>CM042476.1:97578583-100273583 GCA_023621385.1 Quercus gilva | reverse complement strand
CTTTGGAGTTTCCCTTAAGAATTATTTGATCTACACATTGGTTCTACAAACCAGGAAAGTGTCCAAGAACAATTTACTTTCTTGCGCGTGGGTTTTAGGTAACCCATGAGCTGGGGGGGGGGGGGGGGGGGGGCTAATGTTTAGGGCCAAAATTTTACAAGAAAGCCCATTCCATGAAAAGTAAGGAATGACCATGGGCTTTAATAAAAAAAAAGGCCCAATTCACGAAGCTAAGAAGGACCTTGAAGGCCCAAAATCCCAAAAAGAAGGAAAAAAGAAAGAAATAATAATGATAATAAAGAAAAAAGAAGAGGATCTCGGTCAGGCTAGAGAAAGGATCCCGGGCGAGCCAGAGGAAGGATCCCGGGCGAACCAGAGGATATGCAGCAAGAAGAAGGATCCCAATCAGACTAGAGGATATGCAGCAAGATGTATGTCAGATTTCTAGCAAAAAAGACCATTAAAAAATCCAGCAAAATCCAGTGAAAGAATTGGGCCAAGATACCCAGAGGCTGCTAGAGGCTCGAGATCCTCGAGACGTGCAGCACAGCTAAAGTGGGATTGAGACAGCTCAAAAGGAGTACCACGAAATACAAGAAAGGAAGAACAGATATGTCCTTCTCAAGCACCCAGTGGTGCAGCAAAGAATCAGAAAGCTTGGAGAGTGACAATTCATGAACAAAAGGCTGGTATCTCGGGGAACTCAAAATGAAGAACTATAAGGGGAAGTGGCTAGGAAAACCTTCAACCCAGCAGGAATGGATTCTGCTCACTTGGAAAAAATGACAGCAAGAAAGACAGCCAAAAAGTTGAGTCTAAGAGGTAAAAAGCCTTGAAAGAAGAGAGGGTAAAGGTCAGCTCTCCAAAATGGAAAGTCAGTAAGTGGCTTTTAGGAAAACGGGACTAAAAGAGGAAAACTATGAGAAACAGAGAAAGAATCAGCGGTCAGAATGGCTGGCATAACAAGGGATCTGGTACCCAGGGAGCCAAGGGGGGAGAATCAATGGTATTTAAACCCTAAAATAACGCTATAAAAAGAGGAAAGTAGCCAACATTAAGGGACATTATGCAGAAGCAGAAAATCATAACAGAATCTTTGAGAAAACACAGTCTAAAACTCAAAGAAAGTAAAAAACAGCACCTGGTATCCTAGAACAGCCACTATAGAACGTACTTGGATTCAAAGGGATTCAAACTTTGCAAGTCTTAGAGGCTTAGATAGTTATCTAAGTCTGTAATTTTTGAGCTTATTTGGACCTTGTAATGCATCTTAGTGAGCACATTGTAATTCACAATTAAGAAAAATAATGAAATATCTTATATTGATTTAAGGATCTCTAATAATTATTTCATGTATTTCTTTATTACATTGTCTTCCTTTACTGTTTCTTGCTGCTCAATACATATATTCTTGCTTGTTAGTTTTCTTTTTACTCAGTTAAAAGCTAGGTCCTTTTACCGGGGTCCTTACTTCAACTTCAGCCTTGGACACACTTAACCTCCAAAGAAACATATGTCAAAACATGCACACATCAGATATCACTCTTTCCCACAAAAATCCTTCTCACCTAACTATCTTGGAAGGTAAAGCCCAAGCAAAGCCACTTGGACTTGAGTTCCAAATCCTACAAGTCTTGTGTAAAAGCACTAAGTCTGTAAGAATTGGGGCCAGGATCCTCATGGTTGAATCATTCTCATAAAATTCATTTACATATATGTATATGTATTAAAATGTATATCCTAATCTAAGAAACTAACAATTATTTGAAAATATGTGTATTGTATAGTGTGTTTTATATAGCACCTATAGAGGTACAGGGAAAGGACAAAACTCTATTGCATAATAAACCTAGAGAAAAATCATATAGTTCAGAGAACCAGCATTTTGGGTTTTTACAGGCCTAGTACGCTCCGGGATCCCACGACAGTATGCCCAGGATCCCACGACAATATGCCCGGAGTACCAAGTGAAGGAACTCTTTTAAATGTTTATACAATAAAAGATAAGCTTTAAATATTCTATTTCAATCTCTTTCTCATTGTGAATATTGTGAATACTTATTTACTTATTTCGTAAGCGTAAATGGTCATTTTATGACACTAAAACACTTATAATGGTATTTTATGACACTAAAACACTTATAATAGTATTTCATTCATGAAATAAGTTGGTTTGAGTGTTTTCTGCATAAAACTCTTGTTGTTTTTCAAAAATTCAATTTTTTCAGATTTTTGATCGATTAAGTGTGTTCTTCGACTGATCAAAAATGCCTTAAATTTTTAAACTTGGTTCTACTTATTCGATTGGTACTCGATCAATTGAATTTCTTTTTCGATTGATCGAATCCAATTTTTGACCAATCGAATTTTTAAAAAATTCTTAGGAATAGCTTCTGCCTGGCTCGATTGGTACCCAATCAATACTCAGCCGATCGAATTTCGAAAGGAAAGAAAAATAAAAAGCTCAAACCTCATGTGTTCTTCACTTTTCAAAAACTTTTATTATCCTTTTCTTCTTTCTCTTCCTTGATCAATCCAATCTAAGGCTATTTGTCGTTTTCTTCCTCAAATTTTTACTAGGATTTTGTCCTCAAGCATTGGTAAGATCTTTATACCCTTTCTTTTTCAAATTATTTACATGTTTCATGCATTTTTCTTTTAAAATTTCGAACAAAAGAAAATTGGGATTTTTTATTTTTTAGTTGTTTTTAACCATATTTGTTCATTGGGTTTTTGTTCTTAGATGTTATAAACATGATTCCCATGCATTAATTTGATTAATTTAGTGGTTTGAGAACAATTGGAAATTCTAGGGTTTGGTATTTTGTGAAATTGGGGATTTTGTTCAATTGGGTTTAATTTGATGAAATTGGCTTGTGTAATTGATAAAGTATATCATTATATGATGTTTTATAACTAGTGTAATGATTAATTGATTAGTTTGAATTGGTTTTGAAATTTTGTTTTTCAAAATTTGGGGTTTTTGGACTAAAACTCTTTGTTTAAGTCAATTGTTGGCAAATGTTGAGAAATTGAACAAATTTTTATGCATTAGAGCATGCATCATATGTGCATCATATAGATTATTATTTGTTGATAAATTTTGTGCTCTACTCCTCTCTAATGCAATATGCCCTTGGTTTTTTATTTTGTTTTTGTTTTCCTCTTCTTCTACACTCTTAGAATTAGGGTTAGGAAGACTAAAGCAAAGAAAACCTCTACCCCATCATCTTCTTGTTAGGACATATGTGAATCATGTTAGGAACATATGTCAAATTAGAATTGGCTAATCCTTTGACAAAACACACTTTACTTGTAATTGGGTAAATTTAGGATATGTTTAATGCTTCAAGGAACAAGGTTTCAAGTTCAAGTGTTAAAGCCATGCAAGTTTGTCCAAGAATCAAGTGAAGAAGTGCTGGATTTTAAAGCTCGACAAATAAGTGAAGAAGTGCTGGATTTTAAAACTCGACAGCTAGTATCTGTCGAGGTTTAAAAGGTTGTTTAAGCCCGATGCTCGATAGATAGGGTATCTATCGAGATTTAAGAAAATCAGTTTTTCAGATTTGATTTTCATCCAATCTGTGTATAGATATTTGGACTTTCTTTTCTCATAACCCTAAACATATATAAGGATTGTTTTAAGGGCCATCACAACTGATGCACCTTAATGCAAAACTTTTTCACAAGTATATTTTGAATCGGAGATATATGCCCTAGTTTATCTTTCTCTTCAAGAAGCTGCTGTGTTTGTACACCGTAGGGTTTTGTAACCAAAGAGTTTCGTGATCTTCATCATGTTGATGAACTGAAGAACTTTGTAGCATTTATTCCTAAACAATGTCTATTCACTAACATATATATTCATAGTTCCTCATTCATGAAAACAACTTTTGATAGAAAAAAATTTCTCATTCATTCATGAGAATTTTTTATTTGAAAGAAAAATGACAATAGAAATAGTGTTACCTCCTTAGTATTTAAAAAAATAGGCTAATGATGCTTCATTTTAAAGAAAAAAAATCGCCCAAAAATGGAAAGCAAAAAAACAAAATATAATAAATAAATAAAAAAGAATTGTGAAATATACTAAAAAAAAATTAACAATTATTATCACTCTTCTAATACACCACCGCCGATTATACTACTTTTTGATAATAAACAAAACACATGAACCAAAAAATATAACCATTAATTGGAACAATCTAAATGTACTCTTTAGATGAACTTCCCTTCACAATGACAAGGTTGATAATGTCTATCTTATTTAAAGGTGTCATAATCCATCTAGAAACAAAACATAAAACGTGTTATGAGAAGATCATCATGTGGCTTTAATATTTAATCTAAATATACAAAAGTCAACGATTCCTTTAAATATATATATATATATATATATATAATCCATCTAGAAACAAAACATAAAGCATGTTAGTGGCTTTAATATTTAAACTAAATATACAAAAGTCAATGATTCCTTTAAATAAATGAATAATATATATATATATATATAATCCATCTAGAAAAAAAACATAAAACATGTTAGTGGCTTTAATATTTAAACTAAATATACAAAAGTTAAAGACAAATGACTTGTACAAATAATTGAATAGTTGGTAGGGGAATGGTTAGGAAAATTATTCAACAAATAACAAATTAATAATTGGGCAAATTACAACTTACCCACCTGTGGTTTGACTAAAATTTAAGTTGCGTACCTATGGTTTAAAATTTGACACTTTACCCACTTAAGGTTAGACCAGTTAAAATTCCGTAACCCACTTTTGGTTATGGTTAAATATGTAATTTTGCTCTAGTTTTATGACTCTCTCCTCTAAAAACACAAAAACATAAAAATACAAGAACAAATAAGATAAAAAAAATAACCCAACAGAGCACTTGAATAGGGGTGTCAATTCGGGTCAGCGTGTTAGGTTCGTGTTGTGTCAAGATAGGGGTATTCGACTAAATGGCTCAACCCTAACCCGACTCATTTAATAATCGTGTCATGATCCTTCAACCCTAACCCGACCTGTTAATAAGGCGGGTTGACCTGACCCAACCTATTTGACACACTTAATAAACAAGTCGTGTTGGGTTGACACAAACGTAACACAACCCATTTTAACTTGCATAATATTAAATATAACATCCATCTAGAAATAATTTTTTTTACATCCCAAAAAGCAGTGCATACACTTCAAGTCTTCAACCCATATTCAAAATAATATAGTTCAAGAAAAATATAACATTCATCGAGAAATAAGTTCTTTATACTCCAAAAGAAGTGCATATACTTCAACCCAAATTCAAAATAACAAAGTTTAACAAAAATAAAATAACATAGTTCAACAAAAATATAATATTTTTGGAACTCGCCAAATACTAAGTATCAATATTGAAAGAATTTGAGTAAACAGTAAACTAATCCTGACTATGACCACGATTACCATTCGTAGATTCTTTGTTGATGTCCAAATTCATAACATCTTCCACAAGCTCATCCAATTTCATTTGTGCAAGTTCTATGCAAAAAAAAAAAAGTATTAGTAGTTCTAGGGTCTGTAAAGTTTCAATTTCCAATTATATCCATTGTAAATTTTTGTAATTACTCACTTTTCTTTTTGAATTTAAAATATATGTTGGATATAAAAGGTATTTGACAAATCTAAAATAAAATAAATATTTATTATTTATTCGAGTTAAACGGGTTGTGTTAAATTGGTCATTTTGGGTTGACACAAATAAATTAGCATGTCAAACGTGTCTATTGCGGGTTACGCGGGTTGACTCGCTTATGACACGTTTCTTATTGTGTTGCTTTCGGGTCAACCCGTCTATGACCCAAACCCATTAAAGCTCAACCCTAATCCGAAAAAACTCGTGTCGGGTTCATGTCGTGTTCGCGGGTTGGGTCGAATATTGACACCCCTACACTTGAATCATGGGATTTCAAATCACAAATAGGTAACTTAAATTTTGATTAAACCTCAGGTGGGTAAAATGTCAAATTTCAAACCATAGGTAGGTAACTTAAATTTTGGTCAAACCACATGTGGGTAAGTTGTAATTTGCTCTTAATAATTAATGGTCATAAGTAAGAATTAAAACATGAACATAAATAGCATAGGAAAGAAATACATTTACTTAGTTCAAAATTTTAATTATATGCTTGTATCATATTGGCATATACAAATAATTTTGTGACACATGTCATTGTTTGACCATATCATATTAATTAAATATAGGAACTTGTCACATGTTATTTTAGTATGCTTTGAAAATGAATAGTGTCATTGCAACATGCATTCACCCGTCTATGACCCAAACCCATTAAGGCTCAACCCTAACCCGAAAAAACTCCTGTCGGGTTCATGTCGTGTTCGCGGGTTGGGTCGAATATTGACACCCCTACACTTGAATCATGGGATTTCAAATCACAAATAGGTAACTTAAATTTTGATTAAACCTCAGGTGGGTAAAATGTCAAATTTCAAACCATAGGTAGGTAACTTAAATTTTGGTCAAACCACATGTGGGTAAGTTGTAATTTGCTCTAAATAATTAATGGTCATAAGTAAGAATTAAAACATGAACATAAATAGCATAGGAAAGAAATACATTTACTTAGTTCAAAATTTTAATTATATGCTTGTATCATATTGGCATATACAAATAATTTTATGACACATGTCATTGTTTGACCATATCATATTAATTAAATATAGGAACTTGTCACATGTTATTTTAGTATGCTTTGAAAATGAATAGTGTCATTGCAACATGCATTCACCCGTTTTTGGATCCAACTTTTATATTATACTAGCATAGGCCATGCGTGATGCACAAATAATGCTTTAAATTTCCATGTGAAAGATTATATAAAATGTTCAAAATATGTTAAAGAAATAACATGAAGTAATGTCCATTTTAAGTTTAGGGTGTTCACCATCATGAACATGATGTTCTTTTTTATGCAATAAATCTTTTGATTATCTATGAAATATATATATATATATATATGAAGTAATGTTGCAAAAACATCAATAAGTTTTTACTAAATTGAAGTAATATGAAATTAAGGGGATAAATATTCTTTTTTTAAATCTCAAGAGGAAAAAGAAATAGATCATGCGATGGAAATTAGTTGAAGTAATGAATTCATCATGAAAAGTAAAACTTTGAAATTTAAAATTACAGTTTTTCACTTAAAGTAAAGAGGAATTAAAAGATTAAAGAACAATATAGGAATATTGTAATTTAAATAATTGTAAAAGCATTTTAATCCATTCCATATTATTGACATTTATTATATGGTGTAATTACGCCACATAGCAGAACCCCATGATCTCTTACATGAGATTTTTGCTTTTTTATTTAAAAAACAAAACCAACCAAATTATTTATATGGAGAGAGGTGGTTACTCTACAATATTTTCACAACAAATCATAGCTGGTAAGCTGTTGTTGGTTTTAATTTGAATTCACAATTTAACTTACTTTTTTGTCCACCCATAATAACCTATGATTTATTGTGAAAGTGTTGTGGATATATCATTTCTTATATATATATATATATATATATATATAATATTAGTACATACCTATATAAAAAAATAAATATGTGCATTTAACCCAAGGACACATTCAATGAACTAGTATTTTGACATAAATGTAATCTTTGTTAATGTGGAAGTCTAAATGAAGAATATGCCACTTGGTAGAACCTAGCAATGGACCTGCATGATGCGTGAACAATGCTATAAGCTACCATGTGACAATGCTATGTATAATATTCAAAATATTTTAAAGTAATGACATGAAGTCATTTTATGATAATTGCCCCACCCTCCCTTAAAAATTACCATGACTTTTGACTGGAGTTGTGGTGTGCATTTGTATTAGAATCCCTTTTCCTATCTCTTGTATTTGTGTGTGTTTGTTTCTCAAAAAAAAAAAAAAAACAAAGCCATTTTATGATAACATGAAAAAGTTTTTGTTAAATTAATGATGTAATACAAAATTAACCAGATGAGGAATTTAGACTATAAAGTAAATGTCATAAAATTAGAAATTAGTTATTATATGGTGTAATAAGTTGATTATTTTTTTAATCATAGCTTTTGTCTCTTCAATGAATTGGAGTTAGCATAGTTTTTATTTATTTATTTTATATTATAATATAATGTTAATGTTTAGTTGGTTTATGGAAATATCATAGAAAATTTATGATGTCACGTTTATGTTATTGAAGTATGATTGTGGTGGGTTTTTTTTTTTTGGAGAATCATGATAGTGGTAGGTTAAAAACTAAGTAAAAATAGTAATATTCTACAAATAAAATATTATTATAATCCAAAATATGTAAATATATATATATATATATGTGAGGTGGAAAGTTAAATGAAAAATTACTCTAACAAAGCAACACATGGTATAACCGTATGATTTCCCACATTAAGTTTTTGCTTACTTATATGAAATTATATAAAAAATATAAAATACTTTATATTTCACTTCATCAAAGTTTGCATTTATATGCCACTTGATAGAATTTTATGCTCTCTCACATGTGACAGAGTTTAAGTAGGCATTTTTCCTACATGAATTAGATTATACTATTATTAGACTAGATTAGATTAGATAAATATATAAAAAAAATATATTGACTGATTATAGATAGATGGTTAAAAGAGCATCCCTGCGCCAAAACTGGTTGAAATAGAATGGAGGAGCGATGGCTCCACCAAGATCGTGGTTGGCAAGCCTCCCTGATGACATCATCAGGGATTGTGGTAGCCTTCTGTTTGGGTTTGACATTTAACGTTCGACGTTGTCTTTACTTGAAGTGACTATTTTATATAGGAGTGTTGAAAAAGGGTTTTGTGATGTAATATATCTAGGTATTTAGACTAGATTAGAGGTAATATAAAAATGTATACAATTATGCAATGTTCAATTATGTAATCGGATGACTCAATTAACCAACTACAAGATTTGTTTTGTATGAAAGGTCGGTCATCACAAAAAAAAGAAAAAGAAAAAAAAAAGGCAAAAATCTTATTAGAAATACAATTAGGTAAACCAATCTTTATATTTAAATGATATTTTGCCTCTTAAAATAAATAAATTATGAGGCTACATCATCATGATTAAACACTACTTAAAAATGAGGAAAAACATTTTCAACGAGATGTAGCCAATCAATAAAAAGCGAGTTGATCTCTCAAAAATAATAATAATAATAATAATAATAATAATAATAAATAAATAAAAAGTGAGTTGGTGTGCCATGGAGGAAAATGGACTTTTCTTTCCTTCACCCTAATATCCTGACCAAATACACTATTTATTTCCTTTTCCTCAATTCCTCTTCTTTTCTTCCCCAATCCCTCTTATCCAAACAAAGGGTTATACTTGTAGTCTATGTTTAAAAGAAATGCTCTTCGCCAAATCTGGTTGAAATAGAATAGAGGAGCGATGGCTCTACCAAGATCGTGGTTGGCGAGTTTCCCTGACGACGTTGTTGAAGACATCCTGACTCGGCTGCCACCGAAACCATTAGTACGATTTAGGTGCGTTTCCCGATGTTGGAAATCCAACATTGCCGACCCCGAATTCATTGAAAAACACCTCACTGTCAACAAAGCCAAATCATTATCCGATTATTATAATAATGATAACAACAACGTTGGTTATCTCCTATGGGGGGAAAACTGTATAGAGCAGCCTTTTGCTTCGAAGAGTGACTTGTGTACGGTCGTTTGCAATACCGACGGCTCTTTGACAGAGATTTCTAGGGGGATAATCCCACGTTTTTTTATCAGGGGCTTCTGCAATGGCATTTTCTACTCCGTTGGGATACGGTGGAGGCCTCATAATTTACCTCCTCCTGATTATTATCCTGTTTACAATCCTGGAGTAGCCTTGTGGAACCCAAGCATCAGAAAGGGGAAGGGACTTCCACGTGTTCTCAATGATGACCGTTTTGAGACTTGCGCTTATCAACTTGCGTTTCCTACTTCTCAAAACAACGACTTGAAGTTTTTGGTGTTTGGGCGTTCCATTGAAAAAGGAGCGCCGTCCAAGAAACTTGGGGCCCAGATTTACACGTTGAGTACCGATTCGTGGAGCTGGGTTGAACTGCAGGTGGACTCACTTGATATCGGGTCTGTAGGACCTATTTCTTGGATTGCTCCATCACCTTGTTTATTTCATAACGGAGCTATGCACTTTAGAGCTACCACTTCTCAGGGCTACAAATTCATTTTGTGCTGTGATATTGATGATGAGGAATTCCCGTTCCGGGAGATAAAACTACCGCATAATTACTCAAATGGATTATCTCTAAAGTTTGAACAACTTGTGGTATTCAAGGGATCGCTGGCTTTGATTGCTTTCGGCCAAGATGAAGCTGAATTGATTGAGGTGTGCCGCATTTGGGTGATGAGCGAATATGGCCTTGTTGATTCTTCTTGGACTCCAACATTTTCTGTACCATTGTCGGGTGTTGAGGACTTCTTAGGCTGCACGGGTAGTGGTGAACTTGTGATTAGGAAGTCGGGTAATCAAGTCTTCTTATTCGACCCTGAGAATCAAAATGAGAAAGATCTTGGAATTCAAAATCTTACACCGGTGGACCGTCTTGATCCGCTGGTTTTCACGGCTAATCTCATTGAGAGCTTAGTTCTACTCCATTAGTAAACCATAAAGTGGCCATCTTTTGAAATTGACAGGTCAGTTTATTGTACCTATGTTATTATTGTGTTTTATTGCTTTTATGTAGATGGACAAAATCACTTAAGAGGTCATGAGTTATGACTATTATTTATCAATCAACATTTACTGCTCCTTCTAGTCCTGGCAATGTCATAGTGAAAAACACGTCTAACTAACATAATGTTATTTCATTAATCATAGCATAATGATTATTGGATTTGGAATCAAGTTAACAATTTGATCCTTAGGATACAAAAGAAAGTTTTCAGAATCCATGCTTGTTTCGATTTTAAACATTTTTCCAGAAATGTTTTTCCAATTTTCAGGTGCTTGATCCAACTGAAAATACTACTTGCTTTTATCAACTTATTACATTACATATAGCATTTCTTCTTGCTTCCAGAATGAGGAAAAACAAGACAAATTTGGGGTCTAGGAATTAGGATTATGGCAGCAGGAGAGGCTCTTTGCCCATTACACTTTCACGAAATTTTATTATGATAAACTTAGTAGAGTTAAAACGTAGATATCAGACTAGAATGACCAAAACAAACCACAATAGACATGTGCCAATCCAGTGGCTTGTATGTAATTTTTAACCTCATTCCGACCAAAACAGAGCAAACAGAATGGAATTAACTGTGATTTAGTGGCTTCCTTTTTATTTTTATTTTTATTCCCTATGCCTGCTGATCTGAAAGATGATGTAAATTAAGAGGTTTGTTAGCTACCCATATATGATTTGCTGGTTCGCTCTTCTATATGAAAGTTGTCTGTGATTTGGGTCCTCTCATGTGTAGTTTCTCTGCCCAATTAGGAAAAATGGTGCGAGATTATATTTGTTAGCTACCCAGTCCCCTTATGTCGCTTGTTGGTTCTTATGACTGAATGTTATGTGTTTTGGGTTCTCTGTTGTATCATGTGGTGTAGGGAATGTATGCAAATGGGGTTGATAAGTTGTGGAGTACAATGATATGCATGAACCTCTTTGTTTTTTTGAATGCTTTTCATGTTAAGGTTCATTTTCTACAATTGACTCTAGTATATTTTTAGGTCTCTTGTATGAATTTGATTTTGGGGTTAAGGGAAATGGGAGATAATATCCCTGTAAAATGATCATAAATGAAATTCTTTGGAACTTGCTCTTTTGTTTTGGTTAGAGTTGTGGAACTTTCTTTCTTTTCTTTTTTTGGATAAGTAGAGTTGTGGTACTTGCTCAAAGATTCAACATTGACTAATTCCCAGGTAGAGTTGGAAGTTTTTGTGTGTGTACTGCTTTTCTAGATTTTCTTTAAAAGCATGGAAAAATTTTGGTCTTTTTTTAAAGGTTAAGCTCTATTTCAATTTTGTTTCACTAATAATTGTCTGCCTTCTTTATGTGTTAATTAAATGACAGGTTATAATGGGTTCTTGTATTCAGTTGTTTTTTGGGCCTTTTGGCACTATTGATTCGTGAAGCAATGACAAGAGAGGTCGATGGCGGTGGTGTTGCTTGTTTTTTGCTTTTTTATTTTACTTGGAGCTTCTCTGTTCTTAGTACTTATCCATTACGGTCCTCTCAAGCCCATTTGCTCCAGCAACTTAGAAAGCACTTGAAGTACTCAAAGCAATTGGAGATTTGAAATAATATTATAAATGGTAGTGTTTTGGATTCCGAATAATCTTACTGTTTTGTAATCATTATGTATTGGAACTGGGATGGAAGTATCATGGATATAGAACAATGTTGTGGAATGGTTATGTATATGGAATAATTTTAGAGTTGGAATGGTTATGTATTAACTTGGATGGATATGGAATTGATAAATTTATTGTTACATATAGTATTAGGGTAATGCGAGAATAATCGATGCTTATGTTTCAAGCAAGTGTTGTGTTTTGAACATTAACTTCCATGGCTTATGATGCAATCTATGAATTTATACAGAAATGTCTTGTTGGAAAAAAAGGAAAAAAAAATTGTTTTTATATAATTTTTTATTTTACATACGAGACAAATATTGAAAAATGTTTTGCCGAAGTATTTTCAAGACACCAAAACAAATGCAGCCTTAATTATGGGTCATTTGCGTATCAGTACCAAGGAATCCACAATTCAAAAGATATTAAATTAATGATTCGAAAATATTAATATTTTTTTTTTCTTGGTTGTATTAATAGCTTGAGGATTTATTTTGAAGAAAGTTGGTTCTTTTTTTGTTGATGATTATGTGGATTTATTGTTGATATACGTTACACATCCTTGTTTATTTGTTAATGAACTCTGTGTATTTCGGATACCCCTTATATAATTTTTCCTTCTTCTTTGTGTTGCTTTGGCATAAAAAAATATTGTATTCTTATCCCCATGTTTTAACCAATTTATTCTAGACCGTTGGGCCCAATAAATTTCTTGCTTTTGTAAAAGCTCATCCATCCTTTTACTCAAATCCAAGAATTCAGCTTTGGTAGCTTCAGTAGGTGCGGCTTCATTTAATCTGTCCAGCTACTTCTGAAATTCTTTTAAGGCAATGGTATCCGGATCAGTTGTTGGTGAACCTCAAGCCATAAGTTCTGCTCCACACACCTTTATTTTTTCCTGTATTGATGACAACCCGACCCTATCATCTCCTGCCTTCCTCCAAGCCTCCTGTATAACAGATTCACATTCACTCCAAAGCAGCCAAGATTCCTTAAACTTGAAGCTTTTCTTATATCGCTGCCTTGGTTGGGAATAGGATTGAACATGTAGCATAATTGGAAGGTGGTCCGATTCATGTGTTGACAACTGCACAATTTTACTCAACTAAAATTTGTCGGTCCATTCTTTATTAGCCCCACCTCTATCAAGTTGAATCTTGGTATTAGCTTCCCCAAGTCTCTTGCTGCTCCAAGTGTAAGGATACCCCTTAAGCCCAAGGTCTTGAAGGTGACAAGAGTTCAAAGCCTCCCTAAAAGCTTCAATATGTGAACTTTGTGGCTGTCTTGCACTCTTCTTCTCCGAAGCATGTAGATACGCATTAAAATCTCCTATAACCACCCATGGTCCCACTACAAAAGGTTTGTAGATATTTCAATAATCTCCATGATTTTTCCTTTTGCTGTGCTTCCGGCCATCCATAGAATCCAGTCAGGTGCCAAACAAAACCATCTTCCTCTATGACTTTAGCCAAAACATGGTTGACAATGAAATTGATAACCTCCAAGCAAATATTATTCTTCCACAAAAAAGCTAACCCTCCCCCAGAATCCAGGTGTTTGACAATAACCTTATTCTGAAACGGTAAATTTTCATACAACTTTTCAAACCCTTCCTTATCTACTCTTGTCTCCATAAGAAAACAGACCGTGGGAACAGCCTCCCTTATAATCTTGTGAAGGCTTCGACCTGTCCAAGAGTTCCCAAGCCCTTGATAGTTCCAACTTAACAACCTCATTGCTCCTGGCAAGGGTGACTCTCCACCCACGCCGATATATGGTCCTTGCTTTCCTCAACACTGCTCACTTTTCCTTTTTTGATGGTTTGTTCTTCAATCTGCCCTTCCTATGCTTCTCACGGTTCTCTCTTGCCCAAGCCAGGTAACGTGATAACCTTGGTTAAACCACTCAAACCAAAGTCCATTCTGTTAATACGAGTCCAAGTTCCTTTGGGCTTATAATTGCTAGGCCCAATCATGTCTTGTATTGTAGTAGTACTATCATGTTTATGACTTTGGCGTACTAGGCATCCCCTTTATTAGTGTTTGTCTCCTTCAAGTCTGCATGGTAGTAATTACTCACGCTATTATTGTGCGTGATTTTAGCTTCCGTTCCTTGAATCATGGACTCACCCTTATCAGCATTACTAGGGTTTCTTGAACTAACCACCCTTGCTGCCGTCTTCCCTGTCAAAACACCCTGCTCTGCCTGGCCAGAAATCAGCTTTGCCTCACATCTTGTACCCTCCTTTGTGTTGGGCATATGACTTGCATCTTTACTAATTGAAGCCCTTGAGCGACCCCCTGCTGCCCTAAGAAAATCACCATACTGATATTCGACTCATCCTCCATTTTTCTCCACAGCATAATGGGCTGCACAATGCTTCAGATCATGACCTAAAATTCCACAAAAATGACAAAATATGGGCAACCTCTCATACTTAAAGGACACCCACGACTTCTTACCATTCGATCTAGTAATAAACCCTCATTGTCGAAGTGGTTTTAAGATTGGTAAGGCGAAGGCCACTCGGACTCTCATAAACATACTAATATCGTCCTTCATTTTCTTCCATTCCACCTCCTCAACCTCACCCAACCTACTCCCAACTTCCTTCGTTACTTGAGGGGAAACCATATCAAATGGTGCGCAGAATCCATTCTAATATTTTTTTTATACAAAGTTTTAATATCAAACATTCCCGATTAGTTAGGAATATCTGGTCATTACTAGTCTTAACTATGGGTCTTAAATAGCCTAATAATAAATCTAATTACAACTATAAAAAAAATCTAATTACAATAATAATATTTAGGGCCCGTTTGGTACACAAATTTAAATACATGTTTTCAATTTTTAAATAATATTACACGTATTTTCACACACTTTTACCCATATGTATTTTCAAAAAAGCTGAAAACTGTTATTTAAACACTCGTACCAAATAGACCCTTAGTGTTCAAACCAAGTAAAGTATCTTTTTTATTACTAAAAGGTTTGACAAAGAGGCGACTTTATTATTTGTTAATAAACTATTTATAAAAGTTTTGACATTATTTTTGAATAATACTACAGTTATAAATTATTTTACTACATTTTACAAATTATTAATGTGACAAATTCTTATTAATTCTAATATTGGTCCACCACTAACATCATCTTTATGTTTACTAATAACTAGTCGCTAACCCGTGCGATGCACGGGAAAGCTACTGAAAATGAGATCAACTCTAAAATTAGAATCACTTTGCAAGTTAGACTACAAAAGTAGGTAAAAGAATTAATTTCATGTTACAGTCTAGTTTTTTATTGGTAGCAGAATCACTTGCATGATCAAATTTGGTCTCAATGGATTAAGTGCAAATCCTTCATCTAGACATTCAAGTATTAGGATAAATGATGTGTTTTTGATAGGTAAAAATTAAGATAAAAAACAATTACACATATACACAGAACAAAAAAATAAAATAAAAATATTGTTTACCAAAGAACCTCAAATATGTAAAATTTGCCAAAAAGATACATCACGTATTAATGCATAAACACGTCTACATAGCTTTTGAATAATCCAAGTGTAGCAACATCAGAATCAACCTTTAGGCTTCTTCGCTATTTCAAGTGGCTCCTAAAAAATGTCATATTTACTTATCAGTTCTATTCATCATTCTACAACATAAAAGTGACAATCAACACATATGCATCTCATAAAATCCATAAGCAAGTTTTTGTTTTTTGTTTTTTAATTTTCCTTCACCCTTCTCAGTTTGACTAAAGAGAAACCAAAGTGACTAAAAAAAGTTTATAATTTAAAGATGAAAAGTTAAAGTTTACTTCTTTATGGTGTTTCACACAAAGTAGATACAAAATCATGTCTTTTTTATAAGAGTTCAAGTTAATTTCAAAACACAAACAGGTCCAGTTCAATATGATGTAGCAAGATCGTCTGAGAATGAAACTACAACATACTTCAAATAATGATGAAATTGCCCATTTCCGTAATCTTACTCTCTTCCTTACAAATAAGAGGACTCTTAATGTTGAAAGAACTTCCTCTTCTTTTAGTGGGTAAAACAGTAAGATCAAAAGTATTATGTAACAAATATTATCATATTAAAGTGAAAATAAATTGGTTAAACAGAGATATTGAGTTGAACACAAATGTATCTACATCTTCTGCATCACCAAGAATCAATACAGCATTTTCTTTGCCAAGCAAGATATCAAGACCCTTTTGATGTTATTGGGTGCCATGCTTACATGAAATCACTTTAGCACTTAAGTACTCTCCTAGAGGATCAAGTAGCTTAGCCATTTACAATGCATAGTGCCAATAGGCGATCACTCATTGTATAAATGTTCATCTCAAACATTTCACTTTCTTCTTTTAAAAATGTGCGAATGAAGGGCCTTAGCTTCATTAAAAGAAGAGGAAGTTCATTAAAATTTTAAATTTTTTTTATGTTCATTAATTCTAGACTCTTTCCATGTCTTTGAAAGTTTTACCTACCTTTGGTTAGAAATCTGAACATTCTATTGACAAATTGAAAGCACTCAAATAAAACTCTCATCAACAAATTTAGAACCTAATGGTAATCATTCATGTTGACCTCTAAAAGTTCTACAACATGACAAGTTACAATGGTATATAGCCAAACTTATTAGAGATGATCATACAAACAAAGACGGAATGTCACCATGATACCTGAAAACAAAGATATACAAAATGCAAAGCACACTACCAAAGTACAATAAAATATAAAGGTAACAGAAATACCTTGCAAATCTGTTTTTTATTTTAAATATTCTTCTTCTGTAGCATATGATCTATATCAAGAACCAAGTACAGCTTCTTATGGTGTAATAAATCTGCTTATTTCAAATTGACAATTTCAGCATCGTGAAGCCGTAGTCCCAGCAAATAATGTTTAAGCTTAAATGAATTACTATTTAAAAAAAGAAAAAAGAAAAAAAAGATCATCACTATACTTTATGATTCAAGAATAATAGAATCATAAAGTTCAAAATTGGTTTACATCTCTCCAGTTATAATTTAAAAAATAGTTTCATATTAGGGGAATATTACTTAGTGAATGAGCAGTGACATTGTCTTCCATTATGTAGAGAAGGATAGCCAAAATTCATCACTCCACCAAATAGTCTTATCTCAAAGAAGGTTACCTCATGAATGTAACCCAATGCCACACCAGATTTGGCCAGCAACCTTTGCCCACAAAATGTACATGTTGTCATCTTGCAATTCTTGAAATCTTCAAACTTCAAACTTCAAACTTCAAACTGGTCATCCAAATATCTCTTTTTATTACCAATGAAACCCATCAGCATAATTTATCTTTACCTACCAAAATAAATAAATAAATAAAAATAGATTGGTTAAACTCCATTTGTTCCAACAAAAATACCTTCATTTAGTTCCATTAATGTAACAATTCCTCATGCAAAGAGCCATCCCAAAGCTATAATAAAACCATGCAAAAGAATTATATTGATATCCGTAATCGTAAGGCATAAACTACATCTTCTTATATGAATTAATAAGTAGCAGCAAGTAAAAAACATATAAAGAAGAAATCATACAGATTATAGAGGAAATTCAAAGTCCATAGTTCATCCGGATTAATCCAACATCATTCAAAGCAAAAACCTTCCTCTAATAAAGGGAAAAAGAAAAACAAAAAGTCGACCATGAAACGAAATTGATGAAAATCTTCAATTGGGTAGTCAAAATTTTATGGGGAGTGAAGCAAAAAATCTGAACCACAAATGAGAAGGAAAACAACCTCAACTTAAAACACAAAATTCCTATATCAAAACCAACACACCCACAATACCCAAACCTAAATCACATTTACCGCTCAATAAAGGGACAAGAAAAAAAATTTACCTACAGCAGTTCCAGCCATCTAATGGTGGCAGTAAACCGATGGTGACAGCCTTCTAAACTTTCTCCGCACCCTTACGAAGTCTCAGGAAAAAGAAATTGAGCCACCCAAATTACACAAACAAACTCTCACTTAGAAGGAGAAGAAGATTAAGAAAGAAAATCCCAGGTATTACAACTGAAAGGGGAAAACGCAAGAAATTAGTTTTACTAGTAGTGGTTTTCCTGGCTAACCGGTGGTGGCAAGCTAGTGAAGGCAGGACTCTGTTCTTTCTCTTCAACCGTGTGGGTTTTTAAAAGTTAACTTGTGTGAAGGTGAGGATAAAAGTAATTTTTTTGGCCTAATTGGTTTTTTTTTTTTTTTTAGATGGGAACGTCAAGCTTGATAAGTAAGCTTGATGGGAACTGATTAGAAGGCTGTCACCGCCCTGATAACATAAGTAAGCTTCCTTCACACGCTTGAGCAAAAGGGCCTAGGCATCCACCCTAAATTTATTATCTTTGACCCTATAGTTTCTTCTCAAACTCAATCTACTACCAATCTAAATCATACACACATAAAAAACACAACAAAAAGTGGGGGATCAATACAAACACCAACACTGTAACACAGATAATTATATAAGTTTCACAGTTAAAGTAAATACAACCACTGATTCTCTCACCTGCTAGGTTGTGTTCCTAGCAACCCTACAAAACCAAAAAAAAAAAAAAAAAAAAAGAGCATTAAGTTTTTTTTTTTTTTTTTCCTGAAAAAAAAAAGTTGAAATACAGCAGTAAGTTTTATAACCACAAACAAAAAAGAATTAAAGATATCAACCATTCTAATTATTTATCTTTTGATGTTGGTTATCCAACATGTTCTCAGGACCAAATAGAAAAAGGGCCAATCAAAATCAAATAAACCCATTTGCAAATCACAATTTCAAATACCACCGACTATAAGATTCCCCTTAAAACAACCATACATCCTCTGTAATATGTATCATTTTCCTTCCCTCAGCATTGTAATATAAAAAGTGTCTATCCAATGGTGACACACAACATAAGAAAAGTGTTGCTTTTATTGGATTAATCTTAGCACTTGTATAAAACGTCAGTTTTCCTCATTAATGGCACAATACAATCTTTTTGAGACATTTTATCAAACACACATCATGCATTATTGTTGCAACCATTCCCTGCATATAATGTGATCAAAGAACTACCTAGAATTTCAACAATAATAGAATACCATAACACCTCCAAAACATAGTCAAATTATAATTTCAACAATAAGTGACTATAATCAAGAGTATAGTGGAAACAAACAACACAATAGTTACAGTTCCAAAATCCAAAAAATAAAAAATAAAAACTTTCCAATTCCTTCAAAATCATCTATGTTTGTATACGTAATCATAAGGATACGTTTTGACATTTACATTAGTTACACATTGAAAATTAATAAACTGATATAAAACTCATATCCAGGAGATGCATAGACATGGGTATAAACAATTATACAGAGATTCTTACCTGAGTCTCAGTCCGAGTCGCCCAAATAACCTGATCTCCTCTTCCAAATCTTGCTTCAGGGCTCACACAAATCGAACTGGTACCATATCTGCTACTTGAGCAAGTTTAGACCAGATGGTTTCTAAGAAGAGAGAGAGGGGTCGCATGCTATAGGAGTTTTGGGTGAGGATTTTGGGGGAAGGAGATGGCTTTCTGAGAATAAATAGGAGTGGTTTTATAGTTTTTAGAAAAAATTTCAGAGTTGGGTTTTGAGGGAAGGACGAGGATAGAGATTTGGGTTTTCGGGGAAGGAGAAGGGTAGAGAGATTTTCAAAGTTGGTGGCTTCGAAAAAGGTGGAGTGGACATGCTGGAAAAGGTGGAGTCGTTGAGTTGTGGGAGAGGAGGACCGATGGTTGTTTAGGTTTTGGTTTCAGAATTGTATCGGGGAAGAATATTTGGTTTGAGGAAGGGGAGTATATATATTTAACTAAAAAAATAAATCAAATTTAAAAATTAAAAACAAAATGCTGACGTGAAAAATTGTGGGAGTTTCAAAAGTTTCGGTTTTATACGTATATATAGATTATTTGAAAAATATTAAAATTACATTAACAGTTTGTAAAAATATTGTAAATAAACTTGCCTATGGAGCATTACTCGTTATTTTTATGAAAAATATAATATTGATTATCTTTTCCTATAATAAGTTTTAAGAGTAAAAATCCGAATGTACTTTATTTTTTAATACTTCATTTTTTTTTTTTGGTCAGCAACGAAATAGCATTAGATTAGGAATTTATAATTCTATTACAGCATAAACTAGCTTTATCATCAGCTAGAATTCTTTCCACCACAGGCGGTGGATACAAAAAAACAACAAAAGACATATCTTTACTTGCGCCTAATTTGGCCAAAGCATCGGCGCACCGGTTGGCCTCCCTAAAGATGTGCTTTATCTGCATATTGGGAATCTCCCTCACGAGTTTCCTGCAATCATTGAGCAAAGGTTCTAAAGTCAAGTTGGATGTGTTATTTTCCATGAGTAAAACAACACTCAAGCCATCTAACTCAATGATAAGATTGTTGAGTCCCATTAATGTACTTAATACAGCTTTGTAAAAATAAATGTTAAATGATAAAGATAATTGTTTTTCAGACAACCAATTTTATACCCTTTCTTTCACTTTCTCAGAGTTTCTCTCTCAGACACTACGGTGTCTCTAGAATCCGAGGCGGTATACATGCCGGGTACCTCACAAGGAGGCGGGACCCACACACTGTGGGGCCCACCTCTTTGTGAGGTACCAGGCATATCCTAGAATCCTAGATCTTTCTCTCTCACATACTCTCCTTGTTCTAGCTGATCTCTCTCCAAGGCTCCAACCTCAACAATCAGATGCCGGAAAATACTCCTGTCGATTTGGATTCACCATCAATATATGATGAATTTCCTGATGATGATGACAATTATGCAGCTGATGATGTGGAACTGGAAGAGGAAGATCATGGGGTAGAGGAACAGGAAGATCAAGTGGCTGAGGTGAGAGAAAGATTGATCCAAAGCTACATTCTTGCCAATTATTGCATTATGGGTTTTTCTTTTTCTTTTTTTGTTGTTTCTATTTTTGAATAATAGACACAAACACACACGCATGCACACACTTATTACTTGCATAAGTTGGTACTTTGAATAACTTGGATTCTCCTGATGATGAAGCTAATATGGTACAGGAACAGGAAGATCATGGCCGTGGGGTACAGGGTTTGCGACAGGTAAGCGATATTATTAGAAAGCTATATACTTTCCTTTCTTATGGCATTCTGGGTGTTTCTCTTTTTTAGTTTAGTGGTGGTCCCTCTCATCATGTCCCAGCATCTACTAAAAAATACTATCTATTCCTTGTTTTGTCAAAAAAGCAATCAAAACAACTTAAATAAGAAAGGCATGTTTCATTATGTTCACTTTAAAAAATCTATCTTGATTGGATTTATATTTTGAAAATCCTAGATTGAATTGCACATCCCCATTGTTCATAACATGCACCATAATATTCATGCATAATCTCAAAGTAGGGGGGACAAAATAAACTATATTCATTTTTGCATCTAAAATTTTAATACTTATTTTTTTGAAAAACAGTAAATTATTACATAAGTAATTTTAGCTCTGGATACATTTGAAAGATAACATTTTTTTTTAATAACAATCTTATTTCTTGGATCAAAGCTTTGAAACATTTCTTATTGCTAATTAGACATAAAATTGAATCTTTAGGTCATGATTTTATTTAAAAATTCATGATCTAAAGATGCAATTTAAAGAATGCTATCTTTTGAAAATTTGTTTCAGAAAGATGTGGATTTATAATTTGATATTAAAATTACAAGTTTATCCCAAATCATGTACATGTTGTACAATAACATTGCAAAAATCATTTGCTGCTTGGTATGTCTAAGTTTTTACATGAAGTTGAAGTTCTAAATGGGCTCTCCTCTTTTATAGGTTATGGAAGCATTGAGAAAGGATGGTCTAGCTTCATTCAATATCATCCTTGGAATTGCTTCCAATCACACCAAAGGTTTGTGGAAGTACTTTGTCAACATTGACTATTTATATGGTAGTACATTTATTATAATCGTTTTAAGAATAATTTACTTGGAAATTATGTTCCTTAAAATCTTTTGGAATTTTTTAATTGAAGTCACATGATATTAACCCATTTTATGCTATCATAAAACCATAGGGTGTAATCTAGGTTTCATGGAAAATAATCACTATATTCCTTATTTCTCTTCTCTATAAGTATTTTATCAATCTAAATGGCCATGCATTATAAACTTGACATTATATTGGGGTTACATCTTTGACAGGCCCTAAGTAACCTTTAATCTGATGTTTTTCCCTCCTCCCCATACTTTGTTAATATGCATATCTTGGTGATGAGGCCATGGCTTGTCTAGTCTAAATATGATGCAATGATCACATTGTCAAGAATCAAAGTTGCCATGAAATGTTTATTGGTTTAACAATTATTTTGTTGAAGTTGTTGGTGGATTGAGTGATTGAATGAGAGAAAAGAAAAAAGAGGAATGCGGAAGCAAGAATTTAGGGTTTATATACTAGAGAACCCTAGCCCTAGACTAACCTAGGGTTAGTATGCATGCTCTACAAGTACATGGGCGTACAATAGGTTTGGGCTTTTAGTCCATGATCTAATTTGGGTTTCTTGGGCAATGATATCTCTAACAAATGTATACTTTTGTGTTCTATATTTTTCAAAATGGCTTGCCTTTCTTTTGCATAACTTGGAAGCTAATACTTGAATTTTGTGATTGAAGGGAGCCTGAGCCCACATGCCACCGGAAGTACTTGTAAACAATACGAGGAGGTCATAGCTATCCTTGGAAAGACTTTAGCCCCTTTCATTGATGGCAAGATGATTCCATGCTATGGTTTTGGTGACCGTATGTCTAATCCCTATAGTTGAACATCTAGACAATTTTCTCTCATTTTCTAATACGATCATTGGATATGTTTTCTGTAATAGAGACCACAAAAGATAAATTTGTGTTTAGCTTTCACAAGGATCATTCACCTTGCCCTGATTTTGAAGAAGTCTTGTCCTGCTACAGAAAAATACTTCCAAACATGCGATTTGCAGGTCGGTTTCATTTTTTTTTATTCTAACTTTAGTATTTTCATTAACTAATATGATTTTTATTGCCAAACCTATCTACTGTTTTCTGCTTTGACATCAGCAAAACCTTTTTATTGCTTATCTCAAGAGACATGGCTTTGTTGATGTGTGTAATTATGTTTCAGGGCCAACCTCTTATGCTCCAGTAGTTGAGGCTGCAATTAATATTGTAGAGAAAAGTGGTGGCCAATTCCATACCTTGTTTATCATTACTGATGACCAGGTTGTATCAAAGTTTTCTGTTGCCCCCCTCCTCTCCCCTCTCTCCATTTTTACACAAATTGACATGCTGCATGCACCCAAACTATCTTAATTAGAATGTTTTCTTTTGTTGTGAAGGCTACAAGTGGCATCAATATAAGTGATAAAGAAATACGTTATGAAGAACTAAGTGGTGAAGAACTAAGTGATGAAGAACTAAGTGCACAGGAAGAGCAAACAATTGAATCAATTGTCAATGCGAGGTAGAGCCATGTAGTTTGATGGATTTGTATATTCCTATTTTTAGGCTTCCGCTGAATCTTTTTCACTTAATTTTCGTGTCTTTATCTTATGGGAAAATTTTATTTACAATTTCGTTGATGTTATATCTTAGGTTCCTAATTAAATTAGCCATGTGGTTGCATTGACTAATGAAACACTTGATTGGATTTAATTGACCTTGGAAAAAATAACATTGTCTTTACCGCATTGGTGAATTCCAACATGTGATTTAATTCAATTATGAACCCTAAGGTACAACAGCTAAGGGATTAGACCAAAATTTTGCTTGTCTCTAAAATTAAGGCTGTTAGGAGCTATTTTGATATCTTTTTGCTTGTCTCTAAAATTTCTAGAATATAGAATTGAAGATATCAATAAAAAAAAACTAACAACTAAAGTTATCAATAAGTAAAGAGATAATACTGGTGGATGAATTAAAAGCAATAATTTTATAATAATTCTTAAATTTGATTTGCTGAATAGGACCTTTAACAACAACAACAACAAAAACAAACAAATCCTTAGAACCAAGTTTTTGGGGTTGGCTATGCATCTTCAACACATTAGTTAGGTTAGCAACATGTATTCTTTACATCCATTCTATTCTATTTGGAATTATACTCTTTGTTACTTTCTTAATTAACATGTCTTTTTTTTTTAGTACTTTTACTAATGTTATTTTTTGTTTTCCTCTACTCTTTTTCGCTCTCTCAACTTGAATCAACTCATTCTTTTTACCGGTGCATTAATCGTTCTCCTCTAAACATAACCAAACCATTTGAAGCAACTTTCCTTCTTTTTTCACCAATAGGAGCCACCCTTATAAGCGAATTTCTTCATTTCAAATATTATTTTTCCGTGTATTTCCACTTATCCATCTCATTCTAATTTTAGTTACACATTTTATGAATATGTTGTTTCTTAACAGCTCAACATTTAGTACCATAGAGCACACTTGGTCTTATAGCAATCTTATAGAATTTTTCCTTTAACTTAATAGGTATTCTATGATCACATAATACTCCAGTGCGCTTTTCCACTTCATCCATTTTGCTCTTATCCGATGATCCACATGCTTTTCAATCTCTTAATCATTATGAATTATTGATTTAAGATTTCGGAAGTTTCTGCTCTTTTGTATCTCCTAACTATCAGGTCTTACCCCTTCATCTCTGTTTCTACTTTTACTAAATATACATTCCATATATTCAGTTTTACTCTCACTTAATTGAAGGGTGCTAATTTAGTGTCAGCGGGTGGAAAAGTTGTGTTGTTACCTATTCCATTAAGAGCCACAGCTTTCTTGTTACATCACATTCATACATTTATGATTTTGAAAATAGATTCTAGATTTGTATTGCCAAATTTCTAATTTCGCTTTAACTCCATTTCAATTGAATTGGACCTTAAGGTTATGAAAAATCTTATTTTGATTTCTATGTGATTTATTTAGAGGAATTATTAGATTTATTGTTAAATCGCCTTAGTTATTAAATAATTCGCACAAATATATATCCACCATAGTTATACAAATACCAAATCTGTAAGCAATAAGAGCACGACACAAGCTTTGGTAACAAATTGAAGCGTAATTCTTAGGTAATCTCGGAGCACGGAGAATGGTGCTCCCTTCTCTCACATTCATGGTGGGGTCTGCTATGAATGTGAAAGGAGGGAGCATCATTTCTCCATGCTACGGGAATACCTAATAATTTTCCAGAATTGGAAAGCCAAAGAAGATTCTCTTGATGAAAATATCCATTTCGGGGGCCACATTTATTAAATATTATTATAAAATATGTAATAATAACTTTTGCGTCAATTCAGCATATCAATTTTCAGAATAATCATAAAAGTGTAATTTGCAAAACAGTCTAAAAAAAATTAATTCCTAAAATAAAATAATTTATTAAATACTATTTAAAATGAATGCTTTATTCTTTTCACCCAGCTCAAGTGATGGAAGTGTAATAGAATGTTCAATTTGGACATTTCTATGGCTTTAAGGGCTTACAATTTCAGATTAGAAGCAGAGGTGGTCATCATTGATGACTCATCAATTTGATTTTAACTCTTTTTTTTTTTTTTTGGGTTTTGGGGGGGGGGGGGGGGGGGGGGGGGGTGCACTTTTCCCAAAAATTAATGTGATTTCTTAGGTCTTAACATTGAAATTCATATTTTTGTCATGTATAGTGTTCATCTCCTTTATTTTCAGTAGATGTTGTAGAATAACAGTGTATTTGAAATTGTAACTGGGAAAACATCAAACTTTAAATTATCAGAAATTAAGAAACAATTGCTAAAGTAGAAGCTGTGCCGTTGAAACTAAACAATTTTACCTTTAAATTTTCACGTCCAGTTCATATCCTCTCTCGATTGTTGTTGTTGGAGTCGGTGATGGACCTTGGGAAGACATGCAGAGGTTTAAGGAGAAGATCCCTACACGTGAATTTGATAACTTTAAGGTATTAGTAATAAGTTGAATGCCACATAAATTGAATGCAATTCAACATGAATCATCTTCTAACAATATGTTTATTTTGTGTGTAGTTTGTTAACTTCACTGAATTTTTGTCTAAAATGGCAACACCTTCCAGCAATGAAACAGCTTTTGCAGTAGCTTCCCTAATGGGTGTCCCCAGCCAGTACAAAAAAGCAATGGAGCCTGGCATGCTTAGGTACAGTTCCTTATCCTTGTAATATTATAATTTGCAAATATTTGGTGAAAACTTGATTTTAAACTTCTGAAATGAGAAATTTGATATGTGTTGTAGATGTATTGGGAGAACCTTGCTTTGTGTTGTAGATGTATTTGGACTGCCAATGATTTAAAAGAGGATACAACGTTATATATATATATATAGGACTAGAGAGAAAACACAAGTACATTAACAAGATAAAAAAAAGAATCTCACCAGTCAAAGGAATTTACCTGAGGGAGGGCAAATGATAGAATGCTCAGCAATCTAAGGAGTTCATCAAAGACATACAAAGCAAGAAATTTGCAACCTATTGGAATCTACCTTGGAATTAGAGTTAAAAAGTAAGAAATCTCTCTCTTTAGTAAGCCAAAAGTTTATTCAAATTTAAAATGTTGCTCATGCCAATTCATACATAACTTAGACTTAAATAAGACTCAAATGTAATAACCCTCCAAATGTAGCTAATCACAATTAACCTTTTCAAGACAAAATAAAAATCAAAGACATGATCAAATATTTCAAACACAACTAACAAGATCCATTAAGAAGACTTAGGAATTGGAAAAAAGAAAAAAAACAAAAAACAAAACAAAAAACTTTGGAGGTTTGCAGCCTAGTAAACTAGTATCTGAAAGAATTTCTAGAGCATATTTCCTTTGACACAAGGAAATCCCCTTTGCTTACCTTCTACTTGAAGACCCAAAAAATATTTCAAGGGACCAAAATCATTGAGCTTCAAGTGATTATGCAGCAAGGCTTTTAGCTTCTTAATTGATATGTCATCAACATATTACCAACAATGCAATGAAGATGGATCCTATGGACTGAATAAAAAGAGAGTAGAATAAAGCACATCTTGAGAATATTTGACAAGAAAATTTGGAAAACTGCTGTTGTGAAGCTTCAAGCCAAATAGGGACTTATTTAGCTTGCAAACCATTGAAGAAGGCTCCCCCTTGCTGTGGAAGCCTGGTGGCAATGTCATATGCATTTCCTCATCCAAATCATGATGGAGAAAGGCGTTGTTGACATTAAGTTGAAGAAGATGCCACCCTTTCACAAAAGCGACAGCAAGCAAGGTCCTAATAGTAACAAACTTTGCAACTGGAGAAAAAATTTCAGAATAATTTAAGTCTTCTTATTGAGTGTAGCCTTTGGCCACCTAGCCTAGCTTTGTATCTTTCTATGGGGTCATCTGAATATTGCTTGACTTTTCCAACAGGCTTCTTACCTCTAGGCAATGAAACAAGAGTCCGGGAGTCATTAGTTACCAAAGCCTCAATTTCAGCTGCCATAACAGCTCTCCAATTGGGAACCCCGACTTCCTTGTGGAAAAACTCAGGTTCTATGGTGGAAGAAATAGCTTTAAGTAGGGGAAATTCTAGAGGAAGTAAGAGAATGAGAGAGGTCATAAGGTGTACCTGAAGGATGATACCCAAAGGGGATGATGAAGTGACTGAGGAAGTGGCCAATTGACACTAATAATCTTGCGATAACCAGGGGCTTTGTGAATTCTAGAAGATCTTCCAAGTGAATATACAGTATTGGGAGGTACAACATTTTCTGCATGAACTGGAGCAAATGTAGTAGCCATTACATCAGCAGCTGTTGCTTCAGATGGGGAATGCAACAGGAGATGCCACAGTTGCTGCATCAGCTGATGTACCTCTTGCTGCATTTTTTTGTTGTATCAGTGACTACAGAAGGGATCATCAGAGTTTTTAACAGGAAAAAGAAAAGAAAATGTCATTCCACATTTATCTCATTTCATTTGCAGCCGCAACCTGATTCTGTATAAATGTCATGTAATTTAAGTAGAGGTAATTATTAATTAATGTCATGTAATCGAAGTAGCTTGTGAATGCCTACTAATTTGCGTTTACTCTTCTGGGACAAAAGACGTGTGACAGGAAGAGCAAAGGAAATCAGTCCACTCCCTCCTCCAGGTCCATATTCTCAACGGGCAACCGATGAAAACCAGGAGGTAATGATATTATTAGGATTGCGGAATTTGTTTATTTGTCATTGCTTTAGTTCACTGACTGGATTTTATCAGTTTGAGATCATATATGTATTTTCTGTCCAATTTAAATTTAGATCTGCCGAATTTGTCTCGCTGATGAATGGGACACGGCCTTTAACTGCGGGCATGTGGTGAGTTGTACAACTAGTAATATTTTGCTTTTGTTCTCTCCCTTGTTAATTGGAATTGCAATTTTTTGAGTAACTATTTTTTCACTGCAGGCCTGTGGAAGCTGTGGAAAGAAATTGTCCAAATGTCATATGTGCCGCTGTGAGATCAGATTTCGTATCCCTCTGTGGAGATGAATTGTCAATAGCGGCACTTTTAATCCATTAGTGTCTCACTTGTTGGTCCTCGTCAACTTTTTTTAATCAAAGTAGTTTGATCCATGATGTTGTGAATGGGTTGATAAATGGTGCTTTCATGAAGGGAGGATGTTGTTTGTGTTAACTATTTATTAGCTTTTGTACTGATAGGATGATTGTTTCTATATTTTAAATTTCTATACATACACCCTTCTATTTTTATTTATTTATTATTATTTTTTGAGAAACAAACACACACACCTCTTTCTTCTTATGCGGTTCTTGACCCGAAGAGGTGACGGGTGGGACAGGTTTTGCTCTACCAACCTAGTTCCGCTCCACTTCAAACGCATATATATGATTTTATTTTACATATATTTGAATTACTTACATCATAAATTTTGTTATACATATTCAGTTAATAATTTGTTTTCTTGTACATACTCTATTACCATTCCCCAAAAGACTTGCCCTTTATCTCCTGGCTGTCTCACAATTATGGTCTTAAAAACTGGGCGGGGGGCAAAACTGGATTTGCATCTGGTTCCGGATTAAACCAGGTTTTTTTTATCGAATTTGTGGGTTTTTTCCAAATCAAATTGGTGTCCGGTTTGGTTTTTAAAACCATGCTCACAATTGCCCCCACCCACCCTCCCCTTTTTATTATTTTTTAAAAAAAATTATTTTATACTGTGTTAACACCGAAGCATCTTATTATGGATGAAAAAAATACATTCAACTGGTCCCAAGTCCAACCTATCCAACTCTTGATTTGTGAAGGGTTTTACTGCCCCAACGTAAGAATGAAGATGGAACACCTCAAATCCAACCCTATCCTGTCCTACACTTTATTGCTATCCCCAAGCAGCTGCTTGTGTTTTTTGAGAAAGAGATTTAACTTATGACGTCCGCTTTAAATGGTAGCTCTTTATCATCAAATTAAGACACCAATCAGTTTTTGGAGTAGGCGGAGATTGAACTCCAGATCTCTCATACAACTATTAGAGACTTTACCAGTTGAGCTAACTAGAACCTACTAACTTCTTGTGTTTTTAAAGTTGGACAATTACATTACAAACCTTTGTTTATATATAAGAACACAAATATTCCTAGAAGTCTTATTTCTGCTAGTATTAGAATTCATCTTCCAACTTAACACAAGTGCCTTCTCAAAAAAAAAAAAAAAAAAAAACTTAACATAAGTGATGCCAAATACTTTTTTAATAAACCAAGGAGGACTCTAATTGCAAATTGTGGACCAGCCGACAAACACAAAAACACATCAAATTAAGAAGAAAAACTTCAACTGTAGAGGAAAAAATTATGAGACAAATTCAACCAATGCTCAATTTAAAACAGAGACTATAACACTCAAATTGCTGTTTCCGAGGTTATTATGTAAGCGTAAGACAGACAAAGATGCTAAAGTTAATCAAATAATATCCTAAGATTTAACTTTATGAAGAAGGAAACGATGGCATGGAAAAAATAATGAGAAGTTAAATTACAAAAATGATGAATATTAATTTTCCAATACCAATGGTATTAAGATGACTAAAATATTATTTTGGTCTCTAAACTCGACTAAAAATTTGTTTTTTGTCCCTGAACTTTAAAAAAAAAAAAAATCATTTTTTATCCTTTAACTATTAAAAAGTTAATTTTTCATCCCTATACTATGAAAATATTTCACTTTTTATCATTAAATTAAAAAAAATTCATCCCTAAACTATTGAAAAAAAAAAAAAACATTTTTTTTTTCATCCTTATTTCTTGTTTCTAAACTATTGAAAAAAAAAAAAAAAAAAACACTTTACAAAGTTTAGTAACAAAATAAGAGTTTTTTAATATCTAGAAATGAAAAATAAACTTTTAATAAAGTTTAGAGACTAAAATGATATTTTAGCATATTAAGATCAAAGCCTCTGATCCGGTAATCCCTATGTAATCTTTCACATAGAGTTTAGCTGCGGTGCCAATAGTTAATGAAAAATTTTATGTTCACAATAAATTCTAGGTAGAAACAACCTAGCCTTAATGTGAAAAATGACATTTTTCAAAGTGAATTAATCTATATCTATATATATCTAAAAGATAAAGCGTAGCATTTATTGTTGCTATGCTCCAGTTGAATCACATCAACGTCTATGTCATTATCTTTTTTCTTTCCAATTTTTCTATAATTGTTTTTGACATTTATTTTTTTAATATTTACATTTCTCCAACTTTTCTCCCTCCATTACCTTTTCATCTCACCACTACTTCTCCAACCTTTCTCCATTTCTTACATTTTCATCTCCCCACTACCATCTACATTAATATTGCTCTTCCTCTTTCCCTCCATCTTCCTTTATTTTTGTCTCTTCTTATTCACACTTTCTCATTATAAATTTGTCACTATCTCTTCCTTTCTATGCATAGTTTTCCCTCACAAAAATAAAGGTTCCCTCTCTCTCTCTCTCTCAATTTTTTGGTGGATTTTTTTTTAAAAAAATTTTCTTGCATCTTTGCTTTACGTTTATAATTTTTATATTCTTTAAAACTCTACTTTGGGTTAATGCGATTTAGTTTTTTTTTTTTAAATTGTTGCTGTTGTTGTTGTTGTTGTTGTTTTTTTTTTTTTTTTTTTTTTTTTTTTTTTTTTTTGATTGTTAAATGTTATTCTATTGTGTTATAAAGAATTAAATATAGCATATAAAAATATAATATCATTCTATTACATAGCATGATTTGGATAATTTGGCATATATTGTAATTTGGTATTTATTCTGTTACATAACATAACTTTTTATAGTGCTCTATTTAGATGTCAAACTATGACACTTTACTAATTTTTGTTTATTTTTTAATCCTTTGTGGTGGACAAAGTACTCTTAATAGTTGTATTAGAAGTATTCTATAATGTCATTTATTTAGAGGAAAACAAAGATTAGCCAAACAAAAATAATCGGATGGGTGACAAATTTTAGCTTTTGCAATTTTATTTTAATTATTATTATTATTTTATAACAATGCATATATAGAAATTTAATTCTTAGATTCTGCTAATAATTGTTTATTTGATAATATGTGTAGGGTGGACGAAATTACAATTTCTGCAAAGAAAATAACCTTAATAGATTATCAACAACAAATTGTTTTCCTAATTGGTCCAATTAATCATTGTTAAGTTTTATTAAATTTTTTAGTTACGTTTTTCAGTGTTTTGGATTGTAGACAAAAAAATAAAAGAATAATTTTCAAATTTTATATTCTTTTAAGTGATTCACAAAATGTTATAAATAATTTTTATTAAAAAATGAATATTTTCGTTAACTTTCCTTTTGAATTTCTAAGAAAATTTGTATTATTTTCATGTTGGTACAACAAATATTATATTTATGATTTATAATTGTTCCTATATTACATTTATGATTGTTCCTATTGTGGGAGGACTTTCGTCTCCGCCCCCAATCAGGTATTGTTCGCTTTGGGATGGGTAAGGATCGACTTACGTCCCACCTGCACAAATTTGCTCAATCTCACATCGGGGAGAGACGACTCCCACTCATGCCTTATAAGCCTTTGGCCTAAGGATAAAAATGAACTGTGTTGCTGAAAAGTTTAGAGTTCCCCTAGCTGTGAATGCCAGTGACGTACTAGTGCAGCGATATGCCCGCTATCATATACTTGTTCGGTTGGGGTCCATATTGTTTATGGACAAGTCGACACAACAGATCTTAATCATGCCTTTACAGTTCTTCGACCCAATCAGCGATGCAAAGAAGTATAGTTGGGGTAGTACAGCCTTAGGCTGGCTGTATAGGCACCTATGTAAGTCATCGAAGAAGAAGGCGAAGTAGGTTGGAGGAGCACTTATGTTGGTACAGTTATGGGCTTGTTCTAGGTTTCCACATATATGCCTAGTTACAAGGCTGCCACAACAACTGATGCAGGCAGGTCACCTCTCCATTAGGTACATTAATTTTTATCCATAATAAAGTTGCATTGATTTTGTGTAACTAACTAATGAGCATATGGCCAAATTGCATGTTTGCTAGATGGAACGGGCCAAAGTGCACGACACAGCATACCACACATGTCTTAGCTGCGTATCGTGCGTCACTTTCTACTATAAACGCAAACCAAGTATTCTACCATCTTGATGACATAGAAATATATTTATGATCTATCCATGTTGGTCTATGATTAATGGAACAAATCCACTCCCTTTTCATTTCGTGCAATATTAATTATGGTTTGATCTATCGTAAAAAACAAAATAATAAACACTTTCTCCATGAACAAAGCCCCATATGGGTTTATGATAAAATGCACTATTTGTATTACAAGCTGGATACAGTTACTTTCAATTTTTAAAAATCTGGTTCCACCATTTGTATAACATATATGGTTGTTATGTCTGACATTTGTGATTCAAATAAATTGCTAATATAGTTGTTTTTATTGACCATTTATTCAAATTGTATGGGAGTTGTACAAGTCTGTGTTGGACTTTTTACCCACAGGTGATTTGTTTACGAATGAGGAAAACTACCAAGGCAAAACCCCACTGGGTGAATTTAAGGTCACCACTCCTGAGAATCCACTATTATCAATCACAAGCGGTTGCAAGTATGAGGAATCTTACCAAACCCTTTGGCCTATCCCAAAATACCAACCTATAGTTGAACCCTTACCCCAATACCCAATTGGATTTGTATTGTAGCGGCAATCTCTCTGTTCAATGCACGAATTTCAGTACATGACTAACTAATGATGCACGGATCCTAGTATGTGACTAACCAATGATGCACGAATCCCAGTATGTGACAAACTCACCAACTTGAGGAAGATTGTTGGCTGCAAAGTTCTTTAGTTTCATCAACAATAAAGATCAAGAAGCTCCTTGGTCACAAAACCCTTGGCGTAAAGACGTAGTAGTTTTTATAGAGAGAATGATGAACAAGAGCAATTTCTACCTTTGGTCACAATATGCATGTATTATCACTTTGCATCACCTCGTGACGGCCCTTAAAATAATCTTTATACATGTCTAGGGTTGTGAGAAAATAAACCCTACACAAATACTTAAAGATATGCGTCTAATCAGATCTGGAAAATCTGATTTCGTAATTCTCGACAGATACAGCTTATGTCGAGCTTCTGTCGAAGTTCAACATTAAATTTTGATAAAAGACTTTCTATCGAGATTGTTGTCAAGATTTAATGAACAACACTTCCTTCACTTGTTTCTTGGTCAGACTTGCATGGCTTCAATACTTAACTTGAACACTTGTTTCTTAAAGTACTAAACTCATCCTAGATCTACTCAATTACAAGTAAAGTGCGTTTTGTTAAAGGATTAGCTAATTACTTAAATATGACCCTAACATTAAACAATACTCTAGCTTTGAGGGAATGTGTGCATTTATGTAATGTGGTGCATAATATCTTAGGTAAGACGAGATCGGTTAAGGCAGCTATGAGGAAACGAAAAGATCGTTGAGCTTTGGATGATGTGGAGAGTGTTCATGTTGCCAGGGTGGAGCGTATGGGGGCAAAATTTCTTCCATCAATTAATATGCAAATGTTTAATCTTTATTACCTAGATGCTAGTAAATGTGATATCTATGTTTTGTATTTTACGCTATATGGTACTTTTGCTTCTAACGGTGAATTCGAATTTTATATAAATATATATATATATATATATATAAAACTTTTTTTGTGGTAATTATTTATTTCAATTGTTTGAAATTCTAGGTAAAATTGTTAACTTGTGCTGGAAGTTTACTCTGCCTTTTCATTATGCTGATTAAGTTTAATATCTACTAACCGTTTGGCACAAAATATCTAAATATCTAAACAAAAAACAAGTTTTGAGTTAAAAAACAAAAAGAACCTGCCATTGAGTTAAACAGATTGAGTTCAAATGGTAAAGATTTGTATAATTGTTTCTATATTGTGCCATTCATTGTCTTAGTGTGCCTCTTAGCTATTGTCTCTTGTCTGAATTATACATAGTACCATAAGGCAAAATATTAAGTTGTACAGGCCTTTGAGTATTCCCTTATTTGAGTTTATGGTTGATGGGTGTGTCTTAAGGGAACACTTAGATAGGCCTCTGATGTATAATTACTGCTCCTTGATGTGTAACAAATTTGTTGATGTATGAATGCTGCTCCTTAATTCTTCTCCTTCTTTTCGACGCTTCTCTAGGATTGTTTGGTTTTCCTTGGAATCATTCCTTGATTCTAACTAAAATGGAACTGGAAGCCCAAAACTTAAGTATGCAAACAAACATTTCTTTTGTAGATGATAGTATAAAGAAGCATGTACAGGCTGTTGTTTTTCTGTGTTGTGGCTGCATAGCTACAATGTGAGAGAGGCAGAAAGATTATTTCTAGCATATTAGCTCTACAAAGTTTGTCAGAGAGTTATGTCACATATAATTTTAACTTTTGTGTGTGGGGGGTTATTGAAATTGTTATTGATACCACTATTTGGTCTAATTTTTTTACATAATTACATTAAAGAAACTTCTTCAATTAAAGCCTATGGTGTCATTTTTATGGTTAAATTAGGACCGATTCAGGAAATTAAGCATTTACAATCGTTGAATAGGGCTGTGCATCTGACTTTGAGGCTAAGACAGAATATCTTGATTGGAGCACAGAATTTCGTTGATATTGGATGGTCTTGTACTCTTGTTAGTTATTCTTAAATTGGGAGCGATATATTTACTTTATTTATTGCACTTAGAAGAGACCTTGATATGAAAATGGTTCCTCACCGATTGATATGAAAAGAGACCTTGATTTTACATCCTATAGACCATTTCAAGGGCCTGATAGATGGAATGGAGTATTAAGCCTTTTGGGGCATGTTTATTGTTGACTCGTTTAATGAGAAAACCAGCTTTGAGAGCTTGTTCAGATCCCAGCATGATTGCCTTTTTCACCTTTACTGCTAATTCAGATTTTTGACAAATCAGATATGTAATATTTAAGTTATTTGTATCTTAGTGAGAAGAGCATATATTTTCATTCCATGGCTCCATTAGACAATTTGTACTTTGGACTTGACATATTTGCACAGTGTAAAGAATCATGTTGCTGGGCAAAATTTGCCAAACAGTGCAAATTTGGAAATTTTTCAGGCGGAGAGCACGCGTCTAAACTTATTTAGTTAAGTAGACTCTTTTTGCAAATCGAGTTTCTTAAACTCGACTTCCAGGTCAATCCAGCCGTGCGTCATCCGAGTAAAAGTTTGAAGTGGATTAAAGAAAGGAAAAAAAAAGCCACCTGGAAGTCGAGTTTGTTAAACTCGACTTCCAGTGAAAGTCGAGTAGCCCAAACTCGACTTCCAGGCTTAGAGGCGGTGTAAAATCTGGAAAGTCGAGTAAGAGATACTTGACTTCCAGTAAACTACCCAACCACCCCAACTAAACTCAATTACGCGCAACGGCAAAAATTTATTTAAATGGAACTCGAGTATGTCAAACTCGAGTTCCAATAAATTTTCCACCCACCCCATCCGTTTCAAACTTATACACTTAGCTCTCAGCTCACTTTCCACTCAGACTCTCACTTCTCACAGCTCTCTCTCACGCCAAAACTCTCTCCCTTTTCACACAAAAGCTTTTCTTCCTCTACATAAATCACATTGATCATTCTACAAATTAAAGCTTTTCTTCTTCTCCTTCAATTTGTAGGTAAATATTCAAACCTTTTTTAATTTTTTTTTTTTTTGTTAGACCTGGATATATATACTGACTTTTACATTTGGTAGATATATATACACACATACTACTTTTACATTGTTGATGAGTAATGTATTGTTATTATCATTATTATTATTGTTTTTTGTATTTGTTATTTGTGCTTTGTAATGGGTTGTTATTTGATATGCAATGGGTTTTTTTTTGTAATGTGTTGTTGTTTATATATATACACACATACTACTTTTATATTGTTGATGAGTAATGTGTTGTTATTATCATTATTATTATTGTTTTTTGTATTTGTATTTATCATAATTTGTTTGAGTTTAAAAATTCGAATTTTTGCTTGGAGAGAATGAAATTTCAATTGATTATAATTGTTTGGTGGACTATGTTATCTTTGTATTTGCCTTGAGGCAATATTTTGTAGTTCATATCAAATGAAGGTGTTATATTCGTCACTAACTTTTAGTAAACTTATTTGACTTATAGGATGAGTTCGATTGATTTTTATCTATATTATGGTGGGGAGCCCTGCAGTGATGTGACTTATGGAGTGACATATGAAGGGCCTGGTCAAAAATTAGAGATTATTCAGCTAAAAAAACGGCGGGAGATCAATTTGAAGAAGTTGAAAAAGAAAATTATGAAAGAGCTGGATTTGGACCGTCGGTTGCATGACATAAAAATTGTATATCGTGCTCCTCATGCAGTGTTCAATGACCGTATTGTCTTCATGCCTATTGAAATAAAAGGAGACAAGCATGTTCAGATTATGTTTGACAGGATAAACTCTACGCCCCAGTTAAAAGCTGCCGAGTTGTATATAACTGTGGAGCCTCGTATAGAAGTTGGTGGTGAAGACGTGCAACAAACAACTTTAGAGGGTGGTGGCGGGGAAGAATTCCATCCATTACATACGGATAGTTATTTGACTATTACCCCGGGCACCACAGTTGGGGGTTATACACCACCATGCCAAGAGACACCAACTCCACTGGAGGTTTGTGGATCTAGTTATCAACAAGAATGTATTCAATCTCTAGGGAGGGAAGACGAAGACGAAGACGATGTTGATCATGATAGAGATGAGTATGAAGAGATGATTGGGGGAGATGACTTTCACGAGAATACTATAAACTATGAAAATGTTGACAATGTCGTGGATGATCATGATGATGCTGCTATAGAGTTTCAAGATGATATAGGTGGTGGTATAAATGTGCAGCCTGCAGTCCCTACATATGAAGCTTATGGCCCGTCATTCCATGCAAATACTTGGGATAATATAGTTGATCCTTCAAATGTGGAGATACCATTTTCATCAAGTTGGGTGCGGGGAATGAATTTTAGCAAAGGGTTGATTTTCCCTAATAAAGAGGCTGTGAGACAAGCATTAATAGTTTACTCTATGGACAACAACAAGAATTATGTAACTGAGCGGTCCAACCAACAAAGATTATGTGTGAAGTGCGCGAATGAGTCATGTGCATGGAAAGTCCGAGCATTCCCGCAACGGAAGCTTAACGGGTTATGGGCCGTCACAGTATACAACGGTCCTCACACTTGTCCGTCAGTTGGGGTGAACAAAGATGGCAGAATGATGGATTCCAATTTTCTTGCCAAAGAACTTCATACATATGTACTTGCAGATCACACCAGCAAAATAAAGGATCTCCAAAATCTGATGAAGGAAAGGTTTAACCACGATATATCATACTACAAGATATGGGATGCAAAACAAAAAGCTATTGCGAACATACATGGGAATTGGGAAGAGTCGTATCAAAAGTTGCAGAAGTTGTTGTTGGCATATAAGGATGGCGATCCGGGTACACAAGTGTCTTTTCGGTCGATCAACGGGAACATACCAGATACTATTATATTCAAGTATGTGTTCTGGGCTTTCGCTCCTTCCATTGCTGGATTCGCACATTGCAGGCCAGTAATTAGTATTGATGGAACTCATCTTTATGGAAAATATAAAGGAAAGTTGTTGATTGCAATGGCTACCGATGCTAATAATGAGATTTTTCCGCTTGCCTTTGCAGTTGTGGATGATGAGACGGGGGCCAGTTGGGGATGGTTTTTATCTTGCTTACGGACCGCAATACGACATGTGGTACCTGATTCTGGCATTTGCATAATATCAGACCGACATAGAGGTATAATATCATCCATTGCACAGTGGCCCAATGATTATGTTCCAGTATATCATAGATATTGCATTAGACATGTGGCCAGCAACTTCAACACTCAATTTAATGACAAGTTCTTAAAGTCTTTGGCCTTGAAAGCCGGATACGAGCATCAAGATCGCAAACTTGAAAAAATATTGGATTGCCTTAAGGAAGCTGAACTCAAATTCAATAAGGATCCCAATCCTAATATATCAAAGAAAAAGCCATACTCGTATCTAATGAAGGAGGATCTAGAGACATGGACACTATCACATGATGGTGGACACCGTTATGGGGCAATGACTACCAATATGTCTGAGTGTTTCAATGGAGTTCTAAAAGGTGCACGTGGACTACCCATATCTGCATTGGTTGACTACATTTGGTGCAAACTTGTTGCCTATTTCAATGATCGGCGCACTAAAATATTGGGTGATATTGAACATGGTCAGAAGTTTAGCAAGCATGCCATGGAGAAATATGAAGCAAATTACGAAAAAGGGACAAGACACTATGTGAGGCCATTTAACCAGCAAGACGGTGTATTTCAGGTTTGCACGATGTATAATCCACACAGATCTGATGGGGGAGACCATAGTCATGAAGTAAGGTTGGTGGAGAACACATGTACTTGTGGCAAATGGGAAATCTATAAGATCCCTTGTTCACATGTGATTGCAGTTTGTATCAGGGAACATATCAATGCAATGAGGTATATTGACCCATGTTATACTTTACAACGACGACTTGCCACTTATTCACATGAGTTTCGTGTGCCCAAGGATAAGTCATTATGGCAGGAGGTTGTCGGCCCAAAGTTGTACCCTGACCCTGAAATGTTGCGAGAAAAAGGTCGACCTATGTCAACAAGAATAAGAAATGAGATGGATTGGAGGGAGAGTCAACAGCGGCCGAAATGTACAGTGTGTCATGCAGAGGGCCATAACCGTAGGAGATGTCCAAATGTGATTCGCGCATCAACAAGCAACAATGTTCCGAACTAGGTAAGCAATGCATTGTTTGCTCTACACAATTGAAACAAGTACTTTCAAATTTCTATAGCTTAAAACTTTAACATGCGCTTTTATTTATTACTTTTTCTAAGATTGTGATATATAGTATATAATTATGTAGGACTATGCCACATCAAAGGATGATACAAACTTTTGAAGTATTTTGGACGGTTATTGCTAAAGCATATTGGACCAACTTTTGGATGGTGTGATGCACAGTTGTTAGGACAACTTGGACAATTGTTTGCACAACGTGTTGGTTTCCATGTGATATGTTACTAGGATTATAAAAATATGTTTAAAGTCTTATTTTCTAAGTAAACGTGTTGGTTCCGAACTATGATTCTGCTTCTGCTGCTTCATTAAAAATTCTGCTGCTGCACTAAAAATCCTGCTGCATTAAACAAAACTCAATAATACAAAAAAAATCTACTGCATTAAAAATTCTACTGCATTAAAAATTTGCTGCTGCATTAAAAATTCTGCTGCATTAAACAAACTGTGGGAACTAGTTACATAAACTGTGTTACATAAAATTCTGCAAGCATATATGAAATAATTTCACCATTTGAAAAAAAATATCTAATTGGAACGTGACTAGTAAACAAAAGCACCACTTAGAGAAACAAGCTAGAATCTGCAGAAGTCAATCTTAGAGAATTAACAAGAGCGAAAATTAGCAGAGTCTAAAAATTAACGTTCATGGGCTGCCACTAGGCTGTGCAGCTGTTGCCTGAGTCTTAAAACCATTTAAACGAGCATAACTAAAACCAGGTGCAGTTTTCCAATCCACAGGCGGCCAATTTGAGTTATTTCAAGCCTTCTTTTTGGACTTTGCCGAAGCAAAATTTGTTTGGAGTGAGTCATCGTTCTTTGTCGGTGAAGGTCTGGATGGGAGGGACCAAACAGATTCTTCATTAGAAAGCTTAGGCATCTTTTGGCTATTCAATATGAAAAACTCTGTTTGTCCTGTAAAAGGCATATGATAAGAATATAAATGTTGGAAATACCCTCAAATTCTAATAAAGCATACATTGCAAAGTATAAAAGGAGGTTTAATAGTACTCATTTTAGTAACCATCAAGTAAAAAGAGAATACTGAGTTAGTGTTGAAGGCAATAAAAGACAATAAAACTTCAGAGAAAATTTTGTTGAAACACCTTGATTTATTGTTCAAATGTTACAGAGCCATTAGGGGCAATGATATTTAGGTTGGTTATTCTGGTGAGGGGCTTGATTGGTGTTTAATATAGTACTCATGTAAGTTAACCATCAACTAAAAGGAGAGTACCAAGTTACTGTTGTCATGTACTGATCATTATACTTTATCATTTGTGGGAGTATGTTTCTGCTAGCCCCAAAGTCATTAATTGATATAAAGTTTCCTATATTAAAAGGCATATGTAGATATTAACCCATTTTAAGTCTTTAAGCTACTTCGTGTTTCTTTTCACAACGTAATCTCTTTTCAATAATATTAATTTACTTATAAAAAAAAAAATTTATTAAAGGCTTAGAGCAAACATAGTCTGTCTCGGTTTTGTATCAGTTTTGCCTGAGTTTGTTTTTAATATGCTATCTTCATTTTTCATTTCTTTCTAGGTAAATAGGGCAGAGAGGGGGGGCTGGTAGGGTTTGTTACGTTTGAACCCCAATGCCTAGACATCACAAGAAGTGATGGAACCACTGGAGTACCCCCCTCGAACCCCAAGTAATATGCAATATTCATGTGTGTGTTGTGGGCATTTAAGGGGGTGTGGGGTGGGATAGAAAGAGAGAGGGCATGGAACAAAGGATTTCATCACATACCTGAAGTAGGCAGCTACATTCAATTCGCCTCTTAGATGCACATGAATCACCACAACTTTTTATGACATTCCTATAGTAAAGCTTTTCAACAACAACTTGTAAAAGATTCAAAAGATCAAATCTAGACTGCTTCAGTTTTACATATTTATCAGGGTGTACACTACAGAAGTAGCGTTGAGCATAAGGTAGAGCCCAGCCCAGTAATGAAGCTTTGAAGCTAGAGTCTACCAGACCATCATATATTGCTTCACGAGTTACAACCTGCACATTAATGCAACAATGAGGAAAGGAAGATGAAGATCGCATTATATATCTCATTTCTTGTTTTATTTTATTTTATTTTATTTTGTTTTTTCTCTTAAAGGTGACAAAAATAGTGCTCATCTTTGCTTAAATCAACAACATCTAACAGCAAATGATTTCCACTCAACAACTCATAGGCAACTGTACAAATTGTCGTGCTTATTTCAAGCTAAAAAAGAAATTATAGCATTTAAAAGAAATTCCATTGTCTGATGCAAGTCAATAATTCAAAAGAATTGTTATGCAAAGCTGGAGCAAAATTGAAAGCTTCATTACTGGAGCAAAGTAACAGTTGAAAGCTGGAGCAAAATTAATTTGTAGGTAGCTACAGGTAGCTACAATGAGTCACTTCTGTCAAACTGCACTGAGGATTTATCTCCTTAATTTGGTCTAGACAACCATTTGGTTAACCTAAACTACCTAATTCCATATTAAATATTAAATACAAGAAGAAAACAGAAAAACAAAGCAACCATAGTGCTCAATTTCACCTGAAAAAATTCTGCTGCATCAAATCTGCTGCACTAAAAAAATTCTGCTGCATCAAAATTCTGCTGCATTAAAATTCTGCTGCACTAAAAAAAATCTGCTGCATCAAAATTCTGCTGCATTAAAATTCTGCTGCATCAAATCTGCTGCACTAAAAAAAATCTGCTGCATCAAATTTCTGCTGCACTAAAATTCTGCTGCATCAAATCTGCTGCACTAAAAAAAATCTGCTGCATCAAAATTCTGCTGCACTAAAAAAAATCTGCTGCATCAAAATTCTGCTGCATTAAAATTCTGCTGCATCAAATCTGCTGCACTAAAAAAAATCTGCTGCATCAAATTTCTGCTGCATTAAAATTCTGCTGCATCAAATCTGCTGCACTAAAAAAAATCTGCTGCATCAAAATTCTGCTGCATCAAATCTGCTGCACTAAAAAAAATCTGCTGCATCAAATCTGCTGCACTAAAAAAAATCTGCTAAAATTTGCTGCATTAAATAAAACTCAATAATACAACTAACATCTGCTGCGTTGAAAAAATGCTACAGCAACAGTCACATTTCTGCTGCAAATTTCTTCAAATATAAATTTTGCTGCATTGATTAAACATATATAATGTTATCATCTGCCAAAAGTAAAGATAATCAATTTTGTCTTTTAGCCACATGCATAGAGGTTTACAACCAAAACCTAACTACTGGTCCACCACACATCAAACATGCACATCTTCCAACCAAACAGTGGGAACCAATTACATAAATTGTGGCACTTGACCAATTTAAATACCAATTACACAAACTGTCGGAACCATAACAAAAACAAAAAGAATAGATGATCTGCTTCATTTACTGCTTTTGGTGCCCTTGTTGGCCTTCTTGCCCTTTCCACCAAGTGGTTGAGTGGCTGCAAATAGAAAAACCATAAACCATCAAGAAAACGTTACAGATATATGTTTATTTCACCAACAAAAATGAACTTTTATTTTATCAGTCACCAAATAGTGCACTCATGTGTCCAACAGCCACTTTACCAAGTATATATGAATGTGTATCATTAATCATATTAGGCTGCACCCTCCCCGCGTTTACTTCTTTTCCGGTTACGTCTAGTGTACTGCTTGGTGGGAACATGCTCTGTTACCTGCTCATAATGTTATATTTTTAAGCTTTTACAAACAAACAAATTCATGCACAAAGCAACCCAAAAAATATATGAAATTAAAATGAAAGTAAAGCACTTGGAATACCAGGTGGGAACCTGTGCCGCATCTCCTTGGCTGGATGGCGCGAGTCGATTTCCTCATGGGTGCAGCATGAGCGTTTGCATCCTGTGGCTGCTCAGCTTGGTCACGCTGCCCCTGCTCAACGTCACTGTCATGTGGATGCGTGGCTTGTGGAACATGTATCAAGGTAGAGGAGGTAGGAGGTGATTGTGTATGACTTGGGCTAGTAGACATGAGCTCAACGTGGGGTGTTTGAAGGCTAGGGGTGGGTATAACTGTCTGGGGGGAGCTATAGGATGGGGCCATAGGTGAGTTATGGTCAATAGTGGTGGCGTGTGGGGAGAACTCGAATGCAGCATGGGTAAACCGCGAGGGAGATCCAGTGTAAATGGGAGGGATGGGTGGCATGGGAGGTCTGGTTGTGTCCTGAGGGGTGGACACGGGTGGAATAGGGGTCTCAGTGGCCAGAGGAGGGGTGGGGGCAGGTTGATAACGTGTCACTGGAGCAGCTAAACTCGTACTGGGCCCTACATCTGGTATTTCAGTCTGGTTTGCTGCTTCGGCATTGGTTGGCACATCGATACGATCAACCTCATCCACATCCTCAAGGGCCTTCTTAATGAACTTGTATTCGTAAGATTCTTCATTGAACCATTTAAGGACAGCCAGTTGGGTTGCAAGCTGTCATTAAATCAACGGCATTATTAAGTACGACACATACATAACATCAAACACAACATGCAAAACAAAATAAGTTTATGCACATTACCAAAATTTCCATCTTCGCACTAGCGCGGTCAATATACAGTCGAGTGATCCTACGATACCACACCATATATGGATGATGACGTGACATCACCTCCTCCATCCTAAGTGCATTACAAACGTACTCCTCACGATCATTCCACCTCCGAATATGGACTGAATGTTCCACCGCCCAATTTTTATCTACCTTGCCCCTCGCATCTATTTTGTGCAAATCGCGATTGGTATTAGCATCTCTTGGTTGTTCCTGCTTTAGTCCAAACTGTCGTAGGACACGATCGGGTAGGTGGAACTCTACAAGCCAAAAACATATAAGTGGAACGGTCGACCTCCACACATCACTTCCCTCAATGCGAAAACTAGGAGGAAGGTGACTTAAGTCATTTCCATATGGCTCCCACTTAACCTACAAAAGCCACCAAGTAAAGCAACCACATTCAGAAATTTTTCCATAATTAGCATATCAAGTAGCACAATAACAGGCAATAAAAATACTAGTATACCTGGTCGGGCCGTGTTGTGGCAATTTGATTGCGATATGCGGAAAGCACGTGCGTGGGAGCATTCTTTGTACTCATTGCCCCTGCCCACCTACAAGCAGGTAACATTGCATGGTCATTAATTGTTTACGTATAAAAATGTGGCATAATACATGATCACACACTAATTATGCAATATATACTTACTTCATAGCAAGAGGAATTGGTGGTAGTGGTGGACCATAAACACCTTCGGGTTGGGGCACCATCTGTGGGGACATATGTGGGAACCTGGCATATATCCACAATTGGACCAAAATCAATGGTCCGCCAATCTGCTTTGCCTTCTTCTCGGTTGCATTGCACAGCTGTCTGTACAACCATGATAAGGCTGCACTACCCCAACTATACTTGCGTGGATTACGAAGGTCTTGCATGAACTCTAACCACATGAGATGCACCCTATCTCCGGACTTGTCAAGAAATACCATATCCCCTAGTAGGGCTAGTATATAGCAACGAGTGTATTGATGAACTTGAATCTCATTGGCATCTGGAGGCAGTGGTTGTCTGATTCTTTCGACAAGTGAAGGTATCAAAATCTGTTGACCTTTTAGCACAATTTGATTGTCATTTGGAATTTCAATTCCAAGCATTTCAGCACACACATCTGTCCAAGTTCTTTTAGTGGGCCCAACCATTGCCTCACCCTCGATGGGCAACCCCATGATAATTTCCATATCTTGCAATGTGATCGTCATCTCACCATGTGGTAGGTGGAATGTATGGGTCTCTGGGCGCCATCGCTCAACAAATGCAGTGATCAATGCATGGTCAAGCTGTATGGATGGGACCAAGTGCAAACCCTCTAGCCCAAGCAACCTCACAATGGCAAGGACACGATCATCCACCATAGGAACTCGATGTTTCAATTCTTCATGGCGACTTCGACAATCCAGTGTGCCAGGAGGATCCTGCAAATATTATAACAATAGATAAAATCTTATGCAAATATTTAGTATTTAGGGCCAATTAGAGTTATGACATGAATGCATAGTACAAAAAACCTCATGCAATTACCTGTCCCCCAGGGTTCCACAGTAACTCAGATCGATGTTTAACTTGTTCTGTCAATACAGTACGATCAATGGGTCCAGGATCTATCGTCATGCTACAAAAAAAAGAATTTATTTAAATATAAGGCATAAAATCATTTACAACAAAAATAAATGCACCATAGATGCATCATATAAACTTGAAGCAAATTGTTACAATCAAAGCTACCTGGTGCATTGTGTTCATTTCACCAATGATTTACCAAAGGAGGAATGAAAAAAATGTCAGTCATCATTTATATAAGTATGATGAATTACAAGATCCCAGATGTAAATCATAGTTATTGACAACATAACATCTTGCCAATAAATAAATGAGGAAAAGAAATATAACAAGAAATCAGCAAAACTCAAAATTTAAGTCAGTACACTGCAGTTAAATTGTCCAGCCACAACTAAAAAAATGAATGTATATTTGTTTGTAGTCTTCAAAAGTTCAATTATTCTTCAAACTAACCAACTTCTATCAAGATAGGGATTGACAGCAGGAAGCAAATATACAGTTAAAGTTCATACCCAACAATTTAAATTTCAAAAATCAACTCAAGTTACTCACTTGTAGCCCAAAAAATTTTACCTAAATATCATTCTTTCAAACCAATCACAGATATTCTAATTCATAATCATCCGCCATTTAAAATTGCTCAGCAGAACCTCAAACTAACTATAGAGAACAGTAAAAAATGTTAAATAAACAATTGGTCAAATTCCAAAATCCAATGGATCATTAATTTGAAAGTCATTAAATTAACTTGGACACCAATTGATTAGGAAAAAAAAAAAAAAAATACTCAAAATGCAATGTTATCACAGAACAATGAGAGAGAACAATGCAAAGAAAATAGTTTCAAATAAAATTGTCTCTCAAGAATTCCTAACCGGAGTGGGAAATGCTAAGGAAGAAGAAGAAGTAGACACTTTTCTCAGTTATACTTTCTCGGCAACCAAACAGAAATTTAGACCAAAATTTAAAAAAATCGCATGAGAGAGAGAGAGAACGAACCTGCTGGTCTCAGATGAAGATGATGGACGGACGGACAAAACGGCGCAGGAAGAGAGACACCGGAGATAGAGAGAAGATTGAACGCCTCAAAGTCGAGTATAGGACACTCGGATTTCCGTTTTTTTTTTTTTCTTTTTTAACCCACCGGGTAGTGGATTTACCCCAGTTTGAAGTCGAGTTATGGGTAGTCGACTTTCACTGGAAGTCGAGTTTAACAAACTCGACTTCCAGGTGGCTTTTTTCCCATTTTTTTAATCCACTTCAGTCTTTTTACCGAAGCGGTGCGCGGCTGGATTGACCTGGAAGTCGAGTTTAAGAAACTCGATTTGCAAAAAGAGTCCACTTAACTAAATAAGTTTGGACGCGTGCTCTCCGCCTGAAAAATTTCCAAATTTGCACTGTTTGGCAAATTTTGCCCATGTTGCTGTATCAGTTCAGAGGGCATCAGTTCAGAGAAAGTCTAAGAAAGCTACGGGCTGAATCAGTGTTGCATTTGTTGTAGAGTAGTCTAAAAACGACATGTAGATTATTAATAGAGTTGTTAAACTGTATGTAGTTTAGTATATAGCTTTAAGTGTTTAGTTAGTTACGCTGTTAGTCCATGTGTTCCTATTCTATTGACACAAAGGAATTCTGTTAGAGTTGAGTATTTGGCGCCTAATCTGTTATGATTAGTTAGCTAATTCAGATTGTATATAAGCAGCAATACTCGTAATCTATTCAATGCAATACACAGATTTTCATTTGGTGTTTTCGTTGGGATTTGTGCCCTAGAATCTTATTGTATGATGCTATGTATTATATTATGTATGACATGATGTATGACTTAATATTATAATTAATAAAATTGTTTTATTATTATATGAAATAATGGTAACATGAATATTTGGACACTATCATATAGTTCATGAGATGCATAGTATGTGATTTATGTGATTTAGTCACAGAAGATATAAGTCACAAGTTCTTTGTAAACTCAGAATTTGGTTCGTAGTCGGTGATGAAATTGGGCGTTTCATCTGCGAAGACTATAACATATTAACTAAGATGATTTGTCTTGATTATGGAAGTGGTGACTTCTAGTTGATATGTTGAAATGTTTTAAGAGTAAGACATATTGAACTGGATCACTACGAGATTTATTATTCTCCTAAAGATTGTCAATTGAATAATAAATCTCACGACTTATATTTGTATGAACTCTTAATCTTGAGAGAATGGTAAACTTGATCATGAAGTGTAGGTTGTTTTGATATATCAGGAGTGAGATCTAAAGTAACGGTTAAAACCTCAGTATGTTGGGCAGTCACATTTAGTGTTGATGGAACGTATATTCTCAAGATGGAATTCATAGTCTCTTAACGGAGATATAAAATATTCTCTTGAGATAAGTTTAATGGGTTTGTTATTCAAAGAATTAGGCCTAATCACTTTGGTAAGAAATTACTAAAGTATATATTTATGAAATTGTATTTCATAAATATATAATGAATAACTTAAAAGGATTAAACCAGATACTCAAAGATTAAGATGTAGTAATCTACAAAATGGTAGTCTTTATTTATGACTTTGTATTATTACGAATATTTTATGAAGGGGTTGCATATACAATAAAGTTTGAGGATATAATTTATTAGTAAGGCCTAGAGTGCAATTATATTTTTATAGTGGTATTAAGTATAATTAATAGTAACTTTGGACTTGTCAAGAGTTGACAGAAAAGCCCAAGACCCATTGGAGCTAGTGTCTTATTTGTTCCCTTTTGGTTCCACTCCAAGCCACATATTAAAGCCCAATTGGAAAGGCCCAAAAAGTTGGCCCAATTAGATAATCAGTTATTAGGAGAGAAACATACAGAATTTTGTAATGATCACATGTGCATGAAACGTTTTGTATGTGAGTGTTGGACACTCTCATTATCTCTAGAACAAACACAAATAACTGATTGAGAGATCACACATCTTGGGCATTAGTGGAATTGGAGTGAAGATTGAAAGTGTTCCCGAGAACTTCTGATCTTTGTTTTGAAATTCATCGCACCAAGGTACACTCTCTTATTCTATATTCTTATATAGTGCATGTTATCAATTGTGAATGAAGTAGATCTTTTAATTTTTTCCGTTGCGCACACTTACTTTTACAACAATTGGTATCAAAGCGGTCTTCAATTCCAATATGTATAACATGTTTTGTGAGTTTTAAAATTAGAGAGAATAGTTTCATAATGCTAGAAGATTTTATATGTATTTAATTTTCTACATGTTTGTTGAAACTATGATTTGATAAAAACTGATATTGATGTTATGATGTTGTTTAAATTTGAATTTAAGTATGTTAAATTGAAGTTTAAGGCTATAGCATCAATGGAATTTAGTTTTGATATCAATCTCTGTCTATCATGTTCATATGATGGTTGTTTGTTCATGAAAAGTCGTTAAAAACTGCCTTAGAAAAATTCTGGAAATTCAAAATTCTCGAAGCTCGATCGAGCAAGAAGCTAGCGAGCATCGATCGAGCCTGGTGATTCAGTAGCTCGATCGATTGAGAAGCTGTCGAGAATCGATTGAGCAAACAGGAGATTTCTCGATCGATCTAGAAGCTATCGAGCAGCTGTCGAGCTAGCACGATTTTTTCTTAATCCATCGACCAACTGTCGGGAAGTTGTCGAGCTTGGGAAATTTTTTGAATTTTTCTGAGTGTTTTTACACGTACAAAGTGCAAAGCTGTGTGTGATTAGTTTACACATGATTTCTTATTAAAAACCTTTAATTTAAAACATCTAGTAGGAGAGAGATACAAGGGTTGGATCTCACGGCCTCCATTATCGGTTCATAGTAGTGTGGAGTAAGCACCTCGTCTTGGCGTATATGCCTCGTGATCCCAAAGGAGGGTGTTTACTTCATAGTACTACAAGATTGAACTTACCCGTTTAAAGTAGTGTGGACAAGCACCCCGTCTTGGCATATATGCCTCGCGATCCCAAAGGAGGGTGTTTTATTCCATGGTACTACAAGTTTAAACACTATAAAGGAAGATGAAATGTGGCTACACATAATTCTAGATAATGGTGTACACTATACTAAGTGTAATGTTAACCTCCCAAAGGAGCTATGTTATTATTACTTAGAGGCTAAAGATCAAACGACATATTATTAGTGTTTGATAAGAGTTATCATGATAGCACTAATAATGAGAAAAGTTCTCAATCAATTAATGTGTTTATAATAAACTTGCTACCGAGGAATTATAGACATGGATTGGGTTGTCGTTGCATATATTATTTTATGGTTTTATTAAGGTTCCATATTATATGTTTATATGCTAAATAGATAATGTCCAGTTTACTTATTATATTCATGTTTATTATTTTCAGATTTGAACATGGAATCATTTAGCCCACTTGTTACCATTCTTAATCAAAACAAATTGTCTGGATCCAATTATGTTGACTGGAAAAGAAATTTGGACATAGTTCTTACTACTTAAGAGCACAAATGTGTGCTTTCTAAACCATGTCCTAGCTTTCCTTCATTAGATGCTCCTCTCGAGGAAAAACAACGATATGATCGTTGGAAGAAATCTAATGAGATGGCCAAGTGCTACATCATAGCATCTATCTCAAATGTTTTACATCATCAAATGCAGGATGTAGAACTAGCTTCAGACATTATGCTAAGTCTTAAGGAGATGTTTGGTGAGCAAGGCCATTCTGCAAGGCAAGAAACTATGAGACAAATTTATAATACCAAAATGGCTGAAGGTAGCTCAGTGAGGGAGCATTGTCTTACAATGATTTCCAATTTGAATACATTGGAAGTTTTAAGTGCCAATATTGATGGAGAATCCCAAGTGGATATGACACTCCAGTCACTACCGGAATCATTCAAGGAATTTAGATTCAATTATAATATGAACAAAAAGATTTACTCTTTGTCTGAATTAATAAATGAATTGATAGCGGCGGAAGGCATTCTTGGTATTTTTAATGTTGAAGCCAATGTGGGTGAAGCTTCTACTTCTCAACCTAAGTCGAAAGGCAAGGGTAAGAAGAAGAAGAAGAAGGACTTCACCAAGCAAGAAGGTAAACAAATTGTCTTAAGGGTTGCTGACAAAGGAAAGAAGCTCAAAGGAAAATATTTCCATTGTGGTGAGAAAGGACATTGGAAGAAGAATTGTCCTAAAATTCAAGGCTACCAATAATAAGGGTATGAATAGTTCTTTCCTCCTTGAAATATGTTTGGTACTAATCATATCTGCAATTCTTTGCAGGGGTTCCAAGAGACCAGAAAACTTAAAGAAGGAGAATTGTTTCTTACTTTGGCTGATGGGAGTAGGATTCCAGTTGTAGCTGTTGGTGTTTATAATTTATGTTTTGAGTCTAGAGTTTTAATATTAGAAGACTGTTTGTATGTACCTAATGTTCGTAGGAATTTAATTTCTGCAACTTATTTAGGTAAACATGGATATTGTGTTATCCTTAAAAACAATGTTGTAATAAAGAAGGGTAAAATGTTTATTTGTTCTTGCAATATTGTGGATGGTCTTTATATTTTAACTCCTAATAAGCATGAATTATATAATTCTAAATTAGATAATAACTCTCATGTAAAATCATTAAAGAGAAAGTTTCCTTCTACTAATGAAGTATATTTTTGGCACTTGGGTTTGGGTCATATTAATCCAAATAGAATTCAAGACTGATCAAAGATGGACTCCTAGAGCCATTAGACTTTGATGAATTTCCAGTTTGTGAGTCTTGTTTGGAAGGCAAAATGACCAAATGACCTTTTAATGCAAAAGGTAGAAGAGCCCAAGAGTTGCTTGAATTAGTTCATACGGATGTTTATGGTCCTATGTCAACCCATGCAAAAGGAGGTTATGAGTACTTCATCACTTTTATCGATAATTACTCAAGATATGGTTATGTGTACCTAATGAGATGGAAGTCTGAAGCCTTTGAAAAGTTCAAAGAGTTTAGGGCTGAAGTTGAGAATCAATTAGGTAAGCCATTTGATCTGATCGTGGTGGTGAATACTTTCTTAGGGATTTCAAGGATTATTTAACTCAAAATGGGATTATATTCCAATTGATTGCACCTGGAACTCCCCAACAGAATGGTGTAGCAGAAAGAAGGAATAGGACTCTTTTAGAAATGGTTAGGTCCATGATGAGTTACTCAACTTTACCAGTTTCTTTTTGGGGATATGCACTAAAAACTGCAATGCATATTTTGAATTTAGTTCCATCAAAATCTGTTCCCAACACACCTAAAGAATTGTGGAGTGGGCGTAAGCCTAGTATGAAATATCTCCACATTTAGGGATGTCCAGCGCATGTGTTGAAAATGAAGTCTGATAAGTTGGAATCTAAAACCAAAGTATGCATGTTTTTAGGATATTCAAAAGAAACAAAGGGTTATTTATTCTATAATCATAAAGATAACAAAGTGTTTGGTAGCACACATGCCGAATTTTTGGAAGATGATTATATGAATAATTTTGATCCTAGAAATAAAGTTGTTTTGGCTGAAATGAATGAACCTGTAGTTGAACAACCAATAAATGAAACTAGGAATGATGTGGTTGTATTGGATACACCACAAGATACTACTGATGAGATGACTAGTACACACGTGCCTCGTCGTAGTGGGAGAATTGTTCGGCCTCCTATAAGATTCATAGGTTTGGGAGAAATTTATGAAACTATCTCAGAAAAGGCTGAATCAGATCCCTACACTTATGAAGAGGTAATGAATGATATAGATGCACATCATTGGATCAAAGTTATGAAATCTGAATTAGATTCCATGTATTCTAATCAAGTTTGGGATCTTGTAGAGGTGCTTAATGACATTAAACATTTTGGTTGCAAATGGGTTTACAAAAGGAAGAGAGGGATAGATGGAAAGGTTGAAACCTTTAAAGCAAGGATAGTGGTGAAAGGGTACACACAAAAAGAAAGTATTGATTATGATGAAACATTTTCACTAGTAGCAATGCTTAAATCTATCAGAATTCTCTTATCCATTGCTGCTCATTATGATTATGAGATTTGGCAAATGGATGTCAAGACTGCATTTCTCAATGGCAATCTTGAAGAGGAAATCTATATGATGCAATCGGAAGGTTTCATAGCAAAGAACCAAGAGCATATGGTATGCAAGTTGAAAAGGTCTATTTATGGACTTAAGCAAGCATCTAGGTCATGGAACATCAGATTTGATCAAGCAATCAAGTCATTTGGTTTTGAACAAAATCTTGATGAACCATGTGTGTACAAAAGACATCAAGATAAAGTAGTAATGTTCCTAGTGCTTTATGTTGATGATATTCTACTCATTGGAAATGATGTAGGGGTAATGTCATCAGTAAATGTTTGGTTGTCAAGCCAATTTGATATGAAGGACTTGGGTGAGGCTAATTTTATTCTAGGGATCAGGTTTTGGCGAGATCGCAAGAATAAGATATTAGGCTTATCATAAGCTGGATATATAAATAAGGTTCTAGAACGGTTTAGCATGCAAAACTCCAAGAAATGATTACTTCCTTTCAAACATGGAGTTCCTCTGTCTGACGACCAAAGGCCTAAGACACAAGATGAAGTAGATATGATGAGACAAGTTCCTTATGCTTCTACCGTGGGAAGTCTCATGTATGCAATGCTTTGTACTAGACCAGATATTTTTTATTCAGTTGGCATAGTCAGCCGATATCAATCAAATCCAGGACCAAACATTGGCAAGCTGTAAAGCATATTCTCAAGTATCTATGGAGAATGAGAGATTATATGCTTGTTTACAGAAGTGAGGATTTAATTCCCATTGGCTATACAGATTCAGATTTTCAGTCGAATCTAGATTTCAGAAAATCCACATTAGGACGTGTTTTCACCTTGGGAGGTGGAGCCATAACTTGGAGGAACGTCAAGCAATCTTGTATTGCGGACTCCACCATGGAAGCAGAATATGTTGCTGCTTGTGAAGCAGCAAAGAAAGCTGTATGGCTCAAGAAATTCCTTTCTGACCTTGGTGTAATGAGAATGGAACAAGTTCCCATCACATTGTTTTGTGACAATAGTGGTGCAGTTGCACAATCAAAAGATGCAAGGAACCACAAGAAAGGAAAGTACATCGAGAGAAAGTATCACATCATTAGAGATATTATTGCTCGTGGAGATGTGGTGGTAGCAAAGATTGAAAGTGCAAATAATCTAGTAGATCCCTTTACCAAAACTTTGCCTCAAAGGACCTTCGAATCACATTTGGAGGGAATGGGAGTTAGATTCGTGCACAATAGTCTTTAAGGCAAGTGGGAGATGTTGTTGGGATTTATGCCTTAGAATCCTATTGTATAATGCTATGTATTATATTATATATGATATTATGTATGACTTAATATTATAATTAATAAAGTTGTTTTATTATTATCTGAAATAATGGTAACATGAATATTTGGACATTATCATATAGTCCATGAGATGCATAGTATGTGATTTATGTGATTTAGTCACAGAAGATATAAGTCATAAGTTTTTTGTAAACTTAGAATTTGGTTCATAGTTGGTGAAGAAATTGGGCATTTCATCTACGAAGATTATAACATATTAATTAAGATGATTTGTCTTGATCATGGAAGTGGTGACTTCTAGTTGATATGTTGATATGTTTTAAGAGTTAAGACATATTAAACTGGACCGCTGTGAGATTTATTATTCTTCTAAAGACTGTCAATTGAATAATAAATCTCACGACTTGTACTTGCATGAACTCTTAATCCTGAGAGAATAATGGACCTAATCATGAAGTGTAGGTTGCTTTGATATATCAAGAGTGAGATCTAAAGTAATGATCAAAATCTCAGTATGTTGAGCAACCACATTTAGTGTTGATGGAACATATATTCTCAAGATGGAATTCATAGTCTCTTAACGAAGATACAAAATATTCTCTTAAGATAAGTTTAATGGGTTTGTTATTCAGAGAGTTAGGTCTAACCACTTTGGTAAAAAATTACTAAAGTATATATTTATGAAATTGTATTTCATAAATATATAATGAATAACTTAAAAGGATTAAATCGAGTACTTAAGGATTAAGATGTAGTAATCTATAAAGTGGCAGTCTTCATTTATGACTTTGTATTACTACAAATATTTTATGAAGGGGTTGCATGTACAATAAAGTCTTGGGATATAATTTATTAATAAGGCTTAGAGTGCAATTATATTTTTATAGTGGTATTAAATATAATTAATAGTAACTTTGGACTTGTCAAGAGTTGACAGAAAAGCCCAAGGCCCATCGGAGCTAGTGTCTTATTTGTTCCCTTTTAGTCCCACTCTAAGCTACATATTAAATCCCAATTGGAAAGACTCAAAAGGCTAGCCTAATTAGATAATCAGTTATTAGGAAAGAAACATATAGAATTTTGTAACGATCACAAGTGCATGAAATGTTTTGTATGTGAGTGTTGGACACTCTCATTCTCTCTAGAACAAATACATATAATTGATTAAGAGACCACACATCTTGGGCGTTAGTGGAATTGGAGCGAAGATTGAAAGTGTTATCGAGAACTTCTGATCTTTGTTTTGAAATTCACCGCACCAAGGTACACTCGCTTGTTCTATATTTTGAAACTTACATAGTGCATGTTATCAATTGAGAATGAAGTAGATCCGTTAATTTTTTCCATTACGCACATTTACTTTTACAACAGTTTTCTCTCTAGAATATATTCTCTCTAAGAAAACCATAGAAACTCTGTTTCTTTTTACACAGGACTTGATTGAAAATTTTCTGATAATTTGCTTGAGGATGCAGGTTCTACCTTTATTCATGGAGCTATTGCAGTGGCGACTGTCTTTGTTAATAGGAGTACCAGTACATATTGGGGTAGCATTGGGGGAAACCAGCGAGGACCTTGCCTCATTCAGCTTTTGGAGATCTCTCTGTTTTTGTGGACTGTTGTAGGGGGGCAGGGAGGGTTGAATGGTAGTAATTCTTCAATCTTATAGTTACGCACAATTTTATTTTTGTTAATTGATATTGTCGGACTTGAACTGCCTAACTTAATTGAAATGTATATTTTCTCTTAATGGTAGTAATTCTAAACTTCTTTTGTCGTCAACGACATCAAAATGTATATTTTCTCTTATTTGCATTTACGACTGCATGTATACATTCTCTTCGGTGACTAGTGTATCTGATATATTGATAGGCCACAAACTGAATTACCCCTTGTGATTAAACCAATTAATTAATTAGCTAAGTTATTAATTAATCAATTTATCATGCAAACATGTGGCAGCACAAACAAATCACCAAAACTAAATATGCAGCGGAAAATAAATAACACGGTGATTTGTTCACGAATGGGAAAAACCCTAACGGCAAAAACCCCACCGGGTGATTTTTAGGTCACCACTCCCAAAACTCCACTATTATCAAATCAAGCGGTTACAAGTAAAGGAATCCCAAGTACCTTACTAACCTACAGTTGAACCCTTACCCCAATACCCAATTGGACTTGATTTGTAGTGGCAGTTCCTCCTTTTGATGCACGGCTCCCAAGTACGTGACTAACCAGATGTGCGGATCCTAGTATGCGACTTCAAACACCAACTTTAGAAAGAGAGGTTGGCTGCAAAGTTCTTCAGTTCATCCTATGCGATGAAGATCAGGAAGATGCTTGGTCACAAAACCCTTTGGTGCAAATACACAGCAACTTCTTCAAAGAAGATGAACTAGGTCAAGAACTTTATTTTTGATCACAATTTGCTTGAACAAGGATTGCTCAATGCTTTTGCAACTTGTGTCTATGTTGACGGCTCTTAAAATAATCCTTTTGTATGTTTAGGGTTAGAAGAAAAGAAGGCCCAAAAACACATTCACGGATCCCAAGAAATTAGAACAGAAAAATCTAATTTTTAAATCTCGACAGATAGCAGGTGTCGAGGTAGCTATCGAGAAGGTGTCGAGTTTTAAAAACTTTGCACTTCAGCTTGCGTTTTCTTGGACAGACTTGATGACTTCAACACTTAACCTTGAAACCTTGTTTCTTGAAGTATTAAAAACACCTAGAACTACCCAATTACAAGTAGAGTACGTTTTGTCAAAGGATTAGCCAATTTACATAAATAGTATGACATATGTTCTTAACATGTGAACCACATATGTCCTAACAATCTCCCCCTTTGGCAATCCGTGACAAAACCACAGCAAACAAATGAACATATAAGAGAAGTCATAAATCACTCAACTCATATTCACTTGTTAAATACAATAAAATCTATCCTAGCACAAACTCTTGAAAAACTTTGTAAGAAGAGAGTTTATGGCAAGTAGACTTTGACAATCTATATTTCTGAAACACTTTTAAACAAAACTCATCAAGGTATCTTGTGTGAAACAGAGATAATTAGATTGCATACAAGTATAAAGAACATTTGTCTAAAGATAGAAAAGAAACAACACATGAAGAGATAGGTGAAAGAAAAACATACATCCACATATATAGAAAGATAAGTACAATGTATGTAAAACTGGTCACAAGACCTCATATACAAGATCAATGTATCTATAAAGAATGGAAAAGAAAAGATACATCAAAACCTCACTACATCCCTCAAAATATCAGCACTCCCCCTATCAAAAATGTCCTATACTAACTCTTCCCCTAAGATGACTACTCTCATAATCCAAAACTACTCCCCCTTTTTGTCACGAGTGACAAAGGGTAGAGTGTCATGTAGACATCTCATCAGTAGAGCTAGCATCTCCATCATCATCATCCGAAGCAACATCGTCATCACCATCATCATCATCATCATCCTCAGCATCAGAATCATATGCGACTGGAGGAGGTGGTGGAGGAGAAGCCTCAGAAGCAAAACCACCCATGGTCGCCTACCGTCGTGCAATACGACCAACACGAACGTTTACCTGATACAACTCAGAGGAGAGTGTATCTAGGCGAGCATCCATCCGTTGCAATTGCGCCATAATGTCTCCAAGAGATACATCGCCTGTAGAAGTAGAAGGAGCCGATGTAGATGGAGCTGATCTGAATAGAGCCGAACGGGAGGGAGGAATGGAATCCGGCTGTCTCGACCTAAACTGAGCCTTACTACGTTTTACGGTAGCGGCATCTATGGCAGATATGTGTGTGAAGTGGTTAGACACAGGGAAAGGGATGGAAAAATGGCGTAGAATCCTCGTGATAGCGGAAGCAAAGATGGGCTTATCACGGGATGCCGAATCTAGATGAACATCTATGATAGAAAAAATGAAGTGAGAAGGAAAATCTATCTTAAGATGCTCAAGAAGAGATAGCAAAAATCGAGCACGAGGCTCTGTGATAGAGTTGTAGTGAGAGAGAGGATGGAGTACAAAAGTCATCACCATGTTAAGAAATCTAGGACCTTTAGCAAAAGGTCTACATGATGTATACTGATGCTCACCCCAATCAGAAGGGCGCTCACAAAAAGTGAAAATGAGCTTATCCTTGGACACAGTCCTCAGACGCTCACAAGTAGGATAGTCAGGAAACTCTATCCTAGGAACCTTAAGCACATCTGTAACTAGCTGCGGAGTGACAGCAATGCGCGTACCTTGAACGCGAGTATGAAAAAGAGGTACTGAATGATCAATCCCGTGCATATTGGAGTAAAACTCCTGAAGTAGCACGAGAGAACAGGTGACCGGGACGTCACACAATGACTCCCATCCCCTACTGTGAATGACAGAGGGAAGGTCAGTGTCGGCGAAGTCTGCCAGAATGACTTGGCGTTCCGAATGAACACCTCGTCTAGAAAAGTTCTCAGTAAATGCCTTGTGGGCATCTCCATCATGGAACTGAAGGTTAAGAGGAGCAGAGTCAGAAGAAGAGGAAGCTCCAGAACGCAGAGGGTTCCGAGCAGGAGTGGATTTACGTTTGGGTGCCATAGACACAACTAACGTAAAAGAATGAGAAGAGATAGAGAGGGAGACAATCAGAAAAGTCCCAAACAGTTCAAATATGACAAATATATTGAACAAAAAGATACGTATGCATGGGAATGCATGAGCATGTGACGTGTAAATCAAAAAACATCATGGGCTCAGCCCAATCCAATCCTATCTGCACACATACAAGAAACACACATCTAAATGCATGTAAGTATCATTCTAATGCACATGGAATGTAATGTATGACATTTTAAAAGCATTTAAGTGAAAACCCGACCCAAAATTTCAAGAAAAACTCATCAATTTTGGAAAACCCCAAATTTTCAAAAAATCCCAAAACTTAGGTTTTAAAACATGCAATGCATGAAAAAGGAAGGGAAAAAGAACATACTAGGTGATGGAAATCAAGGGAAGATCGAAAATGATGAAGATTTGAAGATTTAAGTGAGAGAAACTTGTTTGGGAGGTGAAAAGTCTTCGGATAGATCGAGAGAGATCGAGTGAAATGAGAGAGAATCGCGACAGATCCTTAAATAGGCACCTCAGTAAATCTTGACAGCTGAGGTGTCAAGAGGTATCGAGGAAGCTGTCGAGTAAGGTATCGAGGAAATGGCCGTAGATAGCTGAAGGTGTCGAGAAGGTATCGAGGTAAGAACACCTGAACCAAGAATAGAAGCTCAATCGATCGACCAGGTATCGACCAGGTATCGAGGAACAGGAGATTTCTCGATCGATCCACCAGGTGTCGAAATAGGTGTCGAGAAAGAAGACATCAGACACAACAAGGGAATCTTGATCGATCCATCAGGTGTCGAGAATCTATTGAGAAGACAGAAGATTTCTCGATCGATCCATCAGGTGTCGAAGAGGTGTCAAGATTGCGATAAGAAAAAAGGCTTAGAAGCTCGACAGATGATCAGGTATCGAGGAGGTGTCGAGCCAGCTTTTAAAAGCAGTTTTTCGAGTAGTGAAAAACATAGACATGAATGCAATCAAAACATGCACCTCAACCATGATCCAACCAACATAAAAAGCTCTCAAAAATCATCTCTCAATGAAAATTTAAGCACATGGATCTCCCTAAAACACACACACACACACACTAAACAAGTCTAACCAATTTTATATTTCAAAAATAAGTCATGACAGTTTAGTGAGCATACAAAAGCACATGTAAAACCTTTGTGATAGCCAAATCACATTGTACCTGCACATGTATCAAAAGTAGCAAAGAATATTATGTGTTGTGTGTGAAAAACATCGCAAGATTGCATATGTGTATACATGTTATGACGATCTGAGATATGAGAAAATAACTTTAACTCACACACAATCATAATTGTTTGATGGGGATTATCACCTTTGAGATACATCCTATAACTCCCACATCTCCTAGAATACACGCTTGCAACCATTTTTAAAGCATTTTTAACATTTTTGCTTTTTATTTCTTTGCATATTTTCTTTTTAAGCATATCATGCATGGGCTTATGAGAGAGAAAAGAAATATCTATTGATATTTGACATTCCAATATTGCTATGCCGAAGCACACAAATGTCATTGACATCACACTTTTGCTATGCCGAAGCATACAGATGTCATTTAATGATTGGCGGGCAACAGTGGTGAGATGGTTATTTATGCCTTTCTCTTAGGATTTTCTAGTCCTACCCGTCAAAAAGAGTGATATGAGTGTTAAGTTTTAAGAGATAACCTAATCTTACTCATCACAAACAAGAGCCACAAAGCTCACTTGCTTTGTTGTGCATAAAGATGCTCATCTAAGCTACAAGAGATACAAAGTTTAGAAAACTCTGTTTCATTGGCCATCCAAGGTACACAAGTACTAAAGTACACAAAACACACACTATTTTTGTATTTTTCAATTTTTTTTTATTTTATATCAAAAACAAAATAAACAAAACTGAAAGTAAACACACAGAAACATGTTAACAAAGCAAAAACAATGCATAAAACTAGACTGACTCAATAAAAATGCAAAACACACAAGCAATACAACAAACAAGAAAAAACAAGAAGGGAGAAGAAAGTGATGAAATCACTTTGAGTCCTTTTTCTTCCACACCTTGGAAGAGCCTTTCCTTTGATTAAATCCTTGAACCGGCGGTGATGGGGAAGAATTGAAACCGTTCAAGTTCGAAAGGAACATGATGGCTTTTAGAAGATCTCCAAGAGGAGCAAGAGAGGATTGAAGCTGATTTTGGCTTCCAGATGCTGTCATGCTGTTGCTCTGTTGGGTGGCTAGCCACTTGTAGCAATTTGGTCGAGTATGACCAGCAGCTCCACAATGATGACAGAGATGCTGCTTCTTTTGTTTAGGCTTTTGAGAGTTAGCCTTCTTAGCCCTAGGATTTCTAGCATCTTTCTTATCTTGCTTAGGGGGTGCTCCTAAGATGGATTTACCCTTGTCTACGTTCTTACTAGCTAATTCAATTTTAACATCAGTGTTCTCAACTTTAACAGTATTAGCAGGAGGAACAAAAACAGTAGAACTAGTAGAAGCAGAATTAGAGAAAGAAATACCATACCCTAAACTTGTTCGATCTGAAGCAGATTTCTGGTTGCTGAGCATCTCATCAAGTTTTGCACTTGAAGTCCTCTCTAGTTGAGCTCTGACTTGAAACAGCTCTGCTTCAAGCTTCTTGGTCTTCTCAGCTAGGAAGTTGTTTTCAAACCTCAGTGCTCCAATAGTTTGATTCGCCTCATCAAACTTTGTGGACAACTCTTCTCGATCAAGTTCCACATCACTGAGCTTCTTGGTGGCCAGCCTATATAACTTTTCATGCTTCTCAGAGAGCTTGTAAAGCTTCTCATAGGCTGAATGGATATCATCTTTATCATCCATCTTCTCACATTCAGTATCCACAAATTCTTCTTCTTCTTCCACTTCTTCAACAATCCCTTCAGTAGGATTGACTGTGGCAGTGAAGGCATTTAAGATTCCGTCATCCTTATTGTCGGAATCATCTTCAGGCTCAGTGTCACTCAGGGTTGCAGCAAGTGCCTTGCTCTTCCCAATGCTCTTGAGGTATGTAGGACACTCATTCTTCATGTGTCCAAACCCGTGACATCCAAAACACTTTGGTCCTGCTGGAACAGTGTACTGACCGCCATCCTTAGCATCATTCCTTCCTTTGTCTTAGCTCTTGAACTAAGGAGAACTGGATTGCTTACGGTCCTTGTCGAAGCTCATCCCATTGGCATTCTTCATAAACTTCTTAAACTGCCTTGTAATGTAGGACTTCATCTTGGAATCTTCATCATCGGAAGACTCATCTGTATCACTGCTCTTTGCCTTCAAGGCCATGCTCTTGCCCTTGCTTGACTTGCCAATTCTTGATAACCCTAGCTCGTAGGTCTGCAAGTTCCCAACCAACTCAGTCAAAGGAATTTTGTCAATGTCCTTTGATTCTTCTATTGTCGTAATCTTGGCATGAAATCTCTTAGGTAGAGATCTGAGCACCTTTCTTACAACCTTAAGTTCAGGGATGGTTTCCCCAAGATTGAAGGCTGAGTTCACTATGTCCTTAAGCTTGGCATAGAACTCATCAAATGACTCATCCTCCTCCATCTTAATCTCTTCAAAGCTAGTAGTGAGCCTCTGTAGCTTTGAATCTTTGACAGCTTTTGTTCCTTCATAGGTTGTCTGGAGGATGGTCCACGCCTCCTTAGCAGTTTCTGTTGAGGATATCTTCTTGAACTCCTCATTAGTGACTGCGCTAAATAGGGCATTCAATGCTCTGCTGTTGAAGTTTGCCGCCTTGATCTTGGCTTCATTCCAATCGGCCGGCGCTTCTTTTGGCTTGGTCTAGCCAATCTCAACAGCTTGCCACACCTTCTCATCTAAGGACTGCAAAAATGCTCTCATGCGTACTTTCCAGTAGGCATAGTTAGTCCCATCAAATAAAGGAGGTATAATTAGAGATTGTCCTCTATCCATGACAAACAGGGGTTAATGGATCAATCACAGCAAAGATTAAAACCTAATCAGAATGTGCCTGCTCTGATACCACTTGATAGGCCACAAACTGAATGACCTCTTGTGATTAAACCAATTAATTAATTAGCCAAGTTATTAATTAATCAATTTATCATGCAAACATGTGGCAATACAAACAAATCACCAAAACTAAATATGCAGCGGAAAATAAATAACACGGTGATTTGTTCACGAATGGGAAAAACCCTAATGGCAAAAACCCCACCGGGTGATTTTCAAGTCACCACTCCCGAAACTCCACTATTATCAAATCAAGCGGTTACAAGTAAAGGAATCCCAAGTACCTTACTAATCTACAGTTGAACCCTTACCCCAATACCCAATTGAACTTGATCTGTAGTGACAGTTCCCCCTTTTGATGCACGGCTCCCAAGTACGTGACTAACCAGATGCGTGGATCCCAGTATGTGACTTCAAACACCAACTTTAGAAAGAGAAGTTGGGTGCAAAGTTCTTCAGTTCATCCTATGCGATGAAGATCAGGAAGATGCTTGGTCACAAAACCCTTTGGTGCAAATACACAGTAACTTCTTCAGAGAAGATGAACTAGGTCAAGAACTTTGTCTTTGATCACAATTTGCTTAAACAAGGATTGCTCAATGCTTTTGCAACTTGTGTCTATGTTGACGGCTTTTAAAATAATCCTTTTATATGTTTAGGGTTAGAAGAAAAGAAGGCCCAAAAACACATTCACGGATCCCAAGAAATCAGAACAGAAAAATCTGATTTTTAAATCTCGACAGATAGCAGGTGTCGAGGTAGCTATCGAGAAGGTGTCGAGCTTTAAAAACTTTGCACTTCAGCTTGCGTTTTCTTGGACAAACTTGATGGCTTCAACACTTAACCTTGAAACCTTGTTTCTTGAAGTATTAAAAACACCTAGAACTACCCAATTACAAGTAGAGTGCGTTTTATCAAAGGATTAGCCAATTTACATAAATAGTATGACATATGTTCTTAACATGTGAACCACATATGTCCTAACATATATAATGAAAAATAAACTGGTTTCTTGCATAAAGTTTCTACAGGTTTGCTTCCAAGTAAGGAATTTAATTTGAGGGTGCATGCTTCAATTTAGGGAAGCAATAGTGTGATCCCAAGTTGAATTGGCCACAAAGGAACCATAAAGAGGAAGACAAATTTGTAGTTGAATTGGCCACAAAAGAACCATAAGGAGGAAGACAAAATTTTAACAGCACGTATAAATTCCAAAGATTTAAAATTATAAAGATTCATATTTATAAGACTTTCATTTTTTTAAAATTTTTAAGATTCAAGATTTTAAGCTAATGAGAGTGGTTAGTAGCTAAAAAAGTTCATAAAACACATTTACGATTATATTTCTTCGCCTTCATAGCTACAACTATACAATTGTAGCAACCTATTATTCGACAACAAAGGGAAGGATGAAGTTTGATTATCAAGGTAATTTCCTTAAAATATTGAGAAAATTTTCAAATTGTTTTTGGAACTTAAAAGAAGTTTGGTTGTACCCAACAAATAATAAGCTATTCATAACAAGCTAGAACAATTTAAAGTTTTTTACTAGGCATCGCAAAATAGATTCACGCTAACAACATAACCCAACTTTAGAGTCCAACATGAGGAACACAACATAAGCCTTCATCGTCTCACATAGGAATTACACCACATACACACAACTGGTGAGGTCGTAATAAAATAGCTTAGTAAAAGCTATTACCACAAGTCATACTTTTGCAATCATTTTCCTCTATTGAGTCGTGTCAGTTTATCAACTTCATCAACCCCATAACATGAGCTACCACTTCATTCAGCATGTTAGCACTGAAGTTTGCAATCCTCCTTGCATGGTCACACTCCTCAATGGCAACATCTAACTGATATTTAAAAAAATTGTTCCTAAAGTCTCAATTGCAATAGCTGGTTCCTTCGCTTTGAGACGTCCCCGATGGACTTGATGCGGACATGTTAGGAGATGTCCACGATGGGGAAGCACCATATTGCACGTTCTTATCATTAGGATGCAAAAACTTCCTATATGTGGATTCTGCATCCCTTCCATCTTTATATGACTAGTGTTCAGCGTTTGGAAATTTATGAACTTGTCTACTTGCTTCTGGCCAACTGTCATACACGCCAGGAACACAACCAATGAAAACAATGTAGTATTTGCTGCCCAAAATAGGATAGTACAACGTTGTACTAAGTTAAAAGCACATACAATGGGGCAGACCGAGTACATAATAAAACAAATTTTTCTTTACATAGGTACGTACCATTTCGCAGTCAGTTTATAATTGACGATGAAGTCGATCTATGAACACGCGTTGCTGGGCCACACCAACCTCCACATTGCTTCTACTAAACTCCAGGAAACATTTACATAAATCACATTGTACAAGTTTCAATGGTTTAAGCAAATGCAGCTTACACAATGAACGTAAAACCTATACGCAGAAACTTAAAAACATGTAAACAACCACAATGGAAAGATAGGAGTTGCAATTAAATAAGCATTCAATTCAAAGACATCAAAGCAATGCCAAGGATTTAAGTGCAAAATTCATCAATTTTTTTAAACGATATTTATACATGTCAAGTTAAGAGTAATCACTAGTGTAAGAAATGTGTGTAATACCTTCAGCTCGGGGATAAGAAAAACTTGACCATCTCTGAAATATGTAATTTGTATGGAATGAGGGGAGGAAATACCTGAATGTCTTACCTTGTGAACACCCAACACCAAAAAATGTAAATAACTGGAATGGATTATTGATGGTAAGATCATTTATATAGTGGGATACTGTGAGATAATGTAAGAAGTTTGCCTTCTTCTAAAAGAAGTGTGAGTCTGGTAGGCAGTTTTAAAAATTCAATATAACTCGATTTTTGAAATATCGAGTTACAATTATTACACTGGCCTGCCTCTAACGACCCGAAGCTTTTTGTAAATGCAACTTATATGAAACTCGATATTTTGAAAATCGAGTTACATGCAATTACGATCTCAATTCCCTAAATATCGAGTTTCAATTAATAGCTCCCCTACCATGACAACCTCGAGGCTTTTTATAAATGCATATTAATACATAACTCGATAATTTAAAAATTGAGTTATATGCAGTGAAAAACTCGATTTCTGGATTATCAAGCTTCAAATAATATCTCATTGCTCCGAGTCCTTTTTTTAAGATGTGACTCGATAACGCAAAAATTGAGTTCATTTTAATGTAGTTCAAAGTTCAAGGGTACAGATCATTTACAGGGCATTCGCCTGCCCCCACTCTAACTCTATCTCTTGGTAACCATTTGAGCATTGTGTGCTGCCACTTTCTACTTCGTGTCAGCAGCTTCAGCAAAAGTTTCTATCTTGAGTCCACATCTTTACTGTTGCGTCAACATCTACTCTTACAGGTAATAACTGATGACACTTGTAGTGCAATTTATGATAAGAAACTTTTATCTAATTGGGTGATGAAGTTAGTAGCTACATATTTGGAATAGTTTGTCTCTTCGGGCCCTCATGTAGTAGATGTTACTTGCTAAATATTAACAAGTTTGAGTTTAAAATTCTTTACTTTTCATTTGGTTTACAATATCTTATTTGAAACCCAAAACCATTGTACGTTATTTTATTTTTTTTCGTCCATGAGCATCACTACATGATACATGGTAGCACAACATTGATGATATACCTTATATCTCTAATGATATGAAATGAAAAATTTACAAATTTTCAAAAATGGGTCCAGCATGTGTTGTACGCATATATTTCAAGAAGAATACATCACTGAGTTTGAATGTGTGCACTTAAAAATTATAATTGCATCAATATAGCTCACATCAATTCTACTGTCTGATAACTACATTTGCTTATCATTAGGTTGGTTATGGGTTGCCATTGTTTCTATGTTTACTACAACTAGCCACGAACCAGTGTGTTGCGCGTGATAATTATTTTTATGGTGGTTTTATTAAATATATTTTTTTTATAATTTAAACTAATTTAATAAAGAGTAATGTATTTCGTAATCATATTTTCGTTTATTATAGGAACAATAATAAATGTAATATTGGAACAATCATAAATTATAAATATAAATTTTGTAATACCAAAATGAAAACAATACAATTTTTCTTAGAAATTCAAAAGACAAGTTAACGAAAATATTCATTTTTTAATAAAATTTATTTATAACATTTTGTGAATCATTAAAAAGAATATAAAATTTGGAAATTATTCTTTTAGTTTTAAACAAACTTTCTCAAACCTTTTTTTTTCTGCCTACAATCCAAAACACCGTAAAACGTAACTAAAAAAATTAATAAAACTTAACAATGATTAATTGGACCAATTAGGAAAACAATTTGTTGTTAATTATCTGTTAAGGTTATTTTCTTTGCAAAAATTGTAATTTCGTCCACCTAAAACATATTATCAAATAAACAATTATTAGCAAAATCTAAGAATTAAATTTCTATATATGCATTGTTATAAAATTATAATAATTATTAAAATAAAATTGCAAAAGCTAAAATTTGTCATCCATCCAATTATTTTCGTTTGGCTAAAATTTTTTTTATCTAAATAAATGGCATTATAGAGTACTTCTAATGCAACTATTAAGAGTACTTTGTCCATCACAAATGATTAAAAAATAAACAAAAATTAGTAAAGTCTCATAGTTTAACATCTAAATTTAGCACTATAAAAAACATGCTATGTAATAGAATAAATAACAAATTACAATAAATACCAAATTATCCAAATCATGCTATGTAATAGAATAACATTATATTTTTATATGCTATATTTAATTCTTTATAAGGCAATATGATAACATTTAACAATCAAAGAGAACAAAAAACAACAACAACAATTTAAAAAACTAAACTAAATCACATTAACCCAAAGTAGAGTTTTAATGAATATAAAAAAATTATCAACTTAAAGCAGAGATGCAAGAAAAATAAAAAAATCCACCAAAAATTTAGAGAGAGAGAGAGAGAGAGAGAGAGAGAGAGAGAGAGAAACCTTTTTTTTTGTAAGGAAAAACTATGCATAGAATGGTAGAGATAGTGACAAATTTATAGTAAGATGGTGTGAATAAGAAAAGACAAAAATAAAGGAAGATGAAGGGAAAGAGCAAGAATGACATTAATATAGAGGGTAGTAGGGAGATGAAAAGGTAAGGGAAGGAGAAATGTTGGAGAAGTAGTAGGGAGATGAAAAAGTAAGGGAGAGAGAAAGGTTAGAGAAGTGTAAATATTAAAAAAAATAAATATTAAAAACAAATATAGGAAAATTTGAAAGAAAAAAGATAATGACGTAGACGTTGATGTGGCACAACTGGAGCGTAGCAACAATAAATGCTACGCTTCAGCTTTTAGATATGAAAGTTCGATTATGTGGTAAAAACACAAGAGCTATTTAGACCCCCAATTTAAAGTTACGGCTCGATTGATTTTACTATAACTTAATACTAAGTGCGGAATAGAGTAAATGCGAACAAATAATCAAATAAACTACTCTAACCCATAATAAAAAATTCACAGCAGTAAATTGAAAGGTAAAAGAGTAGGGAAGAAGAATGCAAACACAAGATAACACGCTGACGTGTTATCGAAGAAGAAACCGAAGAACTCGGCGTAAAACTTCTCTGCCCCCCTCCAAGCGATAATCGATCCATTAGACAATCAGTTGGGATACATTGGTTAGCAAGAGACCTTCCAAGCCTAATATATTCGATGTACCTAAGCCCTCCAAGCTCCTACTCCAACAAGGCTTCTCAGAATCGTGTCTTATCTAGCTTTCCGGATCCCGCAATGCGCCCGATTGCATCCACCAAAACTTGGCTTCTTCCAATGCTTCTCAGCAGCACCAAATCCTCACTTGACACTCAGTATGGGTGTGATAAGTGTTTGGGCTAACAACCTCTCAAAGATATGAAAATGGAGAGGTAGGAGTTGAGGAAAAACCACAATGAATTGTGTGGAGAAATGTGGGTATAACAATCTCTAACTCTCAAAGGTTGTGGCTAGAGTTTTCTCTCAATAGCACTCAACAACATCTGTGGGTAATGTCGGTATATATAGTATGGGTACAAGAAGTGTGTATCAGATAGGACAAAATAGCAAAACAGAACATTTCGCGAGTATCTCGCAGGAAGGCCTTACTCGCGAGACACTCGTGAAAACTAGCTATCACCATCCTATCATGACTCTTCGCATTCCAGTCATGTATAGGGCACATGCATCACTTTGCGGGATGCTTACTTGCAAGCTGCCCGCGAAAACACTTCAGTCTTCAATTTGCCTTGAGTCTTCACACATTCTCTCTCCACACAAACCTTACAAATAAATCCCACATAAAATACAGGGTACATAAGATTGCACATAATTACAATCAAATTTGGCACGGAATTAAAGCCAACAAAAATTAGTTGTAAATCACAACTTTACAAGATATATATAGATAGGGAGGCATATCATCATGACTCGCATGGGTTATCATACCGAGTCTTTCACAAAAGCAGAAGTTTATTAAAGTGAAATGTGGGATACACATGAAAAAATTTGATGGAAGATAATGATAGCTTTGGGGTTGGACAAGGATTTGCATAACACATCCATTGTCTATCGTGCTCCTCAGCAACTGGTGAATACCCAAGTTTTCTATAATTCAATTTAGCTACTGTGCGACGATGATATGGACATGATGTGGGCAGTGATTATCATAGCTTCCAACTTGTATATAACTGTCGAGGCTGTTGGGTTTAATGTTGGAAGGTTTGCAGCATACTAGTGGAGCCGAAAAGCTACAATCAGTATCGGTTGATGTGTATCCTTCATTTACACAAGACAACTCTTTGCCCTGCAACATTCAACTATGTAATGAAGCTGATATGGGTAATATTAAAGAAGCTGAAGTATTACCGGCAATACATACATGTGAGGTACGGGGGTCTACTCACGGAAATGAAAATGTTCAAACCTATGTGGATGAGGCATTCGATATTGATGCTAGTTGATATGTGTACAAAGAGTTCATTGATAATGATGGTGCTAAGGACAATCCTGAATTCTTTAATGAACTACAAGTGGAACACAATATGGACGCATGCCCCATTCCGAATCCTACACACAAATGGTTCACAGCAAACACGTGGGATAATATTCATGACCCATCACCTTCTATGGAAACATGTCTGATGAATTGGCAGGAATGGGACCAATTGACTAAGGGGATGCTATTAAGAAATAAGGCTTCGGTGCAGCATGCATCAACCATGTTCTCTGTGGAGCATAATAAGAAATATAAGTCCATCACGTCAGACTTCTATAGGTTGGTAGTGAGTTGTGTACACGATGTATGTCTATGGTCAGTTTGAGCTATTTGTAGCAAAAAGCACAACACATGGAAGATCACAACATGTAAGAGTCCCCACACTTGCTCATCACTCTAGGTAGAGCCTGATAGAAGGATGATGGATTCAAAATTCATTGTTGTCACACTTGAGACATATATATGGGAAGATATTTCAAGAATGGTACCATGCTTACGTAGTCTTTTGCATGTGAAGTACAAGCATTAGGCATCTCACTACAAGGTCTAGGACGCGAAACAAAAGGCTGTTATGGCTATCTATGGGGATTTTGATGAGTTATACGCAAAATTGCCTCGGTTTCTAGCAGCATTAACAGATGCAGATTCAAGTACAGTGTTTAGTTAAATGTGGACAGCTGTGGTGTGCCAAGAACTTGTATGTATAACTATGTATTTTGGGCTTTTGGTTCGTGTATTGAAGGGTTCAAGAATTGCAAGCTTGTGATAAGCATTGATGCAACGCACTTCTTTGGCAAATATAAAGGAAAGTTGTTGATAGCAATGACAACAGATGGTAACAACGAGGTTTATCCACTTGCCTTTGCCATTGTCGAGCGAGAGCAAGGAGACTTGGGGATGGTTCTTGGCATGCCTGACATTATATGTTACGGACTGAGATGATCTTTGCAACATCTCTGATAGACATTCTGGGATAAAAGCTTGCTTTGATGACACTAGTCGTACTTATTTACAGCCTCCCAAGGGTCATCACCGATAATGCCTCTACCATTTAGCCAACAATGTTAACACTATATGGAAATCTGTAAAGTTAAAGAACTTAGTATGGAGGGCAGCAAGTGCAAATCAAGTCAGAAAGTTCGAAGCCACACTAGAATTAATTCGCAATGTCAAGTTGTCAGCCTACGAATATCTTAAAGCTGAGGCCAAAGAAAAGTGGACACTTACACATGACAAAGGGTGCCAATATAGGGCAATGACAACCAACCTATTGGAGTGTTTCAAAGGTATACTCAAGGTTGCACGTAGCTTACCCATAACTGCAATGGTAAGATTCACATATTTCAAAAGTGAACTCTTACTTTGACGATCGTTGCAATCTGACTCTAGATCAGTTGGAAGTGGGTCAAGAATGGTGTAAATATGCCATGGACAGTTTTGTGTAAAATGAAGCTAAGGATGGTCACAAGGATGTGCATGCAAGCATGTTTATATCAAGTTGACACACCGCATAATCCTATGAGTATTGGGGGGAACAACACACACATATGGTTGATCTTCGAGATATGACATGCACATGTGGGAAATGGGAAGCGTACAAGATCTCTTGTTCACATGTAATAGCAATTTGTGCTAAGCATAAGCATGATGCGCAACAATTTATTGATTCTTGCAATAGTGTGTCCGAATGATACCACAGCTACCAACCGGTTTTCCAACCATTCAAAGACATATTATCATGGGTGGATCTGGAAGAAACTAGAATAGTGATGCTTAATCCACGCTTGATCCAGAGAAAAAGTCTGCCTATATCTTCAAGAATCCGGAATGAGATGGACGAGAATGATAGGGAGTTGCCAACCTCTCTATGGATCGAGAATGGACCGAAGTCAAGGTGTGGGTTGTGTCATCAAAAGGGGCATAACCGTAGAACATGTCCTAATCGAAATGGGGAATCAACAAGCGGTGGTGTTGCATAGTAGGTCAAGTTCACATTTCTTAAAAACTTTATTGTTATAAATGGTTAAATGATTGTACATAAGTGTTTTCTAACATGTTTAATGCGTTCATAAAAATCTCCATATGATAATAAGACCATTTGCAACCATTTTATGAGTAAAGATGTTAAAATTGCCACTGTGACAGATTATGTGTTCACACATGATAAATTTCGTAATAAATTGTATAATGTGTATTTGGATGCTAAGGATATTTCCTATGAAAGCTAATACACATATGGTTGTAATGGAATTGGTCTTACTGGAATTGGATGAGTATAGAAATGATAGTGCAATTTTCAAGTTGACTGAAGTTCTGTTAAGGCAGATTTGAGTATGATATATTGTGTGATTTGTTAGAAATAATTTTTTTATTCTTTAGCTCTAAAAATGTTAGGGAAAGTACTAGACATCTAAAGGAGCTTCTCTGTATGTTGGCATGAAAATTAGATGTAACTCGATTATACTTAAGGATTATAGTTGGGACTAGATCAGCTGTACATGGGACTTTTAAAGTATCTCTGTACGTAGGTCAAGACTAGATCAGCTGTACATGGGACTCTTTAAGATTCACATAAGCCAAGATCACAAGCCTAAAAAAAGGGACAATAAAGAAAGACTATCATTTAAAAAGTGAGCTTTTACCAAAGTTCATGTCTGAGGTGCAATTTGAATTTAAATTATATATATTGTGTGGCAGAACTTTTTTTTCACGCATTATAATGCACCTGAATAACGCACACACAAGAAAATTATATATATATATATATATATAAAGTAGTAGTGTTCTTCTATTACAACCATTTAAATATTACAAGAAAAGTATCATTCATTTTGTAATGAATAAGCACGTGCATTGTAAATTCTTTAAAGACCAAGTTAATTATCATTTAGTTCAATAGGGATAATTTCAACTTTGAAATGAACTTCACCAGAGGGCAACGATTATTTTGTAGTTTTATGATATTTGTGCTTTTTTAGATATAGTGCATGGAACTCAATTGATAAGCTATATATCTATAGGTCAGAAGCTAACCATGGCCTCCCAGACATAAGTTTCAATAGGTTATACATGGGATTATACTTGAAAGTATCCCTGTAGGTAATACACCTAACTTTGCAAATTTATTCCCAAAGATATGGTGAATGGATTGAGCTGAAAATTTGTATGATTGATGTTTGATGTGTAATTGTATGCCTGCTTATTTGGTTGCCTTTGGGGATTATTATAGAGACTCCTAGGAGCTCAGTTAGGATAAAGAATGAGAAGGAAAGGAAATGTATGAGAGCTGATGACCAAGTAGTGAAAAAAGCAATTTTTATGAGTTAGAATGCATTCTAGTAGGGGACTCCACTATAGCTCACATTACCCCAAAAGTATAATAAAGAAAAAAAAATTAATAAAATTACTAGTTGTAGACACCGCATTTTGTACCCCTTACAACTCGGGCCTCCGTTCCCTAATGATGCCGAAATTCTAAGGCCTAAGGTTGGGTTAGGGCTCAATTAGATTACAAATTGACTTGAGAGGTGTTAAAGTGGAAAAGATAACTTTTTATGAGCAAAAAAATTTATTTTTGAAAAATAAAAGGCCAAGAAAACCCTAGGCCTGCGTATGCAGGTCTGATGCATGCGCACGCAGGCACAGACCTGCACACGTAGCTAGAGTTTCAGAAACCTATGAAAGGCAAGTTTTATGCATTAATTTTGAGGTTTGGAACAAATCTCATATCGCCTGAGAGCCGTTCCAAACCCCTATTTTCTCACTATATAAAGCCATACATGGCACATTTTCAAAATACACAGAAAATTCTAAGGGAAAACCTAAGATTCACTAGAAATAGTGAATCAAAGAGGGAGTTTTTCACAAAACATCCTTAAGTAAATTTTATTTGATTGTGACCTTTTCTGGTCTTGATCTTTCGAGTTTAAGATTGCTAATCACTTTTATATTTGATTGTGAATAGATTGACTGAGGGAAACAGTCAAAATCAAGCTTGAAAAGCTTCTTGCTTGAGGTATTGAGTTCTAAGCTTTTCTTTTTCATTTCTTTACTTTTCTTGCTTTAATCTTTTTGTTTTCCTTGCTTCCTTTGTTTATTTATATTATAACATGTTTGTTAAGCCTAGGTTGTCTTTGCTTTATGATCTCATGCATGTCAAGTTGTTAGATTTAAGTTCTACCCTGTTTTTTTGCATTTCTGTGTTACTGAGTTAGGGTTTAGGGCGTGTCTGCATGCGCATGCTTTTGCATGCTTGAAGTATGCGTACGCGTACAACTGGCTTGCACACGCAAGCCTATGTATGCGCACACATACTTGTGCCCAGAAACCCTAATCTGAGTCTTTTTGCTTCTATTCCTTTGTTCCTTTTATACAATATGCCTCTTTTTGATTTCTTTTTATGCTTTCTAAGTCTCTGTTCTCTTTCGTTTGTTTGTTTTGCCTTTAACATATTAGATTAGGGTTTCTTTTCATTTCTTGCTTTAAATGCCATAAACATGCATTCATATGATCATACATTGATGCCATGGGTGCTGTGGTGCAGTAAGGTAAGTAAGGTAAGCCATGCAATTATATGACATATGCATTTTTGGTGATGAACATGTTGTTTGTTGTGTGGATATTAGGCTTACATGATTAGGTCGTATTTGATGATTGATACTTTGATACCATGCTTACTTTTTTGCCATGATTCACTTTGCTGCCTTGGATGAGATAACATGAGATGCCATGTGTGATAGATGAATGCTAAGGTTTATGATGTGATTGCCATGATAGATGTATGTTAGGGTTTGGTTGATTAGCATGATAGATGAATGTTAGGTCTTAGGATGAGATGCCATGTTGTATGCTTAGATGTATGCTAGTGTGTGTGTGTTAAGATGCAAAGTTAAATGTACCTTTAATAAGATTAAGATGTAGGGCACAATGAGTGGAAGCTGACCCATGAGTCAGGCAGTTTTGGGTGCCTAACACCTTCCCAAGGCCATACCTAAACTCCAAACCCATACTCTAGTAGTAAGACTAGTCCTTCCACGTAAAGGCGCTATATTTATGGCTCCTAGACCATAAAACTAGGTGGCAACTCCTTATTTTCTCCACCCCAGTCCACTAGGCCGAGGCGTACTCCCTAAAAAAAAAGGGTTGACCGCGCGTTGCACCCACACTGGTTTGCTTAAGCACAGAACTGATAGATTTCATAAACTCAAATAATAAGTAACTTGAGGCCCCATTTTATGTTTGCAAATGACTTACCCAAATTATTATTAAAATAAAATTTGCCTATTAAAAAAATGATGGTTTACCCCAATATATCTCTTAACTTATGTTCTTCAAGGTAATGATTTCCAATGATTACTTATGAGCAGGTATTTCCTTTTTTCAGCCTAGGATCTCAACAGAGGAGGACTCCTGATAGAGATATTTGAGTTTTGGGGATGCTTTGAGTATAAATTAGTAGTAGTATATGTTTAGTTGAGAAAGAGCAACATTAAGGATCGTTATGTAAATATTTCCATTGTGCTTTGTATTTTGGTGTTGACCCAAATTTTATGGGGTTGTATTTATACTCTGATGGTTGTACTAGATGCCCTAATGTTATCACTTCTTGATATTCAACTAAGCTATCCAAAGGATTATATTAAGAAAGGGTATAAAAATATGTAAAGAAAATTAAATAAGGAAGAAAAATTTTATACAAGTTAGAAGGCTTATGTTAATATCGGGTATAGGCCTGGTACTAGCATGCCAGTCCATCCCAGGTTGGGGTGTGACAATGCCTAACATGTCATGATTTATGCCCTTATTATTCACATTATTTCTTCTTTTGGGTTTATGGTAGCAGACACTACATTTGACTGGATTGTCATAACTTCCCTTGAGGCGGGTTTAGTCTTTTTAGAGGCATAAGTAAGGTTTAGAACTTGAATGTTTGTTTGTGCACAAGGATGTGTCTCCAGTCTTCTTGAGTTGCATTTCAACCTTCATTTTATGATATGTGTATTATACATTTCAATTGAAATGTTCTCTCCTTTAATAGCAATGTGGTGAATTAGTTTTTGAGATAACCCAAGTTATTGTTCATATTATTATTATTATAGTAATCTCTTATCTGCCTGAGGTGGCAAAACTATTTATGAGATTATTGTTATCTCATGGACACAAATACCAACATAGACACGTGTGTGTGTGTGTGTGTGTGTGTGTGTGGGGGGGGGGGGGGGGGGGGGGGGAAGTTGGACATAATGTAACTTTGGCTTTGTGGAATATTATTTATTCCCTAGGATGCTAGATGCAATTTACCATATGATAATGTATGGTGTCTTAAAGAGATCTTAAGGCAGACGCTGGTTTCCTTTTCGTTTTCTCATTTTCACAATTGGCGAAAATGGTAAACCTAACCTTTATTTAGTCTTCTCTTGTTAGATTGGGATTTGTGATATGCTTGGTTATGATGTCTGGTATAGGTGCACTTGTATTTAGTCTTTCTCTTGTGTTAAAATGGCAAACATTAACAAAATTTACTAAAAATATGTCTACAAAAATTAAACAACTTTCAAATGAATTTTCACAATTTTTTAAAGGTTAATAGAAAATAATAAAGTATAAACAAGTGTAAAATTTTTGTGTTTAGTAATCTTTCAAATAAAAAAAATTATATAAAATAAAATCATTTTCAACATTAATTAATAAATTGTATATTAACATGTAAAAAGAAAAGTTCTTAAACCTGTAATAAAATTATCAAATAATAATAGATTGAGAGGGGGTAATATAATTGTAGGGTCCAAATTTTGTGGCACAGGCCCAAAAGGTTAGGTTTATGAGCCCAACGAACCCAGAACAATGAATTTGTAGAGAGTGGGTGAAAAAGCTAGGTTGATTGTGAATCTAGCAACAATTTATTGACATAAGAACACGCTTAAAAGTCAAAATCAACTCAGGTCCGAAGAGGGTTTGTTCTTCCTTCAAAGATAATTACAATTCTTAGAGTTCCTTTTTCAGTTTCCTCCCCCCTTTCTTCAGAGGCCTATTACGTTTATATATTCTCCTTCTACTTCATCATCACTGTCCACCTGTACGCCATCTAAGCCTTCACTTGAGTACATGTCATGTCAAATATCTGCTTTAGTTCTCCGTGAGTGGTGGTAGCTGAAATTGCCCTGTTCAGGGATCTTCTCCACATAAATGCGGCCGATAGATTCGCTACAGTGTATTAAATGCGGTGGTAGCAGCTTTTCCTTTTAAATATTTCTCCGTTCTTATCATCTCTAGGCATGCCCAAAGCTTGTCCTTGCCGTGGAAGTAGTTGGAAAGATCATTTGGACCTTTAGTGCATTTGTTTAATCAAGTTCCTTGGGATCCGAGGAGAATAGCCTCTTCGAACCAATAAGGCTCTCTTCGGACTGCCCCTCTCACTCATTTTCAGGTACATTTCTCCACCAAGATTCCTTCCTAGCCCCTTTCTTCTCTTCGGATGCATAGTGGTATTCGGATTGGGCCCTAGGCCCAACATCTGACGTTGGGCTTTCACACCCACAATAATAAATTGAAAAAATATAATCTAAACTCAAAAAAAATAAAATATTGAATCCAAGAATAACGCATTAAGCGAGCATAGTCTTTTGGTTATTGTGTTGGTATGTTCTTATCTGACTTAAGCCCAGGTTCCATCCCTTGCCTCGGCTTATTTGATTATATATATATATATATATATAAATCCTTCTTGGATACAATTTATATCTGCACCAGAATCAATCATAGCAATAACAGTGAAATGGTAATCACAAGAAACAACAATTTTGACTTTTGTGAACCATTTTGGAGAGAGTATTTTATTAATAAGAGCAAGTTGAGAATTATGAACAATACCTTTATCAAAAAGAAGAGCCTGTTGACTAGATTCTCCTTCATCTTTAAGCTCATTTTGTTCCTCATTAGTTTTGTCAAGGTTTTTATCCATTTTAAACATTAACATTTCTTGATTAAGATTATTACTTTTAATATTTTTAAATTCGTGTTTTAACTTACTTATCTCTTGTCTAACAACATTAATTTCATGTTGCAAGTCATTAACAGTTAAATCTTTGGATTTCTTTTTGTTGAATCTTTCCAAAGTCTCTTCAAAACTTATTGCTGATTTGAGCTTTTTACTAGTTTCATTTTTCAACAAGCTTTCATTTTCTTCACCTTTAGTGAGAACATTAATAGATTTATTACAACATGAACTTCTACAACCAATTTTAATATTAGGAGAATCAGAAGAGTCATCAACAGAATGATAACAAGAATCAGAAGAAGAAAGATCATCTTCTAAAGAATCAGACGAATTGTTTGATTCAAGGATTCTAAATAATTCTTCTTGATTATTATCATCAATTTTCAACATGTTAAACTTGTTTTTCAACTTTCCAGGTTTTTGTTTACAATCTTTACTAAAATGACCAGGTTTTCCACAGTTAAAACATTTACCTTTACCTGACTGTTGGTTAACATGTTTTTTAGCAACATTTCTCTTTTTAGTATAGAAATCATTAAAATTAGTTTCATGTTTTTTATGGTTATAATTTTTGTAACTTTTATCATGTTTTTTACCTTTTTGCTTGGAAGGAACAATAGAGGGTAAACCATATTGTTCACAAAAATTACCCATTTCATATTTAGCTTTTCTTTTGTTTTTTAATTGATGTTTTAACAGTTTTTCATCATTACACATATTAATTCCAAGTTTTTTAATTGTGCTTAAAATATCACCATAAGTTAAATTATCATAGTCAATAGAATCATTTTTACCAATTAATTCTTGTTTTACCTTATGAGCAAAGATAGAAGGCAGACCGTTAATAAACTTTTCTTTCCAATAAGGCTTGAAACAGTCAGGATGGAGTTTTGAGATCCTTTAATATATTCAATATCAAAGTCAAAAACACGTAAAATAGCTTGCCATCTGGCAAAAATATGTTTTGAAGCAATATTTTCAACATCTTTTTCAATAACATATTTAGCACTTTTGCAATCAATACGTAATAAAAACTTTTGGTTTAATAAATCACTTTGAAATTTTGAAATGCATAATACTATAGATAAAATCTCTTTTTTGATAGTACTATAGTTTAACTGTGCATTATTCCAAATTCCAGAATAGAAACGGACAATTTGTTCGGATGACTCAGGAGAAACTCTTTGTTTCAGAATACCACCATAACCAATGTCAGAGGCATCGGTTTCAACAATTTTGAATGCATCAATAGTGGGAATACCAAGACAGGGCAATGTCTTAACATGAGATTTGATTTGTTTAACAAGGGATGTATGAACATCGGACCAAGAAGGGGGATTACTCTTCAACCGATCAAAAAGAGGTTTACATTGTTTTCTCATATCTTTGTAGAAATCAGCAACATAATTCAATGACCCAAGGAATTTTTGAAGCTGGGTTTTGTCAGTAATAACATCAGGAAATTTATCAGCAAATTGAATGGCTCTATCAATAGGACGAATTTGTCCTTCAGAGATGTCATAGCCAAGAAAACGAACTTTTGTTTGAAACAGTTTAATTTTCTTAGCAGAAACAACAAGACCATTTCTTTTGATAGTTTCTAGGAACGAATACAAATGTTTCCAGTGTTCATCAATAGAACTGGAGTAAACAAGAACATCATCAATATAAACAATAGTAAAGTGACTGAAGCAGTTGAAAATATCATTCATGATATTTTGGAATTCACTAGGAGCATTTTTAAGACCAAAAGGCATCACATTCCACTCATAATGACCAAAAGGAGTGGTGAAAGCAGTTTTGTACCTATCCTTCTCATTAATCTGGATTTGCCAGAACCCAGATTTCATATCGAACTTAGAAAACACTACAGCCTCACTCAATCTATGGACAAGATCATTCTTATTGGGAATAGGGTACCTAATCCATTCTAAAACCTTATTCAAAGGTTTATAGTTGATAACCAGGCGAGGAGTTCCTCTCTCAATTTCAGCATTCTTTTGAACATAGAAAGCAGAACAAGACCAAGGGGACTTGCTATTCCTAATTAGTTTTTTCTTAAGCAAATCCTGGATTTCCTTTTTGCAAAATTCAACAGTTTCAGCATTCATCTGAATAGGACGAGCTTTAGTGGGAATGTTTTTCTCATCAAAATCTTTAACATAAGGCAAATCAACAATATGTTTCTTCCTATGCCAAAAAGCATTAGGAACATCAGAGCAAACATCATCAATTAACATTTTTTGAAAATTGTCAATTTTTGAGAGCAACAATTTATCAGAAAGTTTTTCAGTGATTTTTTGTATCTAACTTCTTGCTGAAGAAAGCTAAGATGTTTGATTTTTGCATGAATCAGATTGGAAGCATTATCAGTATCAATCTCATGATTTGAAGCAAATTTGAATTTTACTTTCTGACCAAAAGGGTCAGTGGTAATACCATCATGTTCAACAAGAAAAGGATACAAAGCATGTATGAATGGCAAGCCAAGAATTACTTTATCAGTCATATTTTTGACTAAAATAGAAGGAATCTTGAAACATATGTTATCATGACAGACATGTGCATTATTCAATTCATATTTAATCTTCATTCGGGAACCGTTAGCAGAAACTAATCGTTCAGTTGATTTTTCAAAATATTTCGAAGGAACCAATCCTTCTTGGATACAATTTTGGTAAATTTTTCTTTTTGTCCTATTTTTAGGAAGCATAAATTCATCAAACAATGGAGTCAGGTCAACTTCAAAATTTTCATTGACAGCAGTCAAAACTCTTAAGTGGTTAACATTATTTTCAATAGGAGGAAAATCAGAATCAGATGGACAGACAGAATTAGCATCATTATTTTTAGAAAACAAACAAGAGTAAACAGTAGAAATCCAATTTACAATATCAGGGATCTCATGATCTTCAACAGTGTGATCTTCTTCATTTACAATATCAGGAGGACAACCAGTCCTGGAGCTGACAGAGGAGTTGGATCTCCACAACTTATCCATATTATCCTAGTTTTAACACTCAATTATCATGTTTTTCTCACAACCGTTGCATTTCGTAACACATACCCTAAGCAACCCTATACCACACACATGCCCTACACGCCCTCCTGGCTCACACGGGCCTTACAGTCAGGTTCTGGGAATTCACTTTACACCTAGGGTGGCGCCAACGACGGCAAGAACGGGACACAACAACGGAGCACCAAAGGTTCGGACAGAAGATCATCTACCATGGTGTTTACATAGTCAATGTTATTACTGAAGAAGAGTAGGGTCCTTCTCCTAGTTTTACCAAAACAATGCCCGGGTCCCTCATCCCTTATTCTTACTATGATTATATCACTGCTTGGACAAGATTTATGCTTCACCAAAATGAAGACATGTCTCATTCTTGGTTTGTTAACTTTGATAGTAAGTTCCATGGTGTCCTGCCTCTTTGGTTCAATCATTGGTGGACTCAATTTGGCCCTATTAATGACATACTTCCTGAACCATTGCTTGAGGCCTTTGAATGTTTCAAGAAGTTCTATAAAATTGATGCTTATGGTGCCAAGTTCCCTCCTTTACTCCACTTTGTTAAACGATACAAGATATCCTGGATATTAAAATGGCAGTATGAAAAAGAAGGTGATGTGCTCCAAAGACATTGGTATGTAAAATGGTGGGGTAAATTCCCTCATACTCAGAGGATTATTGCTAGTGTTTCCAGAGAATCCTCTTTCGTTGCTTCTCTCCCCATTGCTAATTGTTCAATTAGTCAATCCCCCTTAGCTACTGATGCATCTGCTTCCTCTTCTAAATCTACTAAGCCATCTGTTAAACCCAATAAAGTGAGTTCTCCATTGGATGATATCCGCAAGGACCCTGAAGCACTAAATGCCCTTATTGAAATGTTAAAAAAGGAAAAGGCTGATTTAGATGATGAACGTTCTTCTGAGGCCTCTGTGGCAAAGGATCCTTACTACCCCTACAATGAGGAGTGGTTTGGCCATGATGAAGAAGAAGCTGATGACTTAGCAAAAGATTGATTAATTCACCCTATTTGCCAGGCCAGCACAAAAGGCCAAGATGTTATTACCCTATTTGCCAGGCCAGCACAAAAGGCCAAGATGCTATTATTATTTCCTATGCTAAAAATGATGATGATTGATTCTTCTTATCTGCCAGGCTAGCACAAACGGCCAAGATGTTACTGTTCTTCACCATGCTTGAGTACACATGCTACTGATACTGTTCTTGCTCATGTTACTAAAAAGAAGATTCCTTATGTTCCCAAGACTACTTTCAACTATTCTAAGACCACTTTCCGTATGCTTTGGTCAAAGAATATTTTGAATACTATGTATGCTTTGGTCAAAGAATATTTTGAACACTATTTGCTTTTACTATTTATGTGTTACTATCCATCCTGAAATTTACCTATTTAAGGGGGGTTGTCCCTTATGTTAAGGCAGAACTAAATTTTTAGAACTCATTAGAGCTTATTCAGAAACTATTGAGAACTTGTTAGAACTTCCTCTAGAGAGTCTACCTTCTTTGAGAGAGTTCTCTTATTATCTTGTTAACTACAACCTTGTTCACCATAACCTTGTTCATACAAACCTTGTAACTAGGACTAGTTCAAGCTTTGTAACTGTTAACCTCAACTATTGAGATCTTGTATTGACTATTACTACTGTAAGTGTTTACCTACTTTCAATAAAGAAGTATTTTCAGTTATTTATGTTCATTATATTGCTTGTTGCTACCGCCACCTTGGACGGATTACCGCCATACTGGACGGTTCTAAATTGCTTTCATTAATTGCTTTCAATTATATACTGCTTGGCTGGTACTACTGCCTTATTATTGTTCTAACTTTGCTATTTACATTTACTTTCACTATATTATTACTGTGCTTCCGCCTCTCTCCCTTCTTCCGTGTGTCCCCTTCCCCCTTTATGGTATCAGAGCCATTCTTTTCTGGCCGGTGATAGTGTGGTTGTGTTCTTTGTGCCTTGTCCGTATCTGTCCGAACCTTTGGTGCTCCGTTGTTGTGTTCCCTTCTTACCGTCGTTGGCGCCACCCTAGGTGTAAAGTGAATTCCCAGAACCTGACTGTAAGGCCCGTGTGAGCCAGGAGGGCGTGTAGGGCATGTGTGTGGTATAGGGTTGCTTAGGGTATGTGTTACGAAATGCAACGGTTGTGAGAAAAACATGATAATTGAGTGTTAAAATTAGGATACTATGGATAAGTTGTGGAGATCCAACTCCTCTGTCAGCTCCAGGACTGGTTGTCCTCCTGATATTGTAAATGAAGAAGATCACACTGTTGAAGATCATGAGATCCCTGATTTCCGAAAATGGAACATTCCCAAAGTTGATACTAAAACTGTTTACAAAACTAGTTGGGCTGAATCCACTTTTCATCCTGTTTACAAAGTTAGAACTGTTGAACAAATATTTTCCATTTCGAAAATACATGAAAAATGTTGTTTGTTTTCCAAGAAAAATATTAATGACTTTATTGCTAAGAAACTCAGCTATTTGCACATTGGTCTGGTTCAAGTTGCTGTTAAACCACTTACCCGAAAGGGTATTAATGCTTCTATTCTCATGTGTTTACGAGATGCTAGATTTAAGGTCTTTAAAGATAGCATTCTTGGTATGATCACTGCTTCTTTGTACGATGGTCCTGTTTACTTTAACTGTTATCCTGATATTACTCTTGCTTTGGATGATCCTAATATTATTAAAGCATTGACTTTGAACATTGCTTCTTCTGGTTATATTATGGATGAAGGTAGTAAACCTTTTGCTTTAATTTACCGTATTTATTACAGACTTTTGGATACTCAGTTAAATCCTTGTTGTTTGAATCCTAGAGAACCCTCTGGTAAAACAATGTTAATCACATGTTCAACTCCTGATGCTAAAGTTCAAGTTCCAAAAATGATTCAATGGCAAGATATTAATCTTCCTACTGAATGGTTGTTGAATCAAGAATCTCCTGTTCCTAAACCTGTTTTTGATGAGCTTGATCTCACAAATATTCAACAATATCTTGATGGTACTGTTAAAATAAGTTTTCAAAATAATCAACCCTTGAGGATTAACGAAGGAAGACATTCCTTTGCTGGATCTGAAAGTATTTCAAAAAGAGACCATGATGTCAATGAGTTTTTGCAAAAGAATTTTGAAAAAACCCACTGATCTGAAATTAAAAGGTGTTTCAAGTGATAAATCACAAATCAGCTGCTCTGTTTATTATTCTACTAAGCCTGAATTTTCCTCTCCGTATGGCAAACCTGCTACCGAAGAAGAAGATGATGCTAATTCTGTCTGTCCATCTGATTCTGATTTTCCTCCTATTGAAAATAATGTTAACCATTTGAGAGTTTTGACTGCTGTCAATGAAAATTTTGAAGTTGACCTGACTCCATTGTTTGATGAATTTATGCTTCCTAAAAATAGGACAAAAAGAAAAATTTACCAAAATGATTTTGCCCAGTCTGAGAAAAACCGCATTAAAAGAAAATGGTTAGAAAAAATGAATCAGTTAAAAAGACATATTTTGTTCTTTGATTTTCTTGAAAACTATTATGTTTCAAAAGATGAAGTTTTCAAAAATTATTTGAATGTGATAAAGAAATCTAATTTTGTTAAAAATGACAAAACCATTGTCAGATCTAGTCATCCACCCCTTGAGACTATTTTGGTGACTACTGACAAAATTGATGTTAAAGCTACTCCTTTCAAAATTGCTGATGATCAAACTCCTGTTGTTAGCCTTATTGAAAAAAACAATTTTACCAATGAATCTTTACATGTTATTGGTTAACAGCTTGACCGTATTGAAGAAAAAATTGCTGAAAAAACTGTTTCTGTTGACAAATCTGCTTCTGTTCAAAAACCTGTTTCTATCAAGACTGAGGAACCTTTGATTAATTTACCCAGTCATGATAACAAATCCAAGTTTCGGACCACTCAGTCTAAACTTCTTGAAACTGTTGACAAAATGCTTTCTGATTTAAAAGTCAAATCTGAAGGTACTTCTACAAGTACTCCTGCTGCTCGAACTATTTCAAAAAATGAAATTGTTTCTAATGAAAATACAGATTCTGATACTGTTTCTTCTGTTTCTGCAAAAAATGTTTTTGATGATGGTTTACCCAAAATTAAAAGATTTGTTGGCAATTCCAAGCCCATGTTTCTTACAAAAAATTGGTATTCAAAACCTACTCCTCCTGATATGCAGTTTGAAGAAAGACCTTTTCAAATTCAGTTTTCTGTTTCTGCTGATAAGATTTATGAATGGAATATTGATGGCTTTTCTGAGCAAGAAATTATTAACAAAATGGGACATATGTCCATGGTTGGTATTGCTTATCAAAATAATCATGATTTTGAACAATCTGAAATTGTTGACCTTCTTACTACTGGCTTTTCTGGTACTCTTCGTGGGTGGTGGGATTCATATCTCACAGAAGATTCCAGAGATTCTATTAAATATGCTGTTAAAAAGAATGATGAAGGCTTGCCTATTTTTGATGATCGTATTGGTCGAGGTGTTCCTGATGGTGTTAATACCTTGATTTATACTATTATCAAACATTTTGTTGGCACTCCATCTAATGTTTCATCTCGAATTTCTGATTTGTTAAATAATTTGAGATGCCCTACTATGTCTGATTATAGATGGTACCAAGATGTTTTCCTTTCCAGAGTCATGCAACGGAAAGACTGTTTCAAGCCTTATTGGAAAGAAAAGTTTATTGACGGTCTGCCTCCTATCTTTGCTCATAAGGTAAAGCAAGAATTAATTGGTAAAAATGATTCTATTGACTATGATAATTTAACTTATGGTGATATTTTAAGCACTATTAAAAAACTTGGAATTAATATGTGCAATGATGAAAAACTGTTAAAACACCAATTAAAAAACAAAAGAAAAGCTAAATATGAAATGGGTAATTTTTGTGAACAATATGGTTTACCCTCTATTACTCCTTCCAAGCAAAAAGGTAAAACACATGATAAAAGTTACAAACATTATAACCATAAAAAACATAAAACTAATTTTAATGATTTCTATACTAAAAAGAGAAATGTTGCTAAAAAACATGTTAACCAGCAGTCAGGTAAAGGTAAATGTTTTAACTGTGGAAAACCTGGTCATTTTAGTAAAGATGGTAAACAAAAACCTGGTAAGTTGAAAAACAAGTTTAACATGTTGAAAATTGATGATAATGATCAAGAAGAATTATTCAGAATCCTTGAATCAAACAATTCGTCTGATTCTCTGGAAGATGATCTTTCTTCTTCTGATTCTTGTTATCATTCTGCTGATGATTCTTCTGGTTCTCCTAATATTAAACTTGGTTGTAGAGATTCCTGTTGCAATGTTGTTAAAACTGTTAATGTTCTCACTAAAGGTGAAGAAAATGAAAGCCTGTTAATAAAATTGATTGGTCAAATTGAAAATCCTGAATTACAAAAAGAATATTTGGATAAGTTCAAGAAAAACTTGTTAAAAGATGAAACTAGTAAAAAACTTAAATCAACAATAAGTTTTGAAGAAACTTTAGAAATATTTAATAAGAAGAAATCCAAAGATTTAACTGTTAATGATCTCCAATGTGAAATTAATACTGTTAAACAGGAGATAAGTGAATTAAAACTTGAACTAAAAAATATTAAAAGTGATAACCATAATCTTAAACAAGAAATGTTAATGTTAAAAATTGATAAAACTATTGATCAAAATAAGACTGATGATGAACAAGATGAGCACAAGGACGGAGATGAATTCGGTCAACAGGTTTTTCTTTCTGATAACGGTAATGCTGATGATTCTCAAATACCTCTTGTTGATGTTCAACCTAGTCTTGTTAGTATTAACAAAATTCTTCCCCCAAAATGGTTCACAAAAGTGAAGATTTTTGTTTCCCATGATTATCATTTCACTGTTATTGCTATGATTGATTCTGGTGCTGATAAGAATTGTATCCAGGAAGGATTGATTCCTTCTAAATATTTTGAAAAATCAACTGAAAAATTAGTTTCTGCTACTGGTGCTCAAATGAAAATCAAATATGAATTGAATAATGCTCATATTTGCCATGATGATGTCTGTTTTAAGATTCCTTCTGTTCTTGTTAAAAATATGACTGATAAAGTAATTCTTGGTTTGCCTTTTATAAATGCTCTGTATCCCTTCCTTGTTGATAATGATGGAATTACTACTGATCCTTTTGGACAGAAAGTAAAGTTTAAATTTGTTTCACAACTTGAAATTGATATCAACGATGCTTTAGATTCTCCTTCTACATGCTTCCTAAACAATTTTGAAGGTAATACTAGTAATGCCAAAATATCTACTATTACCACTGACTCTAATATTTCTAATGACCTTTTGCAGGAATCAAGCACTGATGCAAGGATAAAATACCACTAGTGAGTGGGATAATATTAGTATTTATACCACTAATAAGTGGATTATTATGGCTCCCTCTACTGAGAGGAAAAACAAGGGAAAAGCTCCTGTACAGGACTATTCCCAAAACAAAATGCATGAAGGCGCATCTTCTGGGGTAAAACCCAGTGGATCGACATCCCTTCAAGGGTATGTCCCGGCAACGGTGGCATATTTCAGTGGTGATATTGTGATTGCTTTGCAGGAAGTTTTGTCAAAAAATTTACAATTCCACAATGGAATCTATTCAGAACTTCCAGACTCTATTAAATTTATTCTTGATAACCTTCAAGCTGTTTTTATTCAAAACCACCATGATCTTTTAAAAAGCACTCTTAGAGCCCTGGAAATCCATCTTGTTAACCTTTCTGTTCAGAATGAGGCTTACCTAAGCCATTATGTTAACCTTATCTCAGAAAACCCTCTTGCTTCAAATAATGACCTTGTTTCAAACCTTGTTCCAGAAATTGGGGCTTTTAGAAGCCAACTTACTAACTATCCAAATATTACAAATGATCCTTACACTAGTCAACTCTTTGGCAAAGAGGATATCCATTCAAAGGATAAAATGACTATAATGGGCACTGATTATTCTAGATTGAGCCTTAAGTCCCAATCTATGCTAAGAGGTGCTTTTGCCAACTTGCCTTCAGATATACAATCACGTATACTGAACTGCAAGGCTATGTTTAGGTCTTTCGACCTCTGGTTCAAATGTTTCAAGAAACTTGTTACCGCCACTATTCCTGATCCTGATGAAATTGATGAAGGTGATAATGTGTTTATCCAGTTGGACTGGGAAGAACACTTTGGGAGTACTCTCAGAGTGTATGAAAAACCATACCGGTTTCCTGGTCTCTTAATTAATTATGATGATGGTTACTTTGCTGCTGATGATGATGATGATAGAGATCCTAACTGGCTTTCTCATATGTTCGAATATGGCTTTATCAGATTTCTAAAATTAAAAAGCCATTACCAAGCCAGTCAACTTCCTCAAATTATTCAAGATGCCATTAAAAAGTTTACTGGCCCCACTATTTCCATCAGATGTTGGAGTACTTTGCCTAGATGGGAAAGAAATAACTGGATGAATGTCCAGCCTTCGAAACATCTTATTCTCATCAATGGTCATACTCATCAAGGGCAATGGCTTGAAGGGGATCCACATTTGTCCTTCAAAGATCCTTATGCTCTTGCAAAATGTTGGGGAAACTATTTTAATAATCAAATTATTGAAGTTGCTCAGAACCTGTGGAAGGATTATCATTTCATGGGAAGCACTAATAGAATTTGTGTTTTTGGTCCCAGGCCACGTGTTAACGCTATTGCTCGTTTACGTATTGCAGACCATTGTAATCCAAAGAGCTTTCTCATTCCAGGAAGAAGACCACTGGATGAGCCTATTTTATATTGTGGATTTTGTAACCAATATGCTATTTATCATGAGCATGATTGTGACTCTCCACAAGGTCCCTTTGATCCTTTTGATGGTTATCCGTCCGATGCTCCTTCTACTGATTGATTGTGTGGTCTTCAGATTATTGTTACTACTATTCCCTATTTGTCTAGCCAGCATAATGGTCACTATTCAAGAACATGCGCACATAGTGATATTCCTATTAACCTTTGTCAGGGATTTTGATGATTTTATGCCTCTCACGTTGGAAGTATTGCATACTCTGAAGACTCCCATCATAGTACAAAATTTGGCTTCTTTTGATGACTTCTTTAAGGACAGAAATGATGAGGTCTAACCCTAAAAATGAAAGCCTAAGCCTTTCCGTAAGATGCTCCTGATCTCTTCCATGACTTGGAGTCAAAAAAGAAAAAGACTCACTTTTCACTATTCATCTGTCACTATTCACCTGTCACTATTCATCCGTCACTATTCACCTGTTACTATTCATTCCGAATTTTACCTATTTAAGGGGGGTTGTCCCTTATGTTAAGGCAGAACTTATTTTAGACAATATTCAGAACTCATTTAGAACTTATTCTCAGAACTTGTTAGAACTTCCTTTAGAGAATTTACCTTCTTTGAGAGAGTTCTCCTATTATCTTGTTAACTACAACCTTGTTCTCCATAACCTTGTTCATACAAACCTTGTAACTAAGACTAGTTCAAGCTTTGTAACTGTTAACATCAACTGTTGAGATCTTGTATTGACTATTACTACTGTAAGTGTTTACCTACTTTCAATAAAGAAGTATTTTCAGTTATTTATGATCATTATATTACTTGTTGCTACCGCCACCTTGGACGGATTACCGCCATACTGGACAGTTTTAAATTGCTTTCATTAATTGCTTTCAATTATTTTGATATATACTGCTTGGCTGGTTCTACCGCCTTATTATTGTTCTAACTTTGCTATTTACATTTACTTTCACTATATTATTACTGTGCTTCCGCCTCTCTCCCTTCCTCCGTGTGTCCCCTTCCCCCTTTATGGTATCAGGTACCTTCAGTTTTAACTTTTAAATCAGCAAGAATTTTGTCAACAGAGATAGTTTTTTCAACAATCTTTTCTTTAATATGGTCAGGCTGTTGACCCATAATATGCAAAGATTCATTAGTAAAATTGTCTTGTTTAATAAGGCTATTAACAGGAGTTTGCTCATCAGCAATTTTGAAAGGAGTAGTTTTGACATCAATTTTATCAGTAGTCACCAAAATAGGCTCTAGAGGTGGATGACTAGATCAAACAATGGTTTTGTTATGTTTAACAAAATTGGATTTCTTTATCGCGTTCAAATGATTTTTTGAAACTTCATCTTTTGAAACATAATGATTTTCAAGAAAATCAAAGAACAAAATGTGTCTTTTCAACTGATGCATTTTTTCTAACCATTTTCTTTTAACACGGTTTTTCTCAGACTGAGCAAAATCATTTTGGTAAATTTTTCTTTTTGTCCTATATATATATATATATATATAATTTTTTTAATTTAAAATATATATCATGATAGAACTGTATTTTATACTTAAAAAACTGGATTTTCATTCGGTTCAAGGTTACCCGAGTCAGATTAGTAGGTCTAGTCTGGCTCTAAGAATCTTGGATAGGACCACCCGATCAAAAGTTATCATCAAAATAATTTTCAATAATCGTGGCGCACCTAGACAGTGGGCCTTGATAACGTTTGAATTTAAACTCTTACTTTTGCTTGGTTTCAACAAGACTTAATTTATTTTATCTGAGTGTTATTGTTGATTGGATTTCATATTGTTCTATCTTCTTCTTTTTTTTTAATAAAAAACTGACAAAAGGGTTTTTATATGCGTACATTATACAACACATCATAAATTTGAGATTTTAATTAGATTGTGATAAATTTATTCTTGCATCTTATCTGTTCTTTTGAAATAAAAATTTGTTAATATATATATATATATATATACATTCCATGAAAAATTGAAATAAAATAACATTTTTTGCAAAATCAAATTATTACCGATCTGTATTTCAAGTTGTCTTATTGGTATTAATTGGAAAGTTATTAGTGCCGATCGGTACTAATTGAAATCTGATTAATACCAATCTGTATTAATTGGAACCTAAATAATACCAATTAGTATTAATATGATTTCCATTCAGGAAAATGCTAAAAAACTGTTAGGATTTTCAAGCAACGACTAGAATCACATTTTTGGCCCTGCAAACATTGAAATTTGGTTTTTCTCTATTTGAGTTTATCTTGAATCACATGTTCATTTGCACGTGAATAATCTGTGTACTACCCTTCATCATGCAACAAGTCAACTCTTATTGACCAAGCGTATTTACCGTTGCATCATGGTTGGCCTGTTCATATTCGACCACAAAATACCCTGTATGCCAACAAACAACAAGAATATACAATAATCTTTACATGAATAATTATGCAAACTTTTGCACTGCACTTCATCAACCCGTTGTTGTAGCACCAAGTCTGGTCATATCAAACACATTCGACAAAAAACATATGCCAACAAATGTTACTGTTGAACCAAGTCTTGTCCTATTAAATATATTTGTACTAGTTAACTATGCATACTTTTGTAACTTTGGTCCTATAACATACTTTGCTGCACATGAATTTTGAAAATGTTTGTACTACCCTACATCAGTCCCTCATGTGTCTCGTCAATATAGTTTTTTAAATATTCCTACACATGACCGACATTACCACATGCATAAATTATATAACAATTTTGTCTATCATTCATCATTCGTTAAGTCAACATTATGTACCAATTACTATTAAATGAACGGGCTGCACATGACCGACATTACCACATCTTACAATTACCCATTCACAACTCCTATATATAGTTGTATATGCATGCCATTAGGATATACCATAGTGGAAGTCACATATTGTAATGGCAATGCGCAATTGGCTACTAATTCTCAAATCTCAACTTGGGTCTGATATCGATTAAGACGTATCTTCATTCGATTATTTTCTTCTCTTATGCAGTTCAATGCTCTATAAAGTCCATCTATAGTGTCTTTTGGCATTTGCGATGCAAGTTGACAAGGCACTAGCAACTTATAACTGAATCACTCATCATAAAACATTCCCTATTCACAAAGTAACCAAGCCCACTCTTACCTCATGATATTGTGAACCCATGCACTATTTCACAGATTGGGATTCATTGGATAGCAATGGGCATAAGGGAGTATGCCTCGGTTGAGTGGACCATGGCGGAGAAAAAATGGAGTCGTCATCTAGATTAGGTCTAGGAACCATAAATATAGTGCCTTTGTGGAAGGACTAATCTTTACCAGAGCACATGTTTGGAGTTTAGGTATGGGGATAGGAAGCTGTTAGGCACCCACCTCCACCGAACCCATAGGTCGGCCTCCACTCATTGTGTTCCAAATCCTAATCCCATTAAAGGGTCCTCTAATATGTTATTCTAAACTCACACACACTAACATGCATCTAACGTCCATAACATGGCATATGTCTCACACTCATTCATAGCATAAAAACCCTACCATTCATCTAACACACACACACACACACACATAAATATGTGTGTGTGTGTGTGTGTATGTGTGTGTGTGTGTGTGTGTATCCAAGGGCATCAAGTATTTCAAAAGGTAGAAACATCAAACCTAGCATCATGGTATTCATCAATCAAGGAGACCAATCATCATATTTAAAGATGCATGTTCATATTCATATGCATTACTTACCTTCACTTACCTCGCTGCACCCTAACACCTTGGCACCTATGTATCAATGCATGTTCAAGTTTATATGCATGTTCACGTGATTCATAAAAGACATACCCCTATTCATCACTCTATCAAACCAAGCATGTGAAACATGTTATTCTACTAACCTTAGACCTAAACATGTGAAAACTAGACTCAACAAGACCTAAACATATGATTAAAACCAATCAAAACAAACAAAAGCAAGAATTCTAAATCTGTGTTTCTAGAAACAAGTATGCGTGCGCATCCCAACTATATGCATACGCATACTTCGTGCATGTGTATACATGCATTGAGCATGTGCACGCATACACACCCAGAAACATAGTTTTAAAGTAGCAAACAAAATAGCAATAAAAAAAAAATCTAGCATGCTTCTATTATTTAATTCAAACCTTCATTCAAAATATGGTAAGACACAACAAAACAAAATCAAACAAAGCAAAACCTATTTCTTAGCATGTAAAACATATAAATCAGATTAAAAACAACAAGAACACAAGTTATAAAAAACCCAAATTAAGGAAGAGCCATGAATAGAGACTCACCTTGCTTATGAAACACAACTTGGTTGATATTTAACCGGCCCCTTAGTGCTTACATAACAAAATTCAAAGAGATATTAAGGAAATCAAAGGATTCAATAGTTCATAGGTAATCGCAACTCAAAATAAAAAGACGTTCTTGAAAAGATTGTTTGAAAAAGGTTTTGAAAGAGATTAGAAAATAGTTTTTGCCTTAAGACCACTAGAGAGAGGTTTTTTTTTTTTTTTTTTTGAAGAACCAAAAATGTGCTAGTTGCTGTGTATGTAGAAAAATAAGAGAGAAAACGAGTTTTGGAAGAGTTTAGGTCAAAAATAAACTCTCTCTAGCTAGCCTTTGAGTTTGGAGGCATAACGTTTTATTTATATGTTTAAACTAGGGTTTTCAGGCTCATTTAAAGGGTTTTGGATGTTCCGAAGGGCCTAGGGGCCAGACTCCATCAAAGAGGGAGGCTTTGGGCCCTAAAAAATAAAGTTTTGGGCTTTTGGAAAAGGTGTAGGTATACAGGTTTGGGGCATGCCCACGCATGCATGGTTCATGCGTACGCATGCGTCCCCAGAAACCCTAACTTAACAACTCTGATGGCCCAACTTCAAATGGTATAACTTACTCAATATAAGTCCAAATTAGGAAAAATTTGTGTTCAAATTGAAGCCCATGATGTCTACATTCCAAAAAAACAAACCTCACTCAAATTCTTTGTGGATCAAAAGTTATAGTCAAAATGGTGAGCAAAGATCATTTTTCAGCATTGTTTTTAAAGAGATTTGAGCACTTTTGAGTTGTGATTACTTCCAAACTATCAAAATAACTTCAATTACCTTTTGTATACATGTCAAGCTCATAATTGGGATTAGAGACTAAAGTTTATTAACCGAGTACAAAATGAGGTGTCTACAATAGCTGAACTCTGTTAGAATTAGTGCCCTTAAATCCTATTGTATGATGCCATGTATGATATTAAGTGTGACATTGTGTTTGACATTATGTATGACTTAATATTATGTTTAATAAATTTGTTTTATTATTATCTGAATTAATGGTAACATGAATATTCGGACATTATCATATAGTCCATGAGATGCATAGTATGTGATTTATGTGAAAAGTCACAGAAGATATAAATCACAAGTTCTTTGTAAACTCAAAATTATAGTTCGTAGTCGGTGATGAAATTAGGCATCTCATCTGCGAAGACTATAACATATCAACTACGATGATTTGTCTTGATCATGGAAGTGGGGACTTCTAGTTGATGTGTTAATATGTTTTAAGAGTTAAGACATATTGAACTAGACCGCTGTGAGATTTATTATTCTCCTAAAGACTGTCAAATGAATAATAAATCTCACGATTTATATTTGCATGAACTCTTAATCTTGAGAGAATAATGAACCTAATCATAAGGTGTAGGTTGCTTTGATATATCAGGAGTGAGATCTATAGTAACGGTCAAAAACTCAGTATATTGGGCAGCCACATTTAGTGTTGATGGAACATATATTCTCAAGATGGAATTCATAGTCTCTTAACGGAGATATAAAATATTCCCTTGAGATAAGTTTAATGGGTTTGTTATTCAGAGAGTTAGGCCTAACCACTTTAGTAAGTAGTTACTAAAGTATATATTTATGAAATTAGTTTTCATAAATATATGATGAATAACTTAAAGGATTAAACCGGGTACTCAAGGATCAAGATATAGTAATTTACAAAGTGGCAGTCTAAATTAATGACTTTGTATTACTACGAATATTTTATGAATGGGTTGCATGTATAATAAAGTATTGGGATATAATTTATTGATAAGGCCTAGAGTGCAACTATATTTATATAGTGGTATTAAATATAGTTAATAGTAACTTTGGACTTGTCAAGAGTTGACAGAAAAGCCCAAGGCCCATTGGAGCTAGTGCCTTATTGGTCTCTTTTGGTCCCACTCCAAGCCACACACTTAAGCCCAATTGGTAAGGCCCAAAACGCCAGCCCAATTAGATAAATTGGTTAGATACAAAGGGAAAAACGTTCAGATTTTCAGATGTAAGAAACATCATTGTGAAATAATGTGAATGTGAGTTTTTGTCACTCACTAGTCATCCTTGTGTTACCAATTGAGAGACCACACATCTTGGGCATTAGTGGAATTGGAGTGAAGATTAAAAGTATTCCCAAGTGCTTCAATCTTTGTTTTGAAATTCACCGCTTCAAGGTACGATCTCTTGTTCTCAAATTCTGAAATTTACTTAGTACGTGTTATCAATATCGAATGAAGTAGATCCGTTTAAAACTTATTTTCCGCTGCATTTATCTTTATTTCCATCAAACTCATCATCCAGTACCCAGCAATGACCCATCGCTATGAACACATCGCACGGCCTGTAAATTGAATAATCCATTCCATAATAAGCCATTCACGCTGTCTGCAATAACATCAATTGATCGAGTTAACAATGTGTATCAACTATTGGTAAATAATATAAAGCTGCATAAAATGGTATGCGACAAAAGCATTCATAAATTTATGTAGTAGCACATGCATTAAATTAAATGCTAATACTCACATGTGACACAGATCGTAAATGTATGAATAATTGTACCTTGGTGCATAATGCATAGCACTATGTCAATTATAGATCGGACTCTGTTAAAGTACGCTGCAACTTTACAAATATAATTGACTTAAACTACTGCACACATGCTCAAATTATCACTGTAACATTGGGAACATGGGTAATCTTGTTCATATACTGTTTTACTAGCCTGTATTGATATGACAAGACCTGAAAACTCATATATTTTATAATGCTTGGACCATGAACTGAAGTTATAAATGCACCACAATATTGAATGGTTTATTTCTACCCCACTAGCTTCTTAGATTGACTAAGGTATTAGTTGTAACGCCTCAAAATCAAATCGTACTATGTTAAATAAGTTTGGATCTACTTCAACATATGTATCATCACAAGTTCCAACAGAACAACAACTATAGATATACATAGACCACTATGAAGGGAAATGGGTTGGAAAGAAAAATTTTTTTGTTAATGGTCTAATACACATGTACGAGAGTCTTGGAAGTGTCGGACACATCATGGTTGGCAAATCTACACAATTAAGTACAACTACCATCACAATAGAGTTCACCATAGCAGAACCACCATGGTCAACGCTATATAAGAAGAGGTGTGAGTTGGAGGTGTGTTAGGTTTTAAGGTCTTAGGATTTTATGTATTTAGAACCTCATTTGTAATGTTGGCAAACCATGATCAAAACAATGTATTTAGTCTTGTTTAGGCTTGCTCAAAGTTGGTTTAATTTTGTAAAGTTGGAATCGAGAGACTGCAGAAGCATTGGGGCTTCTCGGCCTGGCTCGATCGATCGAATGTAATTCTCGATCGATCGAATGTCGGCCCAGATGCGTTTTTCTGCAGAATTCCAACTCAGCCCTAACTCTTTAAACGTTTAGGGTTTTATGTTTTTGCCCTAGGTATATAAGGCAAACCCTAGCTACGTTTTTCAGAGTTGCACAAGTTGTATTGTTGCTCATACATTGCGGTTTTGTGTAAATCTCTTGTGAGATCTAGAGGAGCTTTCCTTTACACATAACTTAGGGTTTTCAAGATTGAGATTCTTCAACATCTTGATTATCAACTTGGTTGCTGTCTATGAAGCTTAAAGATTAACAAGCGAGGAGCTTGTACCTGATTGAAGGAAGACAAAGAAAGAAGTAGTCCGTGGATTCGGAGCCTGCGCGTGGTCGTGTCAGGAAGTTACTACTGGTGGGTAGCATTAGGAAGTCAAGCGGGGTGCTTGTAAGTCCTTTTGTAACAACTTCAATTCTTTCTTAGTGGATTCCGTTTTGCCTTGAGGATCGGTGGGTAAAATCCTCCCCAGGTTTTTCCGGTGTGGTTTCCTGGGTGATCATATCTTGTGTTCTTTATTTTTTCCGCTGCTTTATTTGTTTTATATGCATGATATGATTTTGTGATTGCTTTAACCTAGAATTACTTAATTTGACTAAGTAAAAACTTGGCTAATTAATCTAGGCTACGCAATTTGTTTGTGGTTTAAGGGGTCTAAACCCTGTCAAGGTGTATTGTCGATGGCACGGGTTACGAGTTCCTAAGGCACGTTTAGTCGAGTTACCTAAAGATGAACAGACCAACATACTTGCTCGGCTTGAAAAAAAGAACAATCAAATGCAAAGGAAACTAGACCATTTTCATGCAATCCAAAAAGCAGGGAAACATCTACAAGGGAAGGCACAAGAGCGAGTGTTGTGAAATTTTAAAGTACTCCCAAGTGCATGAACCATATCGAAATATAGTTTGACAAGAATGAGGACGAACCCACAGGGACTTGTATGAATGTAGGAAAATTAATCAAATCTTAACCAAATTAATCCTAATCTAGTTTAATAAAATTTGATTGTTTTGAAATTAAAATAAACTAAGAAAATAATTGAACTAAGCAAAAGATATAATATAAAGCAATAAAGAGATCAAACAATCTAGAGAAAGGAATTAAGGTTTTGGAATCTGCCTTGTTAATTCATATCAGCATATATTCATGATTATTAATTTTTCCCAACCACTGCATGATAATCTAGAAATCAATCTTGCTATCATGGAAAATATCATCAATAAAACTTATGTTTAAAAACCTAAAGCATGTTCTTCTTTGTTTCCTAAGTATAAAATCAAATCATGAATTGTAACCATTGACAAACAAATCACAAGAGATATCCAATTTTAAAATCAAGAAATAATAAAACAAGCATTCAATTAATTAAGATAAATCCCAAATCATGAGAAAAACATGATTGAACTCATATCTAGAATCCTATCTTAGTCAATTTATGTGAAGCAAGAATAATTTAAATCATTAAAGAACAACTGCTGTGAGAAAAATTAAATCACATAAATACTACTTGTTAGGACATATGTGGTTCACATGTTAAGAATATATGTCATACTTTTATGTAATTGGCTAATCCTTTGACAAAACGCACTTTACTTGTATTTTGGTAGATTTAGGATGTGTTGAAATACTTCAAGAAACCATGTTTCAAGATCAAGTATTGAATCCTTCAAGTCTGTTCAAGAAAACAAGCTGAAAGTGCAAATTCATTAAAGCTCGATAGCTGCATTTATCGAGCTTCAGTAAAGTTGTTCAAGTCCGTAAGCTCAACACCTTCTCGACAGCTTCTTGACAGCTTCTATTTGTCGAGGTTTATAAAATCAAAATTTCTGATCTGATTTCTTGGGATCCGTGAATGTGTCTTTGGGCCTTCTTTTCTCCTAACCCTAGACATATAAAAGGATTGTTTTTAGGACCGTCTAAGAGTTCACAAGTTACACAAGCATTAAGCAAACTCTGTTCAAGCAAATTGTGACAGGAGACAAAGTTATGCCCTAGTTCATCTCTTCTGAAGAAATTGCTGTGTATGTGCACCTTTGGGTTTTGTGACCGAGCATCTTCTTGATCTTCATCATGTGTATGAACTGAAGAACTTTGCAGCCAACCTTTCTTTCTAGTTGGTTATTGAAGTCGTGTACTGGGATCTGTGCAAACTGGTTAGTCACGTACTTAGGAGCCGTGCATCAAAAGTGGGAACTGTCACTACGGAACAAGTCCAATTGGGTATTGGGGTAAGGGTTCAACTGTCGGTTGGTAAGGTACTTGGGATTCATTTACTTGTAACCGCTTGTTATGATAATAGTGGAGTTTCGGGAATGGTGACCTGAAAATCACCCGATGGGATTTTTGCCATAGGGTTTTCCCTATCCGTAAACAAATCACCGTGTTATTTATTTTCCGTCGCATATTTAGTTTATTGGTGATTTGTTTGTACTGCCACGCAATTGCGTGTTAATTAACTTAATTAATAAACTTGATTAAATTAATTGGTTGATTAATCACAATGGGTCAATATGCGTTTGGCCTATCAAGTGGTATTAGAGCAGGCACACTCTGATTAGGTTTTAATCTTTGCTGTGTTTGATCCATTGACCCCTGTTTGTCATGAATAAAGGACAGTCGTTAATTATACCTCCTTTATTTGATGGGACTAACTATGCATACTGGAAAGAACGCATGAGAGCCTTTTTGCAGCCTTTAGATGAAAAGGTATGGCAAGCTATAGAAATTGGCTGGACTAAGCCAAAGGAAGCGCCGGCTGATTGGGATGAAGCCAAGATCAAGGCGGTAAACTTCAACAGCAGAGCATTGAATGCGTTGTTCAGTGCAGTCACCAATGAGGAGTTTAAGAAGATATCCTCAACTGAAACTGCTAAGGAGGCTTGGACCATCCTCCAGACAACCTATGAAGGAACCAAGGCTGTCAAAGATTCAAAGCTTCAGAGTCTCACTACAAGCTTTAAAGAAATAAAGATGAAGGAGGATGAGTCGTTCGATGAGTTCTATGCCAAGCTCAAGGACATAGTGAACTCAGCCTTCAATCTTGAGGAAACCATTCCTGAACCCAAGATTGTGAGGAAAGTGCTCAAATCTCTACCCGAGAGATTCCATGCAAAGATTACTACAATTGAGGAATCAAAAGATATTGACAAGATTCATGTGACTGAGCTGGTTGGAAACTTGCAGACCTACGAGCTAGGGTTATCTAGGATTGGCAAGTCGAGTAAAGGCAAGAGCATGGCCTTGAAGGCAAAGAGCAGTGACACAGATGAGTCTTCAGATGATGAAGATTCTAAGATGAAGTTCTACATCACTAGGCAGTTCAAAAAATTTATGAAGAATGCCAATGAAAGGGCTTTGACAAGGATCGTAGACAATCCAATTCTTTTTAGTTAAAGGGTCAAGACAAAGGGAAGAAGGATGCTAAGGATGGCGGTCAGTACACTGTTCCCACAAGACCTAAGTGCTTTGGGTGTCATGGGTTCGGACACATGAAACATAAGTGTCCTACATATCTCAAGAGCATTGGGAAGAGCAAGGCACTTGCAGCAACCTTTAGTGACACTGAGCCTGAAGATGATTCCGATAGTGAGGATGACGAAATCTTAAATGCCTTCACTGCCACAGTCAATCTTACTAAAAGGATTGTTGATGAAGTGGAAGAAGAAGAAGACTTGGTGGATTCTAAGTGTGAGAAGATGGATGATCAAGATGATATCCATTCAGCCTATGAGAAACTATACAAGCTGTTTGAGAAACACGAGAAACTCTATAGGCTGACCACCAAGAAACTCAATGATGTGGAACTTGATCGTGAAGAGTTGTCCACAAAGTTTGATGAGGCAAATCAAACTATTGGAGCGTTGAGATTTGAGAACAATTTCTTGGTTGAGAAGACCAAGAAGCTTTAAGCGGAGCTGTTTCAAGTCAGAGCTAAATTGGAGAGGACTTCAAGTGTTAAACTTGATGAGATGCTGAACATTCAGAAATTTGCTTCAGGTCAAACAGGTTTGGGGTATGGTCTTTCTTCCTCTAATATTCCTTCTACTAGTGCTACTGTTTTTGTTCCTCTTGCTAATATTGTTAAAATTGAGAACAATGATGTTAAAACTGAATTAGCTAGTGAGAACTTAGACAAGGGTAAATCTATCCTAGAAGCACCCCTTAAGCTAGATAAAGATGCTAAAAACCCTAGAGCTAAGAAGACTAACTCTCAAAAGTCTAAACAGAAGAAGCAACATCTTTGTCATCATTGTAGTGTTGCCGGTCATACTCGACCAAATTGCTATAAGTGGTTAGCCATTCAACAGAGCAACGGCATGATAGCATCTAGAAGCCAAAATCAGCTTCAATCCTCTCTTGCTCCTCTTGGAGATCTTCTGAAAGCCCTCATGTTCCTTTCGAACTTGAATGGGTTCAATTCTTCCCCTTCGCCACAGGTTCAAGGATTCAATCAAAGGAAATGTTCTTCCAAGGTGTGGAAGAAAAATGACTCTAAGTGATTATATCACTTTCTTCTATCTTCTTGTTTTTGTTTGTTGCATTACTTGTGTGTTTTACTTTTATTTTGAGTTAATCTAGTTTTATGCTTTGCTTTGATAACATGTTTTTGTTTGTTTGTTTTCAGTTTTTGTTTATTTTGTTTTTGATATAAAAATTAAAAAAAATTGAAAAATTAGAAAAATACAAAAACAATGTGTGTTTTGTGTACATTGGTACTTGTGTACCTTGGATGGCCATTGAAACAAAGTTTTCTAAACTTTGTATCATTTGTAACTTAGATGAGCACCTCTATGCACAACTAAGCAAGTGAGTTTTGTGGCTCTTGTTTGTGATGAGTAAGATTAAGTTATCTCTTAGACTTAACACTCATATCACTCTTTTTGACGGGTAGGGCTAAAAAATCCTAAGAGAAAGGCATAAATAACCATCTCACCACTGTTGCCCGCCAATCATGAATGACACCCGTATGCTTCGGCATAGCAAAAGTGCAATGTCAATGATATTTGTGTACTTCGGCATAGCCAAATTGGAATGTCAAATATCAATGAGTATTTCTTTTCTCTCTCTTATATGCCCATGCATGATATGCTATATAAAAAAAATATATGCAAAAAAAAATAAAAAGCAAAAAGATTTAAAATGCTTTAAATATGATTGCAAGCATGTATTCTAAGAGATGTGGGAGTTATAGGATGAACCTCGAAGGTGATAGTCCCCATCAAATAGTTATGATTGTGTGTGAGTTAAAGTGATTTTCTCATATCTCAAATTGTCATAACATGTGTACACTTCTGCAATCTTGCGATGTTTTTCACACACGACACACAATATTCTTTGCTACTCTTGATACATGTGCAAGTACAATGTGATTTAGCCATCACAAGGTTTTACATGTGTTAATGTAATCTCACTAAACTGTCATAACTTGTTTTTGAAATATAAAATTGGTTAGACTTGTTTAGTGTTTGTGTGTGTGTGTGTTTTTGGAGATCCATGTGCTTAAAATTACTGTTGAAAGATGATCTTGAGAGATTAATATATTGATTGGATCATTGGTTGAGTTGCATGTTGGATTGCATTCATGTCTATGCTTTTCTCTTCTCAAAAAACTGTTTTTAAAAGTAAGCTCGACACCTCTTCAATACCTTTTCGATACCTAGCTATCTATCGAGCTTCTCAACCTTTTCTTATCGCAATCCTGACACCTCCTCGACACTTGGTGGATCAATCGAGAAATCTCCTATCTCCTTGATAGCTTCTCAATACCTGGCCAATCGATTGAGATTCTGTTATTGATTCTGGTGTTCCTTCCTCAATACCTCCTCGACACCTGTATCTATCGAAGACCGTTTCCTCGACACCTACCTCGACAAATGTCTCGATACCTCTCAATACCTGTACCTATCGAGATTTACTAAAGAGCTATTTAAGCCCCTCATGCGATCCGGTTCTCATTTTCTCAATCTCTCTCGATCTGACCGCACTTGTTCACCTCCTAAACTCACTTTTCTCACTCCAAACCTTCAACCCACATGATTTTCGGCCTTTCTTTGCTTCAAATCACTTGGTATGATTTTTTTTTTTTTTCATATTTCATGCATTTCATGATTTTTGAAACTTAGGTTTTGAGGTTTTTGAAAAATTTTGGGATTTTTCAAAATTGATGAGTTTTTGTTAAAATTTTGGGATGGGTTTTCATTTAAATGTGTTCAAAATCTCATACATTGCATCACATTTGCATTATAATGGTATTTTCATGCATTTAGATGTGTGTAATCTGTTTATGTGCTGGTAGGATTGGATTGGGCTGAGCCAATGATGAAATTTCTTTTGCATGTCACATGTTCATGCATTCCCTATGCATATGTGCTCTCTTTTCAATATATATGGATATATTTGAAATGCTTTGGGACTTTTATGATTGTCTCTTTCTCCCTCTCTCTCTCATTCTGTTTACATTAGTAGTGTTTATGGCATCTAAATGTAAGTCTGCTCCGTCTCGAAACCCTCTTCACTCCGGGGTATCATCTTCTTCTGATCCTACTCCTTCCAATATTCAGTTCCGTGATGAGGATGCCTGTAAAGCATACTCGGAGAACTTCTCTAGAAGAGGTGTTCATTCGAATGCCGAGTCATTTTGACAGACTTCACTGACACTGACCTTCCCGATGTCATTCACAGTCGGGGATGGGAGTCACTATGTGACATCCCGGTCACTTGTCCTCTCGTGATTATTCAGGAGTTTTACTCCAACATGCACAAGATTGATTCTTCAGTACCTCTCTTTCACACTCGCGTTCGAGGTACGCGCTTTGCTGTCACACCGCAACTTGTTGCGGATATGCTTCGAGTTCCGAGGGTAGAGCATCTTGATTACCCCAGTTGTGAGCGTCTGAGGACTGTGTCCAAAGACGAGATGATGTCTGCTTTCTATGAGCACCCATCTGTTTGGGGTGAGCGTCAGTTTACACCATGTCGACCTTTTGCTAAAGGTCCTAGATTCATGAACATGGTGATGACTTTTGTGTTGCACCCACTCTCTCACAATAACTCTATCACAGAGCCTCGTGCTCGATTTTTGCTTTCTTTATTGGAGCACCTCACTATAGATTTTCCTTCACATTTCATTCTTTCCATCATAGATGTGTTTAGGGATACGGCTACCTGTGATAAGCTTATCTTTCCTTCTGCTATCATGAGGATCCTATGCCATTTTTCTGATCCTTTTCCCTCCTCTGATCACTTCTCTGTCATGTGTGCCATAGATGCCGCTACTGTAAAACGTAGTGAGGCTCAGTTTAGGTCACGACAGGAGTCTGCAGCTCCTCCCTCTGGTTCGACTCCATCTCATTCGGCACCCTCTCAATCTGCTCCATCTACATCTGCTCCCTCCTCTTCTTTGGGTGATGTATCTCTTGGAGACATCATAGCGCAGCTACAGTGCATGGATGCTCGCCTTAATAAGCTCTCTATTGAGTTGTATCAAGTGAACATTCGTGTTGGTTGTATTGCACGACGTCAGGCGACCATGGGTGGTTTTGCTCTTGAGGCTACTCCTTTACCACCTCCTCTAGTGGCTTCTAATTCTGATGATGGTGATGATGATGACGCTTCGGATGATGATGATGGAGATGCTAGCTCTACTGATGAGATGTCTACTTGACACTCTACCCTTTGTCACTCGTGACAAAAAGGGCAAGTAATTTTGGGATATGAGAGTAGTCATCTTAGGGGGAGAGTTAGTATAGGACATTTTTTATAGGGGGAGTGTTGATACTTGAGAGATGTAGTGAGGATATGATGTTTTTTTTTTTTTTTTTATGTATATTTTCTTTTCCTTCTTATATAGATACATTGTTCTTGTATATCTGGTCTTGTGATCACTTTTACATACATTGTACTTATCTTCTTTATATGTGGATGTATGTTTTTCTTTCACCTACCTCTTACATGTGTTGTTTCTTTTCTCTCTTTATACACATGTTTCTTTACTTGTATGTGAAAGCTCGAAAATGTGTTGGAAAACACAAGAGCTGTTTAGACCCCCAAATTAAAATTACGGCTCAATAAATTTTACACAACTTTAATACAAAGTGCGGAATAGTGTAAAAGCGAGCGGATGAACAAGTAAGCTACTCTAATCCATAAACTAAGCAACACAGCAGTATAATGGAATTAAACAAGAGTAGGGAAGAAGGATGCAAACACAGAAAACACCGAGACGTGTTCTCGAAGAGGAAACCGAAGAACTCGGCGAAAAACCTCTCCGCCGCCCTCCAAGCGGAAATCGATCCACTAGACAATCAGTTGGGATACATGAGTTAGCAAAAGACCCTCCAAGCCTAGTCTACCCGCTGTACCTAAGCCCTCCAAGCTCCTACTCCAACAAGGCTTCTCGGAACCGTGTCTTGTCCTAGTTATCCGGATCCCGCAACAAGCTCCATGTTGCATCTGCCATTCAAGGCTTCTTCCAATGCTTCCCAGCAGCACCAAAACGTCACACAGCACTCACAAGGTGTGGTAAGTGTTTGGGCTATCAACCTCTCAAAGATATGGATAATGGAGAGGGAAGGGTTGAGGAAATACCACAAGCAAATGTATAGAGAAAGGTGGGGAAGACAATCTCTAATTACCAATGTGTTTGGCTAGGGTTTTCTCTCTGAAGCATTCCTCAACAATTGTGGGTAATGATGGTATATATAGGAGAGGTGCAAAAGGTGTGACTCAAAAAGTACAGGCTGGCAGAACAGCTAGTCTCGCGGGTGTCTCGCGGGAAGGCCTTACCCGCGAGATACTCGCGAGACACAGTTGTCTCCACCTGGCCTAACTCTTCGCATTCCAGCATGTGCCTGGCACATGGCTCACTTCGCGGGATGCTAGGTCGCGAGATACCCGCGAGAATCCTTCAGTTCTTCAAATGCTGGAGTCTTCAAACACTCTCTCTATCACACAACCCTTACAACAAATCCCACAACAAATACAGGGTTTAAACGATTGAACATAATTACAATCAAATTTGGCACGGAATAAAAGCCAACAAAACATAGTTGTAAATTACAACTTTACAATCTCCCCCTTTGGCTATTCCGTGACAAAACCCTAAAATAGACTCTAGACTTAACCGTGAGTTTGGGAACAAAGGCAAAACTCACTCACACCTAATTCTAGATTCTGATAAGCTCTTGAAACATATGAACAAGTAACTCCTGAAACACAACAACACAATAACATCATTGTATGCAGAAAACTTGAAAAGCATATGGAGCAATAATAACATGATCGAGCAAAACGAAATAGAAACACTAGATCATGGCACGATCAACCAAGTAATTACTTATGCAAAAGCAATTACTATGCTCATTCACACATGGAATGAACATCCGGATATGCAAGATGATAAGCTCATTTGAAGAGTATCATTTGCATTTCCAACACTCAACCAATGCAAACTACACGAAGTGTTTGCATCTAGGAACAATCCTACTAGGGCACAAGAGTGTTCATCACTCAACCAATGCAAACTACACGAAGTGTATGCATCTAGGAACAATCCTACTAGGGCACAAGAGTGATGTACTTGAAGTAAAATTCATGACATTGAACAACAAGCAAACATGCATGAAGGTTGCATAGGCAAGGTATTGCAAATGCATGGCACAAACCACAAAGACCTACAAAAAACATGCATGATACAAACCCTAAAGCTTACATAAGCAATCATGGGTACAAGTATAAAAGTGCCACATAGCATATATGCCACAAAGCATAGAAATATAGCACAAACTACTGAAAGTATACTGAAATAAAGTATAAGAGTAGCTAGTAGACAAAAAAAACGTCATCTCCCCCTATCACTACACTCCCCCTGTCGATGACATCATCTCCCCCTTTTTGTCATGGAATAGCTAGTTGTCATTCTCTTCCAACTTCCTTTGAATTTCATCCATCTGAGTTTCGAGGGAGGTTAGCTATTTATCAAGACGGGAGTGTTGGGAGTACATGATCTGAGTAAGTCCTGAAAGTTTGTTGCTGAGATCTTGAAGTGCAACCATGATGGTGTCAAACTTGTCATCATAAGAATGAGAGGTGGAACTTGAGGGACCATGAGGAGCATGATGTTCTTGTTTGACAGTCTTCTTGGTGTGACTCATACTTGCTTGAAGGGTACGACCGTTGATTGGACTTGGCCTAGGATGAGGGCGCTCATCAGCAGATGGACGTACACCTTTGAGTTTCAAAATCCGAGAAACGAGACGACCAAAGGGGATGCAATTCCGTGAAGCAGTACGGTTGACTGTTTTAGCCAAAATGTGGAAAATGTGAGAGCAGACGTCAATTTCCACATCAGACACCAGATCATGAAGAAATAATGCTCGACCTAGGTTGATGAAACCGGTGCTCGACAATGGATAGAGGTTGCTGCACATGATTGTAGACATGAGTCTTAATTCTGGAGAAAGTGAAGCCACACTTATTGACGTTCCACTAGAGGAGAATTCTAAACTTGCTCCTAATTGTCCTCGGAGTAATTCTTCATCCGGATTGAGGTCATCATACACAGGTGGTATAGGTAGAATCGGACGGTTTATGTGTAGGATTTCAGACAGGTATACAGGTGTTACCAAGAATCGCTTTCCTCTAACCCAGCATCTGATCTCTTGTCCTTGTACAATAGCATTGGCATAAAATTCTTTTACCATGTCCTCATAAGCATCTTCAAGATCGGAGAGAAGAAAATTCCAGTCTTTTGTGGCAAACCAAGTAGGAATTTTTGTGTCCAGAAGAGATGACTGATCAACTGCTCTCTCAACCAACAAAGAAGCATCTCGGAAGAGATTTTTATAGGATTCAAAAGCAGCATAAGAGCGGAACAAGCTATGATCAAAGTGTCCTGTTGAAGCACGAGCTCTCTTTGGTCTCGGAGAATCTTCATCAACATCGATGATTGGTTCTTTCCCCTTGTTGCTGCCACCTTTTACAGCAGAAGTCTTGAACGGAGACATCTGTGCAAAAGAACATCCAAAACCAGCAGGAAACACGAGCACAGCAGACACAATAGAGCACAGGGCTAGATTAGATTGAGGTTAGGGTAAAACAAATGTAGTGCTCTGTGTGAAGAGTGTGCAGAATGAGTAAAGTTTATGTAACACACAATTAGTGACCAAATGAAGTGACAAATGATTAAAGAAGTGAGAGTTCACAGATTGAAATCACTTGATGACAAATAGGCACAAACATGTCATTTGGACATTTTAACAAACACTAAGCATGCACACACTCAAATATGACATGAATAATGCAAGAACATTGTGAAAACAGGCCTAAATACACTACAAAACGCCACAAGGGGCCAACACAGAAGCACAAATACTAAATGGGACACAGCCCAGTCAAAAGATGTGAGATAAGTACACCCAAGTTTGAAAACAACCCAAAAATCCGAAAATCCCCAAACATCAAAGCCCTAATATAAAATCTGCAGAATCAATGTACAAACATGAAAAGGATGTTTCAGAAATCATACCTTGAGAGAGAAAATGCAGAAAAATTCTTGATTTGGAAGGGGATTTGATGAAATGGTGATTTGGGTCAAGAATGGTTTTGAGAGAGGTTAAGTGAGGGAATGGGTTAAGGTTTGAAAAGCAATCACATCAGCCACTTTAAAACTGAAAACACGCGTTTTTCGCGGGTTAGGGAGTGGCGACACAGTCGCGAGACAACCGCGAGAGAGGCCTCTGAAGCACAAACTTCTCGCGAGAAGCGCTAAGTCACGAAACAGTCGCGAGACAGTCGCGATATTCTCTGTCTGAATTTGAGAAAACTCCAGTTTTGGCCAAACAGCATTTCGCGAGAAGCTGTTAGTCGCAAGACAGTAGCGAGACAGTCGCGAAAGACTCTGTAGGACAGGATGAAAAATTATTTCCCTCAAATCTTTTTCGCGGGAAGCAGCTTAGTCGCGAGCTTCTCGCGAAATAACCTCTGAACCAGTTTTTTGATGAAAAACACACAAAAAGCATTTTGACCAAAAAGAAACACAAGAAAGTATAAAATCACTTTCAAAAACTAATAAAACTCACAAAAATCTTTTTGGATTTGATCAACAAGTTCTTGGGCATTCACATCACATTTGGACATATACAATCACACAAATGAGATAGGCATTGATTGAATCAAAAACTTGTGTGTTGTGTGTGAGTATCAAATGAGAAATAGTCCTTAGATCAGAGCGAAGCTTCAATGATCAATTCACACGAGTCATACACGACCGATACGAAATCATGTGGACTATCTCCATTATAGAAATGAGTATATATGACCTCCCACACATTGAAAACATAACTTAGAAGCTTTTCATTTGGCTTCTTATAACTCATAACATTTGGTCCATTTTCATTTTGATTGGACAAATACATCTCTTTTTGAGGAAGGCGCTTGAAATTTATGATATTTCAACATTGATTAGAAGCCTTTGGATTTTTGAGCACCATAACATTTACTTTAAAAAAAAAAAAAAAGAGTCGCTTTCCCTTTTTCCTAGTCGAATACTAGTGTGTGCGACAGGCTTTTGCAGCTCAATATCTCTTTTCATTTGGAGATTTACAATTGGAGAGCTCTTTTTGCAAAAACATAAAAATAAAGTGGGAAGAGATATAGACACAAGTCTATGCAAGTATCAAGACCAACAAGACTATTGACCAATCATTCATGACAGGTGTGAAGATCTATTTACAACAGTCACTCATAATTTTCAGGGTTTCTTCCACATAGAAAAGGGTGCATACGAACAAGCGAAGATCGTAAATGCACTATGCCATAAGTACGAAGGTACTAGGCCAAACTCACATGAGATATGCACAAAACAAGTGATCAAATTTTTGAGATTTTACAATTTTTATGGGTTTTTGAAATTTTTGAAACACACCCAAAACAAAACAGAAGAAGTAAGATCAACAAAAATAGGTTTAAACCAAAACACGAAACAAAAACAACAGAAACTGAGTATGTGAAACCATAACAACAAATAGGCAACAAAGAGCAGTAAAGTTCCACACAAGAGATAGAGATCAAGGAATGATACCGACACCGATGGTCTTACGCAAAGATTCAAACTTCGGGCCATCAAGGGGTTTAGTGAATATGTCTGCTTTCTGATTGTCAGTGTTGATAAACTCCAAGTACACCGTCTTTTCTTCCACCAAGTCTCGAATGAAATGATATCGGATTTCGATATGCTTTGATTTCGAGTGTTGAACAGGATTTTTTGACAGATTTATGGCACTTGTATTGTCACAATATACACACATTGTATCTTGAGTGATTCCATAGTCATGAAGGAGTTTCTTCATCCAGAGTAATTGAGCACAAGCACTTGCAGCAGCAATGTATTCAGCTTCGGCTGTTGATAAAGAGACTGAATTTTGCTTTTTGCTCATCCATGACACTAGGTTGTTTCCAAGATAAAAGCATCCACCGGAGGTGCTCTTCCTATCATCAACACAACCGGCCCAATCAGCATCAGAATATCCGGCCAGGCATTCATTGGAATCTCTTGAGTACCAAATTCCATAATCAGATGTCCCATTTATGTATCGGATAATCCTTTTGACTGCTGTTAAATGTGACTCTTTGGGGGCTGCCTGGAATCGAGCACATACGCCTACATTGAAGGCAATGTCTGGTCTGCTTGCAGTAAGATACAAGAGACTCCCTATCATGCTTCGATAGAGCGTTGGATCCACTTCTACACCTGCAGCATCCCTACTCAGCTTTGATGAGGAGCTCATTGGGGTGGACGTGTGTTTCTTAGAGTCTAGACCAAATCTTTTAACCAGATTCTTGGCGTACTTTTCTTGAGATATGAATATCCCATCTTTCCGTTGTTTCACTTGAAGTCCTAGGAAGTAGTTCAGTTCCCCTACCATACTCATCTCAAACTCCTTTTTCATTTCTTCGGAAAATTCAATAGCCAAATGATCAAGTGTGGATCCAAACACAATATCATCCACATATACCTGAGCAACTAGGAGGGACTGCTCATCTCTCTTCACAAACAGTGTTCGATCAGCTTGCCCTCTTTTGAATCCACGATCCAACAAGTATGTTGTGAGGCGATCATACCATGCTCTTGGTGCTTGCTTTAACCCGTATAGTGCTTTCTTCAATCTTAGCACATGATCTGGAAAATGAGGATCTTGAAATCCCTTTGGTTGTTCAACAAATACTTCTTCATTTAGAAAACCATTCAGAAAGGCACTTTTCACATCCATTTGGTACAGTTTGAAATCCATGACACAGGCTATGGACAATAGGATTCGGATCGACTCTAGTCTTGCTACTGGTGCAAACAAATCATCAAAATCAATGCCTTCCACTTGAGTATATCCTTGAGCTACCAACCTGGACTTGTTTCGAACAACCTCACCGTCTTCATCAGTTTTGTTCTTGAAGATCCACTTGGTTCCGATCACATGACTATCTTTGGGCCTTGGAACCAATTCCCATACATCATTTCTAACAAACTGATGTAGCTCTTGATGCATAAACTCTATCCAGTTCTCATCTCCAAGAGCTTCCTCTACCTTCTTGGGTTCAAATTGAGCAAGATAACAGTTATATGTCACATGATTCGCACTGTATTTTGGTCCTTTTCTCAGCCGAAGTCCCTCATTGACGTCACCAATGATGTTACTTGATGGATGATTGAGAATTACCCTTGATGACGGTCTCTTGGAGGTAGAAGGTTCTTCATCTCGAGAGATTGGTGGTTGAACTTCGGGCGGAGTGAGAGGGCTAGAGGACCCATGTGTCGATCGAGTTTCCCTTCTTGGTATAGGAGGTGTGGACTCTTTTTCCGGTGATTCTTTCTCAACATCATCCTGTTGTGACATGTTGTCCTCAGCCTCTTTCTTCTTCAGATCAGATCCTTCACCAACATCAATATCTTTTTCAGATATGGTATCATCGATTACCACATTTATTGATTCCATCACTGTTTTGGTGCGTTTGTTGAACACTCTATATGCTCGGCTATTTAGTGAATAGCCTAGGAATATCCCTTCATCACTTTTGGGATCAAATTTTCCAGGATTCTCCCTGTCATTAAGAATATAACATCTGCTTCCAAATATTCGGAAGTATTTCACCTTCGGTTTCTTTTCTCTCCAAATTTCATAAGATGTCTTCTTCGTTCCTGCTCGAAAGTAAATTCTATTACCAATATGGCATGAGGTATTTACTGCTTCAGCCCAAAACTTCTGAGGAAGGTTTTTGTTGAGAAGCATTACTCGAGCCATTTCTTGAATCACCCGGTTTTTTCTTTCAACTACTCCATTTTGCTGTGGAGTCTTTGGAGCTGAGAATTCCTTCTTGATGCCGTGTTCATTGCAAAATGCTTCAAATTTCGCATTTTCAAACTCCTTTCCGTGGTCACTTCTGATCTTGACTATAGGAACTCCTTTCTCATTCATTAGTCTCTTGCATAATTTCTCCATCTTGTCACATGCTTCTGATTTCTCTCTAAGAAAATCCACCCAAGAGTACCTTGAGAAGTCGTCAACCACCACCATAATATACCGCTTTCCACCCAAGCTTTCTGTTCTTGTTGGGCCCATCAAATCCACATGCAGTAATTCTAAAGGGCGAGAGGTTGCAATCACATTTACTTTCGGATGGTTTGACTTTGTTTGTTTCCCTAACTGACATGGACCACAAACATTCTTCTCAATTTTCCCAAACTTTGGCAAACCAACTACTGCTTCAAGCTTCGAAACTTTTGCCACTTGTTTGTAATTGGCATGCCCAAATCGTTGATGCCACAATTCCAAGAGATTCACCCGGGCACTTCGACATGCTATGCTTGGTTTGGGAATGACTCCATAACAATTATCGGTGGTTCTAAGTCCCTTCAGAATTTGTACACCTTCTTCATTCAGAATTAGACATCCTTTCTTTGAGAATTGAACTAAGAGATTATCATCACAGATCTGAGTAATGCTCAGCAAGTTCACTTTTAAACCCTTAATGTATAACACGTCGTTCAGCAGTGGCAGTCCCGGAATGTCCACCGTTCCCTTTCCAAGAACTTGTGAGTGACTGCCATCTCCAAAAGTCACAAAGCCATCTTCCTTTTCTTTGAGCGTTTTGAATAGTGACTTATCTCCTGTCATGTGCTTTGAACATCCGCTGTCAAGGTACCACAAACATGAATTAAAAACTTTCAAGGCGGTATGTACAAACAGACAAGCATGAGAGAGACACTCTTGACCCTCGAAACAGGACTCTTTTTCCCTTATTTTGTGAAGTTTTCCTTTCATATGATCAAGTTTATCACACAAGTGTCTATTTCTCCTCTCATAATTAGAGACTAAAGCCTTTGACTCACATAAGCTGTTATGTAAATCATGGTTTCTATGAACAAGAGATTTTAGCATGTGACAGAAAATTCTAGCATGTTTCTTAGATTTAAATAACTGTGAAAACACGTTACTAGACCAGTCTTCAACTATGCTCATAGAGTCTTTTTCACAAACATCTTTACTACCCTTCATGAAGATTACAAAGGGAGACACTATACAAGAAACACAAAGAGGTCAAGGATCACACTAAGGTATTTAAACCACAATAAGTGTACCCGCTCTGATACCAATTGAAAGCTCGAAAATGTGTTGGAAAACACAAGAGCTGTTTAGACCCCCAAATTAAAATTACGGCTCAATAAATTTTACACAACTTTAATACAAAGTGCGGAATAGTGTAAAAGCGAGCGGATGAACAAGTAAGCTACTCTAATCCATAAACTAAGCAACACAGCAGTATAATGGAATTAAACAAGAGTAGGGAAGAAGGATGCAAACACAGAAAACACCGAGACGTGTTCTCGAAGAGGAAACCGAAGAACTCGGCGAAAAACCTCTCCGCCGCCCTCCAAGCGGAAATCGATCCACTAGACAATCAGTTGGGATACATGAGTTAGCAAAAGACCCTCTAAGCCTAGTCTACCCGCTGTACCTAAGCCCTCCAAGCTCCTACTCCAACAAGGCTTCTCGGAACCGTGTCTTGTCCTAGTTATCCGGATCCCGCAACAAGCTCCATGTTGCATCTGCCATTCAAGGCTTCTTCCAATGCTTCCCAGCAACACCAAAACGTCACACAGCACTCACAAGGTGTGGTAAGTGTTTGGGCTATCAACCTCTCAAAGATATGGATAATGGAGAGGGAAGGGTTGAGGAAATACCACAAGCAAATGTATAGAGAAAGGTGGGGAAGACAATCTCTAATTACCAATGTGTTTGGCTAGGGTTTTCTCTCTGAAGCATTCCTCAACAATTGTGGGTAATGATGGTATATATAGGAGAGGTGCAAAAGGTGTGACTCAAAAAGTACAGGCTGGCAGAACAGCTAGTCTCGCGGGTGTCTCGCGGGAAGGCCTTACCCGCGAGATACTCGCGAGACACAGTTGTCTCCACCTGGCCTGACTCTTCGCATTCCAGCATGTGCCTGGCACATGGCTCACTTCGCGGGATGCTAGGTCGCGAGATACCCGCGAGAATCCTTCAGTTCTTCAAATGCTGGAGTCTTCAAACACTCTCTCTATCACACAACCCTTACAACAAATCCCACAACAAATACAGGGTTTAAACGATTGAACATAATGACAATCAAATTTGGCACGGAATAAAAGCCAACAAAACATAGTTGTAAATTACAACTTTACAGTATGCAATATATTATTTCTGTTTCACACAAAGAAGCCTTGATGAGTTTTGTTTAAAGTGTTTCAGAAATACAGGTTGTCAAAGTCTACTTGCCATAAAGTCTCTTCTTGCAAAGTTTTTCAAGAGTTTATGTTAGAATAGATTTTATTGTATTAAACAAGTGAATATGAGTTGAGTGATTTAGACTTCTCTCATATGATCATTTGTTAGTTTGGTTTTGTCATGGATTGCCAAAGAGGGAGATTGTTAGGACATATGTGGTTCACATGTTAAGAAAATATGTCATACTTTTATGTAATTGGCTAATTCTTTGACAAAACGCACTTTACTTGTATTTTGGTAGATTTAGGATGTATTGAAATACTTCAAGAAACCATGTTTCAAGATCAAGTATTAAAGCCTTCAAGTCTGTTCAAGAAAACAAGCTAAAAGTGTAAATTCATTAAAGCTCGACAGTTGCATCTATTGAGTTTCAGTAAAGCTGTTCAAGCCCGTAAGCTTGACACCTTCTCGACAGCTTCTCGATAGCTTCTATATGTCGAGGTTTATAAAATCAGAATTTCTGATCTAATTTCTTGGGATCTATGAATGTGTCTTTCGGCCTTCTTTTCTCCTAACCCTAGACATATAAAAGGATTGTTTTTAGGGCCGTCTAAGAGTTCACAAGTTGCACAAGCATTGAGCAAACTTTGTTCAAGCAAATTGTGACCAGAGACAAAGTTCTGCCCTAATTCATCTCTTCTGAAGAGTTACTGTGTATGTGCACCTTTGGGTTTTGTAACCGAGCATCTTCTTGATCTTTATCATGTGTATGAATTGAAGAACTTTGCAGCCAACCTTTCTTTCTAGTTGGTGATTAAAGTCGCGTACTAGGATCCGCGTAAACTGGTTAGTCACGTACTTGGGAGCCGTGCATCAAAAGTGGGAACTATCACTATAGAACAAGTCCAATTGGGTATTGGAATAAGGGTTCAACTGTATATTGGTAAGGTACTTGGGATTCCTTTACTTGTAATCGCTTGTTATGATAATAGTGAAGTTTCGGGAGTGGTGACTTGAAAATCACCCGGTGGGGTTTTTGCCGTAGGGTTTTCCCCATTCGTAAACAAATTACCGTGTTATTTATTTTCTGCTGCATATTTAGTTTATTGGTGATTTGTTTGTGTTGCCACGCAATTGCATGTTAATTAACTTAATTAGTAAATTTGGTTAAATTAATTGGTTAATTAATCCTAAGGGGTCAATACGCATTTGGCCTATCACTACTGATAATCTTTCAAAAGGTTTCATTCTCAACCCCTAATTATAAATTTAGCTACTTATAGTAATTGAAATAAAACACAAAAAAAAAAAAAAAAAAAAAACTAAACATTAATCAAGACAAATAAAATAGAGAAAGAAATAGTCATAGTGCTGTCATGGGGAAAAGCTATAGAGAAGCCACATATGGCTGCCTTTGCATGTTCAGCCCTAGCCTCTATTTTCTCTCTCCCTCTTTTCACAAACGGACCTAGAGGTTTATATAAGAAACATAGCCGCACACTATTCTCTAATCCTAATACAAGTAGAACAAGGATTTCATATTTTCAAGCCACACACTAAAACTTCGGGGAAAATGAGCTTTTGCCCTTATTTTTAAAATATCTAGCACAATGTCCCTATTTTGAAACTATTAAGCACCGCGTCCCTGTTTTGAAACTCAATTTTCTAAAAATCGAGTTTCAATGTCAGTGAAACTCAATTTTTAGAAAATCGAGTTCTAAGTAAGTTTCAATTATCTGACAGGTGCTCTTCTAGCATGGCAAAAACTTACCTAGAACTCGATATTTATAAAATCAAGTTCTATGGGAAACTCGATTTTTTAAAAATCGAGTTTCAAAACAAGGACACAATGCTTAATAGTTTCTGTTAGGTTTTAAGGTCTTAGGATTTTATGTATTTAGAACCTAATTTGTAATGTTGGCAAACCATGATCAAAACAATGTATTTAGTCTTGTTTAGGCTTGCTCAAAGTTGGTTTAATTTTGTAAAGTTGGAATCGAGAGACTGCAGAAGCATTGGGGCTTCTCGGCCTGGCTCGATCAATCGAATGTAATTCTCGATCGATCGAAAATCGGCCCAGATGCGTTTTTCTGCAGAATTCCAACTCAGCCCTAACTCTTTAAACGTTTAGGGTTTTATGTTTTTGCCCTAGGTATATAAGGCAAAACCTAGCTACGTTTTTCAGAGTTGCACAAGTTGTGTTGTTGCTCATACATTGCGGTTTTGTGTAAATCTCTTGTGAGATCTAGAGGAGCTTTCCTTTACACATAACTTAGGGTTTTCAAGATTGAGATTCTTCAACATCTTGATTATCAACTTGGTTGCTGCTTATGAAGCTTAAAGATTAACAAGCGAGGAGCTTGTACCTGATTGAAGGAAGACAAAGAAAGAAGTAGTCCGTGGATTCGGAGCCTGCGCGTGGTCGTGTCAGGAAGTTACTACTGGTGGGTAGCATTAGGAAGTCAAGCGGGGAGCTTGTAAGTCCTTTTGTAAGAACTTCAATTCTTTCTTAGTGGATTCCTTTTTGCCTTGAGGATCGGTGGGTAAAATCCTCCCCAGGTTTTTCCGGTGTGGTTTCCTGGGTGATCATATCTTGTGTTTTTTATTATTCCGCTGCTTTATATGTTTTATATGCATGATATGATTATCTGATTGCTTTAACCTAGAATTGCTTAATTTGACTAAGTAAAAACTTGGCTAATTAATCTAGGCTATGCAATTTGTTTGTGGTTTAAGGGGTCTAAACCCTACAAGTGGTATCAGAGCGGGTTGCTCTTCTTGTTTTAGATCTTTTGATCTAAGAGCTGATCCTTGACCCCTGTTGTCATGGATAATTTAAAGTGTCTTTCTGATCATGTTTCTGCTCATGTTTCTGCTGATTTTGTTGATACCTGTGATGTTTTGAATAAAAATGACACTATTGTTTCTGCTGATTTTTTTGATGCTTTTGAAACTCTTCGTAAGGAATTATTTAAATCTTTGAAAATTTCTAAGAAATTCAAGGAAGAGTTAAAATTGGCTAATCTTGAAAAAGAGGATTTGATTGTTAGATTAGATGAATCATATAAAAAGAATGAATTTTTGAGAAATCAAATTTCCTCTCAAGATGAGAAGATGAAAAGCTTGGAACAAGAGTTAGCTGAGTCTAAAGCTAAACTTGAAAATTTGATTAGTACCAAGTCTGCTGATGATAACAGAAGTGTTTCTGTTTCTCTTAAGCCTAAAACTGAAAAAGTTTATATCCCTCCTTTTAAGAGGAATAATAAAGAAAAGGCTCATTGTGCTAGGTTAGACAAAGGTAAAAGTTCTGATGTTAACGCTGAAGTTTCTAAACCTATGTCTAATCCTACTGTTAGAGAGCATAAGAAATCTGTTTTTGTGCCTACTTGTCACCATTGTGGTGTTGTTGGTCATATTCGACCAAATTGTTCTTTGTTGAGGCAAAAACAAAATTCTGAGACTAGATTTGCTGTTAGGAATACTGATGTTCCTAAATTTGTTCCTGTTTGTCACTTTTGTGGTGTCTCTGGTCACATTCGTCCTAATTGTCATAAATTGAAATTTAAGCATTCTGTATGTCAATCTAGGATAAATGATGATATTTCTCCTGCCATAAGTCCATATAAATTTTTTCATATGTTTTTGAAAAATTTAAGCTTGTTGGCTTGTGAAAGGAATTTGCAGGATTTCAGTTTCTCTCAAAAGATTGGTGTAATTCCTCAAATACACTCTGCTTCTCATGGATTTTCACCTACAAAGCCGAAGAATCGTGCTATATGGGTGAGAAAAGATTCTCCAAGGTGAGTGTTGCTGACTTGTCCCTGTTTTAATTCTTTCTATTGTTTGTGGACATGTCTTGTTTCTGTTTTTGGTTGTTTTGTTTTTTCTAGGTTGTTTTTTTTATTTCAAAAAAAAAATCCAAAAACATTGAAAAATTTCAAAAAGACAAAAATATTTTATTTTGTGTCTTGTTTTATTTTTCTTGAGGATTACATGAGTTTTAATATCTCTCTTGATTTAGAACATGCTTGACATTGTGGAGAAACTTGAATAGTTTGTGCTAAGCTATTTTTGATTTTGTGTGAGGATGTACTAGTTTGTACATGTACTCATGGGTTAATTAAGAAATTGATATTTCTTGTTTGTGTACCCTCTATAGCTTAGTTTAGCACTGTCATGCATTGCATTTGCATTGATCATTTAGCACAATGTGTGCTTTTTGTTTTTGGTCATAAATTTTTTTAAAATCTCAACAAGTGGTTATAAAGTTTGTTAAAACCAAAAAGATTTTTGTGTTTTGTATTATAGATCTTGAATTTATAATCAAGGATTGGTCATATTATCTTTACATAACAAGTTTATGTACCTTGTTTAAAACCAAAAAGATTTTTGTGTTTTGTATTATAGATCTTGAATTTATAATCAAGGATTGGCCATATTATCTTTACATAACAAGTTTATGTACCTTGTTTAGCTTGGATGAGCTTATTTATTGCACTTTACTAGTTGAAACTTTGTAGTGCATGTTATGTGGGAAGATGTTTGTGGTTATTAATCACTTTGTCTTGATCTTGAAGTCACATGTTATTTGACTGTCGGACTTGATCCTTTTGAGAAAGGCATAAATAACCATCTCACCACTGTTCACTAGCCAATCATGAACACCTTAGTGCATATCATAAGATTTTGTGCTCGAGAAAGTGTAGCACATGCACAAAAAGAACATAAGGTGTAGCCTCAATTAAATTAAAACTGGTGTGTACTATTAGGCTTGATGCCAATTCACTTAATTCAAACCGGTGTGTACTATTAGGCTGAATTCCAATTCATATATAAATGAGAGGCAAAAATTCAAGAAACTTACATGATTGCAAGCTTTTGTTCTAGGAGATGTGAGAGTTATAGGATGTAACTCTTTAGGTGATAGTCTCTTTTAAATTCTATGTGATGAATTGTGTAGACTTTGTGTTTGATTGCTATTCACATATCACCTCACATGTATCTCAAGTTTTTGCTAGTTGCACACACTACACAAGTTACTCTTTGTTAAACTTGGTACATTATATTGTGTGTGATTTTGTTGTGGCCATCCAAGACTAAAAGTTCCTTGATTTTAATGCAAAATGTGTTTCAAGTTTGAAAATTTTGAAAATATCTTGAGATTTGTGCACAGCATATTTGTTGCTTAAGAAAATTCAATGGGAAAATGATTAAAACTTTTTTTTGAGAAAATTGGGTTTAAAATTTGGGTTTTTGAAAAAGCATTTCATTCCATCTCATACTTATGCATTTGTTTCTTCTTTTTCAATGCTTTGAGGAGTGTTTTCAAAAAGTGCTTGGTGATTTTCAAAACCTGTGTTTTTTTCTCAAAATTTTTGTGCGCCTCTGCCCATTTCGATCGATCTATTCTGATTTTCGATCGATCGAAAAAGTGCTCTCAATTGTCTCAGAATGACTGTGTCATTCGATCGATCGAATGTAATTTTCGATCGATCGAAGATCGTGGAGAAGCTTTTTTAAAAAGGGTTTGTTCTTGATCCGAATTAGGGCTTTTGTGAAATTGAGTTGAATTTGATGCAATTGGCTTGTTGTTTTGATGTAATTAAGCATTATACTCTGTGTGTTGTGTTATGTGATGCTTAATTCATCAATTTGTTTAAAATATTCAACAAGTGGTTTTCAATTTTTGGGGTTTTTGGTAGAAATTCCTTGCTCGAGCCAATTTTGTCAATTTGATCTCAATTGAACTTAGTTTTACTGCATTAGAGCATGCATCATGACATATTTTGTCTTGCATCTTTTATGTTTAGGATTCACATGCATTGCATTGGTTTCTGTATCCATCTTGCAGTTTTGCAGTCATATCTCTCATTGTTTTCACACATAGCATGCATACACTTTGCTACATTGGGTACTCAACTTGATCAAAAAATTGATTGATTAATTTTTGAGCTTTGTACTTTCTAGTATATGCCATTTTTTTTTATGTGTGAACTGTAGAAATTTTTTTTTCTTAAGAGATATGATGGATAATCAATGTGCAAATATTTTCTCTATTCATGCAACTGTTTATGGGTCACATAGTGCCATGTTTACATTCTATTGAAAGAGAGAATATTTTTTTTCATGTGTATCCTCACCTTAGTTTTTAACTATGGTTTGTGTGTTTTTAACTTTGGTCCTGCTGGTGAGGATGTTCCTAATCCTGTTGGTGATGCTGCTACTGCTGATTTTCCCCCACCCCCTTTATTTTTCCCCAAAACTGTTTTTCCCACAACTTGTTTTGTTTTTCCTATTTTTATAGGGGGAGAAAAGTTTTTTTTTAACCTGTGTTGTTCATAGGGGGAGCTGTCTCTATTTTCTATAGAGTTGAATTGTTTTATGTTCCCCTTGGTTCTCTGTTTTCTCTTATCCTTTGTTACGTGTGTTGACTGTTTACTCTTTGTATGAGTTGTCTTTGTCAATACGTGACAAAAAGGGGGAGAAATTATTGATTTATGGGAATCATGTTTGTCTTGTTTAGGGGGAGTTGAAATAAAAACTTTTTATTGTATTTAACTTAGGGGGAGAGTTAGTTTACTTATGTTTTTATTTCTGTTTCTTGTTCACTGCTCATTGATTTATATTTATGAGTTATTCATAATATATGTCTTTGTTTTGTGTTTTGTGAAGTCAAGAATTTATTTGTTGATTTACTGTTTTTCTGTCACACATGCGTTTATGCGTTTGTTGAGTGTTTCAGGATTATACAGGCTGATTCGATTTGGCTGCTGTCTACACTTGCAACTGATGGATAATAGTTAGGATTGAATTTTAGTTTATGAGCATTATTTTGTAAAGGGCTATTTACTTGTAAACTTTGAGCTTTTAATTTGTGTTTTGTCACGGATTGCCAAAGGGGGAGTTTGTTAGGTTTTAAGGTCTTAAGATTTTATGTATTTAGAACCTAATTTGTAATGTTGGCAAACCATGATCAAAACAATGTATTTAGTCTTGTTTAGGCTTGCTCAAAGTTGGTTTAATTTTGTAAAGTTGGAATCGAGAGACTGCAGAAGCATTGGGGCTTCTCGGCCTGGCTCGATCGATCGAATGTAATTCTCGATCGATCGAAAATCGGCCCAGATGCGTTTTTCTGCAGAATTCCAACTCAGCCCTAACTCTTTAAACGTTTAGGGTTTTATGTTTTTGCCCTAGGTATATAAGGCAAAACCTAGCTACGTTTTTCAGAGTTGCACAAGTTGTGTTGTTGCTCATACATTGCGGTTTTGTGTAAATCTCTTGTGAGATCTAGAGGAGCTTTCCTTTACACATAACTTAGGGTTTTCAAGATTGAGATTCTTCAACATCTTGATTATCAATTTAGTTGCTGCTTATGAAGCTTAAAGATTAACAAGCGAGGAGCTTGTACCTGATTGAAGGAAGACAAAGAAAGAAGTAGTCCGTGGATTCGGAGCCTGCGCGTGGTCGTGTCAGGAAGTTACTACTGGTGGGTAGCATTAGGAAGTCAAGCGGGGAGCTTGTAAGTCCTTTTGTAAGAACTTCAATTCTTTCTTAGTGGATTCCGTTTTGCCTTGAGGATCGGTGGGTAAAATCCTCCCCAGGTTTTTCCGGTGTGGTTTCCTGGGTGATCATATCTTGTGTTTTTTATTATTCCGCTGCTTTATATGTTTTATATGCATGATATGATTATCTGATTGCTTTAACCTAGAATTGCTTAATTTGACTAAGTAAAAACTTGGCTAATTAATCTAGGCTACGCAATTTATTTGTGGTTTAAGGGGTCTAAATTTCCAACAGTTTCAAAACAGAGGCAATTTACTAAATATTTTAAAGAATAAGGGCAAAAGTCCATTTTCCCCCTAAAACTTCAGGTACGTGTTTTGGTGAAGTAATACGGAGGCCCACAATAACTACTGATTTCAACTCTAAAGCCCACCACGTTGACTATGTTTTTCTTTTGTGACACACTTGTGCTTGGTTTTAGAGTTTCTTTCCTTGCAAACTTCATACATGTTGGATTGCATCTTGGCTTCTTATTTTTCTTTCTTTGCTTTTGGTCTTCTCTTGAATTCACGCATGGGCTGGATGTTTACTTGGGCTAAGCTTTTGCCCTTATTTTTAAAATATCTAGCACAATGTCCCTGTTTTGAAACTATTAAGCACCCCGTCCCTGTTTTGAAACTCGATTTTCTAAAAATTGAGTTTTAATGTCAATGAAACTCAATTTTTAGAAAATCGAGTTTTAAGTAAGTTTCAATTATCTGACGGGTGCTCCTCTAGCATGGCAAAAACTTACCTAGAACTCGATAATCATAAAATCAAGTTCTATGGGAAACTTGATTTTTTAAAAATCGAGTTTCAAAACAAGGACACAATACTTAATAGTTTCAAAACAGAGGCAGTTTACTAAATATTTTAAAAAATAAGGGCAAAAGTCCATTTTCCCCCTAAAACTTCAGGTACGTGTTTTGGTGAAGTAAAGACTTAGGAACTAATGTATTTGGAACTCTAATGTGTAATGTTAGCAAACCATGATCAAAACAGGTGTCTAGTCTTGTTTTAGACTTGCTCAAAGTATGTTGTTTATGTAAAGTTGGAATCGAGTGGCTGCAGAAGTATTAGTGACTTTCTGTTTGGCTCGATCGATTGAAACTTAGGCTCGATCGATCGAATATCGGGCAGAACGTTTTTCTGCAAAATTTTCCAACTCAGCCCAAGCCCATTAAGGATTAGGGTTTCAGATCTACTTCTCCCACTATATAAAGGAAACCCTAGCCACGTTTTTAGAGGAGCTCTGGCTGCTCATATTTTCTGTTTTGTGTAAATCTCTTGTGAGATCCTTTAGGAGTTTTCCTTTACACGAAACTTAGGGTTTTCAAGGAGAAGATGTTATCTACACCTTGATGATCAACTCAGTTGTTGCTATTAGAGCTTAAAGATATATAAGCGGGGGTGCTTGTACTTGTGGAGAATCCAAGAAAGAAGGAGTTCGTGGATTTGGAGCTTGCACGTGGTCGTGTTAGTAAGTTTTACTTGTGGGTAGTAATAAGAAGTCGAGCGTGGGGGCTTGTAAGTCTTATTGTATGAACTTCAATTCTTTCATATAGTGGATTCAAGTTTACCTTGAGGATAGCTAGGTCAAATCCTCCCCAAGTTTTTATCGTGTGGTTTCCTGGGTCATCAGATCTTGTGTTCTTTATATTTCCGCTGCTTTATATGCTTGATATGATTATATAATTGTGTTAACCTAGAATTTCATAATTTGACTAAGTTAATCACTTGGCTAATTCACTAGGTTAATCTAATTGTTGATTTAAGAGGTCTAAAAACCTAACAAGTGATATCAGAGCGGGTAGCTCTTCTGTTTGAGATCTTTTGATCTAAGAGCTGATCCTTGACCCCTGTTGTCATGGATAATTTGAAGTGTCTTTCTGATCATGTTTCTACTTATGCTTCTGTTGTTTTTATTGATGCCTGTGAAACTCTTCGTAAGGAATTATTGAAATCTATGAAAATTGCTAAGAAATTCAAGGAAGAGTTAAAATTAGCTAATCTTGAAAAAGAGGAATTGATTGTTAGATTAAATGAATCTAATAAAAAGAATGAATTTTTTAGAAATCAAATTTCCTCTCAAGATGAGAAGATAAAAAGGTTGGAACAAGAATTAGTTGAATCTAAAGCTAAAATTGAAAATTTGACTAGTGTCAAGCCTGTTGTTAATAACAGAAGTGTTTCTGTTTCTCTTAAGCCTAAAACTGAGAAAATTTATATCCCTCCTTTCAAGAGGAATAATAAAGAAAAGGCTTATTTTGCTAGGTTAGACAAAGGTAAAAGTTCTGATGTAGACGCTGAAATTTCTAAACCTAAGTCTAAACCTACTGTTAGATAGCATAATAAATTTGTTTTTGTGCCTACCTGTCACCGTTGTGGTGTTATTGGTCATATTAGACCAAATTGTTCTTTGTTAAGGTAAAAACCAAAATCTGAGACTAGATTTGCTATTAGGAATACTGATGTTCCTTTGTGGTGTCCGTGGTCACATTCGTCCTAATTGTCATAAATTAAAACTTAAGCATTATGTATGTCAATCTAGGATATGTGATGATATTTCTCCTGCCATAAGTCCATATAAATTGTTTCATATGCTTTTCAAAAATTTAAGCTTGTTGGCTTGTGAAAGGAATTTGCAAGATTTTAGTCTTTTTCAAAAGATTGGTGCAATCCCTCAAATACACTATGCTTCTCATGGATTTTCACCTACAAAGCCGAAGTCTCGTGCTATATGGGTGAGAAAAGATTCTCTAAGATGAGTGTTGCTGACTTGTCCCTATTTTAATTCTTTCAATTGTTTGTGGACATGTCTTGTTTCTGTTATTGGTTGTTTTGTTTTTTAGGTTTTTTTTATTAAAAAAAAAATCCAAAAACATTGAAAAATTTCAAAAAGACAAAAATATTTTATTTTGAGTCTTGTTTTATTTTTCTTGAGGATTACATGAATTATGTTATCTCTCTCTTGATTTAGAACATGCTTGACATTGTGGAGAAACTTGAATAACATGTGTTATATAAGTGCTAAGCTTTTTTTGATTTTGTGTGAGTATGTACTAATTTGTACATGTACTCAAGGGTTAATTAAGAAATTCATATTTCTTGTATGTGTACCCTCTATAGCTTAGTTAAGCACTGTCATGCATTGCATTTGCATTGTTCATTTAGCATAATATGTGCTTTTTTGTTTTTGGTCATGTAGTTTTTAAAACCAAAAAGTTTTTTGTGTTTTGTATTTCACATCTTGGATTTATAATCAAGGATTGGCCATATTATCTTTATATAACAAGTTTATGTACTTTGTTTAACTTTGATGAGCTTATTTATTGCACTTGACTAGTTGAAGTTTTGTAGTGCATGTTGTGTGGGAAAGATGTTTATGGTGTTTATCACTTTGTCTTAATCTTGAAGTCATATGTTATTTGACTGTCGGACTTGATCCTTTTGAGAAAGGCATAAATAACCATCTCACTACTGTTCACTAGCTAATCATGAACACCTTAGTGCATATCGTAAGATTTTATGCTCGAGAAAGTGTAGCACATGCACAAAAAGAACATAAGGTGTAACCTTGGTTTAATTGCTTAATACTTAAAATTGGTGTTTACTATTAGGCTTGATGCCAAATCACATAATTAAAATTGGTGTGTACATTATCCTGGCTTTTTAATAAGTTTCTGATTAAATTAAAATTGGTGTGTATATTATGAGGCAAAATCAAGAATCTTACATGATTGCAAGCTTTTGTTCTAGGAGATGTGAGGGTTATATGATGTAACTCTTTAGGTGATAGTCTCTTTTAAATTCTATGTGATGAATTTTGTAGACTTTGTGATTGATTGATATTCACATGTCACCTCACATGTATCCCAAGCTTTTGCTAGTTGCACACACTACACAAGTTACTCTTTGTTAAACTTGGTACATTATATTGTGTGTGATTTTGTTGTGGCCATTCAAGATTAAAAGTTCCTTGATCTTAATGCAAAATGTGTTTAAGTTTGAGAAATTGGATTTTTTTAGGGCTTGAATGTACCCGAATTGGGAATTTTGTTCAAATTGGGTTTAATTGATGTAATTGGCTTATTGAATTGATGTAATTGATCATTATATTGTGTATTCTAACTTGTGTGATGAACAATTGGTCAAATTTTTCCTAAACTCCTAACAAGTGGTTTAATTGATTTGGGGTTTTTGTTAGAAATTCTATGCTCAAGCCAATTTTGTGAATTTGAACTTATATTGAACTTAGTTTCACTGCATTAGAGCATGCATCATTTGTGCTTAGGATTCACATGCATTGCATTGTTTTTGTATCCATCTTGTAGTTTTGCAGTCATATCTCTCATTGTTTTCACACATAACATGCATACACTTTGCTATATTGGGTACTCAACTTGATCAAGAAATTGATTGATTAATTTTTGAGCTATGTATTTTCTAGTATATGTCTTTTTTATGTGTGAACTATAGAAAATATTTTTCTTAAGAGATATGATGGATAATCAATGTGCAAATATTTTCTCTACTCATACAACTGTTTATGGGTCACATAGTGTCAAGTTTGCATTTATTGAAAGAGAGAATATTTTTCTTCATGTGTATCCTCAACTTAGTTTTAAGTTTGGTTTGTGTGTTTTTCCCCACCTCCTTTATTTTTCCCTAAAACTGTTTTTCCCAAAACTTGTTTTGTTTTTCCTATTTTTTATAGGGGGGAAATTTTTTTAACCTTTGTGGTTCTTAGGGGGAGTTGTCTCTATATTCTATAGAGTTGAATTGTTTTGTGTTCCCTTGATTCTCTATTTTCTCTTATCCTTTGTTACGTATGTTGACTATTTACTCTTTTTATGAGTTGTCTTTGTCAATACGTGACAAAAAGGAGGAGATTTAGATGAAATGTGGGAATATGTGGGAACCTATTTGTTTCATTTAGGGGGAGAAAATAATTTTTTATGTATCTAACTTAGGGGGAGAGTTAGTTTGCATATTTGTTGATTTACTGTTTTTTTGTCACACATGCGTTTATGCGTTTATTGAGTGTTTCAGGAATATACAGGTTGATTCAATTGAACTGCTGTCTACACTTGTAACTGATGGATAGTAGTTAGGTTGGATTATTTTGTAATGGGCATTATTTGTGTAAAGGGCTTTTACTTGTAACTTTGAGCTTTGTGTTTGTGTCTTGTAACTTTGAGCTTTGTGTTTGTGTTTTGTCACGGATTACCAAAGGGGGAGTTAGTTAGGTTCTAAAGACTTAGGAACTAATATATTTAGAACTCTAATGTGTAATGTTGGCAAACCATGATCAAAACAGGTGTTTAGTCTTATTTTGGACTTGCTCAAAGTATGTTGTTTATGTAAAGTTGGAGTCAAGTGTCTGCAAAAGTATTAGTGACTTTCTGTCTAGCTCGATCAATCGAAGCTTAGGCTCGATCAATCGAATATCGGGCAAAACATTTTTCTGCAGAATTTTCCAACTCAGCCCAAGCCTATTAAGGATTAGGGTTTTAGATCTACTTCTCCCACTATATAAAGGAAACCCTGGCCACATTTTTAAAGGAGTTCTGGTTACTCATATTTTCTGTTTTGTGTAAATCTCTTGTGAGATCCTTGAGGAGTTTTCCTTTACACAAAGCTTAGGGTTTTCAAGAAAAAGATGTTATCTACACCTTGATGATCAACTCAGTTGCTGCTATTGGAGCTTAAAGATATACAAGCGGGGGTGCTTGTACTTGTGGAGAATCTAAGAAAGAAGGAGTCCGTGGATTCGGAACTTGCACGTGGTCGTGTCAGTAAGTTCTACTCGTGGGTAGCAATAAGAAATCGAGCATGTGGGCTTGTAAGTCTTATTGTATGAACTTCGATTCTTTCATATAGTGGATTCAAGTTTATCTTGAGGATAGCTAGGTCAAATCCTCCCCAGGTTTTTACCGTGTGGTTCGTGGGTCATCATATCTTATGTTCTTTATATTTCCGCTGCTTTATATGTTTGATATGATTATATGATTGTGTTAACCTAGAATTTCATAATTTGACAAAGTTAATCACTTGCCTAATTCACTAGGTTAATCCAATTGTTGGTTTAAGGGGTCTAAAAACCTAACCTATGGGAAACTCGATTTTTTAAAAATTGAGTTTCAAAACAAGGACACAATGCTTAATAGTTTCAAAACAGAGGCAATTTACTAAATATTTTAAAGAATAAGGGCAAAAGTCCATTTTCCTCCTAAAACTTCAGGTACGTGTTTTGGTGAAGTAATACGGAGGCCCACAACAACTACTGATTTCAACTCTAAAGCCCACCACGTTGACTATGTTTTTATTTTGTGACACACTTGTGCTTGGTTTTAGAGTTTCTTTCCTTGCAAACTTCATACATGTTGGATTGCATCTTGGCTTCTTATTTTTCTTTCTTTGCTTTTGGTCTTCTCTTGAATTCACTCATGGGCTGGATGTTTACTTGGGCTGAATCTTTACTTCATGCTTCACATCTGGGTCTTAAGTTAGCTTGACAATTGGCCTAGTCCTACTTTGTATGTAAAGTCTTTATTAGCTATAAAACAAAGACAATTTATAATCAGCCACAAAATAGCATAAAAGTGCAGCTAAAAATACAAATATGAGAGTACTTTATTGTATATATTTCATGCTCATTAGTGAGCCATCAAGTCCATTAATGAAATTATTCCGTTAGATGATGACAATGATATTTTAGACTTTTCAGATTCAAGCAATTATGATTTCCAAAAATTTCTACCTACAAAGATTAGACGTTGTTGTTAATGTCTAGACGTTGTTTTTAATGTCTAGGTGTTGTTGTTAATGTCTAACAATGGTGATTATGTACATTCAACTTTTACAAAATAAGAACTTATGCTTACTTCATACACCTTCAGTTGCATAATGCAAATTTTAATTATTTTTAATTTTCATTTTTCAACATTTGGTGTTAGGAAAACGTTAATGTATCTCCTACATTTGTCTCATGCAATGCATTGAAGTATTGTAACACCCCAAATCCATACCAAGGATTTAGATGCATAACCTGTCTTATAAATAATCAACAATAATATAATGGAACAAAGCGTAATTAAATATTCACAAATATACTTCAATCCATCAGAATCTTTCCTATGAAATCCATAAAACAAAAACTTTAACAATAAAGTCTCCAAATACAATCTCAAAGAGTTCCACAAATGACAAACTCACTATCCTAAGAAAATATACTAAAAACAGTCCATCAACTAACAAAGCTCCAAAAGAAGTCTTCAATCTATGTCTCCAATGATCTACCACCAAAAGATACTCCACTGCTCTAATCTGAAAAGGTGGAGAAAGGGGGGGGGGGGGGGGTGAGCTAGAAGCCCAATAAGAGACTATATAACATGAGGATGTCTTTCAAAACAAAACATTAGTATCATTGACAAAATATAGTCTTTGCAAAACATTTACAAATAATTTTAACAGTAATATAATATTTTCTATAAAACTGTCAAGAATAAAACATTTAACTATAATGCTGTAATCATTAAATAAAATAATAACCACTTTAGTTAGTCAAAATACACTAAATAGGTAGAAACAATATGTTATAACGATAAACAATTTTTGCACTTATAAAAATCAATAACAATATAACAATAGTTTGATATGGAAAACATTAAACATTAGCCAGATAAAGACATAAACTGCTAAACACTCGGTGGGTGATTCCCATGGGGAACAATAACACTAACCTCAAAGAGGAAACACTGGCTCCAAAGAGCAAACGATAACACTGCACCACACCACAATAACACTACATCGGCCGAAGGCCAACACTTAACCCTGTGTTGGCAAAGGTTGCAGACTGTCTAGTGGATCTTTTGAAAATATTCTTACTTTATTACAATATTTCCAATACTAATCATATATCACATAACAAATATACTTTCTCAAAAATATAATTTGAGTCATTCTTAACTTATACAGTTTCAAAGTAATATATAATGAATAATATAATTCAGGTATATATAAAACATTGACAATGTTATAAGTTTTTGAAACTTCACTTTTACAATGATGTATATATATATATATATTTATTTACTTATTTATTTTTACCAAAAATATATATGAATATATATACGTCTTGAGAGACATTATGTTCTGAAGTCCACTTACCTCTAGTTGTTAAACCAAGCTTCACCTCAACTGTTTGAAACAATATCAACTAGAACCTAAATAAACACAAGACAACTCAATAAGAATGGATACACTAAGGCAGCAACAAAATATAAATTTCACTCTTAAAATTCGTATCTTGCTACTTATTCTGAAACTATAGCTAATCTAGTACTCAATTGCTTTATCAAGTACTCCAAAATCAAAGCCTAGTAAACAATTCTAATGAGCCGAATAAGTAAATCTCTATGTTATTTAATTCTCCCAGTATGACTTGGCTTCTAAATAATTTTATGCTTAAAGATCAATATTATCCCAAATTACATATAAATATAGCATCCATAAAAGATCTCTGCCCGTATTGCAATTTATTGCATGTATTGACTATTAGAATTTAATCCAATACTTGTATCAACCTTTGTTAGACCAAAGGCTTGCAAATCCAACAGGTAATCAATATGATACAGCCCTCAGTACATGCCAAACGTGTTTATAGAAACCCAAGAAACATTCAACGTACAATACAATTGAATTAAATCAATGGGACATGGACCCCTTTATGATAATCCCTAACAATCATCCACCTTAGCCGATTGAGTATATTACCTATCATGCTATAATAGACTGAATGATCAAGTTCAACGTATAAATGATTACATCTACAGTTTCGTCCTCGTGAAGCTTAGCGATTAGGGAAATAGTAAGCCGCTGCTCTCAAAATAAATACAAGAAAATCCCTTTCACGTGGTTGACTTAAAAAGATCCACTATGTGTACCTCTAAATATCACTCCAATTCAGTCTAAGAATATCAATCCCACTCCAATTAGTACTCTTGAATAATACTCCTACTTGGGCTAGACTTTAAGACCCACTAAAACTTAAATAAGCTTCCAAGACTTTAATTCCCACTAAAACTCATATTAAGGTTGTTTAGATAGGCTAAAACTCTAAAGAATTCCAATAACACTTAAACTCCTAGTTCAAATAGGAAAATCTCTTATCCTTGTCCTCATCTAATAAGGAGACAAAAAGCTAAATATGAATAATCCACAAAAATAACTCTTACGTTACATCTTCTTTTATTTATTTTCTTTGTAATAACCATAATATAAAATAATATCACCTTCAGAATAAATTAAATAATTCATCAATTCCACTCTAAAAGCAATTAAATTCAATTAAAGTGAGGCGGGTGTTACAAGTATGATATGTGTGTCCCACAACCTTTGAACGCATATTAAAAAAAAGAAGAAGAAGAATTGCATACTTTTTTATAGTGAAATTGAGTTCACTATGACCGCTTTTATTGCCTTAGGAGGCCATTTGTTAATAAAAGCCTTCTAGTATTATCAACAATACTAAATTACATCAACAGTACCTAAAAAATATTTATCATAATATTAGACTAATTCATCATAATATTGTCAAAATCAACTAGTTTTTGTTTTCATTAAGGGGGGAAAATGTTTTCATTTTCTCATTTCCTTTTCCACAAAAAATGTGGTGTCCCTTAAAGGGGAAAATAACAAGAGTCACTACCAAAATAAGTTCCTTCATTTCGCTAAGATCCCTCCTAAACTCTTAAAAACAATTTTAAAAAAATCTCAGCCAAATAAGATTTATAGTTCATTGCTTCATTGCTTCTAAAAATTTTCATTTTTTGTACTTCAAATTTACAACACCAAACAACTAATATAACCCCAATGTACTCACATAAGGCTTATTCAACCAAATATCTAAGCACAAACAATACAACATATCATATGAAAGTACTTCTCCAATATGAAAATACATTTTTGCTAATAAACCTTTGCAATATCTAAAACAATTCCTCATCTACGTCAAAAATTTTTCTATGTGCATCAAATTATGATATGGGTTTTGTACTTGAGATGATAGAGAAATGATCACTTGAGAGATAACACCGAATCCAAGGATGTATAGTTGTGGAGCTGTGAGAAACACTGAAGTTAAGGATACAAAAACATTGTTTTCTGAACAATCTATTCAGGATTTAGCATTAGTGAAGCTTGATTTTCTTAAAGTCGAGTTCACTTTTTAAAAAATCCCAATATAACTCAATACTATTAAAATTGAGTTACATACACAACAAAAAAATTTCAGTGTAACTCGATATTCGTAATATCGAGTTACACATCGAATATTTTTTCTAATTCGCTTGAAACTCGGTTTTATGAATATCGAATTCAGCTTTGAAAAAAATTATGAAGAACTCTTTTCAATCGAGTTTCAGCAAGATTTTTTTAATTAGAAAAAGCCATTTTTTTTCGTCCTGGGTGGCAAACACTTACCTACAATTTGATAATCATAAAATTAAGTTATATAGAAACACGATTTTTTAAAAATAAAATTCCAAAAAGGGCAAAAAGAGAAACATTGTAGTGGATATTTTAAAAATAAAGGACAAAAGCGCTCCCCACACACCACCCCCACAAAAACGACACTTTGACCAATCTATTAGACATTGTTTCGATCAGGTTGGTCAAAATCAAATCCTGAAGTCTGTTATGCAGGATTTGATTGTACAAGTGTCATCTTAAGTGGGGGCCTGGATGCTTGCGTGGAGTACTTCAGATGTGGATTGGACAGAGGCATGTGCTGTGAACAGTAAAAGACAAAGGATTACGTCTGAAGACGTTTCTAGGGCTTTTTTTTTTTTTTTTTTTTTCTTATGATATCTAGTCCCATCCATCTCTTCCTTGGAACCATTCTTCATCAACACCATCGTCTGGATCATGGTTATTATATTGGGAGTCATCATACCCCATTAAGGGATTTGGCATTTCCCAATGATCTTCATGTGGCCATTGTTCTCTACAAATATCCGGATCAGTTGGTATTATCTCTGGGAAGATTCCTTTATTAAGAGATTCTGCCATTGTAAGAGCATGATAACAGGATACCCAATGAACATCTGAATGAGTATGAAGAGTGCCATCTGGATTAGTAACCCAATGCATTTCTGCTGGGTGGAAAATTCCATCTGCTCTGATGTCATTTTTGGAATTGAGCTTGGCAACTAAACATCCCGAAGTAAGTTTATGACCAAATCTTGGGTGTTCTGTTTTTGGATATTTTAGCCATTCACCATTATGAGCATCATTTTTCAAAATTTCAAACCAGAATTTGTGAAAATATTTGTTCCCATGTGGGAAAATGTATCTGTAAAATTCTGGTTCAAAATAGAGGCACAGATAATATTCGTTGAGTAAATACCACATGTAGAGGTAATGTGCCACGTTCCAATTGGTTACCCAGAAAGCAAAAGGAGTCTTCCATGGTTGGTCTATATCAGGGAAAACAGCAAGAAAATGACACTGGTGCTTTTTGAGGTATTCATGAAGGGTTCTAACGATTCTTTTGGATCTGGCTTGAAGGGTCAAGGTTTTTATCTGGTCTTTTATTTCTGGAGGGAGGGTTTCTATCATGGTAAGGATATCATCAGGGGGAGGATTTGAAGATGAAGATGAGGAGGACGGATCAGTGATAGGGTATACACATAAGGGTGGAGGGATAATAGTGGTGTTAAGGGCAGGAGGTTTTCTGGACAGGTAGTCAGTGATAAGATTATCTTTACCTTTAATGTGTTTTACCTGGAAAGACCATTGTGAAAACCAGTTTGACCATCTAAGTAGCTGGGGGTGTGGGAGCATTTTTCTTTTGAACTGGAGCATTTTGGGGAAGGAAAACATATCCATTTCTACTAGAAAAGTATGCCCTAGGAGGTGGAATTGAAATTTTTCAATCCCATGTTTGACTGCCAGAATTTCTTTGAAGGTAGAATGGTAATGGAGTTCTGAAGGCTTGAATGCACCACTTTTGTACCCACAAATGCTTCTCTTTCCATTCACTTCTTCAAAAAGAGCTGCTGCCCAATATTCATCACTTGCATCTGTCTGTAGTATCCTTTTTCCTGATCCTGGAATCTGCAGAGGAGGAAGCTTTTCTGCTAGTTTCTTCAACTGTTGTACTGCTTGTGTATGGACAGAATCCCATTCTGGGGGTGACTTCTTTAGTAATTGAGCAAGACAATTCTTGTATTTGGATATTTTTGGGATGAAATCTGCCATATAATTAACAATTCCAAGGAACTGTTGTATCTGCTTGGCATTTGTAAGCTTGTTAGGGAATTCACGGAGGGAAACAGCTATGTGAGGCTGCAAAGTATACTTTCCATCTGAAATGTTAACTCCCAAGAAGTCTATAGAAGACTGCCCTATGACCATTTTCTTTTCTGAGAGCATTACCCCTTGAGACTTTACCAAACTATAAAATTCAGTAAGTAACTTTTCATGGGACTTTTCATCTTTTGAGAATAAGAGAATATCATCCACATAAATCAATGCATTGGTCAAGAGGGGCTGGAACAATGTTACCATTGCTTTCTGGAATTGGGATGGAGCATTTTTTAGTCCAAAAGGCATGACAGTCCGTTGATAATGATGGTCTGGGATGCAGAATGCCGTCTTGTATCTTTCTTCTGGGTGGATTCCTAATTGCCAAAATCCTGCTTTGAGATCAAACTTAGAGAAAACTCTGGCATTTGAAAGATGTTGGAAAAGAGCACTCTTGTTTGGCAAAGGGAATTTGTCATCTGCAAGAAAGTGATTGAGATCCTGGTAGTTGATTACCAGTCTGAGTTTTCCTCGAACTTGTTCAGCATGCTTGTTGACATAAAAGGCTTCACACGCCCATGGGGACGTTGTAGGTTCAATGAGGCCTTCTGAAAGGAGGGTAGATAGTTCTTGTTTGGCTAAGGTTAGGTGTTCCGGTTTCATCCCCCTATGGCTGGCTTTGGTAGGGTTAACATCTTCATTCTTTTTGAAGGGTAGATGGATGAAAAAGTTTGGGTTTTTCCACAGAGGATTGGGGTTTTTGGAGAGGAATTCAGTATGACTGTTTGCACAGCAGTCATTGATAATCTGGAACCTCAACGGATCAAAGGGATCAATGGTGAATAAATGAGGGACCTGGGTCCAGGTGAGAAGGTGTTGTTTATGCATGAGTCCTTTTGAAGACCATCTAAGGCTAGGTATTTGGTGAAGGAGATCAAATCCTATAAGAAGGTCTCTACCTGTAAGAGGGGATCCAAGGACTTGGTGTTTGATAGTAAGTGTTGGAAAGATTCTGATGAGAATAGGCTTACTTTTCAAGGTGATCAAGAATGTTTCTCCATTTGCTGCCCTGAACATCTGGTGATGGGGTTGCCAACATTTCTTGGGTAATATTTTGGGATGAAGGATTGTTGCTGCTGCTCCTGTGTCAAACAAGGCTATTACCGGAATGGGTCTGGCATACGTATCAAGGAGGATATTTACTTGAGCTATGGGTGTGGGACTGGTTAGGGGGGCTATGATGGGCTGGGACGTATATATGGTTTGGATTTCTGGGTCTGACTCTTCTTCACTGTCCATGTTTGAATCTTCTTCAGATGTTGAATAGGCTAGGACTGCCAATGCTTGAGGAGAATAGTCGTCATCCAGCGAAAAAAGTGATTCTACGTCTGAGAAAGGAGTGTCTTCTGCATGAATCTGTGCTTACTCAAGAAGTTTTGCTGCCTTTTCTTTTCTTGGACAGTTTTTTGCAAAGTGGCCAGGTCTTCTACAGACTTTTGAAGTTTTTCCTTTGAACTGCTTTCTTCTAAGGAACTTCCATTTTTTCTTTCTGAAAGATTTCTTCTTTTGGCTTGCAAAATGCTTTTTCTTCCAAGAATATTTTTTAAAATGAGCTCTTCTTTCGGAAATTGACAAGATTCATAGCAGACTCAAAGACAATTGTAAAAGGAAAGACTTGCAGATTAAATGCTATGACAAAACACGCCCATGGGGACGTTGTAGGTTCAATGAGGCCTTCTGAAAGGAGGGTAGATAGTTCTTGTTTGGCTAAGGTTAGGTGTTCCGGTTTCATCCCCCTATGGCTGGCTTTGGTAGGGTTAACATCTTCATTCTTTTTGAAGGGTAGATGGATGAAAAAGTTTGGGTTTTTCCACAGAGGATTGGGGTTTTTGGAGAGGAATTCAGTATGACTGTTTGCACAGCAGTCATTGATAATCTGGAACCTCAACGGATCAAAGGGATCAATGGTGAATAAATGAGGGACCTGGGTCCAGGTGAGAAGGTGTTGTTTATGCATGAGTCCTTTTGAAGACCATCTAAGGCTAGGTATTTGGTGAAGGAGATCAAATCCTATAAGAAGGTCTCTACCTGTAAGAGGGGATCCAAGGACTTGGTGTTTGATAGTAAGTGTTGGAAAGATTCTGATGAGAATAGGCTTACTTTTCAAGGTGATCAAGAATGTTTCTCCATTTGCTGCCCTGAACATCTGGTGATGGGGTTGCCAACATTTCTTGGGTAATATTTTGGGATGAAGGATTGTTGCTGCTGCTCCTGTGTCAAACAAGGCTATTACCGGAATGGGTCTGGCATACGTATCAAGGAGGATATTTACTTGAGCTATGGGTGTGGGACTGGTTAGGGGGGCTATGATGGGCTGGGACGTATATATGGTTTGGATTTCTGGGTCTGACTCTTCTTCACTGTCCATGTTTGAATCTTCTTCAGATGTTGAATAGGCTAGGACTGCCAATGCTTGAGGAGAATAGTCGTCATCCAGCGAAAAAAGTGATTCTACGTCTGAGAAAGGAGTGTCTTCTGCATGAATCTGTGCTTACTCAAGAAGTTTTGCTGCCTTTTCTTTTCTTGGACAGTTTTTTGCAAAGTGGCCAGGTCTTCTACAGACTTTTGAAGTTTTTCCTTTGAACTGCTTTCTTCTAAGGAACTTCCATTTTTTCTTTCTGAAAGATTTCTTCTTTTGGCTTGCAAAATGCTTTTTCTTCCAAGAATATTTTTTAAAATGAGCTCTTCTTTCGGAAATTGACAAGATTCATAGCAGACTCAAAGACAATTGTAAAAGGAAAGACTTGCAGATTAAATGCTATGACAAAACACGCCCATGGGGACGTTGTAGGTTCAATGAGGCCTTCTGAAAGGAGGGTAGATAGTTCTTGTTTGGCTAAGGTTAGGTGTTCCGGTTTCATCCCCCTATGGCTGGCTTTGGTAGGGTTAACATCTTCATTCTTTTTGAAGGGTAGATGGATGAAAAAGTTTGGGTTTTTCCACAGAGGATTGGGGTTTTTGGAGAGGAATTCAGTATGACTGTTTGCACAGCAGTCATTGATAATCTGGAACCTCAACGGATCAAAGGGATCAATGGTGAATAAATGAGGGACCTGGGTCCAGGTGAGAAGGTGCTGTTTATGCATGAGTCCTTTTGAAGACCATCTAAGGCTAGGTATTTGGTGAAGGAGATCAAATCCTATAAGAAGGTCTCTACCTGTAAGAGGGGATCCAAGGACTTGGTGTTTGATAGTAAGTGTTGGAAAGATTCTGATGAGAATAGGCTTACTTTTCAAGGTGATCAAGAATGTTTCTCCATTTGCTGCCCTGAACATCTGGTGATGGGGTTGCCAACATTCCTTGGGTAATATTTTGGGATGAAGGATTGTTGCTGCTGCTCCTGTGTCAAACAAGGCTATTACCGGAATGGGTTTGGCATACGTATCAAGGAGGATATTTACTTGAGCTATGGGTGTGGGACTGGTTAGGGGGGCTATGATGGGCTGGGACGTATATATGGTTTGGATTTCTGGGTCTGACTCTTCTTCACTGTCCATGTTTGAATCTTCTTCAGATGTTGAATAGGCTAGGACTGCCAATGCTTGAGGAGAATAGTCGTCATCCAGCGAAAAAAGTGATTCTACGTCTGAGAAAGGAGTGTCTTCTGCATGAATCTGTGCTTGCTCAAGAAGTTTTGCTGCCTTTTCTTTTCTTGGACAGTTTTTTGCAAAGTGGCCAGGTCTTCTGCATACGAAACAGACTTTTGAAGTTTTTCCTTTGAACTACTTTCTTCTAAGGAACTTCCATTTTTTCTTTCTGAAAGATTTCTTCTTTTGGCTTGCAAAATGCTTTTTCTTCCAAGAATATTTTTTAAAATGAGCTCTTCTTTTTGTTGAACATGCACAACTTTTGTCATAGCATTTAATCTGCAAGTCTTTCCTTTTACAATTGTCTTTGAGTCTGCTATGAATCTTGTCAATTTCCGAAAGAAACTTCCTTTGATTGCAGAGCTTTTCTAGAGCAATAAGCACATGTTGGTAAATTTCTCCTAATGAGGCCTGCTGCAACGTTATCTTCTGGAGATTCATCATGCGAAGGGTTTCATCTCCCAATGGTTCCGGGAGGGAATTGAGAAAAGTGTGCTTGGAATTGACATCATCCATGCCATTAAAAGAATAGTATCTCCTTGACATTCTGTCAAAATGTTTTTCCAGGTCTTTTCTTTCAAACGAGCAACATTTCATCAGTAAAAATTCTTCTCGTGCCACCTCCGTGTAATGAGTCACGGATCCAAGGAATTCATTGTGGACCACTGTGAAAAAGTCTTCCAGAGTGTTGCATTGAGCTGCCTGTCTTTGTCTATATTCTCCCAAATTAATCCACCATTCTCTTAATCTCCCTGTAATTCTTGCAACAAATTTGGCAATAATCTGAGGAACAGTAGCATTTGGAGATTGGAGTTCTGCTATGCACCAGGAGTACATGTTGAAAATCTCTTCATGCCATCTGGAGGGAGGAACATTGTCAAGAGTAAACAGGTGTTTAGAGTCGGTGGTTGATGAGTAGGTCAATCTTGTTTGGTATTCTGGGATAAAAGGTGGCGGAGGAAATATTGGTGGTGGTGGAGGTGGGGGCTGTTTGGGTCTAAGGACATCATCTTCTTCTTCTTCCACCTTTGGTTCCGTATTCGTCATAAACACCTCCTCTAAACCAAGATCAGATAAGTCTAGCTCAGAATCCTCAATTACAGGAAGTACCAAGGGTTCCGTTGAATCCTCAAGGGTAAGGGTTTTGAGAAACGATGAAATTGGATTTGGAGGGTCTGGGTCTACAGTCAACATATTCATGTCTGGAGGCTTTGAAGAGGCACCTATGATTGGATCTGGAATTTGATATAATGGTTCTTTGTATTTTTTGGTAGGAAAAGATTCATTTTGTGTTTTGGTTTGGGTCTCAGGCTGGAGTGGAATCTTATAAGTCATTGCAGGAAGTATTCCACTTGGTTTAAAAGGATTATGGTCTGGATGTGTTATGGCTAACGGTTGAAGATTTTGGTAGGGAGAGATTGGGGAAAATGGAGAGGTTGATGGTATAGACAGGTCTTTATATAAGGATTGGCGGGGTTGAAAAGGCATATGAACATGTATCGGAGGAGTCTGAGGATTTTCTTTCTGTGATCCTTCCATGGATTGAAGCTGGAGCAGCAACTGTCTCCTTTCTCTTTCTTTTTGACCAATAAGAGGAAAAGAAACAGACAAGTCTCGAACTGTAGAGGCAATGGTGGCCAATTCTTGCTCGATTGCTTTGATTTTCTTTTTCAAATCTTCAACAAGGGAATTTGAGGATGAAAAAGTATGAGTAACTACCTCAGCCATTTTTTGTTGATTGTCTAAAATCTTTGAAAGGACCTGGTTTTGAGCCACAGCATTTTCTGCTTGCCAATTTAAAGCTGCTTCTGCTGAGGAGACTTGTTTCTTGGTTCCATCTGGATTGACACCAGCAGGGTTTTTGATTTTCCAGATATGTTTGGTGTTGGATTGGGGATGGTCAAAGCTTTCTAACGGGGGAAAATTGTGTGAGTAGGAAGGTGAGGCTTGGTCAAACATGTAGCATGGTAAGGGCTTTTGTATGTGGGTTTGGCTTCCGTGAAGAGGTTGGCATTTTGATAGTTGTGGGAGGATATTTTGGTAGTATGGGATCAATGAATTCTTCTGGTTCTGGTTATGCTTTTCTTTGCATGGGGAGGATGAAGGTAAGGGTTGTTTTTTGGTTTTGGGATAGAAAACGTAGTAGTCAAATTTTCCAGAGGGTTCTCCAAGGAGGTCAACTTCTGGGTCTCCTGCTTCATATCTTTCTTTGAGTTTCTGCTGAGAAGATTTCTTCTTTCTTTTTGAACAGTCTTCTTCAAAAGCTTCATCTTTTTGACAATCAGTGCAATTGCAAACATCCCACCATATGTGACCAGAGGGTGATTTTCCCTCATAGCAAGGCTTTCCATCTTCACCAAAGGCTTTAATTTTAAGACCATTCACACCAATGTATGAAACTGGTTGGAGCATGGCAATTTGTGTCGGAAAGACGGTTACATCCTTCTTGTCTGGAGGATCTTTTAGAAACCTTGTCTCCACCTCACCATTTGCTTTTCTGATAAAGAAAGGTTCATTTGACTGAATTGGCCTAGTTGCTTGGTGCAGCATCTCATACCTTGTAATCCATGATTCTGGAAAAATAGAAGTCATCTGCTCTCTATTAAGCTGTCTCGGAACAAACGTGCACATTGGTGTTATCCCTGGATCAACTTGAATTAGTAGAGCATCATTGGACTGGGCTAGGTCTGGTACTGCCACATCAAAGGCATGATTTTGAAGTCTATAGGCCAACTGATAATGAAGAGTGGCAGCAAAGGTGTCATGTACCTGAGAGGCTCCTGTAATCTGAATCTGTACCTTAAGAGCATCACAGAGATGAGGATCTTTGAGGGACATATTGAAATTGGGAAAGAGGGTAACAAAAACTGTTCTCGCATTGAGAGTGGTTTGGACAGTTCCTATAACTGCATTTTGATATTCTAAAAATCTAGAATCAAGGAGTGAAATTCTAGAAGCTATAGGAAGTCCCTTCCTTCCGTGGAAGGTTAGGGCCAGTCTTACTGCTCCAAAATGAAGATGGGTGTACCCTTGTTTTTGCCATGGAATTACAAACTCTCTGGGAAGGGCAAGAGTGATAAAGTTTTCTGTTTCACTTGCCGGAATATTAAACTGATCAAATTTAGAGGCTTGGACATACTCTTTTACAGTAGAAGGACGGGAAGGACCCAGAAACTTTTTTATGGATTGTTTGAAAGAAGTTTGGGGTTTATCAAATACAGTGTAAGGATTTACAATAGGGAAATCAGTAATAGGGATCTTACTATCTTCAGGGACATGAGAGATTTCATACAAATAGTCTAGCCTATTTGCAGTGGATTTGCGGAGGGAAAGGTCAAAGGCTGAGCTAGTTGTATCAGTGACTTCCAAGGATGGATTTGCCATGACAGTTTCTTTTAGAAAGAACTGTTCACCAAAGACCAGGCAGGACCAAACAGTCACACAGCTTGAAGCGTCCACAAGGTAACAATGGAAAACAAAGTTCCTTAAAACTTTTAGGAACAACCTCCTTAGTGTTCTACTTGATTATCAAATCCAGTTTTCTGATGTGATTTATACAGAGGATCCACGTATTGTGGCAACTGTAAATCACAGAGCATACTAATCAGGACAATAATCAAAGTATACTGATCAAAGGAGTGAGAAACCAATCACTGGCTCTGATACCAACTAGAGATATAAGAAAACAGGGGGTGTAAGAAGATTATAGAAACTGGTAAATAACGTAGCCTACTAAGGAAGCATAGTATGAACATAAGGTATAGAACACAGAACGAGATACAGCAAACTGAAAGATATTATTAGATTGAACAACTTTTTTACATCAGACATATGAGGACTCAGAACTTATCCTAGCTCTCTCCAATTCTCTCTTGCCCTCTGAAGTTTACAACCCTTCTATTTATAGACAATACCATACACTTCAAAGGATGTAGGGGCCAATTTAATGGCTTTACAGATGGCAAAAAAGATAGGAACCCGTGACTTGAAGGACAATAACAAGATAAGGCTTCTGAAGAGTAATCGTCCTGAAGTCTGTTATGCAGGATTTGATTGTACAAGTGTCATCTTAAGTGGGGGCCTGGATGCTTGCGTGGAGTACTTCAGATGTGGATTGGACAGAGGCATGTGCTGTGAACAGTAAAAGACAAAGGATTACGTCTGAAGACGTTTCTAGGGCTTTTTTTTTTTTTTTTTTTTTTCTTATGATATCTAGTCCCATCCATCTCTTCCTTGGAACCATTCTTCATCAACACCATCGTCTGGATCATGGTTATTATATTGGGAGTCATCATATCCCATTAAGGGATTTGGCATTTCCCAATGATCTTCATGTGGCCATTGTTCTCTACAAATATCCGGATCAGTTGGTATTATCTCTGGGAAGATTCCTTTATTAAGAGATTCTGCCATTGTAAGAGCATGATAACAGGATACCCAATGAACATCTGAATGAGTATGAAGAGTGCCATCTGGATTAGTAACCCAATGCATATATATATATATATATATATTTATGCTGTCTTAAAAGATAGTACCATTTTAATCTGCGCTTGTTTTTAGGTCCCAGTAATTCTCTCAATTATACCCGACATATATTGTTCTCTATTTTACATTAATTACCATATAATAATTAGTTCAATGACCATGGTATATTTGAATTTCCCTTTTTGTCCAAAGCTAACTAAACCAACTTTTTTGTTTTTTTGAGGATCTAATTAAAGCTAGCTAAGTTTCATTATGTTCACTGTAAATATTCAATTTTGGTTGGATTTATATTTTGTAAATCCTACCATTGGATTATACATTGTTTATAACACGCACATAAAATTTCATGTATAATTTCAAATTATTAAAAAATAACTTGAAAATTCTATACACACACACACACACACACTAATTCTGAAATATTTGGTTTTAACTGAAATGGTCATGTATTTATAAGATTTTAATTACTTTTGTACAGTGAGACATGTAATTGAACTTGAAAGAAATATAATTTCTTTAGGTTGGTTGGATTCTTTGGGTTATGAATATTTTGCAAGATACAGTTATAAAAGTTAGTAAAGTTGGTTTGGTGGTAATTAGAGGACAAAGAGATTTCAAGAATTTGTAAGTTGATTAGAAAGATAGTTAAATGTGGAGCACAAGGTGAAACAAAGAATAAAGAATAGCCTTTGGTTAGAGTATCACAAAGGATATTTGGGAGAAAGTAAGATTTTTGGACAATGTAGCTAATACGGTTGTCAAGATAAGTTTTGAGTTTGCTCAAGCACACTCAATCATTGCTTGTACTCGATCCATTTCATTTTTTTTTTTCTAAGGACGAATGGAGCACTGTTACCCAAAAAAAGAGGTACAAAGGGAGTAACCAAATGGGTACTAGTTAAGACGCCTCATGGGTAGGTGGTGGAGATATCTTAAATATAGTTCGTCAGCGATAAGTTTGAACGTTTCATTGTTGGTTTTGGAATACCACATAGATTAGAAAATAATGAGGAGATCCGTTAATCCTAACAAGCATGTTAGTTAGCCCCATGTTGATAAGAAAAGAATTAGGGAGGTGTGGTAGTCTTTAAAATAGATTGATTGTGCAGTTTTTGTGGGTGTGTGGGAGAAGATAAAGTTTTTTCTAGTGTGAGATTGCTTTGAGTGTGGGGGATTTTGGGTAGTTTACATTTGTGAGAGTTACTGAGACTTTGTGAGTGTGGTTATAATCAGTGGTGGAGCCAAGATTTGGCTTCCCACCATTTGGGGGGGGGGGAGGTTGGGGGTGGGGTGATTTATATCTAACATGCTTATGTCTCCATACCCCCATATACGCTTAAAGAATACAAACCAATATGGACAATAAAATGTCACTTATGTGAATACTAAGTGACATTTTTAATGTTGGAAAACCTATGAACGGATAGCATATTCATTTGATTGATTTATTTTGTTAGGCTTTTTAAATATGAATAGGTATGTTGGTATTTGTTCAAAGTCAAAATTGCACTTGTAATTATTAATTAGATAGATCTCAAATATAGCTCATAGTTAAACTCATAAATGGTTAAATTATATCAATTCTGAACTATACAATAAATTTTATTTTTTTTTGAAAAACAATAAATTATAACATAAATAATTTTATCTCTTGATACTTTTGAAGGTGACAATATTTTATATATATTTTTTCTATCCTTGTTTTTCTTTTATAACTTTTAATGAAACAAAGAAAAAAAAATGCTACCAAGCTAATATAGCAACATATCTTTGGCGCAAAATTGAAGCTGCTTAGGTTTTGAGTGAACCTGTCCCTATCTTTTGGATCAAAGCTTTGAGTTATGCCTGTCATAAATTTGTCAAAGCACAAGGAAAGATGCTGCTGTTCATACAGCAGTTGTATCATAATAATAAAAGCCTTGGGACACCATTTCATCCAAGGATGGAATCTTATCTCCAACATGCAATTTCACATTTTATACTTGGCATCCTCTTTGTCATGGTAGCAATCGCTAATTAGGCATAAAATTGAATCTTCAATTCATGATTTTATTATTATTATTATTTATTTTTTTTTTAAATGTAATTTTTATGAATGAATTCTATAGTTTGACATATTATTTCAGAAAGACTGATTCAAATCACTCATTAACATTGGCAGTTACTGGCAACAATGTGCATGCTGGCAAAAATCATTTGCTGTTTGGTATGTCAAAGTTTTTATATGAAGTTGCGGTTCTAATTGGGCTCTCTTCTTTAATAGGTTATGGTATCATTGGTAATGGGTGGCCTAGGTTCACTCAATATCATCTTTGGAATTGCATGGAAAGGTAACGGTTTGTAGATGTAGAGGGTGAGATGTCTAGTTCTGGTTTTATTTTCTTATTTTGGAGTATTTTAGTCAAAATTGACTCTTTTATTAGAATATTTTTTCAGGAATATTTTTACTTGGAAATTATGTTCCTTAGAATCTTTGAATTGACCCTTTAGCTGTACCATAAACATAGAGAAGTTCTATTAAAAAAAAAATTCAATATATTCTTCTATATATTTTTTTGTGTGTTCCTAATCTTAACTTAGGTATTTTCGGGTATGGTCACGCATTAACCCTTTCTACACTATCATATCTGTGTCTGTACTCTATATATGCTATAGTTGCATTAATTGTTGTATGAGTTATTCATGGAGCTGAATCGATATCCTGTGGTTAATATTTGCCCCTACAAAATCATAGGGTATAATCTAGGTTTCGTGGAAAATAATCACTATGTTTCTTATTCTCTTCTCAAATCACGTTTTATCAACTTAAGGGCCATGCATTATTATCTTGACATTATAGTGGCCTCACATCTTTGACAGGCCCTCAGTAACCTATAATCTGCTGTTTTCCCTCCTCCCTGTACTTTGTTAATACGCATTTCTTGGTGATGATGCCATGGCCTGTCTAGTTTTAATATGATGCAGGAAATTAATGTGATTAAGCCTGACAGCCTATATTCACGACAGAAAGTTCTTGAGGACTACATTTTTACTATATGACTTGTCTTTAAAATGAACCCAATGTAGGGTTCATGTACTAACCTAGAGTTAGCTTATGCTTGCTCTACAAGTACATGGGCGTACATTAGGTTTGGACTCTTAGGCCGTGATATTGTTTAGGCCTTTTCGGCTAAGTTATCTCCAAAAAATTTATAGCTTTTTATTCTATATTTTCTTGTAAAGTTGTAATTTACAACTGTGTTTTTGTTGGCTTTTATTCCGTGCCAAATTTGATTGTAATTATTTTCAATCGTTTATACCCTGTATTTATTGTGGGATTTATTGTAAGGGTTGTGTGTGAGAGAGAGAGAGTGTGTGAAGATTCAAGAAATTGAAGACTGAAGAGTTTTCGCGGGTATCTCGCTACTACGCATCCCGCGAAATGGTGCATGTGCCTTGCATGTGCTGGAAGCTGAAGAGTCATGCCAGGCTATCATTTTCGCCAGTGTCTCGCTGGTAAGGCCTTCCCGCGAGACAGTCGCGAAACTTTCTGCCTGGAGGATTTTAATGAGTGACCTTCTTACCCTTCACCCACTCTATATATATACCCTCATTACCCACATATGTTGGTGTGGCTATTCAGAGAGAAAAACCCTAGATAGGTTTTCTACAACTCACCCACCCATCTTTTGAGAGAGAGCTACTCCTCCTTAGTGAGAAATCATTATAGCCTCTTCTCCATCCCTCTCCCATTATCATACCTTGAGAGGAGATTTGTACCCAAACACAACCCACACACATTCAGAGTGTAGAGAGTGTTTTGGAGCTATTGGGAAGCATTGGAAGAAGCCAAGGATGGCAGATGCAACATGGAGCTTGTTGCGGGATCCGGATAACTAGGACAAGACACGGTTCCGAGAAGCCTTGTTGGAGTAGGAGCTTGGAGGGCTTAGGTACAGCGGGTAGACTAGGCTTGGAGGGTCTTTTGCTAACCCATGTATCCCAACTGATTGTCTAGTGGATCGATTTCCGCTTGGAGGGCGGCGGAGAGGTTTTTCGCCGAGTTCTTCGGTTTCCTCTTCGAGAACACGTCTCGGTGTTTTCTGTGTTTGCATCCTTCTTCCCTACTTTTGTTTAATTCCATTATACTGCTGTGTTGCTTAGTTTATGGTTTTAGAGTAGCTTACTTGTTCATCCGCTCGCTTTTACACTATTCCGCACTTTGTATTAAAGTTGTGTAAAATCTATCGAGCCGTAATTTTAATTTGGGGGTCTAAAACAGCTCTTGTGTTTTCAACATGTTTTCGAGCTTTCATTTCTCAAATCACGTTTTATCAACTTAAGGGCCATGCATTGTTATCTTGACATTATAGTGGCCTTACATCTTTGATAGGCCCTCAGTAACCTGCAATCTGCTGTTTTCCCCTCCTCCCTGTACTTTGTTAATATGCATTTCTTGGTGATGATGCCGTGGCCTGTCTAGTTTTAATATGATGCAGGAAATTAATGTGATTAAGCCTGACGACCTATATTCACGACAGAAAGTTCTTGAGGACTACATTTTTACTATATGACTTGTCTTTAAAATGAACCCAATGCAGGGTTCATGTACTAACCTAGAGTTAGTGTATTTTTCAGCATGGCTCGTCTTTGATTTGTATATTTTGGAAGCCAATGCTATAATTTTGTGATTGAAGGCAATCTCTCATTCATAATCTCTGACCCACATGTCAGTGGAAGTACTCATAATCAATATGAGGAGGTCATATCTATCCTTGGAAAGACACTAGCCCCTCTCATTGAAGGCAAGATGATTCCATGCTATGGTTTTGGTGACCGTATGTCTAATCCCTAAAGTTGAACATCTAGACAATTTTCTCTCATTTTCTAGTATGATCACTGGATTTGTTTTCTGTTATAGAGACCACACAAGATATAAATGTGTTTAGCTTTCACAAGGATTGTTCACCTTGCGACAATGTTAAAGAAGTTTTGTCCTGCTTCAGAAAAATACTTCCAAACTTGCAACTTGCAGGTTGGTTTAATCTTCCTTTATTCTAACACTGGTATTTTCATTATCCAATATGGTTTTTATTACCCATGGACTGTTTTCTGCTTTGACTTTAGTAAAACCTTTGTATAGTATATTGCTTATCTCAAGAGACATGGCTTTGTTGATGCGTATAATTGTGTTTCAGAGCCAACTTCTTTTGCTCCAGTAGTTGAGGCTGGAATCAATATTGTAGAGAAAAGCGGTGGCCAATTCCATGCTTTGTTTATCATTACTGATGGCCAGGTTATATTCAAAGTCTTCTGTTTCCCCCCCTCTCCTCTCCCTTGTCTCTTTCTGTCACAAATTGACAAGCTGCATGCATACAAACTATCTTAACTAGAGTGATTTCTTTTGTTGCGAAGGTCACAAGAGGCATCGATATAAGTGATGAAGAACTAAGTCCACAGGAAGACCAAACTATCAAATCAATTGTCAATGCAAGGTAGAGCATTGTAGTTTAGGCTTTCTCTGAATCTTTTTTTTTTTCTTTAATTTTTTGCTTCTTTATCTTATGAGAAAAATTTATATACAGTTCTGCAGATGCTGTACCTAATTCCCCCTAATTATATTCAACTTTGTGGTTGCATAGACCAATGAAGTACATGGTTGAATTTAATTATCCTTGGAAAAGATAACATCATCTTTACTGCATTAGTCAATTCCACCATTTGATTCAATTCAATATGGAAACCTAAAGTACAACAACTACAAAACTGTACCTAAAAGTTTCCTGTATTTTATAGTTGTCTTCAATTTTGTATAATGAAATTATTAAGGCTGTTAGGATCTGTTTTGATATCTTTTTGCTTGTTCTTTGAAATTGCTAGAATAGACAATTGAAGTTATCAATAGAAAAATATTAGCAACTGAAGTTATCAATAAGTTGAAAAAATAAAACTGGAAAATGAATTAAAAGCAATGATTTTTAAAAAAATATTCTCAAATGAAATATTCTAAATTGCACCTTTAGATTATGGAAATCTTATTTAGATTATGGAAACCTTATTTTGAACCCTATGAGATTTATTTAGAAGAATTATCAAGTATATTGTTAAATCAGCTTGGTTTTTAAGTTATACATATAGATATGGTTCCACCACAGTTATGCAAATACCAAATTTAAAAGTAATAAAAGCACGACATCAGTTTTGGTAATGAATTGGAAAACCAAAGAAGTTTCTCTTCATGGAAAATATACTATAAAAAAAATAATTACAATTAGTCAAGTCTTACAAAACCTTTTAGCCTAGACCCTCTATATAACTTTTGAAAACGCCACACTTGCCTTCCAATCACAGTTGTTCCAGAACCTTTAGAATCCTTCTATAGTGACTTTTACCTCAATCTCCTTGTCTGCACAAACTGTAACCTCTGCCACTTAAAAGAACCTCCTTGAAGATTTTGTATTTCACTGGAAGGGATATTTTGTGGTTTTAAATGAACTTTCAAGCACTCTCTTTGTGATCACAAGATGGGTGGGTAAAACAACTAAGGTTAGGAAAGAATTTAAAGGGGAACTAATTAGGACAAAGAATAAATGGATATGTGGATGAATAAAAAAATTGCTGATGTGGCTTAAATAGCCTCAAAACAATGTATTTTTTTTTTCTTTTTTGAGAAAATCAAAACAATGTAATTGAATAATAAGACTGTATCCAAAGTTGTCACTTTGTGTTGTTTCCAACGAGGATGTCTAAGGTTCAAATTATCAAAAATGAAAAAGAAAAAACTATGTTGTGAAGCTTAATTGGCATTTAACTGCCATGTCAGTGCTTAATGTGGATGGAAGGACCACATTTACAAATTGACACAAACGTTAATCTAAAATCTAAAATTTTAAACTTTCAAGATCAAAATCAAAGTTACTCCAAATTTAAAGAGTATAATTTGCACACTAGTCTAAAATATTAATTTCAAAATAAAATATTTTATTAAGTACTATTTTTAAATGAATGTTTAATTCTTTTCACCAACTCAAGTGATGGAAGTGTGATAGAAGGTAAGTTTGGTCATTTCTTTAACTTTAAGGGCTTCTAATTTCAAATTAGAAGTGGAGGTGGTCATCAATTTGCTCTTGACCCAAAGTTTTGAGGTTTTTTTTTTAACCCTGAAACTTTTCCCATAAATTAATGTTCTTTCTTAGGACTTGACATTGAAATTCAAAATTTTTTAATGTATATCATTCATCTCCCTTTATTTTCAGTAGATGTTGTTTAGTGTTGAAACTAATCAATTTTACCTTTAAATTTGCACATCCAGTTCACATCCACTCTCAATTGTTGTTGTTGGAGTTGGTGAAGGACCTTGGGAAGACATGCAGAAGTTTAAGGAGAAGATCCCTGCACGTGAATTTGATAACTTTAAGGTATCAGTAATAAGTTGAATGCCACATAATGTATTTAGCGAGGAAAACATTAGGTGACGAAATGGTTTTGTCGCCAAAAGTTTTTTTTAAATAGTTTGACCTTTTGACGATGAAATTTTTCGTGGCCAAGACTTTTGGCAACGCAGTATGCGCAACGAAACCAATTTCGTTGCAAAAAAAAAAAATTTCGTCGCCAAAAGTCATAGGCGACAAAAAATAGGACTTTTGGCAATGAAAAGTTTTGTCACTAAAAATACATTATGTTGTAGTGTACATAAGTTGCATTCATATAATTCAACATTAATACTTTTGGTTAACAATATGTTTATTTTGTGTGTAGTTCATTAAATTCGCTGAATTTATGTTTGAAATGGCACCATCTTCCAATAATGAAAAGAATTTCTCAAGTGCTGCCCTAATGGATATCTCCATCCTCTACAAAAAAGCTATGGAACTTGGCATGCTTAGGTACTATTCCTTATCCTTGTAATATTATAATTTGCAATTATTTGATGAAAACTTGATTTTGAACTTTTTTGGAATAAGAACTATGCATTGTGTTGTAGATGTTTTTGGACAGTCAATGATTTAAAAGTACAACCTTAGAATCAAATATAATACTGAAATATATATATATATATATATATTTTATAAGAAAAGTTCACCACTCAAAAGGATTTTACCTAAGTGAGAGCAAATGATAGAATGCTATACAAAGCAAGAGCTAAGAGTTAAATAATAAGAAATCTCTATCTTTAGTAAGCCAAGAGCTTCTTCTTCTTCTTCTTCTTCTTCTTTTTTTTTTTTTTTTTCAAATAATAATCTAACTTTTAGCTTTTTTAGAAATAAGCTAGGTTTTAGCTTTTTGTTATAATTTAACATAAAACTTACCAAAAACTATATCTTTTGATAAACACTATGCAAATAAGCTACCGGAAATAAGCAAAAGCCAAATGCACTTGATATAACTCTCCAAACATAGGTATTAGCAACCAAATTTCTCAAGACAAAATAAAATAAAGACTTCATCAAATGTTTAAAACACAGTTAACAAGATCCATTATGAGACTAAGGAAATTAAAATTTAAAAAAAAAAAAAAAAAAAAAAGGGAACTAAGGAAATTAAAATTAAAAAAAAAAAAAAAAAAGGGAAACGAAAGAAGCATTTCTTATGAGCAAGAGAGTTCAAAATTTGATATCTTCAGTATCTTCTCTGCCAACTTGGACACTAAATTAAAATGACCATCACTCCCTCTAGAAATCTTCAATTGTGTGCTGTTAAATGTGTTAGAATAGTATTATTCCAGATTTAATTTTTAAGAGACTCCAAAAATCTTTCTCTAACACTGTGTTTGATTACACCTAAGGAAAGGGAAGGGAAAGGCCAAACTCTTCCAATTACTCACATTGGTAATTGTCAAATAAGATCCACGTCGTAATTAGAAAACTCTGCCACTCTTCAAAATTAGAAAAATCGTTAATGGCCCGTTCGGATTGAGGGGGAGAGTGGAGAGGAGTAGAGTAGAGTTGGCTGAAAATAGGCTAATTTTGAGCCAATTCTACTCTACTCCCCCTCTCTCCCCCTCAATCCAAACCGACCATAAGAGTTCCATCTATGTCTTCAAATCTCTTATGTGTGAATATATTATATATATATATTTTTTTTTTGGTGACAATAGTTGTGCATTATACTTTGATGCTTAAAAGCTTTTGACCCATGACATCCAATTGGGGATACCCGTTATACAAATGACTTAGTGAACATGGTCTCTACCCTGTTCATGGTCTCATTCTTCCAGTTCATAAATCCTATCATGCTTCAGCTCATCATGCTATTTCTATGCCAACTCATATTTGGCAAAATCATCTTGGACATCCTCAGTTTTCAGTTCTAAATGTTTGCAATAATAATCTTGTTAAGTCACATCCAGTTTCTATAAAACCTTCATTTTTCAAGCACCGTATGTGGCAAGATGCATCAGTTGCCCATTTTTGATTCAGTTTCAATAACCACTAGGCTGCTTGAGATTGTACATAGTGACATTTGGACCACTAGGGTGCTTGAGATTGTGCATAGTGACATTTGGGCCAAAATAGAGAGTCTGCAGCAGCTACTCGAGACAAGAATTTTTTTGACTTCTGCGTCCTGAGGAGCAAAAATCCCATCCACCATCCCAACATTCCAGCTTCTTGTATCGGCATCAATCAAGCAGTCCACAGTAGCTTCTTCCATGGAGTCTGCTATTAGAGAGGCAATCTTGGTCGGATGCTTAATAGGCAACTAGTAGTGTTGCCATATTTTTATAGACTAGCCATCTCCAACCAGCCAACACGACCCCCTTTGTATGACTTCCCTACCCTTGAGAATACTCTTCCACGCATGTGAACCCGAAGCCAAGTCCTTTGCTTCCATAAAAGAGCAATGAGGGAAGAACCTAGCCTTAAAAATTTTGTAATATGGATTTTCTTTATTTTGCATAAGCCCCCATGCTTGCTTAGCCAAAAGAGAGTCATTGAAAAGGACTAGGTCTCTAAAATCCATACCTCCCACCACCTTAGACTTTGTCAATTTCCCAACGGAGCCAATGAATTTTTCGTTTATCTCTACGTTGTCCCCACCTGAATTTTTTAATTAGACCTTCAATTTCATGACATAAGCCAATAGGGAGTTTGAAACAACCCATGGCATATGTAGGGATAGCCTAAATCACTGCTTTGATTAGAACTTCTCTTCCGGCTTGTGATAGTTTCCCTTCCCACCCTTGTAGTTTCCTTCAGACACGCTCTTTAACATAGCTGAAGCTAGCCTTCTTTCCTCTCCCTACAAGAGATGGAAGTCCCAAGTACTTCTCATAGAACTTTATTTCTTGAAGCCCCAACAATCCCTTGATAGTAACTTTGGTTTTCTCCCTTGTGGATTTACTAAAGAAAGGGGTGGTGTAATTCTTATTGGGAATAATGTTACTGCCACTAATTCCTTAATCACTCAGTTGGGAAAAACAACTCAAATACCTTGGGCCTTTGCAATACTTTCTTGGGTTACAAATTTGAAAGTTCAAATAGTGTGAAACACTATAGCTTGTTTAGACCCCCAATTTTAAATTACGGCTTAATTACTTTTACTCTAGCTTATCTAAGTGTGGAACAAGAGTAAATGAAATGCAATAAACCGGAACTACTCTAGTGCATGAACATAAGCAATAAACAATAAATGTAAAGCAAAAAGAGTAAGGGAAGAGAGATGCAAACATAAGATAACACGCGATGTGTTATCAAAGAAGAAACCGAAGAACTCAGCGAAAAACCTCACCGCGACCCTCCAAGTCGAAATCGATCTACTAGTGAATAAGTTTGAGTACATGAATATCAAAAAGACTCTCTAAGCCTAATCTACCCAATGTATTTGAGCCCTCCAAGCTCCAGCTACCAATAGACTTATTGGAGTCTTGTCTTCACTAGTTATCCGGATCCCGCAATATAGCCCGATTGCATCTGCTAAGTCTTATCGACTTTTTTTAGCAAATCTCAAATGCTTCCCAAACTCCAAAACACTCTTTACACTCTGAATAGGCGTGGGTTGTGTTTGGGTGCAAATTTCCTCTCAAAGTATAATAATGGGAAAGGGGAAGGAGAAGAGACTACAAAGGAACACTTAAGGATGAGTAGCTCTTTCTCTAAAAGGTGGTTGTGTTGTAGAAACCTCTTTAGGGTTTTTCTCTGAATAATCTCCTTTTAATTTTGTGGGTAATGAGGGTATATATAATATGAGTGAAGGGTAGGAAAGTCATACTTAAAATCCTCCAAGCAAAGAGTTTCGCGAGTCACTTGCGACTTGGCCTAAGTTGCAAAGTGACTTGCGAAATACAACCTGGCACTTGACTTTTCAGCTTCCGGCATATGCTTCTCATGTGACCTTAGCGGGTTGCACCACTCACGAGCCAATTTGCGAGATCAACTTTTTGAGTAATCTTTACCAATTTAATATTAAACCCAATATAATAAAATCCCACAAAATACAAGGAAGTAAATTAATGAAATTACAACATTTTTTGTTATGGAATAAAGCTAACATAAATGTTATGTGAAAAACCGTAACTTAACAAAATTGAATATACCTCTTGTGGAAATTTTGTTCATCTACAGAAGTATGCATTTGATCTTCTTAAACAGTAAATATGGTGCACGCCAAGCCTTGTGCTCCCCCTGTTGCCATTCCATCCAAATCTCAGTCTGTTGATCACACACCCTTGGATAATGCCACTTCTTATCATTTATCCTATGCTGTGAATCGTGTGTCAATATATGCATGCTCCCACTGTGGCCAATTCAGTGGATGCCAAATGCATTTTGCGTTAGTCTGTGGCACTCATTCACATGGTGTGCTGTTTCAAGCTGGTCCTATGTCTCTCTCAGCCTTCGCCAACTTGGATTGAGCTGCTGATCCAGTTGATAGGCAGTCAACTACTGGCTTTATAGTGTTACTTGGTAATAAGCCTATCCAAGAAACAACCCACTTTTGAAGGCAGAGAGAGGTTGATCCATGACTTGAAGATGTTTATATTCCATACTTTGCTTGAGTGGACAAATGTGTTGGGTATTTTTTTGTTTAATTCCCTGTCTGATGTGCTGGATGGTTGTAAATTTATGCACTTTAGCTTGTTGTACTGCTGACTCCTTAGTACACTGCTTGTGAGCTTTGATTCTTTGTAAAGTTTATTATTTTTTTTCAATGAAGCATTTTTTACTTATAGAAAAAACGAAACAACCCACTGTTTCTTGCTCCTCTACTGAGGCAGAGTATCGTTCCTTAGCTACTGGCACTGCTGATTTATTGTGGCTTCGAATGTTTCTAAGAGATCTTGGTGTGTTAGAGTTCGAATGTTCCTTAGCTGTTTGTCAGAGTAGTTTTTCCAGGCACGTGCTATACTCATGCTCATGCATCTTCAAATACATATACTTCTAATTGTAATAAAAATCAGTTTCTCATTCATCTATCAGTTTACCTTTCTGCTCTCTGACTCTCTCTATTCTCCTCTATCTTTCTAGTCTCTATTGCATAGTTTTCATTATATGTATTTTTATTTTCCGGGAAAGGCTTAGGTTTAGTGCATCTTGTGCAGTGGACCCAAGCTGAACCCATTTTTTCCCATCTTTATCTCATTTCATTTGCAGCCACAACCTAATTCAGTATAAATGTAATCTAATTGAAGTAGTAGTAATGTCATCTAATCAAAGTAGTTTGTGAATGCATTCTAATTTGCAATTGCTCTTGAAAGCTCGAAAATGTGTTGAAAAACACAAGAGCTGTTTAGACCCCCAAATTAAAATTACGACTCAATAGATTTTACACAACTTTAATACAAAGTGCGGAATAGTGTAAAAGCGAGCGGATGAACAAGTAACTACTCTAATCCATAAACTAAGCAACACAGCAGTATAATGGAATTAAACAAGAGTAGGGAAGAAGGATGCAAACACAGAAAACACCGAGACGTGTTCTCGAAGAGGAAACCGAAGAACTCGGCGAAAAACCTCTCCGCCGCCCTCCAAGCGGAAATCGATCCACTAGACAATCAGTTGGGATACATGGGTTAGCAAAAGACCCTCCAAGCCTAGTCTACCCGCTGTACCTAAGCCCTCCAAGCTCCTACTCCAACAAGGCTTCTCGGAACCGTGTCTTGTCCTAGTTATCCGGATCCCGCAACAAGCTCCATGTTGCATCTGCCATTCAAGGCTTCTTCCAATGCTTCCCAGCAGCACCAAAAACGTCACACAGCACTCACAAGGTGTGGTAAGTGTTTGGGCTATCAACCTCTCAAAGATATGGATAATGGAGAGGGAAGGGTTGAGGAAATACCACAAACAAATGTATAGAGAAAGGTGGGGAAGACAATCTCTAATTACCAATGTGTTTGGCTAGGGTTTTCTCTCTGAAGCATTCCTCAACAATTGTGGGTAATGATGGTATATATAGGAGAGGTGCAAAAGGTGTGACTCAAAAAGTACAGGCTGGCAGAACAGCTAGTCTCGCGGGTGTCTCGCGGGAAGGCCTTACCCGCGAGATACTCGCGAGACACAACTGTCTCCACCTGTCCTGACTCTTCGCATTCCAGCATGTGCCAGGCACATGGGTCACTTCGCGGGATGCTAGGTCGCGAGATACCCGCGAGAATCTTCAGTTCTTCAGATGCTTGAGTCTTCAAACACTCTCTCTAACACACAACCCTTACAACAAGTCCCACAACAAATACAGGGTTTTAAACGATTGAACTCAATTACAATCAAATTTGGCACGGAATAAAAGCCAACAAAACGTAGTTGTAAATTACAACTTTACAATCTCCCCCTTTGGCTATTCCGTGACAAAACCCTAAAACAGACTCTAGACTTAACCGTGAGTTTGGGAACAAAGGCAAAACTCACTCACACCTAATTCTAGATTCTGATAAGCTCTTGAAACATATGAACAAGTAACTCCTGAAACACAACAACACAATAACATCATTGTATGCAGAAAACTTGAAAACATATGGAGCAAAAATAGCATGATCGAGCAAAACGAAATAGAAACACTAGATCATGGCAGGATCAAACAAGTAATCACTATACATAAGCAATTACTATGCTCATTCACACATGGAACGAACATCCGGATTTGCAAGAAGATACGCTCAATTGAAGAGAGTCACTTGCAACTCCAACACTCAACCAATGCGAAATACACGAAGTATTTGCATCTAGGAACAATCCTACTAGGGCACACGAGTGTTCATCACTCAACCAACGCATAGAACGTGTATGCATTTAGGAACAATCCTACATGGGCACAAGAGTGATGTACTTGAAGTAAAATGCATGACATTGAACAACAAGCAAACATGCATGAAGGTTGCATAGGCAAGGTATTGCAAATGCATGGCACAAACCACAAAGACCTACAAACAATGCATGAAACAAACCCTTAAAGCTTACATAAGCAACATGGGTACAAACATAAAAGTGCCACATAGCATATATGCCACAAAGCATAGAACTTAAACACACAGTTCTGAAAATATACTGAAATAAATACTGAGGTTAAAGCATAAGTGTCAGAACTATAAACTGAAAAACAGTAAGACATTAACTATAAACCGAAAAAAAACTAAAAGAAACCCGTCTGTAAAACCAATAACCAATATCAACTATAGCTATGTGTCTAGGTTATGCTCCATGCTCCCCCTAAGGCTGTGCAAGCTCTTGTTCAGCAGCTCCCCCTTGTCTAGGTTATGCTCCATGCTCCCCCTAAGGCTGTGCAAGCTCTTGTTCAGCAGCTCCCCCTCAAAATTTTCTCCCCCTTTTTGACCGGAATGGCCAAAGGACTAGATCTGGTCGGATTCGGAGTCTGAACCATGTGTAGGAGATAAGCTCTGAATCTGGGCTGATAATGTGGTTATCTGCTCCTGGAGGTAGGCAAACTGATCCGCTGTGTGCTGTACATGAGTGTCAAGCACTGTAGACATGTGATCCATCTTAGCTAGGATCTGATCAAGCTTGCTGAGACCTTGTGTTGGTGCTGGAGCAGAAGACGATGGCTGTGCAGTCCCTGGGTCAGAAGTGAACCTGTCAATCTCCTCTTCTGTATCCCCACCCTCATCTGGCGCATCCTGAGGTACAGCCCGAGGCGGTGGAATGAGATGAGCACCAGTCTTGGTGCGTTTAATGTGTGCAGTGCTCCTAGTCAGAGTATTTGCACCAATGGGGTAATCCCTTTGAACCACCGTAAGACCACTAGGGAACTTCAGCTTTGTCTTAGCAACGAACCCCATGATCAATGAAGGAAAGGGCATTATGGTTCTGGAATTTTGCTTCGTGATGCTCTTCTTCAGAATATGGAAGATGTGGCTACAGACATCAATTTCCTTGTGAGTAAAGAGGTCGTAGAGAAACTTCGTCCTTGGAGCCGAGAGAGTGGTGAGGTTGGTGACCGGATACAGGTTATGGATCATGACATAGCTGAGAGTTCTCATTTCTGGAGAAAACTTAAGGGTATCCATTGAGGATTTCTTTGGAACCCCACCAAGAGTAGATATCATCTCCTTGATAGACCCCAATCTCTCATCATATTGAACCGACATCGGCTGTGAGGGAGGACGAATCTCCAAGAAGTCTTGAATGCCATCCTTTGTAATCTCAAATTCTTTGTGCCTCACCCAGCAGACTATCTTGTCATCCTCCACAGCAGCATTAGAAAAGAATTCCCTGATAATTTCCGAGTACACATTCCCAGCTGGATTTAGCAACTTTGTCCAGGTTCTTTCTTTGAACACATCTGGGATGCATGTATTCTCAAGCTCCTCCAATTGAACCACCCTTTCCATGACAATGGTTGCTCTCTTGTAGCAATCATTGTACTTCATATCTGCCTCTGCGGATTTGAAGTGATCGGATTCAGTACGAGCACGTTTGGGACCCTTCTTCTTGATACCGGCATGCTTGGTGGGAGACATCTACATAAGTGGAAACAACACATAAAGCACAAGTGCACACAACACAAGAACAAAACTTGATTAGATTCAAGTTAGTTTAAATCAAAATGTGATACTTCCAAAAACAGAGTAACACTCAAAAACAGAGCATTTCCAACACAACAGAGCAAGCTATATCACAAACTTCATTAACCTATAACACAAATGCAATGAAAAACAAGACATTTTGTATGAAATTTAAATCACTGTGCAAGTGTGTGTTTGTGTGAATGCATATGTATGTGAAACATGAAATGCATGAGTGTGTGCCTAAGTGTGTGCCTAGGTGTTTGCCAATTGAGTGCAACATGTGCAAAGTGTAATACACACAAGATTTAAGATCAAATTTAGACCAAAACATGGTAAGGTATATGAAAACCTTGAAATTGGGACTCACTTGAGACCAATTAGGCACAACAATGTCATTTAGACATTCAATCAAACACCTAATGTGCATAGCAACACTTTAAGAATGAACAATGCATGAACATGGTGAAAATATGCCTAAATACACTTTAAAAAGCCACAAGGGGCCAACACAGATGCAATAAGATCAAAAGAAACATAACCCAATCAAAGATTTAACACAAACATTGCCCAATTTAGAGAACCAACCCAAAATTTCGAAAATCCCCAATTATCACAACCCTAACTAAAAATTCTGCATAATCTAAGTAAAAACTTAAAAAGAAGTGAATGATCAACATACCTTGAAGAAGAAAATGCAGAAAAAGACTTGATTTGGAGAGGGATTTGATGAAATAGTGTTTTTGGGTAGAGAGAGTTTCGAAGAAAAGAAAAGAGGGAAGTTTTATGTTTTGAAAAACTGTCACATCAGCCTTATAAAAACTGAAAACACGCGTTTTTCGCGGGATAGGGAGCCGTGAGACAGTCGCGAGACAATCGCGAAAGGTGCCACTGAAGCACAAAATTTTCGCGAGAAGCGCTAAGTCGCGAAACAGTCGCGATACAGTCGCGATAATCTCTGTCTGAATTTGAGAAAACTCCAGTTTTGGCCAAACAGCATTTCGCGAGAAGCTGTTAGTCGCGATACAGTCGCGAGACAGTCGCGAAATTCTCTGTGTGACAGGATGATGAAAATTTTTCCCTCAAAACTTTTCGCGGGAAGCAGATTAGTCGCGAGCTTCTCGCGAAATAACCCCTGAACCAGTTTTTTGATGAAAAACACACAAAAACATTTTGACCAAAAAGAAACACAAGAAAGGATAAAAACACTTTCAAAAACTAATAAAATTCACAAAAATCTTTTTGGATTTGATCAACAAGTTCATGGGCAATCACATCCCATTTGGACATATACAATCACACAAATGAGATAGGCATTGATTGAATCAAAAACTTGTGTGTTGTGTGTGAGTATCAAATGTGAAATAGTCCTTAGACCAGAGCGAAGCTTCAATGATCAATTCACGCGAGTCATACACAACTGATACGAAATCATGTGGACTATCTCCATTATAGAAATGAGTATATATGACCTCCCACACAATGAAAACATAGAAGCTTTTCATTTGGCTTCTTATAACTCATAACAATTGGTCCATTTTCATTTTGATTGGACAAATACATCTCATTTTGAGGAAGGTGCCTGAAATTTACGATATTTCAACATTGATGAGAAGCCTTTGGCTTTTTGAGCACCATAACATTTACTTTAAAAGGAGTCGCTTTCCCTTTTTCCTAGTCAAATACTAGTGTGTGCGACAGGCTTTTGCAGCTCAATATCTCTTTTCATTTGGAGATTTACAATTTGTGAGCTCTTTTTGCAAAAACATAAAAATAAAGTGGGAAGAGATATAGACACAAGTCTATGCAAGTATCAAGACCAACAAGACTATTGACTAATCATTCATGACAGGTGTGAAGATCTATTTACAACAGTCACTCATAATTTTCAGGGTTTCTTCCACATAGAAAAGGGTGCATACGAACAAGCAAAGATCGTAAATGCACTATGCCATAAGTACGAAGGTACTAGGCCAAACTCACATGAGATATGCACAAAACAAGTGATCAAACTTTTGAGATTTTTCAATTTTTATGGGTTTTTGAATTTTTGAAACACACCCAAAACAGAACAGGAAAGGCAAGATCAACAAAAATAGGTTTAAACCAAAGAAAATGAAATTAATGCATGAAATGATGCATCTACAAATGTCCCTTCTCATGGAAAGAATTGATGCATGGACATATTATAATGCTTATGCATGGGTACCCCTCTTCACCCACACGTCACGTGCATTTGGGGTGATATCCTTGACGGATTGGGTACGAGAGTTGGGACTTTCAAACCTCCTTGAAAAACTCTCCAGGCAAGTGGTGAAGGCACCAATCATCTTCATCACGTCTGTCACTTCGGGATCACGATTTTGACTTCTTGAGTTCTCACCACCCCAAGCTCTATTGTCAATCCTTCTTCCTCGTGACCGCGGCGCGCTTGCATTGTGGTCTGCTCTCAGCTTTTGGCAGTTTGGTCTGGTATGTCCTCGCAGTCCGCAATAGTGACACACATAATCTGTTCTAGGACCCCGTTGAGGTCTTGAACGAGATCTTGCTCTGTTTTCATGTCTTCCTACAGATTGATTTCGGGGCTTATTCATCATCCGTTGCTCAATTACATTCTTCTTTTCAACTTTACCATTCTCAGGAACGGCCTCCTCTACAATTTGTTCTACGGCCTTCACAAATTTTACTTCTTTGGTAGCTTTGACTGATGAGCTACTCACTCCGGTATATCCCAATCCGGACTTGTCCGAGGAATGTTTTTGGGATGAGATAACATCATTCAACTTTCTGGAGGAGACCCTATCTACCTTGGCTTGTGCTTGAACCACCTCTTGTTCAAGAAATCTGATCTTTAAGTAAGCTTCTGACAGCTCACCATTCATCTTTTCTATCTCGCATTTTGCCTCCCTATGTCTGACCATAAGGCTCCGGTAATCTTCCTCTGCCTTCTTCATTTTTCTGACAGCCGCCTTGGCTACCCTTGCATATTCTCCCGACTTCTCAAGTAGTAATGAGTAGTTTTCTTGAAGATTATCTGTACTTTCATCCTTTTCCTCATCTGATTCATCTACAATTCCAACGGACTCTGAATCAGAATGCTCACCAAGTTCCTTCACAAGTGCTTCCAAGTCATCCGAAGAATCTACATGATCAATGGTCATGAAGGCGGAGTAGTTTCCCTCACCGTCACAGCTCTCTTCCGAGTCAGAATCAGAAGAGTCAGAATCACTGAGTGTTGTAGCATAAGCCTTCCCTTTTCCCCTCAGAAAATTCGGACATTCCTTCTTTAAATGTCCATGCCCATTGCACTCATAGCATACAATATCTGAAGAAGGTTGAGAGTCCTTCCCTTCTTTTCTATTAAACTCTTTCTTATCACCTCTTGATGAAGAAAACTTTCCTCCATTGAAAGGTTTCCCGCTATTTTTCATTTTCAAGAATTTGCGGAAGTTCTTGACAAGATATGCTACTTCCTTCTCCACTCCATCTTCTTCGGAGGAATCATTTATCCTTTCGGTGATGGTCTTTAGAGCAAGCGATTTGCTTGTCTTATGGGAAGGCAGTCCCAGCTCATACGTTTGGAGAGACCCTATCAACTCTTGAATCTTAATCTCATCCAAGTCTTTGCTTTCTTCTATGGCTGTAACCTTTGCTCTAAAACTTTCAGGTAGGGACCTCAAAATTTTTCTCACCACCTTGGTGTCTTCAATCTTCTCCCCAAGATTGAGTTTAGCAATGACAATTTCATTGAGCTTCCCATAGAATGAATCAAATGGTTCATCATCACTCATCTTGAGTTCTTCAAATTTTGTGGTGAGCATTTGGAGCTTTGTGTCCTTGACTTTCTTTGTACCCTCATAGGTAGTCTCCAAAATCTCCCAAGCTTCCTTGGCTACCGTCATATGAGATATCCTGTGGAATTCATCAGGGGACACACCACAAAAGATAGCATTTAAAGCTTTACTGTTAGCATTTGCTGCCGCAAGGGCTGCCTTATCCCAAGTGGACTTAGGAGCCTCCGGCTTGTTCCAACCTATCTCAACCGCATCCCAAACGGTATCATCGATAGAGCATAAGAATGCTCTCATTCTAACTTTCCAGAATGCATAATTGTTCCCATCAAAAAATGGTGGAACATTGAGCGATTGAGACCGGTCCATCTCAAGAAGGGTCAAGGATCACACTTAGGTAATTAAACCTCAGCAAGTGTACCCGCTCTGATACCAATTGAAAGCTCGAAAATGTGTTGAAAAACACAAGAGCTGTTTAGACCCCCAAATTAAAATTACGGCTCAATAGATTTTACACAACTTTAATACAAAGTGCGGAATAGTGTAAAAGCGAGCGGATGAACAAGTAACTACTCTAATCCATAAACTAAGCAACACAGCAGTATAATGGAATTAAACAAGAGTAGGGAAGAAGGATGCAAACACAGAAAACACCGAGACGTGTTCTCGAAGAGGAAACCGAAGAACTCGGCGAAAAACCTCTCCGCCGCCCTCCAAGCGGAAATCGATCCACTAGACAATCAGTTGGGATACATGGGTTAGCAAAAGACCCTCCAAGCCTAGTCTACCCGCTGTACCTAAGCCCTCCAAGCTCTTACTCCAACAAGGCTTCTCGGAACCGTGTCTTGTCCTAGTTATCCGGATCCCGCAACAAGCTCCATGTTGCATCTGCCATTCAAGGCTTCTTCCAATGCTTCCCAGCAGCACCAAAAACGTCACACAGCACTCACAAGGTGTGGTAAGTGTTTGGGCTATCAACCTCTCAAAGATATGGATAATGGAGAGGGAAGGGTTGAGGAAATACTACAAACAAATGTATAGAGAAAGGTGGGGAAGACAATCTCTAATTACCAATGTGTTTGGCTAGGGTTTTCTCTCTGAAGCATTCCTCAACAATTGTGGGTAATGATGGTATATATAGGAGAGGTGCAAAAGGTGTGACTCAAAAAGTACAGGCTGGCAGAACAGCTAGTCTCGCGGGTGTCTCGCGGGAAGGCCTTACCCGCGAGATACTCGCGAGACACAACTGTCTCCACCTGTCCTGACTCTTCGCATTCCAGCATGTGCCAGGCACATGGGTCACTTCGCGGGATGCTAGGTCGCGAGATACCCGCGAGAATCTTCAGTTCTTCAGATGCTTGAGTCTTCAAACACTCTCTCTAACACACAACCCTTACAACAAGTCCCACAACAAATACAGGGTTTTAAACGATTGAACTCAATTACAATCAAATTTGGCACGGAATAAAAGCCAACAAAACATAGTTGTAAATTACAACTTTACAGCTCTTCTGGGACAAAAGACGTGTGACAGGAAAAGCAAAGAAAATCAGTCCACTCCCTCCTCCGGGAACTTATTCTCAATGGGCAAAAGATGTGCGGAGTGACCTGGCGGTATTATTACGATTGCTGAATTTGTTTATTTATCATTTCTTTGGTCCATTGATTGGATTTTATCAGTTTGAGGTCTTATATTTATCTTGAATTTAGGTCTGCCCCAATTGTGGTGCTGATGAAAGGGACATGGCCTTTAACTGTGGGCACATGGTGAGTTGTACTGAAAGTATTATTTTTCTTTTGTTCTCTCCCACATTTAATTGGTATTGCAATTATATTGAGTAACTATTTTTTTCATTGCAGACCTGCGGAAGCTGTGGAAATGAATTGTCCAAATGTCCTATTTGCTGCAAACGGATCAAAATTCGTATCCCACTCTGGAAATGAGTTGTCCACACGTCCCCGATCAAGGAATTGAAATTTAAATTAAAAAAACAATATCTATGGTCATTTTGGATAGGCCAAGGAAACCAACTATTTTGGTACATTTCAGTAGCTGATTGACGCAACTTATCTTTTATTTATTTTTTTTGTTTTTGATAAAAGACTGAAATTTCAAATTTCATTAACAGGAACGAAAAGAAATAACATCAGTTGAAAGAGCATATTCTAATGAACAAGTGTTCTTTTCAATCCTAAAAACATAATGCTCAATACCTTGAGCATATTTTGCTAACACAAGCAGGTTTTTTCTTATGTTTTTGTTTTGTTTTGTTATTTTGTTTTTTGTTTTAATAGTAAACAATTGGATTACCGCTACTTATCATATCTATAAACTTCAGATATTTATTTGGCTAAAGTCTAAACTACACTCCTAAAGTTTGAGGGGTCTTTCGATTTTATACTCTGAAGTTTCAAAATTTGAATTTTATCTCTTGAAGTTATGTTTCATTTGTGTCAGCAGTCTCACTATCCATATTTTCTGTTAAGTGCCATATAAGCTTGTCATGTATGTTTAGTTCGTCCAATAAACATTATATTTTGTTAGAAGTTTAAAATTCATGGTGTAAAATTCCAAAACTCTTAAACTTTAAGAGTGTAGTTTGCACTAAAGTCTATTTATTTATATAAACATAAACATTATATTTTGTTAGCACTTAAAACTCATTAAAACTCACATATTTTATTTAGGTCAAAGTATATGGTTAGTCCTTAATTTTAAATCTGTAATTGTCTCACTTGTCGATCCACATCAACTTCTTTTAATAAAAATAGATTGCTTTTTTTATAAATAACTAATAAAAATAGTTGGATCTATGATGTTGTGAATGTGTTGATAAATGGTGGTTTTCATGAAAGTAGTAGTTGTTAGTGTAGATTATTTATGAACTTTTGCACATATAGGATTGTTTCTACATTTTAAATTATAGATTAGGGTTTGTCATTGAATTGATTTTGGGGATTTTTTTTCACGTTTCTTTTGGATTTGAATTATAACTGAGGTTGTAACCATATTATTTATTTCATAAAATCCTTTAACCAAAAGATTGTAAAATGCCCCTGATTGGAGTTTGGAAAATATCAGGTAGATTTTAGTTGGGTTTCTACCAGGACAGTGACGAAGATCCCAAGTTGTTCAAGTATTCAGGCCAGTGCTTAAAATTTTTTGGACAGGTTATCTTTGCCATGTTTGATAGATAAGGTGGGGAGGTGATTTGGATCAGACTAATGTTTAATATCTTTCAATTCGTGGATTGTGGTGATTATTACATTATGTTGGCCTTCAGATTTTGTATAATGTTGCAACCTTTCTGCCCTGGTAGTGATGTATTTTGTCTGAAATTGCATATAGAGAAATATACTTGGCCTAGTTTGAGTGTTTTGTTTATAATTTGACATCAAATTGTTCCCTCCTGGGTCCATCTAATTGACATATTTTGTGCATCAAAGAAAAAAAGACCTATACTTTCTGCCTTGGTAGTGGTAAATTTTTTCAGCTGAAAACCATTTTGTTTTTTGTATAGATGGATAAGAAAAAGGGGACCTCCATTCCCAACCTTAAGCCATCACAAAATAACTCTAATGCTAAAGCTTAATGAGCACCACAGCTTAATGAACAACACAACATAATATTTTCTTATGTGAAGCATGTGTGGATGAGGTGTTTAAGGTAAGGTAGTCAATATCGTATTGGAATCGACAGTACTGACCGTATGTAGCCTACTGGACACTAAACCACTGGCACCTCACCTCTATCAGGGATTCTTCATGACTAATATCCCAGTCCTTGAATTAGAACTTTCCAAGTGTTATGAATAGCGTGATCATCCTTCAAATACCAACAAACAAATAGCAGAGAATTGTCTCGTCTAATAATTTGATATGCAAAATTTGAATAGCAATAGATAGATTTAACTATAACCAGTGTCTAAGCAAGGAAACCACTCTCTTACACTGAATTATTTGCAAAAACATACAGCCTATAAAATGCTGCATCATAACATCCAAAACAGTGAGACTTGGCATTATCCCTAAGCAAGGAATCACTCCCTGCCTACTTTTATTCTTCCTTGGCCTTCTGTTCCAGGGCAGGCTCGGTGTTGATTTGTTTAGGTATTGGCCTTCGTGTACATTTTAGCTACCTTTTTCTTTATTCTTCTCTCCTCTCCTCTCCATCCATGTTCCTCTGTTTCAAACATAAAATCAACTGTTTGTTATGTGACTAAAAACTCAAAATTGGCATTTAATTTGAAAATTATTTGGATTAAAGGAATGATAATGAAGAGGACACATACCTCTTTAGGCTTTACGGTGTCTAGACACATGTATACATGCAGTGCTACATGTATAGACCAAGATCAATGGTATACCATTCATAAAAGAAAAACGATCAATGGGTATACCTTAAAATATATCTCAAGTTCAAGTAAAGAAGATGCAATCGTGATAACAAACGATATAATTTAACTTAAAACTATAAAATCATGAAAAAAAAGAATTACACATTTCGAGTCTTATAATTTATGGCTTCCAGTTCCATTAAATATTTAAGTCAAGGTAATTTCTACCAAATATTAAGATAGCATGCAGAGATGGCTATGTAATGATATGGTCAAAATTGCAAGTGAAATAATCTTTGATTTTGAAAGTCATTGACTTGGTTAATAAAACTTAAAATCAAAGACTTTTTAAGTTTAACCATGCCATCAAGAGCTTCATTTTGAAAGTTATGGTACACTTTTAGAATCCAAGACCAATCTTGCAGGCAATCAGAAAGTATTTTACTATTTTCTTAATCTACCATGATGAGAAACAGTTTCATGTGCAACAAACTCATCTAGCCATCATATATAAGGACACAAACATGAAATTTGTCAAGAATTGTTGCATGAACTTGCACCGATACCTGTTTCACGCATACAATTGGGTAGAGATCATCAAATTTTCAAACTAGTTAGGATAACTGGTGTCAAAGAACTCATATATAGCATTCTTCAGAATCCCAATCAGGTATTGATCCCTCCTATGAAGTTGCATTCCAAGTTCTGAGAAAATTGTGTCCAGGACATTTGTTTGTAGGATCATCCTCACCACATCTACAAATCCATATTATCCCAATATATGAAACTCTGTTTGAACTTGATTTGCACCCAGGAAATGGTTGTCAGGACATCCAAACATGCCCCACAATCCTAAAAACGAAAGCCCAGCACAGTATAACAGCTAACCAGGCAAGCAATCCACATATATTGAGTCTCTCAAAAACTCAGACTAACACAATAGTAATAAATTTTGTATTTGAAAACTTTGTAGGTACAACAATTTGTTGAGTGTCTTTGGACCAACCCAATTGTAATAATGCAAAATAGTTGCAAAAAATATCAATGACACAGAAATTCAAAATTCTATGACTACAACCAAATAGAAAAAAGAGGATCAACCCAGATAATAAAATTAAGAAATTTCTTCAAGTGGGTATCGAAGTTACCTTCTCGACCAATCTTGACTCCACCAAGTTTCAGCACTAGTGAAGCTTAATCACAGATTCACAAGGAACAGAAAAAGCAGTATAGCAGAGAAAGACATGCTTCACAAGAAATTATTCGGTCCACTAAATGAATGCTACGTGTTGAATCAGTTAAGTCAGGTTCAGTCCCAATCAGATTATAGATAGCAACAAAATCTAGGAAAGCAATGTAGCTCACCAGGAATATCTTTTTTTTTTAAGTAGTTAGTGTCCTTCACGTATCACTTGGAATAAAGTATGGCTTGGACCTTTCAAATCACTTGGAATAAAGTATGGCTAGGACCTTTCAAAAAAAAAAAAAAAAAGGTATGGCTAGGAATTGGAATCTTCGAAAAATTGATGTTTTATTTTCTAAATAGGTCTAAAAATAACTTGTGCACCTCCAAAAAAAAAATTGTGCAAATTTTGTTAATAAATTATTTTTTTAAAAGAAATTATACTGCTTTATAAAGAAAATTATAACAAATTATCAAAAAAATTAATTATTTTTTTGGAGTAAATTCCACTGACATAATTTGAATTTTGAGTTAATATTTAACTATGTCTAAGACTTTTTAAAACTGGTTAACTTGGTTTCTAAAGCCAACTCAGCTCATAAACAGTTAATTATTTTTTCTCAACTGTTTTAGGAACTAAATTGGCTTTAAGAATCGAATTGGCCAATTTTGAAAAATCTTAGATATGATTGGTATTAACCCAAACCTCATGATGTATTAATAGAATTTACCTTTTTTTTTCATCATAAGTTTCTTAAAATAGCATCCTTCACAGAATCAAAATGCATGCAAATATTTCAATCAAAAAAAAAAAAAAATGCATGAATATTGTCACCTAACATTTAGCAAGGCACACTCGTTGCCTTAGCTGTTAAGTTAAATCAGTGTAATGAAAAAAAATATGATAGTTTTTATTATATCACATTGGACATTTCTCAGGACCTTTCTTACTTGAAGTAGAGCTAGCTGATCAGCTTCTGATCGAACCTCAGAAATATGGTTCCGGAAAAATATGCGGTTTATCCTGATGATGAAGCTGATCATGTGGTGCAACAACAGCAACCGCAACAGGAAGATAATGGGGTACAGGGCTTGCGATTGCTACTGGTAAGAACAAAATTGCATTCTGGGTTCTTTTTTTATTATAAGAAATTATAGAAATAATGGTGTGAGATTAAGAACAAAGTTGTAATTTTGATATCAAATTATAAAGGTAAAGTCTTAAAAGATACTATGACTTGAAGATATTTTTCTGTATGGTATATTTCTGTTTTGTTGATTGAGGCAAAACAAAAAACCAACATTACAAACACAAAAAATCCCCATGACACCACTAGTGCAAGCTTGCACAATCTCTCATTATCTCTTGTCCTCATTACTTTCTCCCTAGCTTCTACATACTGTTCACGAGCTTTTATTTCCCTCTTAGTAGCTTTTTCTTCCATTTCCCTAGCTGACTTTTCCCTTTGAAGCATGGTAAAAATGAGTTGTTGTAGAATAAGTGCCACTTGATAAAGAAATTGCATAAGTTGCTTAAGAAACCTTCACTGAAATTATTGCAATTTGAAAAAAAAAAAAAAAAAAAAGTCTTTGTTTTGTATTTTTAGCAATCATCAGAGCAATCATTAATTGAAATTTTCAACTAATAAAATTCCCATTAGTTGAAAGGAAAGAATAATACTTGCTGGAAATAAAAAAAGAAGTTTCACATGTTTCTATCAATAACCTATCAGGAACACAAATCCAGCACAAATGTATAGCACAGACCCAATTTCATCCCGAAACCCAAAGTTCCAATGAGAACTCAAGGCAATGTTGATTGTGATTGTAGAATAAGTTAGCATAATGGCAATTCTGAATCAGCTGTAATGCGGTGATTTTGCTAGGGAACATAGAAATGGAAGCCTCCATAAATCATGTTTGGGCAATGAATTGGTTTCCTGGAGTTTGCTGGACCTAGAAAGCCAAACTTAGAACATGATATGTTTTGCTTAAAGAATTTCAGCAGAACAATTCAATCCATAAATGCATGAAAAATTCTGAACCATGAATACATGTATGGTAATGAAGCAAAATCTAGATTGTCAATCCCAGCTCTTTTTTCTTCATATCACTAGTTATTTCACCCAGAATTCAAATGATAAAATGTGAAGAACAAACAACATGAACTTACCATGGAAAGAACATAATTTTTTGAAAGGTCAAAACCATCATCATTTGTAATATTCCTCTGTTTTCTCTATAGATATTTGCACTTTGTCATCCCTTGTGATAGAGTTAAAGGTAGCTATAATGTATCACTAACAAACAGAAACCAAAAGGTAGCTATAGAGAAATTAGGAAAGCACAACATGTGTTTTGTAATTCTAAAACACATCTTTGTTATCTGGTCGCAGAAATTGGGAAAGCTTTCCCATAGAATTGACCAATGTCATGGGAGGCAACCACATGGGAATGGACCAATGTCATTTTTTTATTATTATATAAATTGGAAAATTCTACAAGAAAACGGCTACCTTATGAGAAATCAATTCCGTAATTGGTCTTCGGTTGATATGAAGGAGCTTATGAATGTTTGGTTTATGTGGTACACTAGGAACCAAGAAATCAAGTAAGCTACCAGCAATCTATCAAGTAAGCTACCAGCAATTTAAAAAAAAAAAAAAAAAAAAAAATCACCAGCAATTTTTGAAAAAGAAATCAAGAACCCTAACTATCAAAATTGTACCCGTTGTTTAAATCAAGAGAGAAAATCTTCAATATACTTTACATGGGTTTTGATCAGACTGCCATCTTCTCTTCATGTTGAGAGTTTCACGGGTTGATCTTGATGGGTGGATCACAATCTTGAACAGAGGGTGTACAAGTAAAGGGAAGCTTCTTTTTTTTTTTTTTTTTTTTCAAAGGAAAGTGTTTTGATTCAATTGATATTGTTTTTTTTTTTGGGTGAAATGGTGTTAGAGTAACGGCAGGGACAAAGGTGGGTAACGTTTGGTTAACGGATCGATCACAAGTAGACAAAGTGTCATTTTTTAAACCACAGGTAACTAAAGTGTTTTTTGAGCAAACTACAGGTGGGCAAAGTGTAATTTTTCCAATAAAATAAAATAAAATTTTATATGAGAGAAATTGATAACGCCTTAAAATGTATACTTGTTATATATTTATGTGGACATTATCTCCTTATTTTTTTTTATAAGAAATCACACAACATAATATTAATCAAACAACAATATCGTTTACATCATGAAGAATTGCTAATTCTAAGAAACTAGGACAATTCTCCATCCACAAACACTGATTAACTATGCCCATGGCATACTTTGCTAACAAATGAACTGGGGTATTTGTGTTTCGCTTAACATGAGAAAAATCAACATTATTGAACTCCAAGGAAGCTTCGCCAATACCCATAATGACTGCATCAATTGAGACCAGCACTGAGGAAGAAAGATTCAACGCTTTAGATACAATTAAGGAATCACTCTCAATTATGAAATCTGTAATCCCAAGTTGCTTTGCAAACTGTAAACCAAATTCAACAGCCTTCGCTTCCGCTTTAAGTGGTCCCAGAGGTGCATGAATTTTTCTGCATGATACTGCTACGAAATGCCCATTCCAGTCCCGTACAATGACTCCAACTCCCACAGAATTCAGCTTTACAAACACAGCACTATCAACGTTGAACTTGAAAACTGATATTGGTGGTGGACTCCATCTCTAAACAAACTGAACTGACTCCTACGCACTTGGTAATAATTCATTAGCAGCCCGAAACTCCTCCAAATATTGCACAGCCTATTGAAGAAGCATTCTTCCATCCTTTTGCTTTCTGCCATGACGAACATCATTTCTGTTACCCTACAATGCCCACGCACAAGTCAACAGCAACTCAATATTTTCTGGTGAAGTCTTTTCGTCCAACATTAAACACCATAGCATCTCCTTGAAAGAACCAAGACGATCCATCACAGTGGGAAAAACCAGTTTTGACGAAGACCATAGTTCTTTGGCGCTGGAACATTTCCAAAAGAAATGGATTGAATTCTCAGCCTCCTTATTGCATCTATCGCATGTATCAACCTGCAAAACATTTCTTTTAACAAGGTTAGTTTTCAAAGGTAGGATATCTCTACAAGCCCTCCAAGAGAAGTGCCTTATTTTATGAGGCACGTTGATCTGCCATAGCCGTTTCCAGAAGCTGTGTTCTTGGCTGCCATCTGAGCTTGAAACCGTGGATAAGGCTAAAGACATTTGAGTTGCAACCCAATAGGCATTTTTCATTGAAAAAGCTCCATTAGTGCTCCAAGCCTAAATCTGTTTATCTTCTGACAGATTAGAACTTATAGGAATTGCTTTTATAGCTTCTGCTTCATGCAACAAGAACAGAGCATCAATGGTAGCAACCTTCCAAGAAGCTTCTTCCTTATTTATCAAATCTCCAACCTTCATATCTTCTGGCATAAACAACCTAGGGGATGAAACCATGAATGTAGAAGGCTTAGGCAGCCATCTATCACCCCCAATCCTGATTTTCTCACCATTTCCAACTCTCCAACATATACCATATTTAACAAGAGGTTGAGCAAACATAATACTCTGCCAAGTAAATGATGGATTGTTACCCAAAACAGCCTGTGAAAAATCACTTGTAGGGAAGTACTTAGCCTTCAAAACCTTATACACCAATGTGTCATGACCTTGTTGAAGTCTCCACCCTTGTTTTGCCAATAAAGCCATATTGAACTCCTTAAGCTTTTTAAAACCCATCCCACCACAATTCTTCGGAGCACATAATTTTTCCCAACTCATCCAAGCTAACTTCCTCTCTTCATTTCTTTGCCCCCACCAAAAATTACGGATCATACTCGTCAAATCCTCACATAGAGAGTCAGGCAATTTAAACACACTCATAGTGTACGTCGGAATTGCTTGTGCCACAGCTTTTATCAACACTTCTTTTCCGGCCTTAGACAATAGCTTCTCTTTCCAACCCGCAAGCTTCTTACTTAATTTGTCCTTAATAGAATTGAAAGTATTTTTCTTATTCCTTCCCACCAATGATGGCAAACCAAGATATTTTTCATGGTGCTTAATCACTTGGGCCCCAAACCTAGTTTTGATGATTTCTTGAATTTCCATAGGAGTATTACTACTAAAGAATAATGATGTTTTAGCACGATTTAATTGCTACCCCGAAGCACACTCATACACCCTCAACACCCTCTAAAAAGCATCACACTCCTCCAAAGAACCTCTACAAAAAATCAAACTATCATCGGCAAAGAAAAGATGGGATATTTTGGGACCCCTACGACAAACTACCAACCCCCCCCCCCCCCCCAAATTTCCATTCACCACCTCTTTCTTAATAAGAGCAGAAAGTCCTTCCGCACATAACAAGAAAAGATATGGGGATAGTGGATCACCTTGCCTAATCCCCCTACTTGGAACAATATGGCCTTTAGGCTTACCATTAATCTTCACGGAGTAAGAAACAGTAGTGACACAGTTCATAATCAAAGCACACCATTTATCATCAAAACCCAACTTATACATAATTTTATCCAACCATATCCACTCAACCCTATCATATGCCCTACTCATATCAAGTTTTAGAGCCAAATCACCCACTCTTCCACTCTTCTTTTGACTAATATGATGCATCATTTCATAAGTCACAAGAATATTATCAGTGATTAACCTACCATGCATAAAGGCACTTTGGGTATCACTAATAATAGAAGGAAGAACCTTTTTCAATCTATTAGTAATGGCTTTTGAAGCAATTTTATAAACCACATTACAAAGACTAATGGGTCTTAAATCAGTCACCAATTTTGGCTCTTTACATTTACGAATAAGGACAATATGTGTATGATTAAAATTCGTTGGAATGATACCTTAATTGAGGAAGGCCAAAACGGTTGAAGTAACCACACCACCAATCTTAGACCAAAAGTGTTGATAAAACAATGGAGGCATGCCATCCAGTCCAGGGGATTTAAAAGGGTACATTTGCCTTAGGGCATTCTTCACTTCAACTTCTGTAAACTCCTTTACAAGTAACTGATTCATCCTAGGGGTGACTTTTTGTTGAACTGCATCTAAAATTTCTTCAAAATCCATAGGATCACTACTAGTAAAAAGCCTCTCATAATACTGCAACATAAATTCCTCCACATGCTCATCTCCATCCAACCACCTACCATCCACATCCAACAAACCCTCAATTAAATTCTTTTTGTACCTTGCAGAAGCTTTCTCATGGAAAAACCTAGTGTTCCTATCCCCAGATTACATCCAATTAATTCTTGATCTTTGCCTCCACATATCATCTTCCTTATCCACCCAACAATTCAATTCAATTCTAGTGTTCTTCAAAGATCGAATTATATCCGGTGTTGAAGGCTGAAGCTCTAACCATTCTAGCTTTCTTTGTAGATTCGCCACTGTTTTTCCCACATTACCAAATTCACTACCATTCCACACCTCAAGTCTAGCACGACAACTCTCCAAACATCTATTAAGGACATCACCCGACCCACCATACAAGCCCTCATCCCATGCTTCCTCCACAATCGCCTCACATCTTGGGTCCTTTAACCACATAGATTCAAATCTGAAAACTCTACCAAACCTCTTTTTTCTTTGTTTCGCAAACAATTGAAGAATGAGAGGAGAATGATCCGAGGCCGAGGAGGAAAGATGAGTAAGCTTAGCCATTGGAAATAAATGAAACCACTCCACTGTAGTCAAAGCTCTATCTAACCTTTCCTTTATTTGGGACCCATCCTCTTTTTGATACAACCAAGTAAACAATGGCCCTGTGAACCGAACATCTTTAAGACCACAACAATTGATAGTGTAAACAAAATATTTCATTTGATGTCTTGTTCTTACACTTTCCCCCTCATTTTCTGCCATGCTAGTAATTTCATTAAAATCTCCAATTGCTAACCACGGCAAAGAGGATGTCCCATGCAAGTAATTAAGTTTTTGCCATGACTCCCATCTTTTAGAAGTATCAGGTTCACCATAAAACCTAGTAAGATGCCACCAACCAATACCATCTCCCCCATCTACCCATGCATCAATATGTGAATGAGAATAAGTTTGAATATCAAGCCTAATTTCTTTCTTCCAAAATAAAGCTAAACCACCACTACTTCCCTAACTAGGCACAATAAGACCATTCTTATATTTACACCAATCACGGACCTGAAGCATCGAATCCAAACTAGATTGTCTCCACTAAAAAGACAATATTAGGATCTTGTTTATTGATTACCTTTTGCAAGGCATGAACAATCCGACAGTTCCCAAGCCCTCAGCAGTTCCAACTCAATAGACTCATGATGCCCGATGGGGTTGCGTAGCAACCTTCGCCGATATAATCTGATCAACACCAGAAAGAGCATGTAAACCTTTACTGTTACTCACCTTATTTTTCTTGTTTGCCACTTCTGCCTTCTTTGCTTCACGAAAAATTTCTTTACCATTCCTCTTTGGACCAAGCACTTTAGTAAGAGCCAAATCTAAAGAAGTCTGTGCTTTGTCTTGAAGCCTCTTCCAAGTTCCCTTCTTAAGCCTAGCCACTCCAATAATAGCTTTATTATTATCCTTTGAATTGAGCTTTTTAAACATAACATCATCTGATTCACTAGACAGTGGGCCTTGTAAAGAGAGCAGCTCGCTTTTATTTTTAATTCCACTTCTCTTGGGCCTACCTTTGACCGGATTACTACATACTTGCCCATTACCCTTACCAATTTTAAAGCTAACTCCATCATCCTAAAGACACGAAGTGCTACACGGCTCCACCTGTTTTCCTTTTAAAGCACGTTTGCATGAAGTTACATCTTCATCCATCACTTTAATATCCACCAAACCTGAGTAAATGTCCTTCTTATCCTTCAACTGCTCCACTTGGATAGATTTTGAATTCAAAATAACTGGCTCTGATTGGATAGCTTGATCAAGTTCAGAAATTAACTCCTCAAAATCAGGAGTATGTCTCCTAACGGTTAAAGCAACCGTTCCTACCTTCGCTCCCAGGCCAATCTTGGAAACACCATTCAACGGTTCACCAATCACAGCACCTCCCTTCGACGGCACACCAATCTCAGCACCTCCCTTCGATGGCACAACACTACATCCACCCTCAACTAAGCAACGATTTTGCTCTAAAACCATTCCAACATTATCAATCACCGAATGTACCTTATCCCTTTCAATCTGCCTAGATGAAACTCCATGGCTCAGACCCTCTTGCACACCAATCTCCCTTCTTACAAAACTTCCACCAGAATTTGCAGTAGCATAATTCTTACGAAAACCTGCTTTCAACCATTCACCGTAAGGAAAACCTTGTTGATGATCAACATGAAAAGAACAAACTCTAGCTTCATGATCTATCTGACCACACTTAAAACAGAGCCCAACTAATCTTTCATATTTGAACCCAATACAGATTTTATCACCTTCAGGACTTGCCACAACACCACCACGACGTAACGGTTTCTCCAAGGGCAATTCAACTCGTACTCGTAGAAAACGGGCTTGATCTGATGAAAAAGCTTTCAAATCTACCTCCACAACCATACCCAAACAATTACCAATATCTCTCCCAACCTCCTCTGACAACAAATCAAAAGGAAGCCCCTACATTTGGACCCACATTGGTATTGAATTAAACTGAACAGAAGTAGCAGTCATATCCCTCTCCCACCTGCATAACACCAATGGATGATCCTCAAAACTCCAAGGAACATTTGCTAGTACCCACTTTAACTGACTCTCCATGGAAAATTTAAACTGAAATACCCCATCTCCAACATCAACAATACAAACATCTGAACCCATCTTCCACACAGAACGCAATAAAGCCTTTGCAGCACATTGATTAAAAGACTTGTTTGTGAGAAATCTCCCCAACAGACTAAGAGAACATTCTTCCAATATCCTATCTCTATGCACTGTCCTAACCCTAATAACCTCCCCTTCCTCTTCCGTCAACGTAATATTTTGTAGTTTTTGAACAAATTCCAAATCCATAACTGAACGTAATACTGAAAAATTCTAGTAAAACCAAACTACTAGCGAAAAAGAAGAAACACACAAGTACGTCTCATCTATAAAGTGAGAAGAAGACTCCTATGTAGAGAAAAAATGCTCACCTTACGTGAGAAGAAAAAAAAAAACGTTATCGCCTTATTACTATGCTTAATTTGTATAATTAAGTCATGATTTGCATTAGTCCCTATTATTTATCTTTACATAATTTCTTGAATAAGATGTCATTCATTGCATGTAATTTTCTACTTTTAGGAAATCATGTGAAAAAGATGAGTTTACAGAAGTTTGTGAGAGAATGGAGGCTAAACTAGAATTAAAGAGGAGCTAAAGGACCATGCTTAAACATCTAAGAAGGTGCAGTTGGAGTGCTTAGGTCATTTACCATGTTTGGAAGCTTCAAATAAGGAAAGAAATCAAAGAGGTAGAATCTGAAAAAGAAAAATTAGATTTGAGCACTGATTAGTATTTTGGGCGTATCTCTCTCCTCAAAAATCCAATTGACATGAGGCTAGATGGGTTGGAACCTAAACTTAAATATCTACAATTTTCTAGTTTTGAGTTTTTCAAAATTCATAATTTTTGAAGGCTGAAATCAACTCACAATTTACTGCTGTAAATTTGGACAAAAATTAAAATTGTTAAGAGTTTTATTTTTCTTTGGACACTTTTGACGTTAGGGTTTTAAAGGGAGGCTATGTAGAATGAACTGGGTAGACAAAACCTTGTATTTTCCTTTCTCTAATGGCAGCCTAAACTCTTTGCTAGGGATAAGGGTTATGTTTCTTCTATACGGTATGAATATTCAATGTGATTCCTTCTAGGATTTTATCAACAACATATTTGATTGTTCAATTAGATTTCTTTTGATGTATTAGTTCTTCCATGCTTTCAATAAGTTTAATCATGTTTTTCTTATTGTTTAGATGAATTTCTAATAGTTTCAAATAGAAATCAGGCTTTAAAGTTAATGAGTTTTTCTAAAAACTTTTCTAACCGCATTATTAATCTAGGTTATCATGCATTTTTGAATTGTCTCAGTTCAACCAAATCATAAGTATTTAATTGTATAAGAACAATCAATTATAAAACATATAATTTCTTAGATCACAAAGAATTTCATATCGATATAGGGAAACACCCCGATGCCCTAGTATTTACATTATTGAATTAAATCAGTTATCATTATTATTCTTGTTTATAATTACCAGGCAAAAATTATTCTTCATTTTCACCAAAAGTTTTTTTTTTTTTTTTTTAAAGTACATTGTCTTTGAATTTATCTCGCTCCTTGTGGTTCGACCTCAGTACTCTGAGAATTATATTGCTACGATTTCTTGCACTTGTGAGTGAGCAAGCAATTTTGGCGTTGTTGCCAAGGAGCTGTAGCGTGTTCAGAGGCAATTTTTGGGAGCAAAGCACAACCGGTGGAAATTCTTCTATTGGTAACTTCGTTCCATTTTTTTCCCTTTATTTTGTTTTTATTTTTCTATTTTTATTTATTTATTTTATTTGATTGTGTATTCATTGTTGCATGAGCATTTGGGTTAGAAACAAGAGAGGCAAATTAGAAATTTTTGAAACTTACTTTGGTAATCTTTTTGACACACCATCACCTTCACCTTCTTCATCAATCATGGGTGATGAAATTCATGATAATCATGAGAAGAATAGAAGAACTATGTATGAACTATTGCATCCCACACAAAATTCTGTTCCTTTATGCATCATGTTTCCACCTAATGCACCACATGTAGAACTGAAATAAGGTTTATTAGCAATACTTCCTAACTTTAGGGGACAAGAAAATGAAAATCCTTATGTTCATGTTAGAGCTTTTAAGGAGGTAATTAGTCGTTTCTATGCACAAATGTAATTGAGTTTGCTAAGTTACGTTTCTTTCCTTTTTCTCTTAAGGACAAGGCAAGAAGTTGGCTTTACACCTTGAAACCTAGATCTATAGGTAATTGGGAGGAGATGGCCCAAGAGTTTTTTAAGAAACATTTTCCTCCCCACAAAGTCCAGCAAGTAAAAAGAAGGATAGCTAGTTTTGTCCAAGGAGAAAATAAGACCTTATACCAAGCTTAGGAAAGGTACAAAGATCTTTTCAATTTCTGCCCAACTCATAGGTATGGAGATTGGAGATTAGTTATCTATTTTTATGAAGGACTTACATCTAGGGATCGATAGTTTGTTCAACTCTCATGTGGAGAGGACTTTTTACAAAAAGAACCTAAAGATGCAATGGATTGTCTTGATGAGATAGCTAAAAGCTCTAACACATGGATTGGACCTAGCCCTATGGACTCTATTGATAGGACTAGAACTAATACTACCACTTCTAGTGGAAGTGTTTTCAAGTTGAGGGAAGATGATAACATGAGTGCCAAAATCATCATGTTAACTAAAGAAATAGAGGCACTCAAAATGAAAGGAAGTAAGAGTGTTAGTGCTACCTTTAGAGAGGACCCAATGGAGGTGTGTAAAATTTGTCATGAGATAAAGCATGCTACAAATGAATGTGCATAACTTTCATCATTCTTGAATATGGCAGAAGAACATACATGCATTTAATTTGTACTGGCCAAATAATTATTCATATTCTAACAATTATAATCCAACTATGCGAAACCATCTGTATTTGAGTTATAAGAGTGACAATGTGTTGAATTCTCCTGCTCCAAGGAATTTTAATTCCCCACATGCATCATCATCATCTAGACCTTCCTTGGAGGATGCACTTAGTACTTTTATTCAAAGGCAAAGTGAGCAAAATCAAAAGTTTGAATCCATGCTCACTAGGCTAGATGAAGAGGTAAGAGAGACCAAGACTCATATAACTAGGCTTACAAATTCATTGAGTGGGGTAGAGAGAGGGAAGCTTCCTTCCCAAACTCAACCCAATCCCATCAATCAAAATCTAAAAATTGGCTCTAAGGATAAGCATGAGGAAGTAAAAGCCGTGACCATTTTGAGGAGTGGTAAAGAGATTAATAAAAGTTCTCCTTTAGTAACTAAGAAATCTAAGGAGACCCCGGTTGAAAAAGAGAAGGATGAAACTGAGTCACTTGGATTTAGTGAAATTGAACAATGCCTAATCCCTCCACCATTTCCACAAGCCTTAAAATTACATAGGAAATTGGACCCCACATCTGAGATATTAGAGCATTTGCATAAAGTCAAGATAAATTTTCTATTATTGCATGTTATCAAGCAAGTGCCTGCATATGCCAAGGTAATTAAGGACTTATGCACCATCAAGAGAAAGCATCATGTGAAGAAGATTGCATTCCTAACAGAATAGGTAAGCGCAGTTATCCAACATAAGACCCCACCAAAGTTTAAGGATCCAAGTTGTCCAATAATCTCTTGTACTATTGGAGATTACATCATGGAGCATGCATTGCTAGATCTTGGGGCAAGTGTTAATTTGATCCCTTTCAGTGTATATCAAAAACTTGGACTTGGTGAGTTAAAACCTACTTTAATAACTTTACAGTTGGCTGACCACTCTGTAAGGGAGTCGAGAGGGATTGTTGAGGATGTGTTGGTGAAAATTGAACAATTTTACTATCCGATTGATTTTATTGTTCTAGATTACCAACCTGTTTTACATCCTAGTGTTCATACCCCTATTATTTTGGGTAGACCTTTTCTTGCCACAGCTAATGCCTTAATTAATTGCAGGAATGAAAGGATGCAACTCACTTTTGGTTCCATGGCTTTGGAGCTAAACATAATTCATGTGGCCAAAGAACCACATGAGGATGATGACTGTGTTTATGTGAACCTCATTGGGGCGGTGGTTCAAGAAGAGTTTAATAAGAATTGTTTTTCTAATCTTCTTGAAACTCTTCTTAATAATTTTGTTGGTCAACCATTCAACATTGATGAGCTCAAAGAGGCTTAGCAAGAATTCTAAGGTTATTGCAATTGTTATTTGAGGCTTGTAGAAACAACATGGCTCACCTCCATAATGCAAATTTAGAATTGAGAATATTCAACCCTAATTGTTTTACAATGCAAACCTTTGCTTTAACTCAAGTCTATACATTCTATATATTCATTGTATTCAAAATTTATTCAAATCCAGATAATGTGTACGTTACTTGTACACACTTTTCCATTGAATTTACAGAGACAATTCTGAAAATTTAATTTATCCAAAATATTGAATTTTTTTTTAGAAATCCAAATAATCTATACAGCTAATGTACACAATTTTATGTTGAATTTATACAATTTTATACATTTAACGCATCTAACATATTCAAATCAATATATATATATATATAAACGTAGAGACCTCATGCGGGAGTACTAGTGTATACGTGGCACTCTAATTTTGCATTAAGTCATTTTAATATTAAAAACAAAAGCAATAATAATAATAATAATAACTAACCAGATAAGGTCCTAAAGAGAGATAGAGAGACGTAAAAATGTTGTGGATTTTAAAATGAAATACATTATTTCACTATTACCAAAATAAAAAACCTAAGATTGACAAAATATTTGTGAGAAAGAGGAACAGGAATCTGAGGAGCCGCCACAGTTGTTATACTTGCCTCCTGTCACCATCAAGCTGTTGAAACTCCTACGAGTAATTTTTTTTCTTTTTTCTTTATAAATTAGGTGCTTAAATATAATTTTGGTTTGAATAATTTGGTTGGATAGTTTTTGTTTTGAGAATATAAGTAAAGAGAGTATTTGGTACGCAATGTAAAGTCATATTCTAATATTGCTTTAAATCATCTATAGGACACATGCATACGCAATTGCCCACCGTGTCTTAATGTTGCACTATCGATGAGTGGAAGACGGTGAGAGAGTTTGACATAATTTCATTTCATGGTATGCAATTAGTGAGCACAATACAAAGTAGTTGATTTTTAAGGTCGTAGTACTCTTTTGCATTTATTTTTGGTTTCATGATTTTAAAAAAAAAAAAAAAAATTTAATCTTACCTTGAGAATGCTACAAATATGTAGTGAAGCTACTAAACTAATTTTTAATATTTCAAAATGGATATGTTTCTTTACTCTAATTTAGTTCACTTTTTCTTTATAATATATGTATAACATTCTCCAAAACCATCTTATACAAAAGATCACAAAATTATTTGTGCATCGCATGAGCAACTTACTATTTTTTTTTTTTTTTAATACAGACAATTTCTATGTCCAATGTGTACATCTTATGTACACAATTATCCATTTAGTTTACACAATTCTGTACATTCAACGTATTCAAAGTTTTCTTCAAAACCAAACAATATGTACATCTAATGATCACAATATTCCATTGAATTTACACAATTCTGTACGTTCAACGCATCCAACATATTCCAATTTTTCTATAAATTCAAAAAATCTTAATATCCAATGTACACAATTTTTCGTTGAATTTTACACAATTTTATACGTTCCACGTATCCAATGTATTCAAAATTTTCTACAAAACCTAGACAATTTGTATATTTAATGAATGCAATTTTCCATTGAATATACACAATTATGTACATTCAATGTATCCAACGTATTCAAAATTTTCTTCAAATCCAGAAAATTTGTACATTTAATATACACAATTGCTCGTTAAATTTACACAATTCTGTACATTCAATGTATCTAATGTATTCAACAATATTTGTTGCATAATTTAGTACATCATAAATGCATTTAATGATATAAAATAATGTCGAGTTTCATTTTGATATATTGTAAGTGATTACGTTGAAATATATTAAATAATAGTTATTTGTGTTTTTATTCTGTTTAGGCTAAAGAGCAAACTACATTTTTAACGTTTTGAAGGTATTTAGATTTTACACTTTAAATTTTCAGAATTTGAATTTAATCCCTTAAAAGTTTTATTCCATATGTATCAGCAATCATTTAATCCATATTTTTCATTAAGTACTATATAAGCTTACTATATGTGTTTAGTTTATTCAATTAAATAATGTCACCTCATTTTTGTCATTATGTTACATCATTTTTGTAGCTAGTCATCATTTTCTGAGCTTTTATCCTCTGTTGTCTTTAAATGTCGTGGCATCCTACTTTTCATGGCCCTTTCCCATTTTGCCACTTGTTCCTTTAAAGAAATTGGTTCGTTTAGATACCGCTTATTTGGCTAAAAATTGAAAACTGAAAACACTGTAGTAAAATAATTTTTAAATGTGTGAATAGTACGAGTGACTCATTTTTAATGAAAATTTTATTGAAAAAGAGGTTGACAGGACCCACTGGAAAACAAACAACAGCCACAGAGTGCTTCTCAAAAAAAAAAAAAAAAGGAAACGCAAAACACTGGACGCTGGGTTTTCATCGTATCCAAACGGATACTAAGATTTGGCCCAACATATACCGTTTACAAGCCAATAAGATATAATTGGACTAAATACACCCGAATAGAACATTCGAATTAAACAGAAACAAATTGGGAAAAAAGCCACTTACAACATCTGACTATTCGACAATACAGGCTCAGCTGCCAATAGTTACGAATGAAACAACACTATATTCATACAAAGCCAACTCACCCCACAAAGGAAAATACGAATCAACGAAACACCTATTGCTTCAACGGTTGTAATCCACTGCGAGGAACACCACCAACACATCTGCCGATCCAATGCCTCTATCTTGATCACCTCCACCACCTTCGGATCCAAGGCGCTCGTTATTATCTTCACAAAATCCTAATTAATTAGGGAACAAGATTCTTGAGATTGAGGCGGGACAAAGCTTTCAATTCACTTTGGAAAGCATTGTCATGGTACGTGCAATCGTTCACATATGATTCATATGGTTTAGACTTCGAAATTTCAGAATGCTTAATAGCCACAACTCGGCAATCATCTAAAGTGCCATGGCAGATTGAGCCAAGGCTACCCGTTCCAATCTTGTGATCTTCTGAGAAGTTGTTGGTGGCTTCAAGGAGCAAGCATTTGCAATGGAAATTCTCTCCTACCCACAATTCCCATCAAGTCTTTGAAGCTTGTTGCTAGGATTGTGTGTCTAGTAGGCCTTATATGAATCATCTCATCATTTTCAGAACTGTCTGAGACTTGGCTGCTGAAAAGAATGACAGTATGGATTTTTTTTTTTGAATGAGAGAATATCCGAGGTATTCCATTAGATTATGCACTATTACTGCTCTTCCGCATAAGAAACTCGAGCAAGTCTTTGAAGGTTAATTTTCAGAACCACTACTGTCTGGTTGAGACCTAGCTAAAAAGAACGACATTATAAAATTCCTTATCCAACTGCCAGGGTCTGAGCTGTTGTTGGCAAAAAATTCTGAACCAAAAATATCAAAATATGATGAGAAAATATTTAATTCTCTTTTATTAGCAAAAGAAGTTAAAACTTTGTTTTTATAATTTAAAAACAGAGTAATCATACTGATTACACAATGTAACCAATAACCACGTGACAAACACTATAACTACTTACTTTCAAAAAAAAAAAGTACACTATATGACCTGTAGCATAGGAAACTAAAACAATTAAACTATTGTCGGTTATGCTCATGTGTCTCAAGTAATTGGCTAGATTAGATCCTATTTGAACTCCAAGAAAATTCTCAATTGTTTTCTGTTTGGTTAGTGAGAAAAGGTGGTGGTGTTCTAGTTGAATGCTGAGAACGCTAAGGAAGAACAAAATTTTTGGAAATGAGGTTTAATTTGGGAGAAATGATATGTCTACAATGTTTTCATAACGTTTTTACAACAAATCATATATGGTAAGTTGTTACATGTTATTATTGGTGAGGTAGAAAAGTAATTTCAATGGTAAGTTAAATTAAAACCAATAATAACTAACCACCTATGATTTGTTGAGAAAATGTTGTGAATATAGCATCCTTATACTTTGAAAAGTTTCTACTTGGTCCTTGAGATGTTGAAAATGTTTTAATTACCGGAAAAAAAGTATTAAAAAATATTGCAACATTTTAGAAGTGCTGTGACATACACACACATTAAACACATGCCTCAAGCTAGAATGAATCAGGGTGAGATTCAAAGTATATAGAACAGAAAAATATATGTGCTGAATTCACTAATTGAATCGTAAAGTCTCATAATATCAAGTGAAGTATATTTGGCCAGAAGCTTCATCACCTCCCGTCCATCTACCACGCCACCTAACATTAATGTTAACATTCAGTTGCTTTAACTACAGTTAAACTAATCAATAAATGAACGCTATTCAGCATCTGGATCCACACACGCGTCCAAGGCTCTTTGTAGGCTTTTTACAATCTGAGTCATTGAGGGGCGATTTAAACCTTCTGGACTCGCACAATCTACTGCTAGGTACCCAACATATGCCACTGCCTCTATTTCAAATGGGGTAGGTGGTGGTACTTTTGGGTCCAAAACCTTCTGAATTTCATCTTGGACAATGTATGGCACTACAAAATCAGCTACATTCCATGGCACACCATTTTCATCCCAATGAGTTGCTTTGTACCCGGACAACGTTTCTAGCAATACTACTCCAAAGCCGTACACATCACTTTTCGTTGTCAACCGTTGAAGCCTATAGTACTTGGGGTCAATGTAACCAACAGTGCCTGCCACAAGAAGCGAAAGGGGTGACTCGACATCCATGGGGGCCATCAAAGATAGGCCGAAATCAGTCACCTTGGCAGTCCATGTAGCATCTAGTAATATGTTAGACGACTTGATATCATGGTGTATGATTGGTGGTACTGCATACACGTGTAGGTACTCAATGCCTCTAGCTATGTCTAGTGTCATTCTAATCCGGGCAGCCCATGACATTAGAGGAGTACTTGGATGCTTATGAAGATGGTCATGAAGGTTACCATGTTTCATGTAATCATAGACCAATACACGCTCGTTATTATCCTCACAAAATCCCAATAAGCGAACAAGATTCTTGTGACTAAGGCTGGACAAAGCTTCCAATTCACTTAGGAAAGCACTGTCATGGTACTCGCAATTGTTCACATGTGATTCATATGGTTTAGACTTTGAAATTTCAGCACGCTTAAAAGCCACTACTCGGCCATCATTTAAAGTGGCACAGTAGATTGAGCCAAAGCTACCTGTTCCAATCTTGTGATTTTCTGAGAAGTAGTTGGTGGCTTCAAGTAGCATTTGCAAAGGAAATTCTTTCTTACCCACAATTCCTATCAAGTCTTTGAAGCTTGCTGTTAGGAGTGTGAGTCTAGGAATTATCTTAATTGTCTTATCATTTTTGGAATTGTTTGTTCGTGACTTGGCTGTGGAAAAGAATGACAGAATGGATTTCTTTTTGGAATGAGAGAATTTCGGAGGTGTTCCATTAGATTCTGCACTATTACCGCTCTTCCACTTACGAAACTCAAACAAGTCTTTGAAGGTAACTTTTCGGATTGGGTGTATGGGGCTTGCTGATATTGAAGGATCAGTGGGAATTATTTCATGATTTTCAGAATTACTACTGTCTGATTGAGACCTGGCTGGTGGGAAGAATGACATTATGGAATTAGAATAAAGAGCTAATTTTGGAGGTATTTCGTTGGATTCTGAACTAGCATCAGTTTCAGTGTCAGAGTTGTAGGCTGGGAAGAGTGATGCAATGGAAAGCTGCTTAGAGAAGTTTGGAATTGGGTTTGTTGTTCCATTCCTTATTCGACTGCCAGGGTCTGAGCTGTTGTTGGCAACAAATTCTGCAACCAAAAATATCAAAATATGGTTAGAAAATATTTAATTCTCATTTAATTAGCAGAAGAAGTTAGAACTTTGTTTTTATAATCCAAAAACAGAGTAATCAAACTGGTCAAACTGGTTACAGTATAACCAATAAGCATGTAGCAAACACTACAATTACTAAATAACAAAAGGTGTACACTATATGACCTCTAGCGTAGGAAACTAAATCAATTAAACTATTTTCGTTTATGCAGACTGTACAAGAAATTGAGCAGAATGCTTACTGCTTTGTGTCAATTCTTTGACACTCACCCTCATGATGGAGTATGGGAGCATGGATTTGATCACAACCATCTTAGAGAAAAGCGTTGAATATACCAACATGAAGTAGCTTTATATTATAGTCCCAGCTTGTACCTTGTCCCTCATGGCAATCTATTTCTATCTGTTTAATTTATTCATGAAAAACTGGATTTAACCCATATGAAGGGCTGCCAGATTGTCACTTAATAACAAAGTTGGCTGAGAATGAGAGACATTGTGGTGCGAACACCTGAATTTTGATCAGAGCATTGCAATTATTGTGATTAAAGTATTTATTTCTGATTTCAGCATTTTCAGTTATTTCTTAAAAAAATAAATAAATAATTCATAAATCATTGTCAAAACATGTATACTATCATCTTCTTGCACAGAAATTAATAAGAAAAAAAAACTAATATCAACTATCTCAAGAGAAGATTAGGAGCATCCATATCAACTCATGCAATAGTTTCTGTATTTTTTAGTACAAGAACTTATTTTTTCTATTTTATTTACTTATTTTTCAAAACACCTCACATCAAATTATTTATTCCAAACTCTATTTAATTAAAATATCTAATAGATTCTATGTGAATTCCCATAGCTATTTCACCAATTGGAAGTTCCTTAACATAATGCTTAACAAATGTGATTATGATAAGCAGAGTAATTTGAAGCCCTAGTATCCATAACACAAGTATCTCCCTCATATACATGACTATTAACCACTATTTCAGAAAATATCAAATGCTTCAATTCATAACTGAAATAAGGACTATGAAAGTTCTGCCAAAAAGGAAAATCACCTACCATAAAAGTGGAGTGAGTGGCTGGCTGAATTACATTGTTGGCCATGTGAACTTCTTTATTAGCAAAATCAAAATTGACTGACTGAGTTTTAGTTCCCAGCATAGCCAAGGATTGTTGGCATTGCTCTTTAGTGAATGAAAATGAAGTAGAGGCAGAAGTAGAATTTTTTTCTACTTGTTCATCTTGAAGATTGACATGGTGTTCCATAGTGGACTTCTTTCCCTTTGGCTTGAAGCTAGGAGGGTAGCCATAAATCTTGTAACACTTCTCAACAGTGTGACCCATCATTCCACAGTGATTGCAGATGGAATTGTTTTTCCCCTTAGAGTTCTAATTATTGTTGTTTCCTGCAGAAGAAGATACCTTAGTAACTAGGGTCGTTGATTCCATATGAGGATCTAAATTTCTTTCCACACTGCATTCCCTTTCTTCTTGAATCAATAAAGAGTACACATCATTGATGGATGGGAGAGGATCCATCAATAGAATTTGTGTCCTAACTTGAGAATAGGATTCATTAAGACCCATTAAGAATTGCATCACTAAATCTTGATGTTGAAGATCATTGAGTTTTTGGCCTAAGTTGCACGTGCAAGATTGACAAGAACACACTGGGAAAGGTTGAACTTTTTGCAATTCATCCCATAAAACCTTCAATTGAGTGAAATATGAAGAAATTGATGATTGTCCTTGAGTAATACCAACAATATCCTTCCGTAATTGAAAAATTCGTGGTCAATTTCCTTGTGAAAGTCTCTCCTTGAGATTGTTTCAGATTTCAAGAGCAGTGTCCCTATAGATTATACTTGTAGCAATTTATTGAGAAACAGAATTGAGGATCCATGAAGCAACCATTTTGTTGCAGCGAATCCAAGCTTGAATTGTTGATGGTGTTTTGACCATTGGAGAAGAGAGAGTCAATGTGCCATCAATAAACCCCAACTTGTTCTTGGCAATCAATGCCATTCGCATTGATCTTGCCCAAGTTGGGTAATTCTCTCCCACGAGAGGTTGATACACAAGCATAGCACCAGGGCTTTCTTCATGGTGCAGGTACAAAGGATTTAATGGATCATCCAAGATGGATGAGCTTCGTGAAGAGGATGAAGAAGTTGAAGTTGGATCCATTGAAATGGGAAGTGTTTTCAACTTGCTGCCCTAACAATATATTGAAATCCGACAAGAAAATATCTAATTTTCATAAATTAGGAAAACAAGTTACAAATCTGTTTTTATACTCTAAGAACAAAGTAATCAAATCGGTTAATTACAATACGACAGAATTAACAAGCACGATAACTACTTACTAACAAAAACATAGAAATCTATAACAATCAAACTATTGTTTTTTTAGTAGAATGCTTGCTTTTGTTTCAAATCTTTGACAAAAAAATTACAAATACAAAACCAAAAATTGCAATTAAATATTTAGATACTAAAATTTTCTTGTCTAACTCAAAATTCTTTGAAGCTTACTTGTATCAATTTAGTGCTTCTGCATATTGATCCAGGACAAAAAATGCTGGGAGACTGACATAATTGAATTGGAAGAGAGAGAGAGAGTTTGAAAGAATTGCGTGTCAAAATGGTGCAGGTTATCTGCTCTAAACATAAGGAATTGCATTTCTTTCATGGTTCGTTCGATTTCTAATCTATCTATTCTCTTGTCTGTTCTTAATTTCACCTTTCTTTTCTTTTAATTGCTCAAACATGTCTAACTCTTCATTTTACATATTTCTAATAAACCCTTGGAAATGTTTCAGATATCTTACTCCTTGCTTTATTTTATTCCAAATTTGCAAGGGGCAAATATCTTTTTATTATTATTATTATGGCGTAAATACACTTTTGGTCCCTATATTTTGGGCAATTTTTTGATTTGGTTTTTAAACTGATTTTGCTCTTAGGTCAGTCCCTAAAATCAAAAAATCGATTTTATTTTAGTCCCTACCGTCAACCCACCAACAGAAAAATCTGATGTGGCAGACGGAACACACTATTTACTGAGGTGGCTAATAAAATAATAATAAAAATATATTTAATTGCCACATCACATTTAAATTAATAAAAAATGCCAACTCATAAAATTTAAACAAAAAAAAATTTTAATCTAATTTAAAGTAAAATCATTTCTTAAAAAATAAACGAAACTAATGTTAAATTCTCTATTTTTAAAATTCTTTTTCTTTCTCTTCTTATTTCTTTAACCTTATCACAAATATTTCTTTAGTCTATTTCTTTTTCTAATCTCAAATGTTCTCTCTCTTCACCGGCCATGGACGGAATCACTTTCCATTGTAACTCCATGGCCGAAGCTCACAAGCTTGATGTGGAGAAAACGATCTGCCATGGACGATCTGCCATGGCCGGAGTTCACAAGTCTATTTCTTTCCCTTGAGGGCTTTCACGTGGGAGGCTCGTTGGTGGAGGTAGCAGCACACCTATTCTCGATCTGCCATGGACGAGCCACCCCAAGCCTTATCTCCTCCGCCTACGGCTTCACATGTGGTCCGATTTTCCTCTCCTTTTATGTTGGGTAAAAGCAATTTTATGGCTTTTTTGTGAGTTGGTGATTTGGTGAGCGAGAGCAAAGAAATCGTGATTGGGTTGTTTGATTTTATGGGTTTTTTGTGTGTTTGTTTCCCAAGAAAATTTATGGGTTTATGGGTTACTGGAGATTGGGTTGTTTACTGTGTTTATGGGTTTGTTTCTCGGGTTTATTTATGGTTTGGTTTCTTGGATTTTTTTTTTTTTTTTCTGGATTTGATGGAGATTGGATTTGGTTGCTGGATTTGGATTTGGGGTTTGCTAGAGATTGGTTTGGTTGCTTCTTGTACTTGGGAAGAACATGAAGAATATTTATAGTTAGTATTTAATTTAATTTTTTCTTCTTTTCATTTGTGTTCTTCTGATATGGGTTTGAGTTCTTAGTAGTTGGGTTTGTGTTCTTGTGATGGTTGAGTTCTTGGTTGCTGGGTTTGTGTTCTTGTGATGAGAGAATTTAACATTAGTTTCGTTTTTTTTCTTCACTGAGGCACTACAGTTTCGTTTTTTGCTGGGTTGCTGGGTTTTTTTTCTTCACTGGGTTTGTGTTCTCCAGTTTCGTTTTTTTAAGAAATGATTTTACTTTAAATTAGATTAAATTTTTTTTTAAAATTTTATGAGTTGGCATTTTTTATTAATTTAAATGTGATGTGGCATTTAAATATATATTTTTTATTATTATTTTATTAGCCACCTCAGCAAACAGTGTTTTTCGTTTGCCACATCAGATTTTTCTGTTGGTGGGTTGACAGCAAGGACTAAAATAGAATCGATTTTTTGATTTCAGGGACTGACCTAGGAGCAAAATCAGTTTATGGACTAAATTGAGAAATAGCCCAAAATGTAGGGACCAAAAGTGTATTTACGCTTATTATTATTTGTGCGGTAATTTACTAATGTGTAATTCCTTCCCAATGGTTATATTTACTTGGAATCTCATAAAACTCATCTGATATTTTGTTGCATATTATATGTTTACCTTGAGTATTACTTGGTGGCAGAATGAATTTTTTTTACTGTTCACTTGGGAGAGATTATGCTTTAAGTGTATTTCTTTGAACTTCTTGCTGGGATAATTCTAGAGTCCCTTCATTGATCTTGCGGTGCACCAGCCTGCGGAGCTCCCAGCACTCTGTGGTAGGATGTTGCACGTAATTGTGGAGACGGCAGAAGTGCGGGTCCCTCCGTTCTTCTTCTGTGGGTTCTCTAGCAACTTGATTAGGTTTGAAAACTCCATCCGCTATCTGCTTGTCTACCAGTACGTCTAGTTCTTTCGGGGTGCATGGTATTGGTGGGGGAGTATCGTATTCCCTCCCCTCAGTCTTTCTTCTTCGTTCGCCAGTGGATACTGCCATAACTTGCGGGGCGTTTCTTTTGTCTATGCTTGGTTTCATGGGCTGGGCAGTCTTTCTGGCTTTTTGTAACAACTAGGCGAATTGAGAAATTTCCAAATTTTCAAGGACTGCCCTGTACTTCCTGATCATGTTTGTCATGCACATTTCTACCAATGTTCTTTCCTCACAATGGTCATAGCAATCTAATGCAATATCCCTGAACCTTTCGATGTACTCCATCAGGTCCTCACCACTTCTCTGCTTTGTTGCTTGCAGGGTTGCAAGCGTTACTGTTTCTTCTCCATGAAAATACTTAGTGCAAAATAAGTCTACCATGTCATCCCACGTTGGTATCGACCTTGGTTTTAGGCTGATGTACCAGGTGTATGCTTGGTCGCAGAGTGATTTAGAAAACTCTCGAAGGCATAAGTCTTCGTCTGTGGCGTAAGGACCAAGAGTATCAATGAATTTGCTTACGTGCTCTACAGCACTTCCCTTTCTGCCATCATATTGTGCGAATGACCTTGGCTCATACCTCTCAGGGTATGGTTTGCTGAGCACCCTCACTGGGTAAGGAGGCCTTCGTGCATAGAACCTCTCCTTAGGTGCCCTGGCCCTTTCCTGCTCTAAGAGGGCGACCACCTCAGCCATAGTGATGAAATGTTGTACTGCATTGTGTGGGACACCTCCTGCCGGTGTCTCTTCTTTGTCTGTTACTTGCTCCGGGTCATGTTGGCTTACTTTTTCTTTAGTTTTGTCTATTTTTAGTTGACGGATTTCTTCTATCATTTGCTGCTGAGAGTGTTGTAGGAACTGCAAGACTTCAATGAAAATGTTAGCGTTGTTGGTAGGAATTCTTGGTGGCGGTTGGGGGTCACCCCCTATTCTGTTGGCACCTTCCGCCTAGTTAGGTTGCGGTTAGGGAGGCGTTGTAGGCCTGGACTCTGCTTGCAAGGGTACAGCACTCACATTTCTCGTTGTCCTGGACTTTGGAGGCATTTGCTTGTGTAGGCTCCTTTTTTTTTTTTTTTTTTTCCTATCTGTTTCTCAACTCCCCAGCAGAGTCGGCAATTTAATGTAGGGGCCTTTTTTGTTGTGTTGGGCTAGGTTGCCCCTTTGTGATAGTAGGCCTAAGTGTTTTGGGTTGCGGGAGTCGAGATCGGTCCAACTGGAACTTAATTTGGCTGGCTTGTGTGCAAGTTATGCTTCGTCTGCCAGGAGAGTGCTTACGGTAAGCAGAGCTGTTTCAGAAAAGCTTCTGGCAGACAAATACAATAAATAGAACAAAGTCATATATTCTGGAATGACTAGATAGCTCTTTAATAGGGAATGACCAAATAACCTATAATCGCAATAATATTGACAATTTTCACAAGTGAATTAAAAGGGGCAAATGGTAAAAAATTCTAATAAAAATATAAGCTAATCAAAATATAAAGAAATTAAGTTCAGTCCGGTTTGCAAGAGCGATGCCAAAGAGGAAGAACACCTCCTCTCAAAACAATTAACTTCCGAGGAAAAGGAAATCCTGCTTATGGAAATTAATGGATTTGAGGAAGGTGGACCTAAATGGACAATGCCCAAAACGATTATTTGCAGAAGAGAGCAGGGATTTGAGAGGGAGAGAAGGAAAGGGACCTATCGGTGCATACCACTAACTCTCGTCTCTTTCTTTCTATCTTACTCTTTCTTCTCTTTTCTTTCTTTCTTTTTTTCCCCGGTTCCCTTTTTGTTTTTCTCCCTTATTCTTTTCTCAGTGAGTTCGACAATCGTGATTTTTCAGTATTGTGTTTCCTCTGTTTTCCTGTATATTTCCCTGTTGTTGTTATGTCCACTGTACACGGCAAAGGACTTCTTTTTATAGTGCCTGCTGTGACCGGATTTTACTATTCTACCCCTTAACCACCTTTGTCTGGTCTGGTGTACTCGCCGACCATTACTATTCCGTCTGTGAGCCACTCCCCATTACTAGACAAAGACAACTATTTTGTCTGTTAGTCTGCCGTGGCTCTTCTTCCTACCGCGGTGATGTTTTTCTCTCTCTATCCCTCATGGCATGCACCTAGTGATTCCAACTCAGCCTTGCCTCTTTTGGGAGGTATGTCATCCCAGCAGGACGTATTCCCCAAAAGACCTTGAGCAGGAACCCCAAAATAGGTCTTGCCCTCTCCCTACCACCAAACCACGCCCTCTTACCTCTGACCCATGACCTCACCATGTCCCATATTTGTTGGGTACAGGCTGGTGGTGTCTAGACTTTGCGCGTGCCTTCTATTTGCGTATATCTAAAATCTGTCTGCTGTTCATGCATCTGCTGTGGACTGGAGACTTTGCCTGTATTGCCTGCCGTCCATTTTTGGCTTTTCATGAGCTGCTACTTTGATTTCCCGCTCCCTTAGAGTTTGGGCTTTACTTAGTACTGGGCTTTGTATTCTTTTCAACCCAATTCTTTAATTGCCTTGGCCTCCTACCACATTACTTGGCATTTCCTGCCGTGGCGATTTGTTTCCTGCAAAGCCTCTTTTCAGGCCTACCGTTCCATTCTTTCCCCCAGTGGCCCAATATGGCCACTGGTGTTCTTGCTTATGGGCTTCAATGTCCCTTTCTTTTCCCTTAGGCCTCTTCGACCCATTTACTTACTTTGGACTTCCTCGGCCCATTTACTAACTCTGCATCCCATGGGCTTTTACTAACTTAATTGGGCTTCCCCGGCTCAATTTCCTTATTCTCATCCTTGAGATTCATGGGCTTGCCATTATCCCTTATGTACGGCCCCTTGATGCCCAGGCCCATCTGGGCCTCATTGTCTAACCTAGAGGTGCGGCCTACGGTCTAGCCCAGTGGTGTGACCCACGGCCCCGACCTTCCCCCTTCTGCCGTCCGAGATGCAAATCTAGGCCCACGCTAGATATAAACCCTGGCCTCGGCACCCAACTCTTGGTCGGTACCCTATTAGACATTAATGTGGGATATTCATCGAACAGGTCATCATTGGCATGCCCGACAGGGCCAGGATGCCTTGGCCGGGTGAGCTGATAGAGGTAGGAACCAAGTTCCGATGCCACTTTCACCTAACTTTCCACTTACGATCGATGATATTGGACCCCTACTTGCACTAACCACAATTGTAATCATGGCCTCTCCACCAACTTTAGAGCTATAAATATGAGAGGATTTGGAAAGAATGGGGGATTGGAAAAATAAGAGCTAGAGAGAACAGAGAGCAAAGGGGGAAAAGTGATCTCATTGGGTCCTTGTGCTAAGAACGGCCCAGGGTAGGAAATCCAAACCCACCACATAAGTAAGTTGTGAGAACAAGTGAGGCCCACCTTGTTAGTCGTATCCTTGTTGCGCACAATTGGCGCCGTCTGTGGGGATCTCCTACAACGCCGTGGTTCTGCTGGGACTCAATCCCAGGGACTGAAATGTCTAGGAGATGATTAGGGAGTGATGCAGAAAGTGGTTCAGTGGGATCTTCTTAGGGATCCTCATGGCGAGAAAGAAGGCAAAAGAGACGTGAAGACAGGGATCGCGAACAAGGGGAACAGTCCGGCCTCAGGGAGGGGTCTTATCAAACACAACACGGGATTTCGAATGCCTCGGGGCACGGGCAATTCGATGAAAGAGACGAAGAGCTCGAACGGCTGCGCAGGCTAGTGAGAGACCTGGAGTTTGAGGCAGGAAACCGGCACCGTAGGAGGGACGGGGATAACCAAAAGAGAAGAGGTAACACCGAGAATGATCGTTGCGAGACGGGTTCCTACCAATTCGGACGTCATCGTCACCGAGAAAGTTCCCACTCATGGGAATACTGTAGGCACCGGGAACGTACGCGTTCTCTAGAGTCCAGCCAGCACCGAGACCGCTCACGATCGCAGGGTTACACAGACCAAGATTCAGATGGCCCGGAAGAAAAACGACCCCATAATGTGGTAATGGACGCAATGAGCCGTGTGTTATGCAGAGCTGCCCGATCACCTTTCTCGGCTGACATCGAGGGGGCCCCTATGCCGGACAGATTTACCCGCCCCCTTTTCAACTCCTACGTTGGTAAAACGAACCCGGTAGAGCACGTAAGCCATTACATTCAAATGATATCCTTGCACACTCGTAACGACGCACTAATGTGTAAAGTTTTTCTCTTGAGCCTCGGCCCTACCACTTTGAGATGGTTTAACGGGTTACAGAAAGGCTCACTCCACAGTTTTGTGGAGCTGATACAAGAGTTTGCAACCTGGTTTGTGACGTGTAGCCGGGTGCCCCAACCGGTAGACGCATTGCTGTCCATGAAGATGAGGGCTGGGGAAACCCTACGCAGTTATGCTAGCCGATACTAGGAGCTCTACAATGAGATCGGCGGAGGAAACGAGAAGATTGTCGTGAGCACTTTCATAATGGGATTGCCCGAGGATTCCGGACTGAGGGAATCGTTGATGAAGAAGCCCCCCGAAGATATAAGGTAGTTAATGAGGCACATTGAAGAATACAAACGGTTGTAAGATGACCGGATTCAGAGCAAGGGCAAGGCGCCAATGATAAATCATCCCCGTTCAAACATCTTTCAACCAAGAACTTGGGGGAATTTGAGGATTCAAGAGCCGGAGACGCCGGTAGGGGAGGTGAACGCAATGTTCAAGGATCCAGTGCACAGAATTTTGGACAAGATTAAGCACGAGCTGTATTTCAGGTGGTCGAACAGGATGGCGGGTGACCCCTCTAGGAGAAATCAGAACCTGTACTGCACCTATCATAAAGACAAGGGCCATACTATCGAGTAATGCTGGGTGTTAAAAGACCACCTCGGGCAACTGGCTAAGGCTGGGCATCTAAAAGAGTTTGTAGTAAACGCGGGGGACAAGGGGATAGGACAAGGAGCTATGTAGGGGGGAAACCCCCTTCCGCCCCCACTCGGGATAATTAAGGTCATCTACGCGCCCCCAAGAAGCCTCGCCTTGGCAAGAAAAAAAGGGGTGTTAAATGTGGTGACGGTGGAGGACAGCTCGGGAGTGCAACTGACGGGAAAGAGGCTGAAGCTTACCCAGGAACCTATCGCTTTCAGTGATGACGATTTGGAGGGAACGATCCAGCCGCACGACGATGCGTTGATAGTTACTGCCCAGATAGGTGGGTTCCTGGTGAAAAGGGTGATGATAGACCAAGGGAGTGGGGCCGACGTGATGTATCCAGACTTGTATCGAGGACTTGGGTTAAGAAATAGGGACTTCTTAAAATACAGCACGCCTTTGGTCGGGTTCGACGGGAAAATCGTAATGCCCGAGGGGAAAATATCTCTGCCCGTGAATATGGGGGGCAAGGAGAAGGTGGTGATGTTTATAGTGGTGAATTCTTTCTCCCTATACATAACAATACTCGGCAGACCATGGATCCATGCAATGGGGGACGTCCCATCCACCCTGCACGTGAAAGTGAAGTTTCCTACCGAGCATGGTGTTACTGTGGTGAGGGGGAGCCAGTAGACAGCGAGACAATGCTTAATAGCCATGGTGAACCAGAGGAAGGAGACAACCGATCAAGGAGAGTGTGCCCAACAGAGGGATCCGCCACAGAGGGTCCTGTTATAGCAATTACAGGATGACCGAGGAAAGGTGGGGGGCGGTTGTGCGGAAGAAATAATGAAAGTAAGGATACTCCCAGACGCCGACAAGTGTTTTCATGTGGGGACAGGCATGGATGAGTAGGAAAAAGTGGAAATGTTGTTGCTCCTTGTACGGAACGCAAATGTTTTTGCATGGAGCCCATATAAGGTGCCCGGGCTGGACCTTGAATTCATCGTCCATAGACTTAGAGTTAATCCCTCGATCCCCCCTAAGAAGCAAAGGCCTAGGAGGTCGGCCAAAGAGCACGCTAAGGCTGTAAAAGCAGAAGTCCAAAGGCTGAAGGATGCTGCGGCAATAAGGAAAATTTTCTTCTCAGAGTGGTTACCGAATACCGCGGGAGTGAAGAATAAGAATGGTAAGTGGAGAGTTTGCGTGGACTTCACGGACCTGAACCGAGCATGCCCATAAGACCCATTTCTCGTGCCTAAGATCGACCAGTTGGTGGACGCTACATATAGGTACCTAAGAATGAGCTTCTTGGATGCTTTTCAAGGGTATCACCAGATCACCCTAGCGCCTGAGGATCAGGAGAAGATGAAATTTATCTCCCCGGAAGCTAACTGTCATTACACAGTGATGCCCTTCAGGTTAAAGAATGCCGGGGCCACGTACCAACGAATGATGACAAGAATGTTCCGAGATAAGATAGAGCGCACGGTTGAAGTATATATTGATGACATGGTGGTGAAGAGCAAGCAAGTGGCATGGCATGCGGAGGACCTTCAAGGTGTTTTCGAGGTTCTTCGACAACACAAGTTGCGACTCAATACCGAGAAGTGTGCGTTTGGTGTTGGGGCCTGAAAGTTCCTGGGATATTTGATTACTAAGTGGGGGATAGAGGTCAACCCCGATCAAATTGAGGCGGTGAAAAGGCTGAAGCCACCGAGTAACCCAAGAGAAGTGCAAGTGTTAACCGTGGTGTTGGCCGCCCTTAATTGGTTCATCTCCAAATTCGCAGATCGCTGCTGGCCATTTTACCAACTCCTAAAGAAGTGGACAGGCTTTCAATGGAACGAAGAATGTGACAAAACTTTTATGGATTTGAAGGATTATTTGGCGCGGGCCCCCATGCTGACAGCGCCAAAGCCGGGTAAGGATTTGTTCATGTACCTGACTTCGTCCGAACACGCCGTGAGCGCCGTACTGCTGAGGGATCGAGGAATCCAGCAACCCATGTATTACATCAGCAAAACCCTAGTAGATGCCGAGACGAGGTATTTACCACTAGAGAAGCTTGTCCTGGCCCTTATCCATGCTACGAGAAAGTTGCCGCACTACTTTCAGGCTCATATGGTTTATGTCTTGACTGATATCCCCTGCAATCATTATTGAAGAGGTCAGACTTCACGGGCAGAATAGCAAAATAGGGAACACGGCTTGGTTCTTTCGACATCCGTTACCGGCCACGAAGCTCGGTGAAGGGCCAGGTCCTTGCAGACTTTGTCGCTAAATTCTCCCCAAGGAGAAGTGGGGAAGTGGTGTGCCATGTCGAGGCCCGCTCGTGGAAGGTATTTGTGGACGGGGCGTCGAGCTCCGCGGGATCTGGTGCAGGGATCATTGCCATCTCCCCAGATGGAATACGATAGAACATTCGTTCAGGTTGGGCTTCAGAGCCTCCAATAATGAAGCGGAATACGAAGCCTTGCTGGCCGGGCTGAGAACAGTCTTATGTTCAGGAGCCCAGGACGTAGAGGTGTATTCAGATTCGCGTCTCGTGGTCAATCAAGTGCAAGGCAGTTTTGAAGCCAGAGATCTCCGGATGAAAGCCTACCTGGAAAAGGTGAAGGAATCAATAACCAGCTTTAGCACGATAAAGATTTTCCAAGTGGCCTGAACGCAAAATAGACATGCCAACTCACTCGCCACATTGGCATCATCTGTAGCCGAAGAAATACCTCGGCTAATCAAAGTCGAACTCGTGCCTGAGCCGAACATCAGGGTAACTGACGATCCGGGAATGGCAAGGAGAAATATCGCGGCAGTTACAACACTTGGGCCATGCTGGATGGACCCCATCATTAACTTTCTGGCAGAGGATAAACTCCTGAGCGACGAGAAGGAGGGAAATAAGATCCGGAGAATGGCGCCTCGGTATTGGCTGTCAGAAGACCAGACGTTGTATCAGAAGTCGTTTGGGGGGCCATACCTTTTGTGCTTACACCCAGTGAGGGCGGGCAAGCTCCTGACCGAGCTGCATAATGGGATATGCTACAGTCATGTTGGGAGTCGATTATTGGCGCACCGGGCAATGACTCAAGGGTTTTTGTGGCTTCAAATGCAAAGAGAAGCCGCTAAGTATGCACGTAAGTGTGAACAGTGTCAGAAGCACGCGAACCTAATCCATCAGCCTGCCGGCCACTTGAACCCAATCAGCAATCCCTGGCCTTTTGCCCAGTGGGGGCTGGATATCATCGGCCCATTTCCCCGGGCAACAGGTAATCGAAGGTTCGTGTTGATAGCTGTCGACTATTTTACCAAATGGGCTGAAGTAGAAGCTTTGGCCAACATCCGAGACGTGGATGTAAAGAAGTTCGTATGGAAGAACATCGTCACAAGGTTTGGAGTGCCAAACTCTCTTAAATCAGACAATGGGCTGCAATTCGACAGCCGGGCCTTCCGAGAATTTTACGGTGACCTCGGCGTCAAGAACAGATACTCAACTCCAGCTTACCCCTAGGGTAATGGTCAGGCCGAGGTTGTGAATAAAGCAATTGTGAATGGGCTGAAGAAGAAGTTGGAGGGTGCAAAGGGGAACTGGGTTGAGGAGCTGCCTAAAGTCTTATGGGTGTACCGGATAACTCCAAGGAGGTCCACTGGGGAAACCCCATTCTCCCTTACTTACGGTGCGAAAGTCGTGATACCAACCGAGGTGAATTTGTGTAGCGCACGAGTTGCAGGATTCGACCCCGCCCATAACGATGAGATGATGGTGGGATGCTTGGACAAGTTGGAAGAATGCCGTGAAGTGGTGGCTATACGGCTGGCCGAGTATTAGCAAAAGCTAGCTCAGAGGTATGGCCAGAACGTAAAAACGAGGGAGTTCAGCGCTGGAGATTTCGTTCTGAGAAAAGCTGTGGGGAACATGCGAGATACGAGCTCCTGGAAGTTGGCACAGACATGGGAAGGGCCTTACAGGGTCACCGCTGTCGTCGGCGTAGGGGCGTACTACTTGGAGGACCTGGACGAGAGACCGCTGCCCCAGCCGTGGAACGTCCATAACCTCAAAAGATTCTATCACTAATGAGCTATATTGTAAATTGTGAGTTTAGTGTAACACTGAACCGGTCTAACTGATGAAGATGATGACGGTTGCCTGTGCAAAGTTTTTCAATTTTGTTATTGCGTCTCTGTTCGAATTCATTTCCTGATCAAATAAATATATATATATATATATATATATCCTAAGGATAGAAACCTTACTCTTGGTTCGATTTCATTCACCGAGCAAGTGGAAACCTTAACGCTAAAAAGAAAATATCCTAAGTATAGAAACCTTGCTCCCGGTTCGATTTCATTCATTGAGTAGGTGGAAACCTTAATGCTAAGAAAATATCCTAAGGACAGAAACCTTGCTCTCGGGTCAATTTCATTCATCGAGCAGGTGGAAACCTTAACGCTAAGAAAATATCCTAAGGACAGAAACCTTGCTCCCGGTTCGATTTCATTCATCGAGCAGGTGAAAACCTTAACGCTAAAAAGAAAATATCCTAAGGACAGAAACCTTGCTCCCGGTTCGATTTCATTCCTCGAGCAGGTGGAAACCTTAACGCTAAAAAAAAAAAAATCCTAAAGACAGAAACCTTGCTCCCGATTTGATTTCATTCACTAAGTAGGTGGAAACCTTAACGCTAAAAAAATATCCTATGGACAGAAACCTTGCTCTCGGTTCAATTTCATTTACCGAGTAGGTGGAAACCTTAACGCTAAAAAAAAAAAATCCTAAAGACAGAAACCTTGCTCCCGGTTCGATTTCATTCACCGAGCAGGTGGAAACTTTAACGCTAAAAAGAAAATATACTAAGGACAGAAACCTTGCTCCCGGTTCGATTTCATTCATCGAGCAGGTGGAAACCTTAACACTAAAAAAAAAAATCCTAAAGACAGAAACCTTGCTCTCGGTTTGATTTCATTCACTGAGTAGGTGAAAACCTTAATGCTAAAAAAATATCCTAAGGACAGAAACCTTACTCTCGGTTCGATTTCATTTATCGAGTAGGTGGAAACCTTAACGCTAAAAAAAAAAAATCCTAAGGACAGAAACCTTGCTCCCGGTTCGATTTCATTCACCGAGCAGGTGGAAACCTTAACGCAAAAAAATATCCTAAGGACAGAAACCTTGCTTCCGGTTCGATTTCATTCACCGAGTAGGTGGAAACTTTAATGCTGAAGATATCTTAAGGACGGACACCTTTTGCCCGGTTGGATTCCGCATACCGATAAAATTGACATCCTATTAAACGCTATCTGGGAACGGAAGTTCGCACCTTGGTTCAACACACCCTGTATTTTGCCGAATAATAAATAAACAGGCACACATGAAAAATGAAAGAGTTGTACAGTGCAGGTAACAAGAAGATAAGCGTCACATAAGCATGGAAAAACATACAAATTAAACCATTGTCCTGTCACCAAAACCCGGTGACCATAAGAACTAAAAGTAAAACGAAGTAATAACTGTTTAGCCACCACAGGCCGGTGACGTAGGCCAACTTAAAAAAAAAAAAAAAAAAAAAAAAAAAAAAAAAAAAAAAAAAAAAAAAAAAAAAAAAAAAAAGGGGGAACATCAACAGTCTTATCCGCAATTTCAATCTGAGATTCAGTGGTGCATGTCTGGGCGGTAGGATTGGTTTGTTGTTGGTCAGCATGCTCTTGAACTACGGCCTCTCTAAGCTGACCGGCAGACTGCAGAACGCTGGTGGTTTCGCATCATCCCTTTCCACGTGGGCATCTATTTGCTGCACCAACTCCATCAAGCTCTCCGTGTCTTCTTCATCAATGGGCGCCTGGGGATTCTGCGTGATCGGGGCAAAGCTGGGAAAGGGTATCTGGCTAGGATCTTTGAGGGGGGAATCCTCAGGGACCCCTGTGACCTGCAAGGCGGCTAACCACCCAGCCTCAAAACCCAACTTCCTTGCTTGATTCATGACCGATTCCACAGAATTTTTTGCATTCGTGAACCCTTCTTGGTACCATTTTTCTTCGGCAGCTTCCAGTGCAGTCTTAGGTCAGCGAGCTCCTCAACTTGGGAAGTAGTCAGACTTATCGCCTTGGCTAACTTCACGTCCGTTTCTTTCTACTTCACCAAGAGCTCTGCACACCTACTCTCCGCCTAGGCCCTGGCCTTCTCCGCAGCAGCAACTTTCTTCTCGGAAGTTTCAGCGGCTTTCGTTTTTTCCTTCGCTTTCTTAGTCACTGCCTCCTTGGCTCCCCTCTCCCAGTCCACGTCCTCGGAGACCTCCTTCAGGAACCCGTCAATAATGTGGGCCAGCTGAGTAGCTTAATAAAGCCCCGGGGGTCAGTATAGCAAGAAAACAAAACGCATACACTCGATAAAAAGCAGGACGGGTCACCATGTCCTCACTATGCTCAGATTCTGCGTCTGAAAGGTCAGTAATGTCAACGGCTGCTCGCTCGATCGTTACCATAAAATTCTCAGGCTCTACTTGTTCTTCAGGAGGGTCGGGCTCTTCCTCGGCGGGGGCTGCCTCCTCAACCGGCACGTGAGCATGTTCACGCAAGCGTCGAGACACGCTCTCCGTCGATTCGTCCCGTATTAGTGCAAGCTCGTCCGAACGAGTGTAACGCGAACCTAGCTCTTGAGCTTCTCCTGTCGTTAGGCTTGGCGACAAAAGGTTTGCGTGTCGAACGTCAATGTAAGAAAGGAGGGGACTGTCTACCAACAGCGCTTGCTTGAACGGCTGCCAAGTGGAGTACACCGGTTCGACCCTGAGAATTAAATGGGACGCCCGGAGCTGTCCGTCCCAATGGACAAATATCTCGGACCTGAGAACAAAATTCAGATCCCTAACGTGGACTGCCCTGGCGTCCAAGATGAACATTTTGCCGTCTGAGAAAGAAAACAAGGGAGATAATGTCAACTAAGTGACATGAAAATAGGAATAAAAGTGACAGCAACTACGAAAGAATGATAAATGTATGAGTATGTGCAAGTAGAGTATCATAATAGAGTTCAGGGGGGCGGAAGTTAATACGAACCCACTTCGCAGCGTGAAAAGGGACAATGGACGTCCCCAGCAAACCAGTTGTCGCGCACCCGAACGAACTCCCCGGCAGAGTTCCTATTGGAGTCAGGTAGGCATGATATCAACCGCACCCGTTTATCTCTAACCTTTAAATAATAGTTAGAATTCTTATTCCCACACAAGCTGTACATGTGGTTTATGTCATGATGATTTAGGTGTAAACCGAATGTTTGGTTCAGCCTGCTGACACAACTGACTACCCGGTAAAAATTTGGGAGGAGTTGGTCAGGGTACAACCTATAATATCTAAGTGTGTCTATTAAGAGAGGGTTTACAGGAAACCTGACCCCACCCTCCATGATGGACATTAAGGGGAAGAAGGCAGTTTGACCCCCTCTGTAGAAGTCGAATTCATTATCATGGCAGTATGCCACCTCCACATCATCGGGAATGTCAAATTTGCCTAAAGGTAGCCAAAGACGCTGTGGTGTTCAACAGGTAAGCATACCCCATTTCAAAACCCTAAAGCAAGAGAGGAAAGATGCTAAAGTAAAACAGGAAACTTACTCAAGGATCTAAGGAAGGAAAGAGGACTCTGGCAGGCGGGTGAACATAAGGACGAGTGCTCGGCAGAGAGAAATTTTGGAGGAAATGACTAACAGAAATTGTGAAATAGATTGGTATAAACTATTTATAGGAACCAAGGATGGAGAGGAGGCGTCTGATCAATCATAATGGGGCTCAGTTAACCAGGGATTTGAACGGACTCCAATGCCACCTAACACATGTCCTTCGGTACGCAAACCATCAAATAATGATGACGGCTGGAACGGACGTTCTGAAATGGCGTGACTTTTAATAGCGCATTAATGAACTCCTGGGAATGCCTTAACTCCTGCCTTTGGACCTTCCCAAGAGGGCTTTCCCCATGGTTCCTTGATTCTTCCCGTCGGCCGGGCATGAATCAATGGGGGGCTATTGTACGGCCCCTTGATGCCCAGGCCCATCTGGGCCTTATTGTCTAAGCCAGCGGTGCGGCCCACAGTCTAGCCCAGTGGTACGACCTAAGGCCCCGACCTTCACCCTTTTGCCGTCCGAGATGCAAATCTAGGCCCATGCTGGATATAAACCCTGGCCTCGGCACCTAACTCTTGCTCGGTACCCTATCAGACATTAATGTGGGATATCCACCGAACAGGTCATCATTGGCATGCCCGGCAGGGCTAGGATGCCTTGGCTAGGCCAGCTAGTAGAGGTGGGAACCAAGTTTCGATGCCACTTTCACCTAACTTTCCACTTACGATCGATGATATTGGACCCCCTACTTGCACTAACCACAATTGTAATCATGGCCTCTCCACCAACTTTAGAGCTATAAATATGAGAGGATTTGGAGAGAATGGGGGATTGGAAAAATGAGAGCTAGAGAGAACAGAGAGCAAAGGGGAAAAAGTGATCTCATTGGGTCCTTGTGCTAAGAACGACCTAGGGCAGGAAATCCAAATCCACCACACAAGTAAGTTGTGAGAACAAGTGAGGCCCATCTTGTTAGTCTCATCCTTGTTGCGCACACCTTACTTTCTTTGTTTATATCGCTTTAGGCCTATCGTGGCCCATTCTCTCTTTTTCCTACCATATACTGCCCATGGGTGCCATTTCTCTCTTTCCGGGCCTTTTAGGCCCATTTGCTTCCTCAAGACCCAATTGTTTATATTATGGGCCTGTGATCCATTATTCCTACCACTTGGGCTTAATGGTTTTGCTTGTCATTCTGCTGCTGCCCGTATTGCTGGGTTGGGCTTCCGTTTTTCTATTCGGATTCCAAAAATGACCCTCAACATTTAGCCCTCTGAACATATGGAGCATTTCTGCGGTCCATATGTGAATGAAAAGACCTTCCTGTCCTTTTTGTTTCCCCTCTTTCTTTTCCTTCGCGGGCTTTTTTGAAACTGTGGACCCTTTCTCATATATATATATATATATATATTTTTTTTTTTTCCCTGCCGTGAACAGTAGTGACTCTTCGAATTTCCCAGAATGGTGGTTATCTTAAGACATAACCGCCGCTTCATTAATTTTGTTTTTCTTTTGATGGCTGACCAGTCGCCTCCCTTCAAGCCGGTATTAATGACTCAGGTATTTAAGAAGAAAGCCCCTTTGAAATCCAAACACAAATTCCTTCTTTTCTAAAACATTGTATCTGTCTCTCTCCCTTCACCGTCTTCTTCTCTTTGAATACCCATACCCATTTTACTCCGATCGAACCTTTGCATAATGGCGCCAGTGAAAAGCCAAGGTTCTTCCCACCACAAAGGGAAAGAGACCGTGTCCGATTTCCTGCCGGACAAGAGATGGCGAGAAGGCCGTGTACTCCAAATCGGACCATTCTGATGAGGAAGAGGCACCGCGCGATCTAGACAGTGAGTGCGCCCCTCTCATTAACCCTTGGTATAATGCCCATCCTCATTTCCCCATAGTTCCTAGTGATTACATGCCGCCACCGCCAGGCCGTGTGTGGCTTGCTTTGTGCTGGCAAAACCCCGATATTTCTTGGGCTCCGGTGTCTTCCTCTTTCTCCGATTTGGTTATTCGTCGGGGCATTTCACTCTCGGTGTCGATTCACTTCGAGTTTGGCTCGGGCACTGCCTTGGGTTGGAAGGAGTGGGTTGATAGGGAATTGTCCGATACGGCCTTTATGGGTCTGCTACAGCGGGCCGGTCTTTTGAAGGCCATTGTCTTATCCCGAAGCCTTTCCAATTTTCGCGACCTCTACAACCTCCGTCACTTGGTCTGCCGCTGGTGTGCCACCACCCACACATTCTTCTTCTCCTGTGGTGAACTAACTGTGACCTTTGAGGACGTGGCCAACCAACTGTTCTTGCCAATCCTTGGCGATGTGGATCCTGCCACCATAGAGCTTTCTCCGGTGGAAGAAGCCATCGAGGTTGAGTTGAGAAAAAGGATGGCCGGAAATGCTAAGTTATCGTACTGGGTTAGTTCTTCCTCTAAATTCTCTGCTGCCGCCCACCACGCGGCTTTTGTTGCAAGTTTGTCTTTGGCTCCCACCCCCACTATGCCATCAAGCCTTTGTCCTTTTCGTTTAACTATCAAAATATCTGCCGAGGTGAGCTTGCTGCTGGGCCCTATGTTTTTAGGGCATTTGTATGTTCAATTGGATATCCTGTGAAGTGACGAGAGCCAGGCGGGCTCCTACCACATAGTCACTTCCTCTGTTCACAGCACCATCCTGCAGCAATTATTGTTTGAGTGCAGTGCTTAATACTTGGCGAAATGTAGGCTTGTTCGTTTCGCGAAGGAGAAGTACCATTCATGTCCGCGAGTGATCACTGACTTCTGCGGCAGGTTTGAATCCGATTTCCCTCTGGCTTTTCGTTGGTCCGGTTTAAAGCCTATTGGTCATTCAGCTGTTGAGTCTTTTAATAGAGGTACTGATTTTACTTGGAGAGCTTATAGGAACTTAGGTAAGGGTTATACGTGCATTGATTCTGCTATGGGTTCATTTACTGATACCATTGGGACCACCACTCCTTTGGCTGGTTTCGATAAGATGGGAATTACCTACTTGGCAGCCACCAATATCGTATGGTTGCCTTATTTGGCTGATGAAAGTGTCAGGTTTGTGCACTACCCTACCAATCGGGTAAGTAGGCAATTTGGGCTGGATCAGGACATTCCTGATGATCTCTCATTTCTCATGGAATCTCCTACTTCAATTCGGCCTTTCCTGCGACACACTGCCTTCGAATTTTGGGGACAACGTTTCAGTGCAGTTACAGTTTCTGGCTTCTTGAGGGAGGGTCTTTATACTCCTGCCATGCATGGTTATTGGTAGGCTATGATGACCTCGTTTGGACAAGAGTTGGTAGGTAGTCGCGGTTTTTCCCTTATCCCTCCTGATGGGCTTGGTATGCTTGTCTCACCTAACCCTCGGTTGCTTCTGCCTTCCAAGTCCGTTTTAGCCTATGCCAAGGAGTAAAGTTGTTCTGCCATTTTTAAGTGGGATGAGGAGAAGAAAGGATGGTGTTGGCTCGCGGGTGATTTTCCTCCTGGTTGGGAGAAGAAAGTTAAGGTAACCAATATTCCTGCGCCGGTCAAGAAAGGTCCTGCCAAGCTTAAGTCCGCAAGCTAGCCCAAGCCTACTGTTCTATAGCTAGTCACAGATGCTCACCTTTCTAGCAGGACAAGGGGTAGTAAGAGAAAGACGACTTCCTATCCTGTGTCTGTTGCTGAGCGAAGGGTACGTCATGTTAGAAAAATTTGCCTTGTCTTCTGTGTTTTGACTTTAACTTTCCTGTGGCTAACTCATGTCATGCCTACTAACTTCTTTCTTTAACATTGTCTCTTGTTCCCCTTTTTCTTTGCAGTCTAAGCATAAGAAGGATGTGTCGGCCACCCATCCTATTGAGTTTGATGAGCCTGAATTTGAGGTATATCTCCTTTCCCTCATTCTTTCCTCTTTCTCTTTCTTTTTTTACACGTATTTCGCCTACCACGTGTCTTCGTCTGTTTTGATCAACCGTGGATTCCTTTATTCTTTACCACACCTGTATATATATATATATATATATATCTTTCTTTTGCCTTCCAGGATCAGCCCGAGCCCCTTTCCATTTATCATCCTACAGCCGAGGAGCTCTCTGCTTCCATGGGTACACCCGTAAAGGGTTCTTCTGATGGGGCTGGTGAAGCATTTCAGACACTTGTCATTTTCGTTGCTACATATGGAGTTCTTGCCGAGGCTCCTAGCCTTCCCACCGGACCGGTACCCAGAGAAGAGGGTACTCATACTGAGGGGGTTAGCGAGACCACTCCTATCTTGGTCGAAACACCTGCTCCTCCAAAGGAAGTTGTTCCTCCTGCCCTCACTCAGACCAAGGCTGTTCCACCTGTCACGCCCCTTATCATTTCCACCAATGACCCCTTTGTGGCTCTATCTCAGGCTGTGAAGGACGGTTCTTCCTAGGTAGTTACTCCTTCCTCCATTCCTAGTTCTGCCACCCGCTGGCCCGAGGCTGATTTATCCTCCGAGGAGTCCGAGGACATTCTTGAGGACCCCGAGGATGAACCCATCCTGGTGAAGAGGATTTCTGAGTCTGAGGAAGAAGGGGGCACTCCACCCGAGGCTAAATTCATGGGTATGCCTCCTCTCCTTTTTATTTTTGGCTAAGTTCACTTTTCCCCTTTTTACTTGCTGAGTTCACTTTTCCCCTTTTACTTACCTGTCTACTTTCTTTATTTGCAGAGACCTTTGAGGGGCTAGGCATTGCAGCAAGCGTAGGGGCGCCTGCAGCAGCTATTCCTGTCTCGTCCACGACACCCATTCCTGTTGTATTCTCTGCACCAGCTTCTACCATATTTACAGCGTCAGTTTCTACCATTCCCTCCGTGCCTGTTTCTGTTTTTCCTACAGTCCCCATTATTACTGGCCTTGGTAAGCCATCTTTTCCCCTATCTCTTTCTTCATTTTTGGGTTTGTCATTTCATGCTTTGTGTTTTTCTTGACAGGTCCACTCCCTACGATCCCTCCTCATTTCGAAGTGGGTAGTAGTTTCGCCACCATTCCAGATCCTGTGGCCAAGGCTGCAGCCTTTTTTGCACGTTTTGACCAGTCTGAAGTTAATGAATTTGGTCCTGCGGATTTTTGGGGCTCCGGGCCTCCTTACATAGATTTCCATGGCTTCAGAATCCCCGAGGACTGTGCTTCTCATTTGGTGATGATCTATAACGACTGTAGGGACTTCATGCAGGGATTTCAACTTGGCCGACCCGCTAGAGAGCATTTTCTAAGGATGTTGGGCAGTGTGTTGAATGACATTGAGCACAACTTTGTTGACATCGTCTCTACTGAAAGGATCCTGCAATGGAAGGCTGTGGTGCAGGAGCTTATTAGCATTGGTTTTGCTGTGGAGTTTATCTTGAATCACTTTCGAGAGATTGCCCAAGCTGTTTTCATGAGGAGAGTCCAGCCTACTGTTGATGCTATTGACTCACACCTTGAGGTTCTGAGAAAGGAAGTGGCAGATTTGGAGGGCCGTCGTGAGCGTCTTCTTTCCAGTATCGGCGGATTTGGTCGTTTTGGGGATCAACCACTCATTTCTGGACTCTATTGATAATGATGCAGTTTCTTCTTTGTTTTGTTGTTTCTTTCGCTTTACTACTCTATCTAGTACATTATGTTTCCTATAACATCTATTTGGTTAGTTTGCCACAGTTTGGGTTTGTAACCCATAATGCTACACTTTGCTATTATTTATGGCTTTTGCTATGGCATATTATGATAATACTTCGTGCTTTTCATTACATCCTCATTGAATGCGAGTTACAAAAGAAATTCTATCTTGTGACATAATCACTTGAAAGATGGAAACGGTAGAAGGAAACATAAGGGTTCTTCATCAAAACAAAAGAAAAAGGGCAATCACATGAGTTTTCTCCTTAGGCATAATAATGCTACAGCCATTTCCCGTTGATGGGATCCATTAAGTCTCTGCCGTTCATTTGAGTTAAACGGTAATACCCACTTGAGTGCGCCTCCCTTATCACAAAGGGTCCTTCCCACTTCGGTGCAAACTTGGATGGTCCTGCCAGGCCTCTTCTAACATAGTCTGCCACTTTCAGAACAAGTTGTCCTTCCACAAACTCTCTCTCTTTTAGTCATCCTGCCGTAGGCCTCAGTCATCTTTTGCTTGTATCTGCGGCTGCGTTCCTGGGCCTTTTCTCTTTTTTCGTCAAGTTCTTCTAAGTCTTCGCACCTTTCTGCTACAAAGACTTCTTCTTCCCCTTCTTTTTCTCGCATCTGCATGACTCTTAGAGATGGGGTCATTATCTCTGCTGAGCTCACCACTTCAGTTCCGTAGACTAAGGAAAAAGGTGAAAAACCTGTGGCTGACTTAGGCAAACTTCTATAAGCCCAAAGAGCGTTTGGCAAGTGCGTTGCCCATCTTCCAGTATACTCTTGGCTCATTTTACTAATAATCTTTATGAGAGTCTTATTCATTGCCTCTTCTTGCCCATTTCCTTGGGGGTAATAAGGCGATGATCGGTGGTGCTTAACTTGGTAGAACTCTAGCATCTTCCTCACCTCATTGTTGATGAAAGGTGTACCATTGTCACTGATGATCTTGTGAGGCACTCCAAACCTCACAACTATGTTCTCTTTGATGAAATTTGCCACTGCTCCTCCTATGGCTTTACGAAGTGGTACTGCCTCTGCCCATTTAGTAAAATATTCTGTAACTACTAGTATCCATATGTATCCACGTGATGGAGGATTAACCGGTCCTACCAAATCAAGCCCCCAAGTGTGGAAGGGCCATGGGGTTACTGTTAGGATTAGTGCCCTTAAATCCTATTGAGTGATGCTATGTATGATATTAAGTTTGACATTGTGTATGACATTATGTATGACTTAATATTGTGTTTAATAGATTTGTTCTATTATTATCTGAAATAGTGGTAACATGAATATTTGGACATTATCATATAGTCCATGAGATGCATAGTATGTGATTTATGTGAAGAGTCACAGAAGATGTAAATCACAAGTTCTTTGTAAACTCAGAATTATAGTTCGTAGTCGGTGATGAAATTGGGCGTTTCATCTGCGAAGACTATAACATATCAACTACGATGATTTGTCTTGATCATGGAAATGGAGACTTCTAGTTGATGTGTTAATATGTTTTAAGAGTTAAGACATATTGAACTGGACCGCCGTGAGATTTGTTATTTGCCTAAGGACTGTCAAATGAATAATAAATCTCACGACTTGTATTTGCATGAACTCTTAATCCTGAGAGAATAATGAACCTGATCATGAGGTGTAGGTTGCTTTGATATATCAGGAGTGAGATCTATAGTAATGGTCAAAACCTCAGTATGTTGGGCAGCCACATTTAATGTTGATGGAACATGTATTCTCAAGATGGAATTCATAGTCTCTTAACGGAGATATAAAGTATTCCCTTGAGATAAGTTTAATGAGTTTGTTATTCAGAGAGTTAGGCCTAACCACTTTAGTGAGACTAAAGTATATATTTATGGAATAGGATTTCATAAATATATAATGAATAACATTAAAGGATTAAACCGGGTACTCAAGGATCAAGATGTAGTAATTTACAAAGTGACAGTCTACATTATTAACTTTGTATTACTACGAATATTTTATGAAGGGGTTGCATGTATAATAAAGTCTTGGGATACAATATATAGATAAGACCTAGAGTGCAACTATATTTATATAGTGGTATTAAATATAGTTAATGGTAACTTTGGACTTGTCAAGAGTTGACAGAAAAGCCCAAGACCCATTGGAGCTAGTGTCTTATTGGTCCCTTTTGGTCCCACTCCAATCCACACACTTAAGCCCAATTGGTAAGGCCCAGAAGGCCAGTCCAATTAGATATATTGGTTAGATACAAAGGGAAAAACGTACAGAATTATATTGGTAAGAAAAACATCATTGTAATGGTGTGGAAGTGAGTGAAAGTCACTCTCATATAATCCCTTTGTTACCAATTGAGAGACCACACATCTTGGGCGTTAGTGGAATTGGAGTGAAGATTAAAAGTATTCCCAAGTGCTTCAATCTTCGGTTTTGGAATTCATCGCTTCAAGGTACGATCTCTTGTTCTCAAATTCTGAAATTTACTTTATGCATGTTATCAATATCGAATGAAGTAGATCCGTTTCAAAACTTATTTTCCGCTGCATTCACATTCAATCCCATCAAATGGTATCAGAGCGGTCTTCAATTTGGTATTGTATAACATGTTTTGTGAGTTTTAGAATTAGAGATGATAGTTTCATATTGTTAGAAGATTAAGTTTCTTAATTTTCTGCATGTTGTTGAGACTATGTTTTGATGAAGACTGAAATTGATGTTATGATATTGTTTAAATTTAAATTTAAGTATGTTAAATTGAATCTTTAGGCATTAGCATCAATGAATTTCAGTTTTGACATCAAACTCTGTCTGTAATGTTCAAATGTTGAATGTTCATTCATGAAAAACGAAGAAAACTGCCTTTGGAAGAATTCTGGAAATTTGAAATTCGCGATTTTCAATCGATCGAAAATCACTTTTGATCGATCGAATGAGACAGTGATCAGATTCTTTAGATCAATTGATTTTCGATTGCTAGTCGATCGATCGAATCTGTTTTTCGATCGATCGAGAGGCAATCGAGTATCAATCGAAAGAGTCAGATGATCAAGCTCGAATTTCTTAATTTTTTCGATCGATCGAGGGGCACTTTCGATCGATCGAAAGAAAGAAAATCAGAAATTTTTCTAAGTGTTTTCACATGTTAAAAGAGTAAGACTATGTGTAATTAAATTATGCATGTTTTAAAACTAAAAACCTTTTTCTTTTAAAACATCTAGTGGGAGAGAGATACAAGGGTTGTATCTCATGGCCTCCATTGTTGGTTTAAAGTAGTGTGATTAAGCACCTCGCCTTGGCGTATATGCCTTGCTCCCTTCGGAGGGTGTTTGATTCATGGTACTATGGGTTAAACTTCTTAGGGATAGATGAAATGTGTTTTATACTGAGAACGACCACGCTTCCGTGGAGTTACTTGGTTATTCACATTGATTCTAGGCAATGGTATACACTAGACTAAGTGTAATGTTAACCTCCCTTCGGAGCTATGTCATTATTACTTAGAGGCTGAAGGGAAAACGACAAATTATTTTTGTTTGGTAAGAGTTACCATGATAGCATTAATAATGAGAATGTTTCTCACCTAATCATAGTGATTAGTATGACCTCGCTTCCGAGGAATATTAATTGCGGGATTGAGTTGTCGTTGCATATATTATATTATGGTTTTATTAAGGTTCCATACTATATGTTTATATGCTAAATTGATAATGTCCAGTTTATTGATTATATTCATGTTTATTGTTTTCAGATATAGAACATGGCATCATTTAGTCCACTTGTAACTATTCTTAATCAAAACAAACTGACTGGATCCGACTATGTTGACTGGAAAAGAAACTTGGACATAGTTCTCACTGCTGAAGAGCATAAATATGTTCTTACTAAACCATGTCCTAGCTTTCCTTCATTAGATGCACCTCCTGAGGTAAAACAACGATATGATCGTTGGCAGAAATCTAATGAGATGGCCAAGTGCTACATCCTAGCATCTATCTCAAATGTTCTACAGCATCAAATACAAGATGTAGAACTAGCTTCAGACATCATGCAAAGTCTGAAGGAGATGTCTGGAGAGCAAGGTCGTTCTGCAAGGCAAGAGACCATGAGGCAAATTTATAATACCAGAATGGCTGAGGGTACTTCAGTAAGGGAGCATTGTCTTACAATGATCTCTCATCTGAATACATTGGAAGTTTTAGGTGCCGATATAGATGGAGAATCCCAAGTGGATATGATACTCCAGTCGCTACCAGAATCATTCAAGGAATTCAAACTGAACTATAATATGAACAAAAAGATTTATACCTTGTCTGAATTAATGAATGAATTGGTAGCGGCAGAAGGTATTCTTGGTACTTCTAATGTTGAAGCCAATGTTGGTGAAGCTTCTACTTCTCAACCTAAGTCGAAAGGCAAGGGTAAGAAGAAGAAGAAGAAGGACTTCACAAAACAAGAGGGTAAACAAATTGCCTTAGGGGTTGCTGATAAAGGAAAGAAGATCAAAGGAAAGTGTTTCCATTGTGGTGAGAAAGGACATTGGAAGAGGAATTGTCCAGTATTCAAGGCTGCCAAGAACAAAGGTATGATTAATACATTCCTCTTGAAATATGTTTGGTACAGAATCCCACGGATTCCTGGTGTGTGGATTCAGGTTGTACTAATCATATCTGCAATTCCTTGCAGGGGTTCCAAGAGACCAGAAAGCTTAAAGAAGGGGAGTTGTTTCTTACTTTGGCTGATGGGAGCAAGATTCCAGTTGTAGCTGTTGGTGTTTGTAATTTATGTTTTGAATCTAGAGTTTTAATATTAGAAGACTGTTTGTATGTACCTAATGTACGTAGGAATTTAATTTCAGCTACTTACTTAGGTAAACATGGATATTGTGTTATCCTGAAAGACAATGTTGTAATAAAGAAGGATAAAATGTTTATCTGTTCTAGCAATATTGTGGATGGTCTTTATATTTTAATTCCTGATAAGCATGAATTATATAATTCTGAATTAGATGCTAACTCTCATGTAAAATCATTAAAGAGAAAATTTCCTTCTACTAGTGATGCATATCTCTGGCACTTGCGTTTGGGTCATATTAATTCAAATAGGATTCAAAGACTGATCAAAGATGGACTTTTAAAGCCCATGGACTTTGATGAATTACCAGTTTGTGAATCTTGTTTGGAAGGTAAAATGACCAAACGACCTTTTAATGCAAAAGGTAAAAGAGCCCAAGGTTTACTAGAGCTAGTGCATTCTGATGTTTGTGGTCCTATGTCAATCCAGGCAAGAGGTGGCTATAAGTATTTCATCACTTTTACTGATGATTACTCAAGATATGGTTATGTGTACCTGATGAGACTGAAGTCCGAAGCCTTTGAAAAGTTCAAAGAGTTTAGGGCTGAAGTTGAGAATCAATTAGGTAAACACATAAAAGCCATTCGATCTGATCGTGGTGGTGAATACCTTCTTGGGGATTTTAAGGATTACTTATCTCAAAATGGAATTGTATCCCAATTGGCTGCACCTGGTACTCCCCAACAGAATGGTGTAGCAGAAAAAAGGAATAGGACTCTTTTAGAAATGGTTAGGTCCATGATGAGTTATTCAACTTTACCTATTTCTTTTTGGGGTTATGCCTTAGAAACAGCAATACATCTTTTGAATTTAGTTCCATCAAAATCTGTTCCTAAAACACCCATGGAAATGTGGAGTGGGCGTAAGCCTAGCATGAAATATCTCCACGTTTGGGGTTGTCCTGCACATGTGTTAAAAGGGAAGCCTGATAAATTGGAACCAAAATCAGAAGTGTGTTTACTTGTAGGTTATCCAAAAGAAACTAGGGGTTATTTATTCTATAGTCATAAAGATAACAAAGTTTTTGTTAGTACAAATGCTAAATTCTTAGAAAATGACTATATGAATAATTTTACTCCTAGAAGTAGAGTTGTGTTGGCTGAAATGAATGAACCTGTAAATGAACAACTAATAGATGAAATTAGGGATGATGTGGTTGTGTTAGATACACCACAAGATACTACTCGTGATATGTCTAGTACTCAGGTGCCTCGTCATAGTGGGAGAATTTTTCAGCCTCCTATAAGATTCATAGGTTTGGGAGAAACTTATGAAGCTATCTCAGAAGAGGTTGAATCGGATCCCTACACATATGATGAAGCAATGAATGATATAGATGCACATCATTGGGTCAAAGCTATGAAATCTAAATTAGATTCCATGTACTCCAATCATGTTTGGGATCTTGTAGAGGTGCCTAACGGCGTTAAACCTATTGGTTGCAAATGGGTTTACAAGAGGAAAAGAAGGATAGATGGAAAGGTTGAAACCTTTAAAGCAAGGCTAGTGGCGAAAGGGTATACTCAAAAAGAAGGTATTGATTATGATGAAACCTTTTCTCCAGTAGCAATGCTCAAATCTATCAGAATTCTCTTATCCATTGCTGCTCATTTTGATTATGAGATTTGGCAAATGGATGTCAAGACTGCATTTCTTAATGGCAATCTTGAAGAGAAAATCTATATGATACAACCGGAAGGTTTCATAGCAAAGAACCAAGAGCATATGGTATGCAAGTTGCAAAAGTCCATTTATGGACTTAAGCAAGCATCTAGGTCATGGAACATCAGATTTGATCAAGCAATCAAGACATTTAGTTTTGAACAAAATCTTGATGAACCATGTGTGTACAAAAGACATAAAGATAAAGTAGTAATGTTCCTAGTGCTTTATGTTGATGATATTCTACTCATTGGAAATGATATAGGGGTAATGTCATCTGTAAAGTTTTGGTTGTCAAGCCAATTTGATATGAAGGACTTGGGTGAGGCTAACTTTATTCTAGGGATCAAGCTTTGGCGAGATCACAAGAATAAGATGTTAGGCTTATCACAAGCTGGATATATAGATAAGGTTCTAGAACGGTTTAGCATGCAAAACTCCAAGAAAGGATTGCTTCCTTTCAAACATGGAGTTCCTCTGTCTGATGACCAAAGGCCTAAGACACAAGAGGGAGTAGATATGATGAGACAAGTTCCTTATGCTTCTGCAGTAGGAAGTCTCATGTATGCCATGCTTTGTACTAGACCAGATATCTGCTATTCAATTGGCATGGTCAGCCGATATCAATCAAATCCAGGACCAAAACACTGGCAAGCTGTAAAGCATATTCTTAAGTATCTACGGAGAACGAGAGATTATATGCTTGTTTACCATTGTGAGGTTTTGATTCCCATTGGCTATACAGATTCAGATTTTCAATCGGATCTAGATTTCAGAAAATCCACTTCAGGATGTGTTTTCACCTTAGGAGGTGGAGCCATTAGTTGGCGGAGTATTAAGCAATCTTGTATTGCAGACTCTACCATGGAGGCAGAATATGTTGCTGCTTGTGAAGCAGCAAAGGAAGCTGTATGGCTCAAGAAATTCCTTTCTGACCTTGGTGTGATAAGAATGGAGCAAGTTCCAATCACATTGTTTTGTGATAACAGTGGAGCAGTTGCACAATCTAAAGATCCAAGGAATCACAAGAAAGGAAAGCACATTGAGAGGAAGTACCATATCATTCGAGATATTGTTGCTCGTGGAGATGTGGTGGTAGCAAAGATTGAAAGTGCAAACAATCTGGCAGATCCATTTACTAAAGCCTTGCCTCAAAGGACTTTCGAGTCACATTTGGAGGGAATGGGAGTTAGATTAGTGCACAATAGTCTTTAGGGCAAGTGGGAGATTGTTAGGATTAGTGCCCTTAAATCCTATTGAGTGATGCTATGTATGATATTAAGTTTGACATTGTGTATGACATTATGTATGACTTAATATTGTGTTTAATAGATTTGTTCTATTATTATCTGAAATAGTGGTAACATGAATATTCGGACATTATCATATAGTCCATGAGATGCACAGTATGTGATTTATGTAAAGAGTCACAGAAGATGTAAATCACAAGTTCTTTGTAAACTCAGAATTATAGTTCGTAGTCGGTAATGAAATTGGGCGTTTCATCTGCGAAGACTATAACATATCAACTACGATGATTTGTCTTGATCATGGAAGTGGAGACTTCTAGTTGATGTGTTAATATGTTTTAAGAGTTAAGACATATTGAACTGGACCGCCGTGAGATTTGTTATTTGCCTAAGGACTGTCAAATGAATAATAAATCTCACGACTTGTATTTGCATGAACTCTTAATCCTGAGAGAATAATGAACCTGATCATGAGGTGTAGGTTGCTTTGATATATCAGGAGTGAGATCTATAGTAATGGTCAAAACCTCAGTATGTTGGGCAGCCACATTTAATGTTGATGGAACATGTATTCTCAAGATGGAATTCATAGTCTCTTAACGGAGATATAAAGTATTCCCTTGAGATAAGTTTAATGAGTTTGTTATTCAGAGAGTTAGGCCTAACCACTTTAGTGAGACTAAAGTATATATTTATGGAATAGGATTTCATAAATATATAATGAATAACATTAAAGGATTAAACCGGGTACTCAAGGATCAAGATGTAGTAATTTACAAAGTGACAGTCTACATTATTAACTTTGTATTACTACAAATATTTTATGAAGGGGTTGCATGTATAATAAAGTCTTGGGATATAATATATAGATAAGACCTAGAGTGCAACTATATTTATATAGTGGTATTAAATATAGTTAATGGTAACTTTGGACTTGTCAAGAGTTGACAGAAAAGCCCAAGGCCCATTGGAGCTAGTGTCTTATTGGTCCCTTTTGGTCCCACTCCAAGCCACACACTTAAGCCCAATTGGTAAGGCCCAGAAGGCCAGCCCAATTAGATATATTGGTTAGATACAAAGGGAAAAACGTACAGAATTATATTGGTAAGAAAAACATCATTTTAATGGTGTGGAAGTGAGTGAAAGTCACTCTCATATAATCCCTTTGTTACCAATTGAGAGACCACACATCTTGGGCGTTAGTGGAATTGGAGTGAAGATTAAAAGTATTCCTAAGTGCTTCAATCTTCGGTTTTGGAATTCATCGCTTCAAGGTACGATCTCTTGTTCTCAAATTCTGAAATTTACTTTATGCATGTTATCAATATCGAATGAAGTAGATCCGTTTCAAAACTTATTTTCCACTGCATTCACATTCAATCCCATCAGTTACCATACTGTGTAAATTCTATGGATGAGTGTGAATTAAATTGGCCTGTACTTGGCAACTGTGGCACTTCTTCACAAATTCTACCGTATCCTTTTTTCATGGTAGGCCAGTAGTAGCCCATTTGCAGCCGACACCTGTAAAGCCTTTTCTTTCCCTAGTGCTCCCCGCACTCTCCTGAATGCACTTCCTTCACCATTTCTCTTGCTTCCTCAGGGCCCAGGCACCTTAAGGGGTCTCCATCATACCCTTTTTTAAAAAGGACCATATTATGCATAAAGTAGCATGTTGCCAACCTTTTAAGTTTATATTTTTCACCGTGCTTTTGCGGCAGGATGCCTTCCGTTAAGTACTGTATGAATGGGCTTCTCTAGTCCTCGCTGGTGAATACAGCGTAACTTTCTTCTCTGTCTACCGCAAGTTGGCAGGTCTCATATTGGGTTTGGACTTAGTCTGCCTTTTTACCCATGTTCGGCCAATAGAAGCCTACCCTTTGAAGTCTGTAGTAAAGGCTGAACTCCCCGCAGGATCCACAAGTCATGTCATGTACTTCTTTCAGCTTTTTCTAGGCTTCCTCTTGCCTTACGCATCTGGACAAGACTCTGCCAGGCATCCTGCGGTACAATTCCCCTTTCACAAAGGCGTAGTCTTTTAGCACTTTTAGACCTGCGATGTCTCCTTCCTTCATCAAGGCTTCCCTTATAGGAATCCGCCAATCTCCGTCGCACTGTTCCTCCTAAAACTTCTCCTTCAACGTCTCAACTATCGATTCTTTTCTCTTGCTGACCTCTATTCTAGTGCTATCACCTTCAAATGTTATTTGGGAGCCCAGCGCGGCTAATGCGTCCACAAATCGGTTTTCATTTCTTGGAGCATGGTTTATTTCGAAAGTCGAAAACTTTTCCTCCATCTTCTAGGCCATTGCTTTATATGGGGCTAGGCTGGGTTCTTTCAAGGAGAAACTCCCGTTGGCCTGGCAGACCACCAAATTTGAATCGCCTAATACCCTTAAGTGTCTGACTCCTATTTCGAGAGCTGTGGCCAGCCCAGTTAGATAGGCTTCGTATTCTGCGGTATTGTTTGAACAGGGGAATTCTAGCTTGAAGGACATTGCTATCGCTTCATCTTTTTCATGGTACAGAACTACTCCTACCCCTCTAGAGTGGGCGGTAGAAGACCCATCGAATTTCATTACCCACTGCTCCATGACCTCTTCTGCCATGGCCACTTCTCCTGGAGCTTCATCATCTAGCGGGAATTCTTCCTCTCCTAAGAATTGTGCTAAATAGTCTGCTATAGCTTGGCTTTTCACCACTTTAGGTGTCCCCATTCTCAAATCATATTGTGATAATTGTAGCAACCATTGGGATATCCTGTCGGAGAAGATCGGTTGCTGTAGGAAGTAGTTAGTTTCCCCACAGGTTTGAGTCCGAGGACCATGCAAAGCCTTGGTTCTGTCTAACACTTAGGTTTTCCTTGAAGTAGTTAGTTTCGCCACAGGTTTGAGTCTGAGGACCGTGCAAGACCTTCGTTCTGTCTAACACTTTGGTTTTTCTTAAAGTTGTTAGTTTCCCCACGGGTTTGAGTCCGAGGACCATGCAAAACCTTGGTTCTGTCTAACACTTAGATTTTTCTTGAAGTAGTTAGTTTCTCCACTGGTTTGAGTCCGAGGACCAAGCAAGACCTTGGTTCTGTCTAACACTTAGACTTTTCTTAAAGTAGTTAGTTTCTCCATTGGTTTGAGTCTGAGGACCATGCAAGACCTTGGTTCTGTCTAACACTTAGACTTTTCTTGAAGTAGTTAGTTTCCCTGCAGGTTTGAGTCCGAGGACCATGCCAGATCTTGGTTCAGTCCAACACTTAGATTTTTTTGAAGTAGTTAGTTTTCCCATAGGTTTGAGTCCGAGGACCATGCAAGGTCGTGGTTCTGTCTAACACTTAGGTTTTTCCTGAAGTAGTTAGTTTCTCCACAGGTTTGAGTCCGAGGACCATGCAAGACTTTAGTTCTGTCTAACGCTTAGGTTTTTCTTGAAGTAGTTAGTTTTCCCATAGGTTTGAGTCTAAGGGCAATGCAAGACCTTGGTACTGTCTAACACTTAGACTTTTCTTAAAGTAGTTAGTTTCTCCACAGGTTTGAGTCCGAGGACCATGCCAGGCTTTGGTTCTGTCCAACACTTAGGTTTTTCTTGAAGTTGTTAGTTTCGCCACAGGTTTAAGTCCGAGGACCATGCAAAACCTTGGTTCTCTCTAACACTTAGGTTTTTATTGAAGTTGTTAGTTTCTCCACTGGTTTGATTCCGAGGACCATACAAGGCCTTGGTTCTATCTAACACTTAGATTTTTCTTGAAGCAGTTAGTTTGCCCATAGGTTTGAGTCCGAGGACCATGCAAGACCTTGGTTCTTTCTAACACTTAGATTTTTCTTGAAGTAATTAGTTTCCCCACAGGTTTGAGAGGTTTGAGTTCGAGGACCTTGCAAGACATTGGTTCTGTCTTGCATTTAGTTGGTTGTTAGGGCACGAAGCATACAATTATAATAGACTTGGAGTTCGGATTAATAGAAATGCTTTTATTAATAATAATACATTCACAGGATATTTACATTCCATGGACGAGGTACAAGTTTTTCATCTAAGTCTTCTAAGTAATATGCGCCCACCCCTGCCACTGAGGTAATTCGGTATGGTCCCTCCCAATTAGGTCCTAGATTTCCATAGGATGGGTTCTTGGCGTCCCCCACAACCTTACTCAACACCAAGTCCCCGGGTGCCAGTGGTCTTAGCTTCACGTTGGCATCATATCCCTGTTTGAGCTTCTTGTGGTTATAGGCCAGCTGGATGATTGCCTTTTACCTTCATTCGTCAATTAGATCTAGGCTCTTTCCTAATAGCTCGTCATTGCTGCTCGGGGTGAAGGAGCTTGTCTTTAGTGTTGAGAAATTTACTTCTAGAGGGATAACAGCCTCAGCCCCATAAGCCATGGCAAAAGGTGTTTCCCCTGTTAACCGCTGTGGCGCAGTCCTATAAGTCCATAGGACGTGTGGTAGCTCTTCTACCCATCTTCCCTTGACGTCATCTAGCCTCTTCTTAAGCCTATTGACTATGACCTTGTTAACAGTCTCGGCCTGCCCATTTCCCTGAGCGTAAGCTGGGGTTGAGTACCAATTTGTGATTCCCAGTTTGTAACAGTATCTTCTAAAGGCTTTACTGTCAAATTGAAGCCCATTATCTGAAATGAGGGTATGTGGGACCCCGAATCAGGTGACAATGTTTCTCCAGATGAACTTCTTAGCATCCATGTCTCTAATGTTGGCCAGCGGTTCAGCTTTGACCCATTTGGTGAAATATTCTGTGCCGACCAACATATATTTTTTATTTCCTAGTGCCTTGGGGAAATGACCTACGATGTCCAGGCCCCACTGGGCACATGGCCATGGGCTAGTTAAAGGGTTAAGGACCCCCCCTAGCTGATGGATATTTGGAGCAAACCTTTGACATTGGTCACATTTCTTAACATACTCCTGGGCTTCTTCTACATCGCCGGCCACCAATATCCCTAGGTGAGAGCTTTGTACGTCCCGTACATCAACGTAGTCACTAAATGATCAAAAGAAGTAAGAAGCGACACTAATAATAGTAATGCTTAATCTTCATCCTCATAATTCACCCTAAAACTTGATAGTTAGGTGTTCAACATGTTGAACGTGTTGAGATGCTCCAATAGATTTGAACCTTCCTTCATATGCAAACTATACAGTTGCTTTTTCACGTACAGCTTGTTTGTCAGATTCTTTCTCATATAAAGACCTTCTAGTTTTTTCCAAACCTCCTTTGCAGTCTTTGCTTCTAGGATGTTATGAATGACCTCATCACCTAGGTTGAGAGTGGATACACAGTAGGTATGGTCTAGAGTAGAAGTGCCTATACAGATTGCGGTGCTTGGATAACCAGAACCGAGGAGCGATCCTCCGTATTCTATCAGCCTCTGACTTCTCCTCAGGCAGAGCGCCATCTTTGAGGAACCTTACTATAGGGTCCATCCAGTTGGGGCTCGCCCTAGCTTGGCGGATGTGAGCCATGCCTTTTGTCACCTCATTCACTCTCTACAGATGCTCAACGAGGATAATCCGAGGCAGGTCTCCTGTCGGGGAAGTAGCAAGTGTGGCCAATGAATTTGCATGGGTGTTCCCACTTTGGGGGACATGTGACAAGCTGAAAAGATCGAAATCAGACTATAGGCGTTTGACTTGGCTCAAGTACTCCTGCTTTCTCACATCTCTGGCTTCCAGCTCTCCGTTTACTTGGTCCACCACCAGCCTTGAATCCAAGAACATATACGCTGCTTTTCCTCCCATTTTTTGTATCATGATCATCCCTTGTAACAAGGCCTCGTACTCGGCTTCAATATTTGTGGCTGAGAACCCAAGTCTTAGGGACTTCTCTATAACAGACTTCTTAGGGGATACTAGGACTAGCCCCACTCTAGACCCCCTTTGGTTCGTGGTGCCATCAACGTACACCTTCCAACATGGGGGCCCTGGAATGGAGATTGCCCCAACTAACTTTCCATCTATGTCTCCCTCTTCTTCTACTGTTTCCTCTAGCGGCTCGGAAAATTTGGCCACCAAGTCAGCCAGGACTTGGCCCTTTATAGAGGTCCGAGGCATGTATTTGATGTCAAAAACCCCTAGAATGGTGTTCCACTTGGCGATCCTTCTTGTATAATCAGCAGTCCGAAGCACAGACCTTAAGGGTAGTTGAGTTAGAACAACTACAGTGTGAGCCTGGAAATAATGGGGAAGCTTTCGCGTAGCATGGACCACAGCCAGTATAGCTTTCTCTAGGGGCAAGTATTTGATCTCAGCTTCATGCAGTGACTTGCTCACATAATATACTGGCTTTTGAATGCCACTGTCGTCCCGTATTAGTACCAGGCTAACCGTGTGAGGTGCTACGGCAATGTATGCATATAGGACTTCGTCAGCCTCAGGGTTAGACATGATAGGTGGCCGAAATAGGTATTCTTTGAGCTGTCGGAAGGCCACAGCACAGTCCTCGGACCACTCAAATCCCTTCCACTTGTTGATCAGGAGGTAGAAAGGCCTGCATCTATCAGCCGACCTAGAAATGAACCTATTCAAGGCCGCGATCATTCCAGTGAGCTTTTGGACCTCCTTAGGGTTTTGTGGAGGTCTTAAGTTGTTGATAGCTTTGATCTAGTTGGGATAAATCTCAATTCCCCTGTGAGTGATGATGTAGCCCAAAAACTTGCTTGATCCGATGCCGAATGAGCATTTGGAAGCATTCAGACACAACTTGTGCCTCCTCAAGACATCAAAGATACAGCCGAGGTCTCCTAAATGCTCAGATACCTCCTTACTCTTCACCACCATGTCATCAACGTAAATTTCAATGCTTTTGCCCAATAGCGGCTCAAACATTCTCGTCATCATCTTTTGATAGGTGGACCCTGCGTTCTTCAGGCCAAAGGGCATCACTTTGTAATGGTAGTTCCCAATAGGCGTCACGAAGGCTGTCTTTTCCTAATCCTCCAGGGCTAGTGGTATTTGATGATAGCCTTGAAAGGCATCTAAGAAACTCATCCGAGGATACCTCGCAGTTGTATCCACCAACTGGTCTATCCGAGGCATAAGGAACGGGTCCTTTGGGCAAGCCTTGTTTAGGTCCGTGAAGTCTACACAAACCTTCCATTTTTCGCTTTTCTTCTTGATCACCACGGTATTGGCCAACCATTTAGGGTAAAAAACCTCCTTGATAGCCGCCGCGCGCTTAAGCTTTTTCACCTCTTCCCTAATTGATCGGTGTGCTCTCTTAATGGGTGCCGAGGTGGTTGCTTCTTGGGAATGATGGATGGGTTAACATTGAGATGGTGACAGATAGAGGCTGGATCAATTCCTAGAGCATTACAGGCATCCCATGCAAATACGTCGACGTTTGTTTTGAGGAACTCAATCAACTCCTCATTCTCTCGGGGAGGCAGCTGAGCTCCAACCTAGAAGAACTTCTATGGATCATCTCTAACGACCACTTTCTTAAGATCTTCACATTGCGCTTCCTCGACAACTACGTCAGGAGGCGCCACCGGGTTCTTTGATTGCTATAAGCCCCCTTTAGCAGTGGTCGAGGACTCTACATCGAGCCGATGTGATATGGCCGCCACCATGCACTGCCTTGCTGTGGATTGGCAACCACGGATTTCGAGAACCTGATCCCCCGATAGGAACTTCACCTTTTGGTGCAAGGAGGAGGCCATAGCCCCCAAGGTGTGGAGCCAGGGTCTGCCAACGATGGCTGTATACAAGGAGTAGGTGTCCACCACTATAAAATTCACCTCCACCACCTCTAGGCAAGTCTGGTTGGGCAGCCTAATCATTCCCTTCGGGGTAACCAGTTTCCCATCAAAGCTCATCAGCGGGGAGCTATAGGGTGCCAAATCTTCTAGTTTTAGCTCTAGTCCCTTGTAGAGGTTGAGGTACATGATCTCGGCCCCGCTGGCATCATCCACCACCACCTTTTTCACATCGTAGTCCCCAACTCTAAGAGTGATCACCAGTGCATCGTCATGGGGCTGGGTAGTGTTAGGATTAGTGCCCTTAAATCCTATTGTATGAAGCTATGTATGATATTAAGTGTGACATTGTGTATGACATTATGTATGACTTAATATTATGTTTAATAAATTTGTTTTCTTATTATCTAAAATAATGGTAACATAAATATTCGGACATTATCATATAGTCCATGAGATGCAAAGTATGTGATTTATGTGAAAAGTCACAGAAGATATAAAACAAGTTTTTTGTAAACTCAGAATTATAGTTCGTAGTCAGTGATGAAATTGGATATTTCATCTGCGAAGACTATAACATATCAACTACGATGATTTATCTTGATCATGGAAGTTGAGACTTCTAGTTGATGTGTTAATATGTTTTCAGAGTTAAGACATATTGAACTGGACCACTGTGAGATTTATTATTCTCCTAAAGACTGTCAAATGAATAATAAATCTCACGACTTACATTTGCATGAACTCTTAATCCTGAGAGAATAATGTACCTGATCATAAGGTGTAGGTTGCTTTGATATATCAGGAGTGAGATCTAAAGTAACGGTTAAAACCTCAGTATGTTGGACAGCCACATTTAGTGTTGATGGAACATATATTCTCAAGATGGAATTCATAGTCTCTTAACGGAGAAATAAAATATTCCCTTGAGATAAGTTTAATGGGTTTGTTATTCAGAGAGTTAGGCCTAACCATTTTAGTAAGTAGTTACTAAAGGATATATTTATGAAATTAGATTTCATAAATATATGATGAATAACTTAAAGGATTAAACCGGGTACTCAAGAATCAAGATGTAGTAATTTACAAAGTGGCAGTCTACATTAATGACTTTGTATTACTATGAATATTTTATGAAGGGGTTGCATGTACAATAAAATCTTGGGATATAATTTATAGATAAGACCTAGAGTGTAACTATATTTATATAGTGATATTAAATATAGTTAATGGTAACTTTGGACTTGCCAAGAGTTGACAGAAAAAGCCCAAGGCCCATTGGAGTTAGTGTCTTATTGGTCCCTTTTGGTCCCACTCCAAGCCACACACTTAAGCCCAATTGGAAAGGCCCAAAAGGCCAGCCCAATTAGATAATTGGTTAGATACAAAGGGAAAAACGTTTAGAATTTTTAATGTAAGAAATATCATTGTGAAATGGTGTGTATGTGAGTGTTTGTCACTCTCAAATCATCCCTTTGTTACCAATTGAGAGACCACACATCTTGGGCGTTAGTGAAATTGGAGTGAAGATCAAAGTATTCCCAAGTGCTTCAATCTTTGTCTTGAAATTCACCGCTTCAAGGTACGATCTCTTGTTCTCAAATTCTGAAATTTACTTAGTGCATGTTATCAATATCGAATGAAGTAGATCCGTTTAAAACTTATTTTTGCGCTGCGTTCATCTTTATTTCCATCAAATGGTATCAGAGCGGTCTTCAATTTCGTATTGTATAACATGTTTTGTGAGTTTTAGAATTAGAGATGATAGTTTCATATTGTTAGAAGATTATGTTTTTTTAATTTTCTGCATGATGTTGAAACTATGATTTGATGGAGACTGAAATTGATGTTATGATGTTGTTTAAATTTAAATTTAAGTACGTTAAATTGAATCTTAAGGCAATAGCATCAATGAATTTCAGTTTTGACATCAATCTCTGTCTGTAATGTTCATATGTTGAATGTTTGTTCATGAAAAACGAAGAAAACTGCCTTAGAAAAATTCTGGAAATCCAAATTTCACGATTTTCAATCGATCGAATATCTCTTTCGATCGATCGAGAGGCACTTTCAATCGATTGAAAGAAAGAAAATCAGAATGTTTTCTAAGTGTTTTCACATGTAAAAGGGGCAAGACTATGTGTAATTAGATTATGCATGTTATAAAACTAAAAACCTTTCCTTTAAAACATCTAGTGGGAGAGAGATACAAGGGTTGGATCTCACTGCCTCCATTGTCGGTTCATAGTAGTATGGAATAAATACTTTGTCTTTGCCTTGAGCTTAGCATTCCATGCGGAGAGTATTTATTTCTTAGTCCTACAAGATTGAATTTCATGGTTTATAATGGTTTGATCAAACACCTTGTCTTAGCCTCGAGCTTTGCATTCCATGCGAAGGGTGTTTTGTATCATGGTACTACAAAATAAGCCTGTTAAGGGGATGAAATGTGGCTACACATGATTCTAGACAATGGTATACACTAGACTAAATATTATAGTATCCTCTATGCTGAGTTCTTACTATAATTATTTAGAGGCCAAAAGTATAACGGCATATTATTAGTGTTTGATAAGAGTTATCATGATAACACTAATGATGAGAATAGTTCTCAATCAATCATAGTATTTTATATTCACTCTATGCTGAGGGATATTGAATATGGGATTGGGTTGTCGTTGCATATATTATATTATGGTTTTATTAAGGTTCCATACTATATGTTTATATGCTAAATTGATAATGTCTAGTTTACTTATTATATTCATGTTTATTGTTTTCAGATTTAAACATGGCATCATTTAGCCCACTTGTAACTATTCTTAATCAAAACAAACTGACTGGATCCAACTATGTTGATTGGAAAAGAAATTTGGACATAGTTCTCACTGCTGAAGAGCACAAATATGTGCTTACTAAACCATGTCCTAGCTTTCCTTCATTAGATGCTCCTCTTGAGGAAAAACAACGATATGATCATTAGCAGAAATCTAATGAAATGGCCAAGTGCTACATTCTAGCATCTATCTCAAATGTTTTACAGCATCAAATGCAGGATGTAGAACTAGCTTCAGACATCATGCTAAGTCTGAAGGAGATGTCTAGTGAGCAAGGCCATTCTGCAAGGCAAGAGAACATGAGGCAAATTTATAATACCAAAATGGCTGAAGGAAGTTCAGTGAGAGAGCATTGTCTTTCAATGATCTCTAATCTAAATACATTGGAAGTTTTAGGTGCCAATATTGATGGAGAATCCCAAGTGGATATGATACTCCAGTCGCTACCAGAATCATTCAAGGAATTCAAACTTAACTATAATATGAATAAAAAGATTTATACCTTGTCTGAATTAATGAATGAATTGGTAGTGGCAGAAGGCATTCTTGGTACTTCCAATGTTGAAGCCAATGTTGGTGAGGCTTCTGCTTCTCAACCTAAGTCGAAAGGTAAGGGTAAGAAGAAGAAGAAAAAGGATTTCACCAAACAAGAGGGTAAACAAATTGCCTTAGGGGTTGCTGATAAAGGAAAGAAGATCAAAGGAAAGTGTTTCCATTGTGGTAAGAAAGGACATTGGAAGAGGAATTGTCCAATATTCAAGGCTGCCAAGAACAAAGGTATGAATAATACATTCCTTCTTGAAATATGTTTGGTATAGAATCCCACGGATTCCTGGTGTGTGGATTCAGGTTGTACTAATCATATCCGCAATTCCTTGCAGGGGTTCCAGGAGACCAAAAAGCTTAAAGAAGGGGAGTTGTTTCTTACTTTGGCTAATGGAAGCAAGATTCCAGTTGTAGTTGTTGGTGTTTATAATTTATGTTTTGTATCTAGAGTTCTAATATTAGAAGACTGTTTGTATGTACCTAATGTTCATAGGAATTTAATTTCTGCTACTTACTTAGGTAAACATGGATATTGTGTTATCCTAAAAAACAATGTTGTAATAAAGAAGGATAAAGTGTTTATCTGTTCTGGCAATATTGTGGATGGTCTTTATATTTTAACTCCTGATAAGCATGAATTATATAATTCTGAATTAGATAATGACTCTCATGTAAAATCATTAAAGAGAAAATTTCCTTCTACTAGTGATGCATATCTTTGGCACTTGCGTTTGGGTCATATTAATTCAAATAGGATTCAAAGACTGATCAAAGATGGACTCTTAGAGCCCATGGACTTTGATGAATTTCCAGTTTGTGAATCTTGTTTGGAAGGTAAAATGACCAAACGACCTTTTAATACAAAAGGTAGAAGAGCCCAAGATTTGCTAGAGCTAGTGCATTCTGATGTATGTGGTCCTATGTCAATCCAGGCAAGAGGTGGCTATGAATATTTCATTACTTTCACTGATGATTACTCAAGATTTGGTTATGTGTACCTAATGAAACGAAAGTCTGAAGCCTTTGAAAAGTTCAAAGAGTTTAGGGCTGAAGTTGAGAATCAATTAGGTAAACGCATAAAAGCCATTCGATCTGATCGTGGTGGCGAATACTTTCTTGGGGATTTTAAGGATTACTTAATTAAGAATGGGATTGTATCCCAATTGACTGCACCTGGAACTCCACAACAAAATGGTGTAGTAGAAAGAAGGAACGGGACTTTCTTAGATATGGTTAGGTCCATAATGAATTATTCAACTCTACCTATTTCTTTTTGGGGATATCCCTTAAACACAACAATGTATCTTCTGAATTTAGTACCTTCGAAGTCTGTTCCTAAAACACCTGTGGAGTTGTGGAATGGGCGTAAGCCTAGTATGAGACACCTTCATATTTGGGGTTGTCTAGTACATGTGTTAAAAGGAAGTCTGACAAGTTACAGTCTAAAACAGAAGTGGTTTTCTTTGTTGGGTATCCAAAAGGAACTGTTGGAGGTTTATTCTATAGTCATAAAGATAATAACGTGTTTGTTAGCACAAATGCCAAATTCTTGAAAAATGAATATATGAATGATTATACTCCTAAAAGTAGAGTTGTTTTGGCTGAAATGAATGAACCTGTAAATGAACAACCAATAGATAAAACTAGGGATGATGTGACTGTATTAGATACACCACAAGATACTACTCATGACATGTCTAGTACTCAGGTGCCTCGTCATAGTGGGAGAATTGTTCGGCCTCCTATAAGATTCATAGGTTTAGGAGAAACTTATGAAGCTATCTCAGAAGAGGTTGAATCAGATCCCTACACATATGATGAAGTAATGAATGATATAGATGCACATCATTGGGTCCAAGCTATGAAATTTGAATTAGATTCCATGTATTCCAATCAAGTTTGGGATCTTGTAAAGGTGTCTAACGGCATTAAACCTGTTGGTTGCAAATGGGTTTATAAGAGGAAAAGAGGGATAGATGGAAATGTTGAAACCTTTAAAGCAAGGCTAGTGGCGAAAAGGGTATACACAAAAAGAATGTATTGATTATGATGAAACCTTTTCTCCAGTAGCAATGCTTAAATCTATCAGAATTCTCTTATCCATTTCTGCTCATTTTGATTATGAGATTTGGCAAATGGATGTCAAGACTGCATTTCTTAATGGCAATCTTGAAGAGAAAATCTATATGATGCAACCGAAAGGTTTCATAGCAAAGAACCAAGAGCATATGGTATGCAAGTTGCAAAGGTCCATTTATGGACTTAAGCAAGCATCTAGATCATGGAACATCAAATTTGATCAAGTAATCAAGTCATTTGGTTTTGAACAAAATCTTGATGAATCATGTGTGTACAAAAGACATCAAGATAAAGTAGTAATGTTCCTAGTGCTTTATGTTGATGATATTCTACTCATTGGAAATGATGTAGGGGTAATGCCATCGGTAAAGGTTTGGTTGTCAAGCCAATTTGATATGAAGGACTTGGGTGAGGCTAACTTTATTCTAGGGATCAAGCTTTGGCGAGATCGCAAGAATAAGATGTTAGGCTTATCACAAGCTGGATATATAGATAAGGTTCTAGAACGGTTTAGCATGCAAAACTCGAAGAAATGATTGCTTCCTTTCAGACATGGAGTTCCTCTGTCTGATGACCAAAAGCCTAAGACTCAAGAGGAAGAAGATATGATGAGACAAGTTCCTTAGGCTTCTGCAGTAGGAAGTCTCATGTATGCCATGCTTTGTACTAGACCAGATATCTGTTATTCAGTTGGCATGGTCAGTCGATATCAATCAAATCCAGGACCAAAACATTGGCAAGCTGTAAAGCATATTCTCAAGTATCTACGGAGAACGAGAGATTATATGCTTGTTTACCGTTGTGAGGATTTGATTCCCATTGGCTATACAGATTCAGACTTTCAATCGGATCTAGATTTCAAAAAATCCACTTCAGGATGTGTTTTCACCTTGGGAGGTGGAGTATTAAGCAATCTTGTATTGCAGACTCCACCATGGAGGTAGAATATGTTGCTGCTTGTGAAGCAGCAAAGGAAGCTGTATGGCTCAAGAAATTCCTTTCTGACCTTGGTGTAATAAGAATGGAGCAAGTTCCAATCACATTGTTTTGTGACAACAGTGGAGCAATTGCACAATCTAAAAATCCAAGGAATCACAAGAAAGGAAAGCACATTGAGAGGAAGTACCATATCATTCGAGATATTGTTGCTCGTGGAGATGTGGTGGTAGCAAAGATTGAAAGTGCAAACAATCTAGCAGATCCATTTACTAAAGCCTTGCCTCAAAGGACTTTTGAGTCGCATTTGGAAAGAATGGTAGTTAGACTAGTGCACAATAGTCTTTAGGGCAAGTGGGAGATTGTTAGGATTAGTACCCTTAAATCCTATTCTATGATGCTATGTATGATATTAAGTGTGATATTGTGTATGATATTATGTTTGACTTACTATTATGTTTAATAAATTTGTTTTATTATTATCTGAAATAATGGTAACATGAATATTCGGACATTATCATATAGTCCATGAGATGCATAGTATGTGATTTATGTGAAAAGTCACAAAAGATATAAATCACAAGTTCTTTGTAAACTCAGAATTATAGTTCGTAGTCGGTGATGAAATTAGGCATTTCATCTGCGAAGACTATAACATATCAACTACGATGATTTATCTTGATCATGGAAGTGGAGACTTCTAGTTGATGTGTTAATATGTTTTAAGAGTTAAGACATATTGAACTGGACCACTGTAAGATTTATTATTCTCCTAAAGACTGTCAAATGAATAATAAATCTCATGACTTACATTTGCATGAACTCTTAATCTTGAGAGAATAATGGATCTGATCATAAGGTGTAGGTTGCTTTGATATATCAGGAGTGAGATCTAAAGTAACGGTCAAAACCTCAGTATGTTGGGCAGCCACATTTAGTGTTGATGGAACATATATTCTCAAGATAGAATTCATAGTCTCTTAACGGAAATATAAAATATTCCCTTGAGATAAGTTTAATGGGTTTGTTATTCAGAGAGTTAGGTCTAACCATTTTAGTAAGTAGTTACTAAAGTATATATTTATGAAATTAGATTTCATTAATATATGATGAATAACTTAAAGAATTAAATCGGGTACTCAAGAATCAAGATGTAGTAATTTACAAAGTGGCAGTTTACATTAATGACTTTGTATTACTATGAATATTTTATGAAGGGGTTGCATGTATAATAAAATCTTGGAATATAATTTATAGATAAGACCTAGAGTGCAACTATATTTATATAGTGGTAGTAATTTACAAAGTGGCAGTCTACATTAATGACTTTGTATTACTATGAATATTTTATGAAGAGGTTGCATGTACAATAAAGTCTTGGGATATAATTTATAGATAAGACCTAGAGTGCAACTATATTTTTATAGTGGTATTAAATATAGTTAATGGTAACTTTGGACTTGTCAAGAGTTGATAGAAAAAGCCTAAGGCCCATTGGAGCTAGTGTCTTATTGGTCCCTTTTGGTCCCACTCCAAGCCACACACTTAAGCCCAATTGAAAAGGCCCAAAAGGCCAGCCCAATTAGATAATTAGTTAGATACAAAGGGAAAAACGTTCAGAATTTTAAATCTAAGAAACATCATTGTGAAATGGTGTGTATGTGAGTGTTTGTCACTCTCAAATCATCCCTTTGTTACTAATTGAGAGACCACACATCTTGGGCGTTAATGGAATTGGAGTGAAGATTAAAAGTATTCCCAAGTGCTTCAATCTTTGTCTTGAAATTCACCGTTTCAAGGTACGATCTCTTGTTCTCAAATTCTGAAATTTACTTAGTGCGTGTTATCAATATCGAACGAAGTAGATCCATTTAAAACTTATTTTTCTGCTGCGTTCATCTTTATTTCCATCAAGTAGTCCCCATCTTGTCTTCCTCTGAAAAGCTCAGGGTCGGGTGAAAATTCCTTCTGACCTTCTTCAGCTCTGGCTGGGACTCCTCGGCAGGCATCTGGGCCACAGACAATACCCGTGAGGGGCGCGTGCCTGTTCTCCCCGGTGCAGCTAAGATCACATTGATCATTCCTACGGGTGGCCTCAGTACAGCATCTCCTCGGGGCTCATGATGAGTCTAGCCTAGGTAACCATTGGAATGATGCAGGAGGTGCTTTAGCTTTCCTTTTCGGACCAGCTATTCCAGGGGGTTCCAGAGGTGCCTGCAGTCCTCCTTGGCATACCCGTGATCCTCGTGGTATTGGCAATAAAGGTTTTGATTGCACTTTGTGGGATTCCCCGCCATCTTATTTGGCCACTTAAAGTATGGCTCATTCCTGATCTTCTCCAACACTTTGTGCACTGGTTTTCGGAATACAGCATTGACAATCTGGGCGTTGGTTGCCCCGAATTGCCGTGCAAAATCTCTTCTCAGGTGGTTGTTGTTGTACCAGTCCAACCTAAAGTCCCTCCTCTCTTAAGGGACAACCTTCTCATTTCCCTTACCTTGCAGCTGGTCCTTCTCTACCCGTTTGTACTTGTTGATTCGATCCATTAGCTGGCACACACTTGTGGCAGGCTTGCCCGTCAGAGATTTCCTTAAGCCGTGCCTAGTTGGGAGGCCGTTTTTGAAAGTGCTGATGACGATGTCATCATAATTGCCATCCAGTTCATTGTACATCTCCCAATACCTGTCCGAATAGGCCTTCAAAGTTTCTCCATCGTGCATGGATAGGGACAGCAACGCACTCAAGGGCCGAGGAGGTTTGCTATTTGTAACGAAGCGGGAGCCAAAGGCTTAGGTCAGCTGTCTGTACGAGTCTATGGAGCTCACCTTCAGGCCATTGAACCACCTCATTGCCACTATTCCCAGGCTAGAGGGGAAGACCTTGCACATCAACGCCTCCTTTTTTGAGTGGACGGCCTTCTTTTGGTTGTATTGGCTCACATGCTCCACAGGGTCCGTCCTGCCGTTCTAAATGGTGAAGGCTGGCTGCTGGAATTGCCGAGGAAGCATAGCCTCTTCTATATGGCGTGTGAAAGGCAATTTAGAGAGTTAATCCAGTGCCTTGCTAATGGCATCGCCTCCCAAGCCCCTATGAGTGGGGCTTTTGCGTTTGCGCCTCCAGTAGTGCTCTTTTTCATGAGAGAAGGTCTCGTTTGGGGGAGTCCTTGATCTTCACCTATAGTCATCATCGCCTTCCTCATCAGAGGGCGTGTCAGGACTGGGACGAGGCTGCCTTCGTTGTGCGTAGTGCAGCCTTCTCTTCAGATCGTCTATCTCTCGCTGCATGGCCACCTTATCGTCTTGTCTCAGGGACACGTGACGCCTAACCTCTCCTGATTGTCTGGCCTGGCCGTTGTTTTGCCTCCAAGGTGCGTGGCTGCCCCCATGAGCGCGGCTTTTGCCAATTTGTGAGGTGTGCACGCTCCCCTCTTCAAGCTTTCCGTTCTCTTTGTTTCGGTCTCACCCAGGGTTGAGAAAGTTACCCTGTTATTGTGATCTAACCGGTTCAGGCTGAGGGGAGCCTACTTGATGAGGGCCCGACCCTGCCATGCTTAATCGTTGCCCTTACTAACGCACAAGTTCTCCCCACAGACGGCGCTAATTGTAGGGACCGAGTTTGAGCACTCTTCCTTGGATGAAGTGGACTCAAGCCTAGCTAGTCCAATACAATGAATTTGTAGAGTATGGGTTCAAGAATTAGGCCCTAATAAGGATTGCAACAACTAAGCACAGTAGTGAATGGGTTAAACGACAAGAACATAGACTAAAGCCTGAAATGTTACCCCTCGGCCTTCCTCTTAGGGGCTGGAAGTTCTTATTGCTTCTTCAATGCTTAGTTACAGAAATGATACAAGTGCTACAGTATTTCTACCTCTAGTCTCCCGTCCCCCTTTCAGGAGGACTTCTTACATTATATATTCCTCCTTGGTTCATCTTAGCCCTCCATTTGTTGGTCATGCAGGTCATCACTTGAGTGCTTGTCCCATCAGTCACCTTCCCATTCTTTCTGTAGGTTGTAGCAGCTATGGCAGCACTGTTCAGGGGTTACTTCCCCATTAATGCGGCCATAACGTTAGTTGTGGGCATTTAATGTGGAGGTGACAGTTCTTCCTAGATTCGCTCCTCTACCATGCTTCCATGACTAACCCGTTGTACTTGTCTTTTCTTTGGGGCCGCTCTGAACGGTTGCCTCTGATGGTGCCTTGCTCTTCCTTTCCATGATCTCGGCTAGCCAAGGATAGGATAGCCCTCGGCAGTGCTTCTTGGAAATTGAAGCTACCTTGATTCGTCCTCAGACATTTCCTCCTCCTCGGCATGGGCCTTGGGTTTGGTACGAAGTGGGTCGGGGTTGACTAATTCCTTGGCCCCACACATATATACTCAATAAAAATCACCACATAACAAAGATCACCACATATTTTATCTTATTAAAAATTTATAAAAAAAAAAATTATCATAAGTAGTATCAAATTTAGGTAAGAATTTTAATATGTGACTAATTACATTTACTTTTAAAAAAATAATTTGACTAATTATTTATATTTTTATGATAAATTTTTTTTTTTTAATTTAAATGTATCCATACATATACATATGTTACATGCTATTTTTTTTATTAATAATTTCACTAATTATATATATTTTTTATAATAAAAATTACATTTAATTTTAAATATATCTATGCATTTGCATGAGTTACATACTAGTACTTTTATAATTGAAATCAATAAATAATTTGTAGATATTAAATGTTAAAAATTATTGATCTGTCTTATCCTCTCATTTTAACTATGGATTTGATGTGACTATTTTACATAAATACATTTTTTCCAGTGGAGGGGATAAAGCTTCTCTTGAATGAAGATGTCGGATGGTAGGATTAATTGTTGTAGCAAAAGTCATTGTTCCCTCATTAGAGGAAAAATGAAAAAACTTAGGGTACGTTTGGAACACTGTAATAGCTCTTGTAATGAAATAGTTATTCATATGTAATATCAATTCGGTCATTTGGTTGCATCTTTATTACATGGAATAGTTATTACATTGGAATAACTATTCTTTAAATTGAAGAATAGCTATTCCTCTTTAAAATGGATGTAATAATTATTCCTTAGTGTATATAATATGTTTTAAAATTAATATATTTCTAAAAATATAAAATTTCCTTATACATCATCTTTTACAAGCTTTCTATATGTAACAACCAAACTTATGAATAGTAATAATTATTCCATTACAAGGTCTTCTATTCCCAGTAATAAAGATTACTATTTCTAATGTAATCTACATTTAGTGTATCAAACGTACCCTTAGGTGTTCCGGGAGCAATGTTCCCTCCTCTCACATGAGGGATGGGCCCCACACGTGGGTCCCACCATGGAGCCCACCTCTCATGTGAGAGGAGGAAGTATTGCTCCCGGAGCATGTAAGAATTACCCTATTAGAGAAGTTAGTTCAACATTTTTTTAATAATTTTTTTAGGTCCAGAATAGTCACTTGGTCAAAATCGTTTTTTAAATCATGTGGGAAAGTGAGTTGGTTTTCCACATTTTGGAGGCTGTTCAATTGTCATTGCTGACTCAATAATTTGGTCTGGCCCTTTATCATATTTGCTATATGAAGATGCCAGGGATCATCGAACCTTGTAGGTACCTTTGCTATATAAAAGGCCCTTGGGATCTAGTCCTTTATAATTCTCATTGAATGGGTCTTTTCTTCCTTTTTAGCTGAGCATTTCAATGGGGTATGCCTCATTGAAACAACCTTAACGCCCTTGTTGTAACAACATTATAAATTAAGGTCAATGTTCCTAAGAAGATCAGAAACAGTTCTAGCTTAACTATAGGAATTTGGTTTTTGGCTTCTTGGAGGCTTTACTCCACTGTACTTTCTCAGTCAATAATTTGGTCTAGCCCTCATTTTTTTGTAAAGTGAAGATGCAGGGATCGAACCTAGAAGTATACCGATGGGTACTAAGATGTCAAAAGCTATCAAAACTTTCTTAAAATGATTTATTAACAAATATCCTAAGGATATCTGTTAACAGAACTCATAATAATAATGATTATTTTATTAATAATCTATACTTTTAGTTATTTACATTGTTTTTAATATTATATAATGTTTTTGTTTATTTCATCGTTTAATATATATATATATATATATCTCAAGAATACACAGGAATCCAAAAAAAAAAAAAGTCACAAAATATATTATTCTACAAATAAGAAACACCATCATAAAAATTTAGAGTTAAGAAAACTTACTATGCTTGTGCTACAAAGTGAAGGATGGGGTGGCTATACAAATAGATAAAAGTTAGGGTGACTTGCCAACAAAAAATTATATTTGCAAAAAAAAAAAAAAATTATAGATATAATTATTTTATAATTAACCTATTTTGACTATCCTCTCTCTCTCTCTCTCTCTCTCTCTCTCTCTCTCTCTCTCTCTCTCTCTATATATATATATATATATATAAATGACTTGAAAATCTTGAGAATTTGGGTTTAAAAGAAATAAAAGTAATGCTAGGGACACAACAATTTTATATTTCTAAATTAGCATGCCAACTCACACATGAGCTCACCACGGTCTCTAAATTAATTTTTTTTTGATATGTTAATTTAGATATGTTGTAAAATTGTAGTGACATTTTTTTGTCGCCCTAGCACTACACAAAAATAAGTAAATAACCTTGCCCACCAAATATAATCCTTAACCCCTTAAACAAAAAATTAAAAGCCCAAATAATAACAATAAAAATTGGGCCAAAAAATAGCAAACATAACCTAAACAATAACTAAATCAGGCTAAATAACAACAAATGAACAAAATATTCAACAAAAATATCATTAAAAAATAAAAAATAAAAACCCCCTAATAATTGAGATTCATAAATTGTTTGACCCATTCTATAAAAAATAATTTTTAATTTCATTTTTCCAAAAAAAAAAATGGTACTAAAAGAGATATCATGGCCATGAGTTTTCATTGGTGGCGTCAGCAACTCTACTCTCTTTGGTTTTGTAGCTGTAATAGTTTTGCTCTTCTTAATGGCTCAACTCTTAGTCTCAGAATGTATCACTCATTGCTTTCTCCCCCCCCCCCCCCCCCCCCACCCTTTCTCTTCTCTCTCTATATTTTCCTTTTGTTTATTATTATTTCAAACTCTCTCTCACTTTATTAATTTCATTTCAGTATTTTTAATTCTCACTTTTTATCTCACCAATCCCTTTTTACCTTTTAATTTTGTTAGTAGAAGCAAATTGTAAAACTTTTTGTATTTGCATTTTTTTTCATTAATATACTCACGTTTTCTTATTATTATATTTTGTATAATTTAAGTTTTTTTATTAATAAAAAAAAAATCTTAGAGAGACACTAGATTCAAAGAATTGTGAAGTTTTTGTCACACATTCTTTACTTTAATTCCAAGCAATAGTTTGCCCTAAAAAGTTCCTAATTTGAAAGATTCAAATACATTAAAAAGAAGAAGGGTAAAACTGGGAAGAAATTATTAGGCCACCAAACTTTGAAAACCATGCTTCTATCCAATCTGTTAATTATCAGACTTGGTCAAATACTCGGTCAAATAGTGGTCTAGTCAGATAATGATCATAGTCTCAGGCCCTGTTTGGTTGCTGAGTGAGTGTTAACTCATCACTTAAATCTCATTACTCATCACCCTATTACTCATTTCTCATAACTCAAAAATTTTGAAAACATTCCCACCCTTGTTTGGCAACCAAACCCACTTCTGTTTTCTGCCTAAAAACTCACAAAAACTCACCTTTTTGTGGGACCTAGAGGCTGACCACTGTGCAATGCACACAGTTCTTTCCCTTCCCACAAAACCCAATTCACGCTTCTTTGTTATTGATTTTGTTAACAGAGGCTTTACAATTTGGGTGCTAGGAAGATTGTTTCAAGTAGTGGACCTATTGGGTGTATACCGTATGAACAATGAAAGGGATGCCAATCTAGCTGCAAGGGACAATTGTGTTAGTTTGGCAAATCAGTTGGCTCAATGTTATTATGCTGAGCACCTTTTGTTCAAGCAAAAGGCAGTTAAACTTCAACAAGGCTCAACAAAGTGATGAATAGCCAAAATAAATTTTTTAAGAAAATTCAATACAAAAATTTGAAAAAAATCCTTGACCATCAAGATCTTCTTTGATCTAATCTTGACCTCATTTTAAACCCATAAGACAAAAAAACCAAAGCTTTCAAGCTTCAGCCTTTTTAACAGAGAGAAAAAAATAAAGAAGAAAAAGAAATCACAAAGTTTTGAGGAAGAGAGCCCCACCGGCCACAGATCAAGCCTCCCTTCGATTAAGCCTCTCTTTAGTCAACAACTTCCTTAGCTGGATGGGCTCTCTTCAGCTAGCCAAATGCTTCGGATACAGTAGATTTTTGAGAGGAAGAGAAGTGAGAGGAAGAAAGAAGTTTATGAAAAAAAAAAAAAAGAAGAAGAAGAAGAAGAAGAGCTGAAGCAGAGGAGGAGGTCTGAAAATGAAAAAGAAAAGAAACAAAGAAAAAGAAAGGAAAAAAAGCCAACGGTAATAAGAAGTAGAGGTGACAATACACTGCCATTGGGGGCCACTAGTGCACCATAATTACACTTTTGCCACTGAGTTAACAAACACATAACTTGAAAACAAGCTTGGGCTATTTAGAAATTGGTAACCCATGTCTCAAAAAACTCAGTTTTGTTAACTGAGTGAACTGACCCAAAATCATCCAAACAAGGTTTATATATGTGGGCCCCACAGATTTTGGGTTATGAGTTAACAAAACTCAGTTTTGCAAAATCCAAACAAGGCCTCAATGGTCCAATGCACTGCCCCCATTATTTTTTAAGAGAAGCTTCTCTATAAGGACTAAATTCTTTTTTTTTTTTTGGTTGAAATAAAGGACCAATTCAATCGTTCCAAGTTCAAGGTTCAGACTTTAAAGTGTTAGCTAAGAGCATCTCTAGCAGTTTCTCTATATTTTTGTACTGTTTGGACAATGAACAGCGACATTTATCTTTTACCTACCTACTTTTTCAAATACATCTTCGACAGATTCTCAATCTCATTTAAATATTATTTCTTCATTCATTATTTATTCATTTTTTAACACTCATATCACTATACCCCCATCCCCACTCCTCTCTTTGTTAATTTTTTATTATGTTTTATTCTTTTACTAATAAACAGTAGCACATCAAGTTTAGAGAATGACTATTCATTAACCAAAAAAAAAAAAAAAAACTTTTTGAGTTTTAGAGAAGCAGTTGGAGCTCTTTTTTCCTCTTTTTTCTGCTTTCATTCTCTATTTTTGGGCTTTACCAACTCTATTTGCTCTAGGTAGCACTTTGAGTATTTCAATGATGAAGTCATTCTATAAACAGTGTGTCTTCATTACAGCAAAATCAAATAGAGATCATTTGCATATTTCCCTAGTTCGCACATGCTTCGCGAGGTGGCTTTATAATATCTATTACCCCATATCCGATCTCAAACTTGAAAAGTTGGTGGACAGTGTCTTCAGGTTCTAGCTAGTTGATTGGCAAATACAACCGACTATAGCGGCGCAAATATGGAAGACGGTGCAAACGCATTGTCCTGGTTTCAAATTTAAAGTCATATTTTTCAGAACCAGACCGAACCGAGAAATCGGACCGTGAAAACCAGGAACCGGGATGAAAACCGGTTTTTTAAGCCTAAAAAACCATATTTTTAGTTAATTCTGTGAACCCCTAAAACCAGGGTTGGACTGCACAAACTGGTGGCAAGAACCGTGTGGTCCAACCCCTTAGCAATTTTATTTTTTATTTTTTATTTATTTTTTATAAAAACAACTTAACACAATTTTATTCTACTTAATTAAATTATCCATCTCTCACAAGGAATTAAAAAAAAATTATAATTAAAATCCTTCAAAGATATTCAACTTTACTTCAAAAATTAATCATAAATTTTAATGTTTTAATGGTTATTATTTTATTTTATTAACTTTATTATTTAATTATTAAATATATGCTTGAAAATCATTAAATTTGCTTCACATATATAGATACATTAGTCAATTTTGCTAGTTTTATAAATTTAATATCTATATTTAGGCTTTAATTCATTATTAAATTAATTATGACGTCATCACAGTTCGACCTCAGTTCGACCTCAAAAACCTTGAACCTCTCCCTTTTACAGTTCAATGAATGGTTCGAGTCTGAAAACCTTGTTTAAATATGTGAGATGATTCTTAATATTACGGTTCAATATGTTTTATGTGAGATGATTCTTAATATTTAAATATAAAATAAATAAATAATATTTATTTATCTTTCTATATTTTAATTTTTTTTCCTTTTGTTTAAAAATTATTTTCTTGCCTTTTTGAGATGTAAGATTATTAATTAAATTTTTGTATTTAAGTTTTATTAAAATCTCTTCTATAATTACTATCACACATTCTTGGTGCAATAGTTACTCTACAAGTATAAGTGCTTGTGGGGTGTGGGGTGTGGGGTGTGAGGGGCAAGAGTCAGGATTCAAATCTTCAGAAGGGAGCTTCACTCACATGTACATTTAGATTAGTCTAGACTCTCTAGAGTAGAAATTCTATCTTGTAAAAAAAAAAAAAAAATCTCTTCTACAATTGATAATAGTTAATGCACTTAATTAACACACTCATAAAAATTTTCTTTTGGTAAAATAATCAAGGGATTTCAATTCCTTCAATAGACATGGGAGAAGCAAAAGAAAATCCACTTATATCTTTTTATAAAAATAATAATAATAATAATAAAAAAATTGTCATTCTAATTAGAGAGAACCTTCGGTCAGGAGCTGGCGTAAAGAGCCTTTTTAACGCCACCAATGAATAAATGCCACGTCATATTTCTATTGAAAACCCAATACACTCCGGCACACATAATTATAACTCAATTAAACTCAAAATCCTAAAGAACTAAACAACTCCAACGTCTAAACCCATTTCATCTCCTCCTCTCCTCTCCTCACAATCTTATATTTGCTTTGTGGGCTATATACGAAGCAACATAAAGCAAATAAAACACCCACAACAGAAAACAAAAAAGCCACAGAATAGGAAAGAAAGACTCAAATTTTTTCCCTTCTGTTCTAGATAACACACTCATATAATACATTCATGTCAAAACAAGAACAAGTAGTCAATATATGACCAAGAATCACCCAAAATCAAGAACCATATTGCCAAACCAGCATCGTAGCTAGAGAAACAAGCCCTAAAGTAAACAAAAAGAACAATCACAAATTGATAACAAATATACACCCACATAAGAAATCAAACGTTTAGAAGAGAAAAATCAATAACTAATCAATACCCAGATGAGAAAAAGGCAAACCCATAGTGTTAACAAGAAGTATAGAGCCAAAAGAATCAAAATAACAAAGACCCATTAAGTAAGAAACAGAGAAGAATCAAGAAAAAGGGGTAAACCTTGAATGACGAGGTGGAGCTCCGGTGCGGCGGCGCTAGCTCCTAACCGACATGTGCGGCAGCTTCAACGGCGGGGTGGAGGTCTGGTGGTATAAGGAGAGGAGATGGAATGGGTTTAGGCGTTGGAACTGTTTAGTTCTTCAGGTCTAATACGTGTTTGAGATTGAGTTATAATTGTGTGTGTTGGAATGCATTGAGTTTCAATAGAAATATGACGTGGCATTTATTCATTGATGGCGTAAAGAAGGCTCTTTACGCCAGCTCCTGACTGAAGATTTTCTCTTCTAATTAATCCCTTGAAACCTCAACAGTGGAAAGAAAAGTTATTTTTCCTGTAGTAGTCCATCGATTACCTCATCCTCCTGGATCAGCCGCACGTTCACTGTCTGCTTCCATTCCCAAACCTGTTGTAATATTTGTGTCATTACCTATGAATAGCCAATGGCAAAGAGGAAATCTTATAGCGGTTCATTTGGAAGTGTTTACATTGCCACCAACAGGTATATATATATGTTTGATGTCCTTCTTGTGCTAGTTTCTTTACCTGCATCAATGTCTTTAGTACGGTTACACTTTTCTTACAGGAATACTCGAGCTTTATGTGCAATAAAGGAAGTTGAAATATTTCCTGATGACACAAAATCTGCAGTCTCTATAAAGCAGTTATGGCAGGTCATTCTCAAGAATTTTTGCACTACTAGTTTCACTCTATAATTATATATATTGTTATCAAACATATCAAGCTTTTGTCTTGGTTTATTGAAGGAAATCTTATAGTAAGGATTAAAGTTCATGTTCTGAATTGTCTTGATTTGTAAATATGGTCATTTTCTGCCACCAACATGGGTTAATAGCTGCAGCAAAGTGTTTGCTTTTGTTCATATCTTAGGGAATTCTTTGCAAACATATCTTGGCGAGATTTTTTTTTTTGCTCATTATATATGTGTGAAAAAAAAAAGGTTTAGCTTGCATCCCATATCTTGGACCTTATAATAGGGAAACCATTAGCACATCCATTTCCTCAATAGCACAAAGCTGTCAGTGGGTAAACTATGCTAGACATGCATGCAATGAATAGTTGGAACCTGAACATGTGAACATTGGTTATGGTTGACCTAGCAGGCGCAAGTATGCTTAGGCTAATTATTGCATAGGCATATTAATGGACCACACATTTTATTTCTTGTTTTGTAGTTATATATTTAATTTTACTGGTAATGGTGTATGTCTGTGTTTGTTAACTTTCCATCCTTAGGAACTTTCCCTATAAGGCTATAACAAAAATCAATGGTCGTCCATTTTCACTAAGAAGTTGTTTGTTCTTGTTATGAAATGAGGCTTGTGGAAGGGCATTACACAAACAATAAAATAAAACAACCAAACAAAACAATAATATTTTGATGTGGTTTGACCAACTCCAAGCCTTATACCTATTATTTTTTATTTTTTCATAAGCCCGGGGGGCAAGCCCCTTTGGGAACCCAGGAACCCCCTCTTAGGTCCATCCCTACATCTCGATGAAGTTTGCATCACACTAACCGTAAAAAAGCTTCATAGCTATTTAGTCTGAAAATATTTAATCTCCTTTAATAGAATGCATTACAATTCTTTAAATAGAAGACTCAAAATGGAATTTCTTAAAACCCTAATAAGACATGAACTTGGACTCCTTAGGCTTTTACTACTAAGCCCAACTAAATAACCAAATTTAATTAAAACCCAAAAGAGGACCTAATGGACTGTTAGTACGGTCCAAATCCAGAATTTAGAAAATTACAAAATTGCCCCTAAAACTTAAAAATAAATAAAATAAAACAAAACGGTCAACCCATTGCCTCCTGCATCACCTCTAGAGTGGCATTATGGTAAGGGAAACTTTTATCTCTTGAAAGTAATTATCCAGAATGATTCTAACTTATGTGATTCATTAGAAGGTAAAAGTATCTTAGTTGATTGATGTTTGGCCAGTGATTTTCTTAATGTAGTTTGGTTTGATCTTTGTTCTCAGTGTGTCAGGAGTATGTATGACGTGTTCTTAGATGTTGAGCTATAGAATTTACATAAATAAATAAATATTTATTGTTATTATTATTGTTTTGGTAAATTGTCGTTATAATTCTTGTGGTTCTTTCTCTTTGTAAATTTTCTTTATAATTATTTATTTGGATTTCTTGCCTCATGCCTCTATTACTCCTTATTGGTCTCAGGAAATCAAACTTCTCAATGAGCTGAAGCATCCAAATATTGTGCAATATTATGACAGCGAAATAGTACGTATTCTCCCAGTTTGCATGTTTAGACATTCTCAACATTGTTTACTGTAGTATCCTTGCAGCAATGTATGAAATTAATGTTATGCATGTAGGTTGATAGCTGGTTTCGTATATATCTGGAGTATGTTCCTGGAGGTTCAATCAAAAAATATATCAAGGATAATGGAGCCATGCTAGAATCTGATGTTCACCGATTTGCTACCCATATTCTCTCTGGGTTGGATTACTTGCATAGTGAAAATATAGTTCACAGGTGCAATTCACGTTTGATTTGATTTGTTGAAACAATCAACTTAGTGTTGCAAATTAGAATTTAACACTTATTATAAGTACGTGAAATTTCTATGCATCTCTTCAGCATGGAAGTAGTCTTGGGGATAATTTGCTTAACATGACGTTTGGATTTATTTATTTTTCATATGTTGATAGGGACATCAAAGGGGCTAATTTGCTCATTGATTCATCTGAAGTTGTCAGGCTTGCTGATTTTAGGACGGCTAAACGTGTGAGTTCATTTTCTTCTTCTTTATTACTGTAACATCTTGTGCTTTGATTTTTATCTTGCACAATGATTTCTCTTTTGATGTAGTTGTTCTTCCTTATACATTTAGTAGATGGTATTTTTTTCAATTTCTTCTTCTTCCTGTACTTAGAATAACCTTAATAGTCCTTCATCATCTTGAACTTTTGGTAAGAAAATATCTTTTGATTTCACCTACTTTTTTTTTTCCCCTCATTAAAGAAGGTTCTCAATATTTGTGGGCAAATTTATTTTAAAAGAAGATAAATTGACATTTGTATCAATTGTTTTAAATTCTGTTCCATTCCGGTCCTTAATCTTGTGCACATAACCCCTTGTTCCGTTTCGGTCTAAAAAATTCTAGGTTGTTCCGTACTATTCCGGTTATTCCAGTCTCTAAATTCTAGCCTATTTTAAACTTTGAATCCCAAAAGTCATCATTTGACTCATTTTATTCCCATATCATATTTTAGATTTTTTTTTGGTTAATTAGATATAATGAAATATGAAATTATAAAAATATAAATTATGTACATGTGCGTGTATATATATCCAGTGTGTAATCCTGAAATGATGCACCAAAACACACCAGTACCAGAATATTCTGTTCCAATTGTCAATCCGAAACGGTCTCCAGAACGGAATTCAAAACCTTGATTTGTATGCTCAAATGTTCAATTGTGATCAAGTCTATGGTTGTGACAACAACATGGCCCTGTTATAAGAACGCAGAATAGCGCAATGTAATCCCTAGTATAAAGAGTGCTCTTGTAAAATATTACAATCAATAATATCGCTTTTTTCTATGTGTTTTATTCTTTTCATACTTCAAGCATTTAATAGCAAATTACCCCCTGGCTGAGAATAATTCAGAAAAATATGGGTCATTACCAAACTAATTTGATAAATTGATGTAAATCATGTTCATTATTAAAACCATTCATGTTCTCTTTTATTGTTGTTGCCAACTTATCAATAAAATAAAATGAAAGAATTGTTGTTGCCAATTTTCCATTATAATTTGCTTTCTGTGATTCTAGATGATGTGTCTAATATTGGGACTTATTGTTGCACAGCTTGCTCTACATGCAGACGCAACTAAGCTTTATTTCTTTGGAACTCCACACTGGACAGCTCCAGAGGTATTTTCTTGCTGCTACATCAATTTGCCATAGGCCTGTATCTTCCCCTACTGAGTTCATTGTCTTTTCTGCAGCTCATGCATGGTTTGGAGCCTTCCAGCCCTGATGCTGTTCTTGCGGTAGATATTTGGAGTGTGGGTTGTAGTGTTCTTGAAATGTTAACTGGAAGACTTCCCTGGGGTAATCTTGAACCGGTAGGCACTTAATGTTGCTTTATGTGCTTTGTTAATCGGGAAACTTTTAACTTGCAGTATATTACAATAATTGATGTTTCTTTGCATATATCTCATTAAATTTTGATTAAAAAAATATTACAATAAGACCTCATCATATTCAGATCTTGAAGGTTTATATGGTTGCATTAGCTGTTTTGGTTCATGTCTATCCCATCTAAGTTACAGACAACTGAAAAAGGCTAAGATCAAGCTACATTTGTGATGTGGGAGCTTAACACAGTTATTTTGGAATTGATTATTTTAGATTATCTTTATCTCATGGGAGGTTGGATTTCTTATGTAATTGGATTAGTTTAGACTTTCATTTTATTCTGAGTTCAGATTGGATTGTTGTTTTAGATTATTATGAGTTAAGAGTTTTATGGACATTATCTTTTAGTCCTGGAGGCTGGAAGGCTCCGGTGGTGTTTTTTAAGTAGACTTTTTGAGGAATAAAATTTTAGATTGGAGATTTTTCCAAATTGTTGGGTGTTGATTTCCAAGTTTTCTAGCTTAATGCTGATTTTAAGCAAATCCTAAGTGCTGAGTCTTGCGGATATACTTTAATTTTACTATTGATATTGTCCTGCAACAACTTGGTATCAGAGTACAAACAGGCCAACCAAATCCAAAAAAAAAAAACCTCGCTGGCATCATGTTTCACACTTTCAAGCCCAAGTGCCACACTGAAATTCTACAAAATCCCAGCACCACTGACCCATAGATCCCTCCACCATAATAGTCTGAAACCCGTACACACAAAAAACAAAAACCCGAGTCAAACCCAATATCCCATCATTGCACAACCAAAACAACAAAAATAAAAATCCTTTGCTGTGTTACTCATCCCATCAAATCACAGTAACCCATCCGCCACATAACCCAAGCCAAAAAATAAACCCACCCATCAGAAAACCATCTGTCAAAACCCAAACCAGAGTGTCCAGCTACATCGCCACCATTGCCAAAAATAAAACCCATAAAAAAAGGGCCATCGCCGTAAAGCCCTCTGCCCCTTCAAAGAGCTACCGCCACCCATGAGGTCACCGAATGTCGATTGAAGCTCCACTTTTACCCAACCCGATTCGTATTAAAATCATACAAACCATCACAACCTAACCCATATAAGAAGCCCAGGAACCTTTTGCCCGACCCCAATAAAACCCCAACACAGCCCATTAAAAACTTAACCTGACTAAGTCAAACTAAAAGCTACCCACAAAAGTTTTGTTTGAAAGCCCGCAACCTAACCAGCAAAGCCCTATAAGTATCTTTGAACTTTAGCTGTGCCAACCCACCAACCCCATAATGATTGGTTCGGTGCACCTCAGCCAGCCAACAGTTCAAGCTCAGGTTCTTGTTCCATTATTTTTTGAGGCTTATTATTTGAGAGCATGGTAATCTCCAAACCACCTATTTTTTATGGTTATAAATAGCAAGAGGCTATTTTGAGATGAATCATTTTAGTAATATATATTAACCCATTGTTATAGGCCCAGGCCCAAGCCCAAGCCCATGCCCAAGCCCAATCCTATCTTGTGTGCAAACCAAATTTCTTACTTGTATTTCAAATCTTAATGTATGACTAGTCTAAAGTTTAGCCTCTTACATGTATCCATGTTATGGTTCATCATAACTTAAGATTTGTACTACACTTTTATATAATAAAAATGTAACCCTTAAAGATATGCTTACGGTTCATCATAACATAGGATTTGTACTACGTAATTCTCGTGTTCTTGTATTCCTAAACATGGTATATCAAGGGGGTATTGGTGGATTTCTTTTTCCTCTTAAAAGTTTTTCCTAGAAATGTAGTTTTCTTCCCCAGAAAAACACAATTTTTATGATGAATACATATGATGTGCAAGTTCTTCCTTCTCCTTTCTCTGATATCTATAATTAATACCTTCCTTGTGTTCCACTTGAAGCAATTCCCACTTTGGCTTTGCCCCCTGCAAATTATTTTTTTGTATTGGCAGTGTGCTTGTTGGTCACCAACTAGTGGCTAGTTTTGTTGTAGTAAAATGAAGTTAATAGCAGCATGCACGTAATGAACCTTGTAGTCTAATTTGTTCTTAAGTTCAATTCAAGTGTTGTAATAAATTTAAGTGAGGTGCGCTGAATTTTTATGTGTGGATCTTACTACAATCTTTCTGTTACAATCAGTGACTTGGGAAATTATTTGTTTAATTCCAATCCTATTAGATTGATACTTTTATCTCTTTTCAATAAATAGATTTATGTCTTTTCTGTATATAAATCAGGTTAAGTGACTGTAATTCAAGTAAATTAATAAAACTTATAATTCATATGTAATGCGTCCATGCTATCAGAATTGGATGAAGCACAGTGAGTGTGCTTATTTATATTTTTTGCAAATTATGAGATGATTATGGCCGGCATGTCCCCTGAATTGGGAGTTCATCTTAGAAATGGTAAATGATAATTACTTAATAAAAAATGATTAATGATAATTAAAAGAAGAGTCAACTAATTTTGCCTGCTTGTAGCAGAATATCAATCAATTTCAGAGTTTAATTTCCCACCTTTCTAATGTGCGTTTCATTATGGAGGGAGAAGCATGTATGGCATATGTATGTTGTACCTGGTGGAATTGCAATGTAGTGGTCTGGTGTCTGCTTGTAGGAGATACTGAAGTGTGGTAATTAGATAAACATTTCTTTTTATCATATTTGATGCAGCAAACAGTCATATGGAAGCTATTACAAGGGAACACCCCTCCCATACCTGAAACATTGTCATCTAAGGTCAAGGATTTTTTGCAGTGCTGCTTTCAGATTGATCCTGTAGACAGGCCATGTGCTGCACAGTTACTAGAACATACCTTCCTGAAGAACTAGGAGCAGCTGGATGTCCCTTGCAACTGAGCATTTAATGGAAGAACTTGACGTTAAGTATAAATGTCATTCCATTTATTGTTGCTTAATTGTTGTTTATATTATAGTTTGTCTTACATTGACAGAATAAACCACATAGATCAAAAGAACATTTTGAACTTTTCAAAAAAAAAAAAAAGAACATTCTAAAAGTAATCATGATCATCCCAGCCCATCTGGAGAAAGGAGAAACTGCTGGCTTTTTGTCATGGGTTGTGTTGATATGCAGCTATTGAAATTGGATTATAGACTTCACTGATGCTATAGTATGTGACTTGCAGCCATAGGGTGTTTGTGATAGTAGGTTTAGTGCGACGTTTTTTATCATTGAAAGCCCTGAAGCTAGAAAGCTTCTTCATTCTGGAAGTTTATTTTGCATGGAAATTTAGAAGCAGTTTTGCATACTTACTCATTTAGAGCTTCAGATATCATGGTTACTTAACCATACTTTCTAATGCTAATACTTTTAGGTCCATGTACAATTGGAGTCAATAAATGAATTTGGAGATATTGGATGTTGAAATTATTGATCTATGTTATCCTCTCATTTTAACCATGGATCTATTGCAACTGTTTTACATAAATACATTTCTTGCAATGGAGGGGGGATAAAGCTTCACTTGAACGAAGATGTCCGATGGTAGGATTAATTGTTGGACCAAAAGTCATTGTTCCCTCATTAGAGAAGTTAGTTCAGCATTGTTTTTTGCCCATAAAAGTTCAGCATTGTTAATGAGGTCTGTCCTCCATATTATATACAATGGACCACATATTCATTGTTCTAAATCCATTTACGTGTAGTATTGATAGCAAGTTTCTTTCACTATTATTATTTTTATCATCACAAGCATTGTAATTGTAAGTTATAATAAACCCTAATAAGATTCGGAGAGATTTTCTCTAAGATGCAAAATCCGTTTTAACAAATGGAACAAGACTCTGTAATTTAGTTTCAGGAAACCATAATTGTCTGTTGATAAAACAACAAAGGGGAAAGGGACAAATCACCTTCTCGATCGACCAATCTTGACTTCGCCAAGTTCGAGCACTGAGGCCATCGATGACCTCCATTTGTTGCGGTGAAGCTTATCAAAAGGAAGAGAAGAAGAAGCAGCAAAAGCAGCAGCAGAAGAAGAAGAATGCAAAAGGTGAGACTTCTGAGGCTATTTCTAGAGAGAAAGAGTGAGGTTTTGGAGAAGAGAGTGGTATGAGTGAGTAGCATGGCCATTTGTTTTTTGAGCTCAGTTCGCAAAAAAGAAAGGCTTTGTTTTTGTCGAAAATTATTTTCTTATCGAAAACTAATGTAGCGTTTGAAAACCGGGAGCGGCTCACCTCCGGTTTATATTTCTCCTGTTTCCTTCCATTTTTAAATAAATGAATGACACTTGGAAAAAGATAGATCCAACTGTTAGAAAAAAAAAGAAGAAAAAAAAAAAAGAACTTAAACACTAAAAACTATTATTTAAACCACAATTCCAAACAACCCCTTAATTCTCTTTTCTCTTCGCTCTGCAACTGTGCAACAACAAAACCTCGGCAAACTGCACAATGCAAAATTGAAAAAATATAGCATAGACTACAAAACCCACCATATTAGCCAAACTGAAATCCTAAACTACCTAGCACCGTCGCCATACAACACAAAGGCCACCAATGGTCCAAAGCTTCAACCTTGACCTTTTCTCATGATGGAAATAAAGATGAACACAGCGGAAAAATAAGTTTTAAATGGATCTACTTCATTCGATATTGATAACACGTACTAAGTAAATTTCAAAATTTGAGAACAAGAGATCATACCTTGAAGCAGTGAATTTCAAAACAAAGATTGAAGCACTTGGGAATACTTTTAATCTTCACTCTAATTCCACCAATGCCCAAGATGTGTGGTCTCTCAATTGGTAACCAAGGAATGACTAGTGAGTGACAAAAACTCACATACACACCATTTCACAATAATGTTTCTTACATAACAAAATTCTGAACGTTTTTCCCTTTGTATCTAACCAATTATCTAATTGGGCTGGCCTTTTGGGCCTTTCCAATTGGGCTTAAGTGTGTGGCTTGGAGTGGGACCAAAAGACCCCAATAAGACACTAGCTCCAATGGGCCTTGGGCTTTTCTGTCAACTCTTGACAAGTCCAAAGTTACCATTAAATTATATCCCAAGACTTTATTATACACGCAACCCCTTCATAAAATATTCGTAGTAATACAAAGTCATTAATTTAGACTGCCACTTTGTAAATTACTACATCTTGATCCTTGAGTACCCGATTTAATCCTTTAAGTTATTCATCATATATTTATGAAATCTAATTTCATAAATATATACTTTAGTAACAACTTACTAAAGTGGTTAGGCCTAACTCTCTGAATAACAAACCCATTAAACTTATCTCAAGGGAATATTTTATATCTCCGTTAAGAGACTATGAATTCCATCTTGAGAATATATGTTCCATCAACACCAAATGTGGCTGCCCAACATACTGAGATTTTGACCATTACTTTAGATCTCACTCCTGATATATCAAAGCAACCTACACCTTATGATCAGGTCCATTATTCTCTCAGGATTAAGAGTTCATGCAAATGTAAGTCGTGAGATTTATTATTCATTTGACAGTCTTTAGGATAATAATAAATCTCACAGCGGTCTAGTTCAATATGTCTTAACTCTTAAAACATATCAACACATCAACTAGAAGTCTCCACTTCCATGATCAAGACAAATCATCGTAGTTGATATGTTATAGTCTTCACAGATGAAATGCCCAATTTCATCACCGACTACGAACTATAATTCTAAGTTTACAAAGAACTTGTGATTTATATCTTCTGTGACTTTTCACATAAATCACATACTATGCATCTTATGGACTATATGACAATGTCCGAATATTCATGTTACCATTATTTCAGATCATAATAAAGCAAATTTATTAAACATAATATTAAGTCATACATAATGTCAAACACAATGTCACACTTAATATCATACATAACATCTTACAATAGGATTTAAGGGCACTAATCCTAACATCTCACACCACGCTTGTGCGTCCGTGAACCACCAACCAAACATCAACCCAAATTTCCCCCACCAAGGCCAGCCCTTCCAATAGGCCAATTAGGTAATTGCCTAAGGCCGCCAAGTGGAAGGGGGCCCAAAATTTTAGAAAAGAAGGGGTAGTAAGGGAAAAAGAAATTAGTTTCAGATGGATGAAAAATATCTGGCTAGTCTAAGCTGAGGTCCACGGAGGTGATCTGCCGTTCGGGAGAACGTCACAAAAACACCTGGTCGACATGGATAAGCACAATGAGAGCTCAGAACAGGGAAGTGTCCCAAAATATCTAAGGAGAAAGCTGCTGCCTCCACATTAAATGCACTGCACCTAACTCTCTAGCCGCATTAATGTGGAGGTGATACCTGAACAGTGTATTCCAGCCTTACAACTACTGCATGAAGACTTGTGGGAGGGGTTGATGGGATAAGTATCAACATCAACCATCTGGCATGCACGTGGAAGGTGGGGATGAAAGGGAGAGACAGTATAAAAGGAAAAGAAGACAACGAGACAGGGGGATTGAGAATTCAAGAGAAAAACAATGTAGCATTCCAGAACCAAACTTGTAAACGGACTTGAGAATAATATATAAGAACAGACCTCTTTGGACTTTGCCGAGGACGATTTTTCTTCAATACAACCCTTTTTTTCTTTTCATTCTCTTATCATCTGAACCTCTTCTAGTGTTCGTTTAATTAACTAGAGCCCAGTTTTCCAACATATTCTCTACAAATTCATTGTTTTGGGGTTTTTGGGCCTAAGTCCATCATGTAGTGGGTTGGAAATTCAAATCTTATCCTTACAATTGGCATCATCTGTGGGGATACTAGTGTTATAGTGAATCCAGTACAGAATGATGGTAGGTTCAGGTTCACATTGGGTAGAATCCATGGGGTCTCAGCATTAAGATCATTTCTGTGATCTCGAATGACATAGAGACCGAGAAGGAAATGTACATACCACTCATACCAGTAACAGCCAAGCTTGGGCTAAAAGCCACATCTCTTGTGAGGAGAATGCCAGAAATATGCAGGAAGAGATTGATCACCTAAAGAGAAGCTTGGGCCATGAACGGCGAAAGCGAGCTCTGTCTAATTCTGACTTCTACTCTGATGGTGAAGAGGATGGTAGCTATAGGCGCAGAACGAGGACTCCCCCTAGTGAATCTTTCTCCTACAAAGAAGACTATCATCATGAATGTAGAAACAAAAATTCGTCCTTGATAGGCCTAGGTAACGACGCCATGAGTAAGGCGCTCAATCAAATATCCAAGTCACCTTTCATAAGCTGGATTGAGGAGAGAAACTTCCTCGGTGGTTTACGCGGCCTACATTCACCATGTACAATGGTAGAACAGATCCTGTGGGGCACGTGAGCCACTTCAACCAAAGGATGGCCGTACACTCCAAGAATGAGTCCTTAATGTGCAATGTCTTCCCATCCAGTTTAGGGGCTATGGTGATGAGGTGGTTTGATAGCCTAAGGGCAGTGTCCATTGATTCTTTTAAGCAACTTACTTAAGCATTTGGATCCTGCTTTATTACGTGCAGCAAGGTCCTTCAGCCTTTAGCTTCTTTGTTGTTTTTTTCCATGAGGGAAGGAGAAACCTTGAAAACATATTAAGACAGATATTGGGAAATTTTCAACAAAATAGATGGTGATTTTGACGATGTGGCCATTAGTACTTTCAAGCTCGACCTATTTGCCAAGCATGGCTTAAGGAAATCTTTGACGGGAAAGCCCGTTACCAGCATACGTCAACTCATAGATCAAATTGACAAGTATAAGTGGGTTGAGGAAGACCTGCAGCAAGAAAAGGGAAAAGGCAAGGTTATCCCCTAGGAGAGGAGGGATTTCAGGTCAGACCGTTACAACAACAACAGACCTCGAAGAAAGTTTTCCAGACAATCTGGGCCTGTGGCCCCTGAAGTGGTAAGCATTGTGTTCTGAGAACTAGTGCATCAAGTTTTAGAAAAGATTAAGAATGAGCCATATTTTAAATGGCCGAACAAGATGAGTGGACATTCTTTAAGGCACAACCAAAGCCTTCATTGCCAGTACCACCAAGAACGGGGACATACCACTGAGGACTGCCGAAAATTATGGAACCTTCTAGAGCAACTGGTTAAAGAAGGGAGGTTGCAACAATTTTTGTACCGACCCAATGGACAAGGAGACTAGTCGAGGTCAGGGGCTCAGGGGAATGCTCTTTCAAGGCCCCCGTTAGGTACAATCAATGTCATTTTTGCTGCACTGGGAAGAAATGGATCTCATCCTTCCAGGGTGATGTTTGTAGCTAGGTCACCAGTCGAGGATTCCAACTCCAAGCCGAAGAGAGCTAGGCTGGAAGTCCGACCTTCGTTGAGTTTCTCGAACGAAGACAAAATGGGAACTATTCAACCACATGATGATGCTTTAGTAGTCACCTTTAGAATTAGGGGTTATGATGTGAAGAGGGTAAGGACAGACCAGGGAAATTATGCAGAGATCATGTACCCTGATTTATACAGAGGGCTAAACTTAAAACCTGAAGATCTAACCACCTATGATTAACCCCTAGTAAGTTTTGAAGGGAAGGTAGTGATCCCAAGGGGCCAAATTAGGTTGCCTGTATAGGCAAGCTCAGAGGTAGTGGAAGTGGATTTCGTAGTGGTGGATGCATATTCCCTCTACACAGTCATTGTGGCCAGGCCTTAGCTTCATACTCTAAGGGCCATTTCTTCGATTCTGCATCAGAAGGTGAAGTATTCGTCAGGATACCGAATTGGGGAGCTGATAGGAGATCAATCCATGGCTAGGCAGTGCCTTGTGTCCGCAATCTTGCATCAACCAACAGTTGAGTCTTCGACCTTGGTTAAAGAAGGCTTATAGCAGTCAAAGTCTCTGGAATCACTCCCGAAGGGACTAGCCCAAAAGGCCAAGTGTGAAGATTTAGAGAAATTTTCTGTAAGTGATGATCCGGAAAAGTTCTTTCAGGTTGGAGCTCAACTATCACTTTAGGAAAAAGAGGAGTTGGTGGAATTTCTCAAGAGGAACATTGATGTTTTCACTTGGAATGCTTACGAAGCTCTGGGGGTGGATCCGAGCTTCATTTGCCATCATCTGAATGCCAATCCATCTGTAACCCCTAAGAAGTAGCCACCTTGGCGTGCATCTGAAGAGCACTCTGATGCTGTAAAAGACGAGGTGATGAAACTTAAGCAGGCTGGGGCTATTAAAGAGGTTTTTTTTACCCTGAATGGCTGGCTATCACAGTGGTTGTGAAGAAGAAGACTGGGAAGTGCCATGTATATGTAGATTTTACGGATTTGAACAAAGCCTGCCCAAAGGACCCTTTCCTTATTCCTCGGATTAATCAACTTGTGGACGCAACTATGGCCATCCTCGGATGAGCTTTTTGGATGCCTTTCAAGGGTACCATCAAATACCTTTGGCTTTGGACGACCAAGAAAGGACAACTTTTGTCACTCCTATTGGAAATTACCATTACAAGGTGATGCCCTTTGGTTTGAAGAATATAGGGGCTACCTACCAGATGATGATGACCAGAATGTTCAAACCACAGTTAGGAAAAACACATTGAGGTCTATGCCGATGATATGGTGGTAAAGAGCAAGGTAGAATCCGAGCATGTTAAGGACCTCAAAAACATTTTTGATATCTTGAGGAGACACCAGCTATGGCTTAACGCTTTCAAGTGTTCTTTTGGTGTTGGATCAGGAAAGTTCTTGGGTTACATGGTCACACATCGTGGAATAGAGGTAAACCCTGACCAGATTAAGACAATTAACAATCTACAACCACCTTAGAATCCCAAAGAGGTCTAGAGGCTTACGGGGATGACAACTACTCTGAACCAATTCATCTCTCGGTCAGCGGACAGGTGTAGGCTATTCTTTCAGTTACTAAACAAGTGGAAGGGATTTGAATGGATTGAGAAGTGTGCCTTGGCTTTCCGGCAATTGAAAGAGTATCTGTCTCGGCCACTCATCATGTCCAAACTTGAGGTGGATGAGGTCTTGTTTGCCTACATTGCAGTGGCCTTCCATGCGGTGAGTTTGGTGCTAATATAGGTCGATAATGGTGTGCAGAGGCCGGTCTATTATTTGAGTAAATCACTACATGAGGCTGAGATTCGTTACTTACCGTTGGAGAGGGCCAATCTGGCTGCGGTGCATGCTACACGTAAGCTTCCTCATTATTTTTAGTCACATACAATTGTTGTCTTAACCTAACTCCCGCTCAAATCTCTACTTCGAAGTGTTAATTACACGGGGAGAATTGCAAAGTGGGGCACGATTCTAGGGGCTTTTGATATCAAATACATGCCTCGTACCTCTGTCAAGGGTCAAGTTCTTACCGACCTGGTTGTTGAGTTTGTGAATCCCCAGAAGAAGAGAAGGTAAAGAAGCTAAACATGGATAGAAAATCGATTGGAATGGTCTCTATACAAGAACCTTTATCCTGGAAGGTTTACGTTGATGGTGCAGCAAACCATAGGGGATCTAGAGTGGGGTTAGTCTTGATATCTCCAAAGAGGATTGCAATTGAAAAATCCTTAAGATTGGGCTTTTCGGCCACAAACAATGATACGAAGCTCTGCTAGAAGGAATGATTATGGTGCAAAAAATGGGTGGAAAGGCAGTGGAGTTGTTCTCTGATTCAAGGCTAGTTATGGGCCAAGTCCAAGGAGAGTTAGAAGCTAAAGATCCTAGAATGTAAGAGTACTTGAACCAGGTTAGACATTTACAGTCTGGTTTTGAGTCTTTTAATTTATCACAAGTCCCTAGGAGTAAAAATAGACATGTGGACTCTCTTGCCACATTGGCAACATCCTTGGCACAAAGTTTACCTCGAGTAATCCTTATAGAGGACTTATGTAAACCTACCGAGGCAGGAAGGACTATGATCCATGTTCATCAAATAAGGGCGGGTCCTAGCTGAATGGATTCTATTGTATTATTCCTCAAAGAAGATGTTTTGCCTGAAGATAAGTCTGAGGCTAACAAAGTACGAAGAAAGGCTCCTCGGTTATGGCTCAAGGACCAAAAGTTGTATAAAAGGTCTTTTTCTGGCCCATATCTACTATGTGTACACCCTAAAGCAGTTAAGCTGGTCTTGGAAGAATTACATGAAAGAATTTGTGGAAGCCACACGATGGGGCAGATCCTTATCACACAGGGCCCTCACCCAAAGCTATTAGTGGCCAAATATGCAAAAAGACGCATAGGACTATGCAAAGAAGTGTGATCAGTGCCAGAGATTTACCCCGAACATTCACCAACATGGGGGAGTCCTTAATACCTTGTCCAGTCCTTGGCCTTTTGCTTAATGAGGCTTGGATATTGACGGCCATTTCCCTAAGGCAGCAGGGAACAAAAGGTATTTATTGGTCGGCGTGGACTACTTCACTAAATGGGTTAAAGCTGAACCACTAGCAAACATCAGGGATGTGGATGCCAAATGATTTATTTGGAAAAATATTGTCACCAGGTTTGGAGTCCCTCGTACCCTCATCTCGGACAATGGTTTGCAATTTGATAGCAATGCCTTTAGGAGATATTGCTGCGACCTGGGTATAACAAATAGATATTCCACCCCAGCATATCCACAGGGGAATGGACAGGCTAAAGCTGTCAATAAGTTTATAGCGAGTGGACTCAAAAAGAGGCTGAATGAGGCGAAAGGGAAATGGGTAGAAGGGTTGTCACATGTTCTATGGACTTACCGGACTACACCTGTTAGGTCCACGGGAGAGACACCCTTTTCCATGACTTACATGGTCAAGGCTGTCATCCCTCTAGGGACCGGATTCCCAATACTAAGAACAAGTTCCTTCACTACGAGCAGCAACGATGAACTGTTAGAGAGGAGCTTAGACTTAATTGAAGAACAAAGAGAAAGTACCATGGTCTAATTAGCCTATTATCAACACAAGCTTAAGCAGGGATACGATGCCAACGTAAAACTAAGACCACTGGCAATTGGAGACTTGGTCTTAAGAAAGGTTTTTGGAACTGCAAAGAACCCAGCATGGGGAAAGTTGGGACCTAACTGGGAAGGGCCATACCATATCACATCAGTGGCCGGAATAAGTGCATATTATCTTGAAGATCTGGAAGAAAAGGTTGTACCACATCCTTGGAATGTAAATAACCTTAAGAGGTATTACTATTTATAAAGGCTTCCTTCACTCAATTCGGGTTTGTTGTATTATGTCTCAATTCGGGTTTGTTGTATTATGTGTCATGCGTTTTTCACCATTTATTTAAGTATCAAACAAAACATTGGTCATGCTTGGCTCCTCAGACCACATACCTTGAGAAAATTGATATCTTTAAGTTATTTTTCTAAGTATTAAATAGAACCTTAGCTATGCCTGGTTCCTCGAACTACCTGCTTTGGAAAAATTAATACTCCCTGACATCTATCTAAGTATCAAACAGAACCTTGGTCATGCCTGACTCCTCAGACCACATACGTTGAGAAAATTAATAACTTTTAATCATTATTCTAAGTATTAAATAGAACCTTAGCTATGCCTGGTTCATCGGACCACCTGCTTTGGGAAAATTAATACTCGCTGACATCTATCTAAGTATCAAACAGAACCTTGATCATGCCTAGCTCCTCGAACCACATGCCTTGGAAAAATTGATAACTTTTAATTATTATTCTAAGTATTAAACAGAACCTTAGCTATGCTTGGTTCCTCGAACCACCTGCTTTGGGAAAATTAATACTCCCTGACATCTATCTAAGTATCAAACAGAACTTTGGTCATGCCTGGCTCCTCGAACCACATGCCTTGGGAAAATTGATAACTTTTAATTGTTATTCTAAATATTAAACAGAACCTTAACTATGTCTGGTTCCTTGAACCACCAACTTTGAGAAAATTAATACTCCCTGACATCTATCTAAGTATCAAACAGAACCTTGGTCATGTCTAGCTCCTCGGACCACATGCCTTGGGAAAATTGATAACTTTTAATCATTATTCTAAGTATTAAACATAACCTTCGATGTGTCTGGATCCTCAGACCACATACTTTGGGTAAATCGATGCTTTTTGTTAAATTGTCAAGGATTAAGGCAAAGCCTTAGTTATTGTAGGTTTTTTGGATTACAAATTTAAGGTAAGATAGTATTCCTTATTGATAACTTCAAATGTCAGGTAAAACCACTTCAAACAGCAATGATTTTAACTACAAACAAGAGTCTCAATTAGATGCCCATAAGCATCACTTAAAGTATTTACAGACTTACTTACATTTGTTCAATAAGTGATTGTCCTTTCGCTCCTTCAAACTTACCAATAAGTGAGGAACATGGCATATTTGAATCTAAATGCAAGTTGTATTATTGTGTATATCTTTAAAGTTGAAATTACCCCTTGCCGAGATGGTGGCTTAGTAAATTTCACCTATTCTCACTGTTTATCATACGAAATGGGCGAAATTTTCTATCACTTAAGTAGATTAGTGAAAGAAGTTCTACTTCATCATTACTTTCAGTAAATATTCGACAAAACAAAAGTCATATTAGCTTCAATATGTAAGTCACATAAAAGAAGAAAGAAAATACCTGTAACATTCATTAATAAAAGCCTTAAAACAAGGCAGATCAAATACAAAGATATAAGTTGATTACAGATTGTGAAAACAAAGAAAAAAGAAAAGAATAAAGACAACCTATTGCTTCATTTTTATTATAAGTTTATCTTTTGGGTCCTTGGGAGGTTGAGTGTTTGCTGCTGAGGACACTTTGGCCTTGTCCTTAGGATCCTCTTTTGGAGGTATGGCAAGAGTTGCCAGAACCAGCTCCATGTCATGAGAAGTTTCCTTTTCCTTTGAGGAGTCCTTTGGAGCAAAGGGAGGAAGGTCAGAGCCTTGGGTTGCTCCTTTATTGATGTCCCCTGTTTGTGAAGGGTCCTCGGCTCGCCCTTCCTCCTCTGAAGAAGTTTTAGCTGCAGAAGGAGCTTGGGGAAGGCTGCCTAGAATTTCACCTACCTCCGAGGACATTAGATCGGCCTTAGAGTCTGAAGAGCTTGAGGGGCATATAGCCGAGGGGAAGTAGATACTTTTTGCTTTCCTAAGTACAGAAGAAGCCTCAACTCTAGCTTGGTTAAGGGCTTCATCCCATACCAAGGCACAGTAAGTCCTACATACGGCAGGGACCTCGGCCCTAAGGGTGTCTTCGGTCTCAGCCACCCCCACATCATACCCATGCTGCTCAACTTCATCTTTGGCTTTCTCTGCCTCATCCTTGGCCTTCTCGGCTAGAGCCTTGGCCTTTTTAACCTCCTCCAGTTTCTTTTTCAGTGCAACGATTTAGGTCTTAGAGGATGCCAGTTGGTCCTCAACACTCACTGCGTAGCTGCAGCCTCTGGCTTTTAGCCTGTTTCTCAACATTCTCGAGGGCAACTGCTGTGTATTTTCTTTCTTTCTCCTCCTTCTACAGCTTCTTCTTGAGCTCTTGGATGCTCCTCTCAGCCACCTGAAAAGCCTCCACCACAGCATTACGCCTCCCTTCCTCTTCCTTCATTTACTGATGGCAGTAGTTGTTCATTTCTTCTGCTCAGAAGGAGGCTTGAACAGCCTACCAAGGAAGGAAACATGGATTAAAAGAGGAAAATGAATAAAACAAACAAGAAAAATAAGAAAATGACATACCATAGCGAGGTATTTTTTGAGACTGAGGAAAACCTCATGTCTCCTCATACTTCGTAGCTCGGCCATGTCCTCGGGAAGTAGCAAAGCCTGTTCCACCACGTCGGCCACGTAGCTGGCTACTCCTCCCTAGAAGTCCCATATGGAGGTGTTTGCTAATAAAGGCTCCCCATTCAGTATTGGGGTAGGAAGCCAAGCTTGGGGCCCAACCTAGGGATCGCTTCTCTTCTCAGCACCCCTCTGCCCCATTTTGGCTTGTTTAGCTGCCCTTTGAGCTTCATCCTCGCGAGGGGGGAAGGTCTGGCCAGCTCCCACCACCTCCTTCCCTTTGGACTCTCTTTTCCTCTTCAAATTAGCTGTTTGGGAAGGCAAGGCAGCTGGAGAAGTGGGATGCTTAGTCTGGGTTGCCTTCCCAGGCGCATTCCTACCTGGTTGGGACTCTATCAAGTACAGCAAACTAGATTTAGGTTTGCGTTGTATTCCCATCTCGTCAATTAGTGGTGAGAATGGTCGGCCGAGGTCAAGAACTAAGGTATACGAGGACAAAGCTTGGTTGAAAACCTCAAACTCGTCCTCGGAATCGGATACTTCTACCACATCTTCTGTGTTGGTTAGGTGAGACGAAGTAGCTACCTCAGTTGTCTGTTGTAGTGGCGAGGATACTTTTGGTATGCCTTTAAATATGGGCTCTGTGGTGAGCGTGCCCTTTGGTTTTGGACCGGGGAGAAGAAAGCCCGGCGCGGCTACATTGATCCTCTAGAGACGTAGGTCGTTCGCCTTAATAACGCACTTAGACGTTAAGAAGCTCTTTGAGATTGGGGTATAACCTAATATCAAGTGGGCTGCCCTGAGTTGATCGTCGAAGTGGACAAAAACCTCGACTTGCAAGATCTTGTCTAAGGTCTCCTGGTTTACGAGACTAAAATTGGGCATGGTAAAGTGTGGGTCTGCAAAACCATCAAGAGAGCCAAGAAGATAACATTAGCGAAATGCAAGTCCAAAAATACTTAGGATACAGATGAAAATCAAAGAAAAAGGAAAATGGAACATTTTTGAAATTGAGAGTCTAAGCCCAGAGCCCCACCTGGTTTGCCTTCCCTCGTCGAGCAAGGGAGGCCATCGTGCCATTCCCCTAATATGATTAGGAAATCTTTGTTTAAGCCTTTATTGGAGTCGGGGATGCATTGAATAAGTCTGACCTCAGGGTATCTAGACTTAAGATAATACCTTTGCCGGTAAGGTGGTGGAGATTATAAATCCAATTGACATCGTGGTGAGTCAACCTTAAGCCCATCTTTTCATTAAGGGCATCTACACACCTTAGTATCCGAACATATTGGGGGTACATTGAGTAGGAGCTAACCTATGGGCCCTAAGGTAATCTCTGGTGACAACACCCATAGGGATTCTTATCCCTTCCTCTATGAAGGCAATCATCGGGATTACTACTTCTCCTTCTTGCCTGTCTATGTGTCATTGGCCCTCTTTGCAATATTTAGTGCCCACCCCTAGAGGGATCCTATACTTAACCCTAAAGTTTGCCATACCCTTCTCGGAATCTACTAAACTCTTGAATCTACCCATTTCTAGAAAGGGATGGAATAACTGAGAAGACTAGGAAAAGAGAGTGGAGTCGAGGATAAAAAGAAAGAATGCAAAGAGAAGAAGAACGTATAAAAAAAAAAAGTTTAAGAAGACTAACAGGAAGAATTAAGGTGTCCTCGGAAAGGCCTTTGGTATTTGTAAGGGGTCAAGTGAGTTGAAAAGGTGTGCAGATTCAAGGTATGTGCACTAGAATCGGAATGAATGCTAAAAATGAGAGGAGAAGTTGATTTGAAAGGTATTTATACCAAGAAGGAAGCTAGAAGTGGGAAAATTCCCGTTAGGTACCCAACGAAAATGTCAACCGTTTGATATGTATCACGCCGTAGAATGTGGGGAACAGGAGGCCGCAAGAATTTATTGAGCGCACGTCCCGAGTACAGGAGCGCCATAAACATGCCTTGGGTAGTTACAAAGGCGTCTTCTTTAGCAAAAGAGGGATGCAGAAAGCACATGGTAGCTACAGTGATGTCGAAATCCTCATTTCTTCTCGAGGATCCAGAAAGAAGTATCTTGAGGGGCTATTGTAGGGGCATTGGGCCCAGTAGTCCATTATTTATATGTGCATAATGGGTTTGAGGCCCAAGCCGAGGACTAAAGGCGTCCGAAGGTGGTAAACACTGTCAAAAGGGACCATGTTGGAAAATGGAGAAGTTAGTTGTGATTATAACAGCCTAAAGAGTGGTGCCAAGGATAAGATCCTCCTCGGCTAGTCTAAGCTAAGGTCCACGGAGGTGATCTACTGTTCTAGAGAATGTCATAAAAACACCTGGTCGACATGGATAAGCACAATGGGAGCTCAGGACAGGGAAGTGTCCTAAAATATCTAAGGAGAAAGCTGCTGCCTTTGCATTAAATGCACAGCACCTAACTCCCTAGGCGCATTAATGTGGAGGTGATACCTGAACAGTGTATTCCAGCCTTACAGCTACTGCATAAAGAGTTGTGAGAGGGGCTGATGGGACAAGTATCAACACCTGGCATGCACGTGGAAGGTGGGGATGAAATGGAGAGACAGTATAAAAGGAAAAAGAGGCAATGAGATAGGGGGATCGAGAATTCAAGAGAAAAACACTGTAGCATTCCAAAACCAAACTTGTAAACGAATTTGAGAATAATATATAAGAACAGACCTCCTTGGACTTTGCCAAGGATGATTTTTCTTCAATACAACCCTTTTTTCTTTTCATTCTCTTATCATCTGAACCTCTTCTAGTGTTCGTTTGATTAACTAGAGCCTAGTTTTCTAACCTATTCTCTACAAATTCATTGTTTTGGGCTTTTTGGGCCTAAGTCAATCCACATAGTGGGCTGGGAATTCAAATCTGGTTCTTACAAGCTATACTATCGATTGAAAATGAGATGTTGGAAGAACTTCAATACAAAAATTTAATTAGTCAATTTTCATCTCAAAAGGCAAGAAAAATAGATTTTAAATGAAATATATTATAATATAAAAATATTAAATAAAAATTAATTTAATTAATATATAAGTATAAAAAAGACCCCATTTTTAGTTCTCGCCCTGTCCGCCACTATGACCCATGCCACCACCAAGTCTACAACCTAATCCCAGACCAATGCTTTTAAGCTGAGGAGGCGGACAACACGACGGATCATGGAGATTTCAGATTGGCGAAGGCGGGGGAGAAGAAAGGGATTAAGGAGGCAATAAAGCACATGTATTCTTCGGATCTGAAAAAGGGTGGGTGATCCATGTGGTCTTAAATCTGTTTTGTTCCGGTAAAATTTCTTGGCCCACCTTACTATGGTTGGTTTTAGGTTTTCAGTTATGGTGTGTGGTGAATCTGGTGATGTCACATAGTAGAGGAGAGAGAGAACAAAAAAAAGATAGAAATTAGGTTTTTTTTTTTTTTTTTTTTTTTGTGGCTAACTATTGGATCAAATTTTTTCCAGTTGTCATTCATTTATATAAAAATGGGAGGAAATAGGAGAATTATAAACCAGAGGTAAGCAACTACCTCTGTTTTGTTTGACCAAATCGTTGAATGTGTGGCCTTTTAATTAATATATAGACAAAAATACACTTTTAGTCTCTATATTTTGGGTCGATTCCTATTTTGGTTCTTAAATTGATTTCGTTCCTAATGTAGTCCCTAAAAAAAGAAAATCAATTTTATTTTGATCTCTGCTGTCAACCTACTAACAGAAATCTCATACATGGCAGACAGAACACCTTACTTGTTAATGTGCACTAATGTGGTAATTAAAATATTATTAAAAATTTTATTTGGCATTTTTATATGCCAAGTCAGCATTTTAATTTTTTTTTAAAAAGTCATGTCAAAAAATTTAAACCAAAAAAGAAAATAAATTAAAAAACAAAACCTAAATCTAATTAAAAAACAAACCTTTAATTTCTTAATTTTAATTTAAACTGAAAATACAAATTTGATTTAAACTGAAAATTTAATTTCTCAATTCTTATAATTTCTCAATTCTCAGTTTTAAATTTTTTTATCACAATCGTCTACACCAAATCCCAATCCCAACCCCACGAACCCATGTTACCCAACCCAACATCAGATTTTCTTAGTCACCAACATCACAACATCAATTTAATCCCTCTATTTGCCCATTGTTCTCTCACTCTCTGTCTCTTTTATTTCTCTTTGAATTGCTCCAAACCCAGACACCCATGGCCAAAGACACCAAGCTCCAAACCCAGAAACTCATGGCCAAAGAACCCAAGAACCCATGGCTAAAGACCCCAAGCTCTACCTCTCATGTTCACGAGCAGAGGAGGCAGATTTCTTCGATTAAGGAGGACAACAACAACGAGGCCAAACACTCTCTCTTTGATTGATGAGGACGACAATGACAAGGAGGTAGTCATTTGTCAGGATGGCGTCGTTTGACAAAGTGGCCGAGGAGACAAAAACGATGGGGTTTGACGACATCGTTAGATTTGAGGAGGCAGAAACAGTGCCGTTGGATCTACTCTAAACCCAAAAACTCAGATCTACTCCAAACCCAAAAACGATAGAATTTGCTAAGAAGGTAAAGTGTGGGAAGCAAACCCTAGAAATTTCTTCACAAAGCTAAGATTTTTGAGAGAGGGAGAGATATCTCAGTTGGATTTGGGTTGGTGTTGGGCACGAAATTGAAGGAGATGTGTTTTTTTTTTTTTTTTTTTTTTGTGTTTGTTGTTACTTGTTGCTATGTTTGGTTGCTAAGAGATGGGTTTGTTTGGTTAGGATTGACTTGCTCTTAATCGATGGTGGTGGTGGGTTTGATTGTGAGAACGTAAAGTTTGCTTGGTTGCTCTTGTTCTAGGTTTGCTCATGTTTTGGGTTTGTTTGGTTGGGTTCAACTTGCTCTTAATCGATGGTGGTGGTGGGTTTGATTGTGAGAAGGTGAATTTTGCTGGGTATATTGATTGTGAGAACATGAAGTTTGATTCTGGGTTTGCTCTTGTTCTAGAATTTGGGATGAACATGAAGATCAAGTTTTTATGTTCTTACGAAAAAATAATGAAAGTAAAAAAAGTAATAATAATGATAATAAAATTAGATTTAAGGTTTGTTTTTTAATTTATTTTTTAATTTAGTTTAAATACTTTGAGCTGGCTTTTTTTTTAATTAATTTAAACGCTAACATGGCATTTAAAAAATGTTAAATATAATTTTATTTTATTTTATTTTACTAGCCATGTCAGCATATAACATGCCAACAATACACTCTGTTTACCACATGCATTTTCTATTACTGGGTTGACGACAAGAACCAAAATAGAATCAATTTTCTAATTTCAGGGAATAACTTAGGAGCAAAATCAATTTATGGACTAAAACGAGAATTTGCCCAAAATGTAAGGACCAAAAGTGTATTTTTGCCTAATATATTAGACATGGCAAAACAGGCGGGGCGGGTCGAGTTCGGGTCGGGTCAATCGTGTTGCAGGTCAAACGGGTCACGGGTCAAAAATGGGTCATTTTAAGCGGGTTAAAATCGGGTTCGGGTCGGGTCGGGTTGTCCCGTATTTTTCACCTGAATTTTTTTTTTTTTTTTTTTTATAAAGAAAACAACATGTATTTGCCATTTGAAAAGTTATGCAACAAATTACTTGATATGAAATGCATTATTTTGAATTCACTACTTATATTAAGAATGAACTCAGTTAAACTTATTAATACTTATTCAATAATTTTAAAATTATACAAAGCCTAACATTGTTATCTAAAACAAAATAACACAAAGATAAGTAAAACAAATACACAAGTTTTATTTCTACACAGTATCAACATTCCAAAATATAAAACAAAATTACAAATGATTCATTGAATAACTCATTTGATAAAGAATAAAAACATATAAGAAATTTACAATCTTGAAAATTAATTTTATAATCTATTATCAATTGTAGTTGACACTCTATTTCAATTTGAGATATACTTTAAAATTTGATTGCTTACTTATTTATACATCGTATCTTTTATGAATATCATATTATTATTAAGTAACACACACTCTAAAAAATATCATAATTTATTTTGAAAAACCGTTTATTTTGGACATAAATTATTAAAAAATAGGTCTAAGTATTCATAATTTATGCTAAGTTGATACTTTAGCTTCACTATTTTCACACTTGTGAATGTTTCTCACACATGTTTACAATTTTAAATCTATGTTTTTAACTCTACTGTAACCAGATTATCTTGTCATGTACTTTGCTATTTGATATCTAAAAATCTTTACTCATTACAGATTGTTCAATCATTTGTCTTTCAATTAATTTGCATGCAGTTATGTAAATGTATCAATTGTTTCCTTAAAGTTCACAATAAACAATTAAACCAATATTGTCTTAGTTTTACTATTTTTTTTTTACCTAAAAAAAAAAAGTTTTAAAAAAATGGTTCGGGTTCGGGTCGGGTCGCAGGTCGGGTCACGGGTCAACCCGTTTTTGTTTCGGGTCAAAAAAATCAGGTTCAGGTTAGGTATTTTTCGGGTTGGGTCGGGTCGGGTCAGAAAATTCTGACCCATTTTGCCATGTCTATAATATATATATATATATATATATATTTGATGGGAGAATGTGTGGCCTTTAGCTTTAATGATAAGTTTCTTAAAAAACTAATGGTAAGCTTTTTTAAGGAAAATTAATTAGAAGTTAATGAATGACATGGCATTTAAAAAATGTTGAACATAAATTTTTTTATTTTTTTATTTTACTAGTCATGTCAGCATATAACATGCCAACAATACACTCTGTTTGCCACATATGCATTTTCTGTTACTAGATTGATGGCAGGAATCAAACTAGAATCGATTTTCTAATTTTATGAACAAATTAAGGAGCAAAATCAATTTAGGGACCAAAACAAGAATTTGCCCAAAATGTAAGGACCAAAAGTGTATTTTTGCCATATATATGTGTGTGTGTGTGTGTGTGTGTGTGTGTATTGATGGGAGAATGTGTGGCCTTTAGCTTTAATGATAAGTTTCTTAAAAAACTAATGGTAAGCTTTTTTAAGGAAAATTAATTAGAAGTTAATGAATAAAAGTAATAAACCCTTAAATTAAGATTAAACTGCTTTTTTTTTTTTTAATTTAAATAAAAGGGATAATGATAAGTTAATAATAAGATAAAAACTAATGATTTTTAGGAAAGAATTAATGAATAAATTCGTTCCAAATATACTTAGATTTGATAAATTTTATATTACATTGAATTTTCAAAGGATTTGCACAAAACTAATATAGATTTGATAAAGACTAACAAATAAATAATGTAGCAGGAAAATTAAAATTAGACCATTAACAAGATAGATAGTTGGAAATTTTGAGAATTTGGAAAATATAATTGTTGGGAATGAATAAAGGAAGAATAAAAATTGATTAATAAATAATAAAGGAAGATTAAAGAAAGAATAAAGAATGAATCAAGAAATAATATATAAATAGTATAGAAAAATAATAGAGAGTCCGTTGGAAAGTGTATTGAAAAAAGTAGGTAGGAAAAAGGAAAAAGTAACTGTTCACTTTCCAAACAGTACAAAAATTTGGAGTGACTGCTGGAGATGCTTAATAGGTTTGATTTGGTTTTTCTTGGAGAAGTCATGGTTATTTCATACAACTCCTCCAATCATATACATACAAGTCTATGCTACATTTTCCTCAAAAAAAAAAAAAGTCTATGCTACATTGGTTTATACGCCATGCCTTGAGCCCTCCTTGGGTTTGTGCTTATTGGCCTTTGGGGCCACTTGCTTATGTGGTTGCATACATCCCGTTTATGGCTTGTTTAGGAGTAACCACTTGTGAGAACACATCCCCGTGATGTCGGTTTGCTTGATGCATACCCTTTCTCCGCTCCATGCTATGTTATGCTTGCCTTGCATAATTTGTGCCACCCGTTTGGCTCTCTTTGCTTCTTTGCATTTTTGCATGCTTGCCTACATGTTCATGCATGAGTCCTTGCTTGCTTGTGTCATCAAGCCTAATTCCTACTATTTCGTGCGGGTTCATACCCGTCTTGGATACACGAGACCCCATGTCTTTTCGGTTTAGTACTTCGTGATGTGGTGTGGATGATTGTTCTGATTGCTATGGTTTTTAATTGGAGCTCTGTCATATACATCAATAGATTCAATACTTATAGACAATGTTTTATATGAATTGATAGTAATGAATGTCCAATAGATGGATTATCTTTTGATTCTTAATTCTTAAAATCAAGGCCTTTTATTCCTACATAATTATGTTAGCATCGACAAAGCATTTGATTTCTACTGAAATTGCGTACAATATTTTAGATTCAAGAAATTATAGTCTTATACAGCCAAGAGGATATCTTTTGATTCTTAGTTCTTGAAGTCAAGCCCTTTTATTCCTACATAATTATGTCAGCATTGACAAAGCATTTGATTTCTACCTAAATTGTGTACAGTATTTTAGATTCAAGAAATTATAGTCTTATACAGCCAAGCCATCAATTGAGACAAGCAAAAGCAGAAGTCCAAAAACAGGAAATACTAAATTGAGTTATTGAACTTACAATTTTAAAATAGTTTTTCTCAATTTTAAAATACTAATAAATAAAAAATAATTCCCAACTCTATCTCCACTATAAAGTCTACTTCTTATAAATTTGATTCCACCATAAAGCCCAAACCCAAAACCTTTTCTAAAACCTTTTGTTTTTTCACGGTTTCTTTATTTTGGTAGAAAAGGTTGTAGCATAAAAACTAAACAGCAAACACAAGTTCAGGATAAAGCCTGTTCACATACAGACCACGACAATCAACCTCAAAAATAGAAAGGGCATCCACAGGTAGACTAGAAAAAACAACAAAATCAACATCCATAGAAGATCCTAGTTTAGCCAGATAGTCTGCACATATGTTAGCTTCTCTATAGACATGCCTAAATCTTGATTAAGGGATTTGGGTAACCAATGGCCTACGATCATCCATGAGATAGGAAATAATAAACTTATAATTATTCTGATGTAAGAATGCATCAACTATAGCATTACATCCATTTCAATAATCACTGCTTGGATATGAGATTGTAAACATAGAAAAAGACCATCTTGGAAAGCCCACAGCTCAGCTAAGAAGTTGTTCGCTAACCTAATCTTCCTGGCATAACCAATCACCCAATTGCCTGCCTCATCTCTGATTACACCTCCTCCTCAAGACATCCCGACGTTTCCAGTTAACGATCCATCTGTATTAAGCTTCATCCATCCGATACTAGGCTTCTCCCACCGAATACTTTTCAGGATCATTTTTTTGGTAGCTATGTTGTTGCACGCGCAGTGGGTATATTCCACAGCTCGGGCCATTATATCTTTAGCAACGTCGGGGTTCTGAGCTCTTTCTTTAAAGATGTATTGGTTCCTGTTCTTCCAGATCAACCAGATTGCAAATAAAAACACCTGTTGCCACGGAGGTTATCCTGCATCAGACTTCGGTTCAACATTGCAGTTAGATAGGAGCCAATCTTTTAAGTTTACTGCAAAAAAGGATGGGTCTGCTGGGTGTACTCCGAGCTGGTGCCAAATAGCTTTAACTGAGGGACAATCATGCAACGCATGTATGATGGTTTCTATTCCATTTTGACAAAAGGGGGCAAGTGGTATCCATTGACAAGCCTCTTGTCGAGAGGCATTCCTTGACACCAATGCTTTGATGCATACACGTCCAAACACAAGTTTGGATTCTAGGTAAGGTTTTTAATAGACATGGCAAAATGGGTCATAATTTTTTGACCTACACTGCTATCGAGGTGACGTTGGTCACTGCTGGTTTAAAGAATGGCTTCCATGGCCTGATGGATAAAAAGTGGCCACCAATGTACCAAGGGCTTTTTTTCTAGAACTGAGTCCAAATCCTCTTTCAAGGATAACCGAACCGAATAAAAATCATGTCCTAGATCCGCACAATCTAGCCTCCCATTTGGTTTCCATAGCAGATTGAGCTTGCTTTAGAGAAAGTTAAACCCAACAGATATGCCATATAGCTTTATAATCAACGTATGAGCCCAAGGTCCCCTTATTTGCAGTTTGGTTTCCCTGGAGAGCTTCACCACTGCAAGACCTTGTCGGAGATTGAACAATTCATCGTCTGACTCAGCTTCAACTTCCATTAGATCAGTGAAGTCAAAAGCTTTTACGAAAGCTCCTGGGATTTCTCCCACTAGCTTATCCTTGAAGGATTTCTTTGGAAACGCCCATGCATTTTGATGACCCTGTGAGTGACCTCCTTCACTCGAGCCGTCATTGAAATCAACATGGTGAATATCCTTCACCTTCTTTTTGCTTCGTGAGGGCTCAACTTCCTCTTCCTTAGAGAGCACACGGTGTTTGGAGTGTGGGTCCATCTTTTTTGTTTTTTCACAGTTTCAACTTTGTGTATTTCCTTCCATGTTGCACAGTTTCAAGATCTTGTCTCGCATGTTTTGTTTCACTGTTTTAGATTTAGTTCCTTCCCCTTCCCCACCTTCTGTTTCTCACAGTTTCAACTTCTGTTCTATGGTTTCAACTTTTGTTTCAACTTCTAACGGCAGACTCTCTGTCTTTGTTCCTTCCTGTCTTCCTCTCCTCACAATATATAAATACTGACATAAGATGGGTGATTTAGTTGAGATATCCCTAAATCCCAATTTCTTTTGAACTTCATTCTTTTTCTTGATTTTTTTTAAAAATTTTTTTTTTCCTTTCTACATTTTGTTTTTGCCTAATTCGTGATGTGGTCTGGATGGTTGTTACGTTGAATTTACTTTCTGAATCATTTTTCTTTGGGTGTTGAATTTGTTATTGTTGGGTTTTTTAATTGGACCTCTACTTCTTTTGAGTCTGTTCATTCTGAGTTTTTGAATTGGGTCTTTAACTTAATTTGACTCTGATTTCTTCGTGTTGTCTTGTGGTGTGGAGTGACAATCATGTAGCGATATTGAATCTATATATTAAATCTGTCACCTTTTATGTATATTTTGTAATGTGTCTGTAGTTGAATAGCTATTGTTAATATTTAAGCATGTATTTTGATGAAAAAAATGTACTACTCTATGCCATACAAGTCTATCATGAATTCATGATTGCTATGCTAACTCCTTTTTCTGTTATTCTTTGCTTGAAATGTTCGGGTTTCTTTTTTTTTTCTTTTTTTTTTTATTGGAATTTTTTGTTATTATCTGCATTGAACAACTTGCTAAATGTTAGGAATTTTGCTTGATGGCACGTGTGTCGTCCATACTCCAATCTCATGGAACTATGGACACCTAATCCAAACCTATATTTGTCCTTCTAGGACACCCCCTTTTGTTTGATAACATGCTTGTTTACCCCTTCATGTGCTTAACATGTTTGTTTGCCTCTGTTTGGCTTTCTTTGTTTGTGTGTCTCTTCGTATGCTTTCTTTCCCTTCTTTATTCTCCCCTTTGCTTGTCTACTAACTACTTTCTTTGTTGCATGTACATGCATGGAGCGAGGATGCTTGGAGCAAGGGCACAACTTCCTAGGCATGAGCAAAAAGGGCAAGGATGCAAGCAAGAAGACGCAAGCCCAAAAAGGGCAACATTCAGTAGATTAGGAGGCCTAGCCTCCCCAAATGGTTACATCTTTCCCTCTCTCTCTAAGCCTCTTCTCTAGAGCATTGTATTAGGTTTATCATCCTTGTACCTAGTTTTAGGCCTCATTCCTAGGGTACAACAATGTCTGTTTTATATTTTATGTACCTTGTTGGACCATACCCTATGGATGTAGGCATGTATCCTTTATTTTTCCTGCTCTTTTCTTGGGCTACGTTCACTGGGTATGGCAATATCTGATTTACATTTCTTGTACCTTATTGGGCTATACCCTTGGAATGTTGGCGACGTCTGCTTTACTTTCCCGCTCTGTGTGATAGCATCGTGCACTTTGTATGGTGGACTCTCATGGCTACATGAGCGGCCCTCTTTAATCACAAGTGCTTTTGACATTGTAGTGTAGGTATGTGCCCAAGGCAATTGTTGTAGGTGCGTATTCACACTATATTGTATGCAAAATCATCGCAGTGTGATCATCACGATCCATGTCACCAAGTGACATTAGTTTCCCCGTGACATGCATCAATATATTTGATACTTTGAGGGGCTCTGGCTTGTCCTAGAATAAGCATGTTGGCACGCGTCATATACACAGGCATGAAACCCTGCCGATGTGCCATAACGCACCAAACGCAAAACTCTGCCGAATTTTCATCGTGAAAATGGGGCACCTCCATTGCTGTATTCTCACAGCAAAAGCTTGGTGAGAATAGTGTTTTGTGTGTTATAACACACCTAAGGCGAAGCGCTGTCGAATTTCTACCATGAAAATAAGGCGAAATGCTACCGAATTTTCGTTATGGAAATTTGGCACCGATTCCAAACACACTAGGAAAGCATCGATCAAGACCACACCCTTTCCAAAACCAAACCCCAAAACTCAATTCGTTTAAAGCGCATAAAGCTAATGCCAATAGCTTGTTTTCAATTGCCAATGTCCTTAATTAAATTAAGATTTTACCAAAACAAAGGACTGTCTACGGACAAGAGTTGTGGGGTGCCTAACACCTTCCTCACACATAACTAGACTTCCGAACTCAAGAATCAAGATTTTTTATCCATCAACATTAGATTAGGAAAAACGACATTTTTCTTAGCCTAGGATTGGTAATAAAATCAAATAGAGTTAGGTGACCAATCACACCTTAGAAAAAACTTAATGATTAGTGGTGACTTCACATACCTTTGGTAACTCAATTAAAATTGACTCATTTTCTAGCCACACACCAGAGGTATACCCTCCTCCACAGCACTCGAGCACCTGAGCCCGCAACTCCTATAGGCGTGTGCCAGGCATTGCCGTGATGGGTGGTCGAACCGTTGCAAGACATCGACACCTTGCTATTAAAGCTTGTTGCTTCTTTTTAAGCATTAGACCATTGATCCACAGGAGTGGCAGGTCTTTCGCAATCAGTTTTCACAAACAACCAAACTCTTTCATCTAGAGATTTCAGTAAATCTTCATCCTCACCTTCTAGTTGGTATAGTTATTCCCATCAAAATGGAGAAGGATCACAAGAGACTCACCGTGTTCCATGATAGTAGGGGTCAAGGATCAATTCAAGGTAAAACTATCTACACAAGAGCTAACCCGCTCTGATATGACTTGTTTGTTTGTTTAGACCTCTTTAAACCAGATTAGTTTAACCTAATTAATTGACTAAGTAGTTACTTAGGTTGATTTTTCAGATCTAGGTTAAACTCATGCAAACATATTGCTTAGTGCTGAAATATAAAGAAGACAGCAATATGATGACTCAGGAAAACCAATAAAACCATTCAGTTTCAAGGAAAAAAATCTGGGGAGGATTTACCTAGCTATCCTTAAGGTAAACAAATTCACTATGACAGAATAGAAGTTTACAATAGATTTTCTCCCAAAATTCTAAAGCTAACTTTTATAGAACTTACTCATATGACCACGTGTAACTTTGACTCCATAGATTCTTCTATCTTGAATTTGCTGAACATAAACGCCCTCGTTTGTGACTTTGATATCCCACTCAAAGGTTTTAGATCACTATCAGTAGTTGATCTTTATGCAGAAATTTGTTTCCACCAGTTCTTGATTGTAGATCTCGTTTCGGTAGATGTTTGTTGAGTTAGAAGGTTACAGAAACCTCATAAATCTCACAGGAGTAACTCACAAGACTTCCAAGGGCTTCGAAAACGTAGTTAGGGTTTTCCTTTTATACTAAGTACTGTTGAACTGAAACCCTAAACGTTTTCGCAGGCTTTGGACCTAATTAAAAATCTGCAGAATATGACTTTTGATTAGTCGAGCCTGTCTTTCGATCGGTCGAGCTTCACAAAAACTTACTTCCTCTTTCTGCAGCTTGTATGTTCTTGAATCTTCACTTGAACCATCATGAGCAATGTCTAACACCTAATCTAGACATGTTTTGTTCTCGGTTTTCCAACATACATAAATTTAGAATCTAAACAATTAACCTAAATATTTAGAGCCTAACAAATTGATTTTCATAACAAGTGATGCAAAGTTTTTATTTTTTGAATTCAGTGGTGCAAGCACTAGGTTTGGGGTGTTCATTTGTTTCTTTTGGTTTCACTTAAGTATTGTGTTTGGTTTCTAAGTTGAGCATAGTCTAATAAATTATTATTATTGTTGTTGTTGTTATTATTATTATTATTATTATTATTATTATTATTATTATTATTATTGCTGATGCACAGAAAATCAATAGGCTGAATGCTCCGGGCTCAATGGGCTAGTGATTGCTTGAAAGGCCTGAAAAGAAAAAGACACAAGATCAAAGGAAACCGGGGTGAACCGGCCAAGAACCTTCCAATGCTTAAGTTAGTTATTTCTCTAGAACTCAAGAATTCCAACTTTTTAGGAGTAGTGAAAACTTCCTTCATTTGATGTGGATAAGTCTTTATATAGTGAGCTTTGGAGTGGTTACTTATTTAGTAACTTCCCCAATATTTGTGGAAGTTAGAAGGTTCAAACTTAACTTCCACAACTGCTATAGAAGTTAAGAAGTTTAGTCTTATCTTCTATAACTGCTATAGAAGTTAGAAGGCTCAACCTTATCCTCTATAATTGCTATTGGAAGTTAAGAACATAGTGGGAGGTTAGAGCGATGAGTGAGGATTTCACTCATAATTCAGAATAGTAGAATGTGGTCTAGATTATAAGTTTTAAGATATAAACTTATTCTGAAAATCTCTAAGTGTTGAGGGGTCGTCCATCAGGTGCTTCCCTGATGGACAACCTTCATACCCATAGACGACCTCCTAAGTGTGGACGACCCTTTCACGCTGGGTTAATATTTTTGCCTTTGGACAACACTATGGACGAATTGGAGATGGTCAGATTTTTTAGTTCACTATCAATTATTATTATTATTATTATTATTATTATGGATCGTAATGTATGTAACTACTTTGAGCGACATGATATTGAGTTCACACCAAGATGCAAAAGTGTAATTAATGGACTTTGGACACCAACCAAAGGCTGAAGAACGAAGTTGTAATGCATAAGAGGATTTTTAAGTGGCTTAGTGTTTATTGGTGGTTTCTTGGATTATTAGTGGGATAGTGGTAGCCTTTTATTTTGGTCTGACATTTAATGTTAGACATTATCTTTACTTGAAGTGACTATTTTATGCAGGAGTGTTGAAAAGGGTTTTGTGATGTAATATACCTAGGTATTTAGATTAGATTAGAGGTAATGTAAAAATGTATACAATTATGTAATGTTCAATTATATAATCGGATGACTCAATTAACCAACTACAGGATTCTGGAGTTATGTCAAGCCATGTAGGATTTGTTTTGTATGAATCTTCTAATGTGTAGGGTAAGATATTAAAACAAAAGGTTTTGGACTGGAGTTTTGATTATGTCAAGCCATCTAGAATTTTGTATGAATATTTCAATGTGTGGGGTAGGATATTAAAACAAAAGGTTTTGGACGGGAGTTCTGATTATGTCAAGCCATCTAGAATTTTGTATGAATATTCTAACGGGTAGGGTAAGATATTAAAAAGTGAGTTGGTGTGCCACGGAGGAAAATGGACTTTTCTTTCCTTCACCCCTAATCTCTCCTCTTCTAACCAAATACACTATCTATTTCCTTTTCCTCAATTTCTCTTTTTTTCTTCCCAATCCCTCCTATCCAAACAAAGGGTTATGGTTATAGTCTATGTTTAAAAGAACTGCTCTTCGCCAAATCTGGTTGAAATAGAATAGAGGAGCGATGGCTCTACCAAGATCGTGGTTGGCGAGTTTCCCTGACGACGTTGTCGAAGACATCCTGACTCGGCTGCCACCGAAACCATTAGTCCGATTTAGGTGCGTTTCCCGACGTTGGAAATCCAACATTGCCGACCCCGAATTCATTGAAAAACACCTCGCTGTCAACAAAGCCAAATCATTATCCGATTATTATAATAATGATAACAACAACGTTGGTTATCTTCTATGGAGGGAACACCAGATGCGGGTAGAGCCACCTTGGGCTTGGAAGGATGAGCTGTGTACGGTCGTTTGCAATACCGACGGCTCTTTGACAGAGATTTCTAGGTGGAAGTTCCCAGGTTTTTTTATGATGAGTGGCTTCTGCAATGGCATTTTCTACTCCGTTGACTCAGTTTTTATTCAGCATAATACACCTCCTCCTGATTATTATCCTGTTGACAATCCTGGAGTAGCCTTGTGGAACCCAAGCATCAGAAAGGGGAAGGGACTTCCACCTGTTCTCAATGATGACCGTTTTAAGACTTGCGCTTATCAACTTGCGTTTCCTACTTCTCAAAACAACGACTTGAAGTTTTTGGTATTTGGGCGTTTCATTAAAAGAGGAGTGCCGTCCCAGGAACTTGGGGCCCAGGTTTACACGTTGAGTACCGATTCGTGGAGCTGGGTTGAACTGCAGGTGGACTCACTTGATATCGAGTCTGTAGGACCTATTACTAGGATTGCTCGATCGCATCATTTATTTTATAAAGGAGCTTTGCACTTTACTGCTACCACTTCTAAGGGCTACAAATTCATTTTGTGCTGTGATATTGATGATGAGGAATTCCCGTTCCGGGAGATAAAACTACCGCGTAATTACTCAAATGGATTATCTCTAAAGTTTGAACAACTTGTGGTATTCAAGGGATCGCTGGCTTTGATTGCTTTCGGCCAAGATGAAGCTGAATTGATTAAGGTGTGCCGCATTTGGGTGATGAGCGAATATGGCCTTGTTGATTCTTCTTGGACTCCAACATTTTCTGTACCATTGTCGGGTGTTACGGACTTCTTAGGCTGCACGGGTAGTGGAGAACTTGTGATTAGGAAGTCGGGTAATCAAGTCTTCTTATTCGACCCTGAGAATCAAAATGAGAAAGATCTTGGAATTCAAAATCTTACACCGGTGGAACGTCTTTTTCCGCCGGTTTTCACGGCTAATCTCATAGAGAGCTTAGTTCTACTCAAACCGTAAAGTGACCATCTTTTGAAATTGACAGGTCAGTTTATTGTACCTATGTTATTATTGTGTTTTATTGCTTTTATGTAGATGGACAAAATCACTTAAGAGGTCATGAGTTATGACTATTATTTATCAATCAACATTTACTGCTCCTTCTAGTCCTGGCAATGTCATAGTGAAAAACACGTCTAGCCAACATAATTTTATTTCATTGATCATAGAATAATGATTATTGGATTTGGAATCAAGTTAACAATTTGATCCTTAGGATACAAATGAAAGTTTTCAGTAATCCATGCTTGTTTCGACTTTAAACATTTTTCCAGAAATGTTTTTCCTATTTTCAGGTGTTTGATCCAACTGAAAGTACTACTTGCTTTTTTTATCAACTTATTACATTATATATAGCATTTCTTCTTGCTTCCAGAATGAGGAAAACCAAGACAAATTTGGGGTCTAGGAATTAGGATTATGGCAGCAGGAGAGGCTCTTTGCCCATTACACTTTCACGAAATTTTATTATGATAAACATAGTAGAGTTAAAACGTAGATATCAGACTAGAATGACCAAAACAAACCACAATAGACATATGCCAATCTAGTGGCTTGTATGTAATTTTTAACCTCATTCCGACCAAAACAGAGCAAACAGAATGGAACTAACTGTGATTTAGTGGCTTCCTTTTTATTTTTTTTTTATTCCCTATGCTTCCTGATCTGAAAGATGATGTAAATTAAGAGGTTTGTTAGCTACCCATATATATGATTTGCTGGTTCGCTCTTCTATATGAAAGTTGTCTGTGATTTGGGTCCTCTCATGTGTAGTTTCTCTGCCCAATTAGGAAAAATGGTGCGAGATTATATTTGTTAGCTACCCAGTCCCCATATGTCGCTTGTTGGTTCTTATGACTGAATGTTATGTGTTTTGGGTTCTCTGTTGTATCATGTGGTGTAGGGAATGTATGCAAATGTGGTTGATGAGTTGTGGAGTACAATGATATGCATGAACCTCTTTGTTTTTTTTGAATGCTTTTCATGTTAAGGTTCATTTTCTACAATTGACTCTAGTATATTTTTAGGTCTCTTGTATGAATTTGATTTTGGGGTTGAGGGAAATGGGAATAATGTCCCTGTAAAATGATCATAAATGAAATTCTTTGGAACTTGCTCTTTTGTTTTGGTTAGAGTTGTGTAACTTTTATTTTTTTGGATAAGTAGAGTTGTGGTACTTGCTCAAAGATTCAACATTGACTAATTCCAAGGCAAGGTTGGAAGTTTTTCTGTGTGTACTGCTTTTCTGGATTTTCTTTAAAAGCATGGAAAAAATTTTGGTCTGTTTTTTAAAGGGTTAAGCTCTATTTCAATTTTGTTTTACTAATAATTTTCTGCCTTCTTTGTGTTAATTAAATGACAGGTTATAATGGGTTCTTGTATTCAGTTGTTTTTTGGGCCTTTCGGCACTATTGATTCGTGAAGCAATGACGAGAAAGAGAGGTCGATGGGGGTGGTGTTGCTTGTTTTTTGCTTTTTTATTTTACTTGGAGTTTCTCTGTTCTTAGTACTTATCCATTACAGTCCTCTCAAGCCCATTTGCTCCAGCAACTTAGAAAGCACTGGAAGTACCCAAAGCAATTGGAGATTTGAAATAATATTATAAATGGTAGTGTTTTGGATTCCGAATAATCTTAGTGTTTTGTAATCATTACGTATTGGAATTGGGACGGAAGTATTGTGGATATAGAACAATGTTGTGGAATGTTTATGTATATGGAATAATTGTAGAGTTGGAATGGTTATGTATTAACTTAGATGGATATGGAATTGATAAATTTATTGTTACATGTAGTATTTGGGTAATGCGAGAATAAAGAGCTCTGTCCTCCATATTTATTGGTACTTGTTTATTTGTTATTGTTGATATATGTTGCATATCGTTGTTTATTTGTTTATTCATACTGTAAGTTTCTTTAAGACCTTCTCCCCATCTTTCGTGTGTGTGTGTTAAAATACCTAGTATTCTAAAAAAAAAAAACAGTAGGTTAATCACACATTGAAAAGAATGTGTGAGTTAAAGAGGTTTAAAATTTATACTGTGTATTCAATAGTTAAGCCATTTTGGCTATACACCACTGTAAGTTTCCTTAAGATTTTCTCTTGTAAAGTTTAGTTTTTTTTTTAAGGAAGCATTATGTACTTATAAAAAAATTTAAAAGAAATTTAAAAAAAAAAAAAAAAAAAAAAAAAAAAAAAAAAAAAAAACGAAAAAACCCACTTTTTCTTGCTCCTCCACTGGGGCAGAGTATCGCTCCTTAGCTACTGGCACTGCTGACTTATTATGGCTTCGAATGTTTCTAAGAGGTCTTGGTGTGTTAGAGTTCGAATGTTCCTTAGCTGTTTGTTAGAGTGGTTTTGCCAGGCTTTAGGTTCAGCATGTGCTATACTCATGCATCTATAAATGCATATACTTCTAATTGTAATAAAAATTAGTTTTTCATTCATCTATTAGTTTATCTTTTCTGCTCTCTGACTCTCTCTATTACTTCTAATTGTAATACATAGTTTTCATTGTATGTATTTTTATTTTCCGGGAAACGCTTAGGTTTAATGCATCCTTTGCACTGGACCCAAACCGAACCCATTTTTTCTCATCTTTATCTCATTTCATTTGCAGCCACGACCTAATTCAGTATAAAAGTCATGTAATTGAAGTAGTAGTAATTGATTAATGTCATGTAATCAAAGTAGTTTGTGAATGCATTCTAATTTGCATTTACTCTTCTGGGACAAAAGACATGACAAGAAGAGCAAAGGAAATCAGTCCACTCCCTCCTCCGGAACTTATTCTCAATGGGCAACAGATGTGCTGAGTTACCTGGCGGTATTATTACGATTGCTGAATTTGTTTTTTTATCATTGCTTTGGTCCATTTGACTGGATTTTATCAGTTTGAGATCATATTTATGTATTTTGAATTTTAGGTCTGCCCAAATTGTGGTGCTGATGAAAGGGACATGGCCTTTAACTGTGGGCATATGGTGAGTTCACTGAGTTGTAATGAAAGTAGTAGTTTGCTTTTGTTCTCTCCCTCCTTTAATTGGTATTGTAAATTATTTTGAGTTTACTATTTTTTCATTGCAGACTTGTGGAAGCTGTGGAAATGAATTGTCCAAATGTCCTCTTTGTCGCAAACGGATCAAAATTCGTATCCCACTCTAGAAATGAGTTGTCTGCATGTCCCCCCCGCCCCCCCCCCCCCCCCCCCCCCCCCCCCCCCCAATCAAGGAGTTGAAATTTAAATTAAAAAACCATATCTATGGTCATTTTGGATAGGCCGAGGAAACAAACTATTTTGGTACATATCAATAGCCGATTGACGCTACTTATCTTTTAGTATTATTATTTTTTTAATGTTTTTGTTTTTGTTTTTTTATTAAAGACGGAAGGAACTAGAAATTATCAATTTCTCATGAAATATCCTTTGGTTTAATTTAATCGTTGAGTAGAATTCCAACTGATGAGGTTACTTAACAACTTAGCATTCAAGTTAAGCCATTCAACATAGAAGTAAAGTAATGCTAGCATTCAAGTATGATTGTTAGTGTCTCTTTGAGCCAGTACTGCATATTATAGGTTCATAACATCAACACCAATTTGTTTGGATTGGGTGTAAGAGATTTGAGCTCTAGATGTCATGGAAACTTCAAAAAGTGCCAATATTTTTAGCTCCAAGGCTCTTGACAATAAAAAATTCGTTAACTATTTGAAAAGCTATTCAATGGTAGAACAATTTTTCCCCTCTAAATTAGGGTAAAAGACCTTATTCAGTGGTAAGATGCTCGTCACAATTAATAATGGACAAGAGTGGTGTGGGTATTGCACAGGATATTCCATGCATCTTCATTTCCAATTGAAGCCATGACTCATGACTCATGAGTCAACAAATAGCTTCCATGAAGTTGCAGTTCCATTCCATATAGACTTAGAAACAACTTTTGCAATTAGCGTCATCCAGGATAATGGAACTGCAGCTTCATGGAAGCCACACTAATTGCAAAAGTCAATTTATCTTTATTGCTTTCTTATCGAAATATCAATGAAAACACAACTTTCCATACAGACTTGGAATGAGTGATTGTCAAACTTTCCATACCGTGTAAGAAAAGTTGATCAAACTTTTCGCTCGTAAACCACCCTTTCAAAGCTTAAATTGTAGTAGCGCCCTTTGAACTTTCAAGTTGTTACATTAAGTCATTAAAGGCTGCATAACTTTTTTTTTTTTTTTTTTTGTCAATTTGGTATGATAACTTTTTGGCCTCTTCCTATAAGTGGCTTGTCCATTTTCTACCGAATAGAACACGCGAGTCTCACATGAGCCAAATGTTTTTTTCATCCAATAATGAAAATAAAAGGAAAATATAGAGAGAATCAGGGATGGATGTAGGAATTTGTCTTTGGAGAACAAAAACTTGAACAATAAATTTTTATCATTCAAGAATAACAAATATACTAAAATTCAAATCTAAGTTAGTATACAAAAAATACAACTAGTTTCTATTATGTGTTTTTAAAAAAATCTAAACAAAATAAAAGACACAAATAAAAGTTTTTTGAATATGTCTGAAATCATTTATGATATTTCAAAATGAATCTTGATCTTTTTTTTTTTAAGTATTGAAAATCATTAATATTAATTATGTAATATACGACCTTATTTCATGGGAAGAGGCTCACTAATAATATGGACAAGTTTGGTGGGTGTTGTGCATACAAGATTTTCCATGCACTTTCATATATTCCATTGAAGACATGACTCATTAGTCAACAAATAGTTTCCGTGAAGTTGTGGTTCCATTTCATACAAACTTGAAATGACTTTTGCAAATAGGGTCATCCCTATCTTTATTGCTTACTCACTAAAATATTAATAAAGATTAAACTTGTCGTCCCAACTTGTTAAATTAAATAGCTCAGTGGAAAGTTCAACACATTAAATAAAATTAAATATCTAACTTGAACATCATTGAAAAATTCAACTGGCCATAAACGTGTAAGAAATGTTTAGCAATTCTTTCATTCTTCAACCACTCAAATTATTGCAAGCAGTGATTGCTTGTCAATTATTTTTCTTTTTTTCTTTTTGGGATTAAATAAATCAAGAATAGAGGAATAGTCGTGCCCAAGCACTTTACTCTTTCTGCGCTACAAGCCACCAGCCGTACAAAAAGAGCCCCATGACAAAATTGAGAGAAATGAAATTTTACACTCAAGGTACAAAAAGAAAATCCCAACAACAAAAATTTTCAACATGAGCTTTTGTCTTCTATAATGGGCCGTAAGGCCCAGTTGATGTCTAAAAAGTTCTTATGCGTAGACCAAACTGGAAAATAGCAAAAGACTTCTTGAACTAGTGGTGCCTGAGATTTCTTCTGAAAGTTAAGTTTAACTATTCACTCTTCTATGGGATCTGCTCGAGTACTTCTTCTAGTTAATTAATAAAGATTCAAACTAACAGAAGTTGAGTGCAAGAATATTCCAATATTTGTTTCATCCATGGGAGTTGATTGTAACATGATTTCAATATTTAGTAGTTTTTTTCAAAAAGGGTAAATTGCACTAGCATTCCTTGAACTTTCAAGTTGTTATAATAAGGCTCCAATATTTAGTACAAATAAAATCGTGACTTTCGAATGCTTTTTTAAATGCCGGTAAAACTGTGTAAAATAACTTGTGTGCAACAAGTTTAACCCTATTAACCCTGTAGCGGGAAAAAAGATACATGTAACTCACTCTATATGAGAGGAAAGTAATATATATATATATATATATATATGAATCGGCTACACAGTATACTAGCTACTATAGAGTAGGAGAAGCACAAGTTTCTCAAAAAAAAAAAAAAAAAGAGTAGGAGAAGCACAATAATGACCAAACTTTCCATCTATTATTATCATGTCAACCCCAATTATTAAATCAATTTCTTACAGTGTCTCTTGTCCAAGGCATAATATCACAAGTGAAATCTTCATGGTAGCCAATAACTGCAATGTACGGATTCAAATGTATTAAGGCACATAAGACATAATGTAATCAGACCTAGTTTAATTACAAAAGTCAGAAATCCACAACTCATACTATCAAGCCTAAAATCAATCTGATCTGAGCTATGGGTTACAAACCCCATATCCAGTTAAAAGTTAGGAAATTACTACTACCGTGTTGGTTCATTAACACAAATTTGTAACCTTGCTTTGAAGTTTATAGAGGTCATGCAAAATCTCCTGTGGTAAAATTTGGACTAGTGCTTTTTCTTGGAATATGTGATTGCTATCAAACTCATCAAAGAGCATATAGAAGCATAAAGATCAAAGGTACTACAGGACACAGCTGTTCGATCAACTTATCAGTCAGAAATTTTATCTATCACCTTCAATCTTGGGGGTGCTTTTCTGTCTTCACTGGCTTTGAACTGTGTATCAAATAAATAAAATAATAGAAAAAAACTTAAAAACACAGCAAACAAAATAAAAACTGTAAATTAACAATATAGTATGGAGAACTTTACATGATATAAGTAGCAGACTGCACCACAAACCCTCATCGAAGAACAACGTTCAGCTTGCTCTGCACCTGCTCTCTTACATTCCACAACATACCACAATTAAAGAAAAAAATTTGAAATGAATAATCTTCACCAAAAACATACTCAACAAAATGAAAAGTCATCAAAATCTTATTAAATGAAATACCTGCAACTCATTAATTTCATCATCTGTGAGTGAACATTCCATCGATTGACATGCAATCCTATAACAATGACTGATCATTCCCTTCTTGTTGGTGAAATTGTCTATCAGTAACACCTAAGAGTCACAAAGTTCAATTTTAGACTAGCGTCATAGACAAAATTCGATTTTGGGTGAGAAGACATATTGGTAAGATATAGGATTGCCTCCTTAAGAGACCAAACTTAAGCCAGGTTCTGTAGTAACATTTGATAACAAGGTTGAAAGTCTAATGAAATCATGATATTTAGCAATTTCAAAAAGTAGGACATAGAATACAATACAAAAAATAAATATTAACTTGCCCATGATCCTGCTGACACTTTCATGGTCAACCATTCAACATGGATGAGCTCAAAGAACCTTAGCAAGACTTTTAAGGTATTTGCAGTTGTTATTTGGGAGCTTGTAGAACCAACATGGCTCACCTCCAATAATGAAAATTCAGAATTGAGAAATACAATTCTTGTTATAGAAGGTGATGACACTAAAAGTGCAGCTATGAATATGTATAGCTGTAACATGCTTGAGTAGAGAGTCTAGATTCCAATTTAAGGCAATATATACACACACACACATTAGGTTGTCTAATAACATATCACCATTGATCATAAAAACAATCTTTTTTGTAATGACTCACTAAATATTGTCCCAAAAAAAAAAAAAAAAAAGTAAACAAAAACATCCACGTTACGTACATGTGCCTGTGAACATGTTAAATTACGCATGAAGTTCTTTTCAAAAGCTCTCCACATTGAAAGGTGAAAGCTCGGATTTGTGTTAAAATACAAGAGCTTGCTTAGACCCCAAAATAAAAATTACGGATAGATTGCTTTTACTCTAACTTATTTAAGTGCGGAACAAGAGTAAATGAAGCACAATCACCAGATCTACTCTAGTGCATATATATGAACGATAACCAATAAAAGCAAAACACAAGAGTAAGGGAAGAAATATGCAAACACAAAATAACACCAAGACGTATTATCGAAGAGGAAATCGAAGAGGAAATCGAAGAATTCGATGAAAAACTTCTCCACGACCCTCCAAGTCAAAATCAATCCACTAGTGAATAAGTTAGAGTACATGAATAACAAAAGACCCTTCTCTTAAGGTATGACAATGGGAGAGGGAAGGAGAAGAGGCTACAATAATTTCTCACTAAGGATGAGTAGCTCTCTCTCTATATGATGGATGTGTTGTAGAAAACATATCTAGGGTTTTTCTCTCTAAATAGCCTCTCATACTTTTGTGGGTAATGAGGGTATATATAGTATGGGTGAAGGGTAAGAAAGTCACATTTAAAATCCTCCAGGTAGAATGTTTCACGAGTACCTCGCGAGATGACCTGTCTCGCGAAGCACTTGCAAAATGAAGCCTGACACTTGACTCTTCAGCTTTCAGCATGTGCTTCTCACATGGCCTTTTCGCAGGTTGCTTTACTCACCAGCTTCTTGCAAGTTAGTCGCGAAATAACACTAATTTTCGTTTCATGCTTAATTCTTCACCAACTTAATACTAAACTCAAAACAATAAAATCTCACAAAATACAAGAAACAAAATAATGCAAATACAATATTTTTGGTTATGGAATAAAGTCAACATAAAACATAGTTGCAAATCACAACTTTACAAAATAGAACTACACTTGACATGTAAATATTCAGCTCTAATTATTCTACAATGCGACCCATTGCTTTAACTCAAAATGAGGGATAACAGAAAGAAGCTATATACTTTTAGAAAGATTTGGGACGGAATGAAAAATGGCATAGGACATTGCTTCTAGGAGGATGAGAGTATCCTTTTAGGCAAATATGAAGGGACTATGCTTTTACTCTGATGATCATAGTTAGACCTTTAAATCCTACAATTTTATGATCCGATGGATCAACTTAGATAATAAAAATCTCATCAGAATCACAGTTTAGATTGTTGGATCTGGATCCCTTTTACAAACTTACCAACCCAAAAAATGCTACTTCCATGCCTATTAAAAAACGATTTTTCATACACCACAATAAACCCACCACCCACTCTGGCATTACCCAATAAATCCCAAAATGAAGAAAAACCATCAAAGCAACTGCAATAAGATCCCCAATACGCTCCTTGTATTCAGCCGCAACTACCATTCTGCAAAGAAGATCCCTCTTCATGGCATTTTTTTTTTCCACAACCATTTTCAATAAAGCTGTTAAAAACACCAAGCTTTCCTAAATGGGGGAACAAATAGTCTCCCAATTTACAAAAAGGTACTTTATTTCCTAAGCCCCCTTAAAATTTCTCTTTGTATTTCTTAAGCCTTCTAGTAACACTTACAAGCATGGTAAATATTGACATAATAGGTTGGTAGACAGGAAACAGTACTCATAATTTCCTTTTGTACAATTTTCTTTCCATCCCATCAACCTTCTTTCTGTCTTCTCCAATAACACATCTCATGGAAATTTACTCATAACGCAGACCAAGAGGCAGAGCCTAAGAAGAAAATGTAAAGCAATAAATTTACTGACCTTACAACCAACTACATGTGTTAGCTCTACCACAGCCTGCACCTCCTCAACTGGAACCAGTTCACTCTTAGCAAAATTCAATTTTAAGCCCAAAATTGCTTCAAAACATAGTAAGGTTCATCTGAGAGAAATGTCCTTCTCTTACTAATCCCTATGAAGTATCATCAGCAAATTCTCCAAGTTAAATCCCAATAATAGTCTATAAAATCTTACAATCCTTCAACTCGATCCTATATGATTTGTTTTGACCTAAATACTTTCTCAACAATTTTAGGTAGGTTACCTAATTTAACCATGCTGGAGCCCATAGATCAGATATTCCCCCTCAAATTAAGTATTAGTTGTTAGCATTAATGAAAGATAGGAAAGAGAAGATAAATTTCTTAAAGTGCCTTTAGATGAACCATATCAGGTCCTAAAGTCTTCATTGGTAAGAAAGACAAAACTCACGTCGGTATCCATGAAAGATATTCTCTAATCTATTTCCAGCAACCACTCTCAAATCCTTCACATGCATAAAATGATTTATTAAGAAGCAATAACGACAAAGGGACTTGCAATGCACTGACAACATACCTTGCTGAACTTCTCACCATCTACCAAACAAACATTTGCCGTGTTAGTGACTACTTAAAAACCCTAAACAAAGCTGCTAGAGATTTATTCAGCCACTCCATGCTGCCAAAAGTTGAGTATTGAAGCCTACTGACACAAGGAAGAACTTTATAGAACTGCCTAAAGGTATGAGAAAGGTGAATCATTTCTTGGAAGTCAAAAAAATGGCAAATGACACCTTCAGCCTCCATAAATATACGGTGATGGCCAGAGTCAGAACTCAGTTCATATGCCCTGTAGCGTCTCAGTAAATTCTACCAAGCAAACAACAACAACAACAAGCTTACAACAACGATGATGATGAAGACACCATAGACATACAACCAGAAAAGTTCAGAACCAAGCTTCACATCACATCAAGCATAATCATTACCTCAGTCTTCGAAATCACTTAATGACCCTTTCTACTAGTTGACATAGTCTAAGCATGATTAGATGCACATATTTTTATTTTGTTGTTCACAACATACTAGTGCACAAATCTGTTGCTTATAAGGGAGCAATAAGGTAAAAACAATATAAAATTGATTGTAAACAATGATGATTTGTTGCTTATAAGGGAGCAATAAGGTAAAAACAATATAAAATTGATTGTAAACAATGATATCGATAAATAAAATCAAAAGCTGTTTATTTCTACAACATAACTTATATATAAAGATCAGAAAAAGAAACACTTAATTAAATGTATTCATTTCCACTGAATGTCTAGGGCCTCCAGGCACACCCTCCCCTCAATCAGCAAATCACAATGCATAAAGTTACTATATAGTACAGGAATAAATAAGTCAATCTAGTGAATGATTAAACAAGTTAACTGTTCTACAAAGCATCTGTTAGGAATAACATTTAAAAACATACCTCCTCAGCAAGATCTCCAGCAATTCCTCTCACAACTTCACATAAGTTGTTTTCAGTGAATGATTCATTGATCCAAAAACTTATATATCTTTGTAACAAGGAGGATACTGCAACACAATACCGTAATTTCAAATTTCAAACAAGCATTTACAACTTACAAGTAGCAGTCAGATGCCTAGAACCTTTAATGTGTGTGTGTGCGTGCTTGCGTGTGTGTGTGTGAGATAGGGTAAAACTTGCTGCACATCAGTGTGTACAGACACACCTGTGTGCAACAACTAAAGTCGTGAGATGAAGACACTATTTCGAACTTGAAATTGTGGCTTCAACTCATGTTTTCAATTGTTTGCACACCTGTGTGTACAGACACACAGGTTTGCTACAAACACTGCCCTATATGATAAATAAAATTTTAATATGTATATAAAGAAGGCTGAGAAGCCCATTATGTGAAGAAAATCATAAAAAAAGGGGCACAGACCAATCCTTAAAAGATAAAAACAAAAAAACAAAACCATGTAACAAAGGGTTTTCTTTTGGTTCTTTTGTCACGTAAATAAGTTAAATTTATTCAAAGAAAGAATTTCATGAACAAAATATACAAGGCATAACAACATAAAAATACATAGTGCAACATCATTCCTTTACAACAATGAAATTTCTATGGAAAAATTTTAATTATATTTTAGAGGGCAGAAAATGTTAATAATACCTTTGAAAATGGCTTGAATTTGACTCCCAGCTGACCCTTGGAAAACTGTTATACAAAACACTGTAGATCAGATATTCAGGTCCACTAGATTATGTGATGAAACCAAGGATGTAAATTTTGGCATAAAAATAATTCAAATTCTAAAGAAGACTTAATTTCACACACAAATAGTCCAGCAGAGGAGAAGAAAATAATAAAGAATTATCACTTGATAAACTCAGGAATGACCTGTGAGGTAAATCGCTCATCGTTTAACCAGAAAAGCCGAATATTTGGTATGTCAAAAAGAACCATTGCTAACCGCTCTAATCCAAGGCCAAATGCCGAGGCAACATTATTCGTTTTGCCACTTCTCTTTAATATTTCTTGCTCTGTCACACCACAACCCAGAACCTCCAACCATTTCTCCTGACATCATATTGGGCATTGAAATAATGAATTACATGCAGCTTCAAATGAAAAAAGGAAAGGAATAGTGTTTTTCATAGAGGGCAGTATAAGGTTGAAGAAAGGTATTACGTATGCATGCAATGCTACATACATATAGCAAGATCAATGGCCTACCTGAAAATATATCTCAAGTTCAAATGATGGATTGGTGAATGGAGAATAAGTATCAATCCAGTGCATTTCCACAGCACCTGATAATTTTAGCAAATTTAAACTCATACCATTCATATATATATATATATATATATAATTGCATTTTTGTTCAATGCCAGCCATTCAAAAAAGTATATATTCAACAAAGTAAGCAGAAAAAAAAGCCTAAGAACAAGACCATTCAAAAATAATAGAATTTTAATAAATTAATACTTCTAAAACCAAATTAGGTGATTTGTATACTGTTCTTTTGGGAATGCAAAATAGTCCCCACCTTTCAGTTTCCCTGTATCATCTTAATTTAGCTCCCAAAAGTAAATTAATGCTGGTTGTTTTTTTCCCCACCTAAAATTTACAGCTTTTTCCTGACAAATTCATTCAATGTTTCCGCAACTCAGAATATTTTCTGGTTACTAAAGTGCATTTGCTCAGCAAGGTTTTGGTTCTAAGTTTACCAAATTGGTGATTTGCCAAGCCCTCAAGACATTTCTTCAAGTCCTCAGCTGCATAAGATGTGGCATCTACACCAGATGCCTCCCAATCATCTGGTGAAAACACACGTTCACCTTCCATCTAAATATTAATGAAACAGATTCATCAAACAAAATGAAAGAAGAAACTTCAAGAAGGTAAACAAGATATAATTCTGTTTGTTAGAATCAGAGGAGAAACCTGATGAAACACAGGGTAATGAGTCAAGTCTATGGAATCCCTGCGGTATACATAATACATATCCTGTAACAAGGAAATAAGCGTGTCCTCCTCTCAATAACTCCACCTGATGAGCACTTGTATGACACCTCAAAACAGTTTGAGCATTAATATAGTATGTATCATTATAACTCCTGCTTACATGATCAGCAGGAACCAAGACGTCATCAAAATTCTGCAAGTAGTACACTTACAATTACAATTTTTTTTATTTTATTATAAGTACTTACAATTACGAAAATAGAGAAAACAAAGGGGAAAAAACAATTCAAAATACTCACAATAAACATGTATCTGTAATTGTAGTCTCAGTAAAGATATGAAGCGAGAGAGAGAGGCAAAGCATAAAACATGCAAAGAAGAGGCAATCAGGACAACAAACAAAATAATTATATACAAAAAAATAAAAACACGAAATCAGAATTTTGAAATTTCAAGTCCAAGAATTTGAATGGCTTCCACTGAAAATTTAAGTTCTGGTGATTCTACCAAATATTAAGATAGAATGCAGATGGCTGTGTAATTATGTAGTCAATGTTAGTAAAATAATCTCAGATTATTTCTTTGGTTAATAAAGCTTAATATCAAAGACTTTAAATTTGACCATGTGATCAAGAGTGATCAAGAGCTTCATCTTGAATGTTATGGTATGCTTTTGGAAACCATAAATCCAACCTTGAGGGCTATTAGAAGTTTAGAAAATGATTCCATCCTTGTCCAACACAAGTGGAATAAAAACTATATAATTTACCATGACAATAAATAGTTGCATGTGCAACAAATGCATCTAGTCATTATATGAGCAAAACTAGTTCAATAGAGAGAAAGGCATCATAAGGACATGAACATGCAATTTGTCAAGAATAATGATACAAACTTGCACCAATACCTGTTTCACGGTTACAATTGGACAGAGATCATCGAATTTATCAAACTTGTTAGGATTACTGGTGTCAAAGTACTCAAATATAGCATTCTTCAGAATCCCAATCAGGTGCTGGTCCCTCCTATGAAGTTGCATTCCAAGTTTTGAGAAAATTGTATCCAGGACATTGTTTGTAGGGTCATCCCTCATCACATCTACAAATCCATTATCCCAATATATGAAACTATGTCGTATATATGCATAGATAACTGAAACAGTATACTGACGTGAAAATCTAATGGGTTTGAACTTGTTTGCACTCAGGAATTGGTTGTCAGGCCATTAAATATGCCCCACAATCCTAAAAACGAAAGCCCAGCAGTGTATTACAGCTAAAATGATTTAAAATTGAAGTCTAATTTTTGAAGAACTTGCATTTCCAATATTGTTAACCAGGCAAGCAATCCACAGAAATCCAGTCTCTCAAAAACTCAAACTAACACAACCATCATAGAATTTCGTATTCGAAATTTTTGTGGGTACAATGTTCTCGAGTGTCTTTACAAACCCCAAAATGCAAATACTAAACAGGAAAGTAAATAAAGAAACTCAGCAAACCCAGAAAAGACTCTTAAATTCAGGGATATTGACAACAGTAAGGAACAAAAAAAATACAGCATAATGAGAAAGCACAACAGAACCCAGAAACCAGACCAACCAGTACAGAAATTGCAAATGCAAAAAAGACCCATCATAATTTAAGCAAACAAGTTCAAATTTTTGGACCAACCCAATTGTTGGAATGCAAACATAGCTACAATAATTTCAGTGACACAGCAATTCAAAACACTGTTACATCCAAACAGGAAAAAAAAAGTGGGGGAACTAACCCAGATGATAAAATTAAGAAAAAAATTTTAATTGGGTATCCAAGTTACCTTCTCGACCAATCTTGACGCCGCCAAGTTCGAGCACTGAGGCCACCTGTGACCTCCATTTGTTGCGGTGAAGCTTATCAGAAGGAAGAGAAGAAGAAGCAGCAGAAGTAGAGAAAGGAATGCAAAAGGTGAGACTTCTGAGGCTATTTCTAGAGAGAAAGAGTGAGGTTTTGGAGAAGAGAGTGGTATGAGCGAGTGACATGGGCATTTGTTTTTTGAGCTCGGTTCCAAAATTGGAAATTAACCCGGTTTGCCAAACATTATAACTACTGGGCATTGTTTAGAAACTATATTTTTTTAACTAACATCTCGAGTTTAAAATACTCGATTTAGGGCTTATAAATCGAGTCTCGCAGACTCGATTTTCATGTTTTGATCATGTTTGATTTGGCATTTTTTTTACATGGTATCCACCTGAAAATCGAGTCTTGGAGACTTGATTTATATCTCGACAATTATAAGCTCGGTTTATATGTGACGTGGTTGGTAGTTGATCCATGTGGAAGCCACCTGGAAACCGAGTCTCTAAGACTCAATTTCATATAGGGTTTTTCAAAATTAAATGGCTTTCTCCACTCTCACTCTCACGCCTCTCTCACACCCTCTCCACCCTCACACAAACACCCTCTCACGCTCACGCCTCTCTCACTCTTACGCCTCTCTCACTCACCGTCTCCACTCTCAAGCACCCTCTCCACTCTCACTCAGTTCTGTCAAGTATGATTTTCTTATTGTGTGATTTTTTCATGTGGGTTTGTGGGTTTGTGGTTTTTGTTTCAAAATTATGATTGATTTGATTGTTTCGTGTGTTACTCTGTTTAGTTCCCAAGAAAATGCGAGAAAAATTTTCTATTTTGTGTTGAGATTGTCGTGTTTGAGAAAATTTAACATGAGGAAACTAAGAGGCCTGAGGAATAATGGTCAGAACTTGATTTGATTTGATTTTTTTTGTTGTTGTTGTTGTTGTTGTTTCTTGCTATTTAGATGGATAAGAAGAGGTTTAGGGTGCAGTACATTAAGTTTAAGAATTAAATTTAAAATGCTATGACCCATACATGAGATACATGGTTGCATCAGAAAAACTAAGGGCATGTTCAATACATTGATAATGATTACTTAGGGATAGGAATAAGTATTGCAAGAAATATAAGAAGTTGTAACCCCCTTTGTAGTAGTTTTTTCTTTCAATGAAGTATTTTACTGATCAGGAAAAAAAATATATATATATATATATATATATAAATTTGTAATGGAATTACTATTCCTATGCATCTGTTTTGGTGGTAAACGTGAATAGAACCATGAATCTGTAATTCACAATATGGTATAACATGATTTGATGATATAATGGAGTTATATTCCAATCAAATGTCCTAAAATACCCTTTTATATTATATTTATACTCATTGTGGGTCTTGTTTATTGTGTATACTTCAATTAATATCATTGACCTTTGTTCAAAATTCCTGTCTCCGTAACTGCTAAAAATAAAAACTGAAAGCTTCTCCCCTAGATATTAAATTCTAATGAACGATAAATTTACACGCTTGAATAAAATGATGAACAGTTAAAAAAGCTCGACTTTCTTTTTTCTTTTCTTCTTTCTTTAAAGAGATAATAATTGTTTCACAAGTTAATACATAGCTATTTTTGAATTCTGTTGCTGTCTCCATCTTTGTGCTTCTTTCTCTCAAGCATGATTATATGTTTAATGCATGAATTAATGCTACTATTAGATCAAGCATTGCTTTTATGGCTTGCATAATCAGTTTGGGCATGGCTTGCATAATCAATTTGGGCATGTCTTGCATATATAGGCTAGAATTTGATATTCCTGCTAAATCTTCATTGTTGTACTATTGATTTCACCAATAAGGCTAATTCTTTCACCTCTATGATATTGATACCATTTCTACATGTATGGGAAATTTTATGTAATTTTCTTGTCATAAAATTTCTTGACTAATATATATTTCTTAGAATTGAATGCTAAGTAATGGGTTGCATCATTACAGCCGTACATATGTTATCTTATATATGACATTTATATTTGGCAACCCAATGGTGATTGGGTGGTTTCTAGAGCAATTGCCAAGGCTCTTCTAGGCATTTTTCAATAATGTTTACAATTCCATTAAAATGTGAATCCTTCTGACCTTTTGCTCTAGTTTCTTGGTGATAAGTTGAGTAAAGTGTATTTTTCCTTGAATGGTTGTCTTCCTACCCTATGTGACCTCATAGGAACTGTGTTTTCTCTTTAGGCATATGACTGCCACTTTGTTGAATTTTTTGTTTTTTTGAGAATCTTTGTTAGATTGTTTTTGTTTTTGTTTTCAATAATGTCTATTACATGCTAACTGCTTATCATTCTTATGCAGTATAGCTGCAGCAAATGCTGGACAAATTGACCATGCACAACCTGGACCCATTGAAAGGTCGGTGTTGACACAGCAGACCGACCATCAGTCCGAAGCTATTTGGAATGGGCAGGTAAAACACAACACTAAAGATTTAACTAATTTAGATTTAAAACCTATGGCCAGTGGCATGTACGTGCTTACTTCACATGCCCTTTTTTTAAATGTTTTCTATATATGGATTGTGATTTTGTATTCTAATGGAAACTACTTAAAACGGTGATTTTAATATTTAAGTATTTTTCTGCTTTGATTTGGTAATGAATTTTTCATTCATCGAAGCTAAATAAATTAATTCATAATTTATTCAGTAAAAACGAAAATTTATTAATTCATCCAAGCCAAATAAAAAACATATATGTGATAGTTTCCTTAATTAGTTTCCTTTGATAGTTTGCAGCCTGCTACTACCTATGATTTGGTTGGTTGTAAAGTGGTTTGTTGAATAAAAATTTTCTAATTCATTAATAAATAAATAAAAACTTTGTAGTGGCAACCCTATCAATAAAAGGTCAGTGTATTTGTGACTAATACTGCAAGGTGAAGCTCAGCTGGATCAGTATTTTAATTTACCTATTGGCTTTAGATTGAGTTCATGTATTATTTACCTGGCTTATTTTGATAGGCCAAAAATGTATTGACCTCTTGTGATGAATTAATTGATTAATTAGCTAAGTTTATTAATTAATCAAATTAACATACAAACGCGTGGTAGCATAGACAAATCACCAATTAAACTAGTATGCAGCGGAAAATAAATTGACATGGTGATTTGTTTACGAATGGGAAAAACCTACAGGGCAAAAACCCCACTGGGTGATTTTAAGGTCACCACTCCCGAGAATTCACTATTATCACAATAAGTGGTTATAAGTAAAGGAACCCTAGTACCTTATACCAACCTACAGTTGAACCCTTACCCCAATACCCAATAGGACTTGTTCTATAGTGACAATCTCTCCTTGTAATGCACGGCTCACAGTACGTGACTAATTAATTGTATGAATCTCAGTACGCAACTTCAATCACCAACTAGAGAAGGTTGTTGGCTGCAAAGTTCTTCAGTTTATCACATGATAAAGATCCAGAATATGCTTGGTCACAAAACCCAACGGTGTACGAACACAGCAGCTTATTCACGAGAAAGATGAACTAGGGTAAATTCTGTCTCCGATCACAATTTGCTTGAACAAACTTTGCTTAATACTTGTGCAACTTGTGTCCACTTTGACGCCCTTAAAATAATCCTTTTATATGTCTAGGGTTGTGAGAAAAGAAAGCTTAAACATACAATCATGGATTGGAAGAAAACAGAACAGAAAAATCTGTTTTTCTTAAACCTTGACAGATAGCTATCTGTCGAGCTGCTGTCAAGCCACGGGGCTGGAACAGCCCTTCAAGTTCGATAGATGCTAGCTGTCGAGCTTTAATAACAAACACTTTCTCAGCTTGAATCTTGGACAGACTTGCATGGCTTTAACACTTGATCTTGAAACAAGTTTTCTTGAAGTATTAAACACATCCTAGATCTATCCAATTATAAGTAAAGTGCGTTTTGTCAAAAGATTAGCCAATTACATAAAATAGTGACATATGTTCCTTACAAGTGAATCACATATGTCCTAACATATTTTAACTCATAATCCGATAACAATGGCAGCAACCACAAAAATAAAAAGAAAATCTTCTCTTTATTCTTTCAGGAATGCACATTAACTGTGAGTTTTTTGCATTAGGTACAACCTTTATATGCTCATTAAGATTATGGTTTGGTTAAGTTGTGTATGCACTTTATGCATGGAGTAGATTTACTTTGCACTACTTTCTGCTTCTTTATGTTTGCCTTTTCCATCTGCTTGATATTTTGGAATGTGTTGTTCTGAACTACATCCTTCTTATGGTACCCCATTTAATTCATAACTGTACACACACCTACTATCATATATTAATCTATGGTTCTGTTGTGTGCAAGATTTGGGGGCTCTTACCTACCGCAGTCACAGTGAAGAGTTCTCCAAGCTAGAGCCAATGGTGGACGACCGGGTCGTTGTTGGAGGGACTCCTTAGGACCCTAGGTAGAGAGATTGATCATGGCCTGATAATAGCCTTAGTGGAGCGATGGCGGCCCGAGACTCACACCTTTCATATGCCAAATGGTGAGGTCACCATCACATTGCAATATGTCGAGGTTCTTTTCGGGCTTTCTGTTGATGGCGAGGCCATAATAGGGAGCACGCAGAAAGTATGGCGGGATGTGTGCCGGGACTTCCTTGGCTTTGTTCCCATAAATGATAACGCAAAGCAACTTACTGGCTAGAGGATTGTCATCAAACGGCTTTTAGAGTAAGTTGCTAGTCCATTGCCGCCTAATGTTGAAGAAGATCAGCTCCATAAGTATGCATGATACTACATCCTAGCGCTATTGGGGGACACGATCTTCATGGACAAATCCGTCGATAGGGTGCATCAAATGTGGGTGCAGCAGTTGGAGGACCTTCGCAACCCACAAAGGTACAGTTGGGGAAGTGTCTTCGCTGCATGGTAGTGTAGAGAGTTATGCAGGACAAGCGATAAGGCAGCTAGTTAGATTGGAGGGTGCTTGTTGTTGGTCCAGTATTGGGCATTGGCCAGGTTCCCTTATTTGTGCCCGATAGTTGAGCGTGGCCCGCCAGTGGGTGCTTATGGTCCTCCAGTGCATTGTCCACTGTCCCTGAAGTAAGTCTCTACCTCATACACGTCATGTAACTTTAATTTATCTTCTAGGAATTATTTAAGTTAATATTAAACAATTGTAAACAGAGGTTCAATATATATGATTAGGTTAATATACTCTAATTTTGTGTCTAATTTCCTAAATTATATGATTAGGTTAATATACTTGAGTACTTCTTTTTAATTTTTAATTTTTTAATTATTTAATAAGTATATAAAAGCTACTTAGTTAACCAAGCTTCAGTTTACTAGATTATCTATCGGTTTAGAAAACATACTTTAAATGCAGCATAACAAAGTATGTTTGTAATGATTAGTTTAAAAGCAAATGGGTGGGCTAAGGTTATAAATACTTTATTTAAAATTACTGTGTACATTAACCAAGCTCTACCCAATAACATGTTATAGTTAGTCGTAATGACCATGATTTGGAACTTAAAGAGTCTATATGCAAATTGTTTCCTACAACTTCATTACATTAACTTGACCATCCATAGGTTGATTACATTATAGTTTTAATCATATGATTTTCTCAGTGGGAAAGTTGTACAAAGTTAATGATCCCTTGTTCTTGATTGTAGGTGGTTGTGGGTCCCAAACAAGAAAAATAGGCTCGCCCACATCTTCCTGAAGAGGTATCGCGAGCAAATAGCTTCAATGTTGCCAGACCAAGTATGAAAATGCCTTGTTTAACATGTTTAGGAACAAGATATACATTTGGTGAACTTTGGAATATAAACATTGTTGCCTAATGTATTGCTTACTTGTTTTTTGGTTGTTGTAGGTGGTGTGGCAGCCGTATGAAGCTGGATTAAATGACCTTCCGCCGTGGTGCGTTGCAGGGAAGGCCGTGTGAACGACAAAAGTGCCACTTGTATGTTTTCACCTAGTAGAGAAACATACACCTGATCGTGTCGTTCGTCAATTTGGGATGATCCAAGAAATTCTCCATGATGTTGACACTGATACAATGCTTCATGACATTTATTTGAGGGGGAAGGTCGGTGTTGATTGGATGCGGAAACATGCTGGGCATATCATGGAATGGGGTAATCGCCTTCAACGACGTTGTAAAGCAGTGCTTGGTGATATGTCTCCACAGCACGAGTACTTCGACTGGTTCAAAAGGGTAACTCGGAGGTTCATCGATATCCCCCGTGCTAAATTGATTCTAATGGTAACTTCTCCATGTCTTCTACATCTTACTGTACTTCTTAGCATGAAACTACTGTTTAGAGAACATGATATATGTGGTCCAATGTCTGTTTAGCACTTGGTCTCCCTATAATTTGCAATTATTACTAGCAGAACCAATTCAGAACCAACATTTATTTTATTATCGATTGGCATTGTTGATTTGGTATTGCATTACTAATATATGTGGTTTTTCTATGTGCAGATTAAAGGATACGTCCGTTTGTTGAGGCGTCACCCAGTGGGCATGGAGGACCACAAGGACATTACTGATGTGCTGAAGGCAGTGCAGGAGATTGGCCGTGTGCAACCTCCTATCCCTGAGGCCCCGAATGAGGAGGCAGCTACTCATGCGGCAGCGGCTACTCAGAGGCCAAGCACTACTAAGGGGCCAAGCACGAGCACAGCTCCTACTGGACGTTGCTCTCGTCCTCCTGTTGCTACCCCTCGAGTTGTCCCTACTCTCGATCCCTCTCCATTCACCCCACATCCATATCCTACCCCCACCATCCCTTCACCCACCCCACATCCATCTGCTCCCCCCAACATCCCTCCACCCACCCCACATTCATGTCCTAGGTCTGACATCTGTCCACCCACCCAACAGTCATTTCCTGAGCTGTCACCCATTCCATCTTTTGACCTGGGTATTGATCCAACCCCTCCTGACATACAGCAAGAGCCACCCTCCCACAGTACGTCTATTGGCCCTTCTACGGGCATCAACCCACCACATGTTCAGGCTGAGCAAGCTGTTGGGTTACCTATAGTGCCAAAAGGTTGGCCGAAACGCATATCAAAGGCACCTCCTTGTGGGACAGGGGGGCACAAACATGGACACAAAGCTAGGCCTGAGGCATCTGATGAAGGACATACAGGACCTCCTCCTCATTATACAAGACAGCGTAAGGTTTAAAAAATGTAACACAAATGATACCTTATTCCTTTGTAAGAGTGAAGTGGAGGGTGAGGTTGTGGGTTTAACATCCAATGAGATTTGAGTTGCATGAATAACTTACCAATAATAATAATAATAATAAATCTAGTGAAACAACATACAAGGCTTGAACTGTGTTACAACATACCTTATTCCCAGTGGTATTCTTTTTTTCATATTTCAATCTGGTGTTGAATTCTTCATGATATTATTTTTGTTTTCAATATTGGAACTAGGTGAATGATACAGTTGGGACATTAGCTGGAGCTTGGTATTCCAACAAGGATGTTGTTGATGCTATTATCTTGGTCAGTATTATTGAATTGATTAATTGCTTTCTTTTTTTCCCAGTACCTTCCTTCCTTCTATCTTATGATCTGCATCTGGCTCTGCATTAAAACAGCTTATATAATACTTAAGTGATATAACATAAGCTTGCAGAATGGCTAAAATGTCCTTTTCGTCTTAAATCTTGAACCTCTGTGTTATCTTTGGCTTAACTAATTTAATTTTTTGTCTTTTACTGTTGTAGTTATGGTGTACTCTGTATACAATTCTTCAACCCAGAGATTCTGTTGATACTTGATACAGTTGGATATGACCTATCTACCATTCAAAGGCATGTTCTAATAAAGTTTCTAGCCTGAATTCATTTTGAAATTATTTGATAACTGCTTTGCAGAAGAACATTTGTGGGGTTTTAGGGTTTTGGTTGCTAAAAGAAAGTAGTTGATTTGGGGTTGTAAGGAAGAAAAAAGAGAGCTTTTTATGGAATGCCATCCTAATCTTGGCCTCAACCTCTAGGGTATTTTGTGGATCCAAGATGAATCTCACCCTTTTCCTTGAATCCTGTATTATGTACAAGAAACAAGAACATCGCAGATTTTTATAGGGGGGGACACCTTTTAATAATCACAGATGTTTGGTCCATTGGAGGTCCATTGGGTGTATAGACTACAAAAATGGAGGTAACCCAGTTAGCCCTCCTATTACTCCCAACATAAGTAGGATTGACCCTGTGATGAACATGTCCAAGGAATTTATATAATTAATTTGCACATGATCATTCATTGCAGAGTTGTGAGCTGATAAACAGACAATCAATTTTATGGACTAAAAGAAATTAATAAACTAGTACAAGTGAGGGCTAATTAGTGAGTCCTCCCTATTTCTACATTTCAGAAGTGTGGGCAAAGAATATATGAAGGCTTATATTCCTTTGGGAGTTGGCTTGTTGCCTTTTTAGAGTTGTCTAATAAGCGTGTACATAATGTGTTTGCTACCTTAGATTCCCACAGTTTGTTTAAATGTGTGGTCTTTTACATTCTTTGTATATGTTATATGTTTAATCAGAGGTTTACTGAAAATGTAGCAAGTATTACTAAAAATAAGAACAAATGTTATTTAAATGATACACTGTATTAGTACTGAATCTGCTGCCACAAGTAATCTGTTCCTGCAGTGCATTTACAAAACTGATGAAGATTTGAAATTCCGATGGAAAATGCTATCAGATATTCAGTTAAGAACAACAGAAGTGGCTCTTAGTCTCTATGTTTTTCCATCCCCAAACAGGTATGGTACCTCTATTGTCCTTATTCTTAATGAAAGCTATCCAAGCCAATTAATTGGCAATATATATCAAGTATCTGTGTTATTAAGTGTGAACTAAGTCCATCCTGCCATTGATATTCCCAGACATAACTATTTTCATTATGAAGAACAATACTAAATTGATTATAAGAAACTTGCATACTGCTGCATCTTCTTCACTAGAGTTAGTAATTTATTTTTATTAGGATAACTAGGAAGAAAAGAATATGAAAGCAGACAGAATAAGCTTCATTATTTTGGTGCAACAATCATCTAGTATATTGATCTTGCCTGATAGAATATTTTTAATTTCCGTGAATTTCATATTTGCATCTTTGCTTTTGGTTCAGGTCAGGAGGCTTACCTGCTGCGGATGCAGATGCCAAAGAAAATAGCACAGCAATCAAGAGTTGTTGCCAAGGTACAATTTTAACATTACAGAGTAATTTTAATGTGACAATTGTGGTTGACTGCGAGCTATCTGAAAATGAAATGGTTTTGTGTTGTCAAAGGCCAATCCTAATTATCATTGCAGTACTCTACGTCAGTTCTTTGTGCTAAAATGTTTCTCTGTGTTTTTCAAAAAATACTGCCTGTTCTCAATTGTGTCTGCTATTGGCCACAAACTTCAATGATTTGCAGTACCCCAGCACTATATTTCAACCTAATTTCTTGTTTTTCAGTTCATTAGAGACTAAATGATGATTTATGAAAATTTTAAAGCCCTTTTATCTTTTATAAGTCTTTTATACCTAGGTTAATATCACTTGTGGAAGACAATAATCTCTGGTCATGCTAAACACCCTTAATATCGGGTAAATTGGGAAAAATTCTTATGGGCTTGCCGCATTGGGGAAAATGAAAAGTGAAATTCACTCATGCTATGTGGCACTCCAAAAACACTGAGATGACCAATTCAGGACAACATTCCCATGACTCATAGAGACCAACTAGTGACTTAATTACACTCTAGTTGCTATTCAGACTTTGTTAAGCTTTTAATATTTTTTTTAATAAAATCTTTATTTTTTCAGGGCAATGAACTTCCAAAGTCAAAATATTGCAAGGTTGTAGAGCCAAAGTGCACAAGTGGAAAAGGTAAAGTTGTTAGGCAGGATCTATGTTCATTTTCAGCTGTCCTAATTTTCTAATTAAATTGATTTATAGCAGTGAATATGTTTTTTAATGTTTCATTTGAACTGTGTTAGCTAGTTGTTCTTTTTCTAATTCATTTTGTAGTTGAAGCTGCTTGCCCTGTGCTCTTATTTGTTTATTATTATTATTATTTTTTTTTATAACAAAATCTTATGTTATGATCTTGTTATTATGCTTGGTGTTGACAAACTCTAGTCTTGTTTCAGTTTATAATTAAGTCAATCAAAAGTTAATGTTCTCAATAGCATAAAATCTAAACGCTAACTCTTTCTGCCTATTTATACAAATCCCACACACCCAACAGAAACAAAATATAGAAAATCACACATTTTGGGGTTTTGGTTTTGGTTTTGCAGAGAAAAAAAATGAAGAAAAGTTTATTGCTTTTGGTGTTATTGAGCTTGTTGAGCTTGGCTTTGGCTCACACTAATGGTTTTGGAGAGCAGCCATTGTCAAAGATTGCTATTCATAGAACCACTCTTGATCTCAACAGCAATGCCTCCGTTATAGTCAGCCCTTCTCTTGTTGGCTTAAAGGTACAGTTTTTTTTCACACACTATGCTTAAGTTTAAGCCGTTATATCAACATTCTGCAGTATTGTGGTTTCCATTGTCTGTTATAGTTGTGTGGATCATTTACTTTTTTGGTGTGTGTCAAATTTATGAACCATTAAGCATTGGAATCTGATTAATTGATGTGTAACCAGCAATCATAGAGTGTCAAATTTTGTGACCTGCTATTTTTGGCACCCCATTTACACCATGATTAATTGGTTGCAAATTTGAAGTGGTGTGGTGTATATTGTGATAGGCCACAAATGTATTGACCCCTTGTGATTAATTAACCAATTAATTTAACCAATTTTATTAATTAAGTTAATTAACATGTAAACGCGTGGCAACACAAACAAATCACCAATAAATTAATTATACAGCGGAAAATAAATAACACGGTGATTTGTTTACGAATGGGGAAAACCTCGTGGCAAAAACCCCACCGGGTGATTTTCAGGTCACCACTCCCGAAACTCCACTATTATCACAACAAGCGATTACAAGTAAAGGAATCCCAAGTACCTTACCAACCTACAGTTGAATCCTTACCCCAATACCCAATTGGACTTGTTCTGTAGTGACAGTTTCCCCTTTTGATGCACGGCTCCCAAGTACGTGACTAACCAATTTGTGCGGATCCCAGTACACGACTTCAATCATCAACTAGAAAGATGGTTAGTTGCAAAGTTCTTCAGTTCATCCACATGATGAAGATCAAGAAGATGCTTGGTCATAAAACCCAAAAGTGCACATACACAACAACTTTTTCAGAAGAGATGAACAAGGGCATAACTTTGTCTCCGGTCACAAATTGCTTGAACAAAGTTTTCTCTATACTTGTGCAACTTGTTAACCTAATGACGGCCCTTAAAACAATCATTTTATATGTCTAAGGTTAGGAGAAAAGAAGGCCCAAAGACACATTCACAGATCCCAAGAAATCAGATCAGAAATTCTGATTTTATAAACCTCGACAGATAGAAGGTGTCGAGCACACGGGGCTGAACAGCTTACTTAACCTCAACATATGCTAGTTGTCGAGCTTTAGTAACCTTGCACTTTCAGCTTGTTTTCTTGGATAGACTTGAAGGCTTCCATACTTGATCTTGAAACATGGTTTCTTGAAGTATTTCAACACATCTTAGATCTATCCAAATACAAGTAAAGTGCGTTTTGTCAAAGGATTAGCTAACTACATAAATATTGACATATGTTCCTAACATGAATCACATATATCCTAACAATCTTCCCCTTTAGCAATCCATGACAAAACCACAACAAACAAATGAACATATGAGAGAAGTCATAAATCACTCAACTCATACTCACTTGTTGAATACAATAAAATCTATCCTAACACAAACTCTTGAAAAATTTTGCAAGAAGAAATTTTATGGCAAGTAGACTTTGACAACCTGTATTTCTGAAACACTTTAAACAAAACTTGAACGGTTTAGACCCCTTAAACAAACAACCAGATTGCGTAGCCTACTTAATTAGCCAAGTTGTTACTTAGTCAAATTAATCAATTCTAGGTTAAAGCAATCAAATAATCATATCATGCATATAAAATATATAAAGCAGTGGAATAATAAAAGAACACAGGATATGATCACCCAGGAAATCACACGGAAAAACCTGGGGAGGATTTTACCCATCGATCCTCAAGGCAAAACGGAATCCACTAAGAAAGAATTGAAGTTCTTACAAAAGGACTTACAAGCTCCCCGCTTGAATTCCTAATGCTACCCACCAGTAAAACTTCCTGACACGACCACGCGCAGACTCCGAGTCCACGGACTACTTCTTTCTTTGTATTCCTTCAATCAATTACAAGCTCCCCGCTTGTTTATCTTTAAGTTCCAATGGCAGCAACCAAGTTGATAATCAAGATGTTGCAGTAATCTCAATCATGAAAACCCTAAGCTTTGTGTAAAGGAAAGCTCCTCTAGATCTCACAAGAGATTTACACAAAACCGCAATGTATGAGCAACAATACAACTTGTGCAACCCTAAAAACGTGGCTAGGGTTTTGCCTTATATACCTAGGGCAAAAACATAAACCCTAAACGTTTTAAAAGAGTTAGGGCTGAGCTGGAATTTCTGCAGAAAACGCATCTGGGCTGATTTTCGATCGATCGAGAATTACATTCGATCAATTGAGCCAGGCCGAGAAGCCCCAATGCTTCTGCAGTCACTCGATTCCAACTTTACAATATTTAACTAACTTTGAGCAAGCCTAAACAAAACTAAGTACATTGTTTTGATCATGGTTTGCCAACATTACAAATTAGAGTTCTAAATACATAAAATCCTAAGACCTTAGAACCTAACAAACTCCCCTTTTAGCAATCCGTGACAAAACACAAATTAAAAGCTCAAAGTTTACAATTGAAAAGCCTTTTACAAAAATAATGCTCATAAAGACTAGAATTCAATCCTAACTACGATCCATCGGTTGCAAGTGTAGACAGCAGCTCAATTGAAACAACCTGTATATTCCTGAAATACTCAACAAACGCATAAACGCATGTGTGACAGAAAATAGTATATAAACAGGTATCATATTCTTGTAAGATTCACACAACACAAAATAAAGATATATATCAATGAACAACTCATAAATATAAATCAATAAGCAGTGAATCATAAGACAACAAGAATCAAATAAACATGTATATCAATATATCAATGTTACTCCCCCTAACATGAATATCCCCAAAAATGATATACAAAGTGAAGCACCTAGATACAATCTAATAAACTCCACAAAACAATATATTATGCTAAAAAAAATATCTCCCCCTAACTACAAAATCTCCTCAAAAAAACAAAACTCCTCTACAGTCAATATATCCACTCCCCCTTTTTGTGACGGAATGCCAAAGGGCAATCAAGAGTCGCCATCAAAAGGTGGTGGTGAAGGTGAATGAAGACGTGCAAGGTCGGCTCGTAGAGCACGCATCTCATCCAGCAGGTCCACCAAAATCTGACCATGAGCCGCCTGAACGGTCATGACAGTCTCCAAAGTACGACGAACATCGAAGTCGGCCGAAGGAGGTGAAGTAACATCAGCAGCAGCAGCATCATCACCAACTGGATCAGGAATATCATCACCAGCATAACCTGTAGAAGACGAAGGAGGAGGAGGAGCGTTAGAAGAAGGCTCAAACCTAGGGTGTTTAGAACCAGCTCGAAGATGAGTGGCCCTCTGTCTAAGAAAAGACGCACCTATAGGACCTATAACATGAACGAGCTCAGAGGAACGAAAGCCACTAAGATCAAGATAAAGTAAAATCCTATGAATGAAAATAGGATGAACAAGGGCATGAGAAGAAGATGAACTCCTATAAACTTCGTTCAAAGAACGAAGAAAAAGATGGGGAAAACTAATAGGAGCATCGGTGACAAGAGCGTACAAAAATACACACCTCTCAAGAGGAATGGTGTGAACATGAGAGATGGGCCAGAGGGAATGACAGGCTATCCTAAAGAAAAGATAATGCAACCCGGAGAGCTCAGCAGAAGTGATCCTAGGATCAGAACCCCACTGGACAGTAGTCCTAGTGATGTAAGACAAAACGTCGCTCAGCTCGGGAGACTCAGAATAAGGATAGACAGGCTCACAAACCAACGGTACCCCTAGAGCATCAGCCACTACTTGAGGAGTAATGGAGTACTCTACGCCTCGTATCCAACTCTGAATAAGAGTGTTGGAATCATAGACGCGGATAGAAATGTTCGAGAAGAACTCTCTACTCAAGGTAGCCGGAGGAGGAGGGTCAGACACATCTAACAAAGGCAACCACCCTCTACGCTCAAAATTTGCCCTAATGGCAGGATCTAGCTCATCTAGAATGACAGAACGCTCAGCCCAAATCTTCCTCTAAAGATTGAGCTTCTCATAGGTCTCTTGGTTTTTCTCGCTCGGAAACCTCTCTCGATCGAAGGAAGGGGGGGAAGGAGAAGGAGAGGGAATGGTCCTACGAGCTCTAGTTTTCCTAAGCATGGTGCTAAGGAAAGGACAAGGACACAAAGACAAAACCAAAAGAACAAAAACAAAAAACCAAGGGCAGACTGCAAGTTAGCACAAAAACAATAGAATAACAATCTATATGATGCATGAACAAATGCAATGCCATGATGCATGTACTAATGCAGTAAACACAATTCAAATTAAGTTCAATTACACAAAATTGGCTTGAACATAGAGTTTCTTAACAAAAACCCTAAAAATTTGAAAACCACTTGATAAATTTTGCAACAAATTGATGAATTAATCATTACACAATGTTGAAAACAGATTATAATAACTAATTGCATCAATTACACAAGCCAATTTCATCAATTAAACTCAATTTCACAAAAAGCCCTAATTCGGATCAAATAAGAACCCTAGAATTTTCAATTTTTCATCAAACTCAAAATTGATCAAATTAACCATCAAGGAACTAGTATATGATGTGTCCCCACCAAAACCCATTGATCAATTGCAAAAGAAAATGCTTGAATCAACAGAAATTCCCATTTATGCAAAGTCCGAAAATCTCCCCTAAAATGCATGAAAAATGCATGAAATCATGAAAATAAACTCAAAAGGAAGGGCAAAAAGGTCTTACCGGCTTGAGGAGAGAGATTTCTTGCAAAAAATTTGGAGGAAAACGACAAAACTTTGACTGTGATGCTTGCCTCGTCGGAGAGAGAAAGAAAAAGTTTTGAAAAAGTTTGAATAGTTCTTTGAAAAAGTCAGATTTCTTCTTTTTTAAAAAGCTTCTCCACGATCTTCAATCGATCGAAAAATACATTCGATCGATCGAATGAGACAGTCGTTTTAGATCAATCCAGGGCACTTTTTCGATCGATCGAAAATCATAATGGATCGATCGAAATGGGCAGAACCTCACAAAAATTTTTGGGAAAAACACAGTTTTGAAAAATGCAAGTTCAATTTTAAAAACAACTCCTCAAAGCATTTGATCAATGAAAAAAAATGCATGAGTATGAAATGAAATGCTTTTTCAAAAACCCAAATTTTCAAACCCAATTTCATTAGAAACATGACCCAATCATCCTCCATTTAATTTTCTCAAGCAACACATATGTTGAGCACAAATCTCAAGATATTTTTAAACTTGGTTGGTCAGACCAAAAACACACACACTAGCATGTACAGTGTTTAACAAAGAGTAACTTGTGAAGTGTGTGATACTAGCAAAAACTTGAGATACATGTGAGGTGATATGTGAATAGCAGTCAAACACAAAGTCTACACAATTCATCACATAGAATTTAAAAGAGACTATCACCTAAAGAGTTACATCCTATAACTTCCACATCTCCTAGAACAAAAGCTTGCAATCATGTAAGTTTCTTGCATTATTGCCTCTTATTTATATATGAATTGGCATTCAGCTTAATAGTACACACCTGTTTGAATTAAGTGAATTGGCATCAAGCCTAATAATACACACCAGTTTTAATTTTAAATGAGGCTACACCTTAAGTTCTTTTTGTGCATGTGCTACACTTTCTTGAGCACAAAATCTTATGATATGCACTAAGGTGTTCATGATTGGCTAGTGAACAGTGGTGAGATGGTTATTTATGCCTTTCTCAAAAGGATCAAGTCCGACAGTCAAAGAACATGTGACTTCATGATTAAGGCAAAGTGGTTAATAACCACACACATCTTTCCCACACAACATGCACTACAAATTTTCAACTAGTCAAGTGCAGTAAATAAGCTCATCCATGTTAAACAAGATACACAAGACATGACATGTGTAAAAAGATTGACCAACCTTATTTACAGAAATCAAGAAAAGTAGTGTCAAACATAGTTTTTGCTTTCTCCTTTTTTTTTTCTTTTTTTTTTTTTATTAAAAGAGAAAACAAATAAATCCTAGAATGAAATGCATGAATGTAATGCAATGCAAGTCCTAGAACAAAAAGACACAAAAACCAAAGAACAATGGTCACAAAGGATAGAGCAAAGAAGCACAAGGACCATGTCAGAAAGACTCAGTTAGTTCGAGTCTTTTGCATCCAAAACTTTTTAGATGCACCACGAGCATTGGAGTTCTTATTCACATTAGAGTGATTCCCAACTCCAGGATTGGAATAAAGGTTTAACGCCTTTACCAATTCACCAATTAGTGCCATAGGATCTTGTGCTTGAGGCACAGGCACTTTTGGTTTCTTCGCTCTTTTATCAGCTTGAAGCTTGTAATAGTTAGGACGAATGTGTCCAGACTTTCCACAGTAATGACAAACCCAAGCAGGTTTACCATGCATCTTGTCCTTGGATTTGGTAGGCTCCTTAGGTTTAGATTCTCTTAAATCTACCATAATCTTCTTAGGTGGTGAAACTTCTACAGGTTTAACAACCTCACTCACAGGGGGTTTAACGGTTTCACTCACGACCTCACTCACAGAAGGTACAGAAGAAGAAGAAGGAACAAAGACAGTGGAATGGGGTGCAGAATCAAAGATGCTTTCAACATAATCTATCCTAGATTTATCAGAAGAAAACTTTTGAACATTCAGCATGTGATCAAGTTTAGAACTAGCAGATCTAGCAACAGATAAATCATGTTCCAAAGTTCTAACTTTATCAAGCAATAGCATGTTTTCAGATTTAACATTATTCAAAAGCTCATTAGCATCAAACAATTTAACAAGCAAGTTCTTCTTTTCAAGCTCAAGAGCATCAATTTTCTTCAGGCCTAGATCAACTTTCATAGCATCCTTTGCAGCAATTTTGCAAAGTTTGTTGTAGGCCTCTTGAAGATCTGCATCTTCAGAGAGTTCCCCATCAGCAGGGTTCTCCTCAGCAGATATGCTTTCATTGACTTCAGCAGTAACCGTGAAAGCAATGAAGTTTCCATCCTCGTCACAACCGGACTCATCATCAGAAACCTCATTATCACTAAGGGTTACAGCCATAGCTTTACCCTTATTTCTCAAGAAAGTAGGACATTCAGATTTGACATGACCATACCCTTGACAACCAAAACACTGTGGCCCCAAAGAATTATTTGAAGATTGACCTACTTGTTCTCTAGGTTTTTCAAAATTATTAACCTTAGTGGGATCATTCTTCCTAAAGTTTCTAGGTTCAACAGTGTTGGTATTCCTTGCCTTCCTATTAGTGTTTCTAAGGAAATTTCTAAAGTTCTTGGCAAGGTAAGCTATCTCAGTAGGAGAGAGCTCATCATCAAATCCACCAGCCTCAACATCATCAACAGACTTAGGAGCCATTGATTTGGATTTGGTAGTCTTGGGTAGGTCACACTCATAGGACTGAAGAGATCCTACAAGCTCATCCACAAGGATGGAGTCAACATCCTTACTCTCAGTAATGGCTGTCACTTTGGGTCTAAAGTCTTCAGTTAAGGATCTAAGAATCTTCCTAACAATTTTAGGTTGATCATAGACTTCACCCAAATTATAAGCAGAATTAACAATATCATTAAGTTTAGCATAAAACTCATCAAAGGTTTCATCATCAGACATTCTAATGCTTTCAAACCTAGAAGTTAATTGCTGCAATTTGTTTATCTTAACAGCCTTTGTACCTTCATGCACAGTTTGGAGGATTTTCCAAGCAGTATGAGCAACCTCAACATTAGAGATTCTCTTAAATTCCTTCATTGAAACAGCATTAAAAATGGCATTCATAGCTTTGCTATTAAATGTAACTGCTTCTTTCTGAAAAGTTTGCCACTCACTCACAGGAGTAGTGGGCTTCTCCCATCCATATTCAACAGAGTTCCAAACTCTCTCATCAATGGATTTCAAGAATGCCTTCATCCTTACTTTCCAGTAAGCATAGTTATTCCCATCAAAGTGAGGAGGAGCAAATAGAGAGTGTTCATGCTCCATGACAACCGGGGTCAAGGATCAGCTTAGAGATAAAAATCTCAAACAGAAGAGCAACCTGCTCTGATACCACTTGAACGGTTTAGACCCCTTAAACAAACAACCAGATTGCGTAGCCTAGTTAATTAGCCAAGTTGTTACTTAGTCAAATTAATCAATTCTAGGTTAAAGCAATCAAATAATCATATCATGCATATAAAACATATAAAGCAGCGGAATAATAAAAGAACACAGGATATGATCACCCAGGAAACCACACGAAAAAACCTGGGGAGGATTTTACCCACCGATCCTCAAGGCAAAACGGAATCCACTAAGAAAGAATTGAAGTTCTTACAAAAGGACTTACAAGCCCCCGCTTGACTTCCTAATGCTACCCACCAGTAAAACTTCCTGACACGGCCACGCGCAGACTCCGAGTCCATGGACTACTTCTTTCTTTGTATTCCTTCAATCAGTTACAAGCTCCCCTCTTGTTTATCTTTAAGTTCCAATGGTAGCAACCAAGTTGATAATCAAGATGTTGAAGTAATCTCAATCATGAAAACCCTAAGCTTTGTGTAAAGGAAAGCTCCTCTAGATCTCACAAGAGATTTACACAAAACCGCAATGTATGAGCAACAATACAACTTGTGCAACCCTGAAAACGTGGCTAGGGTTTTGCCTTATATACCTAGGGCAAAAACATAAACCCTAAACGTTTTAAAAGAGTTAGGGCTGAGCTGGAATTTCTGCAGAAAATACATCTGGGCCGATTTTCGATCGATCAAGAATCACATTCGATCGATCGAGCCAGGCCGAGAAGCCCCAATGCTTCTGCAGTCACTCGATTCCAACTTTACAATATTTAACTAACTTTGAGCAAGCCTAAACAAAACTAAGTACATTGTTTTGATCATGGTTTGCCAACATTACAAATTAGAGTTCTAAATACATAAAATCCTAAGACCTTAGAACCTAACAAAACTCATCAAGGCATCTTGTGTGAAACAAAAATAATAGATTGTATACAAATAAAGAAGCATGTGTATAAAGAGAAAAGAAATAACACATGTAAGAGGTAGGTGAAAGAAACAACATACATCCACATATAGAAAGAACTAAGTACAATGTATGTGTAAAAATGGTCACAAGACCCAATGTACATGAACAATGTATCTAAAGAAGAAAGAAAAGAAAAGATACATCATATCCTCACTACATCCCTCATATCAATAACAACACTCCCCCTAACAAAAATATCCTATACTAACTCTCTCCCTAAGAATGACTACTCTCATATCCCAAAACTACTTCCCCTTTTTGTCACGAGTGACAAAACTACTTCCCCTTTTTGTCATGAGTGACAAAGGGTAAAATGTCAAGTAGACATCTCATCGGTAGAGCTAGCATCTCCATTATCATCATCAGAAGCATCATCGTCATCACTATCATCATCCTTAGAATCAAAATCAGAAGATGAAGAAGCTCTGGAACGAAGAGGGTTCCGAGCTGGAGTAGATTTACGCTTAGGTGCCATAGACATGACTAACGTAAACAGAATAAGAGAGAAAGAGAGAGAGAGAGGGAAACAATCAGAAAAGTCCTAAAGCAATTCAAATATAACAAGTATATTGAATAAAGAGTACGTATGCATAGGGAATGCATGAACATGTGACATGCAACAGAAATTTCATCATAGGCTCTGCCCAATCCAACCCTACCAGCACACAAAGATATTACACACATCTAAATGCATGAAAATACCGTTATAATGCAAATGTGATGCAATGTATGAGATTTTAAAACACATTTAAATGAAAACTCATCCCAAAATTACAAGAAACACTCATTAATTTTGAAAAACCCCAATTTTTTTTTTCAAAAAAAAAACCACAAAACCTAGATTTCAAAATCATGAAATGCATGAAGAATGAAAAGATGAAAGATCATACCAAGTGATTTGAAGCAAAGAAGGGTCGAAAATCACATGGGTTGAAGGTTTTGGGTGAGAAAAGAGAGTTTGGGAGGTGAACAGGTGCGGATAGATCGAGAGAGATTGAGAAAAATGAGAATCGGAACGCACGAGGAGCTTAAATAGAACCTCAGTAAAGCTCGATAAATACAGGTGTCGAGAGGTGTCGAGACATCTGTCAAGGAAGGTGTCGAGGAAAATGGTCGTCGATAGATACAGGTGTCAAAGAGGTATCGAGGAATAAACACCAGAACTAAGACAGAAGCTCAATCGATCGACAAGGTATCGAAAAGGCAGGAGATTTCTCGATCGATCCACCAGGTGTCGAGGAGGTGTCAGGATTGCGATAAGAAAAAGCTTGAGAAGCTCAACAGATAGCAAGGTATCGAGGAGGTGTCGAGCTTGCTTTTAAAACCAGTTTTTCAAGAAGAGTAAAACACAGACATGAATGCAATCCAACATGCAACTCAACCAATGATCCAATCAACATATTAAGCTCTCAAGATCATCTCTCAACAAAAATTTTAAGCACATGGATCCCCAAAAACACACACACACACTAAACGAGTCTAACCAATTTTATATTTCAAAAAACAAGTCAAGACAGTTTAGTGAGCATACATAAGCACATGTAAACCTAGTGATGGCCAAATCACATTATACCTACACATGTATCAAGAGTAGCAAAGAATATTGCATGTTGTGTGTGAAAAACATCGCAAGATTGCATAAGTGTATACATGTTATGACGATTTGAGATATGAGAAAATCACTTTAACTCACACACAATCATAACTGTTTGATGGGAACTATCACCTTCGAGGTACATCCTATAACTTCCACATCTCCTAGAATACACGCTTGCAACTGTATTTAAAGCATTTTTTTATCTTTTTGCTATATTTTTTTTTAATTTTCTTTGCATATTTTCTTTTTAAGCATATCATGCATGGGCATATAAGAGATAGAAAAGAAATACCCAATGATATTTGACATTTCACTTTTGCTATGTCGAAGCACACAAATGTCATTGACACTGCACTTTTGCTATGCCGAAGGATACATGTGTCATTCATAATTAGCGAGTAACAGTGGTGAGATGGTTATTTATGCCTTTCTCTTAGAATTTTCTAGTCCTACCCGTCAAAAAAAGTGATATGAGTGTTAAGTCTAAGAGATAACTTAATCTTACTCATCACAAACAAGAGCCACAAAGCTCACTTGCTTAGTTGTGCATAAAGATGCCCATCTAAGCTACAAAAGATACAAAGTTTAGAAAACTTTGTTTCAATGGCCATCCAAGGTACACAAGTACCAATGTACACATAACATACACTGTTTTTGTATTTTCTAATTTTTCAATTTTTTTTAATTTTTATATCAAAAAAACAAAACAAAAATTGAAAAATAAACAAATAAAAACATGTTATCAAAGCAAAGCATAAAACTAGACTGACTAAAAACACGAAAGCAAAAACACACAAGTAATGCAACAAACAAAAACAAGAAAATATAGAAGAAAGTGATAGAATCACTTAGAACCCTTTTCCTTCCACACCTTGGAAGAACCTTTCCTTTGGTTAAACCTTTGAACCGGCGGTGAGGGGGAATAATTAAAACCGTTCAAGTTCGAAAGGAACATGAGGGCTTTCAGAAGATCTCCAAGAGGAGCAAGAGAGGATTGAAGTTGATTTTGGCTTCCAGATGTTATCATGCCGTTGCTCTGTTGAGTAGCTAACCACTTATAGCAATTTGGTCAAGTATGACCGGCAACACCACAATGATGATAGAGATGCTGCTTCTTTTTTTGTTTAGGCTTTTAAGAGTTAGCCTTCTTAGCCCTAGGGTTTTAACATCTTTCTTATTTTGCTTGGGGGGTGCTCCTAAGATAGATTTGCCTTTGTCTAAGTTCTCACTAGCTAATTCAGTTTTAACATTATTGTTTTCAATTTCAGCATTATTAGCAGGAGGAACAAAACAGTATTACTAGAAGAAGCAATATTAAAGGAAGAAATACCATACCCTAAACCCGTTCGATCTGAAGCAGATTTCTGAATGTTGAGCATCTCATCAAGCTTTGCACTTGAAGTCCTCTCCAATTAAGCTCTAACTTGAAATAGCTCCACTTCAAGCTTCTTGGTCTTCTTAGCCAAGAAATTGTTCTCGAGCCTCAGTGCTCCTATAGTGTGATTTTCATCATCAAACTTTGTAGACAATTCTTCATGATCAAGTTCCACATCACTGAGTTTCTTGGTGGTCAGCCTATAGAGTTTCTCGTGCTTCTCAGATAGCTTGTATAGTTTCTCATAGGCTGGATGGATATCATCTTGATCATTCATCTTCTCACACTTAGAATCCACCAATTCTTCTTCTTCTTCCACTTCATCAACAATCCCTTCAGTAGGATTGGCTGTGGCAGTGAAGACATTTAAGATTCCGTCATCCTCACTATCAGAATCATCTTCAGGCTCAGTGTCACTTAAGGTAGCAGCAAATGCCTTACTCTTTTCAATGCTCTTGAGATACGTGGGGCACTCTTGTTTCATATGACCGAAGTCATGACACCTAAAACACTTAAGTCTTGTGGGAACAGTGTATTGACCACCTTCCTTAACATCCTTCTTCCCTTTATCTTGGCTCTTGAACTGGGAGGAACTGGATTGCCTGCGGTCCTTGTCAAAGCCTTTTCCATTGGCATTCTTCATAAATTTCTTGAACTACCTGGTGATGTAGGACTTCATCTTGGAATCTTCATCATCTGAAGACTCATCTGTCTCACTGCTTTTGGCCTTCAGTGCCATGCTCTTTCCTTTACTCGTCTTGCCAATTCTGTTCAACCCTAACTCATAGGTCTGCAAGTTTCCAACCAACTCAGTCAAAGGAATCTTGTCAATATCTTTGGATTCCTCTATGGCAGTAATCTTGGCATGGAATCTCTCGGATAGAGATCTGAGCACTTTCTTCACAATCTTGGGTTCAGAGATGGTTTCCCCAAGATTGAAAGCAGAGTTCATTATGTCCTTCAGCTTGACATAGAACTCATCAAACAACTCATCCTCCTCCATCTTAATTTCTTCAAAGCTTGTAGTGAGCCTCTGAAGTTTTGAATCTTTGACAGCCTTAGTTCCCTCATAGGTTGTCTGGAGGATGGTCCAAGCCTCCTTAGCAGTTTCAGTAGAGGATATTTTCTTAAACTCCGCATTGGTGACTGCACTGAACAACGCATTCAATGCCCTGCTGTTGAAGTTTGCCACCTTGATCTTGGCATCATCCCAATCGGCCGGCGCTTCCTTTGGCTTAGTCCAGCCAATCTCTACAACTTGCCGCACCTTCTCATATAAAGACTGCAAGAAAGCTCTCATGTGTACTTTCTAGTATGCATAGTTAGTCCCATCAAATAAAGGAGGTATAATTAATGACTGTTCTCTATCCATGACAAACAGGGGTCAATGGATCAAACACAGCAAAGATTAAAACCTAATCAGAGTGTGCCTGCTCTGATACCACTTGATAGGCCACAAACGTATTGACCCCTTGTGATTGATTAACCAATTAATTTAGCCAAGTTTATTAATTAAGTTAATTAACATGCAAATGCGTGGTAGCACAAACAAATCACCAATAAAATAATTGTACAGCGGAAAATAAATAACACGGTGATTTGTTTATGAATGGGGAAAACCTCACGACAAAAACCCCATCGGGTGATTTTCAGGTCACCACTCCCGAAACTCCACTATTATCACAATAAGCGGTTACAAGTAAAGGAATCCCAAGTACCTTTCCAACCTACAGTTGAATCCTCACCCCAATACCCAATTGGACTTGTTCTGTAGTGACAGTTTCCCCTTTTGATGCACGGCTCCCAAGTACGTGACTAACCAATTTACGCGGATCCCAGTACGCGACTTCAAAAACCAACTAGAAAGATGGTTGGCTACAAAGTTCTTCAGTTCGTCCACATGATGAATATCAAGAAGATGATTGGTCACAAAACTCAAAGGTGCACATACACAGCAACTTCTTCAGAAGAGATGAACAAGGGCAGAACTTTGTCTCCGGCCACAAATTGCTTGAACAAAGTTTTCTTTATGCTTGTGCAACTTGTTAACCTAATGACGGCCCTTAAAACAATCCTTTTATATGTCTAGGGTTAGGAGAAAAGAAGGCCCAAAGACACATTCACGAATCCCAAGAAATCAAATCAGAAATTCTGATTTTATAAACCTCGACAGATAGAAGCTGTCGAGCAGGTGTCGAGCACACGGGGCTGAACAGCTTACTTAACCTCGACACATGCTAGCTGTCGAGCTTTAGTAACCTTGCACTTTCAGCTTGTTTTCTTGGATAGACTTGAAGGTTTCCATACTTGAACTTGAAACATGGTTTCTTGAAGTATTTCAACACGTCCTAGATCTACCCAAATACAAGTAAAGTGCATTTTGTCAAAGGATTAGCCAACTACATAAATATTGACATATGTTCCTAACATGAATCACATATGTCCTAACATATTGTAATGTTCCATCTATTATCTTATTTGTTGGGTGTATTTTTATACGTTGACTAATGACTATAATATTGGTTTTTGAATCTAGTTGTAATATAAGAATTTGGATACTGTATTTGTATTTTTGTGATCATGATACTTTACCATTTTGTGTGAGGTGCAAAGCTTGTGATGTGTTTCTGATTTATATGATTACAGGGTGAGGACACCGAATGGGTAACTGTGGACCTCATAAGCCCCAATCCGTCCTTGGATGATTGGATTGGAGTTTTTTCTCCTGCAAAATTCAAGTAATGTGCATCTTTGTTGATATGGATTATTTATTCATTATTATTATTATTATTATTATTTAAAGGTGAACATGTTATAATGGCATAACAGAATATGACTTACCACTTCTGTTTTTTCAACAAGAGAAATTTTCATCCCCTAATTTTCTTTGCAACTATAGTTGTAAAAAAAAAAAAAAAAGAAGCTACTTATTACTACATAAATAGGAAATTGTGCATGATATATTGTTTCAGAAATTGTAATTTGTTACAATTTGATACTGCAGCTCATCAACCTGTCCACTTGAAAATGACCCAAAAAAAAGACTCCTTATATATGTTCATCCCCGATAAAGGTTTGTACGATATAATTATTATAATATTAAGATCACAATTACTTATTACACAATTTCGTGTATACTTCTCTGACCTATGTACATTCAATTTGTTGGTCCAGTATATGGTTGCAAACCACGAATCCAATTCACAATATGCAAGGACAGGCAAAGCTTCTTTGAGGTTCCAGTTGATCAATCAGCGTGCAGATTTCTCCTTTGCTTTATTTTCAGGCGGTTTGGCAAACGTGTGTTCATGATCTTTGTTCTGTTCATATGCTTTATAGATATTCCAAGCATTTTTTGTTTCAAATTTTACTTGTAACATACATCTTTCTGAAGGGTTTATAGATCTTATATATTGTGCTACTACTATTTAACCTACTAGTGCAGATTATTCTACCATCTAGACTAATTTTAATTACATACTGAGTATTGCAGCCAAAACTGGTGGCAGTTTCAAATTTCATATCATTTGACAATCCTAAAGCACCACTATATCCACGCCTTGCTCAGGGAAAGTCTTGGAATGAGGTAAGTTTATCTTATTTATGGTTCCTTGTGAAATCTTCTCTTGGACATTTGATTATGGGTTCCTAAGCTATGTATTTGTCAAAATTAAATCTACTGGTTTTAGTATTTTTTTCAACAAATACTAATTAAGTTCAAAAGGACATTGATTTATTTATGTTTATTGGTAATAAACATGTGGCTGGTGGATCTTGAATCCCTAACCTCATCTTCCATCTCACTCTTACAAGATGAAGTGCTGTTTGAGCTAGAGCTCATTGGCAAATGGACATTGATCGTGGGTTCCTAAGCAATATAGTTGATACTAGTTTTAAGATAATAATTTCCTATCACAGTTCCCACTGAATATGTTTTCTCCTCTTATTCTTGAAAACATTCCTTGGTTAATTGTAAATCTTTAGATGCTTGATGGTAGTACGTTTAACTAGGGGTGTCCACGGGTCGGGCTGGGTCGGGTTTGTGCCCGACCCGGAACCGACCCGATTTTTTCGGGTGGGTGAAAATCCAAACCGAAACCGACCCGTATTAATGGTCGGATCAGTCGGTTCGGGTCCGTCGGTTTCGGGTAGGTTGTCGGTCGGTTTCGGGTTTTGAAGTCGACGCCGATATTTCGCTACCGGTGCCGATATTTCGCCGGATCGGTCAAGATCTGGCCGATTTTTGGCCGGATCTGTTGAATCTATACTAGATCTCAACGAAATCTTGCCGGATCTGGTGGATTTCATGTTGCTTTTCATCAGAAAATCCAAAATATCGCCGGATCTACTGGATTGCAGTGGATTTCAAGAAGTTCTTCGTCGGAAAACCTTTGGATCTCGCCGGATTTTGTAGATTTTATGGTCGGGTCGGGTTGCTCGGGTTTTTGGGGAGGAAACCCGCCAGCCGAACCGAAGGGATCGGGTTCTGTGGGTGGCGACCTGCCGGAGACTGTCGGATTGATCGGTTCGGGTGGTGGCCGGTCGGTTTCGGGCGGGTCCGGCGGTTTAAGCGGGTCACCGGGTTGTTTGGACACCCCTACGTTTAACTATAGTCCTGGAAGGTTGTGTTTTGTTGGGACATGTGCACTTATGCGTGTTGGCATTTATTTTATGCAGATGACAGTTACCTAGACAAGTGGCTATGACATAAATGAAGCAGTTCCAACCATTGAGTGGGGTCGGCAAGGAGAAACACTAGAAATGGACAAGCGTGCTATTTATAACAAATATAAGACAAATTGATAATGTTATAAATATAGGTTCGGAACTCGTTTTGGTTTGTTCATTGGAATGAAATATTTCGATACCGGTCAATTTTGGGTATCGTTTCGAAAACCGTTTTGAAATTACTTCTAAAATATATATTTATATATTATTATTACTATTATATCAAATAATAAATTTAATATAATTTTCTATTAAAAGAAGTGGGATAATTATTTTTAAAAAACATTTATTTATGATTTTAAAAAAAAAAGTAAAACTCACATGTTGTGTAATTGTACACAAGTGAGCTTCTAAGAAGCTTCCTATTGACTACTTTTTCAGTTTCTCCCATTTCCCAACCCACCCACTTGACTAGTGACAACACTATTAGCTGCTCAAATGCTACTTCTTTCATTATTGCTACTTTTTCTTCATCAGTTCACCTTCTAAGCTATTGTTTCCTCTTCTCATCTTCTTCTTCTCCCTTTTTGTTTCGCAAGTCACACTTTTTTTTTGCTTCATCTTGCTCTTCAATTTTCTTTTCAACTTCTCCGTCATGGTTGAGAGGGACAGATAGTGAGAGATGATAAAGAGACAAGGAGCTACAAGTGTGCAAATGAGATGTTGATGAGAGAATGAGAAGGATTTTTGGTGATCTAGCAAAAAAGATGCCGATCAAGTTCAGAAATGGAAAATAAGAAGAGAAAATTCTTACCGGTCAGAAAATGAATTTCGGCCGAAATTGGCCGGAATTGACCGAAACGCCTGGAACAGGCTGAAATGGGGCGAAATTTAATCCGAGGTGGAATGGAGGGTATTACCATTCCGTTTTACACACCAGTACAAGAAATTCCGATAAGATCACCAAAAATCCTTCTCATTCTCTCATCTACATCTCATTTTCACACTTGTAGCTCCTTGTCTCTCTATCATCTCTCACTCTCCGACCCTCTCAACCATGACAGAGAAGTTGAAAAGAAAATTGAAGAGCAAGATGAAGCAAAAAAAAGTGTGACTTGCGAAACAAAAAGGGAGAAGAAGAAGATGAGAAGAGGAGAAAATAGCTTAGAAGGTGAAATGATGAAGAAAAAGTAGCAATATGAAAGAAGTAGCATTTGAGCAGCTAAGAGCATCCACAATGGGCCTGTTATATGCCAAATGTTAAGTACATTTGGCATACAAGCCCAAAAATTGATCCACAACCGGAAGGCCATATGCCAAAAGCCAAATTTTTTTTTAGATTTAGCTACAGTACCATCTCAAATGTAATATGGTACTGTAGCTGAATAGTATAAAAAAAAAAAAAAAAAATTTTAATGCCCTCTCCACATTTTATATTGTTATTTCTCTCTCCTCTCTCATTTTTTTGTATCTTTTCTCTCTCTTCCTTCTCTCTTTCTCATCCCCTCTCGCTCGCTTTTCTCAATTGAGTCTACTAGATAGGGGCTCATGCCGAATCACCAAGCCAGATCAGAGCTCAGGCCGGATCTGCGTGGTGGCAAGGCTGGTGGCACGGTTGAGATGGGCGTGGTGGTTGGAGGTCAGCGCAGTCGAGATCGGTGTGGAGGCCGATGTGGAGATCAGCATGGAGACCGGCATTTGGTGGGTTTGGTGGTGTTGACATGGTGACCGATTTCTGGGTTTGGTGGCTGGCGTGGAGATTGGCATAGAGACCGGCGTTTGGTGGGTTTGGTTATGTTGACATGGTGGCCGGTTTCTGGGTTTGGTGGCCGGCGTGGATATCAACATAGAGACCGGCGTTTGGTGGGTTCAGTGGTGTTGACATGGTGGCCTGTTTCTAGGTTTGGTGGCCGGTGTTTAGTTGGTTAGGTTGCTATGGGTTTACTGGGTTTATAGTGGGTACTTGGTGGGTTTTATTTTGTTTTTTTTTTATTTTGGGTTTTTGGTTCTGGTGGGATTTTGTTGGGCCGAGGGTAGTGGTGGCGTGGTGTTGATTATTTGTTTAGTTGTGGCCGGTGCTAGAGGTTAAGAGAGAAAGAGAAGAAAAGGAAAAGAAAAAAAAATAGTAAAAAAAGGAATAAAAAAGAATATTTAAATAAAATGGGAAAAAAATAGAGTTTTGAGATATTTTGTGTATTGTAAAATGTTATGGTATAATTGATAAAGTAGCTTTTTGGGATGGTAAAATAAGATGAGATATGAGATCCGGATGTGGATGCTCTAATAGTGTTGTCACTGGTCATGTGGGTGGGTTGGAAAATGGGAAAAACTAAAAAAGTAGTCAATAGGAAGCAACACTGGTCACGTGGGTGGGTTAGGAAATGGAAGAAACTGAAAAAGTAGTCAATAGGAAGCTTCTAGGAAGCTCACTTGTGTACAATTACACAAAATGTGAGTTTTATTTTTTCTTTTTAAATCATAAATAAATGTTTTTTTAAAATAATTATCCCACTTATTTTAATAGAAAACTATATTAAATTTATTATTTGATATAATAGTAATAATAATATATAAATATATATTTTAGCAGTAATTTCGAAACGGTTTTCGAAACAGTAACCTAAATTGACCGGTATTGAAATATTTCATTCCAATGAACAAACTGAAACGGGTTCCGAAACGGTATTCATAACATTGCTTCTAGTAGTCCAAGATGAACTAGCCATCTATTTATAAAATTTTGTAAATTTATAGTAGTTGACTCCTTTTTTTTATTTATAAAATTTTGTAAATTTAATTATGTTGCAGCAAAAGACATAAAAGTTTAGTGAGGTGAGGGCTGTCCAGGCAAACCGAGAACCTGCCAGAACTGACCCGTCATGACCGGATTGACACCTCCGACGGGTTGGTGATGGTTACCAACCTTCAGAACCTGACTCCGGCGGGTCAAGTGGCGGGTTTCGTCCTCAAAAACCTGAGCTACCAGACCTGCCCGACAAACCTCAAAGAAGGCCGAAATCCGGTGACGATATGGCGCTTCTCAGCTCCAATCCGGCCACGTTTGGCCTTCCTTTACTCAAATCTACCCAAATCCTCACTCAGATATGCTTAAATCTGGTGAAGCTAACCCAAATCTACTCAAACTCGGCCAAACTCCGGTAAGCCCGACTATAACTCGACCAAATCTCTGCCATATTTCCATAGATCCGGTGAGTTATCGGCCAAATCTCGTTAGATTCAGCCAGATCGGACGACATCCGGCCAGATTTCGGCCAAAATCCGGCGATATCGGAAAACCCGAAACCGACCGATTCTCACCCGAAAATCGATATGACCCGACCCGGTGATCTGAAACATTATTCGGGTTGATTGCGGGTTGAAATATTTCCCACCCGATAAGGTCGGGTCGAGTCCGAGTTGGGCATAAACCCGACCCGGCCCAACCCGTGGACAGCCTTAGAGGTGAGCTTGCTAGACTGTAATATTTTTCCAAGGCTTGAAAGCAATGCCACTAGATAAATGCTTTTAACTTGTGTAGACTGTTATTAATGATTGCACACTTACACATCTCTCCTTATGTGCCTATTCTCAGTGTTTCGTTACGTACAATATGTGCCGCTATTCATAATTGTTATTCTAGTTTCTAAGCTTGTGTGATCTGCCAGGTAATAAATGCATGTCCCAATTGTCCAGGTAGTTTGGTTGGTTTTATTTTTAATAAATTGTATTTTAAATCCTATGATTTAAGGTGGTAACGAGTCAAAATAAATCTCACATTTTTAAAATTTTTAAACTAAACTATTTAATTCCAGAATTTTCAAATTAAACATTGAAGTGTAAGATAGGTACAAGTTAATTTCATAGTTTTGTTAGTTTCAAATAGAGTTCTGAAATTGGGAAAAAAAAAATTTCTAGTGGAACTCAAGTATATAATTCTCGGGTTTCATTGTATAAATCGAGCCTTTGAAACTCGATTTCCATTTAGTACTCAAGTTCACCAACAGCGAGTATGCCAAGCCAAGAGTTCAAAACTATTTACGGCCAACTACCATTGGAAAAATTCCCAGTGGAAATCAAGTCTCTGAAACTTGATTTACATTTCAGTGGCTTTTTGGTAAATAAGCCCAGTGGAAATCAAGCCTTTGAAACTCGATTTGTACTGGCAGTTTTTTTTTAATATTAAAATACTAGCAGGTTATTTACAAATATGCCACCCAAATGGAAATCAAGTTTCAAATACTCGATTTCCACTGGGATTTTTTTTTTCCCTTCCCCTACCTGCAGTAGTAAACCAAAATTTTTTTTTTTCTTCCCCTGCACCAGTAAACTAGATCCAGAACACATCACATGGGCACTAGTAAACAACTAGATACAAGCATAATATATATATATATATATATTAATTATGATACCAGTGAAAGGGAGAGTGCATTAGATGCAAAAAACTGGATTAAAACAGTTACTGTTCATGGGCATTATAGTTGTCCTCTTAGCTACAGACTAGACAGATTTAACCACTACATGAGGCACACAAAAAACATTACTAGCTATCATTGCTTCAAACAAGGCCCATGTGGTTGAACTTGCCAAAGTACTAGCTACTAATGCCAAAGTACTATCATTGCTGGCATTATAGGCAAACGCTGCACAATGCAACTAATGTAACGAGTACAATGGATAGCAAATAGTTCAATTACAACAACATTCAACAATAAACAAAATAACAACTCAGTCGATAAAACATAGTCTACATAATCGCCTAGCACTTGTCCATACTGATACAACATAGTCTACATAGTCGCCTAGCACTTGTCCATACTGAAGATAACCACAACTCCCACGTACAATGCCATTCCAAAATCGAGTCTCCGCTCGCCTGACAAACATTAAAATACGGTCGTTAGTTCCCAAATGCGAAGAACAAAAAGCAAATGAAATTCTGAGCATACTATATAAAAATAGCAACAGCACTTGCCTAGTTTATAGCATTACCGCTTGTTGAAGCCCCACGGGAACTGCTTGTCGAAGGCCCACGGGAATTTGGACATCTTCTGCGGTTATGCCCCTCTTCATGACACACTCCGCATCGCTGCCTTGGTTGAATCTCCCTCAAGTCCGAATCTTCCCTTCGGCTTCCCCGTTCTCACCGCACCCCATCCATTTCATTCCTTATTCTTAACTTCACAAGACGACCTTTGGCCCGCAATAGACTTGGGCCAGGCACCCACCGTGGTCCGCAAACGTCTCTCCACAATGACTCTAACTTTGGCACCATAAATTGATGTAAATATGTGTGAATGGTGTTGTCCAAACTGTAACATGGGTCAATATAGCTAGTCGCATCGAGATGCAGTTGCTACAAAACTTTAATTGCATGTGAACAAGGGATCTTAATGTTTTGCCACTTTCCATAACCACATGTTCTAGCGAATGTGTATTTCATGACTGTGGTTTCCCCCTCCACCTCTATGGTCGTTGTACGGGGTAACCACTTGATATACACCAGTTTCATGATTAAATGCCCTCACAGTGTGTCCTGAAACTTTGTGCACATTTTTTGGTATAGATCTCCATGGCATAATCACTCCACACCTTATCAAGAGAGAGATCAGAAGTAATTTCTTTATGTCGATCACGGAAATATGCAACAAGTTTGCACCAAGTGAACTCAACCATTGAAGTAATGGGCAAACCGCGGGCACCTTTAAGTACCCCATTAAAGCACTCAGAGACATTGGTTGTCATTGCCCCGTAACGTCTTCCACCATCATGTGACTGGGTCCATTTGTCCAGATCCTCACTCATTAGATATGTGTATGGCATATAGCGGCCAAATTTGTCATCATCAGGGTCTATCCTCCAAAGTGCATTAATCTCGACATCCTTAATGGTTTGTGTAAGGTTGAATTTAATCAACCATCTTGTTAGCTTTATTCCGTACCAATTTGCTTGTAATTTAGTACTTAGCAACCCTGTATTTAGATGGGAAACTTGTAAGGGTAGTAAGTGAGAGAGTGTGAAGAAACGCTCAAGATTGTGCAAAGAAACAGAGTCTCGCAGCTGGATCTCGCGGGTAAGTCGTGGCTTGCAAGTCGCTAAAAGTCTGCACACGTGCCAAGTACGTTAGAAGCTGAAGAGTCGAGCCAGCTGTTGCACTATAGGACAAAAGTCCCAGGCTGGCCAGGCCGTTAGCTCGCGGCTTGAACTCGCGACTAAACCCAGTTGCGAGGTCAAGTCGCCAAAATGCCCTGTTTGGGAAAATCTAACATTTCACATTCCATTCTCATTCCAGTATAAATACCCCTCATTCCCACGATATTGAGAGAGCTTCTAGAGAGAATTTTGTGAGAGAAACCCTAGAGAAATACAAGATTGATTCATCCATAATCTTAACCTTAGAGACTCTACAAATTCCTCTACTCTCTTCCTCTCCATTGTCATACCCTTGAGAGGTCTTTAGCCAAATTCTTATCTCACCACACCCACGTCTGTGAGAAGGTTTATTTGGTATTGTTGGGAAGTAGTTAGGAAGGAACCAATCTACATTGGTTGATGCTATGGTCTAGTAGCGGAATCCGGTAAGCTAAAGAAGAAATAAGTTCGGCGTAACCTCGTTGGAGCAAGAAGCTTGGAGGGCTTAGGTACTTGGGTAGATTAGGCTTGGAGGATCTTCTGCTGTTCATGTATCCCAACTACATTCTTTAGTGGATTGTTTGACCGCTTGGAAGGTGGCGGAGAGGTTTTACGCTGAGGGCTTCGGTTTCCTCTTTGATAACATATCGTGTGTTATCCGTGTATTTGCATCTTCTTTCCTTTATCTTTGCCTTATATTTACTGCTGTGGATGTGTTTATATTTGGCTTAGATTGTTTATCAATTCTGTTATAAGCTTGTTATCATGTTCCGCACATTAACTGTTTGATATAAAGCTTGAATTGGTAATTTTATATTTGGGGTCTAAACGTTCAAGGGTGTTTCATACCCATATTGAACTTTCAATTGGTATCAGAGCGGGTACACTTGTTGTGGTTTAATTACCTAAATGTGATCCCTGACCCCCTTTAAGATGGATAGGTCTCAATCTCTTAATGTACCACCGTTCTTTGACGGTAATAATTATGCATTTTGGAAAGTCCGTATGAGGGCATTTCTATGTTCTATTGATGATGCTGTATGGGATGCAGTTGAAGTAGGATGGACAAGGCCAGAGGCTGCCAAGTCTACTTGGGATAAGGCTGCTCTTGCAGCGGCCAATGCAAATAGCAAGGCATTGAATGCTATTTTCTGCGGTGTCTCTCCAGAAGAATTTCATCGGATTTCACATATCACCATTGCTAAGGAAGCATGGGAAATACTGGAGACAACCTATGAAAGGACTAAGAAAATAAAGGACACCAAACTTCAGATGTTGACCACTCGCTTTGAGGAGCTAAAGATGAGTGAGGATGAGTCTTTTGATTTATTTTATAGTAAATTGAATGAGATTGTTGTTGGTAAATTTAACTTGGGAGAAAAGACAGAGGACTCGAAAATTGTAAGGAAGATCCTCTGGTCACTACCAGAAAGTTTCCGGGCCAAAGTTAAAGCTATTGAAGAGAGCAAAGATCTTGACGACATCAAGGTTCAAGAGCTGGTTGGTTCTCTGCAGACATATGAGTTGTCCCTTCCTTCACAGAAGAAGAGCAAATCCCTTACTCTTAAGACAATTGATGAGAGAATGGTGTCTCATGACTCTTCGGAAAAGGATACGGTAGACAAAGATGTGGCGTATCTTGTAAAGAACTTCCAAAAATTCTTAAAGCTCAAAAACAGTGAAAAATTTAGTGACAAAGGAAAATTTCAGAGTTCCGGGAAGGAAAAGAAAGAATTCCGAAGTAAAGAGGGTAGAGATTCTCAATTCTCACAAGGAATTACATGTTTCGAATGTAATGGACATGGGCATTTTAAAAAGGAATGTCCCAATTATTTGAAGTCGAAGGGAAAAGCCTATGCCACTACTTTAAGTGATTCGGACTCATCAAATTCTGATTCTGAAGAGAGCTGTGATGGAGAAGGAAATTTCTCTGCATTCATGACCATTGCTCATGTGGAGTCCTCAGATGATTTGAATCAACTTGTACAAGAACTTGGAGAACACAGTGATGATGAATCCTTAGGGATTGTTGAAGAATCAGATGCCGAAGAGGATAGAGATACAGCTAGTCTTCAAGAGAATTACGCCTTACTCCTTGAGAAATCGGGTGAGTATGCAAAGGTTGCAAAGGCGGCTGTGAAGAAAATGAAAAGGGTTGAAGAGGACTACAAAAGTCTTCTGGCCAGATATAAGGAGGCAAAGTGTGAAATTGAAACACTAAATGGCGAGTTATCAGAAGCTTATACCAAAGTAAGATTTCTTGAGCAAGAGGTGGTGCAAGAATAAGCCAAGATAAAAAGGGTCTCCTCCAAGAAGCTGGAAGATGTTATCTCTTCTTAAAAACACTTCTCTGACAAATCTGGATTGGGTTATACCGGAGGAAGTAGCTCATCGGCCAAAGCTACCAAAGAAGTAAAATTTGTGAAGGCCATAGAGCCGATTGTGGAAGAGCCCATCCCTAAGAATGTTAAGGTTGAGAAGAAGAAGAAGCTGGCTGAGCAACGAGTGGGGAATAAGTTCTGAAATCAGTCAGAAGCCAGATTTGAAGGTAGAGTAAGATCTCTCTTAAGACCACAAAGGGGTCCTAAAATAGATTATGTGTGTCACTATTGCGGATTGCAAGGACATACTAGACCCAATTGTCAAAAGCTAATAGCAGACAACAATGCAAGGGCACCTCGGTCACGAGGAAGAAGAAATGACAAAAGGTCTTGGGGTGGTGAGCAACCAAGAAGTCAAAACCATGATCCAGGAATGATGGACGTGATGAAGATGATCGGTGCCTTCACCAACTGCCTTGAAAGCTTCACACGAAGGTTTGATAGTCCTAATTCTCGTACCCAATCCGTTAAGGATATCACCCCAAACGCACGTGACGTGTGGGTGACGAAGGGTACTCATGCATAAGCATTACAACATGTCCATGCATCGATACTTCCCATATTTGTGAATATGCTTGGTTGTGTGCTTCTTGCTAGTATTTAGGCTGTTATTTTGCGTGTGTATATGTCTTTGGTTTGAATGTTTTTACATTTTTTTTGTTATGTTTTTTATCAATCTTTTACTGCTTTTGTGTCAAAAATTCAAAAACACATAAAAAATAGAAAATCCAAAAGGTTTGATCAACTTTGTTCAGTTCTGTCTCAAATCATATTTTGCCATGTACCTTTGTACTAATGGCTTTGTGCATCTACGAGCTTAGCTTGTCTTCTATGCACTCATATCATTGTGCGAGAAATTCTGAAATCTATGTGACTGTTATAAATAGATCTTCAACCTTGTCATGAATGATTAGTGAATGGTTTTGTTGATCTTGAGACATGCATAGACTCATGCCTATATATCTTCCCACTCTTTATTTTTGTTTTTGCTTAAAAGAGCTCTCTAAATGTAAATCTCCAAATGAAAAGAGATATAGAGCTGCAAAAGCCTGTCGCACATACTAGTATTTGACTAGGAAAAAGGGAAAGCGACCGAAATAAAATGTTTGATGCCCAAAAAGCCAAAGGCTAACTCATAAATTGAAATATCAAAAATTTCAGGCATCTATCTCACAATGAGATTTTCTTTGCTCAAAAATGCAAATGTTATGTTGAATATGGAGCCAAATGAAAAGCTTTAAAGAATGTAATCAAGTTCTTGTGGGAGGTCATATATGCATGTTTCTATAATTGAGATAGGTCACATTATCTAGTGCTAATTGTGTATGCCTTGATTGAATTGATCATTGAAACTTCACATTGGACTAAGGATTCTTATTTTTGATATCCACACACAACGCACAAGTCTATGTTCAATGAATGCCATATTCATTTGTGTGATTGTACTTGATTAAATGTGTTTTCACATGCTCAATCTTTATTTGATCAAATACAAAAAGATTTTTGGTTGTTTTTAGTTGTTTTTGGAAAGTATTTTGTTTTTACAAAAATATCAAAAATTTTAAAAATTGTTTCCCCTGTTTTGGCGACTAAGTCGCGGGTTAGCCCAGTCGCAAGCCCTAGTTGCAAGCCCACTTAGAGATTTTTCGCAGCTTACTGGCGATTCAGTATCCCAGTCGTGAAAAGGACTTAGAAAATTTTTCAAAATTTGAGTTTTTGCATTTTTCGCAGCTCAATTTAGCGACTTGTTCGCGGGTGGAATGTCCAATCACGAGGATTACTTAGAGATTTTCGCAGCTCAGCTCGCAACTCCTTCGCGGGTAGATCTTCTAGTCGCGAAAAACACTTAGAGAAATTATTCAAATTTCTTATCTTCACAGTGTTTCACGGCTTACCTTGGCGACTTGATTAAGTCGCGAAAAACGTGTATTTTGCGCTTTTAAGTCTGATTTCAAAAACTTTTCAGTTTTCCCTCAAAATCAAGTGACTGTTCATTGTCTTCTCAACTTCTCTCTGAAACACTCCGTGTTTTTCTCTTGGGAAATCCTCATTTCTGCACCATTCTTCACGAAAAAGGTATGAGTTTTCTTGTTTCCACTTCATATTTCATGTTTTTACCGTTATTTTCTTGAATCTGTGAGAGGTGTTGATGCCATTGCTTTTTTGAGAAAAAACATGTTCATTCATGTCTTTGTTTCATTCTGTTTGAGAGTTATCTAATTGAGTGTTGATGCTTCTGAGTACTTATTGGTTATTTTACTAGTGTTTATAGTGTTCAGTGCTTTTTGTGAAATTTTTTTTTGTGGCTTTATTAATATTTGCGTATCATGCTCATGGTAGTTTGTCACAATGTTAGTATGTGTCTGTGTGATTTTTAAGTGTTTCTGAACAATCCTCGTTTCTGTTCTCTTGTTCTTCACTATGTTTAAGTGTGGCTTACTCTATGATTTAGTAAAATCTCTCGGATTTCAATTCTCATTTGAATCTGATCAAATTGATATTGGTACCCGGTGGTATTGGATTTGGTGCTTTGCTGTGTGTTTGCTCTTTTACAGATGTCTCGACGATCCTCCAAAGGAAAAGAGATTATGACAGAAGAGGAAACCGTACCCGTTGCAAAACGAACACGTTCTTCATCACAACCAACTACTGAACTCAATGTTGAGTTATTTAGAACTCCTCAGCACCTACATGCTTACTCAAGCATTTTTGACTGGGCATCTCCAATAGTGGAACGGGAAGTTAGATTTGACTCTTTGGAAACCACTTTTATCCCTCGAATTTTCAAGGAAAAAGATTGGGTAGAATTATTTGGAAATTTTGTTGATCCAATGATGGAACTAGTGAAGGAGTGTTTCGCCAACACAGTTGATCTTGAAACTGAACTACACTGTATGGTAAGCGGAACGAAGTTCATCATTAGTCCGGACACCATAGCCGAACTTTTCAAAATCATTAGACTTGAGAATGCAAACCTAACTCCTTATGATGATCGCACTCCAGTGATTCAGGACATTCTCCAAGTTCTTGGTCCTGACCATGCAATCTCTAGGGCTAGCACATCCATAAGTACTACCAAGTTTTCACCTGAGTTGACAACATTGAAGCTGATCATGTATACCAACCTCTATCCGTTGACCAACACGGTATATATCAACCTTGGAAGGGCTCAATTTCTATGTGATCTCATCACAGGCACCACCATCGACATTTGTGCCCATATTTTTTATATCATAAGAAAGACAGCAACTCGAACAGTAGCACGAGGGTGCCTTCCATTTTGCAATCTCATTATGAAATTCATTCTAAGTGAAGGTGTTACTCCTCCCTCAGTTGGGAAAATAATTGCTCGTCCTCTACCAATTTCTATGTCCACTCTACAAGCTAGCAAAAGTCACTCATCCAAAACTCCAAAGAGTGCACATTTCTCTCCTGTTACTCCTTCCACTCCTGAGCCAGATTCAAATGTACATGCCACCCAAGCACAGTCTGGCCCTCAACCTGATAGGTTGGAGATGTTCTTTGAGACTCTCCACAAGCGCCTTGAGGAATTGGAAAAGACTCTAAGTAATGGCCAGAGAGAGCAGTCAGAGAGATTGGCAGGAATGCAGGACCAGATTGATGTTTTAGCAGCTCAAGTTGATGGCATTTTCACCAAGTTACAATAGTGACCCTTTGGCCATTCCGGTCAAAAAGGGGGAGAATTTTTTGAACAGCTCTTGAGGGGAAGGCTCTTGAAGGGGAGTGCTTGTTCTGAGGGGGAGCTTTCATTTTCTGTTTAGCCTTCATATTATGATTACAGTTTTGATTATTATGTTTTGATAAATTGCTGCTTGTATAGGCTTGGTACACTGTGTTTTTGTTTGTTTTAGACTCACAACTTTTGGATGGTTGTGGAACTTTGGTATTTATTTATATATATTGATAATGTTATTCAGTTATTTCAATCTATTGTTTTTATCTGTTTTGTACCCATGTTGCTTTTGTAAGCTTTAAGGGTTTGTTTCTATGCACTTATGCTTTTTGTAGGCTTTTATGGTCTGTATCATGTATTTGCAACACTTTGCTTATGCAGCCTTTATGCATTGTGCTTTAGTACTTGTTAATGCTTTGCATTATCTTAAGTACAACACTCTTGTGCCCTTGTAGGATTGTTCCTAGATACATATATGTTTGTATGCATTGGTTGAGTGTTGGACTTGCAAATGATACTCTTCAATTGAGCTTATCACCTTGCATGTCCGGATGTTCATTTCTTGTGTGAATGAGCATAGTAATCACTTTTGTATAGTGATTGCTTATTTGATCTTGCAATGGTCTATTACTTTATTCTATTTTGCTTAATCATACTTTTATTGCTCCATATGAATCTCAAGTGTTTTTGCATACAATGATATTGCTATGTTGTTATGTTTCAGGAGATACTTGTTCATATGTTCAAGAGCATTTCAGAATCTAGAGTTAGGTGTGAGTGAGTTTTGTTCAACTGTTCCCAACTCACGTTTAAGTCTAGAGTCTGTTGTAGGGTTTTGTCACAAAATAGCCAAAGGGGGAGATTGTAAGGTTGAATTTAATCAACCATCTTGTTGGCTTTATTCCGTGCCAATTTGCTTGTAATTCAGCACTTAGTAACCCTGTATTTAGGTGGGAAACTTGTAAGGGTAGTGAGTGAGAGAGTGTAAAGAAATACTCAAGATTGTGCAAAGAAACAGAGTCTCGCGACTGGATCTCGCGGGTGAGTCGCGGCTTACAAGTCGACAAAAGTCTACACACGTGCCAAGCATGTCAGAAGCTGAAGAGTTGCGCCAGCTATTGCACTACAGGACAAAAGTCCCAGGCTGGCCAAGCTGTTAGCTCGCGGCTTGAACTCGCGACTAAACCCAGTCGCGAGGTCAAGTCGCCAAAATGCCCTGTTTGGAAAAATCTGACGTTTCACATTCCATTCTCATTCCAGTATAAATACCCCTCATTCCCACGATATTGAGAGAGCTTCCAGAGAGAATTTTGTGAGAGAAACCCTAGAGAAATATAAGATTGATTCATCCACAATCTTAACCTTAGAGACTCTACAAATTCATCTACTCTATTCCTCTCCATTGTCATACCCTTGAGAGGTCTTTAGCCAAATCCTTATCTCACCACACCCACGTCTGTGAGAAGGTTTATTTGGTGCTGTTGGGAAGCAGTTAGGAAGGAACCAATCTACATTGGTTGATGTTATGGTCTAGTAGCGGAATTCGGTAAGCTAAAGAAGAAATAAGTTCGGCATAACCTCGTTGGAGCAAGAAGCTTGAAAGGCTTAGGTACTTAGGTAGATTGGGCTTGGAGGGTCTTCCGCTGTTCATGTATCCCAACTACATTCTTTAGTGGATTATTTGATCGCTTGGAGGGTGGCAGAGAGTTTTTACGCCGAGGGTTTCGGTTTCCTCTTCGATAACACATCATGTGTTGTCCGTGTGTTTGCATCTTCTTTCCTTTATCTTTGCCTTATATTTTCTGCTGTGGATGTGTTTATATTTGGCTTAGATTGTTTATCAATTCTGTTATAAGCTTGTTATCATGTTCCGCACATTAACTGTTTGATATAAAGCTTGAATTGGTAATTTTATATTTGGGGTCTAAACGTTCAAGGGTGTTTCATACCCATATTGAACTTTCAGTTTGCATTATAGACTCAAATTTAGCTTCATGAGTGGCATATCCAGCTTTCAAGGCCAATGCCTTTAGAGTCGGGTCATTAAAGTGTGTGTTGAAGTTGCTAGCAACATGTCGAAGGGAATATCAGTGAAATACCCGTAAGCTTCCGTCATCACCTCTAGGCCACTCTGCAAAGCATATCCAGCTTTCAAGGCCAATGCCTTTAGAGTCGGGTCATTAAAGTGTGTGTTAAAATTGCTAGCAACATGTCGAAGGCAATATCAGTGAAATACCCGTAAGCCTCCGTCATCACCTCTAGGCCACTCTGCAATGGCGCATTTGATACCTTTATGTCGGTAAAAAATAATGCAAATACCCTCGTCAAGTATCACATGCCCTATCAAAATCTTAAGACACTCTAAAAACCACCCCCAACTAGGCCCTGACTCCTTGTCCACAACAGCAAAGGTAAGAGGTAAAACCTTTTGGTTAGCATCATTTGCCATTGCAATCATCAACACCCCTCGATATTTACTATAAAAATGAGTCCCATCAATACTGATCACTGGCCTGCGATATTTGAATGTAGTAATGCATAAGCGAATTCCCTAAATACATAGTGCAGTAACGTAGTACCAGGTACGCCCCTAGATATGGTGTAATAATTGTACTGGGTACCTGAATCCTGATCCAAGTATGCTAACAACAACTTTCGCAACCTTTGGTAAGACTCCTCCCAATCCCCAAATATCTTAGCAATTGCCTTTTGTTTTGCGTCCCATATCTTATAATAAGAAAGCTCATTATTATAGTTAGTATGTATGATCTCCCAGAGCTGATCAATACGAGTAGTGTGATCTTGTCACAATTTTCCCATAATTTCTGATGCAACAAGATTAGAATCCATCATTTTACCGTCTTTTCGCAGGCTAAAGGGTATACAACTGTGTGGACTCACATAAGACGTAACCATCCACAGACCATTAAGTTTAGCCTTCATGAATGCCCAACGTACCACTTGCAGTTGGTGTCAATGCATGCAGTGCACAATTTTTGGTCGACCTCCAGATTGTAAAATTTCTACTGTCCTTTGCTGCGCATATTATCAATGCACGCTTCACTGCCTCTTTATTTGCAAAAGCCACCCCTTTACTAAAATGCATCCCATCTTCCCAAATAGAAACAAATGCTATCTGAATACGTGAAGGATCAACCATATTTTTCCAAGTATTTGCGTAGAATGACTCGACAGGAGGTGTGTAGGCAGTGGTCATATTTGTATCATGCTGGACACCAATATCATTATCCACATCACCTTCATCATGGTACTCCATATTTTCCTCTTCAAAATTGGGAACAAGTTCATGGTCATCTACATCCCTGTCAAAGTCGCCTCGCTCAATCCTCTCTTCGTACTCATCCATATCATCAAGATTTTCACCATTATTCGCAACATGATTTTTGTCTTCATCTTCCTCCCCTAAATGTGTCTCTTGAGGTTGGAGTGTTTCACCAATATTGGCAGCATAATCTTAAGATGGGAGTGTATAACCTCCCATTGTATAGCCTCCCATTGTAGTACATCCATCATCTAGGGCTGTAAATTGTAAAGATGTAGTTGTTTGTTGCACCTCCTCGGTATCAACTTCTACAAGCGACTCCAAACTTATGTACAACTCAGCAGCATTTACTTGGGGCATTTTATGGATCCTATTAAACATGATCTTTACATGTTTGTCTTCTTTGATCGCCATATACCCGTAATTTATCCGTTTATGAAGGACTTCTTATGGGTAATGGTAAATAATCTTTATATCATAACAAGCAGGGTTCAAATTCAATTCTTCCATTATTTTCCTTTTCAAATCATTCAACGTCTTCAACTTACGATGTGTCCTCATGTAATAGCATTCGATACCCGGCCCTTTAAATGGGAATCCATCAATCTCTTCAGGATTGACAAGGGGTCCACGTAGTATACATTTATATCAATATTTTTCAAAAATTGTGAACCTATTAGAGTCAAGTGTAATATGTTAGTGACATATTTTATCTCTTTCATTTAACATCAATTACAAAACATTTTCTATCTATCAAAGTACAAAAATTACAACTTGTCACCCCACATTTGCATATACTCACCCCACATCACATACAAACACACTTAATCATTATCATTTCATACTCAAACAAATAAAAAAACTAAAGACAAAACTCACCCCCATTACAAAATTTCAAATCATTCTAACAAAAAAAGAAAGAAAAATATTAAACCAAACAACAACAAAAATAGTCATGATAACAAGCCTAACAATACAAATATATCTACAATATTTTTTACTTTTTATAAAAGCCTAGCATATATACAAACCCCACATTTGCATATACTCATCCTATCACATACAAACACACTCAACCATTATCATTTTTTTTCTAAAAAAAAAAAAATCATTAATCATACTCAAACCAAAAAAAAAAAAAAAAAACTAAACACACAACTCACCCCATTACAAACCTTCAAATCATTCTATTAAAAATATAAAGAAAAATATCAAACCAAACCCAAAAAAAAAAAAAAAAAGTCATGATACATACCCATAAAAAAAGCTAATACATATATGTAACTAACAACTAGAGAGAGTGAGAAACCTTACCTAACACGAGGATGTGAAAAAATGGAGGGTGAGTTTGATTTGAAGTTTTGTAATGGGAGTGAGTTTTGTATGAGAGTGAGAGAGGAAGAGAGAGCTGCTAGGTTTTTTGGAGGAAAAAACGGAGAGACCCCAGACCCACATTATGAGGACTAAGGTCAGTAGCTGCCCTAACCACGTGGAAGCTTGTGGACCAAAGATTGCAAATCGAGTCTGTAAGACTCGATTACTCTTTTTAAAAACCAAGTCTCTAAGGCTCGATATCTAGCTGGAATCCACGTGGGATGCAGGTATGAACATAAATCGAGCATTTAATTGTCGAGATATAAATCGAGTCTCTAAGACTCGATTTCCAGGTGGATGCCATGTGGAAAAGCACTAGCTCAGATCTGATTAGAACATGAAAACCGAGTCTTTAAGACTCGATTTGTAGGCCCTAAATCGAGTCTTTTAGACTCTAGATGTTAGTATGAAATATAGTTTCTAAACAGTGCCTACTAACTATATTGTTTGGCAAACAGTGTTAATTCCCAATTTTGGCCAAAGAAAGGCCCTGTTTTTGTTGAAAATGATTTTCTTATCGAAAACTAAAGTAGCGTTTGAAAATTGGGAAGGGCTCACCTTCGGTTTATATTTCTCATGTTTCTTTCCATTTTTAAATAAACAAATGACACCTAGAAAAAAAATAAATCCATTGGTTAGGAGAAAAAAAAAAAAAAAAAAAAATCCCCAACTTAAGCCGCGTTTATTAATGTTGTTCTAGTAAAGATGTTTAAGTTTTTGGGTCATGCTAACTAGTGCCCTTAAAGAATTAGTTAACAATCTATTTTCGGAAAGTTTTGACACCACTTTTATGAGAAACTAGTCACGGCCCCGCGTGCTACGCGTGATAATTTTTTTAAGAGTGGTCTTCTTATTATTAATATTTGTTATGTTATTATGCTTCAAGCTATGTTATATATGTATCATCAATATATGAGGATACTTTATAGTAGAATTGATTTTTTTTTTTTATTGTTGAAATATTAATTCAAGCATACTCGGTTGACTAATTTATACATTTTCAAGTCAATTGAACTCATTTTGCTTGTTACATGCAATTCCTTGTTTCCATAAGGGTAAGGACATTCCTAATCTCAATTATCAACTCCAATATTTTTGCATGCTGGTTTTTTTGGGATGCGAAATGTGTTTGTTTCGAAAGTTATATGTTGAAGGATTTATCGATAGTTTTGGAGCAGTTCCTTTTTTTTTTTCATCTGGTTGATTTAGAATCGAAAATAGTACTTGTATTCTCTCATCATTTGATTCACATAGCAGTGCAATTGGTTGTCCATATTTTGCATTTTTGTCCCCTTCTATGTTGGCTTGAAGAAGGATTTATTTTCCCCTTGTAATTTGATCTTGTATAAAATATTTGTGATTATGTTGTATGTCCATTTTGTGATTGTGTAGTTGTATGATGTTTTTGTAATTTTTAAGTTGTTTAGGATTGTAATTTATAGTGTTGTATAAGTTTTATGGATTTGTGATTACTCTAGTTATTAGCAATAAATTTTCATTGTTAATTAAAAAAAAAAAAAAAAGCTTTTCATATACCTTCCACTACAAAGCCCAAGCCTTATAGTATTTAATATATTTTTCAATTATAGTTGATGTTTAATGCTCTCCTCAATAAAGCCCAAGCCAAATAGTCTTTCATGCTACAAAACCTGTTCAATTGCCACTTTCCTTAAAAAAATCAAAAGACAATAATATTAAATTATTGTCTTTTATAATATCAAAAGTATCTTATAATTAAATTATTAATAATATTGAAACAGCTGAAATAGTCATTAATATCCAGTTCTTCGGCTCTTCCTCTCTTTATTTAATTGAATTACTTCTTCATACCTATTCAATTGCCACTTTTCTTAAAAAAATCAAAAGACAATATATCTGAAGTATCAAAACTCCTATACAAATTAATTATTAATAATTTTGAAGTAGCTGAAAAGTTATTTATATCCACATCATTTATTTTACCTTCAAACAGTAAAAGGTGAAATCAAAATGTTGGAAAATGGGATATTTAAATTAGGTAACTTTATTTTTTATGTAATTTATATTATTACCGGAGGAAATATCCTTGGTAGCTATATTGTTATTGCTGTTTTTCTTTTTCCTTTTTTTTCTTTTCTAATGCACTGTAACGTTTCATGAAAACACTTTATGTGGATATATATATATATATATATTATTTGAATTTAAGTGCTTTCAACTATTGTGTAAATTTCAAGTAGTAATTCAAAAAATAATTGACGTTGTATGTTCATGCTTTGATAGTGTAGTTCTATTATGAATTTGGGTTTTAACTTATAAGTTATTTAGGAATTCTATATATTCTACTTCCTTAGATTATTAAAAACATATACTATTACCATAAATCTCTCTCTCTCTCTGTCTCTGAGAGAAAATATATATTGTGGGTGAGAAAGCCCAACGCCATATGTTGGGCCTATGGCCCAATTTGAATAAAACTTCCTGTCCGAAGAGGTTAAAAGGATCAATGCCTTGCCATCCTGGCGAAAATGCAACCAAGGATTAATATTGTGTCCGAAGACAACCTGGCATGTCCGAAGAGGTTCCGCTCGTCAGACCTCCACAGAACTTGATCAAGTAGAAGATTCCTCGGTGGGGAGTTAGCGCTGGGCATTCCTAAGCGCGGAGATATCCTGAAATATCTTACAAATAAAGCTGCCATCACCGCATTTAATGCACTGCAGCAACTTTCCTGGCTGCATTTATGTGGAGAAGACACCTGAACAGTGAAACCTCAGCCACTACCACTCACTGCAGATTAAAGCAAACTTCTGATGTGACTAATACTCAAGTGGACACTTAGATGAAGGACAAGTGTGCGGTGAGGATGAGGGAAAAAAGTGTATATATATAAAGGAAACAGGTCTCACATGGGGGGGAGGAGAAAAAATATATTTACCAATTTGATAAATGCAAGACCTTTTTGGATCAAAGATACTTTTATGGAATACTAGCCTGAGTGTCTTTTGCCCTGTTTCGCTTGCATGAACCGTTGCTAAATCCATACCCAGCCCAGCTGTTTAACCCATTCTCTACAAATTCATTGTTGGGGATTTGTTGGGCTTATAATACGGAAAGTTATTACCTAGTCCATCAAATTTCGACCCTACAATTGGCGCCGTCTGTGGGAAACAGCTTGAGCCAAGGTGGAAGCAACACCTCAAAGAATGGCTGAACCAAGGCAACGACCAGCGGAGTCCAGGTCGTCTCAACACACCGATCCCTTTCTTCATCTGGAACGGAGGTAGGATCGTGAGGGCAGCGTACACATCACACGTGACGATCAAAACCAGTCGCATGGAGAGAGCCACATGTCCCATGCAGAGAAAAACAAAGACATGCAAAAGGAAATCGGCAGGTTAAAGAGGGAGTTGCGCCATGCGAAGAGAAAGCGCAGTCCCTCGTACTCTGATGAAGATACTGAGGACGGACAGGATGTTGTTTACAAACAACAACTTTGAACGCCAGTCAGCGAATCCTTTACCTATGAGGAAATGCGTCATGATGAGGGGAACCCTCAGAACCCCTTACCTAGAGGCGTAGGGAGCGACGCTATGAGTAAAGCCCTGGATCAGATTTCCCGATCTCCCTTTACTCGTAACATCGAGAATGCTAGACTTCCTCGACGTTTCCACCAGCCTACATTCACCATCTATAATGGCCGGACAAACCCAGTGGAACATGTGAGCCATTTCAACCAGAGGATGGCCGTCCACTCCAGGGACGAAGCCCTGATGTGCAGAGTCTTCCCATCCAGCTTGGGACTGATAGCCATGAGGTGGTTTGACAATCTGAAAGCAAAATCTATAAGCTCTTTTCAAGAGCTGACTCAAGCATTTGGTTCACGTTTTGTCACGTGCTGAAGGGTTCCGCAGTCTATAGCTTCCCTATTGTCAGTCAGTATGAAAGGAGGTGAGACTCTGAAGTCGTATTCAGATAGGTTCTGGGAAACGTATAACGAGGTAGAGGAAGATTGCGAATTGGTGGCCATCAGCTCTTTTAAACTGGGTCTCCCCACCGAACATCCCTTAAGAGCGTCCTTAACACGCAAGCCTGCTACCAGTATATGCCAGTTGATGGATAGGATCAATAAGTACAAAAGAGTTGAAGAAGATCAGCAGCAGAGTAAGGGAAAGGAGAAGGTTATCCCTCAGGAGGGGAGGGATTTCAGGACGGACAGGCAGAACCATAACAGGCCGAGAAAGGGCTGGGCCGGACAAAGTACAGCGAACTTCTAGACGGTCAATGCGGTTTTTCGCGAACCAGTACACCAAGTCCTGGACAAAATAAAAAATGAACCGTTCTTCAAGAGGCCGAACAAGATGGTAGGAAACCCTGAAAGGCGCAACCACAATCTTTACTGTCAATATCACCTTGACCATGGGCATACTACTGAGGATTGTAGGAGCCTGTGAGACCATCTGGATCAGCTAGTCAGCGAAGGCAGACTAAAGCACCTTCTACACCACTCATACGGTCAGGGAAATCACGCAAATGCGGGGCCCAGGAGAGGCGATTCTGTGAAACCTCCCTTGGGTACTATCAATGTTATTTTCGCCGCACCAGGAAGGACGGGGTCTTGCCCATCCAGAGTACTGTCTGTTGCTCGGTTGTCCTCGGAGGGCAACAGAGGGCCGAAGAGACCCAGGATGGAGGTTCCGGTTTTGGGATTTTCGGACAACGACAAAATCGGGACTATACAACCGCATGATGATGCCCTGGTAGTAACTCTAAGAATAGGTGGATACAACGTGAAGAGGGTGATGGTAGATCAGGGTAGCGCCGCAGAAATAATGTACCCGGACCTATATAGGGGGCTGAACTTATCCCCCGAAGACCTAACTCCGTACAGTTCCCCTTTAGTCAGTTTTGATGGCAAAGTGATCATTCCAAAGGGCCAAATCAGACTACCTGTGCAAACCGGACACGAGACGGTGGAGGTAGATTTCATAGTGGTGGATGCCTACTCATCCTACACTGCTATTGTGGGTAGACCTTGGCTTCATACCCTCGGGGCCGTATCCTCAACACTTCATCAGAAAATTAAATATCCATCCGACGGGATAGTCGAGGAGATCCGAGGAGATCAGTCTACATCCAGGCAATGTCTAGTGGCAGCTATCCAGCACCAACCTCAGGCTGAGCCCTTGGACCGTAACGAAGAGAGTTTATAGCAATCAAAACCTTCGATGCTGGACACCGAAACCTCGGCCGAAGAGGCAGAATGCGAAGACTTGGCAAGAGTAGTCGTGAATAACGACCCAGAGAAGTTTTTTCAAGTTGGATCCATGCTGCCTCCTCAAGAAAAGGAAGAGCTGATAGAGTTCCTCAAGGCAAACGTAGATGTATTTGCATGGGACTCTGCGGAAGCCCCTGGGGTAAGCCCAGATTTTATTTGCCATCATCTAAACGTTAATCCCACCATCGTCCCCAAGAAGCAACCGCTCCGGCGTCCCCAAGAAGCAACCACTCCGGCGTCCTTCGAGGGAACACGCTGACACGGTTAGGGATGAAGTGATGAAGCTCAAGCAGGCGGGGGCTATTAAAGAGATCTTTTACCCGGAATGGCTGGCTAACACGGTGGTGGTAAAAAAGAAAAGCGGAAAGTGGCGGGTGTGTGTGGACTTCACCGATCTAAATAGAGCTTGTCCGAAGGATCCGTTTCCCATGCCGAAGATAGACCAACTAGTTAATGCTACTGTGGGACACCCTCGGATGAGTTTCTTAGACGCATTCCAGGGTTATCATCAGATACCGCTGGCTCTCGCCGATCAAGAGAAAACGGCTTTCGTAACCCCTATGGGGAATTACCACTACAAGGTAATGTCGTTCGGCTTGAAAAATGCAGGGGCTACCTACCAGAGGATGATGACCAGAATGTTTGAGCCACAGTTGGGTAAAAGCATAGAAGTTTATATTGACGACATGGTGGTAAAAAGCAAGGTCATAGCTGAGCATATTGGGGACCTTAGGGATGTCTTTGAAATTCTGAGGAGACACAGACTGCGCTTGAATGCTTCCAAGTGTTCGTTCGGTGTTGGATCGGGCAAGTTCTTAGGGTATATGGTCACTCACAGGGGAATTGAGGTTAACCCCGATCAGATAAAGGCCATCAATAATTTGCGAGCTCCCCGGAACCCCAAGGAAATTCAGAAGCTGACTGGGATGACCACTGCCCTTAATAGATTCATTTCCAGATCGGCAGACAGGTGTAGGCCTTTTTTCTCATTGATCAATAAATGGAAGGACTTCGAATGGACGAAGGAATGCGCTATTGCTTTTCAGCAACTTAAGGACTACCTAGCTAGACCTCCTATCATGTCCAGTCCCGAGCCAGATGAAGTCTTGTTTGCTTACATCGCTGTGGCTCCTAATGTCGTAAGCTTGGTGCTGATCCGAACAGACTGTGGTGTGCAAAAACCAGTTTATTACGTAAGCAAGTCACTGCAGGAAGCGAAGGTTCGTTATTTGCCGCTGGAGAAAGCCATTCTGGCAGTTGTGCTAGGTACGAAGAAACTGCCCCATTATTTTCAAGCCCACACCGTTATAGTCCTCACCCAGCTTCCACTTAGAGCCATACTCCGAAGCGCCGATTACACCGGAAGGATTGCCAAATGGGGAACGATCCTCGGGGCTTTTGATATCAAGTACATGCCTCGCACGTCAGTGAAGGGCCAGGTCCTTGCGGACTTGGTCGCCGAGTTCGCAGAGCCCCATTTAGAGGAGGTAACACCAATGCTGGGCACTAAAGGAAGGACCATTGGTATGGTTTCATCACGGAGCCCCTTGCCCTGGGGAGTGTACATGGACGGCGCATCGAATCAGCGAGGCTCAGGAGTGGGGCTAGTGCTAATATCCCCAGAGAGAATTATCATCGAAAAAGCATCAAGGCTAGATTTCTCAGTAACAAGTAACGAGGCAGAATATGAGGCTCTGTTGATGGGGATGAAGATGGTACGAAGGATGGGGGGAAAGTCCATTGAGATGTTCTCGGACTCAAGGCTAGTCGTCGGCCAAGTGTTGGGAGAGTTCGAGGCGAAAGACGAAAGGATGCAGGGATACTTGAGCCTGGCTAAGTCCCTGCAATCCGAGTTCGAATCCTTCAACCTGCGGTATATCCCCAGAAGTGGCAATACACATGCCGATTCCCTTACCACCCTTGCCACCTCTTCGGCACAAGAATTGCCAAGGGTTATCCTCGTCGAGGACATACAGAGACCTACGGAGTTAAGAAAAAAGACATCCCAAGTTCATTGCGTCGAAACCAGCCCGTGTTGGATGGACCCCATCATTAAGTTTTTGAAGGACGATGCGTTGCCCGAAGAAAAAAGGGAAGCGGACAAAATACGGAGAAGAGCTACAAGGTTTTGGTTGTTCGAGGATCACAAACTTTACAAACGCTCCTATTCAGGCCCATACTTATTGTGCATGCACCCGGAGGCGACTGAACCCTTACTAGAGGAGTTGCATGAAGGGATCTGTGGAGGCCATACCGGTGGGAGGTCTTTGGCTCATCGAGCCATTACTCAAGGTTATTAGTGGCCGAATATGCAGAAAGAGGCCCGTGAGTACGTCAAAAAGTGTGATCAATGCCAGCAGTTTGCGCCGAACATACATCAGCCCGGAGGCGTTCTTAACCCGCTGACCAGCCCATGGCCTTTCGCTCAATGGGGGCTGGATATTGTGGGCCCATTCCCTAAGGCAGTGGGAAACAAGAAGTACCTCCTGGTTGGCACGGACTATTTCACCAAGTGGGTCGAAGCCGAACCTCTAGCAAACATCAGGGATGTGGATGTGAAAAAATTTATCTGGAAAAATATTGTCACGCGGTTTGGGGTCCCCCGTACCCTCATATCGGACAATGGGCTTCAATTCGACAGCAAAGCATTCAGGAATTATTGTAGTGAGCTGGGAATCACGAACATATATTCTACCCCTGCATACCCCCAGGGAAATGGGCAAGCAGAAGCTGTCAATAAAGTCATCGTTAACGGATTGAAGAAAAGGCTAGACGAAGCCAAGGGTAGATGGGTGGAAGAGTTGCCTCACGTGTTGTGGGCATATAGAACTACGCCTCGCAGGTCTACTGGAGAAACCCCCTTTTCGATGACCTATGGGGCTGAAGCCGTGATACCTCTAGAGACTGGATTCCTAACATACAAGACAAGCTCCTTTGATTCGATCAGTAACGACGGGCAACTGGAAAAGAGTTTGGATCTAATTGAAGAATGAAGGGAAAATGCAATGGTCCGACTGGCACATTATCAGCAGAAACTAAAGCAGGGCTATAACGCCAATGTGAGGCTGAGACCCCTGGAGCCTGGTGATCTGGTCCTAAGGAAGGTAGTAGGCAATGCAAAGAATCTGGCTTGGGGAAAGCTGGAACCGAACTGGGAAGGGCCGTATCGCATCACTTCGAGGGCTGGCATTGGAGCATACTTCCTAGAAGACCTGGATAATCATGTAGTACCCCGACCATGGAATGTAAATAACCTCAAAAGGTACTACTATTAAAAGAATTCTCCCTTCAGTCATGATATCATTCTGTTATGTTAAGTTCTTAAGTGTTTAAACTTAAATCCAATCATGCCTGTAGTCATCGGACCAGATGATTTGGGTTAGTTAGCACTCCTTTACGATTCTCACGTGTTTAAACTTAAATCCAATCATGCCTGTAGTCCTCGGACCAGATGATTTGGGTTAGTTAGCACTCCTTTACGATTCTCAAGTGTTTAAACTTAAATCCAATCATGCCTGTAGTCCTCGGACTAGATGATTTGGGTTAGTTAGCACTCCTTTACGATTCTCACGTGTTTAAACTTAAATCCAATCATTCCTGTAGTCCTTGGACCAGATGATTTGGGTTAGTTAGCACTCCTTTACGATTCTCACGTGTTTAAACTTAAATCCAATCATGCCTGTAGTCCTCGGACTAGATGATTTGGGTTAGTTAGCACTCCTTTACGATTCTCACGTGTTTAAACTTAAATCCAATCATGCCTGTAGTCCTCGGACCAGATGATTTCGGTTAGTTAGCACTCATTTACGATTCTCAAGTGCTTAAACTTAAATCCAATCATACCTGTAGTCCTCGGACCAGATGATTTGGGTTAGTTAGCACCCCTTTACGATTCTCAAGTTTAAACTTAAATCCAATCATGCCTGTAGTCCTTGGACCAGATGATTTGGGTTAGTTAGCACCCTTTTACGATTCTCAAGTTTAAACTTAAATCCAATCATGTCTGTAGTCCTCGGACCAGATGATTTGGTTAGTTAGCACCCCTTTACGATTCTCAAGCGTTTAAACTTAAATCCAATCATGCCTGCAGTCTTCGGACCAGATTATTTGGGTTAGTTAAAACTCCCTTAACGATTCTCAAGCGTTTAAACTTAAATACAATCATGCCTGTAGTCTTCGGACCAGATGATTTGGGTTAGTTAGCATTCGTTCACGTTATTAGTCTAATCTGGTGCTTGGCAGAATATGCAAACTTAAGTCAAAATTACATCAACTGTCATTATCATAAGGCCTTGTTTAGCCATGTCTAAAAGACTACCGTGGTTTTGGTTGGCTCTTAGTTATTAAACCATCATTGTTAACCATAATGACATAATCTAACATACTCCGTAAAAGCAACAATGAACAAAAAGTAAACTACTTCATTCATTGAAAAGGCAATCTCATTACAAAATAGGTGATGGAGGGGCCTAACTATTACACAGTTTTAACATCCTAAGCCTTATTCTGAGGCACTGGATCAGTCTTTGGCAGATCACCCGCATCTCCGGTCTGAAGAGGTGCTTGGCTCGTCTCAGCTGGGACTGCAAGATTCTGACCGGCCGAGGAAGCTTCCAAGGTGTCTAGCAGGTCACAAATATTAGGGTCGTAGTAAACACTCCCAGGTTGCCTCAGGATAGACTCTGGGGGAACTCCGGCCACGTCAAGACATTTGCCCCACGTTATCTCACAGTACTCCCTGCAGACCTTGGCAAACTCCTCGGTCAGCCTCATTTGGGTCTCTTGCACCCCCAGTAGGTAGGCAGCCTGCTTCTCGGCCTCAACTGCTTCCTTGGCCAACTGAGCGCCCTCCTTGGCCGTTTTAGCAGCATCCCTGGCTTTGTCTAGCTCAGCCCGAAGTTCTTTCACCAACGCCCTCTCTGTCTCCAGATTGATTTCAGTGGTATATAACTTCTGGCGTTGGTCTTCGGCTTGTTTTTCAACGTTCTTCAAGCCTGCCTCCGCACTTTTCTTTGCCTTTGTCTCCTCCTTCAACTGCTCGAAGATGCAGGCGCACTCGTCTTTTGCAACGCGACCTCCTCCCTTGATTGCACCTCGGCTTACACTTCAATCTCTTTCTTTCTGTTCCACTCCTCAGCGACAAATATCTGCTGGGCGATCTGCACAACAGACGAACATTCCTTATTGTTAGTTATTAAACATAGCAAAAAGAGGGTAAGAAGGTCAATTCCCTTACCATGCTTAGATCCCTTTTTAGGGATAAGAAAAGCTCCTTCTGGCTGAAGCGCCTGTAGGAATCCATGTCCCTTAGAAGGAGCAAGGGCTATTCCAAAGCGTCCGCAATGTAACCGGCCTTGCCTCTACCATAATTTCTGAAGGAGGCATCATAGGCGATGTCCGCACCATCCAGCGTCACCTTCGGAGGCCATGTCTGAGAGCCCCGGCGCACATCGGTGGCTAAAGGGTCTTCCCTGCTTTCAGTAGATGAAGCCCTTTTTCCCCTGGTATCATGGGCCACCTTCTGCTGCATGGGCCCTTTTTTAGGCACAGTCTCAGTGCCTTCATCCTCGGTCGCCACCCTTTTTTTCTTTAGATCCAGCAGCGGCATCAAGCTGGGATCTGAAGAGGCTTGAGGAGGAAGAGGAGGGAGATCCACGGCTGGCTGGGATGGACCAGTGCCTTTGGAGGCGGCCTTCGATTTTCTAGTCTTCATCAACTCGGATAAGCTCTGCATGTCTTTGTCCGAAGAGTAGGCAGACACGATTAGTCTCTCTGGATGGACAGCCGATTGCCTATCTACTTCCTCCTCGACGTCTATAATTTGAATCTCTTCCGAAGCCTCACCCTCAAATCTGAACTGGTCGATCTGCTTGTCAAGTGAAGGTGTAGAAGAAGCAATTCTTTCCTCCTCTGCTACTGGTTCAAGGGGAACTTATTGAACGGGCTGAGCGAGCAGTGGTATACCCTGCGGATTAGGATGGGGCACCGGCGCGAGGTCGAAGGGAGCTAAGAAGTTCTTCCGAGCCACATCAATGCGGTTGATGCGGCGATCCCCGAGAGTTATTGCGTTACCGATCGGCTGAAGTTCGGACTTCGGAGTATAGCCAAGGATGAGGGGAACGGACCTGAGCTGTCCGTCTTCACTTACAAAAATCTCTGACCGAAGAAGGTAGTTCAGAGCCGCGGTATTTGTGAGACTCAGCCGAGGAGCTACGTGACGTCTATCTGTAAACATTGCAATAGGACTGTCAAAAAAATTTGAAATATGACGAAGGGAATTCCTAATAGCTGAAAGCAAAAAATGTTAGAGAATCTCAATGGGGGATGTCCCACCTGGCTCTCCTGGCTGGGTTGGGCAATGAATTCCATCATGCCATGCACCCGAGACGATCAGATAATCGTCCTTCATCCCTTTATTAGACTTGGGGAGACAGGAGAGAAGTCTGACGACATCGGATCCTTAGATAGTATCCCGCTCCCTCTTTGGTACGACACTCATACGTGTGTACCACATTGTGCCAGGTTAGTCCCAATCCTAAGTGACGGTTTAGGTCGTCAATTGCCCCTAAAATCTTAAACGTGTTAAGTGCGCACTGGTCAGGGCTAAGCCTATGGGCGGTAAGGTAACTTCTGGTAACTAGACCCATGGGGATGGTCATTCCCCCCTCCAAGAAAGCGATAATGGGGATTATAACTTCACCCACTTCCCGGTCCGTTAGTAAGCCCTCCGCGGAGCAATACTTCAAGCCCACTTCCTGAGGAATGCGATATGTCGCCCTAAACTTCTCTATCTGGGAGGGGCTGTCCACTAGGTATTTAAATCTACCCATTTTGAGTTAGGTTAGAGGGAGGGGAATGCGAAACAGCAACTGAAGAAAATCTACCAAAGGCCGAAGAAGCAATCTGAATAGATTTCAAAAATCTCGAGCAAAGAACTTACGCAGAATCGAATTGGAAAATGTTCTTTAGCCTCACGGGAAGATTGTAGCGGATTTTGAGACGAGTCGAAGTAGATGACGGAAGGCTTTGGGAGTCTGAACGCTTGAGTTCGCTGGAGAGTCTGAAATTTGTAGAGTTAGAAAACAACCCCCTCTGGGACTTTATATAGAGGTGGGCAAAGTGGTGGGACTTATCCCGCCCGAAATTTTTAGGGGAATCTCGTCCGTTGGATTTGCGACGTGCCATTAGATTTCATGGACAAGACGCCGCCTGGAGCAATTAATGACGCCTCGGAAACGACGCAACAGCAGCGGTAATAAAGAAGGCGCCTAGATGCATGCGCGCACACGTGTGGAGTCAAAAATTCAATGCTTTCACTTGGCAAGAGGTCAAAACCCCACTTTTTCTCTTCGGATGCGAGGGAAAAATTGGAATTTTGAGGGGCTATTGTGGGTGAGAAAGCCCGACGCCATATGTTGGGCCTATGGCCCAATTTGAATAAAACTTCCTGTCCGAAGAGGTTAAAAGGATCAATGCCTTGCCATCCTGGCAAAAATGCAACCAAGGATTAATATTGTGTCTGAAGACAACCTGGCATGTCCGAAGAGGTTCCGCTCGTCAGACCTCCACAGAACTTGATCAAGTAGAAGATTCCTCGATGGGGAGTTAGCGCTGGGCATTCCTAAGCGCGGAGATATCCTGAAATATCTTACAAATAAAGCTGCCATCACCGCATTTAATGCACTGCAGCAACTTTCCTGGCCGCATTTATGTGGAGAAGACACCTGAACAGTGAAACCTCAGCCACTACCACTCACTGCAGATTAAAGCAAACTTCTGATGTGACTAATACTCAAGTGGACGCTTAGATGAAGGATAAGTGTGCAGTGAGGATGAGGGAAAAAGTTGTATATATATAAAGGAAACAGGTCTCACATGGGGGGGAGGAGAAAAAATATATTTACCCAGTTGATAAATGCAAGACCTTTTCGGATCAAAGATACTTTTATGGAATACTAGTCTGAGTGTCTTTTGCCCTGTTTCGCTTGCATGAACCGTTGCTAAATCCATACCCAGCCCAGCTGTTTAACCCATTCTCTACAAATTCATTGTTGGGGATTTGTTGGGCTTATAATACGGAAAGTTATTACCTAGTCCATCAAATTTCGACCCTACATATATAATTTAATAGATTTGAAGGATGTAGTTGAATTTAAATGTTGAATAAAATGAGCCGAGATTATATTTTGATTGTTAAATAATGAAGTTTTTATTTCAGCTTAAATGAGTAAATTTCATGGAATAGTAGTGGCCACAGTTGCTGGTTGGCATTGATGCAATTCATTATTTTTCTATATTTTACAGTTTATTTTTACCAGTGCTAGTGTTTAATTGGATACCCTTGATTCATGTACCTTAAGGGGTCAAAAATTTTGCTGCTTTATTTATTTTTTTGTTATTTTAATGATAACCAAAGTAGGTAGAAATTAAGAATGTAGGTAGTATAACTTGTATAAATTTCAATTTTCCAAAGATTTTATTATTAGTGGATCAAAGACTTTTACTTGATTGTTTTGACACAATATGAATTCTTATATCTGAATTTTCATCCCTCCATCCAAATATAGTCATTAAGTTTGAGTTGAAACACAAATGTTTTTCCAATGAGCTTTTCTATTTTCATTTAGTAGGTTGAAATATGCATTCATCTAATTTAAATATTGAATATAATTTAGTGTATTCTTGTCAAAGTAGATGAAAGATCATATATGCTAATTCTATGGTCTTACAGTTGCACATTTGTTTGAAGGTTCTCTTATTGTTGTTTGAAGTAATTTTTCAGCTTCCTTATTAAACATAATAAATACAGCACACAACTTACTATTATTATTATTATTATTATTATTATTATTAATGTTGCTTATGAAACTCATATGAAGTCTTGTTATTTAAAAAACATAAAGTAGAAACAATAGCTTGTAAATAACAAACAAAAACAAAGGAACGCTTTTTCTCAAAAAAATTAAAAACAAATAAATAAATAAATAAAGGAATGCAAATATGCTTTCAACCATTAACAAATTAATATATAAAAATTAATAGAGAAACACTGTGCACAAGTTTAATGGTAATATCCTTATTTAATAATATTATCTATATGATACTTGAAAGATTACTATAGAAAATTTTGGGCAATATTCTTTGCTCTATTAAAATTCAGATGATTTTAAAATATGGTCTATAAAATTTTAGAAGTACAACCAAAAAAAATATGGGTATTACATATGATAAATGATAAAAACCCAAAAATAAAAGAAAAACTTTGATTACCTAAAATTCTAATTTTAAAATTTCTTTTTGATTATTTGAATTAGATGTACGAAAGACCAAACATTGGAATTTTTAATTAGAGAGACAAATACTTACGAAAATGGAGTCACATCCATATTGGAAAAAGCATACAATCTAATGAACCAAAAATTATGCCCATCAATTGATGGAGTCAATCTTGCACAAAAGTATTTTTTTTGATACTGCACAAAAGTATTATAAAGCCTGGGTTATGGTATTTGTCTATAAACAAAACATCAAACACGTGATGAGCAAATCACCATATGACCTTAATGTTTAAACTATAAAGATTGAAAATTCAAACGATAAATTAAGAAAATGCATTGCTAACAAAAATAAAGCGACACTAACCTTTTGCATTTGCCTTATATTTGTTGGGCATTTGCCTATTCCCATAGGCATAGGGCCATTTCTTGGAGGCTTATAAAAAACACCCATATCAATATCACAATATGCATTACATGTCACTAAAACTATCAATGTTCATATTTTAATAGTATAACTTAAAAGGAGAAAGGAAAACAATTAAATTTGATAAAAGGGTACCTGCAATAATGTTTAAGACAACATCATATATTGTAATCCTTGTCTACTTTGGTAAAAGAATGGTAGTCCTACTAGAGAGACAAAGACAAAAACTCTTACAATCTTGAATACTGTTCAACTTGGATTTAAAGGGTAATTTGCAATTTAAAAAAAAAAAAAAAAAATCTATTAGAGTAGATAAACAATCAAGAGAACAAAAAAAAAAAAAAAAAAAAACCTTCAAATACGAAATTAAATCGCATCAACCAAAAGTAGAGTTCTAAAGAATACAAAAGTTTATCACCTAAAGTAGAGATGCAAGAAAAATAAAAATAAAATCAACCAAAAAATTGAGAGAGAGAGAGAGAGAGAGAGAAATGCCCTCTTTTTTGTGAGAGAAAACTATGCAAAGAATGGAACAAAAAATGACGAATTTATAGTAAAATAGTGTGAATAAGAAAAGACAAAATAAGAGAAGATGAAGGAAAAGATGAAAAGTGATATTAAAGTAGAGGGTAATGGGGAGATGAAAAGGTAAGGGAGGGAGAAAGTGTAAATATTAAAAAAAAAAAGTAAATATTAAAAACAATTATAGAACAATTAAAAAGAAATAAGATAATGACGTGGACGCTGATGTGGCTCAACAGAAGCGTAGCAACAATAAATGCTACACTTCAGCATTTAGTTATATATAGATGAAAAAAATGGTTAAAATATTAATTGTTTTTTTGTTCCCATAAAAACCTTTTTTAAATGGATTATTAATCAATACCCTAAAGGCATTCGTTTGTATTTTCCTAAGTTTTTTGGAAATATGTGTGGGTGAAAAAGTGCTGTGAAAATACATGTTGTATTGTTAACAACGAAAACTGTGTGAATGTACGTGTTGTGTTGTTTAAACAACAAAACCATGCCAAACTGAAAAAATATAGCATAAACTACAAAACCCACCATATTAGCCAAACTAAAATCCTAAACTGCCTAGCACCGCCGCCATACAACATAAAGACCACTGGTGGTCCAAAGCTTCAACCTTGACCTTTCCTCACCCCACGCTTGTGCCACCATGAACCACCAACCAAACATCAACCCAAATCTCCGCCACTATGACCCATGCCACCACCAAGTCTACAACCCAATCCCAGACCAATGCTTTTAATCTGAGGAGGCAGACGGTACGGCGGATCATGGGGATTTCAGATCGGTGAAGGTAGAGGAGAAGAAAGGGATTGAAGAGGCAATAAAGCACATGTATTCTTCAGATTTGAAAAAGGGTAGGTGATCCATGTGGTCTTAAATCTGTTTTGTGCTGGCAAAATTTCTAGGGCCACCTTACTATGGTGGGTTTTGGGTTTTCAGTTATGGTGTGTGGTGAATCTGGTGGTCCACCAAAGGACTGTATAATTTCTCACAGAGTAGAGGAGAGAGAGAAAAGAAAATGATAGAAATTGGGTTGGTTTTTTTTTTTTTGCCTAACCGTTGGATCAAATTTTAATTAATATATATATATATATATATATATTATGGGAGAATATGTGGCCTTTAGCTTTAATGATAAGTTTCTTAAAAAACTATTGGTAAGCTGTTTTAAGGAAAATTAATTAGAAGTTAATGAATAAAAGTAATAAACCCTTAAATTAAGATTAAACTGTTTTTTTAAATAAATAAAAGGGATAATGATAAGTTAATAATGAGATAAAAACAAATGATTTTAGGAAAGAATTAATGAATAAACTCATTCCAAATATACTTAGATTTGACAAATTTTATATTACATTGAATTTTCAAAGGATTTGCACAATACTAATATATATAGATTTGATAAAGACTAACAAATAAATAATGTAAGCGTGAAAATTAAAATTAGACCATTAACAAGATAGATAGTTGGAAATTTTGAGAATTTGGAAAAAATAATTGTTAGGAATGAATAAAGGAAGAATAAAAATGGATTAAAAAATATTTAAAGAAGATTAAAGAAAGAATAAAGAATGAATCAAGAAATAATATTTAAATAGTATAGAAAAATGATAGAGAGTCTGTTGGAAAGTGTGTTTGAAAAAGTAGGCAGGCAAAAGGAAAAAGTAATTGTTCACTCTCCCAAGAGTACAAAAATTTGGAGCGACTATTGGAGATGCCCAATAGGTTTGATTTGGTTTTCCTTTGAGAAGTCATGGTTATTTCATACAACTCCTCCAACCATATACATACAAGTCTATGCTACATTTTCCTCAACCAAAAAAAAAAAAAAAATACAAATTTCTATGCTACGTTAGTTTATGTTTGCCATGCCTTGTGCCCTCCGTGGGTTTGTGCTTATTGGTCTTTAGGGCCACTTGCTTGTGTGGTTGCATTCGTTTCGTTTATGGCTTGTTTGGGTGTAACCACACATCCCCGTGATGTCGGTTTCCTTGATGCATACCCTTTCTCCGCTCTGTGCTATGTTATGCTTGCCTTGCTTGCTTTATGCCACTCGTTTGGCTCTCTTTGCTTGTTTGCATCTTTGCACGCTTGCCTACATGTTCATACATAAGTCCTTGCCTGCTTGTGTCATCAAGCCTAATTCCTACTATTTCATGCGGGTTCATACCCATCTTGGATAGACGAGACCCTGTGTCTTTTGGGTTCAGTACTTCGTGCTGTGGTGTGAATCATTGTTTTGATTGCTGTGGTTTTTAATTGGAGCTTATACATCAATAGATTCAATTAATACTTGCAGACAATGTTTTATATGAATAGATAGTAATTAATGTCCAATAGATTGATTATCTTTCGATTCTTAGTTCTTAAAGTCAAGGCCTTTTATTCCTACATAATTATGTCAGCATTGACAAAGCATTTGATTTCTACCTAAATTGCATACAGTATTTTAGATTCAAGAAATTATAGTCTTACACAGCCAAGCGGATTATCTTTTGATTCTTGGTTCTTGAAGTAAGGTTCTTGAAGTCAAGGCCTTTTATTCCTACATAATTATGTTAGCATTGACAAAGCATTTGATTTCTTCCTAAATTTTGTATAGTATTTTAGATTCAAGAAATTATAGTCTTATACAGCCAAGCCATCAATTAAGACAAGCAAAAGAGGAAGTCCAAAAACAGGAAATACTGAATTGAGTTATTGAACTTACAATTTTAAAATACTAATAAATAAAAAATAATTTCCAGCCCTATCTCCACTATGAAGCCCACTTCTTATAAATTTGATTCCACCATAAAGCCCAAACCCAAAACCTTTTCAACTGAAACCTTTTTTAAAACCTTTTGTTTTTTCAAAATTTCAATTTTGTGTATTTCCTTCCTTTTGTTGCACGGTTTCAAATTCCTGTCTCGCACGTTTTGTTTCACCGTTTCAGATTTAGTTCCTTCCCCTTCCCCACCTTCTGTGTCTCATAGTTTTAGCTTCTGTTCTATGGTTTTAGCTTCTAACTGCAGCCTCTCTGTCTTCCTTCCTTCCTGTCTTTCTCTCCTCAAAATATAGAAATATTGACATAAGCTAGGTGATTTAATTGAGGTATCCCTAAATCCCAATTTCTTTTGTGCTTTATTCTTTTTCTTGATGTTTTTTTTTTTTTTTTTTCCTTTCTACATTTTGTTTCTGCCTAATTCATGCTATGGTCTAGATGGTTGTTACGTTGAATTTACTTTCTGAATCATTTTTCTTTGGGTGTTGAATTTGTTATTGTTGGGTTTTTTAATTAGATCTCTACTTCTTTTGGGTATGTTCATTTTGAGTTTTTGAATTGGGTATTTGACTTAGTACTGTGACTCTAATTTCTTCGTGTAGTCCCGTGGTGTGGAGTGACAATCATGTAGCGATATCGAGCCTATATATTAAATCTATCACCTTTTATGTATATATTATAATGTGCCTGCAACTGAGTAGCTATTGTTAATATTTACGCATGTATTTTAATGAAAAAATGTACTACTTTATGCCATACAAGTCTATCATGAATTCATGATTGCTATGCTACCTCTTTTTTTTGTTATTCTTTGCTTGAACTGTTCGGGTTTCTTTTTTTTTCTTTTCTTTCTATTGGATATTTTTATTATTATCTACATTTAACAACTTGCTAAATTTTAGGAATTTTGCTTGATGGCACGTGTGTCGTCCATACTCCAATCTCATGGAACTATGGACACCCGATCTAAACCTACATTTATCCCCCTAGGATGTCCCCTTTTGTTTGATAACATGCTTGTTTACCCCTTCGTGTGCTTAACATATTTGTCTGCCCTTGTTTGGCTCTCTTTGTTTGTGTGGCTCTTAGTATGCTTTCTTTCCCTTCTTTGTTCTCCCCTTCTTTGTTCTCCCCTTTGCTTGTCTACTAGCCACTTTCTTTGTTTGTTGCATGTACATGCATGGAGCGAGGATGATTGGAGCAAGGGCACGACTTCCTAGGCACGAGCAAAAAGGGCAAGGATGCAAGCAAGAAGACGCAAGCCCAAAAAATGCAACATTCAGTAGATAAGGAGACCTAGACTCCCTGAGTAGTTACATCTTTCCCTCTTTCTCTCTTAGCCTCTTCTCTAGAGCATTTTATTAGGTTTATCATCCTTGTACCTAGTCCAATGCAGTTGCATGAAGTTTAGCTTTTAGGGAATTCTATGTTCCAATGCTTTGAAAGTTCTTAACAAGAAAAATGTTAAGAGAATTCCAGCCCATTATGTATTGAAAAGATGGACATAAAATGCAAAGGTTGGTTCTATCAAGGACTATCGTGGCATTGATATTAAAGGTAGTGCTCAAGAGTTAGTGGGAAAGCATCTCTCTCGTTTGAGTCACAAATGTCTTCAAATTAACACACTTGCAGCACACAGAAAGAGAGAGAGATAATGTATGAACACGTTGATAAATTTTTTGACAAATTATTGAAGGATTTGCAAGAAATGAGAAATAAATGTCGTTTGTCCTCTATGGAGGGTGAGGTCCATGGTGAAGTTGTTCCCAAGAATGTGTTACAAGGTGATGGTGGATTTGAGTCACATGTGGACATTTCTCAAGGCATATGTGGGATCAAAACAAAACCTACTATAGGTTGTCCAAGAGGAAGGTTGAAAAGTTCATTAGAAAGGAAAAAAAAATTCTCAAAGTAAGAAGGATCAACCCAAAAAGACTAGTGGAGCAAGACAAGTTCAATCACATGGTGACCTAAATAGAGTAAGTTCATTTACATTTCATTATAGAACATGAATTTGTAGGTTCATAAATTTTTTTTATGTGACAATTGTTTTTTTTTTTTTCCCCACATAGGTCAATTCCTCAGTTAATATTAATTCTCACAAAGAACATAGTAATGTTGAACAACCATCACAATTAGTAGATAACATAACTTAGGTATGATGCTACTAATTACATATTTTTTTATAATATCCTATTAAACAATTACTACTATTAAAAAGTTAAACATAAATTTATTTAAATGTCATATATAGGAATCTTTCAGTAGTAGTAATTTGGTTGGACAAAACAATGTTGTTGGGTTAAATGGTCTGAATCAAGTATACTTATAAATTTTGTCTAATATCCTACTACCCAGTTACTTTCATTAGCATAGAAAATGAAATATTGATTTATTTAAATGTCATATGTAGGAATCTTTTGATTGTGAATTTTTGGTTGGACAAGATCACGTTGGGTTATATGGCTTGAATCAGGTGTGTATAGTCGTTATGGATTTTGCTACAACTTAAACTTAGGGCACGTTTGGTAGACTGTAATGATTATTACATGGAAATAGGAATAAGTATTACAAGAAACACATTAAGTTGGAATGTAATAAGTATTACTATTCATTAGTTTGGTGACCATTTAGGAATAGAATCCTGAATATACATCCACAATTTAGTAAAGTATAAAAAGAAGGTGTAATTAAATCATTTTTAAGTCAAATTTCTTAAAATACACTTATTTTAGGGTGTTCAAAATATAGCTAATAATTAACAACAAAGAAAATTATTTTCTTTCCCTTTGAAGATGTGGCAACTAATGGCTTTTTAGGAAGTTTTTTTAAAAAGTTATTACATAAGGTGAAGGAATAAATATTCAGTACTTTTGATAAGAAATAGTTATTCCTCATTTTGAAGAATAGCTATTCATTAGGAATAGTTATTCATAAGGAATAACTATTCATTATAATAAAAACATAACCAAACAACCGAATAGCTATGCCATAAAAATATCTATTACATTACAATGTATATTACAGTCTACCAAACGTGCCCTTATATTTTTCTTTTAGTTATTTTTTCCATACACTTATTTTATATTTGGTGGCATATTTTGTAGGTTTCAGTAGATTCTGATATTGACAACCTTTGAAAAACACCATTTTGGCTGTTTTCCTTGTTTTTTGCACAGTTTTTGGACAACATATTGGCAGTTATATAACATCTAGTGAACATAACTTTGACAGTATTTTTTGGACAGCACATCTGCCTTTGACAGATTTTTGGAGAGCACATCTGGCAAGAAAAATGTTAAGAGAATTCCAACCCATTATGTATTGAAAAGATGGACACAAGATGCAAAGTTTGGTTCTATCAAGGACTATCGTGGCATTGATATTAAAGCTAGTGCTCAAGAGTTAGTGCGAAAGCGTTTCTCTCATTTCAGTCACAAATGTCTTCAAATTAACACACTTGCAGCAGAGAGAGAGAGATGATGTATGAACATGTTGATAAATGTTTTGACAAATTATTGAAGGATCTGCAAGAAATGAGAAATAAATGTTGTTTGTCCTTTATGGAGGGTGAGGTCCATGGTGAAGTCGTTCCCAAGAATGTTTTACAAGGTGATGGTAGATTTGAGTCGCATGTGGACATTTCTCAGGGCTTATGTGGGATCAAAACAAAACCTACTGCAGGTCGTCCAAGAGGAAGGTTGAAAAGTTCATTAGAAAGGAAAAATAAAAATCTCAAAGTAAGAAGGATCAACCCAAAAAGATTAGTGGAGCAAGACAAGTTCAATCACATAGTGGCCTAAATAGAGTAAGTTCATTTACATTCCATTATAGAACATGAATTTGTAGGTTCATAAATTTGTTTTATGTGACAATTTTTTTTTTTCACATAGTTCGATTCCTTAGTTAATATTAATTCTCACAAAGAACATAGTAACGTTGAACAACCATCACAATTAGTAGATAACATAACTCAGGTATGATGCTACTAATTACATATTTTTTCTAATATCCTATTAAACAATTACTACTATTAAAAAGTGACACATAAATTTATTTAAATGTCATATACAGGAATCTTTCAGTTGTAATAATTTGGTTGGACAAGACAATATTGTTGGGTTAAATGGTTTGAATCAAGTATACTTATAAATTTTTGTCTAATATCCTACTGCCCAGTTACTTTCATTAAGATAGAAAATGAAATATTGATTTATTTAAATGTCATATGTAGGAATCTTTTGATTGTGAATTTTTGGTTGGACAAGATCACGTTGGATTATATGGCTTGAATTAGACGTGTATAGTTGTTATGAATTTTGCTACAACTTAAACTTATATTTTCCTTTTAGTTATTTTTTCCATACACTTATTTTATATTTGGTGGCATATTTTGCAGGTTTCAGTAGATCCTGATATTGACAACCTTTGAAAAACACCATATTGGCTATTTTCCTTGTTTTTTGCACAGTTTTTGGACAACATATTGGCTGTTATATAGCATCTGGTGGACAGAACTTTGACAGTATTTTTTGGACAGCACATCTAACTCTGACAAATTTTTGGAGAGTACAACTGACAATTTGGACAGATTTTGGATAATTTCATATGCTATGGGAAAGTTCATTTTTATATTTTTGTATCTATGTTTTTGCATATTTGAACAAGGCAGCTTTAGATGAATGCAATAGAATGATATGGATGGAAATTTAAATTCAGGAAATTTAAATTTAGCAATAGATTTGTTGAGCTTTTCCTTTTATTTGGCTCTTTTTTAAGATTCAAGAAGTTTAAACTTAGATATGGATTAGGTTGGCAGAAAACATTTTAGGTGAAACAAATATAGCCTGAATTGCAGAAGAAAGCAGCAACTTTTGCAGTAAAAAAGCAGGCAAAGTTTTTTTCTTTGTTTTTTTTTTTTTCCTATTTTTGGAGATGGTTTGTGCAGGCAAAGCTAGTGGTACAAACCTTCTGTGTAAGTAGTGGGGATGTTGATGATCAGCAAAATCAGGCCATGGAACATGCTTATTTCTGTTGTGAGCTAGTTGCATGTGGTACATGATCACATGGCCCAGTAACAGAGGTCCATAATCTTCAATCACATGTAACATCAGTTAAACGACCAAAATCTAAACAAAGAGTGAGGAATAAAGAGTGGTACCATAGTGTCACCTTTATAAATAAAGTAAAAGAACATATAATAATTCTTTTGGTTGGCAAGGAACTAATAACATTATGTCAAAACTCAATTTGATGTAACACAACTATATATGATTCTCAGAGCTCGTCCCAAATAAATATTGCAAGAATTGTAATGTAACACATTACTAATACAAATGACAAAATTATACAAGGCTTATAAAATATTCTCATGATGAGCTCTGACTTTAATTCCGAGGATGTGATATGGATTGCCAGCTTCTATACATTTTTGAACATGAACGCGCAAACTCTGACAGTGCTCCAAAGAGTTCTGGCAAGTGAGATCTTAAACTTGTTAAAGTCTTCTCCCTCACCTGAATGCACTGCCTCACATAGGCTTCCTCCTCCTCTTCCAACCTCTTCTTCAATACATCTATCGCAAACTGGTTTTTCGCAATGAGATCGTTTTGAGGTTTATCTTCTGTCCCATCTTGTTCCAACTCATCTGGCCCCCTCTTCTGTAAGTACATTTGTAGGCTCACCCGTCAACAAGCTGAACAAGTTTTGGGTATAATTGTTCATCCTATAAACGGTTTATCTCTAAAACTATTGAATCCAAGGATTGCATGTTAACAATGTATCTTGTATGAAGATGACTCACTGCAGCTTTTGCTTTCTCCAATGCTTTAGAGTTGATGCCTCATTTCTTATGCCTGTTCAGTGAAGCAATCTTCTTCTGATATTCAAATTTCATAAGCTCACCTGCCTATCCAGCAGCATTCAACCCCAAAGAAGACAGTTTATAAGTAATATATATGATTACTTTGTAATATAATTATAAATAAATGCACCACAGAAGCAGCACTTGTAGTGAACAAAAAAAATTGCATAAAGATATATGCGTAAGTTAATATCAACAAAAATATTATATTTACTGAACACAAGTGAACTATCCTATATCAGCCAAACACAAGGTTGAAGAGTTAAGAATTAACATATACATATAACATAATCAAAGCACATCAATAATGTAGCATTTGTCTGCAGAATCATTGTTTTTCTGTTTTTCTCTTTTTGAGTATTTGTCTGTAAAGTCATTTTATATCAATCAGGAGCAAAAGTATACTACCCTCAGGCTCACAGGGTTACCCTGTGAACCAAAGAACTTCTTTTGAGTGGGCTTGGGCCTCATCTACTCCTCTTCTTTGATCATTTTCTAAGCAAAAAAAGGGGAGAGAAGCAAAAGTAAGCACAGGCATGCATTGTTGTCAAGCATAGTTTTCTACAACAAGGCCTTAAGTTCTACAAAGGGTGTTATTATTTATTGATATGTTACATAGGCACCTGACAGGACTTAAAACCCCAACCTCTCTATCTGTTTGTCCCAAATTGTGCATCATAGCCCTAAAGCACATCACCAACTTCATGACAAATTGACAAGCAAGCTGAGATAACTAGAAGTTTTTATTTTTTATTTTTTAGAAGTAATAACTAGAAGATTATCTACATGCACCAAATCTTATCAACTCAAAGAAAATCTTCATTACTTATACTCAAGAAATGCTCAAGCATAGTGAAGGCGCATAAATTTAGCAAGTTGCACACACACAAAAACAACAATAACAATACAATATAACAGTTGGAGCCATTCTTCCAAAATGAATGTGCCAAGGATTGTATCATATCACTGGTCATTTCAAGAACTTCAGTCATCTTAAGGGGTTAAAGGTCTCTGTAAAATCAAAATATATAATTAAGAAAAAAAATTAATAATCAGTTCATGTAAAATGGAACCGCACTGGGTATAGCTTTTTTTTAGGACAAAGTGTGAAAAAACAAAGCAAAAAGAAATACTGCAATATACCTTCACTTCATCATATAGCTTCTCCCAGGCTAGCAACTTATCCAGCACCGTGGCATGAGTTTCATGCTCTTCTGAGTCAAAGTCATCCTTCCCATCATCAACATTAGGTAACCCCCTAAATGCCTGATTCCATGTAATCACACGCATCACTCTAGCAGAATGATCAATATGTCCTGTCAAGCAATTAGCAACAAAGTTTAGGTATGAATACCCAAAACATCAGAAAAATCTAAAGATTACAGAACAGCTGAGAAACGTTGAAGTTGTAGGAGTGGTGGTCCTTGGCGGCGAATATATGGGTGCGGGATGGGAATGGCAAAGAGAGAGAAGGTTGTTAAGGGCGGCATCGATTGAGTGGGAAAGGGAATGAGATAGAATTGGCGAAGAGGGAAGGAGGTGAACAGGCAGAATCGATGGCAGCGTCTGCACATGGTTGTAATTCTCTGCACATGGGAGGTGAACAGTCTTCTAATATCAGAACTCTAGATACAAAACATAAACTATAAACACCAACAGCTACAACTGGAATCCTGCTCCCATCAGCCAAAGTAAGAAACAACTCTCCTTCTTTAAGTTTTCTGGTCTCCTGAAACCCCTGCAAAGAATTGCAGATATGATTAGTACAACCTGAATCCACACACCAGGAATCCGTGGGATTCTGTACCAAACATATTTCAAGAAGGAATGTATTATTCATACCTTTATTCTTGGCTGCCTTGAATACTGGACAGTTCCTCTTCCAATGTCCTTTCTCACCACAATGGAAACACTTTCCTTTGATTTTCTTTCCTTTATCAGCAACCCCTAAGGCAATTTGTTTACCCTCTTGTTTTGTGAAGTCTTTCTTCTTCTTCTTCTTACCCTTGCCTTTCGACTTAGGTTGAGAAGTAGAAGCTTCACCAACATTGGCTTCAACATTGGAAGTACCAAGAATACCTTCTGCCGCTACCAATTCATTCATTAATTCAGACAAGGTATAAATCTTTTTGTTCATATTATAGTTCAATTTGAATTCCTTGAATGATTCTGGTAGCGACTGGAGTATCATATCCACTTGGGATTCTCCATCTATATCGGCACCTAAAACTTCCAATGTATTCAAATGAGAGATCATTATAAGACAATGCTCCCTCACTGAAGTACCTTCAGCCATTCTGGTATTATAAATTTGCCTCATGGTCTCTTGCCTTGCAGAACGGCCTTGCTCACCAAACATCTCCTTCAGACTTTGCATGATGTCTGAAGCTAGTTCTACATCCTGCATTTGATGCTGTAGAACATTTGAGATAGATGCTAGGATGTAGCACTTGGCCATCTCATTAGATTTCTGCCAACGATCATATCGTTGTTTTACCTCAGGAGGTGCATCTAATGAAGGAAAGCTAGGACATGGTTTAGTAAGAACATATTTATGCTCTTCAGCAGTGAGAACTATGTCCAGGTTTCTTTTCCAGTCAACATAGTTGGATCCAGTCAGTTTGTTTTGATTAAGAATAGTTACAAGTGGACTAAATGATGCCATGTTCCATATCTGAAAACAATAAACATGAATATAATCAATAAATTGGACATTATCAATTTAGCATATAAACATATAGTATGGAACCTTAATAAAACCATAATATAATATATGCAACGACAACCTAATCCCGCAATTAATATTCCTCGGAAGCGAGGTCATACCAATCACTATGATTAGGTGAGAAACAATCTCATTATTAATGCTATCATGGTAACTCTTACCAAACAAAAATAATTTGTCGTTTTCCCTTCAGCCTCTAAGTAATAATGACATAGCTCCGAAGGGAGGTTAACATTACACTTAGTCTAGTGTACACCATTGCTTAGAATCAATGTGAATAACCAAGTAACTCCACGGAAGCGTGGTCGTTCTCAGTATAAAACACATTTCATCTATCTCTAAGAAGTTTAACCCGTAGTACCATGAATCAAACACCCTCCGAAGGGAGCAAGGCATATACGCCAAGGCGAGGTGCTTAATCACACTACTTTAAACCAACAATGGAGGCCATGAGATACAACCCTTGTATCTCTCTCCCACTAGATGTTTTAAAAGAAAGGTTTTTAATTACTAAACATGCATAATCTAATTACACATTGTCTTAGTACTTTTACAAGTGAAAACACTTAGAAAAATTTATGATTTTCTTTCTTTCGATCGATCGAAAGTGCCCCTCGATCAATCGAAAAAATTAAGAAATTCGAACTTGATCATCTGACACTTTCGATTGATACTCGATTGCCTTTCGATCGATCGAAAAACAGATTCGATCGATCGACTATCAATCGAAAAACTATCGTTCTAAAGCGTCTGATCACTGTCTCTTTCGATCGATCGAAAGTGATTTTCGATCGATCGAAAATCGCGAATTTCAAATTTCCAGAATTCTTCCTAAGGCAGTTTTCTTCGTTTTTCATGAATGAACATTCAACATTTGAACATTACAGACAGAGTTTGATGTCAAAACTGAAATTCATTGATGCTAATGCCTAAAGATTCAATTTAACATACTTAAATTTAAATTTAAACAACATTATCACATCAATTTCAGTCTTCATCAAAACATGGTTTCAACAACATGCAGAAAATTAAGAAACTTAATCTTCTAACAATATGAAACTATCATCTCTAATTCTAAAACTCACAAAACATGTTATACAATACAAAATTGAAGACCGCTCTGATACCATTTGATGGAATTAAATATATACGCAGCGGAAAAGTAAGTTTTGAACGGATCTACTTCATTCAATATTGTTAACATGCATAAAGAAATTTCAGAATTTGAGAACAAGAGATCGTACCTTGAAGCGGTGAATTCCAAAACCGAAGATTGAAGCACTTGGGAATACTCTTAATCTTCACTCCAATTCCACTAACGCCCAAGATGTGTGGTCTCTCAATTGGTAACAAAGGGATAACTAGTGAGTACCAAAAACTCACTTCCACACCATTACTATGATGCTTTTCTTACCAATATATTTCTGTACGTTTTTCCCTTTGTATCTAACCAATATATCTAATTGGGCTGGCCTTTTGGGCCTTACCAATTGGGCTTAAGTGTGTGGCTTGGAGTGGGACCAAAAGGGACCAATAAGACACTAGCTCCAATGGGCCTTGGGCTTTTCTGTCAACTCTTGACAAGTCCAAAGTTACCATTAACTATATTTAATACCACTATATAAATATAGTTGCACTCTAGGTCTTATCTATATATTATATCCCAAGACTTTATTATACATGCAACCCCTTCATAAAATATTCGTAGTAATACAAAGTTAATAATGTAGACTGTCACTTTGTAAATTACTACATCTTGATCCTTGAGTACCCGGTTTAATCCTTTAATGTTATTCATTATATATTTATGAAATCCAATTCCATAAATATATACTTTAGTCTCACTAAAGTGGTTAGGCCTAACTCTCTGAATAACAAACCCATTAAACTTATCTCAAGGGAATATTTTATATCTCCGTTAAGAAACTATGAATTCCATCTTGAGAATACATGTTCCATCAACATTAAATGTGGCTGCCCAACATACTGAGGTTTTGACCATTACTATAGATCTCACTCCTAATATATCAAAGCAACCTACATCTCATGATCAGGTTCATTATTCTCTCAGGATTAAGAGTTCATGCAAATACAAGTCATGAGATTTATTATTCATTTGACAGTCATTAGGCAAATAATAAATCTCACGGCGGTCCAGTTCAATATGTCTTAACTCTTAAAACATATTAACACATCAACTAGAAGTCTCCACTTCCATGATCAAGACAAATCATCGTAGTTGATATGTTATAGTCTTCGCAGATGAAATGCCCAATTTCATCACCGACTACGAACTATAATTCTGAGTTTACAAAGAACTTGTGATTTATGTCTTCTGTGACTTATCACATAAATCACATACAATGCATCTCATGGACTATATGATAATGTCCGAATATTCATGTTACCACTATTTCAGATAATAATAAAACAAATCTATTAAACACAATATTAAGTCATACATAATGTCATACACAATATCAAACTTAATATCATACATAGCATCACTCAATAGGATTTAAGGGCACTAATCCTAACAAGAGATATTTTCCTTCTATCAACGTCGGTTGGCCGAGGAGGTGGGCATCCTCGGCGAGGCCCCTTGAGGGCTTGGGCTTTTCCCTTTTACCCTCGGCCTCTATATTCTCCTCGGCGTGGGCTTTGGGCCGGCTATGGAGTGGGCCGGGGTTGTTTAAATATTTGGGGCCCCACAACAACATTTTTTAGTATTTTCTATTTTTTCTTCAAAAAAACTATCTTTTTAATTTCAACTAACCAAACATATTTTTGATTTCAAAAATACAAGAAAATTGTTTTTCTTTATATTCTCAAAAACAAAATTTTGAAAATAGAAAACAAAAACTATTACCAAACATAACCTTTTTTTTTTTTTTGGAGATATAATTACAATATGTTACTAATCCCGCAGCTCATACCCTTTCCCCCCTGTGGAGGTGCCAATTCAGCTACAAAAACTTTGGCGTTACCAAACCTAACCTAATTATGTCATATGTAAAGGAAGAATCATGTGCTCCATATTTATAACCAAATTATTCATTTCCATATAAAATTGATCTTAAACAGCCTTAGTATAACTACTTAGATGTATGATCACATATCAAATTTAAAGGGAATTTCATTGAACATATATCATGCAACACAAAAAGAACATGTAATTTTAGATATAAATATTATAAGGAAATTTTCTATTATAATGAAATTAATACTTTCCATAATAAATTTAATTTTTTACAACCATAGTATAGCTACTCAAATTTATCACAACATGAGGAGGGAAAAAATTTTGACTGAAAAGATCTCACGTTAAATTTAAAAAGGATTTCATCAAGCATATGTCATGCAACACCAAAAGAACACTTATAGAATAGGTTAATTTAAAGCAACCCAAAGAGATGATTCAAGAAAAAACACTTACTGTTTCATCTCATCTAGCAATTAAGCTCCCAACAGATAGGCCCATGAGTACAGAATATTGGCCAACAGCCTTGATGACCCTTAAACTGAAATTCTGCATTTTGATTCAGCAATGAGAAACACATTATGAGACTCAAGATTAATAAATAAATAAATAAATGATACAAATTTCATCGAATAGTAGAGATAGAAACCATCCATTTAGAACCAAACACAATCCTGAAGAATTAAAAACTAATAAAAATGAGACCTAAGATCTAAAACCCTTTTTTCCGTTCTCTTTTCCCTCAGTCTCTCACCAAACCAAAAACTGCATTAGATAATTGCAAAAAACAATTAATTTTAGGGCTAACAGTGAACCTTTGGACTTGCTTGGCACTTTGCTGGCCAAAGTTGCTGTAAAGAGAAGTCTTGCAAGTATTTCTGCAAAATGGACAAAATTTGTATGGGGAAATTGTCTCAAAGTTGTATAGGAAACAAAGTACATAGAAAGAGGGAAAGAGAAACAGAAGAGCATATAGAGAGATAGAAGAAAGAAGTGTGTTTTTGTGTGTGTGTGTGTGTGTGTGTGTGTGTGTGTGGAAAATGTACACGTTTTCTAAAAGAATAGAATCAAAAGATACCTAAAAATTCAAAGAATGGGTGCAATCCATAGAAGCCAGTAATTCATTTTCAGTTGGACAAACATAATCCAAATAAAAACATTTGTTGGCAATATTTGTCATATTGTATGGAAAATGCCATTTTTAAAAAAAGGCCAAGAAAACATCACTTATGAATTTTAACAAACAGTTTGTGTACATGTAAAAGAAACAACACTATGAAAATGTGCAATCCACGAATTGGGCTTTTTGTAATACTACAAAATAAGTAAAAATTTTCAAATCCTACATTCAGAAATAGGACATTTCATTCATATAGCAAATTTCAACGAAAGCCACCAAACAAAAAGAGGAAAAAAAGAGTTTTGGTCTTTGGAGTTATAAACCTGTTGGGCATCCTTTAAATCATTGTGAAGGAATGCTCAGTCTTCTGGGTCAGAGTAATGGACAAGCTAGAAGGCGATCATGCAGGCCACTCTCGCCTTCAACGACCACATTGTCAACAACCCCAGTTTAAACAGTTCAGATTCAAACGTCATGCTTCTTAATTCGCTATTAGATTCAGAAAGGCGAGAGGTAAGAAGAAGGAAGGGTTGTAGAATGAGAAAAGGTTGCTTTGGGGCTTTAGAGAGAGGGTTAGAGAGAAGAGTGTAATTTATGAAAGGTGCAAATTTGTAACTTCTTAGAGCCAGAACGTTGTGTTTGTTAATTGGTTTTTAAGTGGAAAAAAAAACTAAAAGTACCGGCTAATGCTAGTGAGAATTAGATTAAGAGTTTGAAACCATAGGTTTTGGCAAAGATGAAGAAAGAAACTGATGAGAGGGGCTAGGTAAAGAGAAAATCAGATGAGAGAGGGACAGCAGGGTGCATTTGTGAAAAAGTTTGTTTGATAGTACTTTGTAACTACTTACCAAGTACCCGTTTGGATAGCACGTTTTCCCTTTGAGTTTGCGTTTAGCGTTTTGGTACGTGGGACCCAGCGGCTACAGTAGCATCCACAAATGCCCAAGACTGAAGAATTTGTCTTTTAGTGGGTCCCGTGCACTGTTCACGGGACCCACAAACCACTTTGGCTAGCAAAATTTCCATTAGAATGCATCTATTTGTGGGTCTGTGCATTGTTCACAAGACCCACAAACTTTTTTTTTTAAGCAAAATTTTTATTAAAAATGGATCCTACTGTACTATTCACGTATTTAAAAATTATTTTACTACAGTGTTTTTAGTTTTCAGTTTTTAATTTTTAGCAATAAGCGATATCCAAACAGACCCTTAGAGTCAAAACATTGTCTCTAATTTGCTATAAACCTCTGAACACAAGTCTAATTAAAAAGTGAAAATATAACTAAAACGTTTCTTTTGCTCCACTTAACGAAAAGGCACAATATTTTAGTGTTTTTAAAAGTATACACGGCAATAATTTATGTCGGCACATGGCACAATGAAGAGTGGTCAACAAATAATCAAATGTTTCAACTATTAGTTATTACTAATATTTAACCTGTGCTTACGCACGAAAATGGTCAATTGTAGCGAATACATTAATGTTACGCTTGAGTTATTAAACAATTTTCAGGATATTATTACGCACAGAAATGTTCAATTGTAGTAGTCCTATTGATGTTAAGAATGGGTTATTAAACCTAGAGGATATTAGTTTTTGTCCTATGGATTAATTATGTTCTACAATAAATTATTAGAATGTACTTAAATAGATTTAAAAAAAAATTACATTACATATGTACACAACAAAAGTAAGTTCAGTATCTTGTTTCTTTGATAATTCTTCTCAATCCTTCAAAAGATTAAATCCAAATCCGTACATAAATTTATTATTATTATTATATTTAGCTGTTTATCGGTTGGCGGCCTAAACATTCACTATAATTTCATAATCTACGGCTAAGACCATTTCCATCCAATAATATGTAGACAACTAAATTAGGTAAATGTTGAGGTGGAAGGGATAGGGTAAAAAAAATAAAAACCCTCCTAAAAAGAAATAAATGATTATTAGTTGGTTAAAATAATTGAGATCCAACTGAATTTCAATCAATTTCTATACGCAATGAAAAATATTATGAACATATGCCATTTAGTTTAAGCAAATTCACTTACAGTTAGTAAGTAAAAAAAGAAAAGTGGGTTCCAGTTAGCTCAACCGGTAAAATCTCTGATAGTTGTATAAGAAATTTGGGGTTCAATCCCTACCTACACCAAAAACTGATTGATGTCTTGGTTTAATGATAAAGAGTTATTATTAAAAGCGGACGCCATAAGTTAAAACTCTCTAATAAAAAGTAAATACAAAAAATACAAAAAGTTAGGAAAATGATATGATTAAAATTAGTTGGTTACATCTAAGCCCTCTAGTGAGCAAAATTAAGCTTTAATAATCACCATAAAACAAATTCAATAATCATCAATTCTTTTCAAGCATATAATAGTGAACCTCTGTTGTGCTACATAACTTGAGTCTTTTTGTTTTAGCCAAAGTTTAGTATACCAAAACCAATAATAGTACTATCAAATGTTACACAAGCACATTAGTGAACTTACTAAAACCTTGCTCATAGTTCATGTGAAAAATCCATTAACAGAAGTCATAAATTCTAATAAACTGATATGAATATACTAATTTTTCAAATTACCTTTTCAATATTTAGATATCATAAAACAAATAAAATAGTTCTTGACAATGTAATAAACCACATAAAATAGTAATAGACAATGTCATAAACCAAATAAGTTAAACAAAAAATTCCCAATAATGTTTTCTTTTGAACTGAATTCCTTGAGCTTTCGCTTTGTCCCATTCCAAGCGACTTTTAGACATTTGGGATACCTTCTAGATCTACAATGCAACAATTCACGTAAATTATATTACTAATAAAAAAATTGGCTAGCCCAATTGCAATTATCAATACAATAATGGAAGGTTAAATTTTCAAAAGTAAGGTGGAGTACAATTGAAAAGTTTATTATTGAGCTCCTTTTGGTGTAGGGAAGTGTGCTGCCTAAATAGCCTATTGTGATTTTTTTTTTTTTTTTGCTTATTCTCATAATTTAATTTCCTAGGCTTGTCATCATATTTTTTTTAATTCTTAAGTTGATAATAAAAGAACATAAAGATGCTCGAAGGTCAGTGTTATCTGGTTTGTTAGTTTTGTGACTCTAGATGTTATTTGGATTGTTTGTTAATTTCTTAACAAACAACTCAAGCCTTTCAGTTTCCTTTTTGACAATATGTAAATCACCCAAGCTCCACAATCGAGCAAAACATTTTCTATCTCATACATGGTTCAAGAAATAGTTTTAAAAATTTAGACCAAAAAGGAAGAACATGCAAATGAAGTCTTGACATACCTAATTGGCAGATTTGTGTAGAAATTTAGACCAAAAAGAGTTCTAGAAGCACCTAGATTGGAGGAGAAAAAAGGAGCAATAGTTACTTCACTGCAAGGACATTGAGGAAAATAAGAAATAAGTATAACATCCAAATGATAGGTGAACAGTGCTTAATAGAAAGCTAAATTTAAAAGTGTAACTGTAATATTCTAATAAAAAATGCAAAACCTTTATCTTTTGCCAACTGAGAAGATGAGGGATCCAAAGAAGACAAAGGCAAAATTCATGTAATTTTTTAGTTCACTATTACAGAGGAAAGGGCAAATGATAAAAAGGATAATATTAGATATTGCATGGCCCAAAGCATCACTTGGTGGCCATGTCGTCAAATTGTGCCTACATTGTTTCACACGTAAGTGTGACACAGTAGCAACCTATTAAGCTTTATTAAAAAAAAAAAAAACTAGGAATTAAATGCAGAAATTAGACAATGGAATAAGAGAAAATGATGATTTTCATAACTGTTCTATCTAATTAGTTAAGTGGATGCAAAGAGAAAGCGATTGTACCCAAGATCCAAGTTGTTTTCTCCCTTGCAAGCATAACACAACCATCCAACACCTGAAGTGGGTCACCAAACATAAGTATTAGTATCTCAAACTGATGAATTCATCCTCTAATCCCAGATGCTCTTTGCCTCAAGCTGCCATTAATGTTAGTTTCAATGCTTTAGAAATATGGTGGTCTTATAGAGAATGAGTCAGGCAAACAAACATAATAAAGTGCCAAAAATTAAAACGAATATATATATATATATATATAAAAAGAACCCATAATTGAATGAATTGCATTGAAGGGTTGCAATGGAATTTGAAGGAGTGTTGGAATGGCAGTAGCAGTTGACAAGGGTGATGAAAAGGCTAAATTGAAGGAAAGGGAAAGGGGAGATAATACTCATTGGGCATTCATGCTTTCGTTTTTGTTTATATGAACATTGAATGGGACATAGATTTCTAAATAGTTAAATAATAACCCAAAACACATGTCACGATTTTTTTTTGTAGAAAGACAAATATAAAGGAAGGTAGAAATAGACCTTTGATTGATTTCTGGGGTGCCCTGTTCTTGTCCCTTGGAGACAAATAGAAAAACAAATGAATACAATTGTACATCCCAAACAACAATCAGAATAGAAAAAGGCAATACAAATCAAACAGTTGGCTTGCAACACTTAACCCAATTTGGAATATTCATCAACCTAGAAAGTTAACATTGACACCTAAACCAGTAGATATGAAATTTTGAAGAAAAAAACAATGATACCAAAATCAAAAGGAATTAAAAAAACAAATGATAAAAAAAAAAAAAAAAAAAAAAAAAAAAAAAAAAAAACCAAATACAATTCAAAGAATGAAATGAAATAAGAAGAAAAGAACAACATCACATAGAAGGAGAACCAAACAACGTTTAAGCAAAAGAAAATTCTTTGTTTCTCAGCAATACCTTTAATGGCTGTCAACCCTAAGCTAAATGGGTTTCAAATTTCTTTGATCATGCCCTTTCTTTCTTCATCATTTAACGTTAATCAAAACCAATAACTCAAAAACCTAAATTAATAACAATCAACCCAAAATAACAAAACCTAAATCATATTTGATACAAATTTTTATTGTTTAAAGAAACCTATACCAGTAGTGGTTTAAGCAGTGTATATCAATGGCACGGGGATGGGTTGAAGGTGGGGTGATGGTCTGATATGGTGGCAGTCCTCACTCACCTGAACATTAAACCCATTCATTCAAGACAAACGATGATTAGGTGCAAAGCTTGCCTTCTAGGTACCGAAAGGGAAGCAGAAGAAGAAGGAGCACAAGGAGAGGATACTACTGTTGAAGGTGGCAACACTGATGGAGATATTGATACCTTCATTCTTCGTCCTGATGACATGCAAGCTTCACCTTCATAAGCTCAACCTCAGGAGCAGCCACAGGTTAAGCCTCAGGCACTAGCTCAAGCTCTAAACCACCTCGATATGCTTCTTGATAAATTTGATCACCTTCAAAGATCTCAGGAAGCTATGCAAAGGACTTTGGATGAGCATTGTGCATACACCTCGAGTTAATTGGCTTACCTCCAAGAGCAAATCACTGCTCTCTCTACTCAAATGCAAGATTTGGCAAACTTGGACTAGCATCTTTGGCCATTTCAGTCAAAAAAAGGGGAGTAGTGTTAGCTTGAGGGAGAGTAGTAGCTTACTACTTTCGTAGTTTTATTTACATTGCTTTTTATAAGCTTTTAGTACTTTAGTTTAAAACTATGTTTTCTTTAGTATTTGTGTATCTTGGTTTTTATATCATTTATGATGCTTTTAGTTATCTATTGCCATTTGCTTTAGTTTCTTTAATGCGTCATATGCTTGTTGGACATGCAATTAGTTTTTGCATTGCACTTAATTGCTTGCGTGTGCGGGTGTTCATTTACTAGATAAATGTTCATTGTAGTCGTTTCTTAATGACTATTTATGTTTGATCAAGTTATGCTATATGTTTATATCTCAATTGGTTTTACTTGATCACATTTTACTTGCTCTATGTACATGCATTGAATTCTACTTGTCTCGAACTTAATGAAGTTATTTGTTATATGCAAATGTTTCAGGATACAGGTATATATGGTGTAAGTTTTTCACAGGTTTTAGATTTAGGTGTGAGTGAGTTTTGCCTCTGTTACCAAACTCAAGTTTTAAGTCTAGAGTATGTTTAGGGGTTTTGTCATGAAATAGCCAAAGAAGGAGATTGTAAAGTTGTGATTTACAACTATGTTTTATATTGGCTTTTATTTCGTGTCAAATTTGATTGCATTTTGTTCAATCTTTTCCCCGTATGTTTGTGGGATTTTATGTAAGGGTTAAGTGTAAGAGTTTGGCAAAGAATTGTGAAGACAGTGAAGTTCACGATTGGCTCGTGACTAGCTTGCAAGTGGACAACCCGCTAAAGGCCACGTGAGAAGCACATGCTGGAATCTGAGCAGTCTTTTGCCAGACGGTATTTCGCAACTTAGGCCAAGTCTCAAGTGACCAGTGAAACTCTCTGCCTGGAACTTTTTAAAGCGTGTTTTTCTCATTTCTTTACCAACACTATATAAGCCCACATTACCCACAAAATTGCAAGGAGACTTTTACAGAGAAAACCCTAGCAATACACTTGAGAGTTAAAGATTGTAAACCTACAATCATCTACACAATTTCTCTTAATTTTCCTGTACTCCTACCTTTCCAATCTCAAATCCTTGAGAGCTTCTTAGCTTAAACACTTATCTCACCCAATCTAAGTGTTAAGAGAAGTTTTGGTACATGTGAGAAGTATTGGAAGAAGCCATCGATTAGCGGATGCAATTTGCAGCTAATTGCGGGATTTGGATAACTAGTGAAGATATGGTTTGGTAAAGCTTGTTGGTAGCTGGAACTTGAAGGGTTTAAGTATATCTGGTAGATTAGGCTTGGAGGGTCTTTTTGATATTCGTGTACTCCAACTTTATTCACCAGTGAATCAATTTGGCTTGGAGGGCCACGAAGAGGTTTTTCGCCAAGTACTTCGGTTTCCTCTTCAATAACACGTCTCGATATTATCATGTATTTGCATTTCTCTTTCTTTACTCTTTAAGCTTTACTTTTAATTGTTTGTAGTATTTGCTTATGCCTTAGAGAGTGGTTTCAGTTTCATTGCGTTACCCTTATTATGCTCTCCCTTCCTTCATTTTTGCCCAAATTGGGTTGATCCCAAAACAATGGGCTCCACCTCATTCACTTTTCTCTTCCATTGTACAAGCAAACAAAGGAAATAATATTCCTTCCTTCCTTCCTTTTCTCTTATTTTCTCTTCCCTTCTCCCATTTACAAACATAGCGTTAAGCAGCTAAAACTACAACCGATCAAGGATATTGTGAGGGAGGAAAATCTTGGTGCTCAATCGGAGTGTTTCTTCTCTTTCATAGTTTCACTACATTTTTATTTCCTTTTCTTTCCTTCATTTTCTCTCGTTCACTGTTTTTTTTTTTTTTTTTTCTTTCTTTCATTTCCTCAGCAGATAGAGCTCACTGAAATCAAAGACAAACTTCCGGTTAACTTGTATGACTTGTGTTTCAAGTTGAAGAAGAGGTGAAATGAATGAAGCGTAGTTTGGTCTCATTGAAAAAAGAAAAAAAAAAATATATATATATATATATATATATAAATTGTCGCCTCTACCAACACATGTAAAAGCAATAGATAAACTATTTTTAAAGGAATCGTTAATGTATGGAACATGATTCCAAATTAGAATAATAAATCTAATAAAATTAAAATATAGTGCAAGCGTTGCTTTTGGGCTATTTGCCTATTTTGATTGTGCTTCATGAGATCCAAAGTTTCACTGACAAACGCCACGCGGCGTACATAGTAAAAGTTTTTCTTCTCTTTTTTTGGAAATAAATGTGTACATATATACGTAACCAAAAAAAAGTGTACTTTGCAATGCGTGGTATTTATGGGTCTTAAATACCCTAATAATAAATCTAATTACAACTATTAAAAAAAATCTAATTACAATAATAATATTTAGTGTTCAAAACAAGTAAAGTATCTTTTTTATTACTAAAAGGTCTGACTAAGAGGTGACTTTATTATTTGTTAATAAACTATTTATAAAAGTTTTGATATCATTTTTGAATAATATTAAAATCAAAAATTATTTTACAACATTTTTACAAACAATTGATGTGACAAATTCTTATTAGTTTTAATACGAGTCCACCACTAACATCATATTTATGTTTACCAATAATTATTTGAAAAATACTAAAGTCACATCAGCAATTTGTAAAAATGTTGTAAATTAACTTGTATTTGTAGCATTTCTCATTATTTTTACGAAAAATATAATATTGATTATCTTTTTTTATAGTAAAAATCCAAATGTACTTTATTTTTTAATACTTCATTAATTAACTCGTACTAGTACTTAATATGGCCCCCCCTCCCTTTCTATGGATATGCCACTCACCCAAAGGGCAATATCACAGGGAAGCCCCCTAGGGAATATGATACATGGTTCTAAACCCCTCTATACACGCGGGGGAATCTACTAGGTGAGCAAACCTATCCATCTAAGCAGTCTAAAGAGAAGGAAAAGAAAACTTTTGTGAGGAAAGAAATAGAAAACAAAAGGCCAAAGAGACTGGCCGAGGAAAAAAGTACCTAAGAATAAAAGAACTTACGAAAATAAAAAAAAGAGTCACCTCAGGAGTTTCTTGAAAGTTTGAAGATTTGGAAAATGGGAGAAATAAATCCCCCAAGCGTCTTATATAGGAGGCAGAGTTGGGCGGGAGTTACCCCGCTTGAATTTCGAGGAAAAATACCAGCCGTAGGATCTCCATCTCACCATAGGACATGGTGGACAAGGCGCCGCGTGGAGCATTTAATGAAGCGTTGCGAACTTCGAAGCATCAGGAATAGTTATAGGACATGCGAAGCAACGTTCTCACGTGGGAAAAACAGGGAAGCGTGTGGAACCAATCATCCAAGGTCAAAACCCCATTTTTTCTCCTCAGACAAGACGAAAAAACTAGAATTTTAAGGGGCTATTGTGGGGTACAGAAATTTGATAAGGTAATATTACCATGTGTCATACCCGAGGTCGAGGAGGCCAATACAGTTTCAAGGAGATCATACCTTTGGAAGGTAAGGCTGAAGGGGCGAAACATGGTCACGTCAGTGGCACGTTACCAGAAGAGGTCATACTGCAGAGAAAGAGTTTCAGAGAGGGGGTTAGCCTTGACGTGACTGAAGGGATGGTATCTACCATCACATTTAATGCATCTTACCAAACCTCTTTGCCGCATTTATGTGGAGAAGACCCCTAAACAATACTACCTTAGTTGCTACAACTCACAGAAGGTTTGGAAGGGTGTTTGATGGGACAAGCACTCGAGTATTGACCTACATGATCAACAAATGGGGGCCAAGATCAGCCAAAAAGGGCTATATAATGTAAGAAATTCTCCAGAGAGAGGGGATTGGAGAATCTGTAGAAAAAATGTTATAGCATAAAGAATTGAAATTATAGTCAAGTCCTAGAGTAATATATTCAAGAATTACTCTCCTCGGACTTTGCTAAGGAAGAATTTCTTTGCAACAAGCTTGTTTTTCTCTGTTTTTCCTTGCTTTCTTACCATCTTTGGTCCATTGTGAGCATTGTCCAATCCATTGAAGCCTAGTTTTCAACCCACTCTCTAAAAATTCATTATGTTGGGCTCTTTGGACCTGAGTCCTTTTACCTTTGGGGCTTAGGAATCAAAACCTGCCTTACAATACTTAACTATTACATTGAGGTTACTGCTTAAATATGCTTTCAATTATTATCTTTTAATTATTGAATTCAAGGTTTTTCATTTAAATATGCACTTGAGTTTTAATTATGCAAACTCCCTTTATATTTTTAAGGCACCCCTTTTATATTTGTAAAATTGTAATTTACAACTATGTGTTTTGTTGGCTTTTATTCCGTGCCAAATTTGATTGTAATTATGTTCAATCTTTTATACCCTGTACCATTTGTGGCATTTCATTATAAGGGTTGTGTGAGAGAGAGAGTGTGTGTGAAGACTCAAGACATGAAGACTAAAACTGTTTTCGCGGGTATCTCGCGACTAAGCATCTTGCGAAATGATGCATGTGCCCTGCACATGACTAAAATGCGAAGAGTCAGGACAGGATGAAGACAACTGTGTTTCGCGAGTAGCTCACGAGTAAGGCCTTCCCATGAGACACCTGCGAAACATTCTGTTTTGCCAAACTGTACTATCTGATACACACTTTCTATACCCACACTATATATACCCACATTACCCATAAATGTTGAGGAATGCTTTTGAGAGAAAACCTTAACCACAAATCTTGAGAGTTAGAGATTGTTATACCCACATTTCTCTACATAATTGCTTGTGGATTTTCCTCAACTCCTATCTCTCCATTTCCATACTATTGAGAGATTGATGGCCTAAACACTTACCACACCCTTTCAGAGTGTCAAGTGAGCTTTTGGTGCTGCTGGGAAGCATTGGAAGAAGCCAGGCTTTGGCGGATGCAATCGAGCATATTGCAGGATCCGAAAAGCTAAACAAGATATGGTTTCGAGAAGTCTTGTTGGAGTAGGAGCTTGGAGGGCTTAGGTACATCGAGTATATTAGGCTTGGAGGGTCTCTTGCTAACTCATGTATCCCAATTGATTGTCTAGTGGATTGATTACTGCTTGAAGGGCGGCGGAGAGGTTTTACGTCAAGGACTTTGGTTTCTTCTTCGATAACACATCGCTATGTTGTCTTTGTGTTTGCATCCTTCTACCCTACTCTTTTTCCTTTCATTTTACTGTTGTGTTATTATGAATATGGATTAAAGTAGCTTGTTTGTTTATCAGCTCGCATTTACTCTATTCCGCACTTAGTATAAGTTAGAGTAAAATCAATCGAGCCGTAATTTTAATTTGGGGGTCTAAATAACTATTATGTTTTCACACATTTTAGAGCATTCAATTGGTATCAAAGCGGGTGCACTAGCTGCGGTTTAATTACCTTAGTGCGATCCTTGACCCCGTTTAAGATGGACCGATCTCAATCTTTAAATGTTCCACCATATTTTGATGGTAGCAACTCTGCCTTTTGGAAAGTCCAGATGAGGGCATTCTTGTGTTCAATTAATGATACTGTTTGAGATGTAGTAGAAGTAGGATGGACTAGGCCGGAGGCCGCTAAATTCACTTAGGATAAGGCAGCTCTTGTGGCAGCTAACGCTAACAGTAAAGCTTTGAATGCAATTTTTTATGGTGTTTCTCCAAATGATTTTCACAAGATTTCACACATAACAGTTGTCAAGGAGGCGTGAGAGATATTGGAGACCACCTATGAAGGCACAAAGAAGGTGAAGGATACTAAGTTGCAAATGCAAACCACCCGATTTAAAGAGCTAAAAATGAGTGAAGACGAGTTATTCAACTCATTCTATAACAAGTTGAATGAGGTGGTTATTGGCAAGTTCAACTTGGGTGAGAAGACGGATGACTCAAAGATAGTGAGGAAAATCCTTCGATCATTGTCGGAGAGCTTCCGAGCAAAAGTCACAGCTATAGAGGAAAGTAAAGATTTGGATGAGATCAAAATTCAAGAGCTCATTAGATCTCTCCAAACATATGAGCTAGGACTGCCTTCTCATAAGTCGAGCAAATCTCTTACTCTTAAAACCATCACCGAGAGAATGGATGATTCCTCCAAAGAAGATGATGTGCAAAAGGAGGTAGTATTCCTAGCAAAGAACTTCCAAAAATTTTTGAAGATGAAGAATAGTGGGAAACCATTCAGCAGAGGGAAGTTTTCATCCTTAAAAGGTGATAGGAAGGAGTTTAAGAAGAAAGATGGGAAGGATACTCAATCCTCTCAAGGCATTGTGTGTTATGAATGCAATAGCCATGGACATCTCAAGAAAGAATGTCCCAACTATCTAAGAGGGAAGGGAAAGGTGTATGCCACTACTCTTAGTGATTCAGACTCTTCTAATTCAGATTCAGATGAAAACTGTGACAGAGAAGGAAATTTCTCTACATCCATGACTATTGCATTCGTGGAATCTTTGAATGATTTGAGTGTGCTGGTGAAAGAGCTTGGTGAGCACACTGAATTGAAGTCAATAGGGATAGTTGAGGAATCTGATGATGAGGAAGAAGAAGAAACAGTGGGACTGCAAGAAACCTACAATTCCCTCCTTGAGAAGACTAGTGAATATGCAAAAGTGGCTAAGGCAGCCATTAAAAAGATGAAGAGAGCAAAACAAGATTATAGAAGTCTTCTAGTGCGATACAAGGAAACCAAATGTGAAATGGAGACTCCGAACGGAGAGTTAACCAAAGCTTATTCAAAGATCAAATTTCTTGAGCTTGAGGTGGTTCAAGCCAATGCTAAAGTAGAGCGAGTTTCCTCCAAGAAGCTTGATGAAGTACTTGCTCATCAGAAACCTTTCTCCAACAAAAGCGGATTGGGATACATCGGAGAGAGCAGTTCGGCTGCCAATATATCCAAGGAATTGAAGTTTGTGAAAGCCAAGGAACCGATGGTAGCTACCACTGCTGTTGAAAAAGTGAATGTGGAAAAGAAGAGGAATGTGAATGACCAATAAGTGCTAATAAAGCCTCGTAACCAAATGTTTATGCCATCATTATGGAATTTAAGGACACACCAGACCAAATTGTCATAAGCTGAGGACATTGAAGAATGCAAGTGATCATAGGTCAAGAGGACCAAGAAATGACAAAAGGAATTGGGCTGTTGAGCAAGTAAGAGGTCAAGATGGTGATTCCGAAGTGATGGATGTGATGAAAATGATTGATGCATTCACCACCTATTTAGCAAGCTTCAACAGAAGGTTTGAAAGCCATAACATTTGTACCCAATCCTTTAGGGATATCACCCAAAACGCACGTGTTGTATGGGTGAAGAGGGGTACTCATGCATAAGCATTACAACATGTCCATGCATTAATACTTCCTATACTTTGTGACTTTGATTGGTTGTATGCTTTTTGTTTTTGTCCCAGCATGGGTTGAAAATTGTGCTTGTTTTGTATTTCAAATGTTTTTACATTTGTTGATCTTACTTTACTTGTTCTGTTTTTGAGCGTGCTCAAAAAAAATTCAAAAACCCATAAAAATTGAAAAATCTTCAAAAAGTTTAATCGCTTATATTGTGTATATTACATGTGAGTTTGGCCTAGTACCTTTGTACTAATTGTGTAGTTCATTTACGAGTTAGCTTGTTATGTATGCACATATATCTGTGTAGGAGAAATCTTGAAAACTATGAGTGATTGTTGTAAATAAATCTTCAAGCTTGTCATTAATAATTGGTCAATAGTCTTGTTAGTCTTGATACTTGCATAGACTTGTATCTATATATTTTCCCACTTTACTTTTATGTTTTTGCAATAGAGCTCACCAAATGTAAATCTCCAAATGAAAAGAGATAATGAGCTGCAAAAGCCTGTCGCACATACTAGTATTTGACTAGGAAAAAGGAAAAACGACTTTTGAATTAAAATGTATGGTGCTCAAAAAGCCAAATGCTAAATCTCAATGTTGACATATAAAAAATTTCAAGCACCAATCTCAAAAAGAGATGTATTATCCAAAAAGGATCATATGTTATGATTTATGCAAAAGCCAAATGAAAACCTTCTTTGTTTTGTAATCATTTTCTTGTGAGAAGTCATATCTGCTCATTACTATAATTGAGATAGTCCACTTGACTGAGTACCAGTTGTGTATGACTTGATTGAATTGATCATTAAAGCTTCACTCTGGTCTAAAGACTATTCCACATTTGATACTCACCCACAACACAAGACTTTGTTCAAACAATGCTTATCTCATTTGTGTGATTGTACATGTTCAAATGCAATGTGTATGCTCAATTACTTGTCGATCAAACCTAAAAAGATTTCTGAGTTTTTTATATGTTTTTGAAAGTGATTTTATACTTTCTTGCTTTTAGTTTTTGTTCAAAATGCATTTTTGTGTTTTTCTTCAAAAACTGGTTTAGAGGCTGTTTCGTGAGAATCTCGCGACTTAGAGCTTCCCGCGAAATGTGCTTAAGGGAAATTAAAAAGTCACATTTTCATACATAGAGTCTCGCTACTGCTTTGTGATTATTTCGCAACTAAACTCTTCTCGCGAAATGTTTTTAGGCAAAAACTGGAAATTTTTTAATTTCATACAGAGGCTATCACGACTGTTTTGCGACTAAAAGCTTCTCGCGAAAGCTTCAGTGTGTCTCGCGACTAATATCGCGACTACCTAATCCACAAAAAACGCGTGTTTCCAGTTTTTATGTAGTAGATGTGACATATTTTCAAAATCACTTCACTTCCCTTGCACTACCTCTCTCGAACCCCTTTCAACCCAAATCTCATTTTCTTTCAAAAACCCATCTTTTTCAAAATAATCTCTGCTCAATCACTTCAAGGTATGTGTTTTTAACACTCTTTTCATCTTTTCTACTTAGATTATGTAGATTTTAGCTTAGGGTTTTGAAAATTGGGAATTTTCGAAAAAGGGGTTGGGGTTCTTATTTTTTGTGAAAATTTTTTCAAAATTTTGATTGGGCTGAGTCCCATTTGCTGTGTTTGTATCTGTGTTGGTCCTTTGTGGCAATCTAAACATGTATTGAGGCATTTTCACTTATGTTCATGCATTGTTCATCGGTGTAGTGCATTGTTGCTATGTGTTTGACAGAATATCCGTGTGACATCTTTGTGTTGTAATGGACTCAAATGAGTTTCATTGCTTGGGTTTACTCTTGATTAAACATGTTTGACATGTTTTGGTCATCGGGTGTGTGTTTTACACATTTTGCCCAATTTGTGCCTCAATGCCATGCCATGCATCACTTATGCACACACTAGGTACCCACTAGGCACACCTCATGCTACACTCACATGCATCAACTTATGCACACACATGCACAGTCACTTACTTCATGCATTATGCTTCTGTTTACATTGTTTATCACTGATAGCATGCTGTTTTTAGTCTATTATATTATGTTTTAAGTATTGTTACCTTGGTTTTGGACTAACTTGAATCTAATCAAGTTTTATGGTCTGTTTTGCGTTGGTTGCACATGTTTCCTTTCTCTATTGTCTGTGTACATGTGCAGATATCTCCATTTAAGACTTTAGCAGTGAAAGGGGGCAATAACAAAGGAAAGGAGCCTGTGATTGATGTTGATAACCTCACACCAAAGCCAAAGAGGACTCAATCATCAATAGGAATTTTTTATCCAAACTATTTCAGATCCTATGCTGCATCTCAGAACTTTGAGAACTACTTTATGGAAGCTCTATTGTTAGTTGAAAGGGCTGTTAATCAGCCATCTCTCCTTGACACCATGATTCCAAAATGGTTTACCACCAAGGATTGGAACTTTCTACTTTCCAATCTTGATGACGTATATGAGAACTTGGTGAAAGAGTTCTATGCCAATGCCATTGTTGATGGAGAGGAGCTAAAGTGTTGGGTTAAAGGAAAGAGTTTCTCAATAACAGCGGTTTATCTGGCGGAGATACTACACATTAACCTGCCAATACTCCTTACCCCACTGGTATATGATGAGCTGAATCCAGATGAGGAGGTTCTTAAGGTAGCTTTGGGAAACAATTTGGAGTTCACATCAAATGGAAAGTCAATAAGTGTGGCCTCTCTATCTCCCGAATTGAGGCTGCTCACGATGATTATGTTTAGCAACCTTTATCCCTTGTCAAGTACTGGGTACATGAATCTTGGTCGAGCATTATTCTTGCATGATCTGATCACTGATGAGGAGATTGATGTGTGTTCTCATATTTTTCACATCTTGGCAAAAACGGCTGAACAGACTGCTTTAAGGAACTATCTTCCTTTCTGTGGCCTTATCTCAAAGATTTTGAAGCTCAAAGGCGTGCATCCCCCAGAAGATGAGCATCCATATCCTCAACCAAGTCCAATTAACATACGTATACTCCATGCTAGTATGAGTCACACCAAAAAGAGTACCAAGCAAGAAAGTCATGCTACTCCAGGAAGTTCAAGCTCTACCCCTCATGCCTATGATGAACAGCTAGACAATATCATGGTTGCACTTCAAGAGATTAATACCAAAATATCTGGTCTAGCTACCATCATGCACTCCAGCACATTCGCTTCGACATAAAGTTCACATCTTTCTAGACTCAAATGGACCAAATTCAAAGGAAGCTAGAAGAACATAGAGACTAGCTATTCCATGACAAAAAGGGGGAGATGGTGTCGTTGATAGGGGGAATGTAGTGATAGGGGGAGGAGAAGCTAGAAGCTGGCTGCTGTTTGATTTGCTGCATTTTGTTTACAGTTTTTTTACTGCTTTCTTTTAAAACTTTGATACTCTGTTTTTTAATTTCAGTTTATATTCAGTTTTTTGCATTTATCTCAATGCTTTGTAGCATTTTTTTTTTGTACTTTTAAGATATTGCTAATATGTCTTAAGTACCTCACTCTTGTGCCCTAGTAGGATCTTGTTTCCTAGATGCAAATACTTCGAGTATTTTGCATTGGTTGAGTGTTGGATATGCAATTGATCATTATGATTGGTCTTCATTGCATTGCATGTTCGGATGAGCATTTACTTGCTAAATGTTCATTGTAGTCATTCTTTAATGACTGATCTTATTTGATCAAGCTAGCTCACATGATGTATTATGTTTACAAACTTAATCGCATTTTACTTGTTCATGTACGTATCTTGTGTTCAACTTGTCATAAGCTTAATGAAAGTTTTGTTTGTGTACAAGTGTTTTAGGTTACAGGTATATACGTGCAAGTGCTTCGTAGCTTCTAGATTAGGTGTGAGTGAGTTTTGCCACTGTTTCCAAACTCACGTTTAAGTCTAGAGTCTATTTTAGGGGTTTTGTCATGGAATAGCCAAATGGGAAGATTGTAAAGTTGTAATTTACAACTATATGTTTTGTTGGCTTTTATTCCGTGCCAAATTTGATTGTAATTATGTTCAATCTTTTATACCCTGTATTATTTGTGGGATTTCATTGTAAGGGTTGTGAGAGAGAGAGAGAGAAAGAGAATGTGAAGACTTAAGGCATGAAGACTAAAACTGTTTTCGTGAGTATCTCGCGACTAAGCATCCCACGAAATGATGCATGTGCCCTGCACATAACTGACATAACTGAAATGCGAAGAGTCAGGACAGGATGGAGACAACTGTGTTTTGCGAGTAGCTCACAGGTAAGGCCTTCCCATGAGACACCTGCGAAACATTCTGTTTTGCCAAACTGTATTATCTGATACACACTTTCTATACCCACACTATATATACCCACATTACCCACAAATGTTGAGGAATGCTTTTGAGAGAAAACCTTAACCACAAATCTTGAGAGTTAGAGATTGTTATACCCACATTTCTCTACACAATTGCTTGTGGATTTTCCTCAACTCCTATCTCTCCATTTCCATACTATTGAGAGATTGATGGCCTAAACACTTACTACACCCTTTCAGAGTGTCAAGTGAGCTTTTGGTGCTGCTGGGAAGCATTGGAAGAAGCCAGGCTTTGGCGGATGTAATCGGGCATATTACAGGATCTAGAAAGCTAAACAAGATACGGTTTCGTGAAGTCTTGTTGGAGTAGGAGTTTGGAGGGCTTAGGTACATCGAGTAGATTAGGCTTGGAGGGCCTCGTGCTAACTCATGTATCCCAACTGATTGTCTAGTGGATCGATTACCGCTTAGAGGGCGGCGGAGAGGTTTTACGCCGAGGACTTCGGTTTCCTCTTTACACATCGTTGTATTGTCTTTGTGTTTACATCCTTCTTTCCTACTCTTTTTCCTTTCATTTTACTGTTGTGTTATTATGAATATGAATTAGAGTAGCTTGTTTGTTTATCTGCTCGCATTTACTCTATTCCACACTTAGTATAAGTTAGAGTAAAATCAATCGAGCTGTAATTTTAATTTTGGGGTCTAAATAGCTCGTGTTTTCATACATTTTAGAGCATTCAATATTAGTTGCGTAATTATCTAACATATTCTATTCAATTAATTTAGGACTTACATATGATTTTTTTTAATTATAAAAACTTAATCTTACGCACTATGCATTCATTATATAACTTAAAGTAAAAGGTTACTTCGTTTAAAAAAATATAGAGTAAAAGATTACTTTGTTTTTATTATCTATTTAATTTTAATTAATATAAAATTATTATTTTTTTATTTTCATTAATTAACACATAATTCTTGATTAAACTGTTCATCGCACGGGCATAATACTAGTACATATAAGGTTAAAATGCAAAACTGACCCTCTAAGTTTCTTTAAATTTCATTTCAGTCCTTTAACTTTGCTTTCGTTCATTTTAGTCCTCTAAATTTGTTTTTGTTCATTTCAGTCCTCTAAATTTCAGATTTATTCAATTAAAGCATTTCCATTAATTTTTGTTAAAATTTTTTGAAAAAAAAATCTGGAAAATATTTTTCAATCATTAATTGAATATTTTTTTAATTTAAAAAATTTGAAGGATCAGTTTTATATTTTATCCTATATATAAATTGTGGTCTCTACCGACATGTGTAAAAGCAATAGATAAACTATTTTTAAAGGCATCTTTAATGTATGGAACATGATTCCAAATTCGAAAAATAAATATAACTAGTCGCTAACCCGTGCGATGCACGGGAAAACTACCAATTTTTTTAATTAAAAATAAATAAAAATTAAGATAAACCTCCAAATGATGTGATATTAGCTATTGGAATTCAAAATCGATTCTCTAGCAGCACATTCTTAGTAAATGGAAGTTTCACTGGGTGAGCAAGTTCCAAGTCCTAAATGAATTCATTTATTCATTTATTGAGTGGATATCAGTATGGGGTCTTGGCTTTTTTAGGTGGTAGATCTTTGGCTACTTCAACATCAATCTAGGGGAGCTTTGATTAGAGTGGTGGGTCAAACTCCTCTAATGAACCCAGACTTAGCCAAATCCATTTATTAGTTTGGAGCATCTTGTGGTAGGCGATGCGTTCAAATTTTCACCTCTTTAGTAGTATAGTATCAGTGAAGTCATATACATCTAGCAGTAAAATAACAATGAAGAAACCCACATTCAACACTAAAGCAATCACAAATTAGAAAGTAGAGGAACAATAACTTATTATGAATCTAGCAATAATAATGGTTTATGAGTCTAGTAGTAAGATATTAGTAAAATGATGTGACATTAGAATTGTAACAGTCATCAAATAATAACAAATATACATTTTTCTAGATTAAAAAAAATGAGACAAATAGCTCAGTCATTTGCTAGTGTGACAGTGTTGCAGCACTCCCAAATGACACATACACCACAGAATCATTTGGTTGCTTGTTTATCCAATCAAACAGCAACCCATTCTTGGACGAGTTACCTGATTGTGTTACTATCAAATAGCAAGATATTATCTAATCAATGTGTCGGCTGCATCATACCTTGCATGTCCATATGTCCATGCGTTTGAAGACAAAAATAATGTTGTTGAGCAATACAATATTCAAATATGAAAAACTAAACAACATTATGCTCAAGGGCATTTATAAAATTTTAACAATGTTAAGCTACACTCTACAATTTTCTGTTTGTGTTGAAAAAAGTTTTAAACACTTGGATCACATGGGCTACAAAAAATCTACCCACACCAATTTCGCTAAGGTAGCATAGCATCCTCAACTTGAGTGGTAATATGGTAAATATAAGGTTTAACATACACAGAAGAAGAATAGCATTTAAAGTTAGTATATGATCATGATACCAGTCACCCCAATTAGCCCCACTGATTTCCAGATTAGCTATTAAGTAAAGTCAAGCATCTAATAATGTAAATGATGCATAATTGATGCTGAACATGCAATTGTTTTTCCTTGTTTTAGATAATAATGATACTTAAATACTGACATCTAAATGCTTCAGCACACTTCAGGTTACATTCAAAGGAAAACAATATTGGAGGGGGGGGGGGGGAAGGAGCAGTTCTAAAGTTCTAAACCAAAAAACATGCCGATACGCGTGATGAAAGAGAAGAACTTAATAAATGTAACTTGCCTCTTCCCGTTACACTCTATAAACAAACAAATAAATTCAGAACAGGGATAAAAACATAGTTGCTGAACAAAAAAGGGAATGGAATTATATGAGAAATTCTTGGGACACGACTTAATATCTATTCACACAAAAAAAATTCAAATTGATTATCACCATTTTAATATCTATTCAAATTAATTATCTAAGTGTGTGCACAAACTCAATTACAGATACAAAGAGAAACACAGCTAAAACTACAATTCAATCAACTCTAGAATACAAAACAGAAATCAATGAAGCTGGGGTAAAAAATTTCAAAAAGGTTGGCTACATGGGTTTGTAAAGATACAAAGAGAAACATAGCTAAAGCTACAACTCAATCAACTCTAGAATACAAAATAGGCTGGAGTAAAAAATAAACCATGAAGCTGTATGCTAAATCTGATATAACTAAACTAAAATTCAAAAAAAGCTAATAAATCCACACTAAAAAATTTCAGAAAGGTTGGCTACATGGGTTTGCAAAGATACAAAGAGAAACACAGCTAAAACTACAACTTAATCAACTCTAGAATACAAAATAGGCTGGAGTAAAAAATAAACCATGAAGCTGTATGCTAAATATGATATAACTAAACTAAAATTCAAAAAAGCTAATAAATCCACACTAAAATAGTTAGAAATTAGATGCACATAGATTATCACAGAGGCAAATGAATACTATACCTTTAACCCTGATTCGAATGGAGGAAAAGAATGAAGAGAAAGGCAAGAGCAATAAACCTAGAAATTGAACAGCCGTGAATAAAAATAAAAATAAAGACTAATAAGAATCAACTATTTATAAGATAATAGTTATAGAGTCCTAATAGTTATAGAGTTCGGATTCAAAAAAAATAAAATAAATATATTATAGAGTTCTAATTAAATTTGTTTATTAGATACCTTTGGGCCGATTTCGATGAGCTGGGTTGGGGGTATTTCCGACCGACGCAGTTGATGGGCCATGGGCTGGATGAGACCCACAGCATATTGGGCGCCGTTTCTGGGTTGTAGAGGTTGCATGTGGGTGGTCTGAGGAAGGAGCTCGACCTTTGTTCGATGTTTGTGGGTTTGTGGGTACAGTGGCCATGATGGGTTATCTGTGGCCATGGGCTTGATGAGACCCACGGCAAATGGGGGGCCGTTTCTGGGTTGTATAGGTTGGATGTGGGTGGTTTGTGGCAAATCGGTGGTTTGAGGAAGGAGATCGAGGCTTCGATTTGTGGGTATGGTGGGTCTGTATATGAGATGCGATGCTTGATTTGCTGTTGGTTGCAAGTTTATGGGTCTGATCAAGGAGGAGCTGGTAGAGGACTGAGGAAGAACATGGGGATGGCTGGTAAAGGACTAAGGAAGAAGAAGATGGGAATGGCAGACCATTGTGAAAGGGAAAGGCAGAGCTTACATTTTTTTTGTTGGTTTTATTTTTTTTAGTGTTGGGTTTATGACATTTTTTTTTTTTAAATATTGTGCGATGCACGGGATAATTAAATAAAAGGACAATTAACCAACATCATGTTAAGGTAAAAGAATTAGTGAGAGACTGATTTGCCCACCAAGAATTTAAAAGAAAAAAAGATTGATATAATAAAATCTAAGAAATTTAGAAATAAAAAAATTGGGTTAATAATATGCATATTATAGACAATTTGCTAGTTAGCGTTTAAAAAAAAAATGGATCTGTCATAATTAAATAAAATACAATGGGAATAAATATTTAACTTTTATGCTTTTCTATAGTTTAGAAGTGTTGTCTAACGTAGAATGTTATTGGATTGTAAGAAAGATTTTTATAAAATGTTAATACCATATATATATATGCTTATATTGTCAATGTCTCACTACAGGTGCATAGTTACTGAAACCTACAAAGTAATTTACAATTCTTAAATTAATAAAGCAAAATTTCCAAAAGTTATATATATGTACACACTCAAAACTAATATAAACTACAAAGATAAAAACAAATCTTATTTAGTCTATTAATAACAATATAAACAATTCAAAATATGGAACATTATCAAATTTATAACACATAATTCCATTATCTTTTACGTTGAATCCAAACAAATGATTAATTGAAATTAATTCAAACAAATAATTAATCAACCAAAAATCAAAACTTTAATTAAGAAAACAAAAAAATCACATAAACCCAAAATAAAAATTCTCAATAAAGCAAAAACATATAAGGTAAAGAATTAAAATCAACCTACTAAGACGCAAATACCAAAAACCCCAAAACTTAAACCTTCCAAATTTTATAGAATCTCAAAATTCTACTTCAAAACCAAACAAAACCTTTCAAATTCAAAAAATTCATATATAATATACCAAAAAAAAATTTACCACACCTTGGGTTAGAAGACATAGCAGCTTTGATTTTTCTCCAAAAAAATAGAGATACTTCATCTGTCATATACAATATAAAATCATTATTAGAACTTTCAACCCAAAAACCAAACCCACAAAAACACTATCAAAATATAGAGATTAACCCAAATACTTAGAAGAAAATAAATTCTAAACATAACAAAACAATAAGATAGAATGAAAATTTCAGGCACATATGAAAGCAAAAAAAAAGACAAAACCTACTATTTTTTTTTTTTAGTTGAGTCTCTCTCCTTCTTATTTTTTTAATTTTAAAGTGAAGTTAAGTTTAGGGTTTTGAGATGACAATTGTTAGGGTTTTAAGGAGAGAAGAGAGAGTCCTACCAGGAGTCTAAATAATATAAACAATTCAAAACATGAAAAATTATCAAATTTATAACACCTAATTCCATTATTTTTTACGTTGAATCCAAACAAATAATTAATTGAAATTAATCCAAACAAATAATTAATCAACCAAAAATCAAAACTTTAATAAAAAAACAAAAAATCACATGAACCCAAATAAAAATTCTCAATAAAGTAAGAACATATAAAAATTTACCACACCTTGAGCTGGAAGACATAGGTTGCAGCTTTGATTTTTCTCCAAAAAATAGAGATGCTTCATCTGCCATATACAATATAAAATAATTATTAAAATTTCAACCCAAAAACCAAACCCATAAAAACACTATCAAAATATAGAGATTAACCCAAATACTTAGAAGAAAATCAATTCTAAACATAATAAAACAATAAGATAGAATGAAAATTTCAGGTACATATGAAAGCAAATAAAAAAGATAAAACCTACGTTTTTTTTTTTTTTTTTTTACTACGTGAGTCTCTCTCCTTCTTATTTTTTTAATCTTAAAGTGAAGTTGAGTTTAGGGTTTTGAGACGGTAATCGCTAGGGTTTTGTGATAACTTGATGTAGGATAGAATTTACAATTTAATTTTTGTAATTATGCAAAAAACGTTATTTTAGGTCTAGGTGATTTATTTCCTTGTTTTTAGGTTCTTTTAATGTTTTTTTAGGTCAAATTTGGTTCCTATTATGGTTAGGTATTAATTATGGCTTATTTTAGAATATATTTTCTTGTCCATCAAGTTTTATGGGGCCCTTAAAATAAAAAGAATCTAAAATAAAAAGAAAAAGAAAATAGTGATGATGTGAAAAATTGTGAGAGATGCAAAAAACGTTATTTTAGGTCTAGGTGATTTATTTCCTTATTTTTAGGTTCTTTTAATTTTTTTTAGGTCAAATTTGGTTCCTATTATGGTTAGGTATTAATTAGGGCTTATTTTAGAATATATTTTCTTGTCCATCAAGTTTTATGAGGCCCTTAAAATAAAAAGAATCTAAAATAAAAAGAAAAAGAAAATAGTGATGATGTGAAAAATTGTGAGAGTTTCAGAGGCTTCAATTTTATATATATATATATTGTGGGTGAGAAAGCCCGACGCCACAGGATGGGCCTGAGGCCCAGTTCAAATACGACTCACTGTCCGAAGAGGTTAAATGTATCAATGCTTTGCCACCCTGGATGAAGCGAGCCCATAAGGAACAAACGCTCTGTCCGAAGACAACCTGGTTGTGCCGAAGGGACCCTACCCAACGGAGCTGCCCAGAGCTTGATCGAGTGGACATGCTAAAGATCTCCCTGCCAGGGCTGATCTTCGGACCTGTCTAAACTGCGTAACTATCATGAAATGTCTTGCCAATAAAGCTGCCACCGCCACATTTAATGCACTGCAGCAACTTTCCTGGCCGCATTTATGTGGAGAAGACACCCGAACAGTGTGTCTCCACCCACCCCCACTCACTGCAGGTTAAAGCAAACGGCTGATGTGACTAGTACTCAAATGGGCGCCTAGATGGAGGACAAGTGTGCGGTGAAGATGGGAAAAGGGTGTATATATAAGGGAAGCAAGTCTTTCAGAGAGGGGAATTTTTTTTTGGCGAAGTCTTTAAATAATAAGTCTCTTCGGACTAAAGGAATTGGTCTTGTTGAAGATTGGACTCAATCTTTCTTTTTCTTCTTTCCTTATTGGTTTCGTTCATTTGGATCGTTGCTGAATCCATCACTAGCCCAGTTGTTTAACCCACCCTCTACAAATTTATTGTTGGGGATTTGGTGGGCTCACCATATAAAGAGTTGGTGTATGGCCCAACAAATTTTTACCCTACATATATATATATATATATATATAAAGTTAAAAGATAGTGCGAACGTTGCTTTTGGGCTATTTGCCAATTTTGATTGGGCTTCATGAGATTCAAAGATTCATCGACTCAATCAACTCCTCTTCTCTGTCATAAGACATTCGGACAAACGCCACGCGGCGTACATAGTAATAGTTTTTCTTTTCTTTTCTTTTTTTATTTTTTTTTATTTTTTGAAAATAAACGTGTACATATATACATATAAAAAAAATGTATTTTTTAAAATTTGTTTGGTACATGTGTTTAAATACATGTTTTTTGTTTTTAAATAATATTACACGTATTTTCATACTTTTTCACTCCTACTTAATTTCAAAAAATACAAATAATGTTGTTAGAACAACATTATTAAACGAGCCCTTAATATATGTATATCTATATTTTATACTAAGTTTTAATATCAAACATTCCCAATTAGTCAGGAATATGCGGTCATTACTAGTCTTAACTATGGGTCTTAACACCCTCAAAAAAAAAAAAAAAAAAAAAAAACTATGGGTCTTAAATAGCCTAATAATAAATCTAATTACAACTATAAAAAAAATCTAATTACAATAATGATATTTGGTGTTCGAAACAAGTAAAGTATTTTTTTTTAATTACAAAAGAGTCCAACTAAGAGGTGCCTTTATTATTTGTTAATAAATTAGTATTTTAAAAAGATTTGATATTAATATTGATTATCTTTTTTTATAATAAATTTTAAGAGTAAAAATCCGAATGTACCTTATTTTTTAATACTTCATTAATTAACTCGTCTTAGTACTTAACACAGCTTTGTAAAAATAATTGAAAAATGAAAAAGATAATTGTTTTTCAGACAACCAATTTTATACTCTTTCTTTCACCTTCTGATAGTTTCTCTCTCAGACACTACGGTGTCGCTAGAATCCTAGATCTTTCTCTCTCACACACTTCATTGTCTAGCTGATCTCTCTTCAAGACTCCAACCTCAACAATCAGATGCCGGAAAATACCCCCGTCGATTTGGATTCACCATCAATATATGATGAATTTCCTGATGATGATGACAATTATGCAGCTGATGATATGGAACTGGAAGAGGAAGATCATGGGGTAGAGGAACAGGAAGATCAAGTGGCTGAGGTGAGAGAAAGATTGATCCAAAGCTACATTCTTGCCAATTATTGCATTCTGGGTTTTTGTTTTTGTTTTTGTTTTTGTTTTATTGTTTCTATTTTTGAATAATAGACACAAGCACACACGCATGCACACACTTATTACTTGCATAACTTGGTACTTTGAATAACTGGGATTCTCCTGATGATGAAGCTAATATGGTACAGGAACAGGAAGATCATGGCGATGGGGTACAGGGTTTGCGACAGGTAAGCGATATTGTTAGAAAGCTATATGCTTTCCTTTCTTGTGGCATTCTGGGTGTTTCTCTTTTTTAGTTTAGTGGTGGTCCCTCTCATCATGTCCCAGCATCTATTCAAAAATACTATCTATTCCTTGTTTTGTCAAAAAAGCAATCAAAACAACTTTAATAAGAAAGGCATGTTTCATTATGTTCACTGTAAAAAATCTATCTTGGTTGGATTTATATTTTGAAAATCCTAGATTGAATTGCACATCCCCATTGTACATAACATGCACCATAATATTCATGCATAATCTCAAAGTTGGGGGGACAAAATTAAACTATATCCATTTTTGCATCTAAAATTTTACTACTTATTTTCTTTGAAAAACAGTAAATTATTACATAAGTAATTTTAGCTCTGGATGAATTTGAAAAATAACATTTTTTTTAATAACAATATTATTTCTTGGATCAAAGCTTTGAAACATTTCTTATTGCTAATTAGACATAAAATTGAATCTTTAGGTCATGATTTTATTTAAAAATTCATGATCTAAAGATGCAATTAAAGAATGCTATCTTTTGAAAATTTGATTCAGAAAGATGTGGATTTATAATTTGATATTAAAATTACAAGTTTATCCCAAATCATGTACATGTTGTACAATAACATTGCAAAAATCATTTGCTGCTTGGTATGTCTAAGTTTTTACATGAAGTTGAAGTTCTAAATGGGCTCTCCTCTTTTATAGGTTATGGAAGCATTGAGAAAGGATGGTCTAGCTTCATTCAATATCATCCTTGGAATTGCTTCCAATTGCACCAAAGGTTTGTGGAAGTACTTTTGTCAACATTGACTATTTATATGGTAGTACATTTATTATAATCGTTTTAGGAATAATTTACTTGGAAATTATGTTCCTTAATATCTTTTGGAATTTTTGAATTTAAGTCACATGATATTAACCCATTTTATGCTATCATAAAACCATTGGGTGTAATCTAGGTTTCATGGAAAATAATCACTATATTCCTTATTTCTCTTCTCTATAAATATTTTATCAATCTAAATGGCCATGCATTATAAACTTGACATTATATTGGGGTTACATCTTTGACAGGCCCTAAGTAACCTATAATCTGATGTTTTTCCCTCCTCCCCATATTTTGTTAATATGCATATCTTGGTGATGAGGCCATGGCTTGTCTAGTCTAAATATGATGCAATGATCACATTGTCAAGAATCAAAGTTGCCATGAAATGTTTATTGGTTTAACAATTATTTTGTTGAAGTTGTTGGTAGATTGAGTGATTGAATGAGAGAAAAGAAAAAAGAGGAATGTGGAAGCAAGAATTTAGGGTTTATATACTAGAGAACCCTAGCCCTAGACTAACCTGGGGTTAGAATGCATGCTCTACAAGTACATGGGCGTACAATAGGTTTGGGCTTTTAGTCCATGATCTAATTTGGGTTTCTTGGGCAATGATATCTCTAACAAATGTATACTTTTGTGTTCTATATTTTTCAAAATGGCTTGCCTTTCTTTTGCATAACGTGGAAGCTAATACTTGAATTTTGTGATTGAAGGGAACCTGAGCCCACATGCCACCAGAAGTACTAGTAAACAATATGAGGAGGTCATAGCTATCCTTGGAAAGACTTTAGCCCCTTTCATTGATGGCAAGATGATTCCATGCTATGGTTTTGGTGACCGTATGTCTAATCCCTATAGTTGAAGATCTAGACAATTTTCTCTCATTTTCTAATACGATCATTGGATATGTTTTCTGTAATAGAGACCACAAAAGATAAATTTGTGTTTAGCTTTCACAAGGATCATTCACCTTGCCCTGATTTTGAAGAAGTTTTGTCCTGCTACAGAAAAATACTTCCAAACATGCGATTTGCAGGTTGGTTTCATTTTTTTTTATTCTAACTCTAGTATTTTCATTAACTAATATGGTTTTTATTACCAAACCTATCTACTGTTTTCTGCTTTGACATTAGCAAAACCTTTGTATTTCTTATCTCAAGAGACATGGCTTTGTTGATGTGTGTAATTATGTTTCAGGGCCAACCTCTTATGCTCCAGTAGTTGAGGCTGCAATTAATATTGTAGAGAAAAGTGGTGGCCAATTCCATACCTTGTTTATCATTACTGATGACCAGGTTGTATCAAAGTTTTCTGTTGCCCCCCTCCTCTCCCCTCTCTCTTTTTTTACGCAAATTGACATGCTGCATGCACCCACCCAAACTATCTTAATTAGAATGTTTTCTTTTGTTGTGAAGGCTACAAGTGGCATCAATATAAGTGATAAAGAAATACGTTATGAAGAACTAAGTGGTGAAGAACTAAGTGATGAAGAACTAAGTGCACAGGAAGAGCAAACAATTGAATCAATTGTCAATGCGAGGTAGAGCCATGTAGTTCGATGGATTTGTACATTCCTATTTTTAGGCTTCCACTGAATCTTTTTCACTTAATTTTCGTGTCTTTATCTTATGGGAAAATTTTATATACAATTTCGTTGATGTTGTATCTTAGGTTCCTAATTAAATTCAGCCATGTGGTTGCATCAACCAATGAAACACTTGATTGAATTTAATTGACCTTGGAAAAAATAACATTATCTTTACCGCTTTGGTGAATTCCAACATGTGATTGAATTCAATTATGAACCCTAAGGTACAACAGCTAAGGGATTAGACCAAAATTTTGCTTGTCTCTAAAATTAAGGCTTTTAGGAGCTATTTTGATATCTTTTTGCTTGTCTCTAAAATTTCTAGAATATAGAATTGAAGATATCAATAAAAAAAAACTAACAACTAAAGTTATCAATAAGTAAAGAGATATTACTGGTGGATGAATTAAAAGTAATAATTTTATAATAATTCTTAAAGTTGATTTGCTGAATAGGACCTTAACAACAACAACAACAAAAACAAAAAAAGCCTTAGTCCCAAAAACCAAGTTTTTGGGGTTGGCTATGCATCTTCAACACATTAGTTAGGTCAGCAACATGTATTCTTTACATCCATTATATTCTATTTGGAATGATACTCTTTGTTACTTTCTTAATTAACATGTGTTTCTTTTTAGTACTTTTACTAATGTTATTTTTTGTTTTCCTCTACTCTTTTTCGCTCTCTCAACTTGAATCAACTCATTCTTTTTACCGGTGCATTAATTTTTCTCCTCTAAACATAACCAAACCATTTGAAGCAACTTTCCTTCTTTTTTCACCAATAGGAGCCACCCTTATAAGCGAATTTCTTCATTTCAAATATTATTTTTCTGTGTATTTCCACTTATCCATCTCATTCTAATTTTAGTTACACATTTTATGAATATGTTTTTTCTTAACAGCTCAACATTTAGTACCATAGAGCACACTTGGTCTTATAGCAATCTTATAGAATTTTTCCTTTTAACCTAATAGGTATTCTATGATCACATAATACTCCAATGCGCTTTCCCACTTCATCCATTTTGCTCATATCCTATGATCCACATTCTTTTCAATCTCTCCATCATTATGAATTATTGATTTAAGATTTTGGAAGTTTCTGCTCTTTTGTATCTCCTAACTATCAGGTCTTACCCCTTCATCTCTGTTTCTACTTTTACTAAATATACATTCCATATATTCAGTTTTACTCTCACTTAATTGAAGGGTGCTAATTTAGTGTCAGTGGGTGGAAAAGTTGTGTTGTTACCTAGTCCATTAAGACCCACAGCTTTCTTCTTACATCACATTCATGCATTTATGACTCATGTGATTGTACTGATACTCTTGAAAGCCTTTAGATTCTAGATTGTCTTGCCAAATTTCTAATTTTGCGTTAACTCCATTTCAATTGAATTGGACCTTTAGGTTATGAAAAATCTTATTTTGATTTCTATGTGATTTATTTAGAGGAATTATTAGATTTATTGTTAAATCACCTTAGTTATTAAATAATTCACTCAAGTATATATCCATCGTAGTTATACAAATACCAAATCTATAAGCAATAAGAGCATGACACAAGCTTTGGTAACGAATTGGAGAGTAATTCTAAAGTAATCCCGGAGCACAGAGAATGGTGCTCCCTTCTCTCACATTCATGGTGGGGTCCACTCATTAAATTCATAGTGGGGTCCACTATGAATGTGAGAGGAGGGAGCATCATTTCTCTATGCTCCGGGAGTATCTAAGAATTTTTCCGAATTGGAAAGCCAAAGAAGATTCTCTTAATGAAAATATCCAGTTTGGGGACCAAATTTATTAAATATTATTATAAAATATGTAATAATACTTTTTGTGTCCATTCAGCATATCAATTTTCAGAATAATCATAAAAGTGTAATTTGCAAAGTAGTCTAAAAAAAATTAATTCCCAAAATAAAATAATTTATTAAATACTATTTAAAATGAATGCTTTATTCTTTTCATCCAGCTCAAGTGATGGAAGTGTAATAGAATGTTCAATTTGGTCATTTTCTATAGCTTTAAGGGCTTACAATTTCAGATTAGAAGCAGTGGTGGTCATCATTGATGACTCATCAATTTGATTTTAACTCTTTTTTTTTTTTTTGGGTGGGGGGGGTGCACAAAAATTAATGTGATTTCTTAGGTCTTAACATTGAAATTCATATTTTTGTCATGTATAGTGTTCATCTCCTTTATTTTCAGTAGATGTTGTAGAATAACAGCGTATTTGTAACTAGGAAAACATCAAACTTTAAATTATCAGAAATTAAGAAACAATTGCTAAAGTAGAAGCCGTGCCATTGAAACTAAACAATTTTACCTTTAAATTTTCACGTCCAGTTCATATCCTCTCGCAATTGTTGTTGTTGGAGTCGGTGATGGACCTTGGGAAGACATGCAGAGGTTTAAGGAGAAGATCCCTGCACGTGAATTTGATAACTTTAAGGTATTAGTAATAAGTTGAATGCCACATAAGTTGAATGTAATTCAACATGAATCGTCTTCTAACAATATGTTTATTTTGTGTGTAGTTTGTTAACTTCACTGAATTTTTGTCTAAAATGGCAACACCTACCAACAATGAAACAGCTTTTGCAGTAGCTGCCCTAATGGGTATCCCCAGCCAGTACAAAAAAGCAATGGAACCTGACATGCTTAGGTACAGTTCTTTATCCTTGTAATATTATAATTTGCAAATATTTGGTGAAAACTTGATTTTAACCTTCTGAAATGAGAAATTTGATATGTGTTGTAGATGTATTGGGAGAACCTTGCTTTGTATTGTAGATGTATTTGGACTGCCAATGATTTAAAAGAGGATACAACCTTATATATATATAGGACTAGAGAGAAATCACAAGTACATTAACAAGATAAAAAAAAATCTCACCAGTCACAGGAATTTACCTAAGGGAGGGCAAGGGATAGAATGCTCAGCAATCTAAGGAGTTCATCAAAGACATACAAAGCAAGAAATTTGCAACCTATTGGAATCTACCTTGGAATTAGAGTTAAAAAGTAAGAAATCTCTCTCTTCAGTGAGCCAAAAGTTTATTCAGATTTAAAATGTTGCTCATGCCAATTCATACATAACTTAGACTTAAATAAGACTCAAATGTAATAACCCTCCAAATATAGCTAATTAAAATTAACCTTTTCAAGTCAAAATAAAAATCAAAGACATGATCAAATATTTCAAACACAACTAACAAGATCCATTAAGAAGACTTAGGAATTGGAAAAAAAAAATGAAAAAAAAAAAAAAAAACAAAAACAAAAAACTTTGGAGGTTTGCAGCCTAGTAAACTAGTATCTGAAAGAATTTCTGGAGCATATTTCCTTTGACACAAGGAAATCCCCTTTGCTTACCTTTCTACTTGAAGACCCAAAAAATATTTCAAGGGACCAAAATCATTGAGCTTCAATTGATTATGCAGCAAGGCTTTTAGCTTCTTAATTGATATGTCATCAACATATTACCGACAATGCAATGAAGATGGATCCTATGGACTGAATAAAAATAGAGTAGAATAAAGCACATCTTGAGAATATTTGAGAAGAAAATTTGGAAAACTGCTGTTGTGAAGCTTCAAGCCAAATAGGGACTTATTTAGCTTGCAAACCATTGAAGAAGGCTCCCCCTTACTGTGGAAGCCTGGTGGCAATGTCATATGCATTTCCTCATCCAAATCATGATGGAGAGAGGCGTTGTTGACATTAAGTTGAAGAAGATGCCACCCTTTCACAAAAGCTACAGCAAGCAAGGTCCTAATAGTAACAAACTTTGCAACTGGAGAAAAAATTTCAGAATAATTTAAGTCTTCTTATTGAGCGTAGCCTTTGGCCACCTAGCCTAGCTTTGTATCTTTCTATGGGGTCATCTGAATATTACTTGACTTTTCCAATAGGCTTCTTACCTCTAGGCAATGAAACAAGAGTCCAGGAGTCATTAGTTACCAAAGCCTCAATTTCAGCTGCCATAGCAGCTCTCCAATTGGGAACCCTGACTTCCTTATGGAAAAACTCAGGTTCTATGGTGGAAGAAATAGCTTTAAGTAGGGGAAATTCTAGAGGAAGTAAGAGAATGAGAGAGGTCATAAGGTGTACCTGAAGGATGATACCCAATAGGGGATGATGAAGTGACTGAGGAAGTGGCCAATTGACACTAATAATCTTGCGATAACCAGGGGCTTTGTGAATTCTAGAAGATCTTCCAAGTGAAGATACAGTATTGGGAGGTACAACATTTTCTGCATGAACTGGAGCAAATGTAGTAGCCATTGCATTAGCAGCTGTTGCATCAGATGGGGATGCAACAGGAGATGCCGCAGTTGCTGCATCAGCTGATGTACCTCTTGCTGCATTTTTTGTTGTATCAGCGACTACAGAAGGGATCATCAGAGTTTTTAACAGAAAAAAGAAAAGAAAATGTCATTCCACATTTATCTCATTTCATTTGCAGCCGCGACCTGATTCTGTATAAATGTCATGTAATTTAAGTAGAGGTAATTATTAATTAATGTCATGTAATCGAAGTAGTTTGTGAATGCATACTAATTTGCATTTGCTCTTCTGGGACAAAAGACGTGTGACAGGAAGAGCAAAGGAAATCAGTCCACTCCCTCCTCCAGGTCCATATTCTCAGCGGGCAACCGATGAAAACCAGGAGGTAATGGTATTATTAGGATTGTGGAATTTGTTTATTTATCATTGCTTTAGTTCACTGACTGGATTTTATCAGTTTGAGATCGTATATGTATTTTCTGTCCAATTTGAATTTAGATCTGCCGAATTTGTCTTGCTGATGAATGGGACACGGCCTTTAACTGTGGGCATGTGGTGAGTTGTACAACTAGTAATATTTTGCTTTTGTTCTCTCCCTTGTTAATTGGAATTGCAATTTTTTGAGTAACTATTTTTTCATTGCAGGCCTGTGGAAGCTGTGGAAAGAAATTGTCCAAATGTCATATGTGCCGCTGTGAGATCAGATTTCGTATCCCTCTGTGGAAATGAATTGTCAATAGCGGCACTTTTAATCCATTAGTGTCTCACTTGTTGGTCCTCGTCAACTTTTTTTAATCAAAGTAGTTTGATCCATGATGTTGTGAATGGGTTGATAAATGGTGCTTTCATGAAAGGAGGATGTTGTATGTGTTAACTATTTATTAGCTTTTGTACTGATAGGATTGTTTCTATATTTTAAATTTCTATACATACACCCTTCTATTTTTATTTATTTATTTATTATTATTATTTTTTGAGAAACAAACACACACACCTCTTTCTTCTTATGCGGTTTTTGGGATGGCAAAAATCCTTGTGCCTTGGCTTGCTCTACAGGAATTTTCTTGCCCTGAAGAGGCGACGGGTGGAACAGGTTTTGCTCTACCAACCTAGTTCCGCGCCACTTCAAACGTATATATATGATTTTATTTTACATATATTTGAATTACTTACGTCATAATTTTTTTTTATACATATTCAGTTAATAATTTGTTTTCTTGTACATACTCTTACCATTCCCCAAAAGACTTGCCCTTTATCTCCTGGCTTTCTCACAATTATGGTTTTAAAAACTGGGCTGGGGCAAAACCAGATTTGTTTCTGGTTCCGGATTAACCCGGTTCTTTTATTGATTTTGTGGGTTTTTTCCGAATCAGATCGGTGTTCGGTCTGGTTTTTAAAACCATGCTCACAACTGCCTCCACCCACCCTCCCCTTTTTATTATTTTTTAAAATTTTTTATTTTATACTGCGTTAATATCGTAGCATCTTATTATGGATGAAAAAAATACATTCAACTAGTCCCAACTCCGACCTATCCAACTCTTGATCTGCGAAGGTTTTTACTGCCACAAAGTGGGAATGAAGATGGAACACCTCTAATACAACCCTATCCCGTCCTACACCCTGTTGCTATTCCCACGCAGCATGTTGTGTTTTTAAAACTGCACAATTACATTACAAACCTTTTATTATATATAAGAACACAAATATTCCTTGAAGTCTTCTACTAGTATTAGAATTCATCTTCCAACTTAACATAAGTGATGCCTAATACTTTTTTAACAAACCAAGGAGGACTCCAATAGTCTAATTCGTTTCCATAATGTAGCTAATTTGTCAATGACTTGCAAACTGTGGACCGGCCGACAAACACAAAAACACATCAAATTCAGAAGAATAACTTCAACTGTAGAGAGGGAAAAATTATGAGACAAATTCAACCAATGCTCAATTTAAAACAGAGACTATAACACTCAAATTACTGTTTCCTAGGTTATTATGTTAGCGTAAAGACAGACAAAGATGCTAAAGTTAATCAAATAGTTTCCTAAGATTTAACTTTACGAAGAAGGAAACGATGGCATGGAAAAAATAATGAGAAGTTAAATTACAAAAATGATGAATATTAATTTTCTAATACCAATAGTATTAAGATGGCTAAAATATTATTTTGGTTTCTAAACTTGACTAAAAGTTTGTTTTTTGTCCTTAAACTTAAAAAAAAAAAAAAAAAAATCATTTTTTATTCTTAAACTATTAAAAAGTTTATTTTTCATCCCTATACTATGAAACTATTTCACTTTTTATCATTAAATTTTAAAAAAATTTCATCCCTAAACTATTGAAAAAACTCTTTTTTTTTTTTTTTCATCCTTTTTTCTTGTTTCTAAACTATTAAAAAAAAAAAAAAAAACACTTTACAAAGTTTAGTTATGAAAAAAGAGTTTTTTAATATTTAGAGACAAAAAATAAACTTTTAATAAAGTTTAGAGACCAAAATGATATTTTAGCATATTAAGATCAAAGTCTCTAATCTGGTAGTCCCTATGTAATCTTTCACATAGAGTTTAGCTGCGGTGCCAATAATTAATGAAAAATTCCATGTTTACAATAAATTCTAGGTAGAAACAACTTAGCCTTAACATGAAAAATGACATTTTTCAAAGTGAATTAATTTATACCTATATATATCTAAAAGTTGAAGCATAGCAACAACTACACTCCAGTTGAATCACATTAGTGTTCACGTCATTATTTTTCTGTAATTGTTTTTAACATTTATTTTTTTTAATATTTACATTTCTCCAACCTTTCTCCCTCCATTACCTTTTCATCTCCCCACTACTTCTCCAACCTTTCTCCATCCCTTACATTTTCATCTCCCCACTACCCTCTACATTAATATCATTTTTCCTATTTCCCTTCATCTTCCTTTATTTTTGTCTCTTCTTAGTCACATTTTCTCACTATAAATTTGTCACTATCTCTTCCATTCTATGCATAGTTTTCCCTCACAAAAATAAAAGTTCCCTCACTCTCTCTCTCTCTCTCAATTTTTTGGTGGATTTTTATTTTTCTTGCATCTCTGCTTTAGGTTTATAATTTTTTATATTCTTTAAAACTCTACTTTGGGTTAATGTGATTTTTTTTTTTTTTTAAATTGTTGTTCTTGTTGATTTTTTTTTTTTTTTAGTTCTCTTTGATTGTTAGATGTTATCCTATTGCATTATAAAGAATTAAATATAATATATAAAAATATAATATTATTATATTACATAGCATGATTTGAATAATTTGGTATTTATTGTAATTTGGTATTTATTCTATTACATAGCATAATTTTTTATAGTGTTCTATTTAGATGTTAAACTATGACACTTAACTAATTTTTGTTTATTTTTTAATCCTTCGTGGTGGACAAAGTACTCTTAATAGTTATATTAGAAGTACTCTATAATGCCATTTATTTAGAAGAAAACAAAGATTAGCCAAACGAAAATAATCAAATAGGTGACAAATTTTAGCTTTTGCAATTTTATTTTAATTATTATTATTATTTTATAACAATGCATATATAGAAATTTAATTCTTAGATTTTGCTAAGCATTGTTTATTTGATAATATGTTTAGGGTGGAAGAAATTACAATTTCTGCAAAGAAAATAACCTTAATAACTTATGACACTTGTAGTACAATTTACGATAAGAAAATTTTATCTAGTTGGGTGATGAAGTTAGTAGCTACGTATTTGGAATAGTTTGTCTCTTCAAGCCCTCATGTAATAGATGTTACTTGCTATATATTAACAAGTTCAAGTTTATAATTCTTTACTTTTCATTTGGTTTCAATATCTTATTTGAAACCCAAAACCATTGTACGTTTTTTTTTTTTTCGCCCATGAGCATCACTACATGATACATGGTAGCACAACATTGATGATATACCCTATATCTCTAATGATATGAAATGAAAAATTTACAAATTTTCAAAAATGGGTCCAGCATGTGTTCTACACATATTTCAAGAAGAATACATCACTGAGTTTGAATGTGCGTACTTAAAAATTATAATTGCATCAATATAGCTCACACCAATTCTACTGCCTAATAACTACATTTGCTTATCATTAGGTTTGTTATGGGTTGCCATTGTTTCTATGTTTATTACGATGGGGAGGCATATCATCATGACTCACATAGGTTGTCATACAGAGTCTTTCACAAAAGCAAAAGTTTATTAAAGTGAAATGTGGGATACATATGAAAAAAAAAAAATTGATGGAAGATAATGACAGCTTTGGGGTTGGACAAGGATTCACATAACATATCCATTATATATCGTGCTCCTCAGCAACTGGTGAATACCCAAGTTTTCTATAATTCAATTAAGCTACTGTGCGACGATGATGTGGACATGATGTGGGCAATGATTATCATAGCTTCCAACTTGTATGTAATTGTTGAGGCTGTTGGGTTTAACGTTGGCAAAGGTTTGTAGCATACTAGTGGAGCTGAAGAGCTATAATCAGTACCGGTTGATGTGTATCCTTCATTTACACATGACAACCCTTTACCTTACAACGTTCAACTATGTAATGAAGTTGATATGGATAATCTTAAAGAAGCTGAAGTATTAGCGGCATTACATACACATGAGGTATGGGGGTCTACTCACGGAAATGAATATGTTCAAACCTATGTGGATGAGGCATTCGATATTGATGCCAGTCAAGATGTGTACAAGGAGTTCATTAATAATGATGGTGCTAAGGACAATCCTAGATTCTTTGATGAACTACAAGTGGAACACAATGGGGACGCATGCCCCATTTTGAATCCTACACATGAATGGTTCACAGCAAACACGTGGGATAATATTCATGACCCATCACCTTTTATGGAAACATGTCTGACGAGTTGGCAGGAATGGGACCAATTGACTAAGGGATGCTATTCAAAGATAAGGCTTCAGTGCAACATGCATTAACCATGTTCTCTGTGGAGCATAATAAGAAATATAAGTCCATCAAGTCAGACTTCAATATGTTGGTAGTGAGTTGTGTACACGATGCATGTCTATAGTCAGTTTGAGCTATTTGCAGCAAAAAGCACATGTGGAAGATCATAACACGTAAGAGCCCCCACATTTGCTCATCACTCTAGGTAGAGCCTAATAGAAGGATGATGGATTCGAAATTCATTGTTGTCACACTTGAGACATATATATGGGAAGATATTTCGAGAATGGTACCATGCTTACGTAGTCTTTTGCATGTGAAGTACAAGCATTGGGCATCTCACTACAAGGTCTAGGATGTGAAACAGAAGGTTGTTATGGCTATCTATGGGCATTTTGATGAGTCATATGCAAAATTGCCTCGGTTTCTAGCAACATTAAAAAATGCAAATTCAAGTACAGTGTTTAAGTTAAATGTGGATAGCTGTGGTGTGCCAAGAACTTGTATGTATAACTGTGTATTTTGGGCTTTTGGTCAGTGTATTAAAGGGTTCAAGAATTGCAAGCCTATGATAAGCATTGATGCAACGCACCTCTATGGCAAATATAAAGGGAAGTTGTTGATAGCAATGGCAACAGATGGTAATAACAAGGTTTATCCACTTGCCTTTGCCGTTGTCGAGAGCGAGAGCAAGGAGACTTGGAGATGGTTCTTGGCATGCCTGACTTTTTATGTTACGAACCGAGATGGTCTTTGCATCATCTCTGACAGACACTTTGGGATAAAAGCTTGCTTTGATGACACTAGTCGTACTTATTTGCAGCCCCAAGGGCCATCACCGATAATGCCTTCGCCATTTAGTAATTGTTAACACTATATGGAAAATTACAAAGTTAAAGAACTTGGTATGGAGGATAGCAAGTGCAAATCAAGTTAGAAAGTTCGAAACCACACTGGAATTAATTCGTAATGTCAAGCTATCGGCCTACGAATATCTTAAAGCTAAGGCCAAAGAAAAGTGGACACTTGCACACGACAAAGGGCGTCGATACAGGGCAATGACAACCAACCTATTGGAGTGCTTCAATAGTGTACTCAAGGGTGCATGCAGCTTGCCCATAACTGCAATGATAAGATTCACATATTTCAAAGTGAACTCTTACTTTGATGATTGTTGCAATCTGACTCTAGATCAATTGGAAGCGGGTTAAGAATGGTGTAAATATGCCATGGACAAGTTTGTGAGAAATGAAGCTAAGGCCAAGGAACATATGGTCACAAGGATGTGTGCGCAAGCACGTTTATATCAAGTTGACACACTGTATAATCCTATGAGTGTTGAGGGGAACAACACACACATACGGTTGATCTTCGGGATATGACATGCACATGAGGGACATGGGAAGCGTACAAGATCTCTTGTTCACCTGTAATAGCAGTTTTTGCTAAATATAAGCATGATGCGCAATAGTTTATTGATTCTTGCTATAGCGTGTTCGAACGGTACCACAGCTACGAATTGGTTTTCCAACCATTCAAAGACATATTATCATGGCCGGATCTGGAAAAAACTAGAATAATGATGCCTAATCCATGCTTGATCCAGAAAAAAGGTCGGCCTGTATCTACAAGAATCCGGAATGAGATGGACGAGAATGATAGGGAGTTGTCAACCTCTCTATGGATTGAGAATGGACCGAAGTCAAGGTGTGGGTTGTGTCGTCAAGAGGGGCATAACCGTAGAACATGTCCTAATTGAAATGGGGAATCAACAAGCGGTGGTGTTGCATAGTAGGTAAAGTTTACATTTCTTGAAAATTTTATTGTTATAAATGGTTAAATGAATGTATATAAGTGTTTTTTAACATGTTTAATGCGTTCATAAAAATCCCCATACGATAATAAGATCATTTGCAACCATTTTATGATTTTATGAGTAAAGATGTTAAAATTGCCACCGTGACAGATTATGTTTTCACACATGATAAATTCCGTAATAAATTGTATAATGTGTATTTAGATGCTAAGGATATTTCCTATTAAAGCTAATACACATACGGTTGTAATGGAATTGGTCTTACTGGAATTGGATGAGTTTAGAAATGATAGTACAATTTTCAAGTTGACTGAAATTCAATTAAGGCATATTTGAGTATGATATATTGTGTGATTTGTAATAATAATTTTTTCATTCCTTAGCTCTAAAAATGTTAGGGAAAGTAATAGACATTTAAAAAATCCTAAACAGAGACATTGTAGTGGATATTTTAAAAATAAAGGGCAAAAGCGCTCCCCCTACCCCACCCCACAAAAGCGACACTTTGACCAATCTATTGGACATTGTTTGGATCAGGTTGGTCAAAATTAATTCCTCTCTCTCTCTCTCTCTCTATCTCTTTACAGTTACAGATTCCTTCTAGAGATATTCCTCTCTCTCTCTCACGCGCGTACATACACGTACTAGCTCATCCTCTCCCTAAGCAAAGATGATGCAGGGAAGTTTCATCAATCTGAATTCACCACCAAGATATGATGCTGATCCTGATGATGCAGCTGATGTGGCGGAGGTAGCTACATGATTACCAATTATTTGCGCTTTTCCGGGTTTTTATTTTTATTTTTTTATATATTTATTATTTAAATTATTAAGGAATTATGGACATATTTGGTGAGGGATTTAGAACAAAGTTGTAATTTTGATATCAAAATTTTAAGGTAAAGTATTTATATATATATATATATATATTTATTTATTTATGCTGTCTTAAAAGATAGTACCATTTTAATCTGCGCTTGTTTTTAGGTCCCAGTAATTCTCTCAATTATACCCGACATATATTGTTCTCTATTTTACATTAATTACCATATAATAATTTGTTCAATGGCTGTGGTATATTTGAATTTCCCTTTTTGTCCAAAGCTAATTAAACCAACTTTCTTGTTTTTTTGAGGATCTAATTAAAGCAAGCTAAGTTTCTTTATGTTCCCTGTAAATATTCAATTTTGGTTGGATTTATATTTTGTAAATCCTACCATTGGATTATACATTGTAAATGTGGAGCACAAGGTGAAACAAAAAGCAAAGAATAGCCTTTGGTTAGAGTAGCACAGAGGATATATGGGAGAAAGTAAGATTTTTGGACAATGTAGCTAATATGGTTGTGAAGATAAGTTTTGAGTTTGCTCAAGCATACTCAATCATTGCTTGTACTCGATCCATATCATTTTTTTTTTTTTTTTTTTTGCTAAGGACATGGAGCACTGTTACCCAAAAAAAAAAGGTACAAAGGGAGTACCCAAACGGGTACTAGTTAAGACGCCTCATGGGCAGGTGGTGGAGATATCTTAAATATAGCTCATCAGTGATAAGTTTGAAGGTTTCATTGTTGGTTTTGGAATACCATATAGATTAGAAAATAATGAGGAGATGCGTTAATCCTAACAATCATGTTAGTTAGCCCCATGTTGATAAGAAAAGAATTAGGGAGGTGTGGTAGACTTTAAAATAGATTGATTGTGCAGTTTTCGTGGGTGTGTGGGAGAAGATAAAGTTTTGTCTAGTGTGTAAGTGTGAGATTGCTTTGAGTGTGGGGGATTTTGGGTAGTTTACATTTGTGAGAGTTACTGAGACTTTGTGAGTGTGGTTATAATCAGTGGTAGAGCCAAGATTTGGCTTCCCACCATGGGGGGAGGAGGGGGGGGGAGGGGGGGTGATTTATATCTAACATACTTATGTCTCCATACCCCCATATACGCTTAAAGAATAAAGACCAATATGGACAATAAAATGTCACTTATGTGAATACTAAGTGACATTTTTAATGTTGGAAAACCCATGAACGGATAGCATATTCGTTAGATTGATTTATTTTGTTAGGCTTTTTAAATATGAATAGGTATGTTGGTATTTGTTCAAAGTCAAAATTGCACTTGTAATTAGTAATTAGATAAATCTCAAATGTAGCTCATAGTTAAACTCATAAATGGTTAAATTATATCAATTTTGAACTATACAATAAATGTTTTTGCATCTAAATTTTAGACTTTAACTTGAAAACAATATCAAATGGATTTTATTTTATAATTATTTCTAAATTTTACTACATACTCTTTTCCTTTTTTTTTTTTTTTTTTGAAAAACAATAAATTATAACATAAATAATTTTAGCTCTTGATACTTTTGAAGGTGACAATATTTTATATATATTTTTTCTATCCTTGTTTTTCTTTTATAACTTTTAATGGAAAAAAAAAAAAATGCTACCAAGCTAGTATAGCAACATATCTTTGGCGCAAAATTGAAGCTGCTTAGGTTTTGAGTGAACCTGTCCCTATTTTTTGGATCAAAGCTTTGAGTTATGCCTGCCATAAGTTTGTCAAAGCACAAGGAAAGATGCTGCTGGTCATACAGCAGTTGTATCATGATAATAAAAGCCTTGGGACACCATTTCATCCAAGGATGGAATCTTATCTCCAGCATGCAATTTCACGTTTTATACTTGGCATCCTCTTTGTCATGGTAGCGATCGCTAATTAGGCATAAAATTGAATCTTCAATTCAGGATTTTATTAATTTTTTTTTTTAAGATGTAATTTTAATGAATGAATGCTGTAGTTTGACATATTATGACATATTATTTCAGAAAGACTGATTCAAATCACTCATTAACATTGGCAGTTACTGGCAACAATGTGCTTGCTGGCAAAAATCATTTGCTGTTTTGTATGTCAAAGTTTTTATATGAAGTTGCAGTTCTAATTGGGCTCTCTTCTTTAATAGGTTATGGTATCATTGGTAATGGGTGGTCTAGGTTCACTCAATATCATCTTTGGAATTGCATGGAAAGGTAATGGATTGTAGATGTAGAGGGTGAGCTGTCTAGTTCTGGTTTTATTTTCTTATTTTGGAGTATTTTAGTCGAAATTGACTCTTTTATTAGAATATTTTTTCAGGAATATTTTTACTTGGAAATTATGTTCCTTAGAATCTTTGAATTGACCCTTTAGCTGTGCCATAAACATAGAGAAGTTCTATTAAAAAAAAAAAAATTCAATATATTGTTCTATATATATATATATATATATATATTTTTTGTGTTCCTAATCTTAACTTAGGTATTTTCGGGTATGGTCACGCATTAACCCTTTCTACACTATCATAGCTGCGTCTGTACTCTATATGTGCTATAGTTGCATTAATTGTTGTATGAGTTATTCATGGAGCTGAATCGATATCCTGTGGTTAATATTTGCCCCTACAAAATCATAGGGTATAATCTAGGTTTCACGGAAAATAATCACTATGTTTCTTATTCTCTTCTCAAATCACGTTTTATCAACTTAAGGGCCATGCATTATTATCTTGACATTATAGTGGCCTTACATCTTTGACAGGCCCCCAGTAACCTGTAATCTGCTGTTTTCCCCTCCTCCCTGTACTTTGTTAATATGCATTTCTTGGTGATGATGCCTTGGCCTGTCTAGTTTTAATATGATGCAGGAAATTAATGTGATTAAGCCTGACAACCTATATTCACGACAGAAAGTTCTTGAGGACTATATTTTTACCATATGACTTGTCTTTAAAATGAACCCAATGCAGGGTTCGTGTATTAACCTAGAGTTAGTGTATTTTCAGCATGGCTTGTCTTTGATTTGTATATTTTGGAAGCCAATGCTATAATTTTGTGATTGAAGGCAATCTCTCATTCATAATCTCTGACCCACATGCCACTGGAAGTACTCATAATCAATATGAGGAGGTCATATCTATCCTGGGAAAGACACTAGCCCCTCTCATTGAAGGCAAGATGATTCCATGCTATGGTTTTGGTGACCGTATGTCTAATCCCTAAAGTTGAACATCTAGACAATTTTCTCTCATTTTCTAGTATGATCACTGGATTTGTTTTCTGTTATAGAGACCACACAAGATATAAATGTGTTTAGCTTTCACAAGGATTCTTCACCTTGCCACGATATTAAAGAAGTTTTGTCCTGCTTCAGAAAAATACTTCCAAACTTGCAACTTGCAGGTTGGTTTAGTCTTCCTTTATTCTAACGCTGGTATTTTCATTATCCAATATGGTTTTTATTACCCATGGACTGTTTTCTGCTTTGACTTCAGTAAAACCTTTGTATAGTATATTGCTTATCTCAAGAGACATGGCTTTGTTGATGCGTATAATTGTGTTTCAGAGCCAACTTCTTTTGCTCCAGTAGTTGAGGCTGCAATCAATATTGTAGAGAAAAGCGGTGGCCAATTCCATACTTTGTTTATCATTACTGATGGCCAGGTTATATTCAAAGTCTTCTGTTTCCCCCCCTCTCCTCTCCCGTCTCTTTCTGTCACAAATTGACAAGCTGCATGCATACAAACTATCTTAACTAGAGTGATTTCTTTTGTTGCAAAGGTCACAAGAGGCATCGATATAAGTGATGAAGAACTAAGTCCACAGGAAGACCAAACTATCAAATCAATTGTCAATGCAAGGTAGAGCATTGTAGTTTAGGCTTTCTCTGAATCTTTTTTTTTTTCTTTAATTTTTTGCTTCTTTATCTTATGAGAAGAATTTATATACAGTTCCGCAGATGCTGTACCTAATTCCCCCTAATTATATTCAACTTTTTGGTTGCATAGGCCAATGAAGTACATGGTTGAATTCCTTGGAAAAGATAACATCATCTTTACTGCATTAGTCAATTCCACCATTTGATTCAATTCAATATGGAAAGCTAAAGTACAACAACTACAAAACTGTACCTAAAAGTTTCCTGTATTTTATAGTTGTCTTCAATTTTGTATAATGAAATTATTAAGGCTGTTAGGATCTGTTTTGATATCTTTTTGCTTGTTCTTTGAAATTGCAAGAATAGACAATTGAAGTTATCAATAGAAAAATATTAGCAACTGAAGTTATAAATAAGTTGAAAAAATAAAACTGGAAAATTAATTAAAAGCAATGATTTTTTTAAAAATATTTTCAAATTAAATATTCTAAATTACACCTTTAGATTATAGAAATCTTATTTAGATTATGGAAACCTTATTTTGAACCCTATGTGATTTATTTAGAAGAATTATCAGGTATATTGTTAAATCAGCTTGGTTTTCAAGTTATACACATAGATATGGTTCCACCACAGTTATGCAAATACCAAATTTAAAAGCAATAAAAGCACTACATCAGTTTTGGTAATGAATTGGAAAACCAAAGAAGTTTCTCTTCATGGAAAATATACTATAAAAAAATAATTACAATTAGTCAAGTCTTACATAACCTTTTAGCCTAGACCCTCTATATAACTTTTGAAAACGCCACACTTGCCTTACAATCACAGTTGTTCCAGAACCTTTAGAATCCTTCTATAGTGACTTTTACCTCAATCTGCACAAACTGTAACCTCTACCACTTAAAAGAACCTCCTTGAAGATTTTGTATTTCACTGGAAGGGATATTTTGTGGTTTTAAATGAACTTTCAAGCAGTCTCTTTGTGATCACAAGATGGGTGGGTAAAACAACTAAGGTTAGGAAAAGAGTAGAAGAATTTAAAGGGGGAACTAATTAGGACAAAAAATAAATGGATATGTGGATTAATAAAAAAATTGCTGATGTGGCTTAAATAGCCTCAAAACAATGTAATTTTTTTTTCTTTTTTGAGAAAATCAAAACAATGTAATTGAATAATAAGACTATGTATCCAAAGTTGTCACTTTGTGTTGTTTCCAACGAAGATGTCTAAGGTTCAAAATATCAAAAAAGAAAAAGAAAAAACCTATGTTGTGAAGCTTAATTGGCATTTAATTGCCATGTCAATGCTTAATGTGGATGGAAGGACCACATTTACAAATTGACACAAACGTTAATCTAAAATCTAAAATTTTAAACTTTCAAGATCAAAATCAAAGTTACTCCAAATTTAAAGAGTATAATTTGCACACTAGTCTAAAATATTAATTTCAAAATAAAATATTTTATTAAGTACCATTTTTAAATGAATGTTTAATTCTTTTCACCAACTCAAGTGATGGAAGGTAAGTTTGGTCATTTCTTTAACTTTAAGGGCTTCTAATTTCAAATTAGAAGTAGAGGTGGTCATCAATTTGCTCTTGACCCGAAGTTTCGAGGTTTTTTTTTTACCCTGAAACTTTTCCCTTAAATTAATGTGCTTTCTTAGGACTTGACATTGAAATTCAAATTTTTTTAATGTATAGCATTCATCTCCCTTTATTTTCAGTAGATGTTGTTCAGTGTTGAAACTAAACAATTTTACTTTCAAATTTGCACCTCCAGTTCACATCCACTCTCAATTGTTGTTGTTGGAGTTGGTGATGGACCTTGGGAAGACTTGCAGAAGTTTAGGGAGAAGATCCCTGCACGTGAATTTGATAACTTTAAGGTATCGGTAATCAGTTGAATGCCGCATAATGTATTTAGCAGGGAAAACATTAGGTGACGAAATGGTTTTCTCGCCAAAAGTTTAAAAAAAAAAAAAAAAAATAGTTAGACCTTTTGACGATGAAATTTTTCGTGGCCAAGACTTTTGGCAATGCAACATATGCAAGGAAACCAATTTCGTTGCAAAAAAACAAATTTCGTTGCCAAAAGTCATAGGCGATGAAAAATAGGACTTTTGGCAACGAAAAGTTGTCATCAAAAATACATTTTGTTGTAGTGTACATAAGTTGCATGCATATAATTCAACATTAATACTTTTGGTTAACAATATGTTTATTTTGTGTGTAGTTCATTAAATTCGCTGAATTTATGTCTGAAATGGCACCATCTTCCAACAATGAAAAGAATTTCTCAAGTGCTGCCCTAATGGATATCTCCATCCACTACAAAAAAGCTATGGAACTTGGCATGCTTAGGTACTATTCCTTATTCTTGTAATATTATAATTTGCAATTATTTGGTGAAAACTTGATTTTGAACTTTTTTGGAATAAGAACTATGCATTGTGTTGTAGATGTTTTTGGACAGTCAATGATTTAAAAGTACAACCTTAGAATTGAATATAATACTGAAATATATATATATATATATTTATAAGAAAAACTCACCACTCAAAAGGATTTTACCTAAGTGAGGGCAAAGGATAGAATGCTATACAAAGCAAGAAATTTGCAGCCTATTGGAATCTACCAAGGAATAAGAGTTAAATAATAAGAAATCTCTATCTTTAGTAAGCCAAGAGCTTCTTCTTCTTCTTCTTCTTCAAATAATAATCTAACTTTTAGCTTTTTTAGAAATAAGCTAGGTCTTAGCTTTTTGTTATAATTTAACATAAAACTTACCAAAAACTATATCTTTTGATAAACACTACGCAAATAAGCTACCGGAAATAAGCAAAAGCCAAATGCATTTGATATAACTCTCCAAACATAGGTATTAGCAACCAAATTTTTCAAGACAATAAAATAAAGACTTCATCAAATGTTTAAAACACAATTAACAAGATCCATTATGAGACTAAGGAAATTAAAAAAAAAAAAAAAAAAAGGGAAACGAAAGAAGCATTACTTATGAGCAAGAGAATTCAAAATTTGATATCTTCAAAATCTTCTCTGCCAACTTGGACACTAAATTAAAATGACCATCACTCTCTCTAGAAATCTTCAATTGTGTGCTGTTAAATGTGTTAGAATAGCATTATTCCAGATTGACTCGCTGCATGTATGATTTTTCGAATTTTATATTTCATCATGGGCTTATGGACAATCCTCTAGAGGGAGGCCTATACACTTGGTCTAACTCCACCTCAGCCTCTAGAATTGACCGGTTTCTACTCTCTCCAGACTTGGTAGAGTATCTCTCTCATTTCTCCCAAAAAAGGCTTCCTAGAGTGTTATCCGATCACTTCCCAATTCTTTTGGAGAGTGGGAGTCATCGAAAAGGGCGTATTCCTTTTCGTTTTGAGAACATGTGGTTGAAGGCGGAGGGGTTTTTAGATAAGGTGAAGGCTTGGTGGGAAAATTACCATTTTCAAGGGACTCCTAGTTTCATTCTAGCCAAGAAGTTGACTGCCCTAAAAGCGGATCTAAAGAAGTGGAACGAAACAGATTTTGGCAATATCACAGCCATGAAACAGCATTTATGGAGCAAGTTGAATGCTCTAGATGTAAAAGAGGACTTTCAACCTTTAACTGAGGAGGAGAAATTGGAAAAAGCAACTTTTCGCGCCGATCTTGAAAAGGCAGCCTTATTAGAGGAGACTAGCTGGAGACAAAAGTCCAGAATGCTGTTTTTAAAGGAGGGCGACTCCAATACAAGGTTTTTTCATAGGATGGCTAATTCTAATAGAAGGAATAATTGTATTGAAAATCTTTTGATTGATGGGGCCTTGTCTTCCAATCAGGATAGGATTTTTGACCATATTGTTCATTTCTATATGAACCTATACTCTGAGCAGCAAGAGAAGCATCCTTTACAGGATGTTTTGGATTTTCCAAGGATTTCTGGGGATAATGTGGACTGGTTAGAGAGACCTTTCGAAGAAACTGAGATTTTTGAAGTCATCAAGGAGTTTAATGGGGACAAATCTCCTGGGCCTGACGGTTTTTCGATGGCTTTCTTTCAAGCCTGCTGGGGGATTCTCAAATCAGACATTATGGCTGTGTTCCACCATTTCCATGATACTGGTTAGTTTGAAAAAAGCTTGAATGCAACCTTCATTGCTCTCATTCCAAAAAAAGCTGCTACAGTGGAGGTAAAAGACTTTCGGCCTATCAGTCTTGTTGGGGGGGTTTATAAAATTCTTGCTAAAGTTTTGGCATCTCGTCTTCGCATGGTTTTAGGAGAGATCATCTCAACTCCCTAGAACGCCTTTGTTCTAAATAGGCAGATTCTTGATTCCGTTCTTATTGCTAATGAATGCCTTGATAGTAGATTGAAGTCTGGTCAGCCAGGATTGTTATGTAAATTGGATATTGAAAAAGCCTTTGATCACGTGAACTGGAGACTTCTTTCTAACTTGCTTGAGCGTTGCGGTTTTTCTAATAAGTGGAGGCAATGGATTTCTTTTTGTATATCAACGGTTCGCTTTTCCATCCTCATTAATGGCACTCCCCATGGGTTTTTTGGAAGTTCTAGAGGGTTGCGGCAAGGTGATCCTTTGTCCCCCTTATTATTTGTGCTGATTATGGAAGCAGCCGGTAGAATGTTGGATAAGGCTATCCATGAGGGTCGTTTGTCAGGCTTTAGTGTAGGTGCTTCCTCTGGAAGATCTTTGATGATTTCCCATCTTCTTTTCGCTGATGATACTCTGATTTTTTGTGATGCTAATATTGATCAAATTCTGATTCTCTGTATGGTGCTCATTTGGTTTGAGGTTGTGTCTGGTCTGGAGGTAAATTTGGGTAAGTTTGAGCTAGTGGTTGTGGGGGCTGTTCATAACATGGATCTTTTGGTGGCTGTTTTAAGCTGCAAGCAAGGTTCTCTCCCAATGAAATACTTGGGTCTTCCTTTGGGGGCAAAATTTAAGGACAACTCTATTTGGAATCCAATTCTAGAGAAGATGGAAAGAAAATTAGCAGGTTGGAAAAAATTATATCTTTCCAAGGGAGGTAGAGTCACTTTGATTAAAAGCACTCTCTCTAATCTTCCTACTTATTTTCTTTCCTTATTCCATATTCCTGCTTCTGTGGCCAACCGTATTGCTAGACTTCAGAGAGACTTTCTGTGGGGTGGCCTAGGAGACGAACCCAAATTTCATTTGGTTAATTGGTCTACAATATGTACTCCGCTCTCTTCAGGTGGGCTGGGGATTAGAAACCTGAGATCCTTCAATGTAGCTTTATTAGGGAAGTGGTTATGGAGATTTGGGCAAGAAAGGGATGCTCTTTGGCGTCAAGTGATAGAGGTGAAGTATGGTTGTGATTGGGGCAGTTGGTGTTCTAGCTCTTTCTTTGGTCCTTATGGAGTTAGTTTGTGGAAAAATATTAGAAGAGGGTGGCACTCCTTATCTCGGTTTATTCTGTATGAAATTGGAGATGGATCAAAAGTGCAGTTTTGGCTTGATCATTGGTGTGGATCTTCTCCCCTCGCAGATCGTTATCCTGATTTATATAGGATTTGTTGCAACAAAGAGGCAAGTGTAGCGGATCTTATGAGGTTCACTAATGGAGTACTCCACTGGAATCTTCAGTTCTGTAGGGAGGTGCATAACCATGAATTGGAAGCTTTCTGGAGTTTCATCAATTCCATTTATTGCACCCCTGTAAGGGGGATCGGGGAGGATAAGAGATGTTGGCTGACTTGTAAGAGTAAGGGATTCACGGTTAGTGCTTACTACCATCTTCTAGTTGGCCATAGTGAGCAGTTTTTCCGTTGGAAAAGCATTTGGAAGCAGAAGATCCCCTCTAGAGTGGCTTTCTTTGTATGGACAGCAGCCTTGGGGAAATGTCTGACTATTGACAACTTAAGGAAAAGAAAGGTTTGCATTTTGGACTGGTGTTTCATGTGCAAGTGTGATAGTGAAACTATTGACCATCTTTTCCTTCATTGCCTGGTTGCTTTGGAGTTGTGGGATATGGTTTTTGGGTTATTTGGAGTTTGTTGGGTTATGCCTTTCTTTGTTGTTGGGCTTTTGGCATGCTGGCAAGGTCGTTTTGGTCGCCATCATAATGGAGATCTTTGGATGGTTGTTCCTCATTGTTTGATGTGGTGTATTTGGAAGGAGAGAAATAGTAGGTGTTTTGAAGACAAGGAGCGTTCCATGCCTGATCTCAAGCTTCTTTTTTTTAGAACCTTACTTGATTGGTTTTCTGTGTGGAGAAACCATCCTTTTTCTTCTATTTTGGATTTTCTTGATTTTTGTAATGTTCGTTTTTGATTTGTTCACCCTTGTATACTCCCTGTGTACTTCGGTGTTCCTCTCTTTTTGATTTCAATGAATCTTATTACTTATCAAAAAAAAAAAAAAAAAAAAAGACTCCAAAAATCTTTCTTTAACACTGTGTTTGATTACACCTAAGGAAAGGGAAGGGAAAGGCCAAACACTTCCAGTTACTCACATTGGTAATTGTCAATTAAGATCCACGTCGTAATTAGAAAACTCTGCCACTCTTCAAAATTAGAAAAATCCTTAATGGCCTGTTCGGATTGAGGAGGGCCTATTCGGATTGAGAGGGAAGGGAGGGAGAGTAGAGGGGAGTAGAGTAGAGTTGCCTGAAAATAGGCTAATTTTGAGCCAATTCTACTCTATTCTACTCTACTCCCCCTCCCTCCCCTTCAATCCAAACGGACCATAAGAGTTCCATTTATGTCTTCAAATCTCTTATATGTGAATATATTATATATATATATATATATATTGGTGACAATAGTTGTGCATTATACTTTGATGCTTAAAATTTTTTGACCCATGACATCCAATTGTGGATACCTGTTATACAAATGACTTGGTGAACATGGTCTCTACCCTGTTCATGGTCTCATTCTTCCAGTTCATAATTCCTATCATACTTCAGCTCATCATGCTATTTCTATTCCAACTCATATTTGGCACAATCATCTTGGACATCCTCAATTTTCAGTTCTAAATGTTTGCAATAATAATCTTGTTAAGTCCCATCCAGTTTCTATAAAACCTTCATTTTTCAAGCATCGTATGTGGCAAGATGCATCAGTTGCCCTTTTTTGAGTCAGTTTCAATAACCACTAGGCTGCTTGAGATTGTACATAGTGACATTTGGACCGCTAGGGTGCTTGAGATTGTGCATAGTGACATTTGGGCCAAAATAGAGAGTCTGCAGCAGCTACTCGAGACAAGAATTTTTTTGACTTCTGCGTTCTGAGGAGCAAAAATCCCATCCACCATCCACCATCCCAACATTCCAGCTTCTTGTATCGGCATCAATCAAGCAGTCCACAATAGCTTCTTCCATGGAATCTACTATTAGAGAGGCAATCTTGGTCGGATGCTTAATAGGCAACTAGTAGTGTTGCCATATTTTTATAGACTTGCCATTTCCAACCCACCAACACGACCCCCTTTGTATGACTTCCCTACCCTTGAGAATACTCTTCCACACATATGAACTTGAAGCCAAGTCCTTTGCTTCCATAAAAGAGCAATGAGGGAAGAACCTAGCCTTAAAAATTTTTTAATATAGATTTTCTTTATTTTGCATAAGCCTCCATGCTTGCTTAGCCAAAAGAGAATCATTGAAAAGGACTAGGTCTCTAAAACCCATACCTCCCACCACCTTAGACTTTGCCAATTTCCCAATAGAGCCAATGAATTTTCCGTTTATCTCCATGTTGTCCCTACCTGAATTTTTTAATTAGACCTTCAATTTCATGACATAAGCCAATAGGGAGTTTGAAACAACCCATGGCATATGTAGGGATAGCCTAAATCACTGCTTTGATTAGAACTTCTCTTCCGACTTGTGATAGTTTCCCTTCCCACCCTTGTAGTTTCCTCCAGACATGCTCTTTAATGTAGTTGAAGCTAGCCTTCTTTCCTCTCCCTACAAGAGATGGAAGTCCCAAGTACTTCTCATAGAACTTTATTTCTTGAAGCCCCAACAATCCCTTGATAGTAACTTTGGTTTTCTCCCTTGTGGATTTACTAAAGAAAGGGATGGTGTAACCAAAACTGCCCCATAAGAAATTCCGTAGGAGCCTCTCAATTCGGTTAGCCACACTAGCAGGTATAGGAAATAAAGATAAAAAATAAATGGGTAAATTAGAAAGGGTGCTTTTGATTAGGGTAACTCTACCTCCCTTGGATAAATATAAGCGCTTGCAACCCGCCAATCTCCTCTCCATTTTCTCCTGAATTGAATTCCATATAGACTTATCCTTAAATTTAGCACGCAAAGGAAGACCCAGATATTTCATTGGGAGAGAACCCTGCTTGCGGCCAAGAACGACTAGGAAAAGGTCAAAATTATGGACTATCCCAACCTGAACCAATTCAGACTTGCCCAGGTTAATCTTTAGACCCGACACCGCCTCAAACCAGATAAGAATCATACGAAGAATCAAAATTTGTTCTAAATCAGCCTCACAAAAAAATAGCATGTCATCCGCAAAAAGGAGATGAGACATCGCCATGGATCTTCCCTCCAAGTTCCCCACACTAAAACCAGACATGCGTCCTTCATGAACTGCTTTATCCAACATCCTTCCAAGAGCTTCCATCACCAAAACAAACAATGGAGACAACGGATCGCCTTGCCTCAAACCTCTGGTGTTACCAAAGAAACCACAAGGAGAGCCATTAATCAAGATGGAGAAACGGATTGTAGATAGACAAAAGAAGATCCCTTGTCTCCATTTGGCAGAGAACTCACTTCTTTCCAACATTTGTAGCAGAAAACTCCAGTTTACATGGTCAAAAGTCTTCTCCACATCCAGCTTACAAATCAGCCCCGGCACCCCAGACGTCAATCATGTCAAGACATTCATTAGCAATAAGAACAGGGTTAAGGATCTGTCTGTCCCTCACAAAAGCATTCTGAGATGCTGAGATTAAATCCCCCATCACCATGTAGAGTCTATTAGCCAAGACTTTAGCAATAATTTTATAAACCTCCCCAACCAAACTAATGGGCCGAAAATCCCTAATCTCACTTGCTGCATGTTTTTTAGGAATGAGAGTAATAAAAGTTGCGTTTAAACTTTTCTCAAACTGACCATTGGCAAAAAAATGATGAAATACGGCCATAAGATCAGGTTTAACAATCCCCCAGCAAGCTTGGAAAAAAGCCATTGGGAAGCCGTCTGGACCAGGAGATTTATCACCATGAACACTCTAAATGACATCAAAAAATTTTGCCTCTTCGAAAGGTATCTCAAGCCAATCCGCATTATCGCTAGATATCATTGGAAAAACCAACGAATCTGGAAACGGTCGATCAACCTGCTGCTCGGAGTACAAATTCATGAAGAAATGAGTAATGCAATCTGCAATTATACCTCGATCTAAAGACCAGGTACCATTAACCATTAGGCTTTCAATACCATTATTTTTTCTGTTAGAATTAGCCATTCTATCAAAGAATTTGGTATTGGGGTCCCCTTCCTTCAAGTGCATCACCCTAGACTTTTGTCTCCAACTAATCTCTTCCATAAGAGTCAACTTTTCAATATCAGTATGAAGATTAGTTTGATCTAACTTCTCCGCAGCTGTTAATCTATGAGTCTCCTCTTTAGTATCCAAAACATTTAGCTTGCTCCAAAGTATCCTAAAATTCATTTGGTTAAATGGGCTTCTTTTTGTGCTCCTATTTCTTTAGGTGGCTTAGGGATAAGGAAGATAAGACTTTTCAATGAAGCTATACTTGGAAAGTGGCTTTGGAGATTTAGGATTGAGAAAGATGCCCTTTGGAGACAAGTGATAGAGATGAAGTATGGATGTGTGTGGGGGGGCTGGTGTACTAGGTCTGTGATTGGCCCTTATGGTGTTGGTTTATGGAAAAATATCAGTCAGGGATGGCTTTCTTTCTCGCGCCATATTCTGTATGATATTGGTTATGGGTCTAGAGTGAAGTTTTGGCAAGACCGGTGGTGTGGAGAGACTTCTCTTGCTATTAGATATCCTGACTTGTTTAGATTTTGCAGGAATAAGGATGCGAGTGTGGTTGAGCTTATGAAGTCCGCCAATGGTGTCCTCTTTTGGGATGTGAGATTCTTTAGGGGGGTGCATGATCGGGATCTAGAGGCTATGTCAGACTTCATGGAAACCATATATGGTTCTCATTTAAGGGGGCTAGGTGAGGATAAAATGTGTTGGATACCTAGCAAAGATAAGGGCTTCTTGGTTAGAGACTATTATAGAATTTTAGTTGGCAACACTTTCTTTGGTTTTCCTTGGAAAAGTATTGGGAAGCAGAAGATTCCCTCTAGAGTAGCTTTCTTTGTTTGGACTGCTGCCTTAGGGAAATGCTTGACGATTGATAATTTACGAAAAAGGAAGGTGTGGATTTTAGATTTGATGCTACATGTGTAAGAGAAATGGTGAATCAGTTGACCATCTATTCCTTCATTGTCCTTTTGCTATGGATCTATGGTCTATGGTTTTGGGTCTATTTGGTGTAACTTGGGTTATGCCGCTCATTGTTTTGGGGCTGTTAGGGTGTTGGCAAGGCAGCTTTGATCGTCATCGAAATGGTTACATTTGGTCTATCATTCCTCATTGCTTAATGTGGTGTCTTTGAACGGAGAGAAATAATAGATGTTTTGAAGATATTGAGAGATCTATTCCAAACCTCAAGCTTCTCTTTTTTAGAACTTTAAAGGATTGGTTGTTTGCTTTGCAACAACAATCATTCCCTTCTTTTATTGATTTCCTAGACTCTTGCAATTTTTGTATTTGATTTCCTTTCCCTTGTTCACTCCCTGTGTACTAGGGTGTTCCTTTTTTATATCAATATAACTTATTACTTATCAAAAGAAAAATTCTTATTGGGAATAATGTTACTGCCACTAATTCCTTAATCGCTCAGTTGGGTAAAACAACTCAAATACCTTGGGCCTTTGCAATACTTTCTTGGGTTACAAATTTGAAAGTTCAAATAGTGTGAAACACTATAGCTTGTTTAGACCCCCAATTTTAAATTACGGCTTAATTGCTTTAACTCTAACTTATCTAAGTGCGGAACAAGAATAAATGAAGTGCAATAAACTGGAACTACTCTAGTACATGAACATAAGCAATAAACAATAAATGTAAAGCAAAAAGAGTAAGGGAAGAGAGATGCAAATATAAGATAACACGGCGATGTGTTATTGAAGAGAAAACCGAAAAACTCGGTGCAAAATCTCACAACGACCCTCCAAGTCGAAATCGATCTACTAATGAATAAGTTGGAGTACACGAATATCAAAAAGACTCTCTAAGCCTAATCTACCAAATGTACTTGAGCCCTCCAAGCTCCAGCTATCAACGAACTTCCCAGAGTCTTGTCTTCACTAGTTATCCGTACCCTGCTCCAGCTATCAACGGACTTCCCGAAGTCTTGTCTTCACTAGTTATCCGTACCCTGCAATACAGCTTGATTGCATCTGCCAAGTCTTATCGGCTTCTTTTGGCAAATCCCAAATGCTTTCAAAACTCCAAAACACTCTCTACACTCTGAATAGGCGTGGGTTGTGTTTGGTTACAAATCTCCTCTTAAAGTATAATAATGGGAGAGGGGAAGGAGAAGAGACTACAAAGGAACACTTAAAGGATGAGTAACTCTCTCTCTCTAAAAGGTGGGTGTGTTGTAGCAACGTCTTTAGGGTTTTTCTTTGAATAGTCTCCTTTTAATTTTGTGAGTAATGAGGGTATATATAGTATGAGTGAAGGCTAGGAAAGTCATATTTAAAATCCTCCAGGCAGAGAGTTTCGTGGGTCACTTGCGACTTGGCCTGAGTTGCGAAGTGACTCGCGATATATAACCTAGCACTTGACTTTTCGGATTCTAGCATGTGCTTCTCATGTGACCTTCGCGGGTTGCACCACTCACAAGCCAAGTCGCGATATCAACTTTTTGAGTAATCTTTACCAACTTAATACTAAACCCAATACAATAAAATCTCACAAAATACAAGGAAGTAAATTAATGAAATTACAACACTTTCTGTTATGGAATAAAGCCAACATAAATGTTATGTGAAAAACCATAACTTAACAAAATTGAATATACCTCTTGTGGAAATTTTGTTCATCAACAGAAGTATGCATTTGATCTTCTTAAACAGTAAATATGGTGCATGCCAAGCCTTGTGCTCCCCCTGTTGCCATTCCATCCAAATCTCAGTCTGTTGATCACACACCCTTGGATAATGCCACTTCTTATCATTTATCCTATGCTGTGAATCGTGTGTCAATATATGCATGCTCCCACTCTGCCCAATTCAGTGGATGCCAAACGCATTTTGCGTTAGTCTGTGGCACTCATTCACATGGTGTGCTGTTTCAAGCTGGTCCTATGTCTCTCTCAGCCTTCGCCAACTTGGATTGAGCTGCTGATCCAGTTGATAGGCAGTCAACTACTGGCTTTATAGTGTTACTTGGTAATAAGCCTATCCAAGAAACAACCCACTTTTGAAGGCAGAGAGAGATTGATCCATGACTTGAAGATGTTTATATTCCATACTTTGCTTGAGTGGACAAATGTGTTGGGTATTTTTTTGTTTAATTCCCTGTCTGATGTGCTGGATAGTTGTAAATTTATGCACTTTAGCTTTTTGTACTGCTGATTCCTTAGTACACTGCCTTTGAGCTTTGATTCTTTGTAAAGTTTATTATTTTTTTTCAATGAAGCATTTTTTACTTATAGAAAAAACGAAACAACCCACTGTTTCTTGCTCCTCTACTGAGGCAGAGTATCGTTCCTTAGCTAGTGGCACTGCTGATTTATTGTGGCTTTGAATGTTTCTAAGAGATCTTGGTGTGTTAGAGTTTGAATGTTCCTTAGCTATTTGTTAGAGTAGTTTTGCCAGGCTCAAGGTTCAGCACGTGCTATACTCATGCTCATGCATCTACAAATACATATACTTCTAATTGTAATAAAAATCAGTTTCTCATTCATCTGTCAGTTTAGGTTTAGTGCATCCTGTGCAGTGGACCCAAGCTGAACCCATTTTTTCCCATCTTTATCTCATTTCATTTGCAGCCACGACCTAATTCAGTATAAATGTAATGTAATTGAAGTAGTAGTAATTGATTAATGTCATCTAACCAAAGTAGTTTGTGAATGCATTCTAATTTGCAATTGCTCTTCTGGGACAAAAGACGTGTGACAGGAAAAGCAAAGAAAATCAGTCCACTCCCTCCTCCGGGAACTTATTCTCAATGGGCAAAAGATGTGCGGAGTGACCTGGCGGTATTATTACGATTGCTGAATTTGTTTATTTATCATTGCTTTGGTCCATTGATTGGATTTTATCAGTTTGAGGTCTTATATTTATCTCGAATTTAGGTCTGCCCCAATTGTGGTGCTGATGAAAGGGACATGGCCTTTAACTGTGGGCATATGGTGAGTTGTACTGAAAGTATTATTTTTCTTTTGTTCTCTCCCACATTTAATTGGTATTGCAATTATATTGAGTAACTATTTTTTTCATTGCAGACCTGCGGAAGCTGTGGAAATGAATTGTCCAAATGTCCTATTTGCTGCAAACGGATCAAAATTCGTATCCCACTCTGGAAATGAGTTGTCCACACGTCCCCGATCAAGGAATTGAAATTTAAATTAAAAAACAATATCTATGGTCATTTTGGATAGGCCAAGGAAACCAACTATTTTGGTACATTTCAGTAGCTGATTGCCGCAACTTATCTTTTATTTATCTTTTTTTTGTTTTTGATAAAAGACTGAAATTTCAAATTTCATTAACAGGAACGAAAAGAAATAACATCAGTTGAAAGAGCATATTCTAATGAGCAAGTGTTCTTTTCAATCCTAAAAACATAATGCTCAATACCTTGAGCGTATTTTGCTAACAAATAAGCAGGTTTTTTCTTATGTTTTTGTTTTGTTTTGTGATTTTGTTTTTTGTTTTAATAGTAAACAATTGGATTACCGCTACTTATCATATCTATAAACTTCAGATATTTATTTGGCTAAAGTCTAAACTACACCCCTAAAGTTTGAGGGGTCTTTTGATTTTATACTCTGAAGTTTCAAAATTTGAATTTTATCTCTTGAAGTTATGTTCCATTTGTGTCAGCAGTCTCACTATCTATATTTTTTGTTAAGTGTCATATAAGCTTGTCATGTATGTTTAGTTCGTCCAATAAACATTATATTTTGTTAGAAGTTTAAAATTCATGGCGTAAAATTCCAAAACTCTTAAACTTTAAGAGTATAGTTTGCACTAAAGTCTATTTATTTATATAAACATAAACATTATATTTCATTAGCACTCAAAACTCATTAAAACTCACGTATTTTATTTAGGTCAAAGTATATGGTTAGTCCTTAATTTTAAATCCGTAATTGTCTCACTTGTCGATCCACATCAACTTCTTTTAATAAAAATAGATTGCTTTTTTTTTTTATAAATAATTAATAAAAATAGCTGGATCTATGATGTTGTGAATGTGTTGATAAATGGTGGTTTTCATGAAAGTAGTAGTTGTTAGTGTAGATTATTTATGAACTTTTGTACATATAGGATTGTTTCTACATTTTAAATTATAGATTAGGGTTTGTCATTGAATTGATTTTGGGGATTTTTTTTTCACGTTTCTTTTGGATTTGAATTATAACTGAGGTTGTAAACATATTATTTATTTCATAAAATCCTTTAACCAAAAGATTGTAAAATGCCCCTGATTGGAGTTTGGAAAATATCAGGTAGATTTTAGTTGGGTTTCTACCAGGACAGTGACGAAGATCCCAAGTTGTTCAAGTATTCAGGCCAGTGCTTAAAATTTTTTGGACAGGTTATCTTTGCCATGTTTGATAGATAAGGTGGGGAGGTGATTTGGATCAGACTAATGTTTAATATCTTTCAATTCGTGGATTGTGGTGATTATTACATTATGTTGGCCTTCAGATTTTGTATAATGTTGCAACCTTTCTGCCCTGGTAGTGATATATTTTGTCTGAAATTGCATATAGAGAAATATACTTGGCCTCGTTTGAGTGTTTTGTTTATAATTTGACATCAAATTGTTCCCTCCTGGGTCCATGTAATTGAAATATTTTGTGCATCAAAGAAAAAAAGACCTATACTTTCTGCCTTGGTGGTGGTAAAATTTTTTCAGCTGAAAACCATTTTGTTTTTTGTATAGATGGATAAGAAAAAGGGGACCTCTATTCCCAACCTTAAGCCATCAAAAAATAACTCTAATGCTAAAGCTTAATGAGCACCACAGCTTAATGAACAACACAACATAATATTTTCTTATGTGAAGCATGTGTGGATGAGGTATTTAAGGTAAGGTAGTCAATATTGTATTGGAATCGACAGTACTGACCGTATGTAGCCTACTGGACACTAAACCACTGGCACCTCACCTCTATCAGGGATTCTTCATGACTAATATCCCAGTCCTTGAATTAGAACTTTCCAAGTGTGATGAATAGCGTGATCATCCTTCATATACCAACAAACAAATAGCAGAGAATTGTCTCGTCTAATAATTTGATATGCAAAATTTGAATAGCAATAGATAGATTTAACTATAACCAATGTCTAAGCAAGGAAGCCACTCTCTTAACACTGAAATATTTTCAAAAACATACAGCCTATAAAATGCTGCATCATAACATCCAAAACAGTGAGACTCGGCATTATCCCTAAGCAAGGAATCACTCCCTGCCTACTTTTATTCTTCCTTGGCCTTCTGTTCCAGGGCAGGCTCGGTGTTGATTTGTTTAGGTATTGGCCTTCATGTACATTTTAGCCACCTTTTTCTTTATTCTTCTCTCCTCTCCTCTCCAGCCATGTTCCTCTGTTTCAAACATAAAATCAACTGTTTGTTATGTTACTAAAAACTCAAAATTGGCATTTAATTTGAAAATTATTTGGATTGAAGGAATGACAATGAAGAGGACACATACCTCTTTAGGCTTTACGGTATCTAGACACATGTATACATGCAGTGCTACATGTATATACCAAGATCAGTGGTATACCATTCATAAAAGAAAAACGATCAATGGGTATACCTTAAAATATATCTCAAGTTCAAGTAAAGAAGATGCAATCATGATAACAAACGATATAATTTAACTTAAAACTATAAAATCATGAAAAAAAAGAATTACACATTTCGAGTCTTATAATTTATGGCTTCCAGTTCCATTAAATATTTAAGTCAAGGTGATTTCTACTAAATATTAAGATAGCATGCAGAGATGGCTATGCAATGATATGGTCAAAATTGCAAGTGAAATAATCTTTGATTTTGAAAGTCATTGACTTGGTTAATAAAACTTAAAATCAAAGACTTTTTAAGTTTAACCATGCGATCAAGAGCTTCATTTTGAAAGTTATGGTACACTTTTAGAATCCAAGACCAATCTTGCAGGCTATCAGAAAGTATTTTACTATTTTCTTAATCTACCATGATGAGAAAGAGTTTCATGTGCAACAAACTCATCTAGCCATCATATATAAGGACACAAACATGAAATTTGTCAAGAATTGTTGCATGAACTTGCACCGATACCTGTTTCACGCATACAATTGGGCAGAGATCATCAAATTTTCAAACTAGTTAGGATAACTGGTGTCAAAGAACTCATATATAGCATTCTTCAGAATCCCAATCAGGTATTGATCCCTCCTATGAAGTTGCTTTCCAAGTTCTGAGAAAATTGTGTCCGGGACATTTGTTTGTAGGATCATCCTCACCACATCTACAAATCCATATTATCCCAATATATGAAACTCAGTTTAAACTTGGTTTGCACCCAGGACATGGTTGTCAGGACATCCAAACATGCCCCACAATCCTAAAAACGAAAGCCCAGCACAGTATAACAGCTAACCAGGCAAGCAATCCACATATATTGAGTCCCACAAAAACTCAGACTAACACAACGGTAATAAATTTTGTATTTGAAAACTTTATAGGTACAACAATTTGTTGAGTGTCTTTGGACCAACCCAATTGTAATAATGCAAAATAGTTGCAAAAAATATCAATGACACAGAAATCCAAAAATCTATTACTACAACCAAATAGAAAAAAGAGGATCAACCCAGATAATAAAATTAAGAAATTTCTTCAAGTGGGTATCGAAGTTGCCTTCTCGACCAATCTTGACTCCACCAAGTTTCGGCACTAGTGAAGCTTAATCACAAGGAACAGAAAAATTAAGCAGTACAGCATAGAAAGACATGCTTCACAAGAAATTATTCGGTCCACTAAATGAATGCTACGTGTTGAATCAGTTAAGTCAGGTTCAGTCCCAATCAGATTATAGATAGCAACAAAATCTAGGAAAGCAATGCAGCTCACCAGGAATATATATATTTTTTTAAGTAGTTAGAGTCCTTCACGTATCACTTGGAATAAAGTATGGCTAGGACCTTTCAAACAAAAAAAGAAAAGAAAAAAAGAAGTATGGCTAGGAATTGGAATCTTCTAAAAATTGATGTTTCTTTTCTAAATAGGTCTAAAAATAACTTGTGCACCTCCAAAAAAAAAATTGTGCAAATTTTGTTAATAAATTATTAAAAAAAAAATTTATACTACTTTATAAAAAAAACTTATAACAAATTATCAAAAAAATTAATTATTTTTTTGGAGTAAATTCCACTGACATAATTTAAATTTTGAGTTAATATTCAACTGTCTAAGACTTTTTAAAACTGGTTAATTTGATTTCTAAAGCCAACTTAGCTCATAAACAGTTAATTATTTTTTCTCAACTGTTTTAGGAACTAAGTTGACTTTAAGATTCGAATTGGTTAGTTTTAAAAAATCTTAGATATGATTGGTATTAACTCAACCTCATGATATATTAATAGAATTTACCTTTTTTTTCATCATAAGTTTCTTAAAATAGCATCCTTCGCAGAATCAAAATGCATGCAATTATTTCAATAAAAAAAAAAAAAATGCATGAATATTGTCACCAAACATTTAGCGGCACATCCGTTGTCTTAGCTGTTAAGTTAAATCAGTGTAAAACAACAAAAAATTTGATGTTTTTTTTAGTATATCACTCTTATCCAACCCAATCCCACACTCACATTTGACATTTCTCTGGACCTTTCTTACTCGAAGTAGAGCTAGCTGATCAGCTTCTGATTGAACCTCAGAAATATGGTTCTGGGAAAATATGCGGTTTATCCTGATGATGAAGCTGATCATGTGGTGCAACAACAGCAACCGCAACAGGAAGATATTGGGGTACAGGGCTTGCGATTGCTACTGGTAAGAACAAAATTGCATTCTGGGTTCATTTCTAATTATAAGAAATTATAGAAATAAAGGTGTGAGATTAAGAACAAAATTGTAATTTTGATATCAAATTATAAAGGTAAATTCTTAAAAGATACTATGACTTTATCAGAATTGAGATGGTGAGAAGATAGATAGAAGCATTTCAAGATGAGTCATCAGATCAGGCAGAGAGGCAGAGTGCTGAAACAGAGCATGTGCTGAAACAGAGCATTTGTGGAAGAAATGATATTACACTAAACGACTATTGCATCTTGATACGACTTGTAGTTTTATATTTGGATTAGTTGGTTAGTATGGACACGTGTACTGTGGTGTGATGTGATGATCAATGGTAGTTAATTGTTCCGCATATTCTGGGATTAGTTTTAGAGTTAGTTATTTTTTATTTTTCTGATTTTGCTATATAACCATCTTGTAATTCATTGTTGATTAATTAATGAAATATCTCAATATTTTCTCAATCTTGATTCTCCATCTCTCTCGTTCTCTCTAGACTCATTGCACAAATACACTCTGTTTTCTTATAGACTTGAAGATATTTTTCTGTATGGTATATTTCCTCTGTTTTTGTTCAAAGCTAATTAAGCCAACTTAAATAAGATAGGTATGTTTCATTATGTTCTCTGTATAAATTAAAAATTCAATTTTGGTTGGATTTTTATTTTAAAAAATCCTACAAATTTCATGTATAATTTCAAAGTTATATATATATATATATATGTATATTATTTTTAAAACACCTTGAAATTCAATAATTTTGAAAAATTCGACCTATAAGTTTGTCAAAGCACAAGGAGATCATGCATCTGTTAATACAGAAGCTGCTTAACGATAATAAAAGCCGTGGGATACTTGGCATCCTCTTTGTCATGATTTAAAGATGCGATTTTAATGAATTCTATATTTTGACAAATTGTTTCAGAAAGAATGGATTTAAAATTGGATGTTAAAGTTACAAGTATATCCCAAATTACTCATAAACATTGGCAGTCACTAGCAACAATGTGCATGTTGTATAATAACATTGCAAAAATCATTTGCTGCTTGGTATGTCAAAGTTTTTAAATGACGTTGCAGTTCTAAATGGGCTCTCTTCTTTAATATATAGGATACTGAAGCATTGAAAAAGTATGGTCCAGCTTCAATCAATATCATCTTTGGAATTGCTTCCAATCGCACCAAAGGTTTGTGGAAATACTTTAGTCATAATTGACTCATTTATATGGTAGTACAATTATTGTAATCTTTTTAGGAATATTTTTACTTGGAAATTATGTTCCTTGGAATCTTGAAATTGACCCTTTAGCTGTGTCATGAAGATAAAGAAGTTTTATTCATAAAATTTTAATCTATTGTTCTAGGGTTCCAGATCTTAACTTAGGTGTTTCGGGGTGTAGTCACGTATTAACCCTTCTTACACTATCATATGTGTGTCTATACTCTATATCAATATGTGCTATAGTTGCATTCATTATTGTATGAGTTATTCACGGAGCAAAATGGATATCCATAGGTTTATAAATCACTATGTTTCTTATTGTCTTCTCCATTAATATTTTATCAATCTTGGGGGCCATGCATTCTAAACTTGACATTATAGTGGCGTTACATCTTTGACAGGCGTATTAGTAACCTATAATCTGCTGTTTTTCCCTCCTCCACATAGTTTGTTAAGATGCATTTCATGTTGATGAGGCCATGGGATGTCTAGTCTGAATATAATGCAATATAACATTGTCAAGCATCTAAATTGCCACAAAATGTTTATTGGTTTAACAATAATGTTGCTGAAGTTGTTGGGTTATTGAGCGATTGAATGAGAGAGAAGAAAAAAGAGGAAAGTGGAAGCAAGAATTTAAAAGCCCTTGATGGCTACCTTTTTTCTTATATGAATTGTGTTTACAATGAAAATAATGCAGGGTTTATATATTAGGGAATGCTTGCCCTAGAATTGCCTAGGGTCAATACGCTTACTCTACAAGTACACGAGCCTACAATAGGTTTGGGCTCTAAGGTCATCATTTGGTTTGGGTGTCTTGGGCCATGATATCTCTAACAAATGTATACCTTTGTAATCTATGTTTTTCAAAATGGCTTGCCTTTGACTTGCATATCTTGGAAGCTAATGCTTGAATTTTGTGATTGAAGGGAGCCTGAGCCTGCATGCCACTGGAAGTACTCGTAATCAATGTGAGGAGGTCATAGCTATCCTTGGAAAGACTTTATCCCCTCTCATTGAAAGCAAAATGTTTCCATGCTACGGATTGGGTGACCCTATGTCTAACCCCTAAAGTTGAACATTTAGAAAATTTTCTCTCATTTTCTTTTATGATCATTGGATATGTTTTCTCTTACAGAGACCACACAAGATAAAACTGTGTTTAGCTTTCACATGGATAATTCACCTTGCCATGGTTTTGAAGAAGTTTTGCCCTGCTTCAGAAAAATGCTTCCAAACATGCACTTCGCTGGTTGGTTTCATATTCCTTTATTCTAACACTGGTATTTTCATTAATCAATATGGTTTTTATTACCAAACCCATGGACTGTTTTCTTTTTTGACATCAGCAGAAAACCTTTGTATAATATTTTGCTCATCTCAAGAGACATGACTGTGTTGATGCATAATTGTGTTTCAGGGCCAACTTAATATGCTTCAGTAGTTGAGGCTGCAATCAATATTGTAGAGAAAAGTGGTGGCAAATTCCATACTTTGTTTATCATTACTAACGACCAGGTTGAATTCAAATACTTCTGTTCCCCCCTCCTCTCCCCTCTCTTTCTGTCACATGCTGTACGCACAGAAACTATCTTAATTAGAGTGATTTCTTTTTGTTTCGAAGGCTTCAAGTGTCATCAATTTAAGTGATGAAGAACAAAGTCCACAGAAAAAGCAAACAATCGAATCAATTGTCCATGCGAGGTAGGGCCTTATAGTTTAATGGATTTGTATATTCCTATATTTAGGCTTCTTTTGAATCTTTTTTTTTTTTTTTTTTCTTGAACTTCTCAATTCTTTATCTTATGGGAAAAATTTATATACAATTCTGTATATGTTGTACCTTAGGTTCCCGAATTAAATTCAACCATATGGTTGCATTGACCAATGAAACACATGGTTGAATTTAATTGTCTTTGGAAAAGATAACATTATCTTTACTATATTGGTTGATTCCACCATGTGGTTAAATTCAATTATGAAACCTTAAGTACAACTAAGGATCTGTAACTAAATTTTTCTTTATCTTATAGTTGTCTTCAATTCTGTATAATGAAATTAGTAAGACTGTGAGGAGCTATTTTGATATCCTTCTTGCATGTTTCTTAAAATTTATAAAATAGACTATTGAAGTTATCAATACAAAATACTAGCAACTAAAGTTATCATTAAGTTAAGAAATATTACTGGAAGATGAATTAAAAGTGATTATTTTATAGTAATTCTCAAATTTGATATTCTCGATTGGAGTCAGCTATGGATCCTCAACAAAATAGTCAAATCAGCCATATATTTTTTTTTCTCCATTCTATTCTATCTGAAGTTGTAGTTTTTATTTCTTCTTTGATATGTCCTTTTTTATTACTTTTACTAGTGTTATTTTTGGTCTTCCTCTACCTTTCTTTGTTCCTTCAACTTATAATCAACTAACTCTTTCTTACTGGTGCATTAGTCACTCTTCTCTAAATATGACCAAAGTATCTTACGTGACTCTCCCTTATGTTTTCATAAATAGGCCACACCACTACATTTAACCAAATTTCCTCATTTTGAATCTTATTTTTTCATGCATTTCCATTTATCCATCTTGATATTTTCATTTCAGCTACACTCATTTTATGAATGTGTTGCTTCTTAAAAACCCAACATTGAGTACCATAGAGCATATTTGGTCTTATAGCAGTCTTCTAAAATTTTTTCTTTAACTTAATAGGTATTTTATGATCACACAATAATTATTACACATTTCTCCACTTCATCCACCTTGCTCTTATGTTATGATTCACAACCTCTTCAATTTGTCCATCTTTATCCATCTTTATGAATTATTGATCAAATATATTGTAAATTCTTGCTCTTTGGTATCTCTTGACCATCATGTCTTACCGCTCTTTCATCTTTGTTTCTATTTTTATGAAACTTACATTCCATATTTCCATGTACTCGGATTTAGTCCTACTCAATCAAAAGCCTTTAAATTCTAGAACATCCTCCCAAATTTTTCTAACTTTGAATTAACTCCACTTCTACTGTATTAGACTCCCTATGTGATTTATTTAGCGGAATTATCAGAGTATTGTTAAATTGCCTCAGTTATTAAGTAATCCCATAAATTAATGTGCTTTCTGAGGTCTTAACATTGAAATTCAAATTTTTGTAATGTGTAGTGTTCATCTCCTTTATTTACAGTAGATGTTGTACAATAATAGCATATTTGAAAGTGAGATATAAGTGGATTTGGTGTAGACTCTGGCATCATACTTTAAATTATCAGAAATTAAGAAGCAATTGCTAAAGTAGAAGCCGTGGTGTTGAAACTAAAACCATTTTACCTTGAAATTTTTACATCCAGTTCATATCCACTCTCAATTGTTGTTGTTGGAGTCGATGATGGACCTTGGGAAGACATGCAGAAGTTTAAGGAGAAGATCCCTGCACGTGAATTTGATAACTTTGAGGTATTAATAATAAGTTGAATGCCGCATAAGTTGAATGTAATTCAACATGAATAGTCTTTTAACAATGTGTTTATTTTGTGCGTAGTTCATTAACTTCACTGAGTTGATGTCCAAAATGACAACATCTTCCAAAAATGAAACAGCTTTCGCAACAGATGCCCTAATGGCTATCACCACCCAGTACAAAAAAGCTATTAATCTCGGCATGCTTGGGTACAATTCCTTATCATCCTTGTCATATTGAAATTTGTAAGCATTTGGTAAAAACTTGATTTTAAACTTTTTTTTAATACGAGAACTTTGCTTTGTGTTGTGTATGTACTTGGATAGAGAGGATACAATCCTAGATTCGAATATTATACTGATTTATTTATTTATTTTTGAGACTAGAGAGAAGTTAAAATCCTAGAATTCAAAATTTGGTATTTTCAGAATCCTCTTGGCCAACTTGGATACACTAAATTAAAATTCTTTAATTTAGTGTGCTGGTTAATGTGTTAGAATAGCATTATTCCAGAATTAATTTTTAAAGAACTCCAAAAATCTTTCTCAAATACGGTTTTGATTACACCTTAGGAAAGGAAAAAGAAAGGATAACAGCAGGGGAAGAAAAAAAAATTGTTTTTCTGTATTTGTATTTGGACGTATGAAGGAAAGAAAAGGATTGAAAAGAATAATATATCTTTGTTTGGTTTGGAAAGGAAAAATGTAAGTTTATATATATATATATATATAGATTCCTCTCTCTCTCTCTCTTCTTCGTGTGTGTGTAGTTTACAAATAAAAACAAAAGGTTTATACGAAGAATTAATGAAGAGTAGTGATAAAACATAACCTATCTCACGTTATATGAAAGCATAGTGGTCCTTATTTTCAACTGCCAAATCATATGCTGGGCAACCATTCATCATCTGCAGCATATGAACCGGATGAGGAGGTGTTATTACTATTGCCTTGTTTATTTATCATTGCTTGCCTGTTAACTTATCCAACCTCATCTTTGGTCCACACGAGCAGGTGTATTTTCTGTCCAATTTGAATTTAGGTTTGCCCAATTTGTTATGCTGATGAAAGTGGCATGGCCTTTGGCTGTGGGCATAGCATAAGTTGTACCGAAAGTGAAATTTTACTTATTTTGAGTGAATTTTTCATTGCGGACTTGGAGAGACTCTGCATCAACATCATCCACACATCCTTTATGCTCCTTTTTGACAGAAATAAATTCTTGGATGATGAAAATATTCTTGTAAGCATCTAACTTAAGAGTGGGTTTGGTAAATGCCTTGATTAAGAAGACTGTTTAAGTACGAAGAGATTGAAATAAACATAATTAAAATGACAAGCATAAAGTAAGAGCAATGACAAGCATAGTTTGTGGATGCTTTCTAATTTGCATTTACTCTTCAGGAATTTTAGAGGTATGACAGGAAGAGCAAATGAATTCATTCCGTACCCTCCTCTAGGTCCTTATTCTCCACAGTCAACTCATGTGCTGGGTTCGCAATTGCCAACTCATGAGCTGGAACTGCCAACTCATGTGCCGGTCAAACCTTCACCATTCTTGAAATATGAACTAGACGAAGAGGTATTGTTAAGATTGCCTGGCTTATTTATCATTGCTTTGTCACTTATGTATTTTCCGTCCAATTTGAAATCAGGTCTGCCCAAATTGTCAGGAAGATCAAAGGCAATGCGCCTTTGGCTGTGGGCATAGTGTGAGTATTTCTGAAAGTGATATTTTGCTTTTGTTCTCTCCCGCTTTTAATTGGTATTGCAATTATTTTGAGTAACAATTTTTTCACTGAAGGCCTGTTTAGACTGTGCATTAAAGTTGACTGTGGGTCATATGTGTGGCCGACCGATCAGGTATCGTATCAGGGTGGATTCATGGAATGATTGACTGCTGCTAGAGAACTTAATTAACATCAGAGTGATTGATATGAGGAGCATCAAGATTATTTCAGATTTTATGGGATTTAAAAATATGGCATGATTAAAAGTTTCTATATTGATATAAAATAATGACTTGTAATCGTGAAGGCAGTACAAGTTGAATATGAGTTTAATGATTAGAGGATGTCTTTCTCTTTGCTTGGTGGTGATTTCAAGTTCATAGGTGGCGATGCCTCAGGCTTTAAGGCAAATTAAGTGCTGGAGCTTATGATTTGTCCTGTTTTTATCTTCCTTATGGTTTGATCTGAATTTTCTTTCCTTGTCCTGTTTCAGTGGTTAGGTGTTATGATACCGATCTTTTATGCTGCTTATATTTTGACCAAGGAATTGAAATTTAAAATAAAAGTTACAAAGATTATATCTAGGGCTATTTGGATTGGCTAAGGAAACCAATTATTTTGTTACCTATTAATAATGTTTCACTGTTTACGACTACCACTACTTATCATATCTATAAATTGAACCCCATGACAATAACTGATATGATAGACTTTTTTCGTGCTCTGGCGGTGGTGATGGTGTGAGAACTGAGAAGAGGACTTGGCTTTGTGTTTTTTTTTTTTAACCATTGGGCTTCTCTCGTACTGTCGGTAATGTTGCAGAAAAAACGAGAAATGATAGAGGCAATGAAGATGAGATTCATTTTTAACCGTTGGATCCTTTTGCTTGCCAGGTGTCATTTATCAAAATAAAAACAGGAGAAAATTGGAGGGCTTTTAACGGGAGGGGAGCCAGAGCCGCGTTTGAAAACTCATAGATATGTCACCTGCACAGCATGTACTGAGAGAGGTTCGGTTCGGGTCGGGTTTAATCCTGACCCAAAACCGGCCCGATAATAGTGGCCCAAAAAATTGTTCACCAGAATTCATAGGGGCTGTTCCGGGCTAGGTCTTGGGTCGGTTCTACAGGAGAAATTATAAGATCCACATGGTGGACAAGTGACGTAGTCCACTATTACACTAAAAAACTGTCATTTGTCTAAAATTGTTAGTTAGAAAAATTTTTTAAACAGAAATTAATTATTGACTCAGCAATTCTAAACAAGTGGAAGTTTTTTAGTGGAATGGTAGACAAGTGACGTGGTCCACCAGAAGACTCTATAATTTTTCATTCTACGAGTCCTTTTTTTTGTAAAATGTAGCTCACATTCTTTTTGCATTTATATGTGTACCACTTGTCTAATAATGGCAATTTTAAAATGTTGACACGTGCAAAGTCTAAAAATGGTAAATTTTATTTTGTGATTCCAAATAGAATTGCGTCAGTTATAGCTCGTTAGGTGTGTTTAAATAATAGTTTTCAGTTTTTTAGAAATACGTGTGAGTGAAAAAGTGTGTGAAAATACGTATAATGTTATTTAAAAACTGAAAATATGCGTTTGAACATGTGTACCAAATAGGCCCTTAATGTTTGGATTTTAAATTTAAATCCTGAAATCAATTTGGAAAATGCAGACAATTTAACGTGGTGACTAAAGATAAGATTTTTCATTAAAATTAAGCCTTTAAATTCAAATTTAAGTTGACATTTCTATTAGGAAGTTTTTAATGAGTGATTGAATATTTTCTCAAATAATTTTTTTTAAGAGTTCTAGATGGTTTGTAGTTAGAGATTGCTACTATTTATATTTGAAATGAATAAATTTTATAACAAATTTAAATTTACATTTAATGATGATAATGTTCTAGGTCCAAACTAGGGAAACAAATACCACTAAATGTCAACTTACAACTAAATGGTTGTGCTTAGATGATTGATTAGCTAATAAATATTAATCATTATGATAACTAATTTATTACCTTCACTTTCAATGATCCATAAACTTATTTAATATAATTGTTTCCTAAATATTAGGAATATAAGTATATAACATCATATACACCAAATATACACCTAAAAACTGAAATTTTTTTGAGAAGGCTTAAAAAATGAAATTTATACATCATATATCACTACTTCACATTATTATTTCTCTCTAAAAAATATAAAGATAATAACATGTTAAACCTAGTAGTACTAATGAATAGACACCTTCACTATTGAATCATGAAGAAATTATTTTTAAAGGGTATAATTCATATTTGTAAGGGGTGGCGCCAATTATCAAGCCCAATCCAGATAGGGATGGGCTGAGATGAAGGTCCAATACAATTAATTTGTAGAGGTGGATTATCAAGGCCAACCCATCAAGCCTCCGTAGCTTTACTTGGTGATTTAAAGGAAGAAAAATGGCTTAGACAGCAGTTAAAGTAGAGAATAATAGAAAGAAAAACAAAGATTCTTATTCAAGTTCTTCTTCGGGCTGGCCAAGGTGCAATAGTTCTTTGGATTATACACTTCTTGGTTACACAGTTTTTAATTCCTCTCTCCCTTTTCTATTTCTTCCTTCCTTCTATCTCTTGATCCCTTTTTCAGGAGGATCTTTCTTACTATATATAGCTACAAGGATTGAATCTTATCCCTCCACTTGGATGGTTGTTGATCATTCCTTGGATACTTATCCCATCGCTGCTTTGCTCGTGGTGGTATAGTAGGATGTAGGCTGTAGGAGCACTGTTTAGGGCTCATTCTGCCATTAATGTGACATGCTGAGTTGGTACAATGCATTAAATGTGGAGGTACTGGGTGTTTTATCTGGAAGCTTCCTCCTTTCATTGCTTACACATCTCTCCTTCCTTCCTTGGCCTTCAATCATACGGCCTTGGTGGTTAGTCTCAAGTCTCCTAAACAGTGTCTGATCCTCGGGTGGGCTGCCTTCCTCGGATTCATTGACTGGACTATCCTGATTGTGTTGGGCCTAAGCACAGCTGCTCCTCGGGTTGAGTCCATTTGATGATCTTCCTTCTTCGGGCTTCCCTATCCCATAATAGCCCCCAAAACTCCACTCCCTTTGCCATTCAGGGGAGTGGGGTTTTGGTAGGAGGTGGGATAGTTGGCATGCTCTGGGTGCCAACTATCCCAGAGCATGCCAACATGGGTTTATTGAAGGAAATCTTATAGTAAGGATTAAAGTTCATGGTCTGAATTGTCTTGATTTGTAAATATGGTAATTCTCTGCTACCAACATGGGTTAATAGCTGCAGCAAAGTGTTTACTTTTGTTCATATCTTAGGGAATTCTTTACAAACATATCTTGGCAAGATTTTTTTTTTGCTCATTATATATGTGTGAAAAAAAAAAGGTTTAGTTTGCATCCCATATCTTGGACCTTATAATAGGGAAACCATTAGCACATCCATTTCCTCAATAGCACAAAGCTGTCGGTGGGTAAACTATGCTAGACATGCATGCAATGAATAGTTGGAACCTGAACATGTGAACATTAGTTATGGTTGACCTAGCAGGAGCAAGTATGCTTAGGCTAATTATTGCATAGGCATATTAATGGACCACACATTTTATTTCTTGTTTTGTATTTATATATTTAATTTTAGTGGTAATGGTGTATGTCTGTGTTTGTTAACTTTCCATCCTTAGGAACTCTCCTTATAAGGCTATAACAAAAATCAATGGTCGTCCATTTTCACTAAGAAGTTGTTTGTTCTTGTTATGAAATGGGGCTTGTGGAAGGGCATTACACAAACAATAAAATAAAACAACCAAACAAAACAACAATATTTTGATGTGGTTCGACCAACTCCAAGCCTTAAAAATACCTATTATTTTTTATTTTTTCATAAGCCTAAGGGGGGTCAGGCCCCTTTGGGGACCCAGGAGCCCCCTCTTAGGTCTGTCCTTCCATCTCGGTGAAGTTTGCATCACACTAACCGTAAAAAAGCTTCATAGCTGTTACTTATCCAAAAAAAAAAAAAAAAAGCTTCATAGCTATTTAGTCTGAAAATATTTAATCTCCTTTAATAGAATGCGTTACAATTCTTTAAATAGAAGACTTAAAATAGGATTTCTTAAAACCCTAATAAGACATGAACTTGGACTCCTTAGGATTTTACTACTAAGCCCAACTAAATAACCAAACTTAATTAAAACCCAAAAGATGACCTAATGGACTGTTAGTACATTCCAAATCCAAAATTTAGAAAATTATAAAATTGCCCCTGACACTTAAAAATAAATAAAATAAAACAAAAATGTCAATCCATTGCCTCCTGCATCACCTCTAGAGTGGCATTATGGTAAGTGAAACTTTTATCTCTTGAAAGTAATTATCCAGAATGATTCTAACTTATGTGATTCATTAGAAGGTAAAAGTATCTTAGTTGGTTGATGTTTGGCCAGTGATTTTCTTTATGTAGTTTGGTTTGATCTTTGTTCTTAGTGTGTCAGGAGTATGTATGATGTGTTCTTAGATGTTGAGCTATAGAATTTACATAAATAAATAAATATTTATTATTATTATTATTATTGTTTTGGTAAAATGTCGTTATTATTATTATTATTTATTTGGATTTCTTGCCTCATGCCTCCATTACTCCTTATTGGTTTCAGGAAATCAAACTTCTTAGTGAGCTGAAGCATCCAAATATTGTGCAATATTATGACAGCGAAATAGTAAGTATTCTCCCAGTTTGCATGTTTAGACATTCTCAACATTGTTTACTGTAGTATCCTTGCAGCAATGTATGAAATTAATGTTATGCATGCAGGTTGATAGCTGGTTTCGTATATATCTGGAGTATGTTCCTGGAGGTTCAATCAAAAAATATACAAAGGATAATGTAGCCATACCAAAATCTGATGTTCGCCGGTTTACTACCCTTATTCTCTCTGGGTTGGATTACTTGCATGAAATTAGTGTTGCAAATTAGAATTTAACACTTATTATAAGTACGTGAAATTTCTATGCACCTCTTCAGCATGGAAGTAGTCTTGGGGATAATTTGCTTAACATGACGTTTGGATTTATTTATTTTTCATGTGTCAATAGGGACATCAAAGGGGCTAATTTGCTCATTGATTCATCTGGAGTTGTCAGTTTTGCGACGGCTAAATGTGTGAGTTCATTTTCTTTTTCTTTATTAATGTATCATCTTGTGCTTTGATTTTTATCTTGCACAATGATTTCTCTTTTGATGTAGTTGTTCTTCCTTATACATTTAGTAGATGGTATTTTTTTTCAATTTCTTCTTCTTCCTGTACTTAGATTAACCTTAACAATCCTTCATCATCTTGAACTTTTGGTAAGAAAATATCTTTTGACTTCACCTACTTTTTTTTTTTTTTTTTTTTTTCCCTCATTAAAGAAGGTTCTCAATATTTGTGGGCAAATTTATTTTAAAAGAAGATAAATTGACATTTGTATCAATGTTTTAAATTTCGTTCCATTATGGTCCTTAATCTTGTGCACATAACCCCTTGTTCCGTTTCGGTCTAAAAAATTCTAGGTTGTTCTATACTATTCCGGTTATTCTAGTCTCTAAATTCCGGCCTATTTTAAACTTTGAAGCCCAAAAGTCATCATTTGACTCATTTTATTCCCATATCATATTTTAGATTTTGTTTTGGTTAATTAGATATAGTGAAATATGAAATTATAAATATATAAATTATGTACATGTGCGTGTATATATATATATATATATATATTCAGTGCGTAATCCCTAAATGGTGCACTGAAACACACCAGTACCAAAATATTCTGTGCCAATTGTCAATCTGGAACAGTCTCCGGAACGGAATTCAAAACCTTGATTTGTATGCTCAGATGTTCAATTGTGATCAAGTCTATGGTTGTGACAATAGCATGGCCCCTGTTATAAGAACGCAGAATAGCGCAATGTAATCCTTAGTATAAAGAGTGCTCTTGTAAAATATTACAATCAGTGATATTGCTTTTCTCTGTGTTTTATTCATTCCATACTTCAAGCATTTAATAGCAAATTACCCCCTGGCTGAGAATAATTCAAAAAAATATGGGTCATTACCTAACTAATTTGATAAGTTGATGTAAATCATGTTCATTATTAAAACCATTCATGTTCTCTTTTATTGTTGTTGCCAACTTATCAATAAAATTAAATGAAAGAATTGTTGTTGCCAACTTTCCATTATAATTTGCTTTCTGTGATTCTAGATGATGTCTCTAATATTGGGATTGTTGTTTTAGATTATTATGAGTTAAGAGTTTTATGGACATTATCTTTAGTCCTGGAGGCTGGAAGGCTCCGATGATGTTTTTTAAGTATACTTTTTGAGGAATAAAATTTTAGATTGGAAATTTTTCCAAATTGTTGGGTGTTGATTTCCAAGTTTTCTAGCTTAATGCTGATTTTAAGAAAATCCTAAGTGCTGAGTCTTAGGGATATACTTTAATTTTACTATTGATATTGTCCTGCATCAACTTGGTATCAGAGTACAAGCAGGCCAACCAAATCCAAAAAAATACCTCGCTGGCATCATGTTTCACACTTTCAAGCCCAAGTGCCACACTGAAATTCTACAAAATCCCAACACCACTGACCCATAGATCCATCCACCATAGTAGTCTGAAACCCGTGCACACAAAAAACAAAAACCCGAGTCAAACCCAATATCCCACCATTGCACAACCAAAACAACAAAAATAAAAATCCTTTGCTGTGTTACTCATACCATCAAGTCACAGTAAACCATCCGCCACATAACCCAAGCCTAACAATAAACCCACCCATCAGAAAACCATCTTTCAAAACCCAAACCAGAGTGTCCAGCTACCTCGCCACCATTGCCCAAAAAAAAAACCCATAAAAAAGGGCCATCGCCGTAAAGTCCTCTGCCCCTTCAAAGAGTTACCGCCACCCTTGAAATGTAGTTTTCTTCCCCAGAAAAACACAAATTTTATGATGAATACATATGATGTGCAAGTTCTTCCTTCTCCTTTCCCTGATATCTATAACTAATACCTTCCTTGTGTTCCACTTGAAGCAGTTCCCACTTTGGCTTTGCCCCCAGCAAATTATTTTTTTGTATTGGCAGTGTTAGTGTTGGTCACCAACTAGTGGCTAGTTTTGTTTTAGTAAAATGAAGTTAATAGCAGCATGCACGTAATGAACCTTGAAGTCTAATTTGTTCTTAAGTACAATTCAAGTGTTGTAATAAATTTTAGCGAGGTGCGCTGAATTTTTTTGTGTGGATCTTACCACAGTCTTTCTGTTACAATCAGTGACTTGGGAAATTATTTATTTAATTCCAGTCCTATTAGATTGATACTTTTATCTCTTTTCAATAAATAGATTTATGTCTTTTCTGTAGATAAATCAGATTAAGTGACTGTAATTCAAATAGATTAATAAAACTTATAATTCATATGTAATGCGTCCATGCTATCAGAAGTGGATGAAGCACAGTGAGTGTGCTTATATATATTTTTTGCAAATTATGAGATGATTATGGTTGGCATGTCCCCTGAATTGGGAGTTCATCATAGAAATGGTAAATGATAATTACTTGCTAAAAAATGGTTAATGATAATTAAAAGAAGACTCAACTAATTTTGCCTGCTTGTAGCAGAATATCAATCAATTTCAGAGTTTAATTTCCCACCTTTCTAATGTGCGTTTCATTATGGAGGGAGAAGCATGTATGGCATATTTATGTTGTATCTGGTGGAATTGCAATGTAGTGGTCTGGTGTCTGCTTATAGGAGATACTGAAGTGTGGTAATTAGATAAACCTTTCTTTTTATCATATTTGATGCAGCAAACAGTCATATGGAAGCTATTACAAGGGAACACCACTCCCATACCTGAAACATTGTCATCTAAGGTCAAGGATTTTTTGTAGTGCTGCTTTTAGATAGATCCTGTAGATAGGCCATCTGCTGCACAGTTACTAGAACATACCTTCCTGAAGAACTAGGAGCAGCTGGATGTCCTTTACAACTGAGCATTTAATGGAAGAACTTGACGAAAAGTACAAATGTCATTCCATTTATTTTTGCTAAATTTTTGTTTATATTATAGTTTGTCTTACATTGACAGGATAAACCACATAGACCAAAAGAACATTCTGAACTTTTCAAAAAAAAAAAAAAAAAAAGAACATTCTAAAAGTAATCATGATCATCCCAGCCCATCTGGAGAAAGGGAAAAACTGCTGGCCTTTTGTCATGGGTTGTGTTGATATGCAGCTGTTGAAATTGGATTATAGACTTCACAGATGCTATAGTATGTGACTTGTAGCCATAGGGTGTTGTGATAGTAGGCTTAGTGCCACGTTTTTCATCATTGAAAGCTCTGAAGCTAGAAAGCTTCTTCATTCTGGAAGTTTATTCTGCATGGAAATTGTTAACATGTATAATATTGTGGGCTTTAGGCCCAATTAGATTACTTGTATAGCACACATTCTTGTACTACACTTTTACTTGTACTACACACATATTTACTTGTACTGCACACATATGCCTCCTATATAAAAGCACTAATGTATATTTCTTTATTTATGAAATACAATACTACAGATTTCAGTATTTCTAACAGAAATTTAGAAGCAATTTTGCATACTTACTCATTTAGAGCTTCAGATATCACGGTTACTTAACCATACTTTCTGATGCTAATACTTTTAGCTCCATGTACAATTGGAGTCAATAAATGAATTTGTAGATATTGGATGTTGAAATTATTGATCTATCTTATCCTCTCATTTTAACCATGGATCTATTGCAACTATTTTACATAAATACATTTCTTGCAATGGAGGGGGGGATAAAGCTTCTCTTGAACGAAGATGTCAGATGGTAGGATGAATTGTTGGACCAAAATTCATTGTTCCCTTGTTAGAGAAGTTAGTTCAGCATTGTTTTTTGCCTATAAAAGTTAGCAGGTCAAAATCGTTTTTTTAAATCATGTGGGAAATTTAGGGGCTATTCGTTTTTTTTGTTTTTTTTTAATTTATTACTCATCACTCTTCACTCAATTTTCATCACTCACCACTCATCACTAAAATACCCCAATTTCTTATACCCCACCCATTTGGCACACTTCACTTAGCTTGTCATCACTCAAATTTTTCAACTTTTTGTGGGCTCGATAACTGTAACTTGGTCAGAGAAAAGCTGTTAGCCTACCCATAGAAGGTTTCATCCCCATCTTTTTCTCTTTTCTCATTTCCCCTTCCTCCTTCAGCCCTGTTACTCTCCCAAAGCACAAACCTGAACCCATAAAAATAGAAGAAGCTCCCTTGCTGATCTCCACTGTTTGTCACTAGGGCCGCTTCACCCATCTCTCTGACGTGTACCCACGGCACTATCTCCTCCGTCGTGATGCTTGCAGCGAAGAACAGAAAAAGAAAAGTTTGTTTCTTGATTTTTTTAATGGGTTTAAGATGAGAAAGGCGAAAATGAAGGAAAAAAAAAAGAACTGATGCTTGTAGAGAAGAATAGAGAAAGAAAAATTTGTTTCTTGATTTTTTTTTTTATGGGTCTGAGATGAGAAAGGCGAAATGGAGGAAAAAAAAATAAAAAATAAAAAAAAGAAAGAAAGAAAGAAAGAACTGATGCTTGCAGCGAAGAACAAAGAAAGAAAAGTTTGTTTCTTGATTTTTTTTTTTTTTTTATGGGTTTGAGATGAGAAGGGCGAAAAGGAAGAAAAAGAAAAGAAAAAGAAACAAAGAATTGATGCTTGTCGAAGAACAGAGAAAGAAGAGAGACGTATAAAAAAAAAAAAAAAAAAAAAAAAAAAAAGAGGAGAGTGAGGTCAAAAGTTACGGCCGGTGGGTCCTTCAATGTGTGTATATTTATAAGATTGACATCATAACTTTGTTTTCATAACTTGAAAACACCTCAAATGTGTTTGTAGTTTCCATAACTCATCACTCAAAAATCAGAGAATTGAATGATGAAAACAAAACTTGAAAACAAATCCAAACAAGCTTTCTCTCCATGGGTCCCATTATTTTTGAGTTATGGGTGACAGAAATAGAGTTATGGGTGATGGAAACACAAAAACCAAACAGCCTCTTAGTTTTCTACATTTTGGAGGTTGCCCAATTGTTGTGGCTGACTTAATATATTGTCTGGCCCTTGGGGTCTAGTCCTTTGTAATCCTCATAGTATGTGTCTTTTCTTCCTTTTTAGCTGAGCATTTCAATGGGGTATGCCTTATTAGCGTTTTGATTCTAGTGCATTAAACAACCCAAACGCCCTCTTATAACAACATTACAAGTAAAGGTCGATGTAACTAAGATCAGTAACAATTCTAGCTTGACAATAGGAATTTGGTTTTTTGACTTGGAGGCTGTCCGGTTGTCCTTTCTCATTCAATAATTTGGTCTAGCCCTTTATCATTTTTTGTTAAGTGAGATATCGGGATCCAACCCAGAAGTATACCGGTGGGGTGCCAAGACACTAAAGCGTATCGACATCTTGCCCTTCATCATTCTCACCGCATAAGCCTTTTCCATCTTTTTGCCCTTCATCATTCTCACAGCATGAGCCTTTTCCATCTTTTTAATTGAACATTTGAATGAGGCTTGCATCGTTAGCGTTTTGATTCAGGTGAATGAAATGGTCTTAATGCCCTAGTTTGATGTACCTAAGATGATAGCTAGAAAGTTTGTTTTTGCCTTTTTTAATGCTTTATCCAGTTGTCCTGAATAATTTGATTTAGCCCTTTATCTTTTTGCTCGAGTGAAGATGCAGGGATCATTAAACTCTATAGGTATGCATGGATCTATTCTTTCGGTCTTTCCTTTCAGTTGAGCAATTGTGGTGGGTTTCAATTAGCTCAATTGATAAAGCCTCTTGTTTTCGAATAAGAGATTTGAGTTCGATCCCCGCCTGTACCAAAAACCAAGTATCTGATAAAGAACAATCATTAGGAGCAGTGAAACTTTCTAAAAAAATTTTAAAACTGAGTAGTTGAATGGAGCTACAGGTCATTAGCATTTTTAATTCTAGTGCATGAAACAAATTAACGCCTTTATATGTACATTATAAGTAAAATTTTATATAATTATATAACTAAGAAATCACATAAGAAATTGGAACTCATTGGTTTTAGACTAAAGCATACTGTTGGCCCTTAAAGTTTGGAGTTGTTTTCATTTTGACCATTCATGTTTCAGAATTTTAATTTGACCCTTCATGTTAGAGTTTATTTTCATATATTGACTATGTTATCCATTTTCATTAATAATCTCATGCTTGATGATATATTTTTCTACTTATAAGTTATAACAATGAAATTATTGCATTGCACTAAATTTTAGAACTAGTATTTCATGAAATTGTTAAACGTAAAGGGCATTTAATAGTCATATTACTAACCAAAATGGACAATATAACCAATAATAAAATAGAATAAAAAATTTGTTTTTAATTTTACACTTATCTAATTCTCCTACAGATGTAACTGTGTCGAATTTTGAATCCCAAAAAAAGAGAGGTTAATTTCTCAATGGTTAAAGTGTCAATACACTGTGTTTAAATGTTAAAATCATTCTCTTCCAGCAAAGAATATGCATTTTGCCTGCCTAAAATACCATTTTATCTATTCTACATTCTCATTTAACAATATACCTAACATCTCATTCTTTATCTTACTGAAGGGTTATTTAGACCCCTTAAAAACAACCAAATTGGTTAGCCTAGATTAATTAGCCAAGTTGTTACTTAGTCAAATTAAGCAATTCTAGGTTAAAGCAATCAAATAATCATATCAAAAAAATAAAGCAGCGGAATAATAAAAGACACAATGATATGATCACCCAGGAAACCACACGGTAAAAACCTGGGGAGGATTTGACCCACTGATCCTCAAGGCAAAACAGAATTCACTATGAAAGAATTGAAGTTCTTACAAAAGGACTTACAAGCACCCCTGCTTGACTTCCTAATGCTACCCACCAGTAGAACTTACTGACACGACCACGTGCAAACTCCGAATCCACAGACTCCTTCTTTCTTTGAATTCTTCAATCAGCTACAAGCACCCATGCTTGATATTCTTTAAGCTTCAATGGTAGCAACCAAGTTGATCATCAAGATGTTGAAGTAATCTCAATCTTGAAAACCCTAAGCTTTGTGTAAAGGAAAGCTCCTCTAGATCTCACAAGAGATTTACACAAAACAGCAATGTATGAGCAATAATACAACTGAAGCAACTCTAAAAACATGGCTAGGGTTTTGCCTTATATACCTAGGGCAAAAACATAAAACCCTAAACGTTTAATGAGTTAGGGCTGAGTTGGAAAAACTGCAGAAAACGCATCTGGTCCGATTTCGATAGATCGAATCTATTCTTCGATTGATCGAGCCAGACTGAAATGCCCCAATGCATCTACAGTCACTCGATTCCAACTTTACAATATTTTATCAACTTTGAGCGAGCCTAAACAAGACTAAACATGTTGTTTTAATCATAGTTTGCCAACATTACAAATTAGAGTTCTAAATACATAAATTCCTAAACCTTTAGAACCTAACACTTACAATCCATCCCATTAAAATAAGGACAAAACTTAGATATAATACTTTCGATGTTGTTCCTTAAGTTCCCAGTCATGTGACTATTTAACTAAAAAAAATACTTTTATCCCATGTGAAAAAAAATTCACATGATAGATTTTGTGTATTTAAGAGTGCATTTTGACGTGAATAAACTACATTTAAATTCATACGTTTTACCAAGGAAAAATTGATTTTTTATTTTACACTTATCTAATTCTCCTGTCTCACTTTGTGGAATCTCAAACCCCAAAAAAACAGAGGAAAAAAAATGTTAATTTCCCAACAATCAATGCGTCAAAAAAGTGAAAAACCACTTTTTAAATTCTAACGTTTTATCAACTGTTTTTTTTTAATAAAAATTTTACTACATTTTAATTTTTCTTGTTAATTCGAAAACTGGTCGATCACAGTGGGAGTCAAACCGACGACCTTCTGATCCGAAGTCAGACGCTAATCCACTGTATTGAAATTGGGAGAGAGAGAGATTTGGACGAGATAAGAAAAATGAATAATGCTCTACTGCTTTATTATTAAGAACTAATCTGTTTATATACACTGAGTCATTAACTCATTAACAAACTCATTAACAAACTTAACAAACTAATAACTAACTCACATGACCAACACGTGATGAAATAAAAGAACAAATAACAGAGAATATAAAACTGCATGTAGCACAGCAGTGACAACTAAAGCACCTAAACTACTTGCAGCTTGACTGAATATTTCAACACTCCCCCTCAAGATGGAGCATATATGTTGCTCATGCCCATCTTGCAAAGTAAGTTGCTGAACTGTTGATGTCCTAGAGGCTTTGTAAGTAAATCAGCCAATTGGTGCTTTGTTGAAACATGAAAGGTCTTGACTAAGCCATCTTGTATCTTCTCCCTCACAAAATGGCAGTCAAGCTCTATGTGCTTAGTCCTCTCATGATAGACTGGGTTAGCTGCTATGTGGATTGCAGCTTTACTGTCATAGTACAAAAGAGCAGGATGTTCATGACTGATTGACAAGTCCTTAAGCAAGCCTTTTAACCATACAAACTCACTAACAACAGTGGCCATAGACCTGTATTCTGATTCTGTAGAAGACCTAGACACAGTGTGTTGTTTCTTGGACTTCCAAGCAATTAAGGACTCACCCAAAAATACACAAAATCCAGTGATAGACCTCCTTATGTCAGGACAGCTGGCCCAATCAGCATCACAATAACCTTTTAAGTGTAAATCTGAACTTGCTGAGAAAAAGAGACCTTGTCCAGGTGTCCCTTTTAGGTACTTGAGAATTCTATTGGCTTCTTGGAGATGTGGCTGTCTAGGCTGTGCAAGAAATTGACTCAGTTGATGCACACTATATGCAATATCTGGTTTGGTCAGTGTCAGATACAATAGTTTCCCAACAAGTCTCCTATATTGAGAAGGATCTGTTAACAAGTCTCCTTGATAGTTTGATAGCTTAGTGTGTTGCTCCATAGGTGACTTAATAGGCTTGGCTGCTAGCTGTCCAGTTTCTACTAGAAGCTCCAAAACATATTTTCTTTGGCAAACACTAATGCCTGTGGAGGATCGAGCCACCTCTAATCCAAGAAAATATTTCAAAGGACCAAGATCCTTTAGCTTAAACTGATCATGAAGAAATTGTTTAAACTCTGAAACAGCTTCAAGGTTGTTACTAGCTACCAAAATATCATCAACATATACTAAGATAACAATGATAACATCATTATGAACTCTTGTAAACATAGAGTAATCAGATTTGGACTGAGTGAATCCATGGTTGATGATTGTGGTTGAGAGCTTTGCAAACCATTGTCTGCTGGCCTGCTTCAGTCCATACAAGGACTTGGTGAGTTTGCAGACTAAATCAGGCTCCCCCTTACTACCAAAACCCGGTGGAGGTAGCATGTATACCTCCTCATCAAGATCTCCATGCAAAAAAGCATTATTAACATCCAACTGGACCAAATGCCAATCAAGAGCAGCTGCAACAGCCAGTAGAGTCCTAACAGTGACAAGCTTCACAACTGGACTAAAAGTTTCATAGTAATCCAAACCCTCATGTTGAGTGTACCCTTTTGCTACCAGCCTAGCCTTGAACCTTTCAACATTCTCATCAGCTCTATGTTTGACCTTATAGACCCATTTACAACCTATAGGAACCTTACCAGCTGGCAAAGGTGTAAGCTGCCAAGTATTGTTGATTTCAAGGGCTTGTATCTCATCAAACATGGCTGCCTGCCACCGAGGGTCCCTGGCAACCTCAGCATAGGACTTGGGCTCAGCACAAATAGAGAGAGCAAAGGTGAAAACTCTATGAGGGGTAGATAACCTATCATAAGAGAGGACAGATTCAATAGGAAAAGGGGTGGTAGGTAAGGGTAGGGGATTGGTTGAGGCAAGTTGACAATGGAAATCTTGAAGGTAAGCAAGGGCTTTGTGAGGTCTGGATGATTTTCTGGGTGCTGGTTGGGCAGGTTGGACAAAGTGGGCAGGTAGTACAAGCTGAGCAGGGGAATCAAGTGTGACTGGAGTAGGGTCAGGAGTGAGGGGATGGGCTGGTATAGCATGGGGAGAAGAGATAGGTAAATCAGATATGTGAGGTGTATGAGTGTCAATCATAGTGTCAGAAACTTCCAATGGTGAATCATCAAAAATGAAAGAGGGAGGTGGAAATAAAGAACCACCAGAATGTGGTTGAGAGTTAGAAGCATTGTTAAGATGAAAATCCATGGAATGAAAAGGAAATATGTGTTCATGAAAAACAACATCTTTAGACAAGAAAATGGCCTTCGTATCAAGATTGAACAATTTATATCCTTTGACACCATAGGGATAACCAAGAAAGACACAAGGAGAGGCTCTAGGATCAAATTTAGATCTATTCCTAGAGAGAGTAGATGCGAAACATAGACAATCTAGGACTTTGAGATGAGAGTAGGAAGGAACAGTTCCCAAAAGGATTTCATAAGGAGTTTTATTGTTCAACAAAGGACTAGGCAACCTATTAATGAGATAGACTGTTGTAAGGATGCAGTCTCCCCAGAACTTCAAAGGCAAATTAGCTTGAAACCTAAGGGCTCTAGCAACACTCAAAATATGTTGGTGTTTCCTTTCAACAACTGAATTCTGTTGAGGTGTATCTACACAACTTAGTTGATGCAAGGTACCCTTGGAAGAGAAAAATTGAGGCATATGAAATTTAGGACCATTATCGGATCTCAAGGTTTTAATGTTGAGGTGAAATTGAGTTTCAACAAAAGAAAAGAAGGATTGAATGACAGGTCTAGCATCAGATTTTAATTTCAACAAATATACCCAAGTACATCTACTACAATCATCAACAATGGCCAGAAAGTATTTAAAACCATTAATAGAAGGAACAGAAAATGGTCCCCAGATATCACAATGAACAAGATCAAAAATGGAAGAACAAATGTTATTCTCATTAGGAAAATGAAGCCTTTTTTGTTTGGCTAAAGGGAAAACAGTGCAAACAGGAAGCTCTTTATCACAGAAAATTACATCAGGAATAGTTGAGCTAATCAGGTGCAACCTAGATGAAGAAGGATAACCCATTCTATTATGCCACAGGACAGAATTTGAAACAGCAGTGTTATTACATGAGACAAGACTACAATCAACAATAACAGAGGAAGGAGAGTAAACACCAAGATGGGAGAGAACAGTGGGCATGAAATTGGAAAGTTGAATTGGGACAGAAAGCTTGGTAGAATTGGTTTACTGTAAAATGTACAGGCCACCATGCTTTCTACCCAAACCAATTGTCTTCCACTGGAGTGAGTCCTGTATAAAGCAGAATTGAGAGAGGAAAATGCAGCAACACCTCAGATAATGTGTTAATTTCCCAATGGAAATGAGATTGAATGAAAAAGAAAGAACACACAACACATTGTCAAGAACCAAATCACATGATAACTGCACTTGACCAACATGAGTGACTAAGACAGATTCACCATTAGGAAGTTTGACAGAGATGTGAGCTACAGAAGTAATTTTGGTAAGATATGAAATGGAATGAACCATGTGATCAGTAGCACCACTATCAACAATCCATTCATTAGGTAACAGGGTAGGTGGAATGACAAGATTGGAAGAAAAAACTAAGTGTTCTAAGTTGGTGGATGAATGCAAACAAAGAGGCATGGAATTAATTGAATCTAAGCATTCAGGTTTATCTAAAATGTCACTAATAGGTGTAGGTAAAATACCTACAGTGTGAAAACTACTAGGCGGCAAGGACTTGGTGACAGGAGCAGTATGATTGATGAGTGTGGCAGCTTGATGAGTTCCAAGAGGAGAATCTTGATTTCCTTGTGATCCCAAAGTATGGGCTTGCAACATGGACATGAGCTGGTGACATTGAGAAGAAGTGAGAGCCACTGTAGTCAACTCCTCCATAGAATCTGTGTGATCCAGATTGGAACCTGATTAGCTAAGTGCCCCTTGCCTTTGTTCTTATACCCAGGAGGGTAGCCATGAATCTTGTAGCATTTGTCCACCACATGACCAAGAATCCCACAGTGTGAACAAATTGGCCTTTCCCTTCTTCCATTAGGCTTGTTGGTATAATTTCCTTTGTTAGATGAATTATTAGGACCTCTAGAGAAGAGTGCAGCAGATTCAACTGCAATGGCATTGGAACCAACTCTTCTTTGCTTCTCTTCTTGAGTGATGAGAGAGAAGACTTGATTCAGTGAAGGCAAGGGCTTCATCAGTAGGATTTGTCCCCTAACAGTTGCAAAAGACTCATTGAGCCCTATCAGGAAGTTCATAGTACACTCCTCTTCCTGATACTCAACCCGAGTAGCCATTGAACAACAGGTGCAAATACCACAAGAACATGAGGGAATTGGCTTATAATTAACCAATTCATCCCAGATTACCTTGAATTTCGTGTAATAACTACTCACAGAAAGAATATCCTGAGAGAGATTGCTCACCATTCTTCGTAGTTCAAAAACCTTAGGGCCATTGCTCTGAAAGAATCGGTTCTTGAGATCTACCCAAACTTCTTGCGTAGTATTCAGGTAAATCACACTTGAGATCAAATCCTTGGACATCGAATTGATCAACCAAGAAAGAACCATCATGTTGCATTTCTTCCAAGCAGGAAAAATTGGATCCGATGAGCTTGTCGGAGCTTTGATGGTGCCATCAACAAAATCAGTTTTGTTCTTGGAATCAAGAGCATAAATGATAGCTCGGCTCCAAGTAGCATAGTTCTCTTCAGTAAGAGGCTGGTTAACCAGAATCAAGCCAGGATTCTCACTACTATGCAAAAAATAGGGACTGGATGGTTTTTCCCAAGCAGGAACAGAGGATTGAGAAGTAGATGATACGAAATCTATATTGGCAGATGCGGAAGCCATTGAAGAAGCTTGAACTAGGTTTTACAGAGAACTTAGTTTCAAGAATCAGAGAAAGCAAAGAATTAAAGAAACTTTGCAAGAAAGATCAATGAAAGAAGAAGGGAATGCAGAGTGAAGAACGCTTCAAAACAAACCCTAACAATGGAGGATGAGTTAGGAATCGATGGAATGCACCGAGCCAACTCGGTCTGATACCATATTGAAATTGGGAGAGAGAGAGATTTGGACGAGATAAGAAAAATGAATAATGCTCTACTGCTTTATTATTAAGAACTGATCTGTTTATATACACTGAGTCATTAACTCATTAACAAACTCATTAACAAACTCATTAACAAACTTAACAAACTAATAACTAACTCACATGACCAACACGTGATGAAATAAAAGAACAAATAACAGAGAATATAAAACTGCATGTAGCACAGCAGTGACAACTAAAGCACCTAAACTACTTGCAACTTGACTGAATATTTCAACACACTGCGCTATGCCATCAACTGTGTCACAGGTTCACCATTTATTATATTTCTTTTAAAATACAGGTAACATCAATGGCCATTCTGAAGAAAATAGATGACTTTATCATATGGTAAGTTTGGTTATCTTTTATCGTTTTCCTCTCCAGGAAAAAGCCAAAATTACCCATCAGCAATTACTAACAATGACAAATGCAAAAGGTTAACTAAAAGTTGGATCACCATTAATTGTCTTTTCCCTAAGAAAACCATTATAACATAACGTAAGGATAAGCCAATATTTGGAGACTCATACGGTCCTACCTTAACAAAAAGAAGAAATTACGTAACTCTGTTACCAATACGTTTCTTATGCTGCATGCTGACAAATGGCACGACGACTTAATGGGTTTCATTGTTTCAAGAGGAAGAACTTACGTTCCGTTTTAAAAAAAGACTCGTGTTTCATGTGATTATTTGGTTTTAAATTTAAGGATGATCTGAAACTTAATTTTTATGTGGTATGACTCGTAAGAAAAATTATTAACATTTTATATGTGTATGCGGTGGAGGAGACGGAGACGGTGGTATTGCTGGCGGCTGTCAATGTGGTGTAATTACAATGGTTGGGGTGGTGATGGTGATGGTGATATTGGTAACATAAAGGAATTGAGATAGTGAAGATATGTAATAATAAGAGTGGCGAAAAACAATTTCCATCTTTTTTTGGTTTGTTTTCTCTTGACCATGGTATGCCCAAAAAATGGAACGTCTCTTAACCATGGTTTGCCCAAAAAATGGAACGTTAATTCAGCTTTCGCTTTTCTCGATAATGACCGCTTTAAGAATAGCTCTTATGGACTAGCGTTTCCAACTTCTCAAAACAATGACTAGAAGCTTTTGGTGTTTGGGCGTTTTAACATAGAACAACTTCGGCCACAGGTTTACACGCTTCGTGCCAATTCGTGGAGCTCGGTTCAACTACCGGTGGAGCCACTTGATGGGTCTGTAGGACCTATTTCTTGGATTACTCCATCACCTTGTTTATTTCATAACGGAGCTTTGCACTTTAGAGCTACCACTTCTCAGGTCTTCGAATTCATTTTATGCTTTGATGTTGATAACGAGCAATTTCGGGAGATAAAACTACCGTATAATTACTCTAATGGATTATCTCTAAAGTTTAAACAACTTGTGGTATTCAAGGGATCGCTAGCTTTGATTGCTTTCGGCCAAGATGAAGCCGAATTGGTTGAGGTGTGCCGCATTTGGGTGATGAGTGAATATGGTCTTGTTGATTCTTGGACTCCTCAACACTTTCTGTACCATTGTCGGGTGTTGAGGACTTCTTAGGCTGCACGGGTAGACTAAGTAGTGGTGAACTTGTGATTATGAAGTCAGGTTAAGTCTTTTCATTCGACCCTAAGAATCAAAATGAGAATGATCTTGGAATTCAAAATCTTACCACTGGAAGTTCTTCCACCTCTTAAACCTCGGTTTTACACGGTAATCTCATAGAGAGCTTAGTTCTACTCAATGAATAAGCCACAAAGTGGCCATCTTTTGAAATTGACAGGTCAGTTGTTGTATCAAGTAAAGCTATTGGGAAGTTTTTGTACAGTTATTATTGTGTTTAATTTATTGCTTTTATGTAGATGGATGTTAACGTATATAGTGTTGTGGGCTTTAGGCCCAGTTAGGTTATTTGTATAGCACACATATTTACTTGTACTGCACACATATGCCTCCTATATAAAGGCACCTATGTACATTCTTTCATAAAAAAAAATACAATACTACGATTCAGTATTTCTAACATGGTATCAGAGCCACTGCTTTGACCTTTTCTTAGCAGTCTTATCTTTATTAGTGTTACTTCACTCTCAACATCGCTTCCACCATCACAACAGTCGCCGCAGTCTCTCACCGTTGAACCCCCAACGTCTTCCAAACGTTGTCTTTGGGTTTCGAACCTGCAGCCGCTGTCGTTGAGAAGTCCAACACCGCACAAGATCACTGCACATGTCATCCCGCCTCGAATATTGCTCCGATCATAATTCTGGAGGTATCACTGAGATCATCTTGGAACGATCTACCTGCTAGTGAAAGCCTCGCAGTCATCGGAGTGCCCACGCGCCCTCATGCGCCGCCTGAAGCTTCTGCAACTACGCCCCACGCGCCACACGCCCTGTCCTCAGTTCAGGCTGACATCATTCGTGACGTCATCAGTGCCACGTCAGCCCTAGCTTACGTCAGCATCCAGTCACCTGCTAACGTCATCCTGCTGACGTCATCTACGCTAACCGTAGACCGTTGACCATCGTTAACCGTTGACCATCGTTGACCGTTGACTTTTTTCAGTCCAGGTTCTCCTTATCCAGTTTTTCGCGTAGATTTCATTTTTGTGGTCCATTTTTGCATATTTTGCTTCTAAATGAAGAATAAGAACAAGTTTGCTTCCTTTTGCAATAATCGTTGCCGACAATCCAACAAACGGTTTTGCAATTTTTGCAAACGTTTTGGCCATAATATTGAGACTTGTTATCAGCACAACAAATCAGCTGTTTCCACTTCTGCTGCTACAGTTGCTAACACTGAGAGTGTCCAACCCATGGCTCCTGTCTTTGCACAGTCTCAGTCTTCTGGATCCACTTTCTCTATTTCCAAAGATGACCTTATAAATATCATCACCAATGTCATTCGTATGGTTGGTAATGCATCTTATTCCTCTTCTCTCTCAGCTTTATCTGGTATGTCTCCTACCTCTTGGCTTATGGATTTTGCTTGTTGCAATCACATGACACCTCACTCATCCTTATTTTCTGACCTTAAACCTGCACCGCACCCTCTTAATATTCGTACAGCAAATGGTTCCACAATGTCTGGTCATAATATAGGTTCAGTTTCAACCTCCAACCTCTCGGTTCCTGGAGTCTTTAATGTTCCTGACCTTTCTTATAATTTATTTTCTGTGGGACAATTAGCTGAGTTGGGTTATCACATTACCTTTGATTATTCTGGATGCATTGTGCAGGATTCTAGGACGGGACAGGAGCTTGGGACCGGTCCCAGAGTTGGGCGTTTGTTTCCCGTGGACAACCTTCGTTTTCCACTTGTCGCTCCTGTTTCTATTGCTGCAGCTGTTGCAGTTTCTTCCACTCCTTCCCTTGCACTTTGGCATGCTCGACTTGGTCACGCATCTTCCTCTTGGGTACAACAATTGGCTTCTAGAGGTTTGTTAGGTTCAGTGTCCACAGAAAATTTTGATTGTGTTTCATGTCAGTTAGGAAAACAACCAACTTTGCCTTTCAATGCTAGTGAATCCATATCTACTGATATCTTTGACCTTATTCATTCTGATGTTTGGGGGCCTTCCTCTGTCTCTAGTATTGGTGGGTCTAGATATTTTGTTGTCTTTGTTAATGATTACTCTCGCTATAGTTGGATTTTTAATATGAAACATCGTTTTGAATTATTGGAAGTATATTCTAATTTTGCAAAAATGGTTGAAACTCAGTTTTCCAGATGCATCAAAATTTTTCGATCTGATAATGCTCTTGAATACACTCAATATGCTTTCTAAGCTGTTTTGCATTCCTATGGCACTGTTCATCAACTAACTTGTCCAGGTACCTCTCAGCAAAATGGTAGAGCCGAACGAAAACTTCGTCATATTCTTGACACTGTTCGTGCTCTCCTTCTCTCTGCTAAAGTTCCTGCTCCTTTTTAGGGTGAAGCTGCTCTTCATGTTGTTCATACTATTAATCGCATTCCGAGTCCTGTTATGCAAAATCAAACTCCATATGAGCGCCTTTTTGGGTCACCTCCAGACTATCACCACCTTCGCTCCTTCGGTTCTGCTTGTTTCGTTCTTCTTCAGCAACATGAGCATAACAAACTTAAGCCTCAGTCAAGACTTTGTTGTTTTCTTGGCTATGGTGAAACTCAAAAGGGGTATAGGTGTTATGATCCTGTCTCTCATCGTCTTCGTGTCTCTCGTAATGTTGTCTTTTGGGAACATCGCCTTTTTATCGAACTTTCTTATTTCAGTGCTTCCTTGTCTTCCTTCTCCGTCTTAGATCTTTTTCCAGATGAGACACATATTCCTTCTGTAGCTGCTCCTGATCCTCCTGTAGTTGCTCCTGATTCTGTTGCTGTAGACTTCTCTATCCAACCACCAGATATCACTGATCCCTTTCCTAGTTCACCCTTTAATGAACAAGTGGAAGATGAACAGGTTAAAGACGAGTTACCCAACCCCAATCCTGAGCTTGGGTCTCCTGCTCCTGCTCTGCCTGAAGATCTTGCACAAGACATTCTACCTCGTCACTCAACTCGGGTAAGATCTATTCCTGCACATTTACTTGACTATCATTGTTACACTACTCTTGCTACACTACACGAGCCTCACACTTATCATGAGGCTTCCACTGACCCTTTATGGCAGATTGCAATGAAAGAGGAACTTGATGCATTATCTAAAAACCATACTTGGGATTTGGTGACACTTCCTCTTGGGAAATCTGTGGTTGGTTGTAAGTGGATCTACAAGATTAAGACTCGCTCTGATGGGTCCATTGAGCGCTACAAAGCTCGTCTTGTTGCAAAAGGTTTTACACAAGAGTATGAGATTGATTATGAAGAGACCTTTGCTCCGGTTGCTTGTATCTCATCTGTTCGTGCCCTCTTAGCTGTTGCTGCTGCCAGTAAATGGGACCCTTTTCAGATGGATTTCAAAAATGCATTTCTTAATGGGGATTTAAGTGAAGAAGTGTATATGCAACCTCCTCCTGGTCTCTCTGTTGACTCAAACAAGGTTAGCCACCTTCGACATGCACTTTATGGCCTTAAACAAGCTCCACAAGCTTGGTTTGCCAAATTCAGCTCTACCATCTCTCACTTGGGTTACATGGCCAGTCACTATGATTCTGCCTTATTTCTTCGTCGCACTGACAAATGCACTATTTTACTTCTCTTATATGTGGATGATATGATCATAACTGGTGATGACCTCAGTGGCATTTAAGAAATCAAGGCTTTTCTCAGTCAGCAGTTTGAGATGAAAGATCTTGGATATCTCAACTACTTCTTGGGTCTTGAAATCACTCATTCTACAGATGGACTTTATATTACTCAAGCCAAGTATGCCTCTGAACTCTTGTCTCACGCTGGACTCACTGATAGCAAGACTGTGGACACTCCAGTTGAGCTTAATGCGCATCTGACTCCCTCAGGGGGGAAACCATTGTCTAATCCCTCTCTTTACAAACGCTTGGTTGGCAGCTTGGTTTATCTCACTGTCACTCGTCCAGACATTTCCTATGCTGTTCACCAAGTGAGGCAGTATCTGTCTGCCCCACGATTGACTCACTATGCTGCTGTTCTGCGCATTTTTCAATACTTAAAGGGCACTCTCTTCCATGGTCTTTTCTACTCTGCTCAATCTCCTCTTACTCTTCGTGCATTTTCTGATGCTGATTGGGCAGGAGACCCCATTGATCGCAGGTCCACCACTGGTTATTGCTTTCTTCTTGGTTCTTCTCTGATTTCTTAGCGAAGTAAGAAACAAACTCATGTGGCCCGCTCCAGTACTGAAGCAGAATATCGTGCCCTTGCTGATACCACATCTGAGCTCCTTTGGATACGATGGCTTCTCAAAGACTTAGGTGTGTCTACATCCCCTGCTACTCCTCTTTATTGTGACAACCAGAGTGCTATTCATATTGCTCACAATGATGTCTTCCATGAACTGACTAAACACATTGAGATCGATTGTCATTTTATCCGTTTTCATCTTGTCCATAGTGCTCTCAAGCTGATCTCAGTCTCCTCTAAAGATCAACTTGCAGATATCTTCACCAAGTCTCATCCTAAGGGACGCCTTCGTACTTTGGTTGACAACCTCAAGTTGGTCTCACATCCCCCTTGAGTTTGAGGGGGGCTGTTAATGTATATAGTGTTGTGGGCTTTAGGCCCAGTTAGGTTACTTGTATAGCACACATATTTACTTGTACTGCACACATATGCCTCCTATATAAAGGCACCTATGTACATTCTTTCATATAAAAAAATACAATACTACGATTTAATATTTCTAACAATGGACAAAATCACTTTAGAGGTTATGAGTTATGGCTATTATTTATCAACCAACATCTATTGCTCATTCTAGTCCTGGCCAGCATTGATCATAGTATAATGATTACTGGATTTGGAATCAAGTTAACAATTTGATCCCTAGGATACAAAAGAAAGTTTTCAGTAATCCGTGCTTGTTTCGACTTAAAACATTTTTCCAGAAAATGTTTTTCCTATTTTCGGGTGTTTGACCCAACTGAAAATACTAGCTTTTATCAACTTATTACATCATATATAGCATTTCTTCTTGCTTCCAGAATCAGGAAAAACAAGAAAAATTTGGCGTCAGAGGAATTAGTTATGATGGAAATTTAGACCCCTTAAACCACAATTAGATTGCGTAGCCTAGTTAATTAGCCAAGTTGTTACTTAGTCAAATTAAGCAATTCTAGGTTAAAACAATCAAATAATCATATCAAGAATATATAGCAGCGGAATAATAAATAACACAAGATATGATCACCTAGGAAAACCAAACCGGTAAAAAACCTGGGGAGGATTTTACCCACCTATTCTCAAGGCAAACCTAAATCCACTATTTGAAAGAATCGAAGTTCATATAAAAGGACTACAAGCTCCTCGCTCGACTTCCTAATGCTACTCACCAGTAGAACTTACTGACACGACCACGTGCAAGCTCCGAATCCACAGACTCCTTCTTTCTTGGATTCTCCTTCAAGTACAAGCTCCCCGCTTGTGTTTCTTTAAGCTCCAATGGCTGCAACCTTGTTGATCATCAAGATGTAGATAATATCTCTACCTTGAAAACCCTAAGTTTATGTGAAGGAAAACTCCTCAAGGATCTCACAAGAGATTCACATAAACCGCAAATATGAGCAACAAAGACTTAGAGAGGTTTGGGTACAAAACCCTAATAAAATGAGGCACAAGAGGCACTCTAATCTCTCTCACAAAAGTCACAAAAACGTTCTAGGGTTTTCCTTATAAATAGGAGTGTTTTACTTGATCCCCAAGACATTTAAATAGAGTTTGTGCTGAATTGGAATTCTGCAGAAAAATAAATCTGTACGTGGTTCGATCGATCGAGTCTAATTTTCGATCGATCGAGCCTTACAGATTTAGTCCAATAAATTCTGCAATCACTCGATTCCAATTTTACAAATAAACATACTTTAAGTAAGCCTAAACCTAGACTAAATGTTTTGATCATGGTTTGCCAACAAAATACAAATTGAAGTTCTAATACATTAATTCCTAATTTCTTAGAACCCAACAATCTCCCCCTTTGGCAATCTGTGACAAAACACATCACAAACATGAAATGCTCAAAGTTACAAATAGCCCAATACAAAGATAATGCTCATAACAACAAATCCAATCTTAACTACTATCCATCAGTTGCAAGTGTAGACAGCAGCAAAATTGAATCAACCTGTATACTTCCTAAAACACTAAACAAAACGCATAAACACATGTGTGACAGAAAAACAGTAATCAACAAATAAATTCTTGACTTCACAAAACACAAAATAAAGACATATATCATGAATAACTCATAAATATAAATCAATGAGTAGTGAAACAAGAAACAAAAATAAAAACAGAAGTAAATTAACTCTCCCCATAAATTAGATACAACAAAAAGTTTTTATTTATATTCTCCCATTTCAAAAATAATTTTCACTCCCCCTAAACAAGACAAACATGATTCCCATAAATCAATAATTTCTCCCCCTTTTTGTCATGTATTGACAAAGACAACTCATACAAAGAGTAAACCGTCAACACACGCAACAAAGGATAAAAGAAAACAGAGAATCAAGGGGAACACAAAACAATTCAACTCTATAGAAAATAGAGACAGCTCCCCATATGAACAACACAGGTTAAAAAAAAAAACTTTTCTCCTCCTATAAAAATAGGAAAAACAAAACAAGTTGTGGGAAAAACAGTTTTGGGGAAAAATAAAGAGGGTGGGGGAAAATCAACAGCAGCAGCAGCATCACCAACAGGATCAAGAACATCCTCACCAACAGGACCAAAGTTAAAAACACATAAACCATAGTTAAAAAACTAAGGTGATGATACACATGAAGAAAAAATATTCTCTCTTTCAATAAAATGCAAACATGGCACTATGTGACCCATAAACAGTTGCATGAATAGAGAAAATATTTGCACATTGATTATCTATCATATCTCTTAAAAAAAATATTTTCTCTAGTTTACACATAAGAAATAGCATATACTAGAATGTACAAAACTCAAAAATTAATCAATCAATTTTTAAATCAAGTTGAGTACTCAATGTAGCAAAGTGTATACATGCTATGTGTGAAAACAATGAGATATGACTGCAAAACTGCAAGATGGATACAAAAAACAATGCAATGCATGTGAAACTTAAACATAAACCAAGGGTAGACTGCAAATTAGCACAAAAACAATATAGAATAAAAATCTATATGATGCATGAACAATTACAATGACATGATGCATGTACTAATGCAGTAAAAATTAAGTTCAATTTAAGTCCAAATTGACAAAATTGGTTTGAGCATAGAATTTCTAACAAAAACCCCAAAAATTTGAAAACCACTTTGTTGAATTTTTAAACAAATTGATGAATTGAGCATTACAAAACATAGCACATAGATTATAATGCCTAATTACATCAAAACAACAAGCCAATTGCATCAAATTCAACTTAATTTCACAAAAGCCCCAATTCGGATCAAGAACAAACCCTTTTTAAAAACCTGATTCGCGACTTTCGATTGATCGAAAAATACATTCGATTGATCGAAAAATACATTCGATTGATCGAATGAAACAGTCATTTTTAAACAAATTAAAGCACTTTTTCGATCGATCAAAAATCAAAATGGATCGATCGAACTGGGCAGAGGCTCACAAAATTTTTGAGAAAAAACACAAACCTAATTTTGAAAACAACTCCTCAAAGCATTAAACAACGAAAACTAAATGCATGAGTATGAGATGGAATGCTTTTTCAAAAACCCAAATTTTAGACCCAATTTTCTCAAAAAACAAGTTTCAATCATTTTACCATTGAATTTTCTTAAGCAACAAATATGTTGTGCACAAATCTCAAGATATTTTCAAAATTTTCAAACTTGAAACACATTTTGCATTAAAATCAAGGAACTTTTAATCTTGGATGGCCACAACAAAATCACACACAATATAATGTACCAAGTTTAGCAAAGAGTAACTTGTGTAGTGTGTGCAACTAGCAAAAGCTTGAGATACATGTGAGGTGATATGTAAATAGTAATCAATCACAAAGTCTACAAAATTCATCACAGAGAATTTAAAAGAGACTATCACCTAAAGAGTTACATCCTATAACTCTCACATCTCCTAGAACATAAACTTGCAATCATGTAAGTTTCTTGAATTTTTGCCTCATAATTATGTGAAATGGCATCAAGCCTAATAGTACACACCAGTTTTAATTATGTGAATTGGCATCAAGCCTAATAGTACACACCAATTTTAAGCATTAAGCAATTAAGCCGAGGCATCACCTTATGTTCTTTTTGTGCATGTGTAACAAGTACACAAAATCTTATGATATGCACTAAGGTGTTCATGATTGGCTAGTGAACAGTGGTGAGATGGTTATTTATGCCTTTCTTAAAAGGATCAAGTTTGACAGTCAAATAACATATAACTTCAAGATCAAGACAAAGTGATTAATAACCACAAACATCTTTCTCACACAACATGCACTACAGAGCTTAAACTAGTAAAGTGCAATAAATAAGCTCATCCAAGCTAAACAAGGTACATAAACATGTTATGTAAAGATAATATGGCCAATCCTTGATTATAAAACCAAGATCTATAATACAAAACACAAAAATCTTTTTGGTTTTAACAAACTTTATAACCACTTGTTGAGATTTTAAAAAAAAATGTTGACCAAAAACAAAAAACACATATTATGCTAATTGAACAATGCAAATGCAATGCATGACAGTGCTTAACTAAGCTATAAAGGGTACACAAACAAGAAATATCAATTTCTTAATTAACCCTTGAGTACATGTACAAACTAGTACATACTCACACAAAATCAAAAATAGCTTAGCACAAACTATTCAAGTTTCACACAATGCCAAGCATGTTCTAAATCAAGAGAGATATCAAAACTCATGTAATCCTCAAGAAAAATAAAACAAGACACAAAATAAAATATTTTTTTCTTTTTGAAAATTTTTCAATGTTTTTGGATTTTTTTTTAAAATAAAAAAAAACAACCTAGAAAAAACAAAACAACCAAAAACAGAAACAAGACATGTCCACAAACAATAGAAAGAATTAAAATATGGACAAGTCAGCAACACTCACCTTAAAGGATCTTTTCTCACCCATATAGCACGAGTCTTTGGCTTTGTAGGTGAAAATCTATGAGAAGCAGAGTGTATTTGAGGAATTACACCAATCTTCTGAGATAGACTAAAATCCTGCAAATTCCTTTCACAAGCCAACAAGCTTAAATTTTTCAAAAGCATATGAAACAATTTATATGGACTTATGGCAGGAGCAATATCATCACATATCCTAAATTGACATACAGAATTTTTAAATTTCAACTTATGACAATTAGGACGAATGTGACCATGGACACCACAAAAGTGGCAAACAGGAACAAATTTAGGAACATCAGTATTCCTAATAATAAATCTAGTCTCAGATTTTTGTTTTTGCCTCAACAAAGAACAATTTGGTCTAATATGACCAACAACACCACAATGGTGACAAGTAGGCACAAAAACAGATTTATTATGCTCTTTAACAGTAAGTTTAGACTTAGGTTTAGAAACTTCAGCGTCTACATCAAAACTTTTACCTTTGTCTAACCTAGCAAAATAAGCCTTTTCTTTATTATTCCTCTTGAAAGGAGGGATATAAACTTTCTCAGTTTTAGGCTTAAGAGAAACAGAAACACTTCTATTATCAACAACAGACTTGGTACTAGTCAAATTTTCAATTTTAGCTTTAGATTCAATTAACTCTTGTTCCAAGCTTTTCATCTTCTCATTTTGAGAGGAAATTTGATTTCTTAAAAATTCATTTTTTTTATTAGATTCATCTAATCTAACAATCAATTCCTCTTTTTCAAGATTAGCCAATTTTAACTCTTCTTTAAATTTCTTAGCAATTTTCAAAGATTTAGATAATTTCTTACGAAGAGTTTCAAAAGCATCAAAAAAATCAACAGAAACAATAGTGTCTTTTTTATTCAAAACATCACAAACATGAGTAGAAAGACACTTCAAATTGTCCATGACAACAGGAGTCAAGGATTAGCTCAGAGATCAAAAGATCTACAACAGAAGAGCTACCCGCTCTGATACCACTTGATGGAAATTTAGACCCCTTAAACCACAATTAGATTGCGTAGCCTAGTTAATTAGCCAAGTTGTTACTTAGTCAAATTAAGCAATTCTAGGTTAAAACAATCAAACAATCATATCAAGAATATATAGCAGCGGAATAATAAATAACACAAGATATGATCACCCAGGAAAACCAAACCGGTAAAAAATCTGGGGAGGATTTTACCCACCTATCCTCAAGGCAAACCTGAATCCATTATTTGAAAGAATCGAAGTTCATACAAAAGGACTACAAGCTCCCCGCTCGACTTCCTAATGCTACCCACCAGTAGAACTTAATGACACGACCACGTGCAAACTCCGAATCCACGGACTCCTTCTTTCTTGGATTCTCCTTCAAGTACAAGCTCCCCGCTTGTGTTTCTTTAAGCTCCAATGACTACAACCTTGTTGATCATCAAGATGTAGATAATATCTCTACCTTGAAAACCCTAAGTTTATGTGAAGGAAAACTCCTCAAGGATCTCACAAGAGATTCACATAAACCGCAAATATGAGCAACAAAGACTTAGAGAGGTTTGGGTACAAAACCCTAATAAAAGGAGGCACAAGAGGCACTCTAATCTCTCTCACAAAAGTCACAAAAACGTTCTAGGGTTTTCCTCATAAATAGGAGTGTTTTACTTGATCCCCAAGACATTTAAATAGAGTTTGGGCTGAACTAGAACTCTGCAGAAAAATAAATTTGTACATGGTTCGATCGATCGAGTCTAATTTTCGATTGATTGAGCCTTACAGATTTAGTCCAATAAATTCTGCAATCACTCGATTCCAATTCTACAAATAAACATACTTTGAGCAAACCTAAACCTAGACTAAATGTTTTGATCATGGTTTGCCAACAAAATACAAATTGAAGTTCTAATACATTAATTCCTAATTTCTTAGAACCCAACAAGTTATGGTAGTGGGAGAGGCTCTTTGCCCTTTACACTTTCACGAAATTTTATTATGATAAACTTGGTAGAGTTAAAACGTAGATATCAGACTAGAATGACCAAAACAAACCACAGTAGACAATAGACATATGCCAATTTAGTGGCTTGTTTGTAACTTTTAACCTCATTCTGACCAATACAGAGCAAACGGAATGGAATTAGCTAGGATTTAGTGACTTCTTTTTATTTTTATTTGTTCCCTATGTTTGCTGTTCTGAAAAAGATGTAAATAAAGCGATTTGTTAGCTACCCATATACCATATATGATTTGCTGGCTTGCTTTTCTATATGAAAGTTGTCTATGATTTGGGAACTCTCAGTCTCTCATCTGTAGTTTCTCTGCCCAATTAGGAAAAATTGCGTGAGATTATATTTGTTAGCTACCCAGTCCCCATATGTCGCTTGTTGGTTCTCATGACTGAATGTTATGTGTTTTGGGTTCTCTGTTGTATCGTGTGGGGTAGAGAATGTATGCAAATGGGGTTGAAGTGTTGTCGAGTCTTTTTATTTATTTATTACTTTCCATGTTAAGGTTCATTTTCTACGATTGACTCTAGTATTTTCTTAGGTCTCTTGTATGTATTTGATTATGGGGTAAGGGAAAGGGAATAATGTCCCTGTAAAATGAACATAAATGAAATTCTTTGGAATTTGATCTTTTGTTTTGGTTAAAGTTGTGGAACATTATTTTTTATTTTTTGGATAAGTAGAGTTGTGTTACTTGCACAAAGATTCAACATTGACTAATATTTAGGAAAAGTTGGAAGTTTTTCTGTGTGCTCTGCTTTACTGGATTTTCTTTAAAAGCATGGAAAATATTTTGGCCTTTTTTTAGGACATATTATATTTTAGTTACAAAATTGTTTGTAGTTTAAAGTTACAACTTTACTTAATAAAATAAACATTACTACATATTTTAAATTTCTAACTGCTAAAATGCATATTCTTTACTCTCTTAATACACATGTCAAAATTTGAATCAATCAGACATTATTTACTAAATGTTCTATAAGCTTATATTTTATGTATAATTTTAAACTACAAAAACTTGCAATTTAAATAATTTATTGATAAAAAAACTTTTAATCTTTAACTTTTTAGAAATTTTGTAAGCATGAAAAAAAAAAAATATATGTAATCCAATGATGGATCTGTCAAAATTCATCTTCAATAAAAAAAATATTAAGTAAAGTTGTAGTTTTAAGTTATAACTAATTTTATAACTAAACTTTGTCCATTTTTTAAAGGTTAATCTCTATTTCAACTTTGTTTCACTAATAATTTTCTGCATTTGTTTTGTGTTAATTAAATGACAGGTTATAATGCATTCTTTTGGCTTTTTGGCACTACTGTTTCGTGAAGCAATGACAAGAGAGAGGTCGATGGGGGGTGGTGTTGCTTGTTTTTGCTTTTCTATTTTACATGAAGTTTCTATGTTCTTGGTGCTTATCCATTACAGTCCTCTCAAACCAGTGCTGGCTCAATGGGTGAGCCAAATAGTCAACCGCCTAAGGCCATAAATGAAAAAAGACCCCCAAATTTTTACCAATAGAGATATTCCTGTATCAATAAAAGTATTAATTAAGCACTAAATATTCACTAATAAATAAAAAAGTAGTTGTTTTTTATCAACGAAAAATTAATTAAAGAAAAATATTTTCATTGGATGGGTCAATCATTTAATCTCTCGCACGTAAATGTTAAAATAACTCATTAATCTTACACTAGTAAATAAATTTATACTCAATTTCTATTTAAAAATATCAGATATATAACTTTATTAAAATTTTCAATCATAATTTTTTAGTATTTGGTTCATTTAATGAATGTTGTTTATTTTAGTTGTATAGTCACTGAATAATGTGATAGGTTCGTTTTAATTTGTAATTTTTTTTCTAAAAAAATAATTTTAAATGAAAAAAAAAAAGAGTAAAAGTTAAATAAATATTCTATTAATATTCAAAGTATAAAAATAAACCTCACTTGAAGTTGTCGCCTTAGGCCCCACAATACCTTGAGGCGGCCCTGTCTCAAACCCAACTCCTCCAACAACTTAGAAAGCACTTGGAGTACCCAAAGCAATTGGAGATTTGAAATAATATTAGTAATGGTAGTGTTTTGGATTGGTAATAATCTTAGTGTTTTATAATGATTACGTATTAGAATTGGGATGGAAGTATCATGGATATAGAACAATGTTGTGGAATGGTTATGTATCTATACTATTATTTAAGGGGTTTCTCTTGTTTGGATTCCTCATTTTTAGTTTAAAAATGCTCCTACACCCCAATGTTTAAGTAGAGACAAAACTAAATGACAATCTGGTAAAAATGCAACTCTAACTCTCACTAAAATATTGCCTAAAAAATTGGACTACTCTCCTATTAATTTTCAAATTGATTTATTCGCTTATAAATTAGATTTTCAAAATAAAATTACATATATAAAATAAATAAATAACATTTTTTTTTCTACAAAGTATGACCACTAAAAAAATAAAGCCTCATCGCGCGCGAAGCGCGTATGATGAGGCTAGTATGGAATAATTGTTGATTTTTAGAATGGTTATATGTATTATAACTTGGATGGATATGGAATTGATAAATTTATTGTTACGTGTAATATTAGGGTAACGCGAGAATAATGAATGCTTATGATTTAAGCAGGAGTTAAGTGATGCATGTGTTTTGAACATGAATTTGCATGGTTTATGATGTAATTTATGAATTTATACAGGAAGTCTTGTTTAAAAAAAGGGGATTTATACATATGTGTGTGTATATATATATATTATTTTTGTTTTTATATAATTTTTTATTTTACATACAAGCCAAATATTGAAAAATGTTTTCCGAGAAGCACTTTCGAGACACCAAAACAAATGCAGCCTTAATTATGGGTCATTTGCGTATCAGTACCAAGAAATCCACAGTTCAAAAGATATTTAATTAGTGATCCGAAAATATTAATAGTTCTTTTTTTTTGTTGGATTAATGGCTTGAGGATTTATTTTGATGAAAGTTGTTCTTACTGGTTCTTATTTGTTGATGATTAAGTGGGTTTATTGTTGATATATGTTACATATCCTTGTTTATTTGTTAATGAGGTCTGTCCTCCATATTATAAACAATTGTTAAGAAAAGGGTTGAGAAGCAGACTGTCAAGAATGAATCAGGTCCAAGAAAATGTAGGGAATTAAAGAAGGAAGGTATGAAGAAGGGAGGTATGAAGTCTGTGAAGCTGAAGAACAAGAAGAGCTTAAACGACAACAATAGGTTTAAAGAAAAAAAGAAGACCTGTAGCAAAACGGTATTTTGGGTTAAACAATTAAATAGATTGCTTGTAGTTTTGAAAAGTTAAATGAGGCATGTGAGTGTCACGTGAGATTAAGCGTATGTTAGTTAGAATTAGGGACAGATGTCATAAGGTTATTGGTTCCGTGTTTGAAGGGAAGTTAGTTTCTTTTCCCGCCTAAAATCTGTTGCTCTGTTTTGTATATAAACGCAGAGCTTGTACATTGTAGAGTCACTTACTTTCAGTTTCTCATTTTTAGTGTAAAGAAATTCTCTCTCTGTGTTCTTCTAGTTTTCTCTAGTATCATCCTCTAGTTTCCAGGTTTTCACAACAACGGACAATATATTCATTGTTCTAAATCCATTTACGTGTAGTATTGATAGCAAGTTTCTTTCACTATTATTATTTTTATCATCACAAGCATTGTAATTGTAAGTTATAATAAACCCTAATAAGATTCGGAGAGATTTTCTCTAAGATGCAAAATCCGTTTTAACAGATGGAACAAGACTCTGTAATTTAGTTTCAGGAAACCATAATTTTCAGTTGATAAAATTTTCAATTGGGTATCAAAGTTACCGTCTCGACCAATCTTGACTCCACCAAGTTCGAGTACTGAGGCCACCGGTGACCTCCGTTTGTTGCGGTGAAGCTTATTAGAAGGAAGAGAAGAAGAAGCAGCAGCAGCAGAAGAAGAAAAAGTAGAGAAAGGAATGCAAAAGGCGAGACTTCTGCTATTTCTAGAGAGAAAGAGTGAGGATCTGGAGAGGAGAGTAGCGTGAGCGAGTGAGATGGCCATATATATATATATATATATATTTTTCTAACAGAAAAGAGAGGCTCTGTTTGCGTTGAGAATGATCTTCTTATCTCCGCTTAAACCCCCACCATTTTTTCTCCGGTTTTTTATTTCAATAAATGACACCTGGCAAGCAAATGATCCAACGGTTAAAAAACGAAAGCAAGTCAACAAGCTAGCAAATCACAGAGGCCCTTTGTATTGAATCTTATATTGAAAGTAATGGGTTTTTCCGTTACAGCCTTATGGTTACCAATTCTTCTTCTTCTCGCTCTCACTCTCAGTGTGTGCAATGAGATTTGAAAATTCGTCGTTTATGGCATTGGTGACCTTAAGGAGGACACAAATTGATTCAGTCTATTCTTGAGGTATGTGCATACTTTGTGATGGGATAGACAATTTTCATGCTCTGGCGGTGGTGGTGTCGTGAGAACTGAGAAGAGGACTTGGCTTTGTTTTTTTTTGTTTTTGTTTTTGTTTTTTTTTTTTTGTTAACCATTGTGCTTCTCTCGTACTGCCGGAGATGTTGCAGAAAAAACAGAGAAGGAAAGAGGCAAAGAAGATGAGATTTATTTTTAACCGTTGGATCCTTAAGCTTGCCAGGTGTCATTTATCAAAATAAAAATAAAAACTTTTAAGGGTGTAATTCATATTCTTTTTGCATTTCCATGTGCACCACTTAGGGTATGTTTGGTAGACTGTAATAGGTGCTATAATGTAATAGTTATTTATATGATTTAATTATTCTTTAGTTTGGTTATATTTTTATTACAAGGAATTATCATTCCTTATGAATAATTATTCTTCAAAATGAGGAATAACTATTCCTCTTTAAAATGTTGTGTTAGCTATTTCTTAGTAAGTGCATTAATTTCAAAACATAATATATTTCCAAATAAACAAACCTTCCATATGCATCTAATAATTATAAAAATAAAAAATCATAAAAAATAACACATATCTCTCTTAAATTTAAAAATAAAATTTTTTAAGAAAATACAATTGTATGAGTAAGATATTTCCTAAAATAAATGTTAAGTTTCATTCTAATGTCATAACTCACAACCAAACTAATGAATATGTTTAGTTATTACATTACAACACATTTTATTACTAGTAATAAGGATTACAATTCCTATTGTAATCCTCATTCAGTGTACCAAACGTACCCTTAATGCTTTCAAATGTTGATACGTGCAAAGTCTAATAATTAAGCTTTTAAATTCAAATTTAATTTGACATTTTTATTAGGAAGTTTTTAATGAGTGATTGAATCTTTTCTTAAATACTAATTTTTTTAAAAGAGTTCTAGATGGTTTGTAGTTAGGGATTGCTGCTATTTATATTTGAAATGAATAAATTTTATAACAAATTAAAATTTACATTTAATGATGATAATGTACTAGGTCCAAACTATGGAAACAAGAGTAATGTTAGAGTTACAAATTTTTTTATGAAAAGTTTTATAAACTGTTGATATGATGAGTGATTATTGAAAAATAGAAAAAGTGATGTTAATGATAAGCTTAGATGAAAACCAATAAGAACATGGACATGTTAACAGTTTGTAAAAATATTGTAAAATAATTTGTTACTATAGTATTACTAGGAAAACAAATACCACTGTCAACTTACCACGAAATGGTTGTGTTTAGATGATTCATTAGCTAATAATCATCATAATGACTAATTTATTACATTCACTTTGAATGATCCATAAACTTGTTAATTTATTATTATTATTTTTTTAGAACACTATATCAGGAATATAAGTATATAACATCAGATACACCTAAAAAATGAATTTATTTTTTGAGAAGGCTTAAAAAATGAAATTTATACATCATATATCACTACTTCACATTATTATTTCTCTCTAAAAAAATATAAATATAATAAAATGCTAAACTAGTAGTACTAATGATTAGACACCTTCACTATTGAATCATGAAGAAGCTATTTTTTAAAGGGTATAATTCATATTCTTTTTGCATTTCTTTGTGTATTATTTGTCTAATTGCACACTGTAAGTATTTTTCATTAAATTTTGGTAAATTAGGGAAACCAATGCCTTTAAATTTAGTCATATGTGTAAGGAAATCAAATTGGCTTTCATTGGTGCGTTAAATGCATGTTTCCTAATTCAAGTTTAGATGCACTAAAATCTGATATGTTGACTCAAATAAGTTAGGTCATTGATGCCAAGAGATTTCCTTTTAAGGTTTAATTCAAAGAGAGATGTTACGTCTACAATATTTTTACAACAAATCACAGGTGGTTAGTTGTTATTGGTTCAAATTTGAACCTAATAGTAAGATTACTATTTTGCCCCAATAATAACAACCAATAACAACCTGCTACCTAGGATTTGTTGTAAAAATATTGTAGACATATCATTTCTATAATTCAAATTTGAATTAAAAATAAAATATGGAAACTATAAAAGATGTTTGAATCTTAAATGAGGAGATTTGGTCAATGTTTGGGCCTTAACCAGGAATGGGCACCAGTCTGGTTTGGTAAAACTGGTCAAAACCGAGTTTAATCGAGAACCAAGGGCAAATATGGTTTTTTGGTTGTTCCGGTTTTTAAAACCATGCGGCCAATTGCATGCAGCCAAGTAGATTGCTCCAAATTGTTTTTCTTGTTCTTGATCTATTGTTGTTTCTGATTTTAGATTTGTCAGATTGGCTTCTATTTTTTTCCTTCTTATTGATTTGTTGTTGTTGTTGTTGTTGTTTTGATTTTAGATTTGTTGTTCTAATTCAATTGGTTTTATGAGAACAAGATTTGTTCTGTGAGAAGAAATGAAGAGAGAGTGTGAGCCCTAAAAACAAATCAAAGAAGAAAGAGAAAGAATTGATATAATAATTAGTGGCTAGAATTTTTTAATATAAGAAATTCAATTGCTATTATATTATAACCCATCAGGGCTGGAGAGATACTATAGATGAGCAAAAAAAATTTGAGGTTTACAGAGACTGTTGAATTTGTGTGTTTTTGTTTTTACTCTCTAAAATACAAAGTATTTTGTGTTTAGTTCTTCTGTTGGAGATGCTCTAATAACAAAATCTAGCGGAGCCATGGCTATTTCATACAACTCTTCCAACCATATACATAAAACTCCTCCAACTATATACAAGTCTATTATTTGAGTGGAAGGAGAATCTCCTATCTTAAAGCATGAGACATGAGGTTCTATTAAAGCAATAGCACAAGCTATTCTGGCACACATATGAGTTTTTTATATTGCCTAATAGCTTGTGTGATGAGATGACAAACATTGTTTGGAATTGTTGGTAGGGGTAGAATAGGGGTGAAAGGAAGGTGGCATAGATGAAATGAGATAAGATATGTGAGCCTAAGGTGAGGGGTGGTATGGGCTTTAGAGATTTAAGGGCTTTTAATCTTGCCCTCTTGGCTAAAGAGGGATGGTGGTTGCAACAAGGGAGGAATTCTATTTTTTGTAGAGTTTTTAAGAATAAATACTTCCCTGATGAGGACATCATACATGCTAAAAAAAAGGCCACCATTCATCTTTTGCATGGAGTAGTATTTGGGCTCGCAATCACTAATTAGAAATGGGGTTCAATGTTAGGTGGGAAATGGCTTCGAAATTCAAATTTGGAAGAGTGAGTAGATTACTAGCCCAACCACATACTGGATTGTCTCACCACTAAGGCTCCTTTCAATTTTTGCAAAGGTATGTGCGCTCATGAATGTAGAAAGCGGAGAATGGAAAGCTGACTTGATTCAAGATATTTTTCTAAAACATGAAGTTGACTCCAAATTGAGCATCCCCTTAAGCACAACGCTACTAGTGAAAAACAAACTAGTATGGACAGCAACTGCTAATGGGAAATTTAGTGTGAAGAGTGCATATCACTTAGCTAGGGAGGGGAACATGAGGTATGGTGGGGAAAATTCAGACTCTTTGGGTATGAAAAGATTTTGGAAGAAAATTTGGAAGGCACAAGTTCAAGGTTAGAAACTTTGGTTGGAGAGTGTGTCAAAATATTATCCCAATAAAGATGAATCTATTTTATGGAAAAATCATTGAAGACCTGACATGTGAAGAATGTAGTTTAGGCCCAGAAACTATTATGCACGTTGTTGCAATTAAAATAATACAAACCCAAGTGCAGATTATCGCTAGTAATAATAGATCTGTGAGAAAGAGGTCAATCCATAGGGAATAATTAATACTAATGTAACCTCTATTATTAAGCAAAAAATAAAAATATTTGTTTGTTTGTTTTTCCACCCAAAGATCTCCATCATAAAATTGAAACTACAATTGAAAATAGCAAAATAAATTTGAGAGAAATTAATGGAGAAAAACACTCGGGATTCAAACATGAACATGGATTATTTTTTACCTAATTATGGTAGAGAGCAAAATTGCCAAATTAGAAGATAAAAAAAAATAATAATAATAAAGTACTTTATGAGCGAACGCAACCTTGGCTTGCTAACTTTTCTCAAACTAGGCCTAACTTGCTCAAATAGGTGGGACTGTGATGCTCAAAATGTTAAGTTCATTGTAAAATGTATTTCCCCTAGATCGAGGGTTTTACATGGATTCGCCAATTATTTAATTAAATGGAAAATAAGAAAACCTTATCTAGAAAATTGCTTTTGTTGTATTAATATATATAACAATTTACATCAATTTTGTAACAAGAATTTACAAAGCTTTGGTCCTAGATACAATTACATTGTAAGAAAATTAATTACATTACTTTGTTTTCTAGTTACGTTCTAAAAAGAAGTAAAATTTACACGGACAAGAGTCTAGTCTAAAACCCTTGATCTTGGTTCAAAGGCTAATTTATGAGGCAGGAAGGGATTAGGCACCCATCTCACGTGGTAAAAACTAGTCTCCTAGGTTAGGGTGGCCAATATCAGGTCATGTCAAACAAATACAAACAATATATCATTTAAACATGTCAATTTGCAAGAATTTTAAATAAACATGCATTGGGGCATTTAATGTAGAAAGAAACAAAAAGTAAAATATGTTTGATAACAAGGTAAATGTAGAGAAAGTTTCAAAATAATGCATGTTCATCCAAGAAATTAATGTAAAACATAGAATTTTATAGCTTAGACATGTTCATCTAAGCATGTGAAGGAAAACAAAAATTGCCACGTTATTTCTCATCTACATAATTGCAAAGAAAAAACAAATATATATATATATATATATACATATATATATATATATATATATATTTGGGCATACTAATCATCCAAGCAATTATGAGAAAAACAAAGAAAATTCACTGAGACATATTCATCTAAGTATCATAGAGAAAATCATAAAATTACCTGGACATGTTCATCTAAACATGTGAAGGAAAAAAAAAAAATTACCTAAACATTTTTATCTAAGTATTTAAGTGAAAATTATGCATTAGCTTAGGAGTGCCCATCTAAGCAAGTAAAAGAAATGGTAATGAGATATCTAGCAAAAAATCAGCATGTGTCATGAGAACAATTTCAGCATATAGAGGAAAGATTAAAGATCTAACATGCAAAAGAAATTCAAGAATTTAACATGTGATGAAAAACTAAAATCCGAGCATGTAGGAGGAAAGTAAAAAAATTAGCATGAGATGACAAACCAAAATTCTAGCCTGTTGGAAGAAAATGAAAATCAAGCATGTGATGGAAAACAAAATTTTAAGTATCTAATATATTAGATGAGGTGATTCTGTTATCTAGTGGAAGGTTAAATTTTCAAGTTACTTTTAATGGTTCAAAAGTAATGAATTGAAGAATAAAATTTGAAAAAGCAATGATTATATTACATTGTTGTGCGTGCCCTATATTGCCACGGATGCAATAAGGAGCTCACAATTTATTTGTATGTGGGTGTTGTGCTCAATCCTACTAAGCGAAGCCCCAAACCAATGGTAGCACACTCCCTCAATTCCCCCTGAATGCCCTGTATGTTATCTCACTCTCTTTCTCTCTGTGTTTGCCTCTCTTCCCCCCAAAAATCCAACCCCTTCTAGCCTTGCTTCGTCCTCCTTTTATAGCTCTCCATAAGTGGGGTGGCTATCATTTCTTTCCCCACTTACTCACTCATTTCCATGTCTATTAGAATCCCAAGGGACCCTCACGAATTTAGAGGATTTTCTTGGAACTTGTTCCAGACGCTAGACAGTGTTCGAGAGTGAATTCCTTTCAGAATCGTTAGTTCTCGGTGACCGACCCCATTGGGACCGCACATAGATTTGTCTTTGTGGTCGACTCAGGCCACCAACCCCTAGGGAATCTCTCGAGATGTGGTCACCCCCATTCCTGGCACTCAGCTAAAGATCGGACCCATTGTGATGAAGCTTGGGGTTACCTCCCCCTTGTATATCGGGCCTACATTACCTTATGGGCCTTGGGGTTTGTGTTGGACTTTGCTCAGGTGGGCTAGCCTGGCTCCTCGAGCTCAACTCACCCATAATTGTTTTATTGAATTTTCTTCTTTTTAGTAGTTCAGGTGAGGTGATTCTGTTAGATTGATTTCTAGAGAAGACGAAAAGGATAATTTCAACAGTCTGCCTGTGAAACTTTTTTACAATAGACTATAAAGTTCTCTTATTGGTTTATGGTTTGCTTCATCTTTCTATTGATTAAATATGTCAATTTGGTGATGTAACCAGTATTTGATGCTATGAGCCTGACTCATCCAAATAAGGATGACAAAATGTAGAAACTGTTATGTCCTTACTTCTTTCTTAAATATGTGGAACCTTTTCATTGATTCAATTATATCTTTTGTTCTCCATAACTTCTTTTCTTATAATATTGGAGTCTTGATGATTGCTACTCTTTAGTTTCATAACAGAAAATTTCTACTTTACCTCTTGATCTGAAAAGCTAAGAATAGAGCAATTGATTTTCACGACAAGTGATACAAAATTTTCCTTTTCTGAATCCAGTGGTGCAAGCACTAGGTTTGGGGTGTTCATTTGTTTTTTTTTTTGGTTTTACTTAAGTGTTGTGTTTGGTATCTAAGTTGTGCATAAACTAATAAATTATTATTATTATTATTATTTGGTTGTGCAAGATCATAATGTATGCAACTACTTTGAGTGACATGATATTGAATTCACACCAAGAAGCAAAAGTGTAAATAATGGACTATTGGACACCAACCAAAGGCTGAAGAACGAAGTTGAATTGCATAAGAAGATTTTTAAGTGGCTTAATGTTTATTGGTGGTTTCTTGGATCATTAGTGGGATTTTGGTAGCCTTTTGTTCAGGTCTAAATTATCTTTACTTGAAGGGACTATTTTATATAGAAGTGCTAAAAAAAGGGTTTGTGATGTAATGTATCTGTTAGAAAAATATTATAGAATGTAAAAGAAATTGACTCATAATTTGTCCATTTGAACATGGTATTAAAGTATTGAGAATTCTTACGTCTCACGCAGGAAATGATAGAGGATGAGTTTATAATTATATGCTTATGGGTTAGACATTGAGTTGGGCTTTAGGTATGTGGGACTTAGGCCCTCTTGTCCAAGTAATAATAATATTTTATTATTTTATTTTTTGAGTCAGTAAGTTTGTATACAACATTTATTCCTAAACAATGTCTATTCACTAACATATATATTCATAGTTCCTCATTCATGAAAACAACTTTTGACCGAAAAAACTTTCTCATTCATTCATGAGAATTTTATATTTGAAAGAAAAATAACAATGGAAATAGAGTTACCTCAATATTTTAAAAAATTGGTTAATGATGCTTCATTTTAAAGAAAAAAAAATCGCCCAAAAATGGAAAGTAAAAAAACTAAATATAATAAATAAATAAAAGAATTGTGAAATATACTAAACAAAAATTTAACAATTATTATCACTCTTCTAATACACCACCACCGATTATACTACTTTTTGATAATAAACAAAACACATGAACCAAAAATTGTAACCATTAATTAATTGGAACAATCTGGATGTAATGTTTAGATGAACTTTCCTTCACAATGACAAGGTTGATAATGTCTATCTTATTTAAAGGTGTCATGATCCATCTAGAAACAAAACATAAAACGTGTTATGAGAAGATCATCATGTGGCTTTAATATTTAAACTAAATATACAAAAGTCAATGATTCCTTTAAATAAATAAATGAATAAATAAATAAATAAATATATATATATATATATAATCTATTTAGAAACAAAACATAAAAAAGTCAATGATTCCTTTAAATATATATATATATATATATTTAAAGGAATCATTGACTTTTGTATATTTAGTTTAAATATTAAAGCCACTAACATGCTTTATGTTTTGTTTCTAGATGGATTATATATATATATATATATAATCCATCTAGAAACAAAACATAAAGCATGTTAGTGGCTTTAATATTTAAACTAAATATACAAAAGTTAAAGACAAATGACTTGTACAAATAATTGAATAGTTGGTAGGGGAATGGTTAGGAAAATTATTCAACAAATAACAAATTAATAATTGGGTAAATTGCAACTTACCCACCTATGGTTTGACTGAAATTTAAGTTGCGTACCTATAGTTTGAAATTTGACACTTTACCCATTTGAGGTTAGCCCAGTTAAAATTCCGTAACCCACTTTTGGTTATGGTTATATATGTAATTGTGCTCTAGTTTTATTACTCTCTCCTCCAAAAACACAAAAACATAAAAATACAAGATCAAATAAGATAAAAAATAACCCAACAGAACACTTGCATCATGGAATTTCAAATCACAAGTAATAGGTAACTTAAATTTTGATTAAACCTTAGGTGGGTAAAGTGTTAAATTTCAAACCATAGGTAGGTAACTTAAATTTTGGTCAAATCACATGTGGGTAAGTTGTAATTTGCTCTTAATAATTAATGGTCATAAGTAAGAATTAAAACATGAACATAAATAGCATAGGAAAGAAATACATTTACTTAATTCAAAATCTTAAATTATATGCTTGTATCTAGTATTATGACAAACATATTGGCATGTACAAATAATTTTATGACACATGTCATTGTTTGACCATATCATATTAATTAAATATAGGAACTTGTCACATGTTATTTTAGTATGCTTTGAAAACGAATAGTGTCATTGCAACATGTATTCACCCATTTTTGGATCTAACTTTTATATTATACTAGCATAGGCCATGCATGATGCCCAAATAATGCTTTAAATTTCCATGTGAAAGATTATATAAAATGTTCAAAATATATTAAAGAAATAACATGAAGTAATGTCCATTTTAAGTTTAGAGTGTTTACCATCGTGAACATGATGTTTTTTTTTATGCAATAAATCTTTTGATTATCTATAATATATATATATATATATGAAGTAATATTGCAAAAACATGAATAAGTTTTTACTGAATTAAAGTAGGCGTATATGCACTTTTAGTCCCTACATTTTGACATTTTTTCATTTTAGTCCCTACATTTTATTTTTACAACTTTTAGTCCCTAAACCAATTAACACCCTTCATTTAAGTCCTTAAAGCACCATTCCATCACCAAACTAACCGAGAAACTGACGGATGAATAAAATAATAATTTTTTTTTCCACTTTGGACAATAAAATAATAATTTTTTTTCCGTCACCAAGTACGTGTTGGCTCTTTTCTTTGTGTTTTTCTAGCCTTTGCAATCGAGGTGTTATCCATCTTGCCCAATGTCAAGCCTACAAGCACGAATCCCTTGCTAGGTGCCTTGACTCAAACCATCATATATACTTGTCGCATGGGTTTTGCTTACTTAGTGCTCTCTGTCATGTACTTCAACCTTGGAATCTTCATAGCTGCCCTGGCTTCCATTTAACAGGTACCCGAAATACTTGTTGGTGAATAATTTGGTTTATGCTTTTGTATATTTCGGGTATCTGTTAGAAATGGAAGTCAGGGCGGCTATGAAGATTCCAAGGTTGAAGGACATGACAGAGAGCATGACTAAGTAAGCAAAACCAATGCGACAAGTATATATGATGGTTTGAGTCAAGGCACCTAGCATGGGATTCGTGCTTGTAGGCTTGACATCGGGCAAGATGGACAACACCTCGATTGCAAAGGCTAGCAAAAACACGAAGAAAAGAGACAACACGTACTTGGTGATGGAAAAAAAATTTATTTTATTGTCCAACGTGGAAAAAAATTATTATTTTATTCATCCATCAGTTTCCCCATTAGTTTGGTGATAGAATGGTGCTTCAAGGACTTAAATGAAGGGCGTTAATTGGTTTAGGGATTAAAAGTAGTAAAAATAAAATGTAGGGACTAAAATAGAAAAAAAAGTCAAAATGTAGAAACTAAAAGTGCATTTATGCCATTAAAGTAATACGAAATGAAGGGGATAAATATTCTTTTTTTAAATCTTAAGAGGAAAAAGAAATAGAGTATGTGATGGAAATTAGTTGAAGTAATGAATTCATCATGAAAAGTAAAATTTTGAAATATAAAATTACAATTTTTCATTTAAGTAAAGAGCAATTAAAGGATTAAAGAACAATATAGGAATATTGTAATTTAAATAATGGTAAAAGCATTTTAATCCACTCCATATTATTGACATTTATTATATGGTGTAATTGCACCACATGGCAGAACCCTATGATCTCTTACATGAGATTTTTGCTTTTTTATTTAAAAAACAAAACTAACTAAATTATTTATATGTAAAGAGGTGTCACGTCTACAATATTTTCATAACAAATCATAATTGGTAAGTTGTTGTTGGTTTTAATTTGAATTCACAACTTAACTTACTTTTTTGTCCACCCATAATATCCTATGATTTATTGTGAAAGTGTTGATGATATATCATTTCTTATATATATATATATATATAATATTAGTGCATACCTATAAAAAATAAACATGTGCATTTAATCCAAGGACACATTCAATGAACTAGTATTTTGACATAAATGTAATCTTTGTTGATGTGGAAGTCTAAATGAAGAATATGCCACTTGGTAGAACCTAGCAATGGACCCACATGATGCGTGAACAATGCTATAAGCTACCATGTGACAATGTTATATATAATATTCGTTAATATTTTAAAGTAATAACATGAAGTCATTTTATGACAATTGTCCCACTCTTCCTTAAAAGTTACCATAATTTTTGAGTGGAGTTGTATTGTGCCTTTGTATTAGAACTCCTTTCCCTCTCCCTTGTGTGTGTGTGTGTGTGTGTGTGTGTGTTTGTTTCTCAAAAAAAGAAAAAAGAAAAAAAAAGAGTCATTTTATGATAACATGAAAAAGTTTTTGTTAAATTAATGATTTAATACAAAATTAACCAGATGAAGAATTTAGACTATAAAGTAAATGTCATAAAATTAGAATTTTTTATTACGTGGTGTAATAAGTTGATTATTTGTTTAATTATAGCTTTTGTCTCTTCAATGAATTGGAGTTAGCATAGTTTTTTTTTATTTTTTTATTTTTTTTATTTTATATAATGTTAATGTTTAGTTGGTTTATGGAAATATCATAAAAAATTTATGATGTCACGTTTATATTATTGAAGTATGATTGTGGTGGTTTTTTTTTTTTTTTTTTTTTTTGGGTAAATTGCAATTTACACCCCTAATGTTTGGGGGTGATTGGATTTTACACCCTGAAGTTTCAGAATTTGGATTTTACCCCTTGAAGTTTGGGGTGTTTGGATTTTACACCCTAACGTTTCAAAACTTGGATTTTAACCCCTAAAGTTTAGGTTGTATGGATTTTACACCCCCAAATTCTGAAACTTTAGGATGTAAAATCCAAACACTCCAAAACTTTAGGGAGTAAAATCCAAAAACTTCTAAAATATAGAGGGTAAAATCCAAGTTTTGAAACGTTAGGGTGTGAAATCCAAACATCACCAAACTTCAGAGAGTGGTAAAATCCAAATTTGAAATTTTAGGGTGTAAAATCCAGTCACCCCCAAACTTTAGGAGTGTAATTTGCAGTTTTTTTTTTTTTTTTTTTTTTTTTTTTTTTTTTTTTTTTTTTTGAGAATCATGATAGTGGTAGGTAAACTCTGTAAAAATAGTAATATATTACAATCATGATAGTTGTAGGAAAAATGCAGACTTTGATAAAGTGAAAGCTTGAATGAGAGAGACTTAAGGAATATGCCACTTGATAGAATTTTATGCTCTCTCACATGTGGCAGAGTTTTAAGTAGGCGTTTTTCCTACATGAATTAGATTATATTGTTAGATTAGATTATTAGACTAGATTAGATTAGATAAATGTATAAAAAAAAATATATTGATTGATATTGATTGATTATAGATAGATGGTTAAAAGAGCATCCCTTCGCCAAAACTGGTTGAAATAGAATGGAGGAGCAATGGCTCCACCAAGATCGTGGTTGGCAAGCCTCCCTAGAGTTCAAATCTTCTGTCCCGCTTTTTCTGCTCCACTCTATACTCCACAAATAAAAGCTTGCCACGTGTTAACATAATTAATTAAATACTATTATTATTGACTTATTAATATTACCATTATTAATTAATGGTAGTATTTAATTAATTAGGTGAATATATGGCAAGCTTTTATTGGTAGAATATAGAGTGAAGCAGGAAAAGTGGGACAAAAGATTTGGATTCGCCTCCCTAATGACATCATCAGGGATTGTGGTAGCCTTTTGTTTGGGTTTGACATTTAATGTTAGATGTTGTCTTTACTTGAAGTGACTATTTTATGTAGGAGTGTTGAAAAAGGGTTTTGTGATGTAATATATTTAGGTATTTAGACTAGATTAGAGGTAATATAAAAATGTATACAATTATGTAATGTTCAATTATGTAATCGGATGACTCAATTAACCAACTACAGGATTTATTTTGTATGAAAGGTCGGTCATCACAAAAAAAAAAAAAAAAAAAAAAAAAAAAAAAAAAAAAAAAAAAAAAAAAAGAAGGCAAAAAACTTATTAGAAATAAAATTGGGTAAACCAATCTTTATATTTAAATGATATTTTGCCTCTTAAAATAAATAAATTATGAGGCTACATCATCATGATTAAACACTACTTAAAAATGAGGAAAAACATTTTCAACGAGATGTAGCCAATCAATAAAAAGCGAGTTGATCTCTCCAAAAAAAAAAATATATATATATATATATATAAATAAATAAATAAAAAGTGAGTTGGTGTGCCACGGAGGGAAATGGACTTTTCTTTCCTTCACCCTAATCTCTCCTCTTCTAACCAAATACACTATTTATTTTCTTTTCCTCAATTTCTCTTCTTTTCTTCGCCAATCCCTCATATTCAAACAAAGGGTTATACTTATAGTTTATGTTTAAAAGAACTGCTCTTCGCCAAATCTGGTTGAAATAGAATAGAGGAGCGATGGCTCTACCAAGATCATGGTTGGCGAGTTTCCCTGACGACGTTGTCGAAGACATCCTGACTCGGCTGCCACCGAAACCATTAGTCCGATTTAGGTGCGTTTCCCGATGTTGGAAATCCAACATTGCCGACCCCGAATTCATTGAAAAACACCTCACTGTCAACAAAGCCAAATCATTATCCGATTATTATAATAATTATAACAACAACGTTGGTTATCTCCTATGGAGGGAAAACTGGAGAGAGCAACCTTTTGCTTCGAAGAGTGACTTGTGTACGGTCGTTTGCAATACCGACGGCTCTTTGACAGAGATTTCTAGGGGGATAATCCCACGTTTTCTTATAAAGGGCTTCTGCAATGGCATTTTCTACTCCGTTGGGATACGGTGGAGGCGTGATAATGTACCTCCTCCTGATTATTATCCTGTTGACAATCCTGGAGTAGCCTTGTGGAACCCAGGCATCAGAAAGAGGAAGGGACTTCCACCTGTTCTCAATGATGACCGTTTTGAGACTTGCGCTTATCAACTTGCGTTTCCTACTTCTCAAAACAACGACTTGAAGTTTTTGGTATTTGGGCGTTCCATTGAAAAAGGAGCGCCGTCCAAGAAACTTGGGGCCCAGATTTACACGTTGAGTACCGATTCCTGGAGCTGGGTTGAACTGCAGGTGGACTCACTTGATATCGGGTCTGTAGGACCTATTACTAGGATTGCTCGATTGCACCATTTATTTTATAATGGAGCTTTGCACTTTACTGCTGCCACTTCTCAGGGCTACAAATTCATTTTGTGCTGTGATATTGATGATGAGGAATTCCCGTTCCGGGAGATAAAACTACCGCGTAATTACTCAAATGGATTATCTCTAAAGTCTGAACAACTTGTGGTATTCAAGGGATCGCTGGCTTTGATTGCTTTCGGCCAAGATGAAGCTGAATTGATTGAGGTGTGCCGCATTTGGGTGATGAGCGAATATGGCCTTGTTGATTCTTCTTGGACTCCAACATTTTCTGTACCATTGTCGGGTGTTGAGGACTTCTTAGGCTGCACGGGTAGTGGAGAACTTGTGATTAAGAAGTCGGGTAATCAACTCTTCTTATTCGACCCTGAGAATCAAAATGAGAAAGAACTTGGAATTCAAAATCTTCCACCGGTGGAACGTCTTGATCCGCTGGTTTTCACGGCTAATCTCATTGAGAGCTTAGTTCTACTCAATGAGTAAACCATAAAGTGGCCATCTTTTGAAATTGACAGGTCAGTTTATTGTACCTATGTTATTATTGTGTTTTATTGCTTTTATGTAGATGGACAAAATCACTTAAGAGGTCATGAGTTATGACTATTATTTATCAATCAACATTTACTGCTCCTCCTAGTCCTGGCAATGTCATAGTGAAAAACACGTCTAGCCAACATAATGTTATTTCATTGATCATAGCATAATGATTATTGGATTTGGAATCAAGTTAACAGTTTGATCCCTAGGATACAAAAGAAAGTTTTCAGTAATCCATGCTTGTTTCGACTTTAAACATTTTTCCAGAAATGTTTTTCCAATTTTCAGGTGCTTGATCCTACTGAAAATACTAGCTTTTATCAACTTATTACATTACATATAGCATTTCTTCTTGCTTCCAGAATGAGGAAAAACAAGACAAATTTGGGGTCTAGGAATAAGGATTATGGCAGCAGGAGAGGCTCTTTGCCCATTACACTTTCACGAAATTTTATTATGATAAACTCAGTAGAGTTTAAACGTAGATATCAGACTAGAAAGACCAAAACAAACCACAATAGACATATGCCAATCTAGCTAGTGGCTTGTATGTAATTTTTAACCTCATTCCGACCAAAACAGAGCAAACAGAATGGAATTAACTGTGATTTAGTGGCTTCCTTTTTATTTTATTTTTATTCCCTATGCTTCCTGATCTGAAAGATGATGTAAATTAAGAGGTTTGTTTGCTACCCATATATGATTTGCTGGTTCGCTCTTCTATATGAAAGTTCTCTGCCCAATTAGGAAAAATGGTGCGAGATTATATTTGCTAGCTACCCAGTCCCCATATGTCGCTTGTTGGTTCTTATGACTGAATGTTATGTGTTTTGGGTTCTCTGTTGTATCATGTGGTGTAGGGAATGTACGCAAATGGGGTTGATGAGTTGTGGAGTACAATGATATGCATGAACCTCTGTTTTTTTTTTTTGAACGCTTTTCATGTTAAGGTTCATTTTCTACAATTGACTCTAGTATATTTTTAAGTCTCTTGTATGAATTTGATTTTGGTGTTAAGGGAAATGGGAATAATGTTATTGTAATATGATCATAAATGAAATTCTTTGGAACTTGCTCTTTTGTTTTGGTTAGAGTTGTGGAACCTTTTTTTTTAATTTTTTTTTTTAAGGATTTGTGGTACTTGCTCAAAGATTCTACATTCACTAATTCCAAGGTAAAGTTGGAAGTTTTTCTGTGTGTACTGCTTTTCTGGATTTTCTTTAAAAGCGTGGAAAAATTTTTGGTCTTTTTATAAAGGTTAGGCTCTATTTCAATTTTGTTTCACTAATAATTTTCTGCCTTCTTTATGTGTTAATTAAATGACAGGTTATAATGGGCTCTTGTATTCATTTGTTTTTTGGGCCTTTTGGCACAATTGATTCGTGAAGCAATGACAAGAGAGGTCGATGGCGGTGGTGTTGCTTGTTTTTTGCTTCTTTATTTTACTTGGAGTTTCTCTGTTCTTAGTACTTATCCATTACAGTCCTCTCAAGCCCATTTGCTCCAGCAACTTAGAAAGAACTTGAAGTACTCAAAGCAATTGGAGATTTGAAATAATATTATAAATGGTAGTGTTTTGGATTCCGAATAATCTTACTGTTTTGTAATCATTATGTATTGGAACTGGGATACAAGTATCATGGATATAGAACAATGTTGTGGAATGGTTATGTATATGGAATAATTGTAGAGTTGGATGTTAGGATTTGTGTCCTAAAATCTAATTTATTAACATGTCATAAATAATTAAATTGTTTAATTATATGAGATTATTTATAAAGGAACTAATGGGACATTATCTTAATCCATGATATGCATAGTATGTGATTTATGTGATTTAGTCACAGAAAATATAAATTACAAGTTTCTTGTAAACTCAGAATTTTAGTTCGTAGTCGGTGATGAAATTGGACATTTCATTTGCGAAAATTATAACATATCAACTAAAATGATTTGTCTTGATTATGGAAGTGGAGACTTCTAGTTGGTATGTTTTAAAAGTTAAGACATATTAAACTGAACCGCTTTGAGATTTATTATTTTCCTAATGACTGTCAAATGAATAATAAACCTCACGACTTTTATTTACATCAACTCTTAATCTTGAGAGAATAATAGACCTGATCATAAGATGTAGGTTGCTTTGATATATCAGGAGTGAGATCTATAAGTTACGGTTAAAACCTCAGTATGTTGGGTAGCCACATTTAGTGTTGATGGAACATATATTCTTAAGATGGAATTCATAATCTCTTAATGGAAATATAAATATTCCCTTGAGATAAGTTTAATAAGTTTGTTTATTCAGAGTGTTGGGCCCAATCACTTTAGTAAAAAGTTACTAAAGTATTTATTTATGAAATTGGATTTCATAAATATATGATGAATAATATAAAGAATTAAACCGGGTACTCAAAGATTAAGATGTAGTAATCTTCAAAGTGGTAGTCAACATTCATGACTTTGTATTATTACGAATATTTTAATGAAGGGGTTGTATGTATAATAAAATCTTAGGATATAATTTATTAAAAATGCCTAGAGTGCAATTATATTCTTATAGTGGTATTGAATATAATTAATGGTAACTTTGGACTTATCAAAAGTTGACAAAAAAATCCAAGGCCCATTGGAGCTAGAGTCTTATTTGTTCCCTTTGGTCCCATCTCAAGCCACAAACTAAAGCCTAATTGGATAGGCCCAAAAGGCTAACCCAATTAGATAATCAATTTTTATTTAATAAGATTTATTAAATAAAGAAACTACTAAGGTGGTTACTAAGTACATATGATAAAAAGAAAAGAAATCAGTTTTTCTCTACAAGGAGAAAAAGAAGGTTTTTTCTTTAAGAATCTATGTACAAAAAACTGATTGAGGGACCACATTTCTTACGCACCATATGAAATAGAGATAAAGATTAAAGGTATTCTCAAGTCATGGTTTTGAATTTCACTGCATCAAGATATGCTTCCTATTCTTTGTTCTAGAATTCAAGGTTACATGTTATCTCTCATGAATGAAGTAGATCCGTGATTGTTGCTTCTGCTATGTGTTTTGTATGAGATACAAAACCAAATTTTCCAACATTGGAATTGTTATGTATTAACTTGGACGGATATAGAATTGATAAATTTATTGTTACATGTAGTATTAGGGTAATGCGAGAATAATCGATGCTTATGTTTCAAGCAAGTTAAGTGGTGTGTTTTGAACATTAACTTCCATGGCTTATGATGAAATCTATGAATTTATACCGGAATGTCTTGTTGGAAAAAAAAGGAAAAAAAAATTGTTTTTATATAATTTTTTATTTTACATACGAGACAAATATTGAAAAATGTTTTGCCGAAGTATTTTCAAGACACCAAAACAATGCAGCCTTAATTATGGGTCATTTGTGTATCAGTACCAAGGAATCCACAATTCAAAAGATATTAAATTAATGATCCGAATATATTAATAGTTTTTTTTTTTTTTTTTTTTAATAGCTTGAGGATTTATTTTGAAGAAAGTTGGTTCTTTTTTTGTTGATGATTATGTGGATTTATTGTTGATATACGTTACATATCCTTGTTTATTTGTTAATGAGCTCTGTGTATTTCAGATACCCCTTATATGATTTTTCCTTCTTCTTTGTGTTGCTTTGGCATAAAAAAAAATTTGTATTCTTATCCCTATGTTTTAACCAATTTATTCTAGATCGTTGGGCTCAATAAATTTCTTGCTTTTGTAAAAGCTCATCCATCCTTTTACTCAAATCCAAGAATTCGGCTTTGGTAGCTTCAGTAGGTGCGGTTTCATTTAATCTGTCTAGCTACTTCTGAAATTCTTTTATGGCAATGGTATCCGGATCAATTGTTGGTGAACCCCAAGCCACAAGTTCTACTCCAAACACCTTTATTTTTTCCTGTATTGATGCCAACCCAACCCTATCATCTCCTGCCTTCCCCCAAGCCTCCTATATAATAGATTCACATTCACTCTGAAGCAGCTAGGATTCCTCAAACTTGAAGCTTTTCTTACGTCGCTGCCTTGGTTGGGAATAGGATTGAACATGTAGCATAATTGGAAGGTGGTTCAATTCTTGTGTTAACAAGTGCACAATTTTACTCAACTGAAATTTGTCGGTCCATTCTTTATTAGCCACACCTCTATCAAGCCGAATTTGGGTATTAGCTTCCCCAGGTCTCTTGTTGCTCCAAGTGTAAGGATACCCCTTGAACCCCAGGTCTTGAAGGTGACAAGAGTTCAAAGCCTCCCTAAAAGCTTCAATATGTGAACTTTGTGGCTGTCTTGCACTCTTCTTCTCCGAAGCATGTAGATACACATTAAAATCTCCTATAACCACCCATGGTCCCACTACAAAGGTCTGTAGATATTTTAATAATTTGCATGATTTTTCCTTTTGCTGTGCTTTCGGCCATCCATAGAATCCAGTCAGGTGCCAAACAAAACCATCTTCCTCTGTGACTTTAGCCAAAACATGGTTGACAGTGAAATTGATAACCTCCAAACAAATATTATTCTTCCACAAAAAAGCTAACCCTCCCCTAGAATATGGGTGTTTGACAATAATCTTATTCTAAAACGGTAAATTTTCATACAACTTTTCAAACCCTTCCTTGTCTAGTCTTGTCTCCATAAGAAAACAGATTGTGGGAACTTGCTCCCTCATAATCTTGTGAAGGCTTCGACCTGTCCAAGGGTTCCCAAGCACTTGACAATTCCAACTTAACAGCCTCATTGCTCCCAGCAAGGGTGGCTCTCCACCCCCGCCGATACATGGTCCTTGCTTTCCTCAACACTGCTCACTTTTCCTTTTTTAATGGTTTGTTCTGCCCTTCCTATGCTTCTCGCGATTCTCTCTTGCCCAAGCCAGGTAACGTGATAGCCTTGGTTAAACCACTCATACCAAAGTCCATTATGTTAATAAGAGTCCAAGTTCCTTTGGGCTTATAATTGCTAGGCCCAATCATGTCTAGTATTGTAGTAGTGCTATCATGTTTATGACTTTGGTGTACTAGGGATGTAGTATCCGTTTGATCCTCATCCGTTTTCAAAGGAGAGAAACCCTTATCAATATCTTCATTTAAATCCTTGTTAAGCTGTTTAGTGTGCTAAAATTCCATGCCACATCCCCCTCTATTAGTGTTTGTCTCCTTCACGTCTGTATGGCAATAATTACTCATGCCATTATTGTGCGTGATTTTAGCTTCCGTTCCTTGAATCATGGACTCACCCTTATCAGCATTACCAGGGTTTCTTGAACTAACCACCTTTGTCACCGTCGTCCCTGTCGAAACACCCTGCTCTGCCTAGCCAGAAATTAGCTTTGCCTCACATCCCGTACCCTCCTTTGTGTTGGGCATATGACTTGCATCTTTATTAACTGAAGCCCTTAAGCAACCCCCTGCTGCCCTAAGAAAATCACCATACTAATATTCGAATCATCCTTCGTTTTTCTCCACGGCATAATGGGCTGCACAATGCTTTAGATCATGACCTAAAATTCCACAAAAATGACAAAATATGGGCAGCCTCTCATACTTAAAGGACACGTATGACTTCTTACCATCCGATCTAGTAATAAACCCTCCTTGTCAAAGCGGTTTTGAGATTGGTGGCCACTCGGACTCTCATAGACATACTAATATCGTCCTTCCTTTTCTTCCATTCCACCTCCTCAACCTCACCCAACCTACTCCCAACTTCCTTTGCTACTTGAGGGGAAACCATATCAAATGGTGCGTAGAATCCATTAGGATATTTTTTTTATACTAAGTTTTAATATCAAACATTCCAGATTAGTCAGGAATATTTGGTCATTACTTGTCTTAATTATGGGTCTTAAATAGCCTAATAATAAATCTAATTACAACTATAAAAAAAATCTAATTACAATAATAATATTTAGGGCCCATTTGGTACACAAATTTAAATACATGTTTTCAGTTTTTAAACAACATTACATGTATTTCTATACACTTTTTTACCCGCACGTATTTTGAAAAAAAACTGAAAACTATTGTTTAAACACACGTATCAAATCGACCCTTAGTGTTCAAAACAAGTAAAGTATCTTTTTTATTACTAAAAGGTTTGACAAAGAGGCGACTTTATTATTTGTTAATAAACTATTTATAAAAGTTTTGATATTATTTTTGAATAATACTATAGTTATAAATTATTTTACAACATTTTTACAAATTATTGATGTGACAAATTCTTATTAATTCTAATATTAGTCCATCATTAACATCACATTTATGTTTACCAATAATTATTTGAAAAATACTAAAATCACATTAACATTTTGTAAAAATATTGTAAATTAGCTTGTCTACTAGCATTACTAGTTATTTTTATGAAAAATATAATTGTAAGGACCAAGTTTGAGTTCTAAACCCACAATATGAATGAACTTAGATCCAAAAAGGCCCAAAACAATAAATTTATAGAGAATGAGTCGGAAGACTGGGCTTTAGTTGATCAGACAAACGATGGAATATATTCAGATGAGCAAAGAACGAACAGAGATAGGTTTGTAAAGAAGAAAAACAGTATTCTTTTTAAGGCTCAAAGTGTCCTGTTCTTATATAATATTCTCGAATTGGGCTATAAGTTTGGTTCCTTCATGCTACTGTTGTTTCTTTCTCTTTTTTTTTCCAATCCCTTCTTCATGAAGGGTCTCTCCCATTATATAGTTCCGTCTGAAGCATCCTGGTCCTACACTTGTCAATTATTTGGGGCTACCACTTGAGTACTTGTCAATCATTTGGGGCTACCACTTGAGTACATGTCTTATCAGACACCCTTACTGATCTTATTTGCGTTGGGGCAGCCAATGTTACATTATTCAGGTGTCTTCTCCACATTAATGCAGCCAGGAAATTAGCTGCCCAACATTTAATATGGTGGTGGCAGCCTTCTCTTCAGATATTTTAGGATACTTCCCTATCCGACATCTTGATAAGAACAGTCAACCTTCGCAAGATTTCTTGGAGTCTTACCCTACTCCTCGTCCGACCTTTACAGACCTCAGCATTAGTCAGCCGAGGGTGTATTTATCCACGGCACACTACTTTGGGCCATTGTGATTAAAGTTGACCTTTATGCATCATACAGCCCTATCCAATAAAGATTCTTTCTTCTTAGACAGTCCGGCCAAAATGGCCCAATACCACTTTTTTTTGAAATTTTTAGCAAAAAATCACTGTTTCGGAAATAAATAGCAAAGTACCACTTTTTCTGAAAATCGAGTTTCAGAAACTTGAGTTCCCCTCAATTCTGCCACCGTGGCATTGCTGACATGGAATTTCTGTGATTAAAAAAAATTATGTGGTACTCGAGCTTGAGAAACTCGAGTTCCATACAACACAGTACTCGAGTATGCTAGACTCGGGTATGTTTTATAAATAAAATGCAAAAAAAAAAAAAAAAAAAAAAATTTACACAGTACTCGAGTTTCCCAAACTCGAGTACTGTGTAATTTTTTTTGTTTTTGTTTTTGTTTTTGTTTTTGTTTTTGTTTGGGGATAATGAACAAACAAACATAAAGGTAAAAATAAGTGACTTTTTAATGTTTTTATTTATTTAAACAAAAGCATTGTAAAATATAGAGATTTTAATTTCAAAATATGAATTTAATTTCTACATTAATTAAAATTGTTCATTGTTTTCTTATAAAAATTGTTCACTGTTTTCTGTATAAACTATTTCTACGATTTTGCATAAAATTATTTTCTGTTCAGCATTATTTAAGAAATTGTTCACTCTCTTTTCTGCATAAATTATTTTATGTTTACTGTTTAAAAAATTGTTCATTGTTTTCTCATAAAACATCTAGTGCAATCGTGTTTTCTAAATTTAAATGCCAAATCTAAATGATTTTTCATGTTTGAATTTCACAATAATCGAATATATTTTTTTGCATTGATAAAATCTGTTTCTACATTAATAAAATTTGCTTTTTGCACATCATATTTACTGTATATTCAAATCTACTTACTGCACTCATAATTTTTTTTTTTTTGCATTAATTAAAACTATTTACTGTTTTCTCATAAAAATTGTTCACTATTTTCTGCATAAACTATTTCTAGCATTGGCGCAGTTATTGCACTTAAATGGTTTTTGTGTTTTTTTAAATATGTAACCATATGTATAATGGACAAACTCCATGAAAGAAAAATGAATGATTCATATAAATCACCTAATGGTAAATGCCTTGAAAAATTCGAATTTGTAAAAAACTTCGAATTAGTTGAATGTAGAAATTCAAAAAAAATCGATGGAAAATCAATGAACGTACCAAATCATGAAGGTGTACATAAGATGTACAGATAGTCTAAACTTGTTGAGAAATTTGATTTCATTGAAAGTACAAAATAATGAAAATTCAATGGAAAAGTATGTACGTTAGATGTATAGATCGTATGAATTCGTTTAAAATTTTGAATTTGTTGAATGTACAAAACTGTGAAAACTCAAGGAAAAATTGTTTACATTAGATGTACAGATAGTATGAATTTGTTGAAAAATTTGAATTCGTTGAGTGTGTAAAATCGTGAAAATTCAAATGAAAATTGAAGAACATACCAAATTGAGTAAACTTAATGGAAAATTAATTACATTAGATGCACAGATCATTTGTTTTTTTGCATTGATAAAATCTGTTTTTACATTAATAAAATTTGCTCTCTGCACACCATGTTCACCGCTTTCTCATAAAAATTGTTCACTGTTTTTCGCATAAATTGTTTCTAGCATTATGCATAAAATTATTTTTTGTTCAGCATTATTTAAAAAATTGTTCACTCTCTTTTCTGCGTAAATTATTTTCTGTTCATTATTTAAAAAATTGTTCACTGTTTTCTCATAAACTATTTATAGCATTCTACATAAAATTATTTTCTGTTCAGCATTATTTAAAAAATTGTTCACTCTCTTTTCTGCGTAAATTATTTTCTATTCACTATTTAAAAAATTGTTCGCTGTTTTCTCATAAAACACCTAGTGAAATTGTGTTTTCTAAATTAAAAAGCCAAATCTGTATGTTTTTTCATGTTCGAATTTCACAATAATCGAACTTTTTTTTTTTTTTGGCATTGATAAAATCTATTTTGATACACACTTTGTCAAAATTATCCAACAATGATGGATTGTGATTGGTTGTTTATCACTTTCTAATAAACTCACTATTTTTTCTACTTCACCTATAGTCTACCATGTAGAAGTATAGAACAAGTGTGACAAAATGAGTAGAAATTAGAGATGATTTGAATACAATGAATCGTAATGTATTGAAAATTTCCCTTTATTACATTTTATTATTATTATTACTATTACTCCTTATTTAGTTTATCTAAAAAGTTAAACATTTTTGGGTTTATCCAAAAATCTATGCCACAAAATACATGGTGGGAAATCTAGACCAAAGAACTGCCAAAATAAAAAATTGAGCGGCCTTGTTGCTGTACTTAAATAAGTTGTCACAAGCAACATAAATTACCAACCAACCAACCAAAAAAAAAAAAAAAAACAGAAACTACATCCACCTGATCAAATAAAGGTAGTAGGTTGGGTTTTCAGTTTTCACATACAACTTCAAAGCAGGTTCTTGACCAAATATTTTGTTTTTTTAAAGTCTTTCAATATCAAATTTGTTATATACTTTCCCTATGTCTAGGGGTTGAGAGAATAGAATCTATATGTCTGGAAAAAAAAATGTTTGTAATAGAATCTATATTGGTTTAATGGCTGCAATCGTACCTGAAAAATAAAATAAAATGTAGCTCAATAATCAATTTTCTATTATGACTTTTACCTCAAAGCATGTTTTGAGTGTCCATTTGTGTGTGTGATTTTGAACTTGTTTCTGTGTTTTTTTGGTGTTTGAAAGTAGTTGTGCCTGTTAAAAGTACTGAATGTTGATGTTATGTTCCTTAAAACTCAAAACTGTTTGTAAGATGGATTTTGGCTCAAGTAGGACATGATATACTGTTCACTGTTTTCTGCATAAAATATTTCTAGTATTCTACATAAAATTATTTTCTGTTCAGCATTATTTAAAAAATTGTTCACTCTCTTTTCTGCGTAAATTATTCTCTGTTCACTGTTTAAAAAATCGTTCGCTGTTTTCTCATAAAACACCTAGTGAAATCATGTTTTCTAAATTTAAACGCCAAATTTAAATGCTTTTTCATTTTTGAATTTCACAATAATCGATCTATATTGATAAAATCTGTTTCTACATTAATAAAATTTGCTCTCTACACATCATGAGTTAGAACAAATTTAATATTGATGATTTTTGTCATTTAAAAGAAGGTCGTTTTTTCTTTTAATAGATAAATTGTATTTTATTATATTAAGAAATAATTATTTTGTATTTTTTTATTTGTTGATAGTTTCTTAATACTAAATAGATGATACACATTTTTTGTTTATATTTTAATCCCCTCAATCAAACTTCTATCTCCATCTCTGAATCCAAAATAGCTGAAACACATTGGAATGACCCCAAAACACATCGGAATGACCTGAAATTATTCCTAAGGTGGAACATGGGGTGTTACTACGAAAACAAAATGGTAATATAATAGCAATTTCTAAGGTTCTACTATTTTTAAGCTTAGTTTCCGTTTACAGCTTATTTAGTTGTTTGCTAAACTTTCTACTAAAAGTATGCTAAATTATATTTGTACTTTGAAAAAATTTGAAAAGGTGAAAAATAATGCAGGAAAAAATGAGGTTTTAAAAAGCTGTACACGAAAACTAAAAGGTAAAAGTTGAAATTGAAGCCAAACAGACTATGCAAATGCCAAACAGATTATTAAGAATTAAATCCTTCACTAACCAATATTTCACTATGCAAATGGCTCAATTTTGCTAGATAGTCCAGACAGATATAGACAGATGTTCAAAAGTTACTACTGTTTACTAGCATGCGTAAAAAGAGATCTGTTAGATTCCCAAGATTTGAAAGATTCCTAGACAGACGCAGACAGACTATTACTCATCAGTACTAATTTCCATACCACCAACAAATTAACTTGAGTTCAATTTACCTACTCAAGTTACTTTACCATAGTTCATTTCACCTATAAAAGAGACGGACTATGATGACAGAAGACAAGTTTCTAAGATTCTAAGCTTTTAAGTTCCAAGTTTTAGAAAGCCTTTTGTAATAGCCTTCCATCTCCCTTAGAAAGACTTTTGTACTCTCTCCCCTCTTGTAATCTTGTAACCTTTCTATTTAGACAGTTTTATTTTCAAGCATGTATCAAAGACAGCAGTTTGTTTTCAAGTTTATCAAAGACTGAAGTTTTTATTCAAGTAAGATTTTACTAGTTTCTATTTTCATATTCCACACTCTATTTTAACCTTATTTTGAATATATCTATTTTGCTATTTACTTCTTTATTATCTATTTTATCATTGTTTATGCTTCCATATTATTGCTGTGCTTTTTCCTGGGTAGTCATTGCTATTAATAGCATCCAGATCATAAAACACCTAATGAACATTGAATAATTTATGCAGAAAAAACAGTGAACAATTTTTCAAATAATGCTGAAAAGAAAATACTTTTATGCAGAATGCTAAAAATAGTTTATGCAGAAAATAGTAAAAAATTTTATCAGAAAATAGTGAACAGTTTTAATTAATGCAGAAAATAGATTTTATGAATGCAGTAAGCAGATTTGAATATACAGTAAACATGATGTACGAAGAGCAAATTTTATTAATGCAAAAAAACCAATTCGATTATTGTGAAATTTAAACGTGAAAAAGCATTCAGATTTGGCTTTTAAATTTAGAAAACACGATTTTACTAGATGTTTTATGAGAAAACAACGAACATTTTTTTAAATAGTGAACAGAAAATAATTTACACAGACGCCAACTATAATCATACGAACCACATGCAGAAAACAGTTTGAATTAATATAGAAAATAGATTTTATGAATGTAGTAAGCAGATTTGAATATACAGTAAACATGATGTAGCACCAACTACGGCATTTGAAGACACGGTACTAGCCTACTGCTGTAGCACCAACTGTAGTCATACGAACCACATGCGCCAACAGACTGTAGATGAAGTAGAAAAAATAGTGAGTTTATTAGAAAGTGATAAACAACCAATCACAATCCATCATTGTTGGATAATTTTGACAAAGTGTGTATCAAAATAGATTTTATCAATGCAAAAAAAAAAAAAAAGTTCGATTATTGTGAAATTCAAACATGAAAAAACATACAGATTTGGCTTTTCAATTTCGAAAACACAATTTCACTAGGTGTTTTATGAGAAAATAGCGAACAATGTTTTAAATAGTGAACAGAAATAATTTATACAAAAAAGAGAGTGAACAATTTTTTAAATAATGCTAAATAGAAAAAAATTTTATGTAGAATACTAGAAATATTTTATGCAGAAAACAGTGAACAGTTCTACATTCAACTAATTCGAACTTTTTTACAAATTCAAATTTTTCGAGGCATTTACCGTTAGGTGATCTATGCGAATCATTCATTTTTCTTTCATGGAGTTTGTCCATTATTCAGATGGTTACATATTTAAAAAAACTCAAAAACCATTTAAATGCAATAACTGCGCCAATGCTAAAAACAGTTTATGCAGAAAATAGTAAACAACAGTGAACAGTTTTAATTAATGCAAAAAGCAAATTTTATGAATGCGGTAAGCAGCTTCGAATATATAGTAAACATGATGTGTAGAGAACAAATTTTATTAATGTAGAAACAGATTTTATCAATGCAGAAAAACAAATTCGATTATTGTGAAATTTAAACATGAAAAGCATCCAGATTTGGCTTTTAAATTTAGAAAACACGATTTCACTATGTGTTACATGAGAAAACAGTGAACAATTTTTTAAATAGTGAACAGAAAATAATATACGCAAAAAAGAGAGTGAACAATTTTTTAAATAATGCTGAACAGAAAATAATTTTATGCAGAATGCTAGAAATAGTTTATGTAGAAAACAATGAACAATTTTTATGAAAAAACAGTGAATAGTTTTAATTAATGCAAAAAAAAAAAATTTAATGAATGCAATAAGTAGATTTGAATATACAGTAAATATGATGTGCAAAGAGCAAATTTTATTAATATAGAAATAAATTTTATCAATGCAGAAAAATATATTCGATTATTGTGAAATTCAAACATGAAAAAGTATTCAGATTTGGCGTTTAAATTTAGAAAACACGATTTCACTAGGTATTTTATGAGAAAACAATGAACAATTTTTTAAAAAGTAAACAAAAATATGTGAATAATATACACAAAAGAGAAAATAAATGAAACACATTTACCTTGCTTTCTAATGTTTACAATCAGAGAATAAAATTGTTGGAAGCAAACCACAATACAAGTAAATAGGGAAGATATAAAGAACATAAGAAAAACTATATTTAACATAGAATTGCCTTTCCATCATAATGCAAATCACCTTATTAAATTGTTTATCAAATCCATTATTTCACTATGTTCAAAGTATAGACAAATATAGTTTCTAAAACATAAAATAGCTCAAATTGCGACAAACACATAAATTGCCTAGTGTATTTTAGTAGGAAGAGATGGACTTGCTCAACTAATTTGAAAAGAACAAAACAATATTTTTCAATGGTTCAATTCTTATGACATTTTGCTGCAGCCTAACAATCAAATTATGGGTCTGCTCTGAATTGAAAGTACTTGCAAACTGCTTAGCAAATTGCCTGAGGAGCTCCAAATCACCAAAGATGACTTGCTAAACTCTATTTCAAAAATAACATAAAAAATGCCAGCATTAAGATCAGACCAGGACACAACTAATAACAGCCCTAATAGATTCATGTTTTTTGTTTGGTGATGTAGGAAAAACAGATGTGTTTAAAAAAAATACACAAGAATGTGAGTTCATTAGCTCGAGCTTTTGGTAGCCAGATCGAGGGGAGACTATTTAGATGGAGACGGCATTAGATTTGAGAGTATGATATACATGTGGATTTGGGTCCTAGTTACACTTTGTGTAACTCTAAGTTATTTTACATCATGCAGTATTTCTTTGTTGGATTGTTGGATGTGAATTTTAACAAATCTTTCGTTGGGTTAAATTCACTTCTAATACTCTATGTGCTAGCAAAATATACATACACACACTATAGCTGAAGAATTGTTGGATTCTAATAAAAATATGGTATTACTGCATAGTTATTGCTTGCTAAATTATTTAATTCTAGAACATTTTTTTCTCTCTTTTATTTATTACAACTATCTAAGAAAGAAGAAAAAAATTATGCAAAAAAATAAAACATTTAGAGAGATAAGAGTCTGTTTGGCATCAATTTCAGCTTTTAACTTTTAGTTTTTGTGTACAGCTTTTTAAAACCTCATTTTTTCCTGCATTATTTTTCACCTTTTCAAAATTTTTCAAAGTACAAATATAATTTAGCACACTTTCAACAAAAAGTTTAGCAAATAGCTAAATAAGCTGTAAACGGATACTAAGCTTAAAAATAGTAGAACCTTAGAAATAGCTATTATATTACCATATTTGTTTCGGTAGTAACACCCTATGTACCACCCCGGGAATAATTTTAGGTCATTCCGATGTGTTTCGGCCATTTTGGATTCAGAGACGGAGATAGAAGTTTGATTAAGGGGATTAAAATATAAACAAAAAATGTGTATCATCTATTTAGTATTAAGAAACTATCAACAAATAAAAAATACAAAATAATTATTTTCTGTTCAGCATTATTTAAAAAATTGTTCACTCTCTTTTCTGCATAAATTATTTTCTATTCACTATTTAAAAAATTATTCACTATTTTCTTGTAAAACACCTAGTGAAATCGTGTTTTCTAAATTTAAACGCCAAATCTAAATGCTTTTTCATGTTTAAATTTCACAATAATTGAATTTGTTTTTCTGCGTTGATAAAATCTGTTTCTACGTTAATAAAATTTGCTCTCTGTACATCATGTTTACTCTATATTCGAATCTGCTTATTGCATTCATAAAATCTGTTTTCTGCATTAATTAAAACTATTCATTGTTTTCTCATAAAAATTGTTCACTGTTTTCTACATAAACTATTTCTATGATTTTGCATAAAATTATTTTCTGTTCAGCATTATTTAAAAAATTGTTCACTCTCTTTTCTGTATAAATTATTTTCTGTTCACTTTTTAAAACATTGTTCGCTGTTTTCTCATAAAACACCTAGTGAAATTGTGTTTTGGAAATTGAAAAGCCAAATCTGTATGTTTTTTCATGTTCGAATTTCACAATAATCGAACTTTTTTTTTTTTTTTTTTTTGCATTGATAAAATCTATTTTGATACAGCAAGGTTGTCAAAATTATCCAACAATGATGGATTGTGATTGGTTGTTTATCACTTTCTAATAAACTCACTATTTTTTCTACTTCACCTATAGTCTGTTGGCGCATGTGGTTCGTATGACTACAGTTGGTGCTACAGCAGCAGGCTAGTGACGTGTCTTCAAATGCCGTAGTTGGTGGTACATCATGTTTATTGTATATTCAAATCTGCTTACTGCATTCATAAAATCTGTTTTCTATATTAATTCAAACTGTTTTCTACATGTGGTTCGTATGACTATAGTTGGCGTCTGTGTAAATTATTTTCTGTTCACTATTTAAAAAAATGTTCGCTGTTTTCTCATAAAACATCTAGTGAAATCGTGTTTTCTAAATTTAAAAGCCAAATCTGAATACTTTTTCACGTTTAAATTTCACAATAATTGAATTGGTTTTTTTGCATTAATAAAATTTGCTCTTTGTACATCATGTTTACTGTATATTCAAATCTGCTTACTGCATTCATAAAATCTATTTTCTGCATTAATTAAAACTGTTCACTATTTTCTGATAAAATTTTTTACTGTTTTCTGCATAAACTATTTTTCGCATTCTGCATAAAAGTATTTTCTCTTTAGCATTATTTGAAAAATTGTTCACTATTTTTTCTGCATAAATTATTCAATGTTCATTAGGTGTTTTATGATCTGGATGCTCTAATAGCAATGACTACCCAGGAAAAAGCATAGCAATAATATGGAAGCATAAACAATGATAAAATAGATAATAAAGAAGTAAATAGCAAAATAGATATATTCAAAATAAGGTTAAAATAGAGTGTGGAATATGAAAATAGAAACTAGTAAAATCTTACTTGAATAAAAACTTCAATCTTTGATAAACTTGAAAACAAACTGCTATCTTTGATACATGCTTGAAAATAAAACTGTCTAAAGAGAAAGGTTACAAGATTACAAGAGGGGAGAGAGTACAAAAGTCTTTCTGAGGGAGATGGAAGGCTATTACAAAAGGCTTTCTAAAACTTGGAACTTAAAAGCTTAGAATCTTAGAAACTTGTCTTCTGTCATCATAGTCCGTCTCTTTTATAGGTGAAATGAACCATGGTAAAGTAACTTGAGTAGGTAAATTGAACTCAAGTTAATCTGTTGGTGGTATGGAAATTAGTACTGATGAGTAATAGTCTGTCTGGGTCTGTCTGGGAATCTTTCAAATCTTGGGAATCTAACAGATCTCTTTTTACGCATGCTAGTAAACAGTAGTAACTTTTGAACATCTGTCTGTATCTGTCTAGACTATCTAGCAAAATTGAGCCATTTGCATAGTGAAATATTGGTTAGTGAAGGATTTAGTTCTTAATAATCTGTTTGGCATTTGCATAGTCTGTTTGGCATCAATTTCAACTTTTACCTTTTAGTTTTTGTGTACAGCTTTTTAAAACCTCATTTTTTCCTACATTATTTTTCACCTTTTCAAATTTTTTCAAAGTACAAATATAATTTAGCACACTTTTAGTAGAAAGTTTAGCAAACAGCTAAATAAGCTGTAAACGGAAACTAAGCTTAAAAATAGTAGAACCTTAGAAATTGCTATTATATTACCATTTTGTTTCTGTAGTAACACCCCATGTTCCACCTCTGGAATAATTTCAGGTCATTCCGATGTGTTTCGGGGTCATTCCGATGTGTTTCGGCCATTTTGGATTCAGAGATGGAGATAGAAGTTTGATTGAGGGGATTAAAATATAAACAAAAAATGTGTATCATCTATTTAGTATTAAGAAACTATCAACAAATAAAAAAATACAAAATAATTATTTCTTAATATAATAAAATACAATTTATCTATTAAAAGAAAAAACGACCTTCTTTTAAATGACAAAAACCATCAATATTAAATTTGTACTAACTCATGATGTGTAGAAAGCAAATTTTATTAATGTAGAAACAAATTTTATCAATGCAGATCGATTATTGTGAAATTCAAAAATGAAAAAGCATTTAAATTTGGCGTTTAAATTTAGAAAACATGATTTCATTAGGTGTTTTATGAGAAAACAACGAACAATTTTTTAAACAGTGAACAGAGAATAATTTACGCAGAAAAGAGAGTGAACAATTTTTTAAATAATGCTGAACAGAAAATAATTTTATGTAGAATACTAGAAATATTTTATGTAGAAAATAGTGAACAGTATATCATGTCCTACTTGAGCCAAAATCCATCTTACAAACAGTTTTGAGTTTTAAGGATCATAACATCAACATTCAGTACTTTTAACAGGCACAACTACTTTCAAACACCAAAAAAACACAGAAACAAGTTCAAAATCACACACACAAATGGACACTCAAAACATGCTTTGAGGTAAAAGTCATAATAGAAAATTGATTATTGAGCTATATTTTATTTTATTTTTCAGGCACGATTGCAGCTATTAAACCAACATAGATTCTATTACAAACATTTTTTTTTCCAGACATATAGATTCTATTCTCTCAGCCCCTAGACAGAGGGAAAGTATATAACAAATTTGATATTGAAAGACTTTAAAAAACAAAATATTTGGTCAAGAACCTGCTTCGAAGTTGTATGTGAAAACTGAAAACCCAACCTACTACCTTTATTTGATCAGGTGGATGTAGTTTCTGTTTTTTTTTTTTTTTTTTTTGGTTGGTTGGTAATTTATGTTGCTTGTGACAACTTATTTAAGTACAGCAACAATGCTGCTCAATTTTTTATTTTGGCAGTTCTTTGGTCTAGATTTCCCACCATTTATTTTGTGGCATAGATTTTTAGATAAACCCAAAATTGTTTAACTTTTTAGATAAACTAAATAAGGAGTAATAGTAATAATAATAATAATAAAATGTAATAAAGGGAAATTTTCAATACATTACGATTCATTGTATTCAAATCATCTCTAATTTCTACTCATTTTGTCACACTTGTTCTATACTTCTACATGGTAGACTATAGGTGAAGTAGAAAAAATAGTGAGTTTATTAGAAAGTGATAAACAACCAATCACAATCCATCATTGTTGGATAATTTTGACAAAGTGTGTATCAAAATAGATTTTATCAATGCCAAAAATAAAAAGTTCAATTATTGTGAAATTCAAACATGAAAAAACATACAGATTTGGCTTTTTAATTTAGAAAACACAATTTCACTAGGTGTTTTATGAGAAAACAACAAACAATTTTTTAAATAGTGAACAGAAAATAATTTACGCAGAAAAGAGAGTGAACAATTTTTTAAATAATGTTGAACAGGAAATAATTTTATGTAGAATGCTAGAAATAGTTTATGAGAAAACAGTGAACAATTTTTTAAATAGTGAACAGAAAATAATTTACGCAGAAAAGAGAGTGAACAATTTTTTAAATAATGCTGAACAAAAAATGATTTTATGCATAATGCTAGAAACAGTTTATGCGAAAAACAGTGAACAATTTTTATGAGAAAGCGGTGAACATGGTGTGCATCTAATGTAAAAACAGATTTTATCAATGCAAAAAAATAGATGATCTGTGCATCTAATGTAATTAATTTTCCATTAAGTTTACTCAATTTGGTATGTTCTTCAATTTTCATTTGAATTTTCACGATTTTACACACTCAACGAATTCAAATTTTTCAACAAATTCATACTATCTATACATCTAATGTAAACAAATTTTCCTTGAGTTTTCATAGTTTTGTACATTCAACGAATTCAAATTTTTAAACGAATTCATACGATCTATACATCTAACGTATATACTTTTCCATTGAATTTTCATTATTTTGTACTTTCAATGAAATCAAATTTCTCAACAAGTTTAGACTATCTGTACATCTTATGTACACCTTCATGATTTGGTACATTCATTGATTTTCCATCGATTTTTCTCGAATTTCTACATTCAACTAATTCGAAGTTTTTTACAAATTCGAATTTTTCGAGGCATTTACCATTAGGTGATTTATATGAATCATTCATTTTTCTTTCATGGAGTTTGTCCATTATACATATGGTTACATATTTAAAAAAACACAAAAACCATTTAAGTGCAATAACTGCGCCAATGCTAGAAATAGTTTATGCAGAAAATAGTGAACAATTTTTATGAGAAAATAGTGAATAGTTTTAATTAATGCAAAAAAAAAAAAAAAATTATGAGTGCAGTAAGTAGATTTGAATATACAGTAAATATGATGTGCAAAAAGCAAATTTTATTAATGTAGAAACAGATTTTATCAATGCAAAAAAATATATTCGATTATTGTGAAATTCAAACATGAAAAATCATTCAGATTTGGCATTTAAATTTAGAAAACACGATTTCACTAGATGTTTTATGAGAAAACAATGAACAATTTTTTAAATAGTAAACATAAAATAATTTATGCAGAAAAGAGAGTGAACAATTTCTTAAATAATGCTGAACAGAAAATAATTTTATGCAAAATCGTAGAAATAGTTTATACAGAAAACAGTGAACAATTTTTATAAGAAAACAATGAACAATTTTAATTAATGTAGAAATTAAATTCATATTTTGAAATTAAAATCTCTATATTTTACAATGCTTTTGTTTAAATAAATAAAAACATTAAAAAGTCACTTATTTTTACCTTTATGTTTGTTTGTTCATTATCCCCAAAAAAAAACAAAAACAAAAACAAAAACAAAAAAAAAAAATTACACAGTACTCGAGTTTAGGAAACTCGAGTACTGTGTAATTTTTTTTTTTTTTTTTTTTTTTTTTGCATTTTATTTATAAAACGTACCCGAGTCTGGTATACTCAAGTACTATGTTGCATGGAACTCGAGTTTCTCAAGTTTGAGTACCACATAATTTTTTTTAATCACAGAAATTCCATGTCAGCAATGCCACGGTGGCAGAATTAAGGGGAACTCGAGTTTCTGAAACTCGTTTTCCAGAAAAAGTGGTACTTTGCTATTTATTTTCGAAACAGTGATTTTTTGCTAAAAATTTCAAAAAAAAGTGGTATTGGGCCATTTTGGCCTAGACAGTCCTGTGTCCTTGGTTAGGGCCATAGCCCAATTATACAAACCTACGATGGGCTTCCAGGCCAATACCCCTACAATAATGTTGATTATCTTTTTTTATGATAAGTTTTAAGAGTAAAAATCCGAATGTACTTTATTTTTTAATACTTCATTAATTAACTTGTACTAGTACTTAATACAGCTTTGTAAAAATAAATGAAAAATGATAAAGATAATTGTTTTTCAGACAACCAATTTTATACTCTTTCTTTCACTTTCTCAGAGTTTCTCTTTTTTAGACACTGCGGTGTCTCTAGAATCCGAGGCAGTATACATGCCGGGTACCTCACGAGGAGGTGGGACCCACACACTGTGGGGCCCACCTATTTGTGAGGTACCTGGCATATCCTAGAATCCTAGATCTTTCTCTCTCACATACACTCCTTGTTCTAGCAGATCTCTCTCTAAGGCTCCAACTTCAACAATCAAATGATATATGATGAATTTCCTGATGATGATGACAATTATGCAGCTGATGATGTGGAACTGGAAGAGGAAGATCATGGGGTAGAGGAACAGGAAGATCAAGTGGCTGAGGTGAGAGAAAGATTGATCCAAAGCTACATTCTTGCCAATTATTGCATTATGGGTTTTTGTTTTTGTTTTGTTGTTTCTATTTTTGAATAATAGACACAAAAACACACGCATGCACACACTTATTACTTGAATAACTTGGTTCTTTGAATAACTGGGATTCTCCTGTTGATGAAGCTAATATGGTAGAGGAGCAGGAAGATCATGGCCATGGGATACAGGGTTTACCACAGGTAAGCGATATTATTAGAAAGCTATATGCTTTCCTTTCTTATGGCATTCTGGGTGTTTCTCTTTTTTAGTTTAGTGGTGGTCCCTCTCATCATGTCCCAGCATCTACTTAAATACTAATAACAGGGCCGTAGCTAGAAATTTTTGGTTGAGGGTCGAGGTAATATTATCATATTGATTTGCAATTCAAGAAAAATTCAAAGTATGACATATATACATATATACATGTCTTCCTGCATTAGTTTTAGAAAAAAAATATTAAATCTAACCAAAATTAGACTACATTTACAAGAAATAATGTTTATAGAAATTAAATGAAACAAAATCACCATAAGCAACCATAAAATAAATAGCAGTTAAATTCAACCAAATTAGGCTACTATGGTCAAAAATAAATTCAAAATCAATTTCATTCATCCCAACTAAATTCAAAATCAATTTCATTCCTACTAATAGTCTAATACTGTACCCTCACAGTCTCTCTACTCTCTAATGATAATTCTCACACCAGCACAAAATAGGTCTTTGAATAGCTATGGGATATGGCCTCACTCAAGAAAAAAAAAAAATGAGGTATGGCTGACATGTCTTAGAGAAGGAAAGGAAAAGTAAAAAAGATGAAAAGTAGGAAGTTGGGGTGGGGCATTTTTATGGCTATGTATTGGAGGAGGGGCCAAGTTTTTCTCATAGGGGGGCCAGCTCTTAAATGAGAAAGTGCCTCTGCCCCAATATACTATCTATTCCTTATTTTGTCAAAAAAGCAATCAAAACAACTTAAATAAGAAAGGCATGTTTCATTATGTTCACTTTAAAAAATCTATCTTGGTTGGAATAATATTTTGAAAATCCTAGATTGAATTGCACATCCCCATTGTTCATAACATGCACCATAATATTCATGCATAATCTCAAAGTAGGGGGGACAAAATAAAACTATATCCATTTTTGCATCTAAAATTTTACTACATATTTTTTTTTGAAAAACAGTAAATTATTACATAAGTAATTTTAACTCTGGATACATTTGAAGGATAACATTTTTTTTTTAAATAACAATCTTATTTCTTGAATCAAAGCTTTGAAACATTTCTTATTGCTAATTAGACATAAAATTGAATCTTTAGGTCATGATTTTATTTAAAAATTCATGATCTAAAGATGCAATTTAAAGAATGCTATCTTTTAAAAATTTGTTTCAGAAAGATGTGGATTTATAATTTGATATTAAAATTACAAGTTTATCCCAAATCATGTACATGTTGTACAATAACATTGCAAAAATCATTTGCTGCTCTAAGTTTTTACTTGAAGTTGCAGTTCTAAATCGGCTCTCCTCTTTTATAGGTTATGGAAGCATTGAGAAAGGATGGTCTAGCTTCATTCAATATCATCCTTGGAATTGCTTCCAATCGCACCAAAGGTTTGTGGAAGTACTTTTGTCAACATTGACTATTTATATGTTAGTACATTTATTATAATTGTTTTAGGAATAATTTACTTGGAAATTATGGTCCTTAAAATCTTTTGGAATTTTTAAATTGAAGTCAAATGATATTAACCCATTCTATGCTATTATAAAACCATAGGGTGTAATCTAGGTTTCATGGAAAATAATCACTATATTCCTTATTCTCTTCTCTATAAATATTTTATCAATCTAAATGGCCATGCATTATAAACTTGACATTATATTGGGGTAACATCTTTGAAAGGTCCTAAGTAACCTATAATCTGATGTTTTTCCCTCCTCCCCATACTTTGTTAATATGCATATCTTGGTGATGAGGCCATGGCTTGTCTGGTCTAAATACGATGCAATGATCACATTGTCAAGAATCAAAGTTGCCATGAAATGTTTATTGGTTTAACAATTATTTTGTTGAAGTTGTTGGTAGATTGAGTGATTGAATGAGAGAAAAGAAAAAAGAGGAATGCAGAAGCAAGAATTTAGGGTTTATATACTAGAGAACCCTAGCCCTAGACTAACCTAGGGTTAGTATGCATGCTCTACAAGTACATGGGCGTACAATAGGTTTGGGCTTTTAGTCCATGATCTAATTTGGGTTTCTTGGGCAATGATATCTCTAACAAATGTATACTTTTGTGTTCTATATTTTTCAAAATGGCTTGCCTTTCATTTGCATAACTTGGAAGCTAATACTTGAATTTTGTGATTGAAGGGAGCCTGAGCCCACATGCCATTGGAAGTACTTGTAAACAATATGAGGAGGTCATAGCTATCCTTGGAAAGACTTTAGCCCCTTTCATTGATGGCAAGATGATTCCATGCTATGCTTTTGGTGACCGTATGTCTAATCCCTATGGTTGAACATCTAGGCAATTTTCTCTCATTTTCTAATACGATCATTGGATATGTTTTCTGTAATAGAGACCACAAAAGATAAATTTGTGTTTAGCTTTCAGAAGGATCATTCACCTTGCCCTGATTTTGAAGAAGTTTTATCCTGCTACAGAAAAATACTTCCAAACATGCGATTTGCAGGTTGGTTTATTTATTTTAAATTTATTTATTCGAACTCTAGTATTTTCATTAACTAATATGGTTTTTATTACCAAACCTATCTACTGTTTTCTGCTTTGACATCAGCAAAACCTTTGTACTGCTTATCTCAAGAGACATGGCTTTGTTGATGTGTGTAATTATTTTTCAGGGCCAACCTCTTATGCTCCAGTAGTTGAGGCTGCAATTAATATTGTAGAGAAAAGTGGTGGCCAATTCCATACCTTGTTTATCATTACTGATGACCAGGTTGTATCAAATTTTCTGTTGCCCCCCTCCTCTCCCCTCTCTCTTTTTTTACACAAATTGACATGCTGCATGCACCCAAACTATCTTAATTAGAATTTATTTTATTTTATTTTATTGTGAAGGCTACAAGTGGCATCAATATAAGTGATAAAGAAATACGTTATGAAGAACTAAGTGGTGAAGAACTAAGTGATGAAGAACTAAGTGCACAGGAAGAGCAAACAATTGAATCAATTGTCAATGCGAGGTAGAGCCACGTAGTTCAATGGATTTGTATATTCCTATTTTTAGGCTTCCGCTGAATCTTTTTCACTTAATTTTCGTGTCTTTATCTTATGGGCAAATTTTATAGAGAAATGCTATGTCTACAACATTTCTACAACATTTTTACAACATTTCCTAAGTGGCAAGTTATTATTGGTTGTTATTGTTGGGGCAAAAAAGTAATCTTAGTGTTAGTTTCAAATTTGAACCAATAACAACTAACCACCTGTGATTTGTTGTAAAAATGTTGTAAAATTGTTGTAGACGTAGCATCTCTCAATTTTATATTCAATTTCATTGATGTTGTATCTTAGGTTCCTAATTAAATTCAGCCATGTGGTTGCATTGACCAATGAAATAATTGATTGAATTTAATTGACCTTGGAAAAAATAACATTATCTTTACCGCATTGGTGAATTCCAACATGTGATTGAATTCAATTGTGAACCCTAAGGTACAACAGCTAAGTGATTAGACCAAAATTTTGCTTGTCTCTAAAATTAAGGCTGTTAGGAGCTATTTTGATATCTTTTTGCTTGTCTCTAATTTCTAGAATATAGAATTGAAGATATCAATAAAAAAAAAAAACTAACAACTAAAGTTATCAATAAGTAAAGAGATATTACTGGTGGATGAATTAAAAGTAATAATTTTATAATAATTCTTAAATTTGATTTGCTGAATAGGACCTTAACAACAACAACAACAACAACAACAACAACAACAAAAAATAAAAAAAAAAGCCTTAGTCCCAAGTTTTTGGGGTTGGCTATGCATCTTCAACACATTAGTTAGGTCAGCAACATGTATTCTTTACATCCATTCTATTCTATTTGGAATTATACTCTTTGTTACTTTCTTAATTAACATGTCTTTTTTTTTTAGTACTTTTACTAATGTTATTTTTTGTTTTCCTCTACTCTTTTTTGCTCTCTCAACTAGAATCAACTCATTCTTTTTACCGATGCATTAATCGTTCTCCTCTAAACATAACCAAACCATTTGAAGCAACTTTCCTTCTTTTTTCATCAATAGGAGCCACCCTTATAAGCGAATTTCTTCATTTCAGATATTATTTTTCCATGTATTTCCACTTATCCATCTCATTCTAATTTTAGTTACACATTTTATGAATATGTTGTTTCTTAATAGCTCAACATTTAGTACCATAGAGCACACTTGGTCTTATAGCAATCTTATAGATTTTTTCCTTTAACTTAATAGGTATTCTATGATCACATAATACTCCAATGTGCTTTTCCACTTCATCCATTTTGCTCTTATCCTATGATCCACATGCTTTTCAATCTCTCTGTCATTATGAATTATTGATTTAAGATTTCGGAAGTTTCTGCTCTTTTGTATCTCCTGACTGTCAGGTCTTACTCCTTCATATCTGTTTCTACTTTTACTAAATATACATTCCATATATTCAGCTTTACTCTCACTTAATTGAAGGGTGCTAATTTAGTATCAGTGGGTGGAAAAGTTGTGCTGTTACCTATTCCATTAAGAGCCACAGCTTTCTTATTACATCATATTCATGCTTTTATGATTCATTTGATGGTACTGATACTCTTGAAAGCCTTTAGATTCTAGATTGTCTTGCCAAATTTCTAATTTCGCTTTAACTCCATTTCAATTGAATTGGACCTTTAGGTTATGAAAAATCTTATTTTGATTTCTATGTTATTTATTTAGAGGAATTATTAGATTTATTGTTAAATCACCTTAGTTATTAAATAATTCGCACAAATATATATATCCACCATAGTTATACAAATACCAAATCTATAAGCAATAAGAGCATGACACAAGCTTTGGTAACGAATTGGAGAGTAATTCTTAGGTAATCCCGGAGTACGGAGAATGGTGCTTCCCTTCTCTCACATTCATGGTGGGGTCTACTATGAATGTGAGAGAAGGGAGTATCATTTCTCCATGCTCCGGGAGTACTTAAGAATTTTCCTGAATTGGAAAGCCAAAGAAGATTCTCTTAATGAAAATATCCATTTCAGGGACCAAATTTATTAAATATTATTATAGATTATGTAATAATAACTTTTGTGTCCATTCAGCATATCAATTTTCAGAATAATCATAAAAGTGTAATTTGCAAAACAGTCTAAGAAAAATTAATTCCTAAAATAAAATAATTTATTAAATACTATTTAAAATGAATGCTTTATTCTTTTCACCCAGCTCAAGTGATGGAAGTGTAATATAATGTTCAATTTGGCCATTTCTATAGCTTTAAGGGCTTACAATTTCAGATTAGAAGCAGAGGTGGTCATCATTGATGACTCATCAATTTGATTTTAACTCTTTTTTTATTTTTTTATTATTATTTTTTTTTGGGGGGGGGGGGGGGGGGGGGGCACACTTTTCCCAAAAATTAATGTGATTTCTTAGGTCTTAACATTGAAATTCATATTTTTATCATGTATAGTGTTCATCTCCTTTATTTTCAGTAGATGTTGTAGAATAACAGCGTATTTGTAACTAGGAAAACATCAAACTTTAAATTATCAGAAATTAAGAAACAATTGCTAAAGTAGAAGCCGTGGTGTTGAAACTAAACAATTTTACCTTTAAATTTTTCACGTCCAGTTCATATCCTCTCTCAATTGTTGTTGTTGGAGTCGGTGATGGACCTTGGGAAGACATGCAGAGGTTTAAGGAGAAGATCCCTGCACGTGAATTTGATAACTTTAAGGTATTGGTAATAAGTTGAATGCCACAAAAGTTGAATGTAATTCAACATGAATTGTCTTCTAACAATATGTTTATTTTGTGTGTAGTTTGTTAACTTCACTGAATTTTTGTCTAAAATGGCAACACCTTCCAACAATGAAACAGCTTTTGCAGTAGCTGCCCTAATGGGTATCCCCAGCCAGTACAAAAAAGCAATGGAACCTGGCATGCTTAGGTACAGTTCCTTATCCTTGTAATATTATAATTTGCAAATATTTGGTGAAAACTTGATTTTAAACTTCTGAAATGAGAAATTTGATATGTGTTGTAGATGTATTGGGAGAACCTTGCTTTGTGTTGTAGATGTATTTGGATTGCCAATGATTTAAAAGAGGATACAACCTTATATATATATATATATATATATAGAACTAGAGAGTAAACACAAGTACATTAACAAGATAAAAAAAATCTCACCAGTCAAAGGAATTTACCTAAGGGACGGCAAAGGATAGAATGCTCAGCAATCTAAGGAGTTCATCAAAGACATACAAAGCAAGAAATTTGCAACCTATTGGAATCTACCTTGGAATTAGAGTTAAAAAGTAAGAAATCTCTCTTTAGTAAGCCAAAAGTTTATTCAGATTTAAAATGTTGCTCATGCCAATTCATACATAACTTAGACTTAAATAATACTCAAATGTAATAACCCTTCACTAATCACAATTAACCTTTTCAAGTCAAAATAAAAATCAAAGACATGATCAAATATTTCAAATACAACTAACAAGATCCATTAACAAGACTTAGGAATTGGAAAAAAAAAAAAAAAAAAAAAAAAAAAAAAAAACGAAACTTTGGAGGTTTGCAGCCTAGTAAACTAGTATCTGAAAGAATTTCTAGAGCATATTTCTTTTGACACAAGGAAATCCCCTTTGCTTACCTTTCTACTTCAAGACCTAAATAATATTTCAAGGAACCAAAATCATTGAGCTTCAATTGATTATGCAGCAAGGCTTTTAGCTTCTTAATTGATATTTCATCAACATATTACCAACAATGCAATGAAGATGGATCCTATGGACTGAATAAAAAGAGAGTAGAATAAAGCAAATCTTGAGAATAGTTGAGAAGAAAATTTGGAAAACTGCTTTTGTGAAGGTTCAAGCCAAATAGGGATTTATTTAGCTTGCAAACCATTAAAGAAGGCTCCCCCTTGCTGTGGAAGGCTGGTGGCAATGTCATATGCATTTCCTCATCCAAATCATGATGGAGAAAGGCGTTGTTGACATTAAGTTGAAGAAGATGCCACCCTTTCACAAAAGCTACAGCAAGCAAGGTCCTAATAGTAACAAACTTTGCAACTGGAGAAAAAATTTCAGAATAATTTAAGTCTTCTTATTGAGTGTAGCCTTTGGCCACCTAGCCTAGCTTTGTATCTTTCTATGGAGTCATCTGAATATTACTAGACTTTTCCAATAGGCTTCTTACCTAGGCAATGAAACAAGAGTCCGGGAGTCATTAGTTACCAAAGCCTCAATTTCAGCTGCCATAGCAGCTCTCCAATTGGGAACCCTGACTTCCTTATGGAAAAGCTCAGGTTCTATGGTGAAAGAAATAGCTTTAAGTAGGGGAAATTCTAGAGGACGTAAGAGAATGAGAGAGGCCATAAGGTGTACCTGAAGGATGATACCCAATAGGGGATGATGAAGTGACAGAGGAAGTGGCCAATTGACACTAACAATCTTGCGATAACCAGGGGCTTTGTGAATTATAGAAGATCTTCCAAGTGAAGATACTGTATTGGGAGGTACAACATTTTCTGCATGAACTGGAGCAAATGTAATAGCCATTGCATCAGCAGCTGTTGCATCAGATGGGGAATGCAACAGGAGATGCCGCAGTTGCTGCATCAGCTGATGTACCTCTTGCTACATTTTTTGTTGTCTCAGTGACTACAGAAGGGATCATCAGAGTTTTTAACAGGAAAAAGAAAAGAAAATAAAATGTCATTCCACATTTATCTCATTTCATTTGCAGCCGCAACCTGATTCTTTATAAATGTCATGTAATTTAAGTAGAGGTAATTATTAATTAATGTCGTGTAATCGAAGAAGTTTGTGAATGCATACTAATTTGCATTTACTCTTCTGGGACAAAAGACGTGTGACAGGAGGAGCAAAGGAAATCAGTCCACTCCCTCCTCCAGGTCCATATTCTCAACGGGCAACCGATGAAAACCAGGAGGTAATGGTATTATTAGGATTGCGGAATTTGTTTATTTATCATTGCTTTAGTTCACTGACTGGATTTTATCAGTTTGAGATCATATATGTATTTTCTGTCCAATTTGAATTTAGAATTGCCGAATTTGTCTTGCTGATGAATGGGACACGGCCTTCAACTGTGGGCATGTGGTGAGTTGTACAACTAGCAATATTTTGCTTTTGTTCTCTCCCTTGTTGATTGGAATTGCAAATTTTTGAGTTACTATTTTTTCATTGCAGACCTGTGGAAGCTGTGGAAAGAAATTGTCCAAATGTCATATGTGCCGCTGTGAGATCAGATTTCGTATCCCTCTGTGGAAATGAATTGTCAATAGCGGCACTTTTAATCCATTATTTGGAAAACTTTAACTAACATTCATACGTCTATTCAGTTGACAAACAAATAAAAATGTGCTTAAGACTACCAGTTCCTTTTAGAAATAGAAGGATCTCCTAAAGTGTTTTGAAAGTATAAAATTTGAACAAAAGCAAAATGACTAAACTTGTAGTAATGGGCCCATGAATGATGTGTATAAAACTATATAGTACTTGTATATATTAATGTTTCTAATGAAACTGGTATAGATAGAATTAAACTAGTCAACTTTCCGACTTTCCCTATAGAAAATTATGTACATTTCCCATGAGGATGAAATGAAAGTGATAAGGGCGGCCAGGTATGCCTTGTCATTGACAACGCAGAGCTTTGATGATTCATCATTGTACGTATGCCACGCTGAGCGTTTTAATTTGGAAGGAAACGAATGGTTTTGCTCGACGTGTTCTAGTTTGAATTTTCTTGCTTTGTTGTATATGTATTTGTTTCTCTATGGCTAAGCCTGACGTTGTACGAAGAAAATATGCATGCTATAAAGAAAGAGAGAGAGAGAGAGAGAGAGAGAGAGAGAGAGAGAGAGAGTGAGTGTGTGTGTGAGAGAAGGTGAAAGCAATTTAAAAAGTATCTGTTGGTTGGTCTATTACAACTTACAAGAGAGTGATGTTGGACTTTCTAACTATCTTACCTAACCTTATCTCATAACTAGAAAAAGAGGTGTGTTTGGCTGTTTCTTTTAGTTGTTTTTAGAAAACCAAAAGGAAAACTTACAAACCCAATATCTAAAATAATAGTACTGCTTTTCTTAAGTTAAAAACATCATTTCAATCTTCCCTTAAACAGATAGTTTTCAAAGACATTTCCTTCATGAAAAGACGATGTTGTTTGTGTTAACTATTTATTAGCTTTTGTACTGATAGGATTGTTTCTATATTTTAAATTTCTATACATACACCCTTCTATTTTTATTTATTTATTTTTTATTATTATTTTTTGAGAAACAAACACACACACCTCTTTCTTCTTATGCGCTTTTTGGGATGGCAAAAATCCTTGTGCCTTGGCTCGCTCTACAGGAATTTTCTTGCCCTGAAGAGGTGACGGGTGAGACAGGTTTTGCTCTCCCAACCTTGTTCCGCTCCACATCAAACGTATATATATGATTTTATTTTACATATGTTTGAATTATTTATATCATAAATTTTTTTTTTATATACATATTCAGTTAATAATTTGTTTTCTTGTACATACTCTATTACCATTCCCCAAAAGACCTGCACTTTATCTCCTGGCTTTCTCACAATTATGGTTTTAAAAACTGGGCTGGGGCAAAACTGGATTCGCCTCTAGTTCCCGATTAAACCCGGTTTTTTTACCAATCTTGTGGGTTTTTTCCAAATTAGACTGGTGTCTGGTTTGGTTTTTAAAACCATACTCACAATTGCCCCCACCCACCCCCCTTTTTATTATTTTAAAAAAAAATTTATTTTATACCGTGTTAATATCGAAGCATCTTATTATGAATGAAAAAAATACATTCAACTAGTCCCAACTCCGACCTATCCAACTCTTGATCTGCGAAGGTTTTTACTACCCCAAAGTGGGAATGAGGATGGAACACCTCTAATTCAACCCTATCCCGTCCTACACCTTCTTGTTGCTATCCCTACGCAGCTTGTTGTGTTTTTAAAACTGCACAATTACATTACAAACCTTTGTTTATATATAAGAACACAAATATTTCTAGAAGTCTTATTTCTACTAGTATTAGAATTCATCTTCCAACTTAACATAGGTGATGCCTAATACTTTTTAATAAACCAAAGAGGACTCTAATAGTCTAATTCGTTTCCATAATGTAGCTAATTTGCCAATGACTTGCAAATTGTGGACCGGCCGACAGACACAAAAACACATCAAATTCAGAAGAAAAACTTCAACTGTAGAGGAAAAAATTATGAGACAAATTCAACCAATGCTCAATTTAAAACAGAGACTATAATACTCAAATTACTATTTCCGAGGTTATTATGTAAGCGTAAAGACAGACAAAGATGCTAAAGTTAATCAAATAGTTTCCTAAGATTTAACTTTATGAAGAAGGAAACGATGGCATGGAAAAAATAATGAGAAGTTAAATTATAAAAATGATGAATATTAATTTTCCAATACCAATAGTATTAAGATGGCTAAAATATTTTTTTTTTCTCTAAACTTGACTAAAAGTTTGTTTTTTATCCCTGAACTTAAAAAAAAAAAAAAAAAAATTATCCTTTAACTATTAAAAAGTTAATTTTTCATCTCTATACTATGAAAATATTTCACTTTTTATCATTAAATTAAAAAAAAAAATTCATCCCTAAACTATTAAAAAAAACATTTTTTTTCATCCTTATTTCTTATTTCTAAACTATTGAAAAAAAAAAAAAAAAACACTTCACAAAGTTTAGTAACGAAATAAGAGTTTTTTAATATTTAGAGACGAAAAATAAACTTTTAATAAAGTTTAGAGATCAAAATGATATTTTAGCATATTAAGATCAAAGTCTCTAATCCGGTAATCCGTATGTAATCTTTCACATAGAGTTTAGCTGCGGTGCCAATAGTTAATGAAAAATTCCATGTTCACAATAAATTCTAGGTAGAAACAACCTAGCTTTAATGTGAAAAATGACATTTTTCAAAGTGAATTAATCTATATCTATATATATCTAAAAGTTGAAGTATAACATTTATTGTTACTATGCTCCAGTTAAACCACATCAGCGTCCATATCATTATCTTTTTTCTTTCCAATTTTTCTATAATTGTTTTTAATATTTATTTTTTTAATATTTACATTTCTCTAACTTTTCCCCCTCTATTAACTTTTCATCTCCCCACTACTTCTCTAACCTTTTTCTCTCTCTTACAGTTTCATCTCCCCACTACCCTCTACATTAATATTGCTCTTCTTCTTTCCCTTCATCTTCCTTTATTTTTGTCTCTTCTTATTCACACTTTCTCACTATAAATTTGTCATTATCTCTTCCATTCTATGCATAGTTTTCCCTCACAAAAATAAAGGTTCTCTCTCTCTCTCTCTCTCATTTTTTTGGTGGATTTTTTATTTTATTTTTCTTGCATCTTTGCTTTACATTTATAATTTTTTATATTATTTAAAACTCTACTTTGGGTTAATGCGATTTAGTTTTGTTTTTTAAATTGTTGTTGTTGTTGTTTTTTTTTTTTTTTTTTTTGTGGTGGGGGGGGGGGGGTGGGGGGGCTCTCTTTGATTGTTAAATGTTATCCTATTGCGTTATAAAGAATTAAATATAGCATATAAAAATATAATATCATTCTATTACATAGCATGATTTGGATAATTTAGTATTTATTCTATTACATAGCATAACTTTTTATAGTGCTCTATTTAGATGTTAAACTATGACACTTTTACTAATTTTTGTTTATTTTTTAATCCTTCGTGGTGGACAAAGTACTCTTAATAGTTGTATTAGGAGTACTCTATAATGTCATTTATTTAGAGGAGAACAAAGATTAGCCAAACAAAAATAATCGGATGGGTGACAAATTTTAGCTTTTGCAATTTTATTTTAATTATTGTTATTATTTTATAACAATGCATATATAGAAATTTAATTCTTAGATTTTGCTAATAATTTTTTATTTGATAATATGTTTAGGGTGGACGAAATTACAATTTCTGTAAAGAAAATAACCTTAATAGATTATCAACCACAAATTGTTTTTCTAATTGGTCCAATTAATCATTGTTAAGTTTTATTAAATTTTTTAGTTACGTTTTTCAGTGTTTTGGATTGTAGGGAAAAAAAAAAGGCTTGAGAAAGTTTGTTTAAAACTAAAAGAATAATTTTCAAATTTTATATTCTTTTTAATGATTCACAAAATGTTATAAATAAATTTTATTAAAAAATGAATATTTTCTTTAACTTTCCTTTTGAATTTCTAAGAAAAATTGTATTATTTTCATTTTGGTACGACAAATATTATATTTATGATTTATGATTGTTCCTATATTACATTTATGATTGTTCCTATAATAAGTAAAAATATGATTACAAAATACATTACTCATTATTAAATTAGTTTAAATTGTGAAATTTTTTTAATAAAACCACCATAAAATAATTATCACGTGCAACGTGCGGGTTCACGGCTAGTTAATATAAAAGATAGTGCAAACAAATATCTATTGGGCTGACAAGGTTCTCATTGCAAAGGGTTCGAACTTCAAATACACCCACAAATACAGTTTATTTATCTATACTTACTATATATAAAAGGATTCATCTCTTTCAACTAGACTTTTATGTGGTTCAAAAATATCCTCATTAATGAAGAGTAACTTCATTTAAAAATAGAGTCATAAATGTCAAATAACAAATTTCATTTTGAATACAAAAATAGAATTTCTAAAATTTAAGATTTTTTTCCCAATTACAGTTACTACTTATCTCTAAAGTTCATCATTTTTATTTATTTGAAAAATAAAAATATCAATTTCTAAATTATAATAGATGCAAATTATTAACCTTTATCCAAAAAAATAGAAAACATGCTTAGAGTCTAGTGTTACTATTAGGGGTGTCCACGGGTCGGTCCGGGTTGGGTTTGTGCCCAACTCGAACTCGACCCGAATTATTCGGGTGGAGGAAAATGTGGCCCGAAACCGACTTAGAGATCGGGTTGGATTTTTCGGTTCGAGTCTCGTTGGTTTCGGGTCTTGTTGAGTCGGTTTCGGGCTTATCACCGAGGACAAAATCTGGTCGGATCCGGCGAGTTCTGGCCTAGATTTCGTAGGATAACGGCGAGATCTCGCCGGATTTGGTCGGAAAATCGTAATACTTCACCAGAAAGATAAAGGATTCGGTTCGGGTTGGGTGTCACAGGTTTGGAAACCAAAAACCGACAACCGATCCGCGTGGGGTCGGGTTAGCTTCGTCAAAACCCACGTCTGACCACCGGAGTTGTCGGATTGGGTGGCGGCAGGTTAGACACGGGCGAGTTGGCCGGGTTGAGCGGGTCTCCGAGTCTGATGGATAGTCCTAGTTACTATAATAGTACACGTGAGACATGTAAATAAATAGGCAAAAAAGTACAAAAGGGGGGGGGGGGGGGGGAGGGATGGGCTTTTGCCCTTATTTTTTTTTTTAATATCTAGCAAATTGTCTTTATTTTGAAACTGTTTTCTTCATGTCCTTGCTTTGGCACTCGATTTTATGATTATCGAGTTCTCTGTGTAACTAGACTTTAAAGAAATCTCGTTGGAACTCAATTGTAGGAAAATTGAGTTCCATAGAGAATATGTTTTTATTATTATTCGCTATTAATATTAGCGAGATAGAAAAAATCAAGTAGTGACCCGATAATTGGTAAACCGAGTTTTAGTGAAACCCCTAAACCGCCCCACGCACTCCTCCTCCTTTTCCTTCAGCCGCGTCGCCCCTTTCTTCCTCCTTCAGACATGTGTGAGCCGTGTGTTGAGTATCGTCATGAAATCCCCAAATCGAAACCAAAATCCCCAAATCCTAACCAGTGAAGCCCTAAACTAGTGAAGCCCTAGTCGGAGAAGAGAGATTGAAATACGATTTGACATCCATATTCCCATCTGTGTTTCCTCTCACTGGAGAAGCGAAGGTATTGTATTTTGCGATATGACATCTATAGAAACTTCTCTTTTCAAGTTTTTGTGTTTATCAAAGATATATTGTATGTTTCAAATTTTCAATGCAGTTAATCATTAACATCTTTGAGGATTTATATAGAAAGAAGTTTTACAAAGGCACAAGCAAGTGCCAATAAAGCTGTCGTTTTCAACCAAGAATATATACTTAAATAAACAAAGCCATTCCTGGGAGGATGGTCAATAAGATTTTCTAAGGCCAGATTAACCATGATCAAAATCAGCAATTACTGAATGGTCGCTTCTTTCTTGTCACTATAATAAATATGCTTTGTTGATTGTTAGGAATTAGGATGACTGATAGCTGAATTATAACACAACACTCCATAATTAGGACTGCTATAGTTCTTAAACTTGCCTAGTTTAATGCTGTAAAAGATATCAAGACTAAGTCCAACTATATTTAACGCACACTTGCATCTTTATTTTGCACCTAATTTCCAAAAGCCGAACATGCGTTTTTGCGATTTTTATTAAAAATTAGAACTTTTTGAACTATAGAGTTGATTCAGAGCAATATGTAACTTAAAAAGGAACAATAATTGATAATTTATTTAAATGTTGTGTGTACTTTTTAAATGGGTTTTCTTGATTTAATTTTTCTCCCTAACTTACTAGTCTTGATGAGTAGAAGTTGAACCCCGTGTTTGATTGACATCATGTGAGAAACAAGCAAAGCCTTGTAACTATGCATCTGTGGAAGTCACTTTTATTCTCATTGATAGTCCTTATGTTAGGATAGTTTGCATAAGATCTCCCTGTATTCTAATAATTTTAGGATTAGATTTGTCATTGAAGTTTAGTCGTATATATGCGGGTATTCATGATGTCATTCGAATGCGATTAGATTTGTCCATTATTAAAACAACCTATTAGATTTGTCCATTAGATTTGGTAAATTGGTCAAACCCTACATCAAGTAATAATAAAAAGCTCAGCAAGTGATTGATTTGACATAAATTGTTAATTTGCTCAAATCCACAAATTTGAAATCTTCGATTAATGTAATACTAGTCAAGCTATATACTGTATCATAGTAAAACTTAACGGAACATTATTATTGTTCAAATCTCACAATCCAAGATCTAACTGTTCATACAACTTCAAGGAGAAAATTAGGCTGTCATGAATTCAGGGAATGTATAATCTTTGCCATTATTTAGTAAGACGATCAAATATAGAATAGGTTGTACCTTTCACCTTTCTCTTTCTTGCACAGTTACACCCCATATTTTCATTTGATAAACTCATTAGATGCCAAATTTACATCCTTGGTTGTACACTATACAAGAAAATGCATTTTTAGTGACGAAAAAATTCGTCACTAAAAGTCCAGTTTTTCGTCACTAAGAACCTTTAGTGACGAAATTGAACTTTTAGTGATGAAATTTGTTTCGTCGCTGTAGCCCTGTCGCTAAAAGTCCTAGCGACTTTTAGTGACGAAAAATTTCGTCACTAAAAGTCCAATTTGGTAAAAAAAAAAAAAAAAACTTTTAGCGATGAAAACGTTTCGTCGCTAAATGTTTTCCTCGCTAAAAACAGTATTTAGTGACGAAAATATTTCGTCACTAAAACCATTTCAGTTTATTAAATCATATTTAGTGACGAAAAATTTCGTCACTAAAACTATTTTCGGGTACATATAGTGACGAAAATATTCGTCACTAAAACTATTTCTAAGAAAATCCATACACATATAGTGATGAAAATTTTCGTCACTAAAACCATTTCTTACAAAATTCCACTGTATTTAGTGACGAAATATTTTGTCACTAAAACAATTTTTTGTTGCCATATTTGTGACAAAAAAATTCGTCACTAAAACTTATTTTTTGTTTTTATTAATTTCATGACGTTGATATTAACATGTAACCTGTCATTACATTATTAAAACCTCACATTTGATTAACACATTTATTTCAACAACACATTTATAAAAAATCAATCCATACATTCCACAAGTTAAAATTCAAACAAGTATCAAATTCAAACTCCTTCCATACAATAATTGTTTGCAACACATACAATAACTTAAGATGTTTTATAACAATACAAAAAATGTAGCATAATATAATTAGAACCCCCTAAAGCCAAAAGATGTCCTCATATGTCTTCAAATAATGCCAAAAGTAAATCCCCTAAAGCCACCAATAAGAAATCTGCACAAATATAAAAACACTACTACAATAAAATCGTAAAGTAAAAACATTAACTATGTTATAAAAAACATTTCTAACAATTAGTTTCAAATGATACATAAAAAATGAAGTGTTTTAACTTAAAGATAAAGTACTAACCAATAAGTTTACCACTCAAGTCCACAACCGCTCTTGCAGAATTAATAAATGCATTGACCCTTTTAATATATGGATGACTTAATCTGCCATCAGGTGTCTTACTTATTGTCATCCAACTTTTATCCATGTTTGATTACAATTACAAGATGAATACTATTTTAGTAAAATAAGGACAACTCATGCATAATGTATTCTAATATCTAAATCTATAGGCTACTTAGATAAAGTTCTATCATATTCATGAATGCATAAGTTTATATTAATACTTAAATAAATATACATTGCACACACAAATATACACTCCTAATATGAATTTAAACCACCTTATAACACCATTCAAGCCACCTGCTTGTTTCAACACAACAACCCACCACAAAATAAATTTCCAACATCACAAGTATAATGCTTACAAGTATTGAAATTGAATAAAGGAACACAATTGCTACTAATCAACAAGTTTCATTCATATTTGCAAGAAATTAAAAATACTCCCAATATAAATTTAAATCGCTTTATAACACCATGCAAGCCACCTGCTTACTCCAACACAACAACTCACCACAAAACAAATTTCCAACATCATAACTATAATTCTTACAAGTATTGAAATTGAATAAAGGAACACAATTGCTACTAATTAACAAGTTTCATTCACATTTGCAAGAAATTAAAAACACTCCCAATATGAATTTAAGCCACCTTATAACACCATGCAAGCCACCCACTTGCTCCAACACAACAACCCACCACAAAATAAATTTCCAACATCACAACTATAATTCTTACAAGTATTGAAATTGAATAAAGGAACACAATTGCTACTAATCAACAAATTTCATTCACATTTGCAAGAAATTAAAAACATTCCCAATATGAATTTAAGACACCTTATAACACCATGCAAGCCACCCGCTTGCTCCAACAAAACAACCCACCACAAATCAAATTTCCAATATCACAAGTATATATAGAGTTTTATAAGTTTTTAACTAGAATATACTTACTTTGCTCAAGCTAAGTTTACAACTTTTAGAAAAAAAATCCAAAGTTAACCTGTGTTCTTTACCTTGTTCCTCACAATTTCTTCAGCCATAAAATAGAGAGCTGGAAATAAAAGAAAGATAGCTTTTAGTGAACAGTTAAGTAGACCCAATGATAAGCACAAAAAGATGAGTGAAGCTTTACCTGCATGCAACACATAGATAAGTGAAGCTTTACCTCTTGATGGAGACAATGTAAGAATTTCAATAAAAAGATGACTCTCAATCTAGAATACCATAGATTTACATAATAAATAATAAGTAGATAATTGACATAAAGTCATTAGAATTAGGTAAATCACAACCAGCATTGAAAAAAAGAAGAAAACACAATGTTATAGTAACTAAAGGTGTTAAACTACCCTATCAAGAAGTTCTACAAATATAAACACACAAGGAAATCAATCTAAACTTTTCCTTTTAGAGATGTAATCATGTTTAACTATTAGATATCCCCCTAAAAAAATTTGCTAAAGACATGACAACTACTCCCCTATTCTTTACACCACATCTCCATCCTAATAAGTACGCTCATACATCAATGAAAACAACCCTAAAAACAAAAAGTTCCATAGAATCCATCATTTCTATAACTTTACAAATTAATCACGGCTTTCCACAAAAAAAAAAAAATCCATCTTTGGAACAAAACAAACCCATCTGCCCTGCAACTCAACATCCACGATAATAAGCTTCAAATGTGTATTTCATCAAATGGTTAACCACAAATACCCAAAAGAACAATCACATTCACTTCTCACTAAAAAATAAATCAAACAAAACAAAAGATAAAAATTTGTACACCATTCCACAACCATTTGAGACCACAATTACCATTCACAACAATCACCATTCCTGTTCACAAACAATAAGAGCACAGCCCTCATCCAAAACAATATGTACAAAATGAGAACGGTCTCTATTCAAACTTAGACAAATTATTCTACCACAAAGAACAAATTTCAAACAAAAAAAAAAAAAAAAAAAAACAAAAAGGAAAAAAAAAATTAACATCAAGTAGAAAAATTAACATCAAGCATCTAGAAACAAAAATTTGTTTGGATAAAACAGTTTTGGATAAAACTGTGTTCAAGTTTTGGATAAAATAGTTTCACAACAAGAGCATATTGAAGAAATTCGAAACAACCTGAAGTGAAATCCAAGTCTTTATAGCTCCAAGATAATTTCCAAGGTGAATAGATCCAGTTGGTCTCTTCCTGAAAAACAAAAGGGTTCAAAATAGAATTTCATAAAATAAAAAAAAATAAAAAAGCCTAAATTCCAAAAAGATTTGCAGCCAAAGAATCAGTCATAACCAATTTAGCATTGGACTAAAAAATAAAAAAATAAAAAAAAAGGAAAGAAAAAAAGACCTGAATCGGTGAAGGGAAGGCGAAGGGTCATCGAAGCGTCGCTAGGTGGGAGCCGGAGCATCGCTGGGTGCTTCGCCGGTGTGTCGCTGGGATCGTCGCCGCTGGTGCGTCGCTTCAAGCGACGCTGGGATCGTCGCGATCCAGCGACGCTCCGGCAGCGACAATCTTAGCATCGCTGAAGCGACGCTCTGGTCACGACGATCCCAGTGTCACTGTTGCGGTCGGTACGTCGCTTCAGCGACGCTGGGATTGTCGTGATCCAGCGACGCTCTGGCAGCGACGATCCCAGCGTCGCTGAAGCAACGCTCCGGCAGTGACGATCCCAGCGTCGCTGTCGCGGCCGGTGCATCGCTTCAGCGACGCTGGGAACATCACCGGTGGGTGTTGCTGAAGTGACGGCGACGGCGACGTTGGGATCGTCGCTGAAGTGACGCTGGGAATGCTATTCCAATGAGGGAGAAATGCGTTGCTGAAGCGACGCTGGGTATGTGTTTTTGTGGGATGAGCTATGAGGGAAAGGGAGAAAAACTAGAAAAGAGAAAAGTGAAAAAAAAAAAAAAAAAAAAAAAAAAGGGCTGACCATAATAAGTACAAAGCCTTTAGTGACGAATTCTGATTCGTCACTATTGGATACCTTTAGTGATGAACTAGAATTCGTCACTAATAATATACTTTTTAACTATGTTTATTTTTAGCGACGACTTCTATTCGTCACTATATGTTATATTTAGCGACGAAATCATTTTCGTCACTAATAGTGTTATCAATAACACCTTTAGCGATGAAAGTTTTCGTCGCAAAAAATTAAACTTTTAGCTATGAACCGTTTCGTCGCTGTAGCTAAATTTACTTTGGCACTTGAGTTCTACAAAGCTTTTAGTGACGAACTCGGATTCGTCACTGTTGGATACCTTTAGCGACGAATTCGAGTTCGTCGCTGAAAATGTACTCATATGTTTTGCACTTATATGTTTTTAGCGACGAAATCACATTTCGTCACTAAAATATGCTTTAGTGACAAAATACAATTTCGTCGCTAAAAACATATAAGGGTAAATCTATTATTGTTTTTAGTGACGAAATTCATATTTCGTCACTAAAGCATACTTTTAATGATGAAATGTGATTTCGTCGCTAAAAACATATAAGTGTAAAACCTTTATTTTTTTAGTGACGACTATTTTTCGTTACTAATACGTACTTATAGTGACAAAAATATTTTCGTCACTAAAACTATCCACAGCAATACCTACAGTGATGAAATATTTCGTCACTAAAAATTTCAACTTTTAGCGACGAAATATTTTGTCACTATAGATGAATTAAGTTGGCGCCAAAGCTTCCCTCCTTGGAGCTTATTTTTCAGATCACAATAGCGACGAAATTTATTGTTCGTCGCTAAATGTAATAATTTTTTTTCATTATTAGTGATGAAATTCATATTTCGTCACTAAAGCTATATTTTTAGTGACGAAATATATTTCCTCACTAATTTTCGTCACTAAAAATACATTTTGTTGTAGTGCTAGTTGTAGTCAATTCTAATAGAAGTTTTATTTACCAAGTCAAGCATAACAATACAAAAACTTGGGGTGTTAGCACTTGTGTTTGAAACTTTCTTTTATGAGAATGGTTAATTAACATCATTGCATGCATGTCAAATATGCAACCGTTGTTAGATGTGAAGCCTGGACCCAAGGATGTCACAGTCTTGGGGTGGCAAGTGGATCATCGATCCACTTTGCTATGGGAAGGCCCTATCAACGGTCAAGTACGTAGCTGTACTAAACTCCGGGCATTTGGTTATTGTTTTGATGGTGAAATGAAAATTCCTCTTCCCATATTTGATAAGACTAGAAAATAAGGTAATAAAACAAATGTAATGTTAGTAATAGGCTAACAAAGTAACTAATCAAAATAGTAATAACACTGATGTTGTTGAGGAATCCATCATATATTGCATTTTGTTGTTTAGTGGATTGATTTACCTTTTTCAATCATCATAGGACATCTCCAGCACTTTTGATTTCTACATCCTGGCACTTAGGATAACTAAAACACTTAGTTTAACTACAACAGTATCATCTTTGTGTCTATAGCCTACTATTCATTCAACTATGTAACCCTTTTGTGTATTTTGGGATTCATGCCATTAGTAATATTATTTAATCCAAAATAAATTTGCCTTGGTTTAATGTAGTATTTATGAGTGGAGAGAAAATATGAATACAGTGTAAGTAAAGAATCAGAATTGTAAATTGTCATGATTCGTACAAAACATGTGGACCAAGAGGTCGAAAACTTATGGTGGGAAACATTTTCTTATGGAAACAGAAGAGTGATTGTTTGCAATATATTATTATTATTATTAAATAGTAGTTCTATAGTTAATTTGTGTGTGCTATCTTAATACAACGCTCTTTCATGTGCAGGAAGTGTCAAGCATCCTAAAGTGTCGACGCCGATTCATTTCATTACCTCGGGGTGGGTTAGACCCACGGATCACCTGATATATCAATAAGGCAGGGTTTGAAGGATTATTTTGCATCCTAGATTTGGCAGTTGATCATGCGTTGATCACGGCTTTGGTCGAGTGTTGGCATCTAGAGATGCACACATTCCACTTACCTCACGGAGAATTGGGTATCATCTTACAAGATATTGAGGTGATGCTGGGGGTTCTCGAGGATGGTTTGCCCGTGGTTTGGAAGACAAATTTGATGTTGTGAAATTTTAAAGTACTCACAAGTGTACAAACTGTACTGAAGTATAGTTTGACAAGAACGAGGTCGAACCCATAGGGACTTGAATGAACGTAGGAAAATTAAATTAAATCTTAACCAAATTAATCCTAATCTAGTTTAATAAAAAATTGGTTGTTTTGAAATTAAATAAACTAAGCAAATAATAAAATTAAGCAAATAGTTAAACTAAGCAAAAGATATAAAGCAATAAAAAGATGTAAACAATCAAGGGAAAGGAATTAAGGTTTTGGAATCCACCTTGTAAGTCAAATCAGCATATATTTATGATCATTAATTTTCCCAACCGCTGCATGATAATCTAGAAATCAATTTTGCTATCATGGAAAATATCATCATTAAAACTTATATTTAAAAATCTAAAGCATGTTCTTCTTCACTTCTTAAATATAAAATCAAATCATTAATTGTATCCGTAGCCAAACAAATCACAAGATATATCCAATTCTAAAAATCAAATCATAAATTGTATCCATTGATAGACAAATCACAAGCGATATCTAATTTTATAATCAAGAATTAATAAACCAAGCATTCAATTAATTAAGACAAATCCTAAATCATGAGAAAAACATAATTGAACTCATATCTAGAATCTCATCTTAGTCAATTGATATGAAGCAAGAACATTTTAAATCATTAAAAAACAACTATTGTGGGAAAAATCAAATCACATAAATATTACTGATAATCCTTAACAAGGTTTCCTCCTCAACCCTAATTATAAATTTAGCTACTCATGATAATTGAAAGAAAACACAAAAATAAAATACTAAACATTAAACTAGACAAATAAAATAAAACTAATTGTTATGGAAGAAAACCAAAGAAGTAGCCGCACTCTCTATGTTCAACCCCCAGCCCTAGCACTAGCCTCCCCTGAATTTTTTCTTTAAAGAGCCTTTAAATAGGTCAAGGAATCCTATTACAAGTTGAATTCCCGTTTGGAGAAAATCCCAGATTTTTAGGCTTCACTAAACCGACTATTTTGGCCCATTTAACATCAGAATTAGGGCTCCTGGTAAACTAAAAAGTTGTAGCCCTTTAAGTTAAATTTCCAGCCCAACTTGAATCATCTCGATTGGACATCTGAGTCGAAAGTTATGCCAAAAATACTAACTGATGTGAAGGCCGGAATCCTAATCCAAATTGGACTTGGATTGGCGCAAATTTCCTTTGATTCCTTGCTCCAATTGGACTTAAATTTAATTGACTTGGTCTTCTCTTGAATTCATGCCTGGCTGGATGTAAGTTGGCTTGATTCAATTGGCCTAGCCCCACTTTGCATGTAAAGCCCTTGTTACCTGCTACACAAAGATATTATATAATCAGTCACAAAATAACATTAAAGTAAAGCTGAATATGTAGATATGTGAGTACTTTATTGTATATATTTCATGCACATCATTTGACATGGAAGATCGTATGCGAGGAGTTCCTGGGTTTTACTCCTCCACCCTTAATACCCCATCCCAATGAAAACAAGTATGTCTTGTGTGGGGTGAGGATAAAAATGAACTGTGTTGCTAAACAGTTTAGAGTTCCCCTAGCTGCGAATGCCAATGACGTACTAGTGCAGCGATATGTCCGCTATCATATACTTGTTCGGTTGGGGTCCATATTGTTTATGGACAAGTTGACACAACGGATCTCAATCATGCCTTTACAGTTTTTCGACCCAATTAGCGATTCGAAGAAGTATAGTTGGGGTAGTACAGCCTTATACAGGAACCTATGTAAGTCATTGAAGAAGAAGGCGAAGCAGCTTGGAGGAGCACTTATGTTGGTACAGTTGTGGGCCTATTCTAGGTTTCCACAGATATGCCTAATTACAAGGCTGCCACAACAACCGATGCAGGCAAGCCACCTCGCCATTAGGTACATTAATTTTTATCCATAATAAAGTCGCATTGATTTTGTGTAACTAACTAATGAGCATATGGCCAAACTATATGTTTGCTAGATGGAACAACCCAAAGTGCACGACAGCATGCCACGCATTCTTAGCTGCGTATCGTGCGTCACTTTCTACTATAAATGCAAACCAAGTATTCTACCATCTTGATGACATGGAAATATATTTATGATCTATCCATGTTGGTCTATGATTAATGGAACAAATCCACTCCCTTTTCATTCCGTGCAATATTAATTATGGTTTGATCTATCGTAAAAAACAAAATAATATACACTTTCTCCATGAACAAAGCCCCATATGGGTTTCTGATAAAATGCACTATTTGTATTACAGGCTGGATACAGTTACTTTCAATTTTTAAAAATTTGGTTCCACCATTTGTATAACATATATGGTTGTTATGTCTGACATATGTGACTCAAATAAATTGCTAATATAGTTGTTTTTATTGACCATTTATTCAGATTGTATGGAAGTCGTACAAGTTTTGTGTTAGACTCTTTACCCACATACTGCTCTGCCAACCAACATATATGGAAGTCCAACGTGCCTTTGATTTACTTTTGGGTAGTTGAGGAGCATCATCCAGATCGTGTCTTCCGTCAGTTCGAGATGAAGCAAGAGCCACCGGGTTCTATGGATACTTCATTTGCACTTCACAAGATATCACTCCAGGGTAAATACGACAAGGATTGGGCTGTAGAACACGCTGTTTATATTCAAAGATGGGCCGAATGATGGCAACATGTTCACGATGAACCAATCTTGGATAGTGACATGATGTACCTTGATGCTTACATGCGATGGTATCTTAAAATCACTAGACGATTCATTACATGAAAGTTTGCATACTGGGAAATCTTGGTAAGGCAAAAATTCAATGGTTCTTTTATGGATTGACGATATATGTGTGTTGCTACATGCTCTCTCTTGCACCCTACTAACACTACTCCCTTATTTCATATGTTGAGTCCAATGTTAAATTACTACTAACGTGTGAACAAGATTTCGATATGTACAATCACCTTAAGCATACATTGGAGATCATGGAAGAGCTCAATTGGGTGACGTTGGAGAAAGCACGTGCGAAGAGCGAGACGAGTACATAGGCTACAGGCTGTGGTGAGCAAGGTGGTGGGTGTCGAGGGCATGGAGGTTGTCGAGCTGGTCGTGGCCATACGCCTGAGCTGGGACACACTTATGAGGATGAGGACGAGTCGGCTACAGAGGAATCAGAGTGCGAGGGTGCTTGGGACATGTATGTTGATGGCGTCGGGACATCGCGATGCATGGCTGATGTTGAAGTTGGACCATCCCACACCGTTGGCCATGAGGACACATTGCCATCCCAATGTACATCCTGTGATGATAGTGAAAACACACATCCCATACTCATGCCGGCCTTCAATCCCTACTACCTGTCTCCCCCACTGTTCACCGCTTTTGACCACAAGGGTGGATGTATATTTGTTCCCATACCTGGCCAACCCACCCCACCTTTAGTTCATGCCGAGCCCACCTAGGTACCTTCACTCCCTAATCCCCACGAATAGGCTGTACAAATTGAGCATATATGGAGTGAAAATATTAAGCTAGTAAAGGGTTTTCAAAAATCGCTACGCACTTATGCATACCATCCTATTGTAGAGCTGGTGATGGCATTTCATGCATTTCCCATTTCTTAAATGTTGGGTTAAAATGAATTGACTCCTTACAAATTAATTAATTACCAAAATTAATTAATTAATCAAATTACATGCAATAGCGTGGTAGTACAAACAAATTACCAAATAACTAAATGTAGCGGAAATTAAATTTGACACAGGTGATTTGTTTATGAATAGGCAAAACCACCGAGGTAGAACCCCACCGGGTGAATTTAAGGTCACCACTCCCGAGAATCCACTATTATCAATCACAAGCGGTTACAAGTATGAGGAATCTTACCAAACCCTTTGCCCTATCCCAAAATACCAACCTACAGTTGAACCCTTACTCCAATACCCAATTGGACTTGTATTATAGTGGCAATCTCTTCGTTCAATGCACGAATCCCAGTACGTGACTAACCAATGATGCGTGGATCCCAGTACATGACTAACTCACCAATTTGAGGAAGATTTTTGGCGACAAAGTTCTTCAGTTTCATAAAAAATGAAGATCAAGAAGTTCCTTGGTCACAAAACCCTTGGCATAAAGACGCAGTAGCTTCTATAGAGAGAATGATGAACTAGAGCAATTTCTACATTCGGTCACAATATGCATGTATTATCACTTTGCATCACCTTGTGATGGCCCTTAAAATAATCTTTATATATGTCTAAGGTTGTGAGAAAATAAACCCTACACAAATACTTTACGATATCTGTCACGCCCCAAACTCGATACTCAGATTTGTGATCATGACCGGCATCCTAATACCAAGCCTAAGCCTGATATTAACACGAACCAACTTAACTTTTACAAAACTTTTACAAAAACTTTCCTCTTTCTTTACATTCTTGTTTCTTTACTTAAAAGATATAACTTTTCCTGTGACATTCAGAGCATCTACACTGTACTTAAAGAATCACATAATCCACCAGTTAATCAAATTCTAAATTTCACATAATACATTTCTGAATACTTTGAGGTACACTACTTTCTTTAGATCCTAATTACACAATACTACAAAGCTAAACATTAAATTACTAATTTGGGATCTATACTTATAAAACTAAAACCAGCTCCTTCCAAAACTCGACTAAGGCTCCCTTTACTCCAAAATAAAACCTGTTGACTGAAAAATAATAGGGTGAGCTGCGAAGCCCAGTAAAGGTAAGATATATGAGAATTCAATAAGGATGCATGTAAATCAAACCATTTCAGTTTATAAACGTTCAGATAGGAGAACATTTTTCATGCATAGTATTTTATACTATTTATAATAATTTAACACTCTTCGTAGAAATAATTGTTCTTCCTTTTCTTATCAGAATAATTTTACCAAAACCTTTCAGATTGAATTTCTTTCATTTCTTACAAAGTCACCATATATATTTTCATTACAAAATAGTCATTTTAACTTAAATCAGATAATCGATGACTTTGTCTTAAACTAAAAACATCTTAAATAATAATAAAACTTTCCTTCCTAAACTTGTTCTCATAAAATATTATAACTTTCATAATTATAAAACTTTACGTTTCATAAAGAAAAACAGATATCTAATAACTTCTTAACGTAAATTTGTACTTTCATCAGAAGTTTTATCTTTATAGCATAACAGAATTTCAGAAACTTTTATCTTTAATGAACAGCTTTCTTTTCATCAGAAACTTCTTCTTTTCATGAGAGCTTTTAACTTTCTACAATGCATTTAACAAAATAATTCTCTCATGATTAATAACATAATATAGTTGTTCATACATAACTTATTGGTTAGTCCATATCTGATAAGTCTGTACAGAGAAGGCCTCATCACGTTTGAGTGACTTCGTGTGTATGATATTGTCCCCTTTGGGAGGCCTGATGGCACATCCCTTCCAGGTTTTGTTCCTCCTCGCCGTCCGTACACATTGGGGAGAAGGCCTTATTCAGATTAGAGTTACGGGCAACCCCATTTCCTCTACTTTAAATGGCCTAGAGTTACGGGCAGCCCCATTTCCTCTATTTTAAATGGCCAAACAGATAATATTTTTCCATGGAAAGCCAGTAATTAACCCCTACTGACTGAGTTCAGATCACCAGAGGACATAACCCGAAAACATTTCATACTTATTCATCATACTGAATTTTCTTATTTTGCATAATATTTCATAATAAAAGCATTTCCATTGTTTTCTTCATCATGTTCTTGGAATTAATAATAGCATCAATATGCTTAAATCATATACATAAAGTTTCGGAAAAACTCACGAACATATATTTGTCTGATAATGCTTACATGCCATTTCTCTAATAAAAAACATTTTAATGCATAATATACTTTAAAATAACCTGATGACTTACCAAATACTCATATAACTTATCCCTTACCAAAAAGCAGAGGAACCAAGAGCCTAAAGTCGAAGGAGCTTAGATCTGGCGACTGGTAACACCTAAACCAAAATCAAAGCTTATTACTATCAATTACTCCTTAACATAAACTTATGCATTCATCTCAAAGTCTATCTCTTAGAATCAAGGAAATCCTAATCCCACCTCAATAAGGTTCCCACAAACACAAAATACATTCATCAAACATCATTACGTACCAATCATAGAGAAACCAACATTCTCACATTAATAGCATATCTCTAGAAGAGACAACTTCATTTCAAAAGGTACTTTGAGCTTAAGGCAATAATGCATGCATAAAACATGAACTCTTTTAAGCATGGTCATATAATCATAAACACTCGCATGGCAACGTACAACACGTTGAACTAGACAGCAACATGAAAATGCAGTAAAGTGATTTAGAACCCTTCCTTTGAGTTCTAAACCTTAAACCAAGTTATACCAAATTAATCTATGATTTAGACATATCAAATGATGAGCATAATAAATTATAGCTCAAATCATTCACCCTAACTTTAGAATTAAATTCTCAAAGTTAGGCATGTCCCTTACTGTTTACTGTTTGTCACAGCAACATATACTTAACTTATAAAATACAAATGGACAACTAATTCACATCCAAACCTCATGAAATTTACAGAGCAATTCCCCTGTATGTCCTGTATAGCATTCATCTCCCTTTATTTTCAGTAGATGTTGTTCAGTGTTGAAACTAAACAATTTTACCTTTAAATTTGCACATCCAGTTCACATCCACTCTCAATTGTTGTTGTTGGAGTTGGTGATGTACCTTTGGAAGACATGCAGAAGTTTAAGGAGAAGATCCCTGCACGTGAATTTGATAACTTTAAGGTATTGGTAATAAGTTGAATGCCGCATAATGTATTTAGCGAGGAAAACATTAGGTGATGAAATGGTTTTGTCGCCAAAAGTTTTTTTTTTTTTTTATTTTATTTTAAATATTTAGACCTTTTGATGATGAAATTTTTGGTGGCCAAGACTTTTGGCAATGCAATATACGCAACGAAACCAATTTCGTCACCAAAAGTCATAGGTGACGAAAAATAGGACTTTTGGCAACGAAAAGTTTTGTCACCAAAAACACATTTTGTTGTAGTGTACATAAGTCGTTTTCTATGTTGTTAGTGATAACCATAATATTCACATGCATGCTATTATGCACAGTTTCTCAAACTCCAAATCAAGCCCATAGTGAATATCATATGTAGTGAGCACATGAAAGCCTCCTCTCTATGAAGATAAGCACATGAAACTGAAAGGTGGGTAAAATGATCTAGCACCAAATTAATAATGTCTTCGTTTGAATTTATGGGGCAATGATCAGATCCCATGTCTCAATTGCCAGCAAACCAAATGGCTATGGCAACAAGGCATTTAAACAAAAATGGGCACAATACTCAAATGCGGAACCGCAAAGAACACAACTTGGATAATCCATGTCAATTCTTTGCAGGAAGTTTTCTCTAGTAGGTAAGCAGTTGAAGCCAATCCTCCAAAGCAACATTGTGATTTGGTGCTTATACCAAAACTCTTATCCCTCATAATAAAAAACAATACACAAATGAGAACGTCCACAACACTTTATGGAATTGACTATTGACAGCACCATAATGGCCATGTGTTTAGTGAACATTTACAAGAGAAAACCTTTTTACTTTTAGTAGAAGTGGCACCACTTCTATTTTCACAAAAGGTGAAGTTCCTTCTTTATGTCTTTGTTACAACAACATTTACTTGTTTATGAACTTCATTAAGAGTATAAAGGTCATCCTACTAAATGTAACAAATATCACTAATTCATCCTGAATTAAACACTAGTGCTCTTACTTATCATGTATCAATACTTTCTTGTTATCCTTTAAATCTCTTAGATTAAATCAATTCGAGGTTAGGTTTCTACTATTGGTGATTCTCTTTAAGATAAAGGGTTTTAGACTTTTAGTTCCATCCCAACGGATATTACCCTTACCAAGTTGTGAGATAACCTTTGGTAAAAAAAAAGGGCCTATATCATTTTTAGACTTTACATAGGCATTGGACTAGTTCAACCACATTTTACTTGCCTTAAATATTCTTGTCTTAGACTTACAAGTCTACACTCACATCCTACTTCACTTGTGTACTCTATGAATGGTGGCTTCACCATTCCATTACAAGGAAATGGTTCACAAATAATTGTCCATGACACTTTGTCCAAACGTTGGCCATTTCTTATATTGGAGAATCTTGTCAAGGACTCAAAGTTGTGATCAATTGTAAGGCGTTAAAGCATTTAATGGGGGATGGCAGTAGATTCTCATGTGGCATGATTATTAGCATTGTGATCGTCCTTTGTATCCTAAATATCGATTTGGGGTGATGTATATAATGCTACAAGTGATATGAATGCCAAGCTTTCTACTGTCATTTATGAGGAAATATGGAATTGGTAACCAGATAGGTCTAAGGACTTTGTTTCCATTCCCTGAAAAAAGCTGAGTTAGTTTCCATTCTTTGAAGAAAGCTGTGAAAGATGAACGGGGAAGGATTTGAGGATTCTGTTATTTGGTTACCCTCTCAAACAAGTAAATTCTCTTATGCAACCTCATGGGAAGGGCTTAGAACAAAGCATCTTGAAGTGGAATGGAGTAAGGATAGATTGGTAACCAAAAGACTATGGAGGTGGATACATCATGTTTGATAAAAGTATATAGCAAAGAACATCTATTTTTTCAATGCTCCTTTACCTGAAGAATATGGATGAAGTTTATAATTTTGATTGATTACTAGACCTTACTAAAGATGGGATTATCCTTTCCATCAAATGGGACCTCAAGTGTAGGGTCGAAATCTGCTGTAAGGTGAAGAAAACTGTCCAAAATATAGTTCTTTGTTCCAGTTGGGGAATTTCTCAATTTGTATTCCAAGATTGAAGTTGTAAATGAGATTGTTTAGTGCATGTCAGCTCATTTGTTTGTCTTGCAGCTGATGTCCTTTACTTTGTTTTAAGATGTGATATTGTATTTGCATGATTGCTGCTTGTCCCTGGACTTTGTATGTATCCCGATAAGTATGGGAATACAACATGTTTTACAACAAATGATATGTTGTTGTGCATAATAAAAGTGGTGCCAGTAGTAAACCCAGATGAAATTAATGTTACTCTAATATGAACAAGCTATATCAACAAAAGAGAAAAGTTGTATCCATAGAACTCTATTACTCCAGGGTTTCAATAAAATCATTCATTCGTGTGAACAAACATGATTCCAAATTTCATTCAGAAAACATTGAAGGTTCACAAACTGTTTGCTCAAAACCTATACAAATTGGTAATTGACTATTCATGCATTATCTTCAGAGTATCTAATCATTCATCAATAATTGAGATTCAATGTTTAATCACGTAAAAACCAATAGATTCAGAAAATAAAAGCTCTTGATCTTTGCTCTATCACTAGTACAGCAAATGGTTTTAATGTAAAAAAATAAGAACAAAAACCACACTAAATTAGCATAAAAAATTTAGCCCAAAAAAAAGAAGAAGAAACTTTACATAATATAAATGAAGCTAATTGCCCTTTACATTCTATAAAATCCGGTCATCTTCCTTCATCAATAGAAGAAACAGATATAGAATTTCTTGAATATTCCTCAACAAAACTACCGCCTCCAGAAGCCTTGGTAGCAGCAGTAAGTGTGCTACTAGCATTGGTATTAGTTAAAGCAGTACTGGTAGACGTCCAACGTCCACCACGACCTTGAATTCCGGGTTTACCTGGTCTGGGCAATGTAAATGAATCACTCAACAGCATGAGATGAACTGCATTCATGTCAGGCCTTTCTGCAACACTTTGTTGACAACATAACAGCCCAAGCTGGATGCACATAGCTGCCTCATCAGGATTGTACTTGGCAACGGTTGGGTCAATTAATTCCAATGTCATCCCTGCTTGATACAGCATCCATGTCTGCAAAATATAGCAACAAAGATTCAAAGGATTGAATGAATTAACTGAGCATTTTTTCCCCTTTCCCAGTGTGGGCAACAAACACCTCTGCTTTTAGGCCAATCCAAATTGCTAAATATACTTGAAGATCAATATCGATTAATTAGATATAAATTCATGAGAAGGCACTATATAACTACATTATGCAAAAGAAAGCAATTCAGGGAGCACTTTATAACTTGATATGTGAGATAAGGATATATTGGAATTGACGACTCTTACTCAGTCTGTTTCAGTGTAAAATGTTTTCTGTTTTAGTGGAAATTATTTGTTTTTTATTGTTTGGTTGCAACCCGGAAAATGTTTTTAAGTGCTTAATTGCGCCCAAAATTTCAGACAATAATGGCAATTGGGGGGAGAAAAGTGGCAGCGGTGGCAACATATTCAGGTAACCGCTAACAGTGGTGAGGGCAATTGGGTGGTGGCCAATGGTGACAGCAGTGTCTGGCAAATTGGTGCAATAGAACAAGCTAGTGGCTGCCGGCAGGTTGGCAAATAATGGCTGGTGGTTGACAATAAGCAAGCAAGCAGGTGGGTTGAGTGGCAGCTGATGGTTGGCAGTTGGTGGCCACGATAGCCTGCAACAATGACTAACGGGCTATCTACAGCTAGTGGTGATGGGCAATGATGGTCAGGTGGGTGGGTGACAACAACCTTTGGCAATGGACGATGAGATGGTAGTGGACTAGTGCCAGCATAGAGGATTGAAAGGGATAAGCGTGGTGGGGATAAAGCCAAGGCCTTTTTTAGAAAGCGGTTGACACTTTTAAAAGCATAAATCGTTTTTTGCCATTTTTGTGTAATTTTCCATTGCCCAACGAAAAGTATTACATTGATTGACATTTTAATCACACCAAACACTGGAGAAAATATTTTCCAAAAACCATTTTATGCCGAAACAAATAAGGCCTTAACACTCCACAATTTGTTCATAGATACCATCAAATTGGTTAAATGGAAAAAAATATGAATTTTAAATTACTCCTAGTTGAATTTGAGAAAACTAGCTAAAAACCAATACTTATCAAAGATAGAAAAAGGGGGGGGGGGGGGGGGGGGTGTTGATTAACTAGATCAATCCATCTTCTTAGGCATGGCAAATTACTCATTGAAATGGAGATTCTACTACAAGGCAGGAGAAGCAATTGTCAAAGGTGATTCATTGCCTAAGAGTCTTTAGGCAATACCAATTCGAATGAGGTTTGCTGTAAATGTGAAAGGCCTCATTGAGGGTGGTTTGTGTGTGTGTGTATTTTGTCAGGGAACTTAATAGAGAAAGGTTAAAGAAGAATTATAGTAAAGAAGTAGCATGTTTGGGAGGTACAAATGCTAGAAAATATTCAGTAATGATGCTAATATTTGCATTAATCCTCAATTATCTGGAACAGAAGGTTACCCTAACAAAAAAGAACATTTAATTAGATTTTTTTTTCTTCCCGATTAGATGTATCTTCAATTTATTGGAGTATGTTGCAAATATATGGGTTTCGATTCTCTGATTCTCAAAGGATGATAAGACAAGAATATAACAACAATGACTCAATCAGTTAATGCAAATTTCGTTGTATATAAATCTTTTAGGCTAGCATTCAGAGAGATGAGCATTACATGTGGCAACCATCATTCATTACAAGATTTAGGTTTCAGATAAAGTAACTTACGTAGTTCAAGAGATCTTGTTTCTCTGAACTAAGCTTTGTGTCATAGTTCTTTCTCCCACTAACAATCTCTAACACCAAAACTCCATAACTGAAAACATCTGTCTTCACAGACAAATATCCATGCATTGCATATTCAGGGGCCATGTAACCACTGCATTCAACAACATATATATTTTTTTTATCATTTTCTTAGCTACTAACCCAAACAACAGTTCTTAAGATAGACTAATATCACTTGAAGCAGTGAAAACAACTAATTAAGAACAAACACAAATAGGTGAAGTTGACGAAATTTAAGAAACCACTCACTGAGTACCAGATATCCTAAACGTATTTACATGGGTGTCATCCTCAGGAATGAGCCTCGCCAAGCCAAAATCTGAAATTTTTGGATTCAAATGCTCGTCCAGCAATATGTTACTTGCTTTGATGTCTCTATGAATGATTCTTAATGGGGCCTCTTCATGTAGGTATTGAAGGCCTCGCGTAATGCCTGTTACTATTCGAAATCTTGTTGGCCAATCCAGGGATGTAGACTTCTCTTTATCTGAAAAAATTAAAATCCCACCCCCATGAGAAGCTATTTCATGCATACTATATACACATCCTTCCTATCAAAATGTGTGAGTCTCATAGCTGTAGATGCATAAAAAAAATTATTGCTCCTCCACTCCCCAAAACACACAAACACTAACAAAACCATCCTATTCATGATAGTTTTATCAAATAATGGGATTAAAATCTTCTAGAGTTCTTAATATAACTCCATCACGGAGTTCCTAAATCCTGTTTATTCATTTTAAAATGATTGGCTTACTATACCGAGTCATCAACATTTGAAAAAAAAAATGACAATTACAATTTTGGCATCTATTTAAATTAATGTTGATGTAGCAAAGTCTAGTACTCATTTCAAAATGAATTGATAAGATTTTTGGAATTCCATGTTGAAGTTGCCCTAAAAATCTAGAGTATCCTTATTCTAAATAAGGTGACCAATATTCAATCTATACAAAAATTCGACAGCAACATATATAAAGCACCCAATAGCTAAGAAGCTTGTAACTCAATAAAACTGTGGCTATTGTCTGGTCTCCAGTATACGGATAACAAATGCCCCTCCCCCACTTGTTATAAGTTATAACAATTAATCATACCCAATGCACAAAACTCCCGCAACCTATCACTCTTTGGTGGAAGGCACTTGCCATCACCATCACACGAAGGCTCGACCTCTATATAACTTATAGCAATTAAATTATAAACAATAATAATGATAATAAGATGAAAATTTTTACCAAATAGAAAGTAATCGAGGCTTTTGTTAGGCAGGTATTCATAAATAAGCATTTTCTCAGGCCCTTCAGCACAACATCCATATAATGTGACCAAATTCTTGTGCTGAAGTTTGAGCAACAGTTTCAACTCATTAGTGAATTCTCTCCTCCCTTGTCTTGATTCTACTGATAGCTTCTTCACTGCTACTTCTTGCCCATTTGGCATCAATCCCTGTATATCAGTTTCCATAATCACCATTAACCAACTAAAAACAGTCCCAAAAATTAACACAACATTAATTAATATTAATATAAAAAGCTGAAACTTTTTTTATAGGTATATAAATTATATTTTAATTGCATTAAACTTTTTTTTTAATTGTCCAATTATACTCTTATTTTATTTTATTTTATTTTTATTCTGATTCTACTATACATGAAAATTCTACTATAAAATATTATTAATGTAAGTAAGAACTCATACAAATATCTGAAATTTTCGGGGGATAATTTCATAATTTTCTTTAATTTTTTATAATTTAAAAAAGAAAAAGAAAAAAAGTTTATGATACCTTGTAGACGGGACCAAAGCCACCGTGACCGAGCTTATTGAGCTCGGAGAAGAAATTGGTGGCGATTTGGAGAGCGCGGAGCTCGAAGAAGATGTCAAAGGAGTCGACAGCACGTTTTCTCTCTCTACCTGTTCTTGAAGCATCCGATACATCTCAGAAATAAACTAACAGGGTCTAGAGTGCATGAATCCTCCAAATTATCCAACACACACACACACACACACACACACACATATATTGAGTAGAATTAAACCATCAATATAAAATTTCTACCACAATTGTTAGAGCTCTAATTCTATTAATAATATAAAACTATCCCAACAATAATGATAATAAAATCTTCAAACCTAATGGGTGTTCCAACAAATTTTGTATTACCACAGGTTCCAAATCTCTTGTGAACTTTTGTTACATCAATAATTTATCAAAATAAAAGATCCTCAACAAAAACAATTACAATTTCTCCAACATATAGTCAAAGCTCAACAGTAAAGTTCCAATATTAACCCAAATTGCAAAGTCATTACCTGAGAATTCTCTAACCCACGATTGCCTCAAGAATTGCCTCAATAATCTGAAAGGATCTGAAGAGAGGGGGGGGGGGGGGGGGGGGGGGGTGTTTGTGAGATACTCAGTAAGTAGGACTTGCTATGCAAAATGGTTAACAAGGTGCGTTCCCTTGCTAATGAACTTCCTATTTGAAGCTACAACGGTAAACTCCCTTGCAAAGGAGCTACTAAGGTACATTGTTCCCTCTTTAGCTTGTTTGTGTTGTTTATTAGAGGAGGGAGGTTTAAATTTGGGAACGAGAATTTACCTCTGAAGCTTGTTGTTTGGATTGTGCGTCTTGTAGGCCTTGCTGATGCTGGTATGGAAGGATCAGTTAGATTTATATCATCATTTTCGGAAACACTGTCTGTTTGAGACTTGGCTGGTGGGAAGAATGACACTATGGAATTAGAGAATCGTGCTTCTACTGCTTCATCAAATCCTAAACAACTATCATTTGTTTCCGTCTCAGACATGGTGGGTGGGAAGAGCAATGAAATGGATAGACTTGTTGGTTCATTAGCCCGTATGGAAGGATTTGGATATATTATTTCATAATAATTTTCGGAAACACTAGACCTTGCTGGTGAGAAGAATGACGCTATGGAATTGGGACAGTAAGAGAATATTGGAGGTATTTCGTTGGATTCAGAACTACCATCAGTGTCAGACTTGTTAGCTGGAAAGAGTGCTGGAATGGAAACTGACTCTACTAATGTTTCACTTCTTTCTTCACTATCTGTTGGACTACCAGAGTCTGAGTTGTTGTCGCCAAAAAAACCTGCAACCAAACATTAAAAATAAAGATGGTAAAAATTTCAATGAATCATATAGTATTCCGTCACTAAAATTTTCTTGTCTAACTAAAAATTCATTGAATCTTAATTACCTAGATCAACTTGGTGCTTCTGCATACCGACCTTGGACAAATAATTCTGGGAGATTGACATAACTGAGAGAGAGAGAGAATTGCATTTCAAAATGGTGCGTTGGTAGTAATAATTTATAAGAATTTGGAAGTTTTAAAAAGAATTCAGCGAAAATACTGAAATTTGACATTTCCAAGTGAGGGTGCTTTCCAAGAAGAAATAAACGAAAGAAGAGGATGTTTCCCCTCTATTACAAATTTTTTTTTTTTTTTTTTTACTTAATAAAAGTTTCTACCTATTTTTGCCTCAAAAAAAAAAAAAAAAAAAAAAAAAAAAAAAAAGGGGGGGGGGGGGGGGGGGGGACAATTGCCATCAAAAGTTGGTGGAGTCGATGGTGACATAGATATTATGACGAGGTGGTGGTGAAAATTTGATGATTCCATCAGAAGAAGGAGAAGAGAAGGGCATAACGGATATGGGATATAACTTGTGATATAATTGACAATGTGGAGGCATTTTAAATTGCTCTCATTCTTTCAAGCAGAACAAATAAAAATATAATTTTCAATTTATATATATATATATATATATTTTTGCAATTTATCATTTCGTAGTTTTTTGTCAAGAAACAAAGTAATAAGCATTCAGCTGAATTTCTTGTACAGTTTCAGATACCAAAATTTTCTTGTCTAACTCAAAGTTCTTTGAAACTTACTTAGATCAACTTGGGGCTTCCACATGACACCAATCTACGACAAAATATTCTGCGAAATTGAATTGAGAGGAAGAAAGAGTTGCGTATAAAAATGGTATTTTATAATGGGTGATGCTAATGAGTGTATTTTATAATTTATAGTAAGAATTTGGAAATTCAAGGATTGAATTCAGTGAAGATACAGTTTCCGCGTGAGAGTCCTTTCCAAGAAGAAACAAAATATAAGACAAAAGAGGAAGTTTCCTGCGCTGACAGTTTTTACTAGGGACAAAAATTGTGTTTTGTAGCTTTATTTGTGAGTCAAAACGTGACTTTGACTAATTTAAATGCTGAGAGCATTCACATTTACATCTTGCAACAACTCAATTGTTAGCAATTTTAAGGAGGTGAAAGTTCTTTAGTGAAATGTCCACAAAATAGTGGACAAATGACATGATCAAGGATGGGCCAGGAAGGCTGAGAAGGGGCAATTGACCCCCGACTCCTCTAAAAGTTTCTCCACTCTACCTGAAATAGAAAAAAACAAAGCACACTTCACATCCGCACTAACAACTACAAACAATCACTGGAAAATAAAAGGCAACAAAACAATTATTGACACCATTGATAGCATATCTCTTTGATTTTTATTTTGATCTATTTACCTTTTACCCTTCTTACTAAGTAATTGTTTTATTTTTTTATTAATACTAATTAAAATTTTCAAATTAATTGCATTTTTAATACTATCTTTTAATTTTACCCCTCCTTAACTTAAACTCTGACTTCGCCATTGGACGTGATCCACCACAAGAAATGTATAATTTCTCAGGGCCTTTACATCAGATGGGTTTTTCTGTTCATACCATAGATTGACTTTAATGGCTTGGGTAACTCACATGCTGGTCCAAGGAATCCGGCTTAGTCAATTTGTATATGCAGTCTCTAAAATGTGGATAGAGGAATTACAGTGTTGTTTCTAGCTGCTTTGACTGCTGATTTATCTGTTTTCCAGAAAGTTATCCATAAATTTTTAACTTTTTAACCAAAAATTCTCCATGTTTTCCCATTTTCTAATGATTTAATTTTCTGCCATTTCTTATTTTCCACCAACTTTCGGTAGCTTTTCAAGGCCCCTCTGAACCTCGGGTTTGTGCAAATAAGGTATTATCAGAAAGCTTACAAGATCATCTTTACAACGGTACCAAAGTTGCATCAATTAGATGTCCAAATTAAAATTATTGACCATTTAGAAAGAACTATGTATTTATGATGATTAAATGCTATATATATATATATATATTAATAGCAAAGCTCATAGAAAATTCAATTAAATTTTAATTGGATTCTTAATTTTGTGTTATATGTCCCATTTAATTTTTAATTTTGTGCCAAGTAAATTATTAAGTGTAAAAATCAAAGAATCCAAATTCAATTAAATTCTAAATTGGATTTTAATTGGGGTCCAATTTTCCTCCACATGTCTACCAAAGTTTTTAATTTTTGCAACAAGTGAATAATTAGGTGCAAAAACCGAAGAGTTCAAAATCAATTATATTATAAATCACACACACACACATATAATATGAGAAACCATTACATATTTTAGAAATATATGGTTTTAAAAAAAGTTTAAGCTAATATCATATATAATTTGAACATCTTAAAAAAAAGTGTAAATTGAATTGTATTGTAACGATCCCATCTCACTTGTGTAGATATTGTCCACTTTGGGGCTTTATATCCCTCACAGTTTTGTTCTCCCCACACAGCAGTGGGGGAAAAGGCCTCTACACATTAAAGGGAGGTCATTCCTTATTAGCACATTTTCATATGCTTTCCTAGGCGATGTGGGATTTCATGGAATGCAAGACCTCTTTTGGGTCACTACAATCCACCCCCCTTACGGGCACACGCGTCCTCGTATATATGTGGGCCCCACACTTTTGGCTAGGACATGGCTCTGATACCATCTGTAATGACTTCATCCCACCTGTATAGATATTGTCCACTTTGGGGCCTCGTACGCCTTACAGTTTTGTTCTCCCCACACAGCAGTGGGGGAAAAGGTTTCTACACATTAAAGAGAGGTCATTCTTTATAAGTACATTCTCATATGCTTTCCTAGGCGATGTGAGATTCTATATAATGCAAGACCCCCTTTGGGTCACTACACGTATAATTGTAATTTAAAAAAGAAAAAGAAAAATTGTACTCATGCATATACAACAATGTTACACATTAGTGGAAAAATAAAATACTAGTTAAAAGGTTTAATTTGTTATAACAAAACTGAAGTGCAGTTATTTATTTATTCAAATATAAAATTTAAGGATGAAATTGACACTCACTTTAAACTCAAAGGTGACATTTGTATAAACCCCCTTATTTATTTATTTGATGAAATAAACCTTCTTATTTGAACCGGAGTAAACCTCAAAAATTGGCTACAAGAATGCTAGAGAAGCTATAGCTTGTGTTCTAGAGATGGTCTATTGGTCTCTAATATCTAATTTCAAATGAGTAGATGGGTCATTCAATACTACGAATATGTTCCCCTTCTGGTTAAAAAAAAAGAAAAAAGATTAAAGATAAAAGATAAAAGTTCCATCATGGTCTGACAAGATATGTAAACAATTTCGTTGGGTGTTCCCATGGCAATACGGCCTTGAATTTCCTTCATGATTATTTTTCTGAGGCCTAGAATTAAAACTTAATTTCCTCGTTTGATGAATAGCATGATCATGCTACAAATACCAACAAGCAAATAGCAGAGAATTGGCTTGACTAAAAACCCTGATATGCAAATTTTTAATAACAACTAAAACCCTGAAATATTCCCAAACAAACACAGCCCAAAAAACGCTGCATGACATCCAAAAACTGTGAAACTTGCCATTATTTTTAAGCAGACAATAATTCTCTCTACTTTTCTTCTTTGTTGACCTTCTCACATATGGGTTTCTACCTAATGTTTCTCTTCTCAGAGTAGCAATATAAAGGTCATTCGCGTCGTCTTTCAGCTGCAATTCTCCAAGGTATTCTGCCAATCCTCTCGATTTACTTTCCCCATCATCTGATTGATTCACAATTTCAAGTTCAAACAGTCATGATGTGTTATAGGAATTTGACCACGCCTAATCATTGTTGTTTAGGTTAACGAATGTTAACCTAATCATTAAGTGAACACTCTTCAGGATCTTGATCCACCCATGCATCCAAGACTCTTTGTAGGCTATTTACAATCTCAGTCATTGAGAGACAATCTGGACCATTTAGACTTACACAATCCAAAGCTAGGGACCCAACATGTGCCACAGCCTTTCTTTCAACGTGGCAATTTAATTTATATCAATTGCTTTGTGCAATGTAAGATGACGTGTGTACTCGGGGTCCATGTAATCCAAGGCGCCCATCTCTGCCAGATTAGAAAAATGCTCCATCTCGTCTACCACGAAGTGCTTCACAAAATGGCCGATTTTAGACACCTTAGCAGTCGACACTGCATCTAGCAATATATTAGACGACTTGATATTGCGGTGTACGTATGATTGGTGTTACTGCATGCACGTGTAGGTACTCAATGCCTTTTGCTGCATCCGGGTGGCCCATGATGACACATTAGAGGACTACTTGGAAGCTTATGAAGATGGTCATGAAGGCTACCATTTTTCATGTACTCGTAGACCCATATGGGCTTGATACTATCCTCACAAAATCCCAATAAGCAAACAAGATTATTGTGACTATGGCGAGACAAAGCTTTCAAGTTAATTTCGCACGCACAGGCACCGTTCTCGCACTTAATAGCCACTTCTTGGCCATCATCTGCATGGTGGAATGAGAAAAAGCTACCTGTTCCAATCTTGTGATCATTTGAGAAATTGTTAGTTGCTTCAAATAGCATTTTGAAAGGAAATTCTTTCTGAACTTCAAATTTAATCAATACTTCGAATCCTGTCTTAAGGATTGTGAGTCTAGGTCTTTTGGAACTATTTGTTAGTGGCTTGGTTGCGGAGAAGAATGATAGTACGAAATGAGAGAATTTTGGAGGTGTTCTATTAGATTTTGAACTATTATTGCTCTTCAGCCTTGTTGATATAGAAGGATTAGTAATTGGACACTGGACGTTACATTGGACCCCAATCAAATGCCACTGTGAATTAAATTGGTAGGATCCGTTGTTACACATTAATTTAATATTAATTATTATATTCCTTTTTTTTTTTTTTTGAGAAACAATGATTATATTCTATAATTACCAAAACACCCGGTGTACAACCTACTTGCCAAAGTTTTCATTCAATACTCTCATGCACATGGGAGAATAGCCGAGAATAGCCTAATTAAGTGATCATTTTAGGACTTTTTCAAAAAAAAAAGGGAAAAGTGATCATTTTAGGATATATTTCATGCCCGTGTCGCTTTACAGAACATTGGATAAGAGAATAGCCAATAAGTTATCGGTTTAGGACACGTGTCATTTCCATGTCGCTTTATAGAGCACTAGAGTCAAGCAAAACTCTCTAGTTTATTACTATAATTGGTGTAAATAGAAAATATATCCAATATTTCGAATGCATGCAACATCACATTAATGTTGTTGATCAGGAAAATTCTAACTCAAAGTATTTTACTCACTTTACCAATTGAGTTAAATAAGAACTCACAAATTGACAATGTATCTTGAATATAGAATCCATGTTTAAGTGAAGGATGTATAAGTACATTGAATATATAAAATAATTTTTCTTTTAGGCCTACATGTAGGACTTATTCTTATATGAGATGAAATATAATAATACACCAAATTACAAACTGAAGTGATGTTTAATGCTATGGATACTAAAAATTCTATTGTACATGATAATGTGTCAATGTTTTAAAGACAACATAGGAAAAAGAGGGAGAGGGGGGGGGGGGGGGGGATATACAATTTAAATATAAGGTGTAGCAAATTAATCTATAAGAGTATAATTTTTGAAGTAATGAATTAAATTTAATGTTTCAAAAAGTGACAAGTTAAATCTTAACTCATTTAAGTATAACCACATTGTGTTTGAAGTTTAATTAAAATAGACTATGCATTTTTATTTATTATCTTTTTTCAAGTCTCAAGATTTAATTTTTTTACTTTTAGAACTATAGAGGTGTGTTACTTTTAGAACTTAAATCCAAATTGTTTGAGGTGTGTTGCTGACTTACTGTTAGATCCATATGATTTCTTTCCCATACAATTCCTGTCCCAGAAACATGTATGTACACATGGAGTTTATCCAGTAAAGAATACAGAGCAAAGGAGGGAGGTATATCTTTTGTTTCTAATGAACAAGTTGTTGGTGGTTTGTAATTAAACTTCATTTATGATTTCTCCATAAGTAAACTAGTTATGTATTGGATTTGGTTTGTTTGGTTATTCAATTGGTATTCTATTTCTATCTATTGAGACTGTCAAGTCACATAAGAATAATTGAGAGGAGAAATATGAACTTGGAAATTTACAATTTAGCTATAAAACTCTTTACAATTCATGTATATATTTAGTCATAAAGAATAATGAAATTCTTAATACTCTTTAGTCTTTGCTACCACCATATCATGAATCATGAATAAGTTTGATCTTTGTAAATCAGTATTAGGCCACACAAGTTTATCACATTGCTATCGTTTATATAAAAACCAAAAAAAGGTTCATCATACTGTACAATTTTAGGGTCATGTTTTCTAGGAGCAAATCAACTTAACATCACATTAAACACTAATTTTAACATGAGATATTAATACTTTGTAAAGGGAAATAATTTGATGTTATAATTTTACAGGGTCAAGGCGTAACCAATTATTTTATTTTTCCATGACAATGATATGTGAACCAATCTTTATATATATATATATATATTTGATTAATAAGTTTTTGGCAAGGTGAATGGGGAACAAGAGATTCAAAGTAATGACTTCTATTTCATAATACGTGATCTTCAATCAATTTTGCCATCTCTTGAGAGTGAAATTGTGAAAATTATTATGTATTTATCGTAATTATTGCAAAAACAACTACAAGTATACAACCTATATATTCAATAATATATTATAATTATTTTAAAAATTCCTGTAAATAAATGGCTTTTATGATCCAATCATAGGGAGGATCGAATAAAGTTTTTTTGGCAATGTGTTTTTGTGGACGCAATAAACTCTTCTTCTTCTTCTTCTTCTTTTATTATTATTATTATTTTTTTGTTTGTAACTCATATTTTTTAATGTGTACCCAATTTGCAGTTTTTAAGAGGGCTTGGCTTACTTTCAATGCTTTTTAAATTGAACTTGTCATTTTGTTTCAAATATACAATGGCAAGTGGTAATGAGTTTTAATCCCCACTTTTTATTTAGTTAGTGGGTGATATGACAATCTTTCATTAAAACAAAAGGAGATTCCTTTTTAAAAAAAAATGATTGGAGATAAGCCAAATCTTTTTAAGAAAACTTTAGAGGTGGAGCTGAGCATGGAAAAGAAATTAGATTCTCACATATTGTTGTTTGGATCAAGATGTCATCTTTGAAATATTAGCAAGAGCATTGGATGAAAGCCTTATCCTAGGGGTTTGCAAAAGTTGGTTTAGAATGATTTGTGATTCAAACTTTGTCAAGGTCCATAATGTAATGATATACAAATATCTAAGTGGGTATTCATCATTGAAAAAAAAAATTCAAGGTCTGAATACTTTGCTTTTAATGTAAACAATGGCAATTTGATAGTAAAATATTACAACACTCTTGCTGCACAATTGTTGATATTGAAGATGTCTATGATGGGCTAATACTTCCCAAATCTATATCTGGCAATGATATCCATGTCTGTAATAGTAGCACTGGCTAAATGACTAATGAGTTCAAAGAGCTACTATTCACTAGTATATAATGTGTCCTTCCAAAAGTACAAGGCAGTTTGCTTAAGAATATGTTCAAGCATCATATATGTGTTATGGATAGTAATGATGATGAAGTAAATGAAAATGCTGCTTGGAAGCGATTCAGCTGTTCTTTACATGTAATCTTTCCTAGTTATTCCATAACTTGTTTTGATAATGTCTATAATGGGGCTTTGAATTGGATTGCAAAAAGTATTGAAGAAAGTGATAAAGATAAAACAATAGACATATAAGTGTGAAGCTTAGAGAAGGAATTGAGTTGCCATGCAAACCCAACATATGCTACATGGAAATGTTAAATTGCAAGTTATTAACTTTCAATGGAGTTCTTTGTTATGCTACTCAAGCTTCCCGAGATGAATTTGATTTTTGGCTCTTGAGGGATTGGATTAAACCTATTTGGATCGAGAAATTTTGAAGTGTTAATTAGTAATGATTTTTTACTTCTTGTGATATACCAAAGTGACAAGTCCTGTCCAATAGAAATCATGATACTACATTGCCACAAGTTGTTTATTTACAATGTGAAGAGCCAAGAGTTGAGGAGCAATTTAGTTAAAGAATAAGGATCAATAGGGATGCGCATCCTCTCTTCCTCATTTTTCTAGGTTCACTTTTATCAATAGATCATGTTTGTTGGAACTAATAGTAATATTATTAAGCTCGCTCTTAGTTCTTTTATGATTCATTTGGATAGATGCCTTTAAGAGAAAATTTTGAATTTCAATTTGTAGTTTAAGTAACTTGTAGAGTATGGAGGTTTTTTTTTTTTTTTTTTTTAAGTATTTTTTTTTTATTAATGAACTTTTTGGATGGATATAAGTTTTATAAATACTAGTTGCAAACTCATGTGATGCACAGGGAAAAATGTAATATAATTATTTTATATAAGAATATAATGTAAAATTTGTAAATTAAATAGTGCGCATGTTATTTAAAAGTATTTTTTATTTTATAATTTTTATGTAATGGAACATATAATTTATTTTGTATTCAATAACAATATATAGTAATATATATATATATATGAAAAACATAATTTAATAAAAATATTTATATTATAATATTATAATATTGTTTTATATAGTTGGAGAAGATGTTTTTAAAAGGAATTTTTCAAAAATATTACACAATCGGTTGATTAATTTTTTGAACATATCCAAAAATGTTATAAGAATTGTACATCACCATTCCATGAAACACATGTAAAATGTTACATTAATCTAAATATAAGTATAATACCTAAATTATTGTAACTTGAATTTTAAGGCAACCTTATGAATATCTGTCATTTTTATTGCTTTTATGGACTCATATCTCTAAGTTTTAATGTCTATTTTGTTTGTATTTTTTATCCCAAAACTAAAGAGTTAGCCCAAATAGAATAAAATTTCATACTTTTCAACCCAAAAATGAAGGGAAATTTTTTATTTTTTTATTTTTGAGCCCAAAACTGAAAATGAAACCTACCAAAAAAAAAAAAAAAAAACATCAATTTAAGTCGTAATTAGTCCAAAATTGACCGAAGTGGACTGGAGATACTAAACTGGACCAAATGGATTGAAGTATACTGAATGGATTTAGATGCTATGCATATGTGGTTTAACAAAAGTGTCGCAACAATAAATGACATACTTAAGCTTTTAGATATCATATAAAAATACAAATTTAGAATTTAAAATAAATAGTTGTTGTAAGGACACATTTCGTAATGGACCCTAGACAATAAAATTTGTAGAGCATGGGTAAAAAGGCAAGGCACTAACAAAGCAATGAATGGTTAATATCAAAATTCCTAGGAATTTTGATAAAGGCAAAGAGTTTTTCGAGGATCTTCGTAATGATTTTCATTAAGTATCGGTGAAGATCTTGGTTAAGTGTTTATGAGGATTTCCTCGTCCTCGGCTCAGTTCGAGGACTCTGTTCCTTCAAGCTGGCCAAAAATCAGGGTTTCTTGCATGCCCGCTCGTTAATGGGAATACTCTTGGTTATATAGCCTCGTTTTAGCTAATCTTAGCCATCTATTTGTCGGTTATCTGAACTCTCTGCATAAGGGTCCGTCCCATCATCTGCTTTTGCAGGTTTTATGTTAGTTTTCAACCGTCTTAGCAGACTTTAAAAGTTGAAGTGACTAAGGCATCTGGGTTTGTTAGTCACTTCATCATTAAAGCGGCCAGAATGTTGGTGGAATACATTTTAATGGGTGAGGGATATTTTCTCCTCATTAACGTCAGTTCGCCGAGGACATGGGCGTCTTCGACGAGGCCCTTTGAGGATCTGGGCCTTTCCTTTCTATCTTCAGCCTCTGAATTCTCCTCGGCGCGGGCCTTGGGCCGGCTATGGAGTGGGTCTTAGATGTTAACATTTAGGGCCCCACAATAACCCCTCAGAATTCTGCTGCCCGTCCCCTTGGGTGGGGAGGAGGATTTTGACTTTCCCGGCATATTTTCGTGCCCTGTTGAGCGTTACCTCTCCGTTAGTGTTATCGTTATTTCAGCGGCTTTTGTAATTTTTCTTTTGGCACTTAGTTTCTTGTGATTTTCGTCGCTAGTAGGGCTCGTTACTTAGCATAAAAAGGGGTAGGCGTAGCCGTAGATTTGGGTTCGTGGTCAATACAAAGACCCTGGTTCTGCCCTGCGCTTATATCGCCCTATAGTAACTAGTTTTCGTATAGGTTTGGGTCCGAAGACCATACAAGACCTTAGCTTTTCTAGCACTCAGTATTTAGTGGAGTGGTCCTCCCGTCGGCCTGAGCCTTTGGACCGTGCAGTGCACAAAATTTGTCTAACACTTAATTTTCTCGTCTGAAGTATCTGGTTTCACCAGAGGCTTGAGTCCGAGGACCATGCAATGCCTTGGTTCTGTAACACTTAATTTTCTCATCTGAAGTCGCTGTTTTTCCCAGAAGCTGGTGTCCGAGGACCATCCAATGCCTTGGTTCTGTCTAGTACCTAGTTTTCTTATTTTAAGTTTGTTAGTTTCCCCAGAGGCTGGTGTCTAAGGACCATACAATGCCTAGGTTCTGTCTAACACTTAATTTTCTCATTCGAAGTCGCTGGTTTCCCCAGAGGCTGGTGTTCGAGGACCATCCAATGCCTTGGTTCTGTTCAGTACTTAGTTTTCTTATTTTAAGTTTGTTAGTTTCCCCAGAGGCTGGTGTCCGAGGACCACACAATGCCTAGGTTCTGTCTAACACTTAATTTTCTCATTTTAAGTTTGTTAGTTTCCCCAGAGGCTGGTGTCCAAGGACTATACAATGCCTAGGTTCTGTCTAACACTTAATTTGACTTTTTAAGTGGTTAGTTTTCCCAGAGGCTTGAGTCCGAAGACCATGCAATGCCTAGGTTCTGTCTAACTTTTCATTCACAGTCCGAAGTAGCTGGTTTCCCCAGAGGCTTGAGTCCGAGGACCATGCAATGCCTAGGTTCTGTCCAGTACCCAGTTCTTTGACTTTTTAAGTGGTTAGTTTCCCCAGAGGCTTGAGTCCGAAGACCATGCAATGCCTAGGTTCTGTCCAATACCTAGTTCTCTCATTCATTTACTAGCTTATCTATTTATCCGTAGCCATTTAATTTTACATTGCTACAATCTATAATAAACATTAAATGAATACACTTTTCGAGCAAAATAATCACAAACGCAATGCTGGAGTTGGAGCACGAGAAGACTTTACCCTGTTCTGCCTCTTCGTTTGACGTGACTCTTTTGATTACGAGGCGTTTCTTAGGTCGACTGAGTAACGCGTTTTGACGCTTCGGTGCCTTCGCATTAATGAGGCGCCTTATCATTAATGTCAACCGTGGACTCACGAGGATCTAATGGTGGATAAGCCCCCTGGGAATTTGGGCGGAATTATTGCCTCCGGAAATCTCTCCTTTGGAATTAATGTGGATTGGCTCTCACCAACTTTTCGCCCTCTATAAAAGGCGTTCTTGGGGCCACCTTTTCCTTCACACTTGACAAATATCCTTCAAAAACTTCCCCCAATAATATTGTCCAGAGGTTCTGCAAGAAATAACAGTTTGAGCCCCTTCCAATGAATTGGCCCTTGGAAAGGGCGTTCCTGAGGATGCTGAGCCCCTGTCAGGAGCCGAGGATGGCACTCCGACCCTAGACGTCACGTTGGGGTTGGGGTAGGAGAGGTCTGAAGATTCTCCTTCTTTTCAACCTAATCAGAGGTGGAGCCCTCCCCGCCGTTTGGAGAAGGATTCGGAAAGAACGTAACCTCCTTCCCTTGGGTATGGGCCGCTGACCCTCCAAGCCGGCAACGATGGGGGTGGGAGGGAAATCAGGTGGAACCCAGAAGTGGAGCCGTCCTGTGCCGCGGCCTCTTCCGCCTTCCACGTTGCCTTTCTTCCCTCTTTTCCCTTTTATCTCTTCTATTTCCTCTTCTCTTGCTTCACCTTTTTCTATCTTTTGTTCCTCTGCCAGCTTAGCTAAGCGTCTGTCTTTGTAGTTAGCTTTAGAACAAGCCCCACGGGCATCACTTGTAAGAGATGTAACTTTTTCTTCATATATTAATAAAGAAGTAGACTTGTTTTGTATCTTTTTTACTTTTCGCATACTCTTGTTCTTGTGATTGCTGACTTTTGAATGAATGTTGTTGCTATAGATTGTACTGTTTTGGTGTTTTATTTTTGAAAGCATTGCTCTTGATTTCTTTACACCGACCACCGTACTTGCTAGCGCACAAATCCCTTCCCCACAGACGGCGCTAATTGTAAGGACACATTTCGTAATGGACCATAGACAATAAAATTTGTAGAGCATGGGTAAAAAGGCAAGGCACTAACAAAGCAATGAATGGTTAATATCAAAATTCCTAGGAATTTTGATAAAGGCAAAGAGTTTTTCGAGGATCTTCGTAATGATTTTCATTAAGTATCGGTGAAGATCTTGGTTAAGTGTTTATGAGGATTTCCTCATCCTCGGCTCAATCCGAGGACTCTGTTCCTTCAAGCTGGCCAAAAATCAAGGTTTCTTGCATGCCCGCTCGTTAATGGGAATACTCTTGGTTATATAACCTCGTTTTAGCTAATCATAGCCGTCCATTTATCGGTTATCTGAACTCTCTGCATAAGGGTCCATCCCATCATCTGCTTTTGCAGGTTTTATGTTAGTTCTCAGCCGTCTTAGCAGACTTTAAAAGTTGAAGTGACTGAGGCATCTGGGTTTGTTAGTCACTTCATCATTAAAGCGGCCAGAATGTTGGTGGAATACATTTTAATGGGTGAGGGATATTTTCCCCTCATTAATGCCGGTTCGCCGAGGACATGGGCATCTTCGGCGAGGCCTTTTGAGGATCTGGGCCTTTCCTTTCTATCTTCAGCCTCTGCATTCTCCTCAGCGCGGGCCTTGGGCCGGCTATGGAGTGGGTCTTGGATGTTAACATTTAGGGCCCCACAGTTGTATAATGACATTTTAAATCCATAATATCACAACTCACAAGTGCTTTTGCTTGAAAAAAATTTTCTAGGTTAATCTTTTTAGGTTTGGGAGGGACCTTCTTTGTTTGCTATTCTTGTGTTGGCATGTTAGTAGCTAGAGGTCCCTTTTCTTCTTTTTGTCTTTCCTATTGTACTTCAATTTCTTGTGGCAATGAATCTTTGTTCCCCATCAAAAAAAAAAAAAAAAAAATTCTAAACTCAAATCTTTTATGTGCTGTTGAATTATAGTAGCAATTTAAAAAAAAAAAAAAAAAAAAAATCATCAATTCCAAATGCAACCTCAATTTCAAGGCTATGCTTGCATTCCATGTATTGGGTTCTTTGAATTGTTTAGCCCATTTTATTGCTGATAGCATACAAGAAACACACCTCAATCCGATATAAGAATCCATTAAATAAGACTACTCTGTGATGCTCTTCAATTTAAACACAGGAGCAATGATATCAGATGGGTTTTACTAGTTTATCAACTCAAAATTCAGATGCATGACAGGCACTCAGAAAGAATGAGATTTTGATGTCTCTTTGACAAAAATGAATCATCACCAGAACCAAAAAGGTCCACAAGCACAACACAGCTCCTCAATCCTCCACGTGGTTGTATGAAAAGATTATATAACCATACAAGTATATTTTTCACACTACTGATAAAATGATGCTAATCAAGTTTCTTTTCTTCACTACTTTAATAATTACAAGCTAGAAAATGTAAAAACTCACTAGAATAATTCTTGATATTCAAACTAATGGATCCCAATATATAATATGCAGGCTTCGGGAACAAAACTAATAACTTTGTAACACATCCTTAAGCTGTTAAGCATAACTCACCAGACCTTCTAGATAATTACAATCCTGCTGCTAAATACTCATTCAGTACATACAAGTCACCAGTAAAATAACAATACTCATTGTAACTTACAAAAGATCACATTAATCAAAATTAAAAAATAAAGTGGGAATTGTTGTTTTTTGTCGAAAATTTAGACCCCTTAAACCACAATTAGATTGCGTAGCCTAAATTAATTAGCCAAGTTGTTACTTAGTCAAATTAACAATTCTAGGTTAAAACAATCAAATAATCATATCATGCATGTAAAACATATAAAGCAGCGGAAATAATAAAGAACACAAGATATGATCACCCAAGAAACCACACGGAAAAACCTGGGGAGGATTTTACCCACCGATCCTCAAGGCAAAACGGAATCCACTAAGAAAGAATTGAAGTTCTTACAAAAGGACTTACAAGCTCCCCGCTTGACTTCCTAATGCTACCCACCAGTAGTAATTTCCTGACACGACCACGCGCAGGCTCCGAATCCACGGACTACTTCTTTCTTTGTATTCCTTCAATCAGGTACAAGCTCCTCGCTTGTTTATCTTTAAATTCCAATGGCTGCAACCTTGTTGATCATCAAGATGTAGATAATATATCTTCCTTGAAAACCCTAAGTTTATGTGAAGGAAAACTCCTCAAAGATCTCACAAGAGATTCACATAAACAGCAAATATGAGCAACAAAGACTTAGAGAGGTTTGGGACAAAACCCTAAAAATAAAAGGAGGCACAAGAGGCACTCTAATCTCTCTCCACAAAGTCTCAAAAACGTTCTAGGGTTTTCCTTATATATAGGAGTGTTTTACTTGGACCCCAAGACGTTTAAATAGAGTTTGGGCTGAACTGGAACTCTGCAGAAAAATAAATCTGTACGTGGTTCGATCGATCGAGTCTAATTTTCGATCGATCGAGACTTACAGATTTAGTCCAATAAATTCTGCAATCACTCGATTCCAATTTTACAAATAAACATACTTTGAGCAAGCCTAAACCTAGACTAAATATTTTGATCATGGTTTGCCAACAAAATACAAATTGAAGTTCTAATACATTAATTCCTAATTTCTTAGAACCCAACAATCTCCCCCTTTGGCAATCCGTGACAAAACACATCACAAACATGAAATGCTCAAAGTTACAAATAGCCCAATACAAAGATAATGCTCATAACAACAAATCCAATCTTAACTACTATCCATCAGTTGCAAGTGTAGACAGCAGCCAAATTGAATGCACTTGTATATTCCTGAAACACTCAACAAACGCATAAACGCATGTGTGACAGAAAAACAGTAAATCAACAGATAAATTCTTGACTTCATAAAATACAAAACAAAGACATATATCATGAATAACTCATAAATATAAATCAATGAGCAGTGAACAAGAAACAAAAAATAAAAACAGAAGTAAACTAACTCTCCCCCTAAGTTAGATACAACAAAAAGTTTTTATTTTCTTCCCTTTCAAAAATAATTTCAACTCCCCCTAAACAAGACAAACATGATTCCCATAAATCAATAATTTCTCCCCCTTTTTGTCACGTATTGACAAAGACAACTCATACAAAGAGTAAACAGTCAACATACGCAATAAAGGATAAGAGAAAATAGAGAATCAAGGGGAACACAAAACAATTCAACTCTATAGAAAATAGAGGCAGCTCCCCATATGAACAACACAGGTTAAAAAAAACTTTTCTCCCCTTATAAAAATAGGAAAAACAAAACAAGTTGTGGGAAAAACAATTTTTGGGGAAAAATAAAGGGGTGGGGAACAGCAGCAGCAGCAGCACCAGTAGGATTAGGAACATCCTCACAAACAGGACCAAAGTTAAAAACTAAGGTGAGGATACACATGAAGAAAAAATATTCTCTCTTTCAATAAAATGCAAACATGGCACTATGTGACCCATAAACAATTTGCATGAGTAGAGAAAATATTTGCACATTGATTATTCATCATATCTCTTAAGAAAAATATTTTCTACAGTTCACACGAAAAAAAACATATACTAGAAAGTACATCACTCAAAAATTAATCAATCAATTTTTGATCAAGTTGAGTACCCAATGTAGCAAAGTGTATGCATGCTATGTGTGAAAACAATGAGAGATATGACTGCAAAACTGCAAGATGGATACAGAAATCAATGCAATGCATGTGAATTTTAAACACAAACCAAGGGCAGACTACAAGTTAGCACAAAAACAATATAGAATAAAAATCTATATGATGCATGAACAAAGACAATGCCATGATGCATGTACTAATGCAGTAAAATATTAAGTTCAATTGAGATTAAATTTGACAAAATTGGCCTGAGCAGGGAATTTCTAACAAAAATCCCAAAATTGAAAACCACTTGTTGATGAAAATTTTTAAACAAATTGATGAATTGAGCATCACATAACACAACTCACAGAGTATAATGCTTAATTACATCAAAACAACAAGCCAATTTCATCAATTTCAACTCAATTTCACAAAAGTCCCAATTTGGATCAAGAACAAACCCTTTTTTTTAAAAAAAAACTTCTCAATGATCTTCGATCGATCGAAAATTACATTCGATCGATCGAATGACACAGTCATTTTGAGACAATTGAGAGCACTTTTTCGATCGATCGAAAATCAGAATGGATCGAACGAAATGGGCAGAGGCTCACAAAAATTTTTTAAAAAAAAACACAGGTTTTGAAAATCACCAAGCACTTTTTGAAAACACTCCTCAAAGCATTGAAATAGAAGAAACAAATGCATGAGTATGAGATGGAATGAAATGCTTTTTCAAAAACCCAAAATTTTTAAACCCAATTTTCTCAAAAAAACAAGTTTCAATCATTCTCCCATTGAATTTTCTTAAGCAACAAATATGTTGTGCACAAATCTCAAGATATTTTCAAAATTTTCAAACTTGAAACACATTTTGCATTAAAATCAAAGAACTTTTAATCTTGGATAGCCACAACAAGATCACACACAATATAATGTACCAAGTTTAACAAAGAGTAACTTGTGTAGTGTGTGCAACTAGCAAAAGCTTGAGATACATGTGAGGTGATATGTGAATAGCAATCAAACACAAAGTCTACACAATTCATCACATAGAATTTAAAAGAGACTATCACCTAAAGAGTTACATCCTATAACTCTCACATCTCCTAGAACAAAAGCTTGCAATCATGTAAGTTTCTTGTATTTTTGCCTCTTATTTATATGAATTGGCATTCAGCCTAATAGTACACACCGGTTTGAATTAAGTGAATTGGCATCAAGCCTAATAGTACACACCAGTTTTAATTTAATTGAGGCTACACCTTATGTTCTTTTTGTGCATGTGCTACACTTTCTCGAGCACAAAATCTTATGATATGCACTAAGGTGTTCATGATTGGCTAGTGAACAGTGGTGAGATGGTTATTTATGCCTTTCTCAAAAGGATCAAGTCCGATAGTCAAAAACATATGACTTCATGATTAAGGCAAAGTGATTAAAAACCACACACATCTTTCCCACACAACATGTACTACACAACTCAAACTAGTAAAGTGCAATAAAATAAGCTCATCCAAGCTAAACAAGGTACATAAACATGTTATGTAAAAATAATATGGCCAATCCTTGATTATAAATCCAAGATCTATAATACAAAACAGAAAAATCTTTTTGGTTTTAACAAACGTTATAACCACTTATTGAGATTTTGAAAAAAAAAATTATGACCAAAAACAAAAACACACATTGTGCTAAATGATCAATGCAAATGCAATGCATGACAGTGCTTAACTAAGCTATAGAGGGTACACAAACAAGAAATATCAATTTCTTAATTAACCCATGAGTATATGTACAAACTAGTACATAAAGTCAAAAATAGCTTAGCACATTTATAACACATGCTATTCAAGTTTCACCACAATGTCAAGCATGTTCTAAATCAAGAGAGATTTTAAAACTCATGTAATCCTCAAGAAAAATAAAACAAGACACAAAATAAAATATTTTTGTCTTTTTGAAATTTTTCAATGTTTTTGGAATTTTTTTTTTTAATAAAAAACTAGAAAAAATAAAACAACCAAAAACAAACACAAAACATGTCCACAATTAATTGAAAGAATTAAATCAAGGACAAGTTAGCAACACTCACCTTGGAGAATCTTTTCTCACCCATATAGCACGATTCTTCGGCTTTGTAGGTGAAAATCCATGAGAAGCATAGTGTATTTGAGGAATTACACCAATCTTATGAGAAAGACTAAAATCCTGCAAATTCCTTTCACAAGCCAACAAGCTTAAATTTTTCAAAAGCATATGAAACAATTTATATGGACTTATGGCAGGAGCAATATCATCACATATCCTAGATTGACATACAGAATGCTTAAGTTTCAATTTATGACAATTAGGACGAATGTGACCGGAGACACCACAAAAGTGACAAACAGGAACAAATTTAGGAACATCAGTATTCCTAACAACAAATCTAGTCTCAGATTTCAGTTTTTGTCTCAACAAAAAACAATTTGGTCTAATATGACCAACAACACCACAATGGTGACAGGTAGGCACAAAAACAGATTTGTTATGCTCTCTAACAGTAGGTTTAGACTTAGGTTTAGAAACTTCAGCGTCAACATCAGAACTTTTTCCTTTGTCTAACCTAGCAAAATAAGTCTTTTCTTTATTATTCCTTTTGAAAGGAGGGATATAAACTTTCTCGATTTTAGGCTTAACAGAAACAGAAACACTTCTGCTATCAACAACAGGCTTGGTACTAGTCAAATTTTCAAGTTTAGCTTTAGACTCAGCTAACTCTTGTTCCAAGCTTTTCATCTTCTCATCTTGAGAGGAAATTTGACTTCTCAAAAAATCATTCTTTATATTAGATTCAACTAATCTCACAATCAATTCCTCTTTTTCAAGATTAGCCAATTTTAACTCTTCTTTAAATCTCTTAGTAATTTTCAAAGATTTAGATAATTCCTTACGAAGAGTTTCAAAAGCATCAAAAAAATCAGCAGAAACAATAGTGTCCTTTTATTCAAAACATCACAGGCATCAACAAAATCAGCAGAAGCATGAGTAGAAACATGATTAGAAAGACACTTCAAATTATCCATGACAACAGGGGTCAAGGATCAGCTCTTAGATCAAAAGATCTACAACAGAAGAGCTACCTGCTCTGATACCACTTGTCGAAAATTTAGACCTCTTAAACCACAATTAGATTGCGTAGCCTAAATTAATTAGCCAAGTTGTTACTTAGTCAAATTAACAATTCTAGGTTAAAACAATCAAATAATCATATCATGCATGTAAAACATATAAAGCAGCAGAAATAATAAAGAACACAAGATATGATCACCCAGGAAACCACACGGAAAAACCTGGGGAGGATTTTACCCACCGATCCTCAAGGCAAAACGGAATCCACTAAGAAAGAATTGAAGTTCTTACAAAAGGACTTACAAGCTCCCCGCTTGACTTCCTAATACTACCCACCAGTAGTAACTTCCTGACACGACCACGCGCAGGCTCCGAATCCACGGACTACTTCTTTCTTTGTATTCCTTCAATCAGGTACAAACTCCTCGCTTGTTTATCTTTAAATTCCAATGGCTGCAACCTTGTTGATCATCAAGATGTAGATAATATATCTTCCTTGAAAACCCTAAGTTTATGTGAAGGAAAACTCCTCAAAGATCTCACAAGAGATTCACATAAACAGCAAATATGAGCAACAAAGACTTAGAGAGGTTTGGGACAAAACCCTAAAAATAAAAGGAGGCACAAGAGGCACTCTAATCTCTCTCCACAAAGTCTCAAAAACATTCTAGGGTTTTCCTTATATATAGGAGTGTTTTACTTGGACCCCAAGACGTTTAAATAGAGTTTGGGCTGAACTGGAACTCTGCAGAAAAATAAATCTGTACGTGGTTTGATCGATTGAGTCTAATTTTCGATCGATCGAGACTTACAGATTTAGTCCAATAAATTCTGCAATCACTCGATTCCAATTTTACAAATAAACATACTTTGAGCAAGCCTAAACCTAGACTAAATATTTTGATCATGGTTTGCCAACAAAATACAAATTGAAGTTCTAATACATTAATTCCTAATTTCTTAGAACCCAACATTTTTCATGAGTAACAATCGGCATACAAGTGAAGAATTATGCTTGCATGCAGCAGATGTATCAAAGTCACCTTACTAGGGAGGAATTTTGGTAGGCTGGATTTCCATCCAGTCTAGGATGAAGTGGAGAATGATGGTGCAAATGCTGCTGGCCTTGTCAATGAACCACAAGATGACTAGCATGATTTCTAGGCTAGCTTGGTCTTTCATTGGCAGCTTCAAACCGTTCCAATTTTTCTAAAACTTCTTTCATTGATGGTCGGTGCTTAGGTTCAGCTGCAAGGCACTTTAGAGCAAGCTGAGATACATGGAATGCAGCCTTGGATGGATATTTTCCCTCCAACTGGGAGTCCATGATTTGTTTCAACATTCTAATTTTTGATAGATATGGTTTGATCCAATCCATCAGATTATGTTTCCCACTTGGACGATTTGTATCAAGTACCTGTAAACCTGTTAGTATCTCAACTGAAACAACAACAAAACCATACACGTCGCCCTTAACATACAGATGCCCTGTATAATCAGCATAACATATTGTCATGGCACAGCTTTTAAAACAATCAAGGTTAAGTAGCTGAAGTTAAAGTTTAGGTCAAGCTTAAGCCTCACCCTCATTTGGCCTTAAGAGCACCAAAAGTCCAAAAGTTTTGGCAGAAATAATATCTGTGGCAACATACTCTGGAGCTGCATAACCATACGTGCCCATTACTCGTGTTGTCACATGTGATTGACTAGCTGATGGACCCAACTTTGCCTAGCCAAAGTCTGATATCTTGGCAGTAAAGGACTGCAATAAAACCAAAAGTTAGACAAGTTCAAATTTTATTTGTGAGATATTCTTTTTGTGACCAAGGAATTTTTAAACTTTTTAATTCCAAGACGTGGTGGATCAATTGTGAGAGGTGGGTTCACAAAGGGAAAAATGGGTGTGTATAAAGGTTGGAAATGTGAACAAGATGAAAAGATGATATAATAATCAATGGGCTAGGGACAGTAGCAATATATCATTCCTTAGTGCATCTCTTGTAGTTTGATAGTTATTCACTTTTAAATAGAAATTTACCCCATCCAGCAGTATATTGGAGGATTTAAAATTTCTATAAATAACTGGCATATCAGATGTGTGCAAAAATGCCAGGCCCCGAGCTGCTCCAATTGCAATCTTAAGCCGTATATCCCATGGAAGTGGCTGAATAGCTGACCCCCTTGCATAAATAAAAGATGTGTAAGGTGAACCAAATGAACTTTTATATTTGAATCACATATTCACATTCAAAGCACATTCCCTGCACATATGGACAGTAATAGAATTCAATTATGTTTTAAGCTCTTACTTCCAAACAGATGGTTTTCTAGGCTGCCTTTTTGCATGAATTCATAAATGAGGAGTAACTCTCTGTCCTCCCAGCAGTAGCCTAACAGCTTGATTAGGTTAGGATGAGAGAGCCTTCCTAAGAAATTCACCTCTGACTGCACCAATAAATTAGCACCGAGATAAGCATACATATTTAAAATGGTTTGAATGTAATGTTAAAAAGCAAATTACTGAAACATCTAACCAAACTCCAAATAATGCATGTGTGTGTTCTAAACCAGAATAGTATTGTGTACCCCAGACTTAGTAGCAATGAGGAAGCTGCAGTTCAGCCAAAGTAAACCAAATCACAACTGAATACATTGTTTCCTCTCTTTTTTTTTCTTCTCTCTGCAATTGTTTACAGTATTTAAGACACAGCAAAATAACATATCCAAAGGTTTCTTATGGATATAATATATTAAAGGGTTCATTATAGTTATCATCATAAAATATATCAAAGGGTTAATTAGCAATGTTTAACCAACCATCCAAATTAGTGTTAAAAATCTAACAAATTAGTGAGTTGGTTAGGGTGGACATTGCAAGTTAATGAAAACTAACACATTAGAGCATCCCACCACCTAATCAGCCCACTAATTTGCTAAGTTTGATACTAATTTTAAATAGCATAGTAATCATTACAAATTGATCTCAAATCAGCCCACTAATTTTAAATAGCATAGTGAACATTACAAATTGATCTCGAATCAAGGTGTTGATTGCAAGAAAAATAAAAAATGATGATAAACATTGCAATGAGCTTATAGTTTTGGGAGGATAGCTGCAATTAACCCAAACAAGAAAGAGAAGTCGTGAATAAGATCTTACATGACTACAATTGAAAGTAGTTTATACTATTTGCATCTACCTTTCCTGTCCAATTACCTTTTGCATGATCTTTTTCTGGAAGTGGAGAAGGGTACATTAAGAAGAAACAGGCAAGGACGAATATAGCAACAACAAGCACAGTAAAAGTGCAACCGAGAGGCCTAAATTGGTTCACAAGAAGCACAGTAAAAGTGCAACCGAAAGGACTAAAGTAATTCAAAACACATGAACTTCACAACAATATATTATTCGCTAACAAGTTGGGTAGAATTACCTGCCACTCCCGAAATCCTTCCAAGCTCTCGGGGTTCAATTTTTTTACAGCAATTACCATCCTATTTCCACTCTTGGATTGCCCCTTATCCTTGAGCCAACCCTTAAAAACTCGTCCAAATGCTCCCTCACCAATTACTGTATCACGACTAAAATTCTTGGTTGCAACCTTTAATTTTGTAAAACTGAAGATCCTCAACTTTGGGGTGGGCAAGATCTGACCAAGTATTATTTCATCATTTTTGGAGCTACTACTGTCTGTTTCAGACCGGGCTGGTGGGAATAGTGACGAAAAAGATAATTGTGCACGAGGTGATTGGTTAGACTCTGAACAACTGTCGTTGGTCTCAGTCTCAGAAATGGCGGGTGGGAATATTAATGGAATGGAAAAACTTGTTGTTATGATAATGGAAGGATTTGTAATTATTATCTCATAATTTTCAGGACTGTCTGTAGCAGACCTGGCTGGTGGGAATAATGACACTATGGAATTGGAATTATGAGAGAATCTTGGAGATGTTTCGTTGGATTCTGAACTACAATCATTTTCACTATCTGTGTTAATGGCTGGGAAGATTGATGGAATGGAAATAGGGGAGTCCGGATTTGTTCCATTCCTTATCAAACTAAAACTGCCGGACGCTGAGTTGGCTGATGGGGAAACAGAGTACTCTACTAGTGATTCACTTCTTTCTTCCCTTACTGTACTATCACGGTGCGAGTTGTTGGCAACAAATTCTGCAACCAAAAATTACGAAATACAGAAATGTTTAAAGTTGAAATTATATAGTATTCAGTCACTAAAGTTTTCTTGTCTGACTCAAAATTCTTTGAAACTTACCTGAATCAACTTGGTGCTTCCTCATACTGATATTGGATAGAAAAATTTTGGGAGATTGAGGGCGAAAGAATTACATATGAAAAATTGGAAGCTTCAGCGAAGATACTTTCTCATGGACTTTCGCATTCCTTTTCGCTTAATACTGTGACTTTGAGTCTTCGGCTCATCTACTTCCCGACAGCATTCATATCTTGCTAGGTCCATGGGATTTAATTTTACCTCTCACTTTCTAGTGGCCTTCGACTAACACGTGACAATGTTATGGTTTTCCATGGGCTGGTTTTCTTGAACCATTTTACTCACAAGTGGGTGTAATAAGCTTGGGTCAAATATGTATGGGTCAAAATTGGATTCTTTTAAATAGCAAAATTCATGGGCCTTGGGGATAAATTTGGTGGGCTATACAAAACAATTTCTGGTATTTTATCTCATGGTTAGTGGGTCGGAGTGATGGGCTTTGGGCTGAATTTGTAGTCCGAAAATTTGCTACTAACAACTTCTTAAAACAGATTGGGATTTATTTTCATTGCCTTTTTTAGAGTGTGAGTTGAACCTACCTATGGCATTGATGTTGACCCTTTTTATTTTTTGGGAACAACAGAGCAAAAATTATTGGTGTGGATTTAACATAAAAACAAGATCATTAGGAAGTACTGTCGGTGAACAAAACTCACATACTAGACTACGTAGAGTTTGTTTCATCTAGCACTCCAAAAAGACAACAACAAAAGTGGATGTGAAAAAAGAAGAATTAAGATACTTTAATGACGTGCAAATACGAAGTGAATGAATTTCTAACTATTTATATACCATCAGCTACTAATGGTTAATTGATTATGAGTTTGTTTCTATTAAGTTTCAAACAAACTATACGCCCACAAGGAGGGACTACAACAAGTTGCTCATACTTCACCATCTTCTTTTGGATCACCTGCAAATCATGGCCATAACCTCCTGAAAACTACTAGACTCTTAGTGTTACAACTGAATAACCAATTGGAGAAGAAACTAATAACAAACCATATTACCCCAAGCCTAAAGAAAGTAAGATTATGCAAAATTAAACAAAATTAGTTAGACATTCCCTCTCAAATACCCTAATTTCTCTCATTTATTTTCACCCTCGAATTTTGTGTGGACCTGTCGTGACTTGAATTATAAAACAATGGCCTCCCCTTCACTAATTTTTAGAGAAGGAAACATGATGGGGCCTTCTGATCAAGAGCTAGAATTAGGTAGTGAGGGAGTGAGAGAAGGGGGAAATTTATCAATAGCTACCAAATTGTTTTCCCTTCTAAATTCCTTCTCCCTTTTCTTGAAGCAGGAAGGCCAATGGGTTGAACATCAGCGGGGATCGCTGATGATCGTGGCGATGGTCCTGATGATAGTTACGGGACCTTAGAAATACTTTTAACTCTCAAAATAGTCCCTGCTTTGGGCGTATCAACTAGTTTACAAGTATTTCAAGCAACTATGATTTCCAGAAATATTTACTACAAACTTTAGATGCTGTTAAAACTATATGCCTATGTCTAAAAATTCATTGGATGTGTTGTAAGGGTTGTATAAAGCACGTCAATACAAGTTGTGAGATTCTATCGGTTTTGTGGATACCGTTTCTTTTGGCTTTTGGGTCTCACTTACTAGAAACCTTGGAAGCTTTCTTGGAGAAATATGTATTTGAAATGAATGACACTAGGGTGATGTGTGTGTGAGAGTCTTTTAATCTTTTTACTTACTCTTTTTTGAGGTTTCAACAGTATTTGGGTCATTTTTAGCATTTTAGAGAGTGACATTTTAGAGAATGAGCAACGTTATTTAGAGGACGAGCAATGTCATTTCACTTGCATCTTTATAAGGCAAATTACAAAATACCCAATATGGTTTGGGGATATCTACATTTTGTCCACCAATTTTCAATTGTCCAATTTAATGACCTCTTAACATTTGGAACAAAATGAAACCGTTAGGGATTTCATTGGACACATTTTGTAGTTCAAAATGCGGCTGGTTGTAGAACCCCTTAGCATTGCTAGTATAAAAGAACTCAAGCTCCCACATATTGCGGGAGCAATATTGTATGGCGTCTTCCAAAAATATGAAAAGGTATTAACCATTTTTCCTTTATATTTTTATAAGTTTTAGACTAGTATGTAGAGTTTTTTTGTTACAATTATTGTTTTTGATTTGTGAATGTTATTTATCTAAAATAATTTTCTTATTTTATTTTGTTCAAGATAAAACAAAAATACTAATTATGGTCTGGCATGGTATTTTTTAAATGCCAAATAAACCCTTGGAAGTTTTATTGGTGAAATATGTGGTATGTGTTTGAAATGTGTGACACTAGTGTGATGTGTGTGTGAGTGAATATTTATTATTTGGGTCATTTTTGAGGTTTTAGTAGTATTTGGGTCATTTCCAGCATTTTGGAGGTATTTTGTGTTAGAATAATGTGGTTCAACATGATATTTTATGATGTCTCTATTATCAATAATTTATTATTCAAAATTTCTTGTGAAATTTTTCCATATTTTTATGATGTAAAATATTGGTATATTGATATATGCCTACTTGATTTTGTCGACTAGGATTATGAATCATTTTGTTATAGTCCTTGACTTGACCATATCCATCATGATGTAGCCTATTCCTATAGGTACATTATTGGACCATAATGAAAAGGAGGTGTAAGTTAAAATTGCTCAAATTATGAAAGACAATGAGGGTTGGTCTTTCAATGGTTAGTGCATAATAATCTCGGCAGTCCTTCCATAATGAGATTCATGCACGCTGAGCATTGACCTTAATAAATCTATCATGCCATTACCAGTAACTTGCCTTCTATAAGAGGTGTTGTCATTATAGTGATTCTGGATATGAACGATAGATGAATCAATTCGTTAGTATGGAGTTACAAAAGTAATGACACGTTAATGAACTTCTCCATTAATGAATCTAATTAATGAAGTTATTTATTAATGAATGTAATATATCTGCTACATGAATTGTTATTACGATAGAAATGATTTTATGGCTGGTCATGTCCTTTCTGAATATTATAAAAATGGCAAAAATGCAAAATTGACCCTCTAACTTTCACATTTTTTTCATTTCAATCCTCTAACTTTTAGTTTTGTCAATTCAGTCCTCTAACTTTCAATTTTTGTCAATTCAAGTCTCTGTTACAAATCTGTTACTGTTGCAGTTAAACCCACTAAAACGACGCTGTTTTGCATGTGGTTTTTTTTTTTTTTTTTTTTGAATTAAAAAAAAAAAAAAAAAAAAAACATTAAGGGGAATGACGTCGTCGCTCCCCTTCCCCTAAATCAAAACAAAGCAAAACCTTGAATAAGAGTACTGTGCTCAGTGCCGCCGTGTTCACTCCGTAGCCTTGGCTGTACAGATTTCCGTACCCACAAGCACCACCTAATTTGGCAAGCCTCTAGAACTATGGGTACTCTGTCCAAAAATACACTCTGCATTTTACTTTTTACTTGCTAGTACTTTTCATTTCTTCATTTTCTGCACAAATCCCACTTGCTCAAACATGCAAAACAAACCCCATCAATCCATTTTTACCACCAACATTTTCATTACTCTGTTTAGCAACTTTACATTTACATGTGTAATTTCTCAAGTTTAGCACGAACCTACTTTAGAATGAAACAAAAACAGTAACAGTTTTTTCTTGTTTTAATTAGTGGTGCTTGTGGGTCCGGAAATCTGTACAGCCAAGGGAGTGAACACGGCGGCACTGAGCACAGCACTCTTATTCAAGGTTTTGCTTTGTTTTGATTCAGGGGAAGGGGAATGACGTTCCCCTTAATGTTTTTTTTTTTTTTTTTTTTTCAGCGGCAGCAGTAAAATATTTATAATGGAGACTTGAATTGACAGAAATTAAAAGTTAGAGGACTGAATTGACAAAACTGAAAATTAGAGGACTGAAATAAAAAAATGTAAAAGTTAAAGGGCTAGTTTTGTATTTTTGCCTATAAATATTATCAAGGTAACACTTGCAAAGGGTGTGAGAAGAAGGGAAAAAAAAAAAAAAAAAACTCTTGTTAATCCTAACTTGCTGGGAGAGCATCCAAATTTCTTATGAGGTCCTTGAATAATATAATTTATAGTAGGTAAATTTCTCACATCTTATTGTTGATTTTTATTACATATTCACATGATATAATTATTAATTGATAGATGTATTATATTTTTTTTTGTCTTGAATTAACCCAATTACCCAACCACACTAAATTCACCACAAAAATTTGACCAAACCCAGATCCAGTCATTAACCCATGGAAAGAAGATGGAAAATATACTTTGTATCAAATGATACTACATTATTCGTATCAAAATTCAATAAACGGAAGACATATGCACAAAATAACTATCCACTACACTTTTCATTTTTTAGTAGGTTAATTATTTTTTGCTGACATATTTTACACTTACTGAATTTTGATACTGTTAATATGACAACATTTGATACCAAATACCTTTTCAAAAAAAGATGGGGGAGAAAAGGACGGAAGAAAGATGGGAAAGATTTGACCGATAAGCAAAGGAAAAAGAAAATGAGAGAGAGATCCACGCACCACAAACCCACAACATGATCAAATACAGCCACCAAATCACCAGCAACAACCCAGAAACTACTGCCAAAACCAAAGTAGTTGGATATGGTTTTTACCCAAACCTGACCCACCCGATTGTTTTTACTCATGATATGTCCGATAATACCCAAAAGTTTCGGGTCAGTTCACCTTTGGATTTGGCCATCCCTGCTTGGAGGATCAGAAGTGCTGATGTTAGTAAGTATGCCTATGGTATTGAACGACCACATCCCATTTTAGGACGGGATATTAGTTGATTGCGCTGCTTGTGCTTGTTGCTTAGAACTCTCAAGGGACTTCTGGGCTTGAATAATCAGCTGCTGCTGCAGCATCTGCAGCTGCCGCAGCTGTTCACGGAGGTTTCTTTGATGACTATACCCACTTGCAGAAGATGCAGAGGAGGTGGTATTAGTTGTCTGGGCTGCTTGTTTGCATATTGCAGGACATCTGGGCTTGTGGCATCATTTGTTTTAATAACGGCTGCAAGTGACTACCTTTTACTACCATCTGTCTTGTGGTAATAGTGCAAAATGTTACATTAGATTCTGAACTAGTACTATCATCTGTCTTAGACTTGAAGGCTGGAAAGAGTAATGGGTTGGAAAGATTTGTTTTTCCATTAAGTGTTTGATTAGATTCTGAACTCGTATAAAAAATGGTGGGTGGGAAGTGTAATGGAATGGAATGAGCTGTTTGTCCATTCAGTGGTGGAAAGACTTGCGGAAATGAGGAGGGTATGGAAGGATTTGGATTTGTCATTTCATAATCTTGGGAACTGTCAGGAGACCTAGTAGGTGGGAAGTGTGATGGAATGGAAAGAGCTCTTTGTCCATTAGGTAGTGTAGATACTTGCGGGAATGAGGAGGGCGTGGAAGGATTTGGAATTGTCATTTCACAATCTTCTGAATTGTCTGGGAGACCTAGCAGGTGGGAAGTGTGATGGAATGAACTGTTTGTCCATTAGGTGGGGGAAACGAGGAGGGTATGGAAGGATTTGGAATTGTTGTTTCATAATTTTCGGGACTGTCTAGAGACCTAGCAGTTGGGAATAATGACAATCTGGAATCGGAATAATGATTGAATCTTGGAGGTGTTTCCTCAGATTTTGTACTGGCATCAATGCCAGACTTGTCAGTTTGGCTCCTTATTATTGAAGTCTGGAATTGTATTTGTTTCATTCCATATACAACTGCCAGACTCCGGCTTGGCTGATAGGAGGAATGAGTACTCTGCAACCAATGTAACAATAAAAATTACAATTAGATAGTATTTAGTTACTATAAATTTTGGATATATACCACTGTAAGTTTCTTTAAAATTTTCACCCATCTTTCCATGTATATTAATAATATTTAGTATTAAAAATAAATAAATAAATAAAAAACACTTTGAAACTTACTGATCAACTTGGTGCTTCTCCATAATACCGATATTGGACATAAGATTTTGGGAGCTTTACATAACTGAATTGGGGGAGAGAGAGAAGGTTGCATATCAAAATGGTGCGTTGTTATCAAAATGGTGTGTTGTTATTCATAATTTATAGTAAGAATTTGGAAGTTTTAGGAAGCAATTCTGCGGAAGATACGCGTGAGGGCACTTTCCAATGCTCTGAACAGTTTTTTTCTTAATTTTTTTCCTAACTAGTAGCAACAATTCATTTCAAAAGAGCCAAGATGCGTGTTTTTGGTTTGGTCCATTTGGTGAGCCCTTTTTTTTTTTTTTTTTTTTTTTTTTTTTTCAAGTCGGCCGGTTTGGTATGCACTTGTTTTTGTTTTTATTTTACTTTTAAGATCTGCCTTTTTGGTTTTCTCTTTTCCTTCAAGTCGGCCATTTTTTTTTTAAGATCTGCCATTTTTTTTTTTCCTTCTTCTTCAAGTCAGCCAATTTAATTTGAGCTTGTTTTTGTTTTTGTTTAAGATTTTTAAATGTTTACGTTATAGATGCAATATAAGTTTATATTGTGGAGACAAAAAAAAAAGTGGCAAATATTGTATACATATGTAAAAAAGGGGTAAATATTGCAAATGTGTATAATAGTTGCCAATTTTTGTGTGTACAATATAAATTTACATTGTAAGTTCAATGTAAACATGCTAATATTGTGAAAATATTCTGACAAAACTGCCAATTCCTCATTAGTCAAAATAAAATAATAAAATATCATATTGGGAATTAGCACAACTAAGAATAAAGGTATTGTATTGTGAAAATATTTGTGACATCTTGTTATTATCACAATATATCATAATTACTGAGGCCTAGGTTCCTTATATATCAAAATAAAATAATAAAATATTAGAATGTGATCCACATAGTTGAAAATAGAAGTATTGTGAAAATGTTATGTTATTTAGTGAGCCAAAATTCATTGTTTCACACACATTTTTCCTGGGATGGTTTTTTGTTTGTTTATTTGTTTATATTTTTTTTTATGTACTGTTTAAAATTTAAAGTAAAAAAAAAAAAAAAAAAAAAACTTTATACCAAAAGTAAAATTAGAAATTGGGCCCTTTAAATTAGGGGTAGTTTCATTCCCTCTAAACTTTAAAACCAAGCAAATACCCCCCAACTGTTACTCTCTTAATTAAACCATTATGAAATCTTATGATTCCTAAAAGGTTCCACTGTGCAATGTCCAAAACACCCCTACTAGATTTTAATATCCCAAAAATTTTCTTCATGTATTTTGAGTTTTATATAATAGTCATACTTGGAAAATTAGAATGATAATATAGGGTGTTCAACAAAAGAGACAAAAAGCCATGATCAATGAACCTATGTTACTCGAGAACTAACAAATGCAAAGGCAACTAGACTGTTGTCATTTAATCCAAAAGGCAAGGAAACTTTTAAAAGGGAAGGTACAAGAGAGAATGATGAACTCCATTAACAAAATTATAGACTTGGATGATGAAAAATATTTCAGAAATTTTAAATTCAAGCGACTATGATTTCCATAAATATTTACTGCAAATTTTAGTTGCTGTTAAAACTATATGCCTATGTCTAAAAACTCATTGTTTATGTTGCTAGATATGTTATAAGGGCTGTTTAAAACACATCAATACATTGTTATGTGGAGATTTCGCTTTGGTGCTAACATTAAAAAAAAAGTGTTATTGTTATAGTTATTTTTACAAGTTGTGAGTTTCTATCGATTTTGCAGATACCGGTTCTTTTTGGCATTTGGGTCTCACTTTCTAGAAACCTTGGAAGTTTTCTTGGAGAAATATGTGGTATGTGTTTGAAATGAATGACACTGGGGAGATGTGTGTGTGAGATTCTTTTAATCTTTTTACTTACTCTTTTTTGAGGTTTTTGCAGTATTTTGGTCATTTTTAGCATCTTAGAGAGTGATATTTTGGAGGGTGAGCAATGTCACTTCACTTGCATCTTTATAAGGTAAATTACAAAATACCCAATGTGGTTTGGGGATATCAACATTTTGTCCACCAATTTTCAATTGTCCAATTTAACGATCTCTTAACATTTGGAACAAAATGAAACCGTTATGGATTTCGTTGGACACGTTTTGTATTTCAGAAAACCACTTGCCACGGATCCAATAAATGTTGCGACAATTACTAATCCAAGAATCTCTTAATTAAAATCCAACGGTGGTTGTGCAATTACAACTGCATCAAAACATTAAGGGATTTTGAGTTAGAGAGCATCAATTTTTAAATTTTTTTTTTTTAAAAAAACAAACACACACAAAGAAAGGGAAAAAAGGGGTCACACTTAAAATTTAAATTTGAAATTTGAATTTGAAAGGCAAAAAAACACCTACCCAAGCATAGCGCTAGTATAAAAGAGCTGAAGCTCCCACATATTACGGGGCAATATTGTATAGCGTCTTCCATAAATATGAAAAGCTATTAACCATTTTTCCTATATATTTTTATAAGTTTTAGACTAGTACATAGTATCATGGAATTTGCTTAGTAATTATTATATAGCATCTGTTTTGTTTTGTTTTTTTTTTTTTTTTTTTTTTTTTTTTCTTCTTTACAATTTTTTTTTCTTTTGATTTGTGAATGATGATTATCAAAAACAATTTTTTTGAATTATTCTTTTTTTTTTCTTTCTCCTGTTTTCATTAGAAGAAAAAGTCCACTAAGAGGGATGAATTGCACCTCTATAGATTTGAATTTGACTTAAATTATGAAATATATAAATTATTAGTAACTCTTTTATTGTTAAATATGATCAAGAATCGAGTTATGATCAATCTAATTGACCAAGAATTTAAATTTATTTTGTTCTCAATTCAAAAATATAAGTGGTGCTCTCTCTCTAAAAAAATGGTTAATTCAATTCAATTTCTAGACAGTTTCCTATTGATATAGATTGTACTTAAATTGTAAAATATTTAGTAATGTATAGATCCTATGAAGTTAAATGTGCAACTATTATGTGCCTCCCTCCAAGGTAATATATGGACTTAACTGAAGTTTTACATGAAGAATAATGTTTTTTTTAACGCATTGTGGCAATATGGTTGAGATTTCTATGCAAACTACAAATAGAGTAAATGCTAAAAGAAATATTTTTATTCATGTTTGACATCAAAGTATCTTGATATTTGAAAATATGCAAATGAAAATGTGGATCATGTATGATTCATTTTGAAATTTGATGTCTAGGAGGCGATGATAAGTATGTTTGTCATGTCTTCCCTCATATTGAGAATATCTATTAATTGTTTTTGTGTAAAAGAACAGTATAAGAGAAAAATTAGTAGTATGTATTTGTTTCATCTTATAAAAAATGATATAATATGGTTATTTCTCATTATATATATGAGAAATAATTGAAGCTTATAGTAGTCGGGGTCTACACTGCCTGCCCCAAGAATTGAAAGGTATGACATAAAAGATGGGCCAAAATCAGATACCTTGGCAGTCCACGTGGCATCTAGTAATATGTTAGAAGATTTGATGTCACAGTGTACGATTGGCGGTACTGCATATGCATGCAGATACTCAATGCCTTTAGCTGCGTCTAGTGCCACTTTAATCCGGGCAGCCCATGATATTAGAGGAGTACTTTGAAGCTTATGAAGATGGTCATGAAGGGTACCATTTTCCATGTATTCGTAGACCACTACACGCACGTTACGATCCTCACAACATCCCAATAAGCGAACGAGATTCTTGTGGTTAAGGCGGGACAAATCTTCGTATTCATTCTTTATAGCATTTTTATTGTCCTTGAGCTTGGTCACGTATGGTGTAGACATTGATAGTTGAGCACGCTTAATAGCCACTACTTGGCCATCGTCTAAAGTGGCACAGTAGACTGAGCTAAAACTACCTGTTCCAATCTTGTGATCTTCTGAGAAGTTGTGAGAGGCTTCAAGTAGCATTTGCAAACGAAATTCCGTCAAGTCTCTGAAGCTTGTGGTTATGATTGTGCGTCTAGGCTCAGATCTGTTTGTTTGTGACTTGGCTGTGGAAAAAAACGACAATACAGATTTTTTTTTGGAATGAGAGAATTTTTGAGATGTTTGGTTAGATTTTGAACTATTACTACTCTTCGGCTTAAGAAACTCAATCAAGTCTTTGAAGGTTGCTATTTGGACTCTGCGGTTAGGCCTTGCTGATATGGAAGGATTAGTTGGAATTATTATTTCATACTTTTTGGAGCTACCACTGTCTGTTTGAGACTCGGCTGGTGGGAATAGTGACACTATGGAATTAGAGAATTGTGCACAAGATGATTGGCTAGACTCTGAACGACTACTGTCTGTCTCAGTCTCAGACATGATGGGTGGGAAGATTATTGGAATGGAAAAACTTGTTGCTGATATGGAAGGATTTGTAATTATTATCTCATAATTTTTGGTACTGTCTTTTGGAGACCTGGCTGGTGGGAAGAATGACATTATGGAATTGGAATTATGAGAGAATTTTGGATATGTTTCGTTGGTTCCTGGAATGCTATTACTTTCACTATCTGAGTGGTTGGCTGGGAAAATTGACGGAATGTAAATAGGGGAGTTTGGATTTGTTCCATTCCATATACAACTGAAATTGCCTGATGACTCTGACATGGCTGATGGGAAAAATGAGTACTCTACTATGTAGGGAATTCAACCCGATTCCCAACCTGTGAGAAACAAAAAAAATAGAGAAAACACACGCTAAAGAAAATAATCACACGCACAAGACAGTATTTACGTGGTTCGGCAATTTGCCTACGTCCACGGAGTTGCAGGGATTTTACTATTATCAGGGAAAAATACAAAGTGCGGCTACAGTGTTTCTCTCACTCTCTCTGAAACACAACAACAAGACTTAACAAACCCTAATTATAAAAGCGGCTTTTATATCCTGCTTACAGGGTTACAATAGGCTACAAAACGGGCCCAAAAATAAACTAGGCTCCACAAAGCCCAACAAATCTCCCACTTGGAACTAGTTCAATCACCAACATCAGCCGCTATCCTCCAAAAGCAATCCCTCATCCCTACAACTCATCCTCCGGTCCTCAAGCTAGAAGGCCAACTGAAGCTGCACACAGCTTCAGCTTCTCAATAGTGACACCTTTAGTCAACATATCTGCCGGATTCTTAGATCCACAAATCTTCTCAAGTATTACCAGTTTATCTTCAACAAGGTACCGGATAAAGTGGTATTTTGTCTGTATATGTTTCGACTTTGAATGAAAAGCCGAATTTTTGGCAAGAAAGATTGCACTCTGACTGTCACTGTGTAGAATGCCCATCTCCTGTTTCTTACCCAATTCATCTAAGAAACCATGTAGCCAAATCATCTCCTTTCCAGCTTCAGTTGCTGCAACATACTCAGCTTCTGTAGTAGACAAAGTAACAATCTTTTGCAGATTTGAAACCCATGATATAGCTGTACCACTCAGAGTAAATACAAACCCAGTAGTACTCTTTCTACTATCAATATCACCAGGAAAATCAGCATCTACATAACCTTGCAGTTTCAAACTTGCACCTGTGAAGCAAAGACATGTATCTGATGAACCCTTCAGATATCTCAGAATCCACTTAACTGCCTCCCAATGCTGCTTTCCAGGCCTACTCATGAATCTGCTCACAACTCCCACTGCATGTGCAATATCTGGCCTTGTACACACCATAGCATACATCAAGCTGCCAATAGCTGAGGCATAGGGCACCTTGCTCATATGGTCCCTTTCTTCTTCTGTCTTTGGCGACTGTTCCTTGCTCAGTTTGAAATGACTACCCAAGGGTGTGCTCACTGGTTTGGCTTCATTCATATTGAACCTGCTGAGAACTTTCTTCACATACTCTGACTGTGAAAGTTTCAATGTACCATTAGCCTTGTCTATAATGATTCTCATACCAAGGATTTGTTTTGCAGCTCCCAAATCTTTCATTGCAAACTGTTTTGACAATTGCTTCTTCAGATTATTAATCTCCTCAATGCTAGACCCTGCAATGAGCATATCATCCACATACAACAGTAAAATGATATAAGAATTGTCAAAAAATTTGACATAGCAACAATGATCAGCTTCACATCTCTTGAACCTAATTTTATGCATAAAACTGTCAAATTTCTTGTACCACTGTCTTGGAGCTTGTTTTAGGCCATACAAGCTCTTTCTCAGTTTGCAGACTAGATTCTCATGTCCCTGAACAATAAACCCTTCTGGCTGAATCATGTAAAGGTCTTCCTCCAAATCACCATGAAGGAATGCCGTCTTCACATCTAACTGCTCAAGATGTAAATTTTCTGCAGCCACCATTCCCAGCACCAGTCTAATTGTTGACATCTTCACAACTGGAGAAAATATCTCTGTGTAATCAATGCCCTCCTTCTGCTGGAACCCTTTAACAACTAATCTGGCCTTGTAACGTTTGCTACCATCATGCTCATTCTTTATTCTGTATACCCACTTGTTGTGCAAAGCCTTCTTTCCCACTGGCAATTCAGTTAGTTCCCATGTCTGATTCCCCAACAAGGAATCCATCTCATCCTTCATGGCTAACTCCCACTTGCTTGAATTCTCATCTTGCAAGGCTTCTTTATAACACTCTGGCTCACCACCATCAGTCAACAGGAGATAATTTAGAGCGGGTGAATAACGCTGTGGAGGTCTAATATTTCTGGAAGATCTACGGACTTCAGCTACAGGTGTACTCTGATCTACCTGTGAATTTACATTCTCCTTATCTTCTTCACCCTCTTTCTGGACAGTACTTTCAGTCAATTCATCTAAGTTGACAAACTCAGATTTCTTTTGATCTATCTCTGTAACACCTGACACTACAGTTGACCTGTCCTTGTACATAACCTGTTCATTAAATATCACATTTCTACTTCTGATGATTTTCCTGTTTTGTTCATCCCAAAACCTATAGCCAAATTTCTCATCACCATAGCCAATGAAAAAACATATTTTAGACTTTGCATCAAGTTTACTACGAGCATCAGAATCAATATGAACATAAGAAACACAACCAAAAACTTTTAAATGGGAAAACTTTACCTCTTTACCGCTCCAAACCTCCTCAGGAAGTCTGAAATCCATGGGAACTGATGGCCCTCGGTTTATCAGGTAAGCTGCAATGCTAACAGCATCAGCCCAGAAAGTTTTTGGTAGTCCAGCATGCAATCTCATACTCCTAGCACGCTCATTGAGTGTTCTATTCATGCGCTCAGCCACACCATTCTGCTGTGGTGTTCCGGGAATGGTCTTCTCCATCCTAATTCCCTGTGCAGCACAATACTCACTGAACCCTCCATCTATGTACTCTCCTCCATTATCTGACCTCAAACATTTTACTTTCAAACCTGTTTCTGTCTCAACCATGGCCTTCCACTTCTTAAAAGTTTCAAATACATCAGATTTATTTTTCAGAAAATAAACCCATACCTTTCTGCTTGAGTCATCAATGAAAGTGATGTAGTATCTTGAACCTTCAAGGGATGCAACCGGCGAAGGCCCCCACAAATCAGTGTGTACTAACTCCAATTTTTCAGCCTTTGGTGTCCTCCCAGTTTTCAAGAAGCTCACCTTTTTCTGCTTTCCTAAGATGCAGCTTTCACACATATCAAAATCAATTGACTTCAATTCTGGTAGTTTTCCTTTTGACAGCAGCATCTTCATCCCTTTCTCACTCATGTGACCAAGCCTGCGGTGCCATAGGCTTGTATCAGTACTTGCATCAGCAACTGCAATTGTGTCTCTTGGACTTGAGGTCATATATAGAGTACCAGTCTTCTTTCCACGAGCCAATACCCTAGCTCCTTTTGTAACCTTCCAAGTACCACCAACAAATAGTATTGCATACCCTTCATCATCAAGTTGCCCAACAGAAATCAGATTCCTCCTCAGGTCAGGAATGTGTCGAACCTTCTCCAGTAACCAAACAGACCCATTAGGCAACAATATTCGGACATCTCCCATACCCACAACATCCAAGGCTGAACCATCAGCCAAATACACCTTACCAAAATCACCTGCAACATAATTCTGTATGATTTCTCGATGTGGAGTGGTATGAAACGAAGCTCCTGAATCCAAAACCCAATCATCAAGCGGACTGTCTACTGCAAGAAGCAATGCATCATGTACCTCTTCTGTTACAGCATTAGCAGAATCATCTTCATAATTCTTCTTAGGACTTTTGCATTGGTTCCTAAAGTGACCTATTTTCCCACAATTCCAACATTGTACTTGTTGGCCTGATCTAGATTTACTTCTATTCCGATTAGAATTTCTGGATTTTGATCTGCCCCGATTTGAATTTCTGTTATTACCTCTGCCTCTTGTCTCAAGGTTTAGGGCAGAACTAGATCCTGAGGTTTCACCTGCATCTCTTCTGCGAATCTCCTCAGCCAGAATTAAATCTCGTATATCATTGTACTTGAGCTTTTCCTTTCCTGTAGAATTGCTTACTGCCATCCTCATTGCCTCCTAACTGTTTGGCAAAGAAGCCAAAACGATCAGAGCACGAATCTCATCATCAAAATCAATTTCTACAGATGACAATTGATTTGTGATAGTGTTAAATTCGTTCAGATGTTGTGCTACTGATGCATTCTCTGCCATCTTCAAATTAAACAGTTTCTTCATCAGATGCACCTTATTGTTTGCCGACGGCTTTTCATACATTCCAGACAAAGCCTTCATCAGATCTGCTGTGGTCTTCTCCTTCACAACATTGTGTGCAACAGACCTAGACAGAATTAATCTAATAATTCCTAATACCTGTCTGTCAAGAAGAGCCCATTCCTCAGCCTTCATCGCCTCAGGTTTTGTCCCCAAAAGAGGCAGATGCAATTTCCTCCCATAGAGATAATCTTCAATCTACATCCTCCAATACGCAAAGTCTGTGCCATCGAACTTTTCTATTCCAGACGCCTTTCCTGCTTCCTCTGCCATTGCTCCCACTCAAACCTAACCCTAGGCTCTGATACCAGTTATAGGGAATTCAACCCGATTCCCAACCTGTGAGAAACAAAAAAAATAGAGAAAGCACACGCTAAAGAAAATAATCACACGCACAAGACAGTATTTACGTGGTTCGGCAATTTGCCTACGTCCACGGAGTTGCAGGGATTTCACTATTATCAGGGAAAAATACAAAGTGCGGCTACAGTGTTTCTCTCACTCTCTCTGAAACACAACAACAAGACTTAACAAACCCTAATTATAAAAGCGGCTTTTATATCCTGCTTACAGGGTTACAATAGGCTACAAAACGGGCCCAAAAATAAACTAGGCTCCACAAAGCCCAACAAACTAGTGATTCACTTCTTTCTTCCATTACTGTACTACCACGGTCTGAGTTGTTGGCAACAAATTCTGCAACCAAAAATTACGAAGTACAGAAATGTTTAAAATTGTAATTATATAGCATTCAGTCACTAATCGTCTGACTGGAAAACTTACCTGAATCAACTTGGTGCTTCATCATACTGACATTGGACAGAAAAATTTTGGGAGATTGAGAGTGAAAGAATTACATATGAAAATGATGTGTTGTGTTGGTGTTCATAATTTATAAGAATTTGAAAGTTTCAGTGAAGATACTTTCTCATGGACTCTCGCGTTCCTGTGGGCGTGACTGACTAGAACAAGGGTCAAGTTCACTTTATAGAAGAGAAAAAAATAAGAAGAGGAAGTTTCCCTGCATTTGATAGCTCTGTTTGTGAGTCGAAAATTGTGACTTTTGCGTCTTTGGCTAATTTTCTAGCCCGGAGCATTCACATCTTGTTCTATTTATATCAGAGATTTATTTTTTTATTTTTTATTTTTTTAGCAGAATATTTATGCCAGAGATTGACTGTAATATCATATCATATTATATATTTTATATATGATTGCAAAAGACAAATTTATGAAATCTGAATGATTAAAAAAATTATTTCATTAATTAGAAACTAATTACAACCAGCTATTTATATAGCTATGAGAAGAAGAATCTATAGCCTAACAAACTCAGAATAACAGAAAAGAGAAAGATCCTATCCTAACTACACCAACACGTGTATAACTAACTCTTACACATGCTTCTTATTGACATTTAAATACACTGCTAAAACTACATGTAGTTTTACATTCACACATCTAAACTACTTGTCGTTTTTAATTGAAACAACTTTCTTCTTCTGCTCTGCATCTCTGCTACAATCTTTCTTCTTCTTCTTCTTCTTCACTTTGATGACTTGCTTTGCTTGAGTAGAGCTCTGTTCTTCATTACTTCAATTCTGACCTTTGACAGCTTAATAAAATTCAAATAGGGTAAATTTCATTGATAACAATTTACCACTTAAGATTTGTTATGAAAGTGTTGAGGACATGTTGTTAATATCGCATTTTTCACAATTTTTTGATTAATCTTCAATGAACCAAAATTTTGGAGAAGTCAAATTTTATTTTTTTATTGGACAAATTTCATTTAGGATGTTTAGGATATTTTTAGGGTGGTCAAGTTTTTTTTCTAAGTGGTCAACAACCCATATTAATTTGGAATTTCATTTTTTTTTTTTTTAAGCATAAAACTTTTTTTTTTTCCAAGTTGAGGGTGGTCCTGTGACCACCCTCAATTATACATGGCGCCGCCAGTGGGAATCTTAGTGAAATTTACCCAATTCACAATCCCCTCTCATTATGGCATGTGGCATATCAAATGTACCCGGTTAAGTCAAAAACGGTGAAGAGTTCCACGGTCAATCACCACTGCAAGAATAGTTAATCAATTAAAATATAAAGGTAATCATTTTATATTTAAGTGTGATACAATAATTATTTCAAGAGATAGTTCATACCTGTGCACGGTGTGTTCAACGGTGATTCCTGCCGTTGTTGCTTCTTCTTCTTCTTTTATCCTTCAATTTCCATTTTTGTTCTCTCCATTTTCCAACCCAAAATGTCTTGAGAGTCACATTTCCTTGCTTTATGTCACTTTGCTTTTTATTTTCGTTCGTTTACTCAAGATGTCAGATGTTGTGTTGAATAAAGAGCTGACACGTGAGGGTTGTAATTTATGTAAGGGTTGACACGTGAAGTTTCTAACAAACAAAGCATAAACGAAAATAATTAATCAAAAACCAAGCATTTGTTTAAGAGTCCTAATTTGGAAAGCACATCATCCATTAAGAGATTGTCATATTAAATTTTTATTTAAAAACTTTTATCGCACATAATAATACAACCAGGGACGAACTTAGGATTTGAAATCGAGGGGGGCAAATATAATTTTCTTGAGGGAGGCAAATATAATTTTTCAAAAATCTTAAATATATACCTACTATTTAATATTTTAAAAAAATTTGGGGGGCACAGCCCCCCTCAGCCTCAACATAGTTCCATCCCTGAATACAACATCAACTTTTTACTTAAAACATGAATTGAAATATCATATTTATTAAAACACTAATCGCTAACCTGTGCGATACACGGAATAGTTAAACAAAATTTATACACCTTCACTTTTATCGGTACAATCATTTGAAAACAATTCTAACCAATACCCAAAAATATTAATCATTGTTGTCATGCAAAGGATTTATAAACTATTAATCCCAAAAATATGGGCTTATGCTGTCATTAGAATTTACACATATTGTGCAAATTTTTTCCTAGATTAATTGAATCAGATCACGAACGAAAACCCTAGAAACCAATATCATATTTTCTTTTTTGCTTAAAATAAATAAATAATCAAATAAATTTTTTGACCAAATAGAAAAACTATAACCTTGATCCTCCAACCAACCGCCCCTCCCCCTATTTTGAAATTCACGTAGAGAGAGAGAGAGAGAGAGAGAGAGAGAGAGAGAGAGAGAGAGAGAGTTTGCAGAATCCGTGGCTTTATTTTCTAGTCAAATTTATTTGTTTAGATTCACAAATTTGATCAATATCAAGATTTCAAAATTTGGGGGGATTGGACAATAACTTTCGAATTTTGAAGACCTTTTATCGTAAAACATGCATCAATTGTGACCGTTTATTTCTACAACAGAGCATTGCGATACTGTTTATGTCCACAAAACCAAATAATTGAAGTGTAATACTCAACTCAAATTATTATCAATAAACATAATGGTTCTAAAATATAAATATTTTTAAAAAGCTGCAAGCCACTATCATTGAACATAGCAATAATGTAGTTACTGCATAGTTGAAGTGTACCTGCTAACATAATAGTTCTAAAATATAATATTTTAAAAAAATTGCAAGCCACTATCATAACATGATGGTTCTAAAATATAAATATTTTTAAAAAGCTGCAAGCCACTATCATTGAACTTAGCAATAACGTAGTTATTGCATAGTTGAAGTGTACCGGCTAGCTTTCAAACACGCATCAAACATGCAATACACAAATAGTGAGAGAGCTGATCTGTTCGCCAGTTCCCACTGGCTAGTCAATGAAGCCTAGAGCAGTCCGAGGGAATCTAGTCAAGGAAATCCAAGCAGGGTGGCTCCACAACTTTTGGAGACTTAGGCGAAAATTTTAAATAGGGTCTTTTTATTTTAAAATATTAATCAAATAATATATATATTGAATATTTTTATTTAAAATCTATTTTTCTTGCTTTTTGAGATACAAAATTACTAATTAAGTTTTTGTATTTAAGTTCCTTTAACATTTTTTTTTCAATTGATAATATAGCTAATCCACTTAATCTTTTTAGTATTACTATAATACAAATAAGTTGATACGATACACATCAAATTATTAATTGGCATAATAATTTATAATAATAGATAAGTGTTGGATTAAAAAAAAAAAAAATTTTGAGAAACCGTGTAAGTTATAAAACTGTGGTCTGTGGGCTATACTCCTATCCAAAAAAAAAAAAGTGAGAAACTCCAGCCTATACTCCACTACTCCTATCATCCTATGGCTAAGTTTTAAAGAAAAAACGTGTTCTATCAATTATCATGGCTGAAAAGGGTCCAAAGAGGGGAAGAATTAGAAAAGCCGTCATAGCAAAGCTACAAAAAACGTGTCTCATCCCATCAAACAATTGTGCAGTGAGTGTGAAACAAACTAAAAATATATATAATTTAAGTTAAATAAATAGAAGACCAGAAGTCTTCATTTTCGGAAAGACAAAGAGAAAGAGGGGAAGAACTGAAGAAGAATACCTCTGGCTCTAGTGACTGGTACGTTAGAATCAACGAAGAAAAATATCAAGCTAGATTGACTGATTGAGTTGATGGAAAAAGATCAAGAATCAAGATGAAGATGAAGAAAAGAAAGGTAAGACCATAAGAATATAGATGGAGAGGCAGAGAGATTGAGAGATGAGAGGTTTTTCTTTTGTTTTTGAAATTTATATTTTCTATTTTAGCATATTTCAAGACAATTACGTTATATTATTAATAAATTTGTCTACTATTAATTTTGATTTTAGCATATTTGAAGAATGAATTAATAAATTTGTCTCCTAAAATTTAATTTGGCTAGGTTTGACTTTTTTTTTTTTTTTTTTTTCCTTTTAATCTTTTGCATTTTAGGATACAATGGGGCCTTTTTAATGCATTTTATTGACCAATAAAAGTGCCTAAATTTTTTTTTTTTAGTTAAAATATATAGATAAATATATTATATATATAATTTTTTTTTTTTTTTTTTTTTACAAGTGGAGCCTTCTTTTATTTGGGGGCCTTAGGCGATTGCATCACCTATTGAGCCGGCCCTGAATCCAAGGCATGGCAGTTCGGCGACAACACAATGGCTTTGTGACTGACCTTGAATCGCGACAGTGGCATGGAAGGAGTCTATTGGGTGCGTTAGGGTTTAGGGAATGGCTTGGTTTTTGTTTTCGACTGTAATTGGCGATAGTAGCATGAGAGGAGTAGCTTTTGTGAGAGGGGTAAGTTTGCTAGGTTTTCGAGGTGGGAAGAGAGAAGTTGTAACATGAGTCTTTCTCTCTTCTATTTTGAATCCTTACATGAGTCTTTTTTGTATTTTAATTTTAATGTGAATCTCTCTAATATTTTAGTCAAAAGAGTTTTTAATTTTTTAATTTTATTTATTGTGCTGACGTGAAAAATTGTGAGTGCTTCAAAGGTTTCAGTTATATATATATATATAAATTATTGGTTTTATATCATATCATTTCATATTATATATAATAAAAGTTGGGCTTAGATGCCATGAATGCGCCAAGTGTCTTCACCAAATTGCAGAAATTTTATTAAATTTTTAGATTTTTAAAAAACTAAAAATTTATTCTCATCATTAAGCAGTTTATCTCATGAGGATTCTAATTCATTCTTATCATTAATTAGTTTATTAAAAAAAAAAAAAAAGCTACTTCACTCTACTTCACCTACTTCATGTAAAAATTTATAAATTTTTTCTTTTTTGTAGCTAATAACATTAACTATTTTTTTGGGATAAAGTATTCCTAAACTTCTTAATTAGATAAACTTCTTTTTCCTTTTGTTCATATCAAGTTATCTACTTCTTTTTGTTCATCATATCAAGTTATTTTCTTTTCAAATCCCAAATCTACTAATATTCCTATACACTAAGCTATTTAGTACTCCTGTCATTATGTGAGCTCACCCCCACAAAAAAGCTAATTAACTTCGCCCATCATAAAAATCTAGAAAATGCAATGCAATTGCTCAAAATAGTAATCAACTCGAAGAACAAGAATACATTGACAGAGAATAGTGGTGGTGGGATTATGAGCACTAAAACCTTTGAATTTTTAATTCTCTGAACCAATTTTTGGATATAGGATTTCACCATATGAGTCAGGTATACCCACCCTTCTTTTGTTTTGTTTTATTTTATTTTATTTAGGTGTGAGGATGAGGTAAAGAAAAAAAAAGAATATTTGAATTTGAAAAAGAGTACAAATAAGCCGAGTTTGATTTTTTTTTTTTTTTTTAATGAACTCAAGTAGTTCCCAATATAAACAATGCAACACAATCACCACAAGCTTGAACCAATGATTAGGAGGAAGAACAAGACGAGGAAGAGGACCATTAAATGGTAGCATCAAGGTATTAATCATTACCAATTTTTTTCAAATATAAATGTAATTGTAGGGATAAGGGCCCAAAATCATATATTGGGCCTTGGGCTTTGTCTGAGGACTTTGAATGGTCCAAGTAGGGACAAATAGTTATGAGGAGTTCCAATTTAAAGTCTCATGAGTAAGGAATGAATGGAAGGTGGTCTGAGGAGGAACTCCTCATCGGATATGATGAATGCAGCTCAAGTATGTATTCCAGCAATTAGAGTGACACTCCAAGAAGCTCCAATGATAAGGACGTGCCTTATGAACATACGAGAAGGAAGGAAACCCAAAAATATCTAAGGGAAAGCTACTACCACCACATTAAATGCACTGCAGCTACTTTTCTGACCTCATTTATGTGGAGAAGACCCCTGAACAGTGCTATCTTGGTTACCACCACTCACAGAAAGCCTAAGAGGGTGTCTGATGGGACAGACACTCAAGTAAGGGCTCAAATGATCAACAAGTGTAGGATCAAGATGGTCCAAATGGAGCTATATAATGTGAGAGACCGTCCATGAGACAGGGATCAAAAATTCATTAGAGAGTACTATAGCAATCAAAATTATACTTGTAACCAGTTTAATTGATTTATATGGAGATATTCCTCCCCGGACAATGAATTCATTCAGCTTTATATTATTTTTTCTTGCTTGACCATCTTCTGAAGCCATCCTAACCGTTGTCAAATTCATTAGGGCCTAGTTCTTCGACTCACTCTCCACAAATTTGTTGTACTGGGCTCACTGGGCCAAGATCCCATACGTCTTGGGCTTCGGCTGCCAAACGTGTCCCTACAATAATAATGATCTTAAAATAAATAAACTTATATAATTCTCTAAGACTATATGTAATTATATATAATGATTTAATTAAGTAAATAAATCTATTTATTTACTATTTCTTAAGTTTAAATATTACTAAAAAAAAAAAAAAACTAAATGATGTAAGCGGAAAATTTTTAATTCTCTAATTTAATGAAATTAATTAGGTTAGAGAGAAAATCTCTTTGGAACCATATAAATATTTAAATGAAATAAGATTTTTCAATTTTAGATTTATAGATAAACATTTTATTATAATTTTTTTAATTGAATCTTTTACTAAACCATGTTTTAAATTATTTTATGGACTGCATTTATATATTCAATCTTAGGCATTTTCATTTATATCTGGTGTATATTGTGGTTTTTTATGTTTTAACTTAAACTAACAGAGTACTTTACTTCCAAAAAAAAAAAGTAAAAGAATAATTTATTTTTATTATCTATTTTATTATTTAATTTCAATGAAACTAAGAAATATTTTCTTATTTTCAGTTTACATGCAATTCTTGATTAAGCCCTATGCATTGTACGGAAATTTTTGTACTTTCTTTAATTGAAAATAAAGATATAATTTTTTTTTTTTTTTTTTGGTTCTTATCTACTCTTATAATTTCTAAGTTGATAAATTGGATTACAATCCAAATTCTTCATCTAATCCTTTTATTATTAAGAGTAAATAAAATCCTATCTCCGAAATAAATGGATTGCAATGCCTTCGTTTTGTTTAGTTGATTTTTTTTTTTGAAGCCAACCCCATCATTAATATATAATTAATTTCACCAAAAAAAAATTATGAATTGTATTCATTTCATTTTGGGTATTATTATTATTATTATTATTAATATTATTATTATTATTATTATAGTCTCACACAATACACATTCATTATATAACTTAAAAGAAAAATATTCATTTATTTTTATTTTCTATTTTATTATTTAATTTTAAGTAAATTAATTATAAAATTATCTACATATGAATTTTGATTAAGCCATGCATCGCACGTGCATAATTTGATAATTTCTACATTGATGACTTTCAAAATTCCTTATAGCTATCAACCACATTCTCTCTCTCTCTCTCTCTCTCTCTCTCTCTCTCTCTCTCTCTCTCTCTCTCTCTCTCTTAAAATTTTTTTATATATTACGTTATGTTGAATCAACTCTTTTTTTTCTTTTTCTTTTTTCATTCTATTCATATGACATTTTTTTAATTCCAATTTTTATGGAATAAAAACAAACATATTGATTAGATATCTTTAATTTCAATAGGATTTAAATGAATTATATTTCAAATGGAACTCTACCAATATATATAACCCTATATATCCTTTTTGGAGTGAAACTTATTTCAATATGTGAATGCCTAAATCCCATGACAATGCAGCTATGCATTCTTTCATCTTTTATTATTATTATTTTCATTTTGTTTATTTTCTTTAGTGTTATTATTGGTTTTTTTGTCTTCATGTGATTTTAATTAATGAATTCAAAACATTCGAAAACATTGTCAAGTTTCTAAAGGTTCTTTCTTTATTTTTGTATTTAGTTTTTATTAAATTGATTAGGTTTTGTGTATTGGTTGTCTTTTTTTTAAACTAATTTTCTTAGCTTTGATCTAAGTTATATGCTTAGGGTTAGGGTCTTAGAATTAATGATTAAATATGGTTAGAGTTAATAGATTAATTTTAACAATTTTCTTATTTGATTTTTATATTACATCAAGTTATCAAGATATTCTGCATGTGTATTCTTGAATTCTCAACTTTAATTTTAATTTATAATATTATCAAGATTATATATCTAATTTATATGCTTAGGGTTAGGGTCTTAGAATTAATGATTAAATATGGTTAGAATTAATAGATTAATTTTAACAATTTTCTTATTTGATTTTTATATTACATCAAATTATCAAGATGTTCTACATCTGTATTCTTGAATTCTCAACTTTAATTTTAATTTATAATATTACCAAGATTATATATCTAATTTATATGCTAAGGGTTAGGGTCTTAGAATTAATGATTAGATATGGTTAGAATTAATAGATTAATTTTAACAATTTTCTTATTTGATTTTTATATTACATCAAATTATCAAGATGTTCTACATGTGTATTCTTGAATTCTCAACTTTAATTTTAATTTATAATATTATCAATATTATATTAATTTTAGATTTATCAATTGTTTAGTACGTTTTTTTTTTTAAAATAATTATCAAAGTAAAATTCAATTTGGAATTATCAATTTAATTTAGTTTTAGGAAGAAATCTTACTCCTTATTTTAGTGAGATAGTTATTTACACTTGATAATTTTTTCTTTTATCTTTGTTGAATCTATTAAAATATATAATTATTTATACATTTATTTTATAAGTTTTTTCATAAAACCGTGTGATGCACAGGCCTATAATTAGTATATATATATATATATATACATATAGATTATCGTTCATAGTTAGATGCATTTATATTTTAGAAATATAATGATGTTGCATGTCTATACATTTTTAGACCTCTTAAACACAACCAGATTAACCTAGTTAATTAGTCAAGTGATTAACTTAGTCAAATTATCAAGTTCAAGTTAACACATATAAATCATATCATGCAAAGTGCGAAAAATAAAGAACACACGATATGATAACACAAGAAAACCAAACGTGTAAAAAATCTAAGGAGGATTTAACCTAGCTATCCTCAAGGTAAAACTGAATCCACTATGGAAGAATTGAAGTTTTACAATAGCGACTTAGACCACTAACATCCTATTGCTACCTCATGTGGAAAACTTACTAACATGACCACGTGTAAGCTCTGAGATCACGGACTCCTTCTTTCTTGGATTCTCTAGCAAGTACAAGCACTCCTACTTGTGTATCTTTAAGCTCTTTAGTGTAGCAACTTGTAAAGTTGTAATTTACAACTATGTTTTGTTGGCTTTTATTCCGTGCCAAATTTGATTGTAATTGAGTTCAATCGTTTATAACCCTGTATTTGTTGTGGGACTTGTTGTAAGGGTTGTGTGTTAGAGAGAGTGTTTGAAGACTCAAGCATTTGAAGAACTGAAGATTCTCGCGGGTATCTCGCGACCTAGCATCCCGCGAAGTGACCCATGTGCCAGGCACATGCTGGAATGCGAAGAGTCAGGCCAGGTGGAGACAGTTGTGTCTCGCGAGTATCTCGCGGGTAAGGCCTTCCCGCGAGACACCCGCGAGACTAGCTGTTCTGCCAGCCTGTACTTTTTGAGTCACACCTTTTGCACCTCTCCTATATATACCATCATTACCCACAATTGTTGAGGAATGCTTCAGAGAGAAAACCCTAGCCAAACACATTGGTAATTAGAGATTGTCTTCCCCACCTTTCTCTATACATTTGTTTGTGGTATTTTCTCAATCCTTCCCTCTCCATTATCCATATCTTAGAGAGGTTGATAGCCCAAACACTTACCACACCTTGTGAGTGCTGTGTGACGTTTTTGGTGCTGCTGGGAAGCATTGGAAGAAGCCTTGAATGGCAGATGCAACATGGAGCTTGTTGCGGGATCCGGATAACTAGGACAAGACACGGTTCCGAGAAGCCTTGTTGGAGTAGAAGCTTGGAGGGCTTAGGTACAGCGGGTAGACTAGGCTTGGAGGGTCTTTTGCTAACCCATGTATCCCAACTGATTGTCTAGTGGATCGATTTCCGCTTGGAGGGCGGCGGAGAGGTTTTTCGCCGAGTTCTTCGGTTTCCTCTTCGAGAACACGTCTCGGTGTTTTCTGTGTTTGCATCCTTCTTCCCTACTCTTGTTTAATTCCATTATACTGCTGTGTTGCTTAGTTTATGGATTAGAGTAGCTTATTTGTTCATCCGCTCGCTTTTACACTATTCCGCACTGTGTATTAAAGTTGTGTAAAACATATCGAGCCGTAATTTTTATTTGGGGGTCTAAACAGCTCTTGTGTTTTTCAACACATTTTCGAGCTTTCATTTGGTATCAGAGCGGGTACACTTGCTGAGGTTTAACTACCTAAGTGTGATCCTTGACCCTTGTTGAGATGGACCGGTCTCAATCGCTCAATGTTCCACCATTTTTTGATGGAAATAATTATGCATTCTGGAAAGTTAGGATGAGAGCATTTTTATGCTCTATTGATGATACTGTTTGGGATGCGGTTGAGATAGGTTGGACTAAGCCGGAGGCTCCTAAGTCCACTTGGGATAAGGCTGCTCTAGCAGCGGCCAATGCTAATAGTAAGGCCTTAAATGCAATTTTTTGTGGTGTGTCCCCTGATGAATTCCACAGGATTTCTCATATGACAGTAGCCAAGGAAGCTTGGGAGATTTTGGAGACTACCTATGAGGGTACAAAGAAAGTTAAGGACACGAAGCTTCAGATGCTTACCACCAAATTTGAAGAACTCAAGATGGGTGATGATGAACCATTTGATTCATTCTATGGGAAGCTCAATGAAATTGTCATTGCTAAACTCAATCTTGGGGAGAAGATTGAAGACACCAAGGTGGTAAGAAAAATTTTGAGGTCCCTACCTGAAAGTTTTAGAGCAAAGGTTACAGCCATAGAAGAAAGCAAAGACTTGGATGAGATTAAGATTCAAGAGTTGATAGGGTCTCTCCAAACGTATGAGCTGGGACTGCCTTCCCATAAGACAAGCAAATCGCTTGCTCTTAAGACCATCACCGAAAGGATAAATGATTCCTCCGAAGAAGATGGAGTGGAGAAGGAAGTAGCATATCTTATCAAGAACTTCCGCAAATTCTTGAAAATGAAAAATAGCGGGAAACCTTTCAATGGAGGAAAGTTCTCTTCATCAAGAGGTGATAAGAAAGAGTTTAATAGAAAAGAAGGGAAGGACTCTCAACCTTCTTCAGATATTGTATGCTATGAGTGCAATGGGCATGGACATTTAAAGAAGGAATGTCCGAATTTTCTGAGGGGAAAAGGGAAGGCTTATGCTACAACACTCAGTGATTCTGACTCTTCTGATTCTGACTCGGAAGAGAGCTGTGACGGTGAGGAAAACTACTCCGCCTTCATGACCATTGATCATGTAGATTCTTCGGATGACTTGGAAGTACTTGTGAAGGAACTTGGTGAGCATTCTGATTCAGAGTCCGTTGGAATTGTAGATGAATCAGATGAGGAAAAGGATGAAAGTACAGATAATCTTCAAGAAAACTACTCATTACTCCTTGAGAAGTCGGGAGAATATGCAAGGGTAGCCAAGGCGGCTGTCAGAAAAATGAAGAAGGCAGAGGAAGATTACCGGAGCCTTATGGTCAGACATAGGGAGGCAAAATGCGAGATAGAAAAGATGAATGGTGAGCTGTCAGAAGCTTACTTAAAGATCAGATTTCTTGAACAAGAGGTGGTTCAAGCACAAGCCAAGGTAGATAGGGTCTCCTCCAGAAAGTTGAATGATGTTATCTCATCCCAAAAACATTCCTCGGACAAGTCCGGATTGGGATATACCGGAGTGAGTAGCTCATCAGTCAAAGCTACCAAAGAAGTAAAATTTGTGAAGGCCGTAGAACAAATTGTAGAGGAGGCCGTTCCTGAGAATGTTAAGGTTGAAAAGAAGAATGTAATTGAGCAACGGATGGTGAACAAGCCCCGAAATCAATCTGTAGGAAGACATGAAACCAGAGCAAGATCTCTTTCAAGACCTCAACGGGGTCCTAGAACAGATTATGTATGTCACTATTGCGGATTGCGAGGACATACTAGACCAAACTGCCAAAAGTTGAGAGCAGACAACAATGCAAGCGCACCGCGGTCACGCGGAAGAAGAAATGACAATAGAGCTTGGAACGGTGGAAACTCAAGAAGCCAAAATTGTGATCTCGGAGTGACAGACATGATGAAGATGATAGGTGCCTTCACCACTTGCATGGAGAGTTTCACAAGGAGGTTTGAAAGTCCCAACTCTCGTACCCAATCCGTCAAGGATATCACCCCAAACGCACGTGACGTGTGGGTGAAGAGGGGTACCCATGCATAAGCATTATAATATGTCCATGCATCAATTCTTTCCATGTGTAGGGACATTTGTAGATGCATCATTTCATGCATTAATTTCATTTTTTTTGGTTTAAACCTGTTTTTGTTGATCTTGCTTTTCCTGTTCTGTTTTGGGTGTGTTTCAAAAATTCAAAAACCCATAAAAATTGAAAAATCTCAAAAGTTTGATCACTTGTTTTGTGCATATCTCATGTGAGTTTGGCCTAGTACCTTCGTACTTATGGCATAGTGCATTTACGATCTTTGCTTGTTCGTATGCACCCTTTTCTATGTGGAAGAAACCCTGAAAATTATGAGTGACTGTTGTAAATAGATCTTCACACCTGTCATGAATGATTAGTCAATAGTCTTGTTGGTCTTGATACTTGCATAGACTTGTGTCTATATCTCTTCCCACTTTATTTTTATGTTTTTGCAAAAAGAGCTCACAAATTGTAAATCTCCAAATGAAAAGAGATATTGAGCTGCAAAAGCCTGTCGCACACACTAGTATTTGACTAGGAAAAAGGGAAAGCGACTCCTTTTAAAGTAAATGTTATGGTGCTCAAAAAGCCAAAGGCTTCTCATCAATGTTGAAATATCATAAATTTCAGGCACCTTCCTCAAAATGAGATGTATTTGTCCAATCAAAATGAAAATGGACCAATTGTTATGAGTTATAAGAAGCCAAATGAAAAGCGTCTATGTTTTCAATGTGTGGGAGGTCATATATACTCATTTCTATAATGGAGATAGTCCACATGATTTCGTATCAGTTGTGTATGTCTCGCGTGAATTGATCATTGAAGCTTCGCTCTGGTCTAAGGACTATTTCACATTTGATACTCACACACAACACACAAGTTTTTGATTCAATCAATGCCTATCTCATTTGTGTGATTGTATATGTCCAAATGGGATGTGATTGCCCATGAACTTGTTGATCAAATCCAAAAAGATTTTTGTGAATTTTATTAGTTTTTGAAAGTGTTTTTATCCTTTCTTGTGTTTCTTTTTGGTCAAAATGTTTTTGTGTGTTTTTCATCAAAAAAAAAAAACTGGTTCAGGGGTTATTTCGCGAGAAGCTCGCGACTAAGCTGCTTCCCGCGAAAAGTTTTGAGGGAAAAATTTTCATCATCCTGTCACACAGAGAATTTCGCGACTGTCTCGCGACTGTATCGCGACTAACAGCTTCTCGCGAAATGCTGTTTGGCCAAAACTGGAGTTTTCTCAAATTCAGACAGAGATTATCGCGACTGTATCGCGACTGTTTCGCGACTTAGCGCTTCTCGCGAAAATTTTGTGCTTCAGTGGCACCTTTCGCGATTGTCTCGCGACTGTCTCGCGGCTCCCTATCCCGCGAAAAACGCGTGTTTTCAGTTTTATAGGGCTGATGTGACAGTTTTTCAAAACATATCAAACTTCCCTCCTTACACTTCTTCGAAACTCTCTCAACCCAAAAACACTATTCCATCAAATCCCTCTCCAAATCAAGATTTTTTCTGCATTTTCTTCTTCAAGGTATGTTGATTAATCACTTCCTTTTAAGTTGTTACTTAAATTTTGCAGTCTTTGTGGTTAGGGTTGTCATAATTGGGGATTTTCGAATTGTTGGGTTGCTTTTCAAAATTGGGGGTTGTTCTTGCCAAATTTTTGATTGGGCTTTGTTGCATTTAATCTTGTTGCATCTATGTTGGCCCCTTGTGGCATTTTATCATGTATTTAGGCAAGATTTTACCATGTTCATGCATTGTTCATACTCAAAGTGTTGTCACGCACATTAGGTGTTTGATTAAATGTCTAAATGACATTGTTGTGCCTAATTGGTCTCAAGTGAGTCCCAATTTCAAGTTTTTCATATAACTTACCATGTTTTGGTCTAGAATTGATCTTTGATCATGTATGCAGTACACTTTGCACTTGGTGCACTCACTTGGCAAACACCTAGGCACTCTCTAGGCACACACTCATGCATTTCATGTTACACACACATATGCGTACACACAAACACACACTTGCACAATAATTTAATTTCATGCAAAATGTCTTTGTGTTCATGCATTTGTGTTTTAGTTTAACGATGCATGGTGTGTAGCATGCGTATATGAATTGGTCATGCCCTGTTTTGAATGTTACTCTGTTTTTGGAAGTATCACATTTTGATTTAAACTAACTTGAATCTAATCAAGTTTTGTTCTTGTGTTGTGTGCACTTGTGCTTTATGTGTTGTTTCCACTTATGTAGATGTCTCCCACCAAGCATGCCGGTATCAAGAAGAAGGGTCCCAAACGTGCTCGTACTGAATCCGATCATTTCAAATCCGCAGAGGCAGATATGAAGTACAATGATTGCTACAAGAGAGCGACCATTGTCATGGAAAGGGTGGTTCAATTGGAGGAGCTTGAGAATACATGCATCCCAGATGTGTTCAAAGAAAGAACCTGGACAAAGTTGCTAAATCCAGCTGGGAATGTGTACTCGGAAATTATCAGGGAATTCTTTTCTAATGCTGCTGTGGAGGATGACAAGATAGTCTACTGGGTGAGGCACAAAGAATTTGAGATTACAAAGGATGGCATTCAAGACTTCTTGGAGATTCGTCCTCCCTCACAACCGATGACAGTTCAGTATGATGAGAGATTAGGGCATATCACGGAGATGATATCAGCTCTTGGTGGAGTTCCAAAGAAATCATCAATGGATACTCTCAAGTTCTCTCCAGAAATGAGAACTCTCAGCTATGTCATGATCCATAACCTGTATCCGGTCACCAACCTCACCACTCTCTCGGCTCCAAGGACGAGGTTTCTCTACGACCTCTTTACTCACAAGGAAATTGATATCTGCAGCCACATCTTCCACATTCTGAAGAAGAGCATCATGAAGCAAAATTCCAGAACCATAATGCCCTTTCCTTCATTGATCATGGGGCTCATTGCCAAGACAAAGCTGAAATTCCCTAGTGGCCTCACTGTTGTTCAGAGGGATTACCCCATTGGTGCAAACACTCTAACTCGGAGCACAGCACACATTAAAGGCCCCAAGACTGGTGCTCATCTCATTCCACCACCTCGGGTCGTGCCTCAGGATGCACCAGATGAGGGTGGGGATACAGAGGAGGAGATTGACAGGTTTACTTCTGCTCCAGAGACTGCACATCCAGAGACTGCACAGCCATCATCTTCAACACACACACCAGGTCTCAGCAAGCTTGATCAGATCCTAGCTAAGATGGATCACATGTCCACAGTGCTTGACACTCATGTACAGCACACAGCGGATCAGTTTGCATACCTCCAGGAGCAGATCACCACATTGTCAGCCCAGATTCAGAGCCTATCTCCTTCACATGTATCAGACTCCGACTTCGATCAGATCTAGTCCTTTGGCCATTCCGGTCAAAAAGGGGGAGAAAATTTTGAGGGGGAGCTGCTGAACAAGAGCTTGCACAGCCTTAGGGGGAGCATAGCCTAGACACATAGCTATAGTTGATATTGGTTATTGGTTTTACAGACGGGTTTTATACAGCTCTTTTTAGTTTTTTTCTGGTTTATGGTTTATAGTTAATGTCTTACTGTTTTCTGGTTTATAGTTCTGACACTTATGCTTTAACTTCAGTATTAATTTAAGTATATTCAGTATATTTTCAGAACTGTGTGTTTATGTTCTATGCTTTGTGGCATATATGCTATGTGGCACCTTTTTGTTTGTACCCATGTTGCTTATGTAAGCTTTAAGGGTTTGTTTCATGCATTATTTGTAGGTCTTTGTGGTTTGTGCCATGCATTTGCAATACCTTGCCTATGCAACCTTCATGCATGTTTGCTTGTTGTTCAATGTCATGCATTTTACTTCAAGTACAACACTCTTGTGCCCTAGTAGGATTGTTCCTAGATGCAAATACTTCGTGTATTTCGCATTGGTTGAGTGTTGGAGTTGCAAGTGACTCTCTTCAATTGAGCGTATCTTCTTGCAAATCCAGATGTTCGTTCCATGTGTGAATGAGCATAGTAATTGCTTATGTATAGTGATTACTTGTTTGATCCTGCCATGATCTAGTGTTTCTATTTCGTTTTGCTCGATCATGCTATTATTGCTCCATATGTTTTCAAGTTTTCTGCATACAATGATGTTATTGTGTTGTTGTGTTTCAGGAGTTACTTGTTCATATGTTTCAAGAGCTTATCAGAATCTAGAATTAGGTGTGAGTGAGTTTTGCCTTTGTTCCCAAACTCACGGTTAAGTCTAGAGTCTGTTTTAGGGTTTTGTCACGGAATAGCCAAAAGGGGAGATTGTAAAGTTGTAATTTACAACTATGTTTTGTTGGCTTTTATTCCGTGCCAAATTTGATTGTAATTGAGTTCAATCGTTTAAAACCCTGTATTTGTTGTGGGACTTGTTGTAAGGGTTGTGTGTTAGAGAGAGTGTTTGAAGACTCAAGCATTTGAAGAACTGAAGATTCTCGCGGGTATCTCGCGACCTAGCATCCCGCGAAGTGACCCATGTGCCAGGCACATGCTGGAATGCGAAGAGTCAGGCCAGGTGGAGACAGTTGTGTCTCGCGAGTATCTCGCGGGTAAGGCCTTCCCGCGAGACACCCGCGAGACTAGCTGTTCTGCCAGCCTGTACTTTTTGAGTCACACCTTTTGCACCTCTCCTATATATACCATCATTACCCACAATTGTTGAGGAATGCTTCAGAGAGAAAACCCTAGCCAAACACATTGGTAATTAGAGATTGTCTTCCCCACCTTTCTCTATACATTTGTTTGTGGTATTTTCTCAATCCTTCCCTCTCCATTATCCATATCTTAGAGAGGTTGATAGCCCAAACACTTACCACACCTTGTGAGTGCTGTGTGACGTTTTTGGTGCTGCTGGGAAGCATTGGAAGAAGCCTTGAATGGCAGATGCAACATGGAGCTTGTTGCGGGATCCGGATAACTAGGACAAGACACGGTTCCGAGAAGCCTTGTTGGAGTAGGAGCTTGGAGGGCTTAGGTACAGCGGGTAGACTAGGCTTGGAGGGTCTTTTGCTAACCCATGTATCCCAACTGATTGTCTAGTGGATCGATTTCCGCTTGGAGGGCGGCGGAGAGGTTTTTCGCCGAGTTCTTCGGTTTCCTCTTCGAGAACACGTCTCGGTGTTTTCTGTGTTTGCATCCTTCTTCCCTACTCTTGTTTAATTCCATTATACTGCTGTGTTGCTTAGTTTATGGATTAGAGTAGCTTATTTGTTCATCCGCTCGCTTTTACACTATTCCGCACTGTGTATTAAAGTTGTGTAAAACATATCGAGCCGTAATTTTTATTTGGGGGTCTAAACAGCTCTTGTGTTTTTCAACACATTTTCGAGCTTTCATTTGGTATCAGAGCGGGTACACTTGCTGAGGTTTAACTACCTAAGTGTGATCCTTGACCCTTGTTGAGATGGACCGGTCTCAATCGCTCAATGTTCCACCATTTTTTGATGGAAATAATTATGCATTCTGGAAAGTTAGGATGAGAGCATTTTTATGCTCTATTGATGATACTGTTTGGGATGCGGTTGAGATAGGTTGGACTAAGCCGGAGGCTCCTAAGTCCACTTGGGATAAGGCTGCTCTAGCAGCGGCCAATGCTAATAGTAAGGCCTTAAATGCAATTTTTTGTGGTGTGTCCCCTGATGAATTCCACAGGATTTCTCATATGACAGTAGCCAAGGAAGCTTGGGAGATTTTGGAGACTACCTATGAGGGTACAAAGAAAGTTAAGGACACGAAGCTTCAGATGCTTACCACCAAATTTGAAGAACTCAAGATGGGTGATGATGAACCATTTGATTCATTCTATGGGAAGCTCAATGAAATTGTCATTGCTAAACTCAATCTTGGGGAGAAGATTGAAGACACCAAGGTGGTAAGAAAAATTTTGAGGTCCCTACCTGAAAGTTTTAGAGCAAAGGTTACAGCCATAGAAGAAAGCAAAGACTTGGATGAGATTAAGATTCAAGAGTTGATAGGGTCTCTCCAAACGTATGAGCTGGGACTGCCTTCCCATAAGACAAGCAAATCGCTTGCTCTTAAGACCATCACCGAAAGGATAAATGATTCCTCCGAAGAAGATGGAGTGGAGAAGGAAGTAGCATATCTTGTCAAGAACTTCCGCAAATTCTTGAAAATGAAAAATAGCGGGAAACCTTTCAATGGAGGAAAGTTCTCTTCATCAAGAGGTGATAAGAAAGAGTTTAATAGAAAAGAAGGGAAGGACTCTCAACCTTCTTCAGATATTGTATGCTATGAGTGCAATGGGCATGGACATTTAAAGAAGGAATGTCCGAATTTTCTGAGGGGAAAAGGGAAGGCTTATGCTACAACACTCAGTGATTCTGACTCTTCTGATTCTGACTCGGAAGAGAGCTGTGACGGTGAGGGAAACTACTCCGCCTTCATGACCATTGATCATGTAGATTCTTCGGATGACTTGGAAGTACTTGTGAAGGAACTTGGTGAGCATTCTGATTCAGAGTCCGTTGGAATTGTAGATGAATCAGATGAGGAAAAGGATGAAAGTACAGATAATCTTCAAGAAAACTACTCATTACTCCTTGAGAAGTCGGGAGAATATGCAAGGGTAGCCAAGGCGGCTGTCAGAAAAATGAAGAAGGCAGAGGAAGATTACCGGAGCCTTATGGTCAGACATAGGGAGGCAAAATGCGAGATAGAAAAGATGAATGGTGAGCTGTCAGAAGCTTACTTAAAGATCAGATTTCTTGAACAAGAGGTGGTTCAAGCACAAGCCAAGGTAGATAGGGTCTCCTCCAGAAAGTTGAATGATGTTATCTCATCCCAAAAACATTCCTCGGACAAGTCCGGATTGGGATATACCGGAGTGAGTAGCTCATCAGTCAAAGCTACCAAAGAAGTAAAATTTGTGAAGGCCGTAGAACAAATTGTAGAGGAGGCCGTTCCTGAGAATGTTAAGGTTGAAAAGAAGAATGTAATTGAGCAACGGATGGTGAACAAGCCCCGAAATCAATCTGTAGGAAGACATGAAACCAGAGCAAGATCTCTTTCAAGACCTCAACGGGGTCCTAGAACAGATTATGTATGTCACTATTGCGGACTGCGAGGACATACTAGACCAAACTGCCAAAAGTTGAGAGCAGACAACAATGCAAGCGCACCGCGGTCACGCGGAAGAAGAAATGACAATAGAGCTTGGAACGGTGGAAACTCAAGAAGCCAAAATTGTGATCTCGGAGTGACAGACATGATGAAGATGATAGGTGCCTTCACCACTTGCATGGAGAGTTTCACAAGGAGGTTTGAAAGTCCCAACTCTCGTACCCAATCCGTCAAGGATATCACCCCAAACGCACGTGACGTGTGGGTGAAGAGGGGTACCCATGCATAAGCATTATAATATGTCCATGCATCAATTCTTTCCATGTGTAGGGACATTTGTAGATGCATCATTTCATGCATTAATTTCATTTTTTTTGGTTTAAACCTGTTTTTGTTGATCTTGCTTTTCCTGTTCTGTTTTGGGTGTGTTTCAAAAATTCAAAAACCCATAAAAATTGAAAAATCTCAAAAGTTTGATCACTTGTTTTGTGCATATCTCATGTGAGTTTGGCCTAGTACCTTCGTACTTATGGCATAGTGCATTTACGATCTTTGCTTGTTCGTATGCACCCTTTTCTATGTGGAAGAAACCCTGAAAATTATGAGTGACTGTTGTAAATAGATCTTCACACCTGTCATGAATGATTAGTCAATAGTCTTGTTGGTCTTGATACTTGCATAGACTTGTGTCTATATCTCTTCCCACTTTATTTTTATGTTTTTGCAAAAAGAGCTCACAAATTGTAAATCTCCAAATGAAAAGAGATATTGAGCTGCAAAAGCCTGTCGCACACACTAGTATTTGACTAGGAAAAAGGGAAAGCGACTCCTTTTAAAGTAAATGTTATGGTGCTCAAAAAGCCAAAGGCTTCTCATCAATGTTGAAATATCATAAATTTCAGGCACCTTCCTCAAAATGAGATGTATTTGTCCAATCAAAATGAAAATGGACCAATTGTTATGAGTTATAAGAAGCCAAATGAAAAGCGTCTATGTTTTCAATGTGTGGGAGGTCATATATACTCATTTCTATAATGGAGATAGTCCACATGATTTCGTATCAGTTGTGTATGTCTCGCGTGAATTGATCATTGAAGCTTCGCTCTGGTCTAAGGACTATTTCACATTTGATACTCACACACAACACACAAGTTTTTAATTCAATCAATGCCTATCTCATTTGTGTGATTGTATATGTCCAAATGGGATGTGATTGCCCATGAACTTGTTGATCAAATCCAAAAAGATTTTTGTGAATTTTATTAGTTTTTGAAAGTGTTTTTATCCTTTCTTGTGTTTCTTTTTGGTCAAAATGTTTTTGTGTGTTTTTCATCAAAAAAAAAAAACTGGTTCAGGGGTTATTTCGCGAGAAGCTCGCGACTAAGCTGCTTCCCGCGAAAAGTTTTGAGGGAAAAATTTTCATCATCCTGTCACACAGAGAATTTCGCGACTGTCTCGCGACTGTATCGCGACTAACAGCTTCTCGCGAAATGCTGTTTGGCCAAAACTGGAGTTTTCTCAAATTCAGACAGAGATTATCGCGACTGTATCGCGACTGTTTCGCGACTTAGCGCTTCTCGCGAAAATTTTGTGCTTCAGTGGCACCTTTCGCGATTGTCTCGCGACTGTCTCGCGGCTCCCTATCCCGCGAAAAACGCGTGTTTTCAGTTTTATAGGGCTGATGTGACAGTTTTTCAAAACATATCAAACTTCCCTCCTTACACTTCTTCGAAACTCTCTCAACCCAAAAACACTATTCCATCAAATCCCTCTCCAAATCAAGATTTTTTCTGCATTTTCTTCTTCAAGGTATGTTGATTAATCACTTCCTTTTAAGTTGTTACTTAAATTTTGCAGTCTTTGTGGTTAGGGTTGTCATAATTGGGGATTTTCGAATTGTTGGGTTGCTTTTCAAAATTGGGGGTTGTTCTTGCCAAATTTTTGATTGGGCTTTGTTGCATTTAATCTTGTTGCATCTATGTTGGCCCCTTGTGGCATTTTATCATGTATTTAGGCAAGATTTTACCATGTTCATGCATTGTTCATACTCAAAGTGTTGTCACGCACATTAGGTGTTTGATTAAATGTCTAAATGACATTGTTGTGCCTAATTGGTCTCAAGTGAGTCCCAATTTCAAGTTTTTCATATAACTTACCATGTTTTGGTCTAGAATTGATCTTTGATCATGTATGCAGTACACTTTGCACTTGGTGCACTCACTTGGCAAACACCTAGGCACTCTCTAGGCACACACTCATGCATTTCATGTTACACACACATATGCGTACACACAAACACACACTTGCACAATAATTTAATTTCATGCAAAATGTCTTTGTGTTCATGCATTTGTGTTTTAGTTTAACGATGCATGGTGTGTAGCATGCGTATATGAATTGGTCATGCCCTGTTTTGAATGTTACTCTGTTTTTGGAAGTATCACATTTTGATTTAAACTAACTTGAATCTAATCAAGTTTTGTTCTTGTGTTGTGTGCACTTGTGCTTTATGTGTTGTTTCCACTTATGTAGATGTCTCCCACCAAGCATGCCGGTATCAAGAAGAAGGGTCCCAAACGTGCTCGTACTGAATCCGATCATTTCAAATCCGCAGAGGCAGATATGAAGTACAATGATTGCTACAAGAGAGCGACCATTGTCATGGAAAGGGTGGTTCAATTGGAGGAGCTTGAGAATACATGCATCCCAGATGTGTTCAAAGAAAGAACCTGGACAAAGTTGCTAAATCCAGCTGGGAATGTGTACTCGGAAATTATCAGGGAATTCTTTTCTAATGCTGCTGTGGAGGATGACAAGATAGTCTGCTGGGTGAGGCACAAAGAATTTGAGATTACAAAGGATGGCATTCAAGACTTCTTGGAGATTCGTCCTCCCTCACAACCGATGACAGTTCAGTATGATGAGAGATTAGGGCATATCACGGAGATGATATCAGCTCTTGGTGGAGTTCCAAAGAAATCATCAATGGATACTCTCAAGTTCTCTCCAGAAATGAGAACTCTCAGCTATGTCATGATCCATAACCTGTATCCGGTCACCAACCTCACCACTCTCTCGGCTCCAAGGACGAGGTTTCTCTACGACCTCTTTACTCACAAGGAAATTGATATCTGCAGCCACATCTTCCACATTCTGAAGAAGAGCATCATGAAGCAAAATTCCAGAACCATAATGCCCTTTCCTTCATTGATCATGGGGCTCATTGCCAAGACAAAGCTGAAATTCCCTAGTGGCCTCACTGTTGTTCAGAGGGATTACCCCATTGGTGCAAACACTCTAACTCGGAGCACAGCACACATTAAAGGCCCCAAGACTGGTGCTCATCTCATTCCACCACCTCGGGTCGTGCCTCAGGATGCACCAGATGAGGGTGGGGATACAGAGGAGGAGATTGACAGGTTTACTTCTGCTCCAGAGACTGCACATCCAGAGACTGCACAGCCATCATCTTCAACACACACACCAGGTCTCAGCAAGCTTGATCAGATCCTAGCTAAGATGGATCACATGTCCACAGTGCTTGACACTCATGTACAGCACACAGCGGATCAGTTTGCATACCTCCAGGAGCAGATCACCACATTGTCAGCCCAGATTCAGAGCCTATCTCCTTCACATGTATCAGACTCCGACTCCGATCAGATCTAGTCCTTTGGCCATTCCGGTCAAAAAGGGGGAGAAAATTTTGAGGGGGAGCTGCTGAACAAGAGCTTGCACAGCCTTAGGGGGAGCATAGCCTAGACACATAGCTATAGTTGATATTGGTTATTGGTTTTACAGACGGGTTTTATACAGCTCTTTTTAGTTTTTTTCTGGTTTATGGTTTATAGTTAATGTCTTACTGTTTTCTGGTTTATAGTTCTGACACTTATGCTTTAACTTCAGTATTAATTTAAGTATATTCAGTATATTTTCAGAACTGTGTGTTTATGTTCTATGCTTTGTGGCATATATGCTATGTGGCACCTTTTTGTTTGTACCCATGTTGCTTATGTAAGCTTTAAGGGTTTGTTTCATGCATTATTTGTAGGTCTTTGTGGTTTGTGCCATGCATTTGCAATACCTTGCCTATGCAACCTTCATGCATGTTTGCTTGTTGTTCAATGTCATGCATTTTACTTCAAGTACAACACTCTTGTGCCCTAGTAGGATTGTTCCTAGATGCAAATACTTCGTGTATTTCGCATTGGTTGAGTGTTGGAGTTGCAAGTGACTCTCTTCAATTGAGCGTATCTTCTTGCAAATCCAGATGTTCGTTCCATGTGTGAATGAGCATAGTAATTGCTTATGTATAGTGATTACTTGTTTGATCCTGCCATGATCTAGTGTTTCTATTTCGTTTTGCTCGATCATGCTATTATTGCTCCATATGTTTTCAAGTTTTCTGCATACAATGATGTTATTGTGTTGTTGTGTTTCAGGAGTTACTTGTTCATATGTTTCAAGAGCTTATCAGAATCTAGAATTAGGTGTGAGTGAGTTTTGCCTTTGTTCCCAAACTCACGGTTAAGTCTAGAGTCTGTTTTAGGGTTTTGTCACGGAATAGCCAAAAGGGGAGATTGTAAAGTTGTAATTTACAACTATGTTTTGTTGGCTTTTATTCCGTGCCAAATTTGATTGTAATTGAGTTCAATCGTTTAAAACCCTGTATTTGTTGTGGGACTTGTTGTAAGGGTTGTGTGTTAGAGAGAGTGTTTGAAGACTCAAGCATTTGAAGAACTGAAGATTCTCGCGGGTATCTCGCGACCTAGCATCCCGCGAAGTGACCCATGTGCCAGGCACATGCTGGAATGCGAAGAGTCAGGCCAGGTGGAGACAGTTGTGTCTCGCGAGTATCTCGCGGGTAAGGCCTTCCCGCGAGACACCCGCGAGACTAGCTGTTCTGCCAGCCTGTACTTTTTGAGTCACACCTTTTGCACCTCTCCTATATATACCATCATTACCCACAATTGTTGAGGAATGCTTCAGAGAGAAAACCCTAGCCAAACACATTGGTAATTAGAGATTGTCTTCCCCACCTTTCTCTATACATTTGTTTGTGGTATTTTCTCAATCCTTCCCTCTCCATTATCCATATCTTAGAGAGGTTGATAGCCCAAACACTTACCACACCTTGTGAGTGCTGTGTGACGTTTTTGGTGCTGCTGGGAAGCATTGGAAGAAGCCTTGAATGGCAGATGCAACATGGAGCTTGTTGCGGGATCCGGATAACTAGGACAAGACACGGTTCCGAGAAGCCTTGTTGGAGTAGAAGCTTGGAGGGCTTAGGTACAGCGGGTAGACTAGGCTTGGAGGGTCTTTTGCTAACCCATGTATCCCAACTGATTGTCTAGTGGATCGATTTCCGCTTGGAGGGCGGCGGAGAGGTTTTTCGCCGAGTTCTTCGGTTTCCTCTTCGAGAACACGTCTCGGTGTTTTCTGTGTTTGCATCCTTCTTCCCTACTCTTGTTTAATTCCATTATACTGCTGTGTTGCTTAGTTTATGGATTAGAGTAGCTTATTTGTTCATCCGCTCGCTTTTACACTATTCCGCACTGTGTATTAAAGTTGTGTAAAACATATCGAGCCGTAATTTTTATTTGGGGGTCTAAACAGCTCTTGTGTTTTTCAACACATTTTCGAGCTTTCATTTGGTATCAGAGCGGGTACACTTGCTGAGGTTTAACTACCTAAGTGTGATCCTTGACCCTTGTTGAGATGGACCGGTCTCAATCGCTCAATGTTCCACCATTTTTTGATGGAAATAATTATGCATTCTGGAAAGTTAGGATGAGAGCATTTTTATGCTCTATTGATGATACTGTTTGGGATGCGGTTGAGATAGGTTGGACTAAGCCGGAGGCTCCTAAGTCCACTTGGGATAAGGCTGCTCTAGCAGCGGCCAATGCTAATAGTAAGGCCTTAAATGCAATTTTTTGTGGTGTGTCCCCTGATGAATTCCACAGGATTTCTCATATGACAGTAGCCAAGGAAGCTTGGGAGATTTTGGAGACTACCTATGAGGGTACAAAGAAAGTTAAGGACACGAAGCTTCAGATGCTTACCACCAAATTTGAAGAACTCAAGATGGGTGATGATGAACCATTTGATTCATTCTATGGGAAGCTCAATGAAATTGTCATTGCTAAACTCAATCTTGGGGAGAAGATTGAAGACACCAAGGTGGTAAGAAAAATTTTGAGGTCCCTACCTGAAAGTTTTAGAGCAAAGGTTACAGCCATAGAAGAAAGCAAAGACTTGGATGAGATTAAGATTCAAGAGTTGATAGGGTCTCTCCAAACGTATGAGCTGGGACTGCCTTCCCATAAGACAAGCAAATCGCTTGCTCTTAAGACCATCACCGAAAGGATAAATGATTCCTCCGAAGAAGATGGAGTGGAGAAGGAAGTAGCATATCTTGTCAAGAACTTCCGCAAATTCTTGAAAATGAAAAATAGCGGGAAACCTTTCAATGGAGGAAAGTTCTCTTCATCAAGAGGTGATAAGAAAGAGTTTAATAGAAAAGAAGGGAAGGACTCTCAACCTTCTTCAGATATTGTATGCTATGAGTGCAATGGGCATGGACATTTAAAGAAGGAATGTCCGAATTTTCTGAGGGGAAAAGGGAAGGCTTATGCTACAACACTCAGTGATTCTGACTCTTCTGATTCTGACTCGGAAGAGAGCTGTGACGGTGAGGGAAACTACTCCGCCTTCATGACCATTGATCATGTAGATTCTTCGGATGACTTGGAAGTACTTGTGAAGGAACTTGGTGAGCATTCTGATTCAGAGTCCGTTGGAATTGTAGATGAATCAGATGAGGAAAAGGATGAAAGTACAGATAATCTTCAAGAAAACTACTCATTACTCCTTGAGAAGTCGGGAGAATATGCAAGGGTAGCCAAGGCGGCTGTCAGAAAAATGAAGAAGGCAGAGGAAGATTACCGGAGCCTTATGGTCAGACATAGGGAGGCAAAATGCGAGATAGAAAAGATGAATGGTGAGCTGTCAGAAGCTTACTTAAAGATCAGATTTCTTGAACAAGAGGTGGTTCAAGCACAAGCCAAGGTAGATAGGGTCTCCTCCAGAAAGTTGAATGATGTTATCTCATCCCAAAAACATTCCTCGGACAAGTCCGGATTGGGATATACCGGAGTGAGTAGCTCATCAGTCAAAGCTACCAAAGAAGTAAAATTTGTGAAGGCCGTAGAACAAATTGTAGAGGAGGCCGTTCCTGAGAATGTTAAGGTTGAAAAGAAGAATGTAATTGAGCAACGGATGGTGAACAAGCCCCGAAATCAATCTGTAGGAAGACATGAAACCAGAGCAAGATCTCTTTCAAGACCTCAACGGGGTCCTAGAACAGATTATGTATGTCACTATTGCGGACTGCGAGGACATACTAGACCAAACTGCCAAAAGTTGAGAGCAGACAACAATGCAAGCGCACCGCGGTCACGCGGAAGAAGAAATGACAATAGAGCTTGGAACGGTGGAAACTCAAGAAGCCAAAATTGTGATCTCGGAGTGACAGACATGATGAAGATGATAGGTGCCTTCACCACTTGCATGGAGAGTTTCACAAGGAGGTTTGAAAGTCCCAACTCTCGTACCCAATCCGTCAAGGATATCACCCCAAACGCACGTGACGTGTGGGTGAAGAGGGGTACCCATGCATAAGCATTATAATATGTCCATGCATCAATTCTTTCCATGTGTAGGGACATTTGTAGATGCATCATTTCATGCATTAATTTCATTTTTTTTGGTTTAAACCTGTTTTTGTTGATCTTGCTTTTCCTGTTCTGTTTTGGGTGTGTTTCAAAAATTCAAAAACCCATAAAAATTGAAAAATCTCAAAAGTTTGATCACTTGTTTTGTGCATATCTCATGTGAGTTTGGCCTAGTACCTTCGTACTTATGGCATAGTGCATTTACGATCTTTGCTTGTTCGTATGCACCCTTTTCTATGTGGAAGAAACCCTGAAAATTATGAGTGACTGTTGTAAATAGATCTTCACACCTGTCATGAATGATTAGTCAATAGTCTTGTTGGTCTTGATACTTGCATAGACTTGTGTCTATATCTCTTCCCACTTTATTTTTATGTTTTTGCAAAAAGAGCTCACAAATTGTAAATCTCCAAATGAAAAGAGATATTGAGCTGCAAAAGCCTGTCGCACACACTAGTATTTGACTAGGAAAAAGGGAAAGCGACTCCTTTTAAAGTAAATGTTATGGTGCTCAAAAAGCCAAAGGCTTCTCATCAATGTTGAAATATCATAAATTTCAGGCACCTTCCTCAAAATGAGATGTATTTGTCCAATCAAAATGAAAATGGACCAATTGTTATGAGTTATAAGAAGCCAAATGAAAAGCGTCTATGTTTTCAATGTGTGGGAGGTCATATATACTCATTTCTATAATGGAGATAGTCCACATGATTTCGTATCAGTTGTGTATGTCTCGCGTGAATTGATCATTGAAGCTTCGCTCTGGTCTAAGGACTATTTCACATTTGATACTCACACACAACACACAAGTTTTTGATTCAATCAATGCCTATCTCATTTGTGTGATTGTATATGTCCAAATGGGATGTGATTGCCCATGAACTTGTTGATCAAATCCAAAAAGATTTTTGTGAATTTTATTAGTTTTTGAAAGTGTTTTTATCCTTTCTTGTGTTTCTTTTTGGTCAAAATGTTTTTGTGTGTTTTTCATCAAAAAAAAAAAACTGGTTCAGGGGTTATTTCGCGAGAAGCTCGCGACTAAGCTGCTTCCCGCGAAAAGTTTTGAGGGAAAAATTTTCATCATCCTGTCACACAGAGAATTTCGCGACTGTCTCGCGACTGTATCGCGACTAACAGCTTCTCGCGAAATGCTGTTTGGCCAAAACTGGAGTTTTCTCAAATTCAGACAGAGATTATCGCGACTGTATCGCGACTGTTTCGCGACTTAGCGCTTCTCGCGAAAATTTTGTGCTTCAGTGGCACCTTTCGCGATTGTCTCGCGACTGTCTCGCGGCTCCCTATCCCGCGAAAAACGCGTGTTTTCAGTTTTATAGGGCTGATGTGACAGTTTTTCAAAACATATCAAACTTCCCTCCTTACACTTCTTCGAAACTCTCTCAACCCAAAAACACTATTCCATCAAATCCCTCTCCAAATCAAGATTTTTTCTGCATTTTCTTCTTCAAGGTATGTTGATTAATCACTTCCTTTTAAGTTGTTACTTAAATTTTGCAGTCTTTGTGGTTAGGGTTGTCATAATTGGGGATTTTCGAATTGTTGGGTTGCTTTTCAAAATTGGGGGTTGTTCTTGCCAAATTTTTGATTGGGCTTTGTTGCATTTAATCTTGTTGCATCTATGTTGGCCCCTTGTGGCATTTTATCATGTATTTAGGCAAGATTTTACCATGTTCATGCATTGTTCATACTCAAAGTGTTGTCACGCACATTAGGTGTTTGATTAAATGTCTAAATGACATTGTTGTGCCTAATTGGTCTCAAGTGAGTCCCAATTTCAAGTTTTTCATATAACTTACCATGTTTTGGTCTAGAATTGATCTTTGATCATGTATGCAGTACACTTTGCACTTGGTGCACTCACTTGGCAAACACCTAGGCACTCTCTAGGCACACACTCATGCATTTCATGTTACACACACATATGCGTACACACAAACACACACTTGCACAATAATTTAATTTCATGCAAAATGTCTTTGTGTTCATGCATTTGTGTTTTAGTTTAACGATGCATGGTGTGTAGCATGCGTATATGAATTGGTCATGCCCTGTTTTGAATGTTACTCTGTTTTTGGAAGTATCACATTTTGATTTAAACTAACTTGAATCTAATCAAGTTTTGTTCTTGTGTTGTGTGCACTTGTGCTTTATGTGTTGTTTCCACTTATGTAGATGTCTCCCACCAAGCATGCCGGTATCAAGAAGAAGGGTCCCAAACGTGCTCGTACTGAATCCGATCATTTCAAATCCGCAGAGGCAGATATGAAGTACAATGATTGCTACAAGAGAGCGACCATTGTCATGGAAAGGGTGGTTCAATTGGAGGAGCTTGAGAATACATGCATCCCAGATGTGTTCAAAGAAAGAACCTGGACAAAGTTGCTAAATCCAGCTGGGAATGTGTACTCGGAAATTATCAGGGAATTCTTTTCTAATGCTGCTGTGGAGGATGACAAGATAGTCTGCTGGGTGAGGCACAAAGAATTTGAGATTACAAAGGATGGCATTCAAGACTTCTTGGAGATTCGTCCTCCCTCACAACCGATGACAGTTCAGTATGATGAGAGATTAGGGCATATCACGGAGATGATATCAGCTCTTGGTGGAGTTCCAAAGAAATCATCAATGGATACTCTCAAGTTCTCTCCAGAAATGAGAACTCTCAGCTATGTCATGATCCATAACCTGTATCCGGTCACCAACCTCACCACTCTCTCGGCTCCAAGGACGAGGTTTCTCTACGACCTCTTTACTCACAAGGAAATTGATATCTGCAGCCACATCTTCCACATTCTGAAGAAGAGCATCATGAAGCAAAATTCCAGAACCATAATGCCCTTTCCTTCATTGATCATGGGGCTCATTGCCAAGACAAAGCTGAAATTCCCTAGTGGCCTCACTGTTGTTCAGAGGGATTACCCCATTGGTGCAAACACTCTAACTCGGAGCACAGCACACATTAAAGGCCCCAAGACTGGTGCTCATCTCATTCCACCACCTCGGGTCGTGCCTCAGGATGCACCAGATGAGGGTGGGGATACAGAGGAGGAGATTGACAGGTTTACTTCTGCTCCAGAGACTGCACATCCAGAGACTGCACAGCCATCATCTTCAACACACACACCAGGTCTCAGCAAGCTTGATCAGATCCTAGCTAAGATGGATCACATGTCCACAGTGCTTGACACTCATGTACAGCACACAGCGGATCAGTTTGCATACCTCCAGGAGCAGATCACCACATTGTCAGCCCAGATTCAGAGCCTATCTCCTTCACATGTATCAGACTCCGACTCCGATCAGATCTAGTCCTTTGGCCATTCCGGTCAAAAAGGGGGAGAAAATTTTGAGGGGGAGCTGCTGAACAAGAGCTTGCACAGCCTTAGGGGGAGCATAGCCTAGACACATAGCTATAGTTGATATTGGTTATTGGTTTTACAGACGGGTTTTATACAGCTCTTTTTAGTTTTTTTCTGGTTTATGGTTTATAGTTAATGTCTTACTGTTTTCTGGTTTATAGTTCTGACACTTATGCTTTAACTTCAGTATTAATTTAAGTATATTCAGTATATTTTCAGAACTGTGTGTTTATGTTCTATGCTTTGTGGCATATATGCTATGTGGCACCTTTTTGTTTGTACCCATGTTGCTTATGTAAGCTTTAAGGGTTTGTTTCATGCATTATTTGTAGGTCTTTGTGGTTTGTGCCATGCATTTGCAATACCTTGCCTATGCAACCTTCATGCATGTTTGCTTGTTGTTCAATGTCATGCATTTTACTTCAAGTACAACACTCTTGTGCCCTAGTAGGATTGTTCCTAGATGCAAATACTTCGTGTATTTCGCATTGGTTGAGTGTTGGAGTTGCAAGTGACTCTCTTCAATTGAGCGTATCTTCTTGCAAATCCAGATGTTCGTTCCATGTGTGAATGAGCATAGTAATTGCTTATGTATAGTGATTACTTGTTTGATCCTGCCATGATCTAGTGTTTCTATTTCGTTTTGCTCGATCATGCTATTATTGCTCCATATGTTTTCAAGTTTTCTGCATACAATGATGTTATTGTGTTGTTGTGTTTCAGGAGTTACTTGTTCATATGTTTCAAGAGCTTATCAGAATCTAGAATTAGGTGTGAGTGAGTTTTGCCTTTGTTCCCAAACTCACGGTTAAGTCTAGAGTCTGTTTTAGGGTTTTGTCACGGAATAGCCAAAAGGGGAGATTGTAAAGTTGTAATTTACAACTATGTTTTGTTGGCTTTTATTCCGTGCCAAATTTGATTGTAATTGAGTTCAATCGTTTAAAACCCTGTATTTGTTGTGGGACTTGTTGTAAGGGTTGTGTGTTAGAGAGAGTGTTTGAAGACTCAAGCATTTGAAGAACTGAAGATTCTCGCGGGTATCTCGCGACCTAGCATCCCGCGAAGTGACCCATGTGCCAGGCACATGCTGGAATGCGAAGAGTCAGGCCAGGTGGAGACAGTTGTGTCTCGCGAGTATCTCGCGGGTAAGGCCTTCCCGCGAGACACCCGCGAGACTAGCTGTTCTGCCAGCCTGTACTTTTTGAGTCACACCTTTTGCACCTCTCCTATATATACCATCATTACCCACAATTGTTGAGGAATGCTTCAGAGAGAAAACCCTAGCCAAACACATTGGTAATTAGAGATTGTCTTCCCCACCTTTCTCTATACATTTGTTTGTGGTATTTTCTCAATCCTTCCCTCTCCATTATCCATATCTTAGAGAGGTTGATAGCCCAAACACTTACCACACCTTGTGAGTGCTGTGTGACGTTTTTGGTGCTGCTGGGAAGCATTGGAAGAAGCCTTGAATGGCAGATGCAACATGGAGCTTGTTGCGGGATCCGGATAACTAGGACAAGACACGGTTCCGAGAAGCCTTGTTGGAGTAGGAGCTTGGAGGGCTTAGGTACAGCGGGTAGACTAGGCTTGGAGGGTCTTTTGCTAACCCATGTATCCCAACTGATTGTCTAGTGGATCGATTTCCGCTTGGAGGGCGGCGGAGAGGTTTTTCGCCGAGTTCTTCGGTTTCCTCTTCGAGAACACGTCTCGGTGTTTTCTGTGTTTGCATCCTTCTTCCCTACTCTTGTTTAATTCCATTATACTGCTGTGTTGCTTAGTTTATGGATTAGAGTAGTTTATTTGTTCATCCGCTCGCTTTTACACTATTCCGCACTGTGTATTAAAGTTGTGTAAAACATATCGAGCCGTAATTTTTATTTGGGGGTCTAAACAGCTCTTGTGTTTTTCAACACATTTTCGAGCTTTCATTTGGTATCAGAGCGGGTACACTTGCTGAGGTTTAACTACCTAAGTGTGATCCTTGACCCTTGTTGAGATGGACCGGTCTCAATCGCTCAATGTTCCACCATTTTTTGATGGAAATAATTATGCATTCTGGAAAGTTAGGATGAGAGCATTTTTATGCTCTATTGATGATACTGTTTGGGATGCGGTTGAGATAGGTTGGACTAAGCCGGAGGCTCCTAAGTCCACTTGGGATAAGGCTGCTCTAGCAGCGGCCAATGCTAATAGTAAGGCCTTAAATGCAATTTTTTGTGGTGTGTCCCCTGATGAATTCCACAGGATTTCTCATATGACAGTAGCCAAGGAAGCTTGGGAGATTTTGGAGACTACCTATGAGGGTACAAAGAAAGTTAAGGACACGAAGCTTCAGATGCTTACCACCAAATTTGAAGAACTCAAGATGGGTGATGATGAACCATTTGATTCATTCTATGGGAAGCTCAATGAAATTGTCATTGCTAAACTCAATCTTGGGGAGAAGATTGAAGACACCAAGGTGGTAAGAAAAATTTTGAGGTCCCTACCTGAAAGTTTTAGAGCAAAGGTTACAGCCATAGAAGAAAGCAAAGACTTGGATGAGATTAAGATTCAAGAGTTGATAGGGTCTCTCCAAACGTATGAGCTGGGACTGCCTTCCCATAAGACAAGCAAATCGCTTGCTCTTAAGACCATCACCGAAAGGATAAATGATTCCTCCGAAGAAGATGGAGTGGAGAAGGAAGTAGCATATCTTGTCAAGAACTTCCGCAAATTCTTGAAAATGAAAAATAGCGGGAAACCTTTCAATGGAGGAAAGTTCTCTTCATCAAGAGGTGATAAGAAAGAGTTTAATAGAAAAGAAGGGAAGGACTCTCAACCTTCTTCAGATATTGTATGCTATGAGTGCAATGGGCATGGACATTTAAAGAAGGAATGTCCGAATTTTCTGAGGGGAAAAGGGAAGGCTTATGCTACAACACTCAGTGATTCTGACTCTTCTGATTCTGACTCGGAAGAGAGCTGTGACGGTGAGGGAAACTACTCCGCCTTCATGACCATTGATCATGTAGATTCTTCGGATGACTTGGAAGTACTTGTGAAGGAACTTGGTGAGCATTCTGATTCAGAGTCCGTTGGAATTGTAGATGAATCAGATGAGGAAAAGGATGAAAGTACAGATAATCTTCAAGAAAACTACTCATTACTCCTTGAGAAGTCGGGAGAATATGCAAGGGTAGCCAAGGCGGCTGTCAGAAAAATGAAGAAGGCAGAGGAAGATTACCGGAGCCTTATGGTCAGACATAGGGAGGCAAAATGCGAGATAGAAAAGATGAATGGTGAGCTGTCAGAAGCTTACTTAAAGATCAGATTTCTTGAACAAGAGGTGGTTCAAGCACAAGCCAAGGTAGATAGGGTCTCCTCCAGAAAGTTGAATGATGTTATCTCATCCCAAAAACATTCCTCGGACAAGTCCGGATTGGGATATACCGGAGTGAGTAGCTCATCAGTCAAAGCTACCAAAGAAGTAAAATTTGTGAAGGCCGTAGAACAAATTGTAGAGGAGGCCGTTCCTGAGAATGTTAAGGTTGAAAAGAAGAATGTAATTGAGCAACGGATGGTGAACAAGCCCCGAAATCAATCTGTAGGAAGACATGAAACCAGAGCAAGATCTCTTTCAAGACCTCAACGGGGTCCTAGAACAGATTATGTATGTCACTATTGCGGACTGCGAGGACATACTAGACCAAACTGCCAAAAGTTGAGAGCAGACAACAATGCAAGCGCACCGCGGTCACGCGGAAGAAGAAATGACAATAGAGCTTGGAACGGTGGAAACTCAAGAAGCCAAAATTGTGATCTCGGAGTGACAGACATGATGAAGATGATAGGTGCCTTCACCACTTGCATGGAGAGTTTCACAAGGAGGTTTGAAAGTCCCAACTCTCGTACCCAATCCGTCAAGGATATCACCCCAAACGCACGTGACGTGTGGGTGAAGAGGGGTACCCATGCATAAGCATTATAATATGTCCATGCATCAATTCTTTCCATGTGTAGGGACATTTGTAGATGCATCATTTCATGCATTAATTTCATTTTTTTTGGTTTAAACCTGTTTTTGTTGATCTTGCTTTTCCTGTTCTGTTTTGGGTGTGTTTCAAAAATTCAAAAACCCATAAAAATTGAAAAATCTCAAAAGTTTGATCACTTGTTTTGTGCATATCTCATGTGAGTTTGGCCTAGTACCTTCGTACTTATGGCATAGTGCATTTACGATCTTTGCTTGTTCGTATGCACCCTTTTCTATGTGGAAGAAACCCTGAAAATTATGAGTGACTGTTGTAAATAGATCTTCACACCTGTCATGAATGATTAGTCAATAGTCTTGTTGGTCTTGATACTTGCATAGACTTGTGTCTATATCTCTTCCCACTTTATTTTTATGTTTTTGCAAAAAGAGCTCACAAATTGTAAATCTCCAAATGAAAAGAGATATTGAGCTGCAAAAGCCTGTCGCACACACTAGTATTTGACTAGGAAAAAGGGAAAGCGACTCCTTTTAAAGTAAATGTTATGGTGCTCAAAAAGCCAAAGGCTTCTCATCAATGTTGAAATATCATAAATTTCAGGCACCTTCCTCAAAATGAGATGTATTTGTCCAATCAAAATGAAAATGGACCAATTGTTATGAGTTATAAGAAGCCAAATGAAAAGCGTCTATGTTTTCAATGTGTGGGAGGTCATATATACTCATTTCTATAATGGAGATAGTCCACATGATTTCGTATCAGTTGTGTATGTCTCGCGTGAATTGATCATTGAAGCTTCGCTCTGGTCTAAGGACTATTTCACATTTGATACTCACACACAACACACAAGTTTTTGATTCAATCAATGCCTATCTCATTTGTGTGATTGTATATGTCCAAATGGGATGTGATTGCCCATGAACTTGTTGATCAAATCCAAAAAGATTTTTGTGAATTTTATTAGTTTTTGAAAGTGTTTTTATCCTTTCTTGTGTTTCTTTTTGGTCAAAATGTTTTTGTGTGTTTTTCATCAAAAAAAAAAAACTGGTTCAGGGGTTATTTCGCGAGAAGCTCGCGACTAAGCTGCTTCCCGCGAAAAGTTTTGAGGGAAAAATTTTCATCATCCTGTCACACAGAGAATTTCGCGACTGTCTCGCGACTGTATCGCGACTAACAGCTTCTCGCGAAATGCTGTTTGGCCAAAACTGGAGTTTTCTCAAATTCAGACAGAGATTATCGCGACTGTATCGCGACTGTTTCGCGACTTAGCGCTTCTCGCGAAAATTTTGTGCTTCAGTGGCACCTTTCGCGATTGTCTCGCGACTGTCTCGCGGCTCCCTATCCCGCGAAAAACGCGTGTTTTCAGTTTTATAGGGCTGATGTGACAGTTTTTCAAAACATATCAAACTTCCCTCCTTACACTTCTTCGAAACTCTCTCAACCCAAAAACACTATTCCATCAAATCCCTCTCCAAATCAAGATTTTTTCTGCATTTTCTTCTTCAAGGTATGTTGATTAATCACTTCCTTTTAAGTTGTTACTTAAATTTTGCAGTCTTTGTGGTTAGGGTTGTCATAATTGGGGATTTTCGAATTGTTGGGTTGCTTTTCAAAATTGGGGGTTGTTCTTGCCAAATTTTTGATTGGGCTTTGTTGCATTTAATCTTGTTGCATCTATGTTGGCCCCTTGTGGCATTTTATCATGTATTTAGGCAAGATTTTACCATGTTCATGCATTGTTCATACTCAAAGTGTTGTCACGCACATTAGGTGTTTGATTAAATGTCTAAATGACATTGTTGTGCCTAATTGGTCTCAAGTGAGTCCCAATTTCAAGTTTTTCATATAACTTACCATGTTTTGGTCTAGAATTGATCTTTGATCATGTATGCAGTACACTTTGCACTTGGTGCACTCACTTGGCAAACACCTAGGCACTCTCTAGGCACACACTCATGCATTTCATGTTACACACACATATGCGTACACACAAACACACACTTGCACAATAATTTAATTTCATGCAAAATGTCTTTGTGTTCATGCATTTGTGTTTTAGTTTAACGATGCATGGTGTGTAGCATGCGTATATGAATTGGTCATGCCCTGTTTTGAATGTTACTCTGTTTTTGGAAGTATCACATTTTGATTTAAACTAACTTGAATCTAATCAAGTTTTGTTCTTGTGTTGTGTGCACTTGTGCTTTATGTGTTGTTTCCACTTATGTAGATGTCTCCCACCAAGCATGCCGGTATCAAGAAGAAGGGTCCCAAACGTGCTCGTACTGAATCCGATCATTTCAAATCCGCAGAGGCAGATATGAAGTACAATGATTGCTACAAGAGAGCGACCATTGTCATGGAAAGGGTGGTTCAATTGGAGGAGCTTGAGAATACATGCATCCCAGATGTGTTCAAAGAAAGAACCTGGACAAAGTTGCTAAATCCAGCTGGGAATGTGTACTCGGAAATTATCAGGGAATTCTTTTCTAATGCTGCTGTGGAGGATGACAAGATAGTCTGCTGGGTGAGGCACAAAGAATTTGAGATTACAAAGGATGGCATTCAAGACTTCTTGGAGATTCGTCCTCCCTCACAACCGATGACAGTTCAGTATGATGAGAGATTAGGGCATATCACGGAGATGATATCAGCTCTTGGTGGAGTTCCAAAGAAATCATCAATGGATACTCTCAAGTTCTCTCCAGAAATGAGAACTCTCAGCTATGTCATGATCCATAACCTGTATCCGGTCACCAACCTCACCACTCTCTCGGCTCCAAGGACGAGGTTTCTCTACGACCTCTTTACTCACAAGGAAATTGATATCTGCAGCCACATCTTCCACATTCTGAAGAAGAGCATCATGAAGCAAAATTCCAGAACCATAATGCCCTTTCCTTCATTGATCATGGGGCTCATTGCCAAGACAAAGCTGAAATTCCCTAGTGGCCTCACTGTTGTTCAGAGGGATTACCCCATTGGTGCAAACACTCTAACTCGGAGCACAGCACACATTAAAGGCCCCAAGACTGGTGCTCATCTCATTCCACCACCTCGGGTCGTGCCTCAGGATGCACCAGATGAGGGTGGGGATACAGAGGAGGAGATTGACAGGTTTACTTCTGCTCCAGAGACTGCACATCCAGAGACTGCACAGCCATCATCTTCAACACACACACCAGGTCTCAGCAAGCTTGATCAGATCCTAGCTAAGATGGATCACATGTCCACAGTGCTTGACACTCATGTACAGCACACAGCGGATCAGTTTGCATACCTCCAGGAGCAGATCACCACATTGTCAGCCCAGATTCAGAGCCTATCTCCTTCACATGTATCAGACTCCGACTCCGATCAGATCTAGTCCTTTGGCCATTCCGGTCAAAAAGGGGGAGAAAATTTTGAGGGGGAGCTGCTGAACAAGAGCTTGCACAGCCTTAGGGGGAGCATAGCCTAGACACATAGCTATAGTTGATATTGGTTATTGGTTTTACAGACGGGTTTTATACAGCTCTTTTTAGTTTTTTTCTGGTTTATGGTTTATAGTTAATGTCTTACTGTTTTCTGGTTTATAGTTCTGACACTTATGCTTTAACTTCAGTATTAATTTAAGTATATTCAGTATATTTTCAGAACTGTGTGTTTATGTTCTATGCTTTGTGGCATATATGCTATGTGGCACCTTTTTGTTTGTACCCATGTTGCTTATGTAAGCTTTAAGGGTTTGTTTCATGCATTATTTGTAGGTCTTTGTGGTTTGTGCCATGCATTTGCAATACCTTGCCTATGCAACCTTCATGCATGTTTGCTTGTTGTTCAATGTCATGCATTTTACTTCAAGTACAACACTCTTGTGCCCTAGTAGGATTGTTCCTAGATGCAAATACTTCGTGTATTTCGCATTGGTTGAGTGTTGGAGTTGCAAGTGACTCTCTTCAATTGAGCGTATCTTCTTGCAAATCCAGATGTTCGTTCCATGTGTGAATGAGCATAGTAATTGCTTATGTATAGTGATTACTTGTTTGATCCTGCCATGATCTAGTGTTTCTATTTCGTTTTGCTCGATCATGCTATTATTGCTCCATATGTTTTCAAGTTTTCTGCATACAATGATGTTATTGTGTTGTTGTGTTTCAGGAGTTACTTGTTCATATGTTTCAAGAGCTTATCAGAATCTAGAATTAGGTGTGAGTGAGTTTTGCCTTTGTTCCCAAACTCACGGTTAAGTCTAGAGTCTGTTTTAGGGTTTTGTCACGGAATAGCCAAAGGGGGAGATTGTAAAGTTGTAATTTACAACTATGTTTTGTTGGCTTTTATTCCGTGCCAAATTTGATTGTAATTGAGTTCAATCGTTTAAAACCCTGTATTTGTTGTGGGACTTGTTGTAAGGGTTGTGTGTTAGAGAGAGTGTTTGAAGACTCAAGCATTTGAAGAACTGAAGATTCTCGCGGGTATCTCGCGACCTAGCATCCCGCGAAGTGACCCATGTGCCAGGCACATGCTGGAATGCGAAGAGTCAGGCCAGGTGGAGACAGTTGTGTCTCGCGAGTATCTCGCGGGTAAGGCCTTCCCGCGAGACACCCGCGAGACTAGCTGTTCTGCCAGCCTGTACTTTTTGAGTCACACCTTTTGCACCTCTCCTATATATACCATCATTACCCACAATTGTTGAGGAATGCTTCAGAGAGAAAACCCTAGCCAAACACATTGGTAATTAGAGATTGTCTTCCCCACCTTTCTCTATACATTTGTTTGTGGTATTTCCTCAATCCTTCCCTCTCCATTATCCATATCTTAGAGAGGTTGATAGCCCAAACACTTACCACACCTTGTGAGTGCTGTGTGACGTTTTTGGTGCTGCTGGGAAGCATTGGAAGAAGCCTTGAATGGCAGATGCAACATGGAGCTTGTTGCGGGATCCGGATAACTAGGACAAGACACGGTTCCGAGAAGCCTTGTTGGAGTAGGAGCTTGGAGGGCTTAGGTACAGCGGGTAGACTAGGCTTGGAGGGTCTTTTGCTAACCCATGTATCCCAACTGATTGTCTAGTGGATCGATTTCCGCTTGGAGGGCGGCGGAGAGGTTTTTCGCCGAGTTCTTCGGTTTCCTCTTCGAGAACACGTCTCGGTGTTTTCTGTGTTTGCATCCTTCTTCCCTACTCTTGTTTAATTCCATTATACTGCTGTGTTGCTTAGTTTATGGATTAGAGTAGCTTATTTGTTCATCCGCTCGCTTTTACACTATTCCGCACTGTGTATTAAAGTTGTGTAAAACATATCGAGCCGTAATTTTTATTTGGGGGTCTAAACAGCTCTTGTGTTTTTCAACACATTTTCGAGCTTTCACAACTGAATGATCATCAAGCTCTCAATGAAATCTCCTTCTTGATAATCCTAAACATGTGTGAAGGCAACCACCTCTCAGATCTCACAAGAGATTCGTACACACAGCAAAATAGAGTAACCTCAAAAACATGGCTAGGGTTTCCCTTTTATACCTAAGGCAAAACATAAAACCCTACACGTCATATGAGCTTAGGGCTGAGTTGGAAATTTTGCAGAAAAAATAATCTGCACAACTGTCAATCGATCGAGTCTAATTCGATAGAATTGCACACTTAATTCTGCAGTAACTCGATTCTAACTTTAAATAAAAGGACTATACTTTGAGCAAGTCTAAACAAGATTAAAAAATGTTTTGATCATGGTTTACCAACATACAAAATGAAGTTCTAATACATTAGTTCCTAATTACTTAGAACCTAACAATGTCATTATTAGAGGGCATAAACAAAATGGTTTACACCAAATGTTTGTAGAATTTAATCACTTTGTTTAATATTTCGTCATGTATAAAAGTAACTATTTATTTCCTGATAAAATGTATGAAAGTAAGTAGGTAACTATTAAAATGTTAAGATTTTCGGTTATATTAATATGTTAAGATTGATTATAGTATGAATGATTTTTTTTTTTTTTTTAACCACTAAAAAAAAATTGTATTCTAACTAATTGACCACTATTAAATCAGGATTGACTTGGCTATGGGCTATCATCAATTAATAGTAGTCATAACTTTAACGACACCTGACCAAACCCATTACATGAAAATGAAATCCAGTTGACAAAACTACATTTATAGAAAGTAATCTACTTTTTTTTTTTTTTTAATATCTGAAAGTAGTCTACTTAAAACCAATAGAAAATGAATAAATAGTCAACATGAGTTGGTTCATTTGGTAAAGTTCGAATGCTTCGCCCAAAAGGCTTAGGTTCAAGTTCTGTTGTCAGCAGTCTTTCTTGATGGGTGATCTATAAGTCCAATGTAAGTCCTCTGTAACGCTTGTGACTTTTCTTGGCCCTGGTATGAAGTAGCCTCCCCTCACCTAAAATTTTTGTTCACCCAAAAAAAATAAAATAAAATAAAAGAATAAATAAACTAGACTGCTTGGTAGGCGATCTATAAGTCCAATGTAAGTCCTCTCTAAGGTTTTTGGCTTGCCTTGGATTTGGTATGAAGTAGCCTCCCCTCACCTAAACTTTTTGTTTACCAAAAATTAGAAAAATAATAATAATTAGCTCTATTTTTTAAAATTACTTCAGCAATTAGCAAATAATTAAATTTATCATCCTTATGTTCAAATGAAGTAAAACATGAATCGGTGATAGGCAAGAAACGGAATCTATCATATTTATAGTGTGTAACATATATTGCACATATATTGCTTTGTCTGCATCTTGATAACAACCAGTTGAAATATATAGTATAATCTCAGTATCTAAAAAGAAAAGGCTTAGAAGAGGAGCAAGAAGAGCTTATTACTATGATTTTTATGATATTATATTTCTATTTAATTGTTATATAAAACTATATTAGGATTTTCTTTATATATATATACACATACATACAATATAGAAATTTTACTCTAACCTAATCTACAATATTTGGATTGTTATTATATCATGTTTTTATTCTCCATGTTTGCAAAAAAATTTAGAAAATTGAAGATCAATAACTTTGTCATCAATAAATTGTTTAAATCGCTAGTTTTTGTAGTTTAAAATTATGCATAAAATATAAGCTTATAAATCATATAGTATATAATATCCGATTAACATAAAATTTGACACGTATATCAAGAGTGTAAAGAACATACAATTCAACAGTTAGATTTTCAAAATTCGTAATAATATTTATTTTATCAAGTAAGATTGTAGCCTTAGGCTACAATTAATTTTGTAGCTAAATAATAATATTTTATTAGGTAAATTTCATTGTGCAGGATATGTGGTAATCTATATTCTATATATATTTAAAAGTTGAAGCGAGCATTTATTGTTGCTATACTCTTGTTGAGCCACCTCATCGGCCACGACATTGGTCTTTTTTACCTTTGACGTTATAACTAAATAATAAATCAATGGAAAATCAAAACAAAATTGTTTGTTAGGGTCATATGTTTTGTAATTGGCTAATCCTTTGACAAAATGCACTTGTAATTGGGTAGATCTAAGATGGATTTGGTACTACAGATGCCTGCTATCGAGACTTAATGTAAAGCACTATAGATAGCTTGACAGCGACTCGATTTATCAAGAATTATGATTTTATAATTTCCAGATTTAAAATCCAGCCTAGGCTTTTGTATTTGTTTAGGGTTTCTTTTCACGCAAATCTAGACATATATAAGGCTTATTTTAAGGGCCATCACACACGGATACAGAGACCAAGAAACTTATTTTCTTTGTGATAAGCTACTACATCTGTGTGCCATAGGGTTTTATAATCAAGTGCTTCCAAATCTTCATTTGTTGATGAAGTGAAGAACTTTGCAGCCAATAAAATCTGTTCAAGTTGCTGGAGTTACTCATGTACTAGAATTCGTGCAGAGGGTTAGTCACAAATTGGAGGTATATGCATCAAGGGAAAGAAGATTACTACAAGATCATGTCCAATTGAGTATTGGAGTAAAAGTTTAACTGTAGGTTGGTATTTTGGTAGTTGGTAAGATTCCTTATTCTTGTAACTACTTGATTGTTGATTAGTGGATTTTTGGTAGTGGTGGCCTTAAAATCACATTGTGAGGTTTTTGCCTTGCGAGATTTTCCCCATTTGTCAACAAATCATCGGGTCAAATTTATTTTTTGTTGCATTTAGTATTTTTGGTGATTTGTTAGTGCCTCCACGATTTTCATGCAATTAAACCTAATTAATCGACTTAGGTAATTGAATTAATTAACTGGAGTCAAGCTATCGTAACCCAATAAGTGGTATCAAAGCGGGCACACTCTAATTAGGTTTTAATCTCTGCTGTGTGATCCATTGACCCTTGCTGTTATGGATCGTGGGCAATCCCTAATTATTCCTCATTTATTTGATGGTACTAACTGTGTATACTGGAAAGTATGCATGAGAGCCTTTTTGCAGTCTTTACATAAGAAAGTATGGCTTGCAGTTGAAGTAGGTTAGAAGAAGCCTGAAGAGCCACCAACAATGTGGGATGATACCTAGATCAAAGCTACAAATTTTAACAGTAGAGCACTAAATACTCTGTTTAGTGTTGTGACCAATGAAGAATTCAAGAAGATCTCTTCCACTAACAATGCGAAGGAAGTATGGACTATTCTTCAGAAAGCCTACAAGGGCACAAAAGTTGTCAAAAATTCCAGACTCTAAAGGCTCCCTACCAGTTTTGAGGAAATAAGGATGGATGGTGACGAGTCATTCGATGAATTCTATGCCAAGCTCAAGGACATAGTGAATTCAGCCTTCAATCTTGGAGAACAGATTCTGAAACCCAAGATTGTCAGGAAGATCCTCAAATCTCTTCCGGAGAGATTCCATGCCAAAATCACTGACATTGAAGAATCAAAGGATCTTGACTCTATTCCTTTGACAAAGCTGATTGGAAACTTGCAAACCTATGAACTAGGGTTAGCAAGGGTTGGCATGGGTAGCAAAGGCAAGAACATGGCCTTGAAGATTAAAAATGATGATACGATGAGTTTTCTGAAGATGAGGACAAAAGTTAAAATCTTATATCACCAAACAATTCAAGAAGTTTATAAAAATGTGAATGTCAAAGCAGGTGATAAGGATCGCAAACAGTCTACATTCTCTCAATTGTAGTCCCAATACAAAGGCAAGAGAGAATTTAAGGATGCTAGTCAAGGCAACAGTGTTCCTACTAGACCAAAATTCTATGGGTGTCAAGGATTTGGACACATGAAACAAGAGTGTTTCACATATCTTAAATCCATTGGCAAAAGCAAAGCCCTAGCTGCCACCTTGAGTCATACAGAACCAGAAACAAATTCTGATGAAAGTGACCAAGATGGGATAATAAGTGCTTTTACAGCTATTGTTGAGTATCCTAGGGAAGTAGTAGACCTAATTGATGAGAAAGAAGAGCAGATAGAATCAAACTTTGAGAAGAAGGATGAACAAGATGACAACCAACCACATTGCCTACATTAAGTTGTACAAGGTCTCTAAGAAGCATGAGAAGCTTTACAGGTTGGCTACAAGAAAGCTCAGTGAAGTGGAGTTGGAATGTAAGGAACTCTCCACCGAGGTTGATAAAGCTATTCAGACCATTGGAGCATTGAGATTTGAGAACGATCTTCTTGTTGAAAAGACCAAGAAACTAGATACTGAACTATTTTAGGTTAGAGCACAACTGGAAAGGACTTTAAGGGCCAAGTTGTCATCACTGTGGAGCATCTGGACGCACTCGTCCAAATTGTTATAAGTGGCTAGCCACTCAACAAAGCAATAGTGTGTCATCTTTTGGTAGCCAAAATCATCTCCAACTCTCCTTGGCTCCTTTTGGAAAACTTCTTAAGGCTGTCGGGCTTCCTTTGAACTTTAATGGATTCAATTCTCCTTCTTATCTATCTGAACAAAGGTTCATGTAAAAGAAAAGATCCCCATCCAAGTCTCCTATCTGGAAGGACTCCAAATGATTCTATCACTTCTCTCCCCTGTTGCTTGTGTGTGTGTTGTTTCATGGTTTCTGTTTTTAGTTAGTCTAGTTTTTATGCTTTCTTTTTATATGCTCACTTTTTTTTTCTTTTTTTTTTTTTATTTGGTTTGTTTTAATAAAAAAGGGGAAAAGTTAGAAAAATACAAAAACAGTGTGTGTTTGTCTATATTGATACTTGTGTACTTTGGATGGACTTTGAAACAAAGTTTCTCAACTTTGTATCACTTGTAACTTAGATGAGCATCTTCATGCACAACTAAGCAATGTGAGTTTTGTGGATTTTTTATGTGATTTGGTTGATTTCTTATCTTTCATATCTTAAATAACTCTTTTTGATGGGAAGGACTAGAAAATCCTAAGAGAAAGACATAAATAACCATCTTACCACTAAAACTCATCAATCATAAAACATCTGCGTGCAATTCATAAAAGCCGTGCTCGGTGAGATGTAGCACTTGCACAGCAAAATCAGGATGTTCAACTTACATAATTGCATATTTTCTCTTCTCTCTCCTATATGCCCACACATGATATGCTTAAAAGAAAAATATGCAAAGAACATGAAAAGCAAAAAGAATCAAAATACATATAAGTGTGGTTGCAAGCGTGTTTCTAGGAGATGTGGGCGTTATATTATGTACCTCGAAGGTGATAGTCCCCATCAAATAGTTATGATTGTGTGTAAATGTATTTAATCCTCCTATATCATTACTTTTCATATAATGATTTACTTATACTCTCTTGCAAAAGTTTCATACATTACACGCATACTCTTTGATTCTCTTGATACTATTGTATAGTTACAATGTGATTTGCTCATCACAAGGGATACGTGTAATAGTATATGCTCTCTAAACTGTCTAAAATGGTTTTGCAATAAAAGTGGTTAGACTTGTTTAGTGTGTTTTTGATCTAGGAATGCTTTTGCATCTAGAGTTGAGGATGTGTTTTTATGCTTAACATGCTCTTTGACTGCTTGTTTTGGTGTCTATCTTGAATGCATTCATCTTGTGCTGCTTCTTCTCCTTGAAACTCCCCTTCAGGTCTTTTGATAGTAGCTCGATACCTCCCCAATTGCTACTCAATACATGCCTCTTCTATCGAGATTTCTGGGTTTGTTCTCAATACCTCTCGATAGATAGCCCGATCCATTGAGCCATTTCTTTGGAGTCTCTGTTTGCTTGATAGATGCTCGATACCTTGTCAATACCTCTCGATCTACTGAGCTGCATTTTCTATATCTATATACATATATATATATATACACACACACACACACACATACATATATCTATATATGTATTTAAGGTCCGATCTAGTTTTGCTCCAAATCAAATATCTCGATCTCTCTCTTTTCTCTCTCGATCCAAACCATTTCTTTTCACCAAAAAACCTTCTCCCACTCAAGATTTCGGCCTATTCCAAGCCTCAATCCCTTGGTAAGTGTTCTAAATCTTTCTTTTTCTCCTTTCTCAAGCATTTTCATGCATTTTGTGACCTAGGTTTTAGTTTTTAGGAAAATTTTGGGGTTTTTGAGTTTTATGAAAATTTTTGGGTTGGGTTTTGTTAATATGATCTCACATGTTCATGCATTGCATTCTATGTTCATTATAACAATGTTTCATGCATTCTAGGGTTGTGTGACTGATTATATCTTATGATTGCTGTTAGTTTGGATTGAGTTTTTGCCCATGATGCAATTTGTTTAGCACATAACATGCTTATGCATTTTCACATTGCACGTTATTTTTTTCTTCATTCCTATGTCTCATGTTCCTACTATGGTCTCTGTTTCTCTTCTCTCTCTCATTTAGTCTCATTCTTAAGGCACCTAAAAAAGTCTGCCCCTTCTAAGAACCCGATAAGATGTTGTGGTTTCTCTTCTTTTTCTTCTGCTCATTTCCCTCCTAATTCTGTTTAGTTTCGTGATGATAAGGCATGAGATGACTTCTTTGAGAACTTTTCTGTCTGGGCGATTCATTCAAAATGCTAAGTCATTCTGTTTTACTTTCCAGACACTCCTCTACCCGGTGCATTAAGCTCTTGGAGATGGGCTTCTCTATGTGAGAAACTCTCGAGGTGTCTTGACTTGTTCCTACAAGAGTGTTACTCCAATGTGCACACCATCGATACATTTGTACCTAGGTTTACTATGGTATTCTGAGGTACATGTATTGTAATTACCCCAGAGCTTATTTCCAAGGTACTATGCATCCCTTGGGTGGATCGTCCAGATTACCCTAATCATCAACATCTCTCTTCTATCTTTAGAGATGAGTTGGCCTCACTATTTTGTGAGAAGGCCATATTGTGGGGAGGTATCCTAAATTTCTCCATAACTAAGTTTGCAAAGGGTCTAAGGATCCTTAATATGATGACCTTTGTACTCACTCCACGATCACACTATAACACCATCATTGAGTCTCGTGCTTGTTTCCTTCTTTCTCTCATGGAAAATCTTTCTATAGATTTTTCCTTCCTTACACATGATAGTATCTATTATAGATTGCTATCAAGACGTAGCTGCACATGATAAGCTCATCTTTCCTTTGGCTATCACACGCATCCTCACACACATGCACGTCACCATTCCTCCCTCTCCTCTCTTCCATGTCATAGGTGCCATTAGCAAGGAGTCTATCCAGAGGAGTGCAACACAGCTGGCTGCAAAGTGGCCTCATGTGGAGACAATGGATGTAGCCCCTACCCTTCGACCCTCCTCTACATTTGCCCCTTCTTCCTCCTCTAGGGCAGATGCCTCTCTCATTGACATCATGGACCAGCTTCAGCTTGTAGTAATTTCTTGAGAAATGAAATTGAGGATCCACAAGTAACTATTTTGTTGTAGCAAATCCAAGTTTGAATTGTTGATGGTGTCTTGACCACTGGAGATGAGAGAGTCAATGTGCCATCAATAAACCCTAACTTGTTCTTGGCAATCAATGCTATTTGCATTGATCTTGCCCAAGTTGGGTAATTTTCTCTCTCAAGGGGTTGATACATAAGCATGGCACCATGGCTGTCTCCATGGTGCAAGTACAGAGGATTTGAAGGATCATCCAAGATGGATGAGATTCGTGAAGAGGATGAAGAAGTTGAAGTCGAAGCCATTTAAATGGAAGTGTTTTTAACTTGTTGCTTTTGCAATAAACCAAAATCTGACAAAAAAATATCTAATTCTCATAATTAGCAAAAGAAGTTACAACTTTGTTTTTATACTCTAAAAACAAAGTAATCAAATTGGAAGTGGAAACGTAACTAATGAACTTAGCCTTTTTTTTTTTTTTTTGGTTGAGAAAAACTAATGAACTTAACCTATTGGTTACTTACAATATGACAGCAATACATATGATAACTACTTACTAACGAAAACTGTACACTATACGACCTATAGCATAGTAAATAATTACAATTAAACTATAGTTCTTTATGTTAAATATTAGCATTGATACACCATGTTGAATATGCTAGTATGGAAGTAGAAGTGAAAGCATAAAGTATAGAACACACTAACACATGAGGGTTACGTGGTTTGGCCTACGGCCTATATCCACGGAGGAAACTCTAAAGGACTACATCAATAATATATTATAGTATAGTACAAATCCTATATTACAATGAATCATAACAAATGTATATATAGTAGAATAAACCCTAAACTAATAGACTTCTAGTACAACTAGGAGACTTGGCTTGCACACAAAGTAGAATTAGGCTTGGGCCTATGCTAGTGGGCTAATATATCTCTAACACTTTATGCAAACTATATATATATATATATATATGCAATTTATCATTTCGTAGTTTTTTGTCAAGAAACAAAGTAATAAGCATTCAGCTGAATTTCTTGTAGAGTTTAGATACTAAAATTTTCTTGTCTAACTCAAAGTTCTTTGAAACTTACTTCGATCAACTTGGGGCTTCCACATGACACCAATCTACGAGAAAATATTCTGTGAAAATTGAATTGGGAGGAAGAAAGAATTGCGTATAAAAATGATATTTTATAATTTATAGTAAGAATTTGGAAATTCTAGGATTGAATTCAGTGAAGATACTCACAGTTTCTGCGTGAGAGTACTTTCCAAGAAGAAATAAAATATAAGACAAAAGAGGAAGTTTCCTGCGCTGAACAGTTTCTACTAGGGACAAAAATTATGTTTTGTAGCTTTATTTGAGAGTCAAAACGTGACTTTCGCTAATTTAATTGCTGAGAGCATGCACATCTTGCGACAATCAATTGCTAGCAATTTTAAAGAGGTGTGAGTCTTTTAGTGAAATGGTGAACAAACGACGTGATCAGGGGCAGTGCCAGGAGAGTCAAGGAGGGGCAATTGACCCCCTGATTCCTCTAAAAGTTCCTCCACTCTGCCTATATCATGCCAAAAGTTTGCTTCTTTGCCTCACCTGAAATAGAAAAGAACAAAACACACTCCACATCCACACTAACAACTACAAACTATCACTGGAAAATAAAAGGCAACAAAACAATTATTGATAGCATATCTATTTGATTTTTATTTTGACCCATTTACCTTTATACCCTTCTCACTAAGTAAAATTGTTTTATTTTGTTATTAATACTAATTAAAACTTTCAAATTGATTGCATTTTTAATAGTGTCTTTTAATTTTGCCCCTCCTGAACTTAAATTCTAGCTTCGCCACTGGATGTGATCCACCACAAGAAATGTATAATTTCTCAAGGCCTTTACATCAGTTGGGTTTTTCTGTTCATACCATAGATTGACATTAATGGCCATGGCTTGGGTAACTCACATGCTAGTCCAAGGAATCTGACTTAGTCAATTTGTATATGCAGTCTCTAAAATGTGGATAGAGGAATTATAGTGTTGTTTTTAGTTGCTTTGACTGCTGATTTATCTGTTTTTAAGAAAGTTATCCATAAATTTTTAACTTTTTATCCAAAAATTCTCCATGTTTTTCCCATTTTCTAATGATTTTCTGCCATTTTTTTTTTCCACCAACTTTTGGTAGCTATTCAAGGCCCCTCTGAGCCTCAGGTTTGTGCAAGTAAGGTTTTATTATTTTTTTTTTTTTATGAGAAATGCTCAACAGTTTTATTCAACCCTCTATAAAGAACATACATCATTCGCACATGCACGTGCCACTTGACTAGGACAATCTTCCAGCCATACAACCATATCCTCAACATTTTGAGCATATTGAGCAAGCAAGTGGGTAGGGACATTTCCCTGCCTTTTAGTATGTAAGAAATCAAAAGTCTCAAAGCCCTGAACTTTCCGCAACACACCATGAATGATATTTTTAACTGATGCCGCTGCCTCTTCAACCCCATGGACTGCGTTGATGACTAGCAACGAATCACTTTCAACCCCACCTCCTTAGCAAATTGGATCCCAGCCTCCAGGGCCTTCACCTTAATCTCTAAAACACCTAGAGGCAAGTCCAACTTCCTACTCAAAGCTGCTATCACGTTCCCTTCCTCATCTCACACCATTACTCCAACGTCGAACTATTTTGCTGTCGAGAAAAGTGCGCCATCCACATTAATCTTGAACCAACCCGGCGGTGGTGGCTTCCAAACTGTTGTGTTGCTATGCTCTGAGCTGACCCGGTTCGGTATTTCATTAGCAATTTGGAACTCCTTTAATAATTTCAAAGAGTTTCGCACTACTAACTGACCGGTTAGCCTCTTACCTCCATGCCGAACCTCATTCCTACTCTTCCATATCCCCCAGCAAATCATTACCCACTTCTCAAGCTTCCCTGGCTGTACTTCCCAACACTTCTTTAGCCTACTGAAGATGTCTACAAAGCTCCATGACTCTTGTTCCGTGAATGGCAAGGAGAGTTTACTAGCGCTCCACACCTCTGTTCCTCGACTACAAAAACAGAGCATGTGTATAGTTGTTTCCTCATGCTCTCCACAAACTTCGCAAATGTTGTTGGCTGTGATTTGTCTTCTAAACAGAGCTTCTTTAGTGGCCAAAATCCCATTGTAGGCTTTTCGAGAAAAATGCTTGATTTTATTTGGAAGGTTCATACTCCACACCGCACGCCATACACTCTGCATTTTCATCGGGTTTGAGCAACTAACATTATGATCCTCGACTACTATTTCCCGAGCAAGCTTATATGCGCTTCTCACTGTAAATCTGCCTTTCTTATCTTCAGCCCATACTAGTCTATCATTTGTAACCAAGTTACTGAGTGGGATACTTAGGATCGCATGAAATAGACTCTTCTCCAGCTCTATGTCCCACTCCCTTCCTCCTTCTTTCATCAAATCCCTAACCATTTTAACTCGAGTCCTAGGAATTTCAGGAGTAACCACCTTATACATGCTACGGGTAGTGAGCCACTGATCCTGCCAAACCCGTATACTGCCTCCATCTCCTACCTGCCATCTCAAACCACGTTTGACCAAATATTGGGTTGCCATTATGCTCCTCCAAGCAAAGGAAGCATTCTTGCCGACCTTAGCATCCACAAAGTCTCCTTCAGGGAAATATTTAGCCTTATAAACCCGTGAGAATAGGGAGGAGGAATTAGTTTGAAGTCTCCAACCCTGTTTGGCTAATAAAGCAAGATTGAATGATTTCAAGTCTCTAAATCCCAGCCCTCCCTTATCCTTTGGTTGGCACATTCTGTCCCAGCTCATCCAAGCCACCTTCTTTTCATTTTCCACTTGTCCCTACCAAAATTGCCTCACCATTCCAGTCAACTCCTCACATAGAGCATTGGGGAGCTTGAAACAGCTCATAGTGTAAGAGGGGACGACCTGTGCTACTGCTTTAATTAATACTTCCTTCCCCGCATTTGACAGCAACTTTTCCTTCCAACCTGCAAGCTTGGAGGCTAGTTTGTGTTTCAATTGGGCAAATGTATTCTTCTTTGACTTCCCAATCAATGAGGGCAGTCCTAAGTAGGATTCATGAGGTTTGATGACTTGAGCACCAAACATGGACTTAATGGCTTCCTATGTACATGTGGGAGTATTGCTACTAAAGAATAATGTTGTCTTGTTTCTGTTTAGTTGTTGACCTGAGGAGGACTCATAGACTTGCAAAATTCTTTGTACTTTAGCCCCTTCCTTCTCTGTTGCTTTACAAAAGATCAAGCTATCATCTGCGAAGAATAAATGTGAAATTCGTGGTCCCCTAGCCGAGGCAGCCACTCCTTTCAAATCCTTACTTTGTGATGCCTTATGCAGCAATGTCGATAACCCTTCAGCATAGAGTAGGAAAAGATAAGGGGAAAGTGGGTCTCCTTGATGCAAACCACGGGTTGGAGTGATCCTTCCCCAAGGTTGGCCATTGATTCTAATAGCATATGTAACAGAGAACACACAAGCCATTACAATGCTAATCCACCTATCATGAAACCCAAGCTTCTCCATTATTTTTTGCAAGCACACCCACTCTACCCGGTCATAAGCCTTGCTCATGTCAAGTTTCAATGCCATCTCTCCAACTTTGCCTTTCCTCCTCCTTTTAATCTGGGTCATTAATTCATGGGCCACAAGAACATTGTCTGTGATGAGCTGCTCTGAAACAAAAGCACTTTGGTTTTCGCATATAATATCCTTCAAAACAGCCTTCATTCAGTTAGCCACTACTTTGGAAGCAATCTTATAAGCCACATTACAAAAACTTATAGGCCTATAATCAGTTACTCTAGTTGGGTTTTTTGTCTTTATAAGCCACATTACACAAACATATAGTGCAAATAAGGTATTATTAGAAAGCTTACAAGATCATCTTTACAACGGTACCAAAGTTGCATCAATTAGATGTCCAAATTAAAATTATTGACCATTTAGAACGAACTATGCATTTATGATGATTAAATGCGCTAGTCTTTAATCTATATATATATATATATATATTAATAGCCAAAGCTCATAAAAAATTCAATTAGATTTTGATTGGATTCTCAATTTCGCACTATATGTCCCATTTAATTTTTAATTTTGTGCCAAGTAAATTATTGAGTGTAAAAATCAAAGATTCCAAATTCAATTAAATTCTAAATTGGATTTTAATTGGAGTCCAATTTTCCACCACATGTCCATCTAAGTTTTTAATTTTTGCAGCAAGTGAATAATTAGGTGCAAAAACCAAAGAGTTCAAAACCAATTAAATTCTAAATCACACACACACATATATATAATCACAATGTTAAACACTAGTGGAAACCATTACATATTTTAGAAATATATGATTTTAAAAAAATGTAAGTTAATATCATGTATAATTCGAACATCTTCTAAAAAAAAAAAAGTATAATCTAAACTGTATAATTGTGATTTTTAAAAAAATTGTACTCGTGCATATACACAATGTTACACACTAGTGGAAAATAAAATACAAGTTAAAAGGTTTAATTTGTTATAACAAAACTGAAGTGCAGGTATTTATTTATTCAAATAAAAAATATAAAGATCAAATTGACACTCACTTTAAACTCAAGGGTGACATTTGTATAAACCCCCTTATTTATTTATTTATTTATTTATTTGATGAAATAAACCCCCATATTTGAATAGGGGTAAACCTCAAAAATTGGCTACAAGAATGCTAGAGAAGCTATGGCTTGTGTTCTAGAGATAGTCTATTGGTCTCTAATATCTAATTCCAAATGAGTAGATGGGTCATTCAATGCTACGAATATGTTAACCTTCTGATAAAAGAAAAAAAATAAATAAATAAAAAAGCCATCAAACGAAGATAAAAGTTCCGTTATGGTCGGACAAGATATATAAACAATTTCGGTAAGTGTTCCTATAGCAATACGGCCTGGAATTTCCTTCATGACTATTTTTCTGAGGCCTAGAATTAAAACTTAATTTCCTCGTTTGATGAATAGCACGATCATAATACAAATGCCAACAAGCAAACAGCAGAGAATTGGCTTGACTAAAACACCTGATAGGCAAATTTTTAATAGCAACAAATAAATAGATTTATTTATAACCATTAATTTTAAGCACCCAATGACTCTCTTATACTGAAATATTCCCAGACAAACACTGCCCAAAAAACGCTACATAATATCTGATAGGACCGACGAACTCTCTTCCTAGACGACCTCATCAAATATACTCGTTCACCTTGGCACGACATGGACAAAGGCAGGCAAGTCATTAATAAGAGGATTCAATGCCTCGGACAGTTACCAATTAGTTGGCAGACTGTTGGAGGCTCATCAAAACTCGCATTAATAAGCCCTGAGGCGTTACGGAAAGAGCACTAAATCCACAATTAAGGTCCCAATGGCTAGAAACCATGAAGTTATATATATACACACTCATCAGAGGCAAACAGGTACATACATTCACTCGAAAATACTCTTACACAGATATCTTTGATATTCAGAACTTTATTACTTCTCTTAAAAGGATTCTATACACTGACTTTAGTATCAGAGACGTTGTGGCAGGCACCACATCGGTGACCACCTTAAGAGAGCTTTTGTTCTGCGTTTGCAGGAATAGTGATGAGAATTTGGCTTCATCTGGACAAACCTACAGGACTGATGATTTATACATCATCAATATCCAAAAAATGTGAAACTTGCCATTATTTTTAAGCAGACAATAACTCTCTCTACTTTTCTTCTTTGTTGACCTTCTCATATATGGGTTCCTACCCAATGTTTCTCTTCTCAGAGCAGCAATATACCGGTCATTTGCGTCGTCTTTCTGCTGCAATTCTCCAAGGTATTTTGCCAATCCTCTCGATTTACTTTCTGCATCATCTGATTGATTCACAATTTCAAGTTCAAAACAGTCATGATGTGTTATAGGAATTTAACCACGCCTAATCATTAAGTGAACACTCTTAAGGATCCGGATCCACACATGCATCCAATTCCAAGGCTCTTTGTAGGCTATTTACAATCTTAGTCATTAAGGGACGATCTGGACCATTTAGACTTACACAATCCAAAGCTAGGGACCCAAAATGTGCCAATGCCTTTCTTTCAAATGGAGTAGGTGGTGATACTTTTGGGTCCAAAACCTTGCAAATTTTATTTTGGGCAATGTAGCTCTGTAGCTTCTCATTTCCATTTATATCAGTTGCTTTGTATTCGGACAACATTTCTAGCAATACTACTCCAAAGCAGTAAACATCAGTTTTGGTTGTCAATTGCACATTATGATGTGTGTGTACTCGGGGTCCATGTAATCCAAGGCTCCCATCTCTACCAGATCAGAAAAATGCTCCATCTTGTCTACCACGAAGTGCTTCACAAAATGACCGATTTCAGACACCTTAGCAATGCCTTTTGCTGCATCTAGTGCCACTTTAATCCGGGTAGCCCATGATGAAGATGGTCATGAAGGCTACCATTTTTCATGTACTCGTAGACCCATATGGGCTTGATATCATCCTCACAAAATCCCAATATGCAAACAAGATTATTGTGACTATGGTGAGACAAAGCTTTCAAGTTAATTCGCAAGCACAGGCACCGTTCTCGCACTTAATAGCCACTTCTCGGCCATCATCTGCATGGTAGACTGAGAAAAAGCTACCTGTTCCAATCTTGTAATCATTTGAAAAATTGTTAGTCGCTTCAAATAGCATTTTGAAAGGAAATTCTTTCTTAACTTCAAATTTCATCAAGACTTCAAATCCTGTCTTAAGGATTGTGAGTCTAGGTCTTTTGGAACTATTTGTTAGTAGTTTGGCTGCGGAGAAGAATGATAGTACGAAATGAGAGAATTTTGGACGTGTTCTATTAGATTTTGAACTATTATTGCTCTTCGGCCTTGTTGATATAGAAGGATTAGTAATTGGACACTGGACGTTACATTGAACCCCAGTCAAACTCCATTGTGAATTTAATTGGTATGATCTGTTGTTACACATTTATTAATTAATTATTATATTCTATAATTACCAAAACACCCAGTGTACAACCTACTTGCCAAAGTTTTCATTCAATACTCTCGTGCACCTTGCACTGAATGGGAGAATAGCCTAATTAAGTGATCATTTTAGGATATATTTCATGCCCGTGTCGCTTTACAAAATATTGGATAAGAGAATAGCCAAAAAGTTATCAGTTTAGGACATGTGTCATTTCTATGTCACTTTACAGAGCACTAGAGTCAAGCAAAACTCTTTAGTTTATTACAATAATTGGTGCCAATAGAAAAAATATCCAATAATTCGAATGCATGCAACATCACACTAATGTTGTTGATCAGGTGTGTGAGTTTTTAGACCCCTTACAACACAACCAGATTAACCTAGTTAATTAGCCAAGTGATTACTTTATCCAAATTCAAGATCTAGGTTAACACAATCATATAATCATATTAATGTAAAGTGCGGAATATAAAGAATACAAAGATATGATAACCCCGAAAAACCAAACTGGTAAAAAAACTGGGGAGAATTTAACCTAGCTATCCTCAAGATAAAACTGAATCCACTATGAAAGAATCGAAGTTATACAATAGCGACTTAGACCACTAACATCTTATTGCTACCTCTTGTAGAAAACTTACTGACACGACCACGTGCAAGTTCTGAGACCACGAACTCCTCTTTCTTGGATTCTTCAGCTAGTTCAAGCACTCCCGCTTGTGTATCTTTAAGCTCTTTAATGCAGCAACTGAATGATCATCAAGCTCTCAATGAAATCTCCTTCTTGATAATCCTAAGCATGTGTGAAGGCAACCACCTCTCAGATCTCACGAGAGATTCCCACACCCAGCAAAATAGAGGAACCTCTAAAACATGGCTAGGGTTTCCCTTTTATACCTAGGGCAAAACATAAAACCCTACATGTTATATGGGCTTAGAGCTGAGTTTGAAATTCTGCAAAAAAAACATTCTACTCGACTTTCGATCGGTCAAGTCTAATTCTTGATTGACCGAGCCAGACCGAATTGCACAATGAATTCTACAGCAACTCGATTCCAACTTTACATAAAACACATACTTTGAGCAAGTCTAAAACAAGACTAAAAACCTGTTTTGATCATGGTTTGCCAACAATACAAATTAGAGTTCTAATACATTAGTTCCTAAGCACTTAAAACCTAACAAGGTGAATTCTAACTCAAAGTATTTTACTCACTTTACCAATTGAGTTAAGTAAGAACTCACAAATTGAGAATGTATCTTGAATATAGAATCCATGTTTAAGTGAAGGGATGTATAGGTACATTGAATATATAAAATAATTTTTCTTTTAGGCCTACATGTAGGACTTATTCTTATATGAGATGACATATAATAATACACCAAATTACAAACTGAAGTGATGTTTAATGCTATGGATATTACAAATTCTACTATACATGATAATGTGTCAATGTTTTGAAGACAACATAGGGAAAAAAAACAAAAAACAAAAAAAGGAGGGGGAGGGGGTGGGAATATACAATTTAAATATAAGGTGTAGCAAATTAATCCACAAGAGTATAATTTTAGAAGTAATAAATTAAATTTAATGTTTCAAAAAGTAACAAATTAAATCTTAACTCATTGAAGTATAACCACATTGTGTTTGCAGTTTAATTAAAATAGACTATGCATTTTTATTTATTATCTTTTCAAGTCTCAAGATTTTATTTTATTTTATTTAAAATTTTTAGAACTATAGAGGTGTGTTACTTTTAGAACTTAAATTGAAATTGTTTGAGGTGTGTTATTGACTTACTGTTAGATCCATATGATTTCTTTCCCATTCGATTCTTGTCCCAGAAACATGTATGTACACATGGAGTTTATCCAGTAAAGAATACAAAGCAAAGAAGGGAGGTGTATCTTTTGTTTCTAATGAAAAAGTTGTTGGTGGTTTGTAATTAAACTTCATTTATGATTTCTCCATAAGTAAATTAGTTATGTATTGGATTTGGTTTGTTTGGTTATCCAATTGGTATTCTATTTCTATCTATTGAGACTATCATATCACATAAGAATAGTTGAGAGGAGAAATATGAACTTGGAAATTTACAATTGACAATTGAGCTATAAAACTCTTTACAATTCATGTATATATTTAGTTATAAAGAATAATGAAATGTTTAATACTCTTTAGTCTTTGCTACCACCATATCATGAATCATGAATAAGTTTGATCTTTGTATTAGGCTGCACAAGTTCATCACATTGCTATCGTTTATATAAAAACCAAAAAAAGGTTCATCATACTGTACAATTTTAGGGTCATGTTTTCTAGGAGCAAATTAACTTCACATCACATCACATAAAACACTAATTTTAACATGAGATATTAATACTTTGTAAAGGGAAATAATTTGATGTCATTTTATAGGGTCAAGACATATCCAATTATTTAATTTTTCCATGACAATGATATGTGAACAAATCTTTTATATATATATATATATATTATTAAATTTTTTTTGGCAAGACGAATGGGGAACAAGAGATTCAAAGTAATGACTTCTATTTCATAATATGTGAATCATTGTGTATCCTATGCGCAGGAGGTAGAAAAACGCAACCTGATGATTAGGGTTTTCTGTTGTTGTCATGTTTTCAAAGAGAGAGAAACATTGTAGTCGCACTTTGTATTTTTCCCTGATAATAGTGAAATCTCTGTAACTCCGTAGATGTAGGCAAATTGCCGAACCACGTAAATACTGTCTTGTGCGTGTGATTGTTTTTTTTTTTTTTTTTTGTCATGTGTTTTCTCTATTTTTTTGTTTCTCACAGGTTGGGAATTTTGGGTTTAATTCCTTACCCAACCTATATATTCAAATAATATATTATAATTATTTTAAAAATTCCTATAAATAAATGGTTTTTATGATCCAATCATTGAGAGGATAGAATAAAGTTTATTTGGCAATGTGTTTTTATGGATGCACTAAACTTTTCTTCTTCTTCTTCTTTTTTTATTTTTATTTTTTATTTTTTATGTCACTCATATTTTTTAATGTGTACCCAATTTGCAGTTTTTAAGAGGGCTTATCTTACCTCCAGTACTTTTTAAACTGATCATGTCATTTTGTTTTAAATATATAATAGCAAGTAATAATGGGTTTTGATCTCCACATTTTATTTAGTTAATGGGTGATGTGACAATATTTCATTAAAATAAAAGGAGATTCCTTTTAAAAAAAGTATTGGAGGTAAGCCAAATCCTTTTTAAGAAAACTTTTGAAGATGCCTATGATGGGCTAATACTTCCCAAATCTATATCTGGCAATGATATCCATGTCTATAATTGTAGCACTGGCTAAATGACTAATGAGTTCAAAGAGCTATTATTCACTAGTATATGATATGTCCTTCTAGAAGTACAAGGTAGTTTGCTTAAGAATATGTTCAAGCGTCATATGTGTGTTAAGGATAGTAATGATGATAAAGTAAATGAAAATGCTGCTTGGAGGTAATTGAGTTGTTCTTTACAAGTAATCTTTCCTAGTTATTCCATAACTTGTTTTGATATTTTCTGTAATGGGGCTTTGAATTGGATAGCAGAAACTATTGAAGAAAGTGATAAAGATATAACAGCAATAGACATATAAGTGTGAAGCTTAGAGAAGGAATTGAGTTGCCATGCAAACCCAACATATGCTACATGGAAATGTTCAATTGAAAGTTATTAACTTTCAATGGAGTTCTTTGTTATGCTACTCAAGCTTCCAGAGATGAATTTGATTTTTGGCTCTTGAGGGATTGGATTAAACCTATTTGGATCAAGAAATTTTGAAGAGTTTATCAGTGACGATTTTTTTCCTCTTGCAATATACCAAAGTGACAAGTGCTATACAGTTTAAATCATGATACTACATTGCCATAAGTTGTTTATTTACAATGTGAAGAGCCAAGAGTTAAGGAGCAATGTAGTTAAAGAATAAGGATCAATAGAGGATGTGCATCCTCTCTTCCTCATTTTTCCGGGTTCATTTTTATCAATAGATCATGTTTGTAGGAACTAATAATAATATTATAAAGCTTGCTCTTAGTTCTTTTATGATTCATTTGGATGGATGCCATTAAGAGAAAATTTTGAATTTCAATTTGTAGTTTAAGTAACTTGTAGAGTATGGAGGTTTTTTTTTTTAACTATTTTTTTTAATTGATGAACTTTTTGGATGGATATAAGTATTATAAATACTAGTTGCAAACCCATGTGATGCACGTGGAAAAATGTAATATAATTATTTTATATAAGAATATAATGTAAAATTTGTAAGTTAATTAGTGCGCGTGTTATTTTAAAGTATTTTCTATTTTATAATTTTTATGTAATGGAATGTATTTTGTATTCAATAACAATATATATAGTAATATATATATATATATGTGTGTGTGTGTGTGTGTATGAAAAACTTAATTTAATAAAAAGATTTAAATTATACAATTATAATATTGTTTTATATAATTGGAGAAGATGTTTTTAAAAGAATTTTTTTTTTAATATTACATAATCGGTTGATTAATTTTTTGAACATATCCAAGAATGTTAAAAAAAATGTACATCACCATTCCATGGAACACATGTAAAATGTTACATTAATCTAAATATAAGTATAATACCCAAATTATTGTAACTTGAATTTTAAGGCAATCTTATGAATATCTATCATTTTTATTGCTTTTTTAGGACTCATATCTCTTAAGTTTTAATGTCTATTTCGTTTGTATTTTTTAGCCCAAAATTAAAGAGTTTAGCCCAAATAGAATAAAATTTCATACTTTTCAACCCAAAAATGAAGAACAAAAATTTAATTTTTGAGCCCAAAACTGAAAATCAAACCTACAAAAAATATATATATATATATATATATCAATTTAAGTCACAATTAGTCCAAAATGGACTGAAGTGGACTGGAGAGACCAAACTAGACCAAATGGACTGAAGTAAACTTAATTGACTTAGATACTACGCATATTTGGCTTAACAAGAGTGTCGCAACAATAAATGACACACTTAAGCTTTTAGATATCATATAAAAATATAAATTTAGAATTTAAAATAAGTAGGCGTATAATGGCATTTTAAATCCATAATATCACAACTCACAAGTGCTTTTGCTTGAAATTTTTTTTCTAAACTCAAATCCTTTATGCGCTGTTGAATTAGAGTAGCAATTAAAAATAAATAAATAAATAAATCCTCAAATCCAAATGCAACCTCAATTTCAAGGCTATGCCTGCATTCCATATATTGGGTTCTTTGAATTGTTTAGCCCATTCTATTGCTGATAGCATATAAGAAACACACCTCTATCCGATATAAGAATCCATTAAATAAGACTACTCTGTGATGCTCTTCAATTTAAACACAGGAGCAGTGATATCAGATGGGGTTTACTAGTTTATCAACTCAAAATTCAGATGCATGACATGCACTCAGAAAGAATGCGATCTTGATGTCTCTTTGACAAAAATGAATCATCACCAGAACCAAAAAGGTCCACAAGCACAACACAGCTCCTCAATCCTCCACATGGTTGTATGAAAAGATTATATAACCATTCAAGTATATTTTTCACACTACTGAGAAGATGATGCTAATCAAGTTTCTTTTCTTCACTACTTTAATAATTACAAGCTAGAAAATGTAAAAACTCACTAGAATGAGAAACTTGAGAAGAAAGAATTCTTGATATTCAAACTAATGGATCCCAATATATAATATGCAGGCTTCGGGAACAAAACTAATAACTTTAAAACACATCCCTTAAGCTGTTAAGCACAACTCACCAGACCTTATAGATAATTACAGTCCCGCTGCTACATACTCATTCAGTACATACAAGTCACCAGTAAAATAATAATACTCATTGTAACTTACAAAAGATCACATTAATCAAAATTAAAAAATAAAGTGGGAATTGTTGTTTTTCATGAGTAACAATCTGCATAAAAGTGAAGAATTATGCTTGCATGTAGCGGATGTATCAAAGTCGCCTTACTTGGGAGGAATTTTGGTAGGCTGGTTTCCATCCAGTCTAGGATGAACTGCAGAATGATGGTGCAAAAGCTGCTGGCCTTGTTAATGAACCATAGGATAACTAGCATGATTTCTAGGCTCCCTCAGTCATTCATTGGCAGCTTCAAACCGTTCAAATTTTTCTAAAACTTCTTTCATTGATGGTCGGTGAGATATATGGAATGCATCCTTGGATGTATATTTTCCCCCCAAATGTGAGTCCATGATTTGTTTCAACTTTATTATTTTTGATAGCTATGGTTTGATCCAACCCACCAAATCTTGTTTCCCACTTGGACGATTTGTATAAAGTGCCTGTAAACCTGTTAGTATCTCAACTAAAACAACACCAAACTATATATGTCGCTTTTGATGTACAGATGCCCTGTATAATCAGCATAGCATATTGTCATGGCACAGCTTTTAAAACATTCAGGGTTAAGTAGCTGAAGTTTGCCAAAATTTAGGTCAAGCTTAAGCCTCGCCCTCATTAGGCCTTAAGAGCACCAAACGTCCAAAATTTTTGGCAGAAATAATAGCTATGGCAAGATACTCTGGAGCTGCATAACCATACGTGCCCATTACTCGTGTTGTCACATGTGATTGACTAACTAATGGACCCAACTTCGCCAAGCCAAAGTCTGATATCTTGGCAGTATAGGACTGCAATAAAACCAAAAGTTAGACAAGTTCAAACTTATTTGTGAGACATTCTTTTTGTGACCAAGGAATATTTAAACTTTTTAATGTTGGGCTTTGTGGAGCCTAGTTTATGTTTGATCCGGTTGACAACCGAACCCTACCTGAATAATGTTGCGTGGTTTTTTAATGGGAAATTTACTGAGACTTAGTCCATGGAGCGGAGGCTTGGGCCAACAGTTTGTATTTTTTTCTCTAATAATAGTGAAATCCTTGCAACTCCGTGGACGTAGGCAAATTGCCGAATTACGTAAATATGGTCTTGTGCGTGTGATTGTTTTTCATTGGCATGCATTTTCTCTATTTTTTTGTTTCTCATAGGTTGGGATTTCGGGTTGAATTCCCTTCATTTAATTCCATGAAGTGGTGGATCAATTGTGAGAGGTGGATTCACAAAGGGAAAAATGGGTGTGCATAAAGGTTGGAAAAGTGAACAAGATGAAAAGATGATATGATAATCAATGGGCTAGGGACAGTAGCAATATATCATTCCTTAGTGTATCTCTTGTAGTTTGATAGTTATTCACTTTTCGATAGAAATTTACCCCATCCAGCAGTATATTGGAGGGCTTAAAATCTCCATAAATATTTGCTTATCACATGTGTGCAAAAATGCCAGGCCCTGAGCTGCTCCAATTACAATCTTAAGTCGTACATCCCATGGAAGTGGCTGAATAGCTGACCCCCCTGCATAAATAAAAGATGTGTAAGGTGAACCAAATGAACTTTTATATTTGAATCACATATTCACATTCATAGCACATTCACTGCACATGTGGACAGTAATAGAATTCAATTATGTTTTAAGCTCTTACTTCCAAACAGATGGTGTTCTAGGCTGCCTTTTTGCATGAATTCATAAATGAGGAGTAACTTTCTGTCCTCCCAGCAGTAGCCTAACAGCTTGATTAGGTTAGGATGAGAGAACCTTCCTAAGAAATACACCTCTGACTGTACCAATAAATTAGCACCGAGATAAGCATACATATTTAAAATGGTTTGAATGTAATGTTAAAAAGCAAATTACTGAAACATCTAACCAAACTCCAAATAATGCATGTGTGTGTGTGTGTGTGTTCTAAACCAGAATAGTGTTGTGTACCCCAGTCTTAGTAGCAATGACGAAGCTGCAGTACAGCCAAAGTAAACCAAATCACAACTGAATACATTGTTTCCCATCAGTGGAGAAAGGTACATTAGAAAGAAACAAGCAATGATGAATATAGCAACAACAAGCACAGTAAAAGTGCAACTGAGAGGCCTAAATGGGTTCACAAGAAGCACAGTAAAAGCGCACCGAAAGGACTAAAGGAATTCAAAACACATGAACTTCACAACTATATATTATTCCCTAGCAAGTTGGGTAGAATTACCTGCCACTCCCGAAATCCTATTTCCACTCTTGGATTGCCCCTTATGCTTGATCCAACCCTTAAAAACCTGCCCAAATCCTCCCTCACCAAGTACTGTATCAGGACTAAAATTCTTGGTTGCAACCTTTAATTCTGCAAAACTGAAGATCCTCAAGTTTGGGGTGGGCAAGATTTGACCAAGTATTATTTCATCATTTTTGGAGCTACTACTGTTTGTTTCAGACCTGGCTGGTGGGAATAGTGACGAACAAGAGAATTGTGCACAAGGAGATTGGTTAGACTCTGAACAACTATCGTTGGCCTCAGTCTCAGAAATGGTGGGTGGGAATATTAATGGAATGGAAAAACTTGTAATTATTATCTCATAATTTTCAGGACTGTTTATAGCAGACCTGGCTAGTGGGAATAATGACACTATGGAATTGGAATTATGAGAGAATCTTGGAGATGTTTCGTTGGATTCTGAACTAACATCATTTTCACTATCTGTGTTAATGGCTGGGAAGATTGATGGAATGGAAATAGGGGAGTCCGGATTTGTTCCATTCCTTATCAAACTAAAACTGCCAGACTCTGAGTTGGCTGATGGGGAAAACACAGTACTCGAGTAGTGATTCACTTCTTTCTTCCCTTACTGTACTACCACGGTGCGAGTTGTTGGCAACAAATTCTACAACCCAAAATTACAAAATACAGAAATGTTTAAAGTTGAAATTATATAGTATTCAGTCACTACAATTTTCTTGTCTGACTCAAAATTCTTTTAAACTTACCTGAATCAACTTGGTGCTTCCTCATACTGATATTGGACAGAAAAATTTTGGGAGATTGAGAGCGAAAGAATTACATATGAAAAATGTGGAAGCTTCAGCGAAGATACTTTCTCATGGACTCTCGCGTTCCTTTCCGCTTAATACTGTGACTTTGAGTCTTCGGCTCATCTACTTCCCGACATCGTTCATATCTTGCTACAGCTTAATTGCTATACAAAAGGGCCTTACATCATTTGGGTTGTTCTGAGTTCTTTGTGGGTCTTAGCAAATCTATCTCAACAATTGGTCTTGTGGTCCTAATGCTCAATTGGATTGACTTTGGCATTCAGCTTTCGTGGGGCTTATCCTCGACTTTTCCCATCTACTCAATCAGCCCAAGTTCATGGGCTCTACTAGCTAGGTCCATGGGATTTAATTTTACCTCTCACTTTCTAGTGGCCTTCGACTAACTCGTGACAATGTTAGTGGCTTTCCGTGGGCTGGTTTTCTTGAACCATTTTACTCATAAGTGGGTGTAATAAGCTTGGGTCAAATATGTATGGTCAAAATTGGATTCTTTTAATTAGCAAAATTCATGGGCCTTGGGAATAAATTTGTTGGGCTGTACATAACAATTTTTGGTATTTTATCTCACGGTTGGTGGGTCAAAGTGATGGGATTTGGGCTGAATTTGTTGTCCGAAAATTTGCTACTAACAACTTTTTAAAGCAGATTGGGATTTTTCATTTGCTTTTTTTAGAGTGTGAGTTGAACCTACCCGTGGCATTGATGTTGACCCTTTTTATTTTTTTAGAACAACAAAGCAAAAATTATTGGTGTGGATTTAACATAAAAACATGATTGTTAGGGAGTACTGTTAGTGAACAAAACTCACGTACTAGACTATGTAGAATTTGTTTTATTAAGCACTTTGAAAAGACAACAACAAAAGTGGACGTGAGAAAAGAATGATTAAAATACTTTAATGACGTGCAAATAAGAAATGAATGAATTTCTAACTATTTAGTTTGGGAAAGTAATAATAATAACAATAAGAATAACAATAACCATAATAGAAGAAGAAGTGTTTAAGTATTACAAGTTAACAATTATTTATGTACTACTAGCTGCTACTGGTTAATTGATCATGAGTTTGTTCCTATTAAGTTTCGTATTAGTAACAAAAAATTTACTATAACTATCATGACATAACGCTTGTGTGCAATTGGTTTGGATTAGCCTTTTTTGGTTAACTTATTAGAATATTTTCATCTTTTTACTATCTTGCACAAAAACAAAAACAAAAACAAAAAACAAAAACAAATTGAGTAGAGAAAAAGGTCCGCCTCCACCAATTTATACATTGTAAACAAAACTTCTATTCTCTCTCTTTCTTACTCTATTCTCACAATTCAATATTTTAATACAATCACTAAAAATATCTAGATTGTTATTTTGATTGTTTGGTCTCTTTGTGTTAATAGATTCTCATAATTTTGATCATATTTTATTCATAAGGTAATGAATAGGATTGTAATCATGGGTTACTTGGATTAAAATTATTCCTTTTTGAAAAAAAAAAATTTTTTTCTTGCAATGTGTCTCCAAGCAACTTGATACACGGTTCTCATGCCCAATAAAGATTAAAGTGTTTTTATAGTTGTTTAGAATTAAAAAATATCAATATATTTTTGGAAGATATTTTTGTAACATTAAATTGACTTGATTCTTTTAACATTCATTTAGTGATAATCAAACTATAAATAGTTAGATTTTTTTAGAATTCAAAAGTTTTATACATAACTTTCTTTTTTTTTTTCTTTTCTTTTCTTTTTTTTCTTTTTTTGAGATACATTTTATACTTAACTTATTGTATAGAAAAAGATATTTGGAATTTTTTTTTTCTTTAAGTAGTGAAATTGAAGTAAACGTGTTCAATAGACTTTGTTTGTTGTTTGAGGATTTAGAATGTGGTAGATTTGGGACATATTCCAACTCTATAAATGTGTAATAATAATTGCTTTGATTTATACAAATTTCTATAATTTTGATAATATATATATTTTTTTCAAATTATAAGGGCTATATAAAGCACATCAATACATTGTTAGGTGGAGATTTGGCTTTGGTGTTAACATAAAAAATATATATATATAAAATGTTATGGTTATGGTTATTTTTACAGGTTGTGAGTTTCTATCGGTTTTATGGATACCGGTTCTTTTGGTATTTGGGTCTCACTTACTAGAAACCTTGGAAGTTTTCTTGGAGAAATATTTGGTATGTGTTTGAAATGAATGGCACTAGGGTGATGTGTGTGTGAGAGTCTTTTAATCTTTTTACTTATTCTTTTTTGAGGTTTTAGCAGTATTTGGGTCATTTTTAGCATTTTAGAGAGTGACATTTTAGAAGATGATCAATGTTAGCGGAAGGAAAATGTGATGTGAGGGAAACTATTCAGCCTTCATGGCAATTACCACCATTGATTCTAGAAATAAGTTGAGCGACTTGATTGATGAGCTAGGTGTACACTCTGAAGGTGAATAAGTTGATGATTCGGAAGATGAGGATGTATACCTCAATGAAGGTGAGTAGAAACTTCAAGAAGTGTATGATGCGTTGCTTAAAGATTGTGGCAAATATGCCAAGTTGCAAAAAATGCTATTAAAAAGATGAAGAAAATTGAAGAAGAGCATAAGTCCACTCTTATGCAACTCAAGGACGTGAAATGTGAAGTTGAAGAGTTGAAGGAAGAGTTGTTGAATGCCTATTCTAAAATCAAGTTCCTTGAACTTGAAATAATTCAAGCAAACGTCAAAGTGGAGCGCATTTCCACCAAGAAGCTTGACAGTGTGCTCTCTTTTCAAAAACCTTTAAATGATAAGACCGGTTTAGGCTATACCGTTGAAGGAAGCTCAAGCTACAGACCTAAGAAGGAAGTGAAGTTTGTGTCGACAAAGAATGTAGAGAAGCCAAAAGTAGAGAAGCCCAAGGTTGAGATCCCCACTATTGAGAAGAAAGTTATTTGTCCAAGACCAAAGGAAAAAGGGAAGTTATTTCCCAAAAATCAAAGATCTCATGTGAAGCATTTCTATCATCATTGTGGTGTACGACCACATGCAAGGCCAATTGCTTTAAGCTTTAGGCACTCAAGAGGGCTGATTCTTTGCATGGTCAAGACAACTCAAGAAGAATGCCAAGGGGAATTCAGGCTAAAGGAGAAAATGAGGGACAACTCATTGGAGATGTTATGGAAATGTTGAAAAACATTTCATTATGCCTAGCTAGCTTTACTCCAAGATTTGAAAGTTATGTCGATCGTACCCCTTCTTCTAAGGATCTCACCTAAAACACTCATACAATGTGGGTGAAGAAGAGTACTCATGCATGATCACTCACTATGCCCATGCATTAATACTTCCAACGCATTAGGGCTATAAGTTCATGCATCATGACATATAGGATCTTCTTGTGTCATTGCTTCCATTTTAGCATGTTTCTTTTATAGGTCTCTATTTGTTTATCTTGTTTTTGTTGATCTTACTTTATTGCTTTGTTTTTTTGTGTTAAAAAATTCAAAAACCCATAAAAATGAAAAATCTCAAAAAGTTTGATTGCTTGTGTTGTGTATATCATATGTTGAGTTTGGCCTAGTACCTCCATACTAATGGTGTAGTGTATTTACGAGCTTAGCTTGTTATGTATGCACAATTTTTTTATGAGTGTGAGCGATATCTAGAAATCTATGTTTGATTGTTGTAAATAAATATTCAAGCTTGTCATGAATGATTAGTCAAAAGTCTTGTTTAATCTTGATACATGCATAGATTTGTGCCTATATATCTCCTTACTTTTTCTTTTTTTTCAAAAGTGCACTACAAATGTCTATCTCTAAAAAGAGAAAATAGTTGAAAAAGCCTTACTTCAAAAACTAATTTGACTAAGAAAAGGTGGAGCAAATATGTATTAAAATGTATGGTGCCAAAGCCAAAGGCTTATTCATCAAAGAAATATCAAAAGTTTATGGCATCGTTTCTCAAGAATTTGAGTTGTTTTGATCAAAAGCATGAAAAATGAAAGCCAAATGAAAAGCTTTCAATCATATGTAAACACATTAGTGAGGGGTCATATATGTTCATTTCTACAAGTGAGATAGGTCACTTGACTTCGTGCTAGTTGTGTATAACTTGATTGAATTGATCATTGAAGCTTCATACTAGACTATGGACTAGTTCGCACTTGATCCACACACACAACACACAAGTTTAATGTTCAATAAATGCCTAGTTCATTTGTGTGATTGTACGTGTTCAAATGTGATATGTGTACACTCAATTGCTTGATGATCAAACCTAAGAAGATTTTTGAGTATTTTATATGTTTTTGAAAGTGTTTTGTATAGCATTTTTGTGTTAAGAGTTTTTCCAAAAAGCTCAATTTGTTTGTTGAAAAACTCCTTTAGAGGCATTTTCATGAGTAAGAACTTCTCGCAGCCTATCTGCGAAAATGAGGAAGCTATTTTCAGTTCTTCCCAATTTTTATACAGAAAGTTTCGCGACTCTTTCGCGAGAAGTAGCTTCCCATGAAACAAGCCCTGTGCTTTTGAGGCCATTTCGCGAGTAACTTCGTGAGTACCTTACCCGCGAAATGAGAGGTTTTCCAATTTTTAAAGGGCAAATAGTGATAGTTTTCAAAACTTTCTTTTTGCCTCTTTCATGCCTCTCTCAACGCAAAACACGTTTTCTCTCAAAAACTCAACTAAATCTCAAGGGCTTTCATCTCTAAGACTCATCTAAGGTATGTTTTAACATTCTTTCACTTTTTAATCCTTGGATTAAGTTTTAGATTCTAGGATTTCTAGGGTAGGGTTATTTTGAAAGGGGTTGGAAAAAACTTAATTTCTTGTCAAAATTTTTTAATTTTCTTGTGGGCTATGTCCCATTATATTTGTTTATGTTTTTGTTGGCCCCAAGTGGCATTTTAACATGTATTTAAGCAAGTTTTCCACTTGTTCATACATTGTTTCATATGTTAGTGGTTTGTGTGCACTCTAAGTGTTTGATAAAATGCCCAAATGACATTTTCTCGTTGTTTTGGACTCCAATGAGTACCAATTTTTGGGGATTACTATGTTTTTACATGCTTAACATGTTTGAATATTGGTTGTGTGTTTTACACATTTTTCCCCATGAGTACTTTGTCATGCATTGCTTATGCATCTCACATGCACATCACAAGCACACCTGATGCATACTTGATGCACACACTATCACTTGACATGTTTTGCATTTCACTCATTCTATGTAAGTCTTGTTAGACCTTTAGCACTAAAAACATGATCTTGTGATTTTGTTTGCTTGTCTTTATGCTTTTTAGGACTATATTGTTCGTTTTTATGGACTAATTTGTATCTAATCAAGTTTGTTTCCATGTTTGTGTTTGTTGTTGTTTGTTTGTGTGGTTGTTCATTCTGCAGATGTTTCGTCATTCCTCTCACGGCAACGAACAGGTGATTGATCTCACATCATCTCTGTATTAAAGAAGACTCATCATTCATCGAGTGATTTTGACAACGAGAGATTCGAGGCTCTTTTGGATTCTCAATCTTTCTCCAACAACTTCAAGAGTGAATTTACTGTGGTGGAGAGGGTTGTGAGATTTGACACTCTGGGATCCACTTTTATCCCTAAGATATTTGCGGATAAGGATTGGGCAAGCCTGTTTGGTAACTTTGAGGATCCCATTGACGAATTGTTTAAAGAATTCTACTTAAACGCTTGGTTCACCGGAGTTGAACTGAAGTGCTGGGTTTGAGGAAAAGATTTTGTCATCACTCTAGATTACCTAGCGAAGATTCTTCACATCAATTGTCTAGAAAATGTAGACATTTCCTCGTATGATGACAAACTAGCCCCAGTGACAGAGATTCTTGACGTCTTAGGAGCTGATCATGAAGTCTTCTCCACAGGCACTTCCATTGGGACTACAAAATTTGGACCGAAGATGAAGATTCTCACATTAATCATGTTCTTCAACTTGTACTCCAACACAGGTTTCATCAATCTCAGAATGGGACAATTCCTATATGATCTAATCAATGGAGCTCAAATTGACATTTGTGCTCACATATTTCAAACCATGGGAAAAACAACAGGGAGATCAGCTGCACGAATGTGTCTTCCTTTTTGCAGCCTTGTCATGAAGATTATGATTCTTAAGGGTACTCACTCTTCAAATGAGCAAGAGTCACTCATCTACTGAAAAGGCAAAGAAAAGTCCTTCTAAAACTCCAAAGAGCAAATCCTCCCAACATGCCTCTCCTATTGAACAAAGATCAGCTGCTCCCATTATCCCTGAGCAAACCAAGACAAAATTTCCTCACATTCTTGAGCCTCTACTAGCACTCAGTCGGGACCATCTAGCTCTCATCCAGTTAGGTTGAGGATCTTGATTAAGGGATTGCATGAGTGCATTTCTGGACTTGCTAATGTCATTTACTCAACCAACAATCATGTTTAGATTCATGTCACCACCATTAAGACACAGTTGGATGAGATTCAATGCAAGCTAGAGGAAAGCCTTCAGCTATTCGTGCCAAAAAGGGGGAGAACACTGAATGTGAATAGTTTTGATATAACATATAGTAAGGGGGAGAGTATCACATGGAAAGAAGGTGTGCGTATTAAAAGGGGGAGATCAGTGGGCTCAAAAGGAGAAAGCTAACCTACAGCCACACACACTTTTGGATAGTCTGACCATTGATTGGCTAGTCTAGTCTATTTTATGCTTTTATAGCTTTTGGATATTTACAGTGCTTTTATTTAAAGCTTTCAGGTACTTTAGTTTAAAACATGGTTTTTTTAAGTACTACTTTGTATCTTGGTTTTTATAGCCGTGTCTTGATGCTTATTGTTTTCTATTGCTTATTGCTTTAGTTTCTTTAATGCATCATTTGGTTTGTTGGACATGCAATTGATTTTAGCATTGCTCTTAATTGCATTGCATGTCCAGATGATCATTTACTTGATAAATGTTCATTGTGGTCATTTCCTAATGACTATTTATGCTTGATCAAGTTATGCTTAATGTCATATATCTCTTTTGGTATCTTGATCACATTTTACTTGTTCCTTATACATGCCTTGTGTTCTACTTGTCTTGAACTTAATGAAGTTTTGTTGTTATGTGCAAGTGTTTCAGGATACAAGTGTATATAGTGCAAGTGCTTCACAGCTTCTAGAGTTAGGTGTGAGTGAGTTTTGCCTATATTTCCAAACTCACGTTTAAGTCTAGAGTTTATTTAGGGGTTTTGTCACAAAATAGCCAAAGGGGGAGATTGTAAAGTTGTGATTTCCAACTAGATTGTGTTGGCTTTAATTCTGTGCCAAATTTGATTGTAATTTCTTTAACCATTTTCCATGTATGTATGTGGGTTTAATTGTAAGGGACGAGTGTGAGAGATCGGTGAAGAATCAAGCTTCAAAAGTTGAATCAGTGGATTTCGCAAGTAGCTTGCAGAAGCAACCCGCGAAAAAGCCACATGTGGAGCACATGACTAGAAGATGAAAAGTCATGCCAGGCTGCCAATTTCGCGACTGTCACGTGAGAAGGGCCAACCCGCGAAAGTTTTTGTTTGGCAAAAAGTTGTTTTTGCTTTACCAAGTCTTTTCCCACACTATATATACCCTCATTACTCAAAAATTATGAAGAGTGCTTTTCAGAGAGAAAACCATAGAAAATACACTTAAGAGTTAGAAATTGTTATACCCACAATCATCTACACATTTCCTTGAGGTTTTCTTTAACTCTTACCTCTCCATCTCTAGATCTTTGAGAGGTTGCTAGCTCAAACACTTACCACACCCATTTTGAGTGTAAAGTGAGATTTTGGTGTTGCTGGGAAGCATTGGAAGGAACCATTCATTAGCGGATGCAATCGGGCTGAATTGCGGGATCCAGAAAGCTAGAGAAGACAAGACTTCGAGAAGTCCATTGGTAGTAGGAGCTTGGAGGGCTCAAGTACATAGGGTAGACTAGGCTTGGAAGGTCTTTTGTTATTCGTGTACTCCAACTTTATTCTCTAGTGAATCAATTTCGACTTAAAGGGTTGTAGAGAGATTTTTTGCCGAGTTCTTCGATTTCCTCTTTGATAACACGTCTTGGTATTATCTTATGTTTGCATCTCTCTTCCCTTCTCTTTAAGCTTTCTTTTTATTGTTGATGATGGATGAATATGGCTTAGGGTAGAGTTATCAGTTCATTGAGCTTATTTACTCTTGTTCCACAATTAGTCTAAGTTAAAGTAAAAGCAATCCAGCTGTAATTTCTATTTGGGGGCTGAACAAGCTCTTATGTTTTAGCACAAATCTGAGCTTTCACACGAGAATGAGATACTTGAGAAGAAAGAATTCTTGATATTCAAACTAATGGATCCCAATATATAATATGCAGGCTTCGGGAACAAAACTAATAACTTTGTAACACATCCTTAAGCTGTTAAGCACAACTCACCAGACATTCTAGATAATTACAATCCGGCTGCTAAATACTCATTCAGTACATACAAGTCACCAGTAAAATAACAATACTCATTGTAACTTACAAAAGATCACGTTAATCAATATTAAAAAATAAAGTGGGAATTGTTGTTTTTCATGAGTAACAATCAGCATGCAAGTGAAGAATTATGCTTGCATGTAGCAGATGTATCAAAGTTATCTTACTGACGGGCGGCTCTAGGTACAGTTCAGGGGGTTCAAATGAACCCCCTGAGTTGTACTCCCTGAGCTGGGCCAAAAAGAAAATTTATATATAATTTTTTTTACTTTTTTTATTTGAGCCTCCTAAACTAAATTTTGAACCCCTTAGACCTAAATTTTTTTAAAGCCTAGCTAATATGAACTTGAATATGATCATCTTGACAACATCTTGGTCTTCTTAAACCAAAAAAAAAAAAAAAAAACCCCAATAACAAACCAATTTGATCTAAAATATGAGGGAAAAATAGTAAAACTAACAACAAAAGTATAAATTTGTTTATCTTAAATATTAAAAAAATCATTTAGATCTTAACAAATTTAAAATAAACTAACACATAAAAGTTTATTGTATTTAGATCTCACTTGGAGTTCACTTAACAACAATAATTCATATGTTGATTGAATTTACAAACAATAGATGATTTCCAAGATTTTATCTTAACAATAATAATTAGTATCTTCACCATATTAATAAACAACATGCAATGAACTTATAGTTTATCTTATATAAGAAACGCTATGTTCATAATACACTCACAACAAAACTTAAGTGGCTGATTGTTACTAGCTATTACTGATAGGAAAAAAATAGTTTCAATAGTGAGTTTAAATTAGAACTAATAAAAATGTATAACTTAAAATTTGTTAAAAAAGTGTTGTGAAAATGTTGTAGATGTAACACTTCTCATCGTTTATTCTCTTGCTAGTATGCACTATGAAAAATTTTGTAATAAAGAAACCACATAGACTACAAGACTCACTTTTTTTTACCCAAAATGTATCTTCTAATTGGCCCCCCTAAATATATGTCCTGAAGCCGCCGAGTAAGGCTTACTCGGGAAGAATTTTGGTAGGCTGGATTTCCATCCAGTCTAGGATGAAGTGGAGAATGATGGTGCAAAGGCTGCTGGCCTTGTCGATGAACCATAGGATGACTAGCATGATTTCTAGGCTCCCTTGGTCTTTCATTGGCAGCTTCAAGCCGTTCCAATTTTTCTAAAACTTCTTTCATTGATGGTCGGAGCTTATGTTCAGCTGCAAGGCACTTTAGAGCAAGCTGAGATATATGGAATGCAGTCTCGTATGGATATATTCCCCCTAACCGGGTGTCCATGATTTGTTTCAACTTTCTTCCTTCTGATAGATATGGTTTAATCCAATCCACCAGATTATGTTTCCCACTAGGACGATGTATATCAAGTGCCCGTAAACCTGTTAGTATCTCGACTAAAACAACACCAAAACTATACACGTCGCTCTTGACGTATAGATGCCCTGTATAATCAGCATAACATATTGTCATGGCACAGCTTTTAAAACATTCAGGGTTAAGTAGCTGATGTTTGACAAAATTTAGGTCAAGCTTAAGCCTCACCCTCATTTGGCCTTAAGAGCACCAAAAGTCCAAAAGTTAGCACCAAAAGTCCAAAAGTTTTGGCAGAAATAATACCTGTGGCAACATACTCTGGATCTGCATAACCATACGTGCCCATTACTTGTGTTGTCACATGTGATTGACCAGCTGATGGACCCAACTTCGCCAAGCCAAAGTCTGATATCTTGGCAGTATAGGACTGCAATAAAACCAAAAGTTAGACAAGTTCAAAATTTATTTGTGAGACATTCTTTTTGTGACCAAGGAATTTTTAAACTTTTTAATTCCAAGACATGGTGGATCAATTGTGAGAGGTGGGTTCACAAAGGGAAAAATGGGTGTGCATAAAGGTTGGAAATGTGAACAAGATGAAAAGATGATATAATAATCAATGGGCTTGGGACAGTAGCAATATAACATTCCTTAGTGTATCTCTTGTAATTTAATAGTTATTCACTTTTCAATAGAAATTTACCCCATCCAGCAGTATATTGGAGGCCTTAAAATCTCTATAAACAACTTTCACATTAGATTTGTGCAAAAATGCCAGGCCCCGAGCTGCTTCAATTGCAATCTTAAGCCGTATATCCCATGGAAATGGCTGAATAGCTGACCCCCCTACATAAATAAAAGATGTGTATGGTGAACTTTTATATTTGAATCACATTCACAGAACATTCCCTGCACATGTGGACAGTAATAGAATTCAATTATGTTTTAAGCTCTTACTTCCAAACAGATGGTTTTCTAGGCTGCCTTTTTGCATGAACTCATAAATGAGGAGAAACTCTCTATCCTCCCTGCAGTAGCCTAACAGCTTGATTATGTTAGGATGAGAGAGCCTTCCTAAGAAATTCACCTCTGACTGCACCAATAAATTAGCACTGAGATATGCATACATATTTAAAATGGTTTGAATGTAATGTTAAAAAGCAAATTACTGAAACATCTAACCAAACTCCAAATAATGCATGTGTGTGTGTGTGTTCTAAATCGGAATAGTATTGTGTACCCCAGACTTAGTAGCAATGAGGAAGCTGCAGTTCAGCCAAAGTAAACCAAATCACAACTGAATACATTGTTTCCTCTCTCTATTTTTTTCTCTGCAATTGTTTACAGTATTTAAGACACAGCAAAATAACATATCCAAAGGTTTCTTATGGATATAATATATCAAAGGGTTCATTATAGTTATCATCATAAAATATATCAAAGGGTTAATTAGCAATGTTTACCCAACCATCCAAATTAGTGTTAAAAATCTAACAAATTAGTGAGTTGGTTAGGGTGGACATTGCAAGTTAATGAAAACTAACACATTACAGCATCCCACCACCTAATCAGCCCACCAATTTGCTAAGTTTGATACTAATTTTAAATAGCATAGTAAACATTACAAATTGATCTCGAATCAGGGTGTTGATTGCAAGAAAAATAAAAAATGATGATAAACATTGCAATGAACTTACAGTTTTGGGTGGATAGCTGCAATTAACCCAAACAAGAAAGAGAAGTCGCGAATAAAATCTTACATGGCTACAATCGAAAGTCGTTTATACTATTTGCAAGTACCTTTCCTGTCCAATTACCTTTCGCATGATCTTTTTCTAGAAGTGGAGAAGGGTACATTAAAAAGAAACAAGCAATGATGAATATAGCAACAACAAGCACAATAAAAGTGCAACTGAAAGGACAAAAAGAATTCAAAACACATGGACTTCACAACTATATATTTTTCCCTAGCAAGTTGGGTAGAATTACCTGCCACTCCCGAAATTCTTCCAAGCTCTCGGGGTTCAATTTTTTGACAGCAATTACCATCCTATTTCCACTCTTGGATTGCCCCTTATCCTTGAGCCAACCCTTAAAAATCTGCCCAAATCCTCCCTCCCCGATTACTGTATCAGGACTAAAATTCTTGGTTGCAACCTTTAATTCTGTAAAACTGAAGATCCTCAAGTTTGGGGTGGGCAAGATCTGATCAATTATTATTTCATAATTTTTGGAGCTACTTCTGTCTGTTTCAGACCCGGCTGGTGGGAATAGTGACGAAAAAGAGAATTGTGCACGAGGTGATTGGTTAGACTCTGAACAACTGTCGTTGGTCTCAGTCTCAGAAATGGTGGGTGGGAATATTAATGGAATGGAAAAACTTGTTGTTATGGTAATGGAAGGATTTGTAATTATTATCTCATAATTTTCAGGACTGTCTGTAGCAGACCTGGCTGGTGGGAATAATGACACTATGGAATTGGAATTATGAGAGAATCATGGAGATGTTTTGTTGGATTCTGAACTACCATCATTTTCACTATCTGTGTTAATGGCTGGGAAGATTGATGGAATGGAAATGGGGGAGTCTGAATTTGTTCCATTCCTTATCAAACTAAAACTGCTGGACTCTGAGTTGGCTGATGGGAAAACAGAGTAATCTTCTAGTGATTCACTTCTTTCTTCCCTTACTGTACTTCCACGGTGCGAGTTGTTGGCAACAAATTCTGCAACCAAAAATTTCGAAATACAGAAATGTTTAAAGTTGAAATTATGTAGTATTCAGTCACTAAATTTTTCTTGTCTGACTCAAAATTCTTTGGAACTTACCTGAATCAACTTGGTGCTTCCTCATACTGATATTGGACAGAAAAATTTTGGGAGATTGAGAACGAAAGAATTACATATAAAAAATGGTGTGGTGTGTTGGTTTTCATAATTTATAGGAAAAGTTGGTGCTTCACTCTTACATTGTCCAAGAAGTAATTAAAAGAAAGAAGAGGAGTTCGCGGAAGATACCACTGCGGTTAAGAGTTTTTTAATAATTTGAACAAATGCCATTAAAAGTTGGTGTGAAATTGTGAATATGTAAATATTCTAAGGGGTGGCTCATCTGAACTGATTGTTAAAGTATGAATAATATATTTAAGTATATGGTATCCACGTAGATGTTCGCCATTTCACCGTGTCTCTGCGCTAACACTTTTTTACTTTTTACTAGCGACTCAGTACCTTTGCTTTATTTGGTAAAATGTATGACAAAAATTGGCTTTACAAATCTTCCTTTTGTTCTGTTATATATATATATATATATATAATGCAAATTGCAACCTTTTAAATATGACCAAAATTCATTTCAATATTCTAATTTTGTTTTCGTTCTACGAAGTCCATTTAAGTTTCAAGTTTATTCGTTTCTCCAAAAAGAAAAAAAGATTTCAAGTTTATTCAATTAAGGCATTTCAATTAACTTTTGTTAAAATTTATATAAAAAAAATTACAAAATAAGTTTCAATAATTAATTTGATTTTTTTTAATTTTAAAAATTTGAAGAAAGAAAATAAAAATTTGGATACTTAACCTCAAGGTTTAACAAAATTTGATGAAAATGCCCTAATTGAATTAACTTAACTAAAACTTGTGTTCTAGCCAGCCCGGGGTCAGTGCGTAAGGTGTCACTATAGTCACTCTCAAGTGGAAGGCAAAAAAAAAAGAAAAAAAAAAAAAAAGAAACTTGCATTCTAGCTTGAGAAAAGGGTGTAACAAAGATGGTCTACACTCTAATGGTGTCTCATGTCAAAATTCCAAATTAAGAGTCTGGCCATTCAATACTACAAATATTATGTTAGACGTTAATGGAATTGTTAAATTTGTTTGGTGCCGATTTGGTTAATTATGCAGCAATAAGAAGGTAAGTAATTTCGTTAGTGTTTTACAGCAAGTTGGCCTTAAATTTCCTTCATGAAAAATATCCCAGACCTAGAACTAAACCTTTCTAAGTGTGGTGAATAACATGATCATCCTACAAATGCCAACAAGCAGATAGCAGAGAATTAGCTTGACTAATAAACCAGATGAAAATTTTGAATAGCAACAAATAGATGTGCCTAAGAGGTCGTTTGTGTCCTCTTTGCGCTACAACTCTCCAAGGTATTCTGGCAAGTTCTCTCGATTTGCTTTCTCCATCATCTGATTGATTTACAATTTCAAGCAATCAAACTTTCATGATGTTCTTCCACTTTGGAAAGAAAATGCTTCAAAGAAACAACCTCTAAATCGAAACCATTTTGATCAAATTAACAAGTTTAAATATTTTCTGAAAAAACCAACTACATTTTACCACTAATAGCAGCACACATGTACAATAGAATAACAGATTCTGTTCCTTAGAAGCTTAACTAAATGACTTCTAGCTTTGGCCTTTTTAGTCTTGTATTACATGTTTTGTGATGCAGGATAGAAGTTACTATTTAATTTTTGTAATTTATATTAATTTTACTATTTAATTTGTAATTTTCGTTATTTTAGGTTTAAAATTATTATTTCCTTGTTTTTAAGTGCTTTTAATGCTTTTTAAGTCAAATTTGATTCTTATTATAGTTAGGTATTAATTAGAAGTTATTTTAGATTTTTTTTTTTTTTTTTTTTTTTTGTCTGTCAAGTTTTACAGAGCCTTTAAATAGGCATTTAAGTCAGTAATCATTTTTTTAATCATTATATTCAATCAATAAAATTTCAGACTTTTTATCTCTCGGTTTTCCCCACTTGCAATGCACATACACAATTATTTTTGATAAAAAAATGTGTTACTTTTTTGTTTGCAAATACACAATTTTTTTTGCTAAAAAAATGTGTTGCTTTTTTGTTTTATTTAATGAGGACATAATTGTAAATTTATACCAACTTCACTTTTGATTAAAATATATAGTATCATATAAATAAAATAATGTAATCTTTAAGTAGTTATATGATTAATATATATATATATATATTTATGTGGGCAAAACTTAGGTACAGTTCCTTAGATACCACTATTTAGATACATTTTTTTAATTATTATATCCAATCAATAAAATTTCAAACTCTTTGTCTCTCGGTTTTCCCCACTTGCAATGCACACACACAATTATTTTTGCTAAAAAAATGTGTTACTTTTTTGTTTGCAAATACACAATTTTTTTTGCTAAAAAAATGTGTTGCTTTTTGTTTTATTTAATGAGGACATAATTGTAAATTTATACCAACTTCACTTTTGATTAAAATATATAGTATCATATAAATAAAATAATGTAATCTTTAAGTAGTTATATGATTAATATATATATATATATATAAATATGGGCAAAACTTAGGTACTGTTATTTAGGTTTCCTTCTTATTTTTTTGACATCTGTCACTTAGCAAACAGACGTTAAAAGACCCATATCTTTTTTTTTTTCTTTCGTTATTATTATTATTATTAATTTTTTTTTTTTTTTTTGTTTCTTGACCTGCAGCTGCAAGAAACCACAATGCAAAAGCTTTCTTCAGTTCAAATTCGAGAAGGTTTCTTTAGTTCAGTTCTTTATGGGTTAACCAGTAATCACCACTCTCTTTCTCGCTTGACAAATTTTCCCTCTAGTTGTTTCTTTCTTTTTCTTTTTTGTGAGAAAAATTACACATTTGGCTCCTTACTTTTCAAATCTTTCTTTTGGTTTTACCTTTGAAGGTGAGACAACTCCTCCTCACCTCTCTATGCTATACCACATTGCCATAGACTTCTCTCTCTCTCTCTCTCTCTCTCTCTCTCTCTCTCTCATGCACCGATCAACCTAAATCGGTGGTAGTTGTGCTAGTTTGGCATCCCAATCTGGTGGTTGTAGATCATCGATGATGGTAGATTTGGATTTGAGTGGTCGGAACTGGTCATCATGGTGGTGGATTTGGGTATTCGAAGGTTGATTTTGTGGGGTTGTGTTGATATTTAGGTTGAATATAGTTATGGGTGTGGTGGTTGCTTGGTTGTGGTAATCAAAATATGGTTCAAAATTCTGCTTGGTTCGTAAGGAAAAAAGAAGAAAGGGAAGAAAGAAAAGAAAAGGAGGAAATTACTATGGAGGATTGTAGTTTAAAATGAAGCTAGATTGAATGGATCTGGTTTTCTCACAAGCAAGGAATGGGAAAAAAAAAAGTTAAGAAAAGAAAAAGGTAAAAAAGAAAAAAGAAAAAAGAATACAGATAAGATAACATCCATTTGCTTAGTTCGCTAAGTGATAGGTGTTAAAAAATTCAGAGGGAAACCTAAGTAACAGTACCTAAGACCAAAAGTTCCACCACTTCTTTGATTCTCTCACATCCAAAAGTCTACACATGTAACCAAAAGTTATGAAATACGAAAGGATAAATTACAATTGTATAGTCTTGTAAAAACTTTTCGACTATTACTCATGATGTATTGAATTTAACTTCTAGTGAGCATCATGGATCATATGACTCATGAAAAGATAAATTTAGTACATTATAAGTCATATTACTCATAGATAAATTCAATACTAAAGAGATAAATTCAATACATCATGGATCATATTAATCATGGTGTAACTTTATTAAGAATAAGATAAATTTGAATTATCTCTTTTTGGTGACTGTTTCAGTTTAGTCATTGGAAAAGAATATTTTGGTACTGGTGTATCGTTTTAGGATTACTATTTTATAGATTTTATATATGTGTATATATAAAACAATAGCTATCATAAAATAAATATAATTTTCTATAAAAAAAAATGGTAAGAATTTATTTAATTTGATTTCCATTCCATAAATAAAATTCTAAAGTGTTAGTCTTTCAACAAAACAAATCCTAATAAGCAACTCCACCATCTAAATATCTAGGGCAAACTGGATCTTTTAGTTCAAATGTCAACGGACCCAAAGCAGTCAATTTGAAGTATAGGGTTGTTTATAAATGTAATGGCCAAGTTGATAGTAGATTTATTCACCACAAGTTGTAGTTCTTCTAGAAGTTCTTGGCCACATATTTTGTCACAACTTGCATAAGTGTTAACTTTTTATTCAATTATATTGCTTACACATGAGCCCACCACTGATACTTAGTGAGAAGTAATCCCAATCATTGCTTAGAACATAGTCAACATCTAAGCAAGTTTTTTGGTTCCTTATATTTTGTAGCTCTAGCTTTTTCTTTTGTGTATTGGGGTGAGAGAGGGGAATATGCACCAAAACAATACTTGTAACGCCCCAAAATCATAAGCAATAAATGTCTTTTTAATCTGAATAATTCATAAAATATGTTAAATAAAAGAAACTAGCAACCTTGACTCTCATCACAAAAGTCAGAGCTCTAATTCACCAAATACAAACATCCTCAAAATAATTCTCCAATACAATGTTTAATGCCATAAAAATAACAATAAAATCCTCAATTCCACAAAATAGTTCGTAACTACTGTCTCCCAAGAATCTCTACTCCAATAATCCCTCTAATGTATCTGTAATGGGAAATAAAAGAGGGGTGAGATAACTCAATAAGTGGAATTCACTAACATTGGGGTGTGGGAACAAACCTTTCAAATAATTTTTACAACAATTTCATAACTTGTAACTCATCAATATTCATCATCAAATACTTCATATATATAAGAACCAATATCTTTATATTGTAAGCCATCATAATACATACATCAATACAATCACATAACAATTTCCTAGGCTTTTTTCATGGTCAACGTTTACGCCCCGTTGACAGGGTTGTGCTATCCCCTTTTTGGGACTGGAACCTCCTTTTCATCTCCTTTCTTAAGGATGGTTCCCTTGGAACCTAAAGGGTGCACTCCCTTGCTAAGGAGCTTCCTTTTTGGATCTTTAATAGTATTCTCCCTTGCTAAGGAGCTATTAAATGTGCATTGTCCCCTTTTTGGGGACCGTCCCTTGCTAAGGACTAGCTGCAGTATGATTGTCCCTTGCTAAGGACTAGATACCATACTGAGCTTCTATTCACGACTTGCCATAGGTTTTCAAAACACATTTCAATATGCTCACAAAAATAATCCATTCATAATTCTCAAAAATATAAAGATATATACACACATACAAGTTTAACTAAATTTAGGTTATCCCACAAGTTTTTCATAAAACAAATAGTAAACGTGCACATCAACCATTTATAAAATATCAATTTATACATAGAATATCAACATAATTTTGATATAAAATAGCTTAACAAATCGATATTGTTTTGGGAAAACCCCCAAAATTAGTAAACACTACTTACCTCTTAATTGCAAAAATAAAAGAAATCAACCTCCCTTCAATCACAACAATTAAGTAGAATTAGAACCTAGCAACACCAAAAAAATAGGTTCATCAATACACAATTTCCCACTTAAAAATCTATTTTCACACTTAAACAGTTTTATCCTAGACAATATTGATATATCTAAAATTCTCCCTTTATTCACCTAACTATCCAATTTACTATTGAAAGCCACGTATTGCCTTAATTTGTTGCTTAGCATTCCCTCTTGATGCATTGGATGTCCACTGATTCTAACATTATATATATAAATATATATATATATATATATATTCAACTTAACATTGAAGGCCACGTGAGATTGCTTTAAATCTATCAATCTAGTGCTAGAATGCTATCTTGATGCCGCTGGACATGTACTGACCTTAATATTATATATATATATATATATATATCAATCTAACATGGAAAGCCACGTACAAGCCTTATATCAATCTAGTTGCCTATTGTCCCTGCCGCTGGACAAGGATTTAGACAATAATAGAAGTGTGATGGTTGATCAGTCAACCATTGAGGCTATGTAAACAATTGCTATTATAACATTATAATCATCAACCCAAAGACCCAAAATCTAGTACACGGTTGAACTAGTGTGAATGCATAATAACCGGTCAACAATTGAGGCTTAGTGTGAATGCAATAACCATAAGCACTCTTTTCACTTTAACATGGTGACCAAGTCCAAATCTATTACTCTAGTTGGCTCAAAATCAAGGTCTGTGTTCATTCCTGACATATAGACCAAATCTTTATCTAATATAACACAATTGTAGGAGTCCTATTTCCATTGATATAGTCATAGAAACCATACCTGTAGTCTCTTCTCACAGCCACAGTGATGGAAGGCAAAGTTTCAGTAGTCAGCTGAAGCAACAAGGAATCCCATCAACAATTTCACGTGTGATTTAAGAGAAAAAGGCTAGGGTTATTAAAGCCCATATATTTACTCATGTCACTTCACTTGAGCTTCATATTTCATAGTATTTATCTTATTTTTTTATATCTTAGGTCCAATTCAATTTAATCCATTTAATTGTGGGCCTCCTTATAATTTATGTATAATTAATTAAATTGGAGTAAAAACTTATGGGGTGTTACAATACTAATCTATAAACACTATATAACCGAAGTCTCGGACTTTTTGTTGACCTCTTGAGAGCTTTTCACATAAGTTTCAAAAGCCTCACAATTTTCAACTTATTTTTAAAAACAAAATTATTTTATTTTTTAACTATAACCTTTGAAGAACAAAATAAAAAACTCGACTACTACCAAATGATCCACATGCAGTAAATCTCCTTCTCCCCCACTCCAGTCTTCCTTCATACAATCACTCCTCTCTACACGTTACCCCTATGTATTTCTCTCTTTCGTTTTATCATGGCTCAAACGCAGAGCGTTCTTAAAAAAAAAAAAAAAATCATGGAGTGGCAATGTTGAGATGTTGCTCGAGAAACCTGAAGATGTGAAAGTCATACAAGTACAAAAACTACCATGGAATACATATGGATTTTTTTCATTAAAAAAAAAAAAACTTATGCACCATAAACCCTAAACGTAAAATTGTTGTAGCAATTTTTTGTCTCTCAGAACTGGATGGTCAAGTTGGAGTCATTGTATTGTGGTAAGCCAGTAGCTTTTTTATTTAGGAGTCCTTATTTTTCAATTTGTGTGAAACAACGTTGTAGTTCTAGTACAAAGCCAACCATGTAATATTTTCCATGATTATCAAAGGCTTTAGCCAAAACTCATCTTTAGAGGTTGGGGTTATCTCAAAAATATATACTGGTGTTTTGCTTAATTTCCACCATATTTGACTTTTACTGTCATACTGTGTGAGAGTGGAGGTTAATTAATTATTTGTGATTCATGTTTGAATAAAGGGGGGGGGTTAGTTTTGTTGTTTCTTTCCTCTCCTCCAATTCTCATCTTTAATATAATTTTTTTTTTTTTTAATTTGCTAGATTATAAAGTGAATATATATGTATGAGAAATTTGGTTTGTTTTCCTATGATCTCACGAAATTCATGGAAATGAAACTTTGGACTATAACAACAGTTTGTGATAGGTATGGAATAGTGATTATTAGCATTCAGAATTTTGGATGCATTACAGTTTCTTATATTATTCTTGAGAAATCAAAAGACATATATTACACCTTTATCCAAAGCTTTTTTATGCTCTTGACATCATACTTTTAAGAATTGTAAGTTTTGATTTATAACTACTAGATTTTTCCAATGAGGATCTTCACTTGGAAATATTGAATTGCATATTTTAAGTTTGAAGTTACAAAATTAGGTAAGGTTGACAGATAATTTTTTTTTTTTTTTTTTAAATCCAACCTATAGATAGATGCATAGTGGGTATCCAAATTTTTTATTTTCAAGGCTTACTTTGGACTGTAATAACAGTTTGTGATAGGTATGGAATAGTGATTATTAGCATTTGAAATTTGGATGCATTATAGTTTCTTATAGCATTATTCTTGAGAAATCAAAAGGCATAAATTTCACCTTTATCCAAAGTTTTTTATGCTCTTGACAACATACTTTTAAGAATTGTAAGTTTTGATTTATAACTATTAGATTTTTCCAATGAGGTTCTTCACTTGGAAATATTGAATTGCATATTTTAAGTTTGAAGTTACAAAATTAGGTAAGGTTGACAAATAAATTTTTTTTTTTTAAAATTCAAATTATAGATAGATGCACAGTGGGTATCCGAATTTTTTATTTTCAAGGCTTACATTAATTAGATTGGGTTTTTTGGGGACGGTGTTTTGAAATTCTTTTATGTATTATTATAGAAGATTGACTTTTTAATGCGAAAGTATATTGCTTTGGTTTGTGATAAACGAGTTTCCATAACTTAAGAGTAGTTTTTGGTTTTCTTTTTATGTCAGAATATGTTCATGAACTTTGAGGTTTGATAGATTTGTTATTGAAGTTTGTGAAAATTTTTGAATTATACTATTTGTTTTCTTTCACTTGTTTTCATTAGAAGAAAAAGTCCACTGAGATGGATGAATTGCACCTCTATAGATTTGAATATGATTTAAATTATGATATATATAATTTATTAGTAACCTCCTCTTTTATAGTTAAATATGATCAAGAGTCGAGTTATGATTAATGTGATTAACCAAGAATTTATGTTTATTTTGTTCTCAATTCAAAAATATAAGTGGTGCTCTCTCTCTAAAAAAAATGGTTAATTCAATTTAATTTCTAGACAGTTTCCTACCGATTTAGATTGTACTTGAAATTGCAAAATATTTAGTAATGTATAGATCCTATGAAGTTAAATGTTTAACTATTATGTGCCTCCCTCCAAGGTAATATATGGACATAATTGAAGTTTAATATCATGAATAATGTTTTTTTAATGCATTGTGGCAACATGGTTGAGATTTCTATGCAAACTACAAATAGAGTAAATGCTAAAAGAAATATTTTTATTCATGTTTGACATCAAAGCATCTTGATATTTAAAAATATACAAATGAAAATGTGGATCAAGTATGTTTCATTTTGAAATTTGATGTCTAGGAGGCGATAAGTATGTTTGTCATGTCTTCCCTCATGTTGTGAATATCTATTAATTGTTTTTGGGGAAATGAATAGTATGAGAGCAAAATTAGTATTATGTATATGTTTCATCTAGGGGTGTCCAAACAAAACCGTGACCTAACCCACCTGTCGAACCCGTCTGATCCGACCCGATAACCGGTCGACTAGACACCAGTGACGATTGACAATGGGTCTCCGCCTCTAGAACTCGAAAACGGCGGGTCGGTTGGTAGGTTTTCTCCGAAAAACCCGACCAAATCATGATATAGAGCATTTCCAGGCGAAGTTTTGAGATCTGGTGAGATCTTAGCCATTTTCGTCGAGATCTTAGCTAGATCCATGAAATCTACACTGGATTTGGTGAGATCTCACTAGATCTTGTGAGATCTTGCCCAATCTGGAGAAATTTCACCAAATGTAGCGAAAATATCACCGGAATTTTGCCGATTTTGCCAGATTTTGGCTGATTTTTAGATCTCTAACTTTGACCGAATTGACTGCAATCCATTGAAGGTTGGATCAGCCTAATCTAATTAACCACTTCGGTTGGCGGCGGATTGAATTTCTGACCATCCGATCTGGTCGGGTCGGTTTCAGGTTGGGCACAATTTGACCTGTGGACAAACCTAGTTTCATCTTATAAAAACTAACGTAATATGGTTATTTCTAAATATATATATATATATATAGAGAGAGAGAGAGAGAGAGAGAGAGAGAGAGAGAGATGGGTTCAAGTTGCACCTAGTGTAACTCTTATAAACTTACACATTTTTCACACCATAGATTTCTAAGAGATCTAGCGGTTAAAAAAACACCATTAAATGCTATTATTTTCCACCTTATTTCCTAATTAATACTAGAATTCTCTTTCTCTCTTTTTCTCTCTCTCTCTCTCCTTATTTATTGCTTTCTACCATATAATATTTTCTTCAAGACAATCTAACAAAAAAAAATTTTGAAAAATAATCCTATTTTCATTGATTTCACAAAACTACCCATAACAAGAGTCAAATGACTTTCAATTTGCTCCTTAAAATAAATAAATAAATAAAGGAACTTCAAAAAAAAAAAAACTTCAAAATCTGAGAACAACTATAGACACACACGTTTTATCTTCGTGAGAAAAACTATTTAAGAGTGTCTATTTATTGTTTCTTAAAGGTACTTTCCGTTTTCAGACACAGTTTATAATGAAGATCAATTCACTCCATATGAAAAGTGATGATTGATCACAGGCAAGAGCCAAGAAGTTTCATAGAATTAGAATCCAAAGGAATACACAAGATTCGGCGAGAAGGATTAAAAATTTCTGCCTCAATTAAATGAATTATATATCAATTTTGTGAGTAATGGTCCAAGTATATGCCCGCTTTTCGTAGAATATTTCACTTATAATAATAAATAAATAATTGCGAAGTTAGAAATTAAATGTTCATCTCTACCTACGATTATAATATTGAAGACTCCAAGTCAGTCAAATATTCCTATTATTCCGTCTTCGAAAAGATGAACTAAGCAAATATATATAGTAATTACTATCGGAGATAATGCTGCACTTTTGTACATTGTATACAATACTCACTTTATAAGCTTCACCGTTTCTTGCGGAGTACGTGTTTTTTAATAAGAATGAAGTCAAAATTAACTCAAAGGTAGAAATTAAGAATTAGATCCAGGTGGTGGTTGTGGTTCTAAAGAATCTAAGCCCTGTTAATTTAAATGTAATCATTCAAACAGCAACAGTTCACCCAAAACCATCAAAACTTTTATTTTAATGAATAAATTCAACCATTACAAATATTATATTCAATAGAAAAATACATATCCAAGGATTTATGCCTAGCATGAAATATATAAAATTGATATATAATTCATTTAATTGAGGCAGAAATTTTTAATCCTTCTCGCCGAATTTTGTGTATTCCTTTGGATTCTAATTCTAAGAAACTTCTTGGCTCTTGCCTATGATCAATCATCACTTTTCATATGTAGTGAATTGACCTTTATTATTAAATGTGTCTGAAAATGAAAAGTACCCTTAAGAAAAAGTAAATAGACGCCCTTAAATAGTTGTTCTCATGAAGATAAAACGTGTGTGTCTATAGTTGTTCTCAGATTTTGATGTTTTTTTTTTTAAGTTCCTTTATTTATTTATTTTAAGGAGCAAATTGAAAGTCATTTGACTCTTGTTATGGGTAGTTTTGTGAAATCAATGAAAATGAGATTATTTTTCAATTTTTTTTGTTAGATTGTGTTGAAGAAAATATTATATGGTGGAAAACAATAAACAACAAGAGAGAGAAAGAGAAAGAGAATGCTAGTATTAATTAGGTAATAAGGTGGAAAAAAATAGCATTTAATGGTGTTTTTTTAACTATTAGATCTTTTAGAAGTCTATGGTGTAAAAAATGTATAAGTTTATAAGAGTTACACCAGGTATAACTTTACAAGAGTTACACATTTTGTAAACCATTGATTACTATTAGATCTAAGGGTCGAAAAACACTTATGGTAGTATCATTATTATTCTCTAGAAATTAGTGATTTAGGCTTAAAAAATAAAAATAAAAATAAAAATAAAAAAATAAAACCATAGCATTAAATTTTTTTTTTTTTTCGTCCATATCATCATTTTCTTCCTTGTGTCTTTCTTTTTGCACTATACTTTCAGGCCTCCACCATTCATAAAATTCTCATTGTTGGGTCAAAAAGCAGCCACAGAGCTTCTCTTTTGCTTATTCGTCTGGTGTTACTAGGTAATTTCATAGTTGACGTTGAGAAGACCACATGTGCTCTAAAACTATAGCAGTGAAAAGATATTTCTTAAATTTGGATTTCCATTACCACCATTAATAATAGTCTTGTATCTATAAAGGAGTTTTTAAGCGGATGGTGCGTTTTCTGTTGAAGAAATTTCTTTGGGGCGGAACCATGAGAAGAACTTTCACATTAACTTTAAGAGAGAATCTTGACTAAAATATTTTGTTTATATATAGAAACGTTATATTCAGAATTCTTTCAACAACGAGAAGAACTTTCACATTAACTTTAAGAGAGAATCTTGACTAAAATATTTTGTTTATATATAGAGACATTATATTCAGAATTCTTTCAACAGTGAGAAGACCTTTCACATTAACTTTAAGAGAGAATCTTGACTAAAATATTTTGTTTATATATAGAGATGTTATATTCAGAATTCTTTCAATAGTGAGCCTAGCAAGAAGAAAAGGACTTGAGAGTTATTTTTAGAATTTTTTCCAACAAAAAGTCTAAGAAGAAGAAAAGACTTGAGATGTTATTTTCAGAATTATTCCAACCACCATTCCTGATGGAGGCCTGAAAGTATAGTGCAAAAAGAGAGACAAGAAGAAGAAGATGATGATATGGAGGCCTGTGGTTTTTTTTTTTTTTTTTTTTTTTTTTTTTCTTTTAATAAGAAGAGTTAATACCTAAATCACTAATTTCTAGGGAGTAATAATGACACTAATATCAGTATTTTTTTACCCTTAGATCTAATAGTAATCAATAGTTCATAAAATGTGTAATTCTTGTGAAGTTACACCAAGTGTAACTTGAATCTATCTTATATATATATATATATAAAGTGTTTTGTCTTATAAAAAGTTAATTCATTTATAACTATCTGGTGCATTGTAGGTTAGCGACTAGCTAAATCTATAACCATATCCAACTAAAGACTCAAAAGTTGTAAAACAAACAACCAGCAATACTACTAAACAACCAAACTTGAAATTATGGAGAAAAATGATAATTACATTAATATATAAATTATTTGTTTGTTTTATTATTAATATCGATTAATGTATTTTAGATTAATCTTACATTCAATCTGCTTTTCATGAACTGAAAGTCTTACTTTGCAACGCATCCAAGGCTCTTTGTAGGCTACGTACAATCTCAGTCATTGAGGGGCGATTTCGACCTTCTAGACTTACACAAGGCAGTGCTAGGTTCCCAACATATGCCACTGCCGCTAATTCAAATGGGGTCGGTGGTGGTACTTTTGGGTCCATGATCTTGTGAATTTCATCTTGGGCAATGTATGGCACTACAAAATCAACTATACTTCGTGGCTCACCATTTTCATCTCTATGAAGTGCTTTGCATCCAGACAAAATTTCTAGCAATACTACTCCAAAACTGTACACATCACTTTTGGGTGTTAACAATTGAAGCTTATAGTACTCGGGGTCCACACTGCCTGCCCCAAGAATTGAAAGGTACGACATAAAAGATGGGCCAAAATCAGATACCTTGGCAGTCCACGTGGCATCCAGTAATATGTTAGAAGATTTGATGTCACAGTGTACGATTGGCGGTGCTGCATATGCATGCAGATACTCAATGCCTTTAGCTGCGTCTAGTGCCACTTTAATCCGGGCAGCCCATGATATTAGAGGAGTACTTGGAAGCTTATGAAGATGGTCATGAAGGGTACCATTTTCCATGTATTCGTAGACCACTACACGCACGTTACGATCATCACAACATCCCAATAAGCGAACGAGATTCTTGTGGTTAAGGCGGGACAAATCTTCGTATTCATTCTTTATAGCATTTTTATTGTCCTTGAGCTTGGTCACGTATGGTGTAGACATTGATAGTTGAGCACGCTTAATAGCCACTACTTGGCCATCGTCTAAAGTGGCACGGTAGACTGAGCTAAAACTACCTGTTCCAATCTTGTGATCTTCTGAGAAGTTGTGAGAGGCTTCAAGTAGCATTTGCAAATGAAATTCCGTCAAGTCTCTGAAGCTTGTAGTTATGATTGTGCGTCTAGGCTCAGATCTGTTTGTTTGTGACTTGGCTGTGGAAAAAAATGACAATACAGATTTTTTTTTGGAATGAGAGAATTTTTGAGATGTTTGGTTAGATTTTGAACTATTACTACTCTTCGGCTTAAGAAACTCAATCAAGTCTTTGAAGGTTGCTATTTGGACTCTGCGGTTAGGCCTTGCTGATATGGAAGGATTAGTTGGAATTATTATTTCATACTTTTTGGAGCTACCACTGTCTGTTTGAGACTCGGCTGGTGGGAATAGTGACACTATGGAATTAGAGAATTGTGCACGAGGTGATTGGTCAGACTCTGAACAACTACCGTCTGTCTCAGTCTCAGACATGATGGGTGGGAAGATTATTGGAATGGAAAAACTTGTTGCTGATATGGGATTTGTCATTATTATCTCATAATTTTTGGTACTGTCTTTTGGAGACCTGGCTGGTGGGAAGAATGACATTATGGAATTGGAATTATGAGAGAATTTTGGATATGTTTCGTTGGTTCCTGGAATACTATTACTTTCACTATCTGAGTGGTTGGCTGGGAAAATTGATGGAATGTAAATAGGGGAGTTTGGATTTGTTCCATTCCATATACAACTGAAATTGCCTGATGACTCTGACATGGCTGATGGAAAAAATGAGTACTCTACTAGTGATTCACTTCTTTCTTCCACGGTCTGAGTTGTTGGCAACAAATTCTGCAACCAAAAATTACGAAATACAGGAATGTTTAAAATTGAAATTATATAGCATCAGTCACTAATTGTCTGACTGGAAAACTTACCTGAATCAACTTGGTGCTTCCTCATACCGACATTGGACAGAAAAATTTTGGGAGATTGAGAGTGAAAGAATTACATATGAAAATATGTGTTGTGTTGGTGTTCATAATTTATAAGAATTTGGGAGTTTCAGTGAAGATACTTTCTCATGGACTCTCGCGTTCCTGTGGGCGTGACTGACTAGAACAAGGGTCAAGTTCACTTTATAGAAGAAATAAAAATTAGAAGAGGAAGTTTCCCTGCATTTGATAGCTCTGTTTGTGAGTCGAAAATTGTGACTTTTGCGTCTTTGGCTAATTTTCTAGCCGGGAGTATTCACATCTTGTTCTATTTATATCAGAGATTTATTTTTTTATTTTTTATTTTTTTAGCAGAATATTTATGCCAAAGATTGACTGTAATATCATATCATATTATATATTTTATATATAATTGCAAAAGACAAATTTATGAAATCTGAATGATTGAAAAAATGATTTCATTAATTAGAAACGAATTACAACCAGCTATTTATATAGCTATGAGAAGAAGAATCTATAGCCTAACAAACTCAGAATAACAGAAAAGAGAAAGATCCTATCCTAACTACACCAACACGTGTATAACTAACTCTTACACATACTTCTTACTGACATTTAAATACACTGCTAAAACTACATGTAGTTTTACATTCACACATCTAAACTACTTGTCGTTTTTAATTGAAACAACTTTCTTCTTCTGCTCTGCATCTCTGCTACAATCTTTCTTCTTCTTCTTCTTCTTCTTCACTTTGATGACTTGCTTTGCTTGGGTAGAGCTCTGTTCTTCATTACTTCAATTCTGACCTTTGACAGCTTAATAAAATTCACAAGGGTAAATTTCATCGATAACAATCTACCACTTAAGATTTATTATGAAAGTGTTGAAGACATGTTGTGAATATAGCATTTTTCACAATTTTTTGGTTAATCTTCAATGAACCAAAATTTTGGAGAAGTCAAATTTTATTTTTTTATTAGACAAATTTTATTTAGGATGTGTAGGATTTTTTTAGGGTGGTCAAGTTTTTTTTCTAAGTGGTCCACAACCCGTATTAATTTGGAATTTTTTTTTTTTTTTTTTTTAAGCATAAAACTTTTTTTTTCCAAGTTGAGGGTGGTCCTGTGACCACCCTCAATTATACATGGCGCCGCCAGTGGGTATCGTAGTGAAATTTACCCAATTCACAATCCCCTCTCATTATGGCATGTGGCATATCAAATGTACCTGGTTAAGTCAAAAACGGTGAAGAGTTCCACGGTCAATCACCACTGCAAGAATAGTTAATCAATCAAAATATAAAGGTAATCATTTTATATTTAAGTGTGATACAATAATTATTTCAAGAGATAGTTCATACCTGTGCACGGTGTGTTCAACGGTGATTCCTGCCGTTGTTGCTTCTTCTTCTTCTTTTATCCTTCAATTTCCATTTTTGTTCTCTCCATTTTCCAGCCCCAAATGTCTTGAGAGTCATATTTCATTGCTTTATGTCACTTTGCTTTTTATTTTCGTTTGTTTACTCAAGATGTCAGATGTTGTGTTGAATACAGGGCTGACACGTGAGGGTTGTAATTCATGTAAGGGTTGACACGTGAAGTTTCTAACAAACAAAGCATAAACGAAATTAATTAATCAAAACCAAGCATTTGCTTAAGAGTCCCAATTTGGAAAGCACATCATGAAGAGATTGTCATATTAGATTTTTATTTAAAAACTTTTATCGCACATAATAATACAACCAGGGACGAACCTAGGATTCGAAGTCGAGAGGGGCAAATATAATTTTCTTGAGGCAGGCAAATATAATTTTTTAAAAATCTCAAATATAAACCTACTATTTAATATTTTAAAAAAATTTTGGGGGGCGTAGCCCCCCTTAGCCTCAACATAGTTCCATCCCTGAATACAACATCAACTTTTTACTTAAAACATGAAATATCATATTTATTAAAATACTAGTCGCTAACCCGTGCGATACACGGGATAGTTAAACAAAATTTATACACATTCACTTTTATTAGTACAATCATTTGAAAACAATTCTAACTGTAACCTTGATCCTCCAACCAACCGCCCCTCCCCCTATTTTGAAATTCATGTGTATATATATATATATATATATAGAGAGAGAGAGAGAGAGAGAGAGAGAGAGAGAGAGAGAGAGAGAGAGAGAGTTTGCAAAATCCGTGGGTTTATTTTCTAGTCAAATTTATTTGTTTAGATTCACAAATCTGATCAATATCAAGATTTCAAAATTTGGGAGGATTGGACAATAACTTTCGAATTTTGAAGACCTTTTATCTTAAAACATGCATCAATTGTGACCGTTTATTTCTTCAACAGAGCATTGCGTTATTGTTTATGTCCAAAAAACCAAATAATTGGAGTGTAATACTCAACTCAAATTATTATCAATAAACATAATGGTTCTAAAATATAAATTTTTTTAAAAAGCTGCAAGCCACTATCATTGAACATAGCAATAATGTAGTTACTGCATAGTTGAAGTGTACCTGCTAACATAATGGTTCTAAAATATAAATATTTTAAAAAAACTGCAAGCCACTATCATAACATGATGGTTCTAAAATATAAATATTTTTAAAAAGCTGCAAGCCACTATCATTGAACTTAGCAATAACGTAGTTACTGCATAGTTGAAGTGTACCTGCTAGCTTTCAAACACGCATCAAACATGCAATACACAAATAGTGAGAGAGCTAATCTGATCTGTTCGCTAGTTCCCATCGGCTAGTCAATGAAGGCTAGAGCGGTCTAAGGGAATCTAGTCAAGGAAATCCAAGCAAGGCCCGCTCAACAACTTTTGGAATCTTAGGCAAAAATTTTAAATAGGATCTTTTTATAATAAAATATTAATCAAATAATATATATATATATATATTGAATATTTTTATTTAAAATCTATTTTTCTTGCTTTTTGAGATGCAAAATTACTAATTAAGTTTTTGTATTTAAGTTCCTTTAACATTTTTTTTTCAATTGATAATATAGCTAATCCACTTAATCTTTTTAGTGTTACTATAATACAAATGAGTTGATATGATACACATCAAATTATTAATTGGTATAATAATTTATAATAATAGATAAGTGTTGGATTAAAAAAAGAAAAAATTGAGAAACCGTGTAAGTTATAAAACTGTGGTCTGTGGGCTGTACTCCTATCCAAAAAAAAAAAGTGAGAAACTCCAACCTGTACTCCACTACTCCTATCATCCTATGGCTAAGTTTTAAAGAAAAAACGTGTCCTATCAATTATCATGGCTGAAAAGGGTCCAAAGAGGGGCAGAATTAGAAAAGCCATCATGGCAAAGCTGCAAAAAATGTGTCCCATCTCATCAAACAATTGTGCAGTGAGTGTGAAACAAACTAAATATATATATATATATATATATATAATTTAAGTTAAATAAATAGAAGACCATAAGTCTTCATTTTCAGAAAGACAAAGAGAAAGAGGGGAAGAACTAAAGAAGAATACCTCTGGCTCTAATGACTAGTATGTTAGAATCAACGAAGAAAAATTTCAAGCTAGACTGATTGACTGAGTTGATGGAAAAAGATCAAGAATCAAGATGAAGATGAAGAAAAGAAAGGTAAGACCATAAGAATATAGATGGAGAGGCAGGCAGATAGAGAGATGAGAGGTTTTTCTTTTGTTTTTGAAATTTATATTCTCTATTTTAGCATATTTCAAGTCAATTACGTTGTATTATTAATGAATTTGTCTGCTATTAATTTTGATTTTAGCATATTTCAAGAATGAATTAATAAATTTGTCTCCTAAAATTTAATTTGGTTAGGTTTGACTTTTTTTTTTTTTTTCCTTTTAATCTTTTGCATTTTAGGATACAATGGGGCCTTTTTAATGCATTTTATTGACCAATAAAAGTGCTTAAATTTTTTTTAATTAAAATATATAGATAAATATATTATGTATATAATTTTTGTTACAAGTGGAGCCTTCTTTTATTCGGGGGCCTTAGGCGATTGCATCACCTATTGAGCCGGCCCTGAATCCAAGGCATGGCAGTTCGGCGACAACACAATGGCTTTGTGACTGACCTTGAATCGCAATGGTGGCATGGAAGGAGTCTATTGGGTGCGTCAAGGTTTAGGAAATGACTTGGTTTTTGTTTTCGACTGTAATTGGCGATAGTAGCGTGAGAGGAGTAGCTTTTGCGAGAGGGGTAAGTTTGCTAGGTTTTTGAGGTGGGAAGAGAGAAGTTATAACATGAGTCTTTCTCTCTTCTATTTTGAATCCTTACGTGAGTCTTTTTTGTATTTTAATTTTAACGTGAATCTCTCTAATATTTTAGTCAAAAGAGTTTTTAGTTTTTTAATTTTATTTATTATGCTGACGTGGAAAATTGTGAGTGTTTCAAAGGTTTCAGTTATATATATATATATATATATAAATTATCAGTTTTATATTATATCATATCATATTATATATAATAAAAGTTGGGCTTAGACGTTGTAGTTGCGCCAATACCAAATTACAGAAATTTTATTAAATTTTTAGATTTTTAAAAAATTAAAAATTCATTCTTATCATTAAGCAGTTTATCTCATGAGGATTCTAATTTATTCTTATCATTAATTAGTTTATTTTAAAAAAGAAAAAAGAAAAAAAAAGGCTCTACTTCACCTGCTTCACGTAAAAATTTATAAATTTATTTCTTTTTTGTAGCTAATAACATTAACTATTTTTTTGGGATAAAGTATACCTAAACTTCTTAATTAGATAAACTCCTTTTTCCTTTTGTTCATATCAAGTTTTCTACTTCTTTTTGGTTCATATCAAGTTATTTTCATTTCAAATCCCAGATCTACTAATATTCCTATACACTAAGCTATTTAGTACTCCTGTCATTATGTGAGCTCACCCCCACAAAAAAGCTAATTAACTTTGCCCATCACAAAAATCTAGAAAATGCAATGCAATTGCTCAAAACAGTAATCAACTCAAAGAACAAGAATACGTTGACAGAGAATAGTGGTGGTGGGATTATGAGCACTAAAACCTTTAAATTTTTTATTCTCTGAACCAATTTTCGGATAGGATTTCACCATATGAGTCAGGTGTACCCACCCTTCTTTTGTTTTGTTTTGTTTTATTTTATTTTATTTTATTTAGGTGTGAGGATGAGGTAAAGAAAAAAAAAAGATTATTTGAATTTTAAAAAGAGTACAAATAAGCCGAGTTTGATTTTTTTTTTTTTGAATGAACTCAAGTAGTTCCCAATATAAACAATGCAACACAATCGCCACAAGCTTGATCCAATGATTAGGAGGAAGAACAAGACGAGGAAGAGGACCATTAAATGGTAGCATCAAGGTATTAATCATTACCAATTTTTTTCAAATATAAATGTAATTGTAGGGATAAGGGCCCAAAATCATATATTGGGCCTTAGGGTTTGTCTGAGGACGTTGAATGGTTCGAGGAGGGACAAATAGTTATGAGGAGTTCCAATTTAAAGTCTCATGAGTAAGGAATGAATGGAAGGTGGTCCGAGGAGGAACTCCTCCTCGGATATGATGAATGCAGCTCAAGTATATATTCCAGCAATTAGAGTGACGTTCCAAGAAGCTTCAGTGACAAGGACGTGCCTCACGAACATACGAGAAGGAAGGAAACCCAAAAATATCTAAGGGAAAGTTGCTACCATCACATTAAATGCACTACAGCTAATTTTCTGACCACATTTATGTGAAGAAGACCCCTGAACAGTGCTGTCTTGGTTACCACCACTCATAGAAAGCCTAAGAGGGTGTCTGATGGGACAGTCACTCAAGTAAGGGCTCAAATGATCAACAAGTGTAGGATCAAGATGGTCCAAATGGAGCTATATAATGTGAGAGACCCTCCATGAGACAGGGATCGAAAATTCATCAGAGAGTACTATAGCAATCAAAATTATACTTGTAACCAATTTAATTGATTTATATGGAGATATTCCTCCTCAGACAATGAATTCATTCAGCTTTATGTTCTTTGTTCTTGCTTGACCATCTTCTAAAGCCATCCTAACCGTTGTTAAATTCATTAGGGCTTAGTTCTTCGACCCATTTTTTACAAATTTATTGTACTAGGCTCACTGGGCCAAGATCCCATACATGTTGGGTTTGGGTTGCAAAACGTGTCCCTACAATAATAATGATCTTAAAATAAATAAACTTATATAATTCTCTTAGACTATATGTAATTATATATAATGATTTAATTAAGTAAATAAATCTATTTATTTACTATTTCTTAAGTTTAAATATTACTAAAAAAAAAATACTAAATGATGTAAGCGGAAAAATTTTAATTCTCTAATATAATGAAATTAATTAGGTTAGAGAGAAAATCTCTTTGGAACCATATAAATATTTAAATGAAATAAGATTTTTCGATTTTAGATTTATAGATAAACATTTTATTATAATTTTTTTAATTGAATCTTTTACAAAACCATGTTTTAAATTATTTTATGGATTGCATTTATATATTCAATCTTAGGCATTTTCATTTATATATGGTGTATATTGTGGTTTTTTATGTTTTAACTTAAACTAAAAGAGTACTTCACTTCCCCAAAAAAAAGTAAAAGAATAATTTATTTTTATTATCTATTTTATTATTTAATTTCAATGAAACTAAGAAATATTTTCTTATTTTCAGTTTACATGCAACTCTTGATTAAGCCCTATGCATTGTACGGAAATTTTTGTATTTTCTTTTATTGAAAATAAAGATAATTTTTTTTTTTTTGTTCTTATCTACTTCTCTTATAATTTCAAAGTTGATAAATTGGATTACAATCCAAATTCTTCATCTAATCCTTTTATTATTAAGAGTAAATAAAATCCTATCTCCAAAATAAATGGATTGCAACGCCATCATTTTGTTTAGTTGATTTTTTTTTTTAAGCCAACCCCATCATTAATATATAATTAATTTCACCCAAAAAAAAAAAAATTATGAATTGTATTCATCTCATTTTGGGTATTATTATTATTATTATTTTTTTTTATAGTCTCACACAATACACATTCATTATATAACTTAAAAGAAAAATATTCATTTATTTTTATTTTCTATTTTATTATTTAATTTTAAGTAAATTAATTATAAAATTATCTACATATGAATTTTGATTAAGCCGTGCATCGCACGTGCATAATTTGATAATTTCTACATTACTGACATTTAAAATATATATATATATATATATCAAAATTCCTTATAGCTATCAACCACACACACACACACACTCTCTCTCTCTCTCTCTCTCTCTCTCTCTCTCTCTCTCTTATATTTTTTTTTTTTATATGTTACGTTATGTTGATTTAACTCTTTTTTTTTTCTTTTTCTTTTTTCATTCTATTCATATGACATTTTTTTAATTCCAATTTTTATGGGATAAAAACAAAAACATTGATTAGATATCTTTAATTTCAATAAGATTTAAATGAATTATATTTCAAATGGAACTCTACCAATATATATAACCCTATATATCCTTTTTGGAGTGAAACTTATTTTAATATGTGAATGCCTAAATCCTATGACAATGTAGGTATGCATTCTTTCATCTTTTATTATTATTATTTTCATTTTGTTTATTTTCTTTAGTGTTATTATTGGTTTTTTGTCTTCATGTGATTTTAATTAATGAATTCAAAACATTCGAAAACATTGTCAAGTTTCTAAAGGCTCCTTCTTTATTTTTGTATTTAGTTTTTATTAAATCGATTAGGTTTTGTGTATTGGTTGCTTTTATTTAAACTAATTTTCTTAGCTTTGATCTAATTTATATGCTTAGGGTTAGGGTCTTAGAATTAATGATTAAATATGATTAGAATTAATAGATTAATTTTAACAATTTTCTTATTTGATTTTTATATTACATCAAATTATCAAGATGTTCTACATGTGTTTTCTTGAATTCTCAACTTTAATTTTAATTTATAATATTATCAAGATTATATTAATTTTAGATTTATCAATTGTTTAGTACATTTTTAAAAAAATAATTATCAAATTAAAACTCAATTTGGAATTATCAATTTAATTTAGTTTTAGGAAGAAATCTTACTCCTTATTTTAGTGAGATAGTTATTTACACTTAATAATTTTTTCTTTTATTTTTATTGAATCTATTAAAATATATAATTATTTATACATTTATTTTATAAGCTTTTTCATAAATCCGTGCAACGCACGGGCCTATAACTAGTATATATATATATATATATAGATTATCATTCGTAGTTAGATGCATTTATATTTTAGAAATATGATGATGTTGCATGTCTGTACGTTTTTAGACCCCTTAAACACAACCAGATTAACTTAATTAATTAGCCAAATGATTAACTTAGTCAAATTATCAAGTTCTAGGCTAACACATAAATCATATCATGCAAAGTGCAGAAAATAAAGAACACACGATATAATAACATAGGAAAACCAAACGTGTAAAAAATCTGGGGAGGATTTAACCTAGCTATCCTCAAGGTAAAACTGAATCCACTATGAAAGAATTGAAGTTTTACAATAGCGACTTAGACCACTAACATCCTATTCCTACCTCATGTAGAAAACTTATTGACACGATCACGTGCAAGCTTCGAGACCACGGACTCCTTCTTTCTTGGATTCTCTAGCAAGTACAAGCACTCCCGCTTGTGTATCTTTAAGCTCTTTAGTGCAGCAATTGAATGATCATCAAGCTCTCAATGAAATCTCTTTCTTGATAATCCTAAACATGTGTGAAGGCAACCATCTCTCAGATCTCACAAGAGATTCACACACACAGCAAAATAGAGCAACCTCAAAAACGTGGCTAGGGTTTCCCTTTTATACCTAAGGCAAAACATAAAACCCTACACGTTATATGAGCTTAGGGCTGAGTTGGAAATTCTGCAGAAAAAACAATCTGCACGACTTAATTTTGCAGTAACTCGATTCCAACTTTAGATAAAAGGACTATACTTTAAGCAAGTCTAAACAAGATTAAAAAATGTTTTGATCATGGTTTGCCAACATACAAAATGAAGTTCTAATATATTAGTTCCTAATTACTTAGAACCTAACAATGTCATTATTAGAGGGCATAAACAAAATGGTTTACACCAAATGCTTATAGAATTTAATCACTTTGTTTAATATTTTGTCATGTATAAAAGTAACTTTTTATTTCCTGATATTTCATGATAAAATGTATGAAAGTAAGTAGGTAACTATTAAAATGTTAAGATTTTCGGTTATATTAATATGTTAAGATTGATTGTAGTATGAATGATTTTTTTTTTTTTTTAACCACTAAAAAAATATGTATTCTAACTAATTGACCACTATTAAATCAGGATTGACTTGGCTATGGGATATCATCAATTAATAGTAGTCATGACTTTAACGACACCTGACCAAACCCATTACATATGCATGAAAATGAAATTCAGTTGACAAAATTACATTTATAGAAAGTAATCTACTTTTTTTTTTTTTAATATCTGAAAGCAGTCTACTTAAAACCAATAGAAAATGAATAAATAGTCAACATGAGTTGGTTCAGTTGGTAAAGTTCGAATGCTTTGCCCAATAGGCTTAGGTTCAAGTTCTGCTGTCAGCAGTCTTTCTTGATGGGCGATCTATAAGTCCAATGTAAGTCCTCTGTAATGCTTGTGACTTTCCTTGGCCCTGGTATGAAGTAACCTTCCCTCACCTAAAAATTTTTGTTCACCCAAAAAAAAGAAAATTTAAAATTAAAAGAATAAATAAACTAGATTGCTTGGCGGGCAATCTATAAGTCCAATGTAAGTCCTCTCTAAGGTTTTTGGCTTGCCTTGGATTTGGTATGAAGTAGCCTCCCCTCACCTAAACTTTTTGTTTACCAAAAATTAGAAAAAATAAATAAAATAATAATAATAATTAGCTGTATTTTTTAAAATTACTTCGGCAATTAGCAAATAATTAAATTTATCATCCTTATGTTCAAATGAAGTAAAACATGAATTGGTGATAGGAAAGAAACAGAATCTATCATATTTATAGGGTGTAACATATATTGCACATATATTGCTTTGTCTGCATCTTGATAACAACCGGTTGAAATATATAGTATAATCTCAGTATCTAAGAAGAAAAGGCTTAGAAGAGGAGCAAGAAGAACTTATTACTATGATTTTTATGATATTATATTTCTGTTTAATTGTTATATAAAACTATATTAGGATTTTCTTTATCTATATGTATATATATATACATGCATCCAATATAGAAATTCTACTCTAACCTAATCTACAATATTTGGATTGTTATTATATCATGTTTTTATTCTCCATGTTTGCAAAAAATTTAGAAAATTAAAGATCAATAACTTTGTCATCAATAAATTGTTTAAATTACTAATTTTTGTAGTTTAAAATTATGCATAAAATATAAGCTTATAAATCATATAGTATATAATATCCGATTGACATAAAATTTGACATGTATATCAAGAGTGTAAAAAACATGCAACTCAATGGTTAGATTTTCAAAATTTGTAGTAATATTTATTTTATCAAGTAAGATTGTAGCCTTAGGCTACAATTAATTTTGTAGGTAAATAATAATATTTTATTAGGTGAATTTCATTGTGCAGGATATGTGCTAATCTATATTCTCTATATATCTAAAAGTTGAAGCGAGCATTTATTGTTGTTACACTCTTGTTGAGCCACCTCATCGGCCACGACATTTTACCTTTGGTGTTATAACTAAATAATAAATCAATGGAAAATCAAAACAAAATTGTTTGTTAGGGTTATATGTTTTGTAATTGGCTAATCGTTTGACAAAATGCACTTGTAATTGGGTAGATCTAAGATGGGTTTAGTACTTCAAAAAACATATTGTTCAAGTCAAGTATTAAAGACATGGAAATTGATCTAGGAAACAAGTAAAGAAAATCTGTTCATTAAGTCTCGATAGATAGCTCAACAGATGCCTGCTATCAAAACTTAATGTAAAGCACTATAGATAGCTTAACAGCGGCTCAATCTATCAAGAATTACGATTTCAGAATTTCTAGATTTAAAATCCGGCCTAGACTTTTGTATTTGTTTAGGGTTTCTTTTCACGCAACTTTAGACATATATAACGCTTATTTTAAGGGTCATCACACACGGATATAGAGACCAAGAAACTTATTTTCTGTGAGAAGCTACTACATTTGTGTGCCATAGGGTTTTATAATCAAGTGCTTCCGAATCTTCATTTGTTAAAGAAGTGAAGAATTTTGTAGCCAATAACATCTATTCAAGTTGCTGGAGTTAGTCACGTACTAGAATCCGTGCAGAGGGTTAGTCACAAATTGGAGGTTTATGCATCAAGGGAAAGAAGATTACTACAAGATCATGTCCAATTGAGTATTGGAGTAAAGGTTTAACTATAGGTTGGTATTTTGGTAGTTGGTAAGATTCCTTATTCTTGTAACTACTTGATTGTTGATTAGTGGATTCTTAGTAGTGGTGGCCTTAAAATCACCCTGTGAGATTTTTTCCTTGCGAGATTTTCCCCATTTGTCAACAATAATCGGGTCAAATTTTTTTTTTTTTTCTGTTGCATTTAGTATTTTTGGTGATTTGTTGGTGCCTCCACGATTTGCATGCAATTAAACCTAATTAATCAACTTGGGTAATTGAATTAATTAACCGGAGTCAAGCTATCGTAACCCAATGAGTGGTATCAAAGTGGGCACACTTTGATTAGGTTTTAATCTCTGCTGTGTGATCCATTGACCCTTACTGTTATGGATCATGGGCAATCCCTAATTATATCTCCTTTATTTGATGGTACTAACTGTGTATATTGAAAAGTATGTGTGAGAGCCTTTTCGCAGTCTTTAGATAAAAAAGTATGGCTTGTAGTTGAAGTAGGTTAGAAGAAACTTGAAGAGCCACTAGCAATGTGGGATGATACCAAGATCAAAGCTGCAAATTTTAACAGTAGAGCCCTGAATACTTTGTTTAGTGTTGTGACTAATGAAGAATTCAAGAAGATCTCTTCCACTAACAATGCAAACGAAGTATGGACTATTATTCAACAAACCTACAAGGGCACAAAAGTTGTTAAAAATTCCAAACTTTAAAGGCTCCCTACCAGTTTTGAGGAAATAAGGATGGATGATGACGAGTCATTTGATGAGTTCTATGCCAAGCTCAAGGACATAGTGAATTCAGCCTTTAATCTTGGAGAACAGATTTCGGAGCCCAAGATTGTCAAGAAGATCCTCAAATCTCTTCTGGAGAGATTCCATGCCAAAATCACTGACATCGAAGAATCAAAGGATCTTGACTCTATTTCCTTTGACAAAGCTGATTGGAAACTTGCAAACCTATGAACTAGGGTTTGCAAGGGTTGGCAAGGGTAGCAAAGGCAAGAACATGGCCTTGAAGATTAAAAATGATGATACAGTGAGTTTTCTGAAGGTGAGGACACAAGTTAAAATCTTATATCACCAAACAATTCAAGAAGTTTATAAAAATGTGAATCTCAAAGCAGGTGATAAGGATCGCAAACAGTCAACATTCTCTTAATTCTAGTCCCAATACAAGGGCAAGAGAGAATTTAAGGATGCTAGTCAAGGCAACAGTGTTCCTACTAGACCAAAATTCTATGGGTGTCAAGGATTTGGACACATGAAACAAGAGTGTTTCACATATCTTAAATCCATTGGCAAAAGCAAAGCCTTAGCTGCCACCTTGAGTCATACAGAACCAGAAACAAATTCTGATGAAAGTGACCAAGATGGGATAATAAGTGCTTTTACAGCTATTGTTGAGTCTCCTAGGGAAGTAGTAGACCTAATTGATGAGGAAGAAGAGCAGATAGAATCAAAGTTTGAGAAGAAGGATGAACAAGATGACAACCAACCACACTGCCTACATTAAGTTGTACAAGGTCTTTGAGAAGCATGAGAAGCTCTACAGATTGGCTATGAGAAAGCTCAGTGAAGTGGAGTTGGAATGTAAGGAACTCTCCACCAAGGTTGATGAAGCTAATCAGACCATTGGAACACTGAGATTTGAGAACAATCTTCTTGTTGAAAAGACCAAGAAACTAGATGCTGAACTATTTTAGGTTAAAGCACAACTGGAAAGGACTTCAAGTGCCAAGCTATCATCACTATGGAGCATTTGGACACACTCGTCCAAATTGCTATAAGAGGCTAGCCACTCAACAAAGCAATAGTGTGTCATCTTTTGGCAGCCAAAATCATCTCTAACTCTCCTTGGCTCCTTTTGGGAACCTTCTTAAGGCCATCGTGCTTTTTTTGAACTTCAATGGATTCAATTCTCCTTCTTATCTATCTGAACAAAGGTTCATGTAAAAGGAAGGATCCCCATCCAGGTCTCCCATCTGGAAGGAGGACTCTAAATGATTCTATCACTTCTCTCCTCTGTTGCTTGTGTGTGTGTTGTTTTATGGTTTTTGTTTTTAGTTAGTCCAGTTTTTATGCTTTCTTTTTATATGCTCACTTTTTTTTTTTTGGTTTGTTTTAATAAAAAAGGGGAAAATTAGAAAAATACAAAAACAGTGTGTGTTTATGTATATTGATACTTGTGTACTTTGGATGACCTTTGAAACAAAGTTTCTTAACTTTGTATCACTTGTAACTTAGATGAGCATCTTCACGCACAACTAAGCAATGTGAGCTTTGTGGATTTTTTATGTGATTTGGTTGATTTCTTATCTTTCATATCTTAAATCACTCTTTTTGGTGGGAAGGACTAGAAAATCCTAAGAGAAAGACATAAATAACCATCTTGCCACTAAAACTCATCAATTATAAAACATCTGTGTGCAATTCATAAAAGCCGTGCTCGTTGAGATGTAGCACTTGCACAGCAAAATCAGGATATTCAACTTACATAATTGGGCATTTTCTCTTCTCTCTCCTATATGCCCACGCATGATATGCTTAAAAGAAAAATATGCAAAGAACATGAAAAACAAAAAGAATCAAAATACATTTAAGTGTGGTTGCAAGCGTGTTTCTAGGAGATGTGGGAGTTATATAATGTATCTCGAAGGTGATAGTCCCCATCAAATAGTTATGATTGTGTGTAAATGTATTTAATCCTCCTATATCATTACTTTTCATATAATGATTTACTTATACTCTCTTGCAAAAGTTTCATACATAACACGCATACTCTTTGATTCTCTTGATACTATTGTATAGTTACAATATGATTTGCTCATCACAAGGGATACATGTAATAGTATATGCTCTCTAAATTGTCTAAAATATTTTTGCAATAAAAGTGGTTAGACTTGTTTAGTGTGTTTTTGATCTAGGAATGCTTTGCATCTAGAGTTGAGGATGTGTTTTTATGCTTAACATGCTCTTCGATTGCTTATTTTGGTGTCTATCTTGAATGCATTCATCTTGTGCTGCTTCTTCTCCTTGAAACTCCCCTTCAGGGCTTTTGATAGTAACTTGATACCTCCTTGATAGCTACTCAATACATGCCTCTTCTATCGAGATTTCTAGGTTTGTTCTCAATACCTCTCGATAGATAGCCCGATCCATCGAGCCATTTCTTTGGAGTCTCTGTTTGCTTGATAGATGCTCGGTACCTCATCGATACTTCTTGATCTATCGAGCTGCATTTTCTCTCTCTTTATATATATATATATATATACACACATATACATACATACATACATATATATATATATATATATATATATGTATTTGAGGTCCGATCTAGTTTTGCTCCAAGTCAAATATCTCGATCTCTCTCTCTTCTCTCTCGATCCAAACCCTTTCTTTTCACCAAGAACCTTCTCCCACTCAAGATTTCGGCCTATTCCAAGCCTCAATCCCTTCTTAAGTGTTCTAAATCTTTCTTTTTCTCATTTCTAAAGCATTTTCATGCATTTTGTGACCTAGGTTTTAGTTTTTAGGAAAATTTTGGGGTTTTTGAGTTTTATGAAAATTTTTGGGTTGGGTTTCGTTAATATGATCTCACATGTTCATGCATTGCATTCTATGTTCATTATAACAATGTTTCATGCATTCTAGGATTGTGTGACTAATTATATCTTATGATTGCTGTTAGTTTGGATTGAGTTTTTGCCCATGATGCAATTTGTTTAGCACATAACATGCTCATGCATTATCACATTGCACGTTATCTTTTTCTTCATTCCTGTGTCTTATGTTCCTACTATGTTCTCTGTTTCTCTTCCCTCTCTCGTTTAGTCTCCTTCTTATGGCACCTAAAAAAGTCTATCCCTTCTAAGAACCTGATAAGACGTCATGGTTCCTCTCTTTTTTCTTCTGCTCCTTTCCCTCCTAATTCTATTTAGTTCCGTGATGATAAGGCATGAGATGACTTCTTTGAGAACTTTTCTGACTGGGCGATTCATTCAAAATGCCAAGTCATTCTGTTTGACTTTCCAGACACTCCTCTACTCAGTGTGTTAAGCTCTTGGAGATGGGCTTCTCTATGTGAGAAACACTCGAGGTGTCCTGACGTGTTCCTACAAGAGTGTTACTCTAATGTGCACACCATCGATACATCTGTACCTAGGTTTACTATGGTATTCTGAGGTACATGTATTGTAGTTACCCCAGAGCTTATTTCCAAGGTACTATGTGTCCCTTGGGTGGATTGTCCAGATTACCCTAGTCATCGACGTCTCTCTTCTATCTTTAGAGACGAGTTGGCCTCACTATTTTGTGAGGACATATTGTGGGGAGGTATCCTAAATTTCTCCACAACTGAGTTTGCAAAGGGTCCAAGGATCCTTAATATGATGACCTTTGTACTCACTCCACGATCACACTATAACACCATCATTGAGTCTCGTGCTTGTTTCCTTCTTTCTCTCATGGAAAATCATTCTATAGATTTTTCCTCACACATGATAGTATCTATTATAGATTGCTATTAAGATGCAACTACACATGATAAGCTCATCTTTCCTTTGGCTATCACACGCATCCTCACACACATGCACGTCACCATTCCTCCCTTTCCTCTCTTCCATGTCATGGGTGCCATTAGCAAGGAGTCTATCTAGAGGAGTGCAGCACAGCTGGCTACATAGTGGCCTCGTGTGGAGACAATAGATGCAGCCCCTACCCCTCGACCCTCCTCTAGGGCAGATGCCTCTCTCGTTGACATCATGGACCATCTTTAGCTTGCAGTAATTTCTTGAGAAATGAAATTGAGGATCCACAAGCAACACAAGCAACTATTTTGTTGTAGCGAATCCAAGTTTGAATTGTTGATGGTGTCTTGACCATTGGAGATGATAGAGTCAATGTGCCATCAATAAACCCTAACTTGTTCTTGGCAATCAATGCCATTTGCATTGATCTTGCCCAAGTTGGGTAATTTTCTCTCTCAAGAGGTTGATACATAAGCATGGCACCATGGGTGTCTCTGTGGTGCAAGTACAGAGGATTTGAAGGATCATCCAAGATGGATGAGATTCGTGAAGAGGATGAAGAAGTTGAAGTCGAAGCCATTTAAATGGAAGTGTTTTCAACTTGCTGCTCTTACAATAAACCAAAATCTGACAAAAAAATATCTAATTCTCATAATTAGCAAAAGAAGTTACAACTTTGTTTTTATACTCTAAAAAAAAAAAGTAATCAAATTGGAAGTGGAAACGTTACCAACTAATGAACTTAACCTTTTTTTTTTTTTTTTTGGTTGAGAGAAGCTATTGAACTTAACCTATTGGTTACTTACAATATGACAGCAATACATATGATAACTACTTACTAACGAAAACTGTACACTATACGACCTGTAGCATAGTAAATAATTACAATTAAACTATAGTTCTTTATGTTAAATATTAGCATTGATACACTATGTTGAATATGTTAGTATGGATGCGAAAGTGAAAGCATAAAGTATAGAACACAATAACACACGAAGGTTACGTGGTTCAGCCTATGGCCTATATCCACGGAGGAAATCCTAAAGAGCTACATCAATAATATATTATAGTGTAGTACAAATTATGTATTACAATGAATCGTAACATGTGTAATATATAGTAGACTAAACCTTAAACTAATAGACTTCTAATACAACTAGGAGACTTGGCTTGCACACAAAGTAGAATTAGGTTTGGGCCTATGCTAATGGGCTAATATATCTCTAACACTTTATGCAAACTATATATATATATATATATTTGCAATTTATTATTTCGTAGTTTTTTGTCAAGAAACAAATTAATAAGCATTCAGCTGAATTTCTTGTAGAGTTTCAGATACTAAAATTTTCTTGTCTAACTCAAAGTTCTTTGAAACTTACTTCGATCAACTTGGGGCTTCCACATGACGCCAATCTACGAGAAAATATTCTGCGAAAATTGAATTGGGAGGAAGAAAGAATTGCGTATAAAAATGGTATTTTATAATTTATAGTAAGAATTTGGAAATTCTAGGATTGAATTCAGTGAAGATACTCACAGTTTCCGCGTGAGAGTACTTTCCAAGAAGAAATAAAATATAAGACAAAAGAGGAAGTTTCCTGCGCTGAACAGTTTCTACTAGGGACAAAAAATTGTGTTTTGTAGCTTTATTTGAGAGTCAAAACGTGACTTTGGCTAATTTAATTGCTGAGAGCAAGCACATCTTGCAACAACTCAATTGCTAGCAATTTTAAAGAGGTGTGAGTCTTTTAGTAAAATGATGGACAAACGATGTGATCAGGAGCACAGCTAGGAGGGTCGAGGAGGGGCAATTAACCCCCTGACTCCTCTAAAAGTTCCTCCACTCTGCCTGTGTCATGCCAAAAGTTTGCTTCTTTGCCCCACCTGAAATAGAAAAGAACAAAACACACTCCACATCCCCACTAACAACTACAAACTATCACTGGAAAATAAAAGGCAACAAAACAATTATTGATAGCATATCTCTTTGATTTTATTTTGACCCATTTACCTTTATACCCTTTTCACTAAGTAAAATTGTTTTATTTTGTTATTAATACTAATTAAAACTTTCAAATTGATTGCATTTTTAATAGTGTCTTTTAATTTTGCCCCTCCTGAACTTAAATTCTAGCTCTGCCACTGGACGTGATCCACCACAAGAAATGTATAATTTCTCAGGGCCTTTACCTCAGTTGGGTTTTTCTGTTCATACCATAGATTGACATTAATGGCTTGGGTAACTTACATGCTAGTCCAAGGAATCCAACTTAGTCAATTTGTATATGCAGTCTCTAAAATGTGGATAGAGGAATTATAGTGTTGTTTTTAGTTGCTTTGACTACTGATTTATCTGTTTTTAAGAAAGTTATCCATAAATTTTTAACTTTTTATCCAAAAATTCTCCATGTTTTTCCCATTTTCTAATGATTTTCTGCCATTTTTTTTTTCCACCAACTTTCGGTAGCTTTTCAAGGCCCCTCTGAGCCTCGGGTTTGTGCAAATAAGGTATTATTAGAAAGCTTACAAGATCATCTTTACAACGGTACCAAAGTTGCATCAATTAGATGTCCAAATTAAAATTATTGACCATTTAGAAAGAACTATGTATTTATGATGATTAAATGCGCTAGTCTTTAATCTATATATATATAGCCAAAGCTCATAAAAAATTCAATTAGATTTTGATTGGATTCTCAATTTCGCACTATATGTCGCATTTAATTTTTAATTTTGTGCCAAGTAAATTATTGAGTGTAAAAATCAAAGATTCCAAATTTAATTAAATTCTAAATTGGATTTTAATTGGAGTCCAATTTTCCACCACATGTCCATCTAAGTTTTTAATTTTTGCAGCAAGTGAATAATTAGATGCAAAAACCAAAGAGTTCAAAACCAATTAAATTATAAATCTCACACACACACACATATATATATATAATCACAATGTTACACACTAGTGGAAAATAAAATACTAGTTAAAAGGTTTAATTTGTTATAACAAAACTGAAGTGCAGGTATTTATTTATTCAAATAAAAAATATAAAGATTAAATTGACACTAACTTTAAACTCAAGGGTGACATTTGTATAAACCCCCTTATTTGAATAGGGGTAAACCTCAAAAATTGGCTACAAGAATGCTAGAGAAGCTATGGCTTGTGTTCTAGAGATGGTCTATTGGTCTCTAATATCTAATTCCAAATGAGTAGATGGCTCATTCAATGCTACGAATATGTTCCACTTCTGGTAAAAGAAAAAAATAAATAAATAAAAAAGCCATCAAACGAAGATAAAAGTTCCATTATGGTCGGACAAGATATATAAACAATTTCGTTAAGTGTTCCTATAGCAATACGGCCTTGAATTTCCTTCATGACTATTTTTCTGAGGCCTAGAATTAAAACTTAATTTCCTCGTTTGATGAATAGCACGATCATAATACAAATACCAACAAGCAAACAGCAGAGAATTGGCTTGACTAAAACACCTGATAGGCAAATTTTTAATAGCAACAAATAAATAGATTTATTTATAACCATTAATTTTAAGCACCCAATGACTCTCTTATACTGAAATATTCACAGACAAACACTGCCCAAAAAATAACGTACAAGAATATGATGATATATGAAAGTTGATAATTTTGTATTCAATAGATTTATGAATTATATTTAGTATATGTTGGAGCATTTTAATTTTAAATAAATAAAAATGAATAAATGTAATAACATAAATGTAAAGATGTGGGAGTAAATATGGGAGATGAAGAGTTAGTGAAAATGTTTAATCCCACATTGAAAAGGAGAGAGACTTTTTTATTCTTTTTAATTGTGGTGATTAATGGGCTAAAATGTATTGACTCAGATATTGGGCTAGATACGTGCGCAAGGGGGAGGTGAAGAGTGGAGGTACCCATTCAGAATAATTACCATATCTGTTGGTGAGTAAATGGCCCGAATTAATACTCCATTTTTACTATGGAAAATAAAGAGCCATTAACCCACTTAATGGACTATCCGTCGCCTCAGTCCAAATAGTGTTGTGTAATTTCTCTCTTTAAAGTAATAAAATTCAGTAGTATTAAAAAAAATCAATTAATTAATTGAATGGAAAACTGACCTAGCGAATTGGATCCACGGTGTGAGATTTGAGGGGATTAGAGCATCGGATTGTGTACAAGATGAAGACCAAAAGTCTTTGTTAGGGTTTAGGTTAGAGAGAGAAAGTGAAAGAGAGAGAGAGAGGTGGTGATGGGTTTGGTAATAGAAGCTAGAAAATAAGAGATGATGAGGTTTAGAGAGGGGTTGGATCGGCGATGAGGGTTTGGGAGTCAGAGGGAGAGACTGTTGAGTGAGATCGGGTTAGGGTTTTTTCTTTTATTTATACCAAACCTTTAGGCTGCGTTTAAAAAAAACGCAGTTGTAATCAGGCTATAGCCACGTTTTTAAAATGCGGCTATAGGCCTTTTTTAAAAAAGGGCAAAATTTTGTTGTTCAAGCTATAGGACATCTTAAAAAAAAAAAAAAAAAAAAAAAAAAAAAAAAAAAAAAAAAAAAAAAAAAAAATTCGGCTAGGCCTGTAGCCATGTTTTTTAAACGCGGCCATAGGCCCTACCAAATAAAACGCCGATGCAAACATGATAAACACGGTTATAGGTGTATTGTTTTAGCCACATTTATAACAAACACAGCTATAAAGCCCCTATAGCCGCGTTTTTATAAACGGGGCTTAAAAAAAAACATAACTCATGTTTTTTGTAGTGCCCAATCATAATTGATTTTGTACATCTACATAAAAGAATGGAAACACAACAATAACATAGGTACAAAAACTTCCCAACAGATTTTACTTGATACAACAACTGATCTGTCAATTTGAATTTCAAAGATGACCACTTTATGGTTTACTCATTGAGTAAAAGTAAGCTCTCTAAGAGATTAGCAGTGTAAACCACCTCTGTGTAAACCACCTGTGTAAAGTTTAGAATTCCATAACCATTCTCATTTTGACTCTCAAGGTCAAATGAAAAGACTTGATTATCTGACTTTATATGTAGAGATATGGCTTAAATTTAGGGGTTTTTTTATGCGCATACATGATCTATTTGGGAGTAATTCCACTATAAATGAATTCACTTGTTTTTTGCCTAGTTTGAATTGAACTAGGACTCCTTGTTTTGGATGACTTTTCATTTGGTGGAGGTCGACTTGAATTGGGTCTTTTTTCATGTGGTGAGGGAGACTTGTTCTCATATTAGTCTTGGAATTCTACTTGACTTTGGAGTCCAACATGAGATTGATTTGATTTAGCTGACCTTGAGAGACAGCCATGTGATTTAGAGTTATACTTGGATTATACTTTGTCTTTTGTTTGGATTAGTATGGTCCACGTGGACACAAGGAAATTGCATTACAAATTCTACTGCTTGAAGGCCTTGCATCTTTGCCCGACTTAAATATCCAATTTAAACAAAGTGTGTTGCGGCAAATTTAGAGAGTTTGGTGTGAGAAAAAGGCTCTCTCTTTGTTTGGTTATTTGATATTTGTGGGTTGCAAGTTGGAATAGTGAGAGAGTTTTGTTATCACTTGGTTTTGGTTCTATGGTTTGGTGATTTGCTCTCTCTTGGTGCATTGCAACTTTTGGATTTGATTTGTCGCTCTCTCTTTGGTTTGTGCGTAATTGGTATTTGGTATTTGATATTCGTATTTGGTATTTGTGAACCTTTGGTTCTTTGGTTCGTATTTGGTTATTTGGTTTTGTATTTGTGAGAGAGAGTAATTTGGGTGTATTTGGGATTTGGTTTTGTGAGAGTGTCTCTACACCAATTTGTATTATCCCAAATTGATATAGTGAAATTTGTTCGACATCATCCATGGATGTAGGCTATTGCTGAACCACATAAATTCTTGGTGTTTGGTGTCTATTTTCTTTTGGATTAATTTTCTTCATTCCTATTGTTAGTTTGAAGATCCTTCACAAGTCTAAAGTATTTTCACAATCAATCTTGGTAATTTGAGCTTCTGCTATTTTGCAACATCATAATCACCAGTTCACCACTGCTCATGCAGCCTAAGAAGTTCTTAACACCTGGCAATGGTATAGAAAATGTTGGGTCCAAGAATCAACAAGACCATTCTACCCCATCACCCAAATGTGGCACACTCCATCTCGGTCAAAAGCAATCAAAGCCGACGATCCCTTGAGCACTGTAAGTTCTGGAGATAATTAGAAATTATGCAGTAATTTTATCTCTTGGAATATCTCATGATCAACATGTTGGGTGCAAGTTCTTAATTATATGGCTAGGAGTAGAATTTAGTGTTTTACTTTTGCGGAGATGTTACTATTATGCTAGATATGAAGGAAAAACAAATTGTTGCAGCACAACTATTTCATTGTAATTTTCATTGTTCTTTTTCCAGATGTTACATACTTCATTTTACAACTCACATCTATATGTAGATGTGTTAGGAGTTTAGGATGACTACAAGCTTCAAGAATACTACAAAAGTTTGCTTCATTTCACTTTAATTGACACTTGTCCATGAGGTGTCCACTTGCATGCTTGTTCAATTTTACTGCTGCTGGATTCTTCATTTGATGACACCTAGATTGCAATTGCTTCTTTCTTTGACCCTTAGGGAGCCACTTGTCAATTACAAATTACATTTTAACACCCTCGCTTAATTTGTAATTCCCACATTTATCTTAAACTCTTCCAATTTTTTGAAGTACCAACTTTTGTAAAAACATCTACTAGTTGCTCATTGGTGTTGACAAACTTGAGTTGTATTTCTTCTTCTTGCACCAATTTTTTGATGAAGTGATGGTAGAGTTTAATGTGCTTTGTTCTACTGTGAAACATTGGATTTTTGGTCATAGCAATGGCTAACATGTTGTCATAGTGGATGATGGTTGGCATCTCTTCACTTTGTTGCATGTTTGAAAGAATTCTTCTTAGCCATACTGCTTCACATGCTGCATCTGTTGCTGCTATGTATTCAGCTTCGGTTGATGGTAATGCAACAGTTTTTTGCTTCTTTGAGGACCAAGAAATTGGTTTTGTACCTAGGCAGAATAAGTAACCAGAAGCGCTCTAGTGGTCATCAATTGAACCTACCCGGTTGCTATATGTATATCCCACTAGCTTGTTGTCTTTTTCTTTCACATATTTGATGCCAAGTTTCTTTGTACCTTTTAGGTAGCGTAGAATTCTTTTTGCTGCTGTGAGGTGGATTTTTCTTGGTTCATTTAAGAATCTGGAAATAAGACTGACTAGTTGCACAATATCTGGCCTTGTGTTTGTTAAATAAATTAAGTTTCCAACCAAACTTCTATAATTTCTTGCATATTATCTTGCATCAACTTTTTCTGCGCTATCGTTTGAGTGCAATTTCTCATTAAATGTCATTGGGGTGGATACTGGTTTGTAGTTGTTCATTTGGAACCTTTTGAGTAGCTTTTCAAGATATTTTTCTTGAGAAATAAATATTTCTCCTTTGCATTGACGTACTTCGATCCCTAGAAATTATTTCATGGGACCTAAGTCTGTCATTTCATATTCTTTCATCATTGCTCCTTTAAATTCTGCATCCATCTTTGGGTTTGTACCTGCATAAATAAGATCATCAACATATAAACAAACTAAAAGAACATCTTTTATTCCTTTTTTCTTGACATGTAGTGATGGTTCACTTGGACTTCTTTGGAATCCATTTTGCTGAAAATATGAGTCAATTTTGCTATTCCATGCTCGCGGTGCTTGCTTTAATCCATATAAGGCCTTTTTGAGATGATAGACCTTGTCTTCTTTTCCTTTCTGTACATAGCCCGATGGTTGTTTGATAGATACCTCTTCTTCGAGTTCTCCATTTAAGAATGCTGCTTTTACATCAAGCTAGAAAACTTGTAGCTCCATTTGGGTTGCAATGGCTAGGATAGTTCTGATAGTTTCCATGTGAGCAACTAGTACAAAAGTTTCATTGAAATCCACACCTGGTTGTTGTGACTAAACTTTTGCCACTAATCGCGCCTTATGCTTTTGAATTGAACCATTTTCTTTGTACTTGGTCTTATAGACCCATTTTAGCCTAATTACTTCTTTCTTATCAGGCTAATCAACAAGTTCCCATGTGTTGTTCTTTTCAATAGTTGCAATTTCATCATCCATTGCTTTTATCCAGATTTCTTCTTTAGCTACTTCTTCAAAATTTTGAGGCTCACATGCAAAAAATGCTACATCAGATGATTCATAAATTTCTTTGAGAGAACGTACTCTTCCTGGTGGAGTTTCAAACTCTAAAGATGTTCCAATTGATGGACTTGCTCTTGCTGATGGGCTGTGGCTTGGACTTGCACTTGGAGTTGATTGAGAACTTGAACCTTCTTGATTTTTCACTGGTTCAATAATCTCTAACATCTTAGGCCCTTGATTGGAATCACTTTCCCAATTCCATGTGGCTGATTCATCAAAAATAACATCACGAGAAATCACCATCATGTTTGTTTTGGGATTTTAAAGGTGGTAGCCTTTTGATTCATTGCTATAGCCGACAAAGATGTTCTTTTCTCCCTTTTCATCAAACTTTTCTCTTTCTTGTTTTGGAATATGAGCATAAGCAACACATCCAAACACTTTTAGTAAATGGACTTGAGGTTCCTATCCATGCCAAGCTTAATAAGGAGTCTTGTTCGAAACGGCCTTTGTAGGAGACCTGCTTAAGATATAAACAGCAGTGTTAACTGCTTCAGCCCAAAAATTATTTGATAGCCCTTTCCATTTTAACATACTTCATGCCATTTCCACAATTGTACAATTTGTTTCATTAGTTTTCCTGAGTCATCATATCTTATCTCATTTAATTTTCTGCTGTGCATGATTTTGATATGATATTGATGTTTGTTTGTTTTAACAATGTTTGTTAATAATAAATCTAATTAACAACTTGGATTTAAAACTTGTTAGTTCTATCAACCGGGGTCTAAATTTCCCAACACGAGCCATGTATATTTTGAAAAAGGGAAAAAGGGGAAGAAGCCGTTGGAAGTCCTGTCAAAGTCAAGCTCCTGGGAGGTAGAACGAAATGATAGGGATAAGTGATGACATTAGGATCAAGTCCTAGTGAAGGAACTAAGGGACCTCAGGCAAAGTAGAGGACATGGAGTAAGAGGAAGGATGGTTAGAGACTTTCCAAGTCCATCCATTGCAAGTAGGGATCCATCCCATTTCTGGGAAAATGCCAAACCAATAGAAGTTGGCATCAAGGTCCTAGGAGCTTCGAAATATCCTTTTATAGCCTTGGAGATGACCAACCACCAACGTTTCAAACAAAGGAGACTGGCTTTGGTGCCCAGAGAAACAAAGGAAGAGAACAATAACTGAAAAGCCCTCCAAGAGTAGTATAAAAAGGGAGAAGCAAGGAAGATAAGTGGGACATCATTTTACGTAGAAAAGACCAAGAAATATATAAGAAGAGAGTTTTAAGTTTTAAATTGAGTTCATTGAGGAAAGAGAGGCATTGTAAAAGGTCCTGTAGCAAAATATTCGAGGAGCCACTCGGATTCAAGGGACTCAAATTTCACAAGTCTTAGGAACCCAAAGGGGATTAGCCAAGTCTATGATCTTTGAGGCTTATTGGACCTTGTGGATTACTCTAGCAGGGTCGGACCAAATGTACTCTAACATTTGAATTAATCAAATATAACTTTCTTGAAGCATTCATAATCATCATTGCTCAATTTTATGTTGTGTACTTATTGTTTCTTCTTTTTACTCAGCCGATACATATATATTTTGTGGAGTTCATTTGTCTTGTGCACAAATTGGTTTGTATAACAGCCCAAATAGGCTGCAATGAGCCAAGCCCAATTCACCCAACATCAATCCAGCCTCTTTTTTAGTGACCCAAGGTCCCATCAGCACTGGGCTTGAGTCCAAGGTAAGAGCATTCTCATTAAGAATGCTAAATGCTATAAATACTAAATTTTAACACCAACTTTGTAAAAAGCACTGAAAAGCAAGCTACAACAAACATGCTAAACTTAAAAAAAAATACAATCTGAGCTACAGTGAGCTTTCATCTTTGAAAGCTCATTGTAGCTGCAATCTTTAAAAAAATATATTATTATTTTAATGCGTGTGGTGGAAAATGTGGTTTGCATAGTTGTTTTTTATTATTTTAATGAGTAGTTTATATTATTTTAAATGAAATGGAAAAAAAAAATAGAATTTTTGATGTTGAGTGTATTGTAAAATGAGTTGTTAAAATTGATAAAGTGGCTTTTTGAAATGCTAAATGCTAAAATTTTTAAAAACTTTGATGGGAATGCTCTAACAATCTTCGTATGCTATCAACAAAAGATAGCATCAAACCAAGATAATAGTTCCATTAACGTCTGACAAGTTAAACAAAGGGCTTGAATATATAGTTGAATTTCCTTCGTGACTAATATCCCTGGCCTAGAATTAAAACTTCCTAACGTGATGAATAACATGATTCCCATTTTCCTCCTTAAAAAAAAAAAAAAAAAAAAAAAAAAAAAAAAAAAAAAAAACATGATTCCCATTTTCCATGTTTTTGGAAGATTCAAAGAGTAACATATGTAACATATATACCACAAACACTTTTTTACAATATTTTTCGCTACAAATAAGTTGATAAGTTTTTATTGATTCCTATTTTGGTACACGATATCCTGAAATTTTTGCTACTACTGCGTGGTTCATCTAGACTCACAGAAACAAGACAAGACTGAATGAGCAGACTTTGCCGAGCAGCAACAAAAAAAATTCCTCCTGGACTTTACCGCTAGTTGTGATACTCCAATGCGACCAAAAATTGCAAGGAAACTGACATGGGTGCCTCCTAAACCAGGTGAATTTAAGGCGAACTTTGATGGCACTATGTTCAATGAAAATGATGATGCAGGGATTGGGATTGTGGTCCGAGATTCACTTGGACAGGTTATCGCAACTATGGCTAAAAAAATACAGAAACCACATTCGGTTGAGGTTCTGGAAATTATGGCAGCTAGACATGCTGTCAGTTTTGTCCAAGAAATTGGTTTGCATCAATCCCACTTCGAAGGCAATTCAGAGATTGATATCAAGGCCCTTCACAATGGTGACATGCTGTTATCATCCTTTGGTCACCTAGTTCAGGATAATATTCTTCTAGAGCTAGCTCCATAAGGAGTTTCTCTTTCTTTTATATTGTAAGGTAAGGCAATGCTGTAGTACATGCCTTAGAGTAGAGAGCAAGAATTTCTTTTCCTCTTTTAGTTTGGATGGAGTACACTCCATCAGATATTGATTCTGTTATAGCTGTTGATTTTCCAGTTTCTTAATAAAATGCAACGTATGGTTTTTTTCCTAAAAAAAAATCACTTTATTTCTATTATTTATAAACTGTCAACTATGTAATTGTGAAATATATTGTGAAAATTTGTCAGAAAGACTTAAAAAAAAAAAAAAAAAAAAACATGTTAGAAAGACTTAATTGTGATAAGGTGTGACACCCAATTGGAGGATTGTATTGCGGAAACTTCATGCAAGACTGCAGGAGGGACCTCTACTTTTATTGGCTACTGCCGACGCTGAATAGTTAGTCTACTGACACTTTATTGCTGCACCATTGATCGGGGCCATTGACCATATGTCTCTTTAGGTACCTATTGGGACCCAATATAGGTACTGCACTGCATAGGGGTGCTATTGCATCAAATGGTTGGCGGAAAAAATTAAAATTTTAAATTATCTTCTTAGCAATCTGTTTACCTTATTTATTTATGGGTTATGCTAACGAGTGCCCTTAGGGCATTGGTTAACAATCTATTTTAGGAAAGTTTTGACATCACTTTTATAGAAAATGAAAAAAGCTGTCAAAACATTAATTGTTTTTCTTTCTTTCCCCATAAAAACTTTCTTTAAATGAATTATTAAACAATACCCTAAGGGTACTCGTTAGCATTTCCCTTTATTTATTTATACAGATGACTTGAATCCGCATCTTCCTAAGGCTCAATTGCTATCAAAACGTGTGGGACACACTCGTTGGAACATTGTATTGCGAAAACTTCATGGAAGAGAGACTAAGAAGTATGAAAACGGGTACTAGAATAGGAATGACACAAATTTTTGAAAGAATTAGACATCGGTACAACAGGGTACGTCTATTAAATATATTTTTATTTTCTATATATTATTAAGAATTTATTTTTCCTATAATGTTAAATATATATCAAATTAAGATTAATAATGGAAAATAAATCAAATCCATAACTATTAAAAGATGTTTAGAAATTAGAATACAAACTAAAAATAAAGATATTTATTAATTTTTAAATGCACTATTACTATTCAGAGCATGAATATTTTCTTTGTTTTGTGAAAGGGTATTTAATTTCTTTTGTTCTTGTGTCCTGCATAATTAAAAAAAAAAAAAGCTTTGACATATATGTAAATGTGTCCCAAGCATGTCAAGTGTTTGGCACAAATACAAAACGGATACAATATCTTAAATAAAGTGTCGTATTTTTTAGAAAAAGAATCTTTACATTTATTGACTACACCATTGGTCAAGGCCATTGACATAAATGTCGCTTTCGAGATTTAGTAGATATTGCATTGCAGGATGGTGCAATAATGCAATTGCATCAAATTGACTAACAGAAAAAGTTAAAATTTTAAATTGGATCTCAGCCATCTAACTTTTTTATGTATGGATGATGAGATTCCATTGATAGGCCAGATTCTGTCTCCAAAGTAGGATCTGTCGTTCAATTTATATATATTATAAAAAATGTATTTTGCAAAGTACACATTTGAAGTTTAAGATAGCTTAAATTTTACTCCTTGAAATTTGGTTTCGTTAACAAAAACACATCATCAGCTAGTTTTGGCCGTTAAGTAACACGTCATTGTACTAACATTTTTTGTTGTTGTTGCCAAATCAACCCTTAAACAATGTTGTTTCACTTAAAACATAGAGAATAGCTGGCATTTCCAAAGCAACATTGTTTCACCCAAAAATCAAAACACAAATTCCAAGTTTCTTATGACTCCGTTTCATCGAAATGGAAAACACAACCTATGAATCAAAACCTATGACACCGTTTCACCCAAATTGAACCTATTCCCAAATCCCTAACCCACGAACCCTAGAACCTAATAACGTACCCCATGAACCCATTGGTAATTTCATACCAAATCCACTCTAGAGCATTCAGCTCTTGTCCTAGAAGTTAAAGTCATGCAACAAGTGGTTCTCTATATATATAAAACACAGTATAATGCAGATGCAAGAAAACTAGACTTCAAATACTAATTAAAGCACAGAGAAATTCTCTCTATGCTCCATCAAACATTCATGCCCCATCAAACATAATGGTATCCCCATGGGCATCTAATGCTCCTTAAAAAATTGGAGAACAAAATTCCCTTTTGCACCAACTCTTTTTTGCATCATAAAAAGACTGCACAGTTTGATGGTTTAATCACAATTAATCTAATCCTTAAAATAATCACTCTTCAAGGTCCGAGTCCACACACGTATCCAAGGCTCTTTGTAGGCTATTTACAATATCAGTCATTAAGGGACGATCTCGACCTTTTAGACTTACACAAGCCATTGCTAGGAACCCAACCTGTGCAACTACCTTTCTTTCAAATGGGGTAGGTGATGGTACTTTTGGGTCCAAAACCCTGTGAATTTCATCTTGGGCAATGTATGGCACTAAGAAATCAACTATATTCCGTGGCAACCCATTTTCATTTTTATGAATCGCCTTGTACCCAGACAACATTTCTAGCAATAGTACTCCAAAGCTGTATACATCACTTTTGGTTGTCAACTGTTGATGCCATATGTACTCCGGGTCGATGTAACCTGGGGTACCCACTACTCCCAAATCAGACCATGGGTGTGACTCGTCATCCATGGGGGCCTTCACAGATAGGTTGAAATTAGATAGCTTGGCAGTCAAAGTGGCATCTAGTAATATGTTAGATGACTTGATATCACGGTGTATGATTGGTGGTACTGCATATACATGTAGATACTCAATGCCTCTAGCTACTTCTTGTGCCACTTTAATCCTAGTAGCCCATGACATTAGAGGGGTACTTTGAAGCTTGTGAAGATGGTCACGAAGGGTACCATTTTCCATGTAATCATAGACCACTACACGCATGTTGCTATCATCACAAAATCCCAATAAGTGAACAACATTCTTATGATTGAGGCTAGACAATGGTTCCAATTCAATTAGGAAAGCATTGTCATAGTCCTCCTCGTGCCAGGTCATGTAAGATCCTTCAGCACGCTTAACAGCCACAACTCGGTGATCGTCTAAAGTGGCACGATAGACTGAGCCAAAACTATCTGTTTCAATCTTGCGATCTTGTGAGAAGTTGTTAGTGGCTTTAAGTAGCATTTTGAAAGGAAATTTTTTCTTATCCTTAAGAGGAAAGTCTGGATTTGGTTTATACCATATCCAACTGTCACACTCTTCAGGTTCACCATCCGGATCCATGCACACCTCGAAGGCTCTTTGTAGGCCTTTTACAATCTTGGTCATTGAGGGACGATTTCAACCTTCTTTACTTACACAATCCGCTGCTAGGGATCCAACATATGCTAGTGCCTGCATTTCAAATAGGGTAGGTGGGGGTACTTTTGGGTCCAAAACCCTGTGAATTTCATTTTTGGCAATGTATGGCACTACAAAATCAACTATATACCACCACTTACCGTTTTCATCTTTATGAAGTGCCTTGTAGCCGGACAACATTTCTAGCAATATTACTTCAAAGCTGTACACATCACTTTTGGTAGTCAAACGTTGATGCCATATGTACTCGGGGTCTATGTAGCCTAAGGTGCCCACCAGATCAGACCATTGGTATGACTCAATGTCCACAGGGGCCTTCACGGATAGGCTGAAATCAGACACCTTGGCAGTCCACGTGGCATCTAGTAATATGTTAGATGACTTGATATCACGGTGTATGATTGGTGGTACTACATTGTGTAGGTACTCAATGCCATTAGCTGCGTCTAGTGCCACTTTAATCCGGGCAGCCCATGACATTAGAGGAGTACTTTGAAGCTTGTGAAGATGGTCATGAAGGGTACCATTTTTCATGTTATCGTAGACCAATATGCGCTCATTACTATCCTTATAAAATCCCAATAAGCAAACAAGATTCTTGTGATTGAGGAGGGACAAAGCTTTCAATTCATTTAGGAAAGCATTGTCACTGTAGTGCTTGCTCACATATGGTTTAGACATTGAAATTTCAGCACGCTTTATAGCCACTTCTCAGCCATCATCTAAAGTTGCACGGTAGACTGAGCCAAAGCTACTTGTTCGAATTTTGTGATCTTCTGAGAAGTTGTTATAAGTGGCTTCGAGTAGTATTGCCAAATATTCTAAGAAGGTTGTTGTTTCGGTTGTGTGTATTGGGCTAGCTGATATGGAAGGATCAGTCGAAAATATTGTAAAATTTTCAGAAATGTCTGATTGAGACCTGGCTGGTGGGAAGAATGACATTATGGAATAAGAGAATTGTGTTTCGTTGGATTCTGAAGAACTGCCATATGTTTCAGTCTCAGACATGGTGGGTGGGAAGAGTAATGAAATGGAAAGACTTGTTGGTCCATTAGTTGGTATAGAAGGATTTGGAAATATTATTTCATAATTATTTTCGGAATCACTACAAGACCTAGCCGGTGGGAAGAATGACGCTATGGAATTGGGATAATGAGTGAATATTGGAGATATTTCGTTGAATTCTAAACTTCCATCAGTGTCAGATTTGTTAGCCAGAAAGAGTGTTGGAATGGAAACCGACTCTATTAGTGATTCACTTCTTTCTTCACTATCTGCTAGACTTCCAGGGTCTGAGTTGTTGTTGCCTAAAAAACCTGCAACCAAAATTACAAATAAAGATGGTAAAAATTGCAATGAATTATATAGTATTCCGTCACTAAAATTTTCTTGTCTAACTCAAAATTCATTGAATCTTAATTACCTAGATCAACTTGGTGCTTCTGCATACCGACCTTGGACAAATAATGCTGGGAGATTGACATAACTCTAAGAGAGAGAGAGAGAGAGAAATAGAGATGCATCTCAAAATGGTGTGTTGGTAGTAATAATTTATAAGAATTTGCAAGTTTTAAAAAGAGGACTTAGCTTAAAGTCTAGTGCATCCAATGCATTGGATGCAATTAGATAGTGACACGTGTGCAAAAGTAAACACATGTGATCATCTCAACAAGTCCAATATTACAACACTGAACTTAATCCTGACTCTTAAAAAGAATTCAGTGAAAATATTAACATTTGACATTTCCACAAGAGGGTGTTTTCCAAGAAGAAATAAAAGAAAGAAGAGCAAGTTTCCCCTATATTAATATTTGAACAAATGCCATCAAAAGTTGGTGACATAGATATTATGACGAGACGGTGGTGAAAAATTCTTCATCTTCTTCTTCATTTTTTTTTTATTTTTAGGATTTTTCAAAAAAATTCTAGATTCACAATTTATTTCACATCAATTCAGGCAATTATATAATTGTATACGATAAGGTTGGTTAATTATGGGTGGTGGGGTCATGCGAAAGTGACCGTTAGTTAAACTCTATAATATCTGATAATTGTGTAGAAAAGAAAAAAGAGATAAATGTTATGATCTTATTTTAAGTGGAAGATTTAGGATCACAACCTAAAAATTAATAGTTTTTCACTTTTTAACAATTTTTTAATCAAAAGTATGAACAAAAGTGACGCACTACTATTTTCTTTGTTTAATTAGATGTGAATTTTATTTCTCTTAGAGCACTCGCATTAGGATGCGTAAAATAGTATAGAGTGTCAAATTTGCACATTTAAGCCTATAAATGACCCAATATATATGGGTACTATATATTTTCATGAAAATTTATTTTTTAATAGTTCTTTACCTAGAGAGAGAGAGAGAGAATAAAAATTGATAAATAAATAATATTTTAATGAAATGTAGTGTAAAATAAATAATTTGATATAAGGTGCTTTGAAAAATGATTTTGTAAAAAAAAAAAGAAAAAAAGTTATTTTGCTAAAATAAGGAGTCAATGCAAATGCTCCTTTGCTCTAATTGAGGTCGAACACGGTCAACACGCTGCCTTTGATACAATTACTCAGTAGGTGTAGAGAACCTTCTCAACAATTTCTGCTTATCCTCCCAGCCAATCAGCTTTTGTCCCAGTCAATGTCTAAGTATTTGGTATTAATTAAAAACAATTAACGTAGATGTTCTGCTCACCATTTCGTCGTGTTCCGCTCACCATGACAAAAGTAATTTCTGTCGTTTGCAGTGATTGAAACACAACTATACAGTGTGGAATGCGGATAGGGAAGCATCTCAGCAATTTTCTATAAATCGTCCCACCCATCCAGCCAATATCTACTAATCCTCCAGTCAATGTGTTTGAGTCATATCTCATAATAATAATAATAATAATAATAATAATAATAATAATAATTTTTTTTAGAAAATAATAATAATAATCTTATTGAGAGTGATAGCAGCCATCATCATTATTAATTGTATTAGTCTTTAATTGCAAATTCTAAAAGGTTTTAATTAATTACAAAACTAAAGTGCAAAGCACCACTAGTATAATGATTTTCTACTTTTTTTTTTCCCATTTTATTAATAAATAAAAATCCACATTTGTTCCCATTTTATAATGATCTTCTACAGTTTCTTGCCGCCGACCTTGAATTTGTGTAAATAAGGTACTGTTGGAAAGTGTATAAGATTATCTTCACAATAGTACCAAATTAATTTGCATCAATCAGAGTGTAGATTGAAAATTTTGATGATGTAGAATGAACTATGTATATATCATATGATTAAATGCATTAGTTGTTGTTGAGGCCCGAAATGCGCAACAAGAGAGATCCAGCCCATGCAGATAAAGAAGGACATGGGCTTTGGAGAAGGAAGACCCAGTCCATGGAGTTGAAGATGGACGTGAGCCTTGGAAGAGCCAGAAGGCCTAGCAAAAGGGGGGCTTACAAGACAAAGAGAATGAGAAAGTTCAAGCAAAAATAAGATGGGAAGAGGAGCCCAATGATTGAAAGGAGCAAAAATAACAAAAAAATCTCAAAAAAGGTGCAAATTATTCAATAATAGCCTAAAAAGTAAAAATGGGCACTCAGGGAAACCCTTGAAAATAACAAAGAAGTCCTAAAAAGGGTGCGGATGACGAGAGAATAGCCTAAGAAGGGTCTTCAGGAAAACCCACAAAAATAACAGATAAGTCCCCAAAAAGGTGCAAATGACTTGAGAATAGCCTAAGAGCGAGTCCTCAGGAAGGCCCGTGAAGAAAAAGGAAGAGGAAACACTAGAGGATTCATCAAAATCAAATTCCTTAGAGGAAGGAAAAGGTGAGAGGGACAAGTGATGTTTTGAAATCCAGAATTCAATATGGAGAGACCAAGGGACCTTGATCAAAGAAGAAACATGCAATAAGAGGAAAGGTGTTCAGAGACTTTTCGAATTCACCCATCACGAATGGGAATCTATGCTGCTTTCAAGAAAAGGTGTAAAAAGGAAGGGTCAATATCAGGACCACAAAACCCTTGAAATGTCCCTTTTAAAGCCTTGGGAGAAGTTTTTGTCTCATTGGCCCCAGAGGAGGATCTAACTTGCCCAAAGAAGATGCCTTCTATGAGTGGAAAACCAACCATGACACTTTCAGACATAGGTTCCCAAAAGGCAGAAGTAAGAGAGAATGAAGAAATGAGCAATCACCAAGTCCTCAGACAAAAGAGATCAACTCCATTACCATGAAAATGGAAGGAGAAAATGGTAGTTCCAAGCTTCCCATGATCAGTATAAAAGGAGAGAAAGGAAGCCATAAAGGCATAAGCTAAGAAGCACAAAAAGAAGAGGAGAGTCTACACAGAGTAAAAAAACTCATAATATTCAATAGGGAGCTTTAGGATTTAAGTTGAGTTCACTAAGTGAGGGAAAGCATTGTAAAAGGAATATCAGTAATATTTACGGAGCCACCTGGACCCATAGGCTCAAATCTCACAAATCTTGTGAACCTAAAGGGGATTAACCAAGTTTATGACCTTTAAGGCTTATTGGGCTTTGTGGAGCACCCTTGCAATATGGGATATAATATATTCTAATACTTGACTTAGTTAAATAAAGCTCCTTGAAGTATTTTGCATTTATTTACATCACTATTCACTTTGCTCCTTTATTCATATATTGTGTACTTGTTGTTATATTTAGTTTATATATATCCTTGTTATGGAGTTCTTTTGACTTGGGCACAAATCGGTTCATATAACAATCCAAATAGGTCGCGGTGAGCCGAATCCACTTCACCTATACAACACTAATATCTACTCCAGGCCCTTCTTCAAGGATCCAAGACTTTGTATTGGGTTTGGGTCAAAGGAACTATCCTAGAAAGGGCCAAGGATCAAACTGACACTCAAAAATTGGCTTCAGGAAGAAGCTATAGCTTGTATTCTAGCCTGTGAAGAGTGTGTAACAAAGATGGTTTATTGGTTACTAATATGTAATTCCAAATTAACAAATGGACCATTCAATCAAACAAATATGTTCACCTCCCTAACCGAAAGGTTTGATCCTTTGATATCTACCTTCTTTTTGTTGCACAATTATTATTAAAAAAAAATGACATCAGACCAAAAAAAACAGTCCCATTAAGGTCTGACAAGATATGTATGTTGGAAAATCTGGTTTTGTATCTCATACAAAACACATAGCGGAAGCAACAAATATGGATCTATTTCATTCATGATTGATAACATGCACTATGTAAATTTCAGAATTTAAGAACAAGATAGCGTACCTTGGTGCGGTGAAATTCAAAACAAAAGATTAGAAGTACTTGGGAACACTTTTAATCTTCACTCTAATTCCACTTTACACTTAAGAAGTGTGGTCTCTCAATCTGTTTCCAAGGGAGAATAATCGAGTGGCTTCACTCACATATACACACCGTTTCACAATGATGTATCACTTAAAATAAAATTTTGTATGTTTCTCCTTTTATAACTAACTGATTATCTAATTGGGCTAGGTTATTAGGCATTTTCAATTGGGATTTAGTGTGTGGCTTGGAGTGGGACCAAAAGAGACCAATAAAACATTAACTCCAATGGACCTTGGGTTTTTCTATCAACTCTTGACAAGTCCAAAGTTACCATTAATTATATTTAAGATCACTATATAAATATAATTGCACTCTAAGCCTTATTAATAAATTATATCCCAAGACTTTATTATACATGCAACCCCTTCATAAAATATTCGTAATAATACAAAGCCATGAATGTAGACTGCTACTTTGAAGATTATTACATCTTAATCCTTGAGTGCCCGGTTTAATCCTTTAAGTTATTCATAATATATTTATGAAATCCAATTTCATAAATATATACTTTAGTAACTCCTTCCTAAAGTGGTTATGCCTAACACTCTGAATAACCAAACCCATTAAACTTATCTCAAGGGAATATTTTATATCTCCATTAAGAGATTATGAATTCCATTTTGAAAATATATGTTCCATCAACACTAAATGTGGCTGCCCAACATACTGAGGTTTTGATCGTGACTTTAGATCTCATTCCTGATATATCAAAGCAACCTACACCTCATGATCAAGTCTATTATTCTCTTAGGATTAAGAGTTTATGCAAATAGAAGTCGTAAGATTTATTATTCATTTGATAGTCGTTAAGAGAATAATAAATCTCACAGTGGTCCAGTTCAATATGTCTTAACTCTTAAAACATATCAACATACCAACTAAAAATCTCCACTTCTATGATCAAGACAAATAATCTTAGTTGATATGTTATAGTCTTCGCAGATGAAATGCCCAATTTCATCACCAACTACGAACTATAATTCTGAGTTTACAAAGAACTCATGATTTATATCTTCTGTGACTTTTCACATAAATCACATACTATGTATCTCATGGACTATATGGTAATGTCCAAATATTCATGTTATCATTATTTTAGATAAAAATAAAACAACTTTATTAATTATAACATTAAGTCATACATAATGTCATACATAGCATCATACAATAGAACTTAAGGGTACTAATCCTAACAATCTCCCATTTGCCCTAAAGACTATTGTGCACTAATCTAACTCTCATTCCCTCTAAATGTGACTCAAAAGTCCTTTGGGGAAAAGTTTTGGTAAAGGGATCCGCTAGATTACTTGCACTATCAATCTTTGCTACTACTACATCTCTTCGAGTAACAATGTCTCGAATAATGTGGTACTTTCTCTCAATGTGTTTTCCTTTCTTATGATTCCTCAGATCTTTGGATTGTGCAACCGTTCCACTATTATCGCAAAACAATGTAATGGGAACTTGCTCCATTCTCACAACACCAAGATCAGAAAGGAATTTCTTCAGCCAAACAATTTCCTTTGTCGCCTCACAAGTAGCAATATATTCAACTCTATGGTGGAGTCTGCAATACAAGATTGCTTAACACTCCTCCAACTTATGACTCCACCTCCCAAGGTGAACACACAACCTGAAGTGGACTTTTTGAAATCAAGATCTGACTGAAAATCTGAATCTATATAACTAATGGGAATTAAATCCCTACCATGGTAAATAGGCATATAATCTCTCGTTCTTCATAGATACTTAAGAATATGTTTTACAGTTTGCCAATGTTTAAGTCTTGGATTTGATTGATATCGGCTGACCATGCCAACTGAATAATAGATATCTGGTCTAGTACATAGTATGGCATACATGAGACTTTCTACTGCAGAAGCATAAGGAACTTTTCTTACTATATTTTCTTCCTCAACAGTCTTAGGCCTTTGGTCATCGGATAGAGGAACTCCATGCCTAAAAGGAAGTAATCCTTTCTTGGAGTTTTGCATGTGAAACCATTCTAGAACCTTATCTATATACCCAGTTTGTGATAAACCTAACATCTTATTCTTACAATCTCGCCAAAGCTTGATCCCTAGAATAAAGTTAGCTTCACCCAAGTCCTTCATTTCAAATTGGCTTGACAACCAAACTTTTACCGATGACATTACTCCTACATCATTTCTAATGAGTAGAATATCATCAACATAAGCACTAGGAACATTACTACTTTGTCTTGATGTCTTTTGTACACACATGGTTCATCAAGATTTTGTTCAAAACCAAATGATTTGATTGCTTGATCAAATCTGATGTTCCATGACCTAGATGATTGCTTAAGTCCATAAATGGACCTTTTCAACTTGTATACCATATGCTCTTAGTTATTTGCTATGAAACCTTCCGGTTGCATCATATAGATTTCTTCTTCAAGATTGCCATTAAGAAATGCAGTCTTGACATCCATTTGTCAAATCTCATAATCATAATGAGCAGCAATGGATAAGAGAATTCTGATAGATTTAAGCATGGCTACTGGTGAAAAAGTTTGAGCATAGTCAATTCCTTCCTTTTGTGTATACCTTTTCGCCACAAGTCTTGCTTTAAAGGTTTCAACCTTTCCGTCTATCCCTCTCTTCCTCTTCTAAACCCATTTGCAACCAACAGGTTTAATGTTGTTAAGCACCTTTACAAGATCTCATACTTGATTGGAATACATAGAATCCAATTCAGATTTCATAGCTTGGACCCAATGATGTGCATTTACATCATTCATTGCCTCTTCATAAGTGTAGGGTTCCGATTTAGCCTCTTCTGGGATATCTTCATAAGTTTCTCTCAAACCTATAAATCTTACAGGAGGTCGAACAATTCTCCCACTACGACGAGGCACCTGTGTACTAGTCTCATGAGTAATGTCTTGTGGTGTATCTAATATACCAACATCATCCCTAGTTTCATACATTGGTTGCTCTATTACAGGTTCATTCATTTCAGCCAAAACAACTCTACTTCTAGGAGTATAATCATTCATATAGTCATTTTCCAAGAATTTTGCATTTGTGCTAACAAACACTTTATTATCCTTATGACTATAGAATAAATCTCCAACAGTTCCTTTTGGATACCCTACAAAGTATACCACTTCTGTTTTAGACGTAACTTGTTAGACTTTCCTTTCAATACATGTGTTGGACAACCCCAAATATGGAAAGGTCTCATACTAGGCTTACGCGCAGTCCACAACTTTACAAATGTTTTAGGAACAGACTTCAAAGGTACTAAATTCTGAAGATACATTGCAGTACTTAAGGCATATCCCCAAAAGGAAATTGGTAAAGTCGAATAACTCAACATGGATCTAACCATATCTTAAAAAGTTCTATTCCTTCTTTCTGCTACACCATTTTGTTGTGGAGTTCTAGGTGTAGTCAACTGGGATATAATCCTATGTTCAGTCAAGTAATCCTTGAAATCCTCAAGAAGGTATTCGCCACCTCGATTAGATCGAATGGCCTTTATGCGTTTACCTAATTGATTCTCAACTTCAACCCCAAACTCTTTGAACTTTTCAAAAGTTTCGGACTTCCATTTCATTAGGTACACATAACCAAATCTAGAGTAATCATTAGTGAAGGTAATGAAATACTCATAGCCACCTCTTGCTTGGATTGACATAGGACAACATACATCTGAATGTACTAGTTCTAGCAACTCTTGGGCTTTTCTACCTTTTGCATTAAAAGGTCGTTTGGTCATTTTACCCTCCAAATAAGATTTACAAACTGGAAAACCATCAAAGTCCATGGGCCCTAAGAGTCCATTTTTTACAAGTCTTTGAATTCTGTTTGAATTAATATGACCCAAACGCAAGTGCCAAAGATATGCATCACTTGTAGAAGGAAACTTTCTCTTTAATGATTTTACATGAGAGTTATTATCTAATTCAGAATTGTATAAGTCATGCTTATCTGGAGTTAAAATATAAAGACCATCTATAATATTTCCAGAACAGATAAACGTTTTATCCTTCTTTATTACAACATTATCTTTTAGGATAACACAATATCCATGTTTACCTAAATAAGTTGCAGAAATTAAATTCCTACGAATATTAGGTATATACAAACAATCTTTCAATATTAAAACTCTATATTCAAAACATAAATTAAACACTCCAATAGCTACAACTGGAATCTTGCTCCCATTAGCCAAGGTAAGAAACATTTTCCCTTCCTTCAGCTTTCTGGTCTCCTGAAATTCCTACAAAAATTTGCAGATATGATTAGTACAACCTGAATCCACAAACCAAGAATCTGTGGGATTTTACACTAAACATGTTTCAAGAAGGAATGTACTTTTCATACCTTTATTCTTGGCAACCTTAAATATTGGACAATTTCTCTTCCAATGTCCTTTCTCACCACAATGGAAACACTTTCCTTTGGTTTTGTTTCCTTTGTTGGCAACTCCTAAGACAACTTATTTACCATCTTGCTTGGCAAAGTTCTTCTTCTTCTTCTTCTTCTTCTTCTTCTTTTTACCCTTTCCATTCGACTTAGGTTGAGAAGTAGAAGCTTCAGCCATATTGGCATCAACACTAGAAGTACAAAGGATGCCTTCCACTGTTACTAACTCATTCATCAATTCAGACAATGAATAAACCTTTTTGTTCATATAATAGTTAAGTCTGAATTCCTTGAATGATTCTGGTAGTGACTGGAGTATCATATCCACTTGGGATTCTTCATCAACATCGGCACCTAAAACTTCCAATGTATTCAGATTAGAAATCATCCTAAGACAATGCTCCCTCACTGAAGTACCTTTATCCATTTTGGTATTATAAATCTGCCTCATAGTTTCTTGCCTTGCAGAATGGCCTTGCTCACCAAACATCTCCTTTAGACTTAGCATTATGTCCGAAACTAGTTCTACATCTTGCATTTGATGTTGTAGAACATTTGAAATAGATGCTAGGATATAGCACTTAGCCATCTCATTAGATTTTTGCCAACGATCATATCGCTATTTTTCCTCAAAATGAGCATCTAATGATGGAAAGCTAGGACATGGTTGAGTAAGCACATATTTGTGCTCTTTAGTGGTAAGAACAATATAGAAATTTCTTTTCCAGTCAACATAGTTGGATCCAGTTAGTTTGTTTTAATTAAGAATAGCAACAAATGGGCTAAATGATGCCATGATTTTAAATCTGAAAATAACAAACATAAATTTAATTAGTAAACTAGAAATTATCAATTTATCATATAAACATATAATATGAAACCTTAATAAAACCATAATATAAAATATGCAACAACAACCTAATCTCATATTCAATATTCCTTAGCATAATGTAAATATTAAATACTATGATTGATTGAGAACTATTCTCATTATTAGTGCTATCATTATAACTTTTATCAAACACTAATAATATGCCTTTTTATATTTAGCCTCCAAGTAACAATAGTAAGAACTCAACATAGAGGATACTATAATACTTAATTTAGTGTATGCCATTGTCTAGAATCATGTGTAGCCACATTTCATCTCCCTTAACAGGTTTATTTTGTAGTACCATGATACAAAACACCCTCTGCATGGAATGCAAAACTCAAGGCTAAGACAAGGAGTTTGATCAACCACTATAAACCAGGTAGTTCAATTTTGTAGCACCATGAAATAAATACTCTCCGCATGGAATGCTAAGCTCGAAGCAAAGACAGAGTATATATTTCATACTACTATGAACAGACAATGGAGGCCGTGAGATCCAACCCTTGTATCTCTCTCCCATTAAATATTTTTAAATTAAAGGTTTTTAAGATCAAGAACCATAATAATGCTAGACACCTTGAAAACATAATCCCAATCTCATTAAGAATAAATTTCATAATCCTAGCATTAACATGATAGCATATATATCCATGTATCTCCATATAATTTGCAACATATGAAACACACGTTAACATACGGATCCAAGACATCCAAGGCATATAACACATGCTAGAAACCTTCTATCACTTCCTTATATTAGTAATTCGAATGAATATGAACCCATATAAATAATAATATATATATCAACATATTCAAAGAAAACAAAAGAATGATACATCAAAGAAAGTAGTTTTCATGCTTATAATATATGACAATTATCACACCATAATGTCAATTGCCTTGTTATAGCCAAGCGGTGCAAAACAAAGTCCAAGCGGTGCAATAACTTGGTTCACGCACATGGCAGTTATTGAATTTCAATAACTATATATCCTTGGCAATCACTATTAAGACACGACACCATTACTTAATAGTTATAGGCCACTTCGAACAAACCAATGCAATACAATGGTTATCATCATGAACGGTTATCTAACAACTTCATCTAGAAGTCTATAGAACTTCAATCTATATAACCGAATGGTCTTCAATCATTGTTACATAACAAGGATTCAAATGAATCTTTTAAAATAACAAAAAACAACCGTGGGCCAACATAAATGCTTTTGAAGACGGAATTCCATTTTAAAAAGGAATTCACTTCACATCAACATAAAGTCAACCTCTAAAAATAAATTATGAAGAAAATTGAAACACAAAGATAATGGTTTTCTTAAATTCTAAGATCCAATCACATGTTATACAAACATGAGATGAAAACCTGGCTCTGATACCAATTGTTGAAAATTTTGGTTTTGTATCTCATACAAAACACACAGCGAAAGCAACAAACATGGATCTATTTTATTCATGATTGATAACATGCACTATGTAAATTTCAGAATTTAAGAACAAAATAGCGTACCTTGGTATGGTGAAATTCAAAACAAAATATTAGAAGTACTTGGGAACACTTTTAATCTCCACTCCAATTCCACTTTACGCCCAAGAAGTATAGTCTCTCAATCAGTTTCCAATGGAGAATAATCGAGTGGCTTCACTCACATATACACACCATTTCACAATGATGTATCACTTAAAATAAAATTTTGTATGTTTCTCGCTTTATAACTAACTAATTATCTAATTGGGCTGGGTTATTAGGCATTTCCAATTGGGGTTTAGTGTGTGGCTTGGAGTGGGACCAAAAGGGACCAATAAGACACTAGTTCCAATAGACCTTAGGCATTTCTGTCAACTCTTAACAAATCCAAAGTTACCATTAATTATATTTAATATCACTATATAAATATAAATGCACTCTAGGCCTTATTAATAAATTATATCCCAAGACTTTATTATACATGCAACCCCTTCATAAAATATTCGTAGTAATACAAAGTCATGAATGTAGACTGCCACTTTGAAGATTACTACATCTTAATCCTTGAGTGCCCGGTTTAATCCTTTAAGTTATTCATCATATATTTATGAAATCTAATTTCATAAATATATACTTTAGTAAATCCTTATTAAAGTGGTTAGGCCTAACACTTTGAATAACCAAACTCATTAAACTTATCTCAAGGAAATATTTTATATATTCGTTAAGAGATTATGAATTACATCTTAAAAATATATATTACATCAATACTAAATATGGCTGCCAAACATATTGAGGTTTTGATCGTGACTTTAGATCTCACTCCTGATATATCAAAGCAACTTACACCTCATGATCATGTCCATTATTCTCTCAGGATTAAGAATTCATGCAAATAGAAGTCGTAAGATTTATTATTCATTTGACAATCGTTAAAAGAATAATAAATCTCACAGCAGTCCAATTCAATATGTCTTAACTCTTAAAACATATCAACATACCAACTAGAAGTCTCCACTTCCATAATCAAGACAAATCATCTTAGTTGATATGTTATAGTCTTCGCAAATAAAATGCTCAATTTCATCACCGACTACGAACTATAATTCTGAGTTTACAAAGAACTTGTGATTTATATCTTCTATGATTTTTCACATAAATCATATACTATGCATCTCATGGACTATATGATAATGTCCAAATATTCATGTTATCATTATTTTAGATAATAATAAAACAATTTTATTAATTACAACATTAAGTCATACATAATGTCATACATAGTATCATACAATAGGATTTAAGGGCACTAATCCTAACAATGTAAACAATTTTGTTAGTGTCTAAGAGAAATCTGGCCTTGAACTTGCTTCATGACTAATTTGCATGGCCTAGAATTAAAAGTTTCCTAGTGTGACGAATAACATGATCAACTCACAAATACCAGCAAGCAAACAATAGAGAATTTGGCTTGAATAATAAACCTGATATGCAAAATTTGAATAGCAATAATAAATAGATTTATTTATCCAAAAAAAAAACAAAAAAAACCACTAAATGGATTAAATTATAAGCATTATTCCTAAGCAGCCAATCACTCTCTTGCACTGAAATATATGCAATATGTAATACCCGGCATATATATTTTTTATTTATTTGAGAACCTTCTCAACAATTTCTACTTATCCTCCCAGCCAATCAGCTTTTGTCCCCGCCAATGTCTAAGTATTTGGTATTAAACTATTAATGTAGATGTTCCGCTCACCATTTCGTCGAGTCTCGGCGTGAACAGTTTTTTGCTTTTAACTAGTGACACAATACACTATACAGTTTTCACTTATTTTGTTGAAACTGAGTATTTTTTACTGAAAGTACTGTAAATAAAGGTAAAAAATAATTGAAATAGTATAGCAAGACTCATGAATGGTACTAAAAAGTACAGTGGGACCTATAAATAGTAGCAAAAATAAGTTGAATAATAAAATAAGCTGGCTTTTTAATTTGGAGCCAAACGCACACTTAGTCAAAAGTTTGACAAAATGTTATTTCTTTCAAACGCAATGATTGAAACAACTATTTAGTGTGGAATGCAGATAGGGAAGCATCTCAGAAATTTTCTACTTATCCTCCCACCCATTCAGCCAATGTCTACTAATCCTCCAATCAATGTGTTTAAGTCATATTTCATCTTGGAAAAAGTTTAGTTACAAAATTAGTTGTAGTTTAAGGCTACAACCTTATTCAATAAAATATACATTACTATATATTTTGAAAATTTAACCGTTAAATTGCATGTTCTTTACGTTTTTAATACACATGTCAAATTTTGTGTTAATTGAATATTATTTACTATATAATTTATCAGCCTATATTTTATACATAATTTTGAGTTACAAAAAACTTGCAGTTTAGACAATTTATTAATAACATAGCTATTGATCTTTAATTTTTTTTGAAATTTTGCAAGTATGGAGGATATAAGAATAAGATGTAATCCAATGGTAGATTTGTTAAAATTCATCTCCAATAAAAAGATATTGGGTAAGGTTGTAACCTAAAGTTACAACCAATTTTGTAGCTAAACTTTGTCCATCTAATAATAATAATAATAATAATAATAATAATAATCTTTTTTTTTAAATAATAATAATAATATTATTGAGGGTGATAGCAACCATCATCATTATTAAATGTATTAGCTAGTCTTTAATTGTTTTTTTTTTTTACAAGATAGAAATTCTACTTTAGCATAATCTAAATGTATGTGTGTGAAGATCCCTCCTAAAAACTTAAATCTTGGCCCTTGCCCTCCACACCCTGTAAAACTAAAGTGCAAAGCACCACTAGTATAATGATTTTCTACATTTTTCCCCATCTTATTAATTAAAAAAAATCCACATTTGTTCCCATTTTATAATGATCTTCTACAGTTTCTTGCCACTGACCTTGAATTTGTGCTAATAAGGTACTGTTAGAAAGTGTATAAGATTATCTTTACAATAGTACCAAATTAATTTGCTTCTATCAGAGTCTGGATTGAAATTTTTAATGATTTAGAATGAACTATGTATATATCATATGATTAAATGCATCAGTTATTGTTGAGATCCGAAATGTGAAACAAGGGAGACCTAGCCCATAGAGATAAGGACGTGGGCCTTGGAGAAGGGAGACCCAGTCCATAGAGTTAAAGAAAGACATGGGCCTTGGAAGAGCCAGAAGGCCTAGCAAAAAGGGGGCTTACAAGACAAAGAGAAAGAGAAAGTTCAAGGAAAAATAAGATGGGAAGAGGAGCCCAATGATTGAAAGGAGCAAAAATTTTTTTAAAAAAAATCTCAAAAAGGGTGCAAATTATCCAAGAATGGCCTAAAAAGTAATAAAGGGTCCTCGGGAAAACTCACAAAAATGACAAAGAAGTCTCAAATAGGGTGCAAATGACTTGAGAATAGCCTAAGAAAGGGTCTTTAGGAAAACCCATGAAAATAATAGAGAAGTCCCAAAAAAGGAGCAGATGACCCGAGAATAGCCTAAGAGCGGGTTCTCAGGAAAGCTTGTGAAGAAAAAGGAAGAGAAAACACTAGAGGATCCATCAAAATCAAGATCTTCGAAGGAAGGAAAAGGTGAAAGGGACAAGTGATGTTTTGAAATCCATAATTCAACATAGAGAGACCAAGGGACCCCAATCAGAGAAGAAACATGCAATAAGAGGAAGGGTGTTCAAAGACTTTTCGAGTTCACCCATCACGAAGGGGAATCTATGCTACTTTCAAGAAAAGGCCCAATAAGGAAGGGTCAATATCAAGACCACAAAACCTTCGAAATATCCCTTTTTAAGCCTTGGGAGAAGGTTTTGTCTCGTTGACCCTCGAGGAGGATCTGACTTGCCTAAAGTAGATGCCTTCTATAAGTGGAAAACCAACCATTTGACACTTTTAGACATAGGTTCCCAAGAGGCTAAAGTAAGAGAGAATGAGGAAAAGAGCAATCACCAAGGCCTCAGACAAAGGAGATCAACTCCATTACCAAGAAAATGGAGGGAGAAAATGGTAATTCCAAGCTTTCCAAGATCAATGTAAAAGGAGAGAAAGGAAGCCATAAAGGCACAAGCTATGACGCGCAAAAAGAAGAGGAGAGTATACACGCAGTAAAAAGAAACTCATAATATTCAAAAGGGAGTTTTAGGATTTAAGTTGAGTTCACTCACCGTGGGAAAGTATTGTAAAAGGTCTTTTAGTAATATTTAGGGAGGCACTTGGACTCAAAGGCTCAAATCTCACAAGTCTTGTGAACCCAAAGGGGATTAATCAAGTTTATGAACTTTGAGGCTTATTGGGTTCTGTGGAGCACCCTTACAATATGGGATATAATTCTAATACTTGACTTAGTTAAAAAAAACTCCTTGAAGTATTTTGCATTTATTTACATCACTATTCACTTTGCTCCTTTATTCATAAATTGTGTACTAGCTGTTATATTTAGTTTATATATTTGCTTGCTTTGGAGTTCTTTTGACTTGGGCACAAATCGGTTTGTATAACGGCCCAAATAGTCGCGGTGAGCCGAACCTAGTTCATCCATCCAGCACTAATATCTACTCTATGCCCCTCTTTAATGACCCAAGACTTCGTATTGGGTATGGGCAAGAGGAACTATCCTAAAAAGGGCCCCACAGTTGTTAATGGACAATACTAGTAAAATGTTTAATTTGTTGCAAAACTAAGTGCAAGTATTGAATTGTTGAAATTAAAAATACAAGGATCAAATTGACACTCACATTAAAATCAAGGGTAACTTTTATATAAACCCCCTTATTTTAATTGGGGCAAGCCTCACAAATTGGCTTCAAGAAGAGGCTATAGCTTGTATTTTAGCCTGTGAAGAGTTGTAACAAAGATTGTTTGTTGGTTACTAATATGTAATTCCAAATTAACAAATGGACCATTCAATTCAACAAATATGTTCACCTCCCTAACCTGAAGGTTTGATCCTTTGATATCTACCTTTCTTATTGCTGTATAATCATTGAAAAAAAAAAATGACATCTGACCAAAAAGAACAGTCCCATTAAGGTCTGCCAAGATATGTAAACAATTTTGTAAGTGTCCTAGAGCAATCTGGCCTTGAACTTGCTTCATGACTAATTTGCAAGGCCTAGAATGAAAAGTTTCATAGTGTGATGAATAAAATGATCAACTCACAAATACCAACAAGCAAACAGTAGAGAATTGGCTTGACTAATAAACCTGATATGCAAAATTTGAATAGCAATAATAAATAGATTTATTAAAATAAAAAAAAATAAAAAAAAATAAAAAAACCACTAAATGGATTTAATTATAACCATTATTCCTAAGAAGCCAATCACTCCCTTGCACTGAAATATATGCAATATCCCTAAGCAAGGAAAATCTGCATAACATGCAGAAACAGTGAAACTTACCAATATACAACATCATTCCAGCCGCCTGACTTACAGTATCAGAGGAAGAAAAAAATATATAGTAGTATAGATGAAAATGTATTGATTGTACTGTTGCCAAAAAGAAGCAGTAGAAAACCCACCAGCCTAAGAGCATAGTTTCCTTTAGAGGATGAATTACTGCACTTCCGCCTAAGAATCTCCTTACAAACCCAATTTAATTCAAGTCTTTGACGATAGCTATAAAGATTGTTAGTCTAGGCCTTGCTGATTCAATTCTCCAAATTATTTCTATTTGTTCTACTTGAAAGAATGAGAGCAATTTAAAATGCCTCCACATTGTCAACTATATCACAAGTTATATCCCATCTCCGTTATGGTCCCTCTTTTTCCTTATTCTGATAGAATCATCGAATTTTCACTATTGCTGTTTCTCTTTAAGCGATGCACTTTCCCATTTCCCGGAAATAAACAGTATCTCCCCCAATCAATCCACAAGGAACCGATTGAACCCCAAACCTCACAACAAAAAGCAAATCAATCATAACAACCATAAATCTGCCTCTTGTACCAACCCCCCAAAAGGAAAATTCATTAACATTCAACATTGCATTAGGAGTTACTGAGTTAGGACTCAAAAATAGATGAAAACTATTAACATCAAGCTATTATACTTAGCAGGTAGATTCATCGCCTCCACTACAAGGAATGCCACCAACAAATCCACCAACCACACCTAATCATTAATGTTTAGGTTAACGAATGTTAACCTAATCATTAAGTGAACACTCTTCAGGATCCAGATCCACCACACACGTCCAAGGCTCTTTGTAGGCTATTTACAATCTCAGTCATTAAGGGACAATCTTGACCTTTTAGACTTACACAAGCCAATGCTTGGGACCCAACATGTGCCACTGCCTTTTTTTCAAATGGGGTAGGTGGTGGTACTTTTGGGTCCAAAACCCTGCAAATTTTATTTTGGGCAATGTAGCTCTGTAGCTCCTCATTTCCATTTATATCAATTGCTCTGTACCCGGACAACATTTCTAGCCATTCTACTCCAAAGCTGTACACATCAGTTTTCGTTGTCAATTGCACATTAAGATGACGTGTGTACTCGGGGTCCATGTAATCCAAGGAGCCCATCTCTACCAGATCAGAAAAATGCTCCACCTCGTCTACCACGGGGGACTTCACTTGGCCGAAATCAGACACCTTGGCAGTCCACATTGCATCTAGCAATATGTTAGACGACTTGATATTGCGGTGTATGATTGGTTTTACTGCATGCACGTGTAGGTACTCAATGCCTTTTGCTGCATCTAGTGCCACTTTAATCCGGGTAGCCCACGATGACATTAAAGGACTACTTTGAAGCTTATGAAGATGGTCATGAATGCTACCATTTTTCATGTACTCGTAGACCCATATGGGCTTGATACTATCCTCACAAAATCCCAATAAGCAAACAAGATTATTGTGACTAAGGCGAGACAAAGCTTTTGGGTCAATTTCGTAAGCATGGGCACAGTCCTTGCACTTAATAGCCACTTCTCGGCCATCATCTAAAGTGGCGTGGTAGACTGAGAAAAAGCTACCTGTTCCAATCTTGTGATCATCTGAGAAGTTGTTAGTCGCTTCAAATAGCATTTTGAAAGGAAATTCTTACTGAACTTTAAATTTCATCAAGTCTTCGAATCCTGTCTTAAGGATTGTGAGTCTAGGTTTGGAACTATTTGTTGCTGGGTTGGCTGCGGAGAAGAATGACAGTATGGAATGAGAAAATTTTGGAGGTGTTCTATTAGATTTTGAACTATTATTGCTCTTCGGCCTTGTTGATAAGGAAGAATTATTCGGAATTATTATTTCATAATTTTGGGAGCTACTACTGTCTGATTGAGACCCGGCTGGTGGGAATAGTGACACTATGGAATCAGAGAATTGTACACGAGGTGATTGGTTAGACTCTGAACAACTATCGTCTGTCTCAGTCTCAGATATGGTGGGTGGGAAGATTAATGGAATGGAAAAACTTCTTGTTGGTCCATTAGGTAGTGGAGAGAAGTGGGAAACTGAGGAGGTTATGGAAGTGGAAGGATTTCTAATTATTATCTCATAATTTTCGGGACTGTCTGTTGGAGACCAGGCTGGTGGGAAGAATGACACTATGGAATTGGAATTATGAGAGAATTCTGGAGATGTTTCGTTGGATCCTGAACTGCCATAACTTTCACTATCTGAGTCATTGGCTGGGAAGATTGATGGAATGGAAATAGAGGAGTTTGGATTTGTTCCATTCGATATCCAACTGAAACTGCCTGACTCTGAGTCTGAGATGGCTGATGGGAAAAATGAGTGCTCTACTGGTGATTCATTTCTTTCTTCCATCAATGTATTACTATGGTCCGAGTTGTTGGCAACAAATTCTGCAACAAAAAATTCCGAAATACAGAAATGCTTAAAACTGAAACTATATAGTATTCAGTCACTAAAATTTTCTTGTCTGACTAAAATTTCTTTGAAACTTACCTGAATCAACTTGGTGCTTCCTCATGCTGATATTGGACAGAAAAATTCTGGGAAATTGAGAGAGAAAGAATTACATATCAAAATGATTTTTGGTGTTAATAATTTATAAGAATTTGGAAGTTTCAGAGAAGATACTTTCTCATGAACTCTCTAGCTGTGTTCCTTTCTGTTGGGGAAAAATCCTAATCCCGTGTCTATGGGTGAATTAAAATTAATGACTATCAAGCAATAGCAATATTATGAAAACAAAAAAATTTCAGCAAATAACACGTAAACACAATCACACAAGAACATTAAATCTTACGTGGAAAACCCTCTAATGTAGAGAGAAAAACCATAGAGCAGCTCCGAAAAATATCTACTATGAAATAGAGATTATAACTATCAAGTTTATGCTAAACTTGAGTTCACAATAAATTGGATATACAACAAATAAATCTCAAGAAGTAAATATAATTTCACCACAAAGCAAGTAGCAAAATCTTCATCTGAATACTCTAACTCTTCATGGTTGTAACACTCAAGACTCCATAAAAACTCCATCAATTTATATTTCTTGTGTGTAATTTAAGCAAAGAAAAATGTCATTTTTTTCTTTTTCACTCTCTCACACTCTCACTGTGTTTCTCTCTATTTTCGGACTGCATCTCTCAGCTGAAGCTTTCTCTTTTCTGTGTTTTGCTCTCTCTAGAACTCACACACAAAATGGTCGAATTGCTCTCTGTTTCAGCACTCTGTTTCTGCTTCAGCTCACCAATCCCACAAGGCCGAATGGCCTTTGCTCCTTTCTTTTCTTTTTCTTCAGCGTGTCCCACACGCCATGCAACACTTCTTATTAAGAGAAGTCAGACCTCTCCATGCTTTGGTCACTTCTCAATAAATGAAAAGGCTTGCTTTGAAGACTTTTGAAATAAGCTCATAAATGAGCTTTGACAAGGCAAGTGGGCTGGAAGAAAGGGTGTCACGTGCACCCAACACTTTCCGCGTGACCGACTAGACCAAGGGCCAAGTTCAGTCTCTAGAAGAAATAAAAGTAAGTAGAGGAAGTTTTCCCTGCGCTGAACATGTTTTTTACTTGCGACAAAGTGCGTTTACTTGCCAAGAGCATTCACATCTTCATACGGCTCAATTGATATACAATAGGGCCTTACATCGTTTGGGTTGTTCTTTTTATACCATAGATTTATTTATTTATTTTTTTTGGGGGGGGGGGGGGGGGGGGGGGGAATGTTTATACCAGAGATTGACTGTAATATCATACCATGTTATATATACAAAAGACAAATTCACAACTCCCTTCAATTATGGCAATCACCACTGCAAGAATAGTTAATCAATCATATATAAGGGTAAGTTCAACCTAATTCCTCCTCTGTAATTTGTATATCATTTTATATTTTTAAAGAAATCTCTTTAAAGTTTGCAGTTTGCTTTTGCTTAATGAATAATTATTTTCTTATATAAAAAAAAAAATCCAAACGTAAAGGAAAATATGAAGAAAGATGTCAAAATTGATAACAGTGGCAGTCTTCGTAGAAATTAAATCTTCAAAAAATAGATTATAATAACCTAATTGGAAATGAAAGACTTCTGCCACGAAAATAAAGATTTAAAAAAAAAAAAAAATTGTATATAAGCAAATTTGAGTGTGATACAATAATTTATTTCAAGAAATAGTTCATACCTGTGCACGGTGTCTTCAACGGTGGTCCCTTCCATTGTTGCTTCTTCTTCTTCTTCTTCTTTTATCTTTTAATTCCTTTTTTGTTCCCTCCATGCCAGCCCCAAATGACTTGAGTCACATTTCATTGCTTTAACCTTTATGTCACTTTGCCTTTTCTATTGTTAAGGACATCATCCTTAAGAAATTGCTCTATCAAATTTTTATATAAAACTCAATACATTTTGTTACATATAATAATACCATATCAACATTTTAGTTAAAACTTGAAATATGATATTTATTGAGATGTTATCCGGTATAATCAAATGGATTTATGTTTCAAAAATACTAGTAGATAACCCGTGCGATGCACCAAATAATTAGCAAATGTTAAATATGTTCACTTTGTTCAATGCTACACTAGGGTTAAGAACCAATGAATATCAGGATACTCTAGCATCATTTATCACTTCTATCTTTCTTTTAGCATTTACTCGATCTATAATTTTCATGGAAATCTCAGCCTTGTTGTCATAATCTATATATATATATATATATACACACACACATTATTATTAATTATGTATATTTTCAGTTAAGTCCGTATATTACATTGCGAAGAGGTGTATGATAGTTGCATATCTAACTTCATAACATCTACACATTACTATATATTTTGCAATCTTAAGCACAATCTATATCAATAAGAAATTGTTTAAAAATCAAATTGAAATAACCATTTTTTTTTAAACTGAATTAACCATTTAGAGAGAGAGAGAGAGAGAGAGAGAACTTTGATATTAATGAATTGACAAAAAAAGGAGTTACTATAACATATTTCATAATTTAAATCAAAATTCAAATCTACAGAGATGTATGATAATAAAAAAAATATTATTATCAAATATTTTCACAAATTTCAACCAAAAATCTTACAAACCTCAAAGTTCATGAATATATTCTAACATAAAAATTTATTAGTAAAATTATAGTGTAAAGGAATTTTTTTTTTTTTTTGGTTGGTGATTTGATAGTTAAAAAGGAGGAGGGAGGATGTTTTAACATAAATCAAACAAAAAACTATTGTGGAAATTCATTTACCACAAACCAACCAAAGCAACCCTCATAAAAAAGTCAATATTCTTTAAGAATAGGTAAAAGAATTTCAAAGCACCCGCATCCTTAAAAAAGCCAATCTAATGTATACCTAGCAATTTAAAATTTTGAATGCCCACTGTAATTAATATGATTTTCATCTTAAAAAAAAAAGGGTAATTACAGTAAACTCACCTGTGGTTAGGGCCGTTTTCACTTTACCTACCTGTGGTTCAATCATTTACACTTTACCCATCTATGGTAACTTCTGTTAAGACTCTATTACCCACCTTTCCCTTTGCTGTTAGAAAAACAAATTTTTAAGAAAAAACAAACATAACAAAAATAAAAAAAGTTCTGATTTTTAATTGCTGAAGAACTTCTATGAGAATAAAGTGGAGGAATACAAATCAAATATAAATAAAAAAATCCAATAGCTTCCAGAATCAGCGCTAGACATGGTTCCCATGCTTTCTTAGCATTGTTAACTCCGCTTGTGACAAACAACCAAAGAACTCTATTCTAATCTAATTTACCATATAAAACTCTCTTTGAGAAGACAAAAACAGAGAGACCCATCTCCTTCTTTCTCTTTCGTTCTTGCTTAATTTCCCTTTGTTTGTTTGGTCCAACAAGATTAAAGGAAACTAATTCCCAACCTTTCAATCAAACCCCTTTATCATACCAAAACTTAATTCACAATCCAACACAAGAAAATCCTCTGGAAAATTCACCCAAATTAACCCACCATTAACAAACCCCCAAAACCAAACCCAACATAAAACCCAATCTCATTCTCAGATTGAAAGTAGCAAGAGAGAATCAAAGGGTTTCAAATGAGTTCCAGCAAAGGCAAGAGAAAGAACCATGGTCGTTAATGGTGGTGGTGAATGGAGCAATGACAAATGAATATTGCACCAGTGCAAGTTCTAGCTTTGGCCATGGGTTCCTTCACGTTGAGTTTGGCTCCAACTGTGACTTTGATTTGCCTCTCTCTCTCTGCTATCTTATTTTCTTTGCTGTGGGTGTATTGGGTCTGTGTTTGTGTTGCTAGGTGTGGTGGGTCTAGGTTTTGAAGAGGGGTTTGCTTTGGTTTTGGTTTGAGATTTGAGAAAGAACTAAGGTGAAGCCTTGTATGATTTTTGTGAATGACTGAAAGTGTCTGAAAGGATTTTTGTGAAATTAGAGTAGAGCACTTTCAAGCGTAGGGTTTTTGTAAATGTTTTTTAGGATTTGTGCGAATATGAAAATTTTATTTGGATTGATTGGCTCAAGACTGTTCATACCAAGAGGAAGTGAGTTCTTGAACCCAAGCTTAAAATTTTTTACAAATATGCTTTTAGATCTTCTTTCTCTTGTTTTTGGTATAATTTTTTTTTTTTTTTTTTTTGGAGGAAAGAGACCTAAAATGAGAGATAGAAAACCATTTTGAACCAAATGTGTTGGCCTGTACATTTGATCTTGTTTTGATACACACCTTGTTTCTCTACAAACCCCCCCCCCCCTCCTTTTTAGAGGAGAGAGACATAAAAGTGAAGATAAAATACATTTTTACCCTTGATTTCAACGGAGGTGGTTAACAGATGGGTAACGGATTGAAGTTCAGGTGGGCAAAGTGTAAAGTTTTAAACCACGAGTAGGCAAAATGAAAACGAGTCATACCACAAATGGGTTTACTGTAATTATCCCTTAAAAAAAATTATTTGTCAACCTTGCCTAATTTTGTAACTTTGTACCTGAAATATACAATTCAATGTGATTTCCAAGTAAAGATCCTCCTTGGAAAATCTAATAAAAATAAAGGAACAAAAAAATAAAATGAAAACAATTATAGATTTTTGTTTTTATTTTTTGTAGAGAAATAATGAATTAAGTTTTATTGCGTCTAAATTCTAAAAAGTGAACAAAAAGGCATCATAAACAAGCTCATGTTTTTGTGATCAAACTAAAGAAATAGAAAAACCCATATGAAAAAAAAATAATAAAAAAAGCACGTACCAAGATCAAGGTTTGGTGGTTGCAGATTTAGATTCTAATGGTTTTAAAACACCACCTTTGGAAGGTTTAGATTTTGACAGTAGTAGAACACTTTCAATTATCTACTCTCTATATACCAAATTATGTGTGACATTAAGTGAGAAATACCATAGAACATCACTGCACCTAAAGAAAAATTAGATAAATACAAATACTAATTCTTTAGAGGAATAAAGCAAAGGTCTACAAAGTCAAATAGGGAAAAAAATGATGGCCTGGTAGGATAGCTTGTGTAGGTTCTTAAGGGAAGGGAATGAGAAAACAAAGATGGCCTACGTTACTGCGTAGGTTCTTAAGGGAAGGGAGGAGTTCTAGTGTTTTTATATTTTAGTAGTAACATAGTAGTGTGTAGTTTTCTTTTCCGTAGTAGTGTGTCTTTTTATTTTTTTAAGTAGTAGCGTGTTCTTTTTTTCTTTTTCTTCCCTCAGAATCCGAGAGGGAAAACTTTTCCTACATAACAGACACATTCTCCATCACCACTCACTTCAATGGGTTTTTTTTTACTCGTTTTCTAAGAAAAGGAGAGAAAAAAACGTATAGCCTCACTTGAAAGTAGGCATAGGTTTTCTATTGGCTGCAAGGGTTTAGAGAGAAACCACCCTAGGTCAAACAAACTTCTTTTGGAAAACTTTTCTAGTACACACTTTAATGACTCCTATCTAACACCAACATTGTTGTCTCATATGAGAGATAAAAAAATTTAGCAGTGGCGGAGCTAAAAATTTAGTTTAGGGGGACAATATTAAAAGAAAAATTAATATAAAAAAATTAATTGATATTAATAGCAAACTAAATAAACAAATATATATTAATATAATTTAGACATTAATCTAAATACATAGAGTTTAAACAAGCAATATGATTTCTTAAAATAAATTATTGTAAAAGTGTTAAGAATATAACAATGTACTAGCAATTTTGCATCCTCACTACCTTGAATGCTTTAAAAATTTATGTTGAATTCAACATTTTTTTCTCTACTCTTTAAGTAGTTAAAATTTGGATTATTAAAAACACAGAGTTTGAGATTGAAAAAAAAAAAAAAAAAAAAAAACCTAAGTAATAAGAAAAAGGATGAAGGCTAAGGTTTTAGGGACAAAATGGGCTTTTGCCCTTTTTAGGCAAATTAATTAGCCTTATACCCCTTTTCTCAAACTAAATAGGGAAATGCCCCTCTTTTGAAACTTGAGTTTCTCAAAATCGATTTAAGTCCTATAGCGGCGTTTTTAAGGAGCCTATAGTGACGTTTTTAGGATCTATAGTGGCGTTTTGTAACTTGATTGATATGAAATTGAGTTATAAGTAAAAAAAATTAAAAAAATTGCCTATAACTCGATTTAATGGAAGTCGAGTTAAAAAACGTCACTATAGGTATTGAAAACGTCACTATAGGTCCTTAAAAACGCCGCTATAGGGCTCCAGATTTTTTTTTTTTTTTTTTATAACTCGATTTTGAGAAAATCGAGTTTTAAAAGAGGGGCATTTCCCTATTTAGTTTGGAAAGGGGGGCATTTTTCTATTTAATTTGCCCAAAAATGGCAAAAGCCCATTTTGTCCAAGGTTTTAGTGTTATATATGAATATAAGTAGGACATTTTTTTAATAAAAATTAATGATTATGTAAAACCCACCAAGATGAGACTTGGGAATTTCACAAGTTGATACTGGGAATCATATAACTGGTAGACAAGTCGTGGGTGTAAATGAATTTTTATTTTTTTAGTTTTAATTAGAAAAGGCTAGTGAAAATTGATTTTTCAACCATTATGAAATTTATTATGAGAAATATTTATATGGGTCTTGTTAAGCACCCGTTAATATCGAATAAATTACAATAAAATACTCATGTATTTTGGGGAGTTTTAAAAAGCTAGACATAACCGTTAAGCTTGTATTGGCTTCAATGGGAAGACCAAGTCATCTCGCAACTGGACCAAACTGTCCTTCAATTTTTTCTTGTACCCTCGTCTAATGGATTAGCTTTTTCTAGAGTCACTGATTAGACTTTTATTTTTTATTTTATTTTTATTTTTTGTTCTAACATCTTTTACTTTCCTTCAGTAATGCTAGAGAAGTAGAGGTTCCTTTTCTTTTTCTTTTCTTTTTTAAAGGGCAATGGGCTCACATTAATTTTAAAACAAAAATATTATGAAAACAGTTTGTTCATAACAAATTTTATAATATTTAAAGTGGTCAATTAGATATTCTAAATTCAATTATTCATGAAATTGAAAAGAAAAAAAAGAGGAATATATATATATATATATTTATATCCCAATCTTTTAACCATATAAATCATAGCATATTTATTCAAAATGAAAAAAAAAAAAATTAATATTCTTAACTCTTTAGATGAAAAATAGTTTTTCTTTTCAAAAAATGGTTTTCACTAAAAAGATTTACTAACATGTTTTTTTTAAGACAATGCTTATGTGACGGGGGGGGGGGGGGGGAGTATATATTAAAAAAATAGACATTATATATATATATATATGTGTGTGTGTATATATATTATAGAAATAAAGAGAAGAAATTTGAAAAGTTAGGGAGTTCACCCCTAGACAAAGGAAATATTCAATTCACATTCAAATTAGTATCATAAACTCAATTAGTATTTTTTTTTCTCTTTTTATTTTATTTTATTTTATTTTATTTTATTTTTTTATGAACATAGGCGTGCAAAACTTTTTGAGCACTTGCTAACATAGGCAAGGCCAAGAGGTTTGTTTGGGGGGGGGGGGGGGGGGGGGTGGGAGATTCCTACCCACACACCCTTAAAAAATAAGATTATTTTTTGGTAGTAATCTAAGGTCCAAATTTCTTTAAGATTAAGATTTAAACTTCGTCTTTTAATAATAAAGAGATTTGAGGTTTGATTCTTACTTATGTCAAAAACCGATTAGTATATTGACTTAATGATAAATATATAATTTAAAATTCAAATAATCAATGATCTTTGTTGTCTCAAACCGAATCATGCCAATGGATTGATGAGGGAATATTTTGAGTTTGTGATTTTCTTTTGTATTTTGTGAGATGTTGTATAGGGGAAAAATACAATTTTTTTATTTTTTTTATTTTTTTTTGGGGCTGAAAGGTAGATATCATTCAACAAAACAGAGAAAACTACAAGACATCATAATAGAAGATATAGAATCAACAATACACCTAACAACAACATATTATTAAAATTAGCAACATCAAAGCAATTGAAAATAAGAGCTACCTAGTAAGGTAGAATAAGAGCCACGGACCCTAGGAGCTTGAACATTTACAGGTAACTAAATTCAAAATAGAGGGAGGTAGTTCCCAAGGAGTAAGCAAAAAACCCAACCTAGAGCTGGACTTTTCCCACTTTGCTAACATATGAGCAACTCTGTTGTTTTGTCTTGGAATCGCTCAAAGGTGATCCAAGAAGATTCTCAGTCATCCACCCACCGTCCCACCCCCCACCGAATTAGCTTTTATCCTTTTGTATTTTATTTTCCTCCCTTTTCCTTATTCTGTCATTCAATAGTCATAAGTTCATAACAGATCTAGCCATTTGGGAGAACCTTCCCTTATGACGCCACCTTCCCCTCCCATCAATAAAAAATTATTTTAAAGTATCTAATCCAATGTGAATTATTATTGTTATTATTATTATTTTTATTTTATTTTTGTATTTAAGATAGAAATATTTCAGCTATAGTAGAACATGTTTTCTTTTTCTCTATTATGATAAAGTAGAGCATGTCACAAAATTTTAACCATGAAAGTCATAGCATTTTGTTTATTTTATTATGTATACTTATGAGATAATAATATTGAGACTACATTGTACTTTTATATATGAGATTACATTTTACTTTTATTTTATTATTATTTTTTAATATTTCAATAGTTACAAGAGGGGAAAGAACAATTTGAACTCTAAATATTTTGAAAAATCTAAGAGGTGACAATCAATTGAGTTGCAAGGATTTTGGCATACTTTTAAATGTTATAAAAATGACTTGTTTTTATCTATGTAATATACTTAGGGCCGTCCACAGGTCGGTCCAGGTCAGGTTTGTGCCCAACCCGAAACCGACCCGACCAGATCGGGTCTCTTAAATCTGAACCTGCCGCTAATGGTAGCGGTTCGGGTGGTCGGATGTCAGTAGTTCGCCAATCAGGTATCGATTGGTTTTGGACTGTGTAAATCGTCGAATTTTGCAGAAATCGTCACCGAATTTTGTAGAAATCATCGTCGGATTTCGCCGAAATCTCTAGTTTTTGCTTGATTTGACCAGATCTCAAAAAGATCTTGGTGGATCTCAACGAGATTAGGCCGAATCTTGAAGAGATCTCGACAGATCTCAACGAGATCAGGCCAGATCTCAAAGAGATCTGGCGAGATCTCAGTGTAAAACTGGCGGAGAACAGAGTAACCATTTTCCGAGGTGTTTCCGGTTGGGTCGGTTGAAACTCGGTTTTTCATGCTTAAACCCGTCGTCTGACCCGCCGGTCTCAGGTTTTATGGGCGGAGACCTGCTGCCAACTGTCGTCAGCATCAAGTCGGTCGGTTTTCTAGCCGGGTCGGCCAGGTTGGGCGGGTTGGTCGGGTTCTGGGTCTGCTTGGACACCCCTAAATATACTTATATTTATTATCATCTATTCTTCAGTTGTTCCAATATCATGAATATATTTGAATTTAGGAGATGTAATCTCAAGAATACTTAAAGATGAGCTTGTCAAAGCATAAAAAACAAATTTGAAGACAATTTATATATGACAAAGTGTCTTTTACTAGGTAACCAAAAGCAGGCTCAAACATATCACCACCTAAGGTTACTTTCTCAATTAAATTCAAATATTTAGTTACATTGATCAATAAAATACAAACACTATTTTTTTTTCTCCCAAAAACAATTAAATTCAATTCACCAAATATTTAAATTTAATAGAAAACTCAGTGGATGTCATAGCTGAAATGTTTCTGTTATAAATACCCAAAAAAAAAAATTCACATTGGATTAGACACTTTAAAAATGATTTTTTATTGATGAGACGGAAAGGTGGCACAATAAGGGAAGGTTCTCCCAGATAGCTAGATCTATTATGAACTTATGACTAATGAATGAGAGGATAAGGGAGGAAAATAAAATACAAAAGGATAAAAGCTAATTGGGTAGGGCATGAAAAATCTAAGTTAAAAGGGCATTATAGTCTTCGGGTAAAATAATTAAAGTTTTACCAACATAACTGACACACTTGTTATCAAAAAAAAAGAAAAAAAAAAAAAAAAAAAAAAAAAAGAAACTTTACTGACACACTCAAAACAATAGTCAAATCTTTTTCTAGTGGCTTTTGGTGGGGACAAAGGGGAGATCGCAAGAAAATACATTGGGTCAAGTGGGAAAAAATGTGTGAGCCAAAATCTGAAGGTGGTATGGGTTTCAAGGAGTTGTCTTTATTTAATGATGCTCTTTTGGCCAAACAGACATAGAGGTTGCTGCATAACACAAACTCTTTGTTCTACAAAGTGTTTAAGTCTAGGTTCTTTCCAAATTGTTCCATTTTGGAAGCTAAGGAGGGTTATGGAGGGTCATATGCTTGGAGGAGTATTTTGAATGGTAGGGAGGTCATAAGGCGAGGAGCGAAGTGGAGAGTGGGCAATGGAGAATCTATTAAGCTTTGGGGGGATAAATGGCTGCCTTCTTTGCAAAGCCCAAGCCTCCAATGCCCCCTCACGGCTGAGTTACAAAATGCCAAGGTGAGTTCTCTAATTAATCCCTTAACTCGCCAATGGAACACTCAGTTGCTGCCTAATATCTTTAGCCAGATGGAGTCAGACCAGATTACAAAAATCCCTCTAACCCGGACTGTCTCTGAGGATTCTGTATTCTGGCCGTATGTACAGTCCGGTCAATACACCACAAAGTCCGGTTATTACTTCCTCAAGACAGAAGCTCAGCTGGTGAACTTGCAGTCCCCTTCCCATGCCGAGCTGATGAAACCAATTTGGAAGAGAATATGGAGCTTATCAGTGCCGTGTAAGGTCAGAAATTTTCTGTGGAGGGCCTGTAAAAACGCTATTCCAACTTTGAATAATCTGAAACGCCGCTGCGTGGTGGAAGATTCAAAGTGTTCTCTCTGTGACCAACATGAGGAGGACGTTCTCCATGCCTTGTGGTCTTGCCCGGCCCTTGCACAAGTGTGGAACGAAGACCCTCAATGGAGTTTTAGAAGCCAAAACATCTTCCCAGATTTTAGCCATCTGATCAGCCATGTTTTTAAGTTGGGATGTAGTGCCGAGCTGTTTGCTATGCAAACCTGGACTATTTGGTTCCGGAGAAACAAAGTCAGATCAGCTCCACCAGGTTTCCCCTTAAATATGATTGCACAGAGAGCTTATGAGGCGTTAGTTGAATACCGAACTGAACAACCACGACAGTCCTTGGCAGCGCAGACAGTCAGACAGCGGGCAAGATGGATTCCTCCCCCTCCAAACTGGTATAAGGCTAACTTTGATGCAGCAATCTTTGAAGATGTTGGCAGGGCTGGTTTTGGAGTGATAATTCGTGATAGTCAAGGTCTTGTAATGGCTACTCTAACTCAGAATGCTCAGTTGGCTAGCTCGGTGGTGGAGATGGAGGCTTTGGCAGTCACACGGGCAGTGGAACTTGCTGCAGAACTTGGTCTTGATAGAGTTATTTTTGAAGGTGATTCCAGCATTGTCATTAGAGACTTAACAGATCAAGTGCCAAGTGTTGCTCCTTTCGGCTTTCTCATAAAAAAGGCACTTGACTTGGCTGATCAGCTTTCTAGTGTAAAATTCCAGCATATTGGTAGGGAAGGAAATTGCGTAGCTCATAACCTTGCTAGGCATGCACGACATGTCACAGGTTTTTCTATTTTGATGGAGGATGTTCCATTGTTTTGTTTTGAAATGTATCAGGCAGATTTGCCTCCAACTTAATAAAATTACAGTGTTGTTTCTCAAAAAAAAAAAAAAAAATTAAAATTAAAATTATTTTACTATTTAGTTTATTTTTATTACTATTTATAGGTTCTATTGTACTTTTTGTTACTATTTATGGACATCACTGTACTATTTCAACTAACTTTTACATTTATCTACAGTATTTTCAGCAAAATAAACGGTATCCATATACACCCCTACTCTCAAAGACTAAAGATTATTTTATTCTATAAAATGCATCCTTAACAATATCAGGCCGGCTTTCGTTAACAAAAGCCATATTATATATATATATATATATATTATTTATACTTTATAGTATTGTTTTGATAATTCTGAAATTTGTTGTGAAAAAAATGGTGTAAATACTTTTAGTCTTAAGTGGGGCATTGAACTTTGTTTTCATTGTAAAAAGATGAAAATGTGCTTTGTACTTATTTGGACCGTCAGACATTAGATTGCTTTTTTTTTAGAAGTAGAGAAGTCTTCATATTTATACTAGGGGCAAAGTTGAGATAGAAAAATTTTGTTAGGGGACAAAATGCTTTGTAAGTATATTATCTTCACTTGGGGTTGACTTTGACCAATGAAGGGGCTTGTATTTTTTAATTGAGTGACAATGGCTTAGGGGCTGTTTGGCACATTCTTTTAAATAACAGCTTTCAGTTTTTAAACAATAACACTTCTGACATGTATTTCTATAACACTCAAACTCGTATTTTCATAACACTGAAAACTAAACAACAATACATAGAGCTTGTTTGGATGAAGGTGTTTTTAGATCATATCACTCAGTTTTCATAATTGAGTTCTCAAAACACGTGGGACCCACAAAAAAATTCTTATTTCGCTTGGTTTTCAACCCTTGTTTCCATCACTCAAAACTCAAAAATTTGAGATAGAGTGATGGAAATAGGAAACAATAAATGGGTGTTTTCAGTTTTTGAGAATTGAGTTTTAGTGGCATTTTTGTAAAATTAAGCAAAGAATGGGACCCACCCGTGTGAGTAACGTCTCTCTCCAACCCGTTCTTCTCTTTGTCTCTTCTCCTTCTTCATTTTTTTTTTTTTTTCCTTTTACCCATAGCTCTCTCTTCTCACTGACCCTTCATTGCTCCTCCACAAGCCGCCACCACCACACCAATCGTCACCATCACAAGCAACCACCGCGAACCACCGTGAGATCAGTTCAAGCTCAGCCCAGATCGGTTCATCTCTGTGTCTAATTTCGTGATTTGGGTCTCCGATCTAAGGATTCGAAGTTTGGGTTTGCTATGTTTGTGGTTTGGGTTTGCTATGCATTCTTTTGGATTTTTCATGTGGCATCAAAGAGAGAGCAAGACCAGACCTTTATGTTGGAGAGGAAAACAGGGGATTCGATCAAATCTTGGCCTCCAACGATCTAAACTGAAGCACCATGATCTCGGTTCACTGATTTATGCGGCGTGGGTTTCATTGATTTGTGCTCACTGCCCCTGAGCACAATCTCGATTTAGCTTAGGGCGAGGCGTACAATTTCAATGCTAGAAAGAGGTGTGTTAAGTCAGTCTTGTGGGTAGGAAATTGAAATTGAAAAATGAAGGAAGATCGGAAACCAGAAAATGACATGTTCTGTTGTGCTTTTATGTTGATGTGGGAGGTGAGGGAAGAAAAGAAAAGAAGTGGTTTTCTGATGGGATGAAATGAAGGAGAGGAAAAAAAGAAAAGAAGAAAAGAACCTAGATGCGTGGGTAGGAAATTGTTTCACCACTGTGTAGTGTCAGTGGGTGGGTCCACAACTTTAGCAAAAAGTTGAGTTATGTGATTGGATTTTTAAACCAAACAAGAGTTTTGGAATTTTTCAGTGAAAGTGGGATTTGAGAACTCAGTGATGAGTTTTGAGTTTTATTTATGAGTATTGGAAACTGAGTTAAGAAAACTGAGTGATGAGCTAAAAAGATGAGTTAAAAAGTTGTGGGTGGGTCCACAACTTTAGCAAAAAGTTGAGTTAAAAAAATGAGTTATGTGATTGGATTTTTAAACCAAACAAGAGTTTTGGGATTTTTCTATGAAAGTGGGATTTGAGAGCTGAGTGATGAGTTTTGAGTTTTAGTTATGAGTATTGGAAACTGAGTTAAGAAAACTGAGTGATGGGGAAACCAAACGAGCCCTTAAACACTGCTACCAGACAGCTCTTATAGTTTTGGTGTTTTCATAATACTAGTTAGGACAGCACGTGCAAAGCATGTGCTTGTTGTGGAAAAAGAGTAGTGATTAACGTCAATTTTATATTTTGTTTGTATCACAAAATAAATATATAAATTATTTGATTTTTAAAATACATAGAGATTTACATTAATCAAAAGAGACATTAATTCTAAGAATTTTGATAATTAAATCGTAAAGATTTAATATCATTTGTATAAGAATTTTGATCAACCACAAAGTTAGGGTCGCTATTTAACATATAAATATCTATTTTACGATAATAGTTTTTTAGTACCTACTTGCTAAAGGCAATGTATCTACTCACTAAAAACTTCTAAGAATGATAACAAATATCATAATTTTTCAATAATAAATAACTGAGTTTTGCTAAGAAAATTAAAAATAAAAAAGATAATAAAAGGCATGTGTCATTAAATTTTTCATTAGATAAATTATAAGTTTTGAAAATTTAAACCTAGAAAATCAATGTTCTTTAGATAATAAATAAAATACCTTATATCATCATTCTAACTTTCCAAGAATTTCTACTGTCTAAAACTCAAAATACATGAAGAAAATTTTTGGGATGTTAAAATCTAGCAGTAGTAATTTAGACATTACACAATAAAATATTTTAAGAATCATAAGTTTTCATTAGGGTTTAACTGAGAGAATAACAATATGACATATTTTCTCTTTTTCAAAATATTAAGGGAAAGATTGCTTGATTTTAAAGTTTAAGGTGGAATTGTAAACTACCCCAAACATAAAGGATGAAAATTATTTTTTTTTTCCTAAGTTTTTGTTTTTGTTTTTGTTTTTATGTGTAAAATTATTTATTTATACTTAAAATGGTGTGCAATGAAAAAAAAAATAGAAAAAGTCAACACAAGAAAATTGTATATGAAATAGTAAATTTTGGCTCAACAAAAGTTGATTAAACCAAAAAAAAATTTCTAAAAACACAATAGAATGACACAACATTTTCATAATACTTTTATAATTTTGTTATATTTTATTTTGACTTGTAAAGAATTTAACATCTTAGTAGTTTCGAAAATATTGTGACGACAATAAGATGTCTTAACATTTTCACACGAAAAATGCTATGTTAATGAAATTTCACAACAAATCATAAGTAGTAGGTTGCTACAAGTTGTTATTGGTGGGAAAAAATATAGTTTCATTGGAAAGTTTAAATTAGAACCAATAACAATTTACCACCTATGATTTGTTATGAAAGTGTTGTGAAAATTATTATAGCTGTAGCACTTCTTTTTTCACAATACTTTTATTTTTAGTTGTGGTTGGTTCTAGTATGATATTTTATTATTTTATTTTGACCTATAATGAATAACACCTCAACAATTGATAAAATATTTTGCCAATTTGTTGTGTTAATATTTTATTATAATGTAAAATAGTGCGAATTGAACAAACCAAAAATAATATAGCAAATCTACTACAGCTTTACACATTCACAAAAAAATAGCAGCCAGCAAAACAGTGAAAATTGAACAAAACAAAACTACTATAGTGAAGTTACTATAACTTTTCTCATTCACTCTTTTAATATACAAAAATGTACATTATAATTACAGTGTAAATTTATATTGTAAACACATAAAAATTGGCAAATGTTGTACACATTTGCAAAATATGTACAATATTTATTTTATTTTTTTTGCAAATGTATTAATATTTGCCATTTTTTGTGTGTATACAATTTAAGTTTACATTACAAGTACAAAGTAGGAGCGGCACCACCTTATGGCCAGGTGGTTTTAAAATTTTATATTTATCTTCCTTTAAAAAAAATTTTGGGAACACCCTGAATTTTTTTTATGCCAATAAAATTAAATTTTGGTCCATAATTTGAGTAACTTAACAATATATTAGGGTCTTTCAAGCAAAAAGAAGAACATGCTTTTATATTCTTTTAAGCCTATACTACAACTTTACTTTTAGTTTTTGCTTTACTTGATACACTGTCATTGTATAACTACTTTTCCTCAAAAACATTATAATATATATTATATAACTAATTGGTTAAAGTCACGCAATTTTAGCTTTTTTCATTGTACAACTACTTTTCTTTTTTCTTTTTCTGATTATTTTGATTAAAAAAATAGTAGTTTTAGTTAATTAAGTGAATAAACTTAAAAAGTTACTTAATTTTTATATAACATCAATTAATTCATTATATATATATATATATACAAAATAAACTTTTTATTTCTATGATTATAATTAAACATGTGATTGTTCATTCTAAGGAAATTTGATTAAATTTACACAAAAAGTGTCAGTAAATATTTTGTTTCTACATTTTGCTATCATAATATTAGTAATAAACTTATTATATTTTTATTTATATAATTTTAAATTTTATTTATTATATTATTTATGACGTCACCAGTTCGACCATCGGTTGGATCTCGATCCGACCAAAAAACCAGTAACAGGTCCCTTTTTCAGTTCTTTCATTGTACTGGTTTATAAAACTATGGAAAAAACCCAACCAAAAAAAAAAAATTGAACAAGAATCTGGAAAAAAAAAGAAAAGAAAAAGAAATTATAATAAAACCACAACAAGGCCCAAACCAAATGCCAATAGAAAAGCCCAGTACAAAATCAATCTCATCTCAGACTAACACTATCACTACTCCAACACTAACACGGTTACGCTTTTAATTCAAAAAATATTAAAAAAAAAATCCTCACTACCTCAGTGCCTTGTGGATTCACAAGTTATTAAACAATTTAAACTAAAACTAAATTAAACATAAAGGCTAAAAGTAAATAAGAAACTCACTTACTCTTCCCAGCCATCGCCGTCCATCCGTGTTCTGCAACATTAACAACAACCACAGCTGAACTCTACAAACTTTATGTTGTAAAACTTTATGTAATTGCGTGTTTTTTGGTTGTTGTTGTTGTTGTTGTTGTTGTCAATATATAAAATTTTCTTTTTATTAGATTGTATAATTTATACTTCTTGAGGACCACTTTGGAAAAAATTCCTAGAGCCACCACTGGTACTAAGTAAACATATAAAGATCTTAAAAATAAAATAAAAACAAAAAACAAAAACAACCTCAAACCAAATCGGTGAACTTGAAAATGAAAAAAAAAAAATATATATATATATATATATAGGAATTCTTACTAAACCAAAAACATTGTTCATGAGCCTATTGCCTCTTTTTATATATAGATTTTGCAAATGTATATAATATTTGCTACTTTTTGTGTGTATAAATGTAAACTTACATTACAAGTACAAAGTAAACCTATAAAAATATTAAAGAAACAAAAAACAAAAAAAGCTCAAACCAAATTATTGAATTTTTTTTTCTTTAAAAATACTCGATAAACCAAAAACACTGTCCAAAATACTGTTCACGAGCCTATTGGCTCTTTATATATATACTAGTTAGGGTTGCACATGCAAGGCACGTGTTGGCCCTTTAGTGAGAGAATTAATATAGATTTTTTTTGTTGAAAAAGCATGAAGTCATGTACTTAAATTTAAAATAGCTATTTGAATATCTATGTACTATGACAATTTCTTAGAACTTATTTACTAAATGTAATACCTACTCACCAAAAAATGCTACAAAGAATGATAATGAATGTCATCATCTTTCTATAATATTTAAATTTTCACAATGAATAATATTATATGCTACAATTTTTTTGAAGATCTTTATTAAATTAAATATTTGCAATCATCTACAATGAAGATTTTGTTATTCATATTTCATTCTTTATTATCTTATTTTATGAGTCTAATTACGGTGTTTAGCTTACTTATTTATAATGAATACCCTTTTAAGTAGAAAAATAAATTAAAATAAGAACAAAATAAAAAAAGACATATGTCATCAAAGTTTTTATTAGATAAAATTATAAGTGTAGAAGATTTAAACCTAATAAATTAGTGTTCTCTAGTTAACAAATAGATTATCATATATCATCATTCTAACTTTCCAAATATGACTACCAGTCTACCACATAAAATTCAAAATACACAAATAAATTTTTTGGGACATTAAAATTTAGTAGGAGTATATTAGACATTGCACAATGGAATATTTTAGGAATTATAAGTGTTAGGGTTTAACTAAGAGAGAAACAATAGGGGTATATGCTCATTTACAAAATATAAATGATGAAATTATTCAACTTTACTTTAGAGGGGAATGCAACTACCCTGAACATAAAGGAGGAAAGTGTTACTTCATCAATTTTTGTGTGTGTGTAAGGCAATGTGTGTGTGTGTGTGTGTGTGTGTGTGTGTGTGTGTGTGTATTTTTTTTTTTTTTTTTTAAATTGAAACAATGTGTAAAAAAAAATCAACTTAAAAAAATTATGCATTAAACAATGAATTTTAGTTCAACAAATTGAATAAACCAAAAAAGAAGTCTAGAAACACAACAACAAGTCACGATATTTTTATAATACCTTTATTTTTAGCTATGGTGGGTCCTAGTCTGATATTTTATTATTTTATTTTAGAGTAATGTTACGTCTACAATATTTTCAAAATAAATTTTAAGTGGTAAATTGCTACTGGTTTTAAATTGGGCTAACCATTTTTAACAGTGTATTTAAAAATAAAATAAAAAGCCAATTGAAGAATATTGTGTCTAAAACAATGAGTTTTAGCTTACTAAATTTGACTAAACAAAAAAAGAAGCCTAGAAATACAACAAAATGTCACAACATTTTTGTAATATTTTTTATTTCCAACTATGGTAGGTCCTAGTTTGATATTTTATTATTTAATTTTTACATCCACACCATTTTCACCACGAATCTCAGGTAAAAAATTATTATTGGCTTTAAAATTATGCATTAAAAAAAATTTAAAAAGACAATACAAGAAAATTGTGCGTGAAACATACAGTGAATTTAGGCTCACCCAATTTAACTATATATACTAAAAAAGAAGTCTAATAATATAACAAAATATTAAAACATTTTCACAATACTTTTATTTTTAGTATCCAAATAGATATATTTTTATTTAATTTGAGAAAAATGCTACATCCATAACATTTTTAGAACCAATTCACTACAAGAAAAGAGTCTACTAGCGAGGGCCATATTCCCTCGCAAAAATTCAAATATCGTCGCAAAAGGTTATTAGCGAGGGCATTTGGCCCTCGAAGGCCGTCGTATTTGCACTTGTCACTAAAAGAGATTTTGCAACCATACCTTTGCAAATAAATAATTTACGAGGGCAATTTACCGTCGCTACTGAACAAATTCGCCCTCACAAATATATTACCAAACGACGAGAAAAGTCGACGACTTATTTTTAGCGAGAGAAAACAGTAGTCGTTAACAACTATTTGTGAAGACCTTTATACCCTCGCAATTAATTATTTGCCAATTGCAAATTGACAACATACTTTTTAGTGACAAATAATGGCATCGCTAAAATTTATTTATGATGACTTTTAACCCCTCGCAACTTATTTTAACGAGGGAAAGCAGCCGTCGTTAATAACTATTTGTGAGAACATTTATACCCTCGCAATAATGGCATTGCTAAAATTTATTTGTGAGAACATTTAACCCCTCGCAACTTATTTTTAGCGAGAAGAAGCAGTCGTTGTTAATAATTATTTGTGAGGACATTTATACTCTCACAATTAATTATTTGCGAATTCTAAATTGATAACATACCTTTTAGAGACAAATAGTGCCATCGCTAAAATTTATTTATAAGGACTTTTGACCCCTCACAATTAGTTAGAAATAATAGTGACGACATTAAGCTGTCACTTAAAACGTTTTTGCAAGGGATTAAATGGCATCGCTATTCTATAAATTGCGAGGAACTTTGTCGTCACTATAAAGTTATTTATGACCAAATTTTTATGTCAGTGATAATATTTTATATAATATTTTAAATATTTTATTATTTATTTATTTTTAATTTATTTTATATCATTTTTGTTTAACTATCCTGTTACAATAGTACAATGATTACTAAAAATTGATCCATTGAAACATAAAAATTCTTATAAGTTCAAACTTTAAAATATAGAATATACAAAGAAATCCTGAAATTAAACCATGACGTAAAAATATTGTTTTAAACAACTAGAATTATGAAAAGAGCTATATTAGTTTTCCTCTAGGTCACCCTCCAAGTTGCTTTCGACCTCCATGTTATTGTTTGAGTTGTCATCTTCATCTCTGCTAGTACCGTCCTTAAAAAAAAAAAAAAAAAAAAAAAAAAAAAAGCATTAAACATGAGTTAAAATGAAACAATTAAAGTGAATTTGTATTTATATCAATGCTTCAATAAATAAGTACACATATTACTATATCACATATAATCATATAATATATCATAAACAACAGTAATAACTTTTTTTTTTTAATTTAACAATAATAATAACTTAATTTGATTACTTAAACCACTATCAAAATTAAATATAAATTAAAATAATATAACAATTGTGAAAAATGTAAACCACAAATAATGGTTAGATAGAGTGCAAGAGAGGAGAAATTATACAGTCCTCATGGTAGACCTTGTCATTTATCCACCATTCCAGTAAAAGACAAAATTACTGAGTCAGTATTTAGTTTTTATTTAAAACTCTACAATTTTAAACAAGTGGGAGTCTTTTACTGAAATGGTAGATCACATCACTTGTCCACCAAAAGGACCTTATAATTTCTCGCAAAAGAGATAGAGAGAATTTATGACATGTATTTCATTTATACTCACCCCTCATTCTCCATCCATCTATTTATCCACCATCTTTTTCTAAAAGGGTGTAAGAATGAAGGAATAACCATTCTTGTAACGATCTTCTTTCTTTGTGTACTTCTTAAAAATATTATTTTTAATGTGAAACATCCAATCAGAATAGTGGTGTTTCACATATTCCACAAATACCTTCTTAGAGCATACATTAATTAGACCCTTATATGTTTTGGAACTTTTAGTGGAATTTAATTTCAATATGGTTTACCTTAATACTAGATATTGCAGTCCATAACACACCATCCCAATTCCTTATCACAATAAATGAGTGGTTAACCTGCAAAATAAGAGTATAATATTTATAAAAATGTTATCAATACACTTACAAACTTGAGTACTATAATCTTTATTTTTTTAAGATCAACCAGTCTAACATGTTTCTTTCTTTAGAAATGAAGATGCATAGACTAAAAATAAAGACAATAAGTAACACCATTAATAAATGGAAAATTCCTTAAAAAATATGTTTAAGGCATTCCTGACAAACCAAACATGTGTGCATTGTAAAGGAATGCCTAACATTTCACCAAGGGAAAGAAAATGTAAAAGAAAATTTCAAGCCACGCTTAAAGACTGCCACAAAATAGGCAGCCTTCTATTATCCTTGCAACAACTACGCAGTACTAAATAAAACCATCAATCCCTTGCAGCTCTAGATGTGTATCAATATATATATTGCTAAGTAAAAATGATTTTATTTAAAGAAGACTACCTCATGCAAATATGGACCACATATCATGTTTTCTTGAGCTTTAATGATCTGCATCCATGTCAGATGCGACGTATGATTAGAATTTTCAAGATATAAAATCATTTGTACATGCACAAGTTTTATGAAAATGATAGTACTCTTTAATCTAAGATGCATTGAATCATTTACCTATTACTCTATTAGGTTAGCTGCCTCACTTGTTTGCAATAACTGCTATTTTATCTATGGTTTTTCTTTAATAATTATTCACTAATTATGCAATACCTCCCTCCCCCAAAAACTTCTCTTAAGTGCAATTTATCCTAAGAATGGATCATTCAAACTAGTGCTTGTATTGGACAAATGAACTTCCACTTATTTTTTAGTTTCTTTTCATCTAATATTCAGAAATTTGACCAAATTCTCACAAAAAGTTCAATCTCAGTCACTATACACATCTTTATTAAATTAATATAGACCAACCCAAGCCACAATTAGATGATTTTTTTTTTTAATTTATTTGCAAAAATATAGTGTTAAACCCAAAAAAAAAAAGTTAGCATATAGATATAGCTCTGTCATATTCATGTTCAGCACCATCCTAAAGCCACTAACTAATTAGCGTCCACAAATCTCTTAATTTATTTATTTTTGACTCTCTGGGTAATTTTTACAAGCACTTGGCATGCATACTCTGCCTCTATGGAAACAATAAAAAGGACATTAGCAAAAGACAAGGGCAAGTCCAAGTTGATTGCTAAGATGAAACATAGAACCAAAAGTAGTATGGTATTATAGTAAAGAGTAACAAAGAAAGAGGGGTTGATAAGGGCTTGTCCATAGGTCTAATAAGAAAAGGAAAATGAGCATAATAAAAAAAAACTTACAAAATTCACAACATACTATATCAAACAACAATGGCATTCATTTATTAACAAAAAAAATAAAATAAAAAACTTTAGAAAGATCAAAAGGTGAACGTTGCCCGTTGGGCCATAAATTAAGGTGCTAAAGTCAATGACACAGGAGATAATGTAGCTAGAGGTGCTTATGGTAATTGTAGGAATGCTAGATGGACTTGGAACACAGGCAGCTCATTGTCAATCTTGGGGATCATGAAAGATGTACTAATGTGTTTTACACGGTGGATGGTTGTCAATAACCAGGTTTGTAGTAGCTATGAAGAGGATCGCAGTGGATGAGGTTGCTGGGGTGGAGGCAACCTTGTCCATTAAATAACTACTTATATTAATGTCCTAAAACTCTTATCATTTGGTAGCATTTTAGCACCCTCAGAACAACAGTGATATGTGATTTTCAAGATTCACTGCAGTTCCTAATTTGCACAGAAGATTGTATGGGTGCCAATCATTGCATCTAATATGACCCAAAGTACCAAATATGTGCCCAATTTTACTAATTCTGACTCAAACAACATTTCCAAATAGTTTGCACTATCTTATCTGTTTGATAAATTTCCCAACTGACACTACCTTACATTGTTACATTGTTTCATACTTATATCAAATATCTTACATTTGGAACTAGAAATTTGAGGGACAACAAAGCTAACACAATCCAAAGATAAAATGGTTTCAATTATACATTACTTGAGCAGAATGGGAGTGACAATCTGGGCCTTTCCCATAGGCAGCAAAAAATTCTTGAAAAACCCAGCTTTAACATCAAGTAGCTGCCCCATCTTTCCCAGGTATTCCACGTCCTCCAAAATTACCTGACCACAAAATTAACAACAACAACCACCCCATTATAATGCTAGCACAAAGTCGAGCATAGAAAGGTTGAATATAAGAGAATGGCAACAAAAAGTGAAACCCATTTCGTTTTTTGATGATTATGTTAATCTATATATCTACCTTTCGGGTCTTCTTGGCTTTCTTCTGAGCCAAAATGACTAAGGCTGTTCTTCTGTCCGATAGTTTAAAAGCTTCGTTTGAGTTTCCACCGAAGCTCTTGAGCCACGAAGAAGAACTCCATGACAGAGTCGAAGCTGTAGATGCCATTGCCACACCAAAAGTTCACACTCACTGACTGTCTCTCTTTTTGTGTCTCTGATTTTGGTCTATTTAATGATCTTATCTCTTTATGGGTATGAGAGATGATCTAATGAAAAAGATCAGATCGGTGGCAGTTGGTGGTGGCTGAGGTGAGAGAGAGTAGATCTATGGCGGCGGCAGCTACAGCTAGGGCGATGGCGATGGTGGTGGCGGCGGCTAGGGGCGGTGGAGATGTGATAGAGAGAGCTCCGCATGGTGAAAATGAAAATGGGTTAGAGGGAAAAAAAAAAAAAAAGGAGTTGGATGGGAAATGAAAAATAGGTTTTCAACTTATAAGAGCTTGAGAAGTGGGAGCCGAACGAAAAGAAAGAAAAATAAAATAAAATAAAAGAAAAACGATTTGGGGGAAAAAAAGGTGGGAAATGAAGAATAGAAGGAAATTTTGTGCGGCAATGAAAAGTTTGGGGGGAAGCATATAGCGATGATTTATGGAACATGTCTATGCAATACATAGTTTAATTAATAAAATAAAAATGAAATAAATTAGATATAATTCACACATTTGAATAGTTGGCCAAAAATAGATAATAAAAAATATTAATTATCTTAAGTCACATGTTAAAAGAAAAATATGTAATCACCACAGCGAGGTAAGAATAATATGTAATCCTCACAAAGAGCTAAATCATATACAATAAATTAAAATTTTTAAATTTAAGGGCTCTTGGCATTTGATTTGGAGAGAACTCGTTTCATAATAGGTCTATTATTAGACCTCACTGGCTAATGAAATCATGGAGGTCTCTTTTTGTGTAATCGCTTAGTTCAATCCTCATTAATCAACGAATCACATCATTCACTACAGAATGATGACATCTTGATGGTGTCTAGGAGTCTCTCCAAAATGTGACTACAACTTGTTGGGATTTTCATTCCATCTTAAAGTCACTCTTGGCTGTCACATGTTTTTCAAAACGGTTTTCAAACTAAAACCTTTTTTTTCCTTTAAAATCAAAACCATGAATATCTTTACACATGTATCATTCTTGGTGCAACATGTATCATTATTTGGATGTTCCATGAGTATTTTGCTCATTCTGTAGTTTCGATAGCATTTTGGTCAATTGAAGGTTCTGATTTTCAAATTGTTCATTTTAAAGGTAAGTTGCAAGTAGGTGTCTATTTGGATCACACATAGGAGTGACAGGGGGTTACCTTAACATACTTTCTTTTAAGTTATGTTTTAAACCTTGTTTTTCACCAAAAGTCTTGATTTTCAAAAATTCTCTTTTAAAGGCAAGATAATAGTAGACATACCCTTGGATCACACATGGGAGTGACATGGAACTTTGGCCCAAAGTACCTCCTTTAAATCATGTATTTAATCCATTCTTTTACCAATCTCTTTTTAAATCCAAGATATGAGTAATTGTCCCCTTGGATCACAAATGGTTGTGATAGGGAGAGTTAACCCAAACTATTTCCTTTAAAAAAAGACATGTCAATTAAGGAAATGACATAGAATATGATTTCAAATAGAATATAATTGAGGGAAAAAAATACATATGGTCAACTTTGACTAAGCTTTTTTTTTTTTAACAAGAACACACACACAAAAGGGAGATAGAAAGGGGTTCTAACACAAAAGTGTTGAGATTTTGTAAGCATGAAAAATATATGAAGATAATGCAATCTAATGGTACATTTATCAAAATTCACTACGAATTAAGAAAAATAGGGTTGGATACGAGTTACACCTGACGTAACTCTACAAAATGTTACACCACCTAATAACTTATTATTGAATTTATATTTTGAAAATCCAACCGTTGGATTACATGGTCTATATGGTCTTAACAAGCATACCAATTTTCATGCCAATCGGATATAATTTACCATTTGATCTATAAACTCATATTTTATGCATTATTTTAAACCACTAAAACATGAATCTAGACAATTGATCGATGACATAGCAATTAATATTTTATCACATTGAAATTTTGTAAGCATGAAAAATATATGAAGATAATGTAATCTGACGGTAGATTTGTCTAAATTCACATCGAATTAAGAAATATAGGGTTGGGTACGAGTTACACCTGACGTAATTCTAAAAAATGTTACACCACCCAATAACTTATAATCGAATTTATATTTTAAAAATCCAACCGTTGGATTACATTTTTTATATGGTCTTAACATGCATGCCAATTTTCATACCAATCGGATATAATTTACCATTCGATCTATAAACTCATATTTTATGCGTTATTTTAAACCACTAAAACTTGAATCCAGACAATTGATCGATGACATAGCTATTAATTTTTGATTACCTTAAAATTTTGTAAGCATGAAAAATATATGAAGATAATGTAATCTAACGGTACATTTGTCTAAATTCACATTGAATTAGGAAATATAGGGTTAGGTACGAGTTACACCTGATGTAACTCTAAAAAATGTTACATAACCCAATAACTTATTATTGAATTCATATTTTGAAAATCCAACCATTGAATTACATGTTCTATATGGTATTAACATGCATGACAATTTTCATGCCAATCAGATATAATTTACCATTTGATCTATAAACTCATATTTTGTGCATTATTTTAAACCATTAAAACTTGAATCTAGACAATTGATCGATGACATGGCTATTAATTTTTTATCACCTTGAAATTTTGTAAGCATGAAAAATATATGAAGATAATGTAATCTAACGGTATATTTTTCTAAATTCATATCGAATTAAGAAATATAGAGTTGGGTACGAGTTACACCTAATGTAACTCTAAAAAATGTTACAGCACCCAATAACTTATTATTGGATTCATATTTTGAAAATCCAACCGTTGGATTACATTTTCTTTATGGTCTTAACATGCATGCCAATTTTCATGCCAATCAGATATAATTTACTATTTGATCTATAAACTCATATTTTATGCGTTATTTTAAACCACTAAAACTTGAATCTAGACAATTGATCGATGACATGACTATTAATTTTTGATCACCTTGAAATTTTTTAAGCATGAAAAATATATGAGGATAATGTAATCTAATGGTAGATTTGTCTAAATTCACATTGAATTAGGAAATATAAGGTTGGGTACAAGTTACACTTGACGTAATTCTAAAAAACGTTACACCACCCAATAATTTATTACTGAATTCATATTTTGCAAATCCAACCGCTTGATTACATTTTCTATATGGTCTTAACATGCATGCCAATTTTCATGCCAATCGGATGTAATTTGCCATTTGATCTATAAACTCATATTTTATGCATTATTTTAAACCACTAAAACTTGAATCTAGACAATTGATCAATGATATGACTATTAATTTTTGATCACCTTGAAATTTTGTAAGCATGAAAAATATATAAAGATAATGTAATTTAACGGTAGATTTGTCTAAATTCACATCGAATTAAGAAATATAAGGTTGGGTACAAGTTACACCTAACGTAACTCTAAAAAATGTTATACCACCCAATAACTTATTATTGAATTCATATTTTGAAAATCTAACCGTTAGATTACATGTTCTATATGGTCTTAACATGCATGCCAATTAGATATAATTTACCAATTGATCTACAAACTCATATTTTATGCATTATTTTAAGCCACTAAAACTTGAATCTAGACAATTGATCAATGACATGGCTATTAATTTTTTATCACCGTAAAATTTTGTAAGCATGACAAATATATGAAGATAATGTAATCTAGCGGTAGATTTGCCAAATATAATCATACAAAGTAAACTGGTGCATACACTAGTGTAGGTGGAACATTCACTACGTGTAGTGTAGTCCCAAATAAAACACCATAGAGAGCCATTAAGACCAAAAGAAAGGCAACTCCATGCCCAACACCACTATATAATTTTTTTTCAAAAAAAGAAAAAGAAAACACCACTATATAATTTCTTATAAAACTTTTTTTATTATTATTATCAAATTTCTTAAAATTTATTAAACCTTAGCGCCACATGTCCATCATTTCTCCTATTTTTGGTTTTGAGGTCTTCAAATTGTTTATTCCTTTTCTATTTAAGAGTTGTAGTCTGGTAGTAGTGGAGATGCTCTTAGTAAATTTTTTTTTTTTTTTTCAATATCTAATTTATGGTATATATTTTATTTTTAATGGGTTTTGTATATGGTTATAGGATATTTGAACGAGCTTTCTGATATTTCCTAAAATATTTCCTACATTGATTTTTATTTTTATTTTATTTTTCTCTTTGCCGCTACTTCTTCACATAATTTTTCCACTCTTTGCCGCTACTTTCTGCTAAAATTTCCCGCACAAATCATGCTATATATTTCTTGTTTTTTACTATGCCTCCAGTTCATCACAGAGAGGCTAGAGAACGAAACCAAAGACAAGGTGCCAGGTACTGATTTATCCCCTCCAGTTTTATTCTTTGTGCCTTTAATCTCTCTCTCTCTCTCTCTCTCTCTCTCTCTCTATTCCTAATTTCATATTTCTATTTTCTATTAGCAGATTTGCGCCATCTTTTACAGCTTTTGATGATCTATCAGTCAAAGGCACACATCTAAAACAATATTTTACTATCTATATAAATAAAACCTACTTTAATTTTGAATAAACTAATGTTACAAGGATAACTAGCTTTACAGAAACAATCTTAAGGATTGATGTGATAAAATAGTACGTTTGGTTTATTTTATAGGTATATAAATTTTTTTTGATGAAATTTTATAGGTATATAATAGTGTTAGCACGTTTGGTTTATTTTATAGGCATATAATACTGTCCTAGTTTATAGGATTCCAGTTTTATAGGTATATAATTAGTGCAATTGCAGTGTGAGATTTAACAGGTGCCGTATGGTTCATAAAAGAAAAAAAAAAGAAAAAAAAAAAGGTGTTGTATGAAACAAAAAATATTGTAGCCTTTTTTTATTTATTGAATTCTATGATATCTTTTTGTATTGTAATGAATTTCTTAACAAGGTGATTTCATATAATAAGCTATCCTTGTGCAGCAACTATGCAATGGTTTAAGTTTGTTCTCTTTTTAAACAGTTTATGAAAATTGTATCTAAAATTGAATGTCATTATCTCTATTTATTTCTGTATTTGTTGATCTGGTGGTTTGGCATTTGTTCTGAGGTTGTTCCTTAGTTGTTTCCATGTTTCATTGTATTATAATAGATGAAAGGAAACAATTCAATTGATGACGATAACCTTTGGACACCACAACTTGAGAAACTATTTATTGATTAAAGTGTTGTCAATTAAAATTTTTTGTTTCAATTTATCAATGTGATAGGATGATGAGCATATATTTAGTTCTGAAAAAATTGTTAGTTATATTTTTCTTCACAGTAATGTCATTGAAGTAAAAGTTTTGTGAGTTAGGTAGGAGCTGTGTTTCATTTGTAATTTCACATTAATATTCATATCTGCTAGTGTTCTTTATTTAGTGTAAAACCTGGGTTAATATCAGAAAGTATTGGGACCTCTACTCTAGTGAGACATTGGACCATGACTTGCCAGGCCATTTGCTCAGTTATCCCATTCATATCACTAAAAAAGGAGAGGTCAAAGTGCTACCTGGGATAGAATTCTTCCCAAACACAAAGGCTAAAGTTCTTGGATTCAAGTCTAAATTACTGCCTCCAATTCTCACCACTTAATTGCCTTGCACTGATTTTAAAATTGAGCCTTTTTTTTTTTTTTTGTTCATCTTATTTCCCAGTACTATGAGTGATTGGCAATCACTGATTGCTATATGTGTTGTGGATATGTAAATAACATTTTTACTATAGTTTAGTTCATGCAACTTTCCAAAGAAGTGATCATGTAGTTCTTGTAGTGGTTAATTACACAGATAGAAAATGATGGACAAATTAGAATTATGAAGTTCAAAGTCAAGCTGAGTCCGAAGGTTTCAAATAATTTGAGCAAACCATCTATAAGTTGGTGGCCTAATTGAAACAAGATATTATGAATTTTAATAGGCATAATTTTGAATACAAATTTCCTATCACTTTATGTTTCACCAATCATTATATTCTTAGAATTTTAGAATAACTTTTATCTTCAAAGAAAATTAATATTTTCATGATTATTTGCGAAGGCCAATCGTGGCCCTCGCAAATAATTTAGTATTAGTGAGGGTATATTTTTACCCCACACAAAAAATAAACTTTTTGCAAGGAATTTTTATTGTCCCTTGGAAATAATTTGGTGGGAACATTTCCCTCCAAAATTTTTTACATTTTAATGATTATTCACTACAAAAAAACTGGCCTATTGCGGCGGGCCAAAAACCGCCGCAAAAGCCCAAAAACCGCCGCTAAAGGTCCATTTGGCCTATAGCGGCGGGAGCTATTGCGGCGGTTCTACCTGCCAGCCTTGCGGTGCCGCAATAGCTCTATTGCGGCGGTAACAAAAACCGCCGCAATAGATTTGCCATTTAGCGGCGCTTTTTGTCTATTGCGGCGGGCTAAAAACCGCCACCGTATGAGGTTGCCATTTAGGTCAAGTGGCCTTTTAGCGGCGGGATAAGCCCGCCGCTATAGGTTGTCACCTATTGCGGCGGTCAATAAGCGCCGCTATAGGGCTTCATGTACACCATACCCTACGTACCTTTTAGCGGCGGTTTTTCCCGCCGCTATATGTTTGAAGCTTTAGCGGCAGTCAATAAACGCCCCTATAGGTCTTCAATTATTTCATAATTTTAGCTCTTCAACGGCGGTTAAAACCGCCGCTATAGGTTTTTTTTCTTTTTTTTCTTTTTTTTCTCCTAGGTTCTCTAAAACCACATTTCTATTACAAATAACCTATAATAATTTTAGCTCCGAGTAGAACAATCCAAGACACCCCAACCCCAAGACCAATCAAAGAGAAATTGAATAAGAAATTCTTGCTTACCCCAGCTCTAACTAGCCCTAAAATATGTTCTTTGAAAACATACCGGCTCACTGCAATTCTATTTCTTAAGAATAACCTGTATGTGTATGACTTCAATTAAAAGAGGGGGAGGGGGTTGGACAAGTGTGCTGTCAGCAGCATGCCTACCTTTGGAAGAAAATGAACATTCAAATTTATGCAAAAACAAAACAATGATGGTGATGATGATCACAATAATGACAAAGGAATAGAAAAATAAATGTTGATTTAAAAGGTCATGACATTAATTTTCTCAAAATTGTCCCATAACTATAAGAATGGTATGGATCATAAATCATGATTACTACCTCAATAGAAAGCTCCTCAACAGCAAAATTAAACTCCTCTCCCCACATGGGATTTCTTGAGCCAAGAACCATTGAGCTGCATCAGAAACAGCTATTAAAATTAGATAACGGAAGGTCAAATAAAGCTACCGAAATAACTTGAAAGATCTAGCAATAAATCTTGATTTGATGAAATGTAAGCATCAATATGAAGAGAGAGAACTAAGAACTTTGAAAAATATTTTTTTCCCAATAATTTGAAAGTTGGAGAAGGGGGGATTTGAACCCAAGAAGTTTCAGTTGGAAACACCAAGAAGCGCTAATTGAGCTACAAGGCTCATGGCAGAACATTGACAATATGTTAAACTTAAACAGCCACATTTCAGTAACAAACTATAGTACTTTTCCATAAAGAAAGAGATTTATAAGCCAGCTCAATAATTTGCATAAAAATTCTGCAAACTGAGTATTTTGACTCTCTACTAATATTAATTATCAATACTGAATACATACTCAATATGCACCTTCCCCTCAATCACTCTACATCAAAGTCCAACTTATGGTATTATGGTTTCATAAACCTGATATTGTTGAAAGAAAAGAAAAAGTACAGGCAAATCTAATGTACCTGAAGTATATGAACCATGATGCCATCTAAATAATACCCTTAAAATCTGCCAACAATTAGCTTCATCTTTTTTATATAAGCATTGAAGTTTTGTTGCGAAATAGACTTACTTCATGTTCACGGTGATGCACTAAACCATTAGTCCTTCCCTATTCCTAATAGCTGAATCACTATTCACTGTAAAACATAAATTTCTAAACCTGAACTACAAAATTAAAAGCACATTAGTTCCTTAAAACAGAACTGATTATACTATAGTATCTTCAGTTCTGTTAGTTATGAAAAACATAACCATATAATGCTGCTAAACAAAAACATTAGAGTAGATATATAAAATCTATTCTAAGCATCATATCAAGCAACAGAAGAAGAGTATGATATATATATATATATATAAACATCCTTTATAAACCATCAACCATTCAAACAAAGCGCAAAGGATGGAAAAATATTAGTAACCTGAATCGCTTTTCTGTACCACAAGTAATGATAGCATACGGATCTGATGTGCCATTTAAGTTTGCAGCAATAAGATTCTTAGCTACCAACAATTCCAACTGGAAAAAAATGAAATGAGTGCAGTATCTAGGTGTCAACAAGCAAGAGATGATCCCATTTCATTAAGCAAATATCAAATAAAATATAATCTCTTAATGCCAATCTTTATCATGGAAACAAACACCAGAAACACACGATTTTAAAAAGATCTTATATACCTTGATTAAATATGCTGAATTGGTTTGGGGATTTCCTTTCAATTGGACCATCTACAAAATAAGTGCAAAACTGCATGTCAAACAAGTTAAAAATTACTCCATGAAACGGTTAAAATGCAGACTGTGTCCAGCAGCGGATAAATATATTCCAATAAGGGTGCACATAGCGACTAGCACAAACATTAGTCAACCTCAACATGAACTTAAACAAATATATTGTGATAATGATGATGATAAGCATATAATTGACAGTATGTTAATACATTTTTCCAAAATCTCAATCTCTCTCTCCCACAAAGCTGTGTCTTTAATTTTTTTTCATCACTTATTTAATAATTATTATTATAAATAAATATAAAATTCATGCATACAAAAGGAAACAAAAATCAGGTTCTGAACCAAAATTGAATCCTTATGAACTAAATTGATCACAAAACCTTGGACAAGGCAACAAGTAGTAGTAATTCACTGCAACCACCCAATAAATATCTAGATGTACACTTTAAATACAACATGAATAAAAAATGCTAAAAACTCAAGTTTCAAAAAAAAATTAGGACAGCAAAATACATTTTGTAATGTCAATAAAACCCAAGGGATGATAAAGGGAACAAAAAGAAGAGAAAAGACTTGAAAAAAAATAACTTTGGACAAAATCCAAATAAAAACGTAAAATAGAAAAAGTATAGATTTAGGAAAATAGTAACTTTAAAAAAAATGTTAAGTGGAAAATACTAACTTAAAATTGTAGATAATTCTTTCCTTCATAATTCTTTAGGGTTCTTTGCGTCTTCTATACATGAAGTATTCTCTTTTCAATTAAAATATTCTTATCTATCAAAAAAATCATAATCAAACATTCAAAATACTAAATTTATAATCTTCTCATTTAAAACGTCTTCTCATTTAAAACATTCAAAATACTAAATTTATTCATCAAAAGAGGTGTACCGATAATTTTTCTCTGGGGCCTTTAAATAAGACTCCCAAATTACATAAAATAAGGAAGAAAAATCAGTTCATAATCAAAATGGAAATCAAATCCCATAAAATCCTCAAAATCAAATCCCATAGCATTCAGCACCATTAGCAACAATCTGGTCCAATGGAATCAATTAGCATCGATCTGGTGTCCGCACCACTAAGTAATATGAATCATCCAAACATTCAAAGTGTTCACATCACTTGTATCCAACATGTGTTAAGACATTTAAAGTGTTCATGTACTACCAAATATTAAGAATAATTGAGATATTAAATGAATTTTAAACTTCATCCTACAATTGAACTTATAGTCAACAGAAAACTATTGAGTTTTAGGTTCTTAAAGTTTATGCAACAATGAACCAGCACATAAAAGCCTTTGAAATGAACCAATTTGATATCACAGTCCATGGTAGAAAATGAAAGAATTTGCTTCTCTTTTTACAAGCATAGAGTAGACTCACATGATTGTCAAATATGTAGTTAAATACCTGTTTGCCAGAGTTTATTTTAAGTTTCTTTAATTTATATACAAGTTTTTAAAATTTTACTTTTTTACATACATTTCTAAGTAGTATATTTTCTTAGAAAAGCACAAAAATATGTGCACCATCCTAGCACAAAGAAGTAGACAAGGGTAAATACAAAAATGACTAAATTTAACAACTTTAAAAAAAATCCCACACATTTGAGAAAGAAAAATAGCTCATTGTTGCAATCCAAATGTATAGCATTCTTTAGAGAAAAAAAAAATTTTCAAATCCAAAGAAAATGGGTAAATCATATCTCATGAAATAGATTGATTTAATTTAATCAAAAGAAAATGTCATAAACTAACGCATGTAAGTGAAAATGTTAGAAGAAGAATGTCAAATTCATTATACAGACAATATGACCAATTTCAAGTAATGCAATAGCCTCAGCAGCGGCAGTGGCAACAAGATAGTTATGGAGAGACAGAATCAAGACATTAACCAAAGATTTACAGTACTTCTGAATGTACAAGATGCTAAGTGCCATTTAGGAATTTGAATTTATACATATGTAGCATTGGGCAGTGTAACATTAACAAAAGTTATGCAAGGTGGAACTTAAACCTAATCCATATATATGGACTAGTCTCACACTCAAATATAGTCTGTGGGTGTCAAGCCAATTAATATCCTTCTTGATTCTTTAAAAATGTCCATGGTAACGTTTGGGTCTTTAGGTAGTACCTTACTCAATAATTGTCGAACAGACTCTAGCAAGATTTGCAATCCAAGAGTTGCCATTACTGATGCAAAAACAATGATACCCTGCATACTCAAACTTGGTAAACATAAGTTCTTGAACTTTTTTATTTTATTGATCATCTTAATACTTGGTTCTAAGTCACTGCTGATACAATACACTTCGACTAGAATAGTTGGAATTCAAAAAATACTGCCTTTATTTTGCATAATTGAATTAAAAAAATGCATTCCTTTGTCACCTAAGCTAAAATCAAATCACATTTAATGATACAGTACCAGCCATGGAAAGGACAAAAAATGAAGAATCATGTCTATACAAATATCATTGACAAATGAATTAAAAAGTGAAAAAAGCTGAAATTATACTAGCAATAATATGTGCGAAACCTATCTAGCATTCCCTTATTTGAAATTTCCATGAAAGAGAAGCATTTAAAAGACCTAAAGATGAGTTAAAATTGACAATGATTCAAATAGTTCTGTGCAAATCTTAGGTAAAGAAAATAGAATATCTACAATAAAAATAAGTGTTAGAGTTGACTAAACAAAAGTGTCCTGACTACTTCTGTGAAACATGTCAAGTTTTTTTGTTCCTTATATTTTACTTCTTTTTGTCTTTTGGCAGCCTAAGGACATGGTGAATTTTCTATGGAAAATTCTTACTATTTATTGGGGAAAACAATTTGAGTTAGATTGTAATGGTTATGATTATGCTGCTTTAATGAAGATGAAATCCAAAACTAAGAAAATCCCTTCTACATATCACCATAACTGTAATGATTTAGATGAATTTAACACATAATGATTTGCCTCATAGACTTGAATAGTTTCATAAAAAATTTTATTTCATCTCTCATGTATATCAAAAGGGAAAGAAAATTGGCTTTTTAGGGTACCATATTTTTCATTTTTTTTCGCAACAATTCACATGATATGACATAATGAGGGGAGGTATTTCACCAAAAAAAAAATAATAATAAAAAAGACATAATGAGGTCGGTATACTGTACATAATAAAAAAAGTATTGATAATAAATTAGCTAAAATCATTTTATTCCAACCTCAAACGGACCTTGCCAAAGAAATGAATAATTTTGAATGTAGTAAAAAACGTTGGGTACAATATGCTAGAAAGTACTATAGTTAATAGTTTTTAATGACTATTCTTTGCCCAATTTATCAGAAAATAATTTTGAATTTAGAAATACTTCATCTCACCTTTACAATAATATGCCTGTTTGTAAAAGCAAGGAACAACAAAAGAAAAGCAATGGTTCATAAATAATAATAATAAATAAATAAATAAAACGCAGTGTAAAACTAGACTCAGCAATTCTCTTGCATTTTCATGGAAATTTCCTGGCATCTTCCTTCATCCAAAAAGTCAAAGTCAAGTTCACACAAAACCCAATGGATAAACAAAGCATTACACATCTAATTAAAATTGTCTAGCATACCCAGATTCCAAAAAAGCCAAATAAACAATAAAAAAATGCTCATACCACAAGATGATCATTGCTGAAATCCGTGAATGCCATCAGCTTCTCCTTCACTACCTCCCTCAGCTTCCCAACGCCATCGATAGTAAAATTCCCATCTCTAACACCTTTCTCAATCCAAAAAAAAAACCCACAAAACCCTAAATAATTTTGCCAAAAATTCCAAAACCCAATTCAAAAATCTCGATCCTCCACAAAACCCTTAAATCTCCGCCACAGATTCAAACCCCCTCTGAAACTTGGCAAAAAACAATTCAAATATATATATAGAATCGTTGAGATTTTCACTGAAAGTGGAGACAAAAAACCTAACAAAAATTGCCCAATACGATTTTGCTTAAAGCGAAAACGATTCCAGGGATTTTCTCGGGAAAATGAAAACGGAAAGTGTGATAGAAAATATCTAAGTGGTTTTAGCCGTGTTTTTAAAATGCGGAAAACTTACGTTGTGGAAGGAGGAATCCGTGGAGGCAAATGCGAAATAGGGAGGGAGAGAGGGGATGGGGCGGCTTAGAAGAGATGATGAGAGAGAAAATGAAAAGGATTAGGGGAAATGGGAAATAGGGAGGGGCGGCTGAATGAGAAACATGTAGGCTAGGGTTTTATGTTGTGTTTAAAATAGAATCAAAACGACGTAGTTTTGTTAATAGTAACTTAAAAATTGAAAAGAAAAAAAAAAGGCTGTTATGGAAGTTTGAACCTTGGCCGGGACTCTGAAGGGCTACATGGCACGTATGTAAACCACTAAGGTAACATATGAATATGAACTTATATTTCCTATATTAATATATAGTTGTATATTTCACTAAATATTTACAAATAAAATATTTCATAGATAAATATTTTATAAATAGTAATATTTAATATTTAATAGATAAATATTTTATATATAGTAATATTTAATATCTAATACATAAATATTTTATATATAGTAATATTTAATATTTAATACATAAATATTTTATAAATAGTAATATTTAATATTTATATTTAACATAAATAGCAATATTTAATATTTATATTTAATATTTTATAGTAATATTAGTCAGATTTTGGCTTTAGGGTAAAAAAAGCTATAAGTGAAACACGCTAGGAGGGAAACAAATTTTTGAGAAATTTTGGGTAGGAAAAATAAACGAAGATAGATTTATTTTGAGGAAAAAAATAAAAATAAAAGAAGACAATGTTTAATCTAACGATAAATTTGTCAAAATTCACATCGAATTAAGAAAAATAGGGTTGAGTTCAAGTTACACTTGATGTAACTCTAAAAAATGTTACACCAACCAATAACTTATTGTTGAATTCATATTTTGAAAATCCAACCGTTGGATCACATTTTCTATATGTTCTTAAAATACATGCGAATTTTCATGCCAATCGGATGTAATTTACCATTTGATTTATAAAATCATCTTTTATGCGTTATTTTTAGCTAACAAAAAACTTGAATTTAAACAATTGATTGATGACGTGACTATTAATCTTTGATCACCTTGAAATTTTGTAAGCATAAAAAATATATGAAGATAATTTAATCTAACGGTAGATTTGTCAAAATTCACATCGAATTAAGAAATATAGAATTAAGTTCAAGTTACACTTGATGTAACTCTAAAAAATGTTACACCAACCAATAACTTATTGTTGAATTCATATTTTGAAAATCCAACCGTTGGATCACATTTTCTATATGTTCTTAACATGCATGCCAATTTTCATGCCAATCGAATGTAATTTACCATTTGATCTATAAAATCATCTTGTATGCGTTATTTTAAACTACAAAAACTTGAATTTAAACAATTGATTGATGACATGGCTATTAATCTTTGTTCACCTTGAAATTTTGTAAGCATGAAAAATATATGAAGATAATGTAATCTAACGGTAGATTTGTCAAAATTCACATTGAATTAAGAAATATAGGGTTGGGTTCAAGTTACACTTGATGTAACTCTAAAAAATGTTACACCAACCAATAACTTATTGTTGAATTCATATTTTGAAAATCCAACCATTGGATCACATTTTCTATATGTTCTTAACATGCATGCCAATTTTAATTCCAATCGGATGTAATTTACCATTTGATCTATAAAATCATCTTGTATGCGTTATTTTAAACTACAAAAACTTGAATTTAAACAATTGATTGATGACATGACTATTAATCTTTGTTCACCTTGAAATTTTGTAAGCATGAAAAATGTATGAAGATAATGTAATCTAACGGTAGATTTGTCAAAATTCACATTGAATTAAGAAATATAGGGGTGGGTTCAAGTTATACTTGATGTAAACTCAAAAAAATGTTACACCAACCAATAACTTCTTTTTGAATTCATATTTTGAAAATCCAACCGTTGGATCACATTTTCTATATGTTCTTAACATGCATGCCAATTTTCATGCCAATCGGATGTAATTGACCATTTTATCTATAAAATTATCTTTTATGCGTTATTTTAAACTACAAAAACTTGAATTTAAACAATTGATTGATGACATGGCTATTAATCTTTAATCACCTTGAAATTTTGTAAGCATGAAAAATATGAAGATAATTTAATCTAACGGTAGATTTGTCAAAATTCATATCGAATTAAGAAATATAGGATTGGGTTCAAATTACACTTGATGTAAATCTAAAAAATGTTACACCAACCAATAACTTATTGTTGAATTCATATTTTGAAAATCCAACTGTTGGATCACATTTTCTATATGTTCTTAACATGCATGCCAATTTTCATGCCCATCGAATGTAATTTACCATTTGATCTTTAAACTCATCTTTTATGCGTTATTTTAAATTACAAAACCTTAAATTTAAACAATTGATTGATGATGTGCCTATTAATCTTTGATCACCTTAAAATTTTGTAAGCATGAAAAATATGTGAAGGTAATGTAATCTAACGGTAGATTTGTTAAAATTCACATTGAATTAAGAAATATCGGGTTGGGTTCAAGTTATACTTAATGTAACTCTAAAAAATGTTACACCAACCAATAACTTATTGTTGAATTCATATTTTGAAAATCCAACCGTTGGATCACATTTTCTATATGTTCTTAACATGCATGCCAATTTTCATGCCAATCGGATGTAATTTACCATTTTATCTATAAAATTATCTTTTATACGTTATTTTAAATTACAAAAACTTGAATTTAAACAATTGATTGATGACATGGCTATTAATCTTTTATCACCTTGAAATTTTGTAAGCATGAAAAATATATGAAGATAATTTAATCTAACGGTAGATTTGTCAAAATTCACATCGAATTAAGAAATATAGGGTTGGGTCCAAATTACACTTGATGTAACTCTAAAAAATGTTACACCAACCAATAACTTACTGTTGAATTCATATTTTCAAAATCCAACCGTTGGATCACATTTTCTATATGTTCTTAACATGCATGCCAATTTTCATGCCAATCGGATGTAATTTACAATTTGATCTTTAAACTCATCTTTTATGCGTTATTTTAAATTACAAAACCTTAAATTAAAACAATTGATTGATGACGTGCCTATTAATCTTTGATCACCTTAAAATTTTGTAAGCATGAAAAATATGTGAAGGTAATGTAATCTAACGATAGATTTGTCAAAATTCACATTGAATTAAGAAATATCGGGTTGGGTTCAAGTTACACCTAATATAACTCTAAAAAATGTTACACCAACCAATAACTTTTTGTTGAATTCATATTTTGAAAATCCAACCGTTGGATCACATTTTCTATATGTTCTTAACATGCATGCCAATTTTCATGTCAATTGGATGTAATTTACCATTTGATTTTTAAGTTGGAAGGCAACAAAAATAGAGCAAAATTTTGGGGCTGGGAAATTTATTGGTCTATTGCGGCGGTCCATCCCGCCGCAAAAAGGAGTATATATTGCGGCGGGTTGTTGACCCGCCGCTATATCTAAGCTTAGCGCCGCTAAAACTGGTCTATTGCGGCGGGTCATTGGCCCGCCACTATAGTACGCCGCAAAATACTAGAACTATTGCGGCGGGCATATAGAACGCCGCAATAGATCTTATGTACAGCGGCGGGCCAAAAACGCGCCGCAATAGGTGACTTATAGCGGCAGTTTTTGCACCCGCCGCAATAGGTCCGCCGCAATAGCTCGTTTTTCTTGTAGTGATTTGTGAAGGTCGATCCTAGCCCTTGCAAATAATTTAGTATTAGTGACAGCATTTTTTTAACCGTCACAAATAATACACTTTTTGCGAGAGATTTTTAATTGTCCCTCGCAAATAATATGGAGGGAAAATTTCCCTCCAAAATATTAGCATTTGTGACGGCTATAACATATAATTGCGATGGCTTTTTTTGTTGGTCACAAATATTTCACATTTTATTAAGTATTTGTGAGGGCTTTATTTTGCCATTGCAAATAAGATTTTTTGAGAGGGCTTTTTGGGTCCGTCATAAATTCTTGGTCGCTAATGGGCATTTTTTTTGTAGTGATTATAAATGACAAGTTGTTATTGGTTTTAAATTGAACCCATTACTGATATCACTTTTTTATCCTTCAAAAATACCTTGCCACATAAAATTTGTTACAAAATTATTGTGAAAATGTTGTGGACATAGCATTTCTTTTTATTTTATTTTATTTTGATTTATAAGGAACTAAGATCTCCCGATTTTGAAAATATTGTGACAAGAAGAAGATGTTATAACATTTTCATAATACATTTATTTTTAGTTGTGATTGTTCTCAGTCTTTTATTTTATTATTTTATTTTGACTTTTAAAAAATTGACACCTCAATAATTATGAAAATATTGTAAAAATTTGTTGCATTAGTGTAATTGTGTATGCACATATAATATTTAAAAGCACAAGCAAAACCAGCGTATTGTGAAAAAAAAAAAGGGCCAATGAACAGTGCAAATCATCAATAATTGTGAAAATATTGTAAGAATTTGTTAAATCAGTGTAACTGTACATACATATATAAATATTAAAAAAAAAAAAAAAAAAAGACAAAAACAACGCAACTAAAATTGGCGTACTGTGATTTGTGGAAAAAAAAAAAAAAGAAGCCTAATGAACAATGTTGTGAAAGTGTTATGAAAAATATTATGGATGTAACACTTATTTTTTATAATATCTTTAGTTTTAGTTGTGGATGATCCTAGTATGATATTTTATTTTAACTTATAAAGAATTAACATATCAACCGTTATTGGTGAATGGGATTCACAGATCACTGGATCAAACTCATGATGTTATGTGTCAAGATAGTGACCTATTCATTATTGGTGAATGGGGAACCCAAAGGCATGATCACACCAACAAGAGGCATCAGACAAGGCGACTCCCTTTCCCCTTTTCTTTTCTTACTTTGTACTGAAGGTCTCAATGGGCTACTCAACAAAGCAGCCAACCAAGGGCATATTAAGGGTTACTTTCTTTGTAGGAATAGTCCATGTCTAACCCACCTTTTGTTTGCAGATGATAGTTTGCTGTTTTGCAGGGCCACCATCGGGGAATGCCAAAGAGTTCTGGACATACTGGATGTCTATGGAAAGTGCTCAGGTCAACAAATTAATCGTAGTAAGACGACGATCTTCTTCAGTAAATCCACAAAGGCTGAATCTAGAAATCAAATTAAGGTAGCCTTGGAAGTTCCAAAAATTATTCAGTATGAACAATACCTTGGGTTACCTTCGCTGGTGGGTAGAAACAAAAAAGCAAGCTTTAATTACATAAAGGAACGGGTTTGGAAAAAATTGCAAGGGTGGAAAGAAAAACTCCTTTCACAAGCTGGGAGAGAGATATTAATTAAAGCAGTTGTTCAAGCTATTCTAACCTACACCATGAGCTGCTTTAAACTCCCATTAGGGCTTTGTTCAGAAATTGAGAGTCTAATTAGAAGGTTTTGGTGGGGACAAAGAGGAGATCGAAGGAAAGTCCACTGGGTGAAATGGGACACACTTTGCCTTCCAAAAAAAGAAGGCGGAATGGGTTTCAAGGACCTTGCCAACTTCAATGATGCTCTTTTGGCTAAGCAAGCATGGAGATTACTTCAAAATAAGGATTCTTTATTTTATAGAGTCTTTAAAACAAAGTTCTTTCCAAACTGTAGTATATGGGATGCCCAAGATTCTAGCTCGGGTTCACACGCTTGGCATAGCATTTTGAAGGGAAGAGACGTCCTATTAAAGGGTGCAAGATGGAGGGTGGGATGTGGGGAGGATATCAGCATTTGGAATGATGCTTGGCTACCATCTTAGGAGCATTCACGGATTCTTTCAGATATTATTCCAGGTTTTGAAGATGGTAGAGTCTCGGACCTCATCAATCCAAGTATAAGGAAATGGGAGACAGATTTAGTCCATGGCTTGTTTTCACCTAAAGAAGCTGCAATGGTCCTTAGTATCCCATTGAGCCGTACTCTTGTGGAGGACAAAATAATTTGGCCCTTTCTCCCCCTCAGGTAACTATACGGTTAACTCGGGCTCAAAGTTCCTTAATAAACTAAATTCTATGTTTGTTTCTGCAGGTAATTCGCAGCAGCAAAATGAGGTGTGGAATCTCATTTGGGGGCTCAACGTTCCTAATAAAGTGAGGAACTTCATGTGGCGGGTTTGCAAAGAAGCCATTCCAGCTAAGCATAATCTAATGTGAAGGAAAATTCTTAATGAGGACAGGTGTGAACATTGTGGAGTGGAGGCCGAAACAGCTGCCCATGCACTATGGAATTGCTCCACACTAGATGAAATATGGGACAGTACTCCAGGATTTGAAGACCGAAGCCAACTTGGTACACCAAGCATCACAGAACTGATCAAGCTGTTTCACGAAAGAAGAAAAAACGTGGACCTCATGGCGATGGTGATGTGGACAGTCTGGTACCGGCGAAATCAACTTCGGGTGCGCACAACGGATTATCCCAAAACTCAGGTCCTTCAGCAAGCAACGCAAGCCCTTGCAACGTTCCAGCAAAGTCAAAGAACCATCATCAACAATGCTGCAGCAGCGAGACCCCAAAACCATGTCCAGTGGCGTCCTCCTCTGGCGAATTGTGTCAAACTGAATTTTGATGGCGCCATTTTTCCGGAGTTGGGCAAGGCTGGATTGGGTGTTGTGGTCCACGACTGTAATGGGAATGCTATTGCTTCACTGTCAGAACAGGCTCCCTTACCGTTTGCACCAGTCATAATGGAAGCCATGGCTGCCGCAAGAGCAATAACCTTCGCATAGGAACTTGGCCTTCATGAATTTATGCTTGAAGGTGACTCGGTAGCAGTTATCAACACCCTTCAAAGCACAGAACCACCACTGACATCTTATGGTCATCTCCTTGAATCCGCCAAATCTACTCTTGTTACCAGTAAATGTATTGCTTGTACACATATTCGTAGAGATGGTAATAAAGTAGCACACAACCTAGCTAAACATGCGAGGCATGTTAGAGGTTTATCGGTGTGGGTGGAGGATATTCCACCTCACCTCCATGATGTACTCTTTGCCAACCCTGGCTGATTTTTAAATAACATAATAGTCTACATTCTCAAAAAAAAAAAAAAAAAAAAAAAACATATCAACCGTTGCAAAAATATTGTGACAATTTATTGCGTTAACTAACAGTTTTATATTAAAAAAAAAAAAAGAGTGGACAGGATATTACCCCGAAAAAAAAAAAAAAAAAGAGAAAAAAAAAAAGCAGGAAAAGAAAAGAAAGCAGTGGAAAAAAAAAAAAAAAAAAAAAAAAAAAAACAGTAACTGTTCAAAACTTGGAAAAAGAAGAAGAAGAAGAAGAAAGGGACTCACTAAACGATCCTTCTCCAACATCCTATTCGTTCATTTTCTCTTCCCTTTCTTCAAATTAACTTCAAAAAAATCCTTATTTCTCATTCCCTAATTTATATCCCTCTGCTGTTATTCTTCAAAACTACTTGATTATATATTTCCGATGGCTTTTGTGGACACACTAAACGCTTCCTCCTCCTCCTCATCTCTTCCTTTTACCGATATCTTTTATGAAGACAGAAAGAAATACGATATCTATCTCAGTTTCAGAGGCATCGTATTATGTAGCTGATTTGCCACTGGTAAGAAACTTTAATTGAATTCAAACCTACATGGAACTTAATTATTGAATTCTAGATTTTTATTTTTATTTTTTAGTAGTAAACACTGATGTGATTTAGATCGAATTCATAATTTTAATATCAAATTTTAAAAGTAAAGTCTTAGAAGATTTTAGGGAAATCATGACTTGAAGATACCATTTTGTTAGGCTAATTCTAGCCTGATTATATCATTGATTGAACTTGGGAATTTAACACACCTCTTCATCCACTGCCCAATTGGCCAAATTGTTGGTCCCTATCAGATTGGCCTAGAAAACTCCCCACCATGGCAGTTGACTCTCAAAAGTACCTGGGTTAGGATGCTTCTTAAGCCCAACCTCTTCCTCTACACCGAAAGCTTGTATTATGAATTTAATTAATAAGATCTAGTATCATGTGAGCGCATGAAGCATTGCTCCCATAGTACTAAATAATTGCTCTAGTTGTTTAATAATCAAACAGTTGTTTCTAATGTCATACGCTAACGACAATAATAATGCCAAAGATGATTGAGCAACTGAAAGGTAGTTCCATCAATTTGGAATTACCACCAAGATATGATGATTATATCGATGATGCAGTTGATGTGATGCAGGAAGCTCATGTGGTACCAGATGATGTAGCTGATGTGCCACAGGTAAGATACATTAACCCAAAACTACATGGTTATGAATTATTTTATTCTGGACTCTATTTAGAATAATAAAAATTAGTGTGATTAAGAACAAAATTTGTAATTTTTATATCAAATTATAAAAGTAAAATCTTAAAAGACTTTGTTGAAAAATCATGATTTTAAATATACCATATCTGTTTAAATATATATAACCTTGATTCTAGCCTGATTATGTCATTGATTGAGCTAAAATCAAGGACAACCAATATGTCCTTGATAGTGATTGTAATGACAATGCAGTTGATGTGATGCAGGAAGCTCATGTGGTGGAGGATCATGTTGCTAATTTGCCACAGGTAAGTGACATTAATCCAAAACTACATGGTTACAACTTATTGCATCCTGGAATCTATTTAGAATAATAAACATCATTGTGATTTAGAACAAAATTGTGATTTTTAATATCAAACTATAAATGTAAAATATTAAAAGACTTTATTGAAATCATGAGTTGAAGATACCATTTTGTTAGTTTACCATATCTGTTTAAATATGTATTACCTTGATTCTAGCCTGAATATATCATTGATTGAGCTAAAATCAAGGACAACCAATATGTCCTTGATAGTTCCATCAATTGGGATTTACCACCAACATATGATGGTTGTACTGATGATGTGATGCAGGAAGCTCATGTGGTAAAGGATCATGTTGCTAATTTGCAACAGGTAAGAGAGATTAATCCAAAACTACGTGGTTACAAATTATTGCATTCTGGACTCTATTCAGAATAATTAACATTAGTGTGATTGAGAACAAAATTGTAATTTTAATATCTAATTATAAAAGTAAAATCTTAAATTGAACTCATGAGTTGAAGATAACCATTTTGTTAGTATACCATCTGTTATATATGTATAAGCATGATTATAGCCTGATGTTATCATTGTTTGGGCTAATATCTAGGACGATCAATGTGTCCTTGAGTTTAGTCCCAATCAAGGATCCCCTTGTCCTCCTAGGTCAACTACAAAGACCTATATATTCAAGCAATCTCATTATATATTTGACAGTAAAATGACATGAAATGACATGGTCAGCCTGAAATTTTAGCCTTCCCCATAAGACATGTGTCCCCTCACTAACTGCAACCATTGAGGATGAAGGTGAGAAGAGAATCAAGAAAGGACTGAAGCATATAATTTCAAGAAAAGAAATGTATAACATGCCTTCCCACGAGTTCCTACTTTATGGACTAATTATCTTAAGAGCGAGATCCATCGAATGGAATCAAAAGATATCGCCTCCTTGAGTAGAGCCTGGTTAACTCATTGCCTTAGCTGCAATCCCAAAATATGTTCCAGAAGTTCATTGTTTTACCCTCAAAAAACAATTTTAATTTTTTTTCCAAACCCATCCCTAATGGTTAATGTCGGTGGAAAATGGATCAAATCAGATAATTTAAAATTATTCAAAAAAGAAAAAGAAAAATTGCATAAACCTCTAATTTTTGAAAAAGTATTTTATATCAAATGATACCTCGTTATCCGTATCAAAATCCAATAAACAAGAGACGTGTGTAAAAATAACTACCCACTAACACATGTTTTTTATTTGTTATTTTTTGCTGACATATTTGACATTTATTGGATTTTGATAATGCTAAAATGGTATCATTTGATACCAAATACCTTCTCCTAATTTTTTGAGAGAGTTTCAACCTATGACATCCGTTCCTGATGATAGCTCTTTATCATTAGATTAAGACACCAATCAATTTTTGGTGTAGGCGAGGATTGAATCTCAGATCTCCTATTCAACCATCAGAGGCTTTACTAGTTGAGCAAATTGAAACCCACCATAAACCTCTAATTTTTTCCGCTTTATATAGATAACCATGCCCTTTTCGTAGTCTCTCCTTACACCCAATTCCCAACGTGTCCACATGCCCACCTCTCTCAACCTTAAGCGCAACTGGTTGACTCCAGACCAGATCCCTTATTAGCATGAAATAGTATCTTATGAGACGGTTTTATGATACCTCTTTCTAATATGATGTGTGGGTGTTCAACATATATGGGTCCCACTTAACGTGAGAAGGTGGTAATGAGACTATCTCATGAAATATTCTCACTTAGCAATGGCAAATTCTTAAACTCTGATGCGATTTAGATCAAATTCGTAATTTTAATATCAAATTTTAAAATTAAAGTCTTAAAATTTTTTAGGGAAATCATGACTTGAATATACCATGTAAGTGTATCATATATGTTTAAATATTTATAACCTTGATTCTAGCCTGATTATATCATTGATTTAACTTGGGAATTTAATACACCTTCATCTACTGCCCAATTGGCCAAATTGTTGGTCCATCTCAAATTGGCCTAGAAAACTCCCCACCATGGCAGTTGACTCCCAAAGTACCTGGGTTAAGATGCTTCTTAAACCCAACCTCTTCTTCGACATCCAAAGCTCATATTCCCAAAACTTCTTACTATTTTCTGTAGTAATTTGTGACTAAATTTGGATGTTGAGAAAAAAACAAATCCATGACCTAGACTCATTTAATACCGTACAAATTTCCAGAGATGTCAAAAATACACTTCTACTAATGTTATGTTTGGTCTTGCTCTGTTCCTCTACTTTTCTTTTTGTTCCTTCAACTTGGATCGATTCACTCTTTCTTACCATGCATAATTGCTCTGCTTTGAACATAAGACCAAAAAATCTTAGTTAACTCTCTCTTATCTATTCATCAATAAGGGCTACCTTTATCTTAACATTCTCATTTCTGCTACTCATCTTATGGATATGCAACTTAGCATAGCTGATTGTATGGTCATTTTATAAAATTTTCCCTTCAACGTAATAGATATCCTATGATAAAAAAAAGCTCATGATGTGCTTCTCCACGTCATCTACTTTACTCTTATCTGATGATTCACATCCTCCTTAATCTCTCCATCCTTGTGAATTATTGATCCAAGATATCGAAAGCTCTTGCTTTTTAGTATCTCTTGGATATAAAGTCTTATTGCTTCTTTGTCTCTATTTCCACTTTTATTGTACTTACATTCCATGTACTCCATTTTATTCCACTTAAATGAAGGCCTTTAGATTCTTTGGCCTCTCATCAAATTTCTAACTAGGCATTAACTCCACTTTTAGTTTTATCTGCTAAAACTATATTATCTGCAAAAACTATACACTAAGGGAATTCTGCTTGAATTGATTTAATGAGCTCATCCATTACTAGTGCAAAAAGATATGGGCTTAATGTTGATCATTGATACAAACCTATAGTGATAGAGAAGTCACTTGTGATTTCTCCACTTGCTCTCACACTAGCACATATCCTTAATCAACTTAAAAATACTTTGCTACTCTTATGTATCCTTAATCAACTTAAATGTACTTTGCTACTAGTAATTTAATTTAATTAATTAATTAATAATAAACACTACTCACTTGAATGGAAGAGAGAAAATAATTTTTTATAGTAAATAAATTGGGGAGAAAAAGAGTGAAAATAAAAGGAAGATGAAGGGATGGAAAAATTGTAAGGTTAAGGTATAGAGTTGCGGGAAGATAAAAAAGTAAAAGTGGGGTAAATGTTGGAGAAAGTGTAATTGTAACGTGATAAATTAACAAGGAGAAAAATAATTAAAAATGAGAGAAAATGTTGAAAATAGGTGGATGATGTGGCTTAACAAGAGTATAGCAACACTAATTCCTACAATACTTCAGCTTTTAGTTATATACTAGTTGCAGACCTGTGCAATACTTGAGAATAGATAAATATTATGTAATGGGGTGTGTAATATATAAAAAGTAACAATTATTTAAGTTTTGTTTATTTATAAAAAAGATTTCTACAAATATTTTTTATCATTTTTATCTATACAAATATATCATTCTATTATTATTTTTTTATTGGTTAATATTTTTTAAGGTGAATCATATTCTTTTAACTTTTGTTGTAGTGTATTATATTTGCTTAATATACAACTAAACCTTATAAGTTTCAAATTTATTATTCAAATTTCTCAACTCTGAAGGAACAAAGAGATTATCATAATAATAAAAAATCATCACAAAATTACTATATTATCTTAACCAAAATTAAAATGAAACCAAATGAATAAAAGATATACTTTATAATCATTTATTACTCAATAGGTAGGTATATTCAAATTCATAGTCATGTAGCTTGTGTTTTGATATAAATTCAAATTCCTATTTCCAAAAAAACTAAGTACTAACCCAAGCCAAAATTCAACCAATGCTATAAAAGGAAGAGTGAAGATTCTCTAAAAAAAAAAAAAAAAAAAAAAAAAAAGGAGGAGAGAAGACTTTGTGATGGGAAATTAAAAAAACACAATACTAAAATACACACTAAAAAAAAAAAACCATCAACCTTAATTAGAGTGATAAGAAAGAACCCCATAAAAAAAGAGTTATAAAAATGAACAAAAATGGACCAAAAGAAAGTAGAGGGAGAGAGAGAGAGTACTCACAGTTTTGTGTGAGAAAATATGGATTGAATGGTAGAAATGATATCAAATTTATACAAAATAAAATGGAGAGAAGAAGAGTCAAAATATAAAAAAGAGAAAATGATGAAAGAGGTGTAACAGAAAAATAGAGAGGAGTGAAGAGATAAAGAGTCAGAGGGAGGGGAAAAGTTGAAAGGAGTGTAATAGTGGGTGTGGACTAACAAGGAGAAGATATATATTTGAGAATAAGGAGAAGAAAGGTTTAAAAAGAAAAAAGAAAATGTAAAAAATAAGTGGATGATGTAGCCATTGATATGTGGCTCAACAGGAGCGTAACAACAATAAATGTTAAGATTCAGCTTTTAGATATATATAGAATATAGATAAATAGATATAGATATAGATTAATAAACTTATCACCTCAATAGTCAAATTAATATGTAAAATTTGTGAAGGGTATGAGTGTTGCTATATATAGTGTGCTTCGCCTGACTGTGTAACCAGCTTATTAGATTTTAATCATTGCATGCCTTGACACCTCCATTAAAGCAGTGGGCTGGCAAGGTTGTCTAGGAAAGGGACAATGCTTCCATTTTATCTATGTACTTTCAGATTATGATGAATACAAAATGTTTAGAAATGAGATTGAACAATCGGTCCTGCTCAGTCAAAACTTGCACTCTTCAAGCACTTGGGTTACTAGCTCCGTATTAGTTCTGTCATCTGTGATACGATTGTCTAAACCAAACCATTGAAGGATCTCTAACAGGGTCATGTTAATTCGTCCAATTTAGTTTTTAGTCCACATCATTGTTGCCTTTTGGATTTATAAAATTATTATCTGTTTCAAATCACGAATTTACTTCTGTCCAATTTGAATCCAGGAATGCGCAATTTGTGTCACTAATGCAAGGGGCATGGCTTTTCTCTGTGGGCACACGGTGAGCTGGGCCGATAATAATAATTTGATGATATTCTCTCCCTCATTTACACGGTGTAGCTAATATTTTGAGAAACAATTATTTCATTGCAGACATGTATGGAATGTGGGGAAAGATTGGACAGATGTCCCATTTGCCGGGAACCAATCAGTTACCGTATCAGGTTGTTCTTGGAGTGACCATGCCCAGAGAATTGTTATTAATGAATGTGTAGAGGAGAGAATTAAATTTAAACTAGATTGCACATGGTTAAGTGTTTATCAAAGATTGTCTTTGGTTTTGTCTTCCTTGCGTGTTATATCATAAATGTCTATTGTTCTGTTCCATTATTGGATATGTTTCTATAAAATGACAGGTAGAAACTCCATCAAATGTTTTGTCTTCCTTGGTATATTGTTATTTGGAATGTTAAATATGATATATTTTGTGGTGTTCCGAACTTCCGATTGAAACCATAGATCATATTGATAAAGTTTCTGTTTTTTTGGGTGATCTTTCCTTTCTTCAGTCTAAACAAGGGATAAAGAAAAACTTTATACATAACCTAGTTTGGAGGTATTCCTACAAACTGGATTAGGCACAATGAAAAAATTGGTAACTTTCTTTGGTCGTGTGAGCACATAACCAATTAAATAGACTATTAGACCCAAACAAAGCATTCTCCTCACACCCTTTTCCTTCTCTCCCTAACCCACTTCTCTCCACTGGTCACAATCCTTTCTCCTCCACCGGCACCACCATCACCGATCCTCTATAACCACACCAGGACCTTTCCAAAATGGAATTACACAAGGATTCTAGCGATTGTAATATGATTTCAAATACAAATTAATGGCCCTTACCAATGTTTTCATATTCCTTCGAGAAGAATTAAAACAATAAAAAAAATTCAACAAAAAGAAATACGCACAAAGCTGGGGTGAAAGTAGAGAACTTCCCCATCTCAAACTAAATTTCTTATACACAAGCCAAATCTCATGGACAAATTATAAACGAATTCGTTCCATATTCTAGCAACAATTGAACCTTCTTGAAGATTATAGGCTTCATCCTACCACGAACCATCTTGATTCGAAGACTTGACTTCGTTGATGCTCACTACTCTCACCTTAGAGATCTCTTATGCTATTTCTCTTAATGTTCTCTTATTGAAGTGCTCATGGAATAGGATGAGAGTGAACTGACATGTGAAGCTAATGCCTCTCTGTACTCTTTACGGATCCACCAAAGGATTTCTGCACACCTCCTCATGCTAGGCCGATTCTGTCTACGTGGAGCCAAACATTGTAAGGCTAGTTCAAGAATCTTATCAGCGGCTAAGATATTTGCAGAATCACATGCCAGCTTTGGGTCCAAGGTTGAAATAGCTTCTCCATCAGTAAACTTCTTCATGGCCTGAACTTAAAATCAAGTCACATTAGGGTAAAGAATTTTCTTAGTTTTGGAAAATGTTCCAATGTAACTTATCCAGTTAAAAGAAGGGAAGAGTTGGAAAATTGTTGCAAAGACTAGGTAAGATACTTTGATGGACGTGTGAAGATAATCATATGGATTTTTGTTAAACAGTCATGGAAGTTTCTTTTACTCTGTTTTTGCCGGAAACTGTTAATCAAATTTCAAAATTGATAGTGACCAAAAGAAAAGTCTCAACAGAATCATACCCATTTTGCCGTTATCCGCTCCTTCAGTTCTCGTTTTGGTTCAATTGGACGCCTGCCCGTGACTAGTTCAACCAATAACACACCAAATGAATACACATCACTTTTCTCAGTAAGCTGATAGGTTCTGAGGTACTCTGGGTCCAAGTAGCCAGCAGTTCCTTCAACTTGAGTAGACACATGGGTAACACCTGAATCATAGTCAGCTGCCAGTGTAGCAAAACCAAAGCCGGCTACCTTGGCTCTAAAGTTTTCCCTAAGGAGAATGTTGGAAGATTTTATGTCTCTATGAATGATAGGGTGATCTGCAAGGGAACCGATAGAAAATCCTGTTGGATCTCTCGAAATAGATTCTACTTTCTTAAAGGCAAACAACTTTTTTAATTTTGACAGGACAAATGAATTAAGTCACCCCAAAGGTGTATACCTGTATACATATGAAGATAGGTGATGGCATGGGCCACATCAATTGCAATATCTAGCCGTACAGCTAGGTTCAGAATATTGCCTCGAAAACCTGCAGTAGTTCTCCGATCAGATTTCAGGAACTCAAGCACACACACAGTGAATGAAAGTAAAGCCACATAGAGAACTCACATTCCAAATGTTCTTTGAGGGTTCCATTGGGAACATACTCCGCAACAACAATCCTTTCATCTCCATGCTCCAAATATCCATAAAACTTGACCAGATTCAAATGTTCCACCTTCGCTAGAGTTTGAATCTCACACTGGAATTCCACTTCTAAACGCATATCATATACACTCTGCAAAGAAAGATAAACAAGTACTTGTCAAAGCTCTATGTCACACATTTGTTGACTTAAATGTGAAGCCCCATAAGTTTGTGTCAGACCCAGAAAACGGAATTATCATAAACAACTTTCACCGAACCTTCTTAGCACGTTTTACCGCAACCAAGGTTCCATCTTTTAGTCTCCCCTTGAAGACTTTTCCAAACCGACCTTGTCCGATCTGAAAAGAGGGAGAGAAATTCCCCGTGGCCTTGAGGATTTCCTCTATATTGAACTTTACACTCTCAGCCTCCCGTTCATGTGTTGAGTTATTTGCTCTGTCACTGACTCCTCGATTTGAACCACGTTTTCTCTCTCTACCTGTTCTTGAAGCATCCGATACATCTCAGAAATCAACAAACAGGGTCTAGAGTGCATGAATCCTCCAAATTATCCAATATATATATATATATTGAATAGATTTAAACCATCAATATAAAATTTCTACCACAATTGTCAGAGCTCTAATTCTATTAATAATATAAAACCTTCCCAACAATAATGATAATAAAATCTTCAAACCTAATGGGTGTTCCAACAAAATATTGTATTACCGCAAGCTCCAAATCTCTTGTGAACTTTTGTTACATCAATAATTTATCAAAATAAAAGATCCTCAACAAAGACAATTACAATTTCTCCAACACATAATCAAAGCTCAACAGTAAAGTTCCAATATTAACCCAAATTGCAAAGTCATTACCTGAGAATTCTCTAACCCACGATTGCCTCAAGAATTGCCTCAATAATCTGAAAGGATCTGAAGGGGAGAGATAAAAAGGGGCGGGGGGGGGGGGGGGGGGGTGTGAGATACTCAGTAAGTAGGATTTGCTATGCAAAATGATTAACAAGGCACGCTCCCTTGCTAATGAGCTTCCTATTTGAAACTACAACGGTAAACTCCCTTGCAAAGGAGCTACTAAGGTACATTGTTCCCTCTTTAGCTTGTTTGTGTTGTTTATTAGAGGAGGGTGGTTTAAATTCGGGAACGAGAATTTACCTCTGAAGCTTGTTGTTTGGATTGTGCGTCTGGTGGGCCTTGCTGATGCTGGTATGGAAGGATCAGTTGGATTTATATCATAATTTTCGGAAACACTGTCTGTTTGAGACTTGGCTGGTGGGAAGAATGACACTATGGAATTAGAGAATCGTGCTTCTACTGCTTCATCAAATCCTGAACAACTATCATTTGTTTCCGTCTCGGACATGGTGGGTGGGAAGAGTAATGAAATGGAAAGACTTGTTGGTCCATTAGTTGGTATGGAAGGATTTGGAAATATTATTTCATAATTATTTTCGGAATCACTACAAGACCTAGCCGGTGGGAAGAATGAAGCTATGGAATTGGGATAATGAGTGAATATTGGAGATATTTCGTTGAATTCTAAACTTCCATCAGTGTCAGATTTGTTAGCCGGAAAGAGTGTTGGAATGGAAATCGACTCTATTAGTGATTCACTTCTTTCTTCACTATCTGTTAGACTTCCAGGGTCTGAGTTGTTGTTGCCAAAAAAACCTGCAACCAAAATTACAAATAAAGATGATAAAAAATTGCAATGAATTATATAGTATTCCGTCACTAAAATTTTCTTGTCTAACTCAAAATTCATTGAATCTTAATTACCTAGATCAACTTGGTGCTTCTGCATACCGACCTTGGACAAATAATTCTGGGAGATTGACATAACTCTAAGAGAGAGAGAGAGAGAGAGATGCATCTCAAAATGGCGTGTTGGTAGTAATAATTTATAAGAACTAGCAAAAATATCATATGCTCTGGCTTACTTTGTGGAATCCAGCTTTCAAATAATCTATTGAATCACTGTTCTCTTTATATGTAGTATTTGTTTTTTTGCTGACTTTTTTTTATGAAGATGATAATGTGAGATTATGTCACACATACTTATCTCTAAACATCTCTTCAAACTTTAAAGTTCTTAAGGCACCAATAAGATTTTAAGGTTTGGAGAATCATTGTTGATAAAGGGTGCCTTTCATTGTCTATTGAGAACAGAGAATTATTGACGCCAGCTTATAAATCATTTAGATACTTTGAAGTAGGATGTTTGCTTATAAAACATGTTACACGTTCTATATATATGTACAGAAAACTCTCACATATGAACTATGCACAAACTTACAGTATAATTCACTTGAAACGACATGCTACTAATGATTTTCAGCATCAAAATTGGGTTCAGCAGGCTTCTGTGGCAGCAGTGGTAGCAATCTTTGTGGCACTCTAGTCTTGTGTGCACCATTTTGTCGCAAGGTTCGAAGTGCATTTGCAGCAAACCTTGATGCATAAATAGTAGCACCAAGACTTGGCGAGGTCCCAGCTTCATTTGCCAAAGCATCTTGCAGTCTGTCTTCTGCTTCAAGCAAAGACTTATCAAGCTTTCTCTTACAATACCGGCGCCAAGCTACTTGGATAAAACAGGCTCCCCACGTCCTCCATTGTAGGGAGTAGAACCTGGAAGTCATCATCGCAAAAATGCATTATGAGGGCTAATCAAAGCGCTCATCAGAGTTTTAATAGCCATTATTGCTTTCTTTTGATTATACATTTTTAAATTTCTTCCAAGCTAGTAGCATCAATGCTCCATCCTAACAATACCAAAAAATGTTGCTTCAAGTTAATTCTATTAAAGAAAAAAAAGCAATGTGACTTGCTTTTATGTAAGGAAAACCTGTCAAATCTATAGATTTTAATTGGATAATTAGATTATACTGTTCTAAAACTGAAGCGAAAATTGATGGCCCTCAATTCCTACACGATGTGCGATGCAATTTATTATTAAAATTTTCCAATATTTCAATAAGTTTGCCAAGAATATTGTAGGTTAATTGATTGGCACCTCAATTTCCAATGGAGATATTCATGATTCATATCTCCAAACTATCGATGTATAAAAAATTTTTTGAATAAATTTTCTTGTAAAAAATTGTAATCTTTAGTTATTTTATAGACAAAATAGAAATCATACTATATATATATGTGTGTGTGTGTTCAAATTGAAAATTGCATGATATAGTGGTTAATATAGATAAGCATGTTTCATGCCTACTAAAAAAATGCATATATCCTTCAATTATTGTTTCTCATATAAATGTAGAAAAATTATATTAAAACACACACGCACACACACACACACACACATATATATATATTACATGTGATTGAAAGGAGTTAGGAAATTTAAAGGACTTAATTTTTTTGTGGCTCCTGTCAATTGTTATCAAAGTAACTAAACATGAGTAAGAATGTCATATTCTAAATTTATTATTATTATTCAAACTAAAAATTATCTCTTAGATAGAATTTATAAAAAATTATCATATAAATTCATTTAATATAAATAATTAATGCACAACTATAGATAATTAATATAAGTATTTACTCTATTAGCTAATTTAATGAACTAATTCTTCGATATAAATGTAAATTTTGTTGATTTAGAACCCTAAATAAAAAAGAACTTTAAAGAATGCTCCACATGGCACAACTTCATACTCTTTAACATGAGGTCTCTGCTTTTATATATATATTGATTTGCAAGTTTTAAAAAGAGGACTTGGCTTAAGTCTAATGCATCCAGTGCATTGGATGCAATTAGATGGTGACACGTGTGTAAAAGTAAACACATGTCATCATCTCAATAAGTCCAATATTATAACACTGAACTTAAACCTGACTCTTAAAAAGAATTCAGTGAAAATATTAACATTTGACATTTCCACGAGAGGGTGTTTTCCAAGAAGAAATAAAAGAAAGAAGAGAAAGTTTCCCCTCTATTAATATTTGAACAAATGCCATCAAAAGTTGGTGACAAAGATATTATGACGAGACGGTGGTGAAAATTCTTCTTCTTCTTCTTCATTTTTTTTTATTTTTTTTTTTATTTTTAGGATTTTTCAGAAAAATTCTAGATTCACAGTTTATTTCACATCAATTCAGGCAATTATATAATTGTATACGATAAGGTTGGTTAATTATGAGTGGTGGGGTCATGCGAAAGTGACCGTTAGTTAAACTCTATAATATATGATAATTGTGAAAAAAAGAAAAAAGAGATAAATGTTATGATCTTATTTTAAGTGGAAGATTTAGGATCACAACCTAAAAATTAATAGTTTTTCACTTTTTAACAATTTTTTAATCAAAAGTATGAACAAAAGTGACTCACTACTATTTTCTTTGTTTAATTAGATGTTAATTTTATTTCTCTTAGAGCACTAGCATTAGGATGTGTAAAATAGTATAAAGTGTCAAATTTGCACATTTAAGCCTATAAATGACCCAATATATATGGGTACTATATATTTTCATGAAAATTTATTTTTTAATACTTCTTTACCTAGAGAGAGAGAGAGAGAGAGAGAGAGAGAGAGAGAGAGAGAATAAAAATTGATAAATAAATAATATTTTAATGAAATGTAGTGTAAAATAAATAATTTGATATAGGGTGTTTTGAAAAATGATTTTGTAAAAAAAAAAAAAAAAAAGTTATTATGTTAAAATAAGGAGTCAATGCAAATGCTCCTTTGCTCTAATTGAGGTCGAACACAGTCAACACACTGCCTTTGATTCAATTACTCGGTAGGTGTAGAGAACCTTCTCAACAATTTCTGCTTATCCTCCCAGCCAATCAGCTTTTGTCCCAGTCAATGTCTAAGTATTTGGTATTACCTTTCAAAAAAAAAAAAAAAGTATTTGGTGTTAAAAACAATTAACGTAGATGTTCCGCTCACCATTTCGTCGTGTTCCGCTCACCATGACAAAAGTAATTTCTGTCGTATGCAGTGATTGAAACACAAAACAACTATGCAGTGTGGAATGCGGATCATAGGGAAGCATCTCAGCAATTTTCTATAAATCGTCCCACCCATTCAGCCAATATCTACTAATCCTCCAGTCAATGTGTTTGAGTCATATCTCATAATAATAATAATAATAATAATAACAATAATTTTTTTTTTTTGAAAATAATAATAATAATCTTATTGAGGGTGATAGCAACCATCATCATTATTAATTGTATTAGTCTTTAATTGTAAATTCTAAAAGGTTTTAATTAATTACAAAACTAAAGTGCAAAGCACCACTAGTATATTGATTTTCCACTTTTTTTTTCCCCATTTTATTAATTAAAAAAAATCCACATTTGTTCCCATTTTATAATGATCTTCTACAGTTTCTTGCCGCCGACCTTGAATTTGTGCAAATAAGGTACTGTTGGAAAGTGTATAAGATTATCTTCAAATAGTACCAAATTAATTTGCATCAATCAGAGTGTAGATTGAAAATTTTGATGATGTAGAATGAACTATGTATATATCGTATGATTAAATGCATTAGTTGTTGTTGAGGTCCGAAATGTGCAACAAGGGAGATCCAGCCCATGCAAATAAAGAAGGACATGGGCTTTGGAGAAGGGAGACCCAGTCCATGGAGTTGAAGATGGACGTGAGCCTTGGAAGAGCCAGAAGGCCTAGCGAAAGGGGGCCTTACAAGACAAAGAGAATGAGAAAGTTCAAGCAAAAATAAGATGGGAAGAGGAGCCCAATGATTGAAAGGAGCAAAAATAACAAAAAATCTCCGAAAAGGTGCAAATTATTCAAGAATAGCCTAAAAAGTAAAAATGGGTCCTCAGGGAAACCCATGAAAATAACAAAAAAGTCCTAAAAAGGGTGTAGATGACCAAAGAATAGTCTAAGAAGGGTCTTCCGGAAAACCCACAAAAATAACAAAGAAGTCCCCAAAAAGGTGCAAATGACTTGAGAATAGCCTAAGAGCGAGTCCTCAGGACAACACACTAGCCTTAAGATCAGGACTGAGTGATCTCAAGAATAGGTTATCTCAGGACAACACTCCAAGGCTATTTGAGCTTCAAAAGGAAATTTCACATTTGGTTCAAGGATCGCTTTCAATGAGCTCCTACTTCACCAAATTCAAGACTCTATGGGATGAGTTTGTGAATAATCAACCTTTCACAGTGTGCAATTGTGCTTGTGTTTGTGGTTCTAGGTCATCTCAGCTAGATGCACAACATAAAGAGCATGTTTTCCGTTTTATAATGGGCTTGAATGACAGCTATGGGACCTTGATTGGGCAAATCTTTCTTATTGAGTCCTTTCCCCCTCTTAGCAAGGTGTGCTCATTGGTTTTACAAGAAGAGAAAAGGAGAAACATAGGCAACACTGTTAATGTGGTTCAGCAATTGGTTCCTATTGCTATGTATGTAAATGGTGGTAAGTCATTTCAAGGTAATCAAGGTAATGCTTGGAATAATGGAGGTAAAGGAGGCAACTTCAAGAAAGAGAGACCAATTTGCACCTACTATGGTTTCACTGGTCACATAGCAAATAAGTGCTACAAACTTTATGGATACCCTCCAGGGTATAAGCCAAAAGGTGGAAATAAGGCTATGGCTAATCAAATCACAGGAAGTTTTAGGTTTGATGGTCTTCCTAATGTTCAACCCTATGATACTAATCAGTTCAACATTGGTCTTCAACAGCCAATTTTGAATAAGACTCCCTTTGGTGTTTCACAGCCAAATTTTGGAGGTTTTCCTGGTGGTTTTGGTCTTCAGAATTGTCAACAGACCACTCAGTCTCAATGTCCAATATCTCAGGTTCAATGTGAAACAACTTCTTAATTTTCTAAAGGCTCATACTGCATCCAGTTCTAGTTTTGGTGCTCCAAATGGCAATGGTACTCAGATTGCTTCACAGGTTGCTTTAGTAATGGCACCTTCTCTTCCTTTTACTTCAGCCACTTCATCTCCTACAGCTGCTTCAGCTACATCATCTTCTTCTAATTTCTCAGGTAATCCCTTTTGGATTGCCCCCAATTTGTCTCATTCTATCTTTTCAGCCCAAGTTATTGATAGACATTGTTTTAAGTCCAATTCTTGGATTCTTGACACTGGGGCTACTGATCACATGGTGCACTCAGTGTCACAATTAACCACAATCACTTCTATTGTCCATTCTTGTGTCTATTTGCCAAATGGGGAAAAGGTTGTAGTTACACACATTGGCAATGTGCAAATTTCACCTACACTCACACTCACAGATGTATTGTGTGTTCCATCTTTTAATTTCAACCTCATTTTAGTTAGCAAACTCACCAAGCATAAACTTTGTTGCCTTATATTTCTTGGTGATTGGTGTTTCATCCAGGACGTTTCTCAATGGCACATGATTGGTTCGGGTGAGCAAAGCAATGGTCTATATTTGCTCCAAGCTTCTGTTCCACCATCAAGATCAGCTGCTCTTGCCAATAATGTCAGTCACATTTCTTCTTTAGATTTGTGGCATTCTAGATCAGGACACCTTTCTTTGTCTAAACTTCAACTGTTGAAGCATTTTGTAGATATTGATGTTCAAAATAAGGCTACTTGTTGTGATGTATGCCATTTTTCAAAACAAAAAAGGCTCTCTTTTCCTTCTAGTTCTCATGTAACCATTAAGCCTTTTGAATTGGTCCATTGTGACCTATGGGGTCCCTTTTTTGTTAGTACTATTGATGGTTACAAATATTTTTTACTATTGTGGATGATTTTACTAGATGCATATGGGTTTACTTAGTTAAACATAAATCTGAAACTCAACTTTTGTTTCCTAGATTTGCTTCAATGGTTTCAACTCAATTTGATAGCAAGATCAAAACCATTAGAAGTGACAATGGCATTGAGTTTTTCTTGAAAGAATTTTTTCATTCTAATGGCATTTTGCATCAACTTTCCTGTGTTTATACTCCTCAGCAGAATGGTATTGCTGAAAGGAAGCATCAACACATCCTCAATGTTGCAAGAGCTTTGAAATTTCAGTCTCACATTCCTTTATGTTTTTGGGGTGACTGCATCTTGACTGCTATTCATCTCATCAATAGAATTCCTTCAACAACATTAGGTAATAAGAGTCCCTATGAAATGCTTTTCAATTCTTCTCCATCTTATCTCCATTTAAGGACTTTTGGCTGCTTGTGTTTCATTTCTACCTTATCTCACAATAGGCACAAGTTTGCACCTAAGGCCAGAAAATGTGTGTTTCTTGGTTATCCTCATGGCATTAAAGGTTACAAGGTCCTTGATATTCAATCCAATTCAGTTTATATTTCCAGAGACATTATCTTCTATGAAACCATTTTTTCCTATGCTGAATGCTTTCAACCTTCTACTTCTTATTTGGATGATTTTGTTTTCCCTCATTCTACCATAGATTTTGTTGATTCTGTCCTTGTTCCCTGTCCTTCCTCCATTCCCCATTCTACTTCACCTCCTATCCCTGACTCTAATTCTACTTCTATTCCTATTTCTGTGGAACTTGTTTCTGTAGAACCTGCTATTCCTACTACTTCCTAGTCTTGTGATCCTCTTCGTTGCACTTCTGGTTCCATTATTCCTCTTCGAAGGTCCATTAGGTCCTACAAACCTCCTTCATACTTGTCTGATTACTCTTGTAATTCTGTTAGTACCAAACCCAATTCAGGTTGCCTTATGCCCTTTCGGATCATTTGAGTTACTCACACCTTGGACCTACCTTTTATTCCTTTGTCATGGCTGTTTCTTCCACTCCATCAAAGCCTGTCTCTTTTCAGCAGGCAGTGCAATTTCTTGAGTGGAGAGCTGTCATGGACAAGGAAGTTGAGGCTTTAGAGGTGAATGATACTTGGACTTTAACCTCTTTGCCTCATGGTAAGTCAACCATTGGTTGCAAGTGGGTTTATAGAGTTAAATACTTACTTGATGGTACTATTGAGAGGTATAAAGTTAGGCTTGTTGCCAAGGGTTTCACTCAAAAACTTGGGTTGGACTATTCAGAAACCTTCTCCCCAGTTGCAAAATCTGTCTCAGTCAGAATTGTTTTGTCATTGGTTGCTGTGAAAGGGTAGTTTCTTCATCAGATGGATGTAAATAATGCATTTCTTCATGGGGAGTTGCTTGAGGATGTCTACATGTGCTTACCACCTGGCTTTCACAACAAGGGGGAGCATCATTTGGTTTGCAAACTGAATAAGAGTCTCTATGGTCTCAAACAAGCATCTAGACAATGGTTTGAGAAGTTTTCTTCAACTATTCTGCAAATGGGGTTTGTCCAATCCAAGTCTGACTGCTCCTTGTTCACTTATAAACAAGGAGCTTCATTCGCAGTTTTATTGGTATATGTTGATGACATACTTTTGACATGAAACAACATTTATTGTGTCAACAATTTGAAGAAAGTTCTTGATGCTAAGTTTGGCTTGAAGGATCTAGGCTCATTGAGGTATTTTTTGGGATTATAAGTGGCTAGGACTGATGAAGGAATCAGTCTCAATCGGAGAAAGTATGCTTTGGAAATCCTCGAGGACACTGGTTTCATTGGCAGCAAACCTGTTAAGTTTCCCATGGAACAAAACTTGAAGTTATCTAAGTATGAAGGCAAGTTATTGGAGGAACCAGGGCAGTATAGAAGATTGATTGGAAGACTTTTATACCTTACCTTGACAAGACTTGACTTGACTTATGCAGTGCATAGGCTAAGTTAGTTTGTCTCACAGCCAAGGGAACCACACTTGAAGGCAGCTCACAGAGTGCTTCAATTCATTAAAGGATCGCCAGGTAAAGGCATATTCTTCCCAAGCAACACAGTGTTGCATGTCAAGGCCTTTTGTGATGCGGATTGGGCTGGATGCCCAGATACAAGAAGGTCCCTCACTAGTTATGCAGTATATTTGGGAGATTCCTTAATTTCTTGGAGATCAAAGAAACAAAGAGTTGTGTCCAGGTCTTCAGTTGAAGCAGAGTATAGAGCTATGGCGAGTGTGGCCTGTGAAATCACTTGGGTTTTGCAACTGTTGAAGGACTTGAGGATTGAACATTCAAGACCAGTTATGATGTTTTGTGATAACCAAGCTGCACCGTACATAGCAGCAAATCTGATCTTTCATGAAAGAACAAAGCACATAGAAGTTGACTGCCATTTGGTGAGAGACAATATTTTAGAGGGAATGATTAAGACTTTCCATGTTAATACAAATTCACAGATTGCAGACATCTTCACTAAAGCTTTGGGTGTTTTATCTTTTGTGAGATTGTCAGAGAAACTAGGATTGAAAGACATTTTTCAACCTAAATTATCAAAGAAGCAACCTAAGCAATTACAGGTAGCTTCCTTAGTTCAAGTCTCAGAGCCTAATACTCTAGACTTGAGGGGGAGTGTTGAAGACAAAAGCATTACAAACTGCAGAAGCAACAACACTAAAAACTACAGAAGCAAAGCAAGGTTGAAGCGTGAAACGACAGAGGCAAGAAAAGACTTGAAACGGAGCGTTTTGTTTAATGATGTCACACAGGCCACACGAGTGGAAGAGCACAGAATTTAGTTAAAGAGAAAACCAGCTGTCAAATTGTAATAGGTTGATTAGTTGAAAATCAGTTAGTTTTAGCGCCTGGAGTAATGCTCTGTTTTGGGATTGTATATATATAGCTTAGTTGGTAATTATAATTTGATTTGATTTTTTTTGTACCTATCATTCAGTTAATGAGAATTACAATTTCTCTCTACTCTCTGTCATTTTACACGTGTGTACTCGGGGTCCATGTAATCCAAGGCGCCCATCTCTACCAGATCAGAAAAATGCTCCATCTTGTTTACCACGAAGTGCTTCACAAAATGGCCGATTTTAGACACGTTACCAGTCCACATTGCATCTAGCAATATATTAGACGACTTGATATTGTGGTGTACTTATGATTGGTGTTACTACATGCACGTGTAGGTACTCAATGCCTTTTACTGCATCTAGTGCCACTTTAATCCGAGTGGCCCATGATGACATTAGAGGACTACTTTGAAGCTTATGATGATGGTCATGAAGGCTACCATTTTTCATGTACTCGTAGACCCATATGGGCTTGATACTATCCTCACAAAATCCCAATAAGCAAACAAGATTATTGTGACTATGGCGAGACAAAGCTTTCAAGTTAATTTCGCACGCACAAGCACCGTTCTCGCACTTAATAGCCACTTCTTGGCCATCATCTGCATGGTAGACTGAGAAAAAGCTACCTGTTCCAATCTTGTGATCATTTGAGAAATTGTTAGTCGCTTCAAATAGCATTTTGAAAGGAAATTCTTTCTGAACTTCAAATTTAATCAAGACTTCGAATCCTGTCTTAAGGATTGTGAGTCTAGGTCTTTTGGAACTATTTGTTAGTGGCTTGGCTGCGGAGAAGAATGATAGTACGAAATGAGAGAATTTTGGAGGTGTTCTATTAGATTTTGAACTATTATTGCTCTTCGGCCTTGTTGATATAGAAGGATTAGTAATTGGACACTGGACGTTACATTGGACCCCAATCAAATGCCACTGTGAATTAAATTGGTAGGATCCGTTGTTACACATTAATTTAATATTAATTATTATATTCTATAATTACCAAAACACCCGGTGTACAACCTACTTGCCAAAGTTTTCATTCAATACTCTCATGCACATGGGAGAATAGCCTAATTAAGTGATCATTTTAGGACTTTCTCAGAAAAAAAAAAAAAAAAAAAGGAAAAAAGTGATCATTTTAGGATATATTTCATGCCCGTGTCGCTTTACAGAACATTGGATGAGAGAATAGCCAATATCGGTTTAGGACACGTGTCATTTCCATGCGCTTTATAGAGCACTAGAGTCAAGCAAAACTCTCTAGTTTATTACTATAATTGGTGTAAATAGAAAATATATCCAATATTTCGAATGCATGCAACATCACATTAATGTTGTTGATCAGGCGAATTCTAACTCAAAGTATTTTACTCACTTTACCAATTGAGTTAAATAAGAACTCACAAATTGACAATGTATCTTGAATATAGAATCCATGTTTAAGTGAAGGGATGTATAGGTACATTGAATATATAAAATAATTTTTCTTTTAGGCCTACGTGTAGGACTTATTCTTATATGAGATGAAATATAATAATACACCAAATTACAAACTGAAGTGATGTTTAATGCTATGGATACTAAAAATTCTATTGTACATGATAATGTGTCAATGTTTTAAAGACAACATAGGAAAAAGAGGGAGAGGGGGGGGGGGGGGGGGGATATACAATTTAAGTATAAGGTGTAGCAAATTAATCTATAAGACTATAATTTTAGAAGTAATGAATTAAATTTAATGTTTCAAAAAGTGACAAGTTAAATCTTAACTGATTTAAGTATAACCACATTGTGTTTGAAGTTTAAAATAGACTATGCATTTTTATTTATTATCTTTTTTCAAGTCTCAAGATTTAATTTTTTTACTTTTAGAACTATAGAGGTGTGTTACTTTTAGAACTTAAATCCAAATTGTTTAAGGTGTGTTACTGACTTACTGTTAGATCCATATGATTTCTTTCCCATACAATTCCTGTCCCAGAAACATGTATGTACACATGGAGTTTATCCAGTAAAGAATACAGAGCAAAGGAGGGAGGTATATCTTTTGTTTCTAATGAACAAGTTGTTGGTGGTTTGTAATTAAACTTCATTTATGATTTCTCCATAAGTAAACTAGTTATGTATTGGATTTGGTTTGTTTGGTTATTCAATTGGTATTCTATTTCTATCTATTGAGACTGTCAAGTCACATAAGAATAATTGAGAGGAGAAATATGAACTTGGAAATTTACAATTTAGCTATAAAACTCTTTACAATTCATGTATATATTTAGTCATAAAGAATAATGAAATGCTTAATACTCTTTAGTCTTTGCTACCACCATATCATGAATCATGAATAAGTTTGATCTTTGTAAATCAGTATTAGGCCACACAAGTTCATCACATTGTTATCGTTTATATAAAAACCAAAAAAAGGTTCATCATACTGTACAATTTTAGGGTCATGTTTTCTAGGAGCAAATCAACTTAACATCACATTAAACACTAATTTTAACATGAGATATTAATACTTTGTAAAGGGAAATAATTTGATGTTATAATTTTACAGGGTCAAGGCGTAACCAATTATTTTATTTTTCCATGACAATGATATGTGAACCAATCTTTATATATATATATATATTTGATTAAAAAGTTTTTGGCAAGGTGAATGGGGAACAAGATATTCAAAGTAATGACTTCTATTTCATAATACGTGATCTTCAATCAATTTTGCCATCTCTTGAGAGTGAAATTGAGAAAATTATTATGTATTTATCGTAATTATTGCAAAAACAACTACAGGTATACAACCTATATATTCAATAATATATTATAATTATTTAAAAAATTCCTGTAAATAAATGGCTTTTATGATCCAATCATAGGGAGGATAGAATAAAGTTTATTTGGCAATGTGTTTTTGTGGACGCAATAAACTCTTCTTCTTCTTTTATTATTATTTTTTTTTGTTTGTAACTCATATTTTTTAATGTGTACCCAATTTGCAGTTTTTAAGAGGGCTTGGCTTAATTTCAATGCTTTTTAAACTAAACTTGTCATTTTGTTTCAAATATACAATGGCAAGTGGTAATGAGTTTTAATCTCCATTTTTTATTTAGTTAGTAGGTGATGTGACAATCTTTCATTAAAACAAAAGGAGATTCCTTTTTAAAAAAATGACTGGAGATAAGCCAAATCTTTTTAAGAAAACTTTAGTGGTGGAGCTGAGCATGGAAAAGAAATTAGATTCTCACATATTGTTGTTTGGATCAAGATGTCATCTTTGAAATATTAGCAAGACCATTGGATGAAAGCCTTATCCTAGGGGTTTGCAAAAGTTGGTTTAGAATGATTTGTGATTCAAACTTTGTCAAGGTCCATAATGTAATGATATACAAATATCTAAGTGGGTATTCATCATTGAAAAAAAAATTCAAGGTCTGAATACTTTGCTTTTAATGTAAACAATGGCAATTTGATAGTAAAATATTACAACACTCTTGCTGCACAATTGTTGATATTGAAGATGTCTATGATGGGCTAATACTTCCCAAATCTATATCTGGCAATGATATCCATGTTTGTAATAGTAGCACTGGCTAAATGACTAATGAGTTCAAAGAACTACTATTCACTAGTATATAATGTGTCCTTCCAGAAGTACAAGGCAGTTTGCTTAAGAATATGTTCAAGCATCATATATGTGTTATGGATAGTAATGACGATGAAGTAAATGAAAATGCTGCTTGGAAGCGATTCAGCTGTTCTTTACATGTAATCTTTCCTAGTTATTCCATAACTTGTTTTGATAATGTCTATAATGGGGCTTTGAATTGGATAGCAGAAAGTATTGAAGAAAGTGATAAAGATATAACAACAATAGACATATAAGTGTGAAGCTTAGAGAAGGAATTGAGTTGCCATGCAAACCCAACATATGCTACATGGAAATGTTCAATTGCAAGTTATTAACTTTCAATGGAGTTCTTTGTTATGGGCTTTGGGCTGAATTTGTTGTCCAAAAATTTGCTACTAACAACTCCATAAAACAGATTGGAATTTTTCATTGCTTTTTTTAGAGAGTGAGTTGGACCTACCCATGGCATTGATGTTGACCTTTTTTTATTTTTTGGGAACAACAGAGCAAAAATTATTAGTGTGGATTTAACATAAAAACATGATCATTATGAAGTACTGTCGGTAAAAAAAACTCACATACTAGTCTACGTAGAATTTGTTTCATTTGGCACTCTGAAAAGACAACAACAAAAGTGGATGTGAAAAAAGAAGAATTAAGATACTTTAATGATGTGCAAATACAAAGAGAATGAATTTCAAACTATTTAATTTGGGAAAGTAATAACAATAAAAATAACAATGATAGTAACAATAACAATAACCATAAGAGAGAATGAAGTGTTTAAGAACTACAAGTTTACAATTATTTATATACTATCAGCTGCTACTAGTTAATTGATTATGAGTTTGTTTCTATTAAGTTTCGTACAAACTATATGCCCACAAGGAGGGACTACAACAAGTTGCTCATACTTCACCATCTTCTTTTGGATCACTTGCAAATCATGGCCATAACCTCTTGAAAACGGCCAGACTCTTGGTGTTACAACTAAATAAACAATTGGAAAAGACACTAATAACAAACCATATTACCCCAAGCCTAAAGAAAGCAATATTACGCAAAATTAAACGAAATTAGTTCGATATTCCCTCTCAAATACCCTAATTTCTCTCGTTTATTTTCACCCACGAATTTTGTGTGGACCTGTCCTGACCTGAATTATAAAACAATAGCCTCCCCTTCACTAATTTTTAGAGAAGGAAACAGGATGGGGCCTTCTGATCAAGAGCTAAAAATAGGTAGTGAGGGAGTGAGAGAAGGGGAAAATTTATCAACAGCTACCTAATTGTTTTCCCATCTAAATTCCTTCTTCCTTTTCTCGATGTTGGAAGGCCAATGGGTTAAACATCAACGGGGATTACTGATGACCGTGGTGATGGTCTTGATGACAGTTTCGGGACCTTAGAAATATTGTTAACTCTCAAAGTAGTCCCTACTTTGGGCATATCAACTAGTTTACAAGTATTTCAAGCAACTATGGTTTCCAGAAATATTTACTACAAACTTTAGATACTATTATAATTATATTCCTATGTCTAAAAATTCATTGGATATGTTATAAGGGTTATATAAAGCACATCAATGCATTGTTTGGTGGAGATTTGGCTTTAGTGTTAACATTAAAAAATATATAAAATATAAAATGTTATGGTTATGGTTATTTTTACAAGTTGTGAGTTTCTATTGGTTTTGTGGATACCGGTTCTTTTGGCATTAGGGTCTCACTTACTAGAAATGTTAGAAGCTTTCTTGGAGAAATATGTGGTATGAATTTGAAATGAATGACACTAGGGTGATGTGTGTGTGAGAGTCTTTTAATCTTTTTACTTACTCTTTTTTGAGGTTTCAGCAGTATTTGGGTTGTTTTAGCTTTATTTAATGGCATTACTTAACTGAACTCTAACAGAATACTAGATTGACAAAATTGAAACTTAGAGGACTGAAATGAAAAAATTGAAACTTAGAGGGTTAGAATTGGATTTTAACCTTCATTCTTCTTTTCCTGAACTGAAAGTCTTACTTTGCAACGCATTCAAGGCTCAATCATTGAGGGGTGATTTTGACCTTCTAGACTTACACAATGCAATGCTAGGTTCCCAACATACGCCACTGCTGCTAATTCAAATGGGGTCGGTGGTGGTACTTTTGGGTCTAAAACCTTGTGAATTTCATCTTGGGCAATGTATTGCACTACAAAATCAACTATACTTCATGGCTCACCACTTTAATCTCTATGAAGTGCCTTGTATCCAAACAAAATTTCTAGCAATACTACTCCAAAACTATAGACATCACTTTTGGCTGTCATCAATTGAAGCTTGTAGTACTCAGGGTCCACACTGCCTGCCCTAAGAATTGAACGGTATGACATAAAAGATGGGCCAAAATCAGATACCTTGGCAGTCCACGTGGCATCTAGTAATATGTTAGAAGATTTGATGTCACAGTGTACGGTTGGTGGTGCTACATATGCATGCAGATACTCAATGCCTTTAGCTGCGTCTAGTGTCACTTTAATCTGGGCAGCCCATGATATTAGAGGAGAACAAAGTTTCTTTCCAAACTAGTATGGAGAGAAACCCTACAAACTCAACATATATTTATAGTGAGTATGAATTTTAAAAATCTAACCGTTAGATTGTATGTTCTTATTACATCCTTAATGCTTACAAAATTTTAAGAAAATCAAAGATTAATTGCTATGTCATCAAATAAATGTTATAATTTCAAGTTTTTGTAATCCAAAATTGTATATAAAAAATAAGTTAATTGATCAAATAGTAAATAATATCTAATTTGAACGAAATTTGATATGCATGTTAAGAATATAAGGAACATGAAACTCAATGGTTAGATTTTCAAAATTTACACCCAAAAAAGGAATATATGAGAAGTTTGAAGAGTTTCCTTCCAAACTAGTTTGGAGAGAAACTTTGTTCATTAGAGGAGTACTTTGAAGCTTATGAAGATGGTCATGAAGGGCACCATTTTCCATATATTCGTAGCCCACTACGTGCACGTTGCGATCCTCACAAAATCCCAACAAGCGAACAAGATTCTTGTGATTAAGGCGGGACAAATCTTCAAATTCATTCTTTATAGCTTTTTTATTATCCTTGAGCTTGATCACGTATGGTGTAGACATTGACAGTTGAGCACGCTTAATAGCCACTACTTGGCCATCATCTAAAGTGACATGGTAGACTGAGCTAAACTACATGTTCCAATCTTGTGATCTTTTGAGAAGTTATGAGTGCCTTCAAGTAGCATTTGCAAAAGAAATTCCGTCAAGTCTCCGAAGCTTGTAGTTATGATTGTGCCACTCAGATTTGTTTGTTTGTGTCTTGGCTGTGGAAAAGCGACAATACAGATTTTTTTTGGAATGAGAGAATTTTTGAGATGTTCGGTTAGATTTTGAACTATTACTTCTCTTCGACTTAAGAAACTCAATCAAGTCTTTGAAGGTTGCTATTTGGACTCTGCAATTAGGCCTTGCTGATATGGAAGGATTAGTCAGAATCATCTATATCTATATCTATATCGAGATGAGTTCAAGTTACACCTGGTGTAACTCCTTAAGAGTTACATCTTTTTTGTACCGTAGATTTCTAATAGATCCAACGGTTAAAAAAATAGCATTAAATGATTAAGGATTTTTACCTTATTTACTTAATTAATAACAGATTTTCTCTATCCTCATTTATTACTTTCCATAAACCTCATTGGGTGTTTAATTGTGTCTCTTTCCTCCTAAAATTTCTGTATATATATATATATATATATGAATCTAGGCAAAAAACAAAGACTAAAAAATTCAAAATTTTCTTCTCTCAAAATCCTTGAGTGCCGGTGAGTAAGATCTAAAGATATACTATAATTTGTGATTTTATAAGTACACTTAGTCTACCAGAACTACCCCTAAACAATTCACAAAATGAGCAAGAGCCTTGTGGTTTCCAGTTTCAACACATTATAGCAAAAACACATGACAAAACTCAAATCTATTGAAGATAGGGCGGATACGAGATCACAAAATAATATAAAGAAGTGAACATATATGTATGTTTTATTATAATGTTGAAAATAAATGATGACTAGAATCTACAAAGAAGTATCCATTTGGTTAATTGAAAAAATTGGCCGATCGATGTTCATATAGTTATGAAAAAAATGTTATAGTTAGACTGGTAATGAATGGGCTTGCTAGATTTAGGTGGTCAACATCTAACATGATAAATTTGGCCTATTTTACTGTCACCGTGTTGAATTCCTTTTTGTGGTTAAGAAATATTTGAACCATATATATACTCCTGGATACAAGAGTTACAGGCAAGGGATATTTTCATTATAACGCCTTCTAATTATAAATGAAATACGTATTATGTATAATATCTACAATAGTCTACTAATTGAAATAGATTTGGCCTAATTTCATCGTGAGCAGGAAGAAGGAGAAAGAGGTTGGTTTGACTCGGGGGTACAACGTTTTTTTTTTTTTTAAGGAAGAAAGGGACACAGTTAAACAACACCTAAGGAGGTCTATGAAAAATAATAAATGAAGATAGAGAAAATATGTTATTAATTAAGAAAATAAAGTAAAAATCCTTAATCATTTAATGCTACTTTTTCAACCGTTGGGTCTATTAGAAATCTACGATACAAAAGAGTTACACCAGGTGTAACTTGAACTCATCTCATCTATATCATATACTATATATAATAGCAGAAGCTGAAAGAAAGTTGATTCCTGCAATTAAGGAGTTACTATCATGTAGGAAAAATGCCCATCTAAAATTCAAACACGTATAAGTTAAAAAATGATAAATTATATTGTTTGGTAACGCTACAACACCGTTTAAAAGCCTCTTATTATAAATAAAAAAAGGTAACTCTAAGTAATGTTACACCACTCAATAACTTATTATTGAATTCATACTTTGAAAATCCAACTATTGAATTACATGTTTTATATGTTCTTAACATGTGTGCCAAATTTCATGTCAATCAAATGTAATTTACCATCTACAAAAACTTGAATTTAAATAATTGATTGATGACATGGCTATTGATCTTTGATCACCTTGAAATTTAGCAAGCATAGAGAATATACAAAGATAATCTAATCTAACGGAGCATTCAATTAAAAACTATCGGTTGATGTAATATTGCTTAGAGTTACACCAGGTGTATCTTGAACCCAACCCATAAAAAAATTAACCGCATAAGTTTATTTAAAAAAAGAAGGCTTGGTTGTTGTGCGAATAAAAAGGAAGAGAATAGAGTGGTAAAAATACAGATGAAGGGCTTGAGAAAGATACAGTCACAAAGAGAGCCAGAGTTCGTATGGCACAAAGAGAGAAATACGATGTACACGGATATAGAAATAGAGAGAGGCGATGAGGCCTGAGACAAAGAGAAAGAAACAGAGAAAAAGGCAAAATCAAACCACCAGAAAAATCTATGGCCCATCAACACTGGTAAATCTTTTTAGATTTAAATATGAAATGTTACTTTTAAATGAGTTTTCCTATTGGCTAGGTTTAGATTTGATTTATTTTTTGTTTCGGGCTTTCAAAACACAGAATGATTGAGAGGGATACAGAGATAGTGTTCGTGAATGTCGCTGCCACCAACGTTAGTCCAGCTTCCTACCACTGCTAGTTCCGATAGACTTTTCTTCTATGGCAAGGCTACTGATGGTGGTAGGAACTGGCGCCGACACATTCTTTCCACTTTTAATTGAGTTTATTTGTTGGATAGGTTTAGATTTTATTCGTTTTTGTTTTGGGTTTTAGGGTTTTCTATCAAAATGTTTGTAGATATTTGCTTTTTTTTTTTTTTTTTTTTTGTTTTTTTGTTTTTTGTTTTTTTTTTTTTTTTATTTCCTGTCAATTAGAGATTTGGATTCATAACCCTTTTCCTCTATATTTGTTAAAATCAAGGAGACCCCTCACGGTTTAAATAAAAAAAACCATTAAATTGAAAGAGATCGAGAGAGAATCTGATAAATAGAGAGAAAGAGAACGAGTTGATTAGGCGCAGAGAATTGGGAGAGGGAAAAATCTGAGAAATCAGACAAAAACTACATATACCCTATAGTTTCCAATCAGGAAAAAAGAGAACCGTTTCCAAGTTCCCTTCAAAAACTCTTCCTTCTTCTTTTGGCTTTTTGATTAACAATGCCTCCAACGGGTCCCTATTCTTTCTCTGACTTTTTTTTTTCCTGCCAAATTTAAAGTTAAATTAGTTTTGCTATATGTTTTCCACTTATACAATCACAGTTAGATTTTGGTTCCAGAAATTAGGGTTAAGGAAATCAGAATTGTGATATGTGACTAATTTTTATTAAATATTTTCGGTAATTGGTTTGTTTGAACTTTTCTCTTTTGGATTTGAATCATTCAACTTCTTTCTCTGCAGTAATGAAGTGGAATCTTTCTACAATCTAGAGTCTCTAATTTAATCAAAGCAAAGGTACCAATTTCTTTTCCTAATATTCTCTTCGATTATGATTTGCTGTCAATTTAGGAATTTGGATTCATATCCCTTTTCCTCTCTATTTGTTAAAATCAGCGAAAACCCCGCATAATTTCGTAGTTTTTTCATCTATATAAACAGTCATTAACTTTATAGAATTCAATACAGTATTTCGAAAATCTGCATTGTAATTTGTAATTTCTTTTATTGTTTATTTATTTATTTGTATTTATAAAACCGAAGCCTTTGACTTTTGATTGACTTCTCCACAATTTTACACATCAGCATTTTTTATTTATAATTTCAAAATCTGATTTATTTCAATTAAATATACACCTGCGGACTCTTTTTTTTACTGTTGCTCCTCTCTCTCAAACCCGATTCTATGCCCTCTTCATTATCCATTTTCTCTCCACAACCCAGACCCATCATTAGTCCCTATCTCCTACGACTCTGAAGAGAAGACCTTGACCACATCTTTGAATAAACCCAAAACTAGGATTTCTGGATTTTTTTATTTGCTAGGCTTGCATTGGATTGGTTTTTTTGGGATAGTGCTTTGAGATTCCTTTATATAGTGGTTTCAAGAAAATGAGTTTCCACAGCTTATAGGTTAGTTTTTGGAAACTTCAAGAAGTGTCAATCAAGTTGCAAAACTTTGGCTTTCTAGGTATTTTAAAATAAATATTAAAAATGCTTTGTGTTTTCTTTCCCTTTTTATTTTGGTTTCCTATTCATCAAGTGTGTGTGTCTATATATATATATATATATATATCAAACCAAGGAATTTTGAGTTTAGTTCACAATTTTACATTTTTTTAAACCCTAATGAGAAAGCTAATGATACAAGCCAGACTGCTTTCAGCTTTTTTTCTTGAGCCAAAACCACATAAACCTTAAAGTAGAGAGAGAGAAAAGAAGAATAGGAGGTTGTGGGTTATTACTTATAAGCAACAAATAACATTGAAGTTATACTTGAATTTGTATGCAGGGACTCTCACCGTATTAATTGAATCCATGAATGGTTTTTTTTTTTTTTTTTTTTTTTTTTTTTTTTTTTACGAAGCATTTGAAATGCGAGTTGCAGAATTTTGTCACCAAAAAAAAAAAAAAAAAAAGGATTTGGATCTTATTGCCTTACAATATTTGTTTAGTTAAGGAGAAAAAAGTGCATTCAGTTTTAAAGTAAAAAGTAAAGTTTATTTCCCTATAACATTGAATTGTTCATATTGTAATTTGATTCACTTTGTCAATTTGGTGATGCCCAAGAAACTTGAGGGGATTGCATTTGGATGTCTCCTACCTAATTACTCAGGAGGAAAGCAATTTTTTTCACTTATTACAACAGGAAAAGTCCACAACAACTTCAAAGGTTGAATAGTCAAATTGTTTCCCTTTCCTAAATCTGCTACCCTTTCATCAGTCTCTCTTCTTTTACAATAAACCTTCATCTCTTGGTTTCACGACCACCACATCACACCCTTTCTCCCTTCTATTCCTAAATTTGCAACCCCTCTGTTCCTTATTTAGTCAAAAGCCTCTCTAATCTGTGAGATTATAATATAATCTCAAGTATTTGTTTTGCTATGACCCAATTACAGAGACAATGTCATGAACACTCTGCTTATCTATGTAAGGAGGTCAGTTTTTCTTTGAATTTTGGGGTATTTTCTAATTATTTTTGAGAGATTTTTCAACATATGATTGTGTGGATTTGATTTCTATTTGGATTATGTAGTGTGTAAGTCTTTCTTTCTTGGGAAATTTCAGTTCCTTTTTTTTTTCTTTGAAACTTCTTTCTGTGATTTATTAGTTTTGAAAGATTAAGTTTTGAAGACAAGCAATGAGTTTTCCATTTTTAAAAAATATTTAATTTTGACCAAAACTTTGAACCAAACAAAATTTGTGCTGCTTTATTTAGTCTGAGAAAACAATGTTATAACTTATAATTTAATATATTGGAAACAAAATTTAGAGTTATGTGTGTTTTATGAGGAAAAATGCTATATTGTGGAAGACTTAAATTTATAGCTCTCTTTTTCCCTCCCTTTTGCTAATTACCCATATCAAGTCAATGAATTACTTTGCATAGGCTGTTATGTTCTAGGAGTTCACTACTCTTATATTAAAAGCCTTAATGCTGGCTATATTGATTCTTAGGATAAAACTTCAAATAGAAGTTTAAGACCTAGGGTAAAAGTGTTTGTGAGCATGTGCAGAGAGAGAAGTCTGTAACTGCCAGGTAAGAACAAGGGCTGAAGAGTTACAAAAAGGAAAATGTTTATTGATCATGCAAATATAGATATTAGCTTACTGGCAGAAGTGCATGCATCTTAACATTCACTTGATTAGGACCCGCTACAAATTAGTATTGTTCTTTAATTTGTTCTCTGTAGCATGCAATTAATTCCTTTATTTCTAGATTCCTTCACGTCATACTTTCTAGAATTAGCTAATGACATTTCATCCATTACAAATTAATGTTAAAATTGTATGAATAACCACAGTAAGGAAGTTTATATTGCATGAGGTAAATGTTCTTTCCGATGACTACCTTATTAGCTGTACTACAGCTATTACATTGTTAAGTTAAACCAAATTTTCTTTGGCTGAAATTGTTAAATTTCCTAAAGATTATAATTTTTTCCAGTTATAAATAGCCATTATAGTTTGCTACTGCTACATTCATTAATTTGTTAATGCTTAAATGATCAAAGATTATAATATATTACAAATTATTGAAGGTGGCTTTAACTTTCACTCATATATGTTTAAGGTCTGTTACCATTCTACAACACTCCCTTATTTGTATTTTTGGAACTAATCCTTCCCCAAGTCAGTTGTTGGATTAATTACTTATCATAAAACTTTGTCGTTTAGCATTTGATATCAATACTGTGCTTGCAACATGCTTTTTTTTTTTTTTTTTGGGGGGGGGGGGGGGGGGGGGGTGTTTGGTTTATTTAAAAGATATGTAACTAAAATCTTCCTTAAATATTCTGTGATTTGTCATTCACAATACAATGTCCAAATAAATTGGAAGCTAATATCAAGAATCAGGTTAGGGGGGAAAGGATATTTATTACTTTGTTGCTACTTGCTGGTTCTTTTAGTTTTCAAAATCTGTGGTGAATGAGAAAGCATGTTTATTTCAGGTGGGGATTTCATTTGGTGTAGCAGTTGCTGCTGTAATAAAGGTGGTAAAAGAAGGCTCGATGATAGAAAACTCATTGTTGTAAGTCTTAGTCTCTCCTTCAAATTAATATGGAATCTCTATTGCATGTTTTTGTATTATGATATATAGTTAGCTTAAGTTATTTTAATCGAGCTTCACTTCAAAATCACTTTAAATACAAGATGACTTCTTTTTATATTCCTACTAATGGTAACATAGATTTTCAAAACGTTTTTGATCTACTGTTGGAAATTTCTGAAACTGAAAAGTTAAACCCAGCTAGGATGGTGAAAAAAGTGTTCATGTTTAGCAGTATGGAATTCCAGTAGAAAGGGGATAAGATATTTTTGAAGATCGTGTTTTGGTTGGTTAAGTTAGTTCCAAAGCCTGAGGAGTTGATGGAGTTAGAAATTTTTAGAGAAGATTACCATGATCTCATTGTATTTGATTGATGACTGTAAAGTCTTCATTATTAGAAAATAGACATCAGAGATTTATCGCTGTCAGCAACATGCTTATTGTGATATTATTTGTGAACTTGCTTAGGAGTTTTGAAGTGAAGCTATATGTTTTTTATTTTGAATCTAAAGAAATTGTTGAGTCTGATTTTGAAATTCTTCCACCTTTCTTCTGATTTGGCAGCTATAGGCTCCTCTAGCTTGCAACTACTTATGTGCAAAAAGGTTTTGAAGTGCTGTGGAAGGAACATTTTCTTTGGTTATTGCTTTTTTGTTGTAGAAACATTTATGATATTGCCTTTTGATATGGTCTTCTAGGGTAAATATAAAGAAAGATGTCTGATGATTCAAAAAAATTTCTTATCATAAATTGTGTAATTTATAAATTTGTATTTACCTAAGTTAGACCATATTTGCACATAAATTGTAGATTACCTAAGTTAGACCATATTTGCTTTAATATGGTCTAACTTTGCTAATTATAGATTACTTCTGATATTTAAATACCATGAAATTTCAATAAGTTGAGAAGACAAGTAGAGAATTTGTCATGTAACCGAAACTGCTATAAGTAAAGGTTTTTTTTTTTTTTTTTTTTTTAAATTACGCCATAACTTTATTTTTATGTTTAGTCATTTGGTTGGATATGTTTGGATTTATGTATTTGAGTTAGATATGGATTTGGCTACAGTAATTGGATTTAAGTCAAATCATCTTTGAAATGTAAGTGAGATGGAGTGTATATGGTACTTTGCTGTAACTTTGTTCAATGTTATTTACTAACGCTGAGGTTATTAAGATCCTACATCAAGTGGGTTTAGTCAACGAATGAAACTTAATATTTAGGTTAACTAAGAGGACATGCTAGCTATTAGTGAAGAAAAACTAAGTTGGATAATTTGGTAGTTTTTTCATCTCTATGAACAATCATTAACTTTGTAGAATTCAATTGAGTATTTTTAATTACTGTATTTCGGAAATCTGAATTCTAATTTGTGATTTCTTATATGTTTTTATTTTTATTTTGGTTAATGAGCATTTTTTACATTCGCGTCTTTGGTTTTTTGTTAAATTCCTGATTCAAAATCTTGGTTTATCTATTTGTGTTTGACTTTTGTTGGAGCCTCTAGACTGTGTGGAATTATAAGGGTGTGGACATAGGTTATTTTAAATTGGCATAGACCTATCAATGTTCCTCAAGTTTTTATTTTTTGATACCTCATCAGTTCTTTCTTTTTTTTAGAGTTAACTTTTTGTTTGTGTAATTAATATTTTAATCTACGTAGAGAGCAAAGAGTAGGGAGGCAATGAGACATTAGAGAATCAAAAGGATGCAATTTCAACATGATTGGTAGACCCAATGCTGCTGGCTAATCTTCTTTGCGAGATAACCTTTACTGTCTACAACAATCTATCACTAACACAGATTTTAAACTTTTAATTCTTCTTCACCTTTCTTATATGGCACACACTATTAATTGTTTCTTCAAACTTATCTTATTTTAAAATGTTATTTTATTTCATATTTTAAGCGCATATTGGCATGACCAACATGAAGGTTTATTGAGTTTTTCTGATGCCTCTTAGAAGTGTTAAATATCCACTCTTAATATCAATGCTTCTCTACTAAAAGTCTACACATATGCATATCCTCATAAATTCCTTAATGTATACCTGTACCAACTTGCCAAAGTTTAAAATTCACAAAAATATATGGTCCGTTTGGATATAACTTATTGTTGCTGAAAACTGATGATTGTTGCTAAAAATACTGTAGCAAAATAATTTTTAAATGTGTGAATAGTGCCGTAGGACCCATTTTTAATATTTTTTAATAAAGTGGCTATGGGTCCCATGAACAATGCGTCAACAGTATCGAAACAGTGCGTGAACAGTGTTTTTTGTCTTATGAACAGTGCATGAATAGTGCACGCATTGTTCATGAACAGTACTTTTTGTCCCACAAACTTAACAAAAGCGGACCAAAAAAAAAAAAAAAAAAGAGGAGAAAACACGCAGGAGAAAACGCAACGCCGGATTAAGTTGTATCCAAACCAATACATAGAGGACAAAACAGGGGTATGTTAAAGTTGTTGGTGATGGATAATGTCTATATTCTCATGTATTTTTTTTAAAAGTTTCTTTGACACTTAAATGTGAAGAGAAAACAATTGAAGAGCAACAATTGTCGTTGAACATTCCACTTGACAAAAGACAATTAATCCTAACTATGAAGAATAGATGATCATTGTACAAATACATATTATCGTTTCGTAAAAGTATGAATTTTGGATGGTTGTAGGTAATATGTTGAATATTATAATCCACCTTTAATATTCTTATGTATTGAAAATTATCATACATAGAGGGGTTATATGTCTGTAGTAAACTTTGGTACTTGGTCTTACTACAATTTGATGGTGGGCATGATATTCTGTTTTTGTTTCATACTTCCAGTTGTGCTATATTGATCCTGAAGTTTTCAATGAGGAGGAGATGGAATTGTTGAAGAGATTAGATAGCACACAATTATCAAGTAATTTATTCTTCTTTGGTGCATCTTTTAGGTACTGTTTATCTATTTCATTATGTTACTTGCCTCATTCAATGCCTTTTTCTGTTGTAATGTATGACAAACAATATTTGAAAGTTATTATATGAAGACCAAAAGAAAATTACAGTTGTATGGTTTTTTGTAATTTTGTTTAGCAAGTCAATGTAGTTAAGTTTTGTTATAAGTGATCTGCAAGTTATTGTATGGTATTTTTTGTTTTATTTTATCAGGTTAGGTACTTTAAGCTTTTGTTTTAATGGTAGACAATTGAAAACAATGTGTTTTGTTGTTGTAGCTTTACTGTTGCTGGTGTGTGAATTATCAAAACAATGAGTGTGGTTGCTATTAAGTTGGCAAGTTTTAGTAGACCATGTTTGGTTGGAGGATGCATCCTATTCTTTGAGTTTGACATTGTAGAATACATTCAAAGATGTTAATCAAAATTTTCTGATAGTTTACATAATCATGTAATTCTTTTCTACAGAATAGGTACAATACTTTTAATAGAGAATGCACGGAGTCCATAAGTTTATTTTTTTTCCCCTTATTCAAATTGTGTTAATATATGTAACTATGATGAAGTATGATTTACTTTTGATGATGTTATATAAAAAAGAAAGAGTACTTTTGATGATGCTATCAACAAACTACCAACACAATTATAAACTTTTTAAAATAAAATCTCGTGCATTTGCACAGGTTACAAGCTAGTATTACTAAAAGTTGAAACATGGCATTTATTGCTGCTAAGCTCTCGTTGCGCCGCTTCATTACCATGTCATTTGTCATATAATTATTATTTATTATTTATTCCTTTTTTTTTACGAAAAAAAAATATAAATAGATTTTGACTTTACATATTCATCTTTGTCGGTTTTAACACCAATATATATTTCTTTTTTATTTCCAATTTTCCTATAATTTTTTTTACATTCACTTATTTTTTTAAAATATTTACACTTTCTTCAATCTCTCTTCTTCCCTTACATTTTCATCTCTCCACTACCCTCTACTTTAAAATTGCTATTCATCTTTCCCTTCATCTTCCTTTATTTGTCTCTTCTTATCCCTTCACTCTTACTATAAATTTTTCACTCTTTTCCATTCTTTGCATAGTTCTCTCTCTCTCTCTATCTCTCTCTCTCTCTCTCTCTCTCTCTCTCTCTCTCTCTCAATGTTTTGGGGGATTTTTATTTTTTATTGCATCTCCACTTTAGGTTGATAAATTTTTGTGTTTTTAAGAACACTAATTTAGGTTGATATGATTTAGTTTTATGCTTTAAGTTATTATTATTATTATTTTGCTCTTTGATTGTTAAATTTTATCTGATTACATTATAAAAAATTAAAGATAGTAGATAAAAATAAAATAGAATTCCATTACATAGCATAATTTGGAAAATTTAGTGTTTATTGTTATATCTTTTAATTTTTCTTATTTTTTTATTCTCTTCTATTTTACTGAATATTGAAATTCAACCACATCGTTCTTATCATTAAATTATTTATGTTTTCTCTCTCTTTTTGTTTTAAAAAATAAAAAATGCAATATTTTACTTAAATTCAAATAAAAGAAAATTATGCTCATCAAACTGTACTCATTTTTTTTTTTTTTTTTTAACATTTACACTTTCTTCAACTTTTCTCATTCTCTTTACCTTTTCATCTCCCCAAACATTCTACATTGATATCACTCTTCTTCTTTCCTTTTATCTTCCTTTATTTTGTTTCTTTTTATTATCATCCTCTTAGTATAAATTTGTCATTCACTCTTCCAATCTTTCCATAATTTTCTCTCACAAAAAAGTGGTTATTTCCCACTTTTTCTCCCTCAATTTTTTGGTGGATTTTTATTTTTATTTTTCTTGCATCTCTATTTTAGCTTGATAAAGTTTTGTATTCTTTAGAACTCTATTTTGGTTGATGGGATTTAGTTTTGTCTTTTAAGTTTTTATTATTATTTTTAATTTTTTTTATGACTCTGATTGTTAAATATTATCATATTGCATTATAAATAATTAAAAATAGTATATAAGAATGTACTATTATTATATTACATAGAATTATTTGGATAAGTTAGTGTTTATTGTTATCTATTTTATTTTTGTTTTTTTCTCATATCTTTTTATTTAACATTTAAATTCAGCCACATCCCCCATATATATATCATTAAATTATTTATATTTTCACTTCTTTTTTATTTTAATAAAAATTAAAATATAATATTTTTCTTAAATTAAATAAATAAAATTGTCCACATTAAGTGGAGTAATGCTAGTTATTTCATAATTATAGAGCTACTACTGTCTGTTTGAGACCCAGCTGATGGGAATAGTGACACTATGGAATTGAAGAATTGTGCACGAGGTGATTGGTTAGACTCTGATCAACTACCGTCTGTCGCAGTCTCAGACATGGTGGGTGGAAAGATTAATGGAATGGAAAAACTTGTCGGTCCATTAGGTAATGGAAAGAAGTGCGAAAATGAGGAGGTTTTAGTAATGGAAGGATTTGTAATTATTATCTCATAATTTTCAGTACCGTCTGCTGGAGACCTGGCTGGTGGGAGGAATGACACAATCGAATTGGAATTAAGAGAGAATTTTGGATATGTTTTGTTGGATCCTGGAATACTATCACTTTCACTATCTGAGTGGTTGGCTGGGAAAATTGATGGAATGGAAATAGGGGAGTTTGGATTTGTTCCATTCCATTTACAACTGAAACTGCCTGATGACTCTGACATGGCTGATGGGAAAAATGAGTATTCTACTAGTGATTCACTTCTTTCTTCCCTTACTGTACTACCACAGTCCGAGTTGTTGGCAACAAATTCTGCAACCAAAAATTACGAAATACAGAAATGTTTAAAATTGAAACTATATAGTATTCAGTCACTAATTGTCTGACTCAAAAACTTACCTGAATTAACTCGGTGCTTCCTTCATACTGATATTGGACTGAAAAATTTTGGGAGATTGAGAGCGAAAGAATTACATATGAAAATGATGTGTTGTGTTGGTGTTCATAATTTATAAGAATTTGGAAGTTTCAGCGAAGATACTTTCTCATGGACTCTCGTGTTCCTTTCGGCTTGACTGACTAGAACAAGGGCCAAGTGAAGAAATAAAAATAAGAAGAGTAAGTTTCCCTGCGTTTGGTAGCTCTATTTGTGAGTCAAAAATTGTGACTCTTGCGTCTTTGGCTAATTTACTTGCCGAGAGCATTCACATCTTGTTCTGTTATACTGGAGATTTATTAATTTTTTTAGCAGAATGTTTATGCCAGAGATTGACTATAATATCATATCATATTATATATTTTATATATATTATATATTTTATATATAACTAGTATATTTAATTGCAATAGAAAAATTTATGAAATCTGAATGATTGAATAAAGAATGATTTCATTAATTAGAAACTAATTACAACTAGCTATTTGTATAGCTATGAGAAGATGAATCTAGAGCATAACAAACTAACAGAATAACAGAGCAGAGAAAGATCCTATCCTAACTACGCCAACACGTGTGTATAACTAACTCTTACACGTGCTTCTTATTGACATTTAAATACACTGCTACAACTACATGTTTAAGTCATATGATGTGAACGAATTTGGAATTATTCTTTATCGCATTTTATAAGACGCCAAAATTTTGAGCCTTTGACTTCTGAAATCTTAAAAAGATTTTAGGGAATTCCTGACTTGAAGATACCATTTTGTTAGTGTACCATATCTGTTTAAATATTTCTAATCTTGATTCTAGCCTGACCATATCATTGTTTGAACTTGGGAATTTAATACACGTCTTCATCTACTGCCCAATTGGCCAAATTTTTGGTCCCTCTCAGATTGGCATAGAAAATTCCCCACCATGGCAGTTGACTCCCCAAGTACCTGGGTGGGTTAAGATGCTTCGTAAACCCAACCTCTTCTTCCACATCCAAAGCTCGGATGCTCAAAACTTCTTACTATATTCTGTAGTCGCTTGTGACTAAATTTGGATGTTCAGAAACAAACAAATCCATGACCTGGACTCAATCAATAAGCTACAAATTTAGTGAAGGGTATGAGTATTGCTATTATATAGTGTGCTTCGCTTAAGTGTGTAACCAGCTTTTTAGATTTTAAGGGCTTGTTTGTTTATGTTGTTTAAACAACAGTTTTTGTTGTTTAAACAACACAACATGTATTTTCACAACATTTTTTCACCCACACATATTTTTATAACGCTTAAAAAACGTTATTAGAACAACATTACCTAACGGGCCCTCATCATTGCATGCCTTGACACCTCCATTAAAGCAGTGGCCTAGCAAGGTTGATAAGGAAAGGGACAATGCTTCCGTTTTATCTATATACTATTAGGTTATAATGAATTCAAAATGTTTAGAAATGAGATTGAACAATCGATCCTGCTCAGTCAAAACTTGCAGACTGTTCAAACACTTAGGTTACTAGTTCCGTATTAGTTCTGTCATCTGTGACATGATGGTCTCACTAGCGGAGCTAGGGGAGGGCAAGAGGGGGCAAGTGCCCCTCCTGACCTACCCAAAAACTCCTATATAATATACCTATAAAGCAATTTGCCCCTTGACAAAATTTCTCTATCTCAACTTTGCCCCTGGCATAAATAAGAAGACTTCTCTGCTTCTAAAAGAAAGCAATCATGTCCTGTATAAATACATAGCACATTTTCTTCTTTTTCAAATGTAAACAAAGTTCAATGGCCCCACATAAGACTAAAAGTATTGTCCTTTTGACAAGTTTCCAAACTGCTAACAGTAAATAATGAATTTACAAAAAAAATTTAACAACAAATTTCATAATTGTCAGAGCAATACTATATAGTGTATGCAGTATTTCTTACAATAAATTTCACAATTGTTGAATATTCAATTTTCATTTCAGCCCACCACTTATACTATTTTATTGTCTACTAGTTATATAGTCAACTTGTGAAAATACCAACTCTTCCCTTGGTGGGTTCTACGTTATCATTTTTTTTAGAAAAAAAAAAAATGGCCTACTTATATTCATATATAACACTGAAACTATAGTCTCCACTCTTTTTCTTATTTTTTTAGTTTTTATTTTTTTTTCAATATTGTTTTTGCTATATTTCAAATTTTAACTGCTTAAAAGAATAGAGAAAAAATGTTGAATTCAGCATTAGTTTTTTAATAGCATTCAAGGCAATGAGGATACAAAATTGCTAGTATATTATTATACTCTTAACACTTTTACAATAATTTATGTTAAGAAATAAAATTGATTGTTTAAACTCTATTTAGTTAGATTAATCTCCAAATTACTTTAATATATATTTGTGTATTTAGTTTGCTATTGATATCAACTTTTTTTTTAGATTAATTTTGCTTTCAACATTACCCCCTAAACTAAATTCCCAGCTCCGTCACTGGATGGTCTAAACCAAACTGTTGAAGGCTCTCTTACAGGGTCATGTTAACTTGTCCAATTTAGTTTTAAGTCCACTACATTGTTGCCTTTTGGATTTATCAAATTATTATCTGTCTCAGGTCACAAATTCACTTCTGTCCAATTTGAATCCAAGTATGCCCAATTTGTGTCACTAATACAAGGGGCACGGCTTTTCTCTGTGGGCACACGGTGAGCTGGGCTGATAATAATAATTTGATCTTATTCTCTCCCTCATTTACATGGTATTGCTTATATTTTGAGATTGTTGTGAAAAATATTGTGAATGTAACACTTCTAAATAATAATAATAATAATAATACACAAAAAAAATCACAACATTTATTACAATAATTGAATTGACAAACTTTTACTAGTTCTCACCTAGGTCCACTACTATCATCACTCTTTTACTTATCACTATCAATCTACTACATCAATAGGTGTGAAACGTTTTGTCAAATTTTTTGTGCCTATAGTCTTTCTAAAAAAAAAAAAAAAATAGTTTACGTGGTTCGTGTTAAATTGTTAATTAGTAATAATTTTTTGAATCTAAAACAAGATAATAGAATTTAAGTAATATTTTATTTTTTTTTTAAGTTATATTTAAATATACGAAAGGCCTCAATTTCAATTTTCGCCTTAATTAGGCCCCTAAATGCATCAAGCCGCCTTGTAATTTAGCTCAGACTTTGAGCACTTCACTATAACTGTCTCTTGCCATTGCTGCCTTGGCAGTTAAGCGATCAGTGATAGTTGCATCAATGGTGAGTTTGAATGTTTGATTATGCTTATAGGTGGGGTTTGTCGTGATTCAGGTTCTTTATCTCTATTAAATACCCTAGTCTCCTCATTAACAATAACCAAGGCATATTCCTTGACCATGTTTTCTATGTTGTTAGTGATAACCATAATATTCACATGCATGCTATTATGCACAGTTTCTCAAACTCCAAATCAAGCCCATAGTGAATATCATATGTAGTGAGCACATGAAAGCCTCCTCTCTATGAAGATAAGCACATGAAACTGAAAGGTGGGTAAAATGATCTAGCACCAAATTAATAATGTCTTCGTTTGAATTTATGGGGCAATGATCAGATCCCATGTCTCAATTGCCAGCAAACCAAATGGCTATGGCAACAAGGCATTTAAAGAAAAATGGGCACAATACTCAAATGCAGAACCGCAAAGAACACAACTTGGATAATCCATGTCAATTCTTTGCAGGAAGTTTTCTCTAGTAGGTAAGCAGTTGAAGCCAATCCTCCAAAGCAACATTGTGATTTGGTGCTTATACCAAAACTCTTATCCCTCATAATAAAAAACAATACACAAATGAGAACATCCACAACACTTTATGGAATCGACTATTGACAGCACCATAATGGCCATGTGTTTAGTGAACATTTACAAGAGAAAACCTTTTTACTTTTAGTAGAAGTGGCACCACTTCTATTTTCACAAAAGGTGAAGTTCCTTCTTTATGTCTTTGTTACAACAACATTTACTTGTTTATGAACTTCATTAAGAATATAAAGGTCATCCTACTAAATGTAACAAATATCACTAATTCATCCTGAATTAAACACTACTGCTCTTACTTATCACTTATCAATACTTTCTTGTTATCCTTTAAATCTCTTAGTTAAATCAATTCGAGGTTAGGTTTCTACTATTGGTGATTCTCTTTAAGATAAAGGGTTTTAGACTTTTAGTTCCATCCCAATGGATATTACCCTTACCAAGTTGTGAGATAACCTTTGGTAAAAAAAAAGGGCCTATATCATTTTTAGACTTTACATAGGCATTGGACTAGTTCAACCACATTTTACTTGCCTTAAATATTCTTGTCTTAGACTTACAAGTCTACACTCACATCCTACTTCACTTGTGTACTCTATGAATGGTGGCTTCACCATTCCATTACAAGGAAATGGTTCACAAATAATTGTCCATGACACTTTATCCAAACGTTGGCCATTTCTTATATTGGAGAATCTTGTCAAGGACTCAAAGTTGTGATCAATTGTAAGGCGTTAAAGCATTTAATGGGGGATGGCAGTAGATTCTCATGTGGCATGATTATTAGCATTGTGATCGTCCTTTGTATCCTAAATATCGATTTGGGGTGATGTATATAATGCTACAAGTGATATGAATGCCAAGCTTTCTACTGTCATTTATGAGGAAATATGGAATTGGTAACCAGATAGGTCTAAGGACTTTGTTTCCATTCCCTGAAAAAAGCTGTGAGTTAGTTTCCATTCTTTGAAGAAAGCTGTGAAAGATGAACGGGGAAGGATTTGAGGATTCTGTTATTTGGTTACCCTCTCAAACAAGTAAATTCTCTTATGCAACCTCATGGGAAGGGCTTAGAACAAAGCATCTTGAAGTGGAATGGAGTAAGGATAGATTGGTAACTAAAAGACTATGGAGGTGGATACATTATGTTTGATAGAAGTATATAGCAAAGAACATCTATTTTTTCAATGCTCCTTTACCTGAAGAATATGGATGAAGTTTATAATTTTGATTGATTACTAGACCTTACTAAAGATGGGATTATCCTTTCCATCAAATGGGACCTCAAGTGTAGGGTCGAAATCTGCTGTAAGGTGAAGAAAACTGTCCAAAATATAGTTCTTTGTTCCAGTTGGGGAATTTCTCAATTTGTATTCCAAGATTGAAGTTGTAAATGAGATTGTTTAGTGCTTGTCAGCTCATTTGTTTGTCTTGCAGCTGATGTCCTTTACTTTGTTTTAAGATGTGATATTGTATTTGCATGATTGCTGCTTGTCCCTGGACTTTGTATGTATCCCGATAAGTATGGGAATACAACATGTTTTACAACAAATGATATGTTGTTGTGCATAATAAAAGTGGTGCCAGTAGTAAACCCAGATGAAATTAATGTTACTCTAATATGAACAAGCTATATCAACAAAAGAGAAAAGTTGTATCCATAGAACTCTATTACTCCAGGGTTTCAATAAAATCATTCATTCGTGTGAACAAACATGATTCCAAATTTCATTCAGAAAACATTGAAGGTTCACAAACTGTTTGCTCAAAACCTATACAAATTGGTAATTGACTATTCATGCATTATCTTCAGAGTATCTAATCATTCATCAATAATTGAGATTCAATGTTTAATCACGTAAAAACCAATAGATTCAGAAAATAAAAGCTCTTGATCTTTGCTCTATCACTAGTACAGCAAATGGTTTTAATGTAAAAAAATAAGAACAAAAACCACACTAAATTAGCATAAAAAATTTAGCCCAAAAAAAAGAAGAAGAAACTTTACATAATATAAATGAAGCTAATTGCCCTTTACATTCTATAAAATCCGGTCATCTTCCTTCATCAATAGAAGAAACAGATATAGAATTTCTTGAATATTCCTCAACAAAACTACCGCCTCCAGAAGCCTTGGTAGCAGCAGTAAGTGTGCTACTAGCATTGGTATTAGTTAAAGCAGTACTGGTAGACGTCCAACGTCCACCACGGCCTTGAATTCCGGGTTTACCTGGTCTGGGCAATGTAAATGAATCACTCAACAGCATGAGATGAACTGCATTCATGTCAGGCCTTTCTGCAACACTTTGTTGACAACATAACAGCCCAAGCTGGATGCACATAGCTGCCTCATCAGGATTGTACTTGGCAACGGTTGGGTCAATTAATTCCAATGTCATCCCTGCTTGATACAGCATCCATGTCTGCAAAATATAGCAACAAAGATTCAAAGGATTGAATGAATTAACTGAGCATTTTTTCCCCTTTCCCAGTGTGGGCAACAAACAACTCTGCTTTTAGGCCAATCCAAATTGCTAAATATACTTGAAGATCAATATCGATTAATTAGATATAAATTCATGAGAAGGCACTATATAACTACATTATGCAAAAGAAAGCAATTCAGGGAGCACTTTATAACTTGATATGTGAGATAAGGATACATTGGAATTGACAACTCTTACTCAGTCTGTTTCAGTGTAAAATGTTTTCTGTTTTAGTGGAAATTATTTGTTTTTTATTGTTTGGTTGCAACCCGGAAAATGTTTTTAAGTGCTTAATTGCGCCCAAAATTTCAGACAATAATGGCAATTGGGGGGAGAAAAGTGGCAGCGGTGGCAACATATTCAGGTAACCGCTAACAGTGGTGAGGGCAATTGGGTGGTGGCCAATGGTGACAGCAGTGTCTGGCAAATTGGTGGCATAGAACAAGCTAGTGGCTGCCGGCAGGTTGGCAAATAATGGCTGGTGGTTGACAATAAGCAAGCAAGCAGGTGGGTTGAGTGGCAGCTGATGGTTGGCAGTTGGTGGCCACGATAGCCTGCAACAATGACTAACGGGCTATCTACAGCTAGTGGTGATGGGCAATGATGGTCAGGTGGGTGGGTGACAACAACCTTTGGCAATGGACGATGAGATGGTAGTGGACTAGTGCCAGCATAGAGGATTGAAAGGGATAAGCGTGGTGGGGATAAAGCCAAGGCCTTTTTTAGAAAGCGGTTGACACTTCTAAAAGCATAAATCGTTTTTTGCCATTTTTGTGTAATTTTCCATTGCCCAACGAAATGTATTACATTGATTGACATTTTAATCACACCAAACACTGGAGAAAATATTTTCCAAAAACCATTTTATGCCGAAACAAATAAGGCCTTAACACTCCACAATTTGTTCATAGATACCATTGAAAGCTCGAAAATGTGTTGAAAAACACAAGAGCTGTTTAGACCCCCCAAATTAAAATTACGGCTCAATAGATTTTACACAACTTTAATACAAAGTGCGGAATAGTGTAAAAGCGAGCGGATGAACAAATAAGCTACTCTAATCCATAAACTAAGCAACACAGCAGTATAATGGAATTAAACAAGAGTAGGGAAGAAGGACGCAAACACAGAAAACACCGAGACGTGTTCTCGAAGAGGAAACCGAAGAACTCGGCGAAAAACCTCTCCGCCGCCCTCCAAGCGGAAATCGATCCACTAGACAATCAGTTGGGATACATGGGTTAGCAAAAGACCCTCCAAGCCTAGTCTACCCGCTGTACCTAAGCCCTCCAAGCTCCTACTCCAACAAGGCTTCTCGGAACCGTGTCTTGTCCTAGTTATCCGGATCCCGCAACAAGCTCCATGTTGCATCTGCCATTCAAGGCTTCTTCCAATGCTTCCCAGCAGCACCAAAACGTCACACAGCACTCACAAGGTGTGGTAAGTGTTTGGGCTATCAACCTCTCTAAGATATGGATAATGGAGAGGGAAGGGTTGAGGAAATACCACAAGCAAATGTATAGAGAAAGGTGGGGAAGACAATCTCTAATTACCAATGTGTTTGGCTAGGGTTTTCTCTCTGAAGCATTCCTCAACAATTGTGGGTAATGATGGTATATATAGGAGAAGTGCAAAAGGTGTGACTCAAAAAGTACAGGCTGGCAGAACAGCTAGTCTCACGGGTGTCTCGCGGGAAGGCCTTACCCGCGAGATACTCGCGAGACACAGTTGTCTCCACCTGGCCTGACCTTTCGCATTCCAGCATGTGCCTGGCACATGGTTTACTTCGCGGGATGCTTGGTCGCGAGATACCCGCGAGAATCCTTCAGTTCTTCAAATGCTTGAGTCTTCAAACACACTTTCTATCACACAACCCTTACAACAAGTCCCACAACAAATATAGGGTTTTAAACGATTGAACATAATTACAATCAAATTTGGCACGGAATAAAAGCCAACAAAAACACAGTTGTAAATCACAACTTTACAATCTCCCCCTTTGGCTATTCCGTGACAAAACCCTAAAACAGACTCTAGACTTAAACGTGAGTTTGGGAACAAAGACAAAACTCACTCACACCTAATTCTAGATTCTGAAGTGCTCTTGAAACATATGAACAAGTAACTCCTGAAACACAACAACACAATAACATCATTGTATGCAGAAAACTTGAAAACATATGGAGCAATAATAGCATGATCGAGCAAAACGAAATAGAAACACTAGATCATGGCAAGATCAAACAAGTAATCACTATACATAGGCAATTACTATGCTCACTCACACATGGAACGAACATCCGGATTTGCAAGAAGATACGCTCAATTTAAGAGAGTCACTTGCAACTCCAACACTCGACCAATGCGAAATACACGAAGTATTTGCATCTAGAAACAATCCTACTAGGGCACACGAGTGTTCATCACTCAACCAATGCATAGAACGTGTATGCATCTAGGAACAATCCTACATGGGCACAAGAGTGATGTACTTGAAGTAGAATGCATGACATTGAACAACAAGTAAACATGCATGAAGGTTGCATAGGCAAGATATTGCAAATGCATGGCACAAACCACAAAGACCTACAAAACAATGCATGAAACAAACCCTTAAAGCTTACATAAGCAACATGGGTACAAACATAAAAGTGCCACATAGCATATATGCCACAAAGCATAGAAATTAAGCACAAACTACTGAACATATACTGAAATTAATACTGCAGTTAAAGCATAAGTGTAGCTAGTAAACAAAACAAAACGTCATCTTCATCTCCCCCTATCACTACACTCCCCCTGTCGATGACATCATCTCCCCCTTTTTGGCATGGAATAACTAGTTGTCATTCTCGTCCAACTTCCTTTGAATTTCATCCATCTGAGTTTCGAGGGAGGTTAGCTGTTTATCAAGACGGGAGTGTTGGGAGTACATGATCTGAGTAAGTCCTGAAAGTTTGGTGCTGAGATCTTGAAGTGCAACCATGATGGTGTCAAACTTGTCATCATAAGAATGAGAAGTAGAACTTGAGGTACCATGAGGAGCATGATGTTCTTGTTTGACATTTTTCTTGGTGTGACTCAGACTTGCTTGAAGGGTACGACCGTTAATTGGACTTGGCCTAGGATGAGGGCGCTCATCAGCAGATGGACGCACACCTTTGAGTTTCAAAATCCGAGAAACGAGACGACCAAAGGGAATGCAATTCCGTGAAGCAGTACGGTTAACTGTTTTAACCAAAATGTGGAAAATGTGAGAGCAGACGTCAATTTCCACATCAGACACTAGATCATGAAGAAATAGTGCTCGACCTAGGTTGATGAAACCGGTGCTTGACAATGGATAGAGGTTGCTGCACATGATTGTAGACATGAGTCTTAATTCTGGAGAAAGTGAAGCCACACTTATTGACGTTCCAGTAGAGGAGAATTCTAAACTTGCTCCTAATTGTCCTCGGAGTAATTCTTCATCCGGATTGAGGTCATCATACACAGGTGGTATAGGTAGAATCGGACGGTTTATGTGTAGGATTTCCGACAGGTACACAGGTGTTACCAAGAATCGCTTTCCTCTAACCCAGCATCTGATCTCTTGTCCTTGTACAATAGCATTGGCATAAAATTCTTTTACCATGTCCTCATAAGCATCTTCAAGATCGGAGAGAAGAAAATTCCAGTCTTTTGTGGCAAACCAAGTAGGAATTTTTGTGTCTAGAAGAGATGACTGATCAACTGCTCTCTCAACCAACAAAGGAGCATCTCGGAAGAGATTTTTATAGGATTCAAAAGTAGCATAAGAGTGGAACAAGCTATGATCAAAGAGTCCTGTTGAAGCACGAGCTCTCTTTGGTCTCGGAGAATCTTCATCAACATCGATGATTGGTTCTTTCCCCTTGTTGCTGCCACCTTTTACAGCAGAAGTCTTGAACGGAGACATCTGTGCAAAAGAACAACCAAAACCAGCAGGAAACACGAGCACAGCAGACACAATAGAGCACAGGGCTAGATTAGATTGAGGTTAAAGTAAAACAAATGTAGTGCTCTGTGTGAAGAGTGTGCAGAATGAGTAAAGTGTATGTAACACACAATCAGTGACCAAATGAAGTGACAAATGATTAAAGAAGTGAGAGTTCACAGATTGAAATCACTTGATGTCAAATAGGCACAAACATGTCATTCGGACATTTTAACAAACACTAAGCATGCACAAACTCAAATATGACATGAATAATGCAAGAACATTGTGAAAACAGGCCTAAATACACTTCAAAACGCCATAAGGGGCCAACACAGAAGCACAAACACTGAATGGGACACAGCCCAGTCAAAAGATGTGAGATAAGTACACCCAAGTTTGAAAACAACCCAAAAATCCGAAAATCCCCAAACATCAAAACCCTAACATAAAATCTGCAGAATCAATGTACAAACATGAAAAGGATGTTTCAGAAATCATACCTTGAGAGAGAAAATGCAGAAAAATTCTTGATTTGGAAGGGGATTTGATGAACTGGTGATTTGGGTCAAGAATGGTTTTGAGAGAGGTTAAGCGAGGGAATGGGTTAAGGTTTGAAAAGCAATCACAACAGCCACTTTAAAACTGAAAACACGCGTTTTTCGCGGGTTAGAGAGGGGCGAGACAGTCGCGAGACAGTCGCGAGAAGTGCCACTGAAGCACAAAATTTTCGCGAGAAGCATCAGGTCGCGATACAACCGCGAGACAGTCGCGAGATTCTCTGTCTGATTTTAAAAAATGCCAGTTTTTGCCAAACAGCATTTCGCGAGAAGCTGTTGGTCGCGAGACAGTCGCGAAATTCTCTGTGTGACAGGATAAAAAAAATTTTCCCTCAAATCTTTTCGCGGGAAGCAGCTTAGTCGCGAGCTTCTCGCGAAAGAACCCCTGAACCAGTTTTTGATGAAAAACACACAAAAACATTTTGACCAAAAAGAAACACAAGAAAGGATAAAATCACTTTCAAAAACTAATAAAACTCACAAAAATCTTTTTGGATTTGATCAACAAGTTCATGGGCATACACATCACATTTGGACATATACAATCACACAAATGAGATAGGCATTGATTGAATCAAAAACTTGTGTGTTGTGTGTGAGTATCAAATGTGAAATAGTCCTTAGACCAGAGCGAAGCTTCAATGATCAATTCACGCGAGTCATACACAACTGATACGAAATCATGTGGACTATCTCCATTATAGAAATGAGTATATGTGACCTCCCACACATTGAAAATATAACATAGAAGCTTTTCATTTGGCTTCTTATAACTCACAACAATTGGTCCATTTTCATTTTGATTGGACAAAACATCTCATTTTTGAGGAAGGTGCTTGAAATTTATGATATTTCAACATTGATGAGAAGCCTTTGGCTTTTTGAGCACCATAACATTTACTTTAAAAAGAGTCGCTTTCCCTTTTTCCTAGTCAAATACTAGTGTGTGCGACAGGCTTTTGCAGCTCAATATCTCTTTTCATTTGGAGATTTAGAATTTGAGAGCTCTTTTTGCAAAAACATAAAAATAAAGTGGGAAGAGATATAGACACAAGTCTATGCAAGTATCAAGACCAACAAGACTATTGACCAATCATTCATGACAGGTGTGAAGATCTATTTACAACAGTCACTCATAATTTTCAGGGTTTCTTCCACACAGAAAAGAGTGCATACGAATAAGCGAAGATCGTAAATGCACTATGCCATAAGTACGAAGGTACTAGGCCAAACTCACATGAGATAAGCACACAACAAGTGATCAAACTTTTTGAGATTTTTCAATTTTTATGGGTTTTTGAATTTTTTGAAACACACCCAAAACAAAACACGAGAAGTAAGATCAACAAAAATAGGTTTAACCAAAACACGAAACAAAAACATCAGAAACTGAATATGTGAAACCATAACAACAAATAGGCAGCAAAGAGCAGTAAAGTTCCACACAAGAGATAGAGATCAAGGAATGATACCGACACCGATGGTCTTACGCAAAGATTCAAACTTCGGGCCATCGAGGGGTTTAGTGAATATGTCTGCTTTCTGATTGTCAGTGTTGATAAACTCCAAGTACACCGTCTTTTCTTCCACCAAGTCTCGAATGAAATGATATCGGATTTCGATATGCTTTGATTTCGAGTGTTGAACAGGATTTTTTGACAGATTTATGGCACTTGTATTGTCACAATATACACACATTGTATCTTGAGTGATTCCATAGTCATGAAGGAGTTTCTTCATCCAGAGTAATTGAGCACAAGCACTTGCAGCAGCAATGTATTCAGCTTCGGCTGTTGATAAGGAGACTGAATTTTGCTTTTTGCTCATCCATGACACCAGGTTGTTTCCAAGATAAAAGCATCCACCGGAGGTGCTTTTCCTATCATCAACACAACCGGCCCAATCAGCATCAGAATATCCGGCAAGGCATTCATTGGAATCTCTTGAGTACCAAATTCCATAATCAGATGTCCCATTTATGTATCGGATAATCCTTTTGACTGCTGTTAAATGTGACTCTTTGGGGGCTGCCTGGAATCGAGCACATACGCCTACACTGAAGGCAATGTCTGGTCTACTTGCAGTAAGATACAAGAGACTCCCTATCATGCTTCGATAGAGCGTTGGGTCCACTTCTACACCTGCAGCATCCCTACTCAGCTTTGATGAGGAGCTCATTGGGGTGGACGTGTGTTTCTTAGAGTCTAGACCAAATCTTTTAACCAGATTCTTGGCGTACTTTTCTTGAGATATGAATATCCCATCTTTCCGTTGTTTCACTTGAAGTCCTAGGAAGTAGTTCAGTTCCCCTACCATACTCATCTCAAACTCCTTTTTCATTTCTTCGGAAAATTCAATAGCCAAATGATCAAGTGTGGATCCAAACACAATATCATCCACATATACCTGAGCAACTAGGAAGGACTGCTCATCTCTCTTCACAAACAATGTTCGATCAGCTTGCCCTCTTTTGAATCCACGATCCAACAAGTATGTTGTGAGGCAATCATACCATGCTCTTGGTGCTTGCTTTAACCCGTATAGCGCTTTCTTCAATCTTAGCACATGATCTGGAAAATGAGGATCTTGAAATCCCTTTGGTTGTTCAACAAAAACTTCCTCATTTAGAAAACCATTCAGAAAGGCACTTTTCACATCCATTTGGTACAGTTTGAAATCCATGACACAGGCTATGGACAATAGGATTCGGATCGACTCTAGTCTTGCTACTGGTGCAAACGAATCATCAAAATCAATGCCTTCCACTTGAGTATATCCTTGAGCTACCAGCCTGGACTTGTTTCGAACAACCTCACCGTCTTCATCAGTTTTGTTCTTGAAGATCCACTTGGTGCCGATCACATGACTATCTTTGGGCCTTGGAACCAATTCCCATACATCATTTCTAACAAACTGATGTAGCTCTTGATGCATAGACTCTATCCAGTTCTCATCTCCAAGAGCTTCCTCTACCTTCTTGGGTTCAAATTGAGCAAGATAACAGTTATATGTCACATGATTCGCACTGTATTTTGGCCCTTTTCTCAGCCGAAGTCCCTCATTGACGTCACCAATGATATTACTTGATGGATGATTGAGAATTACCCTTGATGATGGTCTCATGGAGGTAAAAGGTTCTTCATCTCGAGAAATTGGAGGTTGAACTTCCGGTGGAGTGAGAGGGCTAGAAGACCCATGTGTCAATCGAGTTTCCCTTCTTGGTATAGGAGGTGTGGACTCTTTTTCTGGTGATTCTTTCTCAACATCATCCTGTTGTGACATGTCGTCCTCAGCCTCTTTCTTCTTCAGATCAGATCCTTCACCATCATCAATACCTTTTTCAGATATGGTATCATCGATTACCACATTTATTGATTCCATCACTGTTTTGGTGCGTTTGTTGAACACTCTATATGCTCGGCTATTTAGTGAATAGCCTAGGAATATCCCTTCATCACTTTTAGGATCAAATTTTCCAGGATTCTCTCTATCATTAAGAATATAACATCTGCTTCCAAATATTCGGAAGTATTTCACCTTCGGTTTCTTTTAACTACTCCATTTTGCTGTGGAGTCTTTGGAGCTGAAAATTCCTTCTTGATGCCATGTTCATTGCAAAATGCTTCAAACTTCGCATTTTCAAACTCCTTTCCATGGTCACTTCTGATCTTGACTATAGGAACTCCTTTCTCATTAATTAGTCTCTTGCATAATTTCTCCATCTTGTCACATGCTTCTGATTTCTCTCTAAGAAAATCCACCCAAGAGTACCTTGAGAAGTCGTCAACCACCACCATAATATACCGCTTTCCACCCAAGCTTTCTGTTCTTGTTGGGCCCATCAAATCCACATGCAGTAATTCTAAAGGGCGAGAGGTTGCAATCACATTTACTTTCGGATGGCTTGACTTTGTTTGTTTCCCTAACTGACATGGACCACAAACATTCTTCTCAATTTTCCCAAACTTTGGTAAACCAACCACTGCTTCAAGCTTCGAGACTTTTGCCACTTGTTTGTAATTGGCATGCCCAAATCGTTGATGCCACAATTCCAAGAGATTCACCCGGGCACTTCGACATGCTATGCTTGGTTTGGGAATGACTCCATAACAATTATCGGTGGTTCTAAGTCCCTTCAGAATTTGTACACCTTCTTCATTCAGAATTAGACATCCTTTCTTTGAGAATTGAACTAAGAGATCATCATCACAGATCTGAGTAATGCTCAGCAAGTTCACTTTTAATCCCTTAATATATAGCACGTCGTTCAGCAGTGGCAGTCCCGGAATGTCCACCGTTCCCTTTCCAAGAACTTGTGAGTGACTGCCATCTCCAAAAGTCACAAAGCCATCTTCCTTTTCTTTGAGCGTTTTGAATAGTGACTTATCTCCAGTCATGTGCTTTGAACATCCGCTGTCAAGGTACCACAAACATGAATTAAAAACTTTCAAGGCGGTATGTACAAAAAGACAAGCATGAGAGAGACACTCTTGACCCTCGAAACAGGACTCTTTTTCCCTTATTTTGTGAAGTTTTCCTTTCATATGATCAAGTTTATCACACAGGTGTCTATTTCTCCTCTCATAATTAGAGACTAAAGACTTTGACTCACATAAGCTGTTATGTAAATCATGGTTTCTATGAACAAGAGATTTCAGCATGTGACAGAAAATTCTAGCATGTTTCTTAGATTTAAATAACCGTGAAAACACGTTACTAGACCAGTCTTCAACTATGCTCATAGAGTCTTTTTCACAAACATCTTTACTACCCTTCATGATGATTAAAAAAAAATTATGCAAGAGACACAAAGAGGTCAAGGATCACACTAAGGTATTTAAACCACAATAAGTGTACCCGCTCTGATACCAATTGAAAGCTCGAAAATGTGTTGAAAAACACAAGAGCTGTTTAGACCCCCCAAATTAAAATTACGGCTCAATAGATTTTACACAACTTTAATACAAAGTGCGGAATAGTGTAAAAGCGAGCGGATGAACAAATAAGCTACTCTAATCCATAAACTAAGCAACACAGCAGTATAATGGAATTAAACAAGAGTAGGGAAGAAGGACGCAAACACAGAAAACACCGAGACGTGTTCTCGAAGAGGAAACCGAAGAACTCGGCGAAAAACCTCTCCGCCGCCCTCCAAGCGGAAATCGATCCACTAGACAATCAGTTGGGATACATGGGTTAGCAAAAGACCCTCCAAGCCTAGTCTACCCGCTGTACCTAAGCCCTCCAAGCTCCTACTCCAACAAGGCTTCTCGGAACCGTGTCTTGTCCTAGTTATCCGGATCCCGCAACAAGCTCCATGTTGCATCTGCCATTCAAGGCTTCTTCCAATGCTTCCCAGCAGCACCAAAACGTCACACAGCACTCACAAGGTGTGGTAAGTGTTTGGGCTATCAACCTCTCTAAGATATGGATAATGGAGAGGGAAGGGTTGAGGAAATACCACAAGCAAATGTATAGAGAAAGGTGGGGAAGACAATCTCTAATTACCAATGTGTTTGGCTAGGGTTTTCTCTCTGAAGCATTCCTCAACAATTGTGGGTAATGATGGTATATATAGGAGAAGTGCAAAAGGTGTGACTCAAAAAGTACAGGCTGGCAGAACAGCTAGTCTCACGGGTGTCTCGCGGGAAGGCCTTACCCGCGAGATACTCGCGAGACACAGTTGTCTCCACCTGGCCTGACCTTTCGCATTCCAGCATGTGCCTGGCACATGGTTTACTTCGCGGGATGCTTGGTCGCGAGATACCCGCGAGAATCCTTCAGTTCTTCAAATGCTTGAGTCTTCAAACACACTTTCTATCACACAACCCTTACAACAAGTCCCACAACAAATACAGGGTTTTAAACGATTGAACATAATTACAATCAAATTTGGCACGGAATAAAAGCCAACAAAAACACAGTTGTAAATCACAACTTTACAACCATCAAATTGGTTAAATGGAAAAAAATATGAATTTTAAATTACTCCTAGTTGAATTTGAGAAAACTAGCTAAAAACCAATACTTATCAAAGATAGAAAAAGGGGGGGGGGGTTGAATAACTAGATCAATCCACCTTCTTAGGCATAGCAAATTACTCATTGAAATGGAGATTCCACTACAAGGCAGGAGAAGCAATTGTCGAAGGTGATTCATTGCCTAAGAGTCTTTAGGCAATACCAATTCGAATGAGGTTTGCTGTAAATGTGAAAGGCCTCATTGAGGGTGGTTTGTGTGTGTGTGTGTGTGTGTGTGTGTATTTTGTCAGGGAACTTAATAGAGAAAGGTTAAAGAAGAATTATAGTAAAGAAGTAGCATGTTTGGGAGGTACAAATGCTAGAAAAATATTCAGTAATGATGCTAATATTTGCATTAATCCTCAATTATCTGGAACAGAAGGTTACCCTAACAAAAAAGAACATTTAATTAGATTTTTTTTTTCTTCCCGATTAGATGTATCTTCAATTTATTGGAGTATGTTGCAAATATATGGGTTTCGATTCTCTGATTCTCAAAGGATGATAAGACAAGAATATAACAACAATGACTCAATCAGTTAATGCAAATTTCGTTGTATATAAATCTTTTAGGCTGGCATTCAGAGAGATGAGCATTACATGTGGCAACCATCATTCATTACAAGATTTAGGTTTCAGATAAAGTAACTTACGTAGTTCAAGAGATCTTGTTTCTCTGAACTAAGCTTTGTGTCATAGTTCTTTCTCCCACTAACAATCTCTAACACCAAAACTCCATAACTGAAAACATCTGTCTTCACAGACAAATATCCATGCATTGCATATTCAGGGGCCATGTAACCACTGCATTCAACAACATATATTTTTTTTTATCATTTTCTTAGCTACTAACCCAAACAACAGTTCTTAAGATAGACTAATATCACTTGAAGCAGTGAAAACAACTAATTAAGAACAAACACAAATAGGTGAAGTTGACGAAATTTAAGAAACCACTCACTGAGTACCAGATATCCTAAACGTATTTACATGGGTGTCATCCTCAGGAATGAGCCTCGCCAAGCCAAAATCTGAAATTTTTGGATTCAAATGCTCGTCCAGCAATATGTTACTAGCTTTGATGTCTCTATGAATGATTCTTAATGGGGCCTCTTCATGTAGGTATTGAAGGCCTCGCGTAATGCCTGTTACTATTCGAAATCTTGTTGGCCAATCCAGGGATGCAGACTTCTCTTTATCTGAAAAAATTAAAATCCCACCCCCATGAGAAGCTATTTCATGCATACTATATACACATCCTTCCTATCAAAACGTGTGAGTCTCATAGCTGTAGATGCATAAAAAAAATTATTGCTCCTCCACTCCCCAAAACACACAAACACTAACAAAACCATCCTATTCATGATAGTTTTATCAAATAATGGGATTAAGATCTTCTAGAGTTCTTAATATAACTCCATCACGGAGTTCCTAAATCCTGTTTATTCATTTTAAAATGATTGGCTTACTATACCGAGTCATCAACATTTGAAAAAAAAAAAATGACAATTACAATTTTGGCATCTATTTAAATTAATGTTGATGTAGCAAAGTCTAGCACTCATTTCAAAATGAATTGATAAGATTTTTGGAATTCCATGTTGAAGTTACCCTAAAAATCTAGAGTATCCTTATTCTAAATAAGGTGACCAATATTCAATCTATACAAAAATTCGACGGCAACATATATAAAGCACCCAATAGCTAAGAAGCTTGTAACTCAATAAAGCTGTGGCTATTGTCTGGTCTCCAGTATACGGATAACAAATGCCCCTCCCCCGCTTGTTATAAGTTATAACAATTAATCATACCCAATGCACAAAACTCCCGCAACCTATCACTCTTTGGTGGAAGGCACTTGCCATCACCATCACACGAAGGCTCGACCTCTATATAACTTATAGCAATTAAATTATAAACAATAATAATGATAATAAGATGAAAATTTTTACCAAATAAAAAGTAATCGAGGCTTTTGTTAGGCAGGTATTCATAAATAAGCATTTTCTCAGGCCCTTCAGCACAACATCCATATAATGTGACCAAATTCTTGTGCTGAAGTTTGAGCAACAGTTTCAACTCATTAGTGAATTCTCTCCTCCCTTGTCTTGATTCTACTGATAGCTTCTTCACTGCTACTTCTTGCCCATTTGGCATCAAGCCCTGTATATCAGTTTCCATAATCACAATTAAATAACTAATAACAGTCCCAAAAATTAACACAACATTAATTAATATTAATATAAAAAGCTGAAACTTTTTTTATAGGTATATAAATTATATTTTAATTGCATTAAACTTTTTTTTTTAATTGTCCAATTATACTCTTATTTTATTTTATTTTATTTTTATTCTGATTCTACTATACATGAAAATTCTACTATAAAATATTATTAATGTAAGTAAGAACTCATACAAATATCTGAAATTTCCGGGGTATAATTTCGTAATTTTGTTTAATTTTTTATAATTTAAAAAAAAAAAGAAAAAAAGTTTATGATACCTTGTAGACGGGACCAAAGCCACCGTGACCGAGCTTATTGAGCTCGGAGAAGAAATTGGTGGCGATTTGGAGAGCGCGGAGCTTGAAGAAGATGTCAAAGGAGTCGACAGCACGTTTTCTCTCTCTACCTGTTCTTGAAGCATCCGATACATCTCAGAAATAAACTAACAGGGTCTAGAGCGCATGAATCCTCCAAATTATCCAACACACACACACACACACACACATATATATATATTGAGTAGAATTAAACCATCAATATAAAATTTCTACCACAATTGTTAGAGCTCTAATTCTATTAATAATATAAAACTATCCCAACAATAATGATAATAAAATCTTCAAACCTAATGGGTGTTCCAACAAATTTTGTATTACCACAGGTTCCAAATCTCTTGTGAACTTTTGTTACATCAATAATTTATCAAAATAAAAGATCCTCAACAAAAACAATTACAATTTCTCCAACATATAGTCAAAGCTCAACAGTAAAGTTCCAATATTAACCCAAATTGCAAAGTCATTACCTGAGAATTCTCTAACCCACGATTGCCTCAAGAATTGCCTCAATAATCTGAAAGGATCTGAAGAGAGGGGGGGGGGGGGGGGGGGGGGGGGGGGTTTGTTTGTGAGATACTCAGTAAGTAGGACTTGCTATGCAAAATGGTTAACAAGGTGCGTTCCCTTGCTAATGAACTTCCTATTTGAAGCTACAACGGTAAACTCCCTTGCAAAGGAGCTACTAAGGTACATTGTTCCCTCTTTAGCTTGTTTGTGTTGTTTATTAGAGGAGGGAGGTTTAAATTTGGGAACGAGAATTTACCTCTGAAGCTTGTTGTTTGGATTGTGCGTCTTGTAGGTCTTGCTGATGCTGGTATGGAAGGATCAGTTAGATTTATATCATCATTTTCGGAAACACTGTCTGTTTGAGACTTGGCTGGTGGGAAGAATGACACTATGGAATTTGGGAATCGTGCTTCTACTGCTTCATCAAATCCTAAACAACTATCATTTGTTTCCGTCTCAGACATGGTGGGTGGGAAGAGCAATGAAATGGATAGACTTGTTGGTTCATTAGCCCGTATGGAAGGATTTGGATATATTATTTCATAATAATTTTCGGAAACACTAGACCTTGCTGGTGAGAAAAATGACGCTATGGAATTGGGACAGTAAGAGAATATTGGAGGTATTTCGTTGGATTCAGAACTACCATCAGTGTCAGACTTGTTAGCTGGAAAGAGTGCTGGAATGGAAACTGACTCTACTAATGTTTCACTTCTTTCTTCACTATCTGTTGGACTACCAGAGTCTGAGTTGTTGTCGCCAAAAAAAACCTGCAACCAAAAATTAAAAATAAAGACGGTAAAAATTTCAATGAATTATATAGTATTCCGTCACTAACATTTTCTTGTCTAACTAAAAATTCATTGAATCTTAATTACCTAGATCAACTTGGTGCTTCTGCATACCGACCTTGGACAAATAATTCTGGGAGATTGACAAAAATTTGATGATTCCATCAGAAGAAGGAGAAAGAGGGGCATAACGGAGATGGGATATAACTTGTGATATAATTGACAATGTGGAGGCATTTTAAATTGCTCTCATTCTTTCAAGCAGAACAAATAAAAATATAATTTTCAATTTATATATTTTTGCAATTTATCATTTCGTAGTTTTTTGTCAAGAAACAAAGTAATAAGCATTCAGCTGAATTTCTTGTACAGTTTCAGGTACCAAAATTTTCTTGTCTAACTCAAAGTTCTTTGAAACTTAGATCAACTTGGGGCTTCCACATGACACCAATCTACGACAAAATATTCTGCGAAATTGAATTGAGAGGAAGAAAGAGTTGCGTATAAAAATGGTATTTTATAATGGGTGATGCTAATGAGTGTATTTAATAATGAGTGTATTTTATAATTTATAGTAAGAATTTGGAAATTCTAGGATTGAATTCAGTGAAGATACAGTTTCCGCGTGAGAGTCCTTTCCAAGAAGAAACAAAATATAAGACAAAAGAGGAAGTTTCCTGCGCTGACAGTTTCTGCTAGGGACAAAAATTGTGTCTTGTAGCTTTATTTGTGAGTCAAAGCGTGACTTTGACTAATTTAATTGCCGAGAGCATTCACATTTACATCTTGCAACAACTCAATTGTTAGTAATTTGAAGGAGGTGAAAGTCCTTTAGTGAAATGTCCACTAAATGGGAGACAAATTGCAACAACTCAATTGTTAGTAATTTGAAGGAGGTGAAAGTCCTTTAGTGAAATGTCCACTAAATGGGAGACAAATGACATGATCAGGGATGGGGCCAGGAAGGTCGAGAAGGGGCAATTGACCCCTGACTCCTCTACAAGTTTCTCCACTCTACCTGAAATAGAAAAAAACAAAACACACTTCACATCCGCACTAACAACTACAAACAATCACTGGAAAATAAAAGGCAACAAAACAATTATTGACACCATTGATAGCATATCTCTTTGGATTTTATTTTGATCTATTTACCTTTTACCCTTCTTACTAAGTAATTGTTTTATTTTTTTTATTAATACTAATTAAAATTTTCAAATTAATTGCATTTTTAATAATATCTTTTAATTTTACCCCTCCTTAACTTAAACTCTGACTTCGCCATTGGACGTGATCCACCACAAGGAATGCATAATTTCTCAGGCCTTTACATCAGTTGGGTTTTTCTGTTCATACCATAGATTGACTTTAATGGCTTGGGTAACTCACATGCTGGTCCAAGGAATCCGACTTAGTCAATTTGTATATGCAGTCTCTAAAATGTGGATAGAAGAATTACAGTGTTGTTTTTAGCTGCTTTGACTGCTGATTTATCTGTTTTCCAGAAAGTTATCCATAAATTTTTAACTTTTTAGCCAAAAATTCTCCATGTTTTCCCATTTTCTAATGATTTAATTTTCTGCCATTTCTTATTTTCCACCAACTTTCGGTAGCTTTTCAAGGCCCCTCTGAACCTCGGGTTTGTGCAAATAAGGTATTATCAGAAAGCTTACAAGATCATCTTTACAACGGTACCAAAGTTGCATCAATTAGATGTCCAAATTAAAATTATTGACCATTTAGAAAGAACTATGTATTTATGATGATTAAATGCTATATATGTATATATATATATTAATAGCAAAGCTCATAGAAAATTCAATTAGATTTTAATTGGATTCTTAATTTTGTGTTATATGTCCCATTTAATTTTTAATTTTGTGCCAAGTAAATTATTAAGTGTAAAAATCAAAGAATCCAAATTCAATTAAATTCTAAATTGGATTTCAATTGGAGTCCAATTTTCCGCCACATGTCCACCAAAGTTTTTAATTTTTGCAACAAGTAAATAATTAAGTGCAAAAACCGAAGAGTTCAAAACCAATTATATTATAAATCACACACACACACACATATATAATATGAGAAACCATTACATGTTTTAGAAATATATGGTTTTAAAAAAAGTTTAAGCTAATATCATATATAATTTGAACATCTTTAAAAAAAAAGTGTAAATTGAATTGTATTGTAACGATCCCATCTCACTTGTGTAGATATTGTCCACTTTGGGGCTTTATATCCCTCACAGTTTTGTTCTCCCCACACAACAGTGGGGGAAAAGGCCTCTACACATTAAAGGGAGGTCATTCCTTATTAGTACATTTTCATATGCTTCCCTAGGCGATGTGGGATTTCATGGAATGCAAGACCTCTTTTGGGTCACTACAATCCACCCCCCTTACGGGCACACGCGTCCTCGTATATATGTGAGCCCCACACTTTTGGCTAGGACATGGCTCTGATACCATCTGTAATGACTTCACCCCACCTGTGTAGATATTGTCCACTTTGGGGCCTCGTACGCCTTACAGTTTTGTTCTCCCCACACAGCAGTGGGGGAAAATGTTTCTACACATTAAAAAGAGGTCATTCCTTATAAGTACATTCCCATATGCTTTCCCAGGCGATGTGAGATTCTATATAATGCAAGACCTCCTTTGGGTCACTACACGTATAATTGTAATTTAAAAAAGAAAAAGAAAAATTGTACTCATGCATATACAACAATGTTACACATTAGTGGAAAAATAAAATACTAGTTAAAAGGTTTAATTTGTTATAACAAAACTGAAGTGCAGTTATTTATTTATTCAAATATAAAATTTAAGGATGAAATTGACACTCACTTTAAACTCAAAGGTGACATTTGTATAAACCCCCTTATTTATTTGATGAAATAAACCTTCTTATTTGAACAGGAGTAAACCTCCAAAATTGGCTACAAGAATGCTAGAGAAGCTATAGCTTGTGTTCTAGAGATGGTCTATTGGTCTCTAATATCTAATTCCAAATGAGTAGATGGGTCATTCAATACTACAAATATGTCCCCTTCTGGTTAAAAAAAAAAAAAAAAAGATTAAAGATAAAAGATAAAAGTTCCATCATGGTCTGACAAGATATGTAAACAATTTCGTTGGGTGTTCCCATGGCAATACGGCCTTGAATTTCCTTCATGATTATTTTTCTGAGGCCTAGAATTAAAACTTAATTTCCTCGTTTGATGAATAGCATGATCATACTACAAATACCAACAAGCAAATAGCAGAGAATTGGCTTGACTAAAAACCCTGATATGCAAATTTTTAATCGCAACTAAAACCATGAAATATTCCCAAACAAACACAGCCCAAAAAACGTTCGCTGCATAACATCCAAAAACTGTGAAACTTGCCATTATTTTTAAGCAGACAATAATTCTCTCTACTTTTCTTCTTTGTTGACCTTCTCACATATGGGTTTCTACCTAATGTTTCTCTTCTCAGAGCAGCAATATAACGGTCATTCGCGTCGTCTTTCAGCTGCAATTCTCCAAGGTATTCTGTCAATCCTCTCGATTTACTTTCCCCATCATCTGATTGATTCACAATTTCAAGTTCAAACAGTCATGATGTGTTATAGGAATTTAACCACGCCTAATCATTGATGTTTAGGTTAACGAATGTTAACCTAATCATTAAGTGAACACTCTTCAGGATCTTGATCCACCCATGCATCCAAGGCTCTTTGTAGGCTATTTACAATCTCAGTCATTGAGAGACAATCTGGACCATTTAGACTTACACAATCCAAAGCTAGGGACCCAACATGTGCCACTGCCTTTCTTTCAACGTGGCAATTTTATTTGTATCAATTGCTTTGTGCAATGTAAGATGACGTGTGTACTCGGGGTCCACGTAATCCAAGGCGCCCATCTCTGCCAGATTAGAAAAATGCTCCATCTCGTCTACCACGAAGTGCTTCACAAAATGGCCGATTTTAGACACCTTAGCAGTCGACATTGCATCTAGCAATATATTAGACGACTTGATATTGCGGTGTACGTATGATTGGTGTTACTGCATGCACGTGTAGGTTCTCAATGCCTTTTGCTGCATCTAGTGCCACTTTAATCCGGGTGGACCATGATGACATTAGAGGACTACTTTGAAGCTTATGAAGATGGTCATGAAGGCTACCATTTTTCATGTACTCGTAGACCCATATGGGCTTGATACTGTCCTCACAAAATCCCAATAAGCAAACAAGATTATTGTGACTATGGCGAGACAGAGCTTTCAAGTTAATTTTGCAAGCACAGGCACCGTTCTTGCACTTAATAGCCACTTCTCGGCCATCATTTACATGGTATACTGAGAAAAAGCTACCTGTTCCAATCTTGTGATCATTTGAGAAATTGTTAGTCGCTTCAAATAGCATTTTGAAAGGAAACTCTTTCTGAACTTCAAATTTAATCAAGACTTCAAACCCGGATTGTGAGACTAGGTCTTTTGGAACTATTTGTTAGTGGCTTGGCTGCGAAGAAGAATGATAGTACGAAATTAAAGAATTTTGGAGGTGTTCTATTAGATTTTGAACTATTATTGCTCTTCGGCCTTGTTGATATAGAAGGATTAGTAATTGGACACTTGACGTTACATTGGACCCAGTCAAATGCCACTGTGAATTTAATTGGTAGGATCCATTGTTGCACATTAATTTATTAATTATTATATTCTATAATTACCAAAACACCCGGTGTACAACCTACTTGCCAAACTTTTCATTCAATACTCTCATGCACATGGGAGAATAGCCTAATTAAGTGATCATTTTAGGATATATTTCATGCCTGTGTCGCTTTACAGAACATTGGATGAGAGAATAGCAAATAAGTTATCAATTTAGGACGTGTCATTTCCATGTCACTTTACAGAGCACTAGAGTCAAGCAAAACTCTTTAGTTTATTGCTATAATTGGTGTAAATAGAAAAAATATCCAATATTTTGAATGTATGCAACATTACATTAATGTTGTTGATCAGGCGAATTCTAACTCAAAGTATTTTACTCACTTTACCAATTGAGTTAAATAAGAACTTGCAAATTGACAATGTATCTTGAATATAAAATCCATGTTTAAGTGAAGGGGTGTATAGGTACATTGAATATATAAAATAATTTTTCTTCTAGGCCTACATGTAGGACTTATTCTTATATGAGATGAAATATAATAATACACCAAATTACAATTTGAAGTGATGTTTAATGCTATGGATACTACAAATTCTACCATACATGATAATGTGTCAATGTTTTAAAGACAACATAGGAAAAAAAGGAGAGAGGGGGGGGGGGGGGGATATACAATTTAAATATAAGGTGTAGCAAATTAGTCTATAAGAGTATAGTTTTAGAAGTAATGAATTAAATTTAATGTTTCAAAAAGTGAAAAGTTAAATCTTAACTCATTTAAGTGTAACCACATTGTGTTTGAAGTTTAATTAAAATAGACTATGCATTTTTATTTATTATCTTTTTTCAAGTCTCAGGATTTATTTCTTTTTACTTTTAGAACTATAGAGGTGTGCTACTTTTAGAACTTAAATCCAAATTGTTTGAGGTGTGTTACTGACTTACTGTTAGAACCATATGATTTCTTTCCCATACAATTACTGTCCCAGAAACATGTATGTACACATGGAGTTTATCTAGTAAAGAATACAAAGCAAAGGAGGGAGGTAAATCTTTTGTTTCTAATGAACAAGTTGTTGGTGGTTTGTAATTAAACTTCAGTTATGATTTCTCCATAAGTAAACTAGTTATGTATTGGATTTGATTTGTTTGGTTATCAATTGGTATTCTATTTCTATCTATTGAGACTGTCAAGTCACATAAGAATAATTGAGAGGAGAAATATGAACTCGGAAATTTACAATTGAGATATAAAACTCTTTACAATTCATGTATATATTTAGTCATAAAGAATAATGAAATGCTTAATACTCTTTAGTCTTTGCAACCACCATATCATGGATCATGAATAAGTTTGATCTTTGTAAATCAATATTAGGCTACACAAGTTCATCACATTGCTATCGTTTATATAAAAACCAAAAAAAGGTTCATCATTCTGTACAATTTTAGGGTCATGTTTTCTAGGAGCAAATCAACTTAATGTCACATTAAACACTAATTTTAACATGAGATATTAATACTTTGTAAAGGGAAATAATTTAATGTCATTTTACAGGGTCAAGGCGTATCTAATTATTTTATTTTTCCATGACCATGATACGTGAACCAATCTTTATATATATATATATATATTGATTAATAAGTTTTTGGCAAGGTGAATGGGGAACAAGAGATTCAAAGAAATGACTTCTATTTCATAATACGTGATCTTCAATCAATTTTGCTATCTCTTGAGAGTGAAATTGTGAAAACTATTATGTATTTATCATAATTATTGCAAAAAACAACAATAGGTATACAACCTATATATTCAAATAATATATTATAATTATTTTAAAAATTCCTATAAAGAATAAATTTTATTTGGCAATGTGTTTTTATGGACGCACTAAACTCTTCTTCTTCTTCTTCTTCTTCTTCTTCTTTTTTGTAACTCATATTTTTTAATGGATACCCAATTTGCAGTTTTTAAGAGAAGTTGGTTTACCTTTAGTACTTTTTAAACTGAACATGTCATTTTGTTTTTAAACTGAACATGTCATTTTGTTTTAAATATACAATGGCAAGTGGTAGTGAGTTTTAATCCCCACATTTTATTTAGTTAGTGGGTGATGTGGTAATCTTTCATTAAAACAAAAGGAGATTCCTTAAAAAAAAAAAAAAAAAAAAAAAAAAAAAAAAAAAAAAACTAGAGATAAGCAAAATCTTTTAAAGAAAACTTTAGTAGTGGTGGAGCTAAGCATGGAAAAGGAATTAGATTCTCACATATTGTTGTTTGGATCAAGATGTCATCTTTGAAATATTAGCAAGACCATTGGATGAAAGCCTTATCCTAAGGGTTTGCAAAAGTTGGTTTAGAATGATTCGTGATTCAAACTTTGTAAAGGTCCATAATGTAATGATATACAAATATCTAAGTGGGTATTCATCATTGAAAAAAAAAAATTTCAAGGTCAGAATACTTTTCTTTTAATCTAAACAATGGCAATTTGGCAGTAAAATATTACAACACTCTTGCTGCACAATTGTTGATATTGAAGATGCCTATGATGGGCTAATACTTCCAAATCTATATCTGGCAATGATATCCATGTCTGTAATAGTAGCACTGGCTGAATGACTAATGAGTTCAAAGAGCTACCATTCACTAGTATATGATGTGTCCTTCCAAAAGTACAACGCAGTTTGCTTAGGAATATGTTCAAGCGTCATATATATGTTATGGATAGTAATGATGATGAAGCAAATGAAAATGCTATTTGGAGGCAATTGAGCTATTCTTTACATGTAATCTTTCCTAGTTATTCCATAACTTGTTTTGATATTGTCTGTAATGGGGCTTTGAATTGGATAGCAGAAAGTATTGAAGAAAGTGATAAAGATATAACAGCAATAGACATATAAGTGTGAAGCTCAGAGAAGGAATTGAGTTGCCATGCAAACCCAACATTTGCTACATGGAAATGTTCAATTGCAAGTTATTAACTTTCAATGGAGGTCTTTGTTATGCTACTCAAGCTTCTAGAGATGAATTTGATTTTTGGCTATTGAGGGATTGGATTAAACCTATTTGGATCAAGAATTTTGAAGAGTTAATCAGTAATGATTTTTTACCTCTTGCAATATACCAAAGTGACAAGTCATGTCCAGTAGAAATCATGATACTACATTGCCACAAGTTGTTTATTTACAACGTGAAGAGCCACAAGTTGAGGAGCAATGTAGTTAAAGAATAAGGATCAACAGAGGATGCGCATCCTCTCTTCCTCATTTTTCCAGGTTCACTTTTATCAATAGATCATGTTTGTTGGAACTAATAATACTATTATTAGGCTCGCTCTTAGTTCTTTTATGATTCATTTGGATAGATGCCTTTAAGAAAAATTTTGAATTTCAATTTGTAGTTTAAGTTGTAAATTAAATAGTGCGCATGTTATTTAAAAGTATTTTCTATTTTATAATTTTTATGTAATGGAACATATAATGTATTTTGCATTCAATAACAATATATAGTAATATATATATATATATATGAAAAACATAATTTAATAAAAATATTTAAATAATAAAATTATAATATTGTTTTATATAATTGGAGAAGATGTTTTTAAAAGGAATTTTTCAAAAATATTACATAATCCGTTGATTAATTTTTTGAACATATCCATGAATGTTAAAAAAATGTACATCACCATTCCATGGAACACATGTAAAATGTTACATTAATTTAAATATAAGTATAATACCTAAATTATTGTAACTTGAATTTTAAGGCAATCTTATGAATATCTGTCATTTTTATTGCTTTTTTAGGGCTCATACCTCTAAGTTTTAATTTCTATTTTGTTTGTATTTTTTATCCCAAAACTAAAGAGTTTGGCCCAAATAGAATAAAATTTCATACTTTTCAACCCAAATTGAAGAAAAAAAATTTAATTTTTAAGCCCAAAACTGAAATTGAAACCTATAAAAAATATATATATATATATATATATATATCAATTTAAGTCGCAATTAGTCCAAAATGGACTGAAGTGGACTAGAGAGACCAAACTGGACCAAATGGACTGAAGTAGACTGAATGGACTTAAATGCTACGCATATGTGGTTTAACAAGAGTGTCGCAACAATAAATGACATATATAAGCTTTTAGATATCATATAAAAATACAAATTCAGAATTTAAAATAAGTAGGTGTATAATGACATTTTAAATCCATAATATCACAACTCACAAGTGCTTTTGCTTGAAAAAAATATTCTAAACTCAAATCTTTTATGTGCTGTTGAATTATAGTAGCAATTTAAAATAAATAAAAAATTAAAATAAAAAAATCCTCAATTCCAAATGCAACCTCAATTTCAAGGCTATGCCTGCATTCCATGTATTGGGTTCTTTGAATTGTTTAGCCCATTCTATTGCTGATAGCATACAAGAAACACGCCTCTATCCGATATAAGAATCCATTAAATAAGACTACTCAGTGATGCTCTTCAATTTAAACACAAGAGCAGTGATATTAGATGAGTTTTACTAGTTTATCAACACAAAATTCAGATGCATGACATGCACTCAGAAAGAATGAGATCTTGATGTCTCTTTGACAGAAATGAATCATCATCAGAACCAAAAAGGTCCACAAGCACAACACAGCTCCTCAATCCTCCACATGGTTGTATGAAAAGATTATATAACCATACAAGTATATTTTTCACACTACTGATAAGATGATGCTAATCAAGTTTCTTTTCTTCACTACTTTAATAATTACGAGCTAGAAAATGTAAAAACTCACTAGAATGAGAAACTTGAGAAGAAAGAATTCTTGATATTCAAACTAATGGATCCCAATATATAATATGCAAGCTTCGGGATCAAAACTAATAACTTTGTAACACATCCTTAAGCTGTTAAGCACAACTCACTAGACCTTCTAGATAATTACAATCCTGATGCTAAATACTCATTCAGTACATACAACTAGACATGACAAAATGGGTCAGAATTTTCTGACCCGACCCGACCCAAAAAATACTTGACCAGAACCCGATTTTTTTGACCCGAAGTAAAAACGGGTTGACCCGTGACCCGACCCGTGTTTTTTGCGGGTCAACCCGACTCGACTCGTAACCTGACCTGAACCCAAACTATTTTTTTAAAACTTTTTTTTGGGGTAAAAAAAAAATAGTAAAATTAAGACAATATTGGTTTAATTGTTTATTGTGAGTTTTAAGGAAAGAATTAATACATTTATATAACTGTATGCAAATTAATTGAAAGATAAATGGTTGAGCATTCTATAATGAGTAAAAAATTTTAGATATCAAATAGTAAAGTACATGTTAAGATAATCTTGTTACAATAGAGTTAAAAACATAAATTTAAAATTGTAAACATGTGTGAGAAACATTCACAAGTGTGAAAATAGTGAAGTCAAAGTATCAAATTAGCATAAATTATGAAGAAGTATAATGCCACACTGCCAGTGCTAGCACTTCATGTAATTGGTGGATGTTTTAGTCAATATGTGAGTAGAAAACCGAAATAATAGATAGTTCTAACACAGCTAGTCAGCTACACATACAATATTCATGACAACAATGTTGAAAGGAAGATTGTGCAAGAGATTTGTACCGTGGACCATGATTGAGCCAAAAGCAGTAAATAGTAACTATGGTACAACCCTGTGATTGATTCCATATTCTCAAATCATAGTTATTGAATATAATAATTTGATAGTTGAATATAATAATCAAGCATATATATATATATTATATAAGTGAAATTTTTTGGAAAGCTGATCTACTTTTGTATGTTATATTTGGTTAGCCAGGTCATGGTTCACTCCTACAAAGAATGATTCTTTTTCTTATACCATGTCTAATATAAATGGAAACCTTGCTACTGCTGCTGTAATGAGCTAAATCAAAGGAAGGTATGATAACTACACTCATCTCCCAGACCAAACACATAAGAAATTATTGATTAGATGCTAACCACACTCATCTCCCACACTCATACTTGATTTTGTTGTACTTTATATGCAGATGGCTGACTTGGCATTCAATTTTGAGATTCATCATGGTGGCCAGTTTGTGTGGAACCCAGATTTGGTATATTTAGGAGGTAGTACTTCTTTTGTTGATAATGTTGACCCAGATAAACTTAATTATTTTGAAATACAAGATATTTGTTCTGATGTGGGGGCAATTAGAACAAGTAGATATCATTATTTTATTCTTGGAGGTAATTTGGAGCAAGGGTTAAGGCTTATAGATGGAGATGATGATGTAGTTTATATGTGTGAGATTCATGCTGCATGGCCTACATATAAGATAACACTATATGTTGAGGGTGGTGAGGAGCCACTTGCAACTGAACAACCATTTGGTAATGAGGAAGTAGCAAATGATGATGATGTGCATAAGGTGGGTCAGAATGATTATGATGATGTTACTGTGCTGCATGAGGGAGGTAATGTGGATGCTGAAAGAGGTGGTGGAGAAGATTTTGATTGGTTGGAGGAAGGGTTTGAGGGGCCAAATTTTGATGATGATGTATTTGGAAATGTAGATGATGGGCCATCTATACATGATGATCCAGCCCTACATAGGCCCTCCGAGGGAGATGATGGGCCATCTACACATGAGGATCCAGCCCCACATAGGACTACTGCAGCTAACAATGACCCACCTCTTGAAGAGGGTGAATGGGTTGACCCATCTCTTGAAGATAACATGGAAAGTCTAGCAGAGTCTGATGATGATCAACCAGTACCAACTGCTGCAAAAGAACCTGAGTTTAATGCCTAAACTGACATGAGAAAACCAGAGTTAAAGAAAGGAATGAAGTTTCCAAACTCTAAGGTGTTTAGGGAGGCATTGAGGGAATATGCTATAAAGAAGCTAGTAGATATCAAGTTCAAGCTGAATGAGAAGAAGAAGGTATCAGTTTATTGCATAAATGAATGTGGATGCAGGTGTTATGCATCTCAACTATCTGGAGAGTTGACATTCCAAATAAAAACATTCAATCCAGAGTGCACATGCCCTAGATCCTTCAAACACAGTCAAGTGACTTCAAGTTATGTTGCAAAGAAGTTTATGCCAAAGTTTGACAAAAATCCTGATTGGAAAGTGGCTGGTGTTCAACATCATGTGAAGCAAGCACTTGAAATTGACATAAGTTACAATCATGTGTATAGGGCAAAAAGGAAAGCTACTAACTTGATTGCTAGGGATGAACAGCTGTAATATGGGAAGCTTAGGGATTATGCAGAGATGATAAGATTGAATGATAAAGGAAGTAGGGTTATTTTGCAAATTGAAATGGAAGATGAAAATGCACAGCCCAAATTTAAGAGAATGTATATCAGGTATAATGCTCAAAAAGTTGGTTTTTTGGGAGGTTGTCGACCAATCATTGGTTTAGATGGGTGCCACCTAAAAGGGAGATTTGGAGGGCAAATACTTTCTATCGTAGCTAGAGATGCAAATGATAACATTTTCCCAATTGCATTTGTTGTTGTTGAGCAAGAGAACAAAGATGCATGGGTATGGTTTCTGCAGCAATTTTCAAATGACATTAGGAATCCAGAGCAACTTAATCTGGTCTTCATCACTAGTAGACAAAAGATATGACTTTAGTAGTGTACTAACATATTTAACTCACATATTTAAAGTTCAATAATACATGCCTCAGTTCATTTCAACATGTTTAACTAACATATTTACTTGATCTGTTTTGTATATGAATTAGGGCCTTATACCTGCAATTGAGATGTTGTTCCCAACTTGTGAGCATAGGTATTGTGTGAAGCATATCTATAATAATTTTAAAGTGGATCATAAGGGCTTGGAGTTGAAGGATGCATTGTGGAGATGTGCTGGAGCCACAACAATCAGGGAGTTTGAGAGAAGAATGCAGGAACTGAAGGATTTGGATGTCAAGGCATGGGAATATCTTACTAACATCAACCCTGCACAATGGTCTAAGTCTCACTTTAGTAGTAGAGCTTTGTGTGACTGTTTAGCTAATAACTCGAGTGAGTCTTTTAATGCCATGATCTTAGAAGCTAGGGATAAGCCAATTTTAGCAATGTTGGAGTGGATCAGATTTAGGCTCCTGATCAAACAATACAAAAAACAAAAATGTATAGCAACATACACTGGAAAGGTGTGTCCTAATATTCAAGACAAATTAGAGAAGTTAAAATATGAGTCTATACCTTTCAGTGCTACTTTAGCAGGCAGCTTCATGTATGAGGTTGATAATGGTCATGAGAGACATGTGGTTGACTTGGTTAAGAAAGCATGCAGCTGTAGGATTTGGGATTTGACAGGACTTCCTTGCAAACATGGGATCTCTGCTATTGTTAAGAACCTAGAGAAAGTGGAGGAATATGTGTATCCTTGTTATTGGAAAGAGACATTTGTTGAAACTTACAAAGAGATAATACAACCAATGCCTGGCCAATCTGAGTGGGTTAAGATTAACCAACCTGCTCTTGTTGCTCCTCATGTGTATAAACCACCTGGCAGACCACCAAAGCAAAGAAAAAAAGATCCTGAAGAGCCAAGAAACCTTTATAGAGTTTCTAGGATGAACAAGAAAATCAAGTGTGGGAAGTGCCAAAAAGAAGGACATAATGCAAGAGGGTGCAAGGCAGGCATCACTGGTAAAACTCCATGGCAGAGAAGAGATAGACTTGCTAAATCACATGCTGTAAGTATCTTCGTGCTTTGAAATATATTCATTTCCTCCTATATTTCATGCGTATGTAACTTGTACAACCCTAGGAAGTAAATCTACAAAAACAAAGCAGACTGCAACACCTTAAACTGCATCTCAGCCACCAAGTACTAGATCTCAGCTTACATATAGAGCTTTTGGTCAAACTGCATCTCAACCTGCACCAAACAATAGATCTGAGGCAGCAACTTAACCTCTAACTAGATTTAGGGCCAACTGGTTCTCTTCATCCTCACAACCGAGCTTCCATATCCTTAGAGAGACATGGGATTCTTTACCATCTCAGGCACCTCTGCTTTCTTTTATTTTGTTTTTTTTTTTTTTTTTTTCCTTTTACTTGCTATTGTTGGACCAAGTTGCTAATTACTGGATTTTGGTTATGCAGCCAAGTGCATCTGTGAGCACTAGTGGTGTACCAAGTAAAGGAAGTGGTGGTGGTGCTACTAGGGGGTTTAAAGGCAGAACGTATGGTGTATCAAGGCCAACAAAGTTTCAACTAGTTGGTGGAAAGGGCAAGAAGGCAGCTGGCAAGGGCACCAAAAGCAGTAAATGAAGATGGAAGATGTTAAAGTTTCAACAACTTTTTTTGTTGTAGTTCCTACTTTTTTTGTTATAGTTTCCACACTTAATGTATTTGCTTAAAGTATTTGCTTGAGCATGGTCAAGTGTCAAAAATAATATTGGCAATTTTGGTTGGAATATGTGTATGTCTGATGTGTGGTGGACTAATAGTTAGGTTTTGGTTGGAAGATGTGTAAAGTGACAGGATGGGCCAAAAGAATATTGGCAATTTTGTATGCATGTGACATAAAGTCACAATGACTTTTCACTTTTATTAAAAGCAGTTAGTGTGCATTGACACAAGATAAAGTATTTTGTTGTGTTGTGCTTATCTTTACTTTTGGTGGATTTACACAGAAATGTGTTTTGCTTGTCTTGTTGTGCTTTTGGTGGATTTACAAGTGTGCATTGACACTACAAAGAAAATTATGTCTTTGAGCTTTATGTCATAGCAAAATACACAGCAAAGTTGTGTTGTTACAGGAGTGATTTTTATGTATTATTTTGGTATATTCTAACAAAATTGGACACTGCTTCTAGAACCAATTATTTATTCATTATATATCTCACAAGTTTATATGCAACCTACAGTATCTTTTTGTTTGATAGAGTATTTTCATAACCTTGAAATGTGCAAAGGTATTTATATAGGCCAAAACAAAGGGGTTCCCAGCTCCTTTTATATTATTGCACAATCTTTCCAACCCAAAGTAAAAGGTGAATTGACAAACCCAAGTGAGAATGCTTTTATGGAAGGTTATTAACATTTCCACATAACACTTTGTGCCAATATATATCAATCAGGAGATAGATACAATAACATTTCAACATCCCAATCACATGTTAACATCCCCATTTCAAGAGATAGATATAATAACATTTCAATTACCCAATCACATTTCAACACCCCCCCCCCCCCCCAAGCATCATGGCAGATTAAGGTTCCTCAGCCTTACATTGTTGTTCACTAAGACAAAACACAACAACATTACAAAAATGAAAAATAACCATGACAAAACTAGTGCCACCTTGTACAATCTCTCACTCTCTCTAACCCTCTTAAGTTTCTCCCTAACTTCTACATAAAGCTCATGAGTTTCTCTTTCCCTCCGGTTAGCTCTTTCTTCCATTTCCCTAGTTGTCATTTCTCTCTGATTTGCAAGCTGTAGTTCATTCTCAAGCATACTTATCCTTTCACGATCACTCTTACAAGTTTTGTTATCCACCCACTGAAAGAAGCCACATTTGGGACCAACCTGATCATTACAATTATAACAATTAATTTCACAGTTCACAATTAATCATAACTAATAATTCAATTCAATTCAAATACAACAATGTAATTTTTTCTTACATTAAATTGACTACAACCGAGGAATCTTCTTCCATAGTTACCAACTTTTCAACTTGTTCGTAGGGCACAATTTTCAAGGGTACATAAATGACCATCTTTGGCACGGTAGAAACCACTAGTTGTAGAGCCATTGCCAGTTGATGAAGACAGCAAAAATTTGTTACAAGCTTATAGACCAACAAATCTGTTACAAGTGGCATAGTTCAAATTTTCAGCATAGTTCAAACTTATATTTTTCCCAATTACTTAGATCTTGGATAACCTACTTAGTAATTAAAAATAACAATCAGGAAAATTTCATAGGAATAATATGGAAGCCCCAAGAGTAAGTAATTGGTTCCCAGACATTAAATTGAATAAACTAGGCCTGGGTCAACATTAGCAAAACTTTCAACTTGGACCATTGCAAATAGACATCAAGCATCTAACATAAGATGAAACAGTCATGTATTCAATTACATAAAAAGTTATAATGATTAATGAGTTGCAGCAGTTTGAGAGTACCCATAAAAAGTAAATGAAAATCATGTATGTCAAAGTGGTAACAGGCATGCCTTAATACCTTTTCTGCTCCTCCAGTTAAAACTGAGCAAACTTAGAAAGAACAATTGGTGTTCCTTTTTTTCTTTTTTGACTATGTTTCTACAGAAAGAACTCAATACACGTCCATAGGACACATTTCAATAGAGTGTAGGACACATTCAATACACATTCAATACACTTCCAACTAATTTCCAAAAAACTAATATAAACTAAGGCTAAGGAGTTGTCTTCCAAAGAGAGAATAAAGCATCATGTAATGTCTTAAAGGCTTAATTCAAAAGGCTCATGCCAGAACACCACTTTTGATGACAAACTTCTCTTTGGCGCAACTTGAAGCATGAAAAAGGGGAGGGCAGATCTAATCATTTTCAGGTGAAAATGACAAGGATGCTTTAGAACTTTCAATATCAAATTTGTAACATAAAACATGACAAGGATGCTTTAGAACTTTCAATATCAAATTTGTAACGGGGAGGGCGGATCTAATCATTTTCATTTGATGACAAGGCATTGACATAATTTAACAAAAATGTCAGAGCTATATACAATTTCTAATCAAAATAAGATGAATAAATTAAAAACCCAATTTGGAAGAAAGAATTAAAAAACCCAATTTCAAACCCTAGGTTTCAAAAATTAAAAAGTAAAAAGGGTTTTGATCTACCTGCCTGAACAGAGGAGCATGCACCAATCAAGACCCAAGATCGAAGAGCTTGCACGATCAAAACCCACGATCAAGACCCAAGAGCTTGCACGATCAAAACCCACGGTCAAAACCCAGGAGCATGCACCAATCGAAGCCCATTGTAAGATCTGACACAATTGAACAGAGGAGGAGCAACGGTGACTTTCATCCTCAGCTCGGATCTGCCACGGTTGTCTCAAGCAAAGCCCAATGTAGGAGTGAGTGAGTTTTGAGAGTTTTGGGAGTGGGTTTGAGTTCTACAAGTGAGAGTTAGTTTTGATCCATTTTGGAATGTTTTTTTTACTTATTTGGTGTTAGAGTAATGGAAAACACTGAGGTGGGTTATGGAGCACTCACGGTCTGAAACACAAGTGGGCAAAGTGTCAAAATTCAAACCACAGGTGGGCAAAGTGTAATTATCCCAAAAAAAATAAGAACTCGGTGCTTCCTCATACTGATATTGGACAAAAAAAATTTGGGAGATTAAGAACGAAAGAATTACATGTAAAAAATGGTGTGTTGTGTTGGTGTTCATAATTTATAAGAATTTGGAAGTTCCAGCGAAGATACTCTCGCGTTCCTTTCGGCGCTAAACAGTTTTTTAGTAGCGAACAAAGTGCGTTTGGTACTCTATTTATTTATTTATTTTGTCTGCTTTGTGAATTGCGTTTGGGGATTCATATCCTGTGCAATACCTAGCTTAAATCTCATCCGTTTATTCAATCCAATGGCTCTTATATTTGACACATCATCAAAATATAAAAAGACAACTTCACCCCTAAAATATTTCAAACCCGGCGTTGTATCTCCTCTAGAACAAAAATCAAAAATCAAAATTCAAAATTCTCTCTCTCTCTCTCTCTCTCTCTCTCTCTCTCTCTCTCTCTCTCTCTCTCTCTCTCTCTCTCTCTCTCTCGGATTGAAGCTTTCTCTCTTCATGGCACAGCCACTGGCCTGGATCTCCAGTTCTGATGATACTGGCCTTTTTCTCTTCGAAAAATCCCTAAAATCCACACTAGTATAGTCACCAAATTTCAAAAATTTTCTCTCTTCCACCAAACCTTGCTATACATGGGACACCAGCGTCCATTCTCCATGACTATGGCTACAACTAGAAGCCTCCAAGGCTCACTTAACCACCACCGGTGGTGATTGCTGGCCTGACCTTCTCCTCTCTTTAGGTTTTTGTTTTTTCGCTCTCTCAAGTCCAGCCATGGGTAAGCTTTTACTTGCACCGCGACACCACCATTTCTGGTGATGCTTCCCCCCATATATACTAACATTGGTTTAAATATAACAATAATTCATTTTCATCATTTGGGTTTGGCAGTAACTCAATGTTCTATTTTATTTTAATGTTGATTTTAGAAATACGCAAAAGATGTTTGTGAAAATGTTTGATAGAAACTTTGAAGTTTGGTGACTGTACCAGTGTGAATTTTAGGGATTTTCCGATGAGAAAAAGGCTAGTATCGTCGGAACCGGAGATCTGGGCTAGTGGCCGTGCCGTGAAGAGAGAAAGCTTCAATCCGAGAGAGAGAGAGAGAGAAATTTTTTATTTTTGTTCCAAAGGAGATACAACGCAGGGTTTGAAATATTTTAGGGGTGAAATTGTCTTTTTATATTTTGATGATGTGTCAAATATAAGAGCCATTGGATTGAATACACAGATCAGATTTAAGCTATTGCACCCCATGCAATACCCTATGTATTATATGGGATATGAATCCTTGTGTTTGGTACTCTATTTGTGAGTAAAAAATGTGACTTTGAGTCTTTAGCTTATTTACGTCCCGAGAGCATTCATATCTTGCTATGGCTTAATTGCTATACAATGGGGCCTTACATCATTTGGGTTATTCTGAGTTCTTTGTGGGTCTTAGCAAATCTAACTCAACAATTGGTCTTGTGGTCCTAATGCTCTTTTGGATTGACTTTGGCACTTAGCTTTTGTGGGGCTTATCCTCGACTTTTCCCATGTACTCAATCAACCCAAGTACATAGGCTCTGCTCGCTAGGTTAGTGGGATTTAATTTGACCTCTCACTTTCTAGTGGCCTTCGACTAACACGTGACAATGTTAGTGGCTTTCTATGGGCTGGTTTTCTTGAACCATTTTACTCACAAGTGGGTGTAATAAGCTTGGGTCAAATATGTATGGGTCAAAATTGGATTCTTTTAAATAGCAAAATTCATGGGCCTTGGGGATAAATTTGGTGGGCTGGACATAACAATTTATGGTATTTTATCTCAAGGTTAGTGGGTCGGAGTGATGGCCTTTGGGCTGAATTTGTTGTCCGAAAATTTGCTACTAACAACTTCATAAAACAGAATGGGATTTTTCATTGCTTTTTTTATAGTGTGAGTTGAACCTACCTATGGCATTGATGTTGACCCCTTTTATTTTTTGGGAACAACAGAGAAAAAATTATTGGTGTGGATTTAACATAAAAACATGATCATAAGGAAGTACTATCGGTGAACAAAACTCACCTACTAGACTACGTAGAATTTGTTTCATCTGGCACTCCAAAAAGACAACAACAAAGTGGATGTGAAAAAAGAAAAATTAAGATACTTTAATGACGTGCAAATACGAAGTGAATGAATTTCAAACTATTCAATTTGGGAAAGTAATGACAATAAAAATAACAAAGACAATAACAATATCAATAACTGTAAGAGAGAAAGAAGTGTTTAAGTACTACAAGTTTACAATTATTTATATACTATCAGCTGCTACTGGTTAATTGATTATGAGTTTGTTTCTATTAAGTTTCGCCATCTTCTTTTGGATCACCTGTAAATCATGGCCATAACCTCTTGAAAACTGCTAGACTCTTTGTGATACAACTGAATAACCAACTGGAAAAGAAACTAATAACAAACCATATTACCCCAAGACTAAAGAAAGCAAGATTATGCAAAATTAAACAAAATTAGTTCGACATTCCCTCTCAAAAACCCTAATTTCTCTCATTTTCACCCAAGAATTTTGTGTGGACCTGTCCTAACCTGAATTATAAAACAATGGCCTCCCCTTCACTATTTTTTAGAGTAGGAAACATGATGGGGCCTTTTGATCAAGAGCTAGAATTAGGTAGTAAGGGAGTGAGAGAAGGGGAAAATTTATCAATAGATACCAAATTGTTTTCCCTTCTAAATTCCTTCTTCCTTTTCTCAAAGTTAGAAGGCCAATGGGTTGAACATCATTAGGGATCGCTGATGACCATGGCGACGGTCTTGATGACAGTTTTGGGACCTTAGAAATACTTTTAACTCTCAAAGTAGTCCCTACTTTGGGCGTATCAACTAGTTTACAAGTATTTCAAGCAACTATGATTTCCAGAAATATTTGCTACAAACTTTAGATGCTATTAAAACTATAGTCTATATGCCGATGTCTAAAAATTCATTGGATATGTTATAAGGGTTGTATAAAGCACGTAAATACATTGTTAGGCGGAGTTTTGGCTTTAGTGTTAACATTAAAAAATATATAAAATATAAAATGTTATGGTTATGGTTATTTTTACAAGTTGTGAGATTCTATCGGTTTTGTGGATACCAGTTCTTTTGGCATTTGGGTCTCACTTACTAGAAACCTTGGGAACTTTCTTGGAGAAATATGTGGTATGTATTTGAAATGAATGACACTAGGGTGATGTGTGTGTGAGAGTCTTTTAATCGTTTTACTTACTCTTTTTTGAGGTTTTAGTAGCATTTGGATCATTTTAGCATTTTAGAGAGTGACATTTTAGAGAATGAGCAACGTTATTTAGAGGGTGAGCAATGTCATTTCACTTGCATCTTTATAAGGCAAATTACAAAATACCCAATATGGTTTGGGGATATCAACATTTTGTCCACCAATTTTCAATTGTCCAATTTAATGACCTCTTAACATTTGGCACTGAATGAAACCATTAGAAATTTCATTGGACACACTTTGTAGTTCAAAGTGCCGCTGGTTGTAGAACCCCTTAGCATTGCTAATATAAAAAAAATCAAGCTCCCACATATTGCGGGAGCAATATTGTATGGCGTCTTCCGAAAATATGAAAAGGTATTAATCATTTTTCCTTTATATTTTTATTAGTTTTAGACTAGTATGTAGTATTATTGAATTTGCTTAGTAATTATTATATGTAATAGCATAAGTTTTTTTGTTACAATTATTGTTTTTGATTTGTGAATGTTATTTATCTAAAACAATTTTCTTATTTTATTTCGTTCAAGATAAAACAAAAATACTAATTATGGTCTGACATGGTACTTTTTAAATGCCGAATAAAATTTTTTTATTATTACTTTAATGGCCACGACAGTGTTTAGTGTGTTAATGGTGCACTTCGTTTGCCACATAAATTATTTTCATTTGTGAGATAACGGTAAGGACCAAAACTAGAACGCTTTTTGAAATGTATTTTCAAAAAATGTATTTTCAAAAAATGTATTTTCGCCTTGGTTTTAATGTCAACATAAAAAAATTAAAAATGTTATTGTTATGGTGATTGTTACAGATTGTGAGTTTCTACCAAACCCTTGGCATTCGAGACCCATTTACTCGAACCCTTGGAAGTTTTATTGGTGAAATATGTGGTATGTGTTTGAAATGTGTGACACTAGGGTGATGTGTGTGTGAGTGAATATTTCACCTTTTTAACTTATTCATTTTTTAGGTTTTTGTAGTATTTGGGTCACTTCTGGCATTTTGGGAGTATTTTGTGTTAGAATAATGTGGTCCAACATGATATTTTATGATGTCTCTATTATCAATAATTTATTATTCAAAATTTCTTGTGAAATTTTTTCATATTTTTTTGATGTAAAATACTGGTATATTGATATATACCTACTTGATCTTGTCGACTAGGATTATGGATCATTTCGTTATAGTTCTTGACATGGCCATATCCATCATGATGTAGCCTATTCCTATAGGTACATTATTGGACCATGACAAAAAGGAGGTGTAAGTTTGCTCAAACTATGAAAGACAATAAGGGCTGGTCTTTCAATGGTTAGTGCATAATAATCTTGGCAGTCCTTCCATAATGAGATTCATGCGTGTTAAGCATTGACCTTGATAAATCTATCGTGTCATTACCAATAACTTGCCTCCTATAAGAGGTGTTTTTCATTATAGTGATTCTGGATATGAGCGATAGATGAATCAATTTGTTAGTATGGAGTTACAAAAGTAATAACATGTTAATGAACTTCTTCATTAATGAATATAATTAATGAAGCTATTTATTAATGAATGTAATATATCTGCTACATGAATTGTTATTACAATAGAAATGATTTTACGGCTGGTCATGTCCTTTTTGAATATTATAAATATTATCAAGGCAACACTTGCAAAGGGTGTGAGAAGGAGAAAAAAAAATGCTCTTGTTAATCCTAACTTGCTGGGGAGAGCATCCAAATTTCTTGTGAGATCCTTGAATAATATAATTTATATTATGTAAATTTCTCATATCTTATTGTTGATTTTTATTACATATGTACGTGATATAATTATTAATTGATAGATGTATTACATTTTTTTCTCTTGAATTAACCCAATTACCCAACCACACTAAATTCACCACAAAAATTTGGCTAAACCCAAATCTAGTCATTAACCCATGGAAAGAAAGATGAAAAATGTATTTTGTATCAAATAATACTACGTTATTCGTATCAAAATCCAATAAATGAGAGACATAAGTACAAAATAACTATTTACTATACATGTCTTTCAATTGTTAGTAGAGTAGTTATTTTTTGCTGACATGTCTCACACTTATTGAACTTTGATACTGCTAACATGATAACATTTGATACCAAATACCTTTTCAAAAAAGATGAGGGAGAAAAGGACAGAAGAAAGAAGATGGGAAAGATTTGACCAATAAGCAAGGGAAAAAGAAAATGAGAGAGAGATCCACACACCACAAACCCACAACATGATCAAATACAACCACCAAATCACCAACATCAACCCAGAAACTACTGCCACAACCTACTGCCAAAACTAAAGTAGTTGGATATGGTTTTTACCCAAACCTGACCCACCCGATTGTTTTTACTCATGATATGTCGGATAATACCCAAAAATTTCGGGTCAGTTCACCTTTGGGTTTGGCCATCCCTGCTTGGAGGATCAGAAGTGCTAATGTTAGTAAGTTGCCTAGGGTATTGAACGACCACATCCCATTTGAGGACGTGATATTAGTTGACTGTGCTGCTTGTGCTTGTTGCTTAGAACTCTCAAAGGACTTCTGGTTTTGAATCATCAGCAGCTGCTGCAGCTGCCACAACTTTTCACGGAGGTTTCTTTGATGACTATACCGACTTGCAGAAGATGCAGAGGAGGTGGTATTAGTTGTCTGGGCTGCTTGTGCTTATTGCATATTGCAGGACATCTGGGCTTGTGGCGTCATTTGTTTTAATAACGGCTGCAAATGACTACCTTGTAGTGCCATCTGTCTCGAGGTAATAGTGCGAAATGTTTCATTAGATTCTGAACTAGTACTATCATCTGTCTCTGTCTCAGACTTGAAGGCTGGAAAGAGTAATGGGCTGGAAAGATTTGTTTTTCCATTAAGAGTTTGATTAGATTCTGAACTAGTATCAGACATGGTAGGCGGGAAGTGTAATGGAATGGAAAGAGTTGTTTGTCCATTAGGTGGTTGAAATACTTGTGGAAATGAAGAGGGTATGGAAGGATTTGTAATTGTTATTTCATCATTTTCAGAACTGTCTGGAGACGTAGCAGGTGGGAATAATGACACAATGGAATTGGAATAATGATTGAATCTTGGAGGTGTTTCCTTGGATTCTGAATTGTACAAGTTATGACCAGGATGGACCCAACATGGCCCTTTATTATGGTGAAGGATGGGCAGCGGCAATTGTACTGAGCATTGCCTGTCTTGGGGACAGCAATGCTGACAAGAGTGATGAGCTTGGTGCCTGCTCCTTGCTGTCTCTCCTGAGAAAGGTATGTGGGAGGAATTAGATTGCTGGAGCTGGCTGCTTCCCTGCATGCTCCTTCTGGGAAACCTAGGATAACTTAAGTCGTGACATACTTCCTCAGCTACCTCGTGATCATAGTACGATGGAATATGCTTTTCCTTCCAAGGGGAAACCCTTCCATTACCCATTCCACTTGGATAGCATCTTTTGCTAAGTTCATCCTGCAATTCAGAAAGCATTCTCAACAATTTCATCCTGTCCTGTTCAAGATTCTCAGACTTGCCAGATGAATGAAAGCTTGTATTGTGGTCAAACTGATTATGCACTTCATGTGAAGGGCCACCACTCTCATAGCCAGATAGGGAACCCCTTTGATAGAAAGGCACCCTCGATGGATGGCTATCTCTCTCACGTCTCCTCCAATTTCTGACTGGGCGGCCATCAATTGTGGGTTCCAGTAATTCATAATGATCCCACTTGCTTCTATTGGCTAAATGCTTCTTAGCCGATGAATGAATTTCCCCTTCATGTTCAATATAAGAACTACAATTCATCATGCCGTTCACCTGAAATTTGTCCTTTTTGTGCCTTTCTTCAGAAGGAACAAAGTCTGAAACCTTATAAGCACTTCCAGATGAAGGTATATATCGTTGAGGAAGGTGGTCATCCACCCCATCACAAGAAGAGACACTGCCCTCATATGCATAATAACTTCTGGTTGGGGATTTAGACAAATCTCCTAGTCCACCACTGAGCTCAGAGCTGGGGTTGACAAACTCTGCGGCTTCAAATGTATCTGATGAAATGCTTTCCCTTGCTGGCGTATGATTAGTAGCAATTGAAATACTTCCATTTGTAGCCACTAAAGTATCAGTGTTCAAGCTTCTGAAATTAGAATCACCCTCTTTGATATCTATCTGTGACTTTGCACCCGCCGACAGCAAGCCCTCATCATTTGGCTCTACTTCTGAATTTGCTTGTGCTATTGGCGATGGCTCTTCATTCCCCTGAGAAGCAAGCTCAGTTGACAAACAAACTTCATTGCAAACCCCAAGCTGTTCAACATTGCAGTCACATGATTCAATTTTATCAATGTCACCGCTTTGGTAGTTATGGGATAAGTTTACACCCCCAATTCGCTCACCATAACAATCCTCAGACTGGCTTTGATTCCTCTCATCATTTTGATCTTCATTTGATAAATTTATACCTCCAAGCTGCTCGCTGATGCAATCCCCCGATTGCTTTTGATCCCTCTCATTGTTTTGGTCCAAGGAACATTCTCCCAAGGAAGTAAGAATTTCTTTGTTAGAGCTGTTGGATTCTTTATCTTCAACAACAAGATCCACTGCATTTGTCTGTGCAGCATCTGTTTCATGTAAGCCAGAATCTATGCTTTTTGGATTACTTTTTCGATTTTTTGCTGCATGCGGGAAGAGGATTGGAAGAAATTAATACACAACTCTAAACGCATCAAGATATCTAAGCAAAAAATTTTAAAATCCATATAAAATGTTAAACGGATAAGTAATAATTGTCATCAAAAGCCAGCAATAGTGGTAAAGGGTCCAGTGGTCCACTACTTTTATCTTTTATATTAAAAATGTCTGTTAACTTATTTTAATTTGAGAAAATAAATAAAATTCGCACAACCTAAAAAGGACTAAAACGTAAATTAAAATTCGCACCGACTTCCTGATACAGCTGTGAACGCATTTACCAACACCAATCATTGGTCACCGAATTTACCAAAAACACCACCAAACATTTTCAGGTTAACCAACTCAAATACCGTTTCGCCGGCATTGACCGTTAACCAAAAATTTATTTATTTAATTTAAAAAAAAAAAACACACAGAGAGAGAGAGTTTCAGAGACTTCTTGGTGTCCCCATGGGTGAGTCAAAAATTCCATCCTCTCAAATCTTTTTTTTCTCTCACTCTCTCCGCTTTCCCCCTTTGACTGCGTCACACAAACCCACCCGCCACGAGTCACGACTCTCATTTCTCTTTGTTCTTCGTTGTTGTTGTTGCTGCTTTTAGGAGAGAGAAAATAAACAAAAAATGGGAAGAAAATTTCAATTTTTTTGAAAAAGAAAATATTTATTTGAGAAAATAAATAAAAAAAATTTGCACGACATTGAGATAGTGGAGGGTTAAAACTTACGGCCACCAGTTCTAGAAATTTCCCAATGTAATAAAACTAAATTTCTGATTTCTAATCCATACATCTGTTTCATGAATCAAGACAATTATAAAACCAATCTAGTTTATCGAAATTGATCTCACATTTCATAGATTATTACCTTGGAGTAATGTGCCACATCCGCCACACTGTTAAAAAGGAAAGTCTCCCAACTCTGGCAGAACTCGCCGACATCTGGGGCATTGAACTAATCGAACTTTAGTCACTCCGATCGTCATCTTCCAACACCCCACTTTGACAGAAAAATTAAATATCAAAGACCAGATTCATCCATGAGCAATGTTTTTTAACTAAAAAATAGTTGCCTCTCAAACTGCCTGCAATAAGATAGAACAAATATATATAGGAAATGAGTTAGGAGTATAAAAGACAGATTTTGTAATTGCGAATAGAGAGATGATGGAAAAGCAAAGAAAATTCAAAAAATGACTTAATAACAGCATAAGCTATGTCTAAAGGAGTGGTTGTCTCTGTTAGAAATATATATTAGACATATTAGCTCAATGTAATAGGCCTAAGCTCAGTCCTGCTTGTACTAGTAGTCTAGGGTTTAGCTGCCTATATATACTCATGTTAGGGTTCATTGTAACACATATTATTGTATTACACTCTTATACAATAAAGATGTAGCCTTTAAGAGATTCCTCCGTGGATATAGGCCGACAAGGCTGAACCACGTAACCCTCGTGTTCTCAGTGTTCCTATTTTATGTTTTTCCCTTCTGCATTCACTCTAACATACACAACATAGGCTGCGTTTCTTTTGGGTGAAAACTACTTCCGGAAATGCTTTTCTGTAAATATGGGTGTTTTGTTGCGCATGAAAAATAACATTTCCGAAAATTCGTTTCAGTTGACCGTGAGTTAAGGGTGAAATGCTTTTCCATTTTTATTTTCACTTCAAATCACATTTTTCGGAAAACAGAGAGAGAGAGCACGAAGAGAGAGAGAGAGAGAGAGAGAGAGAGAGAGAGCACGAGCTGCGAGCTCGATCTGCCAATCCAAGCCCGGAGCAACCACCGGCGACCTTCGACCCACGAATCGACGAACCCAGACCCATCGCCACGAACCGCACGATCTTGACCCATCGCCTTCGAACCGACAAACCCAGACCCAGACCCATCGCCACGAACTCTCTCTTCCTCGCTCTCTCTTCCTCGATCTCTCAGTTTTGTTTTTTTAAAGTTTGATTTTTGTTGTTGTTATGGTGGTGTGGTGGTAATGTTTTGGTGGTTGTGGCTTTTGATTACTGGAATTTGTTACTGAATTGGCTGTTATTTTGAAATTTTTTGTAATAAAATTTGTTTGAATGCTGAGAAAATGTGAAAAAATTGTAGAAAATAGCATTTTTAGAATAGAACCAAACACATGAAAATATTTTCTACAACAATTTTTATAATACAACCAAACATTTGAAAATATTTTCCTTTCTCGAAAATAGCATTCCCAGAAAATAGACTATTTTTCAGAAATTATTTTACGCAAACCAAACGGACCCATAGTATCACACATTGCGTTTGCTAATAATATAACAATACATTTAACATGGTATCAGAGCCAAACTTCGTTCTTGTCATCAAACAAACATCTCTAGCAAGTAAAGAAGATTCTCACATGCACACCACCATCAGAAGTCACACATGCTTCTCTACTAGATCTAGACTCTATGGCACCCCGTAGCCACCGTGGCTCAGTGCTGTGTCCAAGATCTTCAAACTCAAGCAAAGCCATGACTCAACTTCTCAGATTTGTGCAAATCCAAGCTTTGCCTGATGAAACCAACACCACAGACGTGCCCCACGACCTCCCGCGACAAAAACCCAGAAAGTCGGCCCCCAACAACATCCCCACACGCCACCATGCCCCGCTAACGGCTCCAGAAACTCCCCATGCGCCACCAAAAATCTCGAGAACCAGATTAGATCATAGCCACACGCGCCACCATGTCAGCCTCATTGCTCGGCGATCTGCAAAACTAGGAAGTCTAGCCGTCTATCACGTTAACACGCGCCAACACGCGCCTCCTGTGTTTCTAGATCCGCCCACGCGCTGCCAAGATCTCCTTATGTGTAGCTCATCCATAGGCCACACGCGCCGTCCTATCGGCCATGTTGACCATTGATCAGCCTACGGATGAAATTTGGCTTTCAACCGCGCATGCATGCGCCTCCACACGTTGCCTGGGTAACTGGCTTCTCCTCCACGCACCGGTGGACCTCCCACGCACATGTGATGACGTCAGCAATAGGCCTCGTCAGCACCACGTCATTAGCCACGCAACTTGCCACGTCAACAATGTTGCCTCGTCAGCACCACGTCACCTAGTTGACGTTGACTCGAACCAACCTGACTCGGACCACCCGGATCTGACCCGTGAGCACTGACCGTTGACTTTGACCAGATCTGTTGACTTTGGTTGACTTTGACTTTTTGCGTTGACTTTTGACCAAAAGTTAAAATTTCCGAAATGGCCTATCTTGCTCAGTTTTTTGCGTAGATTCAAATTTTGGACTCCGTTTCTTCGTTTGAAGCTCCAAAATTAGTCAATTAGCATATTCTTCATTGTGGTTTCTTCAAAGGCATTTTTCAAGGCATCTCAAAGTGCTCTTCTTATGCTTATCCAACCTCAAGCCTTCATCGAGCTTCCACCTTGAGTTTGAGGGAAGGTGTTAGAGATATATATTAGACATATTAGCCCAATGTAATAGGCCCAAGCACAGTCCTGCTTGTACTAGTGGTCTAGGGTTTAGTTGCCTATATATACTCATGTTAGGGTTCATTGTAACACAAGTTATTGTACTACACTCTTATACAATAAAGATGTAGCCCTTAAGGGATTCCTCCATGGATGTAGGCCGACAAGGCTGAACCATGTAACCCTCGTGTTCTCAGTGTTCCTATTCTATGCTTTTCCCTTCCGCATTCACTCCAGCATACACAACAAAGTATTAAACATTGCGTTTGCTAATAATATAACAATACATTTAACAGTCTCCAATTAAGCATCATAACAATGATCCAAAAGAGTATTTAAATTTTGTTGTGCGGATAGGGGTTGAAGAGCTGTGTGGATAAAAGAGTAAGATAATTAAGTAATCAGAGAAGCTAAAGTTTAAGATTGAATGCAAGTTGGAGCACATACACAACTGGTGATTGTCAGTCATTTTGCATTGTTAGGCAAAAATTTCAAAGAATAAAAGATTATGGAAATAATCACTTCAATGCAAATTGATTTAGGAATCAGCATACCCAATGTCTTTTGTTTGATTGAAGAAAAAATTGCAACAACTTCTACAACCAAAGTAACAATAAAAATTGCAATTATATAGTATTCAGTCATTAAAATTTTATTTTCTTTAACTCAAAATTCTTTGAAACTTACTTGGATCAACTTGGTGCTTCTCCATAATACCAATATTGGACATAAGATTCTGGGAGCTTGACATAACTGAATTGGGGGAGAGAGAGAGAGTTGCATATCAAAATGGTTTTGTTATTCAGAATTTATAGGAAAAATTTGGTAGTTTTAGGAAGCAATTCAGCGGAAGATACGCGTGAAGGTACTTTACTCTTACATTTTTCAAGAAGAAATAATTAAAAAGAAAGAAGAGGAGTTCGTGGAAGATTCCACTGGTCATGGATGGAGCCATTCATGGACTGGGGAGAATGGTCCCCTATTTTTTTATTTAATATAATTATATAACTATATATTTAGGTATTAATTTTAGCAATTTTGTTCAATAAAATTACATTTTGTCTCTCTTATTGATCATTATAAGAGAAATGTTACAGTTACAAACTTTTTTACAACATTTTTATGGACTATTGAGGTAGCAAATTCTTACTGGTTTGCATCTGGATCCACCACTTACATAACTTTTTTACTTGCTAATAACCACTAATCACAACAAAAATTTGTAATAAAATATAAGTCTATAGATCATATGGAAAATAGTATCCAATTGATACAGAATTTTACATGTGTATTATGAATGTAAAGAACATACAATTTAACAGTTAGATTTTCAAAATATGTAATAACATTTATTTTATTAAATAATATTGTAGTCTTAAATTATAACTAATTTTATAGCTAAATTTTGTTTGAGTGAAAATTTATGTAAAAAAGACTTATTTTTATTTTAGAAACATGTTAGAAAGACTTAATTGTGATGAAGTGTGACACCCAATTGGAGGATTGTATTGCGGAAACTTCATGCAAGGCTGCAAGGGGGACCTCTACTTTTGTTGACTACTGCCGACGCTGAATAGTTAGTCTAGTGACACTTTATTGCTGCACCATTGATCCGGGCCATTGACATTATATGTCTCTTTAGGTACCTATTGGGACCCAATATAGGTATTGCATTGCATAGGGGTGCTACTGCATCAAATGGTTGAGGTAAAAAATTGAAATTTTAAATTATTTTCTTAGCAATCTGTTTACCTTATTTATTTATCATTATTATTTTATCTTCGTTGATTAGATGCCATCCCATCTTTTCTTCATTAAAATTTTTGTTTTACATCTCAAGTCTTTAAAATTTTAGTACAACAGACGGCTTGAATCCGCGTCTTCCTAAGGCTCAATTGCTGTAAAAACGTGTGGGACACCCTCGTTGGAACATTGCATTACGAAAACTTCATGGAGGAGGGATTAAGAAGTATGAACACGTGTACTGGTATAGGAATGACATGAAAAATATATATTCACAGGCCTTGCTTAATCATTGATAATAGAAAATATACAACCTGATCTCCAACTATAGGTACCATCGTTGTCTATTATACATTAATTCATATGTGTTCTTTGATGCAAATATAGATATATATATATATATATATATTTTATGATTTTATTTCCAACACTAAAATACTTTTAATGAATGGTGTTTGTTGTTGATCTAATTTGGAAAAAAAATCATATTATAATATGTTGTAGTTTGTGTTGTTGTCAGGTTTTAGCTTATTTGGAAAACTACATGATATTTTGAACAAGTTGATGAAGAATAATTAGTTCAGTTGAAGACAATGATTTTTGTGCAATTTCCTTTTACTATTTAAAAATATTTGTTTAACAAATTAGTAATAAATTGTTATGTATTTTTTATATGATGTTTTTAGATGCTTGAGTGATTGTTTTAAGTGTTTATGAGTATTTTATGTTATTGTTTATCTTCCTTATCTTATTAGTGTTTTCTTTGAGATTTTTAAGAAAACAAATTCAATTTTGTGTTTAAAACTATTTATTTATTTATCTATTTTGTTTTTCGCATATTGGATTTGTGAGGGCGTTTTTTGCTTCAAGGCCAAGAGCTAGACCAATTGGAGCTTAGGCAATTTTTGCTCTTGTCCCACATTGGAAAAAAAGCCTCCCTCCTCATAACCAAACTAGTGGTACTCTATCACCATTGGTCATCCCTTATATGGCATGAAGAGGGAGACTTTCTTTCCAATGTGAGACAAGAGCAAAAATTGCCTAGGCTCCAATTAGTCTAGCCCTTGGCCTTGAAGCAAAAAATACCCCCACAGAGACTATTCTAAAAATATTATCATGCGCAATGCAGGGGTTCTGCGACTAGTATTATAAAAATTGGTAAAACACTAAAACTCTGCTATGTAAGGCTCAGTCATTAGGTGACGCATATAGTTTTGTAGTTTCTATATACTTAAAATGCTTCTTGTTTGTATAACGATGTTAAATGCTAAGAATGCTTCTATTCCATTGTTGGTAGGTCATGCCTTCAAAAAAACTATCACGCGCAATGCATAGGGTCCATGACTAGTATTATAAGAGAATTCGTAAAACACTAAAACTCTGCTATGTAAAGCTCAGTCATTAATGCATATATTATAAGCAGTGTTTTGTAGTTTTTATATACTTAAACTGCTTCTTGTTTGTAGAATGATGTTAAATGCTAAGAATGCTTCTATTCCATTGTCAGTAGTTAGATGTTAGATGTTTTAATGCTGATAGCTTCTACGAACCCAAGGAGTTTGATTCTTGATAGAGATTTTTAATTTTCATTCATATATTGCACAAACATCCAACTATAAGCTGCAAATAAAGGGCTCATTTGGTAAGCGATTTCTAATAATGTTGTTTAAGTTTTATGAAAATATGAGTGTGTGGAAATACGTGTTGTGGTATTTAAACAACAGTTTTCGTTATTTAAACACTGTTACCAAACGGGGCCTAACACATTTAGTATGCGTTTGGCTCCAAATTAAACAGCCAGCTTATTTTTGCTACTATTCATAAGTCTCACTGCACTTTTTGGTACTATTTATGAATTCTATTTGTACTATCTTAGCTAATTTTTATCTTTATCTACAGTACTTTTAGCAAAAAAAATTTTAATTTCAGGAAAATAAACAGATCCCAAACATACCCTTAATTCTCATTTATTGTTGCACATGAAACACTCATCAGATAGTAACGTCACAGTATTGTCTAGGTGCAGGTTCAGCTTCAATCTTGTCAAACTGAGAAGTTGTGCATATAAAACTTTAGACTATTCTATGGTGAAAAATTCTACTCAAAAGTCAAAAGTTAAAACTCTTTCTGAATGTTAACACACATTGATCATTGCTTATGTGACTTAAACAAGAAGCTTATGTAAAAAAAGAGAGAATTTTATATCTTGCACGTGAAATGTTATGGAGTTGAGCTTCTCAACAAACTTTTGATCATAAAATTGGTTTAGCTTTTAAGGCTCTATTTTGTTAATTAAAGGTTCAATACTTTAATAGCCACAAAAAAATTGTGAGAAATTCCTTCAAACTGGTTTAAAGTAATTTTCTCTAACGTAACCATTTATTTAACAATCTGCATCATTTCAAATAACAATAATAATCAACATGTATGAATGACCCTATTAAGTTGTATAAATAAGTTATGTGACGATTAAGTTTGTTATATGATTAAAAATACATGTAAATAATCAATTGAATTGACACGTGCGTGATGGGTTGAAGTCTTTTTATTTTATTTTATTTTTCTTTCAAACCAATTTAAAAGAAAGTTTTTAACTCACCTATATAATATTAGAATACCCTCTAATTTCTAGGATAATTCTACCATGAAGGTTTTAAAAATTTAGTCCATTAATTATTTTGAAATGAGTGAGTTGAATGTTAACACGTCATCAACATTTAAACAATGATTAACTACCACCATTTTGATATTTATTTGAACCACTCATAAGGTGATAAAATCCACTTCACTTATTTTTAAATAAATAATAAGAATTTTAGAAATTCTACCCGAGAGTTTCTCTAAAAACTTTTGAGGATCATAACCCGATTAACATACAATTTTTATTTTATTTTTTGTGCGTGTGATCTTGGAAAGAGATACCAATGATAGGGGGAAATTTTTTTCTTTTTAAAAATGTATCCAAAGTTGACTAGGAAAGTGGAAACCCAGGAAAAAAGGCTTGGGCCGAAGCGCTTCAGAAAAAACAAGAGGAGTGGTTGGCGATAATGGGGTTGCGAGTGAGGCCTACTTTGGGCCTAAGGTCCAATTTACGCAGACGCTCCGCTTCTCTATCCATTCTCCAATGCCAATCAAAACCTTATTGAGTAAGCGTTTATGGCGTGTTTGGATGTTTAAAAAAAGAAGGAAAGTAGAGTAGAAAAAGGAAGAGTAATTCAATTAACTTATTTGAAAGTTTTTTAAGGAAGGAGAGAGAAGGGTTTTAACTCCCTCTCACCCCCATTTTTATTCTCCAAATTGGAGAGATTTAGAAGAGGAGTAGAGTGCATAAACTATTGATCAAGTAAATTACATAATTTACCCTTATTATATTAACAAAATTACACAAGAGAAACGACTAATTACTCAATTTTCCCTTATTAATTTTATCTGTTACTAATTTTAAAAACATCTAAACAATATGGAGAAAAAATTCTTCTCTACTCTCCTCTCCCTCTAAACTTTCAAACAAGCTATTAAAGTGTGTTGATCAACTGTTTTCTGTGTTTTCAAGACAGATATTTTGAGCCTTTGACTTTTGAGTTACCGCTGCAATCCCAATTTCCTTCTTTCAACATCCCATTCGTTCATTTCCTCTTCCCTTTCTTCAAATTAACTTCAAAAAAATCCTCATTCTCATTCCCTAGATTATATATTTCCGATGGCTTCTGTGGACTCAGTAAACGCTTCCTCCTCCTCCTCATCTCTTCCTTTTAACAATATCTTTTCTGAAGACAGAAAGAAATTCGATGTCTTTCTCAGTTTCAGAGGCAGCAACGCCCGCAATAAGTTTACAGACCATCTATACTCTGCGATAAAACAGAAAGGCATACGCACATTTTGGGATGATGAACAGTACGAACGAGGAAAATCCGTTCGCTCGGAGCTAGTGAAATCAATAGAAGCATAAAAAATTTCTGTCGTCATTTTCTCGGAAAAGTACGCTTCTTCCACTTGGTGCTTAGACGAACTAGCAAAGATGTTGAATGCAGGGAAAAGAAGAATCTGAAAGTTTTGCCAATTTTCCACCATGTGTATCCTAGTGATGTGGGGAATCAGACTGGGGCTTTCGCTGATGCCTTTGCCAAACATGAAGAGCGTTTCAAAGATGTGAATTTGTGGAGACTTGCTTTGAGAAAAGCTGCTAGTATTCCTGGATTGGTTTTAAACTACGGGTAAGAATTCCTTTTCAAAAAATGTTACTTATCGTTGCTTTAATTTCTTCATAGTTCAAATTAGTTCTTGATGAGTTTATCGAACCACTCTCCAGCCTCAGCGATCCGGAGTCGCAATTGATTCATGAGTTTATCGAATCACTCAGCAATCGGATGCCGCAAGATGGTTCCACCAATTGGAACTTACCATCAAGATATGATGTAACTCCAGATGAATCAGATGATGCAGATGAGATGGTGCAGGATTATGTAGCTGATTTGCCACCGGTAAGAAACTTTAATTGAATTCACACCTACATGGAATTTAATTACTGAATTCTAGATTATTATTTTTATTTTTAATAGTAAACACTGACGTTATTTAGATCAAATTCATAATTTTAATATCAAATTTTAAAAGTGAAGTCTTAGAAGATTTTAGGGAAATCATGACTTGAAGATACCATTTTGTTAGTGTAATTCTAGCCTGATTATATCATTGATTGAACTTGGGAATTTAACACACCTCTTCATCCACTGCCCAATTGGCCAAATTGTTGGTCCCTATCAGATTGGCCTAGAAAACTCCCCACCATGGCAGTTGACTCTCAAAAGTACCTGGGTTAGGATGCTTCTTAAGCCCAACCTCTTCCTCTACACCCAAAGCTTATATTATGAATTTAATTAATAAGATCTACTATCATGTGAGTGCATGAAGCATTGCTCCCATAGTACTAAATAATTGCTCTAGTTGTTTAATCATCAAACAGTTGTTTCTAATGTCATACGATAACAATGACAATAATAATGCCAAAGATGATTGAGCAACTGAAAGGTAGTTCCATCAATTTGGAATTACCACCAAGATATGATGATTATATCGATGATGCAGTTGATGTGATGCAGGAAGCTCATGTGGTACCAGATGATGTAGCTGATGTGCCACAGGTAAGATACATTAACCCAAAACTACATGGTTATGAATTATTTTATTCTGGACTCTATTTAGAATAATAAAAATTAGTGTGATTAAGAACAAAATTTGTAATTTTTATATCAAATTATAAAAGTAAAATCTTAAAAGACTTTATTGAAAAATCATGATTTTAAGATACAATTTTGTTAATATACCATATCTGTTTAAATATATATAACCTTGATTCTAGCCTGATTATGTCATTGATTGAGCTAAAATCAAGGACAACCAATATGTCCTTGATAGTGATTGTACTGACAATGCAGTTGATGTGATGCAGGAAGCTCATGTGGTGGAGGATCGTGTTGCTAATTTGCCACTGGTAAGTGACATTAATCCAAAACTACATGGTTACAACTTATTGCATCCTGGAATCTATTTAGAATAATAAACATCATTGTGATTTAGAACAAAATTGTGATTTTTAATATCAAACTTATAAATGTAAAATATTAAAAGACTTCATTGAAATCATGAGTTGAAGATACCATTTGGTTAGTTTACCATATCTGTTTAAATATGTATTACCTTGATTCTAGCCTGAATATATCATTGATTGAGCTAAAATCAATATGTCCTTGATAGTTCCATCAATTGGGATTTACCACCAAGATATGATGGTTGTACTGATGATGTGATGCAGGAAGCTCATGTGGTAGAGGATCATGTTGCTAATTTGCAACAGGTAAGAGAGATTAATCCAAAACTAGATGGTTACAAATTATTGCATTCTGGACTCTATTTAGAATAATAAACATTAGTGTGATTTAGAACAAAATTTTAATTTTAATATCAAATTATAAAAGTAAAATCTTAAATTGAACTCATGAGTTGAAGATAACCATTTTGTTAGTATACAATCTGTTATATATGTATAACCATGATTATAGGCTATAGCCTGATGTTACCATTGTTTGAGCTAATATCTAGGATAATCAATGTGTCCTTCAGTTTAGTCCCAATCAAGGACCCCCTTGTCCTCCTAGGTCAACTACAAAGACCTATATATTCAGGCAATCCCATTATATATTTGACAGTAAATTGATATGAAATGACATGTTCAGCCTGAAATTTTAGCCTTCTCCATAAGATGTGTGTCCCCTCACTAACTGCAACCATTGAGGAAGAAGGTGAGAAGAGAATCAAGAAAGGACTGAAGCATATAATTTCATGAAAGGAAATGTGTAACATGCCTTCCCACGAGTTCCTACTTTATGGACTAATTATCTTAAGAGCGAGATTCATGGAATGGAATCAAATGATATCGCCTCCTTGAGTAGAGCCTGGTTAACTTATTGCCTTAGCTGCAATCCCAAAATATTTTCCAGAAGTTCTTTGTTTTACCCTCAAAAAACAATTTTGCATAAATTAATAATTTTTTTCCCATACCCATCCCTAATGGTTAATGTCGGTGGAAAATGGATCAAATTAGATAATTTAAAATCATTCTATTGACATGGTATCATTTGATATCAAATACCTTCTCCTAATTTTTTGAGAGAGTTTTAACCTATGACGTCAGTTCCTAATGATAGCTCTTTATCATTAGACCAAGACATCAATCAATTTTTGGTGTAGCCGGGGATTGAATCCTAGATCTTTTATTCAACCATCAGAGATTTTGCTAGTTGAGCAAATTGGAACTCACCATAAACCTCTAATTTGTTCCGCTTTATAGATAGCCATGCCCTTTTTGTAGTCTCTCCTCACTCCCAAGTCCCAATGTGTCAACGTGCCCACCTCTCTCAACCTTAAATGCAAGTGGTTGACTCCAGACCAGATCCCTTATTAGCATGAAATGGTATCTTATGAGACCTCTTTTTAATATGATGTGTGGGTGTTTCATATATATGGGTCCCACTTAACGTGAGAAGGTGGTAATGAGACTATCTCATGAAATCTCATTTAGCAATGGCAAATTCTTAAACTCTGATGCGATTTAGATCAAATTCGTAATTTTAATATCAAAATTTAAAAGTAAAGCCTTAAAATTTTTTAGGGAAATCATGACTTGAATATACCATTTTGTTAGTGTACCATATATGTTTAAATATTTATAACCTTGATTCTAGCCTGATTATATCATTCATTGAACTTGGGAATTTAATACACCTTCATCTACTGCCCAATTGGCCAAACTGTTGGTCCCTCTCAGATTGGTCTAGAAAACTCCCCACCATGGCAGTTGACTCCCAAAGTACCTGGTTTAAGATGCTTCTTAAACCCAACCTCTTCTTCGACATCCAAAGCTCATATTCCTAAAACTTCTTACTATTTTCTGTAGTAATTTGTGACTAAATTTGGATGTTGAGAAACAAACAAATCCATGACCTAGACTCAATTAATACTGTACAAATTTCCAGAGATGTCAAAAATACACTTCTAATAATGTTATGTTTGGTCTTGCTCTGTTCCTCTACTTTTTTTTTGCTCCTTCAACTTGGATCTTGGATCGATTCACTCTTTCTTACCATGCCTAATTGCTCTGCTTTGAACATAAGAGAGAAAAATCTCAATCAACTCTCTCTTATCTATTCATCAATAGAGGCTACCTTTATCTTAACATTCTCATTTCTGCTACACTCATTTTATGGATATGCAACTTAGCATAGCTGATTGTATAGTCATTTTATAAAATTTTCCCTTTAATGTAATAGATATCTTATGATAAAAAAAAGCTCCTGATGTGCTTCTCCACGTCATCCACTTTACTCTTATTCGATGATTCACATCCTTCTTAATCTCCCCATCCTTGTGACTTATTGACCCACGATATCGAGAGCTCTTGCTTTTTAGTATCTCTTGGATATCAAGTCTTATTGCTTCTTTGTCTCTATTTCTACTTTTATTGTACTTACATTCCATGTACTCCGTTTTACTCCACTTAAACGAAGGCCTTTAGATTCTCTGGCCTCTCATTAAATTTCTAACTAGGTATTAACTCCACTTTTAGTCTTATCTACTAAAACTATATCATCTGCAAAAAGTATACACTAAGGGAATTCTGCTTGAATTGATTTAATGAGCTCATCCATTACTAGTGCAAAAAGATATGGGCTTAATGTTGATCCTTGATGCAAACCTACAGTGATAGGGAACTCAATTGTGATTTCTCCACTTGCTCTCACACTAGCACATATCCTTAATCAAGTTAAAAATACTTCGCTACTCTTACGTAACCTTAATCAACTTAAAAGTACTTCACTACTAGTAATTTAATTTAATTCTTTAATTAATAATAAACATTACTCGCTTGAATGGAAGAGAGAAAATAAATTTTTATAGTAAATAAATTGGGGAGAAAAAGAGTGAAAATAAAAGGAAGATGAAGGGATGAAAAAATTGTAAGGTTAAGGTATAGAGTTGCAGGAAGATAAAAAAGTAAAAGTTGGAAAAATGTTGGAGGAAGTGTAATTGTAAGGTGATAAATTAACAAGGAGAAAAATAATTAAAAATGAGAGAAAATGTTGAAAATAAGTGGATGATGTGGCTACTGATGTAGCTCAACAAGAGTATAGCAACACTAATTACTACAGTATTTCAGCTTTTAGTTATATACTAGTTGCAAACCCGCGCAATACTTGAGAATAGATAAAATATTATGTAATGGGGCGTGTAATATACAAAAAGTAACAATTATTTCAAGTTTTGTTTATTTATAAAAAAAGATTTCTACAAATACTTTTTATTTTTTTATCTATACAAATATATCATTCTATTATTTTTTTTTATTGATTAATATTTTTTAAGGTGAATCATATTCTTCTAACTTCTATTTCAGTGTATTATATTTGCTTAATATACAACTAAATCTTATAAGTTTCAAATTTATTATTCAAATTTCTCAACTCTGAAGGAACAAAGAGATTATCATAATAATAAAAAATCATCACAAAATTACTATATTATCTTAACCAAAATTAAAATGAAACCAAAGGAATAAAATATATACTTTATAATTATTTATTACTCAATAGGTAGGTATATTCAAATTCATAGTCATGTAGCTTGTGTTTTGATATAAATTCAAATTCCTATTTCCAAAAAAAACTAAGTACGAACCCAAGCCAAAATTCAACCAATGCTATAAAAGGAAGATAGAAGATTCTCTTAAAAAAAAAAAAAAAGAAAAAAAAAAAAAGAAAAAAGAGAGAAGACTTTATGATGGGAAATTAAAAAAACACAATACTAAAATACATACTAAAAAAAACCATCAACCTTAATTAGAGTGATAAGAAAGAACCCCATAAAAAAAGAGTTATAAAAATGAACAAAAATAGACGAAAAGAAAGTAGAGGGAGAGAGAGAGAGTACTCAGTTTTTTGTGAGAAAATATGGATTGAATGGTAGAAATTATATCAAATTTATACAAAATAAAATGGAGAGAAGAAGTGTCAAAATTTAAGAAAGAGAAAATGATGAAAGAGGTGTAACGGAAAAATAGAGAGGAGTGGAGAGATAAAGAGACAAAAGGGGAGGGGAAAAGTTGGAAGGAGTGTAATAGTGGGTGTGGACTAACAAGGAGAAGATATATATTTGAGTATAAGGAGAAGAAGAGTTTAAAAGAAAAAAGAAAATGTAAAAAATAAGTGGATGATGTAGCCGTTGATGTACATGGCTCAACAGGAGCGTAGCAACAATAAAGAGCGTAGCAACAATAAATGCTAGATTTCAACTTTTAGATATATATAGAATATAGATAAATAGATATAGATATAGATTAATAAACTTATCACCTCAATAGTCAAATTAATATGTAAAATTTGTGAAGGGTATGAGTGTTGCTATATATAGTGTGCTTCGCCTGAGTTGACACCTCCATTAAAGCAGTGGGCTGGCAAGGTTGTTAGATTTTAATCATTGCATGCCTTGACACCTCCATTAAAGCAGTGGGCTGGCAAGGTTGTTAAGGAAAGGGACAATGCTTCCATTTTATCTATGTACTTTTAGATTATGATGAATGCAAAATGTTTAGAAATGAGATTGAACAATCGGTCCTGCTCAGTCAAAACTTGCAGACTTTTCAAGCACTTGGGTTACTAGCTCCGTATTAGTTCTGTCATCTGTGACACGATTGTCTAAACCAAACCATTGAAGGATCTCTAACAGGGTCATGTTAATTCGTCCAATTTAGTTTTAAGTCCACATCATTGTTGCCTTTTGGATTTATAAAATTGTTATCTGTTTCAAATCACGAATTTACTTCTGTCCAATTTGAATCCAGGAATGCGCAATTTGTGTCACTAATGCAAGGGGCATGGCTTTTCTCTGTGGGCACACGGTGAGCTGGGCCGATAATAATAATTTGATGATATTCTATCCCTCATTTACACGGTGTTGCTAATATTTTGAGAAACACTTATTTCATTGCAGACGTGTGGAATGTGGGGAAAGATTGGACAGATGTCCCATTTGCCGGGAACCGATCAGTTACCGTATCAGGTTGTTCTTGGAGTGACCATGCCCAGAGAATTGTTATTAATGAATGCGTAGAGGAGAGAATTAAATTTAAACTAGATTGCACATGGTTAGATGTTTATCAAAGATTGTCTATGGTTTTGTCTTCCTTGCGTGTTGTATCATAGACGTCTATTGTTCTGTTCCATTATTGGATATGTTTCTATAAAATGACAGGTATAAACTGCATCAAATGTTTTGTCTTCCTTGGTATAGTGTTATTTGGAATGTTAAATATGATATATTTTGTGGTGTTCCAAACTTCCGATTGAAACCATAGATCATATTGATAAAGTTTCTGTTTTTTTGGGTGATCTTTCCTTTCTTTAGTCTAAACAAGGGATAAAGAAAAACTTTATACATAACCTAGTTTGGAGGTATTCCTACAAACTGGATTAGGCACAATGAAAAAATTGGTAACTTTCTTTGGCCATGTGAGAAGTACATAACCAATTAAATAAGACTATTAGACCCAAACAAAGCATTCTCCTCACGCCCTTTTCCTTCTCTCCCTAACCCACTTCTCTCTCCACCGGTCCCAATCCTTTCTCCTCCACTGGCACCACCATCGTCAATCCTCTATAACCACACCAGGACCTTTCCAAAAAGGAATTACACAACAAGGATTCTAGCGATTGTAATATGATTTCAAATACAAATTAATAGCCCTTACCAATGTTTTCATATTCCTTCGAGAAGAATTAAAGCAATAAAAACAATTCAACAAAAAGAAATACACACAAAGCTGGGGAGAAAGTAGAGAACTTCCCCATCTCAAATTAAATTTCTTATACACAAGCCAAATCTCATGAACAAATTATAAACAAATCCCTTCCATATTCTAGCAACAATTGAACCTTCTTGAAGATTATAGGCTTCATCCTACCACAAACCATCTTGATTCGAAGATTCGACTTTGTTGATGCTCACTACTCTCACCTTAGAGATCTCTTATACTATTTCTCAATGTTCTTTTATTGAAGTGCTCATGGAATAGGGTGAGAGTGAACTGACATCTGAAGCTAATGCCTCTCTGTACTCTTTACGGATACGCCAAAGGATTTCTGCACACCTCCTCATGCTAGGCCGATTCTGGCTACATGGAGCCAAACATTTTAAGGCCAGTTCAAGAATCTTATCAACGGCTAAGATATTTGCAGCATCGCATGCCAGCTTTGGGTCCAAGGTTGAAACAGCTTCTCCATCAGTAAACTTCTTCATGGCCTGAACTTAAAATCAAGTCGCATTAGGGTAAAGAATTTTCTTTGCTTTGGAAAATGTTCAAATGTAACTTATTCAGTTAAGACTAGCTAAGATACTTTGATGGACGTGTGAAGATAATCATATGGATTTTTGTTAAACAGTCATGGAAGTTTCTTTTACTCTGTTTTTGTAGGAAACTGTTAATCAAATTTCAAAATTGACAGTGACCAAAAGAAAAGTCTTAACAGAATCATACCCATTTTGCCGTTATCCGCTCCTTCAGTTCTCGTTTTGGTTCGATTGGATGCCTGCCCGTGACTAGTTCAACCAATAACACACCAAATGAAAACACATCACTTTTTTCAGTAAACTGAGAGGTTCTGAGGTACTCTGGGTCCAAGTAGCCAGCAGTTCCTTTAACACTTGAGTCATTGTCAGCTGCCAGTGTAGCAAAACCAAAGTCGGCTATCTTGGCTCTAAAGTTTTCCCTGAGGAGAATGTTGGAAGATTTTATGTCTCTATGAATGATAGGGTGATCTGCAAGGGAACCAACAGAAAATCCTGTTGGATCTCTCGAAATAGATTCTACTTTCTCAAAGGCAAACAACTTTTTAATTTTGACAGGACAGATGAATTAAGTCACCCAAAGGTGTATACCTGTATACATATGAAGATAGGTGATGGCATGGGCCACATCAATTGCAATATCTAGCCGTACAGCAAGGCTCAGAATATTGGCATGAATACCTGCAGTATTTCTTTGATCAGATTTCAGGAACTCAAGCACACACAGAGTGAATGAAAGTAAAGCCACACTAAAAGAACTCACAATCCAAATGTGATCTGAGGGTTCCATTGGGAACATACTCCAAAACAACAATCTTTTCATCTCCTTGCTCCAAATATCCATAAAACTTGACCAGATTCAAATGTTCCACCTTCGCTAGAGCTTGAATCTCACTCTGGAATTCCACTTCTAAATGCTTATCATATACACTCTGCAAAGAAAGACAAACAAGTACTTGTCAAAGCTCTATGTCACACAATTGTTGACTTAAATGTGAAGCCCCATAAGTTTGTGTCAGACCCAGAAAACGGAATTATCATAAACAACTTTCACCGAACCTTCTTAGCACGTTTTACCGCAACCAAGGTTCCATCTTTGAGTCTCCCCTTGAAGACTTTTCCAAACCCACCTTGTCCGATCTTAAAAGAGGGAGAGAAATTCCCCGTGGCCTTGAGGATTTCCTCTATATTGAACTTTACACTCTCAGCCTCCCGTTCATGTGTTGAGTTATTTGCACTGTCATTGACTCCTCGATTTGAACCACGTTTTCTCTCTCTACCTGTTCTTGAAGCATCCGATACATCTCAGAAATCAACAAACAGGGTCTAGAGTGCATGAATCCTCCAAATTATCCAATATATATATATTGAATAGATTTAGACCATTAATATAAAATTTCTACCACAATTGTCAGAGCTCTAATTCTATTAATAATATAAAACCTTCCCAACAATAATGATAATAAAATCTTCAAACCTAATGGGTGTTCCAACAAAATATTGTATTACCACAGGTTCCAAATCTCTTGTGAACTTTTGTTACATCAATAATTTATCAAAATAAAAGATCCTCAACAAAGACAATTACAATTTCTCCAACACATAATCAAAGCTCAACAGTAAAGTCCCAATATTAACCCAAATTGCAAAGTCATTACCTGAGAATTCTCTAACCCACGATTGCCTCAAGAATTGCCTCAATAATCTGAAAGGATCTGAAAGGGGGGGGGGGGGGGGGGGTGGTGGTGTTGTGAGATACTCAGTAAGTAGGACTTGCTATGCAAAATGGTTAACAAGGTGCGCTCCCTTTCTAATGAGCTTCCAATTTGAAACTACAGCGGTAAACTCCCTTGCAAAGGAGCTACTAAGGTACATTGTTCCCTCTTTAGCTTGTTTGTGTTGTTTATTAGAGGAGGGAGGTTTAAATTCGGGAACGAGAATTTACCTCTGAAGCTGCTTGCTTGGATTGTGCGTCTTGTAGCCCTTGTTGATGCTGGTATGGAAGGATCAGTTGGATTTATATCATCATTTTCGGAAACACTATCTGTTTGAGACTTGGCTGGTGGGAAGAATGACACTATGGAATTAGAGAATCGTGCTTCTACTGCTTCATCAAGTTCTGAACAACTATCATTTCTTTCCGTCTCGGACATGGTGGGTGGGAAAAGCAATGAAATGGATAGACTTGTTGGTTCATTAGCCCGTATGGAAGGATTTGGATACATTATTTCATAATAATTTTCGGAATCACTAGACCTTGCTGGTGAGAAGAATGACGCTATGGAATTGGGACAGTAAGAGAATATTGGAGGTATTTCGTTGGATTCGGAACTACCATCAGTGTCAGACTCGTTAGCTGGAAAGAGTGCTGGAATGGAAGCTGACTCTACTAATGATTCACTTCTTTCTTCACTATCTGTTGGACTACCAGAGTCTGAGTTGTTGTCACCAAAAAAACCTGCAACCAAAAATTAAAAATAAAGATGGTAAAAATTTCAATGAATTATATAGTATTCCGTCACTAAAATTTTCTTGTCTAACTAAAAATTCATTGAATCTTAATTACCTAGATCAACTTGGTGCTTCTGCATACCGACCTTGGACAAATAATTCTGGAGAAATTATAAGGTCCTCATGGTGGACAAATGACGTGGTCCACCATTCCACTAAAATACCTCCACATGTTTAAAATTTTGCTGACTCATTTTAAGATAAAAATTAAAGTAAAAATAAACACGATAATTAAAATAAATTTGAAAGAGAGATGTCGTTTAATTTCATAAGAGAGCAAATTGAAATCTCTTCTCCCACTTGACAACATCTGTTCTGCAACATCATCTTCCCCCTTAATCGGTAAAGGTCCGATGGTCCTATATGAAATTTCTAAAGAGAAACGCTATTTAATTTCAGAAGAGTGCAAACTGAAATCTCTTCTCCCTCTTGATAATATCAGTTCTGCGGCATCATCTTCTCTCTTAATCGGTAAGATCTGGTTTAATTTCCTATATGAACTTTCAGCCTGCTCTATTGAAAAAATTTTTTTTTATCTAACAGATTTTGCATATTCATTTGGTTTTGGTTTTGGATTTGTTTTTTTTTTTTTTTTTTTTTTTTTTTTTTTGCATTGAATCTTAGGGTTTCAGAAAGGGATTTTTGGCTGATTTTCCCTGGTATTAGAAAGAATAGTTTGGTTTTCTTTCCTTCGGTTTTTTTTTTTTTTTTTTTTTTTTACTGAGAAAGGTCGCTTTCCTTTGGTTTTAAATGGATATATTTTTTTAAGTTCTTGTGGATGTAATAAATTTTTATTATTTTAAATAAAATTAGACCAGCAATTTAATTTGGAAAGAGGCTGTTTGTAATACGGGATGTCTTTCCTTAAATTTTATATATAAATTTTTGATTGAGTTTATGAACCACTCTTGTTCCTATTCAAGTCCACTGGTGATTATTGTTTCTTTAAAGTTTGGTTATATTCATGAGGCTTTGAGTGTTTCTGCTGTGATTCAAATGAATTCTTTGTTGTTGGCCATTAAAATCTCTAGAGGCTAAAAAGGTTGTAAAATTTTCTATTCAAAAGAATAGAAAGACCATATCAGATTCCAAAATTTTCATAATCAATAGAAAGATGGTCAAGAAAAAACCGTATACTAAGAGACGTTTTTAGTTAATTTAATTTTATTGTCTTTCTTCTATGCACAATTATTGCTTATTTCTTTCAATTTCTTTTATAGATGCTAGTCCATATCATATGAAGCACAGTGCATTTAAGCTCAAGAATGCTATTATGCAGCAACAATATAGACTCTATTTACAGAACAAGTGCAACTTTAAGTTCTTTCTCATAATGTGGACCTTAAGGGTTAAAAGTGAGATCCAGATGACTTAAATGGACAAGAAGATTAATATTTGCACAGTTTGCGACTGAGGATAGCTGCTATATAAGTGTAATAGGGATGACAGTTTGTTCAGAAGAGCCGTGCAATCCCCATGGAGAAAAGCTGCATTTCTGAAGTGCTTTCTTTGTCTACAAATTTGCCTAACTGTTCTTTCAAATGGATATGCAAAGAGGCAAATCATGCTCTTTATATATTGGCTACCTAGTCTCTTAAACACAGGTTTTGGGGTAGTTTTAATGTTGATTCTGGACCCAAGGCCCTTCTTGATGTAATTTCTGAGGATAGTAGCAAGTCCTCTTCTTTTGTATTGCCTTGATGTTCACTGTTTTGTATTTTAATAAAATCTTTTTCTCTTAGCAAAGAAAAATGATACAACACCTTGCCACGATACAAATTTTTTGGCTTGTGGCAAAGAGAGCTTTTTAGAGTTGCTTTGTATATTTAATTTACATCCTTCACTATGCCTCGTTATACAGATTGTTTGAATGGCCAAGTATATATATATGTTAGTTGCTGCAACGACTACAAATGCAAAATCCATAGCTTATATTCTGTTACCAACCAAGAAATGAATCCATTGCATTCTCAAAACTCATTGCAAACAAAACAGAGAAACCTTTCTTTTTTTTGAGAAGCCAAAAAAAGACTAATCAAATGTAAAAGAGATGTCATTTCAAGTGGGCAAATGACCATAAAGTCTCCAATGCAACAGAACTGTTTACATTATTCCAACTTTCTGAGAAGAATCAATCTTGCTGCAATTACTATAAATGCAAAACCCATAGGTTATGTTCTGTTACCATCTAAGAAATGAATCCATTGCATTCTCAAAACTCATTGCAACAGTACAAAACAAGACAAAATAAAGAGAACAAAACAAAGATTTTTTTTTTTTAGAAGCAAAAAAACAGAACAATCAATTGTAAAGGAGATGCCATTTCAAGTGGGCAAATGACCATCAAGTCTCCAATGCAACTGAACTGTTTACATGTATTCCAACTTTCAGAGATGAATCACTCTTTCTAACTATTTAACTTCATAGAGTTCAAAGAATCCTGCAAAATAAAATATAAATGTGTTTGTCATTTTCAAATAACAATAAATTAACAATATTTAATGAATTGCCACAAATTAAAGAAAAAATAATAATTGAATAATAAACTGCATAAGTCAAGTTTAAAAATAAATATTACCCAAGTCAAATGATCATTATTTTGAAGCATCCTTGTAAAGCTAGAGTTTGAAGAACCATCATTCCATGTGAATAAAGGATTCTGTAGTGCAAATAATCCATACAACAAAATTAAATCCTAGGCTCCTTGAAGAAGAAAAATGCATTAATGAATTCTTTAAATATTTTAATCACCTTATTAAACTATTGGAAATGGTTCGAAACATTGATTAGTGGCATGCCCAAGGAAGAAAACACCTATACAACAATTATAGAAAATCAATATATACAACCAACATAAAGTACTTAAATTGCTTAGGGACTGAGGAATATGAATAACAAACCTGATCACTAATATTCACACCTTCAGGGAGAGTTCCATCACAGTAATTAATGTCATGTTGTGTATGGGCAAAGTTTTGTGACACTTCTTTCATTGTTAATTGTTCTAAAAAAAAGGGTAAGTATACAATTTTGTTTGCAATATCAAGTATGAAATTTCAATGTTTCAATCATAAAATTTAAATAATCATACCTGATGAGTTTACATCCATAGGTGTGCTAATATGCTTGCAGGAACTTGCAACTTGTGGTGTCTGATCAAAGTTTTTTGAAGGTTTTCCTTTTGTTACTTTTTCTAAGACAAATGAAACTATAAATATTAGTCACAAAAAATAAGATACATATATAATAATTGAATAATTCATACTAGTATTTCAAAAATACTTACTTGATCTAGTAACATCTTTTGGTGCCCTTCGTTTGCGTTTCTCTAGATTATATTTGATTCTCTTATTTGTGATTCCTTTTTGTCGCACATATGGGGGATCCAATATTGGCAAGTCATCATGTGAGCTCTTCATTAAACCATCACCGTTGGTGGCAGTTTCACTTTCATCAATCAAACCATCATTGTTGGCATCAACAACTCTCTCCATATTCAAATTTGCCATATCCTTTTCAATTAATTCTACCATCTCCTTCACTTTCATTTTGCACATGTCAGTATGACGAGTTGTCGCTGCACTTTTGCTAAAAATATCATAAACTGAGCGCATTAATTCATTGCGACGTAATGTCACTGACATCTCTTTACCCATACTTGATAATGTTGCATATTTACATGAAGCACTATCTTTTTTTGCATCCTTTGTCCATCGTTTCAAAATATATTGAGCCGGTATTTGAGTTATGTTTTTTACATTGATTACTCGTAACGCATGTCGGCATAATATCCCCAAGGATTCAAACATTTTACAACTACATGTAACAAAATTATCCAAAGAATTAAATTGGACTGTGCGTACCCTTTGATGATCCTCTTCAATAAGTGCAAAAGTGTGAATATCTCCATCATGATTAACTTCTTCTATTTTGACCCCCAAGGTAGAAGCAAACTCAAGTTCAAATAAGTAGAATATTTTGCGAGTATATATAGATGCTGCATGCCGTAGAATTCCACTATGCTGAACTATTTTTGGAGGTGCACCTTGATTACAGCGAAAATCCTCTTCCAATTCTTCTTCACGCATCTTTTTCCCTGCAGTCTCATAATGAAGTACAAATTCTGTCAAACTCATTGTTTTAGAGGCCATGTTGTGAAAAACATTATTAGTGCTTTCACTTCTTGATGAAGCTTTCATTTTGGCAGAAAAAATATTTAGGCTAAAAACTGGACACCACTTTTCACGAATTTCATACAAAGATTTAAGCCATTTGTCACCCGCCAAATTATAATCTCTTATCAAGCCATCCCAACAAGAATTGAATTCTGCTTCTGTCTCACACCCATAAAGAATTTTATTGAACCGGCTCTTAAATGCAGGATGTCCATAATGGCTTCGTAATTGTATTGCAGCATTTTTTGAAATGTGCCATAAGCATAAGCGATGGCTTGTCTCAGGAAGCACTAATTTTATGGCATTGATCATAGCTTGACACTGATCTGTAAAAATCATCTTTGGCTTTTGATTTCCCATTGATTCTATAAATGTCTCAAACAACCAAGTAAATGAAACAGTTGTCTCATCTAACAAAAAAGCACAGCCAAACAATACATTATTCCAATGATGATTGATACCTACAAGAGGGGCACATATCATATTATACCTGTTAGTCCGATATGTAGTGTCAAAACACACTACATCACCAAAAGAGTCGTAATCAATCCTTGACTTGCCATCCCTCCAAAAAAAGTTAGTCATTCGATTTTCTTGGTCCACTTGAATTGCATAGAAAAACAATGGGTCTTCAGCTTGCCTTTTTTTAAAAAGATTAACCAAGCTTTGTGCATCACCTGCCTCAACTGTTTTTAGTTTCTCTTTATTCACTAAATTATAACAATCCCGTCTTGTGAAACCAATATTGGCAAACCCCCCATTTTCTTCAGCTAGATAAGAATATGCATTAATTGTTCTTATACCAGCTTCTTTAAAAGTTTTTATGACACCTGAATATGCATCTGTTATTTTTCGGTTTGACCTCAAAAATTGTCGTTGTTCAGCTTTGGCAAGCTCATGATTATGTTCAGAATCGAATGAGGTCACCTTCCATTCACCATTTTCAATTGTAAACTTAATACTAGCTTTACAACCCGTTCTTGTCTCTAATCTATTTACCTTTTTAATCTCACAAGGATTCTTGTCTCGTGGAAATCCTTCTTTTGAACACACATACTCTCGTTGACGTATACCATTCTTTGAGTATATTATTTTGTTTTTCCTTATACTAAACCCAGCTTGCATAGCATATTCATTATATAACTTATAAGCTTCCTCTTCACTGTTCACAACCATTCCAAGTAAATTTTCACTTTCACCTTCATCATTTACTATCATAAAACTGTCTCTCATGCTAGTTTTTGTAGTGTCATCTTCTTTATTTTCAATAGTAACTGCATGTTAAATATTTCACAAATATGAACATACTTAGAAAAAAAAAATTTAATATAAGAAATAAAAACAACTAACTATTTACATTTTTCACATATTATTATAATAAAATCGTATAGCCTTGAAATAACTACTAGATCTTATCAACATCTCCAAAAAAAATATTAGATGTGATATCTAGCTTGCGCCATCTACAAACATAACATCATTTTTAACCCAAAAATTATAAGCAATAGCACTAGGCAATTATAAGCAATAGCACTGGGCAATCAAATAGTGGCAGACAAAGGAAAAGCATATCTAGTCAAATGCTACAAATCAAAACTAATATATATATATATATATATAAATTAAAACGAAGGCCTTTGAGTGTCTAGTGCAATACGAAAGCTACAAAGGCAGTGTACGATCCTATGTAAATTAAAACTGAAATAACAGCACCAAAGGAAAAGCATACCTTCATCAGCCATTGACAAAAGTGTACCTCCATCAGCCATTTGAGTGTCTATCGGTGCAGTGTAGTAAGAACTAAGAATCAAGAACTGTATTTTCTATTATGATAGAATGAAACACAAATAACTTTTTCACCTTAACATCAGCCATTAAAGAAGAAGGAAGTTTTCCCTCTTTTTTTTTTCGGGGAGCGCTTAAACAAAAAAATTTCCCTCTTAATTTTTTACTGTTTAAACGTGTTTATCTTTTACTTTAATTTTTATCTTAAAATGAGTCAGCAAAATTTTAAACAAGTGGAGGGATTTTAATGGGATGGTGGACCACGTCACTTGTCCACCATGAGGACCTTATAATTTCTCATAATTCTGGGAGATTGACATAACTGAGAGAGAGAGAGAGAGAGAGAGAGAGAGAGAGAGAGAGAGAATTGCATTTCAAAATAGTCCGTTGGTATTAATAATTTATAAGAATTTGGAAGTTTTAAAAAGAATTCAGCGAAAATACTGAAATTTGACATTTCCAAGTGAGGGTGCTTTCCAAGAAGAAATAAACGAAAGAAGCGGATGTTTCCCCTCTATTACAATTTTTTTTTTTTTTTTACTTAATAAAAGTTTCTACCTATTTTTGCCGCAAAAAAAAAAAAAAAAGGGGGAACAATTGCCATCAAAAGTTGGTGGAGTCGATGGTGACATAGATATTATGACGAGGTGGTGGTGAAAATTTGATGATTCCATCAGAAGAAGGAGAAAGAGGGGCATAACGGAGATGGGATATAACTTGTGATATAATTGACAATGTGGAGGCATTTTAAATTGCTCTCATTCTTTCAAGCAGAACAAATAAAAATATAATTTTCAATTTATATATATATATATATATATATATATTTTTGCAATTTATCATTTCGTAGTTTTTTGTCAAGAAACAAAGTAATAAGCATTCAGCTGAATTTCTTGTACAGTTTCAGATACCAAAATTTTCTTGTCTAACTCAAAGTTCTTTGAAACTTACTTAGATCAACTTGGGGCTTCCACATGACACCAATCTACGACAAAATATTCTGCGAAATTGAATTGAGAGGAAGAAAGAGTTGCGTATAAAAATGGTATTTTATAATGGGTGATGCTAATGAGTGTATTTTATAATTTATAGTAAGAATTTGGAAATTCTAGGATTGAATTCAGTGAAGATACAGTTTCCGCGTGAGAGTCCTTTCCAAGAAGAAACAAAATATAAGACAAAAGAGGAAGTTTCCTGCGCTGACAGTTTCTACTAGGGACAAAAATTGTGTTTTGTAGCTTTATTTGTGAGTCAAAACGTGACTTTGACTAATTTAAATGCTGAGAGCATTCACATTTACATCTTGCAACAACTCAATTGTTAGCAATTTTAAGGAGGTGAAAGTTCTTTAGTGAAATGTCCACAAAATAGTGGACAAATGACATGATCAAGGATGGGGCCAGGAAGGCTGAGAAGGGGCAATTGACCCCTGACTCCTCTAAAAGTTTCTCCACTCTACCTGAAATAGAAAAAAACAAAACACACTTCACATCCGCACTAACAACTACAAACAATCACTGGAAAATAAAAGGCAACAAAACAATTATTGACACCATTGATAGCATATCTCTTTGATTTTTATTTTGATCTATTTACCTTTTACCCTTCTTACTAAGTAATTGTTTTATTTTTTTATTAATACTAATTAAAATTTTCAAATTAATTGCATTTTTAATACTATCTTTTAATTTTACCCCTCCTTAACTTAAACTCTGACTTCGCCATTGGACGTGATCCACCACAAGAAATGTATAATTTCTCAGGGCCTTTACATCAGATGGGTTTTTCTGTTCATACCATAGATTGACTTTAATGGCTTGGGTAACTCACATGCTGGTCCAAGGAATCCGGCTTAGTCAATTTGTATATGCAGTCTCTAAAATGTGGATAGAGGAATTACAGTGTTGTTTTTAGCTGCTTTGACTGCTGATTTATCTGTTTTCCAGAAAGTTATCCATAAATTTTTAACTTTTTAGCCAAAAATTCTCCATGTTTTCCCATTTTCTAATGATTTAATTTTCTGCCATTTCTTATTTTCCACCAACTTTCGGTAGCTTTTCAAGGCCCCTCTGAACCTCGGGTTTGTGCAAATAAGGTATTATCAGAAAGCTTACAAGATCATCTTTACAACGGTACCAAAGTTGCATCAATTAGATGTCCAAATTAAAATTATTGACCATTTAGAAAGAACTATGTATTTATGATGATTAAATGCTATATATATATATATATATATTAATAGCAAAGCTCATAGAAAATTCAATTAGATTTTAATTGGATTCTTAATTTTGTGTTATATGTCCCATTTAATTTTTAATTTTGTGCCAAGTAAATTATTAAGTGTAAAAATCAAAGAATCCAAATTCAATTAAATTCTAAATTGGATTTCAATTGGGGTCTAATTTTCCGCCACATGTCCACCAAAGTTTTTAATTTTTGCAACAAGTGAATAATTAGGTGCAAAAACCGAAGAGTTCAAAACTAATTATATTATAAATCACACACACACACATCTATATCTATATATTACTAAAAGCTGAAGCGTAACATTTAATGTTGCTACGCTCACATTGAGCCACGTCATCAGCCACGTCATTCTCATCCTCTTTTCTGAATTTTTAATTTAATATTAAAATAGATTTTACCAATTTTAAAATACCAATAAAAATAAAATTATTTCTAGCCCTATTTCTACTTTAAAGTCCACTTCTTATAATTTAATTCTACTATAAAGCCCAAGCCCACACCCAAAGTCTTTTCAACTAAATCCCAGATGTTTTTTTCATGGTTACAACTTCCTATCTCCCAATCCCACGTTTTGTTTCATTGTTTCACGTTTAGTCCCTTCCCTTTCCCCACATTTTGATTCTCACGGTTTCATCTTCCTGATCTACGGTTTCAGCTTCTATTTTGGCTTCTAACGGTAGCCTCTCTGTCTTCCTTCCTTCCTTCCTCTCTTCACATTTATATAAATACTGACGTAAGTGGCTTGGTTCAGTTGAGGTATCCCTACATTCCAATTTCTTTTGGGTTCTATTCTTTTGCTTGATGGGTTTTTTTTTTCCCCTTTCGACGTTTGTTTCTTCCTAGGGTGTTGAATTTGTCTCTGCTGGGTTATTTAATTGGGGCACTGCTTCTTTTGGGTATGTTGATTATGATTTTCTAGCTATATTGAATCTATATATTAAATCTGTCACCTTTTACTATTTCGTGCTGTGCTCTATTCTTTTTTTTTTTTTTTTTCCTTTCTACAATGTTTCTACCTAGGTTGTTGAATTTGTTACTGCTGGGTTACTTAATTGGAGCACTGCTTCTTTTGGGTATGTTCATTCTGATTTTCTAGCTATATTGAATCAATATATTAAATCTGTCATCTTTACTATTAATCCTATTTTTCCACTTGCTGGTTGGTTTCTCACTATCCCAAAAAACCGATAATGAACAATCCCACACTTAGGATTGTTCATTATCGGTTTTATGGTACATTCTAATGTTGAAATTTTGTGCACATCATGTGTTTTACAAAATGTCTTACTTACTCTTGCATTAGTTTATATCCACTTCATGGTTTGTGCCTATTGGTTTTAGTTGCCATTGGAGCACTGCTTCCTTTGGGTATGTTTATTCTGATTTTCTAGCTATATTGAATCTATATATTAAATCTGTCATCTTTCTTAGTAATCTTATTTTTCCACTTGCTGGTTGGCTTCTTACTGTCCCAAAAAACCAACAGTATTATTTTGAATTCTAGGTTCTATATTTTATTTTGCGAATTGGAAGGTTTCACATCAATTAAGATAGATATCATTTGCTTTCTTATGATATAAAAGCCACGGAAGAGTTGGGTTTTTGGCTTTATACTATTCATGGAATAATTTAATTAGTTTTGTAGTTTCGTATATTTGATGGTCTTCAATTTGTTTGTTCTATCTATTTGTTATGTTGTTGTTGTTGTTTGTTGTGTTACAGGAACTGTTCAATGTGTAAATAAGTTGTATATTTCTATTTTAAACTATTAATTTCTTTATTTATAATAAAAATCGTTAATATCTTAGACATTGTTCAGAAGAAAAAAAAATCCTATATCTTAGACATTGATACGTGAGGTGTGGATTTCTGACTTGGCTTTGATTGTTTGAACTATTTGATGTGCTCATCCTACACTTAGAATTGTTCATTATCGATTTTATGGTACATTCTAATGTTGAAATTTTGTGCACACCATATGTTTGACAAAATGTCTTACTTACTCTTGCATTAGTTTATATCCACTTCATGGTTTGTGCCTATTGGTTTTAGTTGCCATTGGTCATTCCATTTTTTCTAATGTGCATTTAGGCATACTTTGTCATCAACATAAGTGGCAATTTAGTACTATGTACACTAGAACTTTCCATCATCAATACCCAAGTTGCAACATTAGAAAATTCAATAATCTTCTTAAATAGGAATGAATTCTGGACTATACCTGCTTTATTAATATATGTATATAACTAAATAGCTACAACTTTAAATTTGATTGAGATCATCTAAATGGGCATGTTTTATAAATTAATTGCGGTAAAGTGAAACAAAAAATTACATCTAATTATATGTAGCCATTCTTAGACCTCATACTCCTATTAATGGCCTGCATCTTTCCTAAATATCTAGGTCAAGTTAATTACATTTCAAATGTATGCAATTCATATCACTTCCTGGTGGTAGTTTCTTATTAGATGTGTTGTTTAAGAAAATAAGGCAATGATTAGTGAAGGAAAAGAAAATTCAATTTTGGTTAGTGGAGATAGAGGCGTTGGGAAAATTGAGACAACAAAGATACTCATGAGATATCTTGCACACTTAGGCGGGCAATCTGGAGTAGAAGGACGCACGGTTGGATTTCAAATTTTCCTAAATGAGTATATGCTTGGCATAGTATCAAAAGAATTAAGTAAGAATGAAGGTTTATGTCCACATTGACCTTTAATATCATAGTCCAACCCAGTTCTTGAGGTCTTTGGCAATGCCAAAACAATTCGAAACAACAACTCAAGGTTTTTATTAGTTTTCCATGGTTTGCTTTTCAATGAAGACTATCTTTACACTTTTATTTCTTTCATTTCAATTATACATACTACACATATATTTCTTAATTATGCATATGTTTTAGGTATATTTCTTTGAACTTCTCATTATAATGTCTCTTTCACGTCATAGTGACATTTTTTTTTTTTTTTTTGAAAAGGTCATAATGACATTATTATGTAGATATAGTTGAGCAGAAATTAGAACAAATCTGCTAGAAAGTCCGCCTGTTTGCTAGATTACCAATTCTAAAAGAAAATACCATTGCTTTTACCTCCTATGTGCCACACCACCTTAGGTATTTTACAATATTCTGCTCATTAATTTGTCTCTTTATATATGTCATTTTAAATATAAGATCTATTTCAAGTTTTTTTTTTTTTTTTTTTTTTATATAATTTGCTCGCATTATCTTTTTATTAGGGAGGATTTGATATGATCTGCAGTGGGAGAGACAAGATTGAAACTCCAGAGTAGTTAAGATTCTTTTTTTATTATTTTGTTTGGCTTATTTATTGACTTTCTACCAAGTTTTTATGCGCTAAGACTGATTGATTGCAAGTGGATATGATTTTCAATTTAAGTAAGTAGAAGAAACAACATTGAAGCTTGATTTGGACATGCGTTAATATGTTATTACTTATGCAGTGAGCCACATCAAGTGCAATTTCTACTCATTATAATGTCTATCAATATTTTATGCTTTTTTTGAGGACTCAGACTGTGTTGTAAAGCTGTTTGTATCATAAAATTGTTCATTTCCCTACCTTTGTATTGAGTAATAATAGCAGCTAGATAAATGTGTGGCCTAGCACAATGCCACATGTTGAACTTATCATTTCTTTAAACTTTAAAGTTCATCTGTTAAGGCAACATGGAGCAATTGTAAGTTATTAATGAAAAGAGAATATGGACGCACTAATATAGGTGAGTGAGTAATGGGGATACTTTGTCATGGACAATGGGAATTATATTGCAAGAACCATGATTGGGGCTAGGGGGTTTGGTGTCATGGTGAAGAATAAGTTTTTATTTAATTTTTTGGTTATCTTATATTCATTATCAAGGAATAGGATATTTTCGTGATAGCTGAACCAACACCCTTTCAATATTAATTTTTTAGTAACCAATACCAATCAAGCTTTATACTCAATAACAAAAATTCAATTCCTTAATTAAAAGATTAGTGTTATTCTATAAAAATTCAATTCATAATATATTTGAATTGTCATTGTAAATATGAGACTTATTTTTTGTTCGTTTGTTTGTGTTTGGATTTAATTTAAGTTTATGGATTATATTTTTATTAATTGTAATTTAAGTTTCATTGATATTTTTTATTTAGTAAATTAATGCTTTGTATCAAAAGTAGGAATTTTTGAGACTAGAATTCAATGTACAATCAAAGATGAAGAAACAAAGAATTGTTTAAATTTTCATACATAATAACTTTCCTGTGCATCGCACGGGTTAGCGACTAGTATATATAATATGAGAAACCATTACATATTTTAGAAATATATGGTTTTAAAAAAAGTTTAAGCTAATATTATACATAATTTGAACATCTTTAAAAAAAAAGTGTAAATTGAATTGTATTGTAACGATCCCATCTCACTTGTGTAGATATTGTCCACTTTGGGGCTTTATATCCCTCACGATTTTGTTCTCCCCACACAGCAGTGGGGAAAAAGGCCTCTACACATCAAAGGGAGGTCATTCCTTATTAGCACATTTTCATATGCTTCCCTAGGCGATGTGGGATTTCATGGAATGCAAGACCTCTTTTGGGTCACTACAATCCACCCCCCTTACGGGCACACGCGTCCTCGTATATTTGTGGGCCCCACACTTTTGGCTAGGACATGGCTTTGATACCATCTGTAATGACTTCACCCCACCTGTGTAGATATTGTCCACTTTTTATTTAGTTAGTGGGTGATGTGACAATCTTTCATTAAAACAAAAGGAGATTCCTTTTAAAAAAAATGATTGGAGATAAGCCAAATCTTTTTAAGAAAACTTTAGTGGTGGAGCTGAGCATGGAAAAGAAATTAGATTCTCACATATTGTTGTTTGGATCAAGATGTCATCTTTGAAATATTAGCAAGACCATTAACTGAAAGCCTTATCCTAGGGGTTTGCAAAAGTTGGTTTAGAATGATTTGTGATTCAAACTTTGTCAAGGTCCATAATGTAATGATATACAAATATCTAAGTGGGTATTCATCATTGAAAAAAAAAAAATTTCAAGGTCTGAATACTTTGCTTTTAATGTAAACAATGGCAATTTGATAGTAAAATATTACGACACTCTTGCTGCACAATTGTTGATATTGAAGATGTCTATGATGGGCTAATACTTCCCAAATCTATATCTGGCAATGATATCCATGTCTGTAATAGTAGCACTGGCTAAATGACTAATGAGTTCAAAGAGCTACTATTCACTAGTATATAATGTGTCCTTCCAGAAGTACAAGGCAGTTTGCTTAAGAATATGTTCAAGCATCATATATGTGTTATGGATAGTAATGATGATGAAGTAAATGAAAATGCTGCTTGGAAGCGATTCAGCTGTTCTTTACATGTAATCTTTCCTAGTTATTCCATAACTTGTTTTGATAATGTCTATAATGGGGCTTTGAATTGGATAGCAGAAAGTATTGAAGAAAGTGATAAAGATATAACAACAATAGACATATAAGTGTGAAGCTTAGAGAGGGAATTGAGTTGCCATGCAAACCCAACATATGCTACATGGAAATGTTCAATTGCAAGTTATTAACTTTCAATGGAGTTCTTTGTTATGCTACTCAAGCTTCCAGAGATGAATTTGATTTTTGGCTCTTGAGGGATTGGATTAAACCTATTTGGATCGAGAAATTTTGAAGTGTTAATTAGTAATGATTTTTTACTTCTTGTGATATACCAAAGTGACAAGTCCTGTCCAATAGAAATCATGATACTACATTGCCACAAGTTGTTTATTTACAATGTGAAGAGCCAAGAGTTGAGGAGCAATTTAGTTAAAGAATAAGGATCAATAGAGGATGCGCATCCTCTCTTCCTCATTTTTCTAGGTTCACTTTTATCAATAGATCATGTTTGTTGGAACTAATAGTAATATTATTAAGCTCGCTCTTAGTTCTTTTATGATTCATTTGGATAGATGCCTTTAAGAGAAAATTTTGAATTTCAATTTGTAGTTTAAGTAACTTGTAGAGTATGGAGGTTTTTTTTTTTTTTTTTTTTTTTTAAGTTATTTTTTTTATTAATGAACTTTTTGGATGGATATAAGTTTTATAAATACTAGTTGCAAACTCATGTGATGCACAGGAAAAAATGTAATATAATTATTTTATATAAGAATATAATGTAAAATTTGTAAATTAAATAGTGCGCATGTTATTTAAAAGTATTTTTTATTTTATAATTTTTATGTAATGGAACATATAATTTATTTTGTATTCAATAACAATATATAGTAATATATATATATATATATATATGAAAAACATAATTTAATAAAAATATTTATATTATAATATTATAATATTGTTTTATATAGTTGGAGAAGATGTTTTTAAAAGGAATTTTTCAAAAATATTACACAATCGGTTGATTAATTTTTTGAACATATCCAAGAATGTTATAAAAATTGTACATCACCATTCCATGAAACACATGTAAAATGTTACATTAATCTAAATATAAGTATAATACCTAAATTATTGTAACTTGAATTTTAAGGCAACCTTATGAATATCTGTCATTTTTATTGCTTTTATGGACTCATATCTCTAAGTTTTAATGTCTATTTTGTTTGTATTTTTTATCCCAAAACTAAAGAGTTTAGCCCAAATAGAATAAAATTTCATACTTTTCAACCCAAAAATGGAGGGAAATTTTATTTTTTATTTTTGAGCCCAAAACTGAAAATGAAACCTACCAAAAAAAAAAAAAAAAAAAACATCAATTTAAGTCGTAATTAGTCCAAAATGGACCGAAGTGGACTGGAGATACTAAACTAGACCAAATGGATTGAAGTATACTGAATGGACTTAGATGCTATGCATATGTGGTTTAACAAAAGTGTCGCAACAATAAATGACATAATTAAGCTTTTAGATATCATATAAAAATACAAATTTAGAATTTAAAATAAATAGTTGTATAATGACATTTTAAATCCATAATATCACAACTCACAAGTGCTTTTGCTTGAAAAAAATTTTCTAGGTTAATCTTTTTAGGTTTGGGAGGAACCTTCTTTGTTTGCTATTCCTGTGTTGGCAGGTTAGTAGCTAGAGGTCTCTTTTCTTCTTTTTGTCTTTCCTATTGTACTTCAATTTCTTGTGGCAATGAATCTTTGTTCCCCATCAAAAAAAAAAAAAATAAAATAAAAAATTCTAAACTCAAATCTTTTATGTGCTGTTGAATTATAGTAGCAATTTTAAAAAAAAAAAAAAAACAAAAAAAATCCTCAATTCCAAATGCAACCTCAATTTCAAGGCTATGCTTGCATTCCATGTATTGGGTTCTTTGAATTGTTTAGCCCATTTTATTGCTGATAGCATACAAGAAACACACCTCAATCCGATATAAGAATCCATTAAATAAGACTACACTGTGATGCTCTTCAATTTAAACACAGGAGCAGTGATATCAGATGGGTTTTACTAGTTTATCAACTCAAAATTCTGATGCATGACAGGCACTCAGAAAGAATGAGATCTTGATGTCTCTTTGACAAAAATGAATCGTCACCAGAACCAAAAAGGTCCACAAGCACAACACAGCTCCTCAATCCTCCACGTGGTTGTATGAAAAGATTATATAACCATACAAGTATATTTTTCACACTACTGATAAGATGATGCCAATCAAGTTTCTTTTCTTCACTACTTTAATAATTACAAGCTAGAAAATGTAAAAACTCACTAGAATAATTCTTGATATTCAAACTAATGGATCCCAATATATAATATGCAGGCTTCGGGAACAAAACTAATAACTTTGTAACACATCCTTAAGCTGTTAAGCATAACTCACCAGACCTTCTAGATAATTACAATCCTGCTGCTAAATACTCATTCAGTACATACAAGTCACCAGTAAAATAACAATACTCATTGTAACTTACAAAAGATCACATTAATCAAAATTAAAAAATAAAGTGGGAATTGTTGTTTTTCATGAGTAACAATCAGCATACAAGTGAAGAATTATGCTTGCATGCAGCAGATGTATCAAAGTCACCTTATTAGGTAGGAATTTTGGTAGGCTGGATTTCCATCCAGTCTAGGATGAAGTGGAGAATGATGGTGCAAATGCTGCTGGCCTTGTCAATGAACCACAAGATGACTAGCATGATTTCTAGGCTAGCTTGGTCTTTCATTGGCAGCTTCAAACCGTTCCAATTTTTCTAAAACTTCTTTCATTGATGGTCGGTGCTTAGGTTCAGCTGCAAGGCACTTTAGAGCAAGCTGAGATACATGGAATGCAGCCTTGGATGGATATTTTCCCTCCAACTGGGAGTCCATGATTTGTTTCAACATTCTAATTTTTGATAGATATGGTTTGATCCAATCCATCAGATTATGTTTCCCACTTGGACGATTTGTATCAAGTACCCGTAAACCTGTTAGTATCTCAACTGAAACAACACCAAAACCAAACACGTCGCCCTTGACATACAGATGCCCTGTATAATCAGCACAACATATTGTCATGGCACAGCTTTTAAAACAATCAAGGTTAAGTAGCTGAAGTTAAAAGTTTAGGTCAAGCTTAAGCCTCACCCTCATTTGGCCTTAAGAGCACCAAAAGTCCAAAAGTTTTGGCAGAAATAATACCTGTGGCAACATACTCTGGAGCTGCATAACCATACGTGCCCATTACTCGTGTTGTCACTTGTGATTGACTAGCTGATGGACCCAACTTCGCCAAGCCAAAGTCTGATATCTTGGGAGTAAAGGACTGCAATAAAACCAAAAATTAGACAAGTTCAAATTTTATTTGTGAGATATTCTTTTTGTGACCAAGGAATTTTTAAACTTTTTAATTCCAAGACGTCGTGGATCAATTGTGAGAGGTGGGTTCACAAAGGGAAAAATGGGTGTGCATAAAGGTTGGAAATGTGAACAAGATGAAAAGATGATATAATAATCAATGGGCTAGGGACAGTAGCAATATATCATTCCTTAGTGCATCTCTTGTAGTTTGATAGTTATTCACTTTTAAATAGAAATTTACCCCATCCAGCAGTATATTGGAGGATTTAAAATTTCTATAAATAACTGGCATATCAGATGTGTGCAACAATGCCAGGCCCCGAGCTGCTCCAATTGCAATCTTAAGCCGTATATCCCATGGAAGTGGCTGAATAGCTGACCCCCCTGCATAAATAAAAGATGTGTAAGGTGAACCAAATGAACTTTTATATTTGAATCACATATTCACATTCAAAGCACATTCCCTGCACATATGGACAGTAATAGAATTCAATTATGTTTTAAGCTCTTACTTCCAAACAGATGGTTTTCTAGGCTGCCTTTTTACATGAATTCATAAATGAGGAGTAACTCTCTGTCCTCCCAGCAGTAGCCTAACAGCTTGATTAGGTTAGGATGAGAGAGCCTTCCTAAGAAATTCACCTCTGACTGCACCAATAAATTAGCACCGAGATAAGCATACATATTTAAAATGGTTTGAATGTAATGTTAAAAAGCAAATTACTGAAACATCTAACCAAACTCCAAATATTGCATGTGTGTGTTCTAAACCAGAATAGTATTGTGTACCCCAGACTTAGTAGCAATGAGGAAGCTGCAGTTCAGCCAAAGTAAACCAAATCACAACTGAATACAATGTTTCCTCTCTTTTTTTTTTTCCTCTGCAATTGTTTACAGTATTTAAGACACAGCAAAATAACATATCCAAAGGTTTCTTATGGATATAATATATTAAAGGGTTCATTATAGTTATCATCATAAAATATATCAAAGGGTTAATTAGCAATGTTTAACCAACCATCCAAATTAGTGTTAAAAATCTAAAAAATTAGTGAGTTGGTTAGGGTGGACATTGCAAGTTAATGAAAACTAACACATTAGAGCATCCCACCACCTAATCAGCCCACTAATTTGCTAAGTTTGATACTAATTTTAAATAGCATAGTAATCATTACAAATTGATCTCAAATCAGCCCACTAATTTTAAATAGCGTAGTGAACATTACAAATTGATCTCGAATCAAGGTGTTGATTGCAAGAAAAATAAAAATTGATGATAAACATTGCAATGAGCTTATAGTTTTGGGAGGATAGCTGCAATTAACCCAAACAAGAAAGAGAAGTCGTGAATAAGATCTTACATGACTACAATTGAAAGTAGTTTATACTATTTGCAACTACCTTTCCTGTCCAATTACCTTTTGCATGATCTTTTTCTGGAAGTGGAGAAGGGTACATTAAGAAGAAACAGGCAAGGACGAATATAGCAACAACAAGCACAGTAAAAGTGCAACTGAGAGGCCTAAATTGGTTCACAAGAAGCACAGTAAAAGCGCAACCGAAAGGACTAAAGGAATTCAAAACACATGAACTTCACAACTATATATTATTCCCTAGCAAGTTGGGTAGAATTACCTGCCACTCCCGAAATCCTATTTCCACTCTTGGATTGCCCCTTATGCTTGAGCCAACCTTTAAAATCCTGCCCAAATCCTCCCTCACCAAGTACTGTATCAGGACTAAAATTCTTGGTTGCAAACTTTAATTCTGTAAAATTGAAGATCCTCAAGTTTGGGGTGGGCAAGATCTGACCAAGTTTAATTTCATCATTTTTGGTGCTACTATTGTCTATTTCAGACCCGACTGATGGGAATAGTGACGAACAAGAGAATTGTGCACGAGGTGATTGGTTAGACTCTGAACAACTATCGTTGGTCTCAGTTTCAGAAATGGTGGGTGGGAATATTAACGGAATGGAAAAACTTGTAATTATTATCTCATAATTTTGAGGACTGTCTGTAGCAGACCTGGCTGGTGGGAATAATGACACTATGGAATTGGATTTATGAGAGAATCTAGGAGATGTTTCGTTGGATTCTGAACTTCCATCATTTTCACTATCTGAGTGGTTGGCTAGGAAGATTGATGGAATGGAAATAGGGGAGTCTGGATTTGTTCCATTCCTTATCCAACTAAAACTGCCGGACTCTGAGTTGGCTGATGGGAAAACAGAGTACTCTACTAGTGATTCACTTCTTTCTTCCCTTACTATACTACCACGGTGCGAGTTGTTGGCAACAAATTCTGAAACCAAAAATTACGAAATACAGAAATGTTTAAAGTTGAAATTATATAGTATTCAGTCACTACAATTTTCTTGTCTGACTCAAAATTCTTTGAAACTTACCTGAATCAACTTCGTGCTTCCTCATACTGATATTGGACAGAAAAATTTTGGGAGATTGAGAGCGAAAGAATTACATATGAAAAATTTGGAAGCTTCAGCGAAGATACTTTCTCATGGACTCTCGCGTTCCTTTCCGCTTAATACTGTGACTTTGAGTCTTCAGCTCATCTACTTCCCGACAGCATTCACATCTTGCTACGGCTTAATTGCTATACAATAGGGCCTTACATCACTTGGGTTGTTCTAAGTTCTTTGTGGGTCTTAGCAAATCTATCTCAACAATTGGTCTTGTGGTCCTAATGCTCATTTGGATTGACTTTGGCATTGAGCTTTCGTGGGGCTTATCCTCTACTTTTCCCATGTACTCAATCAGCCCAAGTTCATGGGCTCTGCTAGCTAGGTCCATGGGATTTAATTTTACCTCTCACTTTTCAGTGGCCTTCGACTTACACGGGACACTGTTAGTGGCTTTCCGTGGGCTGGTTTTCTTGAACCATTTTACTCATAAGTGGGTGTGATAAGCTTGGTCAAATATGTATGGTCAAAATTGGATTCTTTTAATTAGCAAAATTCATGGGCCTTGGGGATAAATTTGTTGGGCTGTACATAACAATTTTTGGTATTTTATCTCACGGTTGGTGGGTCAAAGTGATGGGATTTGGGCTGAATTTGTTGTCCGAAAATTTGCTACTAACAACTTTTTAAAGCAGATTGGGATTTTTCATTTGCTTTTTTTAGAGTGTGAGTTGAACCTACCCGTGGCATTGATGTTGACCCTTTTTATTTTTTGAGAACAACAAAGCAAAAATTATTGGTGTGGATTTAACATAAAAACATGATTGTTAGGGAGTACTGTTAGTGAACAAAACTCACGTACTAGACTATGTAGAATTTGTTTTATTAAGCACTTTGAAAAGACAACAACAAAAGTGGACGTGAGAAAAGAAGGATTAAAATACTTTAATGACGTGCAAATAAGAAATGAATGAATTTCTAACTATTTAGTTTGGGAAAGTAATAATAATAACAATAAGAATAACAATAACCATAATAGAAGAAGAAGTGTTTAAGTATTACAAGTTAACAATTATTTATGTACTACTAGCTGCTACTGGTTAATTGATCATGAGTTTGTTCCTATTAAGTTTCGTATTAGTAACAAAAAATTTACTATAACTATCATGACATAACGCTTGTGTGCAATTGGTTTGGATTAGCCTTTTTTGGTTAACTTATTAGAATATTTTCATCTTTTTACTATTTTGCACAAAAACAAAAACAAAAACAAATTGAGTAGAGAAAAAGGTCCGCCTCCACCAATTTATACATTGTAAACAAAACTTCTATTCTCTCTCTTTCTTACTCTATTCTCACAATTCAATATTTTAATACAATCACTAAAAATATCTAGATTGTTATTTTGATTGTTTGGTCTCTTTGTGTTAGTAGATTCTCATAATTTTGATCATATTTTATTCATAAGGTAATGAATAGGATTGTAATCATGGGTTACTTGGATTAAAATTATTCCTTTTTGAAAAAAAAAAAAATTTCTTGCAATGTGTCTCCAAGCAACTTGATACACGGTTCTCATGCCCAATAAAGATTAAAGTGTTTTTATAGTTGTTTAGAATTAAAAAAATATCAATATATTTTTGGAAGATATTTTTGTAACATTAAATTGACTTGATTCTTTTAACATTCATTTAGTGATAATCAAACTATAAATAGTTAGATTTTTTTAGAACTCAAAAGTTTTATACATAACTTTCTTTCTTTTTTCTTTTCTTTTCTTTTCTTTTTTTTTTTGAGATACATTTTATACTTAACTTATTGTATAGAAAAAGATATTTGGAATTTTTTTTTTCTTTAAGTAGTGAAATTGAAGTAAACGTGTTCAATAGACTTTGTTTGTTGTTTGAGGATTTAGAATGTGGTAGATTTGGGACATATTCCAACTCTATAAATGTGTAATAATAATTGCTTTGATTTATACAAATTTCTATAATTTTGATAATATATTTTTTTTCAAATTATAAGGGCTATATAAAGCACATCAATACATTGTTAGGTGGAGATTTGGGTTTGGTGTTAACATAAAAAAAATATATATATAAAATGTTATGGTTATGGTTATTTTTACAGGTTGTGAGTTTCTATCGGTTTTATGGATACCGGTTCTTTTGGTATTTGGGTCTCACTTACTAGAAACCTTGGAAGTTTTCTTGGAGAAATATTTGGTATGTGTTTGAAATGAATGGCACTAGGGTGATGTGTGTGTGAGAGTCTTTTAATCTTTTTACTTATTCTTTTTTGAGGTTTTAGCAGTATTTGGGTCATTTTTAGCATTTTAGAGAGTGACATTTTAGAAGATGATCAATGTTAGCGGAAGGAAAATGTGATGTGAGGGAAACTATTCAGCCTTCATGGCAATTACCACCATTGATTCTAGAAATAAGTTGAGCGACTTGATTGATGAGCTAGGTGTACACTCTGAAGGTGAATAAGTTGATGATTCGGAAGATGAGGATGTATACCTCAATGAAGGTGAGTAGAAACTTCAAGAAGTGTATGATGCGTTGCTTAAAGATTGTGGCAAATATGCCAAAGTTGCAAAGAATGCTATTAAAAAGATGAAGAAAATTGAAGAAGAGCATAAGTCCACTCTTATGCAACTCAAGGACGTGAAATGTGAAGTTGAAGAGTTGAAGGAAGAGTTGTTGAATGCCTATTCTAAAATCAAGTTCCTTGAACTTGAAATAATTCAAGCAAACGTCAAAGTGGAGCGCATTTCCACCAAGAAGCTTGACAGTGTGCTCTCTTTTCAAAAACCTTTAAATGACAAGACCGGTTTAGGCTATACCGTTGAAGGAAGCTCAAGCTGCAGACCTAAGAAGGAAGTGAAGTTTGTGTCGACAAAGAATGTAGAGAAGCCGAAAGTAGAGAAGCCCAAGATTGAGATCCCCACTATTGAGAAGAAAGTTATTTGTCCAAGACCAAAGGAAAAAGGGAAGTTATTTCCCAAAAATCAAAGATCTCATGTGAAGCATTTCTATCATCATTGTGGTGTACGACCACATGCAAGGCCAAATTGCTTTAAGCTTCAGGCACTCAAGAGGGCTGATTCTTTGCATGGTCAAGACAACTCAAGAAGAATGCCAAGGGGAATTCAGGCTAAAGGAGAAAATGAGGGACAACTCATTGGAGATGTTATGGAAATGTTGAAAAACATTTCATTATGCCTAGCTAGCTTTACTCCAAGATTTGAAAGTTATGTCGATCGTACCCCTTCTTCTAAGGATCTCACCTAAAACACTCATACAATGTGGGTGAAGAAGAGTACTCATGCATGATCACTCACTATGCCCATGCATTAATACTTCCAACGCATTAGGGCTATAAGTTCATGCATCATGACATATAGGATCTTCTTGTGTCATTGCTTCCGTTTTAGCATGTTTCTTTTATAGGTCTCTATTTGTTTATCTTGTTTTTGTTGATCTTACTTTATTGCTTTGTTTTTTTGTGTGTTAAAAAATTCAAAAACCCATAAAAATGAAAAATCTCAAAAAGTTTGATTGCTTGTGTTGTGTATATCACATGTTGAGTTTGGCCTAGTACCTCCATACTAATGGTGTAGTGTATTTACGAGCTTAGCTTGTTATGTATGCACAATTTTTTATGAGTGTGAGCGATATCTAGAAATCTATGTTTGATTGTTGTAAATAAATATTCAAGCTTGTCATGAATGATTAGTCAAAAGTCTTGTTTAATCTTGATACATGCATAGATTTGTGCCTATATATCTCCTTACTTTTTCTTTTTTTTCAAAAGTGCACTACAAATGTCTATCTCTAAAAAGAGAAAATAGTTGAAAAAGCCTTACTTCAAAAACTAATTTGACTAAGAAAAGGTGGAGCAAATATGTATTAAAATGTATGGTGCCAAAGCCAAAGGCTTATTCATCAAAGAAATATCAAAAGTTTATGGCATCGTTTCTCAAGAATTTGAGTTGTTTTGATCAAAAGCATGAAAAATGAAAGCCAAATGAAAAGCTTTCAATCATATGTAAACACATTAGTGAGGGGTCATATATGTTCATTTCTACAAGTGAGATAGGTCACTTGACTTCGTGCTAGTTGTGTATAACTTGATTGAATTGATCATTGAAGCTTCATACTAGACTATGGACTAGTTCGCACTTGATCCACACATACAACACACAAGTTTAATGTTCAATAAATGCCTATTTCATTTGTGTGATTGTACGTGTTCAAATGTGATATGTGTATACTCAATTGCTTGATGATCAAACCTAAGAAGATTTTTGAGTATTTTATATGTTTTTGAAAGTGTTTTGTATAGCATTTTTGTGTTAAGAGTTTTTCCAAAAAGCTCAATTTGTTTGTCGAAAAACTCCTTTAGAGGCATTTTCATGAGTAAGAACTTCTCGCAGCCTATCTGCGAAAATGAGGAAGCTATTTTCAGTTCTTCCCAATTTTTATACAGAAAGTTTCGCGACTCTTTCGCGAGAAGTAGCTTCCCATGAAACAAGCCCTGTGCTTTTGAGGCCATTTCGCGAGTAACTTCGTGAGTACCTTACCCGCGAAATGAGAGGTTTTTCAATTTTTAAAGGGCAAATAGTGATAGTTTTTCAAAACTTTCTTTTTGCCTCTTTCATGCCTCTCTCAACGCAAAACACGTTTTCTCTCAAAAACTCAACTAAATCTCAAGGGCTTTCATCTCTAAGACTCATCTAAGGTATGTTTTAACATTCTTTCACTTTTTAATCCTTGGATTAAGTTTTAGATTCTAGGATTTCTAGGGTAGGGTTATTTTGAAAGGGGTTGGGAAAAACTTAATTTCTTGTCAAAATTTTTTAATTTTCTTGTGGGCTATGTCCCATTATATTTGTTTATGTTTTTGTTGGCCCCAAGTGGCATTTTAACATGTATTTAAGCAAGTTTTCCACTTGTTCATACATTGTTTCATATGTTAGTGGTTTGTGTGCACTCTAAGTGTTTGATAAAATGCCCAAATGACATTTTCTCGTTGTTTTGGACTCCGATGAGTACCAATTTTTGGGGATTACTATGTTTTTACATGCTTAACATGTTTTGAATATTGGTTGTGTGTTTTACACATTTTTCCCCATGAGTACTTTGTCATGCATTGCTTATGCATCTCACATGCACATCACAAGCACACCTGATGCATACTTGATGCACACACTATCACTTGACATGTTTTGCATTTCACTCATTCTATGTAAGTCTTGTTAGACCTTTAGCACTAAAAACATGATCTTGTGATTTTGTTTGCTTGTCTTTATGCTTTTTAGGACTATATTGTTCGTTTTTATGGACTAATTTGTATCTAATCAAGTTTGTTTCCATGTTTGTGTTTGTTGTTGTTTGTTTGTGTGGTTGTTCATTCTGCAGATGTTTCGTCATTCCTCTCACGGCAACGAACAGGTGATTGATCTCACATCATCTCTGTATTAAAGAAGACTCATCATTCATCGAGTGATTTTGACAACGAGAGATTCGAGGCTCTTTTGGATTCTCAATCTTTCTCCAACAACTTCAAGAGTGAATTTACTGTGGTGGAGAGGGTTGTGAGATTTGACACTCTGGGATCCACTTTTATCCCTAAGATATTTGCGGATAAGGATTGGGCAAGCCTGTTTGGTAACTTTGAGGATCCCATTGACGAATTGTTTAAAGAATTCTACTTAAACGCTTGGTTCACCGGAGTTGAACTGAAGTGCTGGGTTTGAGGAAAAGATTTTGTCATCACTCTAGATTACCTAGCAAAGATTCTTCACATCAATCGTCTGGAAAATGTAGACATTTCCTCGTATGATGACAAACTAGCCCCAGTGACAGAGATTCTTGACGTCTTAGGAGCTGATCATGAAGTCTTCTCCACAGGCACTTCCATTGGGACTACAAAATTTGGACCGAAGATGAACATTCTCACATTAATCATGTTCTTCAACTTGTACTCCAACACAGGTTTCATCAATCTCAGAAGGGGACAATTCCTATATGATCTAATCAATGGAGCTCAAATTGACATTTGTGCTCACATATTTCAAACCATGGGAAAAACAACAGGGAGATCAGCTACACGAATGTGTCTTCCTTTTTGCAGCCTTGTCATGAAGATTATGATTCTTAAGGGTACTCACTCTTCAAATGAGCAAGAGTCACTCATCTACTGAAAAGGCAAAGAAAAGTCCTTCTAAAACTCCAAAGAGCAAATCCTCCCAACATGCCTCTCCTATTGAACAAAGATCAGCTACTCCCATTATCCCTGAGCAAACCAAGACAACATTTCCTCACATTCTTGAGCCTCTACTAGCACTCAGTCGGGACCATCTAGCTCTCATCCAGTTAGGTTGAGGATCTTGATTAAGGGATTGCATGAGTGCATTTCTAGACTTGCTAATGTCATTTACTCAACCAACAATCATGTTTAGATTCATGTCACCGCCATTAAGACACAGTTGGATGAGATTCAGCACAAGCTAGAGGAAAGCCTTCAGCTATTCGTGCCAAAAAGGGGGAGAACACTGAATGTGAATAGTTTTGATATAACATATAGTAAGGGGGAGAGTATCACATGGAAAGAAGGTGTGCGTATTAAAAGGGGGAGATCAGTGGGCTCAAAAGGAGAAAGCTAACCTACAGCCACACACACTTTTGGATAGTCTGACCATTGATTGGCTAGTCTAGTCTATTTTATGCTTTTATAGCTTTTGGATATTTACAGTGCTTTTATCTAAAGCTTTCAGGTACTTTAGTTTAAAACATGGTTTTTTTAAGTACTACTTTGTATCTTGGTTTTTATAGCCGTGTCTTGATGCTTATTGTTTTCTATTGCTTATTGCTTTTGTTTCTTTAATGCATCATTTGGTTTGTTGGACATGCAATTGATTTTAGCATTGCTCTTAATTGCATTGCATGTCCAGATGATCATTTACTTGATAAATGTTCATTGTGGTCATTTCCTAATGACTATTTATGCTTGATCAAGTTATGCTTAATGTCATATATCTCTTTTGGTATCTTGATCACATTTTACTTGTTCCTTATACATGCCTTGTGTTCTACTTGTCTTGAACTTAATGAAGTTTTGTTGTTATGTGCAAGTGTTTCAGGATACAAGTGTATATGGTGCAAGTGCTTCACAGCTTCTAGAGTTAGGTGTGAGTGAGTTTTGCCTATATTTCCAAACTCACGTTTAAGTCTAGAGTTTATTTAGGGGTTTTGTCACAAAATAGCCAAAGGGGGAGATTGTAAAGTTGTGATTTCCAACTAGATTGTGTTGGCTTTAATTCTGTGCCAAATTTGATTGTAATTTCTTTAACCATTTTCCCTGTATGTATGTGGGTTTAATTGTAAGGGACGAGTGTGAGAGATCGGTGAAGAATCAAGCTTCAAAAGTTGAATCAGTGGATTTCGCAAGTAGCTTGCAGAAGCAACCCACGAAAAAGCCACATGTGGAGCACATGACTAGAAGATGAAAAGTCATGCCAGGCTGCCAATTTCGCGACTGTCGCGTGAGAAGGGCCAACCCGCGAAAGTTTTTGTTTGGCAAAAAGTTGTTTTTGCTTTACCAAGTCTTTTCCCACACTATATATACCCTCATTACTCAAAAATTATGAATAGTGCTTTTCAGAGAGAAAACCATAGAAAATACACTTAAGAGTTAGAAATTGTTATACCCACAATCATCTACACATTTCCTTGAGGTTTTCTTTAACTCTTACCTCTCCATCTCTAGATCTTTGAGAGGTTGCTAGCTCAAACACTTACCACACCCATTTTGAGTGTAAAGTGAGATTTTGGTGTTGCTGGGAAGCATTGGAAGGAGCCATTCATTAGGGGATGCAATCGGGCTGAATTGCGGCATCCAGAAAGCTAGAGAAGACGAGACTTTGAGAAGTCCATTGGTAGTAGGAGCTTGGAGGGCTCAAGTACATAGGGTAGACTAGACTTGGAAGGTCTTTTGTTATTCGTGTACTCCAACTTTATTCTCTAGTGAATCAATTTCGACTTAAAGGGTTGTAGAGAGATTTTTTGCCGAGTTCTTCGATTTCCTCTTTGATAACACGTCTTGGTATTATCTTATGTTTGCATCTCTCTTCCCTTCTCTTTAAGCTTTCTTTTTATTGTTGATGATGGATGAATATGGCTTAGGGTAGAGTTATCAGTTCATTGAGCTTATTTACTCTTGTTCCGCAATTAGTCTAAGTTAAAGTAAAAGCAATCCAGCTGTAATTTCTATTTGGGGGCTGAACAAGCTCTTATGTTTTAGCACAAATCTGAGCTTTCACATGAGAATGAGATACTTGAGAAGAAAGAATTCTTGATATTCAAACTAATGGATCCCAATATATAATATGCAGGCTTCGGGAACAAAACTAATAACTTTGTAACACATCCTTAAGCTGTTAAGCACAACTCACCAGACATTCTAGATAATTACAATCCGGCTGCTAAATACTCATTCAGTACATACAAGTCACCAGTAAAATAACAATACTCATTGTAACTTACAAAAGATCACATTAATCAATATTAAAAAATAAAGTGGGAATTGTTGTTTTTCATGAGTAACAATCAGCATGCAAGTGAAGAATTATGCTTGCATGTAGCAGATGTATCAAAGTTATCTTACTGACGGGCGGCTCTAGGTACAGTTCAGGGGGTTCAAATGAACCCCCTGAGTTGTACTCCCTGAGCTGGGCCAAAAAGAAAATTTATGTATAATTTTTTTTACTTTTTTTATTTGAGCCTCCTAAACTAAATTTTGAACCCCTTAGACCTAAATTTTTTTTAAGCCTAGCTGATATGAACTTGAATATGATCATCTTGACAACATCTTGGTCTTCTTAAACCAAAAAAAAAAAAAAAAAACCCCAATAACAAACCAATTTGATCTAAAATATGAGGGAAAAATAGTAAAACTAACAACAAAAGTATAAATTTGTTTATCTTAAATATTAAAAAAATCATTTAGATCTTAACAAATTTAAAATAAACTAACACATAAAAGTTTATTGTATTTAGATCTCACTTGGAGTTCACTTAACAACAATAATTCATATGTTGATTGAATTTACAAACTGTTAGGTTTTAAGGTCTTAGGATTTTATGTATTTAGAACCTAATTTGTAATGTTGGCAAACCATGATCAAAACAATGTATTTAGTCTTGTTTAGGCTTGCTCAAAGTTGGTTTAATTTTGTAAAGTTGGAATCGAGAGACTGCAGAAGCATTGGAGCTTCTCGGCCTGGCTCGATCGATCGAATGTAATTCTCGATCGATCGAAAGTCGGCCCAGATGCGTTTTTCTGCAGAATTCCAACTCAGCCCTAACTCTTTAAACGTCTAGGTTTTTATGTTTTTGCCCTAGGTATATAAGGCAAACCCTAGCTACATTTTTCAGTTGCACAAGTTGTGTTGTTGCTCATACATTGCGGTTTTGTGTAAATCTCTTGTGAGATCTAGAGGAGCTTTCCTTTACACATAACTTAGGGTTTTCAAGATTAAGATTCTTCTACATCTTGATTATCAACTTGGTTGCTGCCATTGGAACTTAAAGATAAACAAGCGAGGAGCTTGTACCTGATTGAAGGAAGACAAAGAAAGAAGTAGTCCGTGGATTCGGAGCCTGCGCGTGGTCGTGTCAGGAAGTTACTACTGGTGGGTAGCATTAGGAAGTCAAGCGGGGTAGCTTGTAAGTCCTTTTGTAACAACTTCAATTCTTTCTTAGTGGATTCCGTTTTGCCTTGAGGATCGGTAGGTAAAATCCTCCCCAGGTTTTTCCGGTGTGGTTTCCTGGGTGATCATATCACTGTGTTATTTATTTTCCGCTACTTTATATGTTTACATGCATGATATGATTTTGTAATTGTTTTAACCTAGAATTGCTTAATTTGACTAAGTAAAAACTTGGCTAATTAATCTAGGCTACGCAATTTATTTGTGGTTTAAGGGGTCTAAACCCTGTCAAGTGGTATCAGAGCGGGTTGCTCTGTTGTGTGAGATTTTCATCTCTGAGCTGATCCTTAACCCCGGTTGTCATGGAGCATGGACACTCTCTGTTTGTTCCTCCTCACTTTGATGGGAACAATTATGCCTACTGGAAAGTAAGGATGAAAGCATTCCTGAAATCCATTGATGAGAGAGTTTGGAACTCTGTGGAATATGGTTGGGAGAAGCCCACTACTCCTGTGAGTGAGTGGCAAACTTCTCAGAAAGAAGCAGTTGCATTTAATAGCAAAGTTATGAATGCCATTTTTAATGCTGTTTCAATGGAGGAATTTAAGAGGATCTCTAATGTCGAGGTTGCTCATACTGCCTGGAAAATCCTCCAAACTGTGCATGAGGGCACAAAGGCTGTTAAAATAAACAAACTGCAGCAATTAACTTCTAGGTCTGAAAGCATTAGAATGTCTGATGATGAAACCTTTGATGAGTTTTATGCGAAACTCAATGATATTGTTAATTCTGCTTATAATTTGGGTGAAGTCTATGATCAACCTAAAGTTGTTAGGAAAATTCTTAGATCCTTAACTGAAGACTTTAGACCCAAAGTGACAGCCATTACTGAAAGTAAGGATGTTGACTCCATCCCTGTGGATGAGCTTGTAGGATCTCTTCAGTCCTATGAGTCTGACCTTCCCAAGACTGCCAAATCCAAATCAATGGCTCTTAAGTCTGTTGATGATGTTGAAGCTGGTGGATTTGATGATGAGCTCTCTCCCACGGAGATAGCTTACCTTGCCAAGAACTTTAGAAATTTTCTTAGAAACACAAATAGGAAGGCAAGGAATACCAACACTGCTGAACCTAGAAACTTTAGGAAGAATGATCCCACTAAGGTGAACAATTTTGAAAAACCTAGAGAACAAATAGGTCAATCTTCTAATAACTCTTTGGGTCCTCAGTGTTATGGTTGTCAAGGGTATGGTCATGTCAAATCTGAATGTCCTACTTTCTTGAGGAATAAGGGTAAAGCTATGGCTGCAACCCTTAGTGATAATGAGGTTTCTGATGATGAGTCCGGTTGTGACGAGGATGGAAACTTCATTGCTTTCACCGCTACTGCGGAAGTTGATGAAAGCTTATCTGCTGAGGAGAACCCTGCTGATGGGGAACTCTCTGAAGATGCAGATCTTCAAGAGGCCTATAACAAACTTTGCAAAATTGCTGCAAAGGATGCTATGAAAGTTGATCTAGGCCTGAAGAAAATTGATGCTCTTGAGTTTGAAAAGAAGAACTTGCTTGTGAAACTTTTTGATGCTAATGATCTTTTGAATAATGTTAAATCTGAAAATATGCTTTTGCTTGATAAAGTTAGAACTTTGGAACATGATTTATCTGTTGCTAGATCTGCTAGTTCTAAACTTGATCACATGCTGAATGTTCAAAAGTATCCTTCTGATAAAGCTGGGTTAGGATATGTTGAAAGCATCTTTAATTCTGGACCCCATTCCACTGTCTTTGTTCCTTCTTCTTCTTCTTCTGAACCTCTTGTGAGTGAGGTTGTGAGTGAAACCATTAAACCCCCTGTGAGTGAGGTTGTTAAACCTGTAGGAGTTTCACCACCAAAGAAGATTAGGGTAGACTTAAAAGAATCCAAACCTAAGGAGCCTACCAAACCTAAGGACAAGATGCATGGTAAACCTGCTTGGGTTTGTCATTATTGTGGTAAGTCTGGACATATTCGTCCTAACTGTTACAAGCTTCAAGCTGATAAGAGAGCAAAAAGACCAAAAGTGCCTGTGCCTCAAGCACAAGATCCTATGGCACTAATTGGTGAATTGGTAAAGGCGTTAAACCTTTATTCCAATTCTGGAGTTGGGAATCACTCTAATGTGAATAAGAACTCCAATGCTCGGGGTGCATCTAAAAAGTTTTGGATGCAAAAGACTCGAACTAACTGAGTCTTTCTGACATGGTCTTTGTGTTTCATTGCTCTATTCTGTTGTGACCATTGTTATTTGGTTTTTGTGTTTTTCTTTTGTTCTAGGACTTGCATTGCATTGCATTACATACATGCATTTCATTCTAGGATTTATTTGTTTTCTCTTTTAATAATAATAATAATAATAATAATAATAATAAAAAAGGGAAAGCAAAATCTTTGTTGAACACTATTTTTCTTGATTTTTTGAAAACAAGGTTGGTCATTCTTTTTACACATGTCATGTCTAGTGTACCTTGTTTAACTTTGATGAGCTTATTTACTGCACTTAACTAGTTGAAACTTTGTAGTGCATGTTGTGTGGGAAAGATGTGTGTGGTTCTTAATCACTTTGCCTTAATCATGAAGTCACTTGTTTTTGACTGACGGACTTGATCCTTTTGAGAAAGGCATAAATAACCATCTCACCACTATTCACTAGCCAATCATGAACACCTTAGTGCATATCATAAGATTTTGTGCTCGAGAAAGTGTAGCACATGCACAAAAAGAACATAAGGTGTAGCCTCAAATTAAATTAAAACTGGTGTGTACTATTAGGCTTAATGCCAATTCACTTAATTCAAACCGGTGTGTACTATTAGGCTGAATGCCATTTCATATATAAATAAGAGGCAATAATGCAAGAAACTTACATGATTGCAAGCTTTTGTTCTAGGAGATGTGGGAGTTATAGGATGTAACTCTTTAGGTGATAGTCTCTTTTAAATTTTGTGTGATGAATTGTGTAGACTTTGTGCTTGATTGCCATTCACATATCACCTCACATGTATCTCAAGTCTTTGCTAGTTTCACACACTTCACAAGTTACTCTTTGTTAAACACTGTACATGTTAATGTGTGTGTCCTTGGTCTGACCAACCAAGTTTAAAAATATCTTGAGATTTGTGCACAACTTAGTTGATGCTTGAGAAAATTAATTTGGAAGACAATTGAAACTTGTGTTTGAGAGAATTGGGTTTAAAATTTTGGGTTTTTGAAAACGCATTCCATCTCATACTCATGCATTTTGTATTCATTGTTCAAATGCTTTGAGGAGTTGTTTCAAAATTGGGTTTGCAATTTTTCAAAACTGTGTTTTTCCCCAAAATTCTGTGTGCCTCTGCCCATTTCGATCGATCCAACCTGATTTTCGATCGATCGAAAAAGTGTCTCAGAATGTGCTAAAATGTCTGTCACATTCGATCGATCGAATGTAATTTTCGATCGATCGAATATCGTGAAGAAGCTTTTTAAAAAGAAGATTTCTGACTTTTTCAAAGTACTATTCAAAATCTTTTTCAAACTTCTTTCTCTCTCCGACAAGGCAGCCCAAAAAGATTCAAGTTTTTGTCGTTTTCTTCCGAATTTTTTGCATAATCTCTCTCTCCTCAAGCCGGTATGTCCTTTTTACCCTTCCTTTTCAATTAATTTTCATGATTTCATGCATTTTTCATGCATTTAAGAGGATATTTTCGGAACTTTTAAAATTGGGATTTTTGTGATTCGGACCAAATTGTTTGCAATTGATCAATGGGTTTTGTTGGGGACACCCTATAGACATGTTCTTGAGTGATTAATTTGATCAATTTTGTGGTTTGTGGAAAACTTAAATTTCTAGGGTTTATAATTGATCTGAATTGGGGATTTTTGTGAAATTGGGTTTAATTGATGAAATTGGCTTGTGTAATTGATGCAATTGGTTATTATAAATTGTTTTCAACAGTTTGTAATGATTGGTTCATCAATTTGGTACAAAAATTTTCAAGTGGTTCTCAAATTTTTAGGGTTTTTGTTAAGAAACTCTATGTTCAAGCCAATTTTGTGAATTTGAACTTAATTTGATCCTAGTTACTGCATTAGTTCATGCATCATAACATTGTTAATGTTCATGCATCATATAGAATTTTATTCTATATTTTTTTTTTGTGCTAATTTGCAGTCTGCCCTTGGTTTTGTGTTTGTTCTTTTTGGTTTTCTCTTTGTGTCTCTGTCCTTTTCCTTAGCACCATGCCTAGGAAGACTAGAGCACGTAGGACTCTTCCCACTCCTACTCCTTCCCCTCCCTCCTTTGATAGTGAGCGGTTCCCTAGTGAGAAAAACCAAGAGATATACAAGACTTTAAACCTTAAGAGGAAGATTTGGGCTGAGCGGTCTGTTTCTTTTGATGAGCTTGATCCTGCCATTAGGGCAAATTTTGAGCGTAGGGGTTGGCTTCCTTTGTTTGCTGTGTCTGACCCTCCTCCTCCGGCTACCTTGATTCGAGAGTTCTACTCGAACATCTCGATCCGCATCTATGATTCCAACACTCTAGTTAGGAGTTGGATACGAGGCGTAGAGTACTCCATTACTCCTGATGTAGTGGCTGATGCTCTAGGGGTACCTGTGGTACAGCATCCTATCTATCCCTATGATGAGTCACCCGAGTTGAGTGATGTCATATCCTACATCACTGGGTCATCTATCCAGTGGGGTTCTGATCCTCGGATCACTTCTGCTGAGCTTCCTGAGACTACCTATCTCTTCTCTAGGATAGCATGTCACTCACTCTGGCCTATTTCTCATCTACACACCATTCCTCTTGAGAGGTGTGTTTTTCTGTACGCTCTTGTTACAGATGCTCCTATTAGTTTTCCTCATCTTTTTCTTCGTTCTTTGAACGAGGTTTATAGGAGTTCATCTACTGCTCATGCTTTCGTCCATCCTATTTTTATTCATAGGATTTTACTTTATCTAGGTTTAGAGGATTTCCCTGCTTCTGAGCCTGTTCATGTTATCGGTCCCATTGGTGTGTCTTTTCTTAGACAGAGGGCCGCTCATCTTCGAGCTGGTTCTAAACACCCTAGGTCCGATCCCTCTTCTAGCGCTCCTCCTCCTTCATCTTCTACAGGTCCTACTGGTGAGGATATTCCTAATCCAGTTGGTGATGATGCTGCTGCTGCTGCTGCTGCTGTTCCTCCACCTCCTGCGGCTGACTTCGATGTTCGTCGTACTTTGGAGACTGTCATGACCGTTCAGGCGGCTCATGGTCAGATTTTGATGGATTTGTTCGACGAGATTCGAGCTTTGCGGGCAGATTTGGCGCGTCTTCATTCATCTTCACCACCACCTTTTGATGGCGACTCTTGATTGCCCTTTGGCATTCCGTCACAAAAAGGGGGAGTGGTTACTGTAGAGGAGTTTTGTATAGGAGTTTTTTGATCTTTTGAGGAGTTTTTGTAGTTAGGGGGAGACATATTTGTAGCATGGGATATTTTTGTGGAGTTTATTAGATTGTATCTAGGTGCTTCACTTTGTATATCATTTTTGGGGATATTCATGTTAGGGGGAGTAACATTAACATTGATATATTGATATACATGATTTCTTTTGATTCTTGTTGACTTATGATTCATTGCTTATTGATTTATATTTATGAGTTGATTCATTGATATATATCTTTATTTTGAGTTGTATGAATCTTACAAGAATATTATACCTGTTTATATACTATTTTCTGCCACACATGCGTTTATGTGTTTGTTGAGTATTTCAGGAATATACAGGTTGATTCAACAAAGCTGTTGTCTACACTTGCAACCGATGGATAGTAGTTAGGTTGAACTGAGCATTATTTTGTAAAGGGCTTTTTACTTGTAAACTTTGAGCTTTTGATTTGTGTTTTGTCACGGATTGCCAAAGGGGGAGTTTGTTAGGTTTTAAGGTCTTAGGATTTTATGTATTTAGAACATAATTTGTAATGTTGGCAAACCATGATCAAAACAATGTATTTAGTCTTGTTTAGGCTTGCTCAAAGTTGGTTTAATTTTGTAAAGTTGGAATCGAGAGACTGCAGAAGCATTGGAGCTTCTCGGCCTGGCTCGATCGATCGAATGTAATTCTCGATCGATCGAAAGTCGGCCCAGATGCGTTTTTCTGCAGAATTCCAACTCAGCCCTAACTCTTTAAACGTCTAGGTTTTTATGTTTTTGCCCTAGGTATATAAGGCAAACCCTAGCTACGTTTTTCAGTTGCACAAGTTGTGTTGTTGCTCATACATTGCGGTTTTGTGTAAATCTCTTGTGAGATCTAGAGGAGCTTTCCTTTACACATAACTTAGGGTTTTCAAGATTAAGATTCTTCTACATCTTGATTATCAACTTGGTTGCTGCCATTGGAACTTAAAGATAAACAAGCGAGGAGCTTGTACCTGATTGAAGGAAGACAAAGAAAGAAGTAGTCCGTGAATTCGGAGCCTGCGCGTGGTCGTGTCAGGAAGTTACTACTGGTGGGTAGCATTAGGAAGTCAAGCGGTGGGTAAAATCCTCCCCAGGTTTTTCCGGTGTGGTTTCCTGGGTGATCATATCACTGTGTTATTTATTTTCCGCTGCTTTATATGTTTACATGCATGATATGATTTTGTAATTGTTTTAACCTAGAATTGCTTAATTTGACTAAGTAAAAACTTGGCTAATTAATCTAGGCTACGCAATTTATTTGTGGTTTAAAGGGTCTAAACCCTGTCACAAACAATAGATGATTTCCAAGATTTAATCTTAACAATAATAATTAGTATCTTCACCATATTAATAAACAACATGCAATGAACTTATAGTTTATCTTATATAAGAAACGCTATGTTCATAATACACTCGCAACAAAACTTAAGTGGCTGATTGTTACTAGCTATTACTGATAAGAAAAAATAGTTTCAATAGTGAGTTTAAATTAGAACTAATAAAAATGTATAACCTAAAATTTGTTAAAAAAGTGTTGTGAAAATGTTATAGATGTAACACTTCTCATCGTTTATTCTCTTGCTAGTATGCACTATGAAAAATTTTGTAATAAAGAAACCACATAGACTACAAGACTCACTTTTTTTTACCCAAAATGTATCTTCTAATTGGCCCCCCTAAATATATGTCCTGAAGCCGCCGAGTAAGGCTTACTCGGGAGGAATTTTGGTAGGCTGGATTTCCATCCAGTCTAGGATGAAGTGGAGAATGATGGTGCAAAGGCTGCTGGCCTTGTCGATGAACCATAGGATGACTAGCATGATTTCTAGGCTCCCTTGGTCTTTCATTGGCAGCTTCAAGCCGTTCCAATTTTTCTAAAACTTCTTTCATTGATGGTCGGAGCTTATGTTCAGCTGCAAGGCACTTTAGAGCAAGCTGAGATATATGGAATGCAGTCTTGTATGGATATATTCCCCCTAACCGGGTGTCCATGATTTGTTTCAACTTTCTTCTTTCTGATAGATATGGTTTAATCCAATCCACCAGATTATGTTTCCCACTAGGACGATTTGTATCAAGTGCCCGTAAACCTGTTAGTATCTCGACTAAAACAACACCAAAACTATACACGTCGCTCTTGACGTATAGATGCCCTGTATAATCAGCATAACATATTGTCATGGCACAGCTTTTAAAACATTCAGGGTTAAGTAGCTGATGTTTGACAAAATTTAGGTCAAGCTTAAGCCTCACCCTCATTTGGCCTTAAGAGCACCAAAAGTCCAAAAGTTAGCACCAAAAGTCCAAAAGTTTTGGCAGAAATAATACCTGTGGCAACATACTCTGGAGCTGCACAACCATACGTGCCCATTACTCGTGTTGTCACATGTGATTGACCAGCTGATGGACCCAACTTCGCCAAGCCAAAGTCTGATATCTTGGCAGTATAGGACTGCCATAAAACCAAAAGTTAGACAAGTTCAAAATTTATTTGTGAGACATTCTTTTTGTGACCAAGGAATTTTTAAACTTTTTAATTCCAAGACGTGGTGGATCAATTGTGAGAGGTGGGTTCACAAAGGGAAAAATGGGTGTGCATAAAGGTTGGAAATGTGAACAAGATGAAAAGATGATATAATAATCAATGGGCTTGGGACAGTAGCAATATAACATTCCTTAGTGTATCTCTTGTAATTTAATAGTTATTCACTTTTCAATAGAAATTTACCCCATCCAGCAGTATATTGGAGGCCTTAAAATCTCTATAAACAACTTGCACATTAGATTTGTGAAAAAATGCCAGGCCCCGAGCTGCTTCAATTGCAATCTTAAGCCGTATATCCCACGGAAATGGCTGAATAGCTGACCCCCCTACATAAATAAAAGATGTGTATGGTGAACTTTTATATTTGAATCACATTCACAGAACATTCCCTGCACATGTGGACAGTAATAGAATTCAATTATGTTTTAAGCTCTTACTTCCAAACAGATGGTTTTCTAGGCTGCCTTTTTGCATGAACTCATAAATGAGGAGAAACTCTCTATCCTCCCTGCAGTAGCCTAACAGCTTGATTATGTTAGGATGAGAGAGCCTTCTTAAGAAATTCACCTCTGACTGCACCAATAAATTAGCACTGAGATATGCATACATATTTAAAATGGTTTGAATGTAATGTTAAAAAGCAAATTACTGAAACATCTAACCAAACTCCAAATAATGCATGTGTGTGTGTGTGTTCTAAATCGGAATAGTATTGTGTACCCCAGACTTAGTAGCAATGAGGAAGCTGCAGTTCAGCCAAAGTAAACCAAATCACAACTGAATACATTGTTTCCTCTCTCTATTTTTTTCTCTGCAATTGTTTACAGTATTTAAGACACAGCAAAATAACATATCCAAAGGTTTCTTATGGATATAATATATCAAAGGGTTCATTATAGTTATCATCATAAAATATATCAAAGGGTTAATTAGCAATGTTTACCCAACCATCCAAATTAGTGTTAAAAATCTAACAAATTAGTGAGTTGGTTAGGGTGGATATTGCAAGTTAATGAAAACTAACACATTACAGCATCCCACCACCTAATCAGCCCACTAATTTGCTAAGTTTGATACTAATTTTAAATAGCATAGTAAACATTACAAATTGATCTCGAATCAGGGTGTTGATTGCAAGAAAAATAAAAAATGATGATAAACATTGCAATGAACTTACAGTTTTGGGTGGATAGCTGCAATTAACCCAAACAAGAAAGAGAAGTCGTGAATAAAATCTTACATGGCTACAATCGAAAGTGGTTTATACTATTTGCAACTACCTTTCCTGTCCAATTACCTTTCGCATGATCTTTTTCTAGAAGTGGAGAAGGGTACATTAAAAAGAAACAAGCAATGATGAATATAGCAACAACAAGCACAATAAAAGTGCAACTGAAAGGACAAAAAGAATTCAAAACACATGGACTTCACAACTATATATTTTTCCCTAGCAAGTTGGGTAGAATTACCTGCCACTCCTGAAATCCTTGCAAGCTCTCAGAGTTCAATTTTTTGACAGCAATTACCATCCTATTTCCACTCTTGGATTGCCCCTTATCCTTGAGCCAACCCTTAAAAATCTGCCCAAATCCTCCCTTCCCAAGTACTGTATCAGGACTAAAATTCTTGGTTGCAACCTTTAATTCTGTTAAACTGAAGATCCTCAAGTTTGCAGTGGGCAAGGTCTGACCTCGTACTATTTCATCATTTTTGGAGCTACTACTGTCTGTTTCAGACCCGGCTGGTGGGAATAGTGACTCTATGGAACAAGACAATTGTGCACGAGGTGATTGGTTAGACTCTGAACAACTATCATTGGTCTCCGTCTCAGAAATGGTGGGTGGGAATATTAATGGAATGGAAAAACTTGTTGCTATGGTAATGGAAGGATTTGTAATTATTATCTCATAATTTTCAGGACTGTCTGTAGCAGACCTGGTTGGTGGGAATAATGACACTATGGAATTGGAATTATGAGAGAATCTTGGAGATGTTTCGTTGGATTCTGAACTACCACCATTTTTCACTGTCTGTGTTAATGGCTGGGAAGAATGATGGAATGGAAATAGGGGAGTCTGGATTTGTTCCATTCCTTATCAAACTAAAACTGCCGGACTCTGAGTTGGCTGATGGGAAAACAGAGTACTCTACTAGTGATTCACTTCTTTCTTCCCTTACTGTACTACCACTGTGCGAGTTGTTGGCAACAAATTCTGCAACCAAAAATTACGAAATACAGAAATGTTTAAAGTTGAAATTATATAGTATTCAGTCACTAAATTTTTCTTGTCTGACTAAAAATTCATTGAAACTTACCTGAATCAACTTGGTGCTTCCTCATACTGATATTGGACAGAAAAATTTTGGGAGATTGAGAACGAAAGAATTACATATAAAAAATGGTGTGTTGTGTTGGTTTTCATAATTTATAGGAAAATTTGGTACTTCACTCTTATATTGTCCAGGAAGAAATAATTAAAAGAAAGAAGAGAAGTTCGCGGAAGATACCACTGCGGTGAAGAGTTTTTTAATAATTTGATTAAAAAGGAGAAGTCTCTTAAACCTCGTTCGTGGAAGATTACACATTCAAAGTCAACACGTCTTTTAGGTTATTTGATTATCACCCAAATTTTCCATTAATATTTGAACAAATGCCATTAAAAGTTGGTGTGAAATTGTGAATATGTAAATATTCTAAGCGGTGGCTCATCTGAACTGATTGTTAAAAGTATGAATAATACAGTTAAGTATTTGGCATCCACGTAGATGTTCGCCATTTCACCGTGTCTCTGCGCTAACACTTTTTTACTTTTTACTAGCGACTCAGTGCCTTTGCTTTATTTGGTAAAATGTATGACAAAAATTGGCTTTACAAATCTTCCTTTTGTTCTGTTATATATATATATATATATATTGCAAATTGCAACCTTTTAAATTTGACCAAAATTCATTTAAATACTCTAATTTTGTTTTCGTTCTACCAAGTCCATTTAAGTTTCAAGTTTATTTGTTTCTTCAAAAAAAAAAAAGTTTCAAGTTTATTCAATTAAGACATTTTAGTCAACTTCTGTTAAAATTTATATAAAAAGATTTACAAAATATGTTTCAATAATTAATTTGATTTTTTTAATTTAAAAATTTTGAAGAAAGAAAATAAAAATTTGGATACTTAACCTCAAGGTTTATACAAAATTTGATGAAAATGCCTTAATGGAATGAACTTAACAAAAACTTGTGTTCTGGCAGGCCTAAGGTCAGTGGGTAAAGTGTCACTATACTCACTCTCAAGTGGAAGGCAAAAAAAAATATAAGCTCTCGTGCTTAGGTGCGTAGTAGCAGTAGAGTGTCTTGCAGCTCTTGCAAGAGGTGGGGTAACCTCCTTCTCAGTGAGGTAGTGGTAGTGGGGATTTCTGTTTTTTCTTTCCCCATTCTTTGGTCGCGTAGCACGTTAGTGTCCTGACCAGTTAAGGAAGGGCGTGGCTGGAAGAGTTAGCTATGGCAGAGGAACTTGAAGAGCTGTGGAAAAAACTAAAGTTTACGGAGGAGGAAGATGTTAGGATTGAATTAGATAGTACTAGCACGAAAGCAGCTAGAGCTGTGGGTAAGTGTTGTGCTATCATGAAGATTTGGACTCAGAGAAGTATTAATCTGGATGCTCTGAGGAAAAATTTGAGAATGTTGTGGAAACCCAATAAGGGGGTCCAAATCTCTGAATTAGAAGAGGAAGTCTTCCTGGTGGAGTTTGGGGATGTGAAAGACAAAAAGAAAGTGCTGGATATGTGCCCCTGGAGTTATGAAAAGCAGCTGGTTATAATTCAAGAATTTGAAGGGGAGTTAACCCCAAAGGAAATAGATTTAAAATGGGTGCCCTTTTGGGTCCAAATCTATAATCTTCCATTGAAGAGTAGAACGAGAGAGACAGGGTGGGCTATTGGTTCAAGCCTAGGGCCGGTGTTAGAGGTGGACGTTCCAGATTCAGGAGTTCAATGGGGTAGATGTCTACGTGTCCGTGTACGCATCGATGTAACAAGACGTTTGGTGCGTGGGAGGAAGATCACAATCGAGGGAGGTGAATCAAAATGGGTTAATTTCAAATACGAGAGGCTACCCAATTTTTGCTACAAATGTGGATTCCTAAATCATGCTCTTAAGGATTGCAACGATGGGCAGGATCAAAACAAGTTGAATGAAGAAAACCAGCTTCAATATAGGGTGGGTTTAGCTGACTCTATACCCATGTCAGAAGTTTTTCATGAGATTGGAAAGGTTCAAAAGGTGATGGGAAAGGTTGAGGAAAAGGAAACTAAGTTTGGGAAGTCAAGCATTGACAAGTCTGTGGGCAAGCCGGATTTTATGGAAGATACGCAAGGGATGACAGCTAGTAACCAGATGGTCCAGCAAGAAAATCCCTCAATTCAGGCGCCAAACCATGTGTCCAATTCAAATGTTGATGGGCCAAAGAATGAGAACAAGGACTCGGGCCCAATAGCAATGAGTTTTGATGAAAATAAGGGCTGGATTTCAGAGACTTTGGGCCCAACAAGTAGGCACTGGAAAAGGCTTGCAAGGGAAGTTCAGGCTAAGACAGGCCCGAAAGTAGGAAATCCAATTAAGGGAAAACGTGAAGGTCCAATTCCACTCCAGGAATTAGACCCTAACATATGTGATCTGAAACGCAGAAGAGGAAGCAAGGGTCAAAACAAAAATAAGAATGGGGAGGAGAATATGGTTGGCGGTGTGGCGGTGGCTGCGGTGCAGCACCGCCGAGCCACATGAATGTCATTGCCTGGAACTGTCAGGGACTGGGGTCTTCCCTGGCAGTTCGGACTCTCACCGACGAGGTGAAAACGAAGAAACCCCTGCTGGTCTTCTTGTCGGAAACAAAGGCTGGTATGAATAGGATTAAAGGAATCCAAAATAAGTTGGAATACACTCAGGGTATAACGGTTCCTAGTGATGGCCGAAGCGGTGGTTTGGCAATGTTGTGGAGGGAGGGTACGGACGTGAGGTTCAAGAGTTGTTCCAACTCTCACATCGATGTCGAGATCCACGATCGCTCTTCTTTAAATCCTTGGAGGGCTACCGGTTTCTACGGGCAACCTGATGCGACCAAGCGATATATTTCGTGGCAACTGATGGAAGCTCTGAAAAATCAAAGTCTCTTGCCATGGGTGGTGTTTGGGGATTTCAATGAAATTTCCCAGTCTGATGAAAAGCTCGGTGGTCCGGATAGAGATGCAGGACAGATGAAGGAGTTCAGGGAGTGTTTGAGCAGGTGCGGCCTCTTTGACTTGGGGTATGTGGGACAGAGTTTCACGTGGTGCAATGGAAGGGGGGGGGGGGAGCAGAGAACAAAACTCCGGCTGGACAGAATGGTGGCAAGCGAGAGCTGGATCAAATTGTTTTCTGAGGCAAGTGTACATCACTTTTCTATGTCCATTTCGGATCATTGTTTGTTAACGTTGTTTTTACATCGGAGACAACCTTATAAACCGTTAAGAAAGAGATTTTTCTTTGAGGCGATGTGGACTAGGGAATCTGGGTGTAGAGAGGTGATTGAGGAAGCTTGGGATCCTTTGAGAAGGGACCCGGAGTTCAAAATCACAGATAGACTGAAATGCTGCCAAGAACATCTCAGAAACTGGAATTGGAGGGTCTTTGGGAATGTTAACAACACTTTGAAGATGAAAAGAAACCAGCTCCAACAACTTGAAGCCATCGATGGCATACTGGACAAAGCCGAGGATATTAAGTGTTTGAAAAAGGAAATTAACGAGGTCCTGATAAGAGAGGAAATTATGTGGAAGCAGAGGTCTAGGGCGCTGTGGCTTAAGTGGGGAGATCGTAACACAAAATTTTTCCACGCCACAGCTAGCCAACGGAGAAGGAAAAACCGAGTAGAAGGACTGCAAAATCAGAATGGGGAGTGGATAGATGATCAAAAGGGTATTGAAACTATAATTCTAGATTACTTTGAAAATATTTTCACGTCAGAATTACCTCCCAACTTTGCAGCAAGTTTGGATGCTCTGTCCCCAAAGGTCACCCCAGATATGAACAGAGAGCTTTTAGCAGAGTTTAAGGCAGAGGAGGTTTGGAAAGCGCTGAAGCAGATGCACCCAACAAAGGCTCTTGGTCCAGACGGTATGTCCCCTTTATTCTTTCATCAATATTGGGACGTTGTTGGCGCCGATGTAATAAACTGTGTGCTGGATGTCTTAAATTCTGGGGTTTTGCCCTGTGAGCTTAATGAAACCTATATTTGTCTTATCCCGAAGGTTGCTTCCCCCCAAAAAATCACTGAGTTTAGGCCTATAAGTTTATGTAATGTGGTGTATAAAACTATCTCGAAAGTTCTGGCCAATAGGTTGAAAAGAATCCTTGGGGAGGTGATTGATGAATCTCAAAGTGCCTTTGTGCCTGGAAGATCAATAACTGACAATGTGCTGGTTGCTTTCGAGACGATGCATTGCATTGATCAGAGGAGAAAAGGTAAGGAAGCGCTAATGGCAGTGAAGCTCGACATGAGTAAGGCCTATGATAGGGTCGAATGGGCGTATCTTGAGGCTATATTGAGGAGATTGGGATTCCAGGAGAGATGGATCGAATTAATGATGATGTGTGTTAGCACGGTGTCGTATTCAGTCCTAGTTAATGGAGAGCCAAAAGGAAAAATTCTTCCATCAAGGGGATTGAGGCAAGGGGACCCTATTTCGCCGTATTTATTTTTATTGTGTGCTGAGGGGCTGTCAGCTATGTTGAAAAAAGAGGTGGGAGATGGGAACATTAAAGGGGTGGCAGTGAGTAGAGGGGCACCAAGTATTTCACATTTGTTATTCGCAGACGATAGTATAATCTTCTGCAGAGCTACGGTGTTGGAGTGCGACAAGGTGTAAAGGTGTTGGAGGATTATGAGGGTGTGTCGGGTCAGAAGATTAATAAGGATAAAACCTCATTATATTTCAGCAAGAACACGGGCTGGGATGTCCAGGACCAAATTAAGCAAAAGTTCGGGGCGGAAATTGTTAGGCATCATGAAAAATATCTTGGGCTGCCACCGCTAGTTGGAAGGGGGAAAAGGAAAGCTTTTAATCAGATTAAAGACCAAGTGGGAAGGAAGATCGCTGGCTGGAAAGGCAAATTGTTATCCAATGCAGGCCGAGAAGTCCTCATCAAAGCCGTTGCACAAGCCACACCTACCTACACAATGAGTGTCTTCAAGCTGCCGGATTCTTTGTGTAAAGAGCTGAACTCTCTAATGGGTAACTTTTGGTGGGGACAGAAGGAAAAGGAGCGGAAAATGGCTTGGGTATCGTGGGAGAAATTATGTACACCAAAGTATGAGGGGGGTATGGGGTTTAGGGATCTTAAGGCTTTCAACTTAGCCCTATTAGCTAAGCAAGGATGGAGAATACTAAAAAACCCGAATTCTTTGGTGCATAGGATGTATAAAGCAAAATACTTTGCTAAGGGTTCTTTCCTGCATGCCCAAGTGGGCTGTAGACCTTCATATGCATGGCGGAGTATAATGGCAGCAAAAGAGGTTATTGTGAAGGGTTCTCGGTGGAATATTGGCAATGGACAGAGGGTAAATATTTGGGATGATCAGTGGATCCCAAGACCTGATTCTTTTAAAGTTTTCAGCCCAAGACAGCCCCAAATTGATGCAGTAAGAGTCTCGGACCTGATTGATGTTGATAAAAGAAGCTGGGATACAACTAAGGTAAGAAGCACCTTTCTCCCTCATGAGGCCGAAACTGTCCTTGGAATCCCTGTTAGTTTTCGTTTGCCTAAAGACTCTTTTATTTGGGCATGGACCTCCCATGGAAAGTTCACAGTTAAGAGTGCATATGTGGTTGCGCAAAAATGGCTTAAAGAAAGGAATTCTCAGTTCGAAACAGGGGGTAGCTCAGATAGTTCAAAGATGAAGTCCATATGGAAGCTTATTTGGCAAATGAATTGCCCAAATAAAATTAAACATTTTATGTGGAGGGCTTGCAAAAACATCCTCCCTACCAAGAATTGGCTTATGACTAGGGGCGTGGGATGCGAGGATGGCTGTGTTTTGTGTGGACAAAGTGAGACATCGGGTCATGTTTTGTGGGGCTGCAAGTTTGCAAGGGCGGTCTGGAATGGAACTAAAATCAAGCTTCCCTGGTTGCATGATCCTCCAAACGAGTTCATTGACATAGTATGGGAGATATTGAATTCACATCCGCAGGTTGATTGGATTTTGTTGGCTGTGACGGCGTGGAGCCTATGGAGCAATAGAAACTCGGTAATTCATGAGGGGAAATGCAAAGAATTGGGGGTTTTGATAAGGTATGTGGTGGACTATGTTGGTGAAATCAAGCAGGAGAAACAGCCACAACTGAGGCCCCCACCTAAGTCCTTTTGCCCCTGGTCTCCTCCTAGGCAGGACTGGTATAAAATCAACACTGATGGTGCTGTTTTCAGGGAGTGTGGGTGCAGCGGTAGTGGGGTGGTCATTAGAAATGAAGAGGGATTAATTATGGGTGCAATGAGCAAAAGATGGGATCTACCACTGGAAGCACTAGAGATAGAAGCAAAGGCAGTGGAAGATGGGGTTCAGCTGGCATGGGATCTTGGCCTTAAACGGATTACTATTGAATGTGATTCGCAAATTGTGGTCAGTTCGCTTCATGATCAAAACTTGGTACCGAGTAGTATTCAACAAGTAATTGAAGGTATAGGAGTGGACCTTAGATGTTTTGAAGAGTGGAATGTGGCTCACATTTGCAGAGAATCAAACTCTGCAGCTCATATTTTGGCAAGAAATGCCAAGTCTGTAATAGATAGGGTCATTTGGGTGGAAGATGTTCCACCTATAATTTCTGCACAAGTGCAGCATGATGTAATCTGTATGAAGTCTTGTTCTGGTTAATGAATTTATGTTGAGAATCAAAAAAAGTGGAAGGCAAAAAAAAAAAAAAAAAAAAAAAAGAAAAAGAAAAAAGAAACTTGTGTTCTAGCTTGAGAAGAGGGTGTAACAAAGATGGTCTACACTCTAATGGTGTCTCATGTCAAAATTCCAAATTAAGAGACTAACCATTCAATACTACAAATATTATGTTAGACGTTAATGGAATTGTTAAATTTGTTTGGTGCCAATTTGGTTAATTATGCAGCAATAAGAAGGTAAGCAATTTCGTTAGTGTTTTACAGCAATTTGGCTTTAAATTTCCTTCATTAAAAATATCCCAGACCTAGAACTAAACCTTTCTAAGTGTGGTGAATAACATGATCATCCTACAAATGCCAACAAGCAGACAGCAGAGAATTAGCTTGACCAATAAACCTGATGAAAATTTTGAATAGCAACAAATAGATGTGCCTCAGAGGTCGTTTGTGCCCTCTTTGCGCCACAACTCTCCAAGGTATTCTGGCAAGTTCTCTCGATTTGCTTTCTCCGTCATTTGATTGATTTACAAATTCAAGCAATCAAACTTTCATGATGTTCTTCCACTTTGGAAAGAAAATGCTTCAAAGAAACAACCTCAAAATCGAAATCATTTTGACCAAATTAACAAGTTTAAATATTTTCTGACAAAACCAACTACATTTTACCACTAATAGCAGCACACATGTACAATAGAATAACAGATTCTGTTACTTAGAAGCTTAACTAAATGACTTCTAGCTTTGGCCTTTTTAGTCTTGTATTACATGTCGTTTTGTGATGCAGGACAGAAGTTATTATTTAATTTTTGTAATTATATTAATTTTAGTATTTAATTTGTAATTTTCGTTATTCTAGGTTTAGAATTATTATTTCTTTTTTTTAAGTGTTTTTAATGCTTTTTAAGTCAAATTTAGTTCCTATTATAATTAGGTATTAATTAAATGTTATTTTAGAATATATTTTTGTCTATCAAGTTTTACATAGCCTAGTTTTACATAGCCTTTAAATAGGCCTTTAAGTCAGTAAACGTTTATTTAATCATTATAGTCAGTAAATGTTTTTTCTTTTTTGGAATGAGAGAATTTTTAGATGTTCCGTTAGATTTTGAACTATTACTACTCTTCGGCTTAAGAAACTCAATCAAGTCTTTAAAGGTTGCTATTTGGACTCTGCGGTTAGGCCTTGCTGATATGTAAGGATCAGTTGGAATTATTATTTCAAAATTTTTGGAGCTACTACTGTCTGTTTGAGACTAGGCTGATGGGAATAGTGACACTATGGAATTGGAGAATTGCGCAGAGGTGATTAGTTAGACTCTGATCAACTACCGTCTGTCGCAGTCTCAGACATGGTGGGTGGGAAGATTAATGGAATGGAAAAACTTGTTGGTCCATTAGGTAATGGAAAGAAGTGCGAAAATGAGGGGGTTTTAGTAATGGAAGGATTTGTAATTATTATCTCATAATTTTCAGTACTGTCTGCTGGAGACCTGGCTGGTGGGAAGAATGACACTATCGAATTGGAATTAAGAGAGAATTTTGGATATGTTTCGTTGGATCCTGGAATTACTTTCACTATCTGAGTGGTTGGATTGATGGAATGGAAATAGGGGAGTTTGGATTTGTTATATTCCATTTACAACTGAAACTGCCTGATGACTCTGACATGGCTGATGGGAAAAATGAGTACTCTACTAGTGATTCACTTCTTTCTTCCCTTACTGTACTACCACAGTCCGTGTTGTTGGCAACAAATTCTGCAACCAAAAATTACGAAATACAGAAATGTTTAAAATTGAAACTATATAGTATTCAGTCACTAATTGTCTGACTCAAAAACTTACCTGAATTAACTCGGTGCTTCCTTTATACTGATATTGGACTGAAAAATTTTGGGAGATTGAGAGCGAAAGAATTACATATGAAAATGATGTGTTGTGTTGGTGTTCATAATTTATAAGAATTTGGAAGTTTCAGCGAAGATACTTTCTCATGGACTCTCGTGTTCCTTTCGGCGTGACTGACTAGAACAAGGGCCAAGTGAAGAAATAAAAATAAGAAGAGTAAGTTTCCGTGCGTTTGGTAGCTCTATTTGTGAGTCAAAAATTGTGACTCTTGCGTCTTTGGCTAATTTACTTGCCGAGAGCATTCACATCTTGTTCTGTTATACTGGAGATTTATTAATTTTTTTAGCAGAATGTTTATGCCAGAGATTGACTCTAATATCATATCATATCATATATTTTATATATAACTAGTATATTTAATCACCTCAACTTTGCCCCTTGACAAAAATTTTCTATCTCAACTTTGCCCCTAGCATAAAAAAGAAGACTTCTCTGCTTCTAAAAGAAAGCAATCATGTCCTGTATAAATACATAGCACATTTTCTTCTTTTTCAAATGTAAACAAAGTTCAATGGCCCCCACATAAGACTAAAAGTATTGTCCTTTTGACAAGTTTCCAAACTGCTAACAGTAAATAATGAATTTACAAAAAAAAATTCACAACAAATTTCATAATTGTCAGAGCAATACTATATAGTGTATGCATTATTTCTTACAATAAATTTCACAATTGTTGAATATTCAATTTTCATTTCAGCCCACCACTTACACTACTTTATTGTCTACTAGTTATATAGTCAACTTGTGAAAATACCAACTCTTCCTTTGGTGGGTTCTACGTTATCATTTTTTTTTAGGAAAAAAAAAATGGCCTACTTATATTCATATATAACACTGAAACTATAGTCTCCACTCTTTTTCTTATTTTTTTAGTTTTTAATTTTTTTTCAATATTGTTTTTGCTATAATTCAAATTTTAACTGCTTAAAAGAATAGAGAAAAAATGTTGAATTCAGCATTAGTTTTTTAATAGCATTCAAGGCAGTGAGGATACAAAATTGCTAGTATATTATTATACTCTTAACACTTTTACAATAATTTATGTTAAGAAATAAAATTGATTGTTTAAACTCTATTTATTTCGATTAATCTCCAAATTACTTTAATATATATTTGTGTATTTAGTTTGCTATTGATATCAACTTTTTTTTAAGATTAATTTTGCTTTCAACATTACCCCCTAAACTAAATTCCCAGCTCCGCCACTGGATGGTCTAAACCAAACTGTTGAAGGCTCTCTTACAGGGTCATGTTAACTTGTCCAATTTAGTTTTAAGTCCACTACATTGTTGCCTTTTGGATTTATCAAATTATTATCTGTCTCAGGTCACAAATTCACTTCTGTCCAATTTGAATCCAGGTATGCCCAATTTGTGTCACTAATACAAGGGGCACGGCTTTTCTCTGTGGGCACACGGTGAGCTGGGCTGATAATAATAATTTGATCTTATTCTCTCCCTCATTTACATGGTATTGCTAATATTTTGAGATTGTTGTGAAAAATATTGTGAATGTAACACTTCTAAATAATAATAATAATAATAATAATAATACACAAAAAAAATCACAACATTTTTTACAATAATTGAATTGACAAACTTTTACTAGTTCTCGCCTAGGTCCACTACTATCATCACTCTTTTACTTATCACTATCAATCTACTACATCAATAGGTGTGAAACGTTTTGTCAAATTTTTTGTGCCTATAGTCTTTCTAAAAAAAAAAAAAAAAGAGTTTACGTGGTTTGTGTTAAATTGTTAATTAGTAATAATTTTTTGAATCTAAAACAAGATAATAGAATTTAAGTAATATTTTATTTTTTTTAAGTTATATTTAAATATACGAAAGGCTTCAATTTCAATTTTCGCCTCAATTAGGCCCCTAAATGCATCAAGCCGCCTTGTAATTTAGCTCAGACTTTGAGCACTTCACTATAACTATCTCTTGCCATTGCTGCCTTGGCAGTTAAGCGATCAGTGATAGTTGCATCAATGGTGAGTTTGAATGTTTGATTATGCTTATAGGTGGGGTTTGTCGTCATTCAGGTTCTTTATCTCTATTAAATACCCTAGTCTCCTCATTAACAATAACCAAGGCATATTCCTTGACCATGTTTTCTATGTTGTTAGTGATAACCATAATATTCACATGCATGCTATTATGCACAGTTTCTCAAACTCCAAATCAAGCCCATAGTGAATATCATATGTAGTGAGCACATGAAAGCCTCCTCTCTATGAAGATAAGCACATGAAACTGAAAGGTGGGTAAAATGATCTAGCACCAAATTAATAATGTCTTCGTTTGAATTTATGGGGCAATGATCAGATCCCATGTCTCAATTGCCAGCAAACCAAATGGCTATGGCAACAAGGCATTTAAAGAAAAATGGGCACAATACTTAAATGCAGAACCGCAAAGAACACAACTTGGATAATCCATGTCAATTCTTTGCAGGAAGTTTTCTGTAGTAGGTAAGCAGTTGAAGCCAATCCTCCAAAGCAACATTGTGATTTGGTGCTTATACCAAAACTCTTATCCCTCATAATAAAAAACAATACACAAATGAGAATGTCCACAACACTTTATGGAATCGACTATTGACAGTACCATAATGGCCATGTGTTTAGTGAACATTTACAAGAGAAAACCTTTTTACTTTTAGTAGAAGTGGCACCACTTCTATTTTCACAAAAGGTGAACTTCTTTCTTTATGTCTTTGTTACAACAACATTTACTTGTTTATGAACTTCATTAAGAGTATAAAGGTCATCCTACTAAATGTAACAAATATCACTAATTCATCCTGAATTAAACACTAGTGCTCTTACTTATCACGTATCAATACTTTCTTGTTATCCTTTAAATCTCTTAGATTAAATCAATTCGAGGTTAGGTTTCTACTATTGGTGATTCTCTTTAAGATAAAGGGTTTTAGACTTTTAGTTCCATCCCAATGGATATTACCCTTACCAAGTTGTGAGATAACCTTTGGTAAAAAAAAAGGGCCTATATCATTTTTAGACTTTTCATAGGCATTGGACTAGTTCAACCACATTTTACTTGCCTTAAATATTCTTGTCTTAGACTTACAAGTCTACACTCACATCCTACTTCACTTGTGTACTCTATGAATGGTGGCTTCACCATTCCATTACAAGGAAATGGTTCACAAATAATTGTCCATGACACTTTATCCAAACGTTGGCCATTTCTTATATTGGAGAATCTTGTCAAGGACTCAAAGTTGTGGTCAATTGTAAGGCGTTAAAGCATTTAATGGGGGATGGCAGTAGATTCTCATGTGGCATGATTATTAGGATTGTGATCGTCCTTTGTATCCTAAATATCGATTTGGGGTGATGTATATAATGCTACAAGTGATATGAATGCCAAGCTTTCTACTGTCATTTATGAGGAAATATGGAATTGGTAACCAGATAGGTCTAAGGACTTTGTTTCCATTCCCTGAAAAAAGCTGTGAGTTAGTTTCCATTCTTTGAAGAAAGCTGTGAAAGATGAACGGGGAAGGATTTGAGGATTCTGTTATTTGGTTACCCTCTCAAACAAGTAAATTCTCTTATGCAACCTCATGGGAAGGGCTTAGAACAAAGCATCTTGAAGTGGAATGGAGTAAGGATAGATTGGTAACCAAAAGGCTATGGAGGTGGATACATTATGTTTGATAGAAGTATATAGCAAAGAACATCTATTTTTTCAATGCTCCTTTACCTGAAGAATATGGATGAAGTTTATAATTTTGATTGATTACTAGACCTTACTAAAGATGGGATTATCCTTTCCATCAAATGGGACCTCAAGTGTAGGGTCGAAATCTGCTGTAAGGTGAAGAAAACTGTCCAAAATATAGTTCTTTGTTCCAGTTGGGGAATTTCTCAATTTGTATTCCAAGATTGAAGTTGTAAATGAGATTGTTTAGTGCTTGTCAGCTCATTTGTTTGTCTTGCAGCTGATGTCCTTTACTTTGTTTTAAGATGTGATATTGTATTTGCATGATTGCTGCTTGTCCCTGGACTTTGTATGTATCCCGATAAGTATGGGAATACAACATGTTTTACAACAAATGATATGTTGTTGTGCATAATAAAAGTGGTGCCAGTAGTAAACCCAGATGAAATTAATGTTACTCTAATTTGAACAAGCTATATCAACAAAAGAGAAAAGTTGTATCCATAGAACTCTATTACTCCAGGGTTTCAATAAAATCATTCATTCATGTGAACAAACATGATTCCAAATTTCATTCAGAAAACATTGAAGGTTCACAAACTGTTTGCTCAAAACCTATACAAATTGGTAATTGACTATTCATGCATTATCTTCAGAGTATCTAATCATTCATCAATAATTGAGATTCAATGTTTAATCACGTAAAAACCAATAGATTCAGAAAATAAAAGCTCTTGATCTTTGCTCTATCACTAGTACAGCAAATGGTTTTAATGTAAAAAAATAAAAACAAAAACCACACTAAATTAGCATAAAAAATTTAGCCCAAAAAAAAGAAGAAACTTTACATAATATAAATGAAGCTAATTTCCCTTTACATTCTATAAAATCCGGTCATCTTCCTTCATCAATAGAAGAAACAGATATAGAATTTCTTGAATATTCCTCAACAAAACTACCGCCTCCAGAAGCCTTGGTAGCACCAGTAAGTGTGCTACTAGCATTGGTATTAGTTAAAGCAGTACTGGTAGACGTCCAACGTCCACCACAACCTTTAATTCCGGGTTTACCTGGTCTGGGCAATGTAAATGAATCACTCAACAGCATGAGATGAACTGCATTCATGTCAGGCCTTTCTGCAACACTTTGTTGACAACATAACAGCCCAAGCTGGATGCACATAGCTGCCTCATCAGGATTGTACTTGGCAACGGTTGGGTCAATTAATTCCAATGTCCTCCCTGCTTGATACAGCATCCATGTCTGCAAAATATAGCAACAAAGATTTAAAGGATTGAATGAATTAACTGAGCATTTTTTCCCCTTTCCCAGTGTGGGCAACAAACACCTCTGCTTTTAGGCCAATCCAAATTGCTAAATATACTTGAAGATCAATATTGATTAATTAGATATAAATTCATGAGAAGGCACTTTATAACTACATTATGCAAAAGAAAGCAATTCAGGGAGCACTTTATAACTTGATATGTGAGATTAGGATATATTGGAATTGACAACTCTTACTCAGTCTGTTTCAGTGTAAAATGTTTTCTGTTTTAGTGGAAATTATTTTTTTTTTATTGTTTGGTTGCAACCCGGAAAATGTTTTTAAGTGCTTAATTGCGCCCAAAATTTCAGACAATAATGGCAATTGGGGGGAGAAAAGTGGCGGCGGTGGCAACATATTCAGGTAACCGCTAACACTGGTGAGGGCAACTGGGTGGTGGCCTGTGGTGACAGCAGTGTCTGGCAAATTGGTGGCATAGAACAAGCTAGTGGCAGCCGGCAGGTTGGCAAATAATGGCTGGTGGTTGACAATAAGCAAGCAAGCAGGTGGGTTGAGTGGCAGCTGATGGTTGGCAGTTGGTGGCCACGATAGCCTGCAACAATGACTAACGGGCTATCTACAGCTAGTGGTGATGGGCAATGATGGTCAGGTGGGTGGGTGACAACAACCTTTGGCAATGGACGATGAGATGGTAGTGGACTAGTGCCAGCATAGAGGATTGAAAGGGATAAGCGTGGTGGGGATAAAGCCAAGGCCTTTTTTAGAAAGTGGTTGACACTCTTAAAAGCATAAATCGTTTTTTGCTATTTTTGTTTTTTGCTATTTTTGTGTAATTTTCCATTGTCCAACGAAAAGTATTACATTGATTGACATTTTTAATCACACCAAACACTGGAGAAAATATTTTCCAAAAAGCATTTTATGCCGAAACAAATAAGGCCTTAACACTCCACAATTTGTTCATAGATACCATCAAATTGGTTAAATGGAAAAAATATGAATTTTAAATTACTCCTAGTTGAATTTGAGAAAACTAGCTAAAAACCATAGAAAGGGGAGGGGGGAGGGGGGGTTTTGAATAACTAGATCAATCCACCTTCTCAGGCATAGCAAATTACTCATTGAAATGGAGATTCCACTACAAGGCAGGAGAAGCAATTGTCAAAGGTGACTCATTGCCTAAGAGTCTTGAGGCAATACCAATTTGAATGAGGTTTGCTGTAAATGTGAAAGGCCTCAATTATCTGGAACAGAAGGTTACCCTAACAAAAAAGAACATTTAATTAGATTTTTTTTTTCTTCCCTATTAGATTTATCTTCAATTTATTGGAGTATGTTGCAAATATATGGGTTTCGATTCTCTGATTCTCAAAGGATGATAAGACAAGAATACAACAACAATGACTCAAATCAGTTAATGCAAATTTCGTTGTATATAAATCTTTTAGGCTGGCATTCAGAGAGATGAGCATTACATGTGGCAACCATCATTCATTACAAGATATAGGTTTCAGATAAAGTAACTTACGTAGTTCAAGAGATCTTGTTTCTCTGAACTAAGCTTTGTGTCAAGGTTCTTTCTCCCACCAACAATCTCTAACACCAAAACTCCATAACTGAAAACATCTGTCTTCACAGAATAATGTCCATGCATTGCGTATTCAGGGGCCATGTAACCACTGCATTCAACAATATATATTTTTTTTTATCATTTTCTTAGCTACTAACCCAAACAATATTTCTTAAGATAGACTAATATCACTTGAAGCAGTGAAAACAACTAATTAAGAACAAACACAAATAGGTGAAGTTGACAAAATTTAAGAAACCACTCACTAAGTACCAAATATACTAACGTATTTACATGGGTGTCATCCCCAGGAATGAACATTGTCAAGCCAAAATCTGAAATTTTTGGATTGAAATGCTCGTCCAGCAATATGTTACTAGGTTTGATGTCTCTATGAATGATCCTTAATGGGGCCTCTTCATGTAGGTATTGAAGGCCTCGCATAATGCCTGTTACTATTCGAAATCTTGTTGGCCAATCCAGGGATGCAGACTTCTCTTTATCTGAAAAAATTAAAATCCCACCCCCATGAGAAGCTATTTCATGCATACTATATACACATCCTTCCTATCAAAACGTGTGAGTCTCATAGTTGTAGATGCATAAAAAAAATTATTGCTCCCCCACTCCCCAAAACACACAAACACTAACAAAACCATCCTATTCCTGATAGTTTTATCAAATAATGGGATTAAAATCCTCTAGAGTTCTTAATATAACTCCATCACGGAGTTCCTAAATCCTGTTTATTCATTTTAAAATGATTGGCTTACTATACCGAGTCATCAACATTTGAAAAAAAAAAATGACAATTACAATTTTGGCATCTATTTAAATTAATGTTGATGTAGCAAAGTCTAGTACTCATTTCAAAATGAATTGATAAGATTTTCGGAATTCCATGTTGAAGTTACCCTAAAAATCTAGAGTATCCTTATTTTAAATAAGGTGACCAATATTCAATCTATACAAAAACTCGACGGCAACATATATAAAGCACCCAATAGATAAGAAGCTTGTAACTCAATAAAACTGTGACTATTATCTGGTCTCCAATATACGGATAACAAATGCCCCTCCCCCACTTGTTATAAGTTATAACAATTAATCGTACCCAATGCACAAAACTCCCGCAACCTATCACTCTTTGGTGGAAGGCACTTGCCATCACCATCACACAAAGGCTCGACCTCTATATAACTTATAGCAATTAAATTCTAAACAATAATAATGATAATAAGATGAAAATTTTTACCAAATAGAAGGTAATCGAGGCTTTTGTTAGGCAGATATTCATAAATAAGCATTTTCTCAGGCCCTTCAGCACAGCATCCATATAATGAGACCAAATTCTTGTGCTGAAGTTTGAGCAACAGTTTCAACTTATTAGTGAATTCTCTCCTCCCTTGACTTGATTCTACTGATAGCTTCTTCACTGCTACTTCTTGCCCATTTGGCATCAATCCCTGTATATCAGTTTCCATAATCACCATTAACCAACTAATAACAGTCCCAAAAAGTAACACAACATTAATTAATATTAATATAAAAAGCTGAAACTTTTTTCATAGGTATATAAATTATATTTTAATTACATTAAACTTTTTTTTTAGTTGTCCAATTATACTCTTATTTTATTTTATTTTTATTTTGATTCTATTATACATGAAAATTCTACTATAAAATATTATTAATGTAAGTAAGAACTCACACAAATATCTGAAATTACCGGGGGATAATTTCATAATTTTGTTTAATTTTTTATAATTTTTTATAAAAAAAAAAGTTCATGATACCTTGTAAACAGGACCAAAGCCACCATGACCGAGCTTATTGAGCTCGGAGAAGAAATTGGTGGCGATTTGGAGAGCACGGAGCTTGAAGAAGAAGTCAAAGGAGTCGACAGCACGTTTTCTCTCTCTACCTGGTCTTGAAGCATCCGATACATCTCAGAAATAAACTAACAGGGTCTAGAGCACATGAATCCTCCAAATTATCCAACATATATATATATATATTGAGTAGAATTAAACCATCAATATAAAATTTCTACCACAATTGTTAGAGCTCTAATTCTATTAATAATATAAAACTATCCCAACAATAATGATAATAAAATCTTCAAACCTAATGGGTGTTCCAACAAATATTGTATTACCACAGGTTCTAAATCTCTTGTGAACTTTTGATACATCAATAATTTATCAAAATAAAAGATCCTCAACAAAGACAATTACAATTTCTCCAACATATAATCAAAGCTCAACAATAAAGTTCCAATATTAACCCAAATTGCAAAGTCATTACCTGAGAATTCTCTAACCCTCAATTGCCTCAAGAATTGCCTCAATAATCTGAAAGGATCTGAAGGGGGGGGGGGGGGGGGGTTGTTGTGAGATACTCAGTAAGTAGGACTTGCTATGCAAAATGGTTAACAAGGTGCGCTCCCTTTCTAATGAGCTTCCTATTTGAAACTACAGCGGTAAACTCCCTTGCAAAGGAGCTACTAAGGTACATTGTTCCCTCTTTAGCTTGTTTGTTTTGTTTATTAGAGGAGGGAGGTTTAAATTCGGGAACGAGAATTTACCTCTGAAGCTTGTTGTTTGGATTGTGTGTCTTGTAGGCCTTGCTGATGCTGGTATGGAAGGATCAATTGGATTTATATCATCATTTTCGGAAACACTGTCTGTTTGAGACTTGGCTGGTGGGAAGAATGACACTATGGAATTAGAGAATCGTGCTTCTACTGCTTCATCAAATCCTGAACAACTATCATTTGTTTCCGTCTCAGACATGGTGGGTGGGAAGAGCAATGAAATGGATAGACTTGTTGGTTCATTAGCCCGTATGGAAGGATTTGGATACATTATTTCATAATAATTTTCGGAAACACTAGACCTTGCTGGTGAGAAGAATGACACTATGGAATTGGGACAGTAAGAGAATATTGGAGGTATTTCATTGGATTCGGAACTACCATCAGTGTCAGATTTGTTAGCTGGAAAGAGTGCTGGAATGGAAACTGACTCTACTAATGATTCACTTCTTTCTTCACTATCTGTTGGACTACCAGAGTCTGAGTTGTTGTCGCCAAAAAAACCTGCAACCAAAAATTAAAAATAAAGATGGTAAAAATTTCAATGAATTATATAGTATGAAAAACAGTATCTCATTCAATGAAAACACTCTCTTTACCCCTCTCTCTCTCTCTCTCTGTTTCTCTTCGGAAGAAAGGTAAATAGAAGATTTTATTATTTCATTGAATTGAGAATGAATCAGAATTTACAAAGTAGCTTCGCTTTTATATATACAAGCAAGCGTAAAAGAGAAAAAAAAACAAAAAATAATAATTTCTAAAACTAATTGATCCGTGAATTGAGGAGTTAGTGGCTGCAAATGCGGAAGTAGTTAATGCTCAATCGCGTGTCTGCATCTGGCTACTCCTTATCAACTAATCTCTGTTGCATCTTATCTTTACTAAGCTCTTCCATGTGAACCTCACGTGCCTCAACACTCTCAGCACTTTTCTTCTTGTTTTTCTTCTTAACACTCCCCCTCAAGGTAGCCACTGCTGTTGTGCTGGATTGGCTACCTTGCACCTTTATTGATTCTGCAACAGGTTTGTAGATATCTATTGGCTAAACCAGTGTCTTGCAGAATTTCTAATGCATACTTTCTTTAGAAGAAAAACAAGAAGAAAAGTGCTGAGAGTGTTGAGGCACGTGAGGTTCACATGGAAGAGCTTAGTAAAGATAAGATGCAGCAGCAAAGGGTAATTTCTTTTGTTTTGCCAAAGGGCAGACCATACAAGGTTCATTTTTATTACAAGAAACAATAGGCACAGTTTTATTCAATATGTACAATTTCTGATTAGAAGGATGACCCAATCTGATGTGGCAAAGATCAGTTCGAACAGCTGATGCAATGGAAGGTAAAAATGCAGTAATCTGAGAAGAACACTAAGTTGCAGTGTCTTGAAGAAAGTAAAGTCCTTGAAGTTCTTTACCCAGACCAATCATCTTCCAGTGAAGATGGTCCTGGATAAAACACATATCACCAAGAAAGATGAAACAACAAGTCAAGGACTTGACCAATTGACTAACAGAAATGAGATTGAAATGAAAAGAAGGAACAACCAAGACATTTTCAAGGATTAAATGTTTTGAGATAATGATAGTGCCAATGTGACTTACTAATGCAGTCTCTCCATTAGGTAATTGAACATAAGCTTCTAAAGTGGAAGTTATGGTAGATAGGATAGTGACAGAATGAACAAAATGATCACTAGCTCCAGTATCCAATATCCAAGTATTGGCAGAAAAAGCTAGTCTATTAACTTTCTGGGAAGAAAAAATGGAATGTGAAAGGTCTAAGGTGAAAGCACAAGAGGAAGTTATAACCTTACCTGTGAAATTTGGCATTAGAGGATGCTGAACCATGGTCTGAGAGTGAAGACCTGTAGCTATCACATTGGCTGCCTGATGAGAGCTTCCTGCCTGATGAGAACTTCCAACCTGAGATCCATCCAAAGACTGACTGTTCAAGAAAGCCATTAGCTGCTGGCATTATTCTTGAGTGATAGGGCACTTCATGGCCTGATGCTCCAGTGAACCAGTGGTGGACATGGAACCAGAATTTGACATGACCAATTGATCATTTCCAATGAAATTAGAAACCTGATTTGCTGAAGATGATTTTCCTTTTGGCTTATATCCAGGCGGATAGCCATGTAACTTGTAGCATTTGTCAATAATGTGCCCTTGAATGCCACAGTGACTGCAAATTGGCCTTTCCTTTCGATTGCCATACCTATTCTCTGAATTAGGCTTAGCACTTACATTGGAATACAAAGCAGCTGCTTCAATCTCAAAGGAGGAGGATGAACTAATGTTCTTTTGCATTTCCTCATGAAGAACCATAGAATACACCTTATTCAGATCAGGCATTGGATCAGGCATTGGATCAGCCATGAGGACTTGAGTTTGAATTGCAGCATAGTTCTCATTCAGTCCCATCAAGAATTTCATCACACAATCTTTCTCAAATTTTTCAGTCAAAATCCTCATTGCTCCACAAGAACATTCAGGCAAAGGATCACAATTCATTAATTCATCAGAAAGTGTCTTGAAGTTAATGAAGTAATCACTCACCAAAAGATTGTTCTGAGAAATGTGAGATATTGCCTTTTGCAGTGAGTAGATCCTGGCAGCATTGCCTTGAGCAAATCTGTGTTTTAGATCCAACCAAACCTGCCTAGCAGTCTCGTTGTACATCACACTAGATTTGATGTTCTTATTTACAGAGTTGTATATCCAAGAAAGAACCATTGTGTTCGCAAGAGTCCAAGCTTTGTACAGTGGAGAATTGGCTTCTGGTTTGCTGATAACACCATTGATGAACTCAATTTTGTTCTTGGCAGTGAGAGCAATAACCATTGCTCGTGACCAGGATGGATAATTGACACGTCCAATCAAAAGCTCAGTGACCAGAATAGAACCAGGATTATCACCACTCTTCAAGCAGTATGGATTGGGATTCAATTCATTAGAATCCGAAGAATCCACTGGATCTGGAACAGAAAACGAAGAAGCTTGATCAGCGGAAGCCATTGTTACAGCTCTGATACCATGAAAAACAGTATCTCATTCAATGAAAACACTCTCTCTCTCTCTCTCTCTCTCTCTCTCTCTCTCTCTCTCTCTCTCTCTCTCTCTCTCTCTCTCTCTCTCTCTCTCTCTCTCTCTCTCTCTCTGGAAGAAAGGTAAATAGAAGATTTTATTATTTCATTGAAATGAGAATGAATCAGAATTTACAAAGTAGCTTTGCTTTTATATATACAAGCAAGCGTAAAAGAGAAAAAAAACAAAAAATAATAATTTCTAATACTAATTGATCCGTGAATTAAGGAGTTAGTGGCTGCAAATGCGGAAGTAGTTAATGCTCAATCACATGTCTGCATCTGGCTGCTCCTTATCAACTAATCTCTGCTGCATCTTATCTTTACTAAGCTCTTCCATGTTAACCTCACGTGCCTCAACACTCTCAGCACTTTTCTTCTTAATATAGTATTCCGTCACTAAAATTTTCTTGTCTAACTAAAAATTCATTGAATCTTAATTACCTAGATCAACTTGGTGCCTCTGTATACCGTCCTTGGACAAATAATTCTGGGAGATTGACATAACTGAGAGAGAGAGAGAGAGAGAGAGAGAGAGAGAGAGAGAGAATTGCATTTCAAAATGGTGCGTTGGTAGTAATAATTTAAAAGAATTTGGAAGTTTTAAAAAGAATTCAGCGAAAATACTGAAATTTGACATTTCCACGTGAGGGTGCTTTCCAAGGAGAAATAAAAGAAAGAAGAGGATGTTTCCCCTCTATTACAGCTTTTTTTACTTAATAAAAGTTTCTACCTATTTTTACCTCAAAAAAATAAAAATAAAAATAAAAAAATTTGAACAAGTGCCATCAAAAGTTGGTGGAGTCGATGGCGACATAGATATTATGACGAGGTGGTGGTGAAAATTTGATGATTCCATCAGAAGAAGGAGAAAGAGGGGCATAACGGAGATGGGATATAACTTGTGATATAATTGACAATGTGGAGGCATTTTAAATTGCTCTCATTCTTTCAAGCAAAACAAATAGAAATATAATTTGCAATTTATATATAAATTGCAAATATATATATAAATATATATATATATATATTTGCAATTTATCATTTCGTAGTTTTTTGTTAAGAAACAAAGTAATAAGCATTCAGCTGAATTTCTTGTACAGTTTCAGATGCTAAAATTTTCTTGTCTAACTCAAAGTTCTTTGAAACTTACTTCGATCAACTTGGGACTTCCACATGACACCAATCTACGACAAAATATTCTGCGAAATTGAATTGGGAGGAAGAAAGAATTGAGTATAAAAATGGTATTTTATAATTTATAGTAAGAATTTGGAAATTCTAGGATTGAATTCAGTGAAGATACTCACAGTTTCCGCGTGAGAGTACTTTCCAAGAAGAAATAAAATATAAGACAAAAGAGGAAGTTTCCTGCGCTGAACAGTTTCTACTAGGTACAAAAATTGTGTTTTGTCGCTTTATTTGTGAGTCAAAACGTGACTTGACTAATTTAAGTGCTGAGAGCATTCACATTTACAGCTCAATTATTAATAATTTTAAAATAACGAGAGTTTTTTAGTAAAATAGTCGGCAAATAATGTGATGAAGGGCAGAGCCAGGGGATCGAGGAGAGGCAATTGACCCCCTGACTCCTCTAAAAGTTTATCCACTCTACCTGTATCATGCCAAAATTTTGCTTCTTTGCCCCACCTGAAATAGAAAAGAACAAAACACACTCCACGTCCACACTAACAACTACAAACAATCATTGGAAAATAAGAGGCAACAAAACAATTATTGACACTATTGATAGCATATCTCTTTGATTTTTATTTTGATCTATTTACCTTTTACCCTTCTTACTAAGTAAAATTGTTTTATTTTGTTATTAACACCAATTAAAATTTTCAAATTAATTGCATTTTTAATACTGTCTTTTAATTTTGCCCCTCCTGAACTTAAACTCTGACTCTGCCATTGGACGTGATCCACCATGAACTTAAACTCTGACTCCGCCATTGGACGTGATCCACCACAAGGAATGCATAATTTCTCAGGGTCTTTACATCAGTTGGGTTTTTCTGTTCATACCATAGATTGACTTTAATGGCTTGGGTAACTCACATGCTGGTCCTAGGAATCCGACTTGGTCAATTTGTATATGCAGTCTCTAAAATGTGGATAGAGGAACTACAGTGTCGTTTTTAGCTGCTTTGACTGCTGATTTATCTGTTTTTAAGAAAGTTATCCATAAATTTTTAACTTTTTATCCAAAAATTCTCCATGTTTTCCCATTTTCTAATGATTTTCTGCCATTTCTTATTTTCCACCAACTTTCGGTAGCTTTCCAAGGCCCCTCTGAACCTCGGGTTGTGCAAGTAAGGTATTATTAGAAAGCTTACAAAATCATCTTTACAACGGTACCAAAGTTGCATCAATTAGATGTCCAAATTAAAATTATTGACCATTTAGAAAGAACTATGTATTTATGATGATTAAATACGCTAGTCTTTAATTTTTATATATATATATATATATATTAATAGCGAAGCTCATAGAAAATTTAATTAGATTTTAATTAGATTTTTAATTTTTTGCAATATGTCTCATTTAATTTTTAATTTTGTACAAAGTAAATTATTAAGTGTAAAAATCAAAGAGTCCAAATTCAATTAAATTCTAAATTGGATTTCAATTGAAGTCTAATTTTCCATCACATGTCCACCTAAGTTTTTAATTTTCGCAGCAAGTGAATAATTAGGTGCAAAAACTGAAGAGTTCAAAACCAATTAAATTCAAAATCACACACACACACACACACACACACACACATATATATATAATATGAGAAATCATTACATATTTTAGAAATATATGGTTTCAAAAAAGTGTAAGCTAATATCATGTATAATTTGAACCTCTTCAAAAAAAAATATATATATAATTTGAATCGTATAATTGTAATTTTAAAAAAAAATGTACTCATGTATATACACAATGTTACACATTAGTGAAAAATAAAATACTAGTTAAAAGGTTTAATTTGTTATAACAAAACTGAGGTGCAGGTATTTATTTATTCAAATAAAAAATATAAGGATCAAATTGACACTCACTTTAAACTCAAGGGTGACATTTGTATAAACCTCCTTATTTATTTATTTATTTATAAACCTCAAAAATTGGCTACAAGAATGCTAGAGAAGCTATAGCCTGTGTTCTAGAGATGGTCAATTGGTCTCTAATATCTAATTCCAAATGGGTAGATGGGTCATTCAATACAACGAATACGTTCCCCTTCTGGTAAATAAAAGAAAAAGATTTAAAAAAAAAAAAGAAGAAGATAAAAGTTCCATTATGGTCTGACAAGATATGTAAACAATTTTGTTGAGTGTTCCCATAGCAATGAATCCAAATCTTCTATCTCACTTTTCCTGTTTCATTCTATACTCCATCAATAAAAGCTTGCCATGTGTTAACATAATTAATTAAATACTATCATTATTGACTTATTTATATTACTATTATTAATTAATGGTAATATTTAATTGATTATGTTAACACGTAGTAAACTTTTATTGGTAAAGTATAGAGTGAAGCAGAAAAAGTAGGACAGAAGATTTGGACTCCATAGCAATACAAGTCCAAATTTTCTGTCCCACTTTTCCTACTCCACTTTATATTCCACCAATAAAAACTTACCACGTGTTAACATAATCAATTAAATACTACAATTAATTAATAATAGTAATATAAATAAGTCAATAATGATAGTATTTAATTAATTATGTTAACACGTTGCAAGCTTTTATTGATGGAGTATAGAGTAGAACAGAAAAAGTGGGACAGAATATTTGAATTCTAGCAATACGGCCTTGAATTTCCTTCATGATTGTTTTTCTGAGGCCTAGAATTAAAATTTAATTTCCTCGTTTGATGAATAGCATGATCATAATACAAATACCAACAAGCAAATAGCAGAGAATTGGCTTGACTAAAAACCCTGATATGCAAATTTTTAATAGCAACAAATAAATAGCAACTAAAAACCCTGAAATATTCCCAAACAAACACAGCCCAAAAAACGCTGCATAACATCCAAAAACTGTGAAACTTGCCATTATTTTTAAGCGGACAATAACTCTCTCTACTTCTCTTCTTTGTTGACCTTCTCACATATGGGTTCCTACCTAATGTTTCTCTTCTCAAAGCAGCAATATAACGGTCATTCGCGTCGTCTTTCTGCTGCAATTCTCCAAGGTATTCTGCCAATCCTCTCAATTTACTTTCCCCATCATCTGATTGATTCATAATTTCAAGTTCAAACAGTCATGATGTGCTATAGGAATTTAACCACGCCTAATCATTGATGATTAGGTTAACGAATGTTAACCTAATCATTAAGTGAACACTCTTTTGGATCTTGATCCACCCACGCATCCAAGGCTCTTTGTAGGCTATTTACAATCTCAGTCATTGAGGGACAATCTGGACCATTTAGACTTACACAATCCAAAGCTAGGGACCCAACATATGCCACTGCCTTTCTTTCAACGTAGCAATTTTATTTATATCAATTGCATTGTGCAATGTAAGATGACGTGTGTACTCGGGGTCCATGTAATCCAAGGCGCCCATCTCTACCAGGTCAGAAAAATGCTCCATCTCGTCTACCACGAAGTGCTTCACAAAATGGCCGATTTTAGACACGTTAGCAGTCCACATTGCATCTAGGAATATATTAGACGACTTGATATTGCGGTGTACGTATGATTGGTGTTACTGCATGCACGTGTAGGTACTCAATGCCTATTGCTGCATCTAGTGCCACTTTAATCCGGGAAGCCCATGATGACATTAGAGGACTAATTTGAAGCTTGAATTGGTAATTTGTAATTTGGAAGTCTAAACGTTCATAGGTGTTTTACACACATATTAAACTTTCAAAATCACATTATAATATTAGGTGTTTTTTTTTTCTTTGCTCGTAATTTTTATTCTCTATGACTTTTATATATATACTAGCCTCATCACATGCACTTCATGCGTGCAATGAGGCTTTTTTTTTTTTTTTTTTTTTTTTTTTTTTTTTTGTTCAGTGTCATAATTTTCTATTCATCTCAATTTGAGACATATAGTGATTTTTATATGTTATTACTAGAGGAATACAATATAGTTATTTAGTATTTCTAACATGGTATCAGAACCACTGCTCTGACATTTCGTCGTTGTCGCCATTGCTGCTATCAACCACACATTGTATGTGTTATTACTAGAGAAATACAATATAATTTTTCAGTATTTCTAACATGGTATCAGAGTCATTGCTTTGACCTTTCGGTGTGCTCTTTGCAATCTTGTCTTCCTTGGTATCTTCTGCTACCTCCGTCGTCACTGTCGTCATTGCCACTGTCAACCACACCGAAGCCTCTGCCTACTCTGATCTTGTGACCTATCTTGGAAGAAGATTTGGTGTCATCAGAGCTATTACATGCCCTCACACACCACAAAAAAATTTATGTTACCATCCTAGTACACTTACTATTTCTGTCAAGGGAGTAGCTGAAGAAGAGATGCTACCTTAGTCCTTTGCAAGATTGAATGGGATAGTTGCAATCACATGAAATCTCACCCATCCTTATTTTTTAAAATCGAACCTACACCACATCTTCTTAGTATTCATATAACTGATGGTTCCACTATACATGGTAATGGTATAGGTTCTATTTCGACCTCCAACCTTTCGATTCCTTGGGTTTTCCAAGTGCCTGACCTATCCTATAACTTTTTTTATGTGGGCCAATTAGCTAAACTTGGTTATTGCCTTATTTTTTACTACGCTAGGTGTACTGTGCAAGATCAAAGGATGAGGCAAGAGGTTGGGACCAGTCATAGAGATGGACGTATGTTTTTAGTGGACAACCTTCATCTTTAACCTCTTGCTCTTGTGTCTATTGCTGTTGCTGCAGTTTCTTTTATACCTTCTCTCACACTTTAGTATTCTAGTCTTGGTCATGCACCCTATTCTCGGGTACAACAATTAGCTTCTAAAGGCCTATTAGGTTTTGTGGCCAAGGATAAGTTTGATTGTACTACATGTAAATTAGGAAAACAACCAAGTATGCTATATAAATGTTCTGTGTAATAGGAATGTGGGCTTTAGGCCTACTTTAATTTATTTGTATATCACACATACTTTGTACTACACACACTCTGCCTCTTATATAAAGGCACTCTTGTATATGTTATTACAAGAAAAATATAATACAATTATTCAATATTTCTAATAGGTATTATTGAAGATACAAGACTCCTCAAGAAAAACTGAAACTGTAGGCCTCGAAACATGGCTCTAATACTTGTTAGGTTATGGATTGACCCTAGTTAATTAATATTTTACTCAAGTTGATTAATTAGTCAAATTACATATAGATTAGATTAAAGCACAATCAAATCACCAAAGTAAATTAAGTACTATGGAAAAAAAGTTTGACATGACAATTTGATCACGATGGGGAAAACCTCTGTACTCAAAATCCCATCGGGTGAATTTCATATCCCCATTCCTGAAGAATCCAATACCAAGAGAAAACAGTTATAAGCACAAGGAATCTTACCCTAAAAGCCTATCCTAAAGTGCCTACCTACATTAGAACCTACTAAGCTATACCAAGCTTAGCTCTTATCCCCAATTGGACTTGGTCTTGTAGAAGACTTCTCATTTGCACAAATTTCTCTATCGACGACTAACTCCACATCAACCTTCTTGATTTTTGTATTATATTCATTCCCATTTGTGGTTTACACTCATGTTCAATAATGTTATGCATTTGAGAACTACTAATACAGCTAAGAGTGTCATGAGGCTAGCTCCAAAAAATGAACATCAAAATAGCATTGAAATCATATGTTCATGTTTGAATATGTTCAATTTTTGGAGCTGTAGCCTCATGACACTCCTGACTATATTAGTAATTCTTAAATGCATAAAATTATGGAACATATACGTAAACCTCAATTTGGGATGAATGGAAAATTATAATACTAAACCTTAAAAAAAAGTCCTAGAGCATGCGCAAAGTGCGATAAGGCTAGCATTCCATAAATATCATCCTTTTTTTTTTCTTCTATTGTGATTGTTAATTGATTAATTTTGAACCATGGTATAATTAGAATTAGAATTTGTAGAACAATTCCCAAACTGGGAGGTTCTATACTGTGTGTGTGCTTAACCTTCTATTCTTTTTTTTTTGTCCATTGACATGACTACAATATATAACAAACGCATAAAGTAAATAATATTTGGATAAAAAAAATTGTATTCTAAAAGTTCAATCCACCCATATATATGATAGTGTATGATGAAGAATTTTATGAGCCGGCATCTTTTGTTGAGCCTTCCAATTTTTTTACAATAACATTTGAAACTAACTAATTGCAAGAGGAAAATGAAGCCGTGTTAAAACAAGTCCATTGCCACATCATTAAATTTGCCGAATACATATATTGCACATAAAATAGAATGCACATATGATACAAAGTATGGTAAAGAAAGAAGTTACATTGTTTTAATGAAATACCTTGTTCTCCACAAGATATGATGTTGGTTTTAACTTCTCTCGCCCAAACTCATCTAATCAACACCGATTAGCAATGTTTTTGCCCTACATATATATATAAAAATAAAAAAAAAAGAATAGAGTTAAAAATGTTTTTTTTTTTTTTTTTTGGAGTTTGAATCCAATACAATTTTTTTTTTTTTCTGTTTCTTCTTGAGCAATGTTAGAATACTAGGTTATTGTTAATATATTGTAGTTATGTCGAATTAATTACAATTTGGTTTAAATATAATTAATACTAGTCCCTATTATAATCTTAAGAAGGAACCACTACAAACAACTTGACATTTTTCAACATATTTTTATCCACAGATATTAAAAGCTGTTGATAAAAGCTTTAATTTTCTACATTTGTATGCAATGGTGGATTAAAAACAAGAAAATTAACACATATATTTTCACTGTTGGCATAACTGTTGAAATAAAGTTTTAAAAATACAAAAGTTTAAGATTTTTCTTCATCAACGGCTTGATCAATGTGGATAAAAATAAAATAAATAAATAAATAAAATAAAAAAACCTTTTTTTATTAACGGTTTTGTAAATGTTGAAAATGAAGAACCATCAGATTATATAAAAGCTACAAATCTCACAACTCACAAGCCAAAAACGTTCTCTCTCAGCAAAACTCAGCTTCTCATAGGATATATCTCTCTCTCTCTCTCTGTTGCTGAGAAAGCCTTTCTATTTCTCTATTATTTTCTCGACAACCAACAGAGTGCTCGCCTTCTGTTGATTTTGCTTTGTTTCAAATTCACCAAACTGGTACCATTACATCCAAATCTTTTATACATTCACAATTTTCCCTATCCAAATCCTCTGATTAGGTATATTCTACATGCTTATTGGTGAATCCAATTTCTCTTTCTCCTTAAAAACCTAACTTTCAATCTTTGTATTTCTTTGTTTTCCAGTTCTTAAATTCAATTGTTTCTTTTCTTGAATCTTAATTATTGACTTATAGATTGAACATTTTATACATTGAATTTAAATTTTTTATTAGGAACAAGAAGGTCAATTATTGATAGCTTTAGTTTTGGATTTATATTGGTTTTGTGTATTGTGTGTTTTCAATGTATTACTTTAGTTTTCAATTCATATTATACTAGGAATAGTTTTCAATATTCAATATCTCTTAGGGAATATTATATTACCTTTGGGAATATTGCTTCTAATTCAATATTATATAGAGTTGCTTGTTTCTAATTCAACATCTCTTTATCTCTACAATGAGAATTTATATAGGCTTCGTGCTATTGCAATATGGCTAGTGATTAAGCTCTCTACTTGATTGATTCTGGGTTCTCTTGCTAGTCTATTATGCTAAATGTAATGAGTCAAATTTCAGGAGATAGATTTGTTAGGACATATGTGTTTCACTTATTAAGAATATATGTCATTCTTTTATGTAATTGGCTAATCCTTTGACAAAATGCACTTTACTTGTAATTGGGTAGATCTAGGTGTTTTTAATACTTCAAGAAACAAAATTTCAAAATCAAGTATTAAAACCATTCAAGTCTGTCCAAGAAAAAAGCTGAATAGTGCAAATTCATTAAAGCTCGACAGCTAGCTCAACAGCTGCATCTATCAAACTTAAGAAAGCTGTTTCAACTCGTGTGCTCGACACCTGCTCAACAGCTCCTATCTATCGAGGTTTAAGAAAAACAGATTTTCTGTTCTGTTTTCTTAGGATCCATGAATGTATCTTTAGGCCTTCTTTTCTCCTAACTCTAGATATAAAAAAGGATTATTTTAAGGGCCATCAAAGAGTTCATAAGTTGCACAAGTGTTGAACAAAGTTTGTTCAAGCAAATTGTGACCAGAGACAGAGTTTTGCCCTAGTTCATCTCTTCTGAAGAAGTTGCTGTGTATTTGCACCATAGGGTTTTGTAACCAAGCATCTTCTTGATCTTCATCATGGAATGAACTGAAAAACTTTGTAGCCAACAACCTTCTCTAGTTGGTGATTGAAGTCGCGTACTGGGATTCGTACAATTGGTTAGTCACGTATTGGGAGCCATGCATCAAAAGAAGAAATTGTCACTACAGAACAAGTCCAATTGGGTATTGGGGTAAGGATTCAACTATAGGTTGGTATAAGGTACTGGGAGTCCTTTACTTTTAACTGCTTATTGTGATAATAGTAGAGTTTTGGGAGTGGTGACCATAAAATCATTTGGTGAGATTTTTGCCATGTAGGTTTTCTCCATTCGTAAACAAATCACCATGTCAATTTATTTTCTGCTGCATAATTAGTTTAATTGGTGATTTGTTTGCGCTACCAAGCGTTTGCATGTTAATTTAATTAATTAATTAATTCATCACAAGGGGTCAATATGTTTTTTGCCTATCAAGTGGTATCAGAGTAGGCACACACTGATTAGGTTTAATCTTTGCTGTGTTGATCCATTGACCCCTGTTTTTCATGGATAGGGGAAAGTCATTAATTATACCTCCTTTATTTGATGGCACTAACTATGCATACTAGAAGGTACGCATGAGAGCTTTTTTGCAATCTTTAGATGAGAATGTGTGGCAAGCTGTAGAGATTGGCTGGACCAAGCCAAAGGAAGCACCGGTCGATTGGGATGAAGCCAAGATCAAGGTGGCAAACTTCAACAGCAAGGCATTGAATGCTTTATTCAGTGCGGTCACCAATAAGGAGTTCAAGAAGATATCCTCCACTGAAACTGCTAAGGAAGCATGGACCATCTTCTAGACAACCTATGAGGGAACAAAGGCTATCAAGGATTCAAAACTTCAGAGGCTCACTACAAACTTTGAAGAAATACGATGGAGGAGGATGAGTCATTTGATGAGTTCTATGCAAACTTAAGGACATAGTAAACTCATCCTTCAACCTTGGGAAAACCATTCTTGAACCCAAGATTGTGAGAAAAGTGCTCAGATCTCTGCCCGTGAGATTTCATACCAAGATTACGACGATCGAGGAATCAAAGGATATTGACAAGATTCCTTTAACTGAGCTAGTTAGAAACTTACAGACCTACGAGCTAGGGTTAACAAGAATTGGCAAGTCGGGTAAAGGCAAGAGCATGGCTTTGAAGGCCAAGAGCAGTGACACTGATGAGTCTTCAGATGATGAAAATTCTAAGATGAAGTCCTACATTACAAGGCAATTCAAGAAGTTTATGAAGAATGTAAATGGGAAGGGCTTCGACAAGGACCGTAGGTAATCAAGTTCTTCTTAACATAAGAGCTAAGATAAAGGGAAGAAAGATGCTAGGGATGGCGGTCAGTACACTGTTCCCGCAGGACCTAAGTGCTTTGGGTGCCAAGGCTTCAGTCACATGAAGCAAGATTGTCTCACATATCTCAAGAACATTAGGAAGAGCAAGGCACTTGCTGCTACTTTAAGTGATACTGAGCCTAAGTATGATTCCGACAATGAGGATGACAGAATCTTGAATGCCTTCACTGCCACTATCAATCCTACTGAGGGGATTGTTGAAGATGTGGATGAAGAAGAGGAATTGGTGGAGTCTAAGTTTGAGAAAATGGATGATCAAGATGATATCCATACAGCCTATGAGAAACTATACAAGTTGTCAGAGAAACTCTATAGGCTGGCCACCAAGAAACTCAGTGATGTGGAACTTCATCAGGAAGAGCTTTCCACAAAGTTTGATGGAGCTAATCAAACAATTGGTGCACTGAGGTTTGAGAACAATTTCTTGGCTGAGAAGACCAAGAAGCTTGAAGCAGAGTTGTTTCAAGTTAGAGCTTAATTGGAGAAGACTTCAAGTGCAAAGCTTAACGAGATGCTCAGCATTCAGAAATCTGCTTCAGATCGAACAGGTTTAGGGTATAGTCTTTCTTCCTCTAATATTGCTTCTACTAGTGCTACTGTTTTTGTTCCTCCTGCTAATAATGTTAAAATTGAGAAAAATGTTGTTAAAAATGAATTAGCTAGTGAGAACTTAAATAAGGGTAAATCTATCTTAGGAGCACCCCCTAAGCAGGATAAGAAAGATGTTAAAAACCCTAGAGCTAAGAAGGCTAACTCTCAAAAGCCTAAACAGAAGAAGTAGCATCTCTATCATCATTGTGGAGTTGCCAGTCATACTCGACCAAATTGCTATAAGTGGTTAGCCACTCAATAGAGCAATGGTATGATAACATCTGGAAGCCAGTATCAACTTTAATCCTCTCCATCTCCCCTTGGAGATCTTCTCAAAGCCCTCATGTTCCTTTCGAACTTGAACGGTTTCAATTCTTCCCCTTCACCGCCGATTCAAGGGTTTAATCGAAGGAAAGGTTCTTCCAAGGTGTGGAAGGAAAAGGGTTCCAAGTGATTCTATCACTTTCTTCTCCCTCTTCTTGTTTTTGTTTTTGCATAACTTGTGTGTTTTGCTTTACTGTTTTGAGTCAGTTTAGTTTTTATGCTTTGCTTTGTTTAACATATTTTTGTTTGTTTGTTTTCAGTTTTGTTTATTTTGTTTTTGATATAAAATATAAATAAAAAAAATTGAAAAATCAGAAAAATACAAAAACAGTGTGTGTTTTATGTATATTGGTACTTGTGTACCTTGGATGGCCATTGAAACAAAGTTTTCTAAACTTTGTATCATTTGTAGCTTAGATGAGCATCTTTATATACAACTAAGTAAGTGAGCTTTGTGGCTCATGTTTGTGATGAGTAAGATTAAGTAATCTCTTATACTTAACACTCATATTACTCTTTTTGACGGGAAGAACTAGAAAATCTTAAGAGAAAGGCATAAATAACCATCTTACCATTGTTGCCTAGCAATCATGAAATGACATCTGTATGCTTTGGCATAGCAAAAGTGCAATGTCAATGACATTAGTGTGTTTCGGCATAGCAAAATTGGAATGTCAAATGTCATTGGGTATTTCTTTTCTCTCTCTTATATGCCCATGCGTGATATGCTTATTAAAAAGAAAAATATGCAAAGAAAAATAAAAAACAAAATGCTTTAAATATGATTGCAAACGTGTATTCTAGGAGATGTGGGAGTTATATGATGTACCTCGAATGTGATAATCCCCATCAAGCAGTTACGATTGTGTGTAAGTTAAAGTGATTTTTTCATATCTCAAATTGTCATAACATGTATGCACTCATGCAATCTTGCGATGTTTTTCACACACAACACGCAATATTCTTTGCTACTTTTGATACATGTGTAGGTACAGTGTGATTTGGCCATGACAAGGTTTACATGTGTTAATGTATGCTCACTAAACTGTCTTGACTTGTTTTTGAAATATAAAATTGCTTAGACTTGTTTAGTGTGTGTGTGTTTTTGGATCCATGTGCTTAAAATTGTTGTTGAGAGATGATTTTGAGAGCTTAATATGTTGATTGGATCATTGGTTAAGTTGCATGTTGGATTGCATTCATGTCTGTGTTTTTCTCTTCTCGAAAAACTATTTTTATAAGCTAGCTCGACAGCTCCTCGACACCTGGCTATCTATTGAACTTTTTAAGCTTTTTCTTATCACAATCTCGACAGCTTCTCGACACCTGGTGGATCGATCGAGAAAGTTTTTGACCTCTTGATAGCTTCTCGACAGCTAAGTCGATCGATCGAGCTTCTATACTTGTATCTGGTGGTTTGTTCCTCGACACATGCTCGACACCTACATCTGTCGAGATTTACTGAGGTTCTATAAATAGGTTCTTTGCGATTCTTTTCTCATTTTTCTCGATCTCTCTCTCGATAGAAGTGTCTTTTCACCTCCCTACTCACTCTCTCTCTCTCTCTCTCCAAACCTCATTCCCAAGTGATTCTCAAGCTCAATCTAGTTTTTCATCACTTAGTATGTCTCTAATCCCTCATTTTCATGCATTTCATTCTTTAAAGCCTAAGTTTTTGGGATTTTTGCAAAATTTGGGGTTTTTCAAAATCAAAGAGGTTTTTGTGAAATTTTTGGGATGGGTTTTGAAGATTTAATCCTAAAAACTTCATACATTGCATTTCATGTGCATTATAACTGTATTTTCATGCATTTAGTTGTGTGTTATACATGTTGAACAGTTTGTGTGCTGGTAGGATTGGATTGGACTGAGCCCATGATGCAATTTCTTTTGCATGTCACATGTTCATGCATTTCCTATGCATACGTACTCTCTTTTCAATATACTTGCTATATTTGAAATGTGTTGGAGCTTTTCTAATTCTCTCTCTCTCTCCCTCTCCTTCTGTTTACATTAGTCATGTCTATGACACCTAAACGTAAGTCTGTTCCATCCCAAAACCCTCTTCGTTTCAAGGCATCGACTTCATCTGATCCTACTCCATCACATATTCGGTTTTGTGATGAGGATGCTCGTAAGGCCTTCTCGGAGAACTTTTCACGACGAGGCATTCATTCTGAACGCCAAGTCATTCTGGTGGACTTCACAGGCACCGACCTTTCCGATGTCATTCACAGCCGGGGATGGGAGTCATTGTGTGACGTCTTGATCACTTGTCCTTCCACGCTTATACAGGATTTTTACTCCAATATGCATGGAATTGATCGTTCAGTACCTCACTTCTTCACTTACGTTCGAGGTACACATTTTCCTGTCACACTGCAACTTGTTACGGATGTGTTTTGGGTTCCTAAGGTAGAGTTTCCTGACTATCCTAGTTATAAGCGTCTAAGAATTGTGTACAAGGATGAGCTGATGTCTACTTTCTGCAAGCGCCCTTCTAATTGGGGTGATCGTCAGTTTACACCATGTAAGCCTTTTACTAAAGGTCCTAGATTCTTGAACATGGTGATGACTTTTGTTTTGCACCCACTCTCTCACTATAACTCCATCACAGAGTCTCGTGCTCAGTTTTTGTTATCGCTTCTTGAGCATCTTACTATAAATTTCCTTTCACATTTTATTCTTTCCATTATAGATGTTCATTAGGATTCGGTGTCCCGTGATAAGCTCATCTTTCCTTCCTCTATCATGAGGATTTAACGCCATTTTTCTATCCATTTTTTGGTGTCCAACCATTTCACTCATATTTGTGCCATAGACGCCGCTACCGTTAAACGTAGCGAGGCGCAGTTTAGGTCACGACATTAGGATTCAGTAGCTCCTCCCTCCCGTTTGGCTCCATCCCGTTCAGCTCCATCCACATCCGCCACCTCCTTTTCCTTGGGTGATGTGTCTCTCGGAGACATCATGGCGTAGCTTCAACGCATAGATGCTCGCCTTGATATACTCTTTACTGAGTTGTATCATGTGAACGTTCGTGTTGGCTGTATTGCTAGGCGGCTGGCGATCATGGGTGGTTTCGTACCTGAGGCTTCTCCTCCACGTCCTCCTGTGGCTTCTGATTCTGAGGCTGAGGATGATGATGATGATAGTGATGACGATGATGCTTTTAATGATGATGATAATGGAGATACTAGCTTTACCGATGAGATGTCTACTTAACACTCTACCCTTTGTCACTCGTGACAAAAAGGGGAAGTAGTTTTGGGTTATATAAGAGTAGTCATTCTTAGGGGAAGAATTAGTTTAGGACATTTTGTTAGAGGGAGTGTTGATATGAGGGATGTAGTGAGGATTATTTTTATCTTTTTATTTTCTCTACTTTAGATACATTTATTCTTGTACATTGGGTCTTGTGACCAATTAGCATACATTGAACTTATTTTCCTTATATGTTAATGTAAGTTTCTTTTCTTTCTTTATGCACATGCTTCTTATTACTTGTATGCAATCTATTATTTCTGTTTTACACAAAGATGCCTTGATGAGTTTTGTTTAAAGTGTTTCAGAAATACAGGTTGTCAAAGTCTACTTGCCATAAACTCTCTTCTTGTAAAGTTTTTCAACAGTTTGTGTTAGGATAGATTTTATTGTATTCAACAAGTGAATATGAGTTGAGTGATTTATGACTTCTCTCATATGCTCATTTGTTTGTTGTGGTTTTGTCATGGATTGCCAAAGGAGAAGATTGTTAGGACATATGTGTTTCACTTGTTAAGAACATATGTCATTCTTTTATGTAATTGGCAAATCCTTTGACAAAACACACTTTACTTGTAATTGGGTAGATTTAGGTGTTTTTTATACTTCAAGAAACAAGGTTTCAAGATCAAGTGTTAAAGTCATTCAAGTCTGTCCAAGAAACAAGCTGAATAGTGCAAATTCATTAAAGCTCGACAGCTGGCTCGACAACTGCATCTATTGAGTTTAAGAAAGCTATTTTAGCCTGTGTGCTCAACACCTACTCGACAGCTGCTCGACAGCTCCTATCTGTCGAGGTTTAATAAAAACAGATTTTCTGTTCTATTTTCTTGGGATTCATGAATATGTCTTTGGGTCTTCTTTTCTCCTAACCCTAGACATATAAAAGGATTATTTTAAGGGTCATCAAAGAGTTCACAAGTTGCACAAGTGTTGAGCAAAGTTTGTTCAAGCAAATTGTGACCGGAGACAGAGTTTTGCCCTAGTTCATCTCTTCTAAAGAAGTTGTTGTGTATGTGCACCATAGGGTTTCAAGCAATCTAAACCCTAAATAGCATCAAAGAGATCAAAACAAACAAAACAAAACAAAATAGAGAAGTAAAGACTTAAAGATATGTCAACTAGGTTAAATAGAGACTAAACATGTAAGGAAAACAAGAAAATATCAATTAGGAACGAATTAGGGTTTCTGGGCTTGAGTGTGCATGCGCATACATAGGGTATGCGTACGCACACTTCGAGTATGCATATGCATGAAGCATGCGCACGCATACACACCCGAATAGCTAACTAAAAAACTCAGAACAAAAAAACACAAAAAGCAAGAAATCTAACAACCTAGCTTGCTTCTAACATAAACATTACGTAAATATAAGCTAAAAAAACAAATTAAGGCATTAAAACTTATATTAAAAAAAAAAAACAAAGAAAAGCAGAGAGCCAAAGATAGAACCTTTACCTCAACACTAAAACTCTTTAGAGCTTTAATTTTGACCATTCGCCTCAGTCAATCTATTTATAACCAAATCAAAAATGGATTAGTAAACTTCAAAACTCGAAGATCAAGATGAGAAAAGGTCCCAATCAAGCAAAATTTGACTTAAAGATGTTTTATGAAAAACTCTCTATTTGATTTACTATTTTCTAGTGAATCTTGTGTGTTTTACTACCATTTTCATCCTCCCTTAAAAAAGTGCTTTTTATGGCTTTATATAGTCGAAAAATAGAGTTTAAGGCAGTTCCTAGATGATGTAGGATTTATTTCAAACCAGAATTAAGTGCAAAAAACTTTCCTTACATAGTTTCTGGAACCCTAGTTGCGTATGCATGCTTGTACATGCGTGCACATGTAGTAAGCATGCATATGCATGCGTACAAATAGGGTTTCCTGTAGCCTTTCTTTTTTTTACCAAAAATAGTATTATTCTTCCAAAAATAAGTTATATTTTCCAGAAATACTTTTCTCAAGTTAATTTTCACGAGATTGGGCCTTAAATCGACCTTGGGCTTTTGAGTACTACCATTATTGGGAAACGGGGGCTCAAATCATAAGGAGTACAAAATTCGGTATCTACAAGCACATTCAAATTTATCTATTTATTTATTTTAAGAAAAATACTTATTTCAATGTTTACAAATCGTTCAAATTTATCTCAAGATACCCTTTATCAATGGTTGAGTGCATGTAGAAAAAAGTAATAAGCATCTTTATGTGTATATGTTTTAACAACTTTTAATAGTACTTTGACATTTATTAACCGTTGATAGAAGTGTAACATTTTTTTTTTTACGGTTGCATAGATTGTAGAAAATGTTCTCGACATAGTTTTTAATGGTGGTTCTCAACGGTCATTTCAACCTTTAAAAATAGTATTTTCGCGGTTTAGTATTTTTTCAACGGTGTCAACCGTAGAAAATAGCCAAATTTCTTGTAGTGATTTCCCTATCCTCTTATTTATTGTTTTTAATTTTATTTGGGTAAAGGAAATAAATTAAATAAAAGAAAAAAGACAGATTTAAAATTCAAACAATAAACTAACGCAATACTTAAAAAAAAAAACGTACCTAATACTTATGCAAAATTCTTTGTTTTTGTTTTTTAACATTATGAACATCGTTTGAAAAGTCCAGTTATTTTGAAAGCTTAATATGAAGCAACATCAATTATAAATGTATTTTGAACAATATATTATTTTAGACATCTCAGTTATACCCTATGTTCTTAATTAGAATCCAAATCCATTTTTTTTTTTAATAAAAAAATTAACTAAAAAACGTAGAAGACTGGCCATAAACAAAAACAGACAGAGCATCTATGGTCATAAAATTGGGTTATTTCACCAATTTTTTTTATATACTTTTTAACAGGTGTATTAGGTAGTAAATATTGCATACTTTTTTGAGAAAATCAATCCAGGTGTATAAATAGGTTTTTAATTGTGGTAGTAGTAGTAGTTTTCTCAGCAAAAGGTATTAAAGATTGTAAATAGGAAGATAATTGGGTTTTACTACTAATCTTGTAAGTTGTACATTCAAAAACACAGAACGCATTAAAGAAAACGTACACAACTTCTTGTAAATTCTCAAAGAAGCAAAACTGCTGCGAGACTTTGTACTGAGGAAAATTAAATGTGGTAGAAGTAGTTTTCTCAATCTTAAATTGTTGGAAGAGAAAGTAGTTGTATTTTTGCAGAAGTAGGAAGCTGAAAGTAGTGGGAAGTTGTTGATTTGTAGTTTGAAGTTTGTGATGTTTTGTGTTTTATTACTACAGTACAATACATCTTGCATTACCCAAACTAATATCACAAGGGAAATGGAAACAGAGGATGGCATGTTTAGTGGATAATTGGTGATCGTTTTAGTTCAATACAATTTTACTAAGCAAAATAATTGATTATTCCGATTGCAAATAGTTCATTTAGACTTTATAGTTTATACAATTGTGGCATGGAGGGAGCGGTCTTGAATCTCCAGTCTCCTGCTGCATGTGGGACCCACGAGAACTTGGAAAAAAAATGCGATTGCCGTGTGGAATCTTTTTAAATATTTGCAAAGAAAATGCCACACATTTATTTATTTGATATTTCTTTTTCTTTTTTTTTTTTCTTTTTTTGGTGAAGATTTATTTGATATTTCAAAACTCAGCAAAGCCGCGTGAATTGAATGCTTATTTTTGTTCTATTCTAGTCTTTTTTTTTTTTTCTTTTTTTCTTTTTTTTTCTTTTTTTTTCTGAATGTCCTCCTATTCTAGTCTTAAGGTGATTATAATTTGTCAAAAAATTCTCATTAAATTGTTAAAATTATAAGTAATTTTGAGTCCTCTAATTATTAAGTAAAGTTCAATTTGGTGACCATACTATTAACTATTAAGTGTGTTAATTTACAACCTCATCATCAATTTAATTTTTGGTTTTCCTTTATGCTTAAATTTTAACAAAATTAACTATTTAAATTTATTTGATTTTAAAATTTTATACTTTTCATAATAACCATATAACATATGTCTCATTTTTCACAATAATTAATTTCGTTAAAATTTAAACGAAAGGGGGAAATTTAAGGTCAAAATTGACTTGGTTTCAAAATTTAGGGAGACTAAATTCATATAATTAATAGTTGATGGTGATCTTGACACAATAGGTAAAGAAACAAACTAATAATTTAACCTTAAAATTATCAAAGTACATAAATAAAAATCATTAAATTTGGCATAGTGAGTATAAAAATAGGAATGGCGAAGAAGTGGCTATCTCTCAAATTTTTAACCATTAAGAATATTGCACACAATAAATTTGAGTAAAAAAAAAAAGACTAAATAGTATGGGCAATTCTTTATCATTGAATCCTTAAGAGTAGAACTGATTTTCTTTTCATATAAAACCTTTAACAAAGGAAGATTCTCTTATTCTCCTCTTCAAAACTGGTTTTGATTTGAAAGTTGTTTTATTATTATTATCTGGATTTGAAAGTTTCAATGATATAAGTTAGAGACAAACGCATGAAAAAAAAATTAGATGTTTAAGTTATTGTTTCTCTTATAAAATATTCTTTAATTTTATAATAAAACCGTGCAACACACGGGCCTTTAACTATATAACCTTTTTTTTATTTTTTTAAAAAAAATCTGAAGTTTTAAGTGTCCTATTTATTAAAATTTGTGATTTAAAATATATCCACTTTAAAAGTGTAGGGTTTAATGTGTCCCAAATATGAAACTATAATTTTTTTTTTACTTGCTTTCTCCTTAATATTATCATTTTCTCATGAAGTATCCATTGGTTTTAATCACTGAGTAGAATTCCAATTGATGGTGGTACTTAGCAACTTAGCATTCAAGCTAAGCCATTCAACATAGAGGTAAAGTAATGTTGGCATTCAAGTATGGTCCATCGTTAGTGTCTCAATGACTCAGTACTCTAACATGCGTATTATAGGTTCATAAAACAAACACCAATTTGTTTGGGTTGGGTGCAAGAGATTTGAGCTCTAAATGTTGTGGACATTTCAAAAAGTGCCAACCTTTTGAACTCCAAGGCTCTTGTCAATAAAAAAATTCATTAACTATTTGAAAAGCTATTCAAAGGTAGAAGAATTCCCCCTGCCCCTAAATTAGGGTAAAAGACCTTATTTCATAGTAACATGCTCCCTTCAATTAATAATGGACAAGAGTGATATGAGTATTGTGCAGAATATTCCTTGCGCCTTCATATTCAATTGAAGCTATAACTTATGACTCATGAGTCAACAAATTAGCTTCCATGAAGCTACGGGGTCCATTCTATATATAGACTTGGAAACGACTTTTGCAATTACTGTCATTCCTGGATGACACAAATTGCAAAAGCTGTTTTTATCTTTATTGCTTTCTTACTTGAACATCAATGAAAGCACAACTTGTCCTTCCAATACGTCCAATTAAATAGCTCGGTACGGTCATACTGCATAAGAAAAGTTGATCAAAATTTTCGTTCGCATAAGGAAAGTTGATCAAATTTTTCGTTCTCAACTACAGTAGCTAATATTAATGCAGCAAGTTATTGTCATTCTTTTTTATATCATTGCCTATCCAATTTTCTACCGAACAGAACACACGGGTCTCACATGAGCCTAAATGTTTTTTCACCCAATAATGAAAAATTAAAGGAAAATATAGAAATATAGAGAGAACCAGGGATGGAAATAGGAATTTGCCTTTGGAGAACAAAAACTTGAACAATTGGTATTTCGTACCACAACTTAAATAACAGTTTTTAGTTTTTAAACAATATTACATGTATTTCTACACACTTTTTCACTCACACGTATTTCCAAAAAATACAAATAACGTTACTAGAATACAACTAGTATCTATTGTGTATTTTTTTTTTTTTTTTAAAGATCTAAACAAAACAAAAGACACAAATAACAGCTTTTGAATATATTTGAAATCATTTATGATATTTCAAAATGAATCTTGATTTTTTTTTTTTTAAGTATTGAAAATCATTAATATTAATTTTGTAATAAACGACCTTATTTTACGGTAAGAGGCTCACTAACAATATGGAGAAGTTTGGTGGGTGAGGTAATTGCAAGATTTTCCACACACCTTCATATATTCAATTGAAGTCATGACTCATTAGTCAACAAATAGTTTCCGTAAAGTTTTAGTTCCATTCCATACAAACTTGAAATGACTTTTGCAAGTAGAGTCATCCCTATCTTTATTGCTTACTCACTAAAACATTAATAAAGATTAAACTTGTTGTCCCAACTCGATAAATTAAATAGTTCAATGGAAAGTAAGTAATTCTGGCATTCAAGTATGGTCGTTAGTGTCTCTTTGAGCTAGTACTCTAACATACATATTATAGGTTCATAAAACAAACACTAATTTGTTTAGGTTTGGTGCAAGAGATTTGAACCCTAAATGTCATGGACACATAAGAAAGTACCAACCTTTTGAACTCCAAGGCCCTTGGCAATACAGAATTCATTAATTATTTGAAATGCTATTCAATGGTAGAGTAAGAATTTTTCCTCCCTAAATTAGGATAAAAGACCTTATTCGATGGTAAGATGCTCCCGATAATTAATAATTGACAAAAAAAAGTTGGGGTGCTATGTAAGATATTCTATGCACCTTCATTTTCAATTGAAGCCAGCCATGACTAATGACTCATGAGTCGACAAATCATTTTTAAGTGAAGTTGACTAAAGACAACAGATAGCTTCCATATCTAAATGCAAAAGTTGTTTCCAAGTCTATATGAAAAGTTGTGCTTTCATTGATGTTCCGGTCAAAAAGCAATAAAGATAAAATGACTGTATAGAAAGTTGTGTTTTCATTGATGCTCAGTCAAAAAGCAATAAAGATAAAATGTCTTTTGCAGTTAGTGTCATCTCAAAAAAAAAAAAAAGCTCAGTACAGGCATACCGCCTAAGAAAGATTGATCAAATTTTTTTTTGAAAAGTTTTGATCAAATTCTTTGCTCGCCAACCATAGTGGCTAATTTAATGCTATGACGGATTGTCATTCTTTTTTATATATTAAATAAATCAAGAAGAAAGGGTCTAGACGGGCTCAATCACTATTCTTTTTTTTTTTTTTTTATGGGAATCACTATTCTTTTTCTATGCTAAAAGCCATCAGTCTTACAAAATTAGCCCCGTCAGACTTATAAAAAGTAGCTCATGACAAGAACGTGAGCAATGGGTCTTACATTCTGAAGTGCAATGGGTTATCAAAAACATTCTGAAGTGCAAAAAGAAAATCACAACAAAAAAAGCTTCAGCTTGAGTTTTATTATATCTTCTATAATGGGTTTCAGGGCCCAGTTGATATCTGAGGAGTTCTTATGTGTAGCCGGACCTGGAAAAAAGTATTATGCGTGAGAAAATTTTGGCTCAATGGCGAAAGACATCTAGCGAATTAAAAATTAAAAAAAAAAAAAAAAAAAAAATCAAACAAACAACAAAAGTTGAGTGCAGCAATGGTTTCAATTAGCTCAATTAGTAAAATATCTAATGGTTGAATAAGAGATTTAGAGTTTCATCTTCGCTTGTACCAAAAACTAATTGGTGTCTTAATCTAATGATAAAAAGTTATTATCAAGAGCAGGCGTCATAGATTAATACTCTCTATAAAAAATAAAAATAAAAAGTTGAGTGCAACAATATTTGTTCCATCCACAGGAATTGACTGCAACAGGTTTCTAAATTTCCAATATTTAGTGTTTTTTTTTTTCAAAGTGTAAATTGCAGTAGCACTAATTTGAACTTTCAAGTTGTTACATCAAGTCATTAAGGCTCCATAATTTTTTTTATCAATTTGGTACAATAGCTTTTAGGCCTCTTCTATCAATGTCTCGTCCATTTTCTACCAAACAGAACACATGAGTCTCACATGAGTCTGTCGTGGATTCTTACTAGGTAAGAGCATTTCCATCAATCAATCTAAAAAAAAAGAAGTGGTCAAAGCTTGAGTCCAATTGCTTCATTGCACTAAACTCATTGCGATGGTAACAGATGGTTAAAAGTGGGCATGTGTCATAATCACAACGGTTCTAGTGCAATGAAACATTGGACATTTGGACCCTAGTCAAGTCCTTGGGTAAACAACCCTATTTCATGGTTAGATGCTCACTGACAATATGGACAAGTTTGGTATAGGTGCTATGCATGCACGATGTTCCACACACTTTCATATATTCAATTGAAGCCATGACTTATGAGTTAACAAATAGCTTTCACGATGTTGTGGTTCCATTTCATACAAACTTGAAGTGACTTTTGCAAGTAGAGTCATCCCTATCTTTATTGCTTAGTCACTAAAACTTCAATAAAGATTAAACTTGTTGTCCCAACTCGTTAAATTAAATAGTTCAGTGAAAAGTTCAACACAATAAATAAAATTAAATATCTAACTTGAACATTAATAAAAAAATTTAATTGGTCTTAACGTGTAAGAAACGTTCAACAATTCTTCATTCTTCGACCATACGAATATCAAGAAACTTGTAGCTCAAATTATTGCATGCAGCACAATTGCTTTCACTTCTTTTTCTTTCTTTTTTTCTTCTTGGGATTAAATGAATCGAGAATAAAGGAATAGTCCGGCCCAAGAAGCCACCAACCGTACAAAAGAGCCCCATGACAAAATTGAGAGATGAAATTTTACACTCCGAGGTACAAAAAGAAAAACCTAACAGCATGAGTTTTTTATGTTCTATAATGGGTTGTAAGGCCCAGTTGATGTCTGAAAAGTTCATATGCGTAGACCAAACTGGAAAATAGCAAAAGAATTCTAGAACTAGTGTTGCCTGAGATTTCTTCTAAAGGAGTAAGTTAAGTTTAACTATTCACTCTTCTATGGGATCAGCTCGAGTACTTCTTCTAGTTAATTAATAAAGATTCAAACTAAGAGAAGTTGAGTGCAAGAATATTCTAATATTTGTTTCATCCACGGGAGTTGATTGTAACAGGATTCCAATATTTAGTAGTTTTTTTCAAAAAGGGTAAATAATTGCACTAGCATTCCTTGAACTTTCAAGTTGTTATAATAAGGTTCCAACATTTAGTACAACTAAAATCGTGACTTTCAGATGCTTTTTTGAATGCCGGTAAAACTGTGTAAAATCACTTATGTGCAACAAGTTGAACCCAATTAACGCTGTAGCGGGAAAAAAGATTCATGTAACTCACTCCATATGTAACTCACTCCATATGAGAGGAAAGTAATATATGTGTATCAGCTACACAGTATACCATTTCCTATAAACTAGGAGAAGCACAATAATGACCAAAATTTCCATCTATTATTATCACGTCAACCCCAATTATTAAATCAATTTCTTATAGTATCTCTTGTCCAAGGCATAATATCACAAGTGAAATCTTCATGGTAGCTAATAACTGGAATGTATGGGTTCAAATGTATTAAGGCACATGAGACATAATGTAATCAGACCCAGTTTAACAACAAAAGTCAAAAATCCATAACTTTAGTATCAAGCCTAAAATCAGTCTAATCTAAGCTATGGATTAGTAAACACCATATTTAGTTAAAAATTTGTGTTGGTTCATTAACACAAATTTGTAACCTTGCATTGAAGTTTATAGAGGTCATGCAAAATTGCCTGTGGTAAAATTTGGACTAGTGCTTTTTCCTGGAATATGTTATTGCTATCAAACTCATCAAAGAGCATATATAACAATAAAGATCAAAGATACTACACAACACAACTGTTCGATCAACTTATCGTTCAGAAATTTTATCTGTCCCCTTCAATCTTGGGGGTGCTTTTCTATCTTTACTGGCTTTGAACTGTGTAAAAAAATAAAAAAATAAAATAAAATAAAAACTTAAAAACACAGAAAACAAAATAAAAACTGTAAATTAACAATATAGTATGGAGAACTTTACATGATAAGAGTAGCAGACTACACTAGAAACCCTCATCGAAGAACAACATTCAGCTTGCTCTGCACCTGCTTTCTTACATTCCACTGCATACCACAATTTTTTTTGATAAGTTTCAAATATACAATAAAGTTTGTGAAGCTAAAGTTCTTATTTTTGAAGGGAAAATTCTTAATTAGTTTCGGAGTAATTATTTTTGAAATGAATAATTATCTTCACCAAAAAACATACTCAACAAAATGAAAAGTCAGCAAAATGAAATACATGCAACTCATTAATTTCGTCATCTATGAGTGAACGTTCCATCAATTGATATGCAATCCTATAACAATGATTACAATCCTATAAAGTAGCAGACTACACCAGAAACCCTCATCGAAGAACAACATTTAGCTTGCTCTGCACCTGCTCTTACATTCCACTGCATACCACAACTAAAGAAACAAATTTGAAATGAATAATTATCTTCACCAAAAACATACTCAACAAAATGAAAAGTCAGCAAAATCTTATTAAATGAAATACATGCAACTCATTAATTTCGTCATCTGTGAGTGAACGTTCCATCAATGATATGCAATCCTATAATGATGACTGGTCATTCCCTTTTTGTTGGTGAAATTGTCTATCAATAGCACCTAAGAGTCACAAAGTTCAATTTTAGACTAGCATCATAGGCAAAATTCAGTTTTGGGGGAGAAGACATATTGGTGAGATATAGGATTGCCCCCTTAAGAGACCAAACTTAAGCCAGATTCTGTAGTAACATTTGATAACAAGGTTGAAAGTCTAATGAAATCATGATATTTAGAAATTTCAAAAAGTAGGACATACAATACCATACACAAAATAAATCTTAACTTGCCCATGATCCCGCTGACACTTTCATGGTCAACCATTCAACATGGATGAGCTCAAAGAACCTTAGCAAGACTTTTAAGGTATTTGCAGTTGTTATTTGGGGGCTTGTAGAACCAACATGCTCACCTCCAATAATGAAAATTCAGAATTGAAAATTACCCATTCTTGTTATAGAAGGTGATGACACTAAAAGTGCAGCTATGAATATGTATAGCTGTAACATGCTTGAGAAGAAAGTCTAGATCCCAATTTAAGGCAATATATATATATATAAAACAATCTTTTTTGTAATGACTCCCTAAATATTGTCCAAAAAAAAAAAGTAAACAAAAACATCCATAGTATGTACATGTGCCTGCAAACATGTTAAATTAAGCATGAAAGGGAATTGCACTTGACATGTAAATATTCAGCTCTAATTATTCTACAATGCGACCCTTTACTTTAACTCAAAATGAGGGATAACAGAAAGATGCAATATACTTTCAGAAAGATTTTGGGACAGAATGAAAAATGGCGGAGGAAATTGCTTCTAGGATGATGGGAGTATCCTTTTACTCAAATATGAAGGGACTATGCTTTTACCCTGCTGATCATAGTTAGATCTTTAAATCCTACAATTTTATTGACCTATGGATCAACTTTAGATAATAAAAATCCCAACAGAATCACTGCTTAGATTGTTGGATCTGGATCCCTCTTACAGACTTACCAATCCAAAAAATTCTACTTCCATGCCTACTAAAAAACAATTTTTCATACACCACAATAAACCCACCACCCACTCCGGCATTACCCAATAAATCCCAAAATGAAGAAAAACCACCAAAGTAACTGCAACAAGATCCCTAATACACTCCCTATATTCAGCCCCTACCACCATTCTGCAAAGAAGATCCCTCCTCATAGTATTTTTTTTTCCATAATCATTTTCAATAAAGCTGTTAAAAACACCAAGCATTTAGGATCCCTCTTCATAGTATTTTTTTTTTTTTCATAACCATTTTCAATAAAGCTGTTAAAAACACCAAGCTTTCCCAAATGGGGAACAAACAGACTCCCAATTTACAAAAAGGTACTTTATTTCCTAAGCCCCCTCAAAATTTCTCTTTGTAATTTCTCAAGCCTTCTAGTAACACTTACAAGCATGGTAAATATTGACATAATAGGTTGGTAGACAGGAAAGAGTACTCATAATTTCCTTTAGAAAGGTACAATTTTCTTTCCATCCCACCAACCTTCTTTCTGTCTTCTCCAATAACACATCTCATGGAAATTTACTCATAACGCAGACCAAGAGGCAGAGCCTAAGAAGAAAATGTAAAGCAATAAATTTACTGACCTTACAACCAACTACATGTGTTAGCTCTACCACAGCCTGCACCTCCTCAACTGGAATCAGTTCACTCTTAGCAAAATTCAATTTTAAGCCCGAAATTGCTTCAAAACATAGTAAGGTTCATCTGAGAGAACTGTCCTTCTATTCCTTATCCCTATGAAGTATCATCAGCAAATTGTCCAAGCTAAATCCCAATAATAGTCTATAAAATCTTACAATCCTTCAATTCGATCCTATATGATTTGTTTTGACCTAAATACTTTCTCACCAATTTTAGGTAGGTTACCTATTTTCACCACGCTGGAGCCCATAGATCAAATATTCCCCCTCAAATTAAGTACTAGCTGTTAGCATTAATGAAAGATAGGAAAGAGAATATAAATTTCTTAAAGTGCCTTTAGATGAACCGTATCAGGTCCTAAAGTCTTCATTGGCAAGAAAGACAAACCTCACATAGGTAACCATGAAAGATATTCTCTAATCTATTTCCAGCAATCACTCTCAAATCCTTCACATGCATAAAATGATTTATTAAGTAGCAATAATGACCAAGGGACTTGCAATGCACTGACAACATACCTTGCTGAACTTCTCATCATCTACCAAACAAACATTTGCCAGTGCTAGTGGCTAATTAAAAACCCTAAACAAAGCTGCTAGAGATTTATTCAACCACTCCATGCAGCCAAAAGTTCAGTATTGAAGCCTACTGGCCCTAGGAAGAACTTTATAGAACTGCCTAAAGGTATGAGAAAGGTGAATCATTTCTTGGAAGTTAAAAAACTGCCAAATGACACCTCCAGCCCCCATAAATATATGGTGATGGCCACAGTCAGAACTCAGTTCATATGCCCTGGACGACTGTCTCAGTAAATTTCAGTAAATTCTACCAAGCAAACAACAACGACAACAAGAAGCTTACAACAACGATGATGAAGAAGACACAATAGATATAAAACCAGAAAAGTTCAGAACCAAGCTTCAGATCACATCAAGCATGATCGTTACCTTAGTCTTCGAAATCACTTAATGACCCTTTCTACTAGTTGACATGTCTAAGCATGATTAGATGCACATATTTTTATTTTGTCATTCATAACATACTAGTGCACAAATCTGTTGCTTATAAGGGAGCAATAAGGTAAAAAAAAAAAAAAAAAAGGTAAAAACAATATAAAATTGATTGTAAACAATGATATCAATACATAATCAAAAGCAGTTTATTTCTGCAGCATAACTTACGTATAAGATCAGAAAAAGAAACACTTAATTAAATTTATTCATTTCCACTGAATGTCCAGGGCCTCCAGGCAACCCCCCCCCCCCCCCCCCCCTCTATCAGCAAATCACAATGCGTAAAGTTACTATATATAACAGACTCAACAGAGTACAGGAATAAATAGGTCAATCTAGTGAATGATTAAACAAGTTAACTGTTCGACAAAGCATCTGTTAGAAATAACATTAAAAACATACCTCCTCAGCAAGATCTTCAGCAATTCCTCTCACAACTTCACATAAGTTGTTTTCAGTGAATGATTCATTGATCCAAAAACTTATATCTTTGTAACAAGGAGGATACTGCAACACAATACCATAATTTCAAATTTCAAACAAGCATTTACAACTTACTAGTAGTTGAATGCCTAGAACCTTTAATAGGTGTGTGTGTGCGCGTGTGTGTGTGAGATAGGGTAAAACTTGTTGCACATCAGTGTGTATGGACTCACAGGTGTGCAACAACTGAAGTCGTGAGATGAAGACACTATTTTAAACTTGAAATTGTGGCTTCAACTCACGTTTTCAATTGTTTGCACACCTGTGTGTATAAACACACAGGTGTGCAACAAACACTGCCCTATATGATAAATAAAATGTTAATATGTATATAAAGAAGGTTGAGAAGCCCATTATGTGAAGATAATCATAAAAAGGGGGGCACATACCAATCCTTAAAAGATTAAAAAAAAATAAAAAACAAAAACGAAAAAAAACAAAACAAAACCTTGTGACGAAGGTTTTTCTTTTGGTTCTTTTGTCATGTAAAAAAGTTAAATTTATTCAAAGAAAGAATTTTCATGAACAAAATGTACAAGGCATAACAACATAAAAATACATAATGCAACATCATTCCTTTACAACAATGAAATTTCTATGGAAAATTTTTAATTATATTTTAGAGGGCAGAAAATGTTAATAATACCTTTGAAAATGGCTTGAATTTGACTCCCAGCTGACCCTTGGAAAACTGTTATACAAAACACTGTAGATCAGATATTCAGGTCCACTAGATTATAAGATTAAAGCAAGGATGTAAATTTTGGCATAACAATAATTCAAATTCTAAAGAAGACTAAATTTCACATACAGATAGTCCAGCAGAGAATAATAAAGAGTTATCACTTGATAAACTCAGGAATGACCTGTGAGGTGAATCACTCATCGTTTGACCAGAAAAGCTGAATATCTGGTATGTCAAAAAGAACCATTGCTAACTGCTCTAATCCAAGACCAAATGCCCAGGCAACATTATTCGTTTTGCCACTTCTCTTTAATATTTCTTGCTTCGTCACACCACAACCCAGAACCTCCAACCATTTCTCCTGACATCATATGGGGCATTGAAATAATGAATTACATGCAGCTTCAAATGAAAAAAGGAAAGGAGCAGAGTTTTTCATAGAGGGCAGTATAAGGTTGAAGAAAGGTACTATGTATACATGCAACTCTACATATATATAGCAAGATCAATGGCCTACCTGAAAATATATCTCAAGTTCAAATGATGGATTGGTGAATGGAAAATAAGTATCAATCCAGCGCATTTCCACAGAACCTGATAATTTTAGCAAATTTAAACTCATACCATTCATATATATATTTGACAAAGTAAGCAGAAAAAAGCCCAAGAACAAGACCATGAAAAAATAATAGAATTTTAATAAATTAATACTTCTAAAACCAAATTAGGTGATTTGTATACTATTCTTTTGGGAATGCAAAATAGTCCCCACCTTTCAGTTTCCCTGTATCATCTTAATTTAGCTCCCAAAAGTAAACTAATGCTGGTTTTTTTTTCCCCACCCAAAATTTACAGCTTTTTCCTGATAAATTCATTCAACGTTTCCACAACTCAGAATATTTTCTGGTTACTAGACTACATTTTCTCAGCAAGGTTTTGGTTCTAAGTTTACCAAATAGGTGATTTGCCAAGCCCTCAAGACACTTCTTCAAGTCCTCAGCTGCATAAGATGTGGCATCTACACCAGATGCCTCCCAATCATCTGGTGAAAACACATGTACACCTTCCATCTAAATATTAATGAAACAGATTCATCAAACAAAATGAAAGAAGAAACTTCAAGAAGGTAATCAAGATATAATTTTGTTTGTTAGAATCAGAGGAGAAACCTGATGAAACACAGGGTAATGAGTCAAGTCTATGGAATCCCTGCAGTATACATCTCCTGTAACAAGAAAATGAGCGTGTCCTCTTCCCAATAACTCTGCCTGATGAGCACTTGTATGACACCTCAAAACAGATTGAGCATCAATATAGTACGTATCATTATAACTCCTGCTTACATGATCAGCAGGAACCAAGACATCATCAAAATTCTGCAAGAAGTACACTTACACCTACAATTTGTTTTATTATAAGTACTTACAATTACGAAAATAGACAAAACAAAGGGGAAAGTGCAAAACAATTCAAAATACTCACAATAAACATGTATCTGTAATCGTAGTCTCAATAAAGATATGAAGTGAGAGAGAGCGAGAGAGAGGCAAAGCATAAAACATGCAAAGAAGATGCAATCATGATAACAAACAAAATAATTATATACAAAAAAATAAAACCATGAAATCGGAATTTAGAAATTTCAAATTCTAGAATTTGAATGGCTTCCACTGAAAATTTAAGTTATGGTGATTCTACCAAATACCAAGATAGAACACAGATGACTGAAATTATGTAGTCAAAATTAGTAAAATAATCTTAGATGATTTCTTTGGTTAATAAAACTTTTAATATGAAAGACTTTAAATTTGACTGTGAGATCAAGAGCTTCACTTTGAAAGTTATGGTAATGCTTTTGGAAACCATAAATCCAACCTTAAGGGCAATTAGAAGTTTAGAAAATAATTCCATCCTTGTCCAACACAAGTGGCATACAAACTATATAATTTACCATGACAATAAATAGTTGCATGTGCAATGCATCTAGCCATCATATGAGCAAAACTAGTTAAATAGAGAGAAAGGCATCATAAGGACATGAACATGGAATTTGTCAAGAATAATGATACAAACTTGCAACAATACCTGTTTCACAGTTACAATTGGACAGAGATCATCGAATTTATCAAACTTGTTAGGATAATTGGTGTCAAAGTACTCATATATAGCATTCTTCAGAATCCCAATCGGGTGCTGATCCCTCCTATGAAGTTGCATTCCAAACTTTGAGAAAATTGTATCCGGGACATTGTTTGAAGGGTCATCCCTCATCACATCTACAAATCCAGTTTCCCAATAAATGAAACTATGTTGTATATATGCATAGGTAACCGAAACAGTAGACTGATGTGAAAATCTAATAGGTTTGAACTTGTTTGCACTCAGAAATTGGTTGTCAGGACATTAAATATACCCCACAATCCTAAAAACGAAAGCCCAGCACAGTATAACAGCTAAAATGATTTAAAATTGAAGTCTAATTTTTGAAGAACTTTCATTTCCAATATTGTTAACCAGGCAAGCAATCCACAGAAATCCAGTCTCTCAAAAACTCAAACTAACACAACAGTCATAGAATTAATTTTTATGGGTACAATGTTCTCGAGTGTCTTTACAAACCCCAAAATGCAAATACTAAACAGGAAAGCAAATAAAGAAACTCAGCAAACCCAGTAAATGACTCCTAAATTCATGGATATTGACAACAGTAAGGAACAACAAAACGAGAAAAATTCAATGCCCCAGACTGCAATGGCCTGTCAATCCCATAACAGTATAACAAGATGAAAATAAAACCAACCCAGGTAGTAAAATTGCTCACCAAGTACATAAATAACAAAAATACAGCATAATGAGAAAGCACAACAGAACCCAGAAACCAGACCAACCAGTACAGAAATTGCAAATGCAAAAAATACCCATCATAATTTAAGCAAACAAGTTCAAATTTTTGGACCAACCCAATTGTTGGAATGCAAAAATAGCTACAATAACTTCAGTGACGCAGCAATTCAAAACAGTATTACAGCTAAACAGAAAAAAAGGTGACCAACCCAGATGATAAAATTAAGAAAAAATGTTCAATTGGGTATCTAAGTTACCTTCTCGACCAATCTTGACTCCGCCAAGTTCGAGCATTGAGGCCACCGGTGACCTCCATTTGTTGCGGTGAAGCTTATCAGAAGGAGGGGAAGAAGGAGCAGCAGCAGCAGAAGAAGAAGTAGAGAAAGGAATGCAAAAGGCGGGGCTTCTGAGGCTATTTCTAGGATTTTTTTTTCTAAATAACAATAAATATTACAAATTTTAGTTAGTTGTCATGTCGAAAAAGTACGTAGAAAACTAGCATTTCGAGTGTTTAAAACTCGAGTTTCAAGATAAAAATTGAGTTTTTCAGTCTCGATTTGTAATAGGTGTGATGCGGAAAAAAATACACGTGAAAATTGAGTTTTAAAGACTCGAGTTCTATAAACGCCGCTATAGGGCTTAAAAACGTCACTATAGGACTTAAAAATGGAGTTATAAAAAATTTTGCAGAAAAACGCCGTTATGGGACTTAAAAACATCCCTATAGGGCTTAAAAACGCTACTATAAGACTCTCTGAACCTGGTATTAACACTTATAAAAAAAATTTTGTAGGAAAACGCTGCTATAGAGCTTTAAAAAGTCACTATAGGACTTAAAAACGCCACTATAAGGGCGATTAAACTAAAATTTTTTTTGCATGCAACTCGAGTTTCTAAAACTCGAGATCCATGTGGCATTTTCAGTCCAAGAACACTCGCAAAGCGAGTCTCTAAGACTGAGTTTTAATATGGATCTCGAGTTTCTAAAACTCGAGATGCTATTTTTCTTAATTCTTCAAAACGTTGCTTAACTTACTACATGCTTTCCCTTTACATTGTTAGTCTGCCCATTCCCCCCTATTTCTAGAGAGAAAGAGTGAGAGGTTCTGAAGAGGAGAGTAGTGTGAGCGAGTGAGACGGCCATATTTTTATTTTTTATTATTTTAAGAGAAAAGAAAGGCTCTGTGTGCGTTGAGAATGATCTTCTTATCTCCGCTTAAACCCCCTCCATTTTTTTTTCTCCGGTTTTTATTTCCAACACCTGGCAAGCAAATGATCCAACGGTTAAAAAACGAAAGCAAGGCAACAAGCTAGCAAGTCACAGAGGCCCTTTGTATTGAATTTTATATTGGAAGTAATGGGTTTTGCCGTTACAGCCTTATGGTTACCAATTCTTCTTCTTCTTCTTCGCACTCTCAATGTGTGCAATGAGATTTGAAAATTCGTGGTTTATGGCATTGGTGACCTTAAGGAGGTCACAATTGATTCAGTCTATTCGTGAGGTATGTGCATACTTTGTGATGGGATGGACTTTTCTCATGCTCTGGCGGTGGTGATGTTGTGAGAACTGTGAAGTGAACTTGGCTTTGCTTTCTTTTTTTTAATCATTGGCCTTCTCTCATACTGCCGGTGATGTTGCAGAAAAAAAAGAGAAGGATAGAGGCAAAGAAGATGAGATTTATTTTTAACCTTTGGATCCTTTTGCTTGTCAGATGTCATTTATCAAAATAAAAATAAAAAATTTTAAAGGTGTAATTCATATATATATATATATATATATATGGGAAATTCTAGGGTACTCCAAAAAAATAGGATACGGTACTTATAAGTAGGTAACATGTTATACCAAATTACTTTTTTCTCATATTAGATGGTTTTATTCTTATATTATGTAATTCCAATAATACATGTGACAGTTCTTTTCTTACATTTGATAGTTCCCTTACTTTTTTCTCACATTTGACAATTTTATCCTCACATTGTGTAGTTCCAACATAACATGTGAGAGTTCTTTTGTCACATTTGGTCGTTCTTTTTTTTTTTTCTCTCATTTAATGATTCTATCATTACATTGTGCAATTCCAACATTACATGTGACAATTTTTTTGTTACATTTAGTGGTTCTCTGACTTTTTTTCTCACATTTAACGGTTCTATTTTCATATTATATAGTTACAACATCACATGTGACAGTTCTTTTCTTACATTTGGTTGTTCCCTTACTTTTTTCTCACATTTGACGTTTCCAACATCACATGTGACAATTTTTTGTTACATTTAGTGGTTCTCTTACTTTTTTCTCACATTTGACGGTTCTATCTTCACCTTGTATAGTTTCAATATCACATGTGACAATTTTTTTGTCATATTCGATAGTTTCCTTTTTTTTTTCTCATATTTGACGGTTCCATCATCACATTATACAATTCCAACATTACATGTAACAGTTCTTTTGTCACATTTAGTAGTTTTCTTACTTTTTTCTCACATTTAACGGTTCCATCTTCACATTGTGCAGTTCCAATATCACATGTAATAGTTCTTTTCTCACATTTGATGATTTCCTTTTTTTTTTCTCACATTTAATAGTTTCATCCTCACATTGTGTAGTTTCAACATCACATGTGACAGTTCTTTTTTCACATTTGATAGTTCTCTTACTTTTTTCTCACATTTGATGGTTCTATCGTTACATTATTCAGTTCCAACATCACATGTGATATTTTTTTGTCACATTTAATGGTTCCCTTACTTTTTTCTCACATTTAACGGTTCCAGCTTTATATTGTGTAGTTCTAACATCACATGTGACAGTTCTTTTCTCACATTTGGTGGTTCTCTTACTTTTTTTCCTCACATTTGACGGTTCAATCATTACATTATGCAATTCCAACATCACATGTGACAGTTTTTGTCACATTTTGTGGTTTTCTTATTTTTTTTTTCTCACATTTGACGGTTCTATCATTATATTGTGCAATTTCAATATCACATGTAACAGTTCTTTTGTCACATTTAGTGGTTCATTTATTTTTTTTTCTCATATTTGACAGTTTCATTTTCACATTGTGCAGTTCCAACATCACATGGGACAATTCTTTTCTCACATTTGGTGATTCCCTTACTTTTTTCTCACATTTGATAGCTTCATTGTCACATTTGTGCAGTTCCAACATCACATGCAACAGTTCTTTTCTCACATTTGGTGGTTCCCTTATTTTTTTCTCACATTTAACGATTTTATCCTCACATTGTGCAATTCTAACATCACATTTGACAATTCTTTTATCACATTCGATGGTTCCCTTATTTTTTTTTTCTCACATTCGATGGTTCCATTATCATATTGTGCAATTCCAATATCACATTTGACAATTCTTTTATCACATATAGTGGTTCCTTTATTTATTTTTTTTCCTCAAATTTGATAGTTCCATTGTCATATTAAGCAATACCAACATCACATCTGCTCTATTTTTGTCACGTGTGATAGTTTTTTTGTCACATTGGGTGGTTCCCTTACTTTTTCTGACATTTGATAGTTCTATCATCACATTGTGTAGTTCCAACATCATATGTAACGGTTCTTTTGTCACATTCGGTAGTTCCCTTATTTTTTTTCACATTTGACAGTTTCATTCTCATATTGTACAGTTCCAACATCACATATGATAGTTCTTTTTTCACATTTAGTGGTTCCCTTACTTTTTTATCACATTTAACGGTTCTATCCTCATATTGTGCAGTTCCAATATCACATTTGACAATTCTTTTGTAATATTCGGTGATTCTCTTTTTTTTTTTTTTTTTTCTCACATTCGACAGTTCCATTATCACATTGTGTAATTCCAATATCACATTTGACAGTTCTTTTATCACATATAGTGGTTCCTCTATTTTTTTTTTTCTCAAATTTGATGGTTCCATTGTCATATTAAGCAGTACCAACATCACATCTGCTCTATTTTTGTCACATGTGACAGTTCTTTTGTCACATTGGGTGGTTTCCTTACTTTTTTTTCACATTTGACAGTTTCATCCTCACATTGTGTAGTTCTAACATCACATGTGACAGTTCTTTTGTCACATTCAGTGGTTCCCTTATTTTTTTATCACATTTGACAATTTTTTTCCTCACATTGTACAGTTCCAACATCACATGTGATAGTTATTTTCTCACATTTGGTGGTTCTTTTACTTTTTTTCTCACATTTGACGCTTCCATCTTCACATTGTGTAGTTCCAACATCACATTTGACAGTTTTTTTGTCACATTCGATAGTTCTCCTATTTTTTTCTCACATTTGACGGTTCCATCCTCACATTGTGTAGTTCCAACATCACATTTTTTCTTAAATTTGATGGTTCCATATCGTGCAGTTCCAATATCAAATTTAACAGTTCTTCTGTCACATATAATGGTTCCTTTATTTTTTTTTCTCAAATTTGATAGTTCCATTCTCAAATGTTTACAGAAAATGCTATAGATTTGACACAATTTTTTGGGAACTAATATATGAAACCAATACAATTTTCTATTGATAACCCTTGCATCATTACATAGTGTTGAGATTGACCATAACATTTAATCTTAAGCTTCATTGAGTGCATGAAAGCATGATTTGGTATTCTCCTTCACTATGAAGTTCTTGAATTCCCTTATCTTGGCTAACTATGCTGCCCAAAAAATAGCCATTACTTCTATCATTGAAGGACCATTGGAATTAAACTTTTTTGTCCAAGCTTTAAGATAGACTGCATTTCATCTCGAGCTACTTCTCTCTCTCTCTCTCTCTCTCTCTCTCTCTCTCTCTTAGTGGGTCTTAGAATCTCTCTCACCCTCTACATTTGAGATCTTTTAAAATATTTTGAAATTTTCAATTTCATATTTTAATAAAAAGATGTTGGATTGCATAAAGAGTTCAATCTCTCTCACTATCTTTACCTCTCCAAGTAACTCTTTCAAATGGATGGCTCAAATTGTCATTGTTCATCAATTTTAGTGAAACACTTGATAATAATGTCCTATGAGTTCCAAAATATCATCATTGTTGTCTCAAAGCTACAGAAATGCTTTAGATTTTTTCTTTATTTGATAATGAAATTAAAAGGGCAAATGGGTCAGAGAATATTTTATCATTCTATTCCAAAAAAACATCCTTAAGCAAACGTGAGAAATCAAATCAAAAGAATATAAAAGATGATTCAATATGATTCATGAAGAAATAATAAACGAAAAAAAATTCATTGTGGTTGATACCACAGACAAAGAAGGTTATCGCACCTACACTTTTATCTTAGTACAAACTACAAATGTCAAAACTCAAAATTGAAGGTTGTGTATTATCTAGATGATGTATACAATGCTCTTGTTTGCTAATAGATAAAGACTCACATTCACACTTATACAAAACATTGTCATTTGAGAGGCTGAAAAAAAAAATCCAATATCTCCATTTTTTAGTGCTTTAAATAATTTAAAACATTGTTGTTTATTATCCTTTGAAAGCACTAGCTCTGCTGCCAACTTTTATCGAAAAAGTTCCAACAAGTCCTCCTACAAAATAATGAGACTTGTAATTAAAAATTATTCCACAACAATGGAACCAAATCTTAATATAATTCTCTCTTCTAAAATAGAAAAAAGAAACAAACATAAATTTATTAGGCATACCTGTATAAGTGCACCAATATTAAAAAAAGAATTCTGCAAGGAAGGAGCTACAAGAACCTGCTTCATAATGGATATCAAAAGTTGTCCTACACAAATATTCCGTTAAGATGGATATCAAAAGTTGAGACATTATAAGAGCTTTGTATAGAAAGTGGTTTTGCACTTACATAACATGAATTTCCTTTCATCTTTGGTGTAGTCTTGAATTCAAAGGGTTGCTTAACTTACCATAAAGGCATAAAGTTATCATCCAGACTTTGTTTGACATCTATTAAAAAAAAACATATAAATTCATTAAATTGGAATTTTCTCTGTGCTAAGTTGAATGCTTGATGGTAACAAAAAAAATAACAAATAGATAGCAGTCAAGGAAAAAGCATGTAGTTATAAAGAAGACGAAACTACACTATTGGTCCCTGAACTCAATTATTGAAACCAAGTTCCTTGTTTTATTCTAATTTCTTATTTTTAATATTTTTTATTTCTTGAAAATCTGGAGTGCCCCTAGAAGAAAATGTTGTCGCATAGGGAAATAATTTGGCAAGGAAGAACTGAACACCAATGCTTTCTCATAACAATATTATCCAGAAGAGGTTTTTCAGAACCAATAAAAAGATGGACTGCTCAATACAAATATAAGGTGACATTTCCTTATTCCTTCAAAATTTGAAATTGGTCTCCACTAATTACTAGAGCATTTGAGAAAAGCTTCATTTTTTTCTTTTTTCCAACAGAGGTACTTTCCATTTATTAGACTTCTTAATATTATATAGTTGAAAATTTTCATTTTTTGCACTCACTAGATCTGGAAATCAAAGTTCGTATGATAAAGATGTTTGAGAATATATATGTTAGTCCATCTGAATTTTGAAATATATATTAAAAAATTAAGGTGAAAACTATTGTAAAGTTCTATGTGATGTGGTTTTGGTGTTGCTTGAGTCCTTGTTTTGTTGTTTTAGATGCCTATGTAGTCCCTTTATCCACTGTTTCTTTTCTAGAAATATGAAGGAAATATTAAGACATATTTCAATGAAATGATTTTTTAGCAAGATCTCTGGTAGTACATCTAATAGCTGGTTCTGGATTTCAGTAGTTCTAAGTTAGGGGTGGCGGCCTCCTACTCCCTTCTTCATTTCATCCAAACCCGAATCCCTAGGGGTGGAGGGTGTGACAGGCTGTGTTGGGATCTTAATGGCAGTGGGAAGTTTGATACTCGATATTTCTATCATAAGATTTGTAATGCAGCTCCCTCCACCTTCCCTTGGAAGGGTATTTGGAAAGTTAAGGTTCCTAAAAGGGTGGCTTTCTTTATGTGGACAGCAGCTCATGGTCAGATTCTAACTTTGGATAATCTTATGCTTCGTGGTCGCCCATTGGCGAATCGATGTTATTTGTGTTGTTGTAATGTAGAATCTGTGGATCACTTATTACTTTTTTGTCCGTTAGCTCATTCTTTGTGGATGTATATGCTTTGGTTGTTTGGGATCATTTGGGTCATGCCAGGTTCAGTCAAGGACTTATTATTCTGTTGGTTCCATTGGCTTGGGAAGCATAGTTCTGATATTTGGGATTTGGTCCCAAGCTGTTTAATGTGGACTATTTGGTCTGAACAGAATCGGCGGGCTTTTGAGGACGAGGGAAAAACTGTGGTTCAGTTATTAGAGTTTTGCCAGAGGACCCTCTTTGATTGGTCTTGTTGTTGGGGTTTCTCGGATTGTTCTTCCCTTACGGATTTTATTTCTTCTATTAGAATAGATTAGGGGCTGTTTTTGTCTTGTTGTTTCTTTTTTCCATTGTTCACTACCGTGAACTCTTTGTGTTTCTCTTGCTTTTCTTTACTTATCAAAAAAAAAAAGTTAGGACAAAAACAACTCTTTTGATCTCTGTTAAACAAATTGCCTTTGTTTCACTAGTACTCAGTCTCTAAAGAAAAAAGCCAGGATAATATTTCACTTAAAAGGACAAAGATGTTGTTGGAATCCCAATGTATTTAGGTTATCATTTATAAGTCCAAAGTTATTGCTAATTCATATAAAAATGATAGAAAGACAATTGTCTCATATCCTTCTATATTTTGTTTCTTGTGGATTTCAGGATTGAAAGACACGAGTTTTGGCATATTGACAATTAAAGAATTTTGGTCTTTAGTTGTACTTTTTAAATTACTCCAACATCCATAAGAGTAATAGAAAAAGATGCTACTAAATGGCAAGCTGCAACGGGCTAACAGAAGATTAAGTTTTAATAGTTTTAATTCTTTCCCTAGCAATGTGGCTTCTTCCGTGGGTGATTTAGATCCCTGTGCATCGGCCTAAACCTTCTGCATTGTGCCCCTTTGGAAGAAACTACACCACATCTTTATCTGTATTCTTCTTCTTTTTATATTCAATGGAAGAGGGAGGATGGTTCCACCATCAATCCCACCTCCATTATTCAAGGATGAGAATTTGACATTGTTTTCCTGTCTTTTGAGTTATAATTTGTCCCCATTTTTGAACTCTGTATAGTTTCCACTTTCCACTGTGTTTTTCCCATTCTAAATCATTTATTTATGCCAATACTTGTATTATAAATCAACAAATTCTTAACAAAACTAAACCAGCGCAGTTCTGATCCTTACCAGTAGATACAAACCCACAAAAAATCAGAAACAAATCAAACAAAATTCATAGACAAATAAAAAAAAAAAAAAAATTCAAACGAAACCCCAAAAAATCATAAACAAATCAAATGAAACCCACAGAGGCACAAATAAACCTAGACAATCCTATCAATATTTTGTGATTCAGATCTACAATTGATGGAAGAGACAGAATCCATAGCATGCAAACAGATCACTAGGGTTTTTCCCAAACTTCAACAAATATAGAGGAAAAGGGTTAAGAATCAAAATCCCTAAATGAATGCTATAAGAAATTTAGAGACTTTAGATTGTAAAGACACAGGATGCCAAAAAATAGATTCAGTGATTTACCTAAGAACATCAGCAATGAAAGTTGGAGAGAAGAGATGCCGAGATGAGAGAGAACCTGCTTCAGTCAAATCAGACGAGATGCGAGAGAAGAAGAAGCAGAAGCAGAACCGAATGTTTTTTTTTTTTCCCTTTTTCGGTTTTATATGTTAACCTGACTTTTTTTTTTTTTTTGGTAATCTGGAAAATTTAATTAACTAAAAAGAGGAAACAAACTCAGGACAAAGCCTGTTACAAGAAACACCATTACGGTCAGCCTCAACAAAGGAAATCAATTCCTCAGGAGGAACAGAATAAATAATAAAATCTAACTCTTGGGAATGGCCAAAGTTTGCTAAACGGTCCGCGCTAATATTGGACTCTTTAACCTGACTGGCCCGTAAGTGATATCCAATTAAAATTACATAAACGGCTAAGATTAAAATAAGTAAATCTAATGGCTAAAACTTATTCTCTCCGTCTCACTTTTTTTGCCCTCTATTCAATTTTGAGATGTCCCAAAATATTGTCCTGTTTCTAAAAATAAAAGTCATTAATTTACTAATATTTCTATTATACCCCTATTAATTTACTAATTCAATTTTTTGATAAATTTTTTTAAATGTAATTTTGAAAACTTATACACTTTTAAAATGTAAACAAGACAATAAATGATGTTTCCTTAAAAAGTTTAACTTTTCAAACAGGACAAAAAAAATGGGACGGAGGGAGTATGTGAGTAACCGTACCCCCTAAAAAACAAGAGGGGTACAGGAGAATGACCCATATTAATGGTAATTCATATTCTTTTTGCATTTCTATGTGCAGCCCTTGTCTAATAATGGTTTTAAATGTTGATACGTGCAAAGTCCAATAATTGAGCTTTTAAATTCAAATTTAATTTGACATTTTTATTAGGAAGTTTTTAATGAGTGATTGAATCTTTTCTTTAATACTATTTTTTTTTTAAAGAGTTCTAGATGGTTTGTAGTTAGACATTGCTGATATTTATATTCGAAATGAATAAATTTTATAACAAATTAAAATTTACATTTAATGATGATAATGTACTAGGTCCAAACTAAGGAAACAAGAGTAATGCTAGAGTTACAAACTTTTTTACAAAAAAATTTATAAACTGTTGATATGATGAGTGGTTAATGGTAAATAAAAAAAGTGATGTTAATGATGAGTCTAGATAAAAACCAATAAGAAGATGGATACATTAACAATTTGTAAATAAGTTGTAAAATAGTTTGTTACTATAGTATTACTCGGAAAGCAAATACCACTAGATGTCAACTTACAACAAAATGGTTGTGTTTAGATGATTGATTAGCTAATAATCATCATGATGACTAATTTATTACATTCACTTTGAACAATCCATAAAATTATTAATTTAATTTTTTTTAGAACACTATATTAGGAATATAAGTATATAACATCAGATATACCAAATATATGCCTAAAAATGTTTTTTATTTTTTATTTTTAGAAAGCTTAAAAAAATGAAATTTATACATCATATATCACTGCTTCACATTATTATTTCTCTCTAAAAAATATAAATATAATAAATGCTAAACTGGTAGTACTAATGATTAGACACCTTCACTATTGAATCAAGAAGAAATTATTTTTAAAGGGTATAATTCATATTCTTTTTGCATTTCTTTGTGCATTACTTGTCTAATTGCACACAGTAAGTATTTTTCATTAAATTTTGGTAAATTAGGGAAACCAATGCCTTTAAATTTAGTCATACGTGTAAGGAAATCAAATTGGCTTTGATTGTTGGGTTAAATGCATGTTTCCTAATTCAAGTTTAGATGCACTAAAATTTGATATGTTGACTCAAATAAGTTAGGTCATTGATGCCAAGAGATTTCCTTTTAAGGTTTAATTCAAATTTGAATTAGAAATAAAATATGGAGACTATAAAAGATGTTTGAGTTTTAAATGAGGAGATTTGGTCAATGTTTGGGTCTTAACCAGGAACGGGCACCAGTTCGGTTCGTTAAAACTAGTCAAAACCGAGTTGAATCGAGAACTAGGGTTGAAAACGGTTTTTTGGCCATTCCGGTTTTTAAAACCATGCGGCCAATTGCATGCAACCAAGGCATAGATCGCTCCTAATTGTTTTCTTGCTCTCGATATGTTGTTGTTTCTGATTTTAGATTTGTCAGATTGGCTTCTATTTTTTTCCTTATTCTTGATCTGTTGTTGTTGTTGTTCTAATTCAATTGGTTTTATGAGCAAAGGATTTGTTCTATGAGAAGAAACGAAGAGAGAGTGTGAGATCTAAAAAAAAATCAAGAAGAAAGAGAAAGAATTGGCATAGTAATTAGTTGCTAGAATTTTTTAATATAAGAAATTCAATTGCTAATATACAGTAACCCATCGAGGCTGGAAAGGTATTGTAGATGAGCAAAAAAATTTTGAGGTTTAGAGAGACTATTGGATTTGTGTTTTTTTTTTTTTTTTTTTTACTCTCTAAAATACAAAGTATTTTGTGTTTAGCTCTTTTGTTGGAGATGCTCTAACAACAAAATCTAGCGGAGCCATGACTATTTCATACAACTCTTCCAACCATATACATAAAACTCCTCCAACCATATACAAGTCTATTATCTAATTGGAAGGAGAATCTCCTATCTAAAGCAGGAGCCACAAGGTTTTATTAAAGTGATAGCACAGGCTATTCTGGCGCACATACGAGTTGTTTGAGAGAAGGTGATCCCAATTGACTAATTGTTCTTCTTGCTTTGGTGTAGGGTTCATTAAAAAGTTAGACTATGAGGAAGTTGTTCTTAATTGAGTGAGTTTAGTGGAGTATTATATGTACAACAACAATTAATAAAGCCTTAATCCCAATAATTTGGGATTGGCCATAAATCCTAGTGAATTATTATATGTATTGTTTCATTAAAAAATACTTCATAAATATTAGTAGACTGATTACAAATAATTACAATAAGGAAACTTTTCTATGAGTACAAAAAATATACTTATATATGAAATTGTTTTTTCTTGGTGCTTCTTCATTTATTATGTGCTTCACTCCATTAAGTTCTTTACAAGTCAAAAATGCCTTGTAGCTCAACTATCATTTCTTAATATTTCAAATGATTTAAAGGTCTAGGGTACAAATTCTTCATTCCTTATTGTAACTATGAATTATAAAATAATAATAAAAATAATAATAATAATAATAATAAAAGCTAGTTCTCTCCAACAAAGTTGTAGTTTTAGCTAGTCTCCAAGTCCTGCTAACTATGAAAAATATATCATACAACCCTAGTTAATAATAGTTCTCTAATTCTCATTGGTCAAATCGCGAAATTAGCCTATACACAGGATTTACACATAAATAATCTCTAGAAGATTCTAATAGCTTCAACAGAAATTCCCGTGCAGATGCTCTGAGTCATAACAAACTGACTCGTGCCCAATAATTGCTCTCTACCCGTGCCGTAACTGATTTTCAATCCATTTAACCGTTGCCTTGCTGCTGGGATGCAACGCACCGTTTGACAGCATTATGAATTCTCAAGTTTGATAAACGCACCGTTTGAGTAAGTGATCACACGTGTTATTGACAGCACGTGTTATCTCTTACGGTGTCGTTTTCCTGATACTCTTTTGCTGGTCCTTCTTCAACAAATAGCAGCTTGTTCAATTCTTGGTGCTCCTACTTTGTTTAGACTTTTGTCTTTTTTTCTTCATATATAATCCTGGTTATCTTTCATTTTGTGATGCAAGACATAAGTTGTGAAGGGCATAATAGTCAACATTACAAACTTGCTAATAGTCATATTTAGTCTATCAGGTCAGCAGTTGACATCATCAAAAGGATGCTTCAAAAGTTGAGGGAAAAATGGTTAGAGGCTCAGGAGTTTGATGCATGGCTTGCTAATAGTCAACATTACAAACTTGAAGTTCATTTTCTAATGAATCTGTCTTGAAGGTTTCTCATAATAATGGTTTATGGAGTGATACTTGATTTTGACTGTTAAGTTGCAGGATATCAGGAGACGTTGAAGGAGATGCTGAATTGTCATATACTCATATACTGATTTTCCTAACATTTGGAACCTTCTAAGTATGTCCACATTTCAAATCAGCTCAAAGTATGTTACATCTTACCTATAGTAGTTTTGTTGGGATTCATGATGCATTTGGGAATGCCTTTTGGATTTGCATATATTAACCCAGCTCTTAGTTTCATCTTAAATGAAAAGAACATCGATGTTTAAGAGTTTTAACAAGTGAATTTCTATAACAAATATAAGCGTATTGAACTTTGCAATAGTTTCATCATACCTTGGGATAAAAATATTTATTTATTTATTTTATTTGGTTGAAGTGTGTTGTTTACAAAGAAAGACCTAATTTTTCTAGACAAGATTATAAGAAATCTTCAAAGTGCTCTAGCAACTGGTAAGGAGGTCATAATGACATAATCTCTTTTCTTCCTTTGATAAGTTAGTAAATGCTAATGAGTGCCCTTAAAAAGCATCATCATAATTTGCTTTAGAACATAAAATGGAGAGGATCTGTTCCATTGGGAAGAGCTTAAACATAATTAAAAAAAAAAAGGACAATAAATTTGGCTAGGATGTCTGTTGCATCAAAATGATCAGATATGGTTCTATTTGTTCTTTAATTTGTTGTGCAAAAGACATTCATTTTGGGGTGGATTTTGAGTTTGATTCTTACTGTTGATAGAAATGGACAATGCAAACTTTAATTTTATCGTAATTTCTTTAGTAAGTAAATCAATGTCTATGGTGTTGGTTTTTTACTTCCCTTTTTTTTTTCCCACTTCTTGGGACTGATCAATGATTTCGAGTGTTGACTTTGTTATAGGTTGCTTTAATAATCATCTCTAGCGCATGGTCTGGAGTTGAGGGAACCACGAAATGGGGTGTCATAGCCATCTAGGTGAAAAGCTACACACGACATGCAATATGCTAATCCCATTAACTAATATATCAAACCTTAATTGAGATAATACATCTAGAAGGTAACACTGTTGTCATTAGATTCTCTAGATTGGACCATTCAATGGCACCAATATGTTTACTGACCAAATTGTGAGATTAACTAATGGGAAGGAAACTTAAAAAATGACATTGAGCTTCAACCATGGCTTGATAAGATACAGGAGAATTTCACTACTTCCATGGCTAGTACGATTGTAGTCCAGTGGTCTGTACTCAAAAACCACAACTACCACAAGTTTTGGTCTGCTCTCAAAGCAAACCTACCAAAGGGAACCATTCACAAATGCAGACAACAGTTACAAAATAGCATACAACACCAAAGGATACCCCAAAATTACACAAATCAATACCATCTCGTGCAATAAAAGAATATCGCCAATATTATGGCCAAGTTCAACACCATGTATACACACCACACCACTTAGTTGCAACTTGCAAGACAATCCCTAGTTCTTATCTTCACTCAAGTAATTAATTTGGAAAGTAGAAAAGAAGAATAAAAGACGCAAATCTTAGATACTAGCACCAATCATTTCATACACCATTAGAAAAGCCACTCATGCAACATATATGTTGGGATAAAGTCACTAATTCTGAGTGGTATTTGCTTGAAGGAGGCCATCTCTAATCTGTGAAGCAATGTATTTCACAGCACCTGGTCTGTGTGTGATGACAATGCACCAACTTCTTTCATTGTGTCTAAATATTGAGTCACCAGAACCAAGTCCATGACATCCTCTGACACAGTCCCATTCACAGAGAGAGCAAGCACACTGTCCCTCAGCCCAACTTCAATGGTCTGATGCTGGCATGCTTACCATGCTCAGTCTCCGTTGGCATGTTTTATTTGCAGGATTTTTTCTGCTTCAGCCTTCTCGTTAGCCACCACCTTCATTCTTGCAGCTGTTCATCTCATGTAAAAGGTCAATGACAGGTTAATTAGTATTCAAGGAAAAAGAAGTCAAACTTACTTAGAGAGAGAGAAGAAACAATGTCCAATTCAAAATGAACACTTGCCGGCATTTATCTCACTCATAGTCCTCTTCTCATGTTCATCAGGTTCAGTGTCCACAATAACTGTTTGAACAATCTCAAATCCATAAGCTGACTTGGCCTATGCATGTAAAATTCAAAGATATTAAAAAGACATAGATTTACCTTGTAACTTGACTAATACTAAACCAGATTAGCGGACAAAGAAATTCCTTTTCGAGTTCCTCCTCCACATATCTAATTCTTTTGTTCAAAAACAGAATCCAGCACCAACTTTGGAACACTTGCTCTAATAACTAGAAGAATAGGGATATAAGCCTGTTAGTCTCTCCAAACAATATACAAATAGGTAAAATTGTCTCCAATGGAAACTATGACATAACAAGTATATGCATTGATAGTGACCAAAAACTATCCCCAACCTCAAAGACATTATTCTACACAGAAAATTTCATAACTACTATAAGAACCTTTTTTCTCTTTTTCCGTCACTATCCACCATTTGTCCTCATAATATTCACATCAGATACATTAACTCCATGGTCCTCTCCTCATGAACATTATTGTTAATATTATCACTTTTCCAAGTCCAAGAAAGCATATCATATACATAGTTAATCACGATGCTTTAAGCAAATCATAAAGAACATTAAAACATTAAATGATTATCCTATATAGCTGTTTCACTAAGAATAGAAATTTCAAAATTGTTTTAGCATAACCTTCAAAAAATCAACGTCAAGTTAGAAAAGAAGTCCATACTTCTCAGCATAAACTTCAAAAGTCAATATCAAGTCAGAAAAGCCCAGACTTCTCAGAATTTATTTATTTTCCTAACAAATACGGACCCATGAGACCTTATTTAATAGTAAAGGACATGTCTCTTTTAATTTCATTATTAAGACTAACAAGGTGACTTTCAACTTCAAGGTCCAGTCACACATCCATACCATCAAAGACATAGGATTGGATTTGTGCTTTGGTGTTGCTGAGTTTGTAGAAAGCATCAGCAGCTTTTTCTGACAAGGCCCGGTATTGAATATAAGTAACAACAGTGACAAGCACATTATCCTGAAAAAATATATAAATATATAAATCAGAAGCCACTGAAGGATCATGCTTTTAAGCATATAAAATAGTTTAAAACAAAATGATAGTGCTTAGCCTAAAATATTCGTGCTTTACTGCTTTTAACTCAAAAAATAAAAATAAAAAGTTCCAGATCAATTCTGTAGTCACTCATGGTTTGACAACAATTAAGCAAAACACATCTTCAGACAAACATTTCTTGCAAATCAATATGATACTAATTCTTTCCAATCAGTTTTGGGTTCCCTTGCTTCAAACCCAGAAAAGAAGAAACGACATTTATACAGAGAAAAATTGATTGTTTTACTCTATCTGATTGCTACAGAACAGAAAAATTATTGCAAATTGCAAATTTAAAATGTTACCTTTGTCTTCCCATATAATTTCAAAATTATATGATTCTTTTTTTCACACTATTACTAATTCAAAAAAATTAAATCCATCTAAGACCCAATGATACTATGTGGCTATCAGACAAAACAATAGTTTACAAGCATTTTCCAGCTAAATTCCTAAGAAGAAAAAGAAATGAGAAATTAAGGCAAAAAAATACCCTTGTCTTTGTTTCACATCAAGCATCCAGCTGCTGCACACACAACGAAAGGTGGCCAGCTAACTGCTGTCCCAAAACCCAAGGCAAACAATGGCATCCAGGCTCAAGCACATTATCAAACTTCCCAGGAGCTGTTCTTTATTGTCAGTTTAACAATAATTGGAAAAAGAAAGTATTTCTCTTTTCTTTCTTTCTTCTCTTTTTTTTTTTTTTTTGGTTGAATTTTTTTGACAATTTAGACCTGAAAAAAACCATAATCAAAAAGTGCCTGAAACAAATAGTTGGCTAATTAAAGGTGACTAACAATTTGAGGAAACGAAAACAGCAAAAATGGAATGTATCTCAATTCTTTAACTTTCTAAAGCTTTCCCCAAAACTAATATGTACTTTCGAATCTTATTGATAGACTCCTCCCGAGTCCCGACATATAAAAATGTAAAGAGGTACTGACTCTTTTAAAGTTTGTTTCTTACATTTTACCCAAGTTTCATTTAAGAATCATTATCCACAACCAATCATCAAATCCTAAGCCCTAAACTGTTGCTAAAAACCCTTAGGTTAAAGGACTCCTGATATTAACAAAAATATCTTAAAAGAGAGAGAGAGTAGGAAGATTAAGGATCAAGAACAGACCAGCATAACGCCATCTCTGGACAATATCAGCACATGTAACTACCTCAGGACAAGCCTTTTCAAGCTCCTCCTTGATAAAAATCAATTTTAGCAAAATCCTTTAAGGTCTGAAATAGTTTTTATTACCATTCCTGTCGTCCAAAAGGACGGAAGCATCACAGTCCAGATCAAGAAAATCCCACAAAACATTGAGGCCAACGAATTAATACTTAAAACTAAATGGCAGGATTAAATTGGAATAATGAATTGATACTCCCAAAAATCAGAACATACATTTTTATCATCTGGTTGTGGAATGTCGGCCAGTGCTCTGAAATATGAATGAATGCTCTCCCTCCATCCTGTTAAAGAGATAGAAAGGGCCACCAGCCTGTGATGTAAAGTATAGAAGTTTACATCAAAGCACTCCAATAAAAAGAGTTATTAAGAGTTGTTCTCTATTGTCAGTTTAACTGAATTTAGAATTAGAAAAGTATTTCATTTTTTTATTTTTTTATGTTTTGATATTTTAGGCTTGAAAAACCATAACCAAAAAACCATAACCAAAAAGTTCTTGAAACACTAGTAAAGTTTTATGTAACAATTTGTGGAAAAAAAAACAGCAAAAATCACTAGGAACATATTTTCAATTCATTAAGTTTCTAAGCTTTCCCTACAATCAATATGTACTTTCGAAACTTATTGATAGAGTCCTCAACATATAAAAATGTAATGAAAATGCCAACTCTTTTAAAATCTGTTTCTTGCATTTTCCCCAAGTTTCATTTAAGCATCATTATTCATCTAGAGTCAAATTTTACACAAACTATTTTTTGGTAAGTAAAACTTTTACATTCCATACACAGGAATGAATTTTTGAATGCTAAACATGGATCCAGCCAAAGGCTAATGTTTACACATACATTATAGAACATATTAAATGCATTAATAGGAAGTACCCCACCTTCCACGTCATTTCTATTTTTCCAATTTGTGAATTATCTAAAGCCAAAAAATTTCTTAAGTAGAACAGTAAGGTCTAATTACACTTTAAGCTGTAACAATAATTTACAATGACACAGGCATTTCAATAATTTCCCTAGTTCCATAGCTGCATGACTGTGACCCAATTTACATAATGGCACATTCCCTAAATCACATAAGGTCAATAGTTAAAACACTAAGTAAATTAAAAACAATTAAAACAATTTTTTATTTTTTTATTTTATCTATAAAAACAATTAAACAATTAAAATGTTACCGAGAGAATAATTTGAGCATAATTGAAAAGCAGTGCTATTACATAGACAAAAAATAGAGTTCACCAAACCTTCAGTAAACACAAATCTTTCTCAATCTCAGGGGTGATGGTTTGTGCAGGCAAGTCAAACCTATGTACATTTTACCCAAAAAAAAAAATGTAATCATTGTTAGCAAATTTAACAACACTTCTAAATGAACAAATCTTGTAAGTTGAGACCCCAAATAAAAACTAAATTCCTCCACTCATTTACACCAAAAGAAATGAGGAGAGTTAGTGATTAACTTGAAACCAAAAGCATCAAAGTTTAAGAAATTCAAAGCTTTCCTCTCTTTCTCTTTCTCAGCCAACCAATCAGACAGAAGAAAATATCATTAAAAGTTAAAATAGAAACTCTCATTGAAACACAGACATACCTTTTCCAGCAGTATTTCTGAGATGCTTTCTCTTAAATTTGTTTTAACTTTCTGGAGTGGAAAAGCCCTCAACAAGCTCTGAATTACATCCCAAAGTTCACTGGTTTCACTCTGATTTTGAGATTTGCTCACACCCATTATGGGTTCCTGGTGAAAAAGTTAGGTTCCCATGAAAGACCAATCACTTACTTACTCTCTGGTGTTCCATCCCCCCTACCCCCAAAAAAGGAAAAAAATAAAACTCAAACAACTCCTTGTAAACACTAAAAAATTAAACAGTGCACAAGGAATGAAACACAAGCACAACCTCAATGAGTTATGACTGAGTTATTAAGGTTCGAGTGTTATGACTTCTGAGTTATTAAGATTTTCTTATTGTTTTTTTTTTTCGGCCATGAAAGAAGAGAAGTTTCGTTGGGTTTAGAAGCTAAGGCTACTGCACTAGTCATATTAACATTGAACACATGCATAAGGGAGAGGGAATGAGGTTTTAACACAAAGGCACCACAAACTCCACATATGTCTAAAGAATTCTATCATTAATATTAATTTGGATGTTGCAGCATACATTATGAGCTCCCAAATATTTGTTAACTTTTGGTAAGAATCAAAACATTAAAATTCTATATGTCAAAAGAAATCAATAGCCAAAACATTATTATGCAGTTTTTTTCTGTAAGGTTCATCATTGTGACTAATGTCTACTCTATGCCATTACCTTTTTATATAGACTAAAAAATTAGCACAGGCAAGAAATGTAGAACTAGAAGTCACAGCATCTACAATCAAATATAGAACATAAGAGAAACTAACATGAAAGAAAAAAGATCTCAAGAGTTCATTATGGTCAGACTGTCACTTAGAAACTGACCAAAGCCAAGAAGCAGTTTCTTCGGACTTGACCTTGAGATCCAGTCAGAACATTAAGACCTGACATCTTCATCATTGCCCAAGCAAAGTCCATTCAAAAGATTGATCCATCATCTGAAGCATAAACCCTTACCAATCTCGCAATCTTCTCATTAGCTATCATTTACTGATTAGCAAAAAGGAGTCCTCTCCCCTTTAACAAGCTCTAACAGTCGTGAGTGTCAAAACCTGCCCCAAATGATATCAAAGATGACAATTCCTGCAAATATGACATCCTCACTGCAGACTCACTCATTTCCAATGATTCCATGGGTGAAGAAGGATGAGTGGTGGTCCTATTACTGTCTTGGCATCTCATTCTCGCTTCAATGAGAAAATCAGGAGCTATGGTTGGGTTTGGCTACCCTGTCCCCTTGAGGGAAGGGAGGCATTTCTGTATGAATTCACAGCTAATTTTCCCAATTTCGCATGCACCTTCAGATGATTAAGAAACCAATACAAACCAAATAACTTTTTGAACCTTTTTCAACTCCATAAAATAAGGGGGGAAATGAGAAAGGGCAGAGAGATAGTAAGTACCTAGAAGACTAACTGTTTCTCATCATCAACACCTCTAAGGGAAAAAAGGTGAAGTGTCTGTGTTATATTATCATTTGGTCGTGAAATGCTGGCTAGTGCTTCGTTAAATATGAATGAATGTTGTCCCTCCATCCTGTTAACACTGGATAGAAAGGGTCACCAGCCTGTGATGTCAAGTATAGTAGTTTACATCAGAACACCAATAAAACAAGGTATTAAAAGCTATTCTTTAGTGTCAGTTTAGCTGAAAAATAAGAAAAGTATTTCAATTTTTTCAATTTTTTTGACATTTTCAACTAAAAAATTATAACCAAAAAGTTCTAGAAACAACTAGTTGGCTAAGTAAAGGTCACTTTAACAATTTGTGGAAACCAAAACAGCAAAAATCACTAGAAATGTATTATCAATTCATTAATTTTTCCACATAACCAATATGTACTTTAGAATCTTATTGATAGACTTCTCAACATATAAAAATGTAAAGAGATACCATTTCTTTTAGAGTCTGTTTCTTACATTTTCCCCAAGTTTCATTTAAGCATCTTTATCTACAAACAATCATCAAATCCTAAACCTTAGACTATTGCCAAAGCCCTTAGGTGAAAGGACCTTAACAAAAAATATTTTAAAAGAGAGAGACAGACTATAGGAAGATTCAGGATCAAGAACAGACCAGCATAATCCCATCTCTAATGGCAATAGAAACAATATCAACACATCAAATTACTTAGCTATACTTTAAACACAGAAGCTCTTTTTTTCTTTTTTTTTGAAAGGAAACATAGAAGCTTATGCACCCAGTAATACTAGTAATAAGCCTCACGTTAACAGAAGTACATCCATTCCTGACTAGAATAAAGGAAATTAAAAATGAAAAGTCATCTTAACAATTTAAAGTCACAGTTTTAATGAACTAAAAAATTATGAAATAGATTATTTTCAAATATATTATTAGCATATAAGAATATACCTAGAATCAGTATTTGCATCCACCAAATTCTTCTTCAATGAGTTCGTCCATGAGCATTCTTCTTGGATCTTCGTACCTTGTTATCTTATTCTCCATAAAAAATGTTCACTAGCCATATTGGTTTTCCACTTGAGAACACAAGATAACCCAAACCCAATCCAAACATGAATCCAACACCGTACCCCAACAATACAACTTTCCAATGAAACCCATTTTCAAATTTGAAATTATCTTCCTGAATGGTTGATGATGAGGGTGGTTGTTGTCCCTCATCATTGCCACAAGCTTTCATTGGAAATCCACATAACCCCAGGTTCCCATTGTAAGAATCATTCGTAAAGGTATTGAACTGTTTGCCTTGAGGTATCTGACCAAAAAGATAGTTTTCAGATAGATTTAAAATTGCCAGTGATGTGATATCTACTAATTGTATAGGAATTTCACCTATGAGCTTGTTTGAGGAGAGATCTAACCATTCAAGATTGGTTAAATTTCCCAACGATGGAGGCACATGACCTGAAAGATTATTGTGCGAAAAATTAAGCCCCTTCAGTGACCGAAGCTCTCCAATTGTCTTTGGAATTTCTCCCTTGAAATTATTGTTGGAGAAATCAATAGTTGTGAATAGACTTTGGATTTTTACCAATTCAATGAAAAACCCTTTCACCACCACTGTCACAGAATCTTGATAATAATAATCACCCATATATTTCAATTCACCTTTGTCCGCACTCGCATTCATCATGGCTTTTAAATACTTAAAAAAGTTTGTCGGCAAACGCCCATGGAACTCATTGTGAGAGAGGTCTATGATTCGCAAATTTGGGAATGGGAATTTGGTCTTGGGGTTGCCTAAGGCACCATGAAACTTGTTTGATCGCAAGATAAGAACCCGCAACTCTGGAAGAGTTTCCAACCAACGAGGGAAGGTGCTATTAATCTTGTTGTTACCAAAATCTAGAACTTCCAAATTTTTACAATGGACCAATGATTGTGGCAATGACCCTTCCAATTGATTGCCATTGAGTTTAAGACTTCTCAAGTAACACCCCTTTGCAAATGTTGTTGGAATGGTGCCATTAAGATTATTACTTCGCAGATCCAAATCTATGAGATAATCACTTAAGTTTCCCAAACATGGAGGAATTAGGTTACTCAAGTGATTATAAGACAAATCAAGGTAACTGACGAAACTAAGATTGCAAATCGAGGAAGAGATCTGTCCAGTTATATTATTCCTTGAGACTGAAAAGAAAGATATGCCTAGTGGAGGTACTAGAAGTGGTCCTTGAAGCATGTTAGAACGAAGATCAAGAATATCCATGTACTTCCACAGAAGGTGTCCTACACTTGTCAAGAAGTTGTATGAAAGATTCAAACTGTACAATGAATCCTTCCCCACCTCCAAAAACCACTTCGGAATATTGCCTTTGATTTGGTTTTTGGAAAGGTCTAAGTGGTCAATATATTCTGCAGTTCGTAAAAAGTGTGGAATTTCACTTAGGTTGCAAGAGGATAAAGATAATGAGTTAAGTTTGGGCAAGATATTGGTGGCAAAGGTGAAGGAGCTTAGTGACAAGAGAGGATTATTTGACAAATCAAGATATTCAAGACTTTTGAGCTTTGAGAATATTTTTGACTCCACATTGCCACTTAAATTATTGAAGGAGACATCTAGTTGACGAAGGCTCACCAATTTAGAGATTGACAATGGAAGGGGACCATGTAGGTTGTTATTATTCAACAAAAGACCAACTAATGAGTTATGCTGGAAATCACCAATATGCCCAGTGAATTGGTTATGATCAAGAAGTAAGGAACGCAAAGATGGTATTGTATACACCCAAGATGGTACTGTCCCATTCAATAAGTTACCAGATAAGATGAGATATTCTAGATTGGAAGGAATCTTGTTGACTAGTTGACTATTAGAAGAATTATTTGAAGAGAAAATTTGGGTCAAGTTTGTCGTAACTTCTGGAAGCTGCCCTATGAAATTGTTGCCTGAGAGATCTAAGTAAGTAAGAACTTCAAAGTTTAGGAAGGACCATGGAAACTGACCACCAAAGTTATTATATGAGAGGGCCAAAGAAGTGATTGGTGTGAGATTAGGAAGAAATGTTAGATATGATCCTGTGAAATTGCATCCTCTGAGGTACAATTTTTTTAAGGACTTGAGGTTATTGATTAAATTAGGTAAGTCAATTGGGAATTCAGTTCTAGAGAGCTCCAAGGACTTGAGAGGAGTACTCCAGTTATACATTGGAAGGGAACCGGTGAGATTGTAGTTGTAACCTACATCGAGCAGCTGAAGGTTTGGAAGGTGAAATATATTATCTGGGAATCTCCCTTTCAATCCACAATCATAAAGACTAAGAGATGTCAAAGAGGAAGACAAATTCATGAAAGAATTAGGTGAAACAGAAGACATGTTAACATAAACCAAAAAAAGTTCAGTTAGATGGGTTAGGTTTTGAACAAGCCTTTTCAAACTAGGCGTTTCAATTCTCATGCCAATATTCCAAGAGAGATCAAGTGAAACCAGTTTGGATAAGTGGGAGATTTCGGATGGGAAATTACCAGCAACGGAGGACTCAGTGAGGTTGAGATGCGTCATGTTCGCAAAGCCACCAAACTTAGATGAAATTGTGGAGTCACTGAAATAGTTGTAAGCGAGGTTGAGCCTCTGGAGATGGCGAAGAGAGAAAAGGGTGCTATTGGGATGGATGTGACCTACAAGCCCACTGCAACTGAGGTCGACACCAATGACATGACCTGTCATCGTATCACAGGTGACCCCATCCCACCCACAACAATCTGTACCCATTTTCCACGAATTTGTCTTTGGATAACAATAATTATCACTAACAGCAAATTCTTCGATAGAAAATGAGTGTTTGAATTGTAGTAAAGCAAGGCTTTGGTGGGAATGGCATAAAGGTGTTGATGAATTAAACGAGGAAAAAGAAGAGAGAGAAAAGGAACAATAAGGTTGAGAGAGCAAGAGGAAGCAAATGAGTAAGAGTAAGTGACTTGGGCGTAATACAAATACATGCTCCATATTTGCTCTGGATTTGAGAAATGAGAATATAAATATATTTAGGAAGATATGGGAATTGAGATGGCATAGATTCATATATTTATAGGCCGCGATTATTAGTAACAAGACAATTAATCCATCGTGTCGTGTTAGCTTTTTTTATGGGTTGGGCCAATCACTTGGAAAATTAAAGGTCTTTTGTGTCACTCTATTACATTTGTATATCTTTAACCCGTTAATTAATCATATCTATGGTCTTGTGGGCTAAAATTAAGGTTTTGTGGTTGTGGGTCACTAGCGTCCAGTGTAGACTTTTTGGACTATAAAATTATTCGATGAAAAAAATAGGTCTGACAATGAAAAAAATCAGGTTATTTGGGTTAGCTATATCTACTGTCTATCATAATAGCTACTGTTTATTAAAAAAATAAAAAATAAATAAAAAAATTATCAGCTTTAGATTTCAATTTGCTCATACTTTTAACTTGTCTCTGCCTATTTAGTATTTAGGACCATCAGTTTATGGAAATAATTAACTTATGACAACAGTGCTAGACATTTAGCACATTGTCAAGGACCTAGCAGCAAATAAGACAGACATCCTCTTGGGATAATTATATTTAATTAAATCATTGTAATTTAGGCACACGCCAAAAGCACAAGTAAAAAAAAGGCAGTCAAGAACTCAAGATCAGAGGGTTTTGGAATTTCTAAGCATTGCTCAGTTCTCATTTCTTATTATTTATAAATACGTTTTTTTTTTTTTTTTTTTTTTTTGTGGAGGTGGTGGGATTTAGGAATCTTCCAAAGTAATATTTAAGAAACGTTTAACTAGTAGCTCTATCTCTTAAAATTTGTATGTTTAGAGAAAATAATCACAACTTGTTTTAAATCATTGATATACCAGATCCCTTCAACCATGAAAACGAGTGATACCATTAAAAGACTTTAATTATGTTAACGTCTCAGCTAGTCTTTGGTAGTTGTTTGAAACTTCCAAAGACTTGGAAAGCTATAGTCTTGAAATTTTGGACTATATAAAAATTGTTTGATGTAAATTACACAATTACAAGTTGAACGTGTGATAATAATCAAACTTGTAGCAGGCATGTTATCATGATCAATTTTATGTCACCCATTACTTTTTCCTCAAATAAATTAAAAATTAAAATTTTAAATTGTCTATAATTACATATCTAGTTATCTACTCTTTGGTATCCCATGCAATGATTAAGAAAATTCAAGAAAAAATATTTTTATATAACACAAATTTATTCAAGTTTAAGCTCCAAATTAATTACATCCTCCAAATTAAAAAACTTATTTTCAAATCAATCATTAAATTTTTTTTCTTTCTTTAATTTCAGTCTTTAACTTTAAGTATGTTTTCAATTTAGTAATTCCAATAGCGTCCAATCTTGCCATTAGTTTAATTTTTTTTCATATTCCAAAATGAAATTACTTTAGTGAACTTTTTTTTTTTTAGTAAACAATAATAATTATTAGCACACACATGAAAATAATAATACTTAACGTTTTAAACCGGGTTTATAATACATTATTTTAGTGAACTTAAGGATGAATTGGATGGAAGGAACTAGCATATACTGTGGACTATATAGTAGAATTCTTTGATGCAGATTCATTGATTAATAAAAACTAACTTTGTTTTTTTGAAAAAAAAAAAAAAAAAAAAAAAAACTAACTTTAAAAGTCAGAAAATCAAGGTGAGATTTATAAAAACTCCTTATAAACAAGTATCATAATAATCCTATCTACTTTACATTTATATTAGCTCATATTGATACCTGTAGTGAATATATTATTATTATTATTATTATTTATGTTTTGTCTCTCTGGCTATAATGAACTGATGACTTTTATGCTAGACATTTAGCAAGTTGTCAAGTACACTGCAAAATAAGAAAAAGGCATCATCCTAGGATAATTGTTTAACTAAATTATTTTAATTTAGGCACATGCCAAATTCACAAGTAAAAAAGACCAAACAAGATCTTAGAGGGTTTGGGAATTTCGAATTGCTCAGTTTTCATTCATAATGATTATGGTTTTGAAATTCCTTATCATTGCTTTTATATATGGTGTAGCTGGTGAAGGATGTTCTTGAACTCCTGATTTTCCACATTTTTATTGTACTATGAAATACGCTCATGACCAACATGGGAGTGCTCCGATTAATAAAAGTTTAATATATATAAAGTAATAACATCAAAAGAGGGTTCAATCCAAAAATCTTATTACACATTCTGTATTGTACATTCTGTGCACACTTTGTTTCTCTTCTGAAAACTTTTTCTAAACAGCTCATAATTTAAGTTTTAATTATGAATGTTTTAAAATCATTATTTTACAATTTAATTGAAATCATTTTTTAAAAGTAGAATTTCAGTTCATGTGGTAGAATGTGTAAGGTGAGTGTGTATTACGGAGTATGTGACGTGTTGTGATATCATTACTCAGTTCTAATTTTGTGTTGTAAAATTCCAATTCATGCATATAGTGGTAAAGTCAACATCATACTCGGTTTCTTTTTGGGAGAAAAAGTAGGGGGATTTAATTAATGACTGACTATTTGCAATTTGATTTAATTAAAAATACTTTAAATAAAAGATAAAATAGAATAATAATAGATGAGAATTTCTTTTCTTTACTTTTTCTTTTTTTCCTTTTGTTATGGAAAAAATTTCATAACTGTTTAATTTATTATAGAAGTAAACTTACATTCTTTTGAGAGTATCCAAAAAACAAATCATCAGATTCAATTTTGAAGATATTTTCCATTCCTTTTGCTAAGGAAATTTTATATATGCCAATCAAATTCTTGTGTATTCCAATTGCATTCTCATCCCTTGTCAATGACACATTTCTTAAGCCTTTTTAGTAAGTCGAGTCTAGATCAGCTATTGACAAAAATTTAATTGCTGTCACTTTTATTTTGCTTCATGCTAAATCACAAGAGCTACTTTCAAATAGGATGGCATTTATATTGATAAAAATGTTTTGTTTCCCTTTATACTTAATACTCCATATATATATATATATATATACACATATATATATATATATACATATATAATTACACTTCGTACATGAAGAGATGTCAATTCACCTATAAAGCCCTTAGTTAGCATATATTTTTTTTTAGATGCATGCAACCATGAGGCATATGCTCATTGCCTACTCTATGCATCTCTGATGTGAGGAAGAAAGCAAGGAGGGGACCTCTACAGTGCTTAAATTTTTTTTTTTTCTTTTTTGTCTTTTGTTTTTTGTTTTTTGTTTTTTATTTTTTATTTTCTTCATTATGTAAAACTCATTTCTTGTTATTTGATAAATACTATGAAGAGATAAATTAGTATTGTTTTAATCTTTTTAATCATTGTTTGATAACTTTGGTCAAAGTCCAAATAATTTTCTTTCATAAATGCCCTTAAGTTATCACTATTTGTTATATAATGGAGAACCTTTTTCTAAATATGTATACATCCATATTTAATATTTTAATAACAACTAATTTGGGGGAGTTGGCTTATGGGTAACAACTAAGAAAAGTTTGATTAGTTGCTTTATCTATTAAAAATTTTATGAAAGAAAATGATATCATTCATTTTTTAAGTTATTGATACACTAGACTCCTTCAACTTTGAAGGCATGTGACACCATCGAAAGTCTTTTTTTTTTTTTTTTTTTTAGGGAAATACCATTAGAAAACTTATATCCTGTTTGCATTTTAACAAGTCTTTCATCATTCTTTGGAACTTCGAAAGACTTTGAAAATTCAAGTCTTGGAATTTTTTTCTTTGATCACTATAGTCTTGGAATTTTGGACTATATTAGAATTGTTTAATGCAACTTGCAAAGTTATAGACAAAACGTGTGGCAACTAATTAAACATGTAGCAATCATGTTATCCGAATAAGTTTTATGTCATTTGTTTCTTTTTGCTCAAATTAATTAATAAAAATGATTTATGATTAGACATACTCATTTTTCCATGTAATAATCAAGCAAATTCGCTTTCAAAAAAAAAAAAAAAAAAATCAAGCAAATTCATTTTTATATAAAACATTTAATTACAAATAGTACTTAGAAGCTAAAGCTCTAGGAGGAAGACAAGCATGATCAAAATGATGTCATCCAGCTTTAGTTAACAAAATTATCAAAACAACGTCACTCAACTTAAGTGAATCCTCATCGAACCAAAACATTACCGTTTACATTAGCTATACGGTACCGTTTTGTAGCTGAGATGGAATATGACCGCTAGAAACATAGCCGTCAGAATCTCTTTTTTCTAATCTCCTATTTCTATTCTTCTATCAATTATACTACTTTGTGTTCAGGGGTCATCCTAATCCTCTTCCAACCTTTAAATAAGACTAATATATATATATACATATATATATATATATATATTTTTATAAGTAAGAAAGATGTATATTCAAGAAGCTGCCTCATGAAAACAACATAAGGCAGAAAAGGGATACAGGGAAGGAAACAAACAAGAAAAAAACACAAAAAACAACAACCAACAAAGAGCTAAGAACAAAGAAGAGAGCTAAGGAACAAAGGGAGAGAATCACTAGAGGTGAGTCCCCAAGCCCTAGACCAATCAAAAAGAGAGCCACAGGAGAAAGCGAGTAGCTGGTCATCGGATTTATCCATATCCTCAAAAGTTCGCCTGTTTCACTCCCTCTAAATACACCACATAAGGCATAGAGGGGCTAAGTTCCAAATGCTAGAAAAGTGCTTTCCCAACCAAGAAGCGTATCTGCAACCGATCTTGGCAAAACCCAAGAAATCCCAAAAAATCTGAAAACCAAACTCCACAGCTGATGAGCTTTATCGCAATGTAGTAGCAAATGATTCACTGTCTCCCCGCTACATCGACACATAATGCACCAGTCAACAAGATCAAAGCCTCTACCCCGCAAATTGTCCCCTATAAGAATCTTCTCCCAAGCTGCATTCCAGACAAAGAAAGAGACACGCGGAGGAGCCTTAACCTTCCAAATACCTTTCCAAGGAAAGATAATAGGTGAGGGACAACGAAGCCTATTATAGAAAGAGCGGATGTCAAAATCCCCCTTCTTCGACAACTTCCACCTCATACGGTCGCCATGCTCAGATTTAGGTAGATTTGAACCCAAGATTCGAAGGAAATCCTCCACCTCACCTGACTCCCAATCATTTGGATCCCTGAGTAAGCGAACATTCCAGCTTCTCCGAGCCTCAGTCCCCAACCTTTCAAGAGAAGAGGCCACAGAAGCCTCTCTATTATAAGCAATCCCATACACAACCAGGAAGGAAATATGGAGTGGTAACTCCCCACACCACTGATCTGTCCAAAATTTCACTCTATCTCCCACCTCAATCTCAAACTGAATGAATCTTCTAAACACCTCCCAGCCTTTTTGGATACTTCTCCATAAGCTACACCCGTGGACATCCCTGCCCAGCTTGGAAGACCAACCCCCCCACTCTTCCCCAAACTTCGAAGCTACAACCCTTCTCCAAAGACGATTCTCCTCAACCCCAAACCGTCATAACCATTTTCCTAATAAAGCTTGATTAAAAGTAGTTATTTTCCTTACTCCCAATCCACCGTTCGCCTTAGGAGCACACACCTTATTCCACCCCACCAAGTGAGTCTTCGAATCCCCCCACAAGAAGTCCCTTTGCATCTTCTCAATCTTATTAGCCACATGCGAGGGGATGGTAAAGAGAGATAAATAATAAGTACGAAGGCTAGCTAGAGTGCTCTTAAGCAGCATAAGTCTTCCACCTTTTGACAGATACAGCTTCTTCCACCCAGCTAACTTCCGCTTAATTTTCTCCAAGATAGGATTCCAGATAGCAAGGGACTTATGGGAAGCCCCCAGCGGCATACCGAGATAGGTCATAGGCAGAGTCCCAACCCTACAACCCAGAATCTCAGCCAAAGCATGCACATTATTAACCTCCCCAATTGGAACCATCTCGCTCTTCAAGACATTAACCTTCAAACCTGTCACAGCCTGAAAACAAAGAAGAAGCATCCGAACATGGAGGATCTGCTCCACTTCCGCATCACAAAACAGAATGGTATCATCCGCAAACAGAAGATGCGATACACATTCCCCTTCCCCCCGTCTCCTGTTAGCCTTGAATTCCCTGATCAAGCCGGCACCTTCGACTCTTTTCAACATCTTACTTAAAACCTCCATAATAATCAAAAACAGCATAGGAGATAAAGGATCCCCTTGTCTTAGACCCCTCGTGCTCCTAAAAAAATCAGCTGGAGCCCCATTAACCAAAATAAAGAACTGAACAGTAGAGATACAAGTGCGAATCCATCTACACCACTTCTCCCCAAAGCCCATTCTCTTCAATAGATCTAGAAGCGCCTCCCAATTCACGTGATCATAAGCTTTCTCAATGTCAAGCTTACAAATAACCCCCGGAATCTTACTCTTTACTCGACTATCAACGCACTCATTAGCAATAAGGACTGAGTCAAGAATCTATCTACCTCCCATAAAACTATTCTGAGACTCAGAGATTAGTTGATCTAAAACAAGCTTCAAACGGTTTGCCAAAACCTTAGACAAGATCTTGTACAAGCTCCCCACCAAACTAATAGGCCTGAAATCTCGAATATTGGAAGCATCATTCTTCTTAGGAATTAAGGCTATGAAAGTAGCGTTCAAAGATTTCTCAAACTTAATGTGAAGATAGAACTCCTCAAAAACTGCAAGAATATCTCTTTCCACCACTCTTCAACAATGATGAAAAAAGGCCATAGAGAAACCGTCTGGACCTGGAGCTTTATCCCCAGCCAACTCCTTAACAGCCAGAAGAATCTCCTCCTTCTCGAACCTCCTTTCAAGCCAGCCCCTCTCCGACCCGTCTATCTGATCAAACTCCAATCCTTCCGCAAAAGGTCTCCACTCCTCTGTCTCTTAATTTTTTTTTATTTAAAATATTTAAAACTCTCTTAGCGTGCGTTTGCCTAGAAATGAAGTTGCATTTTGCGTTTTTGGCTGAGTCCCACAACACTATTCACGACCCAGCCAAACACGTCAAATGCAGATTTCTAGGTAAATACTGCGTCCCACAGTACTATTCGTAACTTAAAAATTATTTTGCTACAGTATTTTCAGCAATAAGTTTTCAGTTTTCAACAAAATAAGTAATATCTAAACAGATCCTTAATATAGTCAAGAAGAAAAAATCTTATATGTACTACGTAGCCTTATAGTTATTTTTTTTTTCTTTTTTTTTTTCTTTTTTTTATAGATAATGAAATGAAATACTAACGCAACTTCTCAAAAAAATGTGTCAAATTTTATATATTGTTGATTAGCTTCAATTTCTTGTTCGTTGCTTTTGACTCAATCTTTCATGAATGTGTGTATTGGAGAAAAAAAAATAGCACTACTCTTTCTATATCCCCCAAATTCATTCAACCATGAAAGCTCATGCTGGTTAATAGACAAAGATCCCCAAGACTTAGTGAAATGCACACGGGTTGAACGAGAGATATCTGTCAACAATTTGTATGCCAAAAAACAAGATACAACTATTCTTACTATATGAAATAATGAAAGATATATTTCACAATTTGTGTGGAAGAAAATAAAATACAATTATTCTTACTAAAAGCCATTGAAAACATGTGGTATAGGTTAGATTTCCAGTTAATGCTTCACAAGTTTTTGGTCATTGTTTGGACCTCACAAAAACTTTGGAAAATTGTAGTCGTGGAATTTTGGACTGTATAAGAATTGTTTGATATTGATTGCATAGTTACGAGCATAATGTGTAGATATTATGTTATTCAATTCCCTCTATTATTCATTCTAGATTGAACGTGTAGTATAGGTTAGATTTCCTAGTTAATACTTCACAAGTTTTTGGTCATTGTTTGGAACTCGCAAAGACTTTGGAGAGTTATAGTCTTGGAATTTTGGACTATATAAGAATTGTTTGATACTGATTGCGGAGTTGTGGAGATAATGTGTAGATATTATGTTATCGTCCCTTTATTATTCATGCTAGATTAAACGTGTGGTATAGGTTAGATTTCCAGTTAATACTTCACAAGTTTTATGGCCATTGTTTGAAACTCGCAAAGACTTTGGAAAGTTATAGTCTTGGAATTTTGGATTGTATAAAAATTGTTTGATACTGATTGCGGAGTTGCGGAGATAATGTGTAGATATTATGCTATCCGAGTCCCTCTATTATTCATGCTAGATTGAACGTGTAGCAATCAAGTTTTTGGGTCAATTTTACTTTTATGTCATTTGTTTCTCTTTCCTCAAATATTTTATTATTAAAAAAAATTGGTATGCTTACAATCATCGAGAGTTCAACAAAAATTATTTATTTATAATGATATTATTTAAGATTAAATTTACAATTAAATTCTCTCTCTCTCTCTCTCTCTCAATATAAATAAATAAATAAATATATATATATATATATATATTTTTTTTTTTTAATTGGTTAAGTCATCCTATAATTTTTAACATATCTTTCATTCAACAAGCGTCAATCATTTTCACCAAGTCTTGTCATTGTTCAAAACTTCCGAAGACTTGGAAAGTTGTAGTCTTAGAATTTTGGACTATATAAAATTTTTATAATGCAAATGGCAGAATTGCAAACTAAACGTGTGGTCATTGAACATGTAACAATAATGTTATCTAGGTCCCTTTGTTAAACCAAGCTCTAATGAATATGAGAAATCATGTAGTCTAGGTCCGTTTTATGTCATCCTCAAAAAAAAAATCCATTTTTTGTCATCTATTTATTTTTCCTCAAAATAAATTAGAAAAAAAAGAGACTAATTTATAAATTCAAATCTACATGCAATGATCCTTTGCAATAATCAAGAAAAATCAATAAAAGATTTTTTTATACATATTTATTCAAGTTTAAACTACAAAATACATTATTTTAATATATTTTCAAATTAGACATTTAAATTTCATTTCCTCCCATTTTAGTCTTTCAACTGTAATCTAGTATTAATTTAGTCATTCTGTCAATATTGTCCAATCACATTATAAGTTTTAGATTTTTCACTTCATAAAACGATGTTGTTTTAGTGAATTCTATGAGGTGGATCCAATGGGAGAGCTAAATTGAAAATGAATGAAAATTAAAGGACTCAAATAAAAAAAAAATTAAAACAAAAAAAAAAAGTGAAAAAAAATCACTGAGTTGAGAAGAAGGCAAAATTTGAGTGTAATTTGTAATTTAGCCTAGTACTTTCTTAGAAGAGAGGAAAGTATCACTAATCTTCGCACTAATGATGGGATTGATGGATGTAATAAATCCTAAAACTACTTGGGTTGTTGTCTATGAATGATTCCTATAAATACAGACATAAAGTGGTTTGTGTACGCTGTGAAAGGGTGATGAAAATATGGAAAAAAAAGAAAGTGAATTTTGTGGCTATGGGTTGGTAACCGAAGCTTTAGAGGTTTTTAGCCTACAGCCAATGATAATCCAGAGCACTTTTAATTCGAATATTTTTAGTGCCAAAAGTTGTGCAATTGGTAGTATAATCTCATTTTTATCTCCCACAAAAATTAATTAAAAAAAAAAAAAAAGAGAAAATCATATCCAAAACAAAGAAATTCGGAGCTCCAGCGCCGTTCAATTAGCAGTTAAAGCGTATGAATCAACACTTTGGTTCAACTACTGGAGTGCTAATCTGCCCAATAGGTCCTAACTTTTGGATTTTTCAATTGAAAAATGCTAAAGTTACAAACTATTTTACATTATTTTTTACAAACTGCTAATATGATAAGTGATCAAGTAAAAACAATAATGTTAATGTTAGGTGCTGATGAGAATCAATAAGAATTAGCCACATCAACAATTTGTAAAAATGTTGTAAAATAATTTTTGTGTGTAACATTACTCTTTTCAATTTAATTTTAATTTTTACTGTTGTTTTAAAAATAATTTGGAATTTTTTTTTCATATTGCTCTTCCATCATTCAAACTTCAATTAACTAATTAAATAAATGTAGCATCTAATAAGATAAATAAAGTTATTTTGAAATTAATCAAAAGGATAATATTATACACATTGATAGCTGCCTTCTTTTCTAAATTTTTTCTAGAAAAATAGTAATAATAAAAAAGAAGAAGAAAAGAAAGAAAGCTACCATTCAATGTGCTTGCAAATGGTTCCCTAATGGACTAATCGTAGATTTAGATGATTAACTCACAGTGGCTTATAGGCGTTTCTACGCTCACTGTCTATGTTATTCCATTTCCCTCTCATTCCTGCCTCCAAATGGACAAAACCGATAGAATTAAAGGCAAGTTCACGGATGAAGAAGAATAAGTTGAAGAAATATAAGCTGAAGACGCAAGAAAAATCAGCTAAAACCCAACCGAAGCTGCTGTTTCAGTACTCTTAAGAAACATTCCTCTGCAACTGCAATCCCCATATGTAGATGAATGAATCCATATGGGACACATTGGGATAGAACTTTTTTCTTCTTCTTACTGTACATAGAGATTAAAATAGAGGAAGATTAATAGGATAAAATAATTTGGAAGAAGGTGCATACGCCTCTATGTACGAAAGAAAACATTAGAAGAATTGTCCTTTTAGTAATTGGATCAGTTGGTCTGATTTTTCCATGCCATTCAACAGAAAATTATATACTGTTTATCGAGGCAACTAAATTTTAATATTCATTATCATTTGAAAGTAATTTACTTCCTTTGAAAAATAAGGATAGTGCAGATAGAGAAATCTAATACAAATTTGGGGTTTATATATGCCTTTCGTTCTGTGATGTATTTTAATTTCTTTAGTATTATGCCTAACCTGGTGTATCTTCTTAGTCTTTTTAAACAATTTTGACTGCTTGGTGAGCAAGTGAAGTGGAGATTTGGTTTGTTTGCTTGTATATGGTTTTATCTTCTCAACTCTTTTTGAAAATCTTGATAGAATCTAATGGGTTTCTTTATGCTCTGTTACTAGTTTGATATCTGTGGTACAGTGACTCAGGAGTTTGATGCAGGACTTGAATGTTCTTGGCATAATGAATCTGTCTGAAAGGCTTCTCAGGACCCGTCCAGACAGATCCATTAGGTACGGAACATTCCAAAAAGTTGTCTCCCCTAAACTCTTATGTCTTTCCTTAAGCTCTTCTATCATCTTTCCCTTCTATACCTCAAAGCATACTGTTTCATTCAATAAAACTTAATTTATTTTCTTCTCATACGTGCAGCCTTTTGTCTGTAAGTTTACTTTACTCATTCAATAACTATTATTTCCTGGAGCATGCCTTTATCATCACAACAATCACGATCAATTCTATAAGAAAACTATGGGAAGGAGCAAACATCAAAGAGAAACAGCACATGTGAATATAGCTATGAATCATAAATCAGCTGAGTAGGTTCTGTTTCTCATGTCACTTGGTAAGAGTATCACAGTTTATCAGATCATTCACTGTAGCAATGGAAATGTTAAACTGCACAATAGAGGACTCCAAATTTTGATTATGAGGGGGTGAGTGAAGATGGAAGTTTCTGCAAGAAATAATTTCCAGAAATACAAAGCAAAAATAACAAGGTCAGCTTTCTGGTGCTCCTCAACACCACCCCCCCCCCCCCCCCCCAAAAAAAAAAAAAAATCTAATGCTATATGCTCTCTCAAGTTTTTATTACTGTGTTATATATGATGACCATGCTACACATTTTCTTCACAAATTATGTCTGTCTGAAATTTTTTTTTTTTTTTTTTTTTTTGATAAGTAATAAGGGTTTATTGATAACGAAAAAAGAGAGAGACACCTAAGTACACAGGAAGTATACCCCTACAAGGGTGTACATATCAAATACAAAAATTACATAAATCAATAAAATCCAAAAAAGAAGAAAAAGGATGGTTTCTCCACACTAAGAACCAGTCTAATAAGGTTCTGAAAAAAAAAAGCTTGAGATTAGGCATAGAACGCTCATTGTCTTCAAAACACCTACTATTTCTTTCCTTCCAAATACACCACATCAAACAATGAGAAACAACCATCCATATATCTCCATTGCAATGGCGACCAAATCAAACTTGCCAACAAGCAAAAAGCTCATCAATAGACCTTGGCATAACCCAACAAACTCCAAATAAACCAAAAACAATATCCCACAACTCCAGAGCAACCGCACAATGAAGGAATAGATGGTCAACGGTTTCACTGTTACACTTGCACAAATAACACCAATCCAAAATGCAAACCTTTTTTTTCCTTAAATTGTCAATTGTCAAACATTTCCCCAAGGCAGCAGTCCAAACAAAGAAAGCCGCTCTAGAGGGAATCTTCTGCTTCCAAATGCTTTTCCACGGGAAAAACTGATCATTGTGGCCAACTAGAAGATGGTAGTACGCACTAACCGTAAACCCCTTACTCTTACAAGGTAGCCAACATCTTGTCCTCCCTAGTCCCCCTTACAGGAGTGCTATAAATGGTATCTATGAAGCTCCAGAAAGCTTTCAATTCCCAATTATGAACATCCCTACAAAAATGCATCTCCCAATGAAGGACTCCATTGGAGTACCCCATTAGATCAGCCACACTCGTCTCTTTGTTTCAACAAATCCCATACAAATCAGGATAGCAGTTAGCAAGAGGAGATGATCCACACCATCTATCTAGCCAAAACCACACTTTTGATCCATCTCCAATTTCATACAGAAAAAACCGAGATAAAGCAGGCCACCCCCTTCTAATATTTTTCCATAAATTAACTCCATAAGGACCAGAGAAAGGGCTAGAACACCAACCACCCCAATCACAACCATACTTCGCCTCTATCACTTGACGCCATAGAGCATCACTTTCTTGCCCAAATCTCCATAACCAATTCCCTAATAAAGCTACATTGAAGGTTCTCAAGTTCCTAATCTCCAAACCACTTGAAGAGAGAGAAGTACAAACCGTAGACCAATTAACAAGATAAAATTTGGGCTCATCCCCTGGGCTCATCCCCTAGGCCACCCCATAGAAAGTCCCTCTGAAGTCTTGCAATTCGGTTGGCCACTGAAGCAGGAATAGGGAATAAAGAAAGAAAATAAGTAGGAAGGTTAGAGAGAGTGCTTTTAATTAAGGTAACTTTACCTCCCTTGGATAAATATAACTTTTTCCAACCTGCTAATTTTCTTTCCATCTTCTCAAGAATTGGATTCCAAATTGTCTTGTCCTTGTATTTTGCCCCCAAAGGAAGACCCAAATATTTCATTGGAAGAGACCCTTGCTTACAGCCTAAGACAGCCACCAAATGATCAAAGTTATGAATTGCCCCCACAGCCACTAGTTCAAACTTACCCAAATTTACCTTCAAACCTAACACAGCCTCAAACCAAATGAGCACCATACGGAGAATCAACATTCGATCAATATTAGCATCACAAAAAATAAAAGTATCATCAGCGAAAAGGAGATGGGAAACCACCAAAGATCTTCCTGCAGAATCACCTACCTAAAAACCTGACAAATGACTTTCTTGGACAGCCTTATCCGACATTCTACCAATGGCTTCCATAACCAACACAAATAACAAAGGGGACAAAGGATCACATTACCGCAACCCCCTTGAACTCCCAAAAAACCCATAGGGAGAACCATTAATAAGGATAGAAAAACGAACCGTTGATAAACAAAATGAAATCCATCGCCTCCACTGATCAGAAAAGCCACAATGCTCAAGCAAGTGGGAAAGAAATCCCCAATTCACATGATCAAAGGCTTTCTCTATGTCCAATTTACATAACAACCCTAGTTGACCAGACTTCAATCTACTGTCAAGACATTCATTAGCAATAAGGATGGAATCAAGAATCTGCCTATTTAGAACAAAGGCATTCTGAGGTGCTGAAATAATGTCTCCTAAAACCATACGAAGTCAAATAGCCAAAACTTTAGCAACTATTTTATAAACCCCCCCCCCCCCCCCCCAAACAAGGTTGATAGGCCGAAAGTCCTTTACTTCCACTGTAGCAGCCTTTTTAGGGATGAGAGCAATGAAAGTTGCATTCAAGCTTTTTTCAAACTGACCTGTAACATGGAAATGGTGGAACACAGCCATGATATCTGATTTTAGAGAATCCCTCAGCAAGCTTGAAAGAAAGCCATCGGGAAATCATCTGGCCCAGGTGATTTATCCCCATTAAACTCCTTGATGACTTCATAAATCTCAGTTTCCTCAAAAGGTCTCTCTAACCAATCCACATTATCCCCAAAAATCCTTGGGAAATCCAACACATCCGGGAAAGGCTGCTGCTCTTGCTGCTCAAGAGTATAAATTCATGTAATTGTTCAATATGGTCAGCAATCCTATCCTGGTTGGAAGACAAAACCCCATCAATCATAAGATTTTCAATACAATTATTTCTTCTATTAGAATTGGCCATCCTATGAAAAAACCTCATATTGGAGTTGCCTTCCTTTAAGTACAACACTCTAGACTTTTGCCTCCAGCTAATCTCCTCTAACAAGACTGTCTTCTCAAGATCAGCGCGAAAGGATGCTTTTTCCAATTTTTCCTCCTCTGAAAGAGGTTAATTGTCCTCTTTTACATCCAAAGCATTCAACTTACTCCATAATTGTTGTTTCTTGGCTAAGATGTTGCCAAAATCTGATTCGTTCCACTGCTTTAGATACGATTTTAGAGCAGTCAACTTCTTGGCAAAAATGAAACTAGGGAGTCCCTTGAAAGTGGCAATTCTCCCACCAGGACTTCACCTTGTCTAAGAACCCCTCCGCCTTCAACCACATATTCTCAAAATGAAATGGAATTCGCCCTCTTCGATGACTCCCACTCTCCAAAAGAATTGGAAAGTGATCAGATAACACTCTAGGAAGCCTTTTTTGGGAGAAATGTGTGAAATATTCTGCCAATACCGAAGAGAAGAGAAACCAATCTATTCTAGAAGCTGAGATAGAGTTAGACCATGTGTAAAGACCTCCCTCCAAAGGATTATCCATTAGCCCATGAAGAGATATAAAATCTGAAAAATCATACATGCAAAGAGTAAATCTTCCCACCCCTAACCTCTCCAATGGGAAGCAGATAACATTAAAATCACCTCCTAAACACCATGGCAAATTCCACCAACTGTTCAAGCCTGCCAATTCCTCCCACATAAATTGACGCTCTCTGTTCAAATTTGGACCATAGATACTTGTGAAAGCCCACTCAAATTGGTCACTGACGTTTTTGAACCTACAAGAAATCGAAAAATGCCCCACTGCTTCCTCTATTTTTTCAACCACCCTTCTGTCCCACATGAGCAGAATTCCACCAAAAGCACCCTCTGAACCCAAATATAACCAATCTATATAAGGACAACTCCATATACTTCTAACAAGTCCTCTTGTAACCCATTCCAATTTTTTATCTTGCAAACAAACGATATCAGCCCTTCAAGTACGTAATAAATTACAAATCTTGAGCCGTTTTTCCTTCTCATTCAATCCTCTAACACTCCAAGATAAAATCTTCAAATTCATTGGGAAATAATTAGAGCCCTTTCCTTACCATTACCAATGCGCCTTGTTGAAGTTGAACCATAATTGACAGAGCTAAATAAACCCCTCAATTCCCTTATTCCTTTCCTCCCTGAGCTCTTCACGGCTTGTTCAGTTTTTTCCTTAAAAGCCCTCTGCTGTAACTCAGCTTCAACAGCCAACAAAAAATTGGTTGCTGGCTCTTCCAAACCTTTGAGGGATGTCCCAAGAAAGTCATCAAACCCACTGAATTTTTCTTGAAACCATTCTGAGTAATTGTCTTTACCCATCAAATTCTTCACAACCAGAGTTGCTGACCCATCACCATTATCCATAGGCAAAGAATAAGCCAGTGGTTCAACAGTTAGAGGAAGCAAAGGTACAGTACACTGAAAAGCATCCTCAAAGCAAGTATCTAAAGCCTAGTCCTCCACAACAACATCATCCCCTTTTTCTTGTTTTGATATTATCTCCTTAGATTCCAATGACACCCCCAGTACCATTGCCAACTAATTTGAGACAACCACTCCGTCAACTACCTCTCCCGATGGCAAAGAGATTTGAAACAGGATTTCCACCCTCCTCCCATCTCGTAATTCGAGAACCCACTACTCAGAATCCCCCCATTTCTTGATGACATTGTCTGAATGCTCATGGATGATCCGTTGGATGTCATATTGCAAGGCCACATCACCATCAGAACACAGAGACTCATCCATGGAAGCATTGGAACACAGAGACCCAGCCACAAAAGCATCAGAGATGTTGACCACAGAGAGAAGCTTCTCAATGCATGTTGGAACCATGTGTGTCGGAGTTAGCTTAGCCTCGGACTTATCGCTACCCACTAGAGAAGCACTTGTAGATGCCGAAGTGGTTGGGCGAGAGGGAGGAACATGCGAGGAATGCTTAGAGTGTGGGTGGGTCAGAATATAATTGTTGAGAGGAATAGTGGGCTGGGAAGGTTTGGGCTGCCACTTAAAAAGAGTTTTATGTTTGGGGTTATAATTGTTGTTGGGCTTTGGGGGTGGGTTTAGAACTTGGCCAACCGAAGGGTCCTCCTCAAAAGCCTTGGACCAGCTAATCCCCCACTTACCTTTAGGCCCACGTTCTTTTGGGCCCTTTTCATTAACCTCAGACTACACAATATCCCATCTCCCATTTTGCCTACGCTCTAAACGCATAAAAAGATCCAAGGTCAACTCAGATAATACATCATTACTTTCAATACCATTTATAGTTGACAAAATCATCGCCCCTGGTTGCTCCCTCTGTCCCGGGATACAATCCTTGCAAGTAACACGGTTATTACGGCTGAGATTTGACAAGAGCCTATCCTTGCAGGTATCACGGTTTTTGAGGCAGGTATCACAGTTTTTGAGCCTGAAATCTCTTGGTTTTGAATTTTGAACCAAGACAGATTTATTCTTTCCTTCATCTCCTCCACCGCCTCTGTATTTCCGATTCCCCGCCACCACCGACGCAAAGGATTTTGAGGCAACTCTACTGGGAAAACCTGAGATTGCTTGCTTCGGAGCTAGAGACTCCAGGTCTATCACCTTCTGACACCACAATAGAACCCTTACAGCGACCATGAATGAGTTTAGAAATTACAAAGAAGAAGCCGTAAGAGTTGGAACCCAACTGAAGAATAAAACATTTGTCACCCTCACGGAAGGATTTCGCAAACTGACCACGAGACTGTCCAGCGATCAGTTCTTCCACAATGAACAGCAATCTCTTTGCACATCCTTTTCTCATAAAAATTGATCTTAAAGAATCTCTACCTCTCTCATAAATACGAAGCTGGCAAAACATACCACCTTCCTCAACTATAAACTCAAAGGTTTTTGATTCAACGAAGAAGAACACAGAGCCTCCCATATTGAAAAAGAAAACAACAAAGGAAGCAAAAAAAAAAAAACACAAAAGAAAACAGGAGAACAGAGAAAAAATCTATGGCTAATTCGAGGTAGCTAGGCCTCTCCTCAAGCTGTGTTGCCAGATAAATTCATGAAAACTAACGTCCATTTTGAATGTCAACTATGCAAAATTTGTAAGCGCCTTACCTATTCTACACGAGATTTGCAAATGAAGCATTGGATATAAACTATAAGGTAAGCTATAAGAGAAGAAGAGAGGATGAGCTAGGAGAAAACTTACCGGACATCTTTTAAAGGAAGCACGATCAAGAGAGCATCTTATTTGATATAAGGAAAAGAAATTGAAAAGCCAGACTGACAGTCAGCGCATCCTATGCCAATGCTAAACACAAGCAGAATTTGGAGTACCCTAATACCTTTAAGAATCATGGCTATGAGATCTAATTCACATCCAAAAACTATGGGATCCTATGATGCTCAAGAATAAAAGAATAATACAAAAACCATAATGTCCACCAAACACATACTATCAAGTTCCAATTTTTCTTTTTTCTTTGGTTTGCAGCATGTTCAAGGTATGATTAGTGGGCTGGAAGTAAAAACCCAGATTCAGAAGAATAAAGCAAGCAGCTGAATTTTTTTTGTAAGTCCATTTGAAGATTACAACTAAGATAAGCAAGCTCATATAGAATTTAGATCTCCCTTTGCTGAATTCATCTTAATCAAACATTATATATAGGCAAAATAACATATTTTTACGAATGGCAACACCACATTCCTTTTACCCTTTGAACTCAACACATCATGTCATGATATGGTCAAATAGTTTTCGATAGAGTTGCATATCTAACCTGTAGTCAGCAAGGGAGAGATCAGATAACACCTCAGATGCAATTGTTCCCTTTCTCTCCTTCTTTGTTAGTCTACCTGTGAAGAAGTCTGATGCTAACTCTATCACTGTCCCGATCTAATTGTCAAAAGACCAAAAGGTGTATGAATTAGCCAAGCCTAAATAACAAAATGTATACCACCCAAAGGAGAATAAACAAGAGTCCCACTTACAGCTCCAAGATATCACATACTATACTATTATTCTAGAAATTACAAATAGACTTACCTGGAAATACATGGGCAAAGTTTTGGATTTTGAATCACCCTTCTTGTAGTGCCTCTACAGATCAATGGCACTTCTCAACTGTAATCATGAACACAAAGAAATTCAGAAATCAAGATGGAACTTTCTTTTAAAAGAATTTAGAATATAATTAAGTTACAGAATCCAAAATCGTAGCAAGCAAATGAGCCATCAAAGTCAATAAAAAGTGTCCTATTAACTAGAGAAAGCCATAAACCACTACATGCATATCCAAGCTTCACAACAACTTATCCCCCCCAACCCTCAAAATCCAAATCCCAAAAAAAAAAAAAAAAAAAAAAAAAAAAAAAAAAAAACGAAGCTTCACAATAAGTTATTATATATGATTATTTAATTGTAATTATTCAGTACACCAGGAGCCACATTTCTTCCCCTCATATAACAATAAGTCTCACTAATTAAATTCATGGTAGGTCTTGTCATTCATGTGAGAGGAGAGAGCATTGCTCAAAGAGTATTGTATAACTTTCCATAATTCCAAATGCTTGAGTCAAACTTATTCAACTCCAAAGAAATCCTTAGATGAATTAAGTCTAATCTTATATCTGGAACAAGTTATCATAAAGTAACGCTCACTTTGGTCAAAGTAAGAGCACATCATAATTTAAAAGCATATCTTAAATTATGATATGTTCGATCGATTCTTGATGTGAATTTCATGTAAGAAAATAGAATCATGTTCGTTCAGGTCAACATAATGCAAACAAAACTTTTTGAGTGAAGTTGAGTTTTTGAATCATCTTTTTGAAGTTGAAACTATAAGCATCCTAGATAGAGCAACAAATCAAAGATTCCAAGATACAAACATCATAATTACTTAATGTCCCGCCCAAGTTTTACACTTGACCATGCCGATGCCATTTTACAAGAAACGTAGTTGGCAGAATATAACTAAAAGATATCACTTATATCCCTAGAAAATCATCTTTTTAAGGTGTAAGGTAAACCCCTCTCACCAAGAATGTTGCTCAAAAGTTACAGAAAGGAATGAATCAGCAACCCAGTCAAAGTCATTGGTAGAAAAACAACTACAAGTGCCATACTGTTGTATATCAATTCCAGTTCGTGGAAAATCAACCAGCTTTCAGTGTCAGTTTGTTATTTTACCCATTTAGAATCAAATTACACACATTATTTTTTGGTAAGTAAAAACTTTTTACATTCCATACACAAGAAATAATTTTCGAATGCTCAACATGGATCTAACCAAAGGCTAATGATTACACATACATTATTGAACATATCAAATGCATTAATAGGAAATACCCTACCTTCTACTTCATTTCTAATTTTCTAGATTGTGAATTATCTAAATCCGAACAATCTCTTAAGTAGAAGCATAAGATCTAATTAAACTTTAAGCTATAATTTTAATTACAAAGAGACAGACATTTAAATATTTCCCTAGTTCCATTGCTGCACGACCGTGATCCAAGTTGCATAATGGCATATCCCTAACCACATAAGTTTGAAAATTGAAATAATAAGAAAATTCACAAAAATGAAACAAATTTGAAGCAATTAAAATGTTACATAGAGAATAATTTGAGTATAATTGAAAAGTAGTGTCACATAAACAAATTACATAGACAAAAATAGAGTTCACCACACCTTCAGTAAATGCAGATCTTTCTCAATCTTTGGGGTGATGGTTTGTGCAGGCAAGTCAAACCTATGTACATTTTACCAACAAAAAAAAATGTAATTATTGATAGCAGGAAAAAAAATTATAAAAATTATAAATGAACAAATCCTGCTAGTTGAGACCCAAAAAAAAAAAAAAAAATTCCTCCAGCCATTTACACCTACGACTATTTGAGGACAGATTTAGTGATTAAGTTGAAACTGAAATATGCTAAATACACCCTAGCACAATATTTAGAACCCTTAACACAAAGTTTTATGGCTAAGTTGATTTTAACACTAAACTAAACAATATAGACCAATTGTGAGTTACTTAGCAAATTTCTAGCTATTAGCTAACACTTAACTAATAGTTCATAAGCACTACCCAACACTTCATAAGCTCGAGAATGTGAAGCACAAAATTTATACATTATAAATAAATTGAAATTAATTAAAACTCACCAATATTCTATTTTTTAATACTGGAAAACCTATCTTCATCAGCCACTACAGTTGGCTTTGATGCTCCAACAACCGTTATATAGCCCCAGACATCATTCCAAATTCAGAGGTTAGAGCAAATGGCTAATTATTTACAAAGGGGCAGAACAATCTCATCAAGTCACAACAATAAATTAAAAAATAAAAATTAAAGAAATAAAAAGCCGACCTATTATTATTGATCACTCATCTAGCCAGGAAGAAGAATAGCATCAAATCTGTCTACTCCAAACATCCCCAAAATTGGATAGAGTGGAAATCCCTGCAAATAATTCAAACATAACTTAGTGCTATTTGTTCTAAAAAAACATTTAAGCATAAATCAACTTCAAATTCTAATGGATGTGGCTGAAGCTTATGACCCACAGCCGCATTCTCCCTTTCTCTTTTTTTCTTTATTTTCTTGGTAAATACTGCTCTTTGAAGAAGTCAACAATAAGCAAAATTAGACACAGCAAGCAAGGAAAAAAAAATTTAAAAACATGAGTAGGAAGTGCAAAGAAAGCAAGAAAGAAATTAAACCTATAAACAATACACGCACACGAAATTTGTTGTGTATCAAAGAAAATGACATATTAGTCAGTTCATGGAGTCATACAAGTAGTTAAGTTGTCTACAATCACAGAATAAATTAATTATGTCATATGTTAAAGGAAGAATCATGCTCTATAGACTATAATTATGAAATTATATACTAATTTAAGTCATCAAGAATATGTCAATCAGTTCATTCATATTGAAGACTAATTGTGCAAGTATCACCAGAATTTGATAATTTCAATTATGGGGGCATTGCTCTCTCTTTCGTATTTCAATAATTCAATCAAAACTACATCTCCTAACCGTATTTTTTTGTGGTTGAGATCTTCTTTCTTAAGTTTGGATGGAGGGGGAAGGAGGGGGGAATAGAGGAGAGTAGAGTAGTTTTGGCTTAGTCTTCTTATTCTTCTATTCTGTTTAGAATTGGTTTTCTTTTGAGTATTTGGGTTAATCTCCATATTTATAACCAAATTATTCATTTCCATAAAATTTTGATTTTAAAAAGCAATAGTATAACTACTTAGATTTATGATCATATATCAAATTTAGAAGGAATTTCATCGAACAAATATCATGCAACACCAAAAGAACATGTAATTTTAGATTTAAATAAATATTATCAGAAAATTTTCTGTTATAACCAAATTAATAATTTCCATTAAAAAATTTAATTTTTTTACAACCATAGTATAGCTACTCAGATTTATCACAACATAAGGGGGAAAAAAAGGTTGAGTGAAAAGATCTCACATCAAATTTAAAAGGAATTTCAACGAACATATATCACGCAACACCAAAAGAACACCTATAGAATAAGTTAATTCAAAGCAACCCAAAAAGATGATTCAGAAAAGGCACTTACCATTTCATCGCATCTAGCAATTAAGTTCCCAACAGATGGACCCATGAGTACAAAATATTGGTCAACAGCTTTGATGACCCTGAAACTGAAATTCTGCATTTTGATTGAACAATGAGAAAAATAGTATGAGACCCAAGATATAAATAAATAAATAAAAACCAAATTTCAACCACAAATTTAAAACCATCTTAACATTAAAAATAAATTTAAAAAAATAAATAAAAAAGAAAAACCCACCACAGGATACAGTTAGGAGACAGAGTTCTGATTGAAATTGACAAAACCCACCACAGCCTCCAAACCCATCAGTCTATGCTGATCGTTCAAAAGAAAAAGACTCCCAAACCCTAAATCATATTTAACGGGAAAATTTATAAAACAAAATTAAAATATTACCGGTAATGTTTTCCGAAGAAAACAAATTTAGATTTTTCCAAAAATTTTTTGGAGTTGTTACAGAAGCTCTCCAAATGAATTTTTCTCCTTTAAAAAATCAAACAACTCAATAAAAAACAATTCTTTCTCCCTCATAGACTCAAACGTCTCACGTAATCAAAACACAAAACAAAATATATTTCTTATTATAACAGCAAAGTTGAATCAGAACAAGAAAATAAGAAGAAAAAAAAAAGTTAAGCCGATCTGACCCAGTCTGGCGGTGGGGAGGAGGACGAGGTGCTGCTGCTTGGTGAACGCCGATCTCCGCCGGCTTCATCCTTCCGGCGACACTTGATCTCCACCGGCCTTCTCCCTCTCTCTCTGCTGCGTTCTTTCTCCCTCTCTCTCTTCTATTTTCTCTGATGGGAGAAAATGTGTAACTGAAATAACGTGACTCAATTTTATTTATTTATTTAATTTTTTAAAGAACGGTTGAAGACTTGAGGTTGAGTAATCAATTGGGTGTGAAAATTTTCTCAAAAAAAAAAAAAAACAAAGGGTGTGAAAATGTGTGGTCTTTAAAATTAGTAGGTTGAAATAAAATTGAGTTAATCCTTGGTGTTTTCTTTTTTTTTTTTTGTTTTTTTGGTATGTAATCATGTGATTTGGTACTTAATATTAGATAGGTTTCTTTTTTTGAGAAAAAATAGAAAGAGATAATTAATTAATTAATTATAAGTTATTTAATTATTAAATAACAATAATGAAGATAATCTAAAAAAATAAGTTGTGAAAAATTTAATGCATAAATTCATTCCAAATTACATAGGTTTGATAAATTTCAAGACTAATCCTTAAGCTCCTTCCCCATCACTGGTCTGATGGTGGCATAGGCCCTCAGATTTTTCCAAATTTTTTTGGAGTTGCTACAGTAGCTCTCTTGACTTGCAGAGCACTGTAGCAACTCCAAATAAATTTTTCTCCTTTAAAAAATCAAACAACTCAATAAAAAACAATTCTTTCTCCCTCATAGAATCAAACGTCTCACATAATCAAAACACAAAACACAAAAAACAAAACAAAATCTATTTCTTATTATAACAGCAAAGTTGAATCAGAACAAGAAAATAAGAAAAAAAAAAAGTTAAGCCGATCTGACCCAGTCTAGCGGTGGGGAGGCGGACGAGGTGCTGCTGCTTGGTGAACGCCGATCTCCGCTGGCTTCATCCTTCCGGCGACACTTGATCTCCACCGACCTTCTCCCTCTCTCTCTGTGCTGCGTTCTTTCTCCCTCTCTCTCTCTTCTATTTTCTCTGATGTGATAAATGTGTAACTGTGAAGTAAATAGAATAACGTGTCTCAATTTTTTTTTATTTTTTATAAAAAGAACGGTTGAAATTGAGAAATCAATTGGGTGTGAAAATGTTTGGTCTTTGAAATTAGTAGGTTGAAATAAAATTGAGTTAATCCCTTGGGTTTTTTTTTCTTTTTTGGTATGTAATCGTGTGATATGGTATTTAATATTAGATTGGTTTCTTTTTTTGGAGAAAAAATAGAAAGAGATAATTAATTAATTATAAGTTATTTAATTATTAAATAACAATAATAATAATAATCTAAAAAAAATTGTGAAAAATTTAATGCATAAATTCATTCCAAATTACATAGATTTGATAAATTTCAAGACTAATATGGATTTGATAAATGAAAAATAATGCAAGCATGAAAAATATGATCATTAAAAAAAACCATTGGAAAGTATGTTTGCTGAAAAATTTTAAAATGTTACCATTGGGGATTTAAAAATATAGTTATTGGGAATTAGAAAAATATAATAGTTGGGAATGCATAAAGAAATATTAAAAAAAGAATAAATGAAAATTAAAGAAAGAATGAAAAATTAATATTTGATGGTGTCACCATAAAACCAACTGTGGAACTCGTCCATAGAGCTCGTCCATAAGGAAAGTAAGCTCATTCATTATAAGCTCGTCCGTGAGTTTGTACAGACGGACGAGCTCGTCCAAGGCTTGAACCGTCCAATGATTCTCTCGTCCAAGTAATGGAAAGGACGAATATTCCTGAATGATCCTTTACATGTAATTTTTCTATCAAAAACCGTTCCTTCTTCAGAAAACGGTTTTAATCAACAAATCTACATAAAATAACTTCCAAGGCAGTTATGGAGGTTACCTCACAATCCTTCAAACTACACAACGCTTGGAGAAATAACGGCCTCATGAAAAACTATATAAAGGCTCTTCCGTGGAGACATAGGAGGTAACGGGAGAAATTTTAAATAGAGAATTTTTCCTTATATTAAGAAAAACAAACTCACTGACTTGATCATCGGAGGACTTTTGGCCGGTCCCCACCGGTCTCCTCTGACTTTTTGTTTACTACTTTCAGGATTTCGTTTGTAGATTATCAGCGCCCGGAAATTTTAGCCCACTGATTCCTTGACATCATCAGTTGGCGCCGTCTGTGGGGAAGAAAATTTAGAATTTTACATTTGGATTTCATCGTTGAATTCGATAATTTCTTTCTCCGACAAAGGGCTGAAATGGTCCGGACAAGATCAAGGGTCACCAGTCCAGGCCCTCAACCAAGCAGAGATGCTTCTAGTAATCCTTATCAGGACCGTCAATCGGCTCCTGTCATGCAACCTTCATCAGCCCAACACATGCAATCCATGGCCGCCGCCATGGCAGAACTGACTCGCCAAAATCAAGAGTTACGGAGGGAGATTAATCTCAGAAGGCAACCCCATGAAGTCCATGGAGAGGAGCGAGAACAAAGTCAGGAAGATGAAAGACACGTCCAACCAGAAAGTCAATCAAGGGGCACCACTTCACGGAGGGTACCACATTTAGAGAAGGAAGTGGACCAGATGAGGAAGGTTATGGATGAAATGAGGGAGAATATGAGAAGGACCAATCCTGTGGAAGATTTGGTTCACAGAACTGATTCACCCTTTACAGCGTCCATCAATGGCCATCCTTTACCACCAAAGTTTAAAATGCCTTCCTTGGATTCATATGATGGCACGCGTGACCCCTTTGACCATATTGCTACCTTTAAGACTACCATGCATCTTCAAGGAGTTCCGGATGAGATAATGTGTAGAGCATTTCCAACTACCCTCAAGGGGCCTGCGAGAGTTTGGTTCAGCAAGATACCCCCTAATTCAGTAAGTTCCTTCGAAGAATTGAGCAAATTGTTCGTTAACAATTTTATTGGAGGACAAAGACATAAACGTTCCTCGTCCAGCCTACTAACCATAGAGCAAGGAGAGAATGAGAGCTTGCGTTCCTTCATTACACGCTTCAATAGGGAAGCACTAACTGTGGACGAGGTAGATGACAAGTTACTGCTGGCAGCCTTCCATAACGGGGTCAACTCTGATTTGTTCATACACAAGCTCTATGAAAAAGAACCTCAGTCCATGGCCGAACTTGTCCATTCAGCCCAAAATTTTATGAACGCAGAAGACGCGATCATAGCCAAGAAAAGGAAGAGAATGGAAAGAATGGAGGCAAATCCCGTCCGTCACTCTGAGCAAGCCCCTCGTCCAAAGAAGGGACGAATAGAAGATAAGAGAGATCGAGATAGCAAGAAACCTGGTTCTTCAGGACGGAATCAACAATACACCCCTCTGAATGTACCACTTGAGCAAGTCCTTATGCAGGTTAAGGACGAGCCTTCTTTGAAGTGGCCAGAGAAGATGAAGAGAGATCCTAACAAGCGCAATAGGAACAAGTATTGTCGCTTCCACAGGGATCATGGGCATGATACGGACGAATGCTTTGATTTGAAGCAGCAGATAGAAAATCTCATCAGGCAAGGGAAGTGAAGAAATTTCCTTGGACGAGACCAGAAGGACGAGAAACTGAAGGGTAAGGTAGAAGAACAGTCACGACCACCACTTGGGGAGATAAGAGTCATTGTAGGGGGAGATTCAACAGGACAGTCGTCCAAATCAAAGAAGACGTACCTAAAAGCGGTGCAGAACGTCCAACTCTCTGGACGATCACCGAGAGCAAGGACTGCGCATGAACAAGCTGTTACTTTCACGGACGAGGATGCAGAAGGAATACATCACCCTCATGACGATGCCATTGTCATTACCCTCCTTATTGCAGATTACAAAACTAGAAGAGTGCTAGTAGACAATGGAAGCTCGGCTGATATTTTGTATTATCCAGCCTTTCAGCAAATGAGGCTGGGACGAGATCAGCTTCGTCCTGCCAGTTCTCCTCTAGTGGGATTTGGTGGAATGAAGGTACAACCCGTAGGCACTATTCTTTTGCCAGTGACAGTGGGGGCGTACCCGCAACAAATCACCAAAGATGTAAACTTCCTAGTGGTAGACTGCTCATCTTCCTACAATGCCATAGTTGGAAGGCCGACTTTGAACAGTTGGAAGGCGGTCACATCAACCTACCACTTGTCAGTGAAGTTCCCAACAGAGCATGGGGTAGGGCAAGTACAAGGAGACCAGTTGGCAGCGAGAGAATGTTATCTGGCCATGTTAGCCATGGACGAGCAAATTCAATCCATGAATATTGAAGAAACGAGAATCGTGGCAAAACCCGTTGAAATGCTAGAAAATGTTTCCCTGGATGAGAATTACCCCGAAAGGTGTACCAGGGTTGGAGTAGACTTGAGAGACGAAGTTAAGAAGGACCTCGTCCATTTTCTGAAGAAAAATGTTGATCTGTTTGCTTGGAGTAGCGAAGATATGCCAGGTATAGATCCCAGTGTCATTACTCACTGTTTGAATGTAAATCCTTCCTTTAAGCCAGTACGACAGAAGAAAAGAGTGTTCGCTCCAGAAAGGGACGCTGCTATTAAGGAGGAGGTGCAGAAATTGTTGGCCGCAAAATTTATACGAGAAGTGTACTACCCCCGGTGGTTAGCCAATGTGGTAATGGTAAAAAAAGCGAACGGCAAGTGGAGAATGTGTGTGGATTTTACAGACTTGAATAAGGCTTGCCCCAAAGACAGTTATCCACTGCCACGGATTGACCAATTGGTGGATTCCACTGCGGGCCACAGACTACTAAGTTTCATGGATGCTTTCTCGGGATACAACCAAATAAGGATGGACGAAGCAAACCAAGAGAAGACGTCCTTTGTCACCAGTCAGGGACTATTCTGTTATGAAGTAATGCCCTTTGGCTTGAAAAATGCTGGAGCAACATACCAACGATTGGTTAACCACATGTTTCGTCCGCAGATTGGGCGGAATGTGGAGGTCTACGTCGACGACATGCTGGTGAAAAGTCAGAACGAGGAAGGACATCTGAATGACCTGAAGGAGACGTTCAACACGTTGAGGTAGTATCGCATGAAGTTGAACCCTAACAAGTGTGCTTTTGGGGTATCGTCAGGGAAATTCCTTGGATTTATGGTCTCCCATAGAGGAATTGAGGCAAACCCTGATAAGATTCAAGCAATATTGGACATGAAACCTCCATGCAATGTTAAAGAAGTTCAATCCCTCACCGGACGAGTTGCTGCCCTCAATAGGTTTGTTTCAAAAGCTACTGACAAGTGTTTGCCGTTTTTCAAAGTTCTGAAGAAAGCATTTGAGTGGACGGACGAGTGTCAGGGAGCCTTCCAAGACTTGAAAGCATATCTCGTTACAGCTCCGTTGCTAAGTCCGTCCGTGGAAGGAGAGGAGTTATTTTTGTACCTGGCAGTAACCCCACACGCCGTAAGCTCAGCACTGATAAGAGAGGAAGGAAAGATTCAAAAGCCGGTGTACTACACAAGCAGAGCACTAAGAGGAGCGGAAGGACGATATCCCCTAATGGAGAAATTAGCTTTCGCACTAGTGACAGCCTCTAGAAAACTAAGGCATTACTTCCAGGCCCACGTCATCAATGTCATGACAGATCACCCACTCAAAAAGGCAATGAACAGATTAGAGGCTGCAGGACGGCTGGTTCAATGGGCTGTCGAGCTCAGTGAGTTCGACATAAAGTACCAACCCAGACATGCCATAAAAGGACAAGCTCTGGCAGACTTTATTGCAGAGTTCACCCCTAGTCGTGACGATGAAAGTAACATGGAGGGCAACCAGAAGTGGATCGTCCACGTGGATGGATCGTCTACACAGCACGCTGGAGGCATAGGTGTAGTTTTGCAATCCCCAGAGGGAGATAAACTGAAATACAAAGTTCGCATGCAATATCAAGCAACCAATAATGAAGTTGAGTACGAAGCTCTTCTCAAAGGGCTGGAATTAGCCAAGTCCGTGGAAGCAAAATCAATACTCGTCCTGGGAGATTCTCAACTAATCATGGGCCAAGTGAACGGGGTGTACGAAGCTAAAGAAGAACGAATGAAGAAGTACCTTGGCAGGGTAATGAGACTTGTGAGAAAATTTGAGGAAACTAACTTCGTTCAAATCCCAAGGGAGGAGAACATGGAGGCGGATACACTAGCCAAAGAAGTTTCGGCAAGTGAAGCCGTCCAAACATTTGATGAGATCCAGTATATGCCGAGTATAGACATCCCAGAAGTGCAGCAGGTGCATGGCGATGGAAATTGGATGACTCCAATTATATCATACTTAAAAGACGGACGACTTCCAGAAGAAAAGGATGAAGCAAGAAAGTTAAGGGTGAGGTCAACAAAGTACGTTCTTATGGACGAAACTTTGTACAAAAGGGGCTTTTCCCAGCCTTATCTCCGATGTTTGGCTCCAGACGAAGCAAACTATATACTCAGAGAAATTCATGAGGGAGCATGTGGCAATCATGCAGGAGCTAGATCGCTCGTCCACAAGGTCGTCCGTGCAGGGTATTACTGGCCAAGCATGCAAGCCGATGCCAAAGCCTATGTCAAAGTCTGCAACCAATGCCAACGATTTAGCAACATTCCTAGACAACCATCAGAATACCTAACCCCAATGACGGCCCCATGGCCTTTTGCACAATGGGGACTGGATATTCTGGGCCCTTTTCCAATAGGTGTGAGACAAATGAAATTTCTTGTGGTGGGTATTGATTATTTCACCAAGTGGGTAGAGGCAGAACCTTTAGCTAATATCACGCAGCAAAATGTCAAGAACTTTGTGTGGAAGAATATTGTGTGCAGGTTTGGTGTGCCCAGGGTGTTGATATCAGATAATGGACGACAATTTGATAATGCACTCTTCAGAGATTTTTGCATACACTTTAGAATTCAGAATCATTACTCCTCTCCCGCCCATCCACAAGCAAATGGCCAGGCTGAAGTTGCTAACCGATCCTTGCTAAAAATAATCAAGACTCGGCTTGAGGGGGCAAAAGGAGTGTGGCCAGACGAATTACCAGGAGTACTATGGGCATATAGGACGACAGCAAGAACCCCAACGGGTGAAACTCCTTTCAAATTAGCTTATGGAGCTGAAGCAGTCATACCTGCAGAAGTGCACATGGCTAGTCATAGGGTGACAGCCTTCCAGGACGAAGCTAATGAGGAACAACTCCGTATGAACCTTGACTTGATAGACGAGGTAAGGATGGATGCTGAGCAAAGGATGTCAAGATATAAAAACCTTATGGCAAGGAGGTATGATGCACTGGTCAAGCCAAGACGATTCAATATAGAGGACCTCGTCCTAAAAAGGGTTTCCTTAGCAACAAAGAACCCAGCCCATGGGAAGCTGGGACCAAATTGGGAAGGCCCCTACAGAGTCGTCAACTGCAAAAGACAAGGATCCTATTACTTGGAAGCCCTTGATGGGAGGAAGTTGGAGCATCCTTGGAATGTGGAGCACTTGAGGAAGTATTATCAGTAGAAGGCCATCCTGGAGAAGTATAACTCTAGATGACTTCAGAGTCAACTTTATTATTATATCTTGTGTGGTTTTATTATTTTATTAAGTCTATGGACAATGTTATAGTTTGTGTTGTTTAAATAAAGGCATTAACCTCTAAGGTGTGTGCCTCGTCTATGAACAATACCTATGTTGTGAACAATATTTATGAAATGTACATAATGTTGTGTGAATTACTGATTTCCATAGCACTTATGTTCGTATAAACTCTTGAAGAAAGCTGAAAGGCACAACATGAGAAAATTCTCTAGACGCGGAGATGTAATCTCATGCTTTCCCAGAAAGCAAGGCATGCTCGTCCATCCAAGAAGAGGACGAGGAAAATCCACTCGTCCATCCAAGAAGAGGACGAAGAAAATCCCATGCCCAAAAGGGAAGTACAAATATGCCCAAGGCATGCTCGTCCATCCAAGAAGAGGACGAGGAAAATCCACTCGTCCATCCAAGAAAAGGACGAGGAAAATCCCATGCCCAAAAGGGAAGTACAAATATGCCCAAGGGATGCTCGTCCATCCAAGAAAAGGACGAGGAAAATCCACTCGTCCGTACAAGAAAAGGACGAGGAAAATACAAGAACAAACCCAAAGGACGAATTGATGCCATTAAGCACCATTTCGCTTGGATAAACCACACTTGGTAAAAATCCTAATAAAGATAGTTGAAGTACACATATATATGAAACGTAGATGAGCAAAACAAGGGTTTTTGTATATGAAAATAAAAATTCTCGTCTATGCATGTATAAAAGAGAAACATCCATTCAAATTGTCTCAAGGGCGGACAACCAATGTCCAAACACCCTTGTGAAGTTAAAACATTAGTTTTACAAAAGCTCGTCCTTAAACTATGGACGAGTTTACTAAGCTTACATAGAAAGGCCATGAACAATAAAGCTAACAAAGAAGAAAGAGTACAAAACATTAAAATATTTCTAAGTCTGGAGAGCATTCACATTGGAGGCGTCTTGAGGAGGAAGCGTTGTAGCATCATCCTCAATATTGGCATCTTCAGAACCTGTCTGCAGGAGAGAGCTGGTAGCAGCGTTTAGGTTAAGCTTGATGGAGCTAAAGTCCACCTCAGGGAAGTTTTCTGTAGCGTCCAACCTAAAGTCTTCAAAGCCTGCTGCATAATTGGCGTCCAGAAGATCAGTGTATTGCTTGGATGCCTTGAACTCGGTCACTGCATCTTCCTTCGCCTTGGTGAGAAGAGTACTCAACTCGTCATTCTTCTTTTGCATATGGTCAAGACGAGTATCCTTCTCCACCACATCAGCTCTCAACTCCTCAATCAGGTTCTGTGCTTCCTTCAGCTCTTCCTTAGCCTTTGTAGCTACTCCAGCCCATTTTTTGGATTCGTCCTTCACTTCCTTTATCCTCGTCTCCAACATGATCCTCGTCTTATCCAACCCAGTAGCTTGCCTGGACGCCGCTATGAACTTGGACATGCCCTACGAAAATAATAAAAATTAACAAATAAAGGAAAAGCTTTTGAAATAATAAGGACGAGACAAAAGTATGTTCAACCTTAAAAAGATCATGAACACCAGAGTGTTCAAAATCCTTCAAAGACATGTCATAGCAGGTGTTTATATCCTCGTCCGTAATGGCATTTTGGAAGCGCTCCCATGCTAAATCCTCATTTTCAATGATGTTTGAAGGAGCCCGTTGGGATGGATGGGACGAGGGAGTTGCAATTGTCTTAGACGGAGGAGTCTTGGACGGAGTCACCTCAATTGGTATAGACGAGTCCACATCAAAAATTGTTGGCTGCTGGGACGGGATGGACTTAGGCTTAACCGGGGGCAAGTCTTGCTTTCCTTTCTTACTTCGACGACTAGGGAGGCTTCCTAAATCCAAATTCTTGGATATTGTTTTTCTCTTCTCCCCAGCCGTTGGACGAGTCTGAGCTTGCGCCTCAGGACGGCCCTCCTCAACTACAATATCCTTTCCTTTGTTTTCTTTCAAAGTTGCCATTCCTAAAGCAAACGAAGATGACAAGTGAAATTATGGGAAATTGAGTAAAGTCAAGAAACAATATGAAGATAAAAATATATATAATGATTATGTATGTTTACTTTTTCGTACTGTAACCTCGTGGGCAATAGCCTCGTCCGAAGGATCAGGGCCAAGTCCCCACTTAAAGAGGTTACGAAGATTGACTAAGGAATGAAAATTCCTATTGGAGTGAAGGCGAGCCCTATGGACGCGATCACGGTGAAACTTGCTCAAAGACGGACGCTTAGCACCTGTGAAATAAATCACGAATAAGACGATTTGGACAATTAAAACAAAAAAGAGGGAAAGAAAGATAAAGGAGAGAGACGTACTTTCAGGACGCAGGTTCCCTAGCTCTCCAGTGTAAGGAGCAAAGGGGTCCCTTCCAACATCTACAGGGTTCCCAGACCAAAACCCAGAGACGAAAATAAATTCCGTCTTCCAATTCCTGTCGGACGAGGCTAGGGACTTGATTAATCTACAATCCCTGCCCCTTGCTGTAAATTGATGAAAGCCGAGAGATTGGCTTATCTCAGAGGGTTTATAACAAAATAGAAACTCGTCCACAGTGAGAGGACGGCCTCTACCAAACACTTCACTCCATAAAATCTGCATTGAGACGATTAATCTCCATGCATTTGGGTTGAACTGACAGACGCCCAAACCTAACTTAACCAGCAACTCCCTAACGAATGAGTTTAAGGGAAATCTAAGCCCCCCCAAGAAGTAGGCTTCATAGACGCCTATTCCGAAGTGGGGATTGCAACACCATTCTCCACGAACGGCTAACCGGGGATTAAAGTCGTCCGGAATCTGGTACCACGTCTTGAGGTTAGAAAGCCTTTGTTCGGATGTTTTAGAATGGATGCCTACTGCACAGCTATAGACAACCTCCTCTTCGTCTGGAGGGTTGGACGAAGGAATATTGGACGAGGTTCCAGCCTGGGAACCAGAAGCTTTCCTAAGTTCCTCTTGTAAAGCTTCTACAGGGAACCCAGGGACACCGGAGACATACTCCTCGTCCGTGGAACCTCCCTTGCTACTCTCATTACTACTATTACTAGAACTACAATAACTAGAGGAATCCTGATATTCGTCTATAGCCCTATCTGTACTATTGCTAGACGAAGAAACAATGGATGCAGACATTTTTTTGGGAAAACAAAAAGGAAAACGTAAAAGAAGGGAAGGAGAGAGTACCTGGCTCTAGACGCGGAAAATTCTAGACGAGGCTCTAGACGAGAGATTGCAAGAGGAAAATTTCAGAAAATGTGAAGGGTATGAGAGGGATTCCACTATTTATAGCCAAGCAAGTAGGGCACATGAAACGACTGGAACCAATCAGAAGAAGCCACGTGTTGGGTGTATCAAAAGAATAAAATGTTGCAGATAGGAGCCAATGAGATTGTGACACGTGGCACCTTCAGACGTTAAAAAAAAAAAAAAAAAAAAAAAAAAAAAAGAAGAGAGAGAAGAAAATATATATATATATATATATTCCCTGGACGACCTATGGACTGGGGGCAACTGATGGTGTCACCATAAAACCAACTGTGGAACTCGTCCATAGAGCTCGTCCATAAGGAAAGTAAGCCCATTCATTATAAGCTCGTCCGTGAGTTTGTACAGACGGACGAGCTCGTCCAAGGCTTGAACCGTCCAATGATTCTCTCGTCCAAGTAATTGAAAGGACGAATATTCCTGAATGATCCTTTACATGTAATTTTTCTATCAAAAACCGTTCCTTCTTCAGAAAACGGTTTTAATCAACAAATCTACATAAAATAACTTCCAAGGCAGTTATGGAGGTTACCTCACAATCCTTCAAACTACACAACGCTTGGAGAAATAACGGCCTCATGAAAAACTATATAAAGGCTCTTCCGTGGAGACATAGGAGGTAACGGGAGAAATTTTAAATAGAGAATTTTTCCTTATATTAAGAAAAACAAACTCACTGACTTGATCATCGGAGGACTTTTGGCCGGTCCCCACCGGTCTCCTCTGACTTTTTGTTTACTACTTTCAGGATTTCGTTTGTAGATTATCAGCGCCCGGAAATTTTAGCCCACTGATTCCTTGACATCATCAATATTTAAATGGGATAAAGAAATGATAAAGAGTTTGTTGGAATGTGTATTTAAAAAAGTAAGTAGGTAAATGTAACTGTTTACTTTCCGAACAATACAAAAATTTAAAGAAATTGTTGAAGATGTTCTTAGACTATTTGGTTCAGTGGAAGGGAAGGAAAGAGAAGAGAAAAGAAAAGGTAAGGAAAAGAAAAAAGAGTGGCGGAAATAAAGTATTTCCTCTAGTGTGTTTGGATACGAAGAGAAACAGAAAGGAAACATGTGAGGTATAAATGTCATTTTACAAAAATAGACAAGACCTTTTGAGGGTATAAGGGTAATTTTAAGGGAAAAAAAAATAATGGAATCTACAAAAGCCTTTTTCTCTCTCATTCTTCCTTCTTTTTGTTTTCTTTTCTAACCAAACAAAGAAAAGTCATTCCTTTATTCTTCTTTTTTTTTTCTTTCCCTTCCTCTTTCGTCAAACCAAACAAAGTCTTAATCCACAAAACGAAACGGCACGTGTTTTTGGTGTTTTTAAAAGTAATCACAAGATAAATTTGTATAGTTACATGAATTAGTAAACGAAAATCCTAACATTTCGCTTTTATATTATTATATATAAGAAATGTTAAGTCCACAACATTTTCATAATATTTTCACAACAAATTCTATGTGACAAATTGTTATTGGTGAGGTAGAAAAGTAATTTTAGTGGTCGATTCAAATTAGAATAAATAACAACTAACCATGTATGATTTGTTATGAAAATGTTATGGACGTAACACCTCTCTTATTATATAGATTTAGATTTAGATATAGATATAGATTACTGTAATTTTGGGTTAGTGGAAGCGCATTCACTTGAACAAGAAAAATAAAACATTCCCAAGAGACAACAACATTTAATGTGGTTGGTCGATTTCACGCATACATCCACGAGGAACACCAACCAAAATATCTGTTATGAATGATATGGAATGTATCATAATAAAAGAGAATTTTTTTGTTTTTTTTAAACAACCTTATACTTTAAGAGTATATAACATTAGTTACCATTCTTCTTTCTTATAATAACTAAATCTTTTATTAATTACTTTCTCAAAAAAAAAAATCATATATTAATTACATTTTTTTTCATAATTAAATAATTTTCAAATAGCACAATATTGTTCAATAACAAAATCTCTAATATCAATTATTGTGATACCTACATTCACAGGCAACACTAATTAAAATATTCACTATCAATGATATGAATTAGAACAACATTAATTAATACTCACAACTCACACGAAAATACTCACAAAGCCTTACCAACATAAACAAAACCAGATTCTCAAAAAAAAAAAGAAAAAAAAAAAGAAAAACAAAACCTCTCACAAACACAAACTCACAATCCTAAAGCCATAGTACACCTAATAACTCTCTCATGCCCTCAAAACAACAAATTCTCAATACATAACAACGTGTAATCTTTCAATCCCAAATAATTAACCAACTAGTATTCGAAGAAACCTAATTCATATTCTTCTAGGAACTTTCTCCTCTTCACATGTGGGAGGAACCGTTGGCAAAAACCACCAAACCCTTTTCAACAAGGAAAATGCTAGAGATACATACTTTTTTACAAAAAAAAATTACAAACTACTAATGTGACATGTGGTTATTGGTAAATGAAAAAAATTATGTTAATGGTGGGCCCAACAGGGGTGAAGCCATAAATTTTTGTTTGGAGGGGGTTAAGTTGCGATACTGATATATTTATCAAGACAACCTCACACACACACACACACACACACACACACACACACACATATATATATACACACATGCACTTTTTTTTTTATTATACACTCACATATATACACACACTTTTTAATTTAATAAGTTATATATATACTCACACCTAACAAAAAAAAAAAAAAAGAGCTTAATATTTTCTATAAAAATTATGTTTGATGGTAATCTTTCATAAAATAAATTCATTTTTACCATTTTCATAGTGAAATCTTTAAAATTTTCATTTTCAATACAAATTATCAAATTTTACACTAAAGTAAGTAAAAAAGCTTTCAATTGAACTAATGAAATTTTCAGAAACATGAATAATTCAAAACTTGGAGATATAAGTTAATCTCTAAACATATTTGAAGTTATCTTATTCTAACCTATTATGTGACAACTAAAGAGACATTTCATGTGTAGTTTTAATGATAATATTTTTTTTTAATGAGTCAATAACTTGTTAATCACCATAAAACGGGTTGAAAAAGATAGATTTAAATATGTTTGGTGCCAAACTTTATCAAATATTTAACAAATATAAGAGCATATTTTACAATAAAAAATAAAATTGAGAATAATAAAGTTATGTCTCTATAACTATTAGACCAATTATTTTTTTTAAGAGCATCATTAGACTAATTCAAATATTTAGAGAGGCCAACTTTTATTTTTGTAGGCTAAATTTTGAAAACATTAAAACAATTATTTAGTTATATTAAAAGGAATTTCAAAATTTTAGGGGATGACCCCCCTCTTGTATACATAGTTCTGTCCTTGGGGCTTAGATAAAAACTAGCAAGAAGTTGGTCACAACAACAATTTATAAAAATAGGGTAAATTGCAATTTACACCCCTAGTATTTGGGGGTGATTGGATTTTACACCCTAAAGTTTTAGAATTTGGATTTTATCCCCTGAAGTTTGAGGTGTTTGAATTTTACACCCTAACGTTTCAGGACTTGGATTTTAACTCCTAAAGTTTAGGTTGTATGGATTTTACACTCCAAAATTCTGAAACTTTAGGGTGTAAAATCTAAACACCCCAAAACTTTAGGAAGTAAAATCCAAAAACTTCTAAAATATAGAGGGTAAAATCTAAGTTCTGAAACGTTAGGGTGTGAAATCCAAACATTACCAAACTTCAGGGGGTAAAATCCAAAATTTGAAATTTCAGGGTGTAAAATTCAATCACCCCTAAACTTTAGGGATGTAATTTGTAATTTAGCCTAAAAATATTATAAAATAATTTGTCTATATACCATTACTCTTTCAACAATGCCTATATATAAGGATTTTCTTTTATTATTTAATGGATAAAGGATACCCAATTTTCAACTAAATATCATTTTTCCTTTTTATGTCAAGGATAATCCTTATCTTCCACTCCAAAAACAAATATTTCCTTCTATGTCAAGGAAAACCCAAACCAAATGTAATTACGAATTTAAAGCAATATTCAAGGACAATAAATTAATTCAATTTATTTATATAACAAATAAGAGGCGGGACCCGCGTGTTCAAAGAAGAAGTTGCTGAAAGTAAAGGAGAAAACGCACGAAGCAGCAGCGTATTTTCACAGCTAAAGCCTTGAGAAGCATTCTTCTTCATTCCTTCACAATTTTCAGGTATGCCATTTCTCACTTACATACTTATATTCTGCATTCTTTAGATTTGGATTAAGAAAAATTCTCAAGACCCATTTTAGAGTACATCAAAATTTTTAAATTTTTTTAGTTGATGAGAACAAGCTGGGCTACTATTATATTAACTGTTTTGTTTACTTTGATTTTCCATAAGTGAATATGGTGTATGGGGTGGAGTTTGTTGAATAATTGACTTCGCTCATTTTGATTTTCTAAAAAAAAAAAAAAAACTCATTTTGATGATTATGTATGGTTTATTGTGAAGGGTTGTGGCCAAACTTGTTGGTGGCTGCCTGTAATGTTGGCTGCTGTTGAGCAAGGGTTAAACAATGAGTTTTGGCCATGGGGGCCTGTTTTTAGTATTGAAACAATGAAACATAATTAAAGTTATTAAATTATACACATTTGTATATCTATGCAATATTCAAAACCCACTTAGTGCGTGTGTAATTACCAATTAAAGAAAATTTGAACGTATATGCTTTGACAAATAAAAAGCTACTGTCCCGTTTTGAGTATTCTACTTTATGCTTCACGAATCCCATCTTGTCTCTCTCACACACACAAAATGAAAAAAAAAAAAAAAAAAACCAGGCATATGGCTTATTGCAATTGATAGAGTATAAAGTCGAACAATTTGTCTTTGAGTGGGGCAAAGGATTTTTATTCATGCTTACTGTTTCTATTTCTTCTAATAAAGCTTTCATAGTTTCTAAATGTTGTGTGTGTATGGTGTGCCAACCTGTGTGCTTCCATGTTTTTGTTCTTTCATCATGTGTGATGTTCCACCTTTGAATTTTTTCTTAAGAGCATGATGTGCACCATTTATCAAATGCCTCACCGTTATTCTCCTTGGACTTCAAAGCTTTCGCAACTGTTAGGGAATCGTCTCCAGATTTTTATCTTGTAACCCCACGTCTTTTGCAATGTCAGTGCTACCTCTACTACAAAAGCTTTCATTTCCTCCATCGCGGCCATGATAATTCTCACTTTTGCTCATACCTGCTATCACAAAGTACTTATCATCTCTAACCCCCAGCCCCATTCCCGCTTTACATTGAATTTGTACACCCTCAGTGGAGGAGGTATCAACATGCCTCGTGTATCAACTCTGGTCGGTTCCATAATGGTAACTTGATAAAATTCTTACTTGTATTCCACTGCATTGCCTATTATCAAATATCAATGCAGTTGTTTTTCTTTTTCCCACTGCATCTTATCCAATATTTATGATTCCATAGTGTCCATGAGAATGTTAAAAATAATTTTTGACCATCCTCTCCTTATTATTCCACTATTGCCCAAACTGTCTTGGTAAAGTCCATTTTCTTAGGACTTCCAGCAGTTTTAGAGTGAAAGGGGTTGATCCTCCATACCTCTTTTGCAAGCTAACATTCCCACAATGCATAGTTTACTGTTTCATTGGACTTCTTGCATACCTCAATATTTTCTCTTGTGAGATTTCTCCTTTCCAAATTTCCTTTGGTGGGTTGGCACACCATGCAAAGAATCTGATTTTATTTGGCAGCTTCATTTGCCAAACTTTCTTCCATAGCATCTTTGAGCCATTGCTATTGGAACTCTCTCCTTCATTCTCCTAATTTTTACGCTCTAGGGCCAGGTTGGTTATATGCACTCCTTACCATTAATCTACCTGTGGAATTTCCAATTCAAATTACTTTGTCCTAAGGCAGCTTGGAACTCACGGTGCTCTTCTTATTATTTCGGCTTGCATGGATTATATTTGTATTCTGTCTTTTCCTTTCTTTATCAATTAGTTCACCCACACATACTCGTTGGGAGCTCATTCGTCCATCTCTCCGCTTTGTCCCCAAATGTATAACTTCTTTCACTTCAAGATTGCTTATCCATCCAAAGGATGTGTTATGTCTTGGTCTTGCTTCCAAGAATGAGCATGTGAGGAACTATTTTTCCTTGAACACTTTATAGAGAAGGATTAGGTGTTGTGCATAAGACACCAACCTTGTTTTGCTAAAAGAGCAAGGTAAATAGCTCAGAGGTTTTGGAAATCCATGCCCCCATGCAACTTTGATTTGCTTTCAGTCTACAATTTTGATGAAATTTTTTTATGTATTATGTTTTTCATAAGACACCATCCTTATTTTTCTGAAAGAGCAAGGTTAATTCATCCAAAAAAAGAAAAAGAAAAAAAGCAAGGTTAAAAGCTTAGAGGTTTCAGAAATCAATGCCCCCATGCAACTTTGATTGCCTCCAGTCTACAATTTTGGTAAATAGTCAGTGCTTCATCTATTAGAGTGTTGGCAGGGATGCTTTTAGCAACACATAATATCCAAGGTGTGGTCAGCCACGCCTCTTTCCGTCATGTGGATTCTTTGTTATGAACTAAACATGAGGTTCTTTGATGGGGTGGAACATCCTACCTTTTAATCAAAGAGCACATTTTGAGATCCTTGTACAACTAGATGCAGGTTCAGAGTTGCATAAATTTGATGTCCTTGTTGATTTCTTGGTTTTTCTCTCTTTGTGATTTGTATTCTTTGATTTGGGAATGTTCACATCCTTTGTGCCACTCTCTCTCCTCTTTTTAATAAACTTTGGACTCATCAAAAAAATATTTGGGATCCATTGGGTAATGTCTAAGTGAGCAGTAGATTTATTGTTTGGGTGGAGAAAAACTGGTTGGAAACATAGAGAATTTTTTACTCAGCATATAATCCCCTTATGCATATTGTGCGGTATATGGAGGGAGGGAAATAAACACGTTATTCAATGGAGTGGAGATCTTGATTGGTGAGGTGAATATGTATTTTTGAGATTATTAGGTGGATGATCTCGTATTCTTGGCACTAGCAATATGCACTATGTTGTGGACTTTGTAGACTGCATTTATTTTAGAATGTAATTCTTATATAACCTAATTTTTAGGGGAATTTTGTATCCCGCAAGTGATGTGCAGTATGTCGTAGACTTTGTGCACGCCATTTCTTTTAGAATGTGATTCTTATATGTTATATTCTTTAGAGGAGCTTAATAAATACTAGGGTCTAAAATGAAAATACTATTGATGGCCAAAATGAAATAAAACAATTTTTTTTTTTTTTTTGATAAATGATTTACAGACCAAGGCATAAAGAAAAGAGAAAAAGAAATCAAAAGTGTGTACATAAAGTGAAAATTTTTGAAGCAAGTCTTTTTACTCTTTTACATTTTCATAGAATATGCTGGCAGTGAAGCATTGTTTGTTGCATAGAAAACCAAGAACAAGTTGCAGTCTTGTTGATGGGTGGATCTGGCAAGACTTCATTGATGGCTTGACACCTTCTCGACAGCGGTGTCCTCCTCCCTTACAAAGCTTGAGTATTGTTTTGTTTTGTTTATGTTTTTTTGTTTAACATTTTGAACCAAATATATAATTCGGCCAGAATGGCCAACATAATACTGAATTTCTAGAACCATTTGATACAGTCCTGTACATAATTTGACTGGGACAGAATTGTGGGGGGTTTTTTGTACCGTTCTTGTGACTGGTACAAAAAGTCAGGTCATATCAACATGTACAGTATGTTTTTGAAAACATTTCTTCGAATAGAATCGAATGGCGAAAAGAAATACATGTGGCTGAATTTGACGAATTTGTTGAGGATCCATAGCCAAGAGCAAATCTTGGGACTAACGATTGGTTGTTATTGTAATATTTCTGCGATAAAAAGATTAATTATTTTGGTTCTCATTTCCTTTATTTGTCAATAGTCTTGTAGCTTGGGGACATAGCTTGCTCTCATTTAGGAAAACTAGGGTTCTTAATTTCTGTACTTTCCATCACTTAGATTCTCAGTTGAAATAAAACTCAACTAGCACTTCCTTTTCACATAATACTAGGATGGAAGGTGAGGTTGTGGTAATGCTCCACTGAATGTGTGAGTAACTTAACAGTACAAGAAAACAAATTTGTTTGAGTTTTATGTATATATTTATATGTTTGCGTGTGTGCATCTTAAATTATCAATGCCTTATGAGATGATGGTATTTTGCTGAAAAATGAAGGCTGGCTAATACTTTGTTGGTATTGGGAATATATAGCAATGGGAGAGCATTTTGTTCAAGTTTATTGATTCTGAAAGATACAGAAGAAAAGTTGGATCCATTGCTGGTTCATGCATAACAGTTTCTGACCGATAAAGCGAGCAGCAGGTTTGGTTGTGCTATATTTTATTGGGAGATATGGTAGTGCTAGATATGGTTGAGGTAATTTACTGCTTCAAGAGATTTTATCGACTATTGCCCATTTCAAGTAACATGGTTTTGTTTTGCTGTAGAAGTAATAACATCTAAAATATTATTATATTTGTATAATTGTTATTTACGTTCTAGGAACCCTTGTAAATATTTTCACTATCCTGATAATTATTATTTATTTTCTAAGTACAAACTTTGAATTATCTTATTGAAGTATTGACTTATCTTTATATGCTAAAATTATTAATTGATGCACATTAATCAGCTGCTTTTCAAAATTTCCTTGATGCTGTCTTTTGGACCTATAAGATGGGGACAATCTGAAATTCATACTTGTTAGTATCTTGTGATTTTTTTTTTTTTTTTTGATGTTTGATCAAATAACCTATATAAAAGCAAAGTTAGATGTAACAAATGCATACATTTCCCTTTTCAGGATCCTTGCCTAATTTACCCAGGAAAAAGTTAGGTGAGCTTAGTACTTAGTGCTGTTGTTAATTATCAAAAAATATAGTGTTGTTGTAAGGTAATATTTTTGGATGTCAAATATTCAAGAAGCATATGGATCTCAAAGAAAGAGTTATCAACATGAATTACAAGATCATTATTATAATGATTAGGCAAGCGAAATTAAAATGGTAGAAGCTCTACTGTGTTGCATTTGAACATGAACATGATTCTCTACATAGTTATGGCGATGGTTTTCATTTTCTCCATAACTCATTGGTTGATGGAATTATATCTCCCAATGAAGAAAACTGGAATCAACTTCCGTGGTATGTTGGAAAATGTACATAGGATCATGTTTAAGCATTGCTTTGCATAATTGATGAGTCCTCTTGCCCCTGCCAACCTATGATGAATGCTTTTTTTTTTTTTTTGTTGAAGAATGGCATTGTGCAATTGGCAACAGTGGAGGAAGACTAAAAGCACAAGAAGGAAACTAAAGAAACAATAGAAGAAGTGATTTGGTTGTGCTCACTGTTTAAGATACCCTGGATGCTGTTGATGAAGGGACAGATGGGTATTCTTTGCTCCTGGCAGTGAATAAAATATAGCCCTTCTTCATTGTTTATATTCAAACAAAAACCCAGAGGTGTACGGTCATTCTTTTTTCCTTATTAGCTTAAAGTAACATAGTGATGGGTATTTTACCAAGTTTAATTTGAATAATAAATTGGACATTTCTTTTTTCATTTCCTCTATTTTTCAAATAATTTTTCATTTTTAGTTGTGACCATGGATTTTGACAGCCATGTTCATATGTATCCTTTCCTTCATTCCTCCATGTTCATGTTTATCCTTTTGTAATTTCCTAGATTAACATGCTTTGCTCAAAATAAATGATTAATTGAAAATAATTTCAGCGGTTAAAAGTTTCAATAAGTGGGTTTTTTATAATATGGGACAGTACTGATCTTTGTAGTTGATTCATCAGACCTTGGAGTTAAATTATGTATTCGATTTTTATGTTTTGTCCAATTGTGTTTCAATAAAGAAATCTATCAAGAAAAGTCCATACGATCTAGCAAACATTCCAACGCTCCTCACTGTCACTGCCCATTGGTGGATGGGACACACGTCACACAACTGATCTAGACTAAGAAGCAGGATGAGGAAGAGAAAAAAAAATTTTAAATAGCCTAGAGAAATAAAAATATTTAGGCTAAAGTAGGTGTATTCTTGTTAAAATAGTAAAAGTATAATTTTTTTGGGTTAATTTCGCTTAAACTGTGTAGATGCCAAGGTGAATGCTCTAAGGCTTCAATTGGATTGTGGACCTTGTTATAAACCGATTTTTAGAGAACAACTCTAGCGCATGGTTTGGAGTGAACTGACGTTGGAGGAGTGTTATGCGTGAAGCACAAAGGAACATATAATAATGCTAGCCAGATTAACTAATATATCAAACCTAAATTGAGATAGCACATGTAGAAGGGAAGACTAGTTGTCAATGGATTCTCTGGATCAGACCACCAATGGCATCAATATTTTGTCCAAATTATGAAACTAACTGATGGGCAAGGAAGCTGTAACTATGACATTGAGCTTGAGTCATGCCTCGAGAAGATAAAGAAGAACTTCACTACTTGCATATTGGGCTTGTGGGAAATTTGTTGCGAAAGTGGGTATCAACACATGAATTGAGCCACTCATGACTTCGGATGTGCATAATTAAAAGCATACCAAAACCTTCTGCAGGCATGGTAAGTGTAATTGATTACTAACTGATGACAATAGAACATAATGGAATCTGATTAAAAGCTATGCCTATGAGCCACTTTTAAATTCTACTTGGTGATTAAAGCAATAAATAAATTTATAGACAAATCTATTTCTTTGTTTCACGACGCAGAATTGTAGACTTTCGTAGTTCTGAAATTCAAACTCAAAAAAGAATTAACTGACAACTCCTTCCGATGACGAATAATCAGCCAAAGCTTGTTAGAAATACTAACACCAAATCAATATATATATAAAAGCAGAGACCTTATGCGAAAATGCATGAGGTCCTGTCATGTGGCACTCTAAGCTTTCATTTAGTCTTTTTAACCTTTTTTACATTAAATTTTTTAACTGTAACCAAATAATTTATAGCAACTTATTTTTACTGATATATGGCCTAAGGTTGACAATGACCAAACAATTGTAATCTTCTAAAAAAAATAGCTACATTGTCAAAATAGATGAAAGCCCAAGCCCATAAATATTGACCCAACAATTAATTTCCCACCAACATGTAGCTGAAAGGCTACAACCTTTGACCCACCCCAACTTTGAACCCCCACCAATGTGTAGCTCATAGGATAACCCAAGCTGAACAGCCCACCAACGTGTACCTCAAAAGCTAATCCACAACAACTCTGAACACAGCTCAAAGGCTAACCCACGCCAAGGCTGACCCACCCCATAGTTCAGTAGATGAAAGCCTAAATATTTGCACACAAACCCTCTTCTTCCTTCCACCTGTAGATGAAACCCAGCCAAGAATTTCAGTCACAACAAACCTCTATTTCCCTATACAAAAACTCTTCAACTTCGAAGAAAACAATGGTTTCCATTCCAACTCAGTGATTATCTGTACAAACACTCTTCAACTTCTAAAAAAAAAACAACAGTTTTCACACCGACTCGGTGATTATTTGAAGATATAAATGCAAGAGCTTAAAAGATTTCAGCGTTTAGTATTTGGGCCTTCAATGCAACCACTTCCAACCAATTATACAATGCAGTTAACACCAGGTAAATGCCACCTAATTTATGAAATTGAAGAGTTTGTTTCATTTAATGTTTGTTTTGCATGTTGTGAAATCTGTTCTTTTATATATCTCCATCTCCTTATGCCTCAAAACTTATGCCACTATAATTTATCACAATTCATTTCAGAGAGGTATGTTTACTTTCTTAATTTTATGTTCCTCTTAAATAGTTTGTTTATTAATTTTTTTTGAATCCCAAAATACTATGTTCTTTGTTATGCCACTATAATCTTACATCTCATTTCACATTCGTTGTTAATTTCATGTTTCTCTTCAATAGTTTGTTTATTGTTTTGTTGTTACTGTCGGCCTCCAACCACAAGGAAACTTTATTTCTTCTGTCGTCGCACCGCCAGAGCCATTATTGGGTAGGTTCCTTTGACTCCCTATTGATTCGAATTGTGATATCATTTATCATTGATTGCTCTGCCTTGGCAAATAACAGCTGTGATGGAAGACATTTGAGACTTGCTGGCTTAGTGTAGACATTTATATTTTGTACATAGAAATTTGTTGGCAAAAGAAAAGTCTTAGATGCATTTTTTTGGGACAATAACTGTAGTGCATAATAGTTTTTCTATATTCAAGATTTATAGAAAGCTTACAGAAATGTTCAAAGGGCTTAAAAAGATTTGTAATACCGTATGCAATATACTTGGATCAATGATGATTTAAATGTAAATCTTCTTTTGAAAATGGATTTTTTTTTATTTTGTGTTTTAATAATTTTCTAACTTAATACATTTTTTTTCACACTTTTTTACTGTATGAAGTTTAGCCATTAGTAGTTGACTTAATACTCTACTCATCTCATCTCTTTTATAAACTACTAATCTCTTAGGTGTTAAATATCATGGGAATTTTGATTGGATTGGTTTTGATTTAGATATTTGGGTTAGAATTATTTATTTTAAATAATTTTATTTTTTTTGTAATTAAGGTACGTATTTAGGTTAGAAGCAGTTTTGCTATGGGTATTCGTGTAAGATTTGGTTCTAATTTGTAATATATAATTGCAAAACTTCTATTCAGTCATAAGTTAACCTTTGACTTGGGAGGGGAGAATGTTCCACATGGAAGCCTTTCAAAATTAGATATGGCATTTGAGCATATTGGAAACTGTTTTTACTTTAAGCTTTTCAGTTTGTGGGTCTTAACATTTTCAATTAGTTAAGAGATTTTTTTCTCCCCAATTTCCTATGGGGCTTTTTGAATGCTGAAAAAAATGTTAGAAAGACAGAGAATTACCTTTTTCTGTTTGCAAGATTTGGGGGCTGTGCAAGCTTGAATATAGTCATACCCTCTGCAGAATGGATACTCAACTTTGCAGATGATCCAATACAAAGCATTGTGACTGCAACATATCCAAATCTTCACAGCAACTATGCAGATGGAAAATACTTGGAAGAGCGATCTATTCTAGCTCCAACAAATGATGTAGTCAATGAAATAAATGACTATATCATAGACTTGCTTGCTTCAAATGAGGAGACATATCTCAGTGCAGATTCAATTTGCAAGGCTTCTAGATACATTCAGAATGAAGATGTACTTTACCCAGTTGAATTCTTAAACTCCTTGAAATTCCCTGGCATACCAAATCATAGACTACGTCTTAAAGTTGGTCTTCCAATAATGTTGCTCTGAAATATTAATCAATCAGCTGGCCTCTGCAATGGGACTTGATTAGTAGTTACTCAATTATCCAAATGGGTGATCGAAGCTAAAGTTATAACTGGATCACATGTGGGAAACAAAGTCTTCATCCCAAGAATAGTACTCTCTCCATCGGACACAAAATGGCCGTTTGTTTTAAAGAGAAGACAATTCCCAATTTCTGTTTGCTTTGCCATGACTATAAACAAAAGCCAAGGACAATCACTAAAACATGTTGGACTTTTCCTGCCTAAACCAGTTTTCAGTCATGGGCAATTATATGTTGCTGTTTCTAGAGTTACTACTAGGAATGGTCTTAAACTCTTGATAATTGGTGACGATGGGAAAACCTCTTCAACGACTAAAAATATAGTCTATAAAGAGGTCTTTAGAAATATACATATAAATATGTGAAACTTCATTGAAGAAATTCATCATTCATTGCTAAGTTTCTAACCACATTTAATTATTACTTTATACTTTTTGTAAAACAAAAATATCATTTTCCAAGCTTCTTTAAAAAACAAACATTTAAATTTGATAATGCAAAACGTAGTCAATTCTGCATTTTACCAAAATAAATTATTCCATTGATGATTATTATAATTTTACTTACTTTTATATATTTTTTTATGACAACTTCTCTATTCAACTGTGGAAATAGCTGCAGAACTACTGATACTAAGTCAAAATGGCAATGTGTTGGACTCCTTTGAGCAAGATTTCAACGGATAGAGACAATTGGACAATCAAGGTTAGAGTACTTCGTATGTGGGATGCAATCAACACAAAGAACAATGAGTTCATAAGCCTTGATATGATATTTATTGATGAAGAGGTAAGTATAGAACTCATATTTATATTATGCTGATTCAATTTATTATGCAGATTAAATTCTTTTAAAAATAATTATTTTACCAACTCATCAATATTTATATTGTGCTGATTCAATTTATTATGTAGATTCAATGCTTTTAAAAATAATTATTTTATCAACTCATCATATAATTCAACATCCATGGCTATTATATATATTCACAAGAAGAATAATGGAAGATACTGATATTTCTCATTATTCTAGGGCTCAACAATACATGCAATTGTTCGGAAAAATCAAGCATGAACTTTTAGACCACAATTGCTTGAAGGCCGTGTTTATACCATCAAGAATTTTAGGGTGGAGAGTACTAAAGGCGAGTTTCGACCCGTGCACAATGATATCAGAATTTGGTTCATGACCATTACTACAATCATGGAATCCAACGAAGATATGAACTCAATTTAAAAATACTGCTTTGAGTTTGCTGACCATGACCAAATACAGAACCAATGTTACAACTACACATATTTAATAGGTAAATACAAATCTGCAACTATTTCACAATTCCTCTAATATAGTTGTATCCTAAATTAATGATTCAAAATAACCTAACTAGATAATTGCATATAAATAGATGTTGTTGGAAAGTTGGTAACAGTTGGAAATGTTGAAGAGCCTCAGGTTAATGGCGCACCAAGAAAATTGCACAATCTGCAATTGCTTTTGAAAGAGTAAGACAAATTTTTTGATGTGATAATGATGTCATTATATGTTTATATAGAAAAATCAATTATAAATAAAAAAAATTACTAATAACAATAAAACCCTCAATGATTTTAACTATACTAGGGGAAAAGAAATTAGGCTTTCACTATGGGGAACAAGTGTCTAGCAAATTGATGAAGATGTATATAAGAACAATCCAGGACCTTTTATCTTAATTGCAACTTCGACTATTGTCAAATCATTTGGAGGTAAGTATAACTAAATAACATTACCAACTATCAATTTTAATATGCTTAGTACTGCTATCAAGTTAATCAGTATATTGGTTACTAATCTTAGGCCATAAATTTTACAATGAGAAATGTAATCGCTAATTATAAATTTTTTATACTCCAACTTATTCATTTTCAAAACAATCTAATGATACTTTTAGAGAATTTCATTCCCATCACGTCTTTCTTTTTCTCAATTTCAATTCAATACGATTTTGTTTATTATAATGTATTCTACAATTTTTGTAGGCAAATTCTCTTTGTCATCAACCAGTGCAACAAAAGTATATCTAAATCTTGAGATTCCAGAGGTTGCTGAAATAATTGACAGGTGCATATTTTAAAAATTATTGATAACAAAAATAAATAAATAATAATAAATAGCATTTTTTATCTCACAAAATACCATTTACATTCTTTTTACCTTTTTAAAAATTCAATGATAGGAATGGTAAAAAACATGATCCTATACAAGAAATACCAAAAATACATGTGAAAGTTCAATATGGTATGAAATACCTTTGAACGTTTAGACCCCACATTACAAAATTACCAATTCAAGCTTTATATCAAACAAATAATGTGCGGGACATGATAACAAGCTTAAAACATAATTGATAACTAATCTAAGCCAAATATAAACACATTCACAGCAGTAAATATAAGGCAAAGATAAAGGGAAAGAAGATGCAAACACGCGGACAACACGATGTGTTATCGAAGAGGAAACCGAAGCCCTCGGCGTAAAACCTCTCTGCCGCCCTCCAAGCGGTCAATAATCCACTAGAAAATGTAGTTGGGATACATGAACAGCAATAGACCCTCCAAGCCTAATCTACCCAAGTACCTAAGCCCTCCAAGCTTCTTGCTCCAACGAGGTTGCACCGAACCTTTTTCTTTTCTAGCTTACCGGATTCCGCTACTAGACCATAGCATCAACCAATGTAGATTGGCTCCTTCCTAACTGCTTCCCAACAGTACCAAATAACCTTCTCACAGACGTGGGTGTGGTGAGATAAGGATTTGGCTAAAGGCCTCTCAAGGGTATGACAATGGAGAGGAAGAGAGTAGAGGAATTTGTAGAGTCTCTAAGGTTAAGATTGTGGATGAATCAATCTTGTATTTCTCTAGGGTTTCTCTCACAAAATTCTCTCTGGAAGCTCTCTCAATATGGTGGGTATAAGGGTATATATATAGTAGGGTGAGAAAGGAATGCAAAACGTCAGTTTTTGCCAAACAGGGCATTTTGGCGACTTGGCCTCGCGACTGGGTCAAGTCGCGAGTTCAAGCCGTAAGCTAATGGCCTGGCCAGCCTGGGACTTTTGTCCTGTAGTGCGACAGCTGGCGCGACTCTTCAGCTTCTGGCATGCTTGGCACTAGACTTAAAACGTGAGTTGGGAACAGTTGAACAAAACTCACTCATACCTAACTCTAGATTCTGTAAAGCTCTTGAACATATGAATAAGTAACTCCTGAAACACAATAACATAGCAATATCATTGTATGCAGAAAACTTGATATGCATATGGAGCAAAAATAGCATGATCAAGCAAAAATGAACTTAAGCATTAAAGCAATAATTCATGGCAAGATCAAAACATGCAATCACTATAACCAAGTGATCACAATGCTCATTCACACTTGGAATGAACATTCAGACATTCAAGTTGACAAACATAAGTCAAATCACTTGAATGACCAACACTCAACCAATGCACAGTACATGAAGTATGTGCATCTAGGAAAAATCCTACTAGGGCACAAGAGTGTTGTACTTAAGATAATGCAAAGTATTAACAAGTACAAAAGCACAATGCAAAAAGGCTGCATAAGCAAAGTATTGCAAATACATGGCACAAACCATAAAAGCCTACAAACACGCATAAGTGCATGGAAACAATCCTTAAAGCTTACAAAAGCAACATGGGTACAAAACACAATAAAACAATAGGCTGAAATAACTGAATAACCATCATCAATATATATAAGTAATTACCAAAGTTCCAGACAAAACCCAAGCCTATACAAGCATTAGTTAGACAAAAGCAATACAAGCATCAGTTAAACAAAAACATAATAATCAAAGCTTTAACAAAATATGAAGTCTTAAACAAATAATATGAAAGCTCTCCCTCAGAATAGACACTCCCCTTTAAGAGCTGCCCAAAAAGTCTCCCCCTTTTTGACCGGAATGGCCAAAGGGTCAGTGCTCCTGGCTGGTGTGAATGCTGTCAAACTTGGCGGAAAGTACATCAAGCTGGTCCTGCATTGCTATCATCCTTTCAGTGTGCTGATTCTGAACTTCCTTGAGTGCATTAAGTCTCTCCAAGATGATCTGAAATGCATCTGGAGGAGCAGCAGATGATATAGATGCTCTACTTCTCTTGACTCTAACTCTTGGTGTGGAAGATGGTCCTGCACCTTCTGCTTCAGTCTCCATAGGATCACTTTCTTCTTGGACACCTTCCTCTTCTTCACCTAGAAGACGACTCTGTATCCTTGTGAGAGTAAACTTGTTGATGGCTGAGAGAGGAGGCATAGGACTGATGTCTTGAGGGATTGTAACACCCTTTTCTTTGAAAATCCTCATAAGAAGACTTGGAAATACCAGCTTGGGCCTGGAGGTGGTTTTAGTTTCATCCACTATAGTATCAAAAATGTGGGAACTGATGTCAATAAAGGTTTTCTCTTTAAGTTCCATAAGAAAGATAGCTCTGGCATTAGTCAATGTAGTCAGCTTCCTTATAGGGTACAGGTTGTACATCATTATGGTGGTTAAACACCTCATGTCTTTGGGAAAATCAGCAGTGTTGAGACATCTCTTTTCTATAACCCCCCCAATCCTTTTCTGGACAGTTTCTAGAGAAAGCATTCTATCCTTGTAGTTAGTGAATTCATAATCTTCTAAACCCTCCAGCCTTAGAACCTTATCAATATCATGAGCATTTAAGGTAAACTCCTTTCTTCTTACCCAACAACTCAGCTTATCCTCCCTTATCACAGCATTTGCATAGAATTCTCTAATTAGAGGTTCACATACTAAAGGTAGGTCACCCAGAAGCTTCTCTCAGCCTTTTCCTTCAAAGCATTGTGGAATGAAGGTATCCTTCAAGTCATGTAAATCCACAAACCTCTATTGGATAATGGTTCCCTTTATGAAGGAATCTCTGTATCTTTCAAAATGCTTGATAGATCTAAACAGGTTGTTGTCTATTTTCATTCTTTTATCAATCTTCTTAGCAGGAGTCTTCTTCTTAGAAGATGTGGAAGCCATCTGTAAACACTCAGAAAAGTCCACAACAAGGGCAAAACACAATATGTGGAAGCATACTCAAATTAGTATCAATTTGGTCACAATTATAATGACAGGGTGATAAGACAACCCTCAAACCAAGAGCAGTTAACAACTAGAGATTTGAAAACTTAGTCAGACAATATCATTCAGTATAAATGCAGACAGGAACAATCACTAGATAATTAAAAATGGACCGAGTAAACTGATATCAGATAGAAGAAAGCACCTGACAAGTGCAAGATATACCCAAAGGTAGCACCACAAACATGATATGATGACAAAAATTCAAGGCAATACAACCCACATAATCCAAAAACAATTTCAAAGAAATTGAAATGCCTCATCCATAAAAGTAAACCCATAACCTTAAAGAGTACGAAATGTATCAAATATCACAGTTCAGAACAGATACTAAGAGTATTGTAACAAAAACATGATACAAAAATTCTCAGCAACAGAGGAAATCAACCACAACCAACCAAACCCAGACACACATTCGAACACCTCAAAAACTCAGACCACCATAAAAAACACACAAATTCAGAAATATGACAGTGAAAACATGAAATGTGAAGGGAAAACAAGAAAACCCATACCTTTTTCAAGAGGATTGATGTAGAAATGAAGGATCTACACAGATGAGCACGGAGAGTTTGAGTGAGAGGATGAAGAAGACAATGAACAGTCACAGATATTCGAGGGAAAAACTAAATTTTTTTTTGAAAACTATTTTTAAAACGCAAAACACGCGTTTTTCGCGACTTGATCAAGTTGCCAGTAAGTCGCCAGGTTAAGCCGCGAAACACTGTGAAGGTAAGATTCTAGAAAAATCTTCCAAGTGTTTTTCGCGACTAGAAGGCCTACCTGCGAAGGAGTCGCGAGCTAAGCCGCGAAAATCTCTAATTAACCCTCACGATTGGACCTTCCACCCGCGAACAAGTCGCCAAACTGAGCCACGAAATATACAAAAACACAAATTTTGAAAAATTTTTTAAGTCTTTTTCGCTACTAGGGTATTGACACGCCAATGAGCTGCGAAAAATCTTTGAGTGGGCTCGCGACTGGTACTTGCGACTGGGCCAACCCGCGACTTAGTCGCCAAAACAGGGCAACACTGTTTTTGAAAATTTTGACATTTTTGTAAAAACAAAGTACTTTCCAAAAACAACTAAAAACACTAAAAAATCTTTTTGTGTTTGATCAAACAAAGATTGAGCATGTGAAAACACATTTAATCAAGTACAATCACACAAATGAATATGGCATTCATTGAACATAGACTTGTGTGTTGTGGGTGGATATCAAAAATAAGATAGTCCTTAGTCGAATGTAAAGCTTCAACGATCATATGACCTATCTCAATTATAGAAACATGCATATATGACCTCCCACAAGAACTTGATTACATTCTTTGAAACTTTTCATTTGGCTCCAATTTTAACATATCATTTGCACTTTTTGAGCAAAGAAAATCTCATTGTGAGATAGATGCTTGAAATTTTTGATATTTCAATTTATGAGCTAGCCTTTGGCTTTTTGGGCATCAAACACTTTATTTTGGTCGCTTTCCCCTTTTTCCTAGTCAAATACTAGTATGTGCGACAGGCTTTTGCAGCTCTATATCTCTTTTCATTTGGAGATTTACATTTAGAGAGCTCTTTTAAGCAAAAACAAAAATAAAGAGTGGGAAGATATATAGGCATGAGTCTATGCATGTCTCAAGATCAACAAAACCATTCACTAATCATTCATGACAATGTTCAAGATCTATTTACAACAGTCACATAGATTTCAGAATTTTTCCCATAATGATATGAGTGCATAGAAGACAAGCTAAGCTCTTAGATGCACAAAGCCATTAGTACAAAGGTACAAGGCAAAACATGATTTGAAACAAAACTCCACAAAGATGATCAAACTTTTTGGATTCTCTACTTTTTATGTGTTTTTGGATTTTTGATACAAAAACAGTGAAAGATTGATCAAAAGCATAACAAAACAATGTAAAAACATTTAAAACCAGAAACAGATACACACACAAAATAACAACCTAAAAACTAGCACACAGCACACAACCAAGCATATTCACAAACATGGGAAGTATTGATGCATGGACATGTTGTAATGCTTATGCATGAGTACCCTTCGTCACCCACACGTCACGTGCATTTGGGGTGATATCCTTAACGGATTGGGTACGAGAATTAGGACTATCAAACCTTCGTGTGAAGCTTTCAAGGCAGTTGGTGAAGGCACCGATCATCTTCATCACGTCTGTCATTCCTGGATCACGGTTTTGACTTCTTGATTGCTCACCACCCCAAGACCTCTTGTCATTTCTTCTTCCTCGTGACCAAGGTGCGCTTGTATTGTTGTCTACTCTCATCTTTTGACAATTGAGTCTAGTATATCCTTGCAATCCGCAATAGTGACACACATAATCTGATCTAGGACCCCGTTGTGGCCTTGAACGAGATCTTGCTCTGCCTTCAAATTTGGCTTCTGATTGATTTTGAAACTTATTAACCACTCGATGCTTAGCCAGCTTCTTCTTCTTTTCAACTTTATCATTTTCAAGAATGGGCTCTTCCACAATCGGCTCTATGGCCTTCACAAATTTCATTTCTTTGGTAGTTTTGACAGATGAGCTACTTCCTCCGGTATAACCCAAACCGAACTTATCTGAGAAATGTTTTTGGGATGAGATAACATCATCCAGCTTTCTGGAGGAGACCCTTTCTATCTTGGCTTGTGCTTGCACCACTTCTTGCTCAAGAAACCTTACTTTGGTATAAGCTTTCGATAGCTCACCATTTAGTATCTCAATTTCACACTTTGCCTCTTTATATCTAGCAAGAAGACTTTTGTAGTCCTCTTCAGCTCTTTTCATTTTCTTCACAGCCGCCTTTGCAACCCTTGCATACTCACCCAATTTTTCAAGTAGTAAAGTATAATTCTCTTGAAGACTGACTGTATTTCTATCCTCTTCGGCATCTGATTCTTCAACAATCCCTAAGGATTCATCATCGCTGTGTTCTCCAAGTTCTTGTACAAGTTGATTCAAGTCCTCCGAGGACTCCACATGAGCAATGGCCATGATTGCAGAGAAATTTCCTTCTCCATCACAGCTCTCTTTAGAATCAGAATTTGATGAGTCCGAATCACTCAGAGTAGTAGCATAGGCTTTTCCTTTCGACTTCAAATAATTGGGACATTCCTTTTTAAAGTGCCCATGTCCATTACATTCAAAACATGTAATTCCTTGTGAGGATTGAGAATCTTTACCCTCTTTTCTTCTGAACTCTTTCTTCTCTTTTTCGGTGCTCTGAAATTTTCCTTTGTCACCAAATTTCCCACTATTCTTGAGCTTTAGGAATTTCTGGAAATTCTTTACAAGGTATGCCACTTCTTTATCTACTTCATCCTCTTCCGAAGATTCATGAGACACCATTCTCTCATCAATTGTCTTAAGAGCAAGAGATTTGCTCTTCTTTGCTGAAGGAAGGGACAACTCATATGTCTGCAAAGAGCCAACCAGCTCTTGAACCTTAATGTCGTCAAGATCTTTGCTCTCTTCAATTGCTGTAACTTTGGCCCGGAAACTTTCTAGAAGTGATCAAAGGATCTTCCTCACAATCTTCGAGTCCTCCGTCTTCTCTTCCAAGTTAAATTTACCAACAACAACCTCATTTAATTTACTGTAAAATGAATCAAAAGACTCATCCTCACTCATCCTTAACTCCTCAAAGCGAGTGGTCAACATCTGAAGTTTGGTGTCCTTCACTTTCTTAGTCCCTTCATAGGTTGTCTCCAGAATTTCCCATGCTTCTTTAGCAATGGTGATATGAGAAATCCGGTGAAATTCTTCTGGAGAAACACCGCAAAAAATAGCATTCATTGCCTTGCTATTTGCATTTGCCGCCGCAAGAACAGCCTTATCCCAAGTAGACTTGGCAGCCTCTAGCTTTGTCCATCCTACTTCCACTGCATCCCACACAGCATCATCAATAAAACACAAAAACACCCTCATACGGACTTTCCAAAATGCATAATTATTACCGTAAAAAAACAGGTCTCAAAGGGGGTCAGGAATCACACTTAGGTATTTAAACCACAACAAATGTACCCGTTCTGATACCAATTGAAAGTTCAAAATTGTATGAAATACCTTTGAACGTTTAGACCCCAAATTACAAAATTACTAATTCAAGTTTTATATCAAACAAATAATGTGCGGAACATGATAACAAGCTTAAAACAGAATTGATAACTAATCTAAGCCAAATATAAACACATCCACAGCTATAAATATAAGGCAAAGATAAAGGGAAGGAAGATGCAAACACGCGGACAACACACGATGTGTTATCGAAGAGGAAACCGAAACCCTCGGCGTAAAACCTCTCTGCCACCCTCTAAGCGGTCAATAATCTACTAGAAAATGTAGTTGGGATATATGAATAGCAATAGACCCTCCAAGCCTAATCTACCTAGGTACCTAAGCCCTCCAAGCTTCTTGCTCCAACGAGGTTGCGCCGAACCTTTTTCTTTTCTAGCTTACCAGATTCCGCTACTAGACCATAGCATCAACCAATGTAGATTGATTCCTTCCTAACTGCTTCCCAACAGTACCAAATAACCTTCTCACAGACGTGGGTATGGTGAGATAAGGATTTGGCTAAAGGCATCTTAAAGGTATGACAATGGAAAGGAAGAGAGTAGAGGAATTTGTAGAGTCTCTAAGGTTAAGATTGTGCAGCAACCTATGTCCAGTTCTATTTTCACATTGGAGATTCCTAAAGTAAAGGTCAATTCCAACTCATCCTTTAGGATCTATAATTTAATTTTCACGCTTGTAAAAAGGTGTATCTGTGTAAGAGTATACATGTAGAACACCCGTGCCATGAGAATGAAAATGCAAATATTTGATGTATGAGACGCCTTTTCTCTCAAATAAGGATTTCCACTTCCAACTTATACCATAGAATCGTTGAATACATGATGCCTAAAATCACTTCTATGTAGTGAGATCTATGTGTTATGGGGAGACCTATAAAGTAGCTCTTTAAAAATTAAAATTCTTCTTTCTAGTACTCCTTTTCTGTAGATGTTGTAGACTTGTAGTACATAGTTCTATTTGACAAGAAATTGATTACCATTTCTGCATTTTTTTCCCCTTATACATCTTGCATTAATGCAGGAATATTTGCAGTGCCATGTGAGGCATATGTTTCAAGTCTTTATGTCTTTGCCTTAAAAACATAAAAGAGCAAAATTACTTGTTGAATATTGACACAAGATTTTTAGACGTGCTGAGAATGCAGTGATCATTTAGGCAACATTGTCTTTGTCTGTGCAGCTAGGGATCTTCTTGGTTAGGTAGTTTGGCTATGATTATGATAGTCATTAAAGCCCAAGACATGGTGTTTTACATATGGTGGGTATATATACATATAGAACCCACATATTGTGAGAGACATGCATATAATCACTAAATGAGATAATTAATTTCTTCCCCAATAATTTATTATTAATGGTAATTGAAGAAGCTAGATCATGTTGCAATCATTTTTGTCTGGATTGTTTCTAATTAGGCCTTAATATAATACATATATGTGATAACCAAGCATTAATAACATCTTTTAAATTGCCTCATATTTTTCCCTTAGAAAAGCTACCTCATATTTGTGGTTTGAACTAAAAAAAAAAGAAAAAACAGCTGAGAGAGATGAGAGATTGAAAGATCTGTTGGAGCTTGATGGGAGAACCAAAAGAAGAAATGTTCAGAGGATTGAGAGGAGGAAGGTGAAATGAAATGTAATGGTGGTACTAGTGGGTGTGGTTTGGTTTACGGAGTAAAGACTAGAGTAATGAGAAGGAAGAAAGGGTGTGAGAGCCAATTAGGAGAGAGAGTTGTGATCTGACTTGATGGAGACGAGTCATGACCGCAGATCCCACACAATTGCAAAGATTTACAAGAATGTTACAATAATGTTACAATATCTCAGTTTCTATAACTTAAAAACCCCTAAAACTTGTTCTCAATTTCAATAACTCTAACTCAATTTTTTGAGTTTTGAGTTATGAAAATTGAAAACAAAAACTAAACCGAACAAAGTTTCTTGAGGTGGGGCCCACAAATTTTGAGAATTGGGCGATGGAAAGTGAGTTTGGAGTTAGTTTTGGATAATACATTTGAATCATCCTTGAGTGAATAAAATCCAAGTGGGCCAGAATTGTCAGCCAACTTTGACAAGCCCAGGTCCGTTATATCTTCCCCCAAACGCTTCCATTTTACACCGCAAAAAAAAAAAAAAAAAAAAAAAAAAAAATCACAATTTTGGAGGGAATTCTAAATTCTTTACCTTGTTTCCCACCAAACATAAACCCTCACCTCTTTGCTTTCTTTTCTCACATCAAACACTAAAAAGCCAGTCCACCCACCAAAGCGCTGTCGTTTTGGTTTTTGCCAGTGGCACAAACTGTAATTATCTACCCATTACTTTCTATCATCTTTATATACTAGTAATATATAGTTCTTGTTCAGTGATTGTCTTGTGAGCTTAGTGCATGGAAGTTTTCAATTGATCCAAATTTGGCCAAAAGATTAAAAAAAAAAAAAAAAAAAACTGTTACATTCAAAATACATGGTTTTGGAATATCTATTCTTATCTTGATTTTGGTAATGTTAGAAATGTAAACAAGACCCAGTAGGGAAAAAGAAATGGAAAATTTAATGGTGGTGATTTTGTGTAGTGATAGGCCAGTTTAGTCAAGATTCCAAAACATTATACTAGTTGGAATAGCTTATATTTATTTATAGTTATAACAACAAACAAATTCGTAGTCCCAAAATTATGAGGTTGACTATGGATTCTCGACAAATTAGTTAAAGTCGGCCATATGTTTGTGAAGTAACTTATAAAAAACTTACATTTTTTAGCTGACTATTTGTATCTCACTATGTTCTTAATATAGTATCTGACAAAGTATCTTTTATATTAGGAATTGTTTAAACTATGGATGAAAGTGGTCTTACTCAACAACCCAAAAAGCAGAAGCTAAATGAAGAACTAGACATTGTTGACAGGAACTTCAAATGCATACATAATTTACCGGAGGAGATTCTTTGATACATCCTATCCTTACTTCCAATAAGAGATGCTATTAGAACCAAGGGAGTCAATACCGTACCGGAGACTGTACCAGTTTGGCCAACGGTACGATATATTTCGGATATCGGTCAATATCGGTGTACCATTTTAGGTTTACCGCTATATATATATATATATAAATTCATAGATTAGACTAATTTGTAATCTTAAACCCCACACAAGCCCAAGCCCAAGTCTATACATCTATATCTATAAAAAGAATTAAAAATCAAGTTAAATTTAAAATACTAAGCTTACCTTTCAGTGCTTTCACAAGTGAACTAACTGAGGGCTTAAAAAAAAAAAAAAAATAGAACAACTGACATGTGAGAGGACTTTTGACCCTTTTTAGGGGCTAGGAGTTAATTAAAAAATGAAAAAAAATCTGACATGAAAGTTGCTTTTGACTTTATACATCACTTTTGCAAGCTGTCAACTTTATTGGGTGTTTAAAGAAGCTGAAATTCAGGCTTGGGCTTAAGTTGGACACAGCCAAGAAAGAGGAAAAAGAAAGTAAATCTGAAAAAGAGAAAGAGAACGTCGGTGAAGATCTGGAATTTGAGGGAGGAAAGACCATGCCCTATGAGTTTGAGAAACTGCGAGTGATGCCGATGAGTGGAGAGATGAGAGAGTGAAAACGTTTTTTTTTTTTTTTTTTTTTTTTTTTTTTTTTTTTTTTTGTTTCGGTTCAGTATGCATTTACCGGCTGCAACAGCCGGATTTCACCGGTACGGCCGATATGCAGCCGATACGTTCGGTATTTTTTTCGGTACGAAATAAGGGGTGTATCTGTACCGATTTACTGGCCGGTACGGTACGGAATTCACTTCCTTGATTAGAACTAGCATACTTTGTAAGAGGTGGACTTCCATTCCCAATCTTGATTTTGGTGGAATGGATCATGATAAGAGAATACTTTTCATGAATTATGTGGAAAGAGTGCTTCTTCTTCGCGACTCAACTGATATAAAAAGATTCAGCCTCTCTTGTCAAGTGATATATGATGGTAGGATTAATGCCTTTAAATCCTATTGTATAATGCTATTCATGTTACCGTTATTTTAGATAATAATAAAACAAATTTATACTATATATATACCCTTATACCCACCATATTGAGAGAGCTTTTAGAGAAAGGAATGCAAAACGTCAGTTTTTGCCAAACAGGGCATTTTGGCGACTTGGCCTCGCGACTGGGTTAAGTCGCGAGTTCAAGCCGCAAGCTAACGGCCTGGCCAGCCTGGGACTTTTGTCCTGTAGTGCGACAGCTGGTGCGACTCTTCAGCTTCTAGCATGCTTGGCACGTGTGCAGGCATTTGGCGACTTGCAAGCCGCGACTCACCTGCGAGATCCAGTCGCGAGATTCTGTTTTCTTGCACACTCTTGAGCATTTCTCCACATCTTCTCACACACTACCCTTACAATTTTCCCACCTAAATACAGGGTTACTAAGTGCTAAATTACAAGCAAATTGGTCACAGAATAAAGCCAATAAGATGGTTGATTAAATTCAACCTTACAACATGCAAAACAGTTTTCAGAGGAAGCTTTTTCTTCAAACAATATGAAGACAATACCAGAGCTCAAATGCATTGAATGGGATCCTACGAAACAAGTTTGTTAATCATTTCAAAATAGACTCATCATTTACACGAAAATATAATAATACATCATTTACTTAAAAAAAAAAAAAACATATTGACTTCAAAATTCATTGTAGGATGTTAACTGCTATTGTGTTGCAACAATAAGCAACATTGATACAACAATGGATTGGTATTATATTTTATGCGTGTTATGTGAAAAGAAGGTCAAACCACAATCAGGATCGTTTTGGTGCGCAAAATGTGAAACAAAAACAAATCTGTCCATCCCAAGGTTAGAGGCACACACATTAACTACAAAGTTTGAAAATTTTTTTTTATAAACAAATTCATCTTACTATAATTACTATACAATTGCAAAATACTTCAGATACAGGATTCAAATTGAAGTTTTTGATCCAACTGACAAGACAACTTTTGTCATATTTGATCGAGATGCTGAGAAAATCCAAAACAAATCTGCAAAAGATCTTGCTGAAAAACAAACCGAGGTACAACTTATTTAAATTAATAAATTTATTGTAAAACTATAGATTATAATATAAATTAAATTTTTTAATATGCAAATTGATATTGATGAAGGAATTCCATGTGATCTTAAGAAAATTTTAGGAAGACAATACATTTTTCTACTTCGCTTGAATGAATTCAATCTGAAGGATGGTTTTGAAAATTACACAGTTGCTAAGATTTTTAATGCACCTTCAAATGAGAAAAAGGTATGGAACAAAAAAAATAAAAATAAAGCCAGTATGCTATATTATTTCTTTCTCTATGCTATACTGATGTAAATAACGTGCTTAAATTTAATATGAATGTAGATACCTATGCAAAATCTTAGCGACAACAAACCTGGCAACACAAACTTCATAAGATCCAGCCAAGAATCTTCCAGTGCCATTTCATCAATGATCAACACAAATGATGCAACAAAAGGAACAAATGATGGAACAAAAGGAGAAAATGATAAAAGCTCAGAAATTGAACAAATAAGGATAGACCAAACTTCAAACGTTGAAGATGAAGAAACAGATGATGATAACATACCCCTCAACATGCTTTACAAGCGTCAACATACTTCAAAAAACAAAACATTCAAGAAACAAAAAAACAAAATTTCGCAATGAAGCTCTTTATTACATCACAAAATAAATATCAATAATATGCAATGAATTACCATGCTTTTATCAACTTTTATAAAGCTCTTTATTACATCATAAAATAAATATTAATAATATGGAATGTTACGATGCTTTTATCAACTTTTATTATACAATATTACTCTAAAGTTGATTCTTTTTTGCTGATTACTTCAACAAAATAAGTATAATGAATATGTGTTTGCAATTTATAATTGTTAATTCTTATGATAAACTTAGTACTAATAAAGTTTTATAACAAATATGTTATAATATATGCACAATATTCTTCATAAAAAATTGCATTAACTATTATAACATTATCCGTGCATCGCACGGGCAACTTACTAGTTAAAATAATTTGGATGTTGTAGCATAGATTATGATCTCCCCAAATATTAGTTAGCTTCTGGTAACATTCCAAACATTGTAATTCTATACTTCTAAAGAACTCAACAACCACAACATATTTCATCATTGTGTCGAATGTCTATTCTATGCCATTGCCTCTATATATACACTCAAATTAGCACAGGTAAGAAGTTTAGAAGTCATTGCATCTACAATCAAACATTTAACTTAAAGAGAAGTTCATATGAAAAAAAATAACGATGTCAAGAGTCCATTACGGTCAAGACTATCACTTAGGAATTGACCAAAGGCAAGGAGCAGTTCTGTCGGATCTGACCTTGAGATCCAACCAAAACATTAAGCCCTGACATCTTCATCATTGCCCAAGCAAAGTCCAGTCTTGCAGTTGATTCGTCATTTGAAGCATAAGCCCTTACCAGTCTTGCGGTCTTCTCATTAGCAAAAAGGAGTCCTCTCCCCTTTTTCATGATTGGCTATGAAGTCATGCAGATTCACTCATTTCCAATGGTTCCATGGGTTAAGAAGAAGGCTGAGTGGTGGTCCTATTACTGTCTTGGCACCTCATTCTCATGTCAGTGAGGAAATCAGAAGCTCTGGTTGGGTCAGGCTGTCCTATCCCCTTGAAGTCATAGAGGTGTTTCTATATGAACTCATAGCCAATCTTCCCAATTTTGAGTGCAACTTCAGATGATCAAGAAACCAATGCAAACCAAAGCAACATTTTAAACCTTTTTCAATTCCATAAAACAAGGGCATAAAATGAGAAAAGGCAGAGAACTAGTAAGTACCTAAAAGATACACTATTTCTCTTTCATCAAAACCTCTTAAGGCCAAAAAGGGGAAGTGTCTGTATAATATTATCATCCAGTCATGGAATCTCGGCCAGTGCTTTGTTGAAGTATGAATAAATGTTGTCCCTTTGGCCTGTTAACACTGGATAGAAAGGGCCACGAGCCTGCGATGTCAAGTAAAACAGTTTACATCAGAGAACTCCAATAAAAAGAACAGATAAATATTGCAAAATAATTAAATAAAGAGAAAACAGAGAGAAGCATAAAATAGCTATCCTCAGCTTGGCTGCTGAGAAGTGGAGGTGAAGGGTTTGGTCCCCCAATGAAGGAGAAAAGATTCAACTAAACCAAGTGTAATGTAATTGTAGTGAGGGAAAATTCCCGATCTATCACAAGTTGACACGTCATGCTACTAAATCCACAAAATACAGTCAATTACAAAGTGCCATGTATTGCTGCTAGGTTTTACTATCACTACTCAGAAGCTAATGGAAATTTGCCAAGTGTCATGCAAAAACAAATCACGCATCAACACATGTGTAAACAAAGACACAAGCAGCCTCGCACGTGTAAGCGATGACTTAATCAATCCAGTGCGTGTAAGCGATGACATAGGCAACCCAATTAGGCTGTGACATGTGTCACCAATCAGACTCCGCCACGTGTCGCTCATCCACCTCCAAATTCCTATAAATAGAAGCCTTCCTAAGACATTTAGGGGGACACCAAGCTATCTGAAGCACAGAAGTAGAGAAGCTCTGCAGGAATCAAGCCTCGAAGCCTTCAAGAACTTCAAGAACTTCAACCCCAAAATCGAAGAACATTCAAAGCAGAACCATCCAAACTATCTGCCTAGATCTTAAAGTTTGCGGGAATCAAGCCAAAAGTGTCCGAAAACATCAACAAACCACAAATCAGCAAAGCTCTACGGATTCAAGCCTCTAAAGCACTGAAGAACTTCCACCATAAAACTTTCAAATACGAAGAACATTTGAAGCAAAATCATCCAAACTACCTGCCTAGATCTCAAAGTTCATTGGAATCAAGCTCAAAAGCCTCCAGAAACCTCAACAAATCATAAATTAACGAAGTTCTACGATCCAAGCCTCTAAAGCACTGAAGAACTTCCACCACAAACCTTCGAAGGCAAAGAACACAAAGAACACACGAAAAACACGAAGAACGTGAAGAACAAAGGATTTCTAACAAGCTCAAAGCCAGAGATTCATTGTAATTCCGTTTCAAAGATCTTCGATCCATTCTTCAGCCAAATTGAAGGATATCTTGTGTTCAAATCAAAATCACATTACCACAAATCCAAATCAATAAATCTTGTAAGGAGATTGAATCAGAGGATCACTCTTTTGTAATCATAGAGAATTGTACCACACAATCATCAATACAAATTCGCATTTATGAAACTATTTTACTTGTTTGACTTATTTCGAACCGAGAAATTTAGTCGTCCACAGTAATTACTTGGCTGCAAGAAGTTGAAGAATCAACCAAGAACATCAAATTTGTTTGTTTATCTTTTCACCTTCAAAGAAACTAGTATAATGTGGATAGAGAAGAATCAACTGGGGACAAAAGATATATAGGGAAGCACAATATATATACACACACACACAATATCAAAATGTTATGAGAAAGAGTTATCAAAATAGAAGTGTCCATCATTATTAGTTTTGTCAACAAAAAAATACGTACAAGATATTTGAAGAGGGGATAAAAAAATTTTGAAGAAGGAAGAAATGAAATTTTGGTTACTTCGAGGAAACCAATACCTCCAAATTTGATAAAATGGACTTATTTTTCGGGAGTCCACCTCTTACACAACATGTGTTTTAATTGAAATAATATCTGATCACGTTTTCAAAAACCCCCTGCTGAATTTATCAAATTGGAGACTTGGGTTGCCACAAAGCAAATATAATTCTATTCATCCCATCCTTCTCTAAATCGTTTACTTTCTCTCTCAAAATATTTGCATGTATCAACTTACCTGATCTAGATGTCAGCTAATAAACTGAATCCGCTCCTCCCAAATTCATCTCATACAATTTGATTTGAATGGTTAGTAAGCTATTAGACCTGGCAGGCAACCAATTCCAGCTGCCTTCCCATATAACTGATATTAAACTAATTAGGAAGTAAAGTTAACAATGCAATAGTTTTCTCTCCAACAAAATCGAATTCATTAATATACTAGAAGACCAAATAACTACATGCAAAAGAACATCTTAATAAGATGGGACAAAAAAAGTAGACTCTAAATTTAACCAGCATGTTTATCGGTGTTCATGTGTATCCTTTCGTTCATTCCTCCATGTGCAAATTCATGTATAGCTAAGTTAGCTAAAAACTTTTGTGCTAACCTATTGCTATTTGTGCCAAGTGCTCAACAACTTGGGGAATTCATAATTTCCTAATATAACATGTTTTGTTCAAAATAAAGGATGATTTGAAAACAACCTCAGTGATTAAAAGTTTCGATGAGGGGATTTCTAAAAGAGCGCATATGAGACTGTATTTGTTTCTATAGTAAATTTATCAGACTTTGGAATTAAATTATTTATTTGTCAAATTGCATTTCAATCAAGAAATCTCCTTCAAGAAATGAAAAACCAAAAAAAAATTGACCTACATGAACTATAAGGGTAATGAAAAATCCTGAAAGTAATCCAGTTAGGTCATGTTTTGTACACCTTTTGAAGTTAGTCAATAATTAACATAGGTGGTATGAGTTGTCCTTGAAGAGCCCCTTATAATAATTTGATTTAGTCCAAGAAATAAGTAACGTGCCCACTTTTGGTAAGGTTTTCCAATTATATATGCCACATTTGTAGCATAGTTTTCAGAATCGGACCGGACCGAGAGGTTGAACCATGAAAACCAGAAATCGAGATGAAAATTGGTTTTTTAAGCCTAAAGAACCGGATTTTTAATTAATTCTGTGAACCCCTAAAACCGGGGTTGGACTGCACGAACCGGTGGCAAGAATTGTGCAGTCCAACCCCTTAGCAATTTTTTTTTTTTAATAAAAACAACTTAACACAATTTTATTCTACTTAATTAAATTATTCATCTCTTACAAGGAATAAAAAAAAAATTATAATTAAAATCCTTCAAAGATATTCAACTTTACTTCAAAAATTAATCATAAATTTTAATTTTTTCATGGTTATTATTTTATTTTATTAACTTTATTATTTAATTATTAAATATACGCTTGAAAATCATTAAATTTTCCTCACATATATAGATATATTAGTCAATTTTGCTAGTTTTATAAATTTAATATCTTTATTTAGGCTTTAGTTAATTATTAAATTAATTATGACGTCATCACGGTTCAACTCCGGTTCGACCTTGGTTCGACCTCAAAAATCTTAAACCTCTCCCTTTTACGGTTCAATGAACGGTCCGGGTCTGAAAACCTTGATTTGTAGTACAGATGCTCCGACCCGTGTAATGATGGAGGTAAACAGTATGTGTTTTGACCATATGAGCACCTTTCCTCTTGACATGAGAGATTAGTGTCACACCATCCGTAAAGCAATAGGTGCATATTCTGAACTGTTTCAAAAGTGTATCTAGTCATACCAAATATGGTTACCGGTCCAATGGCTTGTTGGAGATTTGGAAATACCTAGATTATATTGCTCTACTATTAATTGTGTTTGGATTAACTTTTCGCTTATTTGCTGATTGTTGAAAATGTGCAAAACGTACAGTTGTACCTATAAATGTAAGTTTTTAAAAACTATACAAGAGGAGAACCAGGTGATACACTAGAGCAGATAACTACTTCCATAAGGCTTTGGATATTAATTTCTAACTTTTGTCTGAAATTAATATTTCTGGAAAATTTACTGTTGAAAATACCATGTTTACTTTAATAAATTTTTTGCGGATGAATAATAGAATTTCATTTTAAACCAGTATGAAAGTACAAAAGTAAAATTCTAGGGCTATTAACTAGCCAAAAACAAAATGATATTGTTAGACAACAATGGGGCTATTAACTAGACTACTATATAAAGCATCTGAAATAACTTTAGGAATGTTAACTCCAGATATTCGATGAATCCAACAAACACTATCTCGTATATTCTTTATTGCACATTGTTTAACTAATAATCATAAGGATCACAGCAACAACAACAATACAAATACAAATACAAATGACAATATTGTAAACTTACAATATGCCCAAAGTATTTACTACTTCATGCAAACAAAAGAGCCACCCCATTTAAAATGTTCAACCATGACAAAGTAGTGGGGTAGAGAAATGTGTTCTTACACTATAGCATAAACCAGGGCTAGACCAAAACGTGCAGTTTTGCAATAGTGAGCGAGTTTATTTTGTTGTGTAGCAATTACTAGCATAAAAGCTTATCCACCTGTAAGCAAAGGTTTTTCATCATTAACACAAGTACAAACATTTTTGGCCAATGGAAAGTAAATTAAAAATGAACAATCTGTTTAACAATATAAAAAGAATTTTTTTAACGAAACAATATTATGAAATAGAGTATTTTCTAATATATTAGTGTTGAAGTCCTAAAGAATATACCTTAAATCACTATTTGTTTCCACCAAACTCTTCTTGGACTAATTCCTTTGTGAGCATTCTTCTTGGATCTTTGTATGTTGTGTTGTTCTTTGCCAACCACATTTACCAGCCACTTTGGATGTTTACTTGAGAATTCAAGGTAACCTATAGTCAATCAAAACATGAACCCTCATCCGTACCCCAACAATACAACTTTCCAATGAAACCAATTTCCAAACTTGAAATCATCGTCTTGAATGGTTAATGATGGCATGGTTGTTGTCCCTCAACATTTTCACAAAGTCTTATTAATGGAAATCCACATAACCCCAACCCCAAGTTTCCAAATTAAGAAACATTTGCAAATATATTGAACTGATTACCTATGGTATTGCCCCACAAGACGATTTTCCGATAGATTTAAAACTTTAAGTGAAGTAATATCTGCTAACTGTCTTAGAATGTTCCCTGTGAGCATGTTTGAGGAGAGATTTAACCATTCAAGATTGGTCAAATTTCCCAATGATGGAGGCATGTGACCTATAAGATTATAGTACGAGAAGTTAAGCCCCTTGAGAGACTTAAGCTTTCCAATTGATTGTGGAATCTGCCCCCTGAAACTATTGTTTGAGCAATCGATGGTTGTAAAGAGATTTTGGGTTTTCACCATTTTAATATAAAATCCTTTCATGGTGACCATCACAGAATTGTGATAATAGCTTTCACCCATATATTTCAATTTACCATTATTTGCATTCTTGCCCATCATGGCTTTGAAATGATTGAAATATTTTGTTGGCAAAAAACCATGGAATTCATTGTGAGAGAGATCTATGATTTGCAAATTAGGGAAAGAGAATTTGGTTTTGGGATTGGCTATGGCACCATGAAACTTGTTTGATTGCAAAACAAGAACTTGTAACTCTAAAAGACTCTCCAACCAATGAAGGAAGGTGCCACTTCTCTTCTTGTTACCAAGATCTAGAACTTCCAACCTTCGGTAATTGATCAACGATCTTGGCAATGACCCTTCCAATTGATTGTTATTGAGGTTAAGACTTCTTAAGTAGTTTCTCTTTGCAAAAGTTGCTGGAATGGTGCCATGAAGTTTGTTACTTCTCAAATCTAAGACTGTAAGAGAATGACTAAAGTTTCCCAAACACAGAGGAACCGTGTTACTCAAGTGATTATGAGACAAATTAAGAACGTTGAGGGAAGTGATATTACAAATCAAGGAAGGTATGTTTCCAATTAAAGTATTCCTTGAGACTAAAAAGAAATAAGTGCCCAACGGAGGTACTGGAAGGGGTCCTTGAAGCAAGTTGGAACTAAGATCAAGAATATACAAATTCTTCCAAGGAAGGTGTCTAATACTTGTCAAGGAGTTGTATGAAAGATTCAAGTTGTATGAAAGATTTAAGGAATACAAAGAATCTTTCCCAACCTCCAACAACCACGTCGGAATATTGCCTTTGATTTGGTTATTGGAAAGGTCTAACTCTTCTAAACTTTCCATGGATTTTATAAAATCCAGAAAGTCACTTATGTTGCAAGATGACAAATGCAAATTCCAAAGTTTGGGCAAAGTATAGTCTACAATGCTATAGTTGCTAAATGATAACAGATGATTATGTGAAAGATCAATTGTATGGAGAGTTTTGAGCTTTGAGAACATGCTTGACTCCAGAGGACCACTCATATTATTGAAGGAAATATTTAGATGGTAAAAGCTCACAAGTTTAGCAATCGAGATTGGAATGTGGCCATGTAGGTTGTTATTACTCAAATCAAGATAATTTAAAGAATTATGCTGGAATTCATCAATCTGTCTAGTGAATCGGTTATTGCATAGAGATAATTCAAGCAAAGATGGTATTGTATACACTCAAGATGGTATTGTCCCATTCAATAAGTTACCAAATAATATGAGAGATTTTAGATTGGAAGGAATCTTGTTGACTAGTTGACTATTAGAAGAATTATTTGAAGAGAAAATTTGGGTCAAGTTTGTCGTAACTTCCGGAAGCTGCCCTATGAAATTGTTGCATGAGAGATCTAAGTAAGTAAAAACTTCAAAGTTTAGGAAGGACCATGGAAACTGACCACCAAAGTTATTATCTGAGAGGGCCAAAGAAGTGATTTGTGTGAGATTAGGAAGAAATGTTAGATATGATCCTATGAAATTGCATCCTCCGAGGTACTAATTCTTTTCAGGACTTGAGATTGCTGATTTAATTAGGTAAGTTGATTGGGAATTCGGCTATAAAGAGATCCAAGGACTTGAGAGGAGTACTCCAGTTATACGTTGGAAGGACTTGTTCCTCTTCTCTTTCTTTTAATTCATCAACGCCTCTTTGCCATTCACACCAATCCTCTGCTTTGCTCCATTTTAGAAACTCTTTTTGTGTCGGCGATTCTTATTATTCTTGTGATTTGTACTCTAATCCTCCGAAGAATTAGTGGAAAATGGGTACAGATTGTTGTGGGTGGGATAGGGTCACCTGTGATACGATGATAGGTCGTGTCATTGGTGTTGACCTCAGTTGCAATCGCCTTGAAGGTCTCATCCATCCCAATACCAACCTTTTCTCTCTTCACCATCTCCAGAGGCTCAACCTCGCTTACAACTATTTCAGTGACTCTGCAATTTCATCTAAGTTTGGTGGCTTTGCAAACATGACGCATCTCAACCTCATTTGGTCCTCTTTCGCTGGTAATTTCCCATTCGAAATCTCCCACTTATCCAAACTAGTTTCACTTGATCTTACTTGGAATTTTGGCATGAGAATAGAAAGGCCTAGTTTGAAAAGGCTATTCAAAACTTAACCCATCTAACTTAACTTGTTTTGGATTGTGTTAACATGTCTTCTGTTTCACCTAATTCTTTCGTGAATTTGTCTTCCTCTTTGACATCTCTTCATCTTTTTGACTGTGGATTGAAAGGGAGATTCCCAGATAATATATTCCACCTCCCAAACCTCCAGCTGCTTAATGTACATTACAACAATATCACCAGTTCCTTTCCAACATATAACTGGAGTACTCCTCTCAAGTCCTTGGATCTCTCTATAACCAAATTCCCAATCAACTTACCTAATTTAATCAGCAATCTCAAGTCCTTAAAAGAATTGTACGTAGGAGGATGTAATTTCATAGGATCATATCCAACATTTCTTCCTAATCTCACACAAATCACTTCTTTAGCCCTCTCAGATAATAACTATGGTGGTCAGTTTCCATGGTCCCTTCTAAACTTTGAAGTTCTTACTTACTTAGATCTCCCATACAACAATTTCATAGGGCAGCTTCCGGAAGTTACGACAAACTTGACCCAAATTTTCTCTTCAAATAATTCTTCTAATAGTCAACTAGTTAACAAGATTCCTTCCAATCTAGAATCTCTCATATTATTTGGTAACTTATTGAATGGGACAATACCATCTTGGGTGTATACAATACCATCTTTGCTTGAATTATCTCTAGGCAATAACCAATTCACTAGACAGATTGATGAATTCCAGCATAATTCTTTAAATTATCTTGATTTGAGTAATAACAACCTACATGGCCACATTCCAATCTCGATTGCTAAACTTGTGAGCATTTACCATCTAAATATTTCCTTCAATAATATTAGTGGGCCTCTAGAGTCAAGCATGTTCTCAAAGCTTAAAACTCTCCATACAATTGATCTTTCACATAATCCTCTGTTATCATTTAGCAACTATAGCATTGTAAACTATACTCTGCCCAAACTTTGGGATTTGCATTTGTCATCTTGCAACATAAGTGACTTTTCGGATTTTATAAAATCCATGGAAAGTTTAGAAGAGTTAGACCTTTCCAATAACCAAATCAAATGCAATATTCCGATGTGGTTGTTGGAGGTGGGGAAGGATTCTTTGTATTCCTTGAATCTTTCATACAACTCCTTAACAAGTATTAGACACCTTCCTTGGAAGAATTTGTACATTCTTGATCTTAGTTCCAACTTGCTTCAAGGACCCCTTCCAGTACCTCCATTGTGCACTTATTTCTTTTCAGTCTCAAGGAATACTTTAATTGGAAACATACCTTCCTTGATTTGTAATATCACTTCCCTCAACGTCCTTGATTTGTCTCATAATCACTTGAGTAACACGGTTCCTTTGTGTTTGGGAAATTTTAGTCATTCTCTTACAGTCTTAGATTTGAGAAGTAACAAACTTAATGGCACAATTCCAACAACTTTTGCAAAGAGAAACTACTTGAGAAGTCTTGACCTCAATGACAATTAATTGGAAGGGTCATTGCCAAGATCGTTGATCAATTGCCGAAGGTTGGAAGTTCTAGATCTTGGTAACAACAAGATAAGTGGCACCTTCCCTCATTGGGTGGAGAGTCTTCCAGAGTTACGGTTTCTTGATTTGCGATCAAACAAGTTTCATGGTGCCATAGCCAATCCCAAAACCAAATTCTCTTTCCCTAATTTGCAAATCATAGACCTCTCTCATAATGAATTACATGGTCTTTTGCCAACAAAATATTTCAATTATTTCAAAGCCATGATGAGCATGAATGCAAATAAAGGTAAATTGAAATATATGGGTGAAAGCTATTATCACAATTCTGTGATGATCACCGTGAAAGGATTTTTTATTGAAATGGTGAAAATCCAAAATCTCTTTACAACTGTTGATTTCTCAAACAATAGTTTCAAGGGGGAGATTCCAAAGTCAATTGGAATGCTTAAGTCACTCAAGGGGCTTAACTTTTCACACAATAACCTTTAGATGAGCATCTCTATGCACAACTAAGCAAGTAAGATTTGTGGCTCGTGTTTGTGATGAGTAAGGTTAAGTGATCTCTTGTACTTAACACTCGCATCACTCTTTTTGATGGGAAGGACTAGAAAATCCTAAGAGTAAGGCATAAATAACCATCTCACCACTGTTGCCCTCCAATCATGAAATGACATTTGTATGCTTCGGAATAGCAAAAGTGGAATGTTAAATGCTTAATATAATTGGGTATTTCTTTTCTATCTCTTATATGCCCATGCATGGTTTGCTTAAAAGAAAAAATTATGCAAAGAAAAATAAAAGCAAAAAGAGTCAAAATGCTTTTTATATGATTGCAAGCATGTATTCTAGGAGATGTGGGAGTTATTGGATTTACCTCAAAGGTGATAGTCCCCATCAAACAAATATGATTGTGTGTGAGTTAAAGTGTTATTCTCATATCTCAAATCATCATAACATGTAGACATTTATGCAATCTTGTGATGTTTTTCACACACAACACGCAATATTCTTTGCTACTTTTGATACATGTGCAGGTACAATGTGATTTAGCCATCACAAGGAATACTTGTGTCAATGAATGCTCACTAAACTGTCCTAACTTATTTTTGAAATATAAAATTGGTTAGACTTGTTTAGTGTGTGTGTGTGTGTGAGTGTGTGTTTTGGGATCTATGTGCTTAACATTTATCTTGTTGAGAGATTTTTTTATGGGATTAAAATGTTGTTTGGATCCTTGGTTGAGTTGCAAATTTGATTGCATTCATGTCTGTGTTTTTCTCTTCTTGAAAAATTGTTTTTAAAGCAATCTCGACAGCTCCTCGACACCTCTTGACACCTGGCTTATCTATCTAGCTCTTCAGCTTCTTTTTATCGCAATCTCGATAGGTCCTCGATCCATCGAGAAAGTTTTTATCTCCTTGACAGATGCTCGATAGCTTGTGTTGTTGTTGTGGACACCTTTGGACAGCTGCTCGATAGCTGTATCTCTTCTTGCCTTTAAAGCTCGACACCTCTCGACACCTTTCAATTTGTCGAGAATTTTGAGAGCCTATATATAGGGTCCGTGCAATTCAAATCTCACTTCTCTCGATCTCTCTCGATACATTTGTGTCTTCTCACCTCCCAAACACATTTTTCTCACTCTACTTCATTCCCAAGAGTTTTTCGGCCTCAAGATCATCTTCGTTCCTCTGGTATGATCTTTTTCACTCATTCTATCATGCATTTCATGTTTTCTAGCCTAACTTTTGGGACTTTTGATAAATTTTGGGGTTTTTCAAAATTAATGGAGTTTTTGTGAAATTTTTTGGTTGAGCTTTGTGAAAATGACTTTTAATCATCATGCATTGCATTACATGTGCATTATAACACTACCTCATGCATTTTAGATGTGCGTTTACATTGTTGAAATGATTGTGTGCTGGTAGGATTGGATTGGGCTGAGCCCATGATGTTTTTACTATTGCATATCACATGCTCATGCATTTTCATACAAACTTACTTTCAATTCTTTATATTTTGCTATATTGATTGTGTTGGTGCTTTTCTACTTGTCTCTTTTTCTCCCTTTCTCCTTCTTTCGGTTAGTTGCGTCATGGCACCTAAACGAAAATTCGTTCTATCCCAGAATCCTCTTCGTTTTGGAACATCTGCTTCTTCCTTTGACCCCACTCTTTCTTCTATTCGGTTCTGTGATGAGAAGGCCCATAAGGACTTCTTGAAGAATTTTTCTAGATGAGGCATTCATTCGAAACGCCAAGTCATTTTGTCAAACTTCTCCGACACTGACCTACCCACTGTCATTCACAGTAGGGGTTAGGAGTCACCGTGTGACGTTTCGGTCACTTGTCCATCCGTGCTTGTACAAGAGTTCTACTCCAACATGCATGGATTTGATTATTTAGTACCTCTCTTTGTTACTCGCGTTCGAGGTACGTACATCGTGGTCACTCTGGATATTGTATCCAACGTGCTCCATGTCTTGAGGGTAGTGCATCTTGACTACCCCAATTGTGAGCATCTGAGGACTGTGTCCAAAGACGAGCTTATGTTAGCTTTTTGTGAGCGTCCCTTTGATTGGGGTGATCGTTAGTTCACTCCTTGTTCGGCCTTTGCTAAAGGTCCTCGTTTTCTTAACATGGTTATGACTTTTGTTTTGCATCATTTATCTCATTATAACTCTATTACCGAGCCTCGTGCTCGATTTTTGCTTTCTCTTTTAGAGCATCTTACTCTAGATTTTCCCTCTCATTTTATTCTTTCCATCATAGATGTATATAGGGATACGGCGAACCGTGATAAGTTCATCTTCCCTTCAGCTATCATGAGGATTCTATGCCATTTTTCTGTTCCCTTTCTCGTTTCCCACCACTTCCATGTTATGTGTGCCATAGACGCCGCTACCGTTAAAAGAAGCAAGGCACAGCTACATTCGAGGCGGTCCGGGACAACAGCTCTTCCCACTTCTTCAGCTCCATCCACCTCCGCTCCCTCTTCTTCTATAGGTGGTGTGACTTTTGATGGTATCATGGCGTAGCTTCAACACATGGATGCTCTTCTGACATTCTCAGTGATGAGTTATGTCAAGTGAACACCCGTGTTGGCCGTATTGCCAGATGGCAAGCTCGCCTTAGTGGCTTCGTAGAGTCTCCCTCTCCTCCTCCCGAGGCATTCGACGATGATGATGACTCCTATGCCGATGATGATGATGAGAATGGGGATGCTAGCTCACCCAGTGATGACGAGAGAGCTACTTGATACTCTTACCCTTTGTCACTTGTGACAAAAAAGAGGGAGTAGTTTTTGGATATGAAAGTAGTCATACACATAGGGGGAGGGTTAGTATACGAGATTTTTTGTTAGGGGGAGTGTTCATATTTTTGAGGGATGTAGTGAGGATTGTATGTATCTTTTTCTTTTTCTTTCTATTTTAGATACATTGTTCATGTACCTTAGATCTTTTGATCATATTGTGATTGCAAACCTTGTACTTGTTGATATATATACATTTGGGGTTGTTATTACAGTTATTTCACCTATCTTTACATGTGTTGTTTCTTTTCTCTCTTTATGCACATGCTTCTTATAAATTGTATGCAATCTCTTATTTCTGTTTCACATAAGATGCCTTAATGAGTTTTATTTAAAGTGTTTCAGAAATACAGGTTGTCAAAGTTTTCTTGCCATAAACTCTCTTCTTGCAAAGTTTTTCAAGAGTTTGTGTTAGGATAGATTTTATAGTATTCAACAAGTGAGTATGAGTTGAGTGATTTATGACTTCTCTTATATGTTCATTTGTTTGTTGTGGTTTTGTCACGGATTGCCAAAGGGAGAGATTGTTAGGACATATGTGATTTAATGTTAGGAATATATGTCAACATTTTATGTAATTGGCTAATCCTTTGACAAAACGCACGTTACTTGTAATTGGGTAGATCTAGGATGTGTTTAATGCTTCAAGAAACAAGATTTCAAGTTCAAGTATTAAAGTCATGCAAGTCTATCCAAGAATCAAGTGAGAAAGTGCAGGATTTTAAAGCTCGACAGCTAGCATCTATCGAGGTTTAAAAGCTGCTAAAGCCCGTGGCTTGATAGCTAGCTTGATAGATGATTATCTATCGAGGTTTATGAAATTCAGTTTTTCAGAGCTAATTTCAATCCATTTCGTGTGTATATGTTTGGGCTTTCTTTTCTCACAACCCTAAACATATATAATGATTATTTTAAGGGCTGAAAAAGGTTACATAAGTTGCACAAGAGCACAATTCCACAAGTGTGGAGAAAAGTGTGACCGGAAACCTAGTTTGCCCTAGTTCTTGAAGAAGCTACTGTGTTTTGTACACTGTAGGGTTTTGTGACCAAACAACTTCATGATATTCATCGTGTGATGAACATAAGAACTTTGCAACCAACATCCTTCTTAAGTTGGTGATCAAGTTGCGTATTGGGATTCACGCAATTGGTTAGTCATGTACTGGGAGCCGTGCATTGAAAAAGAGAGATTGTTACTACTAAACAAGTCCAATTGGGTATTGGGGTAAGGGTTCAATTGTAGGTTGGTATAAGGTGCTAGGATTCCTTTACTTGTAATTGCTCGTGTTGATAATAGTGGATTCTTAGGAGTGGTGACCTTAAAATCACCCGGTAGAGTTTTTGCCGTGTAGGTTTTCCCCATTCGTAAATAAATCACCGTGTCAATTTATTTTCCGCTGCACACTTAGTTTAATTAGTGATTTGTTTGTGCTACCACGTGCTATGTAGGTTAATTTGATTAATTGATAAACTTGACTAATTAATCAATTAATATATCACAAGGGGTTAATACATTTTTGGCCTATCATTTTTTGCTCATGATATGTCGGATAATACCCAAAAGTTTCGGATTAGGTTGGCTACCCATTACTCTTTGGGTTTGGCCATCACTACTTGGATGATGAGGAGTGTGAGTGTTAGTAAGTTTGATTGGTGGGGCAGAATGATGACATCCCAATTAAGGACGTGATCATGATATTAGTTGACTACTGGGCTGGCCCTTACCTTAGGCCAATTAGGCCATTGCTTAAGGCCCCCAAGTGGAAGGGGGGCCCCAAAAGTTTGGAAAAGAAGGGGTAGTAGAGAATAAAAATAGTTTCAAATGAATCCAAAAAAATCTAGCACATCCTTGTGACCAAAAACAAAAATTCTAATATGTCTGGTTAAACATTGGTACCACAAAAAATTCTTTGGTCTAAACAAAATCAATTGTCCCAAAAATAACATCATTATTTTTTAGACAAACCCAAATTCAACAAGATAAACTACAAAATTAGGTCTAAGAAATTAACCACAAAACAATCCCAAATCAAAACAAATAAAAAAATCTCAAATCCCTAAAATTATTACCATTTCTCTTTCTCATGCTTGCTCTCTGCCTCTTTCTCTCAGCTCTTGCTCTCTGCCTCTCTCATTCTTTCTCTCCATTGGTCCTAAATCTTAATCTTAAATCCTTTTGTTGCTAGCTCAGGCCTTTTGATTTGAATCATCTAATCACATTCGAAGACTCTGAACTAAGGACTGAGTCACTGAGGTATAGTTTCCCTTTCTTATCTTATTTTGCAGATGCGTTTTTTCGAGGTATAATTCTTATTTGTATAAGACTGCCTGGGGTCGCTGGGCGCTGGGCTTGTTTCTATTCTACTTGAGTTGCTGGCCGTTGGGCCTTGAAGAAGTTTTTTTTTTTTTTTTTTTTTTTTTTTTTTTTTTTTTTTTTTTTTTTATAAATTTTATTTGCTTATAGGTGTAATAGGTTCTATTTTGTTTTTAGTTGGTAGTCTTATCTAATAAGACAAGTGTGTGGCCATCTTCTTGTCTGGCTGGGCTTGGATTTTTTTTTTTTTTAAATTTTAATCTTGCGTTTATATATATATATATATATATATATTAGTTTTTGGTAATATAATGAATAAGTCTTTATTTATGCAAGTTGAGATTGCTAAAAACTTGTTATTGTTCGGTGAAATTACAACAATACTTTTATATAAATCAGGTTCTATTGCTCTACACTTGAAAGTTATTTTCTAATCCAATCTTTCTATATATGTATATATATATATACATTGTTTAATTATAAATGTCTATTAGAAAATATGCATCTAGATATGAAAAACTTAAAATTTATAAAATCATATCTAAGATCGACAATGTCCCAAGAAAGATTAAGTTTTTCCTTAACGCCAAAAAATCTTTTTGCTTTAATAAATACAATCTACCAAGCTCTCGCCTCCGCCTATAGGTAGATTGTCTTAGTTGTACTTTGTTTTATTTCTATGGACACTACAGTTTATCAAAAAATAAAAAAATGTCTCAACAAAGATTAAGTGAATTAGCTATATTATCGATTGAGAATGAGATGTTAAAAGAACTTCAATACAAAAATTTAATTAGTTAATTTGCATCTCAAAAGGCAAGAAAAATACAGATTTTAAGTAAAATATATTATAATATAAAAATATTAAATAAATATTAATTTAATTAATACATAAATATAAAAGGATTTCATTTTAGTTTTCGCCTTAGCCCCAAAATGTCTAGGGCTGGCCTTGGTTGACTGTGCTACTTACGCTTGTTGCTTAGAACTGTGAAAGGACATCTGGGTTTGAAGCATCTGATGGAGCTATTGTTGCTATTGTTGTTCATACCCACTTGCAGACGATGTAGAGGAGGTGCTCTTAGTTGTCTAGGCTACTTGTGCTTGTTGCATATAACTTTTGCAGTACATCTGGGCATGCTGCCTCGTTTGTTTTGATAACAGTTGAGGCAGTAACTGCTGCACGTGACTACCTTGTACTACCATCTTTCTTGAGGTAATAGTGCAAAATTTTTCATTAGATTCTGAACTTGTATAAATAATGGTGGGTGGGAAGTGTAATGGAATGGAATGAGCAGTTTGTCCATTCAATGTCTATTATCTCTCAAGCTCACTGTCATCTCTCCTCTCATTTGCTGGCCCGTCCACCTCAAGCTCACTCCGGTACAACTTGCTTCCTTTTTTTTTTTTTTTTTTTTTTTTTTTTTTTTTTTTTTTTTTTTTTCATTTTATCAAATCCGGTCTCATTCACTCTCTCTCTCTCTTCAGCTTCTCTTCTTTCTTCTTTCTTCCTCAAATTTTTTTTTTCTCTCTAGCTCGCCAGCGCTCCCTCATCCCTTAGCTCGCCAGCCAACTCCCTCATCGCCGATCTGTTCCGTCGACCCAGCTCGTTGACCCACCCCTAGCCCCATCGCCCACATTGATTCCGACGAGGAAGCCCCCGAAGCCGCAAACGCTGAAACTCTTATGAAGACGACTCTTCCATTTGCACCTTCACCACAGCTCGCCTTGACGCCGCCAACACGGGTGGAGGTTTCGGTTCGGCTCAGCTCGAAACACGAAGATCAAGATCGAGAATCTGAGCTCCTCCGCCACAGTTAAGATCAAGAATAGAAATGATTGATTATGGCAAGCTGATCTGTGCCTGGAATCGTTGTTTAGAAGTGTGGTTGTGGTTTTGTTTTTGTTTTTGTTTTTTTTTTTCTATGTTGTGTTATGGTTGCCAAAGTAGAGTGGTGGTTGTGGCTGGTGGTGGTGGTGGTGGTGGTGGCTGTGGTTGTGGCTGTGGCTGATGGTAGAGGTGGTTGTGGTTGGGTTTGTGGATGTTTTTTTGGGTAGTGGGTATATTATTTTATTGTAGGGATATATTATTTTATTGTAATGTTTATATTATTTTATTGTGTTGAAAGTTAAAATAGATATACTGCTGCAGCATATTTGTAGGTAAAATAGATAAAGTAACTTTTATTGGTGCTAAATAGCTAAAATTATAGATGCATTGCTGTGAATGCTCTTAGAGGCTAAAAGGTAGAAACAAACTAACACATAAAGCAACCTAAACAAACTAAATAATATGTAGCATAGCACATGCTACTCACGTGGTTACTAATCTATACAAAATAAAGAAGCAATGCTACAAGTCGTTTGAGCACAGTAACAAATAATCACATGTCGATTAGTTCAATCTTTCTATGTACAACTTGTTTTCTTCTTAGATTTCTCAATCTTCTCTTCTTCAATCAAGTGCCTTTCCTTTTGTTTATCATTCTGATATTCCCCCTCAAGATGAATGAGTGGTGAATGAATTCATCATTCCCATCTTGGAAAGAAGACAAGAAAATTGATTTAAACCCAAGGCGTTTGTCAATAAATTTTCCAATTGACAATGTGTTGTAAAATGAATCAATCTGATCACCTTGGCCAAAAACTTATCTTTGACTACATGACAATCAACCTCTATGTGTTTAGTTCTTTCATGAAATACTCGATTTGATCCAATGTAGAGTGCAAATTGACTATCACAAAGCAACAATGCTTCTCTTCTATGACTGATCTAAATATCTCTTAAGAAATACAAGATCCGAAGTATTTCATAAGTTGCCATAGCCATTGATTTGTATTCAACTCCTGCTGAAGATTTGGAACTTGTTGGTTATTTCTTAGACTTTTAATATACCAAAGAATCTCCAATGAAGATGCAGTACCCTGTGGTAGACCTTGTATCTAGACATGAAGCCTAATCTGAGTCTACAAAACCTTTAACATGTAATTCTATAGTAGAAGAGAAGAAGATTCCTTTTCCAGGCTCATCTTCAAGCATTGTAAAATTCTTTGTGCTACACTCAAGTAAGGCTTTCTTGTTTTGCCATATACCCGCAAGAGTATGGGTGTTTAAGTGTTGGTCGAATAGAGGATCTAGTGGGTGTGATGTGGGTGTTTGGCAACTGGCCTACCCGTGAGAACATGGGTGTTGCGGGTGTCTGGCTACTGGGTTACCCATGAGTTTTACATTTCATAAAACCCAATTTTTTGAATATCGAGTTCCACATGGCATTTTTATTGAGAAAAGAAACAGCGAGTGCCATCGTGGCCATTAACTCATAGAACTCAATAATAGTGAAATTGAGTTCTCTGTGGAACCCGATTTTCAAAAAGTTAGGTTCCAAAAGTGTGGTATTTCCCTATGTAGTTCGCAAACAATGCTATTTTGCTGAATATTTCACAAATTAGTACTATTTCACCATTTCACCCTAAGTTCAATTATCTAATAGCTTGGTTAAAAGAGTCTAACTCTACCACTGTCTAGTAGTTCCTACTTATTTATATTAAGTATGGTTAAAACGTTATGGTACCATATTGATGCATGCTTTCTTGAGTTTATTGCATTTCCTAGTTTTGTGTTTGTAACAAGTGGGGGATTGTAAGAATGGGTTATGTTTCAAACACTTAGGCTTGTGCTTTGTGTCCCACATTGGTTAGAGGCGATTCTTCTTGTGTATTTATAAACCATTGCACAACTAAAGTGATAACTTGAAATATAATGGGTTAGGTGTTGGACTTGGGCTTGTTCCTATTCTCTCTTGGGCTTTACCTTTTTTCCTTTCTTTCTTTTTAGCCCAAATTTTATGAGTAGTCTGTTGGGCATTAACTGTGGTCAATAGTTATTGGGCTCTTGGTCCGATGGTGTGCACAACAATTGTTGGAGGCCTACCCTGTAGACAACCCACTAGTCCTCTTATTATTATTATTATTATTTTTTTGGCATATAAACCCTAAGGCTCTTTTTCTATATTTTTTAGTTCTTTTATTCTCATAACCATACCTCTCTCTCTATTGTTGCAGTTTTTGAGCTTAAGAAAAGGCAAAAATAAAAGGTTGTTCTTGGTTCTTTGTGATTGGGAGTGTATCAATTACAAAGAGCATTGCTATAGTCTAATCCTAGGGGGTTGTTCCGCCAAGAAAGCCTAATGCACTGAGTTCTACTCTAAGTAGCACGAATCAACCTTTAAGGACCGCTATTTGCATGATTCTATAATTTGTGAGATCTTTCTAACTCTATCTATTTTTTTTTTTACCATTGTTAATTTTTTAGGGTTTATTTAGCCATATTTTCCACACACACACACACAAAAAAAAAAAAAAAAAAAATGATTTGATACAACACATTTTACAACCAATTTACTTGGTGCCTAGGAAGCACCTGCACGGATATGGGTGTGAGGGTGCAGATGTGGTGTGGCAACAAGGCAATTTTTGAAAAAGTAGGACACGGCTACGGTGGGGATACATTTATTAATTAATAATTAAATATATTTTTATTTATATTTTCTATATATTGCTAAGCATTTTTTTTTTTCATATAATGTTAAATAGATATCAATTTTAGAGAAATAATGAATATTAAGGTAAATATATAATTATTAAATTATGTTAATTATTAAGCTAAGACAATAATATAGACTTGATAATGAAATAAAAGACGTGTCTAATTCATATATCAAATTGGAATTGGGAGAAGGGTTCCCAAGACCATTTACATGCCCAAGCCCACAAAACTAAAAAGAATAGATTAAGTGTAGACACTAAACAAGCGGAGAAAACAAGAAGAAAATCCGCGTCTATAATGAAGAAGAAGAAGATCTGTGAAAACGAAGAACTGTGAAAAAGAACATTGTGAAGAAGAATAGAAGAAAAAGATCTACAATGGGCTGGGTTTGTTCTTCAGGTGCCCAGCCGTATCGAATTAAGAAAAAAAAAAAAACTCCTGTGGGATGCACATGCAGCTGCGTCCAGACCACGTGTCAGACACGGTACGGCTACCATTTAACCGCACCCTTGCTTCTTAACTAGATACAACCCATTTTACCCACTGAATTTATCATTCAGATCATTTCAAGTCAGGAAAGGAGTTACCAAGATTGTATTATCTAGACTTTCAAGAAGCAAAAGAAAAGGCACTAGACATATATGAATTAATAAACCATGGGTAGGAAAAAAGGGGACACAAAACACACAATGAAAACAGATGATCTCACAGTAAGCAAAGGTGCGATTCGCACCCACATTTATCTCTACTCCTTACTCATCATACGTAGAATCGTCTTCTTTTGGATTTTGGTTTTCCAAAGATTCGTCTTCTTTAGGATTTTGGTTTTCCAAAGATCCGTCTTCTTTTGGAGGATCTTCTTTTGGATTTTGGTTTTCCAAAGATTCGATGACTTTAGAAATTTCTGCCTGGAGCTCTTCATGCTTCTCTTTGAGGTTTGAAGAATTCATGGCCTCCAAAAGGGCCCCCTTAACTTGTTGCTCCAAAGCTGCAATTCTATTTTTGGACGCCACATTAGGTGTCTTTCCTGCCTTTGCAACCTCCAACTTCAGTACCTCAATCTTGTCCTTCACATCTGTTGACTTGATAACGTTTTCAATTGCTCCCTTAATTTCTTCATTCAGCTCTTTTTCCTTGACTTTGACATCAATTGGAATTTGTTCACTGATCTCCTTCGCTTTTGGCCTCACAGCCGCAACATCCAAACCCAGGGCTTTTATAGCATCAACCATTTTCAACTCTATCTCTTTCTTCCTCTGCACAATTTTCTCCTTCAGCTCAGGGTCCAAATCCTGACCCGCAGACCCCCCAGAATTTTCAATTTCATCCTCCAGTGCCTTGTTTTTTTCTTTCATATCGGGGCGATTCATGATTTCGACAAACTTTTTATTGACTTGCTGCTTTAATCTGGCATACTTTTTTTTATTTGCAGAATCAATCTTGATTTTTGATAATTCCATCAACATGTCAAGTCTAGACTTCAAGGTTTCATAATTAGGAGCTGCAGAGACGCCCTGGGCAAACTCATCCTTAACTTTTTCAATCTTGTCCTTTAGGGCCGGAGGCATGAGTTGGTCTTGCAACTTTAGTTTTGAAAATTCCTGTCGCAACATCACAAGCCTGTCCTTCAATCCAATGGCCTTAACAGCCTCAGAGTATTCGCGGTCAACCTCTCTTTCCAGTTTTTCTATCATCTCATTTAGAGCTGACTCTGGAAGTTCCACAGAGGACTCTTGGGAATTCAATCTTTGCTGCATAAGTTTTTTGACCTCATCCTCTATATTTAGACTGGAAGTCCTCACAATGGGTTCTTCTTTCATTTTCATGTTGACTTTCTTCTTAGAATTTACGGGGAGTCCTTCTTGGAACATACCGATTTTTCGGAACTTATTCATGCGATGCTTCAGAAGCTCTTCTGTGTCCATCTTCATTAGCTCCTATTGAAGAAGAAAGATTGTTGTTAGGAGAAAAACTGGTTATATTCAATTCTTGTTTAAGAATTCAAGGGGAGAAAGGCACGTACATCCATTGATTCATTAATTGCATTTTTTATCTGTTGTGAGGTCCAAGACGGATCTGCATGAGCGCCACCAAGAGGTTCCTGTCGAAGTATAAAATTTCTTTCGATTGCCACAAAATAGAACAAAAAAAATTGTAGAAGAAGTTGTTATGGAGTTCTAGTCAATAGAAAAATAATTAAAATATGTGGCTGAGGGTGGCGTGGAGCATGATTCTAAGGTCTCTTTTGTGCCATAGAGGAGTACAAGAGAGTATAGTTATTTATGCACGCAAGCAACCATGTTTTATCCCATTTTATTGTTTTGTCAATTGGTCATGGTTTCCACAAGACAGATGAAAGTTGCTGAAAGAAAGAAATAGAAGAGAAAAAGCAGCATAGAATAAAGAAGGGATCATTTACAGGGACAACACCATCTGCAATCTGCAGCTTCAACAACTCAGTAGCAGTAATCCTTAGTTTCTCAGCTGCCTGCACCAAAGAAACTTTTAATAGATTAAAATTAAATTAACTGGCAGAGAATTGCAAGAGTGAATGCTGTATAGACCTGTGGAGCAGCTTTGGAATTCTTCCACAAGATTGACGCAGCCGCTTCTGGACTGAAAAATGACAAGAATAGAGCCAAAACAAATGAAACAGATGAGAACGTAGGGATTTGACATATTAAAACAATTTGCAGAAACTGTTAGGAAGGACTTGTATCCATAACAGGAAAGAGAGAGAAAACTGCATCACCTGATCCAAAACATGGGCGTGTGACCACATAAAGCTAAAGATAAAAGTATATTTTATAAGGCAGGACCATTAGACAACATAAACATAACCTCATTTAGCAAAACTGGACAGCTCTTTGTCCATCTCAATGCGAATCAAAATGGAGAACTGTGCTAGTAACTTCTACTGCTTATAAGGAGACTCAACTCATTTTGCTAATGACTATATTATCAATAGCAAAATAATATTTCCAGCAGCCTCACAAACAATTATTCAGATGACACTTTCTGAATCTATGTACATTTTTGAACGGCATTAATCTATAGTGATAAAATTTAATGTTAAGGTGAAGGAATGCTTCATGAAAACTAGGAAGTAATCATTGAAATGTCCAATTGCCCATATTTGCAATCAAAATTTTAACTCAGATGGAAGGTCTTATCCCCATTACCCACATACTCAAATGATGAATTTTCCATCCCTATAGGAAGTTTTATAAGTTTGTAATGCATCAATATGATGCATTTACACCATGCCATAACTATACCGAGTCAATACTTCCAGGTCAGACATAAACAAAGCTCCTCGTCCTCTTATCATATGTATTTTCCAAACTGATTAGAATGAACCACTCCTTCCATATATCCATCAGTCATAACCATTTTAACCCAAAAAAAAAAAAAACATAAAACCCAACAACAACAACATTTTGACCTAACATATCTGATGCTCAACAATGTTTGAAATCACAGAGGCTGCCATGAGGAGAAAAAAATGGTAAAATGGAAACCAACAGGGATATCACCAAAACCTAAAAAGTTACAAATAAAATGATTGGATTGCTTACCTGTTTGAATAAATGACTAAGAGATGAGGAGAGGAAACTTGTGGAACAGGTCTGGCAAGTGGGAGCTACTAATCTACTCTAACATAGGACTTGGTAAACTTCTGAATTAACAATCAAAGACAATGCTAATATTCCTAACACATGGTCAAATCCACACCTTCCTTCCTTCCAAGTCATTTGTGATTTGCATTAATAACCTATAAAACCAGCATATTGCATACCATATCTTTGAGACTTATCTAATATGCACTAGAAAAGCAGGCACTTGTCCAACATTATATTTGCACAATCTTTAAGAGTTGCAATGTGAGGAAAGCCAAACTCAAATCACCTGGCAACATAGAAAACTGCATTTTCAAGCATTATCAATTTATTAGCACAGCCAATGGCAAGGGCACCACCAGAACCACCTTCCCCGATGACAATAGAAACAATGGGTACCTTCAGGCCAAACATGGTCCTTAAATTGTGAGCAATGGCTTCACCCTGCACGTACATAAGGTATATATATATCAGTTGGGCTGTTATTAAAAGATAATAATGTAAATTTCACAGTAGAGTTGTCCACATACTTGTCCTAGTTCTTCAGATTTGAGGTCTGCATAAGCTCCCGGAGTGTCAATGAATGTAATTATAGGAAACCCATGGTGATCTGCATAATGCATCATGCGTAAAGCTTTCCGGTAACTGTTTGGATATAAATTGTCATATGTGTCAGAAACTGAAACTTTGACTGGCCAGGAACTTGGCATAATAAGTTGCAACAAATATTACATTCCATTTTACTGCTAATGAAATTTCATGAGACTAATAGAACATACAAATCTTTATAATTTGACATACCCATGGGGAGTAGGCATCCCAAAGTTCCGACTGATGTTTTCTTTTGTGTTTCTACCTTTTTGGTGACCCATGAACATGTACCTCCTACCATCTATGGTTCCTATACCAGTAACAATAGCAGGATCATCGTACCCACTCCGATCTCCATGAAGCTCCACAAACTGTGCATATGGGGTATATCCAAAGACATTAATCAATGTAATTTATTCAGCATTCATAACCTAAAGGTAAACTATCTAGAATACAATATGCACCAAGTTCACGAGTTTCTGGCACTGCACCTTTTCAGTAATGCTAAACACATGATCAAGGAAAGTTGGCCTGTTAGGATGTCGTGCAATAGACACCCGCTGTATTGGAGTTAGATGCGTATATAAATCCTTTAGAGCCTGAAATACAAATGATAAATTGTAGCAATTCAGAACCAGAAACCATTATTTTTTTTTTTATATGCTGAATTCCAAATCTGTAATAGAGCATCATTTTCCCAGAACATTTCCTAAGAAGAAAGCAAAAGACATGTCCATCATATTGCATTATTCCTTACCTATACTTACTTCTCCTAATTATATGTATTTATAAGTGGCTGGCAAAAAAAATTTGAGTTGAGACTTTCCCCAGATTCATTAAAAGATATATCTAGTTTTTTGGTTCACTAAACATACTTCCACATTGAGGCTTACAACTCAGAATCTTAGGGGATACAAGAGCCAAGCTTCACTCCCCAATATTTTGCATGCTTAAACAAATTTTTAAGGTTCGACAAAATTAGCGAAGAAAAATGAGCTAAATTCCATTACTCCTAAGGAACTCAATGTCTGGATAACTTTGAAAATGGCGTTGGAGGTTTGTGAACAAGCAATAGGATCCTATAACAATGAGTGTAGAGATGAATAGCTGGCCTACCCAGTGCAAAATTAATAAAACCTTCTAATGTTTTCTATATTTCCAGATCAGTAGTTGGAAAAAATAACATAAGCATGCAATTCAAGGTCTCTAATATAAGCCACTTTCATCACTGTATGGCTTCATACTAAAGCCATTTAAAATTAAAAATTATAGGTCATGTTTTCGAATCTAAGTAATTGAGGTTCTCATCAGCATATGTGATCAATGGTTTTTCGTTTGTTTGGTATTTATTGGGTTATGCCGCATAAGGTTATTGAGATGTTCGATTGCTGGCCTGGTTTATGCCTCATTGTTTGTGTTGAGGATTATCAATTGTCTTTTCTTCCTTACTCTCATTGGGTGGAGTCTAGTTTTGCTCCCAGTGTACTTAAGTGACCTTTTATGTTAATAAAAGTTTTCTTGTTACTAATCAAATAAAAAAAGTTTCTCATCAGAATAACATATCAAACCTGCTGATAATTACTCTCCAATGTAAATAACTGATCACTGAAGTCCAGACCAGTTTTGTTTGCCATATTCCGCACCTGCACTCGAATGCAAAAACACAATTGGACCAAACCCTGATTATTTTTTTCACTCAAATGAAGAGACTACAATCACCCAAAAAAAAATGATTTACATCAGTGATTTTCTTCTCTAGACTGAGAAGCCGCTTTTCGAATTCCAAAGTTACGGGCTTCGGCTTCTGGTCCTCTGGCAAGGGCTTGAAATATGAGAGATGGGATAGGACCCCACCTTTCACATTAGGATCCGGATCATCTGGCCATGGATGGTCCTGCTTCTTCACCTTCCTAATCTTCGCCGCCACCACCAAACCCCTCCTGGTCGTGCTGCCAAATCTCGCCCTCCCTAGAGTTCTCAGAGGAATACCATTGACACCATTGCTTGAGCTCCGGAGAAATTCTGAAGCTGAAGTCCCCACTGGAGAATGTGATATTGAAGCCATCCCAATCCCGATTTCTCCCATTCCCTAGCTCAGAATCAATATTATTCAGTTAGTTGAGTTGAGTTTTCGCAAGCCTAGAACGCAATAATTCTAAACAAATTGAAAAATATTTAGTCAATATTCATTTTCCAGATGCTTCTATCATTTTCTCGGCAACAAAACAGAATAACGACAGTGAACATGCATCAAAATATGAGCTCAAGATCGCCATAATAGAAACTCCTCAATGAGAACTAGAAATTACCTGTACGTGATAGAGAAATGTTAATTGTATGACATTTTAACAACAAATTCTAAATAATAAATTGTTATAGGTGAAAAAAAAAAAAACAATTTAGTTTCAGATTCAAATTATCAATTGTGAAGTGTGTGTTAATGAGCCAGCTTTTTTCGGTTTGGCCGTTGGGAAGGGATCCAGATTTTGCTTTTTTTGGTATAGGCACGTGTGCAGCTTCGAAACCTTTTACTCTGTCTACTTCCGCGATGCCTTCTATGATCCTCTTCTTTGGTTTGAACAAAACTTTGACTAGTTTGAAGGAGTTTTATTTTTCTTTTTATTAGAGTGGGGATTCCAACTCAAGTTCTATTTTTGTAAGAGTTGGATAATGTTGTTAAATTATGAGATTGTGGTTTATTTTAGGCCTAGTCTAATTGTATACATTTGAAAAATAGAAAAATAGACTTAGGATTATTCGAGTAAATTACACCTTATTCTTCTAAACTATACTTCATTTTACATTTATTCCCGGAACTATGTGAATGCACAATTACCCCCCTTAAAATATACTTTATTTTACACTTACCCTTCTAAAATATGAGAATATACACTTTACCCCATATACTATATTCATTTTACACTTATCCCCCTAAACTGTACCTCATTTTATACTTACTCCCCTAACTTATGAAAATACACACTTACTTCCCTAAACAATTACCTATGGAATGGGTGAAAAGTGTTACACAGATAATAATTTGAAGATGGTAAGTGTAAAAGGGGGTAAAATATAATTTCCCCTTATTTTAAATAGTTGGTAACTTATGCAATTCATGCGAAAGTTTAAACTAATATGATTTAAAAAAAATATATATATATATATATATATACATATAAATTTGACATTTGATAATTATTGTAGTTGTTGGTATTATGTCTATTTATTATGATTGGTTTGTATATGGAATTAGATACCGCATTAGCCCCTTATTATAATTGTGTTCGTATATGAAATTATACATCCTAGTGTTGATACTGTATTTTGTCTGGCTCTAAATTTTGATAAAAGTTCTAGCCCTGAAGTAAAGGATAGCATGGTTAAAGTCCATGTTACAATTATTTAAGGGCTCCATTTCAGTTTTAACCCTTTGAACAGGTGCATTAAGGTCTGTCATAGTTGCTAGAAAATTCTCATGACCTCATAGGGTGACATTACTCATATGGTGTGTCACCATTCTTATCCGTGAGTGATTACTGTTCTTATCATAGTCTTAAAAATCCTAGGAGAACCTCATTTATTATGTAAGAGATATAGTAAATATTAGCATTGATGTGTATACTAGTTGATCCACTAGTATAATTTTGAAGATTTGGATTTTTTTCATTCCTTATTTAAATTGGTGCTATTATTTAGTGAGTAAAGTTGTAAACAAAGAGTCATTATATTTGTGAGAAAGATGAAAAGTCTTGAAACGATGAAACCAAAAAATAAAAATAAAAGGTCCATATCTTCTAATGTGAGAAAATACTCAAGGAGAGCTCACTCAAGTTGTCAAATCCTGTGTATCAAAACTTGTCAAATCCCAATATATTTGTATAACCCCTTATTTTATTTTTAATTATGGTAAACCTCACAAATAGGCTATAGTTTGTGTTCTAACCCATGTATAGGGCATAATAAAGATGGTTGTAATATGTAATTCCAAATTAACAAATGGGCAATTTGATTCTTCAAATTTGTTCCCCTCCCTTATCAGAATGATTGACCCTACGATATCGAACTTCTAATTGTTTCATAATTAAAAATAAAAATGGCATCAAACCAAAGATAACAGTTAACATTAATGTCTAACAAGAGATTTTTGTTATAAGTAACGTCTGACATGATATGTCAACAATTTTTTAGTTTCCAAGAGCAATTTGGCCTTAAACCTCCTTCATGAATCATGACTAATATCCAACACCTAGAATGAATAATTTCTTAGTGCCATAAATAATATTATCAACCAACAAATACCAACAAGCAAACACCAGAAAATTGGATTTAACTATAATTTGGGTATAGCTAACCCTTTTTTTTTTTTTTTTTTTGGGTGTGTGTGTGTAGAGGAAATAGATTTAACAAACCTGATATGCGAAATTTGAATAGTAATATTAAATAGATTCATTTACCAAAAGAAAAACACTAAAGTAATTTAGCTATAACTATTATTCCTAAGTAGCCAATCACTCTCTGCACCGAAATATTTGCAAACAAATACAGCTACAGAAAAGCTTCCTAACATCCAAAAACATTGAAACTTTCCGATATCCCTAAGTAGGAAATCACTCCCTTGTCTAGGAGCCTACTTTTTTCTTTTAGTGATTTCTTTGGACTTACGATATCAAGTATAACTGTATAAGTGATTGTGTGGTGGGGTACAAGCCGGAGTTCAAATATTTAAGAGGGAGTTTCCCATACATGTATACTTAGATTAGGTTAGAGTAAAATTTTTATCTTGTATTTAAAAAAAAAAAAAAAAAAAATTAAAGTATCAAAGGAATGGGCAATTCTTATGTAGTCTCGGAACATTGCTTTGGGACTGCCTAAGTTTTTTTCTTGAGGAATAAAGTAACAAATATATATTAGTAAAGATGAAGATATATTGATTGTGATGTTGCCAAAAAGGAGTAGAAAACCCACCAGCCAGAGAGCATACTTTTTCCTTTAAGAGAGTGAATTATCTGCAAACCCAATTCAATTCAAGTCTTTGAAGCTTGCTGTAAGGATTGTGTTATTTCTATTTGTTCTTGAAAGAATGATACTATGAATTTTTTTTTTCTCGAATGAGAGCAATTTAGGAAGCCTCCACATTTTCAATGATATCACAATTTATATCTCCTGCTTTTCCATTGAATTCCCGAGTTCAAATTCTCGGAAAACTCCTCAATCTCTCTCCTTCCATGCACCCATTTGTATCAAGACCATGACAAACAGAAATCAAGTATGAGATAATTTGAACCAGCAGTGATTAAAAGAAAGCAGTCAAAGCAAGCATCAGTGGTTGATAAACGGCAGTAGCATAACTCTGAATTGACAGAAACGACATGTAGTTTTAGCTCATTGTACATATTTCTTTAGTGTTTACACGTTCCACACGTATCAGAGTTAGTTAGACTTTCTGTTATTTCCGTTTTGGTAGTTTTGTTAGTTAAGTTAGTTGCTCTGTTTTCTGGGCTTGTACACGACTTGTATATAAACATTGTTTTTTTTTTTTTGGTAATTAATGATATTGAGGAATCATTTTTCACAAAATAAATCTTTGATAGTCCACGCGCGAGTGGCTTCTCGGTGGCAATTACGGCCGTAGGTGTAATTACCCTTGCTGTACTACCGGCTTGATACCACTGGTTGACATCGTTTATGCTTGTGACTAAGACGGTGTCCGATTTGTATGGTGGAGACCTGGCTGGTGGGAAGATTGAAACTATGGAATAAGATAATCGTGGAGGCGTTTCGTTAGATTCTGTCTCAGTGTCAGACATGGTTGGTGGGAAGAGTGATGGAATGGAAAATTTTGTTGTTGGTCCATTAAAGACATGCGAAGATGAGCAAGGTATGGTAATGGAAACACTAGACCTGGCTGGTGAGAAGAATGACATTTGTAAGTGCTTCGTGGGATTCTGAACTATGTAGGGTGGGAAGAGTGATGCAATGGAAATGGAAAGTGACGAGTACTCAATTAGTGATTCACTTTGGTCTTCACTAACTGTTGGACTACCAGGGTCTGAGTTGTTGTTGGCAACAAATTTTCCGCAACCAAAAATCACACAGTACAAAACAATAAAAATTACATGGTATTAAGTTACTATGATTTTCTTCTCTAACTCGAAATTCTTTGAAACTTTACCTGGATCAACTTGGTTCTGCCGCATACCGATGTTGGAGCTAGATTGACATAGCTGAATTGGGAGAGAGATAGAAAGAGAATTGCGTATCAAAATGGTGTGTTTAAAGAAAAGAATGACAAGGAAATTTCCCCTGCGCTGAAGAGGTTTTTTCCGAGCGACAAAGTGCGTTTGATAGCTTTATTTGTGAATCAAAAAGCGAGCGACTTGGCCTTTATTTACTTGCCCACAGAATTCACATCTCGCTACGCGGTCTCAATTGCTGTACACTGTACAGTAGGGCCATACTTCAATTGGGTTGTTCAGTTTTTACCATAGATTGACTCTAATGGCTTGGGATTTTCAATTGCTTTTTTTGAGTGTGGTAATGCTGAAGCTGTTTAGAGCCTTACAGCAAGGATGTTCTGCCTTCGTGCTCCGTTTGGCCATCTCATAGAGAAAACTCACTACCTGATTCAAGGAATCCGACTTAGTCAATTTGTACAAGTAATTAATGTAGCTTTGGCGGCTGATTTAACTGTTTGTTAAGCAAGTTTATATCAAAAAGTATTCCCATAAATTTCTAATTTTATACCAAAAAGTATTCTCACATTTTCCATTTTCTAATGAGTTTCTGTAATTTCTTATTTGCCACCAACTTTGGGCAGCTCTTGGAGAGTCATCTAGACCTTGGGTTTGTGCAAACAAGGTACTGTTGAAAAGCTTATAAGAATATATTTATTACTGTACAAAATTTGCGTCAATCAGATTTCTAAATCAAAATTATTGATGAGGTAGAAAGAACTAAACTAAAGTGCAGATGTTTAATTGTTCAAATCGAAAATACAAGGATCAAATTGACTTTCACTTTAAAGTCATGGGTGACATTTGTATAAACTTCTTTATTTTAATAGGGGTAAACCTCACAAATTGGCTACAGGAATGCTAAAGAGGCTATAGCTTGTGTTCTATATATGGTCTATTGGCCTCTAATATCTAATTCCAAATTAACAGAAGATCCATTCACTACTGCAAATATGTTCCCCTCCCTGACTAGAAGGATTGGGTATATGATATCCACCTTCTTTTTGCTATATAATTTTTTTTTTCCTAAAAGGGCTCCAAAGCTAGATAACAGTTCCATTAAGGTCTGACAAGATAGGTAAACAATATCATTAGTGTCTTAGAGCAATCCGGCAGTGTAATTTCCTTTGTGATGGATATCCTGAGTCCTAGAATTAAAGCTGGTAGAAATCAACACTAACTCTCTTGTCTCTAGAAACTTCTAGAACTTCTCACATAATCTCTCTCTCTAGAAACTTCTAGAATTCCACTCAATTTGCTTCTCTCTGAAATTCTCTAGAAAATTCTCTTGCATTTCGGAAATTTCTCCATGATGCACTTTCTGGATTTCTCTAAGAGATATCTCTAGAGACTTCTATGTAGAAGTAAAACTCAACCACATGTTTATAGAATAGTCTAGAAGCTTGGTAGATAAAGTATTTAAAAAGGAAGATGCTAGATGCTTCAAGTTGGTTTCCTAACCAACATACACCTAGTATAAATAGATGTGGTGGTATGTGAAGTAGAGAGAGAGACTCCTAGAAGTGTGATACTAGTGTGAGACTAGTGTGAGATTAGTATGAGACTAGTGAGAGACTCCTAGTAGTGAGAGACTAGTATGAGACTAGTGTATGAGACTAGTGTGAGACTAGTGAGAGGTGTGCACTAGTGTTAGTGAGTCAAAGCATCAGAGCTTGTAAAGTGTTGTAATTCAAAGAGTCAAGTTTTAATAAAAGCTCATTGTTCAATAATCTAGTGTCAGAACTTCCGCTAACTCAACAAAAGCTTTTGTAATGTGATGAATAACATGATCATCCTACAAATACCAACAAGCAAACAGTAGAGAATTGGCTTGACTAAAAAACTAATATGCAAAATTTGAATAGCAACAATAAAAAGATTTAGCTATAACCATCATTCCTAAGCAGCCAAGGAAAGCCATATTCATACAAAGCTACCCATATAGGAAATCAACGAAGCACCATAACGTATATACAGTTGAGATTCACACCATCGTCATCATCTAAACAGACCAAAGTTTCTGAACTATTTTATCACACTACATCCACTTCTCTAACTACCTTGAAATTCCAGTACTTGGGGGCTTTGAATTTAGAACTTATCAAAAGGGTGGGAAAAAAAAGAAAAAACAGAAAAGAAAAGATCTATAGAACAGAAAATTCTATGTGCTAAATTCACTAATTGAACCTATAGTCTCATGATATCAAGTGAAGTAATAATACTTACGAGAAGGATGCCACAAAAATCAACGTAAAATGGCTTTATTATTATTTTTTTAAAGGCTATTTTCCAGGATGGTACCTCAATCAACCAATTCAAATCATTTGAACCTCAAAACTCATAACATTGAGCAGTGTGAATAAAGAATGTGCTTGAGTAAACCAAAATAGAGCTCCAAAGAGCAAATTGATCCAACTGACCAATAAGGTATCACCCTAATCAATCCACAATGAACTAATTGAACCCCAAATCTCAGAACAAAAAGGAAATCAATCAAAACTTGTCTATGCTAAATCTGCCTCTTGTACCAAATCCCAAAATGCAAATTCATTAAAATTAAGACTGTGTTAGGACTATCAAAATCTTCAAGTTGTTATACTTGCCCAGTACCTCCTAGGCCAATCTGCATCATATCAATCACATTCAAGTTTTTAAATCAAGTAATTGTACTGTAAAAAAGAAAAAGAAAAAGAAAAGCATCAACTTTTAGATGAATCTTCAAGTTGTTCTGTTGGTTTAACCGCCGATAACCCGTACCCACACACGCATTAGGTTATTTACAATCTCAGTCATTGATGGGCGATCTCAACCTTTCAGACTTATTCAAGCCACTACTAGTGACCCAACACGTGCCACTGCCTTTCTAAAAAATGAAGTGGGTGTATTTAGCAGTTAGTTTGTTTCTAAAAAATAAGGGTATGTTTGGTACACTGAATAAGGATTACAACAAGAATTGTAATATTTATTATTAGGAATAAAATGCGTCGTAATGTAATAACTAAACCGATTCATTAGTTTGGTTGTGAGCTATAACATTAGAATGAAACTTAAGATTTATTTTAGGAAATATCATACTCATACAATTATATCTCCTTAAAAATTATTATTTTTAAATTTAAGAGAAATATGTGTTATTTTTTTATGATTTTTTATTTTTATAATTGTTAGATGTATATGGAAAGTTTGTTTATTTGGAAATATATTAAGTTTTGAAATTATTACATATACTAAGGAATAGCTAATATAACCTTTTAAAGATGAATAATTATTCTTCATTTTGAAGAATAGCTATTCATAAAGAATGACTATTCCTTGTAATAAAAACATAACCAAACTAAAGAATAACTAAATAATAGGAATAACTATTATATTACAATGCTTATTACAGTGTACCAAACATGCCCTAAAAATAAAATTTAAACAGTTGCAATAGTAGATTCATTTGCCTAAAAAAAAAAAAAATACTAAATCAATTTAACTATAATTATTACTCGTAAGCAGCCAATCACTCTACTGGACCAAAATATTTGCAAACAAACACAGCTAAGGAAAAGCTTCCTAACATCCAAAAACAATGAAACTTTCCAATATCCCTATGTAGGAAATCACTCCCCTATCTAGGAGCCTACTTTTTTTCTCTTTGTGATTTCTTTAGACTTTGTAATACAAACCGTTCTAGCTATCCAACTTACAGTATCAGAGGAATGGGCAATTCTTAAGAAGTCTCGGAACAGTGCTCCGGGACTACCTAAGTTTTTTTTTTCCTTCTATATATTAGTAAAGATGAAAATGTATTGATTGTGCTGTTGCCAAAAAGGAGTAGAAAATCCACCAGCCAGAGAGCATTCTTTCCTATCTGCAAAATATGGGAAATTTTCTCACTAACAATGTGGAGGCTTCCTAATTGTAATTATCAAATTTTCACCATTACTGTTCCCATTCCATGGATAGAAGGTCCCTTTCATTTGATGGTCCTTATTCCATCTACCCACATAGCAACTACCATTAGCCCAAGTAAAAACCCCGTCCCCTTTCGGAACCCCGTTTTCCCATTCCCCGTTATAATTGTTTCCATTTGCCCAAATCAAAATCCCACACCCCGAAATCAAACCATTCTTCCATTCCCCTATATACTCGTTACCGTTATTCCAAATGTAACGCCCATGCCCATCTTGCACGCTCCGTTTCCATAACCCAACATATAAGCCTCCGTTCACGTAACGCTTCTGTCCATACCCGTGTTTCCAATCGGACCTCCATGACCCACGATATGTATCCCCATTGGCTCCGATGAAAATACCAAACCCTTCCATCTGACCCAACTTGAACATGCCCTCATAGGTAGCTCCAGATGGCCAAGAGAATTTGCCTTTACCGTATGCTTTCCCTCCATGCCACCCACCTACGTACATGCACCCGTCTGTCCACAAGTACTTCCCCAATCCATGCGGCACGTTTTCTGTTACACTCTCGGTATATGGATTCAAATTCTTTACAGTTCCTAGGGTACTCTACCAAATAGATTTCCTTAAATCTTAATCGTTCTTTAATAATTTAATGGTTTAGATTTTGCCATGTCAGCATTCTATTAATAATAATCTTAATTGTTTTGTTTTCAATATTATTATATTATTTTAAAAATATTATTAAAGAACGGTTAAGATTTAAGGAAATCTATTGGTAGAGTACCCTAGGAATTTTAGAGGATCTGAATCCCCCGGTATATAGATCACCGCTCGGGAGTAGATTCACCCCTGCAATTAAGTATGGTGAGGTAGTTAGGTTCGTTGGTGTAACCTTTGCTATAGTACCGGCTTGATAGAAATGGTTGACATCATTTATGCTTGTGACTAAGACGGTATCTGATCTGTATGGCGGAGACCTGGCTGGTGGGAAGATTGAGTCTATGGAATTAGATAATCGTGGAGGCGTTTGGTTAGATTCTTCTGACTCGGTATCAGATATAGTTAGTGGGAAAAGTGATGCAATGGAAAGATTTGTTGTTGGTGGTGGTGAGAATAAGACGTGAGAAAATGAGGAGTATATGGTAAGGGAAAGATTAGAGAATCTTGAAGCTGCTTCGTCGGATTCTGAACTAGCATCAGTGTCAGAGTTGTAAGGTGGGAAGAGTGATGCAATGGAAGTGGAATGTGACGACTCTACTAGTGATTCACTTCTTTCAAATTCTGCAACCAAAAATCGCACAAAAGAAAAAACAATAAATTGCAATTACATGGTAGTATTAAGTTATTGAAATTTTCTTGTCTAAGAACTCGAAATTCTTTGAAACTTTACCTGGATCAACTTGGTTCTGCCGCATACCGATGTTGGAGATTGACATATCTGAATTGGGAGAGAGATAAGAGAGAAAGAATTGCGTATCAAAATGGTGTGTTTGGAAGGAATTCAGCTACGATACTGTATTTTAAAAAAAAAAAGAACGAGAAGGAAATTTCCACTGCGCTGAAGAGGTTTTTTCCTCGCGACAAAGTGCAATTGATAGCTTTATTTGTGAGTCAAAAAGCGACTTCACCTTTGTTTACTTGCCGACGGCATTCACATCTCGCTACGCGGTGTCAATTGCTGTACAGTGTACAGTAGGGCCTTACTTCAATTGGGTTGTTCAGCTTTTACCATAGATTGACTCAAATAGCTAGGGATTTTCGCTTGCTTTTTTTTTTAGTGTGGTAATGCTGAAGCTGTTTAGAGCCTTACAGCAAGGATGTTCTGCCTTTGTGCTCCGTTTGGCCATCTCATAGAGAAAACTCACTATCTGGTTCAAGGAATCCAACTTAGTCAATTTGTACAAGTAATTAATGTAGCTTTGGCGGCTGATGTAACTGTTTGTTAAGCAAATTATCCATAAATTTCTAACTTTATATCAGAAAGCATTCCCATATTTTCCATTTTCTAATGAGTTTCTGCAATTTCTTATTTGCCACCAACTTTGGGCAGCTCTTGGAGAGTCATCTAGACCTTGGGTTTGTGCAAACAAGGTACAGTTGAAGAGCTTATAAGATTATATTTATTACAGTACAAAATTTGCATCAATTAGATGTCTAAATCAAAATTATTGATGAGGTAGAAAGAACTAAACTAAAGTGCAGATGTTTAATTGTTCAAATCGAAAATACAAGGATCAAATTGACACTCACTTTAAAGTCATGGGTGACATTTGTATAAACTTCTTTATTTTAATAAGGGTAAACCTCACAAATTGGTTACAGGAATGCTAAAGAGGCTATAGCTTGTGTTCTATATATGGTCTATTGGTCTCTAATATCTAATTCCAAATTAAGAGATGATCCATTCAATACTACAAATATGTTCCCCTCCCTGGCTAGAAGGATTGGGTATATGATATCCACCTTCTTATTGCTATATATATGTGTGTGTGTGTATTTGAAAGGGCTTCAAAGCTAGATAACAGTTCCATTAAGGTCTGACAAGATAGATAAACAATATCATTAGTGTCTTAGAGCAATCTGGCATTGTAATTTCCTTTGTGACTGATATCCTGAGTCCTAGAATTTAAACTTTCCTAAAGTGATGAATAACATGATCATCCTACAAATACCAACAAGCAAACAGCAGAGAATTGGCTTGACTAAAAAAGCTTATATGCAAAATTTGAATAGCAACAATAAATAGATTTAGCTATAACCATTATTCCTAAGCAGCCATTCACACTCTTACACTGAAATATTGGCAAAAAAACACAGCCTAGAAAATGCTGCATAACATCAAACAACAATGAAACTTTCCAATATTCCTAGGCAAGGAATCACTCCCTGTCTAGATAGGGGTTCCTAGTTAATGTTTCTCCTCCCAGAGCAGCAGCATAACAGTCGTTTGTATCCTCTTTGCGCTGTAGCTCTTCTAGGCATTCCACCAATCTCTCTTGATTTACTGTCTCCATCATCTGATTGATTCACAATTTCAAGCAACCAAACTGCCAGAAAATGCTTCATAGAAACAGCCTCAACATGGAAACCCTCTATACTAAACAAGTTAAAATATTCTGACTATATAGTAGCAGTGAGAACTTAAGGTATACATGATCCTGTGTACATCGAATATTACTGTAAGGAGAACAGGAAGTAACACTAAGTAAGCCAGTGATTAAAAAAAAAAGACATGAACAATTTACATTTTATACCTAATAATATTCTTACATAACTTTTTAAAAAGTTAACAAAATATAAAAATGATTATCAATAGTATTTAAATTATATATATATATATATAAATTATATTATGCATCTTATTGTATATTTTTAAATGTATCCATGCATATGCATGGAGTTACAAACTAATTTATTTAATATAAACGATCTGAAATGTGGTCAATCAATAAATTTTGAAGACTAGAAAAAGCCATTGCATTGAGTTGTAAGCTTAAAAGTTAAAACCATAATTTTAGTGCATATTTTGCTATTCACTACAAACTTTTACATTAAAAATCTAAATTTAGTTCCCTTGACTCAAGCACGATATATTACTTTTTTTTTTAGTCTCAAATTTTATCACATTAACAAGGGTCATTATAATTCTGACAACTTGAAGATTAGAGAGCCTTCATTATGATAATTCTTAATACTTGACGCATACACACATGTCAAATTTTGTGTCGATTGGATATTATTTACTATATGATTTATAAATTTATATTTTATGTATAATTTTAAACTACAAAAACTTGTAATTTAAAAAATGTATTGATAACATAGCTATTGATTTTTAATTTTCTAGAAATTTTGCCAGCATGAAGAATATAAAAAGAAGATTGAATCTAATGACGGATTTGTCAAAATTCACTTCCAATAAAAAGATATTGAGTAAGGTTGTAACCTAAAACTACAACCAATTTTGTAGCTAAATTTTATCCTACATAATATATGTCAGCAATTCATTATGTTTGATATAGCAAATTAGCAACCAAAATTTTTACTACCAGCAAGTGTAAAATAAGTTACTTCTGAACTACTACCATGCACCCTTCTCGCGATGGTTACTCCATAAGTATAAGTGCTTGTGGAGTGTGGGGGGTAAGGGTCAAGGTTCAAATCTTCAGAAAGTGACTTTACACACATATACACTTTGATTAGGCTAAAGAAAAATTTCTATCTTGTATAATTAAAATAAAAAATAAAAAAAATTACTTCTCAACTAAGTGATTTAGGTACCTTATAGATTAAGTAGGAATAGTGCTAAGCCTCTTTAGATATTTTGTAGTGAAGATGGCTTTTAATGTGGTTTCTGGCCATGGTGATAATGTATTAATATTACAAGATATTTTTTAGTGAAGATAGTTTTTAATGTGGTTTTTGGTTGAGGGGATAATGAATTAATATTACCAGGATTGACTTGGTACAATTTGGAGTTGGCGAATGCCACCACTCCCTTCTCCTCTTTTCCCCTATCTAGAAGAAAAAGATAAATTAAAGATGTTGAAGGAAAATCAGTCTCAATATATGAATATATTATTTGGTATCTCATCTTCTTGACTATGTGTAAAGATAGAGAGAATGGACAATTTGTTTTTTTGAAATGGAATATTTCTAAATTTCCTCTAAAGAGATCCCTCACAATTTGGTGTTTGGGTGTATGTGTTTACAACTTCTATGTTATATACAAAGTCGTGTTACAACTATCACAAATTTTATTAGGCAACTCTTATAAAATTATTATATCAAATTTTTTTAATATAATTAGATAAGACAATTAGGAAAGTAATAAAGAACATGACTTTAGATAAAATAATTTTAAAAAAATTATATACATCCAAGTTACCCTAATCAATATGTTAATGATTCATAGTCGAATCCAAAAATTTGGGACTAAAACTTGTTGATAATTTGATCGATAGATAGGGATGGAAGGATTTGAATCCTATATGTTTTTGTTAAAAACACCATGAGGCACAATTAATTAACAAAGCTCTTAGTGGTATATCAACCTTTTATAGTAAAAAGATAAATGAATTTTTGTTATTGGAAAACTGATAGTGAATTTAATATTTTTCTATAAATTCACAACCATCACTATTGGGAATGGAAAATAAGGTTGTATAGCTTACCTGTTTTATAAGTTTTATCACTCTGAACTCAAATATTGCAAGAATCCAAATGCCTCATCTTTCAAGATATGTTTTTTTTGTTTTATTTTATTTGTTTAGTAGTTTGTTGTGGTATTTCTTTTCATTAATTAATCAACAACCTGGCATGTGGAAGATGGAGTGTGAAGGTAACTTTACTTAATTAATATTATAATACTAAAATAATAATAATAATAATATAGTCTTCCAAGGTGTGAGCATTGATTTCTTAAATAGATCAAACTTCCAAAAGAAAAGTTTGATAATCAAATTAGGCCTCGAATGCATATTTTGGTGCTTTAAAATCATGCACTTAAATACTATAAAATAATGCTTTCTCGACTTTTTGAAGAACCGACACACATCTTTTTAAGAATATGGATGAATGTGTATGAACAATGTGATTGATTCTCGTGCAATGCATGTGTACGCAAGGTAAACAAAGAAAAAAAAAGAAGGAAAATTACAGGCAAGTTCTGCTGATATAAATTTATTATATGCCAATTCCAATCGAATTTTGAAGCCTACAACATGAACCATAAATGTATAAAATACGTTGTTTACAGGATTTTGCCCATGCAGTTGGTATGGTATTATATATATATATATATATATGTTTGATTCAAAATTATATGAGTATGGGTACTTTTGATAGCTTATATAAACTAAAAGGACAATGTTACGGATATATATCACTGTAAGTAGAGGTTATTAAAATTGCTTTTTGTTTAATAATTAAGTAAGATAAAGTAGAGAAAAGAATATGCTAATTTACTTTTATCCTTAGTTTTTAGGATTAAAGTACAATATCATAATCCTGACTCAGTGTTGAAGGAGGAGCCAGACAACACTTTATGTGGCCAGGGGCGGAGCCAGGGGGGGTCGAGAGGGGGCACTTGCCCCCCCTGGCCCCACCCAAAAGACCTGTTAATATTTACTTAATTAACTTACCTTGATGCATTTGAGGTAAAAAAAAAAAAAAAAAAAAAATAGAACTATTACTAATGAAAAATTATAAAACTGTAAACAAACAATCAACTGCTTGCATGAGATGATTGGGAGCATAGCCCACATTTGCCATCTTAAAATATAAGCGCATCCTATATTAACATAATCCAATTCTATTATATATATATATATATATAAACAGATACCTTGTATGCGTGTCTAACTTATAACCCCATAATGTTTGATTTTTCTACTCTCTTTCTTTGGTAACTTTTTAAATGCATTTCTTGTATTGTAGTATAAATAAATGGTTAATAAATAGGATGGCTTTTCAAAAATAAGTTTGCATGTTCAACTAAAATAAATAGACCTATAACATCTAGCTTTACAAAACTAATAGAAATTTACATTAGTTGAACTTTATGTCTATCTAACAACTAAAAATCTTTCAATTTGTAAGTAGAGTTATAACTTTTTTTATAATTAAAATTTTAAAAGGATTATTCATGTAAATAAATTTCTAAATAGATAAATATAATATAATGAATATTTTATTTTATTGGGAATTTTCTTACATTGAAATATGGCTTAGCATACACATGAGTGAATTGTTATTTTGCAAATTGATCTCAAATACTATATGTATGCATATGTATAAATGTCCTTGTCAAATGTAATTTTTGCCCCCTCTCAAGTTAGATCCTAGCTCCGCCACTGTATGTGGCGATAGGTGAGTGAAATTTTGAAGAAAAGAGGAAATCGCAACAAAGATTTTGATGGAAATTGGAAAGGAACCACAACAAAAACTTCAATGATAACTGAATAGGGAGAGATCATTTTAACTTGACAAGTACCTTGTTGAGAAAGAGAAATCTGAGTTTGGCTCTGGCTAATTGAGGGTTAGCCAAGGAAGGCTCCAATAGTTAAGTCAGTAAGTTGGTGGAGAGAGTGTGGAAGTGAGAATAGAAAAGTAACATTATAAAGACTTGTTGGCTTTGTTTAAGGAATGAAAGCGTATTTGAAGAGTATGGAGATCAAGATGCTTTTGATGAGAAATACCCAAAAAACCAAAAACAAAAAGAAAAACAAAAACCCTATGCAGAGAATTTTCTAAATGGCTGTTTCTTCAGGTTAATTGAGGGGGCGTGTGGCAAGGCAAAAATTTTAATATGCTAATAGACAAAGCAAGCCTAATAATATTAAATGCAATGGCCGGTTGTTGAGGCACAATAACTACTTATGTGAAGGGTGTCAATGGATATTTCTTTTGAGAATGATCATACTGGTCGATCAACCAAAAGGAAAGGATCCATAAGCTAGCAGCCATATTATCTTGAGATAGGTACGTAATTGTTGCATTCCTCTATACTCGGCTACTTCGCCATTGTAATTGGACATGGTCCTTGGTATTTGGTCAGTTGTTTGGCCATTGTGATTAGCCATTATATTCGGCCGTGGTCCTCGTACAATTTGTATTCTTTATGGGATAAACCACCCCCCCCCCCCCCCCCCCCCCAAACTGTGGCATTTCTTCTTTCTTACTTAATAAAAATATAAAAATTTCTAGGCGCGCTTGTGGATTGACTATATGACTATATATTGCTTCAATAAGAGTTAATTTATACTTTTTAAGATCATCTTGAAATTACTATATAAACTTCCTTGTCTTCTCTTTTTAACTTCACCAAACCCGAAGATGGCATTAGCATGGTCTTTAAGAGCATCAACAATGGGCTTGTCAAATGCCAAATGTAAAGCACATTTGGCATACAAGCCCAAAATAACCCAGCAACTGGATGGCTAAAACCATCAGAGGCCAAATTTTTTTGGCATAATGCTACAGTACCATCTCATTTGTGAGATGGTACTGTAGCGTTATGCCAAATCAGTTTATTGTATTTTAATCCCCTCTCTCACTGCTCCACAAACCACCCTCTCATGGCCCGAACCCGATTCTGAATCTCTCTCCTCCTCCACCACCACTGAAGCCGACCCCGACGCCACCTCCACCGCCACTCTCCAACTCCACCACATAGACTCCCTCTCCTTCAACAAAACCCCAGACCAACTCTTCCACCTCAAGCTCCAACGCGACGCGCTGCGAGTGGACTCCCTTCTCTCCCTCGCGGCCGCCAAGCGCGGCGGCGGCGGAGGTCTGGGCCTAGGGTTCAGCAGCTCAATCATCTCCGATCTAGCCTCAGGCAGCGGCGAGTACTTCACACGCATCGGCGTAGGAACCCCACTTAAGTACGCCTACATGGTCCTGGACACAGGAAGCGACGTGGTCGGCGGTGTTGGGGGATGGTGGATTTCAGTCAGTTTCCGTCGTGAGTGGGTTTCAATCATGGGTCAGTTTTGGTTGTGGGTTATCGGCGAGATCGGCAGTGGTGGGTATGAAGACCGGCAGTGGTGGGTTTTTGGGTTTCAATATTGTGTTTTTTTTTTTTTTTTTTTTTTTTTTTTTTTTTTTTTCTTGGTGATTATGTGGTGGTTGTTTCTTGTGGATGTGGTTGTTGTTGGTGGTTTTTGGATGCTTGTTTGCGTATTTTTTTTCTCTGTGGTGGCTTCTTCTTGTGGTTGTGGTTGTGGTTGGTGGTGGGTTTGGTGGAGATCGACGTGAGTGGTGGCTGTGCTGTGTTGGTGGTGCTGTGTTGGCGTTGGATTGTGTTTTTTTTTTTTTTTTTGGTTCAGCTACTGGGGTTTGTGGCTGTGGCTGGTGGGCCAACGGTGGCTGTCTGTGGCTCCATCGGAGTGGACTTTGGGTCTGGCGGCGTGGGTTTGTTGACTGGGTTTTTTTTTTTTTTTTTTTTTTTTGGTGTTGACAGTAAATTATGAGTTGGTGGTGGTGGGGGTGGTAGTGCGGCGGCAGTGGTGACTGTGGTTGTTGAACAGAAATAAAGAGAGAGAAAGAATAAATAATGTGTTGTAATGTAAATGTTGGTAATTGTGAGAAATATTATTTTAATGAGTAGGATAGGAAAATAAAAGTTGGGATGTTGGGGTTATTGAAAAATGGTATAGTATAAGTGATAAAGTAGCTTTTTGAGATGTTATAATGGGATAGGATAGCATTTCCGGTTAGAGATGCTCTAACACTACTTTATCTATTTTTACAATTCATCATATATTTTAGTTTTTATTTTTGCATATAACCTAATAAAATAATAAAAAGTATTCTTATCTCTCTCTTTCATCATATTATCTTTTTCTTTTCATATATAACCACAAGATTTTTTTTTCTTTACACCCTATGAATAGTAAGGTTACATATATGCAACTTTACTATTCATAAGTTGCAAGCTGTTTTTTAGGTGTACAAACTCAGATAGAGTAAGTTTTTACTGCCTTGAATTGCAAATAACAATTGGGGGAGTGTTTACACATGCTGGTGGTATGAGGTTCTGAGCAAACAAAGATGAAGAAGGATTAGCAGAAGGTGAGGAGAAGAGTTTGTCTTACAATTATACGATGAACATTTTTAATTATGAATACTGTCAAAGTACGTTTTGCAAAAATATGAAAAATATTTTTTAATGAAATGTTTTATTTTGTGAAAATATTTATAATATTTAATACACATGATTTTCAGATTTAACAAAAAGGTTGAGCTCCATTTAATATATTTTACAATAGAAGATTGAGATTAAATATTTTAAAAAACAACTGTTTCAATTTTTTACTTATTTATATTTAATTAATAATGAACATAGATACTTTTATATTTCATGTATTTATCTATTTTTGAAATACAGTTTTGTTCTTTTTCCTTTTTTCTTTTTTTTGCCCATTCCAAATAAAAAATCCTGCTTTTATCCTTTGTTGTAGCTCCAACCGACAACCGACAAAGCTTCATCACAATCGGCCAAAGACAAGCGCCATATTATAGACTATATAATACACAAACTAACTCAGCTTTATTAAAAAGCTAGCAACAACGGTCCCGCCACATATCCAAAATACACAACCCAACACTCAAGAACCCATTGTTTCTTTATTAAAAAAAAAAAAAAAAAAAAAAACAACGGCAACCAAATAAAAAATTTGGAATCTCATTATTCTCTCTTTAAAAAAATTTGGAACATTATTTTTTTTTAATTAAGTTCAAAATTAGTTACAACTTAACACTATAACCTTACTCAATAAAATAAACATTATTTTATATTTTAAAAATCAAGCTGTTGAATTGTATTTTCTTTATACTCTTAATATACATAACAAATTTTATTTATAATTTTTTTAATTTACCAACAAACCCTCGTAGTGCCATTACTCAATTACCACGTCAGTGACCATTAGTGACTCCTCCCATGGATTGTTAATTGCATTTTAGTATAAGAATTTATGTTTTTTATTTTGCAAAAGAAATTTTTTTAATATATTCTATATCGAAGTATTGGCTACACGCAGACCAGTGGCATCTTTATTAACAAAAGTTACAATATCAAGGATAGAGGGTTTAAACAAAATAACAAACTCTTTTGGCTGCATACATCCCCCCTTTGTCAGTCCATCAGCTGCCCCGTTAGCTTTCCGATTTTTACGACAATTATTTTAAGTTGTAATGTCTAGCTGTCTATTAAATTTATATAAATTTACTGTTCACTTTCTGGTAGAAGGTCATGTCAAAAATTATTGTACTGGAATTATTTATTTATTATGACCATTTGCTGCATTGCTAGAAGGCCTCGTCATCCTGTCAACCCCATCTGCGCATCTTAGCTCGATCTTAGGCCATAAATGGCAACCTGGGCATGATCATACGCTAGTGTTTGATGAGATTCGACCTACAGTGTTTCTTAGCAAAGTTCTACACTACTGTGAGTGGAAATCAAATTTCAACATGGTTCACTTCCTTTCCACCAGTACTATCCGACCCACCAGTAACAATTACTCAACTAGAAGAATCGAGTTAACTCCATGGGATCTCCGCCTCCTCACATACGGTCCTATTCAAAGGGGCATCATCTTTCTCAAACCTACAACTTCACAGGAGCAACAACTTGAAGAAAATAATGTGATTCATCACCTACAATCCTCTCTCTCCCGCACATTGGATATATTCTATCCCCTTGCTGGGCGTCTTGCCATGATTGAGAACAGTGAAGATAACACCACCTCCTTCTTCATTGACTGCAATAACCATGGAGCCCAATTCGTCCATGCAGCTGCAGATGGTACTACTATGGCTGATATCCTTGAGCCTATCTATCTTCCGCAGATTGTCGATTCCTTCTTTCTTATGAATGGTGTTCTGAACCGCGAGGGCATGTCCAAGCCGTTGCTGTCAGTGCAAGTAACTGAGCTTGTTGACTGCATCTTCATCGGTTGCACTCTAAACCATGCGGTTTGTGATGGAACCACATTCTGGCATTTCTTTAATACTTGGTCTGAGATTTCTCGAGGCACTTGCGAGAAATTGCAACCGCATCCCATATTTGAACGTAGCCATTTTGACGGAATCATCAACTTTCCGGTTCATATACCAAATATCCTTGAAGAAAAGACTCAGAAGTGGGTCCCTCCTCCTCTGAAACAAAGGTATTTTCACTTTACAAAAGAAAAAATTGCTGAACTTAAAGCAAAGGCCAACAATGAAATGGGCACCGATAGGATCTCATCTCTGCAAGCACTCTTGGGTCATTTTTGGCGATCTGTGACTCGCAGTCGGTGTCTGGAGGCTGATGAAGAGGTTAAGTGCACGATTGCTATGGGTACAAGGCAAAGGATGCAGCCTCCGTTGCCAAAACAGCACTTCGGGAATGCGGTGGACTCGGAGAGTGTCACAAGCACAGCAGGGGAACTGATAGAACATGGACTCGGCTGGGCGGCTTGGCGCATAAACAACGCTCTTGCTTCAAAGACGCCACATGAGGTGAGAAAGTTCTTAGATGAATGGGTGAAAAATCCTAGGATGGTGAACTTTAGTCGCCCCATAAGTAACACCTTGCTCTTAGGAAGCTCCCCCCGGCACAACGTGTATGGTAATGACTTTGGTTGGGGAAAACCCGTGGCATTGCGAAGCGGTGCTGGGACTAAATTTGATGGGCGGTTACTTGTGTTTCCTGGTAAGGAGGAGGGTAGCATTGATTTTGAAGCTTGCCTTTTGCCTGGGACGCTAGAGGCTATGGGAGAGGATGCAGAGTTTATGGAGGCTGTGGCCACATGAACTTATAATTACTTATGGCCAACTATGGTGGCTTTACTTGGGTTAGTCCAAATTGGTTCATTCCAAGAACTGGATGCTTCTCTTAATTTTTGGTCGTCTCACTACCACCGTCAATTTACTTTCTTGGGATCTATTGCTCAACATTTTATTGTTTTGTGTTTGCATTTATTTCTTGCAGATTTCTTAACCATCGTGTTTGTCAAACTTATTCAGTTCAATGGATCATTCCCTTGTACTGATGAGAACAAAGAAATTTGTTGTAAACGGCGACTATATCTGTAGACTTTCTTAGGTCTTGTAGATTCTCTGTTTAGAATAATGAAAAGGTGTTTTGGCAACTTGCTCTCAATAAAGATTTCCCTTGATTATCCACCAAGAAAAAAGAAGAAAAGTTGCTCAATTCGTTCATGGATATGCAACTAGTCCCAGTAACTTTTGTCACATATATGTACAATGCTTTTCGAAACAGCGAACAGATGACAAGAAGATGTGCATCCCTATTCCCTAATTTAGCAAAACTGATTGCTTCATTAAACTGTTTTGGGCATGTCAATTTGTTAGCAGCAGCAGCAGATCAAAGAAGAAAAAAAGAGAAGATAGAAAATATAGTATATATAAATTTACTCTTATGCCTTTAGTTCATAATATATAAGAATTTTTTTTTTTTTTAGAAGTATATAAGAAATAAATTTTTTTGAGAAAATATATATGAAATAATTTGACACATTATAAAAGTGACACAACACAATTTTTTTATTTTATTTTAACTTCTTTCTCTATCTTTATATTTTTATACCTATATATTTTTATATATAAAAGATGTGATTTATTAAATTGGTTAAAATAACATATTTAAAAAGAAAAAAAATACCAGATTAAAAAAAAATTGTGATACTGATATATATATATATATATATATATGTGTGTGTGTATTTTAAAAAATACGTAGACATCATGTAGCACAATTGAGGCGCAATAGACAAGCTTGGCATTCAACATGCAATGATTGATTCATAGAAAGGTATAACAGCATGTGAACTCATATAAATTTTCTCAAACATGCAATGATTGATTCATAGAAAGGTATAACAGCATGTGAGTTCATATAAATTTTCTCAAACATGCAATCATAGAAAGGTATAATAGCATGTGAGCTCATGTAAATTTTCTCAAACATGCAATGATATGAAAGTGGGTTTTGGCATATGACTATTTAACACACGATCTCGACTCCCAATATTATGAATCAAGGAAAACTATATTCATACAAAGCTACCCATATAGGAAATCAATGAAGCAACATAATGCTTATACAGTTGAGATTCACACCATCGTCATTATCTAAACAAATCAAAGTTTCTGAACCATTTTATCACACTATATCCACTTCTCTAACTACCTTGAAATTCCAGTACTTGGGGACTTTTAACCATGAATTTAGAACATATCAAAAGGGTGGGGAAAAACAGAGAAGAAAAGATCTATGCCTCAAGACAGAATGCAGCAGGGTGATATTCAAAGTATTTAGAACAGAAAATTATATGTGCTGACTTCACTAATTGAACCTATAGTCTCATGATATCAAGTGAAGTAATAATACTTACGAGAAGGATGCCACAAAAATCAACGTAAAATGGCTTTATTTATTATATTTTTAAAATGCTATTTTCCAGGATGGCACCTCAATCACCCAATTCAAACCATTTGAACCTCAAAACTCATAACACTGAGCAGTATGAATAAAGAATGTGCTTGAGTAAACCAAAATAGAGCTCCAAAGAGCAAATTGTTCCTACTGACCAATAAGGTATCTCCCCAATCAATCCACAATGAAATAATTGAACCCCAAATCTCAGAACAAAAAGGAAATCAATCAAAACTTGTCTATGCTAAACCTGCCTCTTGTACAAAATCCCAAAATGCAAATTCATTAAAATTAAGACTGTATTAGGACTATCAAAATCTTCAAGTTGTTATTACCCTGTAGCTCCTAGGCCAATCTGCACCTTATCAATGACATTCAAGTTTTTAGATCTAGTAATTGTACTGTAAAAAAAAAGAAAAGCATCAACTTTTAGATGAATCTTCAAGTTGTTCAGTTGGTTTAACCGCCGATAACCTGTACCCACACACGCATTAGGTTATTTACAATCTCAGTCATTGATGGGCGATCTTGACCTTTCAGACTTACACAAGCCACTGCTAGGGACCCAACATGTGCCACTGCCTTTCTTTCAACTGGGGTAGGTGGTGGTACTCTTGGGTCCAAGACCCTGTGAATTTGATCTTGAGCAATGAATGGCACTAAAAAATCAACTATATGCCTTTGCTCACCATTTTCATTTTTATGAAGTGCCTTGTACCCAGACAACATTTCTAGCAATACAACTCCAAAGCTATATACATCAATTTTGGTTGTCAACTGCCGAAGACTAAAGTACTCAGGGTCCATGTAACCAATGGTGCCAGCCACACAATCCAAATGGTGTGACTTGAAGTCCATGGGGGCCTTCTCAGATAGGCAGAAATCAAACACTTTGGCAGTCCACGTAGCATCCAGTAATATGTTAGACGACTTGATATTGCGGTGTATGATTTGTGGTACTGCATACACATGTAGATACTCAATGCCTCTGGCTATGTCTAGTGCCACTTTAATCCGGGCAGTCCATGATGACAATAGAGGAGTACTTTGAAGCTCATGAAGATGGTCATGAAGGGTACCATTTTTCATGTACTCGTACACCAATGCGTACTCATTACTATCCTCACAAAATCCTACTAAGCAAGCAACATTCTTGTGATTGAGGTGGAACAAAGCTTTCAATTCAATTAGGAAGGCACGAGCACTGCCCTGGCGCTTAATAGCCACTTCTTGGCAACCATCTAAAGTGGCACGGTAAACCGAGCCAAAGCAACCTTTCCCAATCTTGTGATCTTCTGAGAAGTTGTTGGTAGCTTTAAGCAGCATTTGCAGAGGAAATTGTTTCCTTTCAATAATTTCGATCAAGTCTTTGGCTGCGGAAAAGAATGACAGTATGGAATTTTTTTTGGGATGAGAGAATTTTGGACTGTTACTGCTCTTCAGCTTAAGAAACTCAGTCAAGTGATTGAAGATTGCTGTCCGGATTGTGCGTCTGGGACTTGCTGATATGGAAGGATCAGTGGGAATTATTTCATAATTGTTGGAAATACCTGTTTGAGACCTGGCTGGTGGTAATAGTGGAACCATGGAATAAGAGAGTTGTGATTCTGCACGAGGTGTTTTGTTAGATTCTGAGCAACCATCTTCTGTCTCAGTCTCAGACATGGTGGGTGGGAAGATTATTGGAATGGAAAGACTTGTTGTTGGTCCATTAGGGAGTGGAAAGAAGTGTGGAATTGAAGAATTTGGAATTATTATTTCTAAATAATTTTCGGAATCACTAGACCTGGCTGGTGAGAAAATTTCCATTATGGAATTGGAATAATGAGAAAATCTCGGAGGTGTTTCGTTGGATTCTGAACTATCATCAGTGTCAGAGTTGTTGGGTGGAAAAAGTGATGCAATGGACGCTGACTTTTTTATTGATTGTTTTCTTTCTTCACGAATTGTTGGACCACCAGGGTCTGAGTTGTTGCTGTTGGCAACAAATTCTGCAAACAAAGTTTGTGAAACACAATACCATAAATTGCAATTATATAGTATTCAGTTACTAAAATTATCTTGTCTAACTCAAAATTCTTTTGAAACTTACTTGGAACAACTTTGTGCTTCTGCATACTGTCCTTGGAAAAATAATTCTGGGAGATTGATATAACTGAGAGAGAGAGAGAGAGAATTGAATATCAAAATGGTGTGTTGGTATTCCTAATTTATAAGAATTTTGGAAGTTTACAAGAAGAAATACATGAAAGGAGATGAAGTTTCCCCTGCGTTGAACAATTCCTACTAGCGCGTGTTGGAATTCATAAACAAGGCCGGCGGCCCTAGCCCCCTATCATGGAAAGGCTACCAAATTAATCTGGGGTAGTAATTTTTTTTTAATGAAAAAAAGAGTGTGTTACTTGCATTTTCTTTTTCTTAGATCTTATAAATTAATATGTCATCGATCATAATAAATAATTCAATACTTTTTTTTTTTAAAATTGAAATGTCACATTAATTTGTAAGTTTTTATAATAAATTTGTAGTGATTTTTGCATCTTTTCCTCTAAAAAAAAAATTATGAATTAATAGAAATACAACAATCATCAATTCACCATTAAGTAAAAGAAAAATGCTAAAACTAATACAAATTTTATGACAAAAAAACTTACAAACTGATGTGGCAGGAATATGATTGGTGTCACTCAAACAATGTAACAAATGAACATTTTGAATAACTTTTTTTTTTAATTATTGGTGACACGTTAGTTTGTAAAATTTACAATGTAAGTATCACTAGCTCACTTAGAGTGAATTGGTCTTATTAACTAGTAAGAACTAGTGAGTTGCCCCATGCAATGCACGGATAATGTTGTAATGTTTTATGTAATTTTTTTTTTTAAGGGAATATTGTACATATATTATATTATATTTGTTATAACACTTTGTTAGTAATGAGTTTATCATATAAAAATAACAATTATAAATTGCACACATATATTTATTATAATTATTATATTCAAGTAGTGACTAATAAAAAATAACTTGGAGTAATATTGTATAATAAAAGTTGATAAAACCATGTTAATTCATTCCATATTATTGATTTTTATTATGTGATATGATAAAGAGCTTCATTGTAAAATCTTGTGTTTTTTGTTTATTAAATGCTTTGTTTTTACAGTATGGCAATGCTTGAAATCTTGTTGAGAGGTATGTTATCACCATCTATTTCTTCATCTTCAACGTTTAAAGTTTGGTCTATTCCTATTTGTTCAATATTTGGGCTTTCATCACTTTTTCCTTTTATTGCATCATTTGTGTTAATCACTAATGAATTGACATTGGAAAATTCTAACTGGATCTTACAAATTTTGGACTTGTGGATTTGTTGGCGCTAAGATTTTGCGTAGATATATGCATTCATATTAAATTTCCATGATGTGATAGTTTTTTGTAAATGTTTTTATATTTTTTGTTACTTTAGGAATAGTGTAGCAAAAAAATTAATATAGCATATTAGATTGTGCATTTTTATTTCTTCCATACCTTTTTGTATGATAAAGAGCTTCATTGTAAAATATTGTGTTTTTTGTTTATTAAATGCTTTGTTTTTACAGTATGGCAACGCTTGAAATCTTGTTGAGAGGTATGTTATCACCATCTATTTCTTCATCTTCAATGTTTAAAGTTTAGTCTATTCCTATTTGTTCAATATTTGGGCTTTCATCACTTTTTCCTTTTATTGCATCATTTGTGTTAATCACTAATGAATTGACATTGGAAAATTCTGACTGGATCTTACAAAGTTTGGACTTGTGGATTTGTTGGCGCTAAGATTTTGCGTAGATATATGCATTCATATTAAATTTCCATGATGTGATAGTTTTTTCTAAATGTTTTTATATTTTTTGTTACTTTAGGAATAGTGTAGCAAAAGAATTAATATAGCATATTAGATTGTGTATTTTTATTTCTTCCATACCTTTTTGTCATTTGAAGTCGCATAAAAAATCTTAAAAATTGTGTAATTTTCAAAACTATCCTTTAGATTGAATTCATTCAAACAAAGTATGAAATGGTATTTTCTTCTTAAAATTTTCTTCAGATCATGTGGGATTCCTTTTCAAATATCAATCCGCATATGAGGAACTTAAAATATATTATGATCAATAGTTTTACATTAATTTAATTTAAATAAGTTGTACCTCTAGTTTGTTTTCTAGCAAGATCTCTTGCAGATTGTTGAGGCTCATTTTTATTGAAGCCCAGCAGGCCCAAGGCCCAGAGTTGTGGGCGAATTGAAAGAAACAGCAAAAAGAAAAAGAAAGCATATGCATGGTTCAAGGGTCCATTTGATGGGTCCAGAAGAAGCAAATGGGCTTGAATAGGCCCGGAAAGAGAAAAGAAACAAATCCATGAAAAGGATGAGGGAAAGGAAAGAATGGGCCACAGCAAGCCCACTGCAATAAGAAAAAAGAGAGTAATAGGCAAATGGAGAACCCATGAGCCCAAAGGATAAAGTTTATAGAGAAAATCGGGCCAAGGAAGCCCAAAGAGAGTTAGCAAAGAAATCCATGTGTGAAGCAAAACCAAGATGGGCCAGGGATGCCCACAAGAAAAACAAGGGACATTGGAGCCCGCAAGAAATGAAAAAGAAGCCTAGCAAGCATACTGGGCCACTGAGAAAAAAAGTACATGGCAGGTTCGAAAGAGCCCACTACAGAGCTCAAACCTCCAAAGAAAGGGACAACACATAGGCGTTGGCCTGTCGGAAAAACAATCCACATCAGAAAATGCCAAAAAGCGCACAGCAGGATATGCGCACCCATTTTCAGACCTCGGCAAAAGAATGAAACATCAATAAGGTAACACATGCGAACGACCTAGGCATCACCAGCCTATACCCAGCCACTATGGGAAAGGGTGACATCTTGGGTGAGAGTATGGTCTGGCGGTGGGGAGAGGAACGGGAATCTATTTTTGCATTTCTTGCCCAGACTCTTTCGGTGGGCACAGTCCTGCTGGGATGACATGCCACCCAAAAGAGGCAAGGCTGGGTAAGAACCGTTGGGTGCATGCCATGAGAGACCGAGAGAGAGAGGACACACTAGACAAAGTAGAGAAGGAAGCTTCATTGTCTGAAAGCCACGGGTCAATGGTGGATCAGAACCATTTGACTCGGTAAGTGGGTGGCAAAAGGCTACGATAGCAGAATAGGGCCATAGAAAGGCTAGAACAGTAAAATTGGCCACGGCAGGCCCTATATAAGGGACCCGCGGCTGTGTGCAATGCAAGGGACAGGAGGGTGATCAAAAAACAGAGAGAAAAGAATTGAAAGAAAGAAAACAGAGAGAAAAGAATTGAAAGAAAGAAAAACAGAGAGAAGGAAATTCTAAGAAAGAAAAAACAGAGTGCTTATGGCAGGCATGCACCCAAATGGGTTAACCCCCTCTCTCCCTCAATAGCCTTGTCCTCAAAAGGCAATACAAAATCTATACCTGAGCATATACCATTTGGGACTGTCCTCTCAAAGCAATTAATTTCACCAAGTGAAGTTACTTGCATTGAGGGAGTAGTTTTCCCTTCAGTGGTTGGAATCCTGCGGCAATACTAAACATAGCAAACTCATTAATTTACTCTACTAATTTCGCTCTAATATTTTGATTAAACGATTTTCTTTAAAAGCAAGGCCTTTAAGTCATTTATCTTGTTCGTTGCGGAAGAAAACAGCGAATGCATTTTCTTTACATTTTCTATTTTATGTCTGCCTGCCATAACCTATTGACAATGACTCTGCTTGCTGTGAGCTCTTAAATGAACTTTGGCAGACACGGAAAAGATTGTGCACAAGCCGGGCCAAGGTGTGCTCCAATTGGGCCGATCCCAACTCCTCACCCTGAAAATACCTGGGCCTAGTGCGACAGGAGCTTGCCCAAGACCCCAAGCTAGGCCCACTCCCTTACAATTGGCGACTTCACTAGGGAGTTGGGAAAGAAGTTAGGGACAAAATACAAGATCCCTCGCAAATAATGCCACCAAAGTCTAGAACGACGCGAAACATGAGCGCCGTGCAATCACAAGCAGAGTCCAGGCCAACCACACCTAGCCAACAGCAAGTTAACCAAGCAGAAGGTGCTAATGGAATGGGGGCTGGTCCCCAGCCACCGCCAAGGGATCCCACAGACAACACCAATACTTTCATTGAGATGTTACAATCACTACAACACTCTCAGCAACAAATGATGGAGGAGATCCGTCAGCTGAAGGCAGAAAAGACAAAAGAGAAGGGGAGTCAGCATGTCCCAAATCATGCAACAGACAAGGAGGAAACACCAGTCCCTCAGAATACAGAGCAACGCTTCATCACCATGGCAGAGGTAGCAACTCTCCTCGAGCAGGAGAGGGCTAGAGCGCCTAAAGAAAGGTTTTATGCACGCAGACCCCCTTATCCATTAAAGGTGCTCAGCAAGCCATACCTTGAAAGGAACGAGCCACGGACTTTTGCCCAGTACGATGGCAGGAGAGGAAGTGCTGTTGAGCACGTAAGCAAGTTCATAGATACTCTTGGCCCCTACGCGGCAGACGAGGACTTGTGTCTGTGGGAATTTTCTAAATCACTATGCGACCGAGCATATACCTGGTACATTGGCTTAAAACCAGGATCCATCCCGACCTGGGATGACATGGTGGATGTGTTTTGTACTAAGTACTTTCATGGAGAGGAAACAGTAACGCTTGCAACCTTGCAAGCAACCAAGCAAAGGAGCAACGAAGATATGATGGAATACATAAAAAGATTCAGGGACATAGCGCTTGATTGCTATGACCATTGTGAAGAAAGGACCATGGTAGAAATGTGTATGACTAACATGATACGGGAATATAGAGCAGTCTTGGAGAATCTAGACATCTCGCAGTTCGCACAGTTGTTACAAAAGGCCAGAAGGACAGCCCAGTCAGTAAAACCAAGCGCTGACAAAAGAAATGCTCCACAAGCAATGACGGTGAGTACCGGCGAGCGAAGAAGGAAGACAGAGGGGAAGGAATATGATACTCCCCCACCCATACCATGCATTCCAAAGGAACTAGACATGCTGCTGGATAAATGGATAGCAGACGGGGTCTTTAAGCCCAATTAGGTCTCGAAAGAGCCCACAGAGGAAGAACGAAAGGACCCACGCTTCTGCCGCTTGCACAACTATGTACAACATCCTGCCGTAGAATGTTGGACGCTTCGCAGATTGATACACCGCAGGATCAAAGAGGGGACCCTAGAGTTGTCCCAGTCAGAAGTCCAAACAAACCTACTCCCAAACCATAAAGGGAAAGGTGTGGCAGCGGTCGTAATCTGCGCGGACCCAGGAAGGGATGAAGAAGAGAATCTAGCTCTTCCTGCCACGACTATCACCACTCTACAATAGAGTACCAGGTTTAAGAATTTGTTTGACCAATTGGGGTTCACTATGGGAGAACGAAAGGTAGCCACAGAGGCTTTGGTAAGTATCGCCTCCGGAGCAGGGGCAGAATGTTTAACTACAGAAAGCACAGGGGACAGGGCCCTCTTACAAGAATCGAGTGAAATCACCTTCAGTAATGAGGACATGGAAGTGGAATATCCAGATCACAGAAGGCCGCTTTACTTAACGGCATCAATAAATCAAGTCCCCGTGAAGAGAGCCTTGGTGGACACAGGCGCCTCTATGAATCTCATCCCGTTGAGCACTTTACAAGTGACGGGAATTTCGGAAAGAAAAATCCAGGGGTGCCCAATGGAAGTAACAGGCTTTGGCAGAAGGGGAGAGTATACCGCAAGATACATTCAGCTATGGTTAAAAGTAGGCCCTATAGCTTTTCTGGCTCGATTCCATGTAATAAAGACAGAAGTTTCATACCATGTTCTACTAGGGAGACCCTGGCCGCACAAGCACTGGTTAGTCCCATTCACCTATCACCAGTGTGTAAAAGGAAGGTTAAATGGTAAGATAATACGCATAACAGCAAACCAGTCACCGTTTGAGCAAGCAGAAGCCGATCTCGTAGAAACTATGTTCTATGACCAATGGGCACCATCCGGAGAAATTTCATTAGCAAGGCCACTCGGTACCTTTGTACCTAGGTGGGGAGACATTCGGAGTGATCCAGAGCCCGATTTGAGGGAGTTGTTAGCACGAAAGAAGAAAAGGAAAACAGCGCCTGCCGCAGAAATAGAAGATGCACCATAATGCGTCAGAACCCGAGGTCCTGATGGCAGAATTATTTACAAGTTATGAAGGCGCGCGGGCCCACGAGTGAGACACAAGTGGGCCCCAAGCAAGAGGGTAGCGCAAGAGTTTGGTGTGTTGCGTAATTCAAGATAGTTCAGAAGAAAAAGGTAGCAAAGAAAGTAACAAAGAAGCTATGGCAGAAAAGGATCCTCAGGTTATGGCAGAAGAAGAATTATAAGAGGTCAACCTGGAGTCTGACTCACAAGAACCAAGACCTATTTCAGTTAGTTCGAGATTGACGGAAAAGGAAAAGTCGTAGTTGGTACAACTGTTAAAAGAATTCAAGGATGTTTTCGCGTGAGACTACAGTGAAATGCCAGGACTTGATCCAGGGCTAGTGGTGCACACACTGAACGTTGATCCAGGAGCTAAGCTAGTAAGCCAGCCTGCCAGGGTATTCCACACGGAAATAGAAGGGCAAATAATCAAGGAGGTACAGAAATTGTTAGCCGCAGGATTTATCAAACCCATCCAACACCTGTGATGGCTATCCAATATAGTGCCAGTAAAGAAGAAGAACGGGCAGATAAGGTGCTGTGTGGACTTCAGAAATCTCAACAGGGCCTGCCCGAAAGATGAGTTCCCATTGCCAAACATGGACTTGTTGATAGATTCTGCGGTAGGAAATGCTATGTTCTCATTCATGGATGGATTCAGCGGGTATAATCAAATCAGGATGGCACCAAGGGATGCAGAGAAAACTGCCTTCAGGACACCCATAGGAAATTTTTACTATACAGTAATGCCATTCGGATTGAAAAATGCAGGTGCAACTTACCAACGGACAATGACAGCCATATTTCATGACATGATGCATAAGGAATTGGAAGACTATGTAGATGACATAGTAGTGAAGTCAAAGAAAAGAAAGGAACACTTTTACACGTTAAAGCAGGTGTTTGAAAGATGCAGAACCTTCAAATTGAGAATGAATCCCCTCAAGTGTGCATTTGGGGTAGTTTTGTATCATGAGGAAGACAAAGCAGTGGCACTATCATTTAAACTAGAATTCCCTTGTTCAAACAATACAGCCGAATATGAGGCCTATCTAACTGGGCTAGCTACCGCTCTCGAAGTCAGAGTCAAACATTTGAAGGTACTAGGTGATTCGAACCTAGTGGTCTGCCAGGCCAAGGGAAGTTTCTCTCTAAAGGAACCCAACTTAGCTCCGCACAGAGCGATGGCCCAAAAGATGGAGGAAAGGTTCTCTACCTTTGAAATAGAACATGCCCCAAGGAATGAAAATCGATTTGCAGATGCGTTAGCGGCGTTAGGCTCGCAGATAACCTTTGAGGGAGATAGTGCCACAGTAAAGGTCAGTAAAAGAAGTGAGTCTATCATCGAAACCTTGAAGGAAAGTTTCCAGGAAAAACAGGACAAGAACGATTGGCGGTTCCCTATAAGAAAAGCTTTGATGAAGGACGAAGATGCCGTAGAATTAAAAGTGTTAAAAGACTATGCCTTGGTGAGAGGAGAATTATACCGTAGGATGCTAGGAGGGGTCTTGTCCAAGTGTGTGGGGGCAGGAAGAAGCCCAGAGAAAGTTAAAAGAAGTACACAACAGGATTTGTGGATCCTGCAGAGAAATTAGTCTCTATCGCAAGCTCCAAAGAACGGGTTTTTATTGGCCAAGCATGGGCAAAGATGCAGACCAGATTCAGACTCAATGTGGGACCTGTCAGCTTGCGACAAACAGAGGAGAAAGTTATGCTGTGTTGACTAGTGAAGATTAGAGAAGCCCATTCAAACTATACCTAACAAAAGGCATCCTGCCACAAAAGCATTCTGAAAGTTATAAACTCAAGAGATTGGCAACACGTTATTTCTTGCATAAGGAAGTTCTTTTCAAAACAAGATTTGGTGGGGACCCATTAAGATGTTTGGGCCCCGAGGAAGCGAAGGAAATAATAAGAGAAGTGCACTCAGGGGAATGTGGGGAACACCAAGGGAAGAAGAAGCTATACAGGTGTCTGCTACAAATGGGGTATTACTGGCCTACCATGAAGAAAGATGCAGCAGAATTTGTAAAAAAATGCCACAGTTGTCAAGTACAGGCTAATCTCATTCATACCCACCCACAAAGCTTGAATAGTATGGTTACTCTATGGCCCTTTCACACTTGGGGGCTGGACTTGGTGGGACTAATCAACCCTTCGTCTCGTGGATATATCTGGATTTTGGTAGCCACTGAATACTTCACCAAATGGGCAGAGGCCATACCACTTCGCAAGGCCACAGGAGGAGTAGTGGCAAACTTTATCAAGGAAAATATAATTATAAGGTTTGGGGTGCCCCACAGAATTATCAGTGATAATGGTACGCCATTTATCAATAGCAAAGTAAGGAAGATGTTGAAGTTCTACCAAATTAAACATCACCGTTCATCACCATATTATCCCCAAGGAAATGGGCAAGCAGAGGCAACTAACAAAGTTCTCATAAAGATCATCAGTAAGATGAGTCAAGAGTATACGGGAGGATGGACAATGCACTTGCCAGATGCCCTGTGGGCTTACCGAAAATCACCAAAGTCTGCCACAGGATTTTCACCTTTTTCCCTAGTATACGAAACAGAAATTATGAGTCATGCAGAGATAATAATCCCATCACTAAGAGTCATGCAGATACAGGGGAAGGAAGAAGAAGAAATCTTTACGGCAGAAAGATGTGAAGATTTGGAAGGGCTGGACGAAAAAAGGGAAGAAGCCCAGGAATGTGGCCGCAGATACAGGCAAAAAATGGCAAAAGCCTATGGCAGGATCACTAAAGAAAGAATATTTGCGGAAGGGCAACTCGTGTTAAAAGTAACGGACTATGTCAGAAGGGGTATGGCAGGACCATCCAAGTTTGCACCAAAATGGGAGGGACCCCTCGTGGTAAGAGAAACCCACCCAAATGGATACTACCGACTAACTCAAATGGACGGCAAAAACCTGGTGGATCCCATCAATGGGAAATGGCTGAAGCGCTACTATGCTTAAAGTCGAGAACAAGGCATCACCCTCCTTCTGAGCTGTGTTTCACAAATTCCAAGATTAGTTTGTTCCCTTTTCTGCTTTACTATTTGCTTTCCTCCAAGTGACCATGTCATAAGACAAGTCTACAATATGTTTTCATGAATTATGCAATGGGAAAAATATGCTAAGTATTACAAAAGTTTTCCATGACATAAATAGTAGCAAAAGGTGATTAAGTGTAGTACGTTAAGTTACAAACCCCAGATTGTATAAGCCTTACCAAAAAAAAATATAGTTAAATAAGTACCCTAGAAAGCCATAATAAAGTGTACTGGCCAAACAAAAAAAAAAAATACAGGATAAAAAGGGGAGCCTGCCATCATCAATAAAGTCCTGAGAGCAAAGACTGGTCTCCAAAACGGTCATGCCCACCAATACTGGCAATCAAGCACTCATGGCAGCCCTCTACATCTATTATCTTTTTCTTCAAAGCTTCAATCCTTGCGTCCATGGCATCCACAGCAGGCCGAACCTTCCTTATGAAGAAGGCCTGAGCAATCTCACGGAGATAGTCTAAAAGGAACTCCACAGCAAAACCCACACTAACTAGCTCCTATATTGCAGCCCTCCACTGCAGAATCCTCTCAGAAGAAATAGAGTCAATAAAGCTATGCTTAATATCGTTTAGCACGCTCCCCAGCATCTTCAGGAAGTGTTCCCTGGCAGAGCGACCCAAACGGAACCCCTGCATGAAGTCACCACGGCTGCTGTAAACTCCCTCTAAGTGAGTAACACACTCACTGGGAACTCGGAAGCCGTGAAAGTCCACATAAGGAAAACCTGTTCCCCAGAAATCTGCCGGGTCAAGATCATTCGTCTTAGGCTGATCAAAACGGATGAAGAAATTCGCAACCTTGCTCATGGGGTCTGAAACTACGGCAGAACTCCCTCCTACCTCAAACTGGGAAAAGGTGGTGGGAGGCAAGCCTAATAAGAAGTAGGGAATGCAATATGAGTATTTGCAATGAGAAGATAATAAGTTTGCAAGAAAACAGTAAAGGTGAGAAGACTTACCAGAAACTGTAAAGATAGGAGTAACAGGATTTGCGGCTGAAACAGAGACTGGTGCTGTGGCTGAAGCAGAAACAGGGATGGCAGAAACAGGCACGGTAGGAGCAGCAGGAGGAATGGATGACTGTAGCTCCGCAGTTACTGCAACCTCTAGTTCTTCTAAAGCCTCTGCAATTAAGAATGTGAATGCATTGAATGAAGGAAAGCAGCAAAAAAAAAATATATATATATATATATATAATAAAACCAGGAAGGAGGAAAGAGGCACATACCTGCTAATTAAGCCTCACTCTCCTCCTCCTCAAACTCCTCAGAAGACAAGTTTGCAGCAGGCCCGCGGATGGCAGAATCAAGGATGGAAGAGGGGGTAACTACTAAGGAAGAACCCTCATTCGCAACTTGAGAAAGGGCTGCAAAAGGATCACTGGTGGAAAGAATAAAGGGAGTGGTAGGATGGACAGCAGGAGGAGTGGCCCCTTCTTGAGAAGTGGGTGTCTCGGCAAGAGTGGGGGTAGCCTCCCTAATCCCCTCAGTATGAGTGCCCTCCAGGGGCACCTGCTTAGTAGAGAGGACTGGGGTCTCAGCAAAAGTCCCTTCAGCCATGGGACGGTATATGGAAAGGGGCTCAGGCTGCTCCTGCAACAAAAAAAAAAAAGAGAAGAGAAAGTGAGGATGACTAAGAAAACCGCAGCAACACAGAAAGAAGGAAAGAGCACAATTGGAGGCATAAATATATATATATATATATATGTATATATAATACCACAGGTTCTGGTTCGCCGAGAAGTATAGGATGAGCAGCAGATACATCTTCTCTGTGCTTAGACTGCAAGAGAGATAAGGTCAACATGCACAAGTGTTAGTTGCAAAAAAAAAAAAAAAAAAAAAAAAAAAAAAAAAAAAAAAAAACCCAAAAGCAAGTAAAGAAAAGACTAGAGGAAATTAGAGATGACATACTCTCCATTCAATGGCAGGGACACGAGGGGGAGATGTCTTTCTTTTGCTACCTCGCGTCCTGCTAGAAGGAGGAGCATCTGTGGATGGCTGTGAAGTGGTATGCTTTGGCTTGCTGGCGGTGGAACGTGTGCTAGGAAGAGTACGGGCTTCAGAAGGAGGAAAGTCCTGTAGAACTATGTGACCCATGGGAGGCAGATCACTCCCAGAAGACATTGCCTCACCTCTTTTCTTGGCAGACTTGGGTTTGACAGAACCTTCCTTGCCCAATGTAGGAGGGTTCAAGACCTTCACCTTCCTATCCCAACCAGGAGGGTAGTCACCCGCAAGCCAATTCCATCCTTTAGCCCTCTCATCCCATTCCAGAAGAGAAGATCGACCCTGTTTGGTAACGTATGCTAACACAGACCTAGAAGGAAGCACTAGTCAGGGGTTGGTAGAAACAACCATGCCAAGACCATCAGGAGGAATCAAGGAGAAGCCACGGCTGCCCATTAAAGCCTATTCAAAAGATGTCATTACAGCCTGCCAACATTCATGCATGGAAGGAGTGCAAATACCTTCCCTTGAAGAACTAAGGACAGTGACTGCAGTAAAGTGCCGCCTCCTGAAGTCAAAAGCAATAGGCCGCAGGAATGGCCTGGCAGAAGTGGAAGACTCCACAAGAAAAGAAATATCATCTGGAATATCTTGGTCCAACCCAAACTGCCTTCTTACTCGATTAGCAGGATAGTACACAAATCGAACCCCCTCATCAGCCAAATAAGGCAGCCACCTAGCATTAGTGGCTGCCAAGTAGGTGATCCCCCTCTCGTCAAAATCAACCAAAGGATGAGTAGTACCGACAATGTCCGCAAACTGACCCATAACAGAATCCCCACGAGTGTAACCCACACCCAAATGTCTATATGCTTGCCAAGAAAACCCAACACTCTTATCAAAGAACTCAACAGCAGGATGGTAAATAGGCTTCAAACCAGACCAACGGAAAGCCAAAGGGAACTCAAATTCAAATCTGCCGCAAAAATCGATAATCACCCTCGGACAGGAAACATACTTCTCTTTTGCAAAACGAACCGGTCTGCACTTGGTCAAGTGTTTTGCGCAGCGTTCATACAGTAGATGCTACAGGATAGTGCTGTGAATCGAAGAGGTAACTATATGGTAGGACCCTGCCTGGTCCTCATCAGTCCGCAGGATGTCCAGCTGTACATACAAGTGCCCTAGAAACATGGGGGCTAATGGCAAACTTATCCCAGCAGCAATTTTAATAGCCAAATGAAAAAACAGAGGTTTAATTGCGTAATAAGGACGTGCACCAAACACAAACTTACAGAGCCAAAAGGAGATGAAAGCCGCACGGCGAGCGGCGCCAAGAAACTTGGAAGAAGAACTGACCTAATGAGATAGCTTGGCGTTCTTAGCCATTCTTGTCCTCAACTCGGCCTCCACGGCCACTTCCTCCGGGGAGAGTTCTAGGGTACTCAGGTCAACGTCACCAAGAATGGGCAAAAGAAGTTGGTTCGCCACATCCTCTAATGTCACGGTGATCTCACCACAGGAGAGAAAGAAAGTGTGGGTGGCAGTGCACCATCGGCGGACCAAATGGCGAAGATTGAAAAGGTCTCTGTAGTTCGACAAGCAACGAGACGAAACAACGGCCTGCAACACACCAGCCTGCCGTAACAAACCCATGAAACCTACATCTGACAACTCTCGGTCCACCCATTCTTTCCAACCCAAGGCTTGGCCTAACCCATACTCAAAGTGAATGGGGACAGGGAGCGAAATACCCTGGCGGATGACAATATCAGGAATTGAAGAGGGTAACGGAGCCCAAGGAGCCTTGGTGCCACAGCGACAGAGAGCAAGCCACACCCGGCCCGGCGCCAGCGGAATATTCCAGTTACCTTTAGGAAGTGGGTATGGACGTCATACCACGAATCTATCAACGGAACGACCTTGTCGTTAGAAGAGCGGCATGCCTCCTCCTCGTCGGAGGAACCTGGTTCAGAATACTCAATCTCCTCACCCTTGTCGCGAACGGAGGGAGGATCAGAGACAACCTCCTTTCCCTTGCAGCGTGAGGAAGCTTGGCTCTTCACCGGCGACATCACGGATCGGAGTAGGTAAAGGGAAGTGTTTGGGAGGAAGAGCACGGCGGAAAAGAGAAAAAAGGAAAAGGCGCTTGTATGGAAAAGAGAAGAAGAAGTAGTTGGGAAAAGGAAGGAGACTCCTTAAATGCCACCATCATTAAAATCGAAGTGAAGGGAGGTGATGGGTCAGCCGCCGGATGGGGAATGGAATTAATGAAGCAACGCTGCTCTTCAAAATAACTGCCAAACTGAGAAATTCGAAGAAGCAACTCTATTCGTAGCAAAAAGAGAAAAAAAAAAAATATATATATATATACACATATATATATATATATATATGTGTATATATATATATATATAAATAGAATAATATACACGTGAAGTGAAAATTACTATTTGAAAAAACCCACGAAGGAAAAGAAGAAGAAAAGAAAAAGAAAAAAAAAAAGAGACAAGAATAGTCTTTATTCACATATAAACCGCTAGAGCATTTCATATGCTCAGGGGGCTAATTGTTGAGGCTCATTTTTATTGAAGCCCAGCAGGCCCAAGGCCCAGAGTTGTGGGCGAACTGAAAGAAACAGCAAAAAGAAAAAGAAAGCATATGCATGGTTCAAGGGTCCATTTGATGGGTCCAGAAGAAGCAAATGGGCTTGAATAGGCCCGAAAAGAGAAAAGAAACAAATCCGTGAAAAGGATGAGGGAAAGGAAAGAATGGGCCACAGTAGGCCCACTGCAATAAGAAAAAAGAGAGTAACAGGCAAATGGAGAACCCATGAGCCCAAAGGATAAAGTTTATAGAGAAAATCGGACCAAGGAAGCCCAAAGTGAGTTAGCAAAGAAATCCATGTGTGAAGCAAAACCAAGATGGGCCAGGGATGCCCACAAGAAAAACAAGGGACATTGGAGCCCGCAAGAAATGAAAAAGAAGCCCAGCAAGCATACTGGGCTACTGAGAAGAAAAGTACACGGCAGGTTCGAAAGAGCCCACTACAGAGCTCAACCCTCCAAAGAAAGGGACAACACATGGGCGTTGGCCTGCCGGAAAAACAATCCACATCAGAAAATGCCAAAAAGCGCACGGCAGGATATGCGCACCCATTTTCAGACCTTGGCAAAAGAATGAAACATCAATAAGGTAATGCATGCGAACAACCTAGGCATCACCAGCCTATACCCAGCCACTATGGGAAAGGGTGACGTCTTGGGTGAGGGTATGGTCTGGCGGTGGGGAGAGGAACGGGAATCTATTTTTGCGCTTCTTGCCCAGGCTCTTTCGGTGGGCACAGTCCTGCTGGGATGACATGCCACCCAAAAGAGGCAAGGCTAGGAAAGAACCGCTGGGTGCATGCCATGAGAGACCGAGAGAGAGAGGACACACTAGACAAAGTAGAGAAGGAAGCTTCGTTGTCTGAAAGCCATGGGTCAATGGTGGATCAGAACCATTTGACTCGGTAAGTGGGTGGCAAAAGGCTACGATAGCAGAATAGGGCCATAGAAAGGCTAGAACAGTAAAATTGGCCACGGCAGGCCCTATATAAGGGACCCGCGGCTGTGTGCAATGCAAGGGACAGGAGGGTGATCAAAAAACAGAGAGAAAAGAATTGAAAGAAAGAAAATAGAGAGAAAAGAATTGAAAGAAAGAAATCAGAGAGAAAAGAATCGAAAGAAAGAAAAACAGAGAGAAGGAAATTCTAAGAAAGAAAAAACAGAGTGCTTATGGCAGGCATACACCCAAATGGGTTAACCCCCTCTCTCCCTCAATAGCCTTGTCCTCAAAAGGCAATACAAAATCTATACCTGAGCATATACCATTTGGGACTGTCCTCTCAAAGTAATTAATTTCACCAAGTAATTAATTTCACCAAGTGAAGTTACTTGCGTTGAGGGAGTAGTTTTCCCTTCAGTGGTTGGAATCCTGTGGCTATACTAAACATAGCAAACTCATTAATTTACTCTACTAATTTTGCTCTAATATTTTGATTAAACGATTTTCTTTAAAAGCAAGGCCTTTTAGTCATTTATCTTGTTCGTTGTGGAAGAAAACAGCGAATGCATTTTCTTTACATTTTCTATTTTATGTCTGCCTGCCGTAACCTATTGACAATGACTCTGCTTGCTGTGAGCTCTCAAATGAACTTTGGCAGACGTGGCAAAGATTGTGCACAAGCCGGGCCAAGGTGTGCTCTAATTGGGCCGGTCCCAACTCCTCACCCAGAAATTACCTGGGCCTAGTGTGGCAGGAGCTTGCCCAAGACCCCAAGCCAGGCCCACTACCTTACACAAATTTATTTAGGATTTTCTCAGTGTCTCAATCAAATATCACAAAAGTTGTTTTGTCAGTTGCATCGAAAAATTCAATTTGAATAATGTATCTGAAGTAGTTTGCAATTGTATATATAACAGTTATGGTGAGATGAATATATTATAAATATTTGGAGAGTATGTAGTTAATGTGAGTGCCTCTAACCTTGGGACAGGGAGATTTTTTTTTTTTTTTTATAACATTTTGCACACCAAAATGATCCTGATTGTGGTTTGACCTTCCTTCTACAAAGCACAAATGAAATGTAATACCAATCCATCATTATATCAATGTTACTTATTGTTGCAATACCTTAGCAATTCACATCCTACAATGAACTTTGAAGTTAATATATATTATTTTTTTAATGTAAATAGTATGATTTGTTATTATTTTTTCATGTAAATGAAAATATAATTTGAAATGATTAATAAACCTATTTCGTAGGATCCCATTCAGTGCGCTTGATCTCCATTATTGTCTTCATATTCTTTAAAGATAAATCCTCTTATGAAAATTGTTTTGCATGTATTTTTTGTATTTCTTATATAGGATCACATTTTTTACCATTCCTATCACTATTTTTTTTTAAAAAAATATTGTGTAAATGGTATTTTGTGAGATAGTATATGATATTTATCAAACCTTTTTTTTTTATTAATAGTTTTAGAAATAGGCACTTGTCAATTATTTTAGCAACCTAAGGAATGTCAAGATTTGTTTGCATAATAAATGGAATAGAACATTATTCATATTGAAATCAAATTGAGAAAAAAATGAAGACGTGTTTTCAAAAGAATGAGATTTTCCAAAAATATCATCTACACGTGGAGGAAGAGGAAGAGAATTTGCAAATGGGTATGAGTTTTGGTTTTAATCTACACGTGAGAAGGGTTAGACTTGGGTCATAATTCATGATATGTAAGGTAATAACTAGACTTGATCTTTTCATAAGGTTTGGTCTATTTTAAAAGGTAGTACATTTTGTAGAGAATAATATTTGGTCTAATTGTCAAGAGCATGCCATATTTTATATAAAAGTAAAAAGAAGTCACTATGATCTATTGGGAAACAGTTAAAAAAAACTTAATGAAAAGAGTTTAAAATGGATAAATGCAAAATTAGAGTGTCACATTGTAGGAGCTCATGTAATTTTGTATGAGGTATTTGCTTTTATATATAACTAGCAAGTTGCCCGTGTGATGCACTGATAAAGTTGTAATGTTTTATGCAATTTTTTTTTATGGAAATTATTATACATATATTATAGCATATTTATTATAAAACTTTGTAAGTAATGAGTTCATCATAAAAAGCAACAATTATAAATTGCACACATATATCTATTATAATTATTTTGTTCAAGTATTGAGCAATAATTAAAACAACTTTGGAGTAATATTGTATAATAAAAGTTAATAAAAAAACACATTAGTTCATTCTATATTATTAATTTTTATTATGTGATTTAATAAAAAGTGAGACGTCCCATTTTTGAAAAAAAAAGAAAAAAAGAAAAAAAAAGTAGATGATGTGGTCAAATTTTTGGAGACCCATGTGACCCCCACCTACCCCTTATTTCCCCACCACACATTTACAAATATCTCCCTCCCTCTTTGACCAGCCATCTCTCCCTTTCACCTTACTCTCTTTTATTTTTCATTTTCTTAGCAACAAAGTTTGGACTTTGTTGCTAAGATTTCACCACTGCACATTCACAAATATCTCCCTCCAAAACTTTGTTGCTAAGATTTCACCACTGCACATTCACAAGTATCTCCCTCCCTCTTTGACTAGCTAGCCATCCCTCCCTTTCACCTTATTCTCTTTTCATTTTCATTTTCTTAGCAACAAAGTTTGGAATTTGTTGCTAAGATTTTTCGTAAGTATTTACATTTAAATTAAATTTTAATAATGTGACAGTTTTTTGTAAATGTTTTATTTATTTATTAATTTTGGAATAGCGCAGCAAAAAGAATTAATATAGCATATTAGATTGTGTATATATTTTTTTTCTTCCATACCTTTTTGTCATTTAAAGGTGCATAAAAAATCTTAGCAACTATGTAATTTTCAAAACCCTCATTTAGATTGAATTCATTCAAATGAAGTAGGAAAATCAATCTTTTTCCTAATTTTTTTTTCAAATCATGTGGGATTCCTTGTTCAATATTAATGGTTTTACAATAATTTAAATAAGTTGTACCTCAGTTTATTTTATAGCAAGATCTCTTGTAGATTTATAGGATTTTCTCAGCATCTCAATTAAATATCACAAAAGTTGTTTTGTTAGTTGCATAAAAAACTCCAATTTGAATCCTATATCTGATTTAGCTTGCAATTGTTTATATATAGTAGCTATAGTGAGATGAATATATTATAAATATTTGGAGAGTATGTAGTTAATGTGAGTGCCTCTAACCTTGGGATAGGGAGATTTTTTTTTTTTTTTTTATAACATTTTGCACACCAAAATGATCCTGATTGTGGTTTGACCTTCCTTCTACAAAGCTCGAATGAAATGTAATACCAATCCATCATTATATCAATGTTACTTATTGTTGCAATAGCATAGCAATTCACATCCTACAATGAACTTTGAAGTTAATATATATTATTTTTTTTCATGTAAATAGTATGATGTGTTATTATTTTTTCATGTAAATGACAATATAATTTGAAATGATTAATAAACCCATTTCGTAGGATCCCATTCAATGTGCTTGATCTCCGCTATTGTCTTCATATTCTTTAAAGATAAATCCTCTTATGAAAACTGTTTTGCATGTATTTTTTGTATTTCTTGTATAGGATCACATTTTTTACCATTCCTATCACTAATTTTTTTTTTAAATATTGTGTAAATGGTATTTTGTGAGATAGTATATGATATTTATCAAACTTTTTTTTTTTTTTTTTATTAATAGTTATAGAAATATGCACTTGTCAATTATTTTAGCAACCTAAGGAATGTCAACATTTGTTTGCATAATAAATGGAATAGAACATTATTCATATTGAAATCAAATTGAGAAAAAAATGAAGACGTGTTTTCATAAGAATGGGATTTTCCAAAAATATCATCTACACGTGGAGGAAGAGGAAGAGAATTTGCAAGTGGGTATGAGTTTTGGTTTTAATCTACACGGGAGAAGGGTTAGACTGGGGTCATAATTCATAATATGTAAGGTAATAACTAGACCTGATCTTTTCATAAGGGTTGGTCTATTTTAAAAGGTAGTACATTTTGTAGAGAATAACATTTGGTCCAATTGTCAAGAGCAAGCCATATTTTATATAAAAGTAAAAAGAAGTCACTATGATCTGTTGGGTAACAGTTAAAAAAACTTAATGAAAAGAGTTTAAAATGGATAAATGCAAAATTGGAGTGCCACATGGTAGGAACTCATGTAATTTTGTATGAGGTATTTGCTTTTATATATAACTAGTCGCTAACCCGTGCGATGCACAGGATAGTTAAATAAAAGGACAATTAACCAACATCACGTTAAGGTAAAAGAATTAGTGAGAGACTGATTTGCCCACCAAAAATTTAAAAGAAAAAATATTGATATAATAAAATCTAAGAAATTTAGAAATAGAAAATTGGGTTAATAATATGCATATTATAGACATTTTGCTAGTTAGCGTTTAAAAAAAAAATGGATCTGTCATAATTAAATAAAATACAATGGGAATAAATATTTAACTTCTATGCTTTTCATTAGTTTAGAAGTATTGTCTAACGTAGAATGTTATTGGGTTGTAAAAAAGATTTTTATAAAATATTAATACCATATATATATGCTTATATTGTCAACGTCTCACTGCAGGTACATAGTTACTGAAACCTACAAAGTAATTTACAATTCTTAAATTAATAAAGCAAAATTCCCAAAAGTTATATATATATATATATATATACACACTCAAAACTGATATAAACTACAAAGATAAAAACAAATCTTATTTAGTAGTATTAATAACAATATAAACAATTCAAAACATGAAACATTATCAAATTTATAACATATAATTCCATTATCTTTTATGTTGAATCCAAACAAACAATTAATTGAAATTAATCCAAACAAATAATTAATCAACCAAAAATCAAAGCTTTAATTAAGAAAACAAAAAATCACATGAACCCAAAATAAAAATTCTCAATAAAGAAAAAACATATAAGGTAAAGAATTAAGATCAACCTACTAAGACGCAAATATCAAAAATTCCAAAACTTATACCTTCCAAATTTTATAGAATTCCCAAATTCTACTTCAAAACCAAACAAAACCCTTCAAATTCAAAAAATTCATATATAATATACCAAATAAAAATTTACCACACCTTGGGTTGGAAGACATAGGTTGCAGTTTTGATTTTTCTCCAAAAAATAGAGATGCTTCATCTACTATATACAATATAAAATAATTATTAGAAATTTCAACCCAAAAACCAAACCCACAAAAACACTATCAAAATATAGAGATTAACCCAAATACTTAGAAGAAAATAAATTCTAAATATAACAAAACAATAAGATAGAATGAAAATTTCAGGCACATATGAAAGCAAATAAAAAAGACAAAACCTACGTTTTTTTTTTTTTTTTTTTAGTTGAGTCTCTCTCCTTCTTATTTTTTTAATTTTAAAGTGAAGTTAAGTTTAGGGTTTTGAGATGGTAATTGCTAGGGTTTTAAGGAGAGAAGAGAGAGTCCTACCAAGAGTCTAAATAATATAAACAATTTAAAACATGGAACATTATCAAATTTATAACACCTAATCCCATTATCTTTTACGTTGAATCCAAACAAATAATTAATTGAAATTAATCCAAACAAATAACTAATCAACCAAAAATCAAAACTTTAATGAAAAAACAAAAAATCACATGAATCCAAATAAAAATTCTCAATAAAGCAAGAACATATAAAAATTTACCACACCTTGGGCTGGAAGACATAGGTTGCAGTTTTGATTTTTCTCCAAAAAATAGAGATGCTTCATCTGCCATATACAATATAAAATAATTATTAGAATTTCAACCCAAAAACCAAACCCATAAAAACACTATCAAAATATAGAGATTAACCCAAATACTTATAAGAAAATCAATTCTAAACACAATAAAACAATAAGATAGAATGAAAATTTCAGGCACATATGAAAGCAAATAAAAAAAGACAAAACCTACGTTTTTTTTTTTTTTTTTTTTACATGAGTCTCTCTCCTTCTTATTTTTTTAATCTTAAAGTGAAGTTGAGTTTAGGGTTTTGAGATGGTAATTGCTAGGGTTTTAAGGAGAGAAGATATTTTGGTATTTTTATGCAAAAAAACGTTATTTTAGGTCTAGATGATTTATTTCCTTGTTTTTAGGCTCTTTTAATGTTTTTTTAGGTCAAATTTGGTTCCTATTATGGTTAGGTATTAATTAGGGCTTATTTTAGAATATATTTTCTTGTCCATCAAGTTTTATGGAGCCCTTAAATAGGCCTCCAAGTTTGTATATGTTTTTCAATATTATTGTTATAAGATATAAAACCTAAAATAAAAAGAATCAAAAATAAAAAGAAAAAGAAAATAGTGATGATGTGGAAAATTGTGAGAGTTTCAAAAGCTTCGGTTTTATATATATATATATATATAGACTAGCAAGTTGCCCGTGCGATGCACTGACAAAGTTGTAATGTTTTATGCAATTTCTTTTTATAGAAATTATTATACATATATTATAACATATTTATTATAAAACTTTGTTAGTAATGAGTTCATCATAAAAAGCAACAATTATAAATTACACACATATATCTATTATAATTATTTTGTTCAAGTATTGAGCAATACTTAAAATAATTTTGGAGTAATATTATATAATAAAAGTTAATAAAAAAACACATTAATTCATTCTATATTATTAATTTTTATTATGTGATTTAATAAAAAGTGCAACGTCCCATTTTTGAAAATAAAAAAGAAAAAGAAAAAAAAGTAGATGATGTGGTCAAATTTTTAGAGACCCATGTGACCCCCACCTACCCCTTATTTCCCCACCACACATTTACAAATATCTCCCTCCCTCTTTGACCAGCCATCTCTCCCTTTCTCCTTATTCTCTTTTATTTTTCATTTCTTAGCAACAAAGTTTGGACTTTGTTGCTAAGATTTCACCACTGCACATTCACAAATATCTCCCTCCAAAACTTTGTTGCTAAGATTTCACCACTGCACATTCACAAATATCTCCCTCCCTCTTTGACTAGCTAGCCATCTCTCCCTTTCACCTTATTCTCTTTTCTTTTTCATTTTCTTAGCAAAAAAGTTTGGAATTTGTTGCTAAGATTTTTCGTAAGTATTTACATTTAAATTAAATTTTAATAATGTGACAGTTTTTTGTAAATTTTTATTTATTTATTAATTTTGGAATAGCGCAGCAAAAAGAATTAATATAGCATATTAGATTGTGTATATATTTCTTTTCTTCCATACCTTTTTGTCATTTAAAGGTGCATAAAAAATCTTAGCAACTATGTAATTTTCAAAGCCCTCATTTAGATTGAATTCATTCAAATGAAGTAGGAAAATCAATCTTTTTCCTAATTTTTTTTTTTCAAATCATGTGGGATTCCTTGTTCAATATTAATGGTTTTACAATAATTTAAATAAGTTGTACCTCAGTTTGTTTTATAGCAAGATCTCTTGTAGATTTATAGGATTTTCTCGGCATCTCGATTAAATATCACAAAAGTTGTTTTGTTAGTTGCATAAAAAACTCCAATTTGAATCCTATATCTGAAGTAGCTTGCAATTGTTTATATATAGTAGCTATAGTGAGATGAATATATTATAAATATTTGGAGAGTATGTAGTTAATGTGAGTGCCTCTAACCTTGGGATTGGGAGATTTTTTTTTTTTTTTTTTTTTTATAACATTTTGCACACCAAAATGATCCTGATTGTGGTTTGACCTTCCTTCTACGAAGCACTAATGAAATGTTATACCAATCCATCATTATATCAATGTTACTTGTTGTTGCAATACCATAGCAATTCACATCCTACAATGAACTTTGAAGTTAATATATATTATTTTTTTCATGTAAATGGTATGATGTGTTATTATTTTTTCATGTAAATGACAATATAATTTGAAATGATTAATAAACCCATTTCGTAGGATCCCATTCAATGCGCTTGATCTCCACTATTGTCTTCATATTCTTTAAAGATAAATCCTCTTATGAAAACTATTTTGCATGTATTTTTTGTATTTGTTGTATAGGATCACATTTTTTACCATTCCTATCACTAATTTTTTTTTAAATATTGTGTAAATGGTATTTTGTGAGATAGTATATGATATTTATCAAACCTTTTTTTTTTTTTTTATTAATAGTTTTAGAAATATGCACTTGTCAATTATTTTAGCAACCTAAGGAATGTCAAGATTTGTTTGCATAATAAATGGAATAGAACATTATTCATATTAAAATCAAATTGAGAAAAAAATGAAGATGTGTTTTCATAAGAATGGGATTTTCCAAAAATATCATCTACACGTGGAGGAAGAGGAAGAGAATTTGCAAGTGGGTATGAGTTTTGGTTTTAATCTACACGTGAGAAGGGTTAGACTTGGGTCATAATTCATAATATGTAAGGTAATAACTAGACTTGATCTTTTCATAAGGTTTGGTCTATTTTAAAAGGTAGTACATTTTGTGGAGAATAACATTTGGTCTAATTGTCAAGAGCATGCCATATTTTATATAAAAGTAAAAAGAAGTCACTATGATCTATTGGGTAACAGTTAAAAAAACTTAATGAAAAGAGTTTAAAATGGATAAATGCAAAATTAGAGTGCCACATGGTAGGAGCTCATGTAATTTTGTATGAGGTATTTGCTTTTATATATAACTAGCAAGTTGCCCGTGTGATGCACTGATAAAGTTGTAATGTTTTATGCAATTTTTCTTTTTTATAGAAATTATTATACATATATTATAGCATATTTATTATAAAACTTTGTTAGTAATGAGTTCATCATAAAAAGCAACAATTATAAATTGCACACATATATCTATTATAATTATTTTGTTCAAGTATTGAGCAATAATTAAAAAACTTTGGAGTAATATTGTATAATAAAAGTTAATAAAAAAACACATTAATTCATTCTATATCATTAATTTTTATTATGTGATTTAATAAAAAGTGCAACGTCCCATTTTTGAAAAAAAAAAAAGAAAAAGAAAAAAAAGTAGGTGATGTGGTCAAATTTTTAGAGACCCATGTGACCCCCACCTACCCCTTATTTCCCCACCACACATTTACAAATATCTCCCTCCCTCTTTGACCGGCCATCTCTCCCTCTCACCTTATTCTCTTTTATTTTTCATTTTCTTAGCAACAAAGTTTGGACTTTGTTGCTAAGATTTCACCACTGCACATTCACAATTATCTCCCTCCAAAACTTTGTTGCTAAGATTTCACCACTGCACATTTACAAATATCTCCCTCCCTCTTTGACTAGCTAGCCATCTCTCCCTTTCACCTTATTCTCTTTTCTTTTTCATTTTCTTAGCAACAAAGTTTGGAATTTGTTGCTAAGATTTTTCGTAAGTATTTACATTTAAATTAAATTTTAATAATGTGACAGTTTTTTTTAAATGTTTTTTTTTATTTATTAATTTTGGAATAGCGCAGCAAAAAGAATTAATATAGCATATTAGATTGTGTATATATTTTTTTTCTTCCATACCTTTTTGTCATTTAAAGGTGCATAAAAAATCTTAGCAACTATGTAATTTTCAAAACCCTCATTTAGATTGAATTCATTCAAATGAGGTAGGAAAATGAAAATTTTTCCTAATTTTTTTTTTCAAATCATGTGGGATTCCTTGTTCAATATTAATGGTTTTACAATAATTTAAATAAGTTGTACCTCAGTTTGTTTTATAGCAAGATCTCTTGTAGATTTATAGGATTTTCTCGGCATCTCGATAAAATATCACAAAAGTTGTTTTGTTAGTTGCATAAAAAACTCCAATTTGAATCCTATATCTGAAGTAGCTTGCAATTGTTTATATATAGTAGCTATAGTGAGATGAATATATTATAAATATTTGGAGAGTATGTAGTTAATGTGAGTGCCTCTAACCTTGGGATAGAAAGATTTGTTTTTGTTTCAAATTTTGCACACCAAAATGATCCTACTTGTGGTTTGACAATCCTTTCATGAAGCACACATGAAATGTAATACCAACTTATTGTTGTATCAATGTTACTTATTGTTACAATACCCTAGCAGTTCACATCTTGCAATGAATTTTGAAATTAATATGTATTATTTTTTTTATGTAAATGATGAGTATAATTTGAAATGATCAACAAACATATTTCGTAGGATCTCATTCAATGCATTTTATCTTTACTATTGTCTTCATAATCTTTAAAGACAAATCCTCCTATGAAAACTATATTGCATGTATTTTTGGTATTTCTTGTATAGGATTATGTTTTTTACCATTCTTATCATTGAATAATTTAAATAAAATATTAAGTTAATAGATTTTGTGAGATAGTATATGCCATTCATTAGACTTTTTTGTTATTATAAATTTTAGAAATATGCACTTGTCAATTATTTCAATAACCTCAGGGATCTCAAGATTTATATATATATATATATATTGTTGCATTGGTCAATGACAAAGAGAATTTGTCTACATAAATTGCATAGAACATTATTAATAGACAAAAGCATATTGAATTGAAATTAGGCCTGTTCAGGTACTGACCGGCACATATGAAACCGGCCAGCGCTGAATCGACCCGATTGCTTCACAAGTCCACCGTAGGTGTCCGGTGTGGTGTTCGATGGCGATTTGGACGAACCGTAGACGTCCGGTGTGGCGAGCAATGGTTGTTTTGCACTTCGACAAGAAACTGCACCGCACCAATATATATATATATACACACACACACACACTATAATTTAACATATATGTTTACTGTTTTTTATTTTTATGTTTCAGTAGATTGAAGAAAACCCAGAGAAGCCATGAAAGCAAATGCAAGGAACAGGAAGAAGAAGAAAATGGCGCTGGACTTAAGGATAGGTTTTTATATATATATATATATATATAATCTGGCACTAAAATTATGTCGTTTTAGAACCTGATATTAAATTTTAATATCAGCTTCAAAACGACATAGTTTTATCATCAGATTAAAAAATAAAAAATAAAAAATCGTCTTTTGGCCTTTTAATTTAAAACCCTAAGTTTATTTAACCACCCTCTCTATATCTCTCACTCTCATCTGCCTGCCGCTTCTAGTCCCAGCAAGTCAGCAACAAAAGTCTTCATCTCTCCTCTTTCTCTCTCCCCTCAACCTTCGCCGCTTGCTGCCACCGCTTGCTACCGCTGCAATCTAGTGCTTGATTCCGTGTTTTTTGGAGTTTCACCCTTTCCTCTCTCCTCTTTGTCACAATATTCTCAAGAGTTTCTAGTGATAATTCTAACTTCAGATGCTCTTCCTTGCAAATGTAATGCTTTCTACCAGGTTTTTTATGCAATTTATTTTCAATGGTTTTGTTTGATCTTTTATAGGTTTGGTTTAGTATTTTTATTTGGGATTTTGTGATTTGAAATGGGCATGTTTGAGAGAAAGATTGTGAATTTGTTTTCTTTTCATTTTTTTTTTTTGTTTTTTTGTTTTGGAATATTTGGGTTTTTATTTTTCTTTATTTTTTTATGAGTATGATATGGTTTAGGTTGTTAATTGCATTATGTATGGTTCCTGAGAAAGTGAGGAATTAACTGCACTAACCACACCAAACCGGTATTTTGCACCGCACCTTCTTTGGACCTTATGGATGAGGGAAAACCGCTCCTATAGGTGCGGTGCAAAAATGCCCCAAAAAACTGGCTGCACTGTACTGTGTACAACCCTAATTGAAATTAGGGAAAAATGAAGATATGATTTCATGAGAATGAGATTTTCTAGATGTATAATGATACAAAATGAAGACATAATTTCATGAGAATGGGATTTCCTAGAAGTATCATCTATACGTGGGGAAGGAGGAAGAGAGTTTGTAAGTAGGTAAGAGTTTTGACTTTGATTTACACGTGGGAAGGGTTAGACTTGGGTCATAATATGTAAGGTAATAATTAAGCTTGGGTTTTTCACAAGGTTTGGTCTATTTTTAAAAGTAGTCAATTTTGTAGAGAATAACTTTTGGTATAATTGTCAAAAGCAATCCATATTTTATATAATAGTAAAAAGAAGTTACTATTACCTATTGGGTAAGAGTAAAAAGAAAAAAACTTAATAACAAGAGGTAAAAAAAAAAAAAGCTAAATTTATATAATACTAAAATAAAATTATTATGATCTATTGGGTAACAATAAAAAAAACTTAATGAAAAGAAGTAAAAAATGCTAAATGCAACATTACAACACCACGTGGCAAAAACTCATGCACTATCGCATGAGGTCTCCACTTATATATATATATATATATATATTGATTAATAAGAGATTTGAAATAAAAAATTATAATATAAAAAATAAACTAAATATTAATTAAATGATATTTAGATATAAATAGGCCCCTTTAAAAATTTTTCCCTATGCCTAGGCCAGCCTGTTCATAAATTAAACTTTTGTCAATACATTTTATGTCTATACTCTATATAAAAAAAGACAATTGAGGTGCTTGCGTTTGGCAAAAACGACAGAGTAATGAGTTAAAGTAGTAGGTTTATTTATAAAGCTTAAATTACAATTAAGTGCATGTATTGAGTAGACATGGTAAAATGGGCATGTCAGGTCGGGTTCGGGTCAGGTCAATCGGGTTGCTGGTCAAACGGATCACGGGTCAAAATAGGTCATTTTAAGCGGGTTAAAATTGGGTTCGGGTCAATCGGGTTGTGAGTCGGGTCAAGTCGGGTTGACCCGTATTTTTCACATGAATTTTTTTTTTTTTTTTTTTTTGGGATAAAGAAAACAACATGTATTTGCTATTTGGAAAGTTATGCAACAAATTACTTAATATGAAATGCATTATTTTGAATTCACCACTTATATCAAGAATGAACTCAGTTAAACTTATTAATACTTATTCAATAATTTTAAAATTATACAAAGCCTAACATTGCTATTTAAAATAAAATAACACAAAGATAAGTAAAACAAATACACAAGTTTTATTTCTACACAGTATCAACATTTCAAAATATAAAACAAAATTACAAATGACTCATTGGATAACTCATTTGATAAAGAATAAAAACATATAAGAAATTTACAATCTTGAAAATTAATTTTATAATCTATTATCAATTGTGGTTGACACTCTATTTCAATTTGAGATATACTTTAAAATTGATTGCTTACTTATTTATACATGATATGTTTTATGAATATCATATTATTATTAAGTAACACACACTCTAGAAAATATCATAATTTATTTTTAAAAATCGTTTATTTTGGACATAAATTATTAAAAAATAGGTCTAAGTATTCATAATTTATGCTAAGTTGATACTTTAGCTTCACTATTTTCACACTTGTGAATATTTCTCACATATGTTTACAATTTTAAATCTATGTTTTTAACTCTATTGTAACCAGATTATCTTGGCATGTACTTTACTATTTGATATCTAAAAATCTTTACTCATTACAGATTGTTCAATCATTTATCTTTCAATTAATTTGCATGCAATTATGTCAATATATCAATTGTTTCCTTAAAGTTCACAATAAACAATTAAACCAATATTGTTTTAATTTTACTATTTTTTTTACCAAAAAAAAAAGTTTTGGTTGTTGTGATCTTCTGACAAGTTGTTAGTAGCTTTAAGCAGCATTTGCAAAGGAAATTGTTTCCTTTCAATAATTTCGATCAAGTCTTTGGCTGTGGAAAAGAATGACAATATGGAATTTTTTTTGGGATGAGAGAATTTTGGACTGTTACTGCTCTTCAGCTTAAGAAACTCAGTCAAGTGATTGAAGATTGCTGTCCGGATTGTGCGTCTGGGACTTGCTGATATGGAAGGATCAGTGGGAATTATTTCATAATTGTTGGAACTACCTGTTTGAGACCTGGCTGGTGGTAAGAGTGGAACTATGGAATAAGAGAGTTGTGATTCTGCACGAGGTGTTTTGTTAGATTTTGAGCAACCATCTTCTGTCTCTGTCACAGACATGGTGGGTGGGAAGATTATTGGAATGGAAAGACTTGTTGTTGGTCCATTAGGGAGTGGAAAGAAGTGTGGAATTGAAGAATTTGGAATTATTATTTCTAAATAATTTTCTGAATCACTAGACCTGGCTGGTGAGAAAATTTCCATTATGGAATTGGAATAATGAGAAAATCTCGGAGGTGTTTCATTGGACTCTGAACTATCATCAGTGTCAAAGTTGTTGGGTGGAAAAAGTGATGCAATGGAAGCTGATTCTTTTATTGATTGTTTCTTTCTTCACGAATTGTTCGACTACCAGGGTCTGAGTTGTTGCTGTTGGCAACAAATTCTGCAAACAAAATTTATGAAATACAAAACCATAAATTGCAACTATATAGTATTCAGTTACTAAAATTTACTTGTCTAACTCAAAATTCTTTTGAAACTTACTTGGAACAACTTGGTGCTTCTGCATGCTGACCTTGGAAAAATAATTCTGGGAGATTGATATAACTGAGAGAGAGAGAGAGAGGGAGAGAGAATTGCATATTGATAGGCCAAACGCGTATTAACCCCTTGTGATTAATTAATCAATTAATTTAACTAAGTTAATTAATTAAGTTAATTAACATGCAACTGCGTGGCAGCACAAACAAATTACCAATAAACTAAATATGCAGCGAAAAAATAAATAACATGATGATTTGTTTATGAATGGGGAAAACCTTGCGGCAAAAACCCCACTGGATGATTTTCAGGTCACCACTCCTAAAACTCCACTATTATCACAATAAGTGGTTACAAGTAAAGGTATCCTAAGTACCTTACCAACCTACAGTTGAACCCTTAACCGAATACCTAATTGGACTTATTCTGTAGTGACAGTTCCCCTTTTGATGCACGGCTCCCAAGTACATTACTAACCAGTTTGCACGGATCCTAGTATGTGGCTTCAATCACCAAATAGAAAGAAAAGTTGGTTGCAAAGTTCTTTAGTTCATCATACACGATGAAGATCAAGAAGATGCTTGGTCACAAACCCAACGGTGCACATACACAGTAACTTCTTCAGATCAGAAATTCTGATTTTATAAACCTCGACAGATAGAAGCTATCGAGAAGCTGTTGAGCAGGCATCGAGCTTACGGGTTGAACAACTTTATTGAAGCTCAATAGATGCAGCTGTCAAGCTAGTTGTCGAGCTTTAATGAATTTGCAGTTTCAGCTTGTTTTCTTGAACAGACTTGAAGGCTTCAATACTTGATCTTGAAACATGGTTTCTTGAAGTATTTCAACACATCCTAAATCTACCCAAATACAAGTAAAGTGCGTTTTGTCAAAGGATTAGCCAATTACATAAAAGTATGACATATGTTCTTAACATGTAAACCACATATGTCCTAACAATCTCCCCCTTTGGCAATTCGTGACAAAACCATAACTAACAAATGATCATATGAGAGAAGTCATAAATCACTCAACTCATATTCACTTGTTTAATACAATAAAATCTATCCTAATACAAACTCTTAAAAAACTTTGAAAGAAGAGAGTTTATGGCAAGTAGACTTTGACAACCTATATTTCTGAAACACTTTAAACAAAACTCATCAAGACATCTTTGTGTGAAACAGAAATAATAGATTGTATACAAGTAAAGAAACATGTGTATAAAGAGGAGAAAAGAAACAACACATGTAAGAGGTAGGTGAAAGAAAAACATACATCCAAATATAAAGAAGAGAAGTACAATGTATGTCAAAATGATCACAAGACCAAATATACAATAACAATGTATCTATATAAGAAAGAGAAGAAAAGATACATAAAAAAAATACATCATATCCTCACTACATCCCTTAAGTATCAACACTCCCCCTATAAAAAATGTCCTATACTAATTCTCCCCCTAAGATGACTACTCTCATATCCCAAAATTACTCCCCCTTTTCACGAGTGACAAAGGGTAGAGTGTCAAGTAGACATCTCATCAGTAGAGCTAGCATCTCCATCATCATCATCTGAAGCGTCATCATCATCACCATCATCATCATCATCCTCAGCATCAAAATCAGAAGCCACTAGAGGAGGTGGTGAAGGAGTAGCCTTAAGAGCAAAACCACCCATGGTCACCTGACATCGTGCAATACGACCAACATGAATGTTCACCTGATACAACTCAGTAGAGAGCATATCAAGGTGAGCATCCATGCGCTATAGCTGCACCATGATGTCTCCAAGAGATACATCGCCCAAAGAAGAGGAGGGAGCAGATGTAGATGGAGCAGATTGAAAGGGTGCCGAACGAGATGGAGTCAAACTAGAGGGAGGAGCTGCTGACTCCTGTCGTGACCTAAACTAAGCCTCACTACGTTTTACGGTAGCGGCATCTATGGCACATATGACATAGAAGTTATCAGAGGAGGGAAAAGGAACAGAAAAATGGCATAGGATCCTCGTGATAGCAGAAGGAAAGATGAGCTTATCACGGGTAGCCGTATCCCTAAACACATCTATGATGGAAAGAATGAAATGTGAAGGAAAATCTATAGTGAGGTGCTCTAATAAAGAAAGCAAAAATCGAAGCACATCTGCAACAAGCTGCGATGTGACAGCAAAGCGCGTACCTCGAACGCGAGTGTGAAAGAGAGGTACTGAAGAATCAATCTCGTGCATGTTGGAGTAAAACTTCTGAACAATCACGAGAGGACAAATGACCAGGACATCACACAGTGACTTCCATCCCCTACTGTGAATGACATCGGGAAGGTCAGTATCGACGAAGCCCCCCAAAATGACTCGATGTTCCAAATGAACACCTCTTCTAGAGAAGCTCTCTGAGTATGCTTTACGGGCATCCTCATCACGGAGCTGAATATTGGAAGGAGTAGGATCAGAAGAAGATGATGCCCTGGAACGAAGAGGGTTCCGAGACGGAGCAGACTTACGTTTAGGTGCCATAGACAATACTAACATAAATAGAATGAGAAAGAGGGAGAAAGAGACAATCAGAAAAGTCTCAAAGCATTTCAAATATATCAAGATATATTGAAAAGAGAGTACGTATGCATGGGGAATGCATGAACATGTGACATGCAAAAGAAATTTCATCATGGGCTAAGCCCAATCCAATCCTACCAGCACACAAACAGATTACACACATCTAAATGCATGAAAATATCATTATAATGCAAATGTGATGCAATGCATGAGATTTTGAACACATTTAAATGAAAACCCATCCCAAAATTTTAACAAAAACTCATCAATTTTGAAAAATCCAAAAATTTTTCAAAAACCCCAAAACCTAAGTTTCAAAAATCATGAAATGCATGAAATATGAAAAGAAAAAAGATCATACCGAGTGATTTGAAGCAAAGAAAGGCCGAAAATCATGTGGGTTGAAGGTCTGGAGTGAGAAAAGTGTGTTAGGGAGGTGAACAGGTGCAGACATATCGAGAGAGATCGAGAAAATGAGAATCAGATTGCACGAAGGGCTTATATAGCTCTTCAGTAAATCTTGACAGATACAGGTATCGAGAGGTGTCGAGGCATCTGTTGAGGTAGGTGTCGAGGAAATGGTCTACGACAGATATAGGTGTCGAGGAGGTATCGAGGAAGGAACACCAGAACCAAGAACAGAAGCTCGATCGATAGACCAAGTATCAAGAAGCTATCGAGGAGACAGAAGATTTCTTGATCGATCCACCAGGTATCGAGGATGTGTCGAGATTACGATAAGAAAAAGCTTGAGAAGCTCGACAGATAGCCAGGTATCAAGGAGGTGTCGAGCTTGCTTTTAAAAACAGTTTTTTGTGAAGTGAAAAACATAGACATGAATGCAATCAAACATGCAACTCAACAATGATCCACTCAACACAATAGGCTCTCAAAATCATTTCTCAATGAAAATTTTAAGCATATGGATCTCTAAAAACACACACATACACAAAACAAGTCTAACCGATTTTATATTTCAAAAACAAGTCAAGACAATTTAGTGAGCATACAAAAGCACATGTAAACCTAGTGATGGCCAAATCACATTGTACCTACACATGTATCAAGAGTAGTAAAGAATATTGCGTGTCGTGTGTGAAAAACATCGCAAGATTGCATAAGTGTAAACATGTTATAACGATTTGGGATATGAGAAAATCACTTTATCTCACACACAATCATAACTGTTTGATGGGGACTATCACCTTCGAGGTACATCCTATAACTCCCACATCTCGTAGAATATACGCTTGCAATCATATTTAAAGCATTTTTAATCTTTTTGCTTTTTATTTTCTTTGCATATTTTCTTTTTAAGCATATCATGCATGGGCATATATGAGAGAGAAAAGAAATACCCATTGATATTTGATATTCCAATTTTGCTATGTCGAAGCACACAAATGTCATTGACACTGCACTTTTGCTATGCCGAAGCATACGGGAGTCATTCATGATTGGCGGACAACAGTAGTGAGATGGTTATTTATGCCTTTCTCTTAGGGTTTTTTAGTCCTACCGTCAAAAAGAGTGATATGAGTGTTAAGCCTAAGAGATAGCTTAATCTTACTCATCACAAACAAGAGCCACAAAGCTCACTTGCTTAGTTGCGTATAGAGATGCTCATCTAAGCTACAAATGATATAAAGTTTAGAAAACTTTGTTTCAATAGCCATCCAAGGTACACAAGTACCAATGTACACAAAACACACACTGTTTTTGTATTTTTCTGATTTTTCAAAAAAAATTTTATTTTTATATCAAAAACAAAATAAACAAAAACTGAAAATAAACAAACAAAAACATGTTATTAAAGCAAAGTATAAAACTAGATGCAAATGCATGAGGAAGAAGGAGGAGAGAGGGAAATCAGTCCATGGAGATAACACTAATGTTTTGATGAAGGAATTCAAAACGTTTGCTGTCAAGAGGTTTGGTGAACAAGTCAGCCTTCTGATCATCGGTGTGAATAAACTCAAGAGTGAGAATACCATCTTCGACAAGCTCCCTAATTAAGTGATGTCGAATCTCTATGTGTTTGGTTCGAGAATGTTGAACCGGATTCTTAGAGATATTGATGGCACTAGCATTGTCACAGTAGATAGTGAGATGTTCTTGACAAATACCATAATCATGGAGGAGTTTTTGCATCCAGAGGAGTTGGGTGTAACAGCTATCAGTAGCAATGTACTCAACTTCTATAGTGGATAAAGAAATGGAGTTTTGCTTTTTGCTCATCTAAGTGACAAGATTGTTACCTACATAAAAACAACCCCCCGATGTACTCTTTCTATCATCAGCATTCCCAGCTCAATCCGCATTAGAATATCCAAGTAAGACATCATTTGTGTCCTTGCTGTACCACACACCGAACTTAGCAGTGGTTTTGACATACTTTATAATTCTTTTTAAAGCAGTCATATGTGATTCTTTGGGGTTAGCCTGATATCTAGCACACACACCAACATTGTAACTAATGTCAGGTCTACTAGTAGTAAGGTAAAGAAGACTACCTATCATGCTTCTATATAGAGAAGGATCAACACTCTTGCCTAACATATCTACAGTGAGTTTAACATTTGGGCTCATAGGGGTTTGAACAGAACTAGCAGATTCCAAGCTAAATTTTTTTTCAAGATTCTTCGCATATTTAGATTGAGATAGGAATATACCTGAATCTTTGTTGACGAATCTGCAATACAAGGAAGTGAGTCAGCTCTCCAATCATGCTCATCTCGAACTCGGCTTGCATGAGTTCTGAGAAGCCATGAGCAAGTTCATCCTTAGTCGACCCAAAGATGATATCATCAACATACACTTGAGCAACTATCAACTCGCCATCTTCCTTTTTTACGAAGAGAGTTTGATTAGCTTTTCCTCTTGTGAACCCATGTGACACCAGATATTGTGTGAGTCTGTCATACCAAGCTCTAGGGGCTTGCTTCAACCCATAAAATGCCTTTTTGAGGTACAACACATGATCCGGAAAGTGTGGATCAATGAATCCTTTTGGTTGAGCCACATAGACATCCTTTTTAAGCACCCATTCAAGAAAGCGGTCTTCACATCCATCTGATAAAGTTTGAATTTTAGATGACATGTTAGGGCAAGGAGAATCTTGATGGACTCCATTCGGGCAACTGGGGAAAATGTTTCATCATAGTCTACTCCTTTCATTTGTGAGTATCCTTAAGCTACAAGTCAAGCCTTGTTGCGAATCACATTGCCTTCTTCATCAGTCTTATTGCAGAATATCCACTTTGTACCGATGATGTACTCACCCTCCAGTCTAAGTACTAAGGTCCAAACATCATTCCTCTGAAATTGTAGCAGTTCATCATGCATTTCTTCAACCCAACTTTCATCTTGTAGTGCTTCCTTAACTTTCTTGGTTTCAACCTGTGATAAGTAGCAAGAATAAGGCACAAAGTTAGCAACACATTTATCTACCGTACGTTTCCTTAATGTGAGTTCATTCATGTTTCCCACAATAACTTCTAGAGGATGATTTAATTTAATCCTAGAGGAAGGTCCTTTCTCCTCATGGGATTCAGAATCCAGTGAAGTGGGTATATCTGTAGATTCTTCCATAACACTGGGAGTACCGGGAGTACTTGGAGATGCAGGTTCTTGTTCAATAATGTCTTGAACTTCCTTGGGCTCAGGAGGAAGAATTTCCTTAGGAAGTTCCTCGATGCCTTTCTCAGAACTAGAATCTGAAGACTCATCATTGACAACATTTACTATCTCTATTACCTTCATAGTTCTTTTGTTGTATACCTGATAGGCCTTACTTATAGAAGAGTAACCCAAAAATATACCTTCATCGCTCCGAGAGTCAAATTTTCCTACACTCTCTCTATCTTTGGGGATGAAACAAGTACTTCCAAAGATTCTGAAATACTTCACATTTGGCTTCCTTCCTTTCCATAACTCATAGGGAGTCTTTTTGGTACTAGGTCTAAAGTACACCTTATTAACCGTATGACATGCAGTGTTGACGGCTTCTCCCCACAAGTTTCTAGTCACATCTTTGTTGTGCAACATGGCTCTGATCATCTCCTGAATAACCCTATTCTTCCTTTCTACTACACCATTTTGCTATCACAACCCAACAAAAACATAAAACTAAGAATTTTTCATACCAAATGATAAAAAACCCAATAACCCAACAAGCGAAATGATGAATGAATTTATATGCATGGAAAGATTAAAAGGGAAAGAGACAACATTCCAACCCATTACTACATGGGCTTTCCCTTGTTTTATAAGCCTTTGTTTCGGGCCATAATATATATATATATATATATAACCTCAAATTAAATGCAATGCCCATGTCTGTTCACTAGCTGCTTCCACGAGCTTTTCAGGGCAGAGCTTGAAGAGGAGGAGAGGGTGGTCATATTTGGTGGTGGAATGGCGGAGACGGTCGGAAATGAATGAAGGGTTTTGGATTAAAGATTTCCATTGTTTTGCAGACGAAGGTGAACTTTATGATGGATTTTATAGAGAGTCCCACATCGCTTCTTCTTTTTCTTGTTGAGTGAATAATGAGAATTTAGGTGAAATTGTCTAACACGATTGGCTGTTTCCTTCAACCTTCAAAGACAGAGATAAAAGGGTTAAATTCAAAATCAACTAGCGAATGCGAATGTAAAGTAGCGGATGGGCCCAAGCCCTTTCCTAGCCCAACCCTGCATTATCCAATATGGTATCTCACATAATCTTGGTTCACAAACCCCACCAATACCATCCTCAATGGCCCAATTCACACCCAATGTTTCAGAACTTCACAATTTTATTTTTACCTTCATTTATAACCTATATTTTTATCTGAGGGGCTTCACCTAATTAAACTACCAGACAAAAATGTTGCCACCCCCCTTTGTCAAAAACGTATCACTCCTTCAATAAGTTAAGGCCCGTTTGATAAGAGATTTCTAGTAACGTTGTAATTTTGTGGAAATACGTATGAATAAAAAAATGTGTAAAAATACATGTAATATTGTTTAAATATTGAAAATTGTTATTTAAACAACAATAACAAACACCCCCTTACTCTCCTTCATATTTCTTTCTCAAATTCAATTTTAAAAAAATAAAAAGAAAAAGAATTGTCCGGGAAATTCTCATACACAACTTCAAACTTCCACTCAACAATTTAAAATTCCACATTATCATTAACCAATTATAAGTTTGAGAATAAATGGTATAATGGATGGTCAGGTATAGTTTTCAATTAATTAAATTTATTTGAAATTGTTTTTCCAAAGTTTGTAACTATAATGGATTGGTAATTTGATTATCTATTAACAGTGAAAAAGGTTAAAATTTGTTGACTTTTTTTGTGGGTAAAATATCTTTTTCTTCCCTAAACTTTCACAAAAGTTTGTTTTTGGTCCTTAAACTTTTAAAAGTTCATTTTTTGTCCCTAAACTTTGCAAAATGTTCTACTTTTCATCCTTTCATATATGTATGTTAGTTTAGGTCTTACATGGCTTAACGGAATGCTGATGTGATATTTGACATTGACCGAAGTAATTTATTTTTAAACTTATAAACACTTGGCGCACAATGATTGGCTCACTTAGATTAAACAGTTCTATTGGTGAGACAAATTACACTTACACCCATAAACCCAATCCAAACCTCAACTGTCTTGAAAATCCATAAATTTGAAACGCTTAAATCTCCAACGCCACAATCTCACAGGCCACGGCCTTAATCAACGACCCGAACTGGTGACCCCAAATTGGGAACGAAGTATCGGCGACAGAGTGTTCAAAGGCAACTCTTGCTGCTGATTAAGAGAAATCCACATGAAAGTTTCGACCAAGACACAGCTCATTAAACTCAAATCCACCTATTGGGAAATTTAGACCCTAGTTGATAGAATTAACAAGTTTTAAGCACAAGTTGAAGTTGTTAATTAGATTTATTATGAACAAAACTTGTTAAAACAAACAAACATCAATATCATGTGAAAATCATGCAGCGGAAAAATAAATAAGACAAGATATGATAACCCAGGAAAACCAATGAAACAAACTAGTTTCACAATAAAAAACCTAGGGGGAAACCTTCCCGAAAAGCAATCCACTATAGTAAAGAGAAGTTTCAGATCTAGTACAAAACCTTTGTCCCTAGACTCTACAATCCCTGTAGATGAACTCACAGCAGAAATCTTTTACCACTTCAAAACCTCTGAACTCTTCAATATATGAACGCCACCCTTTTTTATGCACGAATCCTAATACATGACTAATCAATTGCGCAGATCCCAGTACGCGACTTAACCACCAACTAGAAGAAGACTGTTGGCTGCAAAATTCTTCACTTCATCAACAATGAAGATCAAGAAACACTTGGTTACAAAAACCTAAGGCGTAAAGATGCAGTAGCTTCTTTCAGAGAGAATAAGGCATCAGTTACCTTTTGCATATGTTCTCCTTGTATTCTCTTGAGTGATGGCCTCTAAAATAAACTTTATATAGGTCTAGGGTTGTGAGAAAAGAAATCCTACACATACATGTCATCATGGGCCGAAAATCAGATCTGAAAATTTGAATTCCCGTAACCTCGATCAATCAGGAGGTGTCGAGCTTTAAACTTAGACAGATACAACTATTGAGAAGCTGTCAAGGAGCTATCGAGAAGACAGGAGCTTTCTCGATCAATCCACCAGCTGTCGAGAAGCTATCAAGATTGCGATAAGAAGAAGTTGAAAATCTCGATAGATAGCCTAGTTGTTGAGAGGTGTCAAGAAGCTATCGAGCTATTTGTATGCAAGTGTCGAGCTATCTGTCCAGCTTTAAAGAATAGCCCTTCTTCACTTGTTTCTTTATCCAATCTTCAGGGTTTTAATACTAGACTTAAACAACATGTTTCTTGAAGTATTAAACACATCCTAGATCTACCCAATTACAAGTAAAGTGCATTTTGTCAAAGGATTAGCCAACTACATAAAATATTGACATATGTTCCTAACATGATCCACATATGTCCTAACACCACCAACAAATTTCAAATAATACAAGAAGAAATGTGACAAAATCAAATATTGATTCAGTATGAACTATGAACTTCACTAAACTTGAAAAAATAAAAATAATAAACCCATGCACCCATATCAAATTTTTGGCATATCATGGGCTCATCTTTAGTGTGAAGCTCCATTATGGAGACTTAAATCTCGGTCTTTAACTCTCACACCTTACAAGCACTTATACTTGTGGAGTGATCACCGTGTAGAGTGGTCAAATTTGTTGACTTGAAGTGTATAGTTATTAACTCACATTTCTAATTGGACCAGTAGGTTTTATTAACTCAATAAAAGTGACTTAAATCAAATTAATAAAAGTGACATGTTAATCTATTAACTGACTTAATAAATTGAATGAATGACTTAACTCAATAAAAGTCATGACTTGAAGGTTCAAATGACAGTTAATTTACCTCAATCTATTAACTCAGTCGTTTTTTTTTTTTTTAATTATTATTATTATTTAAACTCAGGTACCTTCAAATCGCAGGACATAACTTGAAGGATAGCCCCACCGAGAGCAATGAAAATCCTCAATTGGAATTGCTGGGGGCTTGGGAACCAACGTGTAGTAGATGTGCTCTCTCACCTTGTGAGAGAGAAAGCTCCCAAGACTTTGTTTCTCATGGAAACAAAGCAGTCAGTAGCAGAGATGAGGCGAATTCAAGCTAAACTACCTTATCGTTGTATGGATTTTACACTATGGATTGGTGAATTTAGGCTTTAAAGGTAAGTTATTTACATGGACTAATGGTCGTACTGAAGATGATTTTGTGCAGGAAATGTTGGACAGGGCATGTGCCACAATTGACTGGAGAGACAGGTTCCCTCAAACCCAAGTCACTCACCTACAAGCACCCTATTCAAACCACATTCCAATACTTATCACTACATAAGACCAGAGGTAGGTGGCAATACCGAAAAAATACCACAAAGATTTGAGGACCGATGGGCCACCCACCCTGATTGTGGTAATGTGATCCAAATGGCATAGAAGGCCGAAGTGCTCCCTAGGAGCCCAATGTCAAGACTTTTTGAAAAAATAAAGAGATGTAGGTTTGCACTTCCAGATTGGAACCGTAACACTTTTGGGTCCACAAAGATTCAATTGCAAGAAAAACAAAAATTGTTGGAGCAATTATGCTTGCTAAACAGTGCCGCATGTGTAGGCTCCATCAAAGATCTCAAAGCAGACATTAGCAATCTTATTCATCAAGAAGAGCTATTTTGGCAACGAAGATCTCGCTCTATTTGGTTACCAACTGGGGACAAAAATACCAAGTACTTCCATAATCGTGCCAGCCAATGCCGACGCAAAACCCATCTTTTGTTTGAAGAAGTCTCTTGGCAGCAAGGGACATTATCTATACAGGATCTCAATAGCGTGTGGGAGATGGCAGAGATACAGGGGTCTTCACTCATAAATGGCTACCCCACACTCCAACACCACTGCATGAGGGTGCATTAGACATACGGGTAAGGGAGCTCATTGATGAAGACTCCAGGCAGTGGGACCGAGGGAAGCTTGAAGCTATGTTTACTCAGGACACAGTGCAAGAAATCATGACAGTACCACTCACCAATCTGCATTTCCAGGCTCAATAAGAGCGTAGTAACAATAAATGCTACGCTTTAACTTTTAGATATAGATATAGACTAGCCACAAACTCATGCAATGCGTGGGAATATATAAATATTATGTAATGAGATGTAAATATGTAATATATAAAAAGTAAGAATTACTCCAAGTATTATTTATTTATTTATTTTTAAGTATTTCTACAAGTATTTTTTTTAATCTTTTTATCTCTACAAAGTACAAATATATATACTATTATATTTTGTCTATTTGATTAATATTTTTTTAAAGGTGAACTATATTTTTCTAACTTCTGTTGTAGTATATTTTATTTGATATACAACTAAACTTTATAAGTTTCAAATTTATTATTCAAATTTCTCATCCCCTAAGGAATAATGAGATTATTATAATAATAAAAATTCATCACAAAATTACAAAGTTATCTTAACCAAAATTACAATGAAATAAAAGGAATAAAAGATAGATTTTATAATAATTTATTACTCAAAAAATTGGTAGGCATATTCAAATTCATAGCGATGTAGATTGCGTTTTGACATAAACTCAAATTCCTATTTCTAAAAAAAAAAATAAGTACTAACCCAAATCAAAATTTAACCAAAGGTATAGAAGGGAGAGAGAAAACTTTGTAATATGAATTAAAAAAAACACATTAAAAAAAAAAAAAACCATCAACCTTAATCTAAATTATAAGAAAAAACAAAAATCTGAGAGAGAGAGAGAGAGAGAGAGAGAGAGAGAATACTCAGATTTTTCTGGAGGAAAACATGGATTGATTGGAAGAGATGACATTGAATTTATACAAAATAAAAGAGAGAGAAGATGAGTCAAAATATAAGAAAGAGAAAATGATGAAGGAATCAAGTAAAGAGTAGTGAAGAGGTAAAGAGGGAGAAGAAGAGTTCAACGAAGTGTAATATTAAATGTGGACTACGAGGGAGAAGAAGAGGGTTTTTTTTTTTTTTTTTTTTTTTTTTTTTTTTTTTTTTTTTTTTTTTTAAGAATATGGAGAATAAAAGTTTAAAAAGGGACAATAAGAGGTAGAAAATAATTAGATTATGTGGCACTAATGTAGCTTGACAGGAGCATAGTAACAATAAATTCTAAATTTTATCTTTTTATATATATATATATATATAGCAAATTCTTATTTGGCTGCTCTTCAAGGGCCCTCCGGACCTCAGGTTTGTGCAAAATAAGATAATGTTGGAAAGCTTATAAGATTATATTTACCACCATACCAAATTTGCATCAAATAACACATCCAGATCAAACTTATTGATGATATAGAAAGAACTATGCATATACCGTATGATTAGATGCACTAGTCTTCATTGGGAAATACAAATAAAAGGTTTAAATTTTGACAAAACTAAAGTGCAAGTGATTATTGTTCAAATCGAAAATGCAAGGATCAAATTCACACTCACAGTAATATCACAAGGGTGACAATTGTATGAACCCCCTTATTTTAATCGGGGTAAACCTCACAAATTGGCTACAGGAATGCTAAAGACTTAAAAAGAGGCTATATAACATATGTTCTAGCCTGTGAAAAGGATACAACAAAGCTAGTCTATTGGTCTCTAATATCTAATTCCAAGCTAGTCTATTGAGCATATGATATCCACCTTATTGCTGCATAATTTTTGTATTTTAATTATAAAATTTATAATTAAAAAAAAAAAAAAAAAAGCATCAAACCTAGATAACAGTTCCTTTAACGTCAGACAAGATATGTAAACAATTTGGTTAGTGTCCTAGAGCAATTTGGTCTTGAATTTCCTTCATGACTAATATGCCAAGCAAATAATTAAAAGTTTAAAACTTTCCTAGAGTAATGAATAACATGATCAACCAACAAATACCAACAAGCAAACAACAGTAAATTGGCTTGACTAATAAACCTGATATGTAAAATTTGAATAGCAACAACAGATAGATTTATTTATAAAAAATAAGAATAAAAAACACACAATAAATAGATTTAGCTATTACAATTATTCCTAACAATTTTCCTATATCCCTCAGCGGGGAGTCGCTCCCTGTCATTTGTGCCCTCTTTGCGCTGCAGCTCTCTTAAGATATTCTGCCAGTCTATCTCGGTTCAATTTCCGAATCAGTAATTGATTCACAATATTCCGCATCACTAATTGATTCACAATTGCTTGCAATTGAATTGTAAGCAATTACCTGCCCTTCCAAAATCCCTTCCAAGGTTCTTTGTATGGTGTTTGCAACCTTAGTGATTGAGGGGCGAAGTACATGTGCTTGACATACACAATCCAATGCTAGGGATGCAACATTTGTCAGTGCCAAAATTTCCAATGGGGTAGGTGGTGGTACGTTTGGGTCCAAAAATCTATAAATTTCCTTTTGGGCAAGGTATGGCGCTAAAAATCTAGTTGTACTGATTGGCTCACCATTTTCATTTGTATGAATTGCCCTGAGCCCGGACAACATTTCTAGCAATACTACTCCAAAGCTGTACACGTCAACTTTGGTTGTCAAACTGCCATTAATTGCATACTCAGGTGCTATGTACCCACGAGTGCCCACCACACCAACGATTCCATAACCAGGCCAATCGTTGACAGGGGCTTCCACAGATAAGTAGAAATCAGACAGCTTAGCAGTCAACGTGGGATCTAGGAATATGTTAAGCGATTTGATATTGCGGTGTATGATTGGTGGTACTGCATACACGTGTAGGTATTCAATGCCTCTGGCTATGTCTAGTGCCACTTTAATTCGGGCAGCCCATGACATTGGAGAAGTACTTTCAGGATTGTGAAGATGCCAATGAAGGGTACCATATCCCAAGTACTCGTAGACCAATAAGCAATCCTTACCATTTTTACAAAATCCCAATAAGCGAACAACATTCTTGTGATCGAGTCGGGACCAAGCTTCCACTCCACGTGGGAATTCAGACGTTGAAATTTCACCACGATGAATAGTCACTTCTCGGCCATCATCTAAAATGGCACGGTACAGTGAGCCAAAGCTATTTTTTCCAATCTCGCAATGTTTTGAAAAGTTGTTAGTGGCTTCACGTAGCATTTTCAAAGGAAAATTTTCCCTGACTATAATTTCCACGCCTTCGAATCTTGTTGTTAGGATTGTGTGTCTAGGTCTTTTGGAACTGTTTGTTAGTGACATGGCTGCGAAAAATAATGATAATATGGAGTTTTTTTTGGAATGAGAGAATTTCGGAGGTATTCGGTTAGATTTTGAATTATTACTGCTCTTCGGCTTAAGAATCTCTCTGTCGGTTGCTGTAGGGCTTGCTGTGCTGGAAGGATCAGTAGGAATTATTTCATAAATTTCAGAACTACTGTCTGTTTCAGACCTACCTGGTGGGAAGCATGACGATATAGAATAAGAGAATTGTGCTGCTGCACGAGGTGTTTCATTAGATTCTGAACAACTATCATCTGTTTCAATTTCAGACATGGCAGGTGGGAAGAGTAATGAAATGGAAAGGCTTCTTGCTCCATTAGCATCAGTGTCAGAGTTGTTGGCTGAAATTGGATCTGTTCCATTCAATACAGAACTAACAGACTCCAACTTGGCTGATGGGGTAAATGAGTACTCTACCAGTGATGGAATTCTTTCTTCACTAATTGTTGGACTACCAACTTCTGAGTTGTTGGCTGCTAATTCTGCACCCACAAATATCGAAATCTGATGAGAAAATATCTAATTCTCATTAATAATCAAAAGAAGTTATAACTCTGTTATTATACTCAAAGAGTACAAATCCTATTCGCTAATTACAATATGATAGTTGTACATGGACAAGCACGCGACAAGCACAATAGCTACTTAAAAAAATTAAAAAATAAAATAAAATTGTAGCATAAAAAAAATAATAAAAAATAACATAATGCTTATTCCATTGTTTCAATTTTTTGACACTCCCTCTCAAGATGGACTATGGGAGCATGGATACTGATCACAACCATCTTGGAAAGAAGTGTTGAAAATTAATAAAGCTCAAAGCCTTTGTTAGCAAGTCTACTTGTTGGGAATGTGTAACAACATGATGTAACTTTATAGTCTCAGCTTGTACCTTGTCCCTCACAATATGTAAATCTATTTCAATTTGTATAGTTTGTCCATGAAAAACCAGATTGGCCCCCATATGAAAGGCTGACTGACTGTCACTGAATAAAAAAGAGAGTTGAGAATGAGAACATTGACCAGAGCATTGCATTTATTGTGATTTTATTTTGATTTTAGTATTTATTTCTGATTTCAGCATTTTTAGTTTTTTATTTTTATTTTCATAGAATTAAGAAATTCATAACTCATTGGCAAAACGTATAACTATCATCCCTAGAGATGAAGCAAGCATTAGTGGAGATCAAGTAACTTGTAACCCTTAACAGCAAATGAGTACCCTAAAAATACACATTGCTTAGCTTTAGGATCGAAGTTGGACCTATTATGGGCTATAGTAGAGGCAAAACAAAGGCAATTAAAAATTTTAAGCTGTGAATAGGAAGGAATCTGCTTATAGAGTAGTTTATAGGGAGACTAATTATTTAAAATTAGGGTGTGAAGTTTGTTAATAATGTGCACTATAGTGAGTATACAATCACCCCAATACATCAATGGAACATTAGAGTGTAACCTCAAGGCCCTTTCTACACAGAATGTGTTGATGTTTCCTATCTACAAATGAATTCTATTGTGGAGTAGCAACACAACTATGTTGGTGTATGACTCCATGAGTTTAAAACAATTCAATCATGAAAAACTCAAAGGGCATTGTCTAGATAATAGTAAAGATCTGGTGTTTGACTTGGATTTCATAAGATAAATCCAAGTTGATATAGTGTGGTCATCAACTATGGTACAAAAAATACTTGTAACCTGCCACACATCGCAACGAATCAAATCAAAAGCTTCAACGCAAAAATGATAACAGAAAGGAAATGGAAGCCTCTTTTTTTTTGTATGAGGAAAAAATGTCACAAGTCCTATTTGAAGCAGCATTTACATCTGGTAGTACATCCCTTAAACACAAACCCTTAGAATTTGAGGGATGCCCCTGTCTAAGGTGCCATGGCTTACTCATGTCACTAGAGTTCAAAGTAAAATTGACAAAGAATTTGTGTACAGGAAGATGAAAGGAAGGAAGAATAGAATTACAAGTGTTTGAGAAGTTGAATTTTGCAGCAAGTGTAGTCCATTATGAACCTCACCCACATCAATTGGCCTCCAGCATATAAGGTCCTATATGAAGCAGAAATTTGATAGTTTGACAAGACAACATAGGAGTTTTTGAGTAAGCTGACTAACATATAATATATTGAATAATTGAAGGAAAATGTAGGCACACGTAGGACATTTTCAAGGAAAAGTTGGACTGAAATTCTAAAAGATCCTATGAGAGTTAACGTAGCTATTTCACCCACCATTTGGAAGTTCCACAACACACTGCTTAACAAATGTGATAGTGGTAAGTAGAGCTACAGAATGCACAGTGTTATTTGTAGCTCCGGTATCCACAACCGATGTATCTCCCTCATATGCATGTCTACTAACCACTTCCTTTTCTTTTCTTTTTTTTTTTTTTTTTTTTTTTTCAGAAAATATCGAATGCCTCAAATCACAACTGAAATCAGGACTATGAAAGTTCTGCAAAGAAGGAAAATTACCTGCCATAGAAGTGGAGTTAGTTCCCAACATAGCCAAGAACAGTTGACATTGCTCCTGAGTGAATGTAAATGAAGTTGATGCAGAACTAGAATTCTTTTCAACAGTGTGACTATTCATTCCACAGTGATTGCAAGTGAGCTTTTCTTTCCCCTTAGAGTTCTTGTTATTTTTGTTTCCTGAAGAAGAAGATACCTTAGTAACTGGGGTTGATGTAATTGATGATTGTCCTTGAGTAATACCAGCAATATCCTTCTGTAATTGAAAAACCCGTGGTTCATTTCCTTGTGACAATCTTTCCCTAAGGTCGTTCCAGATTTCAAGAGCACTGCCCTTACAGGCTATACTTGTAGCAATTTCTTGAGAAACGGAATTGAGGATCCATGAAGCAACCATTTTGTCACAGTGAACCCAGGCTTGAATTGCCGATGATGTTTTGACCATTGGAGATGAGAGAGTCAATGTGCCATCAATAAACCCCAACTTGTTCTTGGCAATCAATGCCATTTGCATTGATCTTGCCCAAGTTGGGTAATTCTCTTCCACGAGAGCTTGATACACAAGCATAGCAACAGGGCTTTCTTCATGGTGCAGGTATAGAGGATTTGATGGATCATCCAAGACGGATGAGCTTCGTGAAGAGGATGAAGAAGTTGACGTCGAAGCCATGGAAATGGAAGTGTTTTCGACTTACTGCTCTATCTATATTCAATACATCGAAATCTGGTAAGAAAATATGACTGAATTGAGAGAGAGAGAGAGAGAATTGCATATCATAAAGGTGTGTTGGTATTCAACATTTGTAAGAATTAGGAAGTTTAAGCGAAGATACTTTCCCATGAACTCTCTTGCCGTGTTCCTTAAATCTTTCGGCGTGACTGACCACACCAAGGGCCAAGTTCAGTTTCTAGAAGAAATAGAAGTAAGAAGAGGAAGTTTCCTCTCCCCTGCGCTCAACAGTTTTCTAATAGCGACAAGTTCTACTTGTGCTTGCGAGTCAAAAAATGTGACTTTGCCGAGCCCATTCACATCTTGCTATGGCTCAAAAAAGATTCTCAAAAAAGAAAAAAAAAAGTGCTGTTATGACGGGAACGTGTTCAATAATCCCACCACGACTTCATAGCTTTTTGCAAGGCTGGCCCAAGCATTTCGAAGGTCTAACGCGAAATTTTCAAATGGAGTTTTTATATTATTATTTAAATAGTATTTAATTAGTATTTTGTATAATAATATTTTTAAAATCCTTTCTTTTTACTCTTTAATATGATTTTTTTTTTTTGAGAAAATGTTAAAGTTGTAACAAATTTTACTACAAACTGGTGTTGTAATGAGTGTGATCAATGACATGAGGCTTACAAAAATACTAGTTGTACGGCAAGTAAGCCATTTGGGCCGTCCGAGGTTCCCGGAACATTGAACAAAGTCACTTGGGCCAACCAAAACTTCCGGGCCCGTTGTGACGACTTCCCTTGCTTTCCCGGGAAACACACCCCGGTTTTGTTTAAATTCACGGGCCGTACAATACCAGCATCATGACCCGCGAATATCCCCCGGGGGGGGGCCAACGCCGGACACACCCCTGACCGAGAATCTCCGTAGCCGAACATCTCGGAGTGAGAACCAATTCCAAGGCCACTCCCACCTAAACACCCACTTACGACTAACAGCATTGGACCTCCAAAAGCACTAGCGTCAGAGGCAATTATCACTGTTCCACTAACGTTTCTCTATAAATACTAAGGGTTGAGAAGAGGGAAGGGTTGGTTGAAGGAGGGGGGAGCAAAAGAGAGGAATAAAAGCACAGAAGTCTGGTTACAAGAACCACCCTGAGTGGGAAATCCTCAAACCCACGTTACTAAATAAATTGTAAGCCCAAATGGTGTAGGCCCATTGGCCCCTCAATTTTGGGTGCGTACAATTGGCGTCGTCTGTGGGAATCTCCTACGAAGCTGTGGTTTGGCCAAGACTCGCACGCGGCAGGATGTCAGGGGGAGTTGCTGAGAGCGAGGCTAAAAGTCACTCGGCAGGACCGTCTCGGGGGTCATCTTGGCGAGAACGAAGGCACAAGAGACGTGAAGACAGGGGTAGCGAACGGGAAGAGCGGTCTGGTCTCGGGGAGGGGTCGTACCAGACGCAGCGGGCGGTATCGAGGGCGTCGGGGCACAGACAGTTCGGCGAGAGAGATGAGGAGCTAGAGCGGCTACGCAGGCGGGTGAGGGATTTGGAGTTAGAGGCAGACAGAGGCCTAGGAAGAGGGCTCGACGACCGGAGCAGGGCAGCGGCAGGGGGAGATCACTGTGTTGCGGGATCCCACCAATCAGGGTCCCACCAACACCGACACCGTTCCCGGTCACATGAGCCTTATCGCGACCGGAACCGCTCGCATTCGCGGGAATCCCGCCGTCGCAAGGATCAATCGCGGTCAAGGGAATGCACGAATAGGGGATCTGATTCGCCCGTCGAGCGACGACCGTATAATGCGGCAATGGACGCAATAAGCCGCGCTCTATGGGGAGCAGCGCGGTCCCCGTTCACAGATGACATTGAAAGAGCCACAATGCCGAGCAGGTTCACAAGACCCCCATTCAACATATACGATGGGAAAACGGACCCGGTCGAACACGTCAGTCACTACATCCACATGATGTCCTTGCATTCTCACAACGACGCTCTAATGTGCAGGGTGTTCCCCTCCAGCCTCGGCCCGACCGCCCTGAGATGGTTCAATGGACTGCGGAAGGGATCCATTCGCAGTTTTGCCCATTTAATCTAGGAATTCGGTGCCCGGTTTGTGACATGCAGCCGGGTGCCGCAGCCCGTGGACGCGTTGCTATCTATGAAGATGCGGGTAGGGGAGACACTCCGCAGCTATGCCAGCCGATATTGGGAACTTTACAACAAGATAGGTGGGGGTAACGAGAAAATTGCAGCGAGCACCTTCCGAATGGGGCTCCTCGAAGATTCCGAGCTGTGGGATTCGCTAACAAAGAAGCCTCCCGAGGATATGAGACAACTCATGAGACGGATCGAGGAGTATAAGTGCTTGGAAGACGACCGGTTGCAGAGTAAGGGCAAGGCTCCGGTAGTAAGCCATCATCGGCAAGGGGGTTTCTAGCCAAGAAATCGGAAGGATATGAAGATACATGAGCCGCTTTGGCGAGCGGGGGAAGTGAGCTTGACTTTTAAGGAGCCAGTGCATTGGATCTTGGAGCGGATCAAGAATGAGCCCTACTTCAGGTGGCCGAACAAGATGGGAGGTGACCCCTCACGGAGAAATCAGAACCTGTACTGCACCTATCACAAAGACAAAAGACACACTACCGAGCAGTGTCGAGTACTAAAAGATCATCTGGCACAATTGGCGAAGGCGGGACCCCTGAAAGAGTTTGTGGTGGGCGACGACGTCCGGGGGACCGACAGAAGTGCCCGGCAGTAAAGGAACCCTCTTCCCAGGCCCCTGGGAGTAATTGAGATGATCCTCGTAGCCCAGGGGGATCGTCTACGGCAGAAAAAGGGGTGTTGACTGTTGCACCAATGATGGGTCTGCCGGACGTAAACCAGGCGAGAAAGAGGGCGAAGCATGCTCGGGAGACGCTTGCCTTCAACGAACGAGACTTAGAAGGAACGATACAACCGCATGATGATGCGCTGGTGGTTACAGCCCGGGTAAGTGGATTCCTAGTGAAGCGGGTAATGATAGATCAAGGCAGCGGAGCCGACGTAATGTACCCGGACTTGTTTAGGGGGCTCGGGCTAAAAAGTAAGGATTTAGCAGAGTACAGTACGCCGCTGGTTTCATTTGACGGGAGAATCGTGATCCCCGAAGGACGTATCTCCCTCCCCGTGAGCATGGAGGGAAAGAAGTTGCAGTAACGTTCATAGTGGTTAACTCCTTTTCCCCATATACGGCCATCCTGGGAAGGCCCTGGATACACGCCATGGGAGCCGTCCCCTCCACATTGCACGTTAAGATCAAATTTCCTACGGATCTCGGCGTCGCCGTGGTCCGGGGGTGCCAGAGAATGGCAAGGCAGTGCCTCGTCGCTGCGGCCGGCCTCAGAAGTAAGAGGGCCAGGCAAAGGGAGTACACCGAGCATCCCCCATTATAGCAATTACAGGGACCCCACGAGGAAATGGGGGCTGAAGGTGCCGGAGAGTTTATAAGAGCAAAGATACTGCCGGACGCCGACAAGTGTTGCCAGATAGGGGCCAGCATGACAACCAATGAAAGGGTAGAGGTGTTACTATGCCTAATACAAAACGTAGACGTGTTTGCCTGGAGTCCCTACGACGTCTCCGGAGTGGATCCTGAGTTCATCGTCCACAAGCTCAACGTGGACCCATCCTTCCCCCCCAAGAAACAAAGGCCGAGGAGGGTGGCCAGAGAGCATGCGGAAGCCATAAATATAGAAGTCCAAAGGCTCAAAGAAGCAGGGGCCGTGAAAGAGATCTTCTTCCCGGAGTGGTTGGCGAACCCCGTAGTAGTGAGGAAGAAGAATGGCAAATGGAGAGTCTGTGTGGACTTCACGGATTTAAACCGAGCATGTCCAAAGGACCCTTTCCCTATGCCAAAGATTGACCAGTTAGTGGACGCCACATGCGGACATCCGAGAATGAGCTTCCTCGACGCATTCCAGGGGTACCACCAGATTGCCTTATCAGCCGAGGATCAGGAGAAGACAGCATTCATAGCCCCGGATGCCAATTACCACTACACCGTGATGCCATTTGGGCTAAAAAACGCCGGGGCAACATATCAGCGAATGATGACGAGAATGTTCCGTGACATGATTGGTCGAACAGTGGAGATATACATAGACGACATGGTAGTAAAAAGCAAAGAGGAGGTGCAACACGGGGAAGATCTTAGGGTGGTGTTTGAGCGCTTGCGGCAGCATAAGTTACGGCTGAACGCTGAGAAATGTGCCTTCGGTGTAGGGGCTGGAAAATTTCTAGGATACATGATCTCTTGCCGAGGAATAGAGGTCAACCCAGACCAGATTGAAGCCGTGAAGCGTCTCCAATCCCCGAAAAATCCTAAGGAGGTACAAGTCTTGACGGGGATGTTAGCCTCCCTCAACCGGTTCATATCCAAGTTCTCGGACATATGTCGGCCGTTCTATCAGCTTCTGAAGAAATGGAAAGGGTTTCAATGGGACGATGAATGCGAGGAGGCTTTTCAAGGACTAAAGGAATATTTAACACATGCGCCCGGGCTAACCGCTCCAAAGCCCGGGGAGGACCTATATATGTACATCTCGGTGTCCGACCACGCAGTGAGTGCCGTGTTACTAGTAGACCGGGGCACGCAGCAGCCGGTGTATTACATCAGCAAAACCCTAGTGGACTCGAAAACCAGATACTTGCCTTTGGAGAAGTTGGTATTGGCATTAGTACATGCCACGAGGAAGCTACCCCAGTATTTCCAAGCTCACACCGTGTATGTACTGACCGAATACCCATTGCAGTCGTTGCTGAAAAGATCCGACTTCACAGGACGGATCACGAAGTGGGGGACTCGGCTTGGTGCCTTTGACGTACCGTATAGGCCGAGAAAGGCAATAAAGGGACAGGTGCTAGCAGATTTCATAGCTGAGTTTTCACCCAGAACCCCGGGAGAGCCGGTATGTGTGCTGGACCGTCGCCCATGGAAAGTGTATGTGGACGATGCATCCAACTCCGCAGGGGCCGGCGCTGGCGTCGTCCTCATCAGCCCCGAGGGGATAAAGATGGAGCATTCCTTCAGGTTGAAATTCAAAGCTTCAAACAATGAGGCTGAATACGAGGCTCTTTTGGCCGGACTGAGGGCCGTCTCAAGCGTCGATGCCCGGGAAGTAGAGGTATATATGGACTCACGGTTGGTAGCCAATCAGATCACGGGCAGCTTCGAAGCTAGAGATTCTCGTATGAAGGCGTACCTAGAGCAGGCAAAGCAAGCCATCTCCGAAATCGGTACCGTGAGAGTAATGCAGGTGGCCAGGACGCAGAATAGACACGCCGATTCCCTCGCAACACTGGCTTCGTCGGTGACCGAGGACATACCACGGCTGATAACGGTGGAAGTAATCACAGAACCAAGCATCACTACGATCGTAAACACGAATCAAGCAGGGATCACAGTCTCAGCAATAACAGCATTAGGGGGCAGTTGGATGGACCCCATCATCGAATACCTTGCCGAGGATAAAGTTCCACTTAATGAAAAAGAGGCAGGAAAGATCCGTAGAGTAGCTCCTCGGTACTGGCTGTCACCCGACAAAAAGTTATATCGGAGATCCTATGGGGGACCGTATCTAGCATGCCTACACCCCACCAAGGTGGCTGAACTCTTGGCCGAGCTCCATGAAGGCGTGTGCGGCAACCATGCGGGGGGACGATCACTGGCTCATCAGGCCATGACGCAGGGATTTTGGTGGCCTAAGATGCAGAAGGACGCAGCCGAGTACGTCCGCAAGTGTGAGCAATGCCAAAAGCACACATTCGCGATCCATCAGCCTGCCGGCTGCCTGAACCCGGTGAGCAGTCCGTGGCCTTTTGCTCAGTGGGGGCTGGACATACTCGGACCCTTCCCCCGAGCGACAGGCAACCGACGGTATGTAGTGGTAGCTGTTGATTATTTCACCAAGTGGGCAGAAGCCGAAGCTTTGGCCAATATACGGGACGTGGACGTAAAGAAGTTTGTGTGGAAAAACATAGTCACCAGATTTGGAGTGCCGGACACCCTTGTCTCCGACAATGGCCTGCAATTTTGTAGCAGAGCTTTCCAGGATTTCTGCAAGGATCTCGGCATCAAAAACCGATACTCCACCCCCGTGTACCCTCAGAGCAACGGCCAGGCTGAGGCAGTGAACAAGGTGATCGTGAATGGCCTGAAGAAAAGACTAGACGGGGCTAAGGGGAATTGGACCGAGGAGCTGCCAAGCGTCTTATGGGCATACCGAACGACGCCCAGAAGGTCCACGGGGGAAACGCCGTTTTCCCTCACCTACGGGTCCGAGGCCGTTATACCGACCGAAGTACATCTGGGCAACGGGCGAGCATCCGTATTCAACCCTGACACGAACGATGGGTCGCTGGTAGAATGTTTGAATGGGTTAGAAGAACGCCGAGAAGCCTCTACTATAAGGGTCGCAGAGTACCAGTAGAAGCTAGCCCACAGGTACAACCAAGGTATTAGGGCGAGGGAGTTCAGAGCAGGGGACCTGGTATTGAGAAGAGCTGTAGGCAACATGCGGGACACCAATTCCGGGAAGTTAGCGCAGACCTGGGAAGGGCCGTACCGAGTCACCGCTGTCGCCAGCACGGGCGCCTATTACCTAGAGGAGCTTGATGAGAAGCCCCTACCCCGACCGTGGAATGTCCACAACCTGAAGAAGTTTTACTACTGATCGGCTATATCACCGAGTATTCGAGCGAAAGAAAAAGAGTACATTGTACATGTCCTGTTAATGAATATAATAGTGTTTAAACCGGCAAATGTGTGTCGTCAAAAAAAAAAAAAAAAAAAACATTTATCCCGAGGACAGAAGCCCGTCTCTCGGTTCGATCACTATCGCCGAGCGGGTGGAAACCTACAATTTATCCCGAGGACAGAAGCCCGTCTCTCGGTTCGATCACTATCGCCGAGCGGGTGGAAACCTACAATTTATCTCAAGGACTGAAGCCCGTCTCTCGGTTCGATCTCTATCGCCGAGCGGGTGGAAACCTGAAATTTTCCCAAAGGACAGAAGCCCGTCTCTCGATTCGATTACTATCACTGAGCGGGTGGAAACCTACAATTCTCCTAAGGACAGAAACCCGTCTCTCGGTTCGAGCACTATCGCCGAGCGGGTGGGAACCTAAAATTTTTCGCTAAGGACAAAATCCCATTTCTAGACTCAGTCACAACAGCCGAGCAGGTCGAACCCTGAAGTTTTTTCGAGACCCGCTCATGGTTGGATCGTATCGCCGAGCGTACTATAACTTAAGCGCTTAGGGGCAGCCCCCGCGCCCATATTCAATCAATATGGCTGGACAGGGGGAGCCTCCGCTTTTATTAGATGCAACAACCTGCCTAAAAACACAATGGAGCGGGCCGCGAATCGGGCAAGCAACATAGACAAAAGAAAGAGGGATAAAACCAAGAACAACATAACTTCAACTAAATCAGTCGGTAAAATCACAATGTTTAAAATACTAAAGATAAAAACTAAGGAGTCAAATTGTCTCGTCACCACAGCCCGGTGACGTAGGCATACTTAAAAAAAAAAAAAAAAAAAAAAGGGGGGGGGGGGGCACGGCTTGTTACACTACTGGATCTTCGGCACGAGGGTCGCTGGTGACCTCCAAACCAGCTGGCTCGGCGTGGGCATCAATGGCCTCCACTAGCTCCCGCAGACTGGATGTCTCATCTTCATCAATGACATGAGGGGCGCCCTGCGCCTGCGCAGCCGGGGCTGGAAAGGGGATATTACTGGGGTTGAACAGGGGAGAGTCCTCGGGAACACCGGCAGCATGAAGCGCGGCCAGCCATCCCTCTTCGAACCCGAGCTTATGTGCCTGACGCATGACAGGTTCAGCGGAATTCTCGGCGTCGGCAAACCCCTCGTTGTACCACTTGCCTTCACAAGCGTCCAATGCAGCCTTTAAGTCACCCAGCTCCTCCCCCAGAGCCGTATTCAAACTCACGGCCTCGGCCAGCTTTATCTGCCGGTCCCCCAACTGCTGCTCCAGGACGGCGCTTCTTGCCTCGGCACGGGCCCTAGCCTCCTCAGCCGCGGCAGCCTTTCCCTGGGCCTCCTCCGCAGCCTTCGCCTTCTCCGCAGCGTTGGCGTCGGCGACATCCTTAAGAGCCTTCTCCCGACCAGCGTCCTCGGCGAGCTCTTTCATTCGCCCGTCAACTATCTGGGATAATTGCGCAGCCTGAATGAGAATAAGGGCAAAGAGTACGGGGGAGGACCCCTTGCATAAGTTAGTGCAAAGGCCAATCTAAAAAAAAAAAAAAAGAGAAGAGAGACTAAGTGTTAGGATCCCCGAAAACCTTACCGCCACGGTGAACCATACTAGCCGCCTACCCACGGACTCATCCGTGCCCTCCGCGTATGCGTGCACATCCTCGGGCAGGAGCAAGCCGTTCGCCAAGCACTGGGCAACGCGGGCCCCCTGGCCCTTTTCCCATACTCTGACGCTGGCGGTCGCCGGGAGGGGCTCGCCGTCCAGCAGGAAGGAAGGTTGCCAGTTGGCGGCAGATCGAGAAGTGGACGCCCCATCCGGCCGGGTTTGGGTCACCGGTTCGCGGATGATGATGCCAGGTGACGGGCGGGGAGGCGAATGGCCCGGGGAATCGTGCGGGCCGGGCGGTGTCTGATCCGCGACACGCTGCTTTTTATGTTGACGGACTGGTTAAGCGGGAGGGTCACGAGGGGGCTGACTTAAGTCCCCCTGCTGCTGAGCCGCTGGTTGGGCGCCCGGCATGAAACGGCCGATGGTCATCACCCTCCTTTGCACCATTTCGCGACTGCGATCGGACTTGGTTTCCGAGGGACCAACGCGTTCGGTTACAGCACCTGCAGCCGCTTGAACGGGTAACTCCTGCCCCTCGTGCTCCTCAGGTTGATGGGGGGCTTGGGGCTGAATTCGTTCGTGGGCCCTCTCTCTCAGCGCACGTGAAACTCTCTCGGCTGACTCGTCACGGATCGGTTGACGCTCGTCCGAACAGATGAATCTTGGACCGAGGTCGCGTGCTTCGCCTACTGCAAACTTTGGAGGAAGGAAGTTCGCGTTGCGCACGTCTATATAAGAGAGAAGCGGGCTGTCGACCAGCAGTGCTTGGCTAAATGCCTGCCAGGTGGTGTATACGGGGTCTACGCCGAGGATCAAATGCGATGCACGGAGCTGGCCGTCAGAAAGGACGAAGGTCTCCGATCTGAGGACGAAGTTCAGATCCCGGACGTGCACCACCCTGCAATCCGGCTTGAACCTTTTTCCGTCTGCAAAGAAACCGCACAAACAATTAGAAGTTATTTAGATCAAGCTCAAATAAAGGATAATGCAAAGAGAGCTCGGTACCGACTGACATTGCGCGGCGAAAACGGACAGGGGAGCTCTTCGGCAAACCAATTGCCGCTCACCCGTACGAACTCCCCTGCCGAGTTCCTATTGGAATCGGGCAGGCAAGAAATCAGCCGTACCCTCATGTCCCTAGTCCGTAGATAGTAGTCTGACTTGATATTACCACACAGACTATACATATAGTTGATGTCATGATGGTTTAGGGTTAAACCGTACAACCAGTTCAGCCTACTGACACAGCTCACCACCCGGTAAAAGTTGGGGGGGAGTTGGTCGGGGCAAAGACCATAAAACCTAAGTGTACTCATTATAAGAGGATCGACCGGGAATCTAACCCCGCCCTCCAGTATGGCCATTAGGGAAAAGAAAACTGTGCTTACGCCCTGGCGCCGTTGAATATCTCTATCACCCTCGGGGCAGTACGCTATATCAACGTCCCTGAGGATGTTAAAGGCAGCCCTAAAGGTGGCCAGGGCGGTTTCTGACGAAAGCAAATGAGAATAACCCATTGCCTAAAACTAGAATTGTTTAAAGGAAAGCTGTAATTTATAGAACTGAATAGAATGAAACAGAGCAACTAGATGGAAGAAGAGAGTACTTACTGTGGGCTCTAAGAACGAATGGAGTCCTGAACTAGAAGGAAGAGCGCTCAGCAAAACAAGAGAAGGAAGAATGGAAGTGCGAAAGTGAGAAAAGAAAACTTAAGGGGATATATATAGTGGGATAGGAAAAGAATAAATGGCAATAAATGGGCCGCTTGGTGGGAAACCCAACAGGCCGTCATATCAAACTGCCACGCGTGCGACGCCTCGGTTCGCGAAGCGTCAGGTGGTAATGACACCCTATCAAATCTGACGCGCCTTCTTGGGAAAAGCGAATGTGTAACTCACAAAGGGCAGCTCCCGGGCCGATAACCGCTTAAGTTCCTTGATCCGTCCTCGGGAACGGGGGACGAGTCAAGGGGGGGCTATTGTACGGCAAGTAAGCCATTTGGGCCATCCGAGGTTCCCGGAACATTGAACAAAGTCACTTGGGCCAACCAAAACTTCCGGGCCCGTTGTGACGACTTCCCTTGCTTTCCCGGGAAACACACCCCGATTTTGTTTAAATTCACGGGCCGTACAATACCAGCATCATGACCCGCGAATACCCCCCGGGGGGGGCCAACGCCAGACACACCCCTGACTGAGAATCTCCGTAGCCGAACATCTCGGAGTGAGAACCAATTCCAAGGCCACTCCCACCTAAACACCCACTTACGACTAACAGCATTGGACCTCCAAGAACACTAGTGTCAGAGGCAATCATCACTGTTCCACTAACGTTTCTCTATAAATACTAAGGGTTGAGAAGAGGGAAGGGTTGGTTGAAGGAGGGGGGAGCAAAAGAGAGGAATAAAAGCACAGAAGTCTGGTTACAAGAACCACCCTGAGTAGGAAATCCTCAAACCCACGTTACTAAATAAATTGTAAGCCCAAATGGTGTAGGCCCATTGGCCCCTCAATTTTGGGTGCGTACACTAGTAATATTATAAAATTTACGACATGAGAATTACAAAGATATATCACCAATCACAAATATTCATTCAAAAATGCATTCAATAGTTTGTTGAAATCTACCTATCATATTCATTGTCACATCAAATTATAAAAGTTATAAAGACCACCATGCATCCTTGATGCAATGATCACTTCATAAGTATAAGTTCTTGTGGGGTGTAGAGTGTGGGGGGCAATGGCCGAGATTTAAGTCTTCAAAAGAGAGTTTTGCACACTTATACACTTAGATTAGGCTAGAGTCTAATTTTTATCTTGTATAAAAATAATTAAATAAATAAAAGTTATGTAGTAAAATTTATAGTATTTTTAATATTTTCCTTTTTGAATTACTTGTGATTAGTAACACGTCTATTTGTAAGACCTATTTATTTAAATTTGTCTTATCCCTATCTCTAGCATTATTTAATTCTTTGAGCATTCTTAATAGTGGAAAAAAAAATGTAAACTAAAATGTTTTAATATCTCCCAAAAATATTTATATATAAAAAATAAATAAAAAATTAAAAAAAATTTGCCCCCAAATTTGGGGTCTTCTCTAGTAAAGGGGCCCTAGGCAATGGCCTAATTGGCCTATGCCTAGGGCCGGCCCAGGCCTTTTGGACTCTTTTTCTCTTTGGATTTAATTCTGAGAAATGCTAGGACCATATAACTCTAGCCACAACTTCTCACATGATGAATTATGAGTGATAGAAGCGTGAATCCTCATAAACCCACAAGCACACCTCTCCCACAATGTGGCGAGTTATGGCCAAAATAATGTAAAATTATGTGGTCTTAACATTTTCCTTTAATTCTGGCAATAAACTTCTCATAAAAGATTAAGATTTTCGATTGCTTTAATTTTTTAGAGTGTGATGATGCTGCAGCTGTTACTGTTAGAGCCTTACAACAAGGATGACGCACAAATGCTCCGTTTGACAATGTCATAGAGGAAATTCACATGCTGGTTCAAGGAATCCGACTAAGTCAATTTGTATCTAATATATGGATACAGGAATTACAGTGTTGTTTCTCAAGCTGCTTTGGCGCTGGTGTAACTGTTTGTTATCCAAGTTATAAATTTATAACTTTTTATCCATAGATAAAATTCTTACATTTTTGTTCCCCATTTTCTAATGATTTTCTGCAATTTCTTATTTACCACCAACTTTGGGCTGTTCTTTGAGGGCCCTCTAGACCTCGGATTTGTGCAAATAAGGTATTGTTGGAAAGCTTGTAAGATTAACTATACAATGGTACCATATTGGCATCAATCAGACTTCTAAATCAAAATTATTAATGATGCAGAAAGAACTATGTATATATCATGTTAAATGTGCTAGTCTTTAATGGGAAATGCTAGTAAAAAGGCTTAATTTGTTACAAATCTAAAGTGCAGGTGTTAAATTGTTCAAATAAAAAATACATGGATAAAATTGACACTCAGTTTTAAATCCAGGTTGACATTTTTATAAACCTTATTTTAATAGGAGTAAAACTCACAAATTGGCTACATGAATTCTAAGGAGGCTATAGCTTATGTTCTAGAGATGGTCTATTAATCTCTAATATCTGATTCCAAATTAACAGTGGGCCATTCAATACTACAAATATGTTCCCCTCCTAACCCGAAGGATTGAGCAAATAAAATCTATCTTCTTATCTCTGCATAATTATAAATAACTTTTTTTAAGATTCAAACCAAGATAACAGTTCCATTGAGATTTAACAAATGTAAACAGATGCAATCTGGCATTGAATTTCCTTCATGACTAACAATAACATCCTGAGCCCTAGAATTAAAGCTTTACTAGTGTGATGAATAAACATGATCATCCTACAAAAACCAGCAAGCAACAGCAGAGAATCAGCTTGACTAATAACCTGATATGCAAATTTGAATAGCAATAATAAATAGATTTATTTATATAAAGAAACAGCAGCCAATCACAGCCCAGAAAACGCTGCATAACATCCAAAAACTGTGAAACTTTCCATCATCCCTAAACAGAAAATCACTCCCCATCTACTTTACTTCTTTGTCGGCCTTCTGTTCCAGGGTAGCCTTGGTGTCGCTTTGATTTGGGATTTCCTGTATTCTCACATATGGTTTCCTGGTCAATGTTTCTCCTCTCAGAGCAGCAACATAACGGTCGTTTGTGTCCTCTTCGCGCTGCAGCTCTCCAAGGTATTCTGCCAGTCTCTCCTGATTCACTTTCCCCATCATCTGATTGATTTGCAATTTCAAACAATTGAATTGTCATGATGTTCTTCCACTTTGGAAAGAAAATGCTTCAATGAAACAACCCCAAAATCGAGAACCAAGTTGACTAAACAGTTGCAGTGAGAACTTAAAGAATGCACAATCCTTTTAAGTATATTGAATAAGAAATGAATTGGGAGAATTATCACCCACATACACATACACTTAAAGCAAAAGACAATTAAGGCGAAATAAAGCATCAAATGCTGATAAAGGTACGATTACTGCTATTCAGCTTAAGAATCTTTTTGAAGTTTGTTGTGCGTCTAGGGCTTGATGATATGGAAGGATAAGTTGGAATTAGTTCATAAATTTCAGAACTACTGTCTGTTTCAGACCTACCTGGTGGGAAGCATGACGATATAGAATAAGAGAATTGTGCTGCTGCACGAGGTGTTTCATTAGATTCTGAACAACTATTATCTGTTCCAATTTCAGACATGGCAGGTGGGAAGAGTATTGAAATGGAAAGACCTCTTGCTCCAATAGCATCAGTGTCAGAGTTGTTGGCTGGAATTGGATTTGTTCCATTCAATACAGAACTAACAGACTCCAACTTGGCTGATGGGGAAAATGAATACTCTACTAGTGATAGAATTCTTTCTTCACTAATCGTTGGACTACCAAGTTTTGAGTTGTTGGCTACAAATTTTGCAGCCAAAATAATCAAAATCTGATGAGAAAATATGTAATTCTAATTAATAATCAAAAGAAGTTATAACTCTGTTATTATATTCAAAGAGTACAAATCCTATTCGCTAATTACAAATGATCGTTGTACATGGAAAAGCATGCGACAAGCACAATAACCCCTTAAAAAAAAAAAAAAAAAAAAGTACACTACGACCTGTAGGGATTTTTTTTTTTTTCTAAATAACCAAATCCCTCAAACAATTTCATTAGCTAGTAAAGTTTCGAAATTATTTAGTAATCTAACAAATCGAATCTAAGAGACTCGATTTTGCTCATTGAAATCGAGCCATAAGCATCGAGTTTTAGGTAGAACTCGAGTATGAAACACACGATTTGCTCTGCACATTAAAATACATAGAGATAGAGGAAACCAAATGCGAAAACAAGGAAGAAGGAGCCCTTGCCGCCGCTTCTTGGAGTGTCCCTTTGGATTCGCCTGGGTTTGTGTTTCTTGTTTTTGCTGAAGATCAAAGGGCGTGGGTTTCAGAGGGCATGAGTTTGCTCTGGGTTTGTGGGATCTTTGTGCTGAAGATCATAAGGCATGGGTTTCAGACGGTGTGGATAAGGTGTGGAACTGAAGTGTTGTACTCTCAAGTATGAAACTCGAGTGTGAAAAACTTGATTTCCATCTGAAATCAAAAGCTCCTGGCTCGATTTCAAAGAGCAAAATCGAGTCTAATGGACTCCTCTAGGTTCATGTGGGATCTGGGTTTGTGGGATCTTTGTGCCGCAGATCAGAGGGAATGGGTTTTAGACGGTGTGGATAGGGCGTGGAACTCAAGTGTCTCACTCTCAAATATGAAACTCGAGTGTGAAACACTCAATTTCCATCTGAAATCGAAAGCTCTTGGCTTGATTTCAAAGAGCAAAATCGAGTCTAATGGACTTGATTTGTTAGATTGCTAAATAGTTTCAAAACTATACTAACTAATGAAATTGTTTGAGGGATTTGGTTATTTAGAAAAAAAATCCTGTCTTCTAGCACAGGAAACTATTGTCATTTATACAGCCTATACAAGAAACAAAAGGCTTATTCCATTGTTTCAATTCTTTGACACTCACCCTCAAGATGTATCAAAAAAATATTGATCACAGCCATCTTGGAGAGAAGTATACCAACATGTCAATTGATAAAGCTCAAAGCCTTTTGTCAGCAAGTCCACTTGTTGGGAATGTGTACCAACATGAAGGAACTTTATAGTCCCAGCTTGTACCTTGTCCCTCACAATATGGAAATCTACTTCAATTTGTATAGTTTTTTTCATGAAAAACCGGATTGGCCCCCATATGAAGGGCTGACTGACTGTCACTGAATAACAAAGTGAGTTGAGAATAAGAACATTGACCAGAGCATTTCATTTATTTTGGTTTTATTTTGATTTTAGTATTTATTTCTGATTTCAGCATTTTTAGTTATTTTCTTTTTATTTCGTTGAATTAAGAAACTCATAACTCATTGGCAAAACATATATACTATCATCCCTAGAGATAGAGCAAGTATTAGTGGTGAGATCAAGTAACTTGTAACCCTTAACAGAAAAAGGGTACCCTAAAAATACACATTGCTTAGCATTAGGATCGATTTTGGACCTGTTATGGGCTATAGTAGAGGCAAAACAAAGGCAACTAAAAAAATTATTAAGGTGTGAATAGGAAGGAATCTGCTTATAGAGTATTTTATAAGGAGATTTATTATTTAAAATTAGGGTCTGAAGTTTGTTAATAATGTGCACAATAGTGAGTACACTATCACCTCAATAAATCAAAGGAACATTAGAGTGTAAGCTCAAGGCCCTTTCTACACATAGAATGTGGTCATGTTTTCTCTCTACAACTGATATCTATTAAGGAGTAGTAACACAACTATGTTGGTGTATAATTCCACGAATTTAAAACAATTCAATCATGAAAAACTCAAGGGGTATTGTCTGGACTATAGTAAAGGTGCGGTGTTTGACTTGGATTTCATAAGATAAATCCAAGTTGATATAGTGTGCTCATCAACTATGGTACAAAAAATAATTGTAACCCTCCACACATCACAATGAATCAAATCAAAAGCTTCAATGCAAAAATGATAATGAAAAGGAAATGGAAGACTCTTTTGTTTTGCATGAGGAAAAAATGTCACAGGTCTTACTAGAAGCAGCATTCACATCAGGTAATACATCCCTTAGATGCCAAACCTTTGAATTTGAGGGATGCCCTCGTCTAAGGTGCCATAGCTTGCTCATGTCACTAGAGTTCATAGTAAAATTGACAAAGAATTTATGTACAGGATGATGAAAGGAAGGAAGAACAGATTCCAAGTGTTTGAGAAGTTGAAATTTTGCAGCAAATGGAGTCCGTTATGAACCTCACCCACACCTATTTTCCTCCAGCATGTAAGGTCCTATATGAAGCAGAAATTTCATAGTTTGACAAGACAACATAGGAGATTTTGAGTAAGCTGACTAACATATAATAAATTGGCGGAAATTGTAGGCATACATGGGACATTTTCAAGAAAAAGGTGGGATGAAATTCCAACAGATCCTATGAGAATTACCATAGCTGTTTCACCATTTGGAAGTTCCACACCACAATGCTTAAATAAAGTGATAGTGGTAAGTATAGTTACAGAATGCACAATGTCTTTTGCAGCCCCAGTATTCACAAACCCAAGTATCTCCCCCATATGCATGTCTACTAATTACTTTTTTCAGAAAATATCTAATGCCTAAAATCACAACTGAAATCAAGACTATGAAAGTTCTGCCAAGAAGGAAAATTACCTGCCATAGAAGTGGAGTGAGCAGCTAGCTGAATTACATTGTTGGTCATGTGATTTTCTTTATTAGTGAAAGCAAAATTGCTTGACTGAATCTGAGTTCCCAGCATAGCCAAGAACAGTTGACATTGCTCCTGAGTGAATGGGAATGAAGTAGAAGCAAAACTAGAATTCTTTTCAACGTGTTCATCTTGAAGATTGACTTGGTGTACAACTGAAGAATTCTTGCCCTTTGGCTTGAAGCCGGGAGGGTAGCCATGGATCTTGTAACACTTTTCAACAGTGTGACCCATCATTCCATAGTGATTGCAAGTGGGCTTTTCTTTCCCCTTAGAGTTCTTGTTATTTTTATTTCATGAAGAAGAAGATAACTCAGTAACTAGGGTTGATGATTCCACATGAGGACCTGAATTGTTTCCCACAATACAGTGCCTTTCTTCTTGAATTAGCAAGAAGTACACTTTGTTGATGGATGGGAGAGGATCCATCAATAAAATTTGTGCCCTAACTTGAGCATAGGAGTCATTAAGACCCATTAAGAATTGCATCACTAAATCTTGATGCTGAAGATCATTGAGTTTCTGACCTAAGTTGCAAGTGCAAAATCCACAAGAACACATTGGAAAAGGTTGAAATTTTTGCAATTGATCCCAGAACACGTTCAATTGAGTGAAATATGATGTAATTGATGATTGACCTTGAGTAATACCAGCAATATCCTTCAGTAATTGAAAAACTCGTGGTCCATTTCCTTGTGAAAGTCTTTCCCTAAGGTCATTCCAGATTTCAAGAGCAGTGTCCTTATAGACTATACTTGTAGCAATTTCTTGAGAAACGGAATTGAGGATCCATGAAGCAACCATTTTGTCGCAATGAATCCAAGCTTGAATTGCCAATGATGTTTTGGCCATTGGAGATGAGAGAGTCAATATGATTTCCTAGTCAATGTTTCCCCTCCCAGAGCAGAAACATAACGGTCGTTTGTGTCCTTTTTGCGCTGTAGCTCTCCAACGTATTCTGCCAGTCTCTCTTGATTCGCTTTCTCCATCATCTAATTGATTTGTAATTTCAAACAATTGAATTGTCATGATTTTCTTCCACTTTGGAAAGAAAATGCTTCAAAGAAACGACCTCAAAATCGAGAACTTCTTTGACTAAACAGTTGCAGTGAGAACTTAAAAAACACAAGATCCTTTATGTATATCAAATAAGATATGAATTGGGAGAAAATGAATTTTTTTTCCAATTAACCTTAAATATTAAACCATTTAGTTAGTTGTCAGGTTGGTAAAGAATGTGGAAAACTAGCATCTTGAGTGTCTAAAACTCAAGTTCCAAGATAAAAATCGAGTTTCTAAGTCTCGATTTGTATGTGGTGGGTCGTAACGTGGCAAAAAAATCCACGTGGAACTCGAGTTTTTAAAACTCGAGTTCCACCATTTTATTCTTCCTGTTCATGTTCTCTTCTTCTTCATCACTGGTGTTCTTCGTCGCTCCACCCAGCGTTCTTCTCCAGCCAAATCGCCCAGCGTCACTAGTGTTCTTCTTCATCGCTCCACCCAGTGTTCTTCTCAGATCTTCTCCAGCCAAATCGCCCAGCGTCTCTTCGTCTTCAAATCTTCTGTGGGTTTCTCTTCTTCTCAGATCTTCATTTTTTTTTTTTTTTTGAGTTCTTTCTTTCTTCGGGTTCTTTGTTCTTTTTCTGGGTTTGAAATCAAGTGTGAAAAACTCGAGATCTATGTGGTTCCAACTCAGCAAACTCAGCAATTGGGAATCGAGTCTTTGAGGCTTGAGATTGATATGGAACTCGAGTTTCTAAAACTCAAGATGCTAGTTTACAATTTTCTTCCCGCTGCACGTTAACTTATGATATTCTTTGTTCTCCCTCAGCTAGTCTGCAAATTCCCCCGGAGAAAATCACCCACATACACATACACATACACTTAAAGCAAAAGACACAAATCAACTCCCAGCTATATTATTAAAAACTACTTATGTAAATCATAGTCGATTATAATACTCGTGTTCCTATTCTATAAGTCAAAAAAAGATGAATTAATTGACACAAAACAAAACTTAGGTACGATTCCTTAAATGCTATACCTTAGTTCGTCAATGTTGCATTGACTAATCAATACAAATAATATTATCATTTCCCAAGGACAATTAAATTCAATGATATAACTCATTGGCCAGTGCAACCACATGGGTTGAATTAATTGGGTACTACATCTAAGTTTACTTCAAACATTAAAACCCATGTTACAAAATCTTTTGTTAAAGACTTATTTTGCAAGGTGTAACCAATAGTATCCAATCCAATAAGTATTGAAATGTTGTAACACAAAATTTAAGAAGGAAATAAAGTTAACATTTGGGATATGTTTGACAAGTAATGCATTGGGTAGGTAACAGAGATTACTGGACAAACATACATGTATGAAACATTTAAGTGTTGGTTTTAGATGTAAGAAAGATTACATTGAATCTCAGCCTCCAGCCAAAGTCAGAATCCAGCTCAATTAAGCCCCATAATATATATATATATATATTTCCTTAAAGATTTCAATTTTGAAACATTTGTTAGCGAAAATGGGAAACTAATTTCGTTTTCCAAACAATATAATTAGTAGGCCACTTTTTCAAACTATATAACTTAGTAGCATCTCGAGCCTAAAAGGCTCGATTTTGGGCTTATAAACCGAGCCTCAAAGGCTCGGTTTTCATGTTTTGAGGCGCCCTGACGTGGAACCTTTTCCACGTGGAAATCGAGTCTATAAGACTTGATTTTCATATCGAGCCTTAGAAGGTTGATTTCTCTAGTATAATATTCCACGTAGATGCCACATGGAAATCAAGCCTTAGAGACTTGATTTGCTAAAAGTGAAACTGAGTTTCAAAAACTCGATTTTTAAATTGTGGTCAAAATGTAGGACACGTGGCTAATCATGTCTGGGTCCCTATAGATCTTGTTTTTTTTTTACTGGGTCTCTCAGGTCACATGGCAGCTTGACTAGAACGTTCACACAGCAACACTTTCACATGTTCACTCCCTCTCTCTCTCATACAATCCCAACACTTAATCAAGTCTTCCCTCTCTCACTCCCCCTCTCACTCTTATACAATCCCAGCACTCACATTGCACATCCTCATGTCAGGTAAGGGTCTCGCTCTCTAGTTGGTTGTTTGTTGTTTGGTTTTGATATTTGTCTTTTTTTCTTTTTCTTTTTCTTTTTTTTTTTTTTTTTTTTTTTTTTTTTTTTTTTTTTTGCTTGAGTATGAAATTATAATCATTGATTGTATTTGGTGATGTAATTGCTTCATTTTGGTTTTGCCATAAAAACTTTTTAGCTCCATTATGTACTGGTAATCTCCCATCAGAAATGTTGCTGTAGTAGAAATATCAAATGTTGCCATGAGTAATGAAATGGGATTGATCTGCTAAAAATATCAAATGTTGCTGTAGTAGAAATATCAAATGTTGCCATGAGTAATGAAATGGGAAGTTGAGCCCCTGGCAGATGAGTTTACAAAGAAAACTTAGCAAGCATGCTTCTTTCTTTGCTCTATAGTCATACAACTATTTACTTCAATTGTGTCCATAGTACATCGAGATCAACATTATTCATACTATTCCTAGTATGCACTTCATCCATGAACCAGATCCACCAATTGCACTTTACCATCACAGTTACTAAGTAAACCAATACACAAAACATATTTTTAATTATTGGAACTCATAACTTCTAAATGAGCCACCAATTGCACTTCAAGAAATACTAATCAAGTTCACAAAAATTCCAAAAACCAAAATTTGAATATGAGAGAGAGATCCATACTTGGGTGCTAGAAAGAACGGCACAATTTGTAACAAAAACATACACAATTTTTATATGATAGTTATTACCAAAAACATATTTCTTAGATGTTAATTTATTTGAAAATAATTAATTTGATGACCCTCTTTTCTTTTCTTTTCTCCCCCCACCCCTTTTTTTAATAACAAGTTAGAATCCTTTTCAATTGAGTTATAAATGTATCTTGACATTGATATGGCTTGAATATGGAGTTGTTGTCAACTTATCATCATGGAATTGGTTGAAAATCTTAAGGTTAAAAATTATGTTGTTTCTTGAATTGTTGTTGGCCTTGATAAAACATGTCCTCAAAACTGTTCACCTCATCGTTAATATCCTTTCTATGGGGGCAAAGCTACACTTAGCCAAATTTTTTAAAAGAACTTTATAAGGTATATATATTTTGCAAATTCTTTTGACAGTAGACCTTAAAATTGATAGTTGGCCCCTCCAAAAAATAAGAGCTGCCCCTTGCAAAAAAGTATTAAATAACTACTTAAACGTTGGGTTCTAAAAAATAATTGTTAAGAACAACAAACTATCCACATTGTAAAAAATAAAAAATAAATAAAAATTCTTTTTAGTTTTTTCCTCTCTTATTAATTGGTAAGTTTTAGCTGTTGAGTTCAAATAGTAAGTTTGTAAAAAAATAAATTTCTTGGTAGATTTTTTTTTTCTTTCTTTCTTTTATTTGGTACTAAGTCTTTCATTGTTGTTGTTAATTTTTGAATTGTTTGTCAATACTTGATTTAGTCACAAAATGTTAAATGAAAAACCAATGCATATAAATTACTACTAGAGGTTTCTATTTAACCAAAAAAATAAAAAATAAAAAAACTACTAGAGGTTTTCGTCAAAGCAATGCCTTTTTCCCAAATAATAATTAAAAAGCATCGCGGAAAGAAGGAAAAAATAACAATTGGTGCCGAAGGTGATGTTTTATGCTTCCACAATATTGCAAGCCGCAAACTTTAATCAATTACCCACAATGTTGCAACTTGCAAGTCACGAACCTCAATCTAACAATAAATCTAAGACAAAACACACAAACGACCCTAAGGTTTAGGCTAGCTAATACTAAGTATTATTAAGACTTTTTTAAAAATATCAAATTTTTTTCCTAAGGCTCTATTTGGTTAAAGGGTGAAAAATATTAAAAAGATGAAAAAAAATAGATGGATGAAAAACTCATTTATTTAGTTGAGAATAAAATAAAATAATAGAAAATGTAGTTTATAAATTTATCAATGGCATGTATCATGAATTTCTTTTGTTGTGTGGTTTGATATTTTTCTTTAGTTTTTGTTTTTTACTTGGGTATGAAAATCATTGAGTATTGTTAGGTTTTTATCATGGGTATGTATCATGAATTTCTTTTGTTGTTTGGTTTGATATTTATCTTTGATTTTTTTTGCTTGAGTATGAAATAATGATTGATATATTTAAGATGTATTGTTGGTATATTTGTATTCTTAGGTTTTTAATGATTGTATTGTTGTTTGGTTTGATATTTTTATTTATATTTTTGTTAGAGCTGATTTGAAATTTTGCAATGGGGGTGAGTTTTGTCTTTAGATTTTTTTTTTTTTTTTTAGTATGAAATGATAATGATTGTGTGTTTGTATGTGATGTGGGGTGAATATATGCAAATGTGGGGTGACAAGTTGTAATTTTTGAACTTTGAGTAGATAGAAAAAGTTTTGCAATTGATGTAAAATGAAAGAGATAAAAATATGTCACTAACATATTATTACACTTGACTCTAATAGGTTCACAACCTCTGAAGAATATTGATATAAATGTATACTACAGTGGACCCCTTGTCAATCCTGGAGAGATTGACAGATTCCCATTTAGAGGGCCGTGTATCGAATGCTACTATATGATAATACGCCGTAAGACTAAGATGTTAAATTATTTGAAGAAGAAAATAATGGAGTGATTGAATTTGAACCCTGCTTGTTATGACATAAAGATTATTTATCGTTACCCAAAAGAAGTCCTTCATGAACGGAAAAATTACGGGTATATGGCAATCAAAGAAGACAAACATGTAAAGATCATGTTTAATAGGATCCATAAAATGCCCCAAGTAAATACTGCTGAGTTGTACGTAAGTTCGAAGCTGCTTGCAAAAGTTGATACTGAGGAGGTGCAACAAACAACTACATCTTTACAATTTACAGCCCTAGATGATGGATGCACTACAATGGGAGGCTATACAATGGGAAGTTATACGCTCCCTTCTCAAGATCATGCTGCTTATACTAGTGAAACACTCCAACCTCAAGAGACACATTTAGAGGAGGAAGACAAAAACGAAGATCACATTGCGAATAATGGTGAAAATATTGATGATATGGATGAGTACGAAGAGAGGATTGAGCAAGGCGACTTTAACAGGGATGTGGATGACCATGAACTCGTTCTCAATTTTGAAGAGAAAAATATGGAGTACCATGATGAAGGTGATGCAGACGATGATATTGGCATCCAGTATGATACAAATACGACCACTGCCTACATACCTCCTGGCGAGTCATTCTACACAAATACTTGGGAAAATATGGTAATCCTTCACGTCTTCAGATACCATTTGTTTCGACTTGGGAAGATGGGATGCATTTTTTTAAAGGGTTGACTTTTGCAAATAAAGAGGTGGTGATGTAACGCCCCAAAATCATAAGTAATAAAAGTCTATTTAATCTGAATAATCCATAAAAATATTAAATAAAAGAAACTAGTAACCTTAAATCTCATCACAAAATGTCAGAGCTCTAATTCACCAAAGACAAAACATCCTCAAAATAATTCTCCAATACAATATTTAATGCCATAAAAATAACAATAAAATCCTTAATTCTACAAAATAGTTTGTAACTGCTGTTTCTCAAGAATCTCTACTCCAATAATCCTTCTAATGTATCTGTAATAGGAAATAAAAGGGGGGGGGGGGGTGGGGGAGTGAGATACCTCAATAAGTGGAATTCACTAACATTGGGGTGTGGGAACAAGCCTGTCTAATAAATAATTTTTACAACAATTTCATAACTTGTAACTCATCAATATTTCATCATCAAATATTTCATATATAAAAAGAAAATATCTTTATATTGTGAGCCATCATAATACATATATCAATACAATCACATAAACAATTTCCTAGACTTTTCTCGTGGTCAACGTTTACGCCCCATTGACAGGGTTGTGCTGTCCCTTTTTCTTTGGGACTGAAACCTCCTTTTCATTCCCTTTCTTAAGGATGGTTGGAATTTAAAGGTGCACTCCCTTGCTAAGGAGCTATCAAATGTGCACTGTCTCCTTTTCTGGGACCGTCCCTTGCTAAGGACTAGCTGCAGTATGATTGTCCCTTGCTAAGGACTAGATACCATACTGAGCTTCTATTCACGACTTGCCATAGGTTTCCAAACACATTTCAATATGCTCACAAAAATAATTCATTCATAATTCTAAAAAATATAAAGATATATTCACACATACAAGTTTAAATAAATTCAAGTTGTCCCACAAGTTTTTCATAAAACGAATAGTCAATATGCACATCAAACATTTATAAAATATCAATTCATATATAAAATATCAACACGTTTCTTTGATATAAAATAGTTTAATAATAAACACTGCTTTGGGAAATCCCCCAAAATTAGTAAACACCACTTACCTCTTAGTTGCAAAAATAAAGGAAATCAACCTCCCTCGAATCACAATAATTCAGTAGAATTAGAACCTAGCAACACCAAAAATAGGTTCATCAATACACAATTTCCCACAAAATCTATTTTCACACTTAAACGGTTTTATCCTGGACAATATTGATATATCCAAAATTCTCCATTTATTCACCTAACCATCCAATTCACTTTCAGCTTTGATCAAATTTTTGGACTTAAAGATATTGCTGCCTAATTAGATTTTTCTATTGATATAATCATGGATATTCAAGACTTCAAATGGCCGAATAAGGGAAATCTCATCAATCTACAATTTACATCCCTTCTTGTCATGTAGCTATATCCATCACTCCTAGTCTAAAATAATAATAATCATAGGACATCCTTTCTCATGAAATAAGGATATGTGAGGTTGGTTATGACCAGAATGTACACTTAGAATTTCCTTTTTCCTTTAATATATTGCTAGGGTAGATTTTATGAAGTCATGCCCTTTTGTCCTGTTAGCAACTAAAGCAATTTCAAGCAAAGTTCCTCCCTGAAAACGTGGGATGATTTCCAGCCATATACTATAATTCGGTCAATTCAATGTCAAAGCCTATGGTGGACCATACGGCTATATATATACAATTCCTATATGTAATCATCCTAGCCGGCTTTCCCATCAATATAGATGATAGGTTTAGATTTTATGAACAGTTATTTTACTTGGTACCAAAAGAACAAATGCACGGACCCATGTGAGGACAATTATTAGCCATAGAATAATTCCGACTCTATAAATCTTTCAAGTTTCTAAAGTTTCAGCAAGACAACCATACCTAGGATACTTGTGCATAGCCGTAGAGAAGAAAGGAAATAGCTCAATCATGTGTTGCGGCTGAAAACAAAAGGGAACTTTCTTATGTACTTACACGTGTAACTTAAAAGGTAAAACGCTAGGATTCTCAAGGCCCATATATTTACTTATGCCACTTCACTTGGACTTCATATTCCATAGTATTTATCTTATTTTTAATATCTTAGACCCAATTCAATTTAATCCATTTAATTGTGGGCCTCCTTATAATTTCGTATAATAATTGAATTGGTGTCAAAATTATGGGGTGTTACATCCTTCCCCCCTAAAAAAAAAAAATTCATCCTCGAAATTGTACATACCTTCGTTAACAAACAACTCTGGATAATTTGATTTCATCTCATCTTCTCACTCCTAAGATGCCTCCTCCACTGTGTGATTCTTCTAAAGGACCTTAACCAATGATATAGTCTTGGTGCATAGCACTTGATCCTTGCGGTCAAGAATTTGGATTGGAACTTCCTCATAAGTCAAGTTGTCTTTGATCTTGAGTGGCTCATAGTTCAAAACATGTGAAGGATCCGGAATGTACTTCCTCAGCATGGAAACATGAAACACATTATGTACTCCTGCAAGTGTAGGTGGTAAGGCCAACTCGTAGGCAACTTTACCAATGTGTTTTTGGATCTCAAATGGACCAACAAATCTGGGACTCAACTTCCTCTTCTTCGCAAATCTCATCACACCCTTCATTGGGGCGACTTTCAAAAATACCATATCTCTAACTTCAAATTCTACTTTCCTTCTTGAGTTGTCATAATAACTCTTCTGTCGACTTTGTGCTGTTTGCAATCTTTTACGAATCAGATCAATCTTCTCAGATGTTATTTGAATGATTCCTGGTCCCAACAATTTTCTCTCACCAACCTCTTCTCAACACAATGGAGACCTGCATTTTCTACCATGCAAAGCCTCATAAGGAGCCATCTCAATACTAGAGTGATAGCTATTATTATAGGAAAATTCCACTAAGGACAAGTATTTTTCCCAACTCCCTTTGAAATCCAATACACAAGCCCTTAACATATCCTCCAAAGTACGAATAGTCCTTTTTGATAGACCATCTATTTGTTGGTGGAAAGCTGTACTAAAGCTAAGATTAGTACCCAAAGCTTTATGTAGGCTTTCCCAAAACTTTGAGGTGAATCTTGGGTCTCGATCAGACACAATTGATGCTAGAACTCCATGAAGACTCACAATCTCATCAATATATATCTGTGCTAATTGATCAAGCGAGTAAGTCATCGTAACCGGAATAAAATGTGCTATTTTTGTCATCCTATCCACAATTATCCAAATGGCCTCGTGTCCTTTAGGGGATCTTGGCAAACCAGTCACAAAATTCATACATATACGCTCCCACTTCCACTTAGGAATGGAATGTGGTTGCAGCAATCCTGAAGGTTTCTGTTGTAGTGCCTTAATTTGTTGACAAGTCAAGCATTGGTCCACAAACTGAGCTATCTCTCTCTTTATGTTATTCCACCAATAAGTTTCTTGAATGTCACGATACATTTTAGTGCTACCAGGGTGCACTGAGTATGGGGTACGATAGGCTTCTTCCATAATCTCCTTCTTTAATGCAACATCATTTGGCACACAAAGTCTTTTTCCAAACCTTAAGACACCATCATTAGACACATTAAATTCTAGTCTCTTCCCTTCTTGCACTTCTTCTATAATCTTTACAATTTGTGCATCATCAACCTATGAACTCTTAATCTTCTCAATCAAAGTGCGTTGTATTGTCAAACTGGCCACAAAGACTTGGGAATCACCCATGACAATTTCAATTCCCATCCTCTCCAAGTCCTTAATAATCTCATTTTGAGTAGTTAACAAGGCAGCTAAGAAACCAGAAGACTTCCGACTAAGTGCATCAGCTACCACATTAGCCTTGCCTGGATGGTAATTAATTAAGCAATCATAATCTTTAATCAACTCAAGCCACCTTCGTTGTCTCATATTCAATTCTTTCTGAGTAAAGAAGTACTTCAAGCTCTTATGATCTGTATAAATCTCACACCTTTCACCATACAAATAATGTCTCCAAATCTTTAATGCAAACACCATTGCACCTAACTCCAAATCATGAGTGGGATAATTTTGTTCATAACTCTTTAATCGGTGGGAAGCATAAGCTATGACTTTACCATGCTACATCAACACACAACCAAGCCTTTTTTTCGAAGCATCACTATAAATGACAAAACCTCCCAAGTTGCTAGTGATGGTTAATACTAGTGCAGTGACCAACCTTTGCTTAAGTTCTTGAAAACTCTTCTCACATTCTTCTATCCACACAAACTTGGCATTCTTACGAGTTAGTTGAGTCAAAGGGGCTGCAATACGGGAAAATCCCTCCACAGACCTCCTATAATAGCCAGCAAGGCCCAAAAAGCTTCTAATCTCACTCACATTCATCAATCTTGCCCAATCAACCACAACTTCAACCTTACTAGGGTCTACAGAAATCCCTGCCTTAGATATCACATGCCCTAGGAACACCACTTGATCAAGCCAAAATTCACACTTCTTAAACTTTGCATATAGCTTCTTCTCCCTCAAAATTTGAAAAACAATTCTCAAGTGCTCTTCATGTTCTTCCATGCTTTTGGAGAAGATTAGAATATCATCAATAAAATCAATAACAAAAATACCCTATTCATCAAATCCATAAATGCAGCAGAAGCATTGGTCAATCCAAAAGGCATTACCAAGAATTCATAGTGCCCATACCTCGTCCTAAAAGCTGTCTTGGGTATGTCTTCACTCTTGATTTTCAACTGGTGATACCCAGAACAAAGGTCAATCTTAGAGAAGACTTGTGCCCTTTGTAATTGATCAAACAAGTCATCAATACGATAGAGAGGGTATTTGTTTCTCACAATAACCCGATTTAACTCACAGTAGTCAATACACAACCTCATAGTCCCATCTTTTTCTTCACAAATAAAACTGGGGCACCCCAAGGAGATGCACTTGGCCTGATGAACCCCTTATCAAGGAGTTCTTGTTACTGTTCCTTAAGTTCCTTAAGTTCAGTTGGTGCCATCCGATATGGTGCTTTCGAAATAGGAGAAGTTCTAGGGAGCAAATCAATAGAGAATTCAATCTCCCTATCTGTTGGTATCCCTGGTAGGTCTTCAGGAAAGACATCAGGAAACTCCCTTACAACAGGGATATCATCCAACTTCAATACCTCTTTCCTAGTGTCCACCACATGAGCTAGGTACCCTTGGCATCCTTTTCGTAATAGACGCTTAGCTCGAAAGGCTGATATCACCCCATGATGAGCATAGGAGTCATTAAGACCCATTAAGAATTGCATCACTAAATCTTGATGCTGAAGATCACTGAGTTTTTGATCTAAGTTGCAAGTGCAAAATCCACAAGAACACATTGGAAAAGGTTGAAATTTTTGCAAATTGATCCCAGAGCACGTTCAATTGAGTGAAATATGATGTAATTGATGATTGACCTTGAGTAATACCAGCAATATCCTTCAGTAATTGAAAAACTCGTGGTCCATTTCCTTGTGAAAGTCTTTCCCTAAGGTCATTCCAGATTTCAAGAGCGGTGTCCTTATAGACTATACTTGTAGCAATTTCTTGAGAAACGGAATTGAGGATCCAAGAAGCGACCATTTTGTTGCAATGAATCCAAGCTTGAATTGTCAATGATGTTTTGACCATTGGAGATGAGAGAGTCAATATGATTTCCTAATCAATGTTTCTCCTCTAAGGGCAGAAACATAATAGTCGTTTGTGTCCTCTTTGCGCTGCAACTCTCCAAGGTATTCTGCCAGTCTCTTTTGATTCACTTTCTCCATCATCTAATTGATTTGCAATTTCAAACAATTGAATTGTCATGATTTTCTTCCACTTTGGAAAGAAAATGCTTCAAAGAAACAACCTCACTATCGAGAACCTCTTTGACTAAACAGTTGCAGTGAGAACTTAAAAAACACAAGATCCTTTATGTATATCAAATAAGATACGAATTGGGAGAAAATCACCCACATACACATACACTTAAAGCAAAAGACACAAATCAACTCCTAGCTATATTATTAAAAAGTACTTATGTAAATCATAGTCGATTATAATACTTGCGCTCCTATTCTATAAGTAAAAAAAAAAAAGAATTAATTGACACTAAACAAAACTTAGGTACGATTCCTTAAATGCTATACCTGAGTTCATCATTGTTGCATTGACCAATCAATACAAATAATGTTATCGTTTCCCAAGGACAATTAAATTCAATGATATAATTTATGGGAAATGCTAATAAGTGCCTTTAGGGCACTGGTTAATAATTTATTTTAAGAAAGTTTTGATACAACTTATATGGGAAATAAAAAACGCTATCAAAATATTAATTACTTTTTTTTTTTTTCATTTTCCATAAGAACTTTCTTTAAATGGTTATTAACCAGTGTCCTAAGGGCACTCGTTAGTATTTTCCATAATTTATTAACCAATGCAACCACATGGGTTGAATTTAATTGGGTACTACATCTAAGTTTACTCCAGACATTAAAACCTGTGTTACAAAATCTTATGTTATAGACTTGTTTTGCAAGGTGTGCCCAATAGTATCCAATCCAGGAAGTATTGAAAAATGTTGTAACACAAAATTTAAAAAGGAAATAAAGTTAATACTTGGGATATGTACAAGTAATGCATTGGGTAGGGATGGCCATACCCATTGGGTAATAGATATCCAACGCTACTCGATCCAAATATTCCGGGTAATACTTGGTTCTTCATGGGTAGAATTTAACCGGGTAGGGTATGGATATTACCCGAATTGTTCACGTAGGGTATGGATATTATCCAAACCCGACCCGTTTAAAAAAAAAAAAAAAAAAAAAAAAAAAAAAAAAAAAAAAACCTCTCTCACCATGCGTGCGAAAGTTTTGAGAAAAAGAAGTGGGCTAAAAGGGTTATTGAGGATTGAGATAGGGACCACAAAAAGACAAGTGCATTGAAATGGATGCTTTCTCATCAGTAGTGTAATTTTTTGAATTGAGGATTACACTCTCTAGCATTAAGATTAGCTTTGGCGGAGCAGAGAGAGTTTGAGATTTTGATAAATTCATGAGTGAGTGAATATAACGGGACTCAAAAGATTAAGAGAGAGATAGAAACTCGCTTGCTACCAGTAAAACGTCGACATGCTGTGGAATTCCCTTTCTCCTAACCCGGAGCCAAGCTTTTTCTTTTAACTAGCGTCGTTTCTTATACACTTCTCCACACTCTCTCTCCTCTTCTTTTTCTTCAATACCTTGGACACCGCTTTAACTTTAACCCTTTATTCATCCCTTACTCACCACGGCAAAGAATTTTATTGTTTATTTTTTTAAAATCACCGAGATTCAATATAAAAACAATTTTTTCCTGGATTTTTTTTTTTAATTTTTAATTTTTTATACACACAACAAGAATGGAGATGTCTTTGGAATTATTAGAAATTTTATCTAATAAAATTTCTACCTCTATCTAAAAAAAGAAGCAGATACAAACTAACATATAATTTTTTTTTTTAATTATTGATTAGTTTTTTTCTTTTTTAAGATTGGTTAGTTTTTACGTTAAAATTTTTTGGATTTAAAAAAAAAAATTAAATGGGTTTCAAGTTTCGGGTAGGGTATGGATATCCATAGATAATATATTCGGGTAAGATTTGGATATAGATGCTAATGGGTATTGATATTCGGGTATCCATGGGCAAACTTTTCGGATAGAGTATGGGTATACCAGATCCATACCCTACCCATGGCCATCCTTAGCATTGGGTAGGTAACAGAAATTGGACAAACATATACGTATGAAACATTTAAGTGTTGGTTTTAGGTGTAACAAAGGTTACATTGAATCTCAGCCTCCACACAATGTCAGAATCCAACTCAATTAAGCCCTATCATATATATAGATATATATATATATATATATATTATTTTTTTTCCTTAAAGATTTCAATTTTGAAACATTTGTTCATAACAAACAATTACTGTCACAACCCAACAAAAACATAAATCTAAGAACTTTTCATACCAAATGATAAAAAGCCCAATAACCCAACAAGCGAAATGATTGATGAAATTATGGGCATGGAAAGATTAAAAGAGACGGAGAAAACATTCCAACCCATTACTACATGGGCTTTCCCTTGTTTTATAAGCCTTTGTTTCAGGCCACAATATATATATATATATATATATATATATAACCCCAAATTAAATGCAATGCCCATGTCTGCTCACTAACTGCTTCCACGAGCTTCTCAGAGCAGAGCTTGAAGAGGAGGAGAGGGCGGTTGTATTTGGTGGTGGAATGGTGGAGATGGTCCGAAATGAATGAAGGGTTTTGGATCAAATATTTTCATTGTTTTGCAGAAAGAGGTGAACTTTATGATGGATTTTATAGAGAGTCCCACATCGCTTCTTCTTTTTCTTGTTGAACGAATAATGAGAATTTAGGTAAAATTCTCTGACATTATTGGCTGTTTCCTTCCACCTTCAAAGACAGAGATAAAGGGTAAAATTCAGAATCGGCTAGCGAATTTAATTTGAGTGAAAAATTGAGAAAACAAAAGGAGTTATTTTCATCTTCAAATTTAAAGTAGTGGATGGGCCCAAGCCCTTTCCTAGCCCAACCCTGCATTATCCAATATGGTATCTCACATAATCTTGGTTCACAAACCCCCCCAATATCATCCTCAATGGCCCAATTCACACCCAATGTTTTAGATCTTCACATTTTTATTTTTACCTTCATTTATAACCTATATTTTTATCTGAGGGGCTTCTCCTGATAAAACTACCTGACAAAAATGTTGCCACCCTCCTTGTCAAAAACGTATCGCACCTTCAATAAGTTAAGGCCCGTTTGGTAAGAGATTTCCAGTAACATTGTTGTTATTTTGTGGAAATACGTATAGGTGAAAAAGTGTATGAAAATACGTATAATATTGTTTAAACAGTGAAAACTGTTATTTAAACAACAATAACAAACACCCCCTTCCTCTCATCCATCTTTCTTTCTCAAATTCAATTTTAAAAAAACAAAAAGAATTGTCCTGGAAATTCTCACACACAACTTCAAACTTCCACTCAACAATTTAAAATTCCCCATTATCATCAACCAATTATAAGTTTGAGAATAAATGGTATAATAGATGGTCAGGTATAGTTTTCAATTAATTAAATTTATTTGAAATTGTTTTTTCAAAGTTTGTAGCTTTAATGGATTGGTAATTTGATTATCTATTTAGGGTGAAAAAGGTAAAAAATTTGTTAGCTTTTTTTTTGTAAAATATCATTTTCATCCCTAAACTTTCACAAAAGTTTGTTTTTGGTCCTTAAACTTTCAAAAATTCATTTTTGGTCCCTAAACTTTGCAAAATGTTCTACTTTTCATCCTTCCATATATGCCTTTTAGTTTAGGTCCTACATGACTTAACAGAATGCTGATGTGGTATTTGACATTGACCAAACTAATTTATTTTTAAACTTATAAACACATGGTGCACAATGATTGGCCCACATAGATTAAACAGTTCTACTGGTGAGACAAATTTACCCTTACACCCGCACAACCCAATCCAAACCTCAACCGTCTTAAAAATCTCCAAGTCTGAAACGCTTAAAACTCCAACGCCACATGAAAGTTTCAACCAAGACACAACACATTAAACTCAAATCCACCAACAAATTTCAAACAATACAAGAAGAAATGTGACAAAATCAAATACTGATTCAATATGAACTATGAACTTCACTAAACTTGAAAAAGAAAAATAATAAACCCATGCACCCATATTAAATTTTTGGCATATCATGGACTCATCTTTAGTGCGAAACTCCATCATGGATACTTAAACTTTAGCCCTTATCTCCCACACCTCACAAGTACTTATACTTGTGGAATGATTACCACATCAAGGGTGTGGAGTGGTCAAATTTGTTGACTTAAGGTTTTATTTCTAATTGGACCAGTAGGTTTTATTAACTCAATAAAAGTGACATGTTAGTCTATTAACTGACTTAATACATTGAAGGAATGACTTCACTCAATAAAAGTCATGACTTGAAGGTTCAAATGACAGTTAATTTACCTTAATCTATTAACTCAGTCGGGTTTTATTTTTTTATTTATTTTTTTTTATTTATTATTATTTTTTTTTAACTCAAGTACCTTCAAATTGCATGACATAACTTGAAGGACAACCCCGCTGGGAGTAATGAAAATCCTCAGTTGGAATTGCCAAGGGCTTGGGAACCAACATGCAGTAGATGTGCTCTCTCACCTTATGAGGGAGGAAGCAACCAAGATTTTGTTTCTCATGGAAACAAAGCAGTCAGTAGCAGAGATGAGGTGGATTCAAGCTAAACTAACTTATCATTGTATGTTTGCAGTACCTAGTATTCGACGGAGTGGAAGTCAAGCATTGTTATGGAAGGAGGAAATTGACTTGCACATCCAAACATGTACCTTACACCATATAGATGCTCTCATTCTAGACGATCCCGCCAACCCATGGAGATTAACAGGTTTCTATGGATGGCCGGATGAACTATTAGGACATATGCGATTCACTTGTTAGGAACATATGTCAATATTTTATGTAACTGGATAATCCTTTGACAAAATGCACTTTACTTGTAATTGGATAGATCTAGGATGTATTTAATACTTCAAGAAACAAGAGTTCAAGTCTAGTATTGAAACCATGCAAATCTGTCCAAGAAACAAGTGAAGAAATGCTAGTTTTTTTTAAGCTCAACAGCTTCTCGACACCTGGCTATTTGTCGAGCTCTTCAGCTGATTCTTATCGCAATCTCGATAGCTTCTTGACAGCTGGTCGATCGATCGAGAAAGCTCTTGTCCCCTCGACACCTGCTCGACACCTGCTCAATCAATTGAGCTTTACAAAATTCAGATTTCCAGATCTGATTTTTGGCCCTTGCTAACATGTATGTGTAGGGTTTCTTTTCTCATAACCCTAGACCTATATAAGGCTTATTTTAGAGACCGTCACATGGAGAATACAAGAAGAACACAAGCAAAAGGTGACCGATGCCTTATTCTCTCTGAAAGAAGCTACTGCGTCTTTGTGCCTTAGGGTTTTGTAACCAAATGCTTCTTAATCTTCATTGTTGATGAAGTGAAAAACTTTGCAGCCAACAATCTTCTTCTAGTTGCTGATTAAGTCATGTACTGGGATCCACGCAACTGATTAGCCACGTACTAAGATTCGTGCATCAAAGGGTGGCGTTCATATATTGAAGAGTTCAGAGGTTCTGAAGCGGTAGAAGGTTTCTGCTATGAGTTCATCTACGGGGATTATAGAGTCTAGAGATAAATGTTTTGTACTAGATCTGAAACTTCTCTTTACTATAGTGAATTGCTTTTCGGGAAGGTTTTCACCCAGGTTTTTTACTATGAAACTAGTTTGTTTTATTGGTTTTCCTTGGTCATCATATCTTGTCTTATTTATTTTTCCGCTGCATGATTTTAACATGATATTGATGTTTATTTGTTTTAACAAATTTATTCATAATAAATCTAATTAACAATTTGGGTTTAAAACTTGTTAATTCTATCAACCGAGGTCTAAATTTCCCATCAAGTGGTATCAGAGTGGGTACAATCTGATTGGATTAATTTCCTAAGTGTGATCCTTGACCCCTGTTGTCATGGATCATGGACAATCTCTTTTGATTTCTCCTTTATTTGATGGAACTAATTATGCGTACTAGAAAGTTGGTATGAAAGTTTTTTTGCAGGCTCTAGATGAACAGGTATGGCAAGCTGTTGAAGTTGGCTAGATTAAGCCAAAGGAAGCGCCGGTGGATTGGGATGAAGCAAAAATCATAGTGGCAAATTTCAATAGTATAGCCTTGAATGATTTGTTTTATGGGGTGACCAATGAGGAATTCAAGAAAATACTATCCACGGAAATTGCCAAGGAAGCATGGACCATTCTTGAGACCACCTTTGAAGGTACCAAGGCAGTAAAAACTGTGAAGTTTCAACGACTCACAAGTGATTTTGAAGAAATAAGGATGGAGGAGGATGAGACCTATGATGAGTTCTATGCTAAACTTAAGGACATTGTGAATTCTGCTTTCAATCTTGGAGAATCTATAGTAGAATACAAGATTGTTAGGAAAATCCTTAGGTCCTTACCTGAAAGATTCCATGCCAAGATCACTGTCATTGAAGAAGCAAAGAACATTGATCAAATTCCTTTGATTGAGCTTGTAGGGAACCTTCAAACCTATGAGATGGGATTAGGCTTAATGGGAAAAGGTGGAAATAGTAGAAATTTGGCTCTTAAGGGTATAGAGGAAGAGATTGAGGACTCTGAAAATGAAGATGAAAGTGAAGATGAAGATGAAGATAAGGATGAGGATGAGGATCTAACCTTCATAACTGATGAGATTATCAAGCTTCTTCAGTTTAGGAAAAAGGATAAGAGCAAACCTCCTAGGAAATCTAAATCCTCAAGGAAGGGCAAGAATGAGAAAGCTCTCATCCAATGCTATGAGTGCAAAGGTTTTGGTTATATGATGATAGAATGCCCAAACTACCTCATGAAGGAAAAGACCAATGAGTCAAAAGATAAAGGGTTGGTTGCTACTTGGAGTGATACTAAGAGTGACTCTTCTGATGAGTATGCAGATGAATGTAGTCACGTTATGGCCTTCACTGCCTCAACCGATAAGGTGATTGTAGAGAGTGCTAGTGACAGTGAGGATTCTTCTAATGATGAAGTACCCAAGAAGATGGCCCTTCAGGAAGCCTATGATAAGCTATGCACTGAATTTATAAAATTTGAAAAGACTTCTCATCTTTGTAGAAAAGAGCTTAATGAGGTAAAAACTAAAAAAGCTGATTTGTTAGTCAAACTAGATGAGACTAAAGGTTAGTTGAGACTCTTATTGTGGAGAACGCCTCATTAGAAGAGAAGATCAAGAATCTTAAGGTTGAGCTTAGTCAAGCTAGAACTCAAATAGAAAGGATGTCTAGTGCAAAGCTTGAGATATTGAGTGCTCAAAAGCCTAGTTCTGATAAGACTGGCTTAGGATATGTTGAGGTAAAAACTAAAAAAGCTGATTTGTTAGTCAAACTAGATGAGACTAAAGGTTAGTTGAGACTCTTATTATGGAGAACGCCTCATTAGAAGAGAAGATCAAGAATCTTAAGGTTGAGCTTAGTCAAGCTAGAACTCAAATAGAAAGGATGTCTAGTGCAAAGCTTGATGAGATATTGAGTGCTCAAAAGCCTAGTTCTGATAAGACTGGCTTAGGATATGTTGTTTCCTCCAGCCCCCTCCTCTTCCACGGCTTCTGGATCAAGGATTGTCTTTATGCCCCAATTTGAGAAAAGTGATAAAGTATGAAATTCAAAACTGATTTGTCTAATTCTAAATCCTTTATTAGGCCTCATGTTTGTCACCATTGTGGTGTTTCTTGACACATTCGTCCTAATTGCTTTAAATTGTATCCTCAAAAGCAATTGTCCAAACGGTCACAGGTTTCCTCTCAAGGACCTACACCTTTGTATGGAGAGTTATTAAAAGTTTTAAACTTTTTAACTCAATTTCAGGAGAATCTTAATTCTTCTATGTCCTTTAGTAGACATACTAGAACACATGTCTTTTCATCTTCACGGCCAAAGACTCGTGCTGTGTTGGTGAAAAAGGAGCCTAAGACTTAATTGTCTTTTCTATTGTCTTTTGCTTTAATTATTTCTATCTAAAGTAGGACTCTCTTTACTTGATTTCTTATCTACTTTTGGAATCATGCTTCCATCCATCTGCACCCTTCTATCATGCCTTCATGCATATGCATATTTCTTTCATGCTTTCATGTTGATTGTCTGTTTTTGTTTGGTTGTTTAGTTTTTATTTTGTGTTTTTTTCAAAATAAAAAAAAAAAAGGAAAAATCAGAAAAATACAAAAATAGTGTGTGTTTGTGTACATTGGTACTTGTGTACCTTGGATGGCCATTGAAATAAAGTTTTCTAAACTTTATATCTTTTGTAACTTAGATGAGCATCTCTATGCACAACTAAGTAAGTGAGCTTTGTGGCTCATGTTTGTGATGAATAAGATTAAATAATCACTTGTACTTAACACTCATATCACTCTTTTTGACGGGTAGGACTAAAAAATTCTAAGAGAAAGGCATAAATAATCATATCACCACTGTTGCCCGCCAATCATAGATGACATATGTATGCTTCAGCATAGCAAAAGTGCAATGTCAATGACATTTGTGTGCTTTAACTTAGCAAAATTAAAATGTCAAATATCATTGGGTATTTCTTTCCTCTCTCTTATATGCCAATGCATGATATGCTTAAAAATAAAAATGCAAAGAAAATAAAAAGCAAAAAGATCAAAATACATTAAAAATGATTGCAAGCGTGTATTCCAGGAGATGTGAGAGTTATAGGATGTACCTCAAAGTGATAGTCACTATCAAACAATTATGATTGTGTGTGGGTTAAAGTGATTTTCTCATATCTCAAATCGTCATAAAAAGTTGACACGTATGCAATCTTGCGATATTTTTTACACACAACACGCAATATTCTATACTACTCTTGATACATGTGCAGGTACAATGTGATTTGGCCATCACAAGGATTACATGTGTTAATGTATGCTCATTAAACTGTCTTGACTTATTTTTGAAATATAAAATTGGTTAGACTTGTTTAGTGCGTGTGTGTGTGTGTTTTGAGATTTATGTGCTTAACATTTTTCTTTTTGAGAGATTTGTTTTTCACATGTTTTGCATCCTTCTTTTATCTTGTCATCCATAGCATCTTGTTTCATTACATGCAAGCATTTATATGGATTTCTTGTGCCCCCTTGATCATCCTTGATCATCTTTATGTCTCTCGGGTGAAACTTTCTAGCTTCTTGTACCCTTTGTCAATCATGACAAAAAGGGGGAGAAAATATGGAGACTTTGTGGTTTCTTTTTTTAAGATTCTACATGTTAAGGGAAGATATACATGCTTCTGTAAAGGGGAGATGTGTTTCATATTGTTAGGGGGAGTGCTTATTTCCTTCTTCTTGTACACCGGTCTTATGACCATGTTTACATACATTATACTTATCTTCTTTATATGTTGATGTATGTCTTCTTCACCTACCTCTACATGTGTTATTTCTTTTCCTTCTTTATACACATGTTTCTTATATCGTGTATACAATCTATTATTTCTGTTTCACACAAAGATGCCTTAATGAGTTTTATTTAAAGTGTTCTAGAAATACAGGTTGTCAAAGTCTTTTTGCCATAAACTCTCTTCTTGCAAAGTTTTTCAAGAGATTGTGTTAAGATAGATTTTATTGTATTCAACAAGTGAGTATGAGTTGAGTGATTTATGACTTCTCTCATATGTTCATTTGTTTATTGTGGTTTCTGTCACGGATTGCCAAAGGGGGAGATTGTTAGGACATATGTGATTTACTTGTTAGGACATATGTGATTTATATGTGATTTACTTGTTAGGACATATGTGATTTACTTGTTAGGAACATATGTCAATATTTTATGTAATTAGTTAATCCTTCGATAAAACGCACTTTACTTGTAATTGGGTAAATTTAGGATGTATTTAATACTTCAAGGAACAAAAATTCAAGTCTAGTATTGAAGCCATGCAAATCTGTCCAAGAAACAAGTGAAGAAGTGCTGATTTTTTTAAGCTCGACAGCTTCTTGACACCTAGCTATCTATCGAGCTCTTCAGCTGATTCTTATCACAATCTCAATAACTTCTCAACAGCTGGTCGATCGATCAAGAAAGCTCATGTCCCCTCGACACCTGCTCGATCGATCGAGCTTTACAAAATTTAGATTTCTAGATCTGATTTTTGCCCATGCTGACATGTATGTATAGGGTTTCTTTTCTTACAACCCTAGACCTATACAAGGCTTATTTTAGAGGCCATCACATAAGAGAATATAACAAGAACACAAGCAAAAGGTGACCAATGCCTTATTCTCTCTAAAAGAAGCTACTGCGTCTTTACGCCTTAGGGTTTTGTAACCAAGTGCTTCTTAATCTTCATTGTTGATAAAGTAAAGAACTTTGCAGCCAACAATCTTCTTCTAGTTGGTAATTAAGTCGCGTATTGGAATCTGCACAATTGGTTAGTCACGTACTAGAATTTATGCATCAAAGGGTGGCGTTCATATATTGAAGAGTTCAGAGGTTCTGAAGCGGTAGAAGGTTTCTACTGTGAGTTCATCTACAGGGATTGTAGAGTTTAAAGACAAAGGTTTTGTACTAGATCTGAAACTTCTCTTTACTATAATGAATTGCTTTTCGAGAAGGTTTTAGGTTTTTTACTGTGAAACTAGTTTGTTTTATTGGTTTTCCTGGGTCATCATATCTTGTCTTATTTATATTTCCGCTGCATGATTTTGATATGATATTGATGTTTGTTTTTAACAAGTTTATTCATAATAAATCTAATTAACAACTTGGGTTTAAAACTTGTTAATTCTATCAACCGGGGTCTAAATTTCCCAACATGAACATCAGAAACATGAGTCTTGGCAGCTCTTAAAACACCTCCACACTAAACACTCAATCCCTTGGCTTTGCTTTGGGGACTTCAATGAGATCTTGTAGTTAAAAGAAAAACAGGGTTGCCTGCCAAAGCCACTAGCACCTATGCAACAATTTTGGGCAGCCCTCTTACACTGTGGACTAGTGGATTTAGGCTTTAAAGGTAATTTAGTTACATGGACTAATGGTCGTTCTAAAGATGATTTTGTGTAGGAAAGATTGGACAGGGTATGTGCCACAATTGACTGGAGAGATAGGTTCCTTCAAATCCAAGTCACTCACTTGCAAGCACCCTATTCGGACCACATTCCAATACTTATCACTACACAAGACCAGAGGCAGGTGGAAATATGGAAAAAAAAAAATCAAAGATGTCAGAAGCGATGGGCCACCCACCTTGAGTGTGGTAATGTGATCCAAATGGCATGGGAGGCCGAAGTGCTCCCTGGGAGCCCAATGTCAAGACTTTTTGAAAAAATAAAGAGATACAAGTTTGCACCTGCAAATTGGGGCCGTAACACTTTTGGGCCCACAAAGACTCAATTGCAAGAAAAGCAATAATTGTTGGAGCAATTATGCTTGCTGAACAGTGCCACATGTGTAGGCTCCATCAAAGATCTCAAAGCAGACATTAGCAATCTTATTCCTCAAAAAGAGCTATTCTGGTGACAAAAATCTCACTCTATTTGGTTACCAACTAGGGACAAAAATACCAAGTACTTCCATAATTGTGCCAACCAACGCCGATGCAAAAATCACATCTCAGGAATTTTTGACAATGAAGGGAGGTGGTGCACATCAATTGTTCAGATTTCCCAGGTTGCTGAAGCCTATTTTCAGGATTTGTTTTCCTCAGCCCAACCAGATAATATAGAGAGTGTCTTAAACTCAATTGAAAGTCGTGTCACGCCACAAATGAATGAAAGCTTTACCCAAAAGTACACCTCAGAAAAAGTCCGAACAACCCTATTCCAGATGCACCCATCAAAATCACTGGGTCCGAATGGTATGTCCCCCTTCTTTTTTCAAAAATATTGGCACATTGTAGGCACCGATGTCATGGACGCTGTCTTATCAATTTTACACTCTGGCCATATGTTGAAAAAAATGAACCATACACATATTATTCTAATACCAAAAAAGAATGACCCAAAATATTTAGTTGATTATAGACCCATTAGTTTAGGGAATGTTGTCTCTCGCATACTCTTAAAGGTTATTACTAATCGGTTAAAGCATATTTTGCCTAATTTTATTTCTGATTCTCAGAGTGCCTTATTACTGATAAGCCAAACCAGCTTATTATTGATAACACAACAGTTGCATTTGAGATCCTGCACAGAATGAGAAACAAAAGGAGAGCAAAGGTGGGACATATGGCTGTCAAGCTAGAAATTAGCAAAGCCTATGAACGGGTGGAATGGACTTTCTTGAAGGGTATCATGCATAAACTGGGTTTTGATAGAAGATGGGTGCAATTGGCCATGGAGACAATCACCATGGCTTCTTACTCAGTCTTTATCAATAGAGAACCAAAGGGTTTCATCACTCAATCTAGGGGCATTAGGCAAGGAGACTGATTATCTCCCTACCTTTTTCTCCTATATGCTGAAGGCCTCTCGGCGTTGTTACGTAAAGCAGTAGAAAATAGGGTGCTCAATGGGGTGTTGACTAGCCAACATGGGTTGTGCATTTCCCACCGTTTATTTGTCGATTACAGCTTGCTATTTTGCAAAGCCACAATTGGAGAACGCCAACAAATGCTGAATAGATATAGACTAGTCGCAGACTCATGTGATGCATGGGAATATATAAATATTATGTAATGGGATGTAAATATGTAATATATAAAAAGTAAGAATTACTCCAAGTATTATTTATTTATTTTTAAGTATTTCTACAAGTATTTTTTATCTTTTTATCTCCACAAAGTACAAATATATATACTATTATATTTTGTCTGTTTGATTAATATTTTTTTAAGGTGAACTATATTTTTCTAACTTCTGTTTTAGTATATTTTATTTGATATAGAACTAAACTTTATAAGTTTCAAATTTATTATTCAAATTTCTCATCTCCTAAGGAATCATTAGATTATTATAATAATAATAAAAATTCATCACAAAATTACAAAGTTATCTTAACCAAAATTACAATGAAAAAAAAAAAAAAGAATAAAAGATAGACTTTATAATAATTTATTACTCAAAAAATTGGTGGGCATATTCAATTTCATAGCGATGTAGATTGCATTTTGACAAAAACTCAAATTCCTATTTCTAAAAAAAAATAGGCAAAACTACAATATTAGTCCCTCAAGTTTACCATGTGTGTGCAATTGGTCCCTCAAGTTTGAATCGTGCGTAGTTGGTCCCTCAAGTTTTCAAAATGAGCAATATAAGTCCTTTTACTAACTATCATTAACGGTGTTACTTATGTGGCTAACAAAATAATGACTTGGCATTTTGTTTTAATGATGTGGCATATTTTTAATTAAAAAAATACAAACTAAAATTAAATGTGAGAAACATTATTTACCAAATTAAAAAACTATTTTCTACCAATTGTAAACACCCATGGATGACCTCAAATCTGCACTCACCTTCTGCAATTCCTCAACACTACTCTTTCCATCCCAGAACGATTCCTATGCAAACTTCAGCTCTCTCTTCAGGCCCATGCAAGGGTATCCAACAATATGTGATGCCATTGTTCGTTCTAAAATCAAATAAACAAAATTAATTTTAAAAAAAAAAATGCTTAGTACTGCGATTCCTGGATCTGTTTAAGAAGAAACTAATCAATTCAATTCTTTCAGATCTATATCTAACACATTGGTTGGTTTCAATTTCAATTATGTATGTTTTGCCCAGATCTAAATCTAATATCTGAAATCCAGGTCAGATCTAATGTGAATAGCAAAGACCAATTCTAGATTCGGAGGATAAATATGGTTCAAAACACCGCTTTCTTATAACCAAAACTAAATCCGTCGTAACCCTAGCTAATAATTCTAATTGAGAGATGTGTGTGTTTGTGGTAAGGTCCTTTATATATATAAATAAATGGGACTTACAAACTCACTCACCAATAGATCTCTCAAATAAAAAAATAAAAAAAAAATAAAAATAAAAAAAGAACAAAAAGAAAGAAAGCAAGGAAGTGTTTTTAGATTTGAGTTTAGAGAGACATTGTCGTCGTCGTCGTTGTCTAATTTATGTTTTAGAGAAGCAACTAAACTAAAAAGAATGAAATAAAAAAGGGTGTTGCATGACGAGAGATTGGACAGGGAGCAACGAAAAAAGCATACCTTTCAGATCTCAGATTACTATTATTATTATTTTTAAGCCGTAGTTGGGTGTTTACAATTGGTAGAAAATAGTTTTTTTAATTTGGTAAATAATATTTCTCATGTGTAATTTTAGTTAGTAATTTTTTAATTAAAAATATGCCACGTCATTAAAACAAAATGCCAAGTTATTGTTCCGTTAGTCACATAAGTAACACCGTTAATGGCAGTTAGTAAAAAGACTTATATTACTCATTTTGAAAACTTGAGGGATCAATTGCACATGCTTCAAACTTGAGGGACCAATTGTGCACACAGGGTAAACTTGAGGGACCAATATCGTAGTTTTGCCAAAAAAATAAGTATTAACCTAAATCAAAATTTAACCAAAGGTATAGAGGGGAGAGAGAAAACTTTGTAATATGAATTTAATATATATATATATATCTCAAAACACATTTTTTTAAAAAAAACCATCAACCTTAATCTAAATTATAAGAAAAAACAAAAATCTGCGTGTGCGCGCAAGAGAGAGAGTGAGCGAGAGAGAGAATACTCACTTTTTTCTGGAGGAAAACATGGATTGATTGGAAGAGATGACATTGAATATATACAAAATAAAAGAGAGAGAAGAAGAGTCAAAATATAAAAAAGAGAAAATGATGAAGGAATTGTAACAGTCAAGTAAAGAGTAGTGGAGAGGTAAAGAGGGAGGAGAAAAGTTCAACGAAGTGTAATATTAAATATGGACTAATAGGGAGAAGAAGAGTTTTTTTTTTTTTTTTTAAATATATATATATATATATATATATAAGAATATGGAGAATAAAAGGTTAGAAAGGGACAATAAGAGGTAGAAAATAATTAGATGATGTGGCACTAATGTAGCTCGACAGGAGTATAGTAACAATAAATATTAAGTTTCAGCTTTAGATATATATATATATATATTGCAAATTCTTATTTGGCTGCTCTTCAAGGGCCCTCCGGACCTCAGGTATGTGCAAAAGAAGATAATGTTGGAAAGCTTATAAGATTATATTAACAACCGTACCAAATTTGCATCGATCAAATCACACATCCAGATCAAACTTATTGATGATATAGATAGAACTATGCATATACCGTATGACTAGATGCATTAGTCTTTAATGGGAAATACAAATAAAAGGTTTAAATTTTGACAAAATTAAAGTGCAAGTGGTTATTGTTCAAATCGAAAATGCAAGGATCAAATTCACACTTACATTAAAATCACAAGGGTGACAATTGTATGAACCCCCTTATTTTAATAGGGGTAAACCTCACAAATTGGCTGCAGGAATGCTAAAGACTTAAAAAGAGTCTATATAACATATGTTCTAGCCTGTGGAAAGGATACAACAAAGCTAGTCTATTGGTCTCTAATATCTAATTCCAAAGCTAGTCTATTGAGCATATGATATCCACCTTATTGCTGCATAATTTTTGTATTTTAATAAAAAAATTATTAAAAAAAAAAAAATAGCATCAAACCAAGATAACAATTCCATTAACGTCAGACAAGATAGATGTGAACAATTTGGTTAAGTGTCCTAGAGCAATCTGGTCTTGAATGTCCTTCATCGCTAATATGCCAAGCAAATAATTAAAAGTTTAAAACTTTCCTAGAGTAATGAATAACATGATCAACCGACAAATACCAACAAGCACACAACAGTGAATTGGCTTGGCTAATAAACCTGATATGTAAAATTTGAATAGCAACAACAGATAGATTTATTTATAAAAAATAAAAATAAAAATAAAAAACACACAATAAATAGATTTAGCTATTACAATTATTCCTAACAACTTTCCTATATCCCTCAGCAGGGAGTCACTCCCTATCGTTTGTGCCCTCTTTGTGCTGTAGCTCTCTTAAGATATTCTGCCAGTCTATCTTGGTTCAATTTCCGAATCAGAAATTGATCCACAAATTGATTCACTTTCCGCATCAATAATTGATTCACCTTCCGCATTACTAATTGATTCACAATTGCATGCAATTGAATTGTAAGCAATTACCTGCCCTTCAAAAATCCCTTCCAAGGTACTTTGTATGGTGTTTGCAACCTTAGTCATTGAGGGGCGAAGTACACATTCTTTACTTACACAATCCAATGCTAGGGATGCAACATTTGCCAGTGCCTCCATTTCCAATGGGGTCGGTGGTGGCACTTTTGGGTCCAAAAACCTGTGAATTTCTTTTTGGGCAATGTATGGCGCTATAAAATCAACTATATACCTTACCTCATAAGTATCCTTTGCATGATATGGCTTGTGCCCAGACAACATTTCTAGCAATACTAATCCAAAGCTGTACACGTCAACTTTGGTTGTCAAACTGCAATTATTTAAATACTCAGGCGCCATGTACCCGTAAGTGCCCACCACCCTTTCACATCTATAACCAGACCAATCGTCCACAGGGGCTTCCACAGATAAGTAGAAATTAGACAGCTTAGCAGTCAACGTGGCATCTAGGAATATGTTAAGCGGTTTGATATCGCGGTGTATGATTGGTGGTACTGCATACACGTGTAGGTATTCAATGCCTCTAGCTATGTCTAGTGCCACATTAATCCGGGCAGCCCATGACATTAGAGAAGTACTTTCAGGATTGTGAAGATGGCAATCAAGGGTACCATATCCAATGCACTCGAAGACCCATAAGCCATCCTTACCATCTTCACAAAATCCCAATAAGCGAACAACATTTTTATGATCGAGTCGGCACCAAGCTTCCACTCCACCTGGGAATTCAATTAGAAATTTCTCATACTTTGAAATTTCAGCACGATGAATAGCCACTTCTCGGCCATCATCTAAAATGGCATGGTACAATGGGCCAATGTAATCTGGTCCAATCTTGCGATCTTCTGAGAAGTTGCTAGTGGCTTCAAGTAGCATTTTCAAAGGAAATTTTTCCCTATCTTTAATTTCCAAGCCTTTGAATCTTGTTGTTAGGAATGTGTCTCTAGGTCTTTTGGAACTGTTTGTTAGTGTCATGGCTGATGAAAATAAAGATAATATGGAATTTTTTTTGGAATGAGTGAATTTTGGAGGTGTTCGGTTAGATTTCGAATTATTACTGCTCTTCAGCTTAAGAATCTCTTTGAAGGTTGCTGTACGTCCAGGGTTTGCTGTGCTGGAAGGATCAGTAGGAATTATTTCAGAAATTTCTGAACTACTGTCTGTTTCAGACCTACCTGGTGGGAAGCATGACGATATAGAATAAGAGAATTGTGCTGCACGAGGTGCTTCATTAGATTCTGAACAGCTGTCATCTGTTTCAATTTCAGACATGGTAGGTGGGAAGAGTAGTGAAATGGAAAGACTTCTTGCTCCATTAGCATCAGTGTCAGAGTTGTTGGTTGGAATTGGATTTGTTCCATTCAATACAGAACTAACAGACTCCAAATTGGCTGATGGAATTCTTTCTTCACTAATTGTTGGACTACCAAGTTCTGAGTTGTTGGCTACAAATTCTGCAACCAAAAATTTCGAACTCTGATGAGAAAATATCTAATTCTCATTAATAATCAAAAGAAGTTATAACTTTGTTATTATACTCAAAAGAGTACAAATCCTATTCGCTAATTACAATATGATAGTTGTACATGGACAAGCACGCGACAAGCACAATAACTACTTAAAAAAATAAAATAAAAATAATAAATTTGTAGCATAGGAAACTACTGTCGTTTATGCAGACTATACAAGAAACAAAATGCTTATTCCATTGTTTCAATTTTTTGACACTCCCCCTCAAGATGGAGTATGTGAGCATGGATACTGATCACAACCACTTTTCAAAAAAAGTATTGATCACAACCATCTTTGAGAGAAGTGTTGAAAATTAATAAAGCTCAAAGCCTTTGTCAGCAAGTCTACTTGTTGGGAATGTGTACCAACATGAAGTAACTTTATAGTCCTAGCTTGTACCTAGTCCCTCACAATATGGAAATCTATTTCAATTTGTATAGTTTGTTCATGAAAAACCAGATTGGCCACCATATGAAGGGCTGACTAACTGTCACTGAATAACAAAGTGAGTTGAGAATGAGAACATCGACCAGAGTATTGCATTTATTGTGATTTTAGTATTTATTTCTGATTTCAGCATTTTTAGTTATTTTCTTTTTATTTCAAAGAATTAAGAAATTAATAACTCCTTGGCAAAACATATATACTATAATCCCTAGAGATAAAGCAAGTATTAGTGGAGAGATCAAGTAACTTGTAACCCTTAACAGCAAAAGGGTACCCTAAAAATACACATTGCTTAGCTTTTGGATCAGATTTGGACCTATTATGGGCTATAGTAGAGGCAAAACAAACGCAATTAAAAACTTTAAGGTGTGAATAGGAAGGAATCTGCTTATAGAGTAGTTTATAGGGAGACATTATGTAAAATTAGGGTGTGAAGTTTGTTAATAATGTGCACTACAGTGAGTATACAATCACCCCAATACATCAGGAACATTAGAGTGTAACCTCAAGGCCCTTTCTATACATAGAATGTGTTCATGTTTCCTATCTACAAATGAATTCTCTATTGTAGAGTAGCAACACAACTATGTTGGTGTATGACTCCATGAGTTTAAAACAATTCAATCATGAAAAACTCAAAGGGCAGTGTCTGGACAATAGTAAAGGTCTGATGTTTGACTTGGATTTCATAAGATAAATCCAAATTGATATAGTGTGATCATCAACTATGGTACAAAAAATATTTGTAACCTGCCACACACCACAATGAATCAAATCAAAAGCTTCAACGCAAAAATGATAATGAAAAGGAAATGGAAGCATCTTTTGTTTTGTATGAGGAAAAAATGTCACAAGTCCTATTTGAAGCGGCATTTACATCTGGTAGTACATCCCTTAAACACAAAACCTGAGAATTTGAGGGATGCCCCTGTCTAAGGTGCCACAGCTTACTCATGTCACTAGAGTTCGAAGTAAAATTCACAAAGAATTTGTGTACAGGAAGATGAAAGGAAGAAAGAATAGAATTACAAGTGTTTGAGAAGTTGTATTTTGTTAAGTCCATTATGAACCTCACCCACATCGATTGGCCTCCAGCATATAAGGTCCTATATGAAGCAGGAATTTGATAGTTTGACAAGACAACATAGGAGTTATTGAGTAAGCTGACTAAGATATAATAAATTGAAGGAAAATGTAGGCACACGTAGGACATTTTCAAGGAAAAGGTAGGCTGAAATTCTAGCAGATCCTATGAGAGTTACCATAGCTATTTCACCATTTGGAAGTTCCACAACACAATGCTTAACCAATGTGATAGTGGTAAGTAGAGTTACAGAATGCACAATGTTATTTGTAGCCCCGGTATCCACAACCCATGTATCTCCCCCATATGCATGTCTACTAACCACTTCCTTTTTTTTTTTTTTTCCAGAAAATATCAAATACCTCAAATCACAACTGAAATCAGGACTATGAAAGTTCTGCAAAGAAGGAAAATTACCTGCCATAGAAGTGGATTGAACTGCTAGCTGAATTACATTGTTGGTCATGTGAGTTTCATTATTAGTGAAAGCAATATCCTTCTGTAATTGAAAAACTCGTGGTCCATTTGCTTGTGAAAGTCTTTCCCTAAGGTCTTTCCAGATTTCAAGAGCAGTATCCTTATAGACTATACTTGTAGCAATTTCTTGAGAAACGGAATTGAGGATCCATGAAGCAACCATTTTGTTGCAGCGAATCCAAGCTTGAATTGCGGATGATGTTTTGACCATTGGAGATGAGAGAGTCAATGTGCCATCAATAAACCCCAACTTGTTCTTGGCAATCAGTGCCATTCGCATTGATCTTTCCCAAGTTGGGTAATTCTCTCCCACAAGAGGTTGATACACAAGCATAGCACCAGGGCTTTCTTCATGGTGCAGGTACAGAGGATTTGATGGATCATCCAAGACGGATGAGATTCGTGAAGAGGATGAAGAAGTTGAAGCTGAAGTCGAAGCCATTGAAATGGAAGTGTTTTCGACTTGCTACTCTATCAGTATTCAATACATCGAAATCTGATAAGAAAATATCTAATTCTCATTAATTAGCAAAAGTAGTTACAACTCTTGTTGTTTCTATGTTCTTTTCAGTACAGAACAAAAAAAATTGGTTACACGGTGATTCTAAAAAAATAAATTGGTTATACAGTAAAAGTAACTAACTTAACCTATGGTTAATTACACTATGACTGCGGTACATGGACAAGCAAATGACAAGCACTGTAACTGCAGAAACTCTTGTAGCTTAATCGGCACCTCTCCATATATAAAGTATTTGGGGTGTACAGGAAAAATTATTTAACATGCCTGGTTAGGACCCGCATATTGTAACTAGCTAAAAAAAAAAAACTGTATCGTAGGAAACCATAATAATTGAACAATTTGAACTACCATCGTTTATGCAAAATGTACAAGAAATTCAGGAGAATACTTATTGCTTTGTTTCAATTCTTTGACAAAAAATTATGCAATACAAAACGATAAGCTGCAATTATATATTCAGATATTAAAATTTTCTTGTCTAATTCGAAATTCTTTGAAACTTACTTGGATCAACTTGGTGCATCCGCTGCTGATCCTGGGCATAAAATTCTGGGAGCTAAATATGACTGAAGAGTGAGAGAGAGAGAGAGAATTGCATATCATAAAGGTGTGTTGGTATTCAAAATTTACAAGAATTTGGAAGTTTTAGCGAAGATACATTCTCAAGCACTCTCTTGCCGTGTTCTTTCCGCGTGATTGACTAGACCGAGGCCAAGTTCACTTTCCAGAAGAAACAAAACTAAGAAGAGGAAGTTTCCACTGCGCTCAACAGTTTCCTACTAGCGACAAGCTCTATTTGTGAGTCAAAATGTGACTTTGCCGAGACCATTCACATCTTGCCACGGCTCAAGTGCTGTTATGACGCGAACGTGTTCTACAATCCCACCACTAGTTCATAGCCCCTTGGGACTCTTTTCTCTTTGGAAATTCACATGCTGGTTCGAGGAATCCGATTTAGTCAATTTGTATATGTAATTAATGTAGTCACTCTCTAATATATGGATACAGGAATTACAGAGTTTTTTCTTAAGCTGCTTTGGCGGCTGGTGTAACGGTTTGTTATGCAAGTTATTGTAGTGGGATGGATATTGGGCCATTTAACATTGGCCCAAACAGTGGAGAAAAAACCCAATATTGACTAGCCCATTTTGATAATAAACATAGATCCTCGGGCTATAGGTCAGGCTTAATGCTCCTCTCCCATGCCCAATTCCAAGTTCACATCCGAGGCTTATCTGAACTACGAGGTAAAATCCCAAAGAAGATAAGGCCCTGTTTGGTTTATTTTTTTTGTTCACTCATCACTCATCACTCAATTTTTATCACTCATCACTCATTACTGATAAACTCATCACTCTTCACTCAAAAATACTCAAATTTCTATAACTCAGTTTGTGGGCTGTTTGGGTGAAACATTTCGGTGAATTTTTCAATTCAATTACTCACCTTTATGTCATTCACTGGTCCCACAAAAATCACTTCCCAACACAGGTGCACAGAACGGTCACAAGCCCATCCCGCGTTGGCTCTCTCTTTCCTCTCTTCACGACCTTTCCACAACAAAAGGAACATGGAAAGTAGACATTGTTCACAAGCCCATCCATAATACTCGGTCCAAATTTTTTTTTTTTTTTCCCAAGCCAAAGGCAGAGCAAAGTAGACATTGTTCACTCACCATGGCTATAACAAAGGAACAAACCTAGAAACTTCTAAAAAAAAAAAAAAAATTAAAAACATAAAAGAGGCATAAAAGCTATACTTAACTAGAGAGTAAAAAAAGAGGCATAAATAAATTCCTAGCCATTCCTCAAGATCTCAGTAAACACAACACAAACAATGGAGGAACATGAAAAAAACAAAAAATATCAAAATAAAACCCAGCAGATGGAGGGGCTGAATATTCTCACTGGAAAAAAAAAAAAAAAAAAAAAAAAAAAAAAAAAAAAAAAGCAATTCACGGATCAGAGATGCGCACTGATCGGCTGTGGCGCTTCAGACTTGTTGCTGTGCTGTGGGTTTGGGAGAAAGAAAATAGAAAGTGATGAAAAGTAGTGTAGTGAGGCTGGGCTGAAGGTAGTTGGAAAAAATTAAACAAAAGTGCCGTTGGAACCAAACAATGGGTCTGCTGTGATTTGACTAAACATTGCTGTGGGACCCAAAAGCATTCCAACAATTACACAAACTGCCATTGAGTGAACAAAACTCAAAACTCAAAAAAATAAAAACAGTCCGCTTGAGTTTCCAAAACTGATAACTCATATCCCACAAATCTGAAATATGTTAACTTGAGTTCACATCCGGAAAAAAAAGCCAAACAAAGTTTGCGCATGTGGGCCCACGGATTTTGAGATATGAGTTAACAAAAATAAGTTTTTGTGAGATATGAGATATGAGTTTGGCAAAATCCAAACAACACCTAAAACTTCTCTAAGGTAGCTTTTTGAAGCTTCCTGAAGATTCCACCAAGACTAGCTCAACTATTGATGCAATTGCCTAATACCTCTAAATAAAAGAATGCCCCCACTTGTAAAAAGAAAATTATATAAATATATATATATATCTATATATTTTAATTACAATAAATTAAATTAAATCCTTTTATTTATCAATAGAATGCGTTAAAAAGAGCCCATGGTATCCTAAAAAGTAGTGCACACTGCACAGTCTGCCCGTAGCAGTGCACACTGCATTGCACATTCTAATTCTACACAAAGGCCATAGGCCCACAGCTCACAGCTAGCCCCCTCACACTAACCCATCCACACTCAATGTATATGCACACGGCACACACCCACTATACCTCTCTCTCTCTCTCTCTCTCTCTCTCTCTCTCTCTCATGCAAACTTTTAACTTTATTAAATATTATGAGTTATCACGCCAATTAATAGTTTGATGTAAATCATATCAACTTATTTATAAGTTATCACACCAATTAATAAATAGATTTTGAATAAAAAAATTAATAAATATTATTTAATTTAAATTTAATATTTAAATATAAAAAATGTCCTACTTAAAATTTTCACCTAGAACAAAATTTAACTACAAAATTGATTATAGCATAAGGCTACAACCTTACTCAATATCTTTTTTTGGAAATGAATTTTGATAAATTCACCATTGGATAACATTTTATTCTTATATCTTTCATACTTACAAAATTTCTAGAAAATTAAAGATTAATAACTATGTCATCAATAAATTGTTAAAATTGTAAATTTTTGTAGTTTAAAATTATGCATAAAATATAATCTTACTAATCATATAGTAAATAATATCCGATTGACACAAAATTTGACATGTATATTAAGAGCATAAAGAACATATAATAGCTAAACTTTGTCCTTTCGCCTAAGGCTCCAAAAGTTGTTAAGCTGGCCCTAGATTCCACAACAACCTCCGCATTAATGAAAAGTCACCTGCCTGGCACCACTGCATTTAATGCAGAAAGATAAGCCTGAACAGTAAAAAGAAGCCCCCAAAGTCTCCATTCATGATGAATAACCAGGAAAGAAGAGCCCGATAAGACTGGAAGTTATCTAGTTGGACGCCTGAATAGTAAGAAGAAACCCTAGAAGACTATATTCACAATGAATAAGACCAAAAGTAAGGGTAGAGGGGGGGTAGGGGGGGTGGAAGGGGGCAAGTGCCCCCCTTGAACTTCCAAAAAATTCTCTAATAATACTACTATATTGTACAAAAATGTCTTATTTGCCCCCTCTATACAAAAGGACAAATAACTTTTCTCTTTTTTTCAATTCCCACAACAGCTTCTCTTACACATAAATAGACCTACAATCCAACTCTTATATTAAAATAATGGTAGAATTGAAAAGGGATGTTTTGTATCTATTGTTTTACTCGTTAGTGGCCTTGGCATTGATCTTACTAGTTGCAATAACTACCGTTGAAAGAATTTTTTTAGCAATGAACATAATTAATAATTGATTACACAGTCAAATGGGAGATCAACGGATAAATGATTGTTTAGTCACATATATTGATAAAGATATATTCAAGACTATTGAGTGTGAAGAAATCATGCAGCGGTTTCAAAATATGAAAAATTGTCAAAGGCAATTAAGTAAATTAAACTAGGTGCAAAAAAATAAAATAAATTTTATATTTTATGTTAGATTGTGTATGATAATTACATTAGCATATAGTTGGTTATTTACTTTGTTATTAATATTGATTAATATTTTTCAGATTAATTTTTGCTTTCAATTTTGTTTTTTAATCTTGCCTGCCCGACCCAAATTCCTAGCTCATCCAGATGGACAAGGACAAAAGACAAAAAAGAGGGAGATGGCTCATATAAAAAAAAAAGAAAGAAGAAAGAAGAAAGAGAAGAACAACACAGAATATACAAAAAAGAGAAATATAGTGTGTGAATGTTCTTAAGAATTATCCTTATAACACGACACATAAGATTAAATAAACAAGCTAATACTTTGTGTCTTTTATCGAGATTAGGGATTACCCAAATCTATCTAAGGTATTGACCATACAAGATCTTACTTCAAAATACATCAAAGTAGCCTACACTTCATGTTTGATTTCACATTCCTCTATTAGGAACCCATGGATAATGCTGTAATGTTTTATGTATTTTTTTTTTCTTTGGAGAATGTTATCCATATATTATAACATATTTGTTATGAAAATTTGTTAGTAATGAGCTCATCATAAAAAGAAACAATTATAAATTGCACACACATATTCATTATAATTATTATGTTCCAGTAATGAGCAAAAAAAAAAAAAGAAAAAAAAAACTTTGGAGTAATATTATATAACAAAAGTTGATAAAAGCATATTAATTCATTCCATATTATTGATCTTTATTATGTGATGTAATAAAGGGCTTCATTACAAAATCTTCTTTTTTTTTTTTTTTTTTTTTGTCCTTCAATGATTTGTTATTAAGTTATGGCGACACTTGTAATGCTTGTTGAGGGGTATGTTATCATCATCCGTTTCTTCATCTTCAACACTTGAAGTTTGGTTGATCCCTATTTGTTTAATTTTTGAGCTTTCATCACTTTTTCCTTTTGTTGCATTATTTGTGTTAATCACTAATGAATTGGCATTGGAAGATTCTTGACTGGATCTTACAAAATTTGGACCTATGAATTTGTTTTTGCTAAGATTTTTCGTATGTATTTGCATTTATATTAAATTTCAGTGATATGACAGTTTTTTTTTTTTTGTAAATGTTCTTATATTTTTTTGTAAATTTAGGAATAGTGTAGCAAAAGGGTTAATATAGCATGTTGGATTGTGTATTTTTCTTTTTTTCTATATCTTTTTGTCATTTGAGGTGCATAAAAAAATTTTAGCAACTGTGCAATTTTCAAAATCATCCTTTAGATTGAATTCATTTAAATGAAGTAGGAAAATGCATTTTTTTTTTCCAAACTTTTCTTCAAGTCATACGGGATTTCTTCTCCAATATCAATTTGCATATGAGGAATATAATATATATTATGATCAATAGTTTTATAATAATTTAAATAAGTTGTACCTTAATTTTCTTTTCAGCAAGATCTCTTGCAAATTTATTTAGGATTTTCTTAGCATCTCGATCAAATATCACAAAATTTGTTTTACCAGTTGCGTCAAAAACTTCAATTGGAATCCTATATCTGAAGTAGTTTGTAATTGTATATCTAGTAGTTATAGTGAGATGAATATATTATAAATATTTGGAGATTATATAGTGAATGTAAGTATCTCTAACTTTGGGATAGAAAGATTTGTTTTTTGTTTCACATTTTGCACACAAAAATGATCCTGATTGTGGTTTGACCTTCCTTATGACAAAGCATGCACAAAATATAATACCAACCTATTATTGTATCAATCTTGCTTATTATTGCAATAACCTAGCAGGTCACATCCTGCAATAAACTTTGAAGTTAATATGTATTATTTTTTAATGTAAATAATATGATGTATTATTATTTTTTCATCTAAATGATAAGTATAATTTGAAATGATTAACAAACATGTTTCATAAGATCCCATTCAATGCATTTTATCTCTGTTATCGTCTTCATATTCTTTAAAGATAAATCCTCCGATAAATTGTTTTGCATATATTTTTGGTATTTCTTGAATAGGATCATGTTTTTTACCATTACTATCATTGAATTTTTTTTTTCAAAAGAAAATATTATGTAAATGGCATTTTGTGAGATAGTATATGTTATTTATTAGACTTTTTTTGTTATTATAAATTTTAAAAATATGCACTTGTCAATTATTTCAGCAACTTCAGGAATCTCAAGATTTATATATATTTTTGTTGCACCGATCGATGACAAAGAGAATTTTCTTGAATAAATTGTATAGAACATTATTAATAGACAAAAGCATATTGAATTGAAATTTAGAAAGAAAAAAAAAAACATGATTTCATGAGAATGAGATTTTCTAGAAGTATCATCTATATGTGGAGGAGGAGAAAGAGAGTTTGTAAGTGAACAGGAGTTTTGGCTATGATTTACATGTGAAAAGAGTTAGACTTAGGTCATAATATGTAAGGTAATAACTAGGATTGGGCTTTTTACAAAGTTTGGTCTATTTTTAAAAGATAATCCATTTTGTAGAGATTAACATTTGGTCTAATTGTCAAGAGCAGTCCATATTTTATATAATAGTAAAAATAAGTTACTATGATCTATTGGGTAACAGTAAAAAATAAATAAATAAATAAACTTAATAAAAAGAGGTAAAAATTGCTAAATGCAAAATTAAAGTGTCACATGGCAACCTCATGCACTCCCGCATAGGTCTTTGCTTTTATATATAGTAGTATTTAACCCGCGCAATGCGCAGGATCATTTGTAAATCAGAGAAATTTGGCCAATAAAATTATTTTGTAAAGAAAAAAATTGTTGCGAAGTGTGTAAGATACGTTAGTATATAAATCTACTTTGTACTCAAATCTCAACACATCACACTTCTCACTTTCAGCAATAAAACAAAAGGTGAAAATGTATGTATTTTTTTTTTTTTTTTTTTGATCATGCTGTTAAAAATGATAGCAAATCAAGTGTCAAGGAGAAAATATAATATAATATCAATTTCATGATGTTCAAAAAACAACAGTCATTACAGTAGTATGTTCACTTATACAATCATTCTTATACACTTTGAAATATAATGAAATACATAATGACTCATAGAGTAAGGTAGTATACACATTAAAGTTCAGTTTTTTTCTTCTTTGATGTAATTTGCTTAGTACCCTTTTGACGTTTTTGAAGCATTTGGAGCGGCACTCTTTTATGACCAATGCTTCCTTCTTCAGTAGTTATAGGAGCAGTTAATTTAGGTCTTTCAATAGATGTTTCCCCTATTTCTATTTTTTGACTGGCTATGTATTTTTCCTTCCTTGATTTTCTCACAATTTCTTCCATTGTGTCCTGCAATAATTTGCATTCTTATGTATTAATTAGATGTGTATAGTAAACTATGTGTAGACTAATGTTTGAATCATATAGTAAGCAAGATGAAGTATGCTTCAATTACCTGATGTTCTTCAACTTTACGTGAGTCATCTTGCGTATGTGAAATTTCCATCTCCAAAATCTTCGAGACTGTGTAATTTTCTTTTCCATACTTCAAATTATATTCATCAAGATGCAATTGGAACAAATATTCATTGCCAATTATTTTTTGAATCTCTTTTGGTATAATATTCTCATCTAATTTCAAAGTCTACATGAACAAAGTATCATACAGTTAGCAAAATATGTGTGTGTATATGTGTAATGGTGTATGTATATGTGTGTGTGAACAACATTGATAAGAAAGTATTAAAACTTCAATTTTCAGATAATAAAGATATAGGGCTGACATTTATATATGAAATTACCTCTTCTTGCATCTCTGCAAGTTCTTTTGCAGTTTTAGATATAATTTTCTCAGCTCCTTTGTCAAACAATATGAATGTGGTTGAACCGGTCTCATCTTGTACTTGGACTTGTATTCTATAGCTATTTTAGATGCAAAGTTGTTAGTAGAATATTATATATATTTTGTGTGTGTTTAAGAAGTCTCAAATCATTTTTTTTTTTTAATTGCCTTGGGATTGCAAACTTTGGCTCAATTTTACAACGTTCACACCATAGAACTCCTTTGACTTGTTTCACTTTCGTTTTGCATATAAGACATGCAACATAATACCATCCATATTTGTTGTTGATATTAATGATTTTGGCATTGCATGTTACCAGCAAGTCCTATAATACAAAGTTTAGTTAGTCATAAAATTATATCTTATAAAACACATAAGCAGTTACTAATTATAACAAATTCATAATATAAGAGTATGGTTGATACCTTTGCCTCTGGGTTCCATTCCAAGTCCTTTATTTCAGCAACTGTTTTTTTATTTTGTGAGGCAAGTTCTCCATCTTGCACTTTAAGTAGTCCCTTTGGCAGTATTTCTTTTACATTTATATTCTTTGTAGCGTATCTAACCAAAAATTAGGTATAACTCATTAAAACAATAACAGAACAGTTTCTTTATATTTAATTATTGTTATCTAGTATTGCATTCAAAACTTTTTTGCCTCATCATTTTCAATATGTATATTTATCTAAACAAACTGAAATAAACATGTCTTTCTTAAAGATACCTGCTGGTCTTTTTTAAAAAAAATTCTATAGCATCTATTTTATACAATTTTATGCTATCTATCATTTAAGAAGTATCGCTAAGTATGTACACCCTTGAAAAGAGAAAATGTAATAGTAGTTACTTGTTTCTAATTTTTGCAACTTCTGGAATGTCTAAATTGACATACAACTTTGTTGCAAAAGTGGATGATAGTTGATAGTCACCTACAAAAAAATTGTAAAAATTTATAAGCATTATAAATACATAAATATTATGTATTTAATAAATGAGTCAATCAATTTTTACCTCTGAAAGTTTTTACAATAGTTGAAGTGACTATTACAATGAATGGCCCTTTATTTGTCTTGTAGAAATCATCATCTATTTGTTGTGCAGTATTTCCCCACAAAGTTGTTTGAACTGATTTGTTCCTAAAGTTGTTTATATGTAAGTTTGAGTTATTTAAAAATTATAACATATGAGTTTTTAAAAATGTATATATATCTTACTCTTCTAACAATAGTTGAATGTTTCTCATCTTTGTTGAACGTCCCCTTGTTTCGATCTCCTCAATGACTCCAATGTAGTCCAATATGCCAATCACATCTGGTAACAATACATTTAAAAATAAATAAATAAATAAGAGTTAGTATTGAGTTATATATTGTATTATTTTTTAACTCTGCAACTATAGATGCTTGGCTTGTAAAACAATTAAAATTACCAGTTAAGTAAGTAATGTCATAGCAACGAGAAGCTATTGTTCTATAATCAGCAAATTCAAATTGGGATTGAGGTATTGAATGATCAAATCCGCTGAATTTTGAGACTGAAGTTGTTGAATTGAAAAGTATTTTGAGTTTGTTATGTACTAGACGATAGTTCCCTTTATTTTCTTCAACCAAGAAATTTGTAATTGTATATATGCTCCCTTCATTTAGTTGTGGACGATAACTTTGAGCAAGATTTTTCCTGATGCTCGCATGTATCAGTGTTCCCTACGAACATTTTAAATGAATTATTCCTTAATCTATAGTAGCAGTACATTACAATCAATTTACATTAACTGGCTGCAAATTTTAATAAAATAATATTTGTAAATTTTTTTCTAAAAAAAATCAATTATGAATTTACCTCTTTGTCAACCAATATCATATCGAGGCTGATCAGATCATGATTGTTTGCTATATTAATTGCATCCCACATTCGTAAAACTCTAACTTTCACTTTTGAGTTATCTTTGTCCATTGATAGCTGCTTCAAAGTTGTGTACTCCATATTTGTATGAATTTGTATTATCTGCAAAATTAAAACATCAGTAAAATTTATATTTCATTATAGATATTCCAACATCCATTAGTACTCTGCTATACACCTACCCAATGTGACTCCCTGGCTGGATCTGCTGCCCCCTCTGAATGATTTCCATATTTTACTTAATAGGATGCCTCAATTTCTCTATATTCAAAACCTACAATCATTTTCGTAGAAGAGGTTGATTAAATGTACTAAATTTATGCAGCACAATCCTCCCAAGTTTAATGAGAAACACGCCAATCCGTAGTCCACCAAACGAAAGCTGTTATGTTCATCCAAGCCCCCCTAAGTTCTCTTATTAATTTTTGATCTATTAGCAACATGAATAGGAATCTTCTAAAATTGAAATAAAATATACTTATATAAGAATTTGAAAGAAATACTTTTTTAATGGTAGTTTAGATAATGTATTTTTGATAAGAGTGATCCTTCCTCCTTCATCAAAATCATGTCTTTCTAATAGATATATGGAATATCCCTGGTTAAAATGATCATATAACATTTCTATGCCTAGCTTACCAATTAGACAATTACTCCAAAAATGCTGCTATTAAGTTTGTTATCAATACATTCATTGGCAATAAACATCAAATAAGGGATTTGCCAATCTTCAACATTTAAGTGATCCATGAACAACATTTTTTTTTTTTTGTTTAGTAAAGAGATTAGCCAACATCTTTGCCATAAGCACATAGACATTTTCAAAGTAATATGGTAAAAACCATTAATACTGACACCACCACCTTTTTTTGGAATCAAAGTGACATAAATAGCATTAGAGAGTTCTCAAACTTGTAATTCACTTTATGACTTCCTTTTTCTCTAGTTTAAATGTTTGATTGTGTGAATTTTTTATAATGGGTTGCGATCTGATATTTGTTGGTGTTACTTAGTTGTTCAATTTTTTTTTTTTTTTTTTTTTTTTTTTTTTTGGGTATCCCAACCATCTAAAGCCTTTCGGTATATCTATTTCTTCTAAATTTTCAGGTTGACTTCCGACCAAGAGAGAGTACGCATGGTAAGTACAAAACTAAAATCAAACCGAAATAGGAAAAAAAAAAAAAAAATTGAGAAAAATTAAAAAAGAAAAAAAAAAAGGCGAAAATTAGAACTCATATGTTTTTCAATAGAGATAAAAGAAGAACCCTATAAAATTAAATTCAATAGAGGGAAAATGATCTGTGGGCAGTTATAGACAATTGGGAACAGTAATTGAATAGAAAGAAAAAATTCTCACCTTCTAAATCGCCTGTTGTTGCAGAGAACGCTTCTGAATAATTTATTGTTGCAGTGAAGGAATAGCGGTTGAAACAATTGAGGAAGGGATTCTCTATTTGTGTTTGTGTGTTTGGCCGAATAAGGGTAGTGTTTGAAGATTTAAGTTATCGCACCACTTGAATGATCTTTATACATTTTCGCTGTTTTTTTTTTTTTTTTTTTTTTTTTTTTTTTTTTTTTTTTTTTTTTTTTTTCGCGTTCTTTCTTGGGAGCGCTTCACAGGTTTTTAAGTATATTTTTTGGTTTTTCAAAAAGAAATAAACAGCTATTTTAAAGAAAATAAAAATTAATAATTATGATCATTTTGTAAGAATTCACACATAAATGTCTACATATTAAAAATAATTAGTATCTGAGAAAGTAAATATATTCAAATAATTTAAGGTAAATATTTGAAGTGAATATTGTATATTAAAAGTATTAGTTAAATAAATTTAATTAATTAAGTATGTAACTAATGTGTTAGTAATTATAAATTTTTAAATTAAAGATTTTAAAATAGTGCCCAAAATGTCAAAACCAAAATCTGAATTTAAAACTAATTTATCATCGTGGGTTTAGTAATTTTTAAATCTTAAGATTTCTAACTCTATCTCTCTTATGTGCATTATCTTTTTTTTTTTTTTTGGGAAAATGGCAGTAATATATTTGTATCTAAAAAATCTTGGGATTTTATCAGAATGTATGTAAGTAAATAAGTTAAAAAATTTAAAGTTGAAATTTAAAAGCTAATCCAAATGATTATCATGGTATATAAAAATTTGGCTTGCCAAGTAATATAATTCTTATTAAAAACTTGAATTTTTTTTTTAATTATATTTTGACAGCATTATATGGCCGTTTGACATATTGTAGGAATTAGAAAAACTGTAAAAGATATTCCTTCAATAATTTAAAAATAAAAAATAAAAAAAGGTTGCTAATATGCCATATGAAACGACAAATTTCCATTGTTATATGGGATGAAACATCATCAATAATTGTTACATTGTTCTACCATGTGTGATGGGAGTAATTCATAGACTAAAATTATAGCATACAAAACTCTGTTCCTTTTTGACATTCCCTAACAGGTGCCGCTTTGTGATTGACGGACTAACCTAATGCCAGAAGTCCACTGAAGTTGTTTGAGACTCATTCTATGCCTAAGTCTAACACTTCGATTCTTTTTTTTTTCTTTTTTTTTTTTAAACTTCATGTTCTTTTGTTTATTTCTTTAAGGGGCTAGCATTAAACTAAAGCCGTGTAGTAGTGAAGATCAAAACAATAAGGGCATGAATGTGGTAATGTTCATGAAAGGATTATTCTACAAAACGTAATCATCATTCTAGTAGCTAAATTTTTGCCCAAAATATGGAGTTTGGACCATCCATTCAACACACTATTATTTCAATCTTCTGAAATGTTCTTTAACCATAATTAGCTGACCATGATAATTATGTAGATAGAGTGGAATATTAAAATTAGTACTTGAATCAAGCCAAGGAAACGAAAAGCAAGGATGTAAGAAACGCGAAAAAAATCCAGGCTATAAAAACTATACACTAAACAGATGGTACAAATTACCATTGTTCAAATACATTTTAAAAATAATATAAAAAAACCTCCACACTATTAATACAGCCAGCAAATGTGACCATGTTGCTAATTCAGCACATGGACACTCAAATTAAACAAAACAAAGTATTCAACAGTATGAGAGATTGAGGCTAACAATTAAATAGATACTAATAAGATACCCAAACTTTACAGTTTCAGATTTCAGAGTTCTACAATTTCAATCACTCTTCAAAAACAACAAATCGGGTAGGATGTAAAACAGAAACTGGCAATTAAATAGAATTTTGTAGTTGCTATTTTCCCTTCTGATCTTGGCGTGCTAGCTGCTGCATCATTTCGAATGGTGACCAAAGCATTGGTAAGTCCTTTGTTGTACTGGGGATCCTTAAGCAAAGAATACCCACTGCACCACAATCATACACATCCTACAAAATTTAGTTTAGAATATGATCAGTAGGATGCAAAAGGAAAAAAAGAAGTGTAATAATCATGTGATCATTAAAACGAACCCCTCATTTTATTTAGTCAGCAACTTTCAGATTCTAAAAGGCCAAAAAACTACACCACAAATCATATTATAAACAAAACTAAAACTCTCCCCTTTTACAAACAAATTTAAGAAATTTGTACAGGCATTTTATCTGGCCTAAGCAATTACAGGTATTGACTTACTTCCAAAATGTGTAAACAATTGTACCAGAACTATTATAATTTTTAAATGGTGGGGGGGAGGAGCTATTTTCTTAAAGAAAGATCAAAATTGAAACCCTGCTAAATTCAAATTAAAGAAAGAGTCAAAAATTAAGTTTTAAACCCACTTGTGTAAGCTTGAAGATATAAATAAATGAATTCCTCTTCATCAGCAAGTATTCTCTTGAGAAATTAGCTTTTAACAGCTCCTTCTTGTTAACACCATGCTTGTTGGTTGTCAAAGCAGCCGGGTGGCTTTTACTCTTGTCATATGGAACTGAAAGTTCATCTCCTATACTCCTGCCAACATGGAATGATTGGAATGCCTTAGCAAATTCCTGAACTGTGACAAAACTGTAAGGCTCATCTTTGCGTGGCCAGTACTGCTCCTGATCTTTCCTTGATGTCACCTGTCATAATCACAGATAATACAGATGAGAACTCCACATGTAAGGCTCATCCTTAAGTTTTTTATTAGTATGGATGAGATATAGGTCCATGAATCAACGTAGTTCTTTATGTTTTGTGACTAAAGAAATCTGCTGTATTTAGGAAATTTTAAACTCATCATGTATAGAGTTGTTCTGTCTACAGTAAGAGAATACCCAAAAATAAAATCAAATAATTATTTGCAAGAAACAGACATGAATCCAAATAGTCTTTCATATAGATTTACAAATTCAATCCTGAAATTACGTGGTCGGTCAACAAAATTTTAGATAGACCTTTTAGAAATAGATTTAGAAAATTTGTGTTCCTTTATCACCCATGCACTCAAGCAAAAAAAAAAAGTGTTTTTTTTTTTTTTCTCTAATAATTTATTACTCTAATAATTTATTATTCTACAAATATGCTCCCAAAACATTGTGGCATTGATACTCATAAAACTCATATGTGAGGTATCTTCTCTAACAAATCAAATCCTTATTTGCTGTAATTCCTTTGTGTTATTGGCCAGATTCAATGATTTTATGTTTTCTAATGAATAAAGTCAACTTAAACAGATCTTTGATTGTTTTTTTTTTTTTCCCTTTTTGGGCTGATTATCATGATTACATGCCTTATTTTTTGTCAATATGGTGTTTGTTGTGTCAATTCTATTTTAGCTTCTATAGTACATTGCTAGTGTGCTTGGAGTGGCTTTGGTTCCTTCCTAACGTGATGAAATACTGCTATGGCTTCTGGGTACTATTGAGTAGTAGGGTGATAAATATTGATATTATATATAGACATATAACTTTTTTTCTTGTGGATACATATGATCTCATGTGACCATATTTGGTTGATTTTGTGAATTGCAGTTCTCTCAGGTATGGATTTTTCTTTTATGTTATTGACCTTTACAATTTTATGCATTCTGAAATTCAACTTACAATACACCACATGAAGGATCGTCTAATGTTCAGCAAATTACTTCCTTAAAATACTAATGGATGAAATTATGAAACTCCATTAACTCATTCTATAACCCACTGGTAGAGACTTTCTAAGTAAGAAATCAACCAAACATATAGATCATGATAGCATATTTCAATATCATAATTACTAAATCAAACGGTATTAAAATATTTTGACCAACCAATCCAAAGAAATTAAAAAATCAAAACAAATACTGTTAGGTTCAAACAGTAATATAATAATTAGTAAGAAGCAAATCACAGCCACAACAGCTGAGCCACAGCATCTTAAGTATATATTATATGAGAAAGATAGAGTAAAGTTGGTGTATACACAAATTATAGTTTCATGTGAAGTGTATTTATCAATACTAAGATCATCAATAACTCTCCATAGCAGATATGAAAAATGTTTTTTAGATTTCTGTATCCTTTCTTTTTTTAATATTATTTTCTGTTTTAAAAAAACTTTAAAACTTACCTATTAGTCAACCGAAATCGTAGCAATGTTGGTCAGATCATGGTTGTTTGCTATGTTAACTGCATCCCACATTCACTGATATTTGCTTCAAAGTTTTGTACTTCATTGCGATATGAATCTGAAATATTTGCACAATTTAAACATTAGAAAAGTTTGTATATAACAATGGAGTAAAATCTACAGTTTACAATAGAAGTGACAATCAAGTTTACATTATCAACAACTGCATAATAATTTTAATAAATAATATGTGTTACCTTTTGGTAGATCATTGAATATTTCTTTATATACAATATTTTTTGTATGAAAATGATCGCCATTATCATTTTCTGCAATAAGTACTCTAAGACCATTTCTGCTTGTAACCCTAGAAACGGCAACATATAACTGTCCATGACTGAAAACTGGTCTTTCTAAATAAAGTCCAACACATTTCAAAGATTGTCCCTGGCTCTTATTAATTGTCATAGCAAAGCAAATAGATACTGGAAACTGTCTTCTTTTTAGTACAAAAGGCCATTTAGATTCAGAAGGGGAAAGACCTATTCTTGGAATAAATACTTTATCTCCAACATGAGATCCTGATATTATTTGAGCTTCCAAAACCCATTTTGATAGCTGGGTGACTAAAAGTCTGGTACCATTACAAAGTCCAGCACTTTGTTTTAAATTTTGAAGTAGCATTATTGGCAATCCCACTTTCAACCTAAGTTTATGGTTCGGAATACCGGGGTACTTCAATGAATTGAGAAGCTCTATTGGATACATCATATCTTGATCTAAAATGTTGGTTGAAGCTTTACATATTGAATCTGCACTGAGATATGTCTCTTCATCAACATTAATAAGGTTAATCATGTAATCATTTATGTCTTCAACTACTTCATTTGTTGGAGTTAAAATTGCCCTTTCTTCTAAATACTTTGAATCGTTGAATTTAGTTTGGAAGTCAGGATAAGTAGCATTCATGATATCGTTAAAAGGATGACTACCAGGTTGAATTAGTAAGTCATGTGGTATTTCAATCAATGCTTCACTTTCACTATCATTAAGTTCACCATCACCAATTTTCAATATCCATTCAGCAAATTCTCTTACACCAATATCACCTGGATCTTGTGTCAGCCTCATATTTTTGGTCAAAATGAAAACTCTACAATTGGTCCATAATGAAGACTTAGTGATTGATGCTTCAACTATTTGTTCTCTTCGGCCTTTTGCTATAACCGGTAAAATTTGTCTAAAATCACCACCAAGAACAACTGTTTTTCCTCCAAAAGGATTGTCTGGACTGTTGCTGGCAGTAAAACATAAAATATCTCTTGATGAACGATCAACAGCTTCAAAACAGTTTCGGTGTGTCATAGGAGCTTCATCCCAAATTATGAGACTTGCTTTTGTCATAAGTTCTGCAATTTGTGAACCTTGTTTAATTCCGCAAGTTGAACTGTCTGTTACAATTATTGGTATTTGAAATCTCGAATGAGCCGTTCTCCCTCCTGGCAACAATAATGCAGCAATTCCAGATGATGCAACTGCAATGACAATCTTTCCTTCTGAACGCAATCGGCATATAATGGTTTTCCAAAGATAAGTCTTCCCAATTCCTCCATGTCCATATACAAATAAGAAGTCACCTTTATTTCTCAAAACAGAATCAATTACTGCATCATATATATTCCTTTGATCAGAATTAAGACCATTAAAAAGTTCAGTATGTTCCACTACCAAAGAATCTCTATCATAATTCAACTCTTCTTGTAATATTCTATTGTTACATTGTCTTAGAAGCAATGTGTTTGGATATGGCATTGTTTCAAATTCTTGCAAAGATCTTCCACTTCTTATCAGAATTTGTTCTATATCACTAAGTGCGTAATTCTGCAATTGGAAGTCATCAAGATGTAAATTTTCATAGCGTAAAACTGCTCTCTGACGATGAAGAATGTCCTCAGATAATAACTGCCAATTCGAAATCCATAATTTATAAGGGTCAGAAACTTCACAAAAAATCAGCATTGTGACGAATAGCTCACGAAGTTGTTTTCCTGAAGCCCAATGTGACGCATGATTTAAAGCTTCATGCCATTCTTTATCATCATCAAGCAAACCAAGCGTGTTAGGTTCTAAGGTCTTAGGATTTTGTGTATTTAGAACTCTAATTTGTAATGTTGGCAAACCATGATCAAAACAATGTATTTAGTCTTGTTTAGGCTTGCTCAAAGTTGGTAAAATATTGTAAAGATGGAATCAAGTGACTGCAGATGCATTGGGGCTTCTCGGCCTGGCTCGATCGATCGAATGTAATTCTCGATCGATAGAAAATCGGCCCAGATGCGTTTCTGCAGAAATTCCAGCTCAGCCCTAACTCTTTTAAAACGTTTAGGGTTTTATGTTTTTGCCCTAGGTATATAAGGCAAAACCCTAGCCACGTTTTCAGAGTTGCACAAGTTGTATTGTTGCTCATACATTACGGTTTTGTGTAAATCTCTTGTGAGATCTAGAGGAGCTTTCCTTTACACAAAGCTTAGGGTTTTCAAGATTGAGATTACTTCAACATCTTGATGATCAACTTGGTTGCTGCCTTTGAAGCTTAAAGATAAACAAGCGGGGAGCTTGTAGCTGATTGAAGGAATACAAAGAAAGAAGTAGTCCATGGATTCGGAGCCTGCGCGTGGTCGTGTTAGGAAGTTTTACTGGTGGGTAGCATTAGGAAGTCAAGCGGGGAGCTTGTAAGTCCTTTTGTAAGAACTTCAATTCTTTCTTAGTGGATTCCGTTTTGCCTTGAGGATCGGTGGGTAAAATCCTCCCCAGGTTTTTCCCTGTGGTTTCCTGGGTGATCATATCACTGTGTTATTTATTATTCCGCTGCATTATATTTTTGATATGATTATTTGATTGTTTTAACCTAGAATTGTTTAATTTGACTAAGTAACAACTTGGCTAATTAATCTAGGCTACGCAATCTGGTTGTTTGTTTAAGGGGTCTAAACTCTTCAAAGCGCATAACATGCTGATCTGAAATCTGAATATACTACATTATTTATAGTTCTTATTTCTTTAAAGGATCGAGCTCCTTTAACAACATTTAATAACATCTGTAAATAAAAACGCTCTCCACTTGCAGGATGAACATAGTATATACGCCCTATACATCTTCCAAACTTCCTCAATCTCCATTCCTTGTCTCTTTTATGCCAAACCCATTTTGTTGGAAACTCAGAATAAGTTAATTCCCTTGCTTCTTCGTACAATTCATTTGCTTTCATCGACTCTGTAAATTTAGTTTTTCTGATATCTGGTCTATCAATAACATTATCTAAATACTCAGTGTCTTTAAAAACAATTGGCTGTTGATTTTCAATATGGAAACTAAGTCTTCGAACAGCAGGTTGTCGATAGTGGATTTCAAACTCAAATATCCTGATAAAACTACCTGACAAAAATGTTGCCACCCCCCCCCCCCCTTGTCAAAAACGTATCACACCTTCAATAAGTTAAGGCCCGATTGGTAAGAGATTTCTAGTAACGTTGTTGTTATTTTGTGGAAATACATACACATCTAATGTTTCAGATGTTCACAATTTTATTTTTACATTCATTTATAACCTATATTTTTATCTAAGGGGCTTCACCTGATAAAACTACCCGACAAAAATGTTGCCACCCCCCTTGTCAAAAACGTATCACACCTTCAATAAATTAGGCCCGTTTGGTAAGAGATTTCTAGTAACGTTATTGTTATTTTATGGAAATATATATGAGTAAAAAAATGTGTGAAAATACGTATAATATTATTTAAACATTGAAAACTGTTATTTAAATAACAATAACAAACACCCCCTTACTCTCCTCCATATTTCTTTCTCAAATTCAATTTTAAAAAAAGAAAAAGAAAAATAATTGTCCTGGAAATTCTCATACACAACTTCAAACTTCCACTCAACAATTTAAAATTCCCCATTATCATTAACCAATTATAAGTTTGAGAATAAATGGTATAATGGATGGTCAGGTATAGTTTTCAATTAATTAAATTTATTTGAAATTTTTTTTTCAAAGTTTGTAGCTTTAATGGATTGGTAATTTGATTATCTATTTAGGGTGAAAAATGTTAAAATTTGTTGACTTTTTTTTTTGGTAAAATATCATTTTCATCCCTACACTTTCACAAAAGTTTGTTTTTGGTCCTTAAATTTTCAAAAGTTCATTTTTGGTCCCTAAACTTTGCTAAATGTTCTACTTTTCATCCTTCTGTATATGTCTATTAGTTTAGGTCCTACTTGGCTTAACGGAATGCTAATGAAGTATATGACATTGACCAAACTAATTTATTTTTAAACTTATAAACACATGGCGCACAATGATTGGCCCACATAGATTAAAAAGTTCTACTGGTGAGACAAATTTACACTTACACCCACATAAACCAATGCAAACCTCAACCGTTTTAAAAATCCCCAAATCTGAAATGATTAAAACTCCAACGCCACAATCTCATAGGCCACGGCCTCAATCGACAACCCTAATCGGCGACCCCAAACCGAAAACGAAGTACTGGCGACTGAGTGTTCAAAGGCAACCCCTGCTACTGTTTGAGAGAAATCCACATGAAAGTTTCAACCAAGACACAACTCATTAAACTCAAACCCACCAACAAATTTCAAACAATACAGGAAGAAATGTGACAAAATCAAATACTAATTCAATATGAACTATGAACTTCACTAAACTTGAAAAAAGAAAAATAATAAACCCATGCACCCATATCAAATTTTTGGCATATCTTGGGCTCATTTTTAGTGTAAAGCTCCATCATAGAGATTTGAACCTTGGCCCTTATCTCCCACATCTCACAAGCACATATACTTGTAGAGTGATTACCGCACCAAGGATGTAGAGTGGTCAAATTTGTTGACTTGAAGTGTATAGTTATTAACTCACATTTCTAATTGGACCAGTAGGTTTTATTAACTCAATAAAAGTGACTTAAATCAAATTAATAAAAGTGACATGTTAATCTATTAACTGACTTAATACATTGAAGGAATGGCTTAACTCAATAAAAGTCATGACTTGAAGGTTCAAATGATAGTTAATTTACCTCAATCTATTAACTCGGTCGTTTTGTTTTGTTTGTTTGTTTGTTTTTTTTTTTTTTTTTGTTTTTTTTTTTTGTTTTAATTAACTTATGTACCTTCAAATTGTAAGACATAACTTGAAGGACAATCCCGTTGGGAGTAACGAAAATCCTCAGTTGGAATTGCCGGGGGTTTAGGAACCAACGTGCAGTAGATGTGCTCTCTCACCTTGTGAGGGAGAAAGCTCCTAAGATTTTGTTTCTCACGGAAACAAAGTAGTCAATAGCAGAGATGAGGTGGATTCAAGTTGAACTACCTTATCGTTGTACGTTTGTAATTCCTATTATTCGACGAAGTGTAGGTCTAGCATTGTTATGGAAAGAGGAAATTGTCTTGCACATCCAAATATGTATCTTACACCATATAGAAGCTTTCATTCTAGATGATCCTGCCAACCCGTGGAGATTAACAGGTTTCTATGGATGGCCGGATGAACAACAAAAACATGAGTCTCGGTAGCTCTTAAAACACCTCCACACTAAACACTCAATCCCTTGGCTTTGCTTTGGGGACTTCAATGAGATCTTGCAATCAAAAGAAAAATAGGGGCGCCTGCCAAAGCCACTAGCACCTATGCAACAATTTCGGGCAACCCTCTTACACTGTGGACTGGATTTAGGCTTTAAAGGCAATTTATTTACATGGACTAATGGTTGTATTGAAGATGATTTTGTGTAGGAAAGGTTGGATAGGGCATGTGCCACAATTGACTGGAGAGATAGGTTCCCTCAAACCCAAGTCACTCACCTGCAAGCACCCTATTTGGACCACATTCCAATACTTATCACTACACAAGACCAAAGGCAGGTGGCAATACGGAAAAAAAAAATACCATAAAGACTTGTGGAGCGATGGGCCACCCACCCTGAGTGTGGTAATGTGATCCAAATGGCATGGGAGGCGGAAGTCCTCCCTAGGAGCCCAATGTCAAGACTTTTTGAAAAAAATAAAGAGATGCAGGTTTGCACTTGCAGATTGAGGCCGTAACACTTTTGGGTCCACAAAGACTCAATTGCAAGAAAAACAAAAATTGTTGGAGCAATTGTGCTTGCTGAACAGTGCTGCAACTGTAAGCTCCATCAAAGATCTTAAAGCAGACATTAGCAATCTTATTCATCAAGAAGAGCTATTCTAGTGGCAAAGATCTTGCTCTATTTGGTTGCCAATTGGGGAAAAAAATACCAAGTACTTCCATAATTGTGCCAGCCAACACCGACACAAAAATCACATCTCAGGAATTTTTTACAATGATGGGAGGTGGTGCACATTAGATGTTCGGATTTCCCAAGTTGTTGAAGCCTATTTTCAGGATTTGTTTTCCTCAACCCCACCAGATAATATAAAGAGTGTCTTAAACTTAGTTGAAAGCCGTGTCACACCACAAATGAATGAAAGCCTTACCCAAAGGTACTCCTCAGAAGAAGTCTGAACAACCCTATTCCATATGCACCCATCAAAATCACTGGGTCCGGATGGTATGTCCCCCTTCTTTTTTCAAAAATATTGACATATTGTAGGCACCGATGTCACGGATGTTGTCCTATTAGTTTTACACTCTGGCCATATGTTGAAAAAAATGAACCATGCACATATTGTTCTAATACCAAAAAAGGACTCAAAATATTTGATTGATTATAGACCCATTAGTTTAGAGAATACTGCCTCTCGGATACTCTCAAAGGTTATTGCTAATCGTTTAAAGCATATTTTGCCTAATGTTATTTCTGATTCTCAGAGTGCCTTTGTGCCAAACCGGGTTATTACTAATAACACAACAGTTGCATATGAAATCCTGCACAGAATGAGAAACAGAAGGAGAGGGAAGGTGGGATATATGGCAATCAAGCTAGAAATTAGCAAAGGCTATAACCAGGTGGAGTTAACTTTCTTGAAGGGTATCATGCATAAACTAGGTTTTGATAGAAAATGGGTGCAATTGGCCATGAAGACAGTCACCATGGCTTCTTACTCAGTCTTTATCAATGGAGAACCAAAGGGTTTCATCACTCAATCTAGGGGCATTAGGCAAGGAGACCCATTATCTCCCTACCTTTTTCTCCTATGTGCTAAAGGCCTCATGGGGTTGTTACGTAAAGAAGCAGAAAACAAGGGGCTCAATGGAGTGTTGACTAGCCGACATGGGGTGTGCAATTCCCACCTTTTATTTGCCGATGATAGCTTGCTACTTTGCAAAGCCATAGTTGGAGAATGCCAACAAATGCTGAATATCTTGGGCCAATATGAAGCGGCATCTGGTCAAGCCATCAATCACCAAAAAACATCCTTGTTTTTTAGCAAAAATACAAAGCCAGATGTAAGGAGGATGATTCAACATATGTTGAGGGCAAGAATAACAACGGACAATGATAGGTACATTGGCCTACCTATGGCAATTGGAAAATCTAAGGTTAACACCTTTAAAGATTTACAGGAAAAGATTACAAAGCATGTGATGAGGTGGAAGGAGAAATTCATATCAAAGGCTGGACGTGAGGTTCTAATAAAAATGGTGGCACAAGCAATCCCCACATACTCTATGAGCCTATTCAAATTACCCAAATCCATACGTGATAATATAAATTCCTTACTAGCAAAATATTGGTGGGGACAAAGCCAGGATGAAAGGAAGATTCATTGGATCAATTGGAGGAAACGTTGCACGCATAAAAAGAAGGGGGGAATGGGTTTTCATGATCTACATGCTTTTAACTTAGCAATTCTCTCTGAGCAAGCCTAGAGGTTAACCCAAGACACCCACTCACTATTTTACAGGGTATACAAGGCCAGGTATTTTCCAAATTGCTCCTTCATGATGACTGAACTAGAAAGCAACCCATCTTTTGTTTGGAGAAGTCTCTTGGCAGCAAGGGACATTATCTATGCAGGATCTCAATGGCATGTGGGAGATGGCAGAGATATAGGGGTTTTCACTCATAAATGGCTACCCCACACCCCATCACCACTACATGAGGGTGCATTAGACATACAGGTAAGGGAGCTCATTGATGAAGACTCGAGGTAGTGGGACTGAGGGAAGCTTGAAGCCATGTTTACTCAGGACACAATGCAAGACATCATGACAGTACCACTCACCAATTTGCATTCCTAGGCTCAACGGGAGCGTAACAACAATAAATATTATACTTCAGCTTTTAGATATAGATATAGACTAGCCATAGACTCATGTGACGCGTGGGAATATATAAATATTATGTAATGGGATGTAAATATGTAATATATAAAAAGTAAGAATTACTCCAAGTATTATTTATTTATTTTTAAGTATTTCTACAAGTATTTTTTTAACTTTTTATCTCTACAAAGTACAAATATATATACTGTGGGGCCCCAAATATTCAAACAACCCCGGCCCACTCCATAGCCGGCCCAAGGCCCGCGCCGAGGAGAATATAGAGGCTGAGGGGGTAAAAGAGAAAAGCCCAAGTCCTCAAAGGGCCTCGCCGAGGATGCCCACCTCCTCAGCCAACCGACGTTGATAGAAGGAAAATATATTTCACCCCTTAAACTTACGCCACCAACCTTTTGGCCGCTTTAATGGTAAAGTGACCAGCAAACCCAGGTGCCTTAGTCACTCCAACTAATAGAAAGTCTGCAAAAGTGGCTGAGAACTAACATAAAGCTGCAAAAGCAGATGATGGGACAAACCCTTATACACAGAGTTCAGATAACCGACAGATGGACGGCTAAGATTAACTAAAACAATACTATATAACCAAGAGGATTCCTAACATAAAAAGGGGGGGGGGATATTGATGAATCCTAATAAAAAAGGACAAGAGGGAGATCAGTTCTAAGAAAAGAGATTCTCGAATTGAGCCGAGAACGAATACGCCTCACAAACACTTAGCCAAAATCATCGTAAAGATCCTTATGAACACTTAACCAAAGTCATGATCCTTATCCTCACATAAAATATTTAGTTAAATTACTTCCCAAATCATTCTTATAAATTTCATGTCATCCGTTGCTTACTTTGTTAGTGTCTGGCTCTTCTACCCACATCTCTACAAATTTTATTGTCATGGGTCCATTACAAATTGAGTCCCTACAATTGGCGCCCATCGTGGGGGGGACTTGTGCGTTAGCAAGTGCGACGGTCGATGTGAAAAAATCAAGAGCAACACCTTTAAAAAAAAAAAAACACACCAAAACAATACAGTTTACTGCAACAACATTCATTCAGAAATCAACAATCACAAGAAAGAAGAATATGCGAAAAATAAAAGAGACAAAACAACTCTACTTCTTTATTAATATATGAAGAAAAAGTTACATCTCTTACAAGTGATGCCCGTGGGGCTTGTTCTAAAAGCTAACTACAAAGGCAGACGCCTAACAAAGCTGGCAGAGGAACAAAAGATAGAAAAGAAGGCTCGTTGAGGAACAAGAGATAGAAAAGAAGGCTCATTGAGGAACAAAAGATAGAAAAGAAGGCTGGATGAGAAGCAAGAGAAGAGGAAATGGAGAGGGGAAGGCTAGTTGAGGAGCAAAAATAGAAGAGATAAAAGGGAAAAGAAAGAAATAAGGCAACATGGAAGGCAGAAGAGGCCGCGGCACAGGACGGCTCCACTTATGGGTTCCGCCTGGTTTCCCTCTCACCCCCATCGCTACCGGTTTGAAGGGTCAAAGACCCATACCCAAGGGAAGGAGGTTACGTTCTTTCTGGACCCTCCTCCAAATGGCAAGGAGGGTTCCACCTTTGGTTAGGTTAAAAAGAAGGAGAATCTTCGGATTTCTCCTACCCCAACCCCAACATGACGTCCAAGGTCGGAGTTCCATCCTCGGCTCTTGATAGGGGCTGTGCATCCTCGAGACCGCCCTTTCCAAGGGCCAACTCATTTGAAGGGGCTCAAACTGCTAGGTCTTGCAGAACCTCTGGGCAATATTTTTGGGATAAGTTTAAGACGTACGTTTGTCAAGTGTGAAGGAAAAGGTTGCCCCAAAAACGCCTTTTATAGAGGGCGAATAGTGGGTGAGAGCTAATTCGCATTAAATCCCAGGGAGAGGTTTTCGGAGGCAATAATTCCGCTCAAATTCCAAGGGGCTTATCCACCGTTAGATCCTCGTAAATCCGTAATTAACATTAATGAGGAGGCACCGAGGCGTCAAAACGCATTACTCGAATGACCCACGAGACGCCTCGTAATCAGAAGAGTCACGCCAAACGAAGAGGCAGAACAGAGCAGGGTCTTATCCTACCCCAAGTCCAGCTTGCGTGTGTTATCATTTCACTTGAAAAGTGTACAGGTTTAATGATTATTATAGATTATAACGATGTAGAATTAAATGGCAACGGATAAATAGATAAGATAATAAATAAATGAGAAAACTAGGTACTGGACAAAATCAAGGCTTTGCATGGTCCTCGGACCCAAGCCTCTGGGGAAACCAGATACTTCAGATGAAAATGAGAAAACTAGGTACTAGACAGAACCAAGGCATTGCATGGTCCTCGAACCCAAGCCTCTGGGAAAACCAGATACTTTAGATGAAAATGAGAAAACTAGGTACTGGACAGAACCAAGGCATTGCATGGTCCTCGGACCCAAGCCTCTAGGGAAACCAGATACTTCAGATGAAAATGAGAAAACTAGGTACTGGACAGAACCAAGGCATTGCATGGTCCTCGGACCCAAGCCTCTAGGAAAACCAGATACTTCAGATGAAAATGAGAAAACTAGGTACTGGACAGAACCAAGGCATTGCATGGTCCTCGGACCCAAGCCTCTAGGGAAATCAGATGCTTCAGATGAAAATGAGAAAACTAGGTACTGGACAGAACCAAGGCATTGCATGGTCCTCGGACCCAAGCCTCTGGGGAAACTAGATACTTCAGATGAAAATGAGAAAACTAGGTACTGGACAGAACTAAGGCATTGCATGGTCCTCGGACCCAAGCCTCTAGGGAAAACCAGATACTTCAGATGAAAATGAGAAAACTAGGTACTGGACAGAACCAAGGCATTGCATGGTCCTCGGACCCAAGCCTCTAGGGAAAACCAGATACTTCAGAAACCAAGTGTTAGATAAAACTTAAGCACTGTATGGTCCAAAAACTCAAGCCAACAGGGAGATAACTTCCTCGTGAAATACTAAGTGCTAAGAAAAGCCAAGGTCTTGTATGGTCTTCGGATCCAAACCTATGTTGAAACTAGTCACTATAGGGCAATATAGGCACTGAACGGAACCAGGGTCCTTGTACTGACCACGGACCCAAATCTACGGCAAAGCCAACCCCTTTGACGCTAAATAATGAGCCCTATCAGGGACGGAAACCATGAGAAACTAAGCACTAAAGCATAAGCAACTTATACCTACCCATCCTAAAGGAACCAATAAGAAGCTGAGGCAGAAAAGTGTAAACTAGAAAGATAAAAGCATTGTAAAAATAAGGAAAAATTCCTCGGACAGGCCCCTAGCGCCAGAAACAAAATTGCAAGAGCAGTTGAAGTAACGGTAACATTGACAGAGAGGTAAGGCTCAACAAGGCATGAAAATGTGCCGAGAAAGTCAAAATCCTCCTCCCCGCCTTAGAGGTCGTGCAGCAGAATTTTGAGGGGCTATTGTGGGGCCCCAAATATTAAAACAACCCCGGCCCACTCCATAGCCAACCCAAGACCTGCGCCGAGGAGAATATAGAAGCTAAGGGGGTAAAAGAAAAAAGCCCAAGTCCTCAAAGGGCCTCGCTGAGGATGCCCACCTCCTCGGCCAACCGACGTTGATAGAAGGAAAATATCTCTCACCCCTTAAACTTACGCCACCAACCTTCTGGCCGCTTTAATGGTGAAGTGACCAGCAAACTCAGGTGCCTTGGTCACTCCAACTAATAGAAAGTCTGCAAAGACGGCTGAGAACTAACATAAAGCTGCAAAAGCAGATGATGGGACAAACCCTTATACACAGAGTCCGGATAACCGACAGATGGACGGCTAAGATTAACTAAAACAATACTATATAATCAAGAGGATTCCCAACACAAGAGGGGGGGATATTGATGAATCCTAAGAAAAAAGGACAAGAGGGAGATCAGTTCTAAGAAAAGAGATTCTCGGATTGAGTTGAGAACGAATACGCCTCACAAACACTTAGCCAAAATCATTGTAAAGATCCTTATGAACACTTAACCAAAGTCATGATCCTTATCCTCACAGAAAATATTTAGTTAAATTACTTCCCAAATCATTCTTATGAATTTCATGTCATCCGTTGCTTACTTTGTTAGTGCCTAGCCCTTCTACCCACATCTCTACAAATTTTATTGTCATGGGTCCATTAGAAATTGAGTCCCTATAAATATTATATAACCAAGAGGATTCCCAACATAAAAAGGGGGGGGGGGGGGATATTGATGAATCCTAATAAAAAAGGACAAGAGGGAGATCAGTTCTAAGAAAAGAGATTCTCGGATTGAGCCGAGAATGAATACGCCTCACAAACACTTAGCCAAAATCATCATAAAGATCCTTATGAACACTTAACCAAAGTCATGATCCTTATTCTCACAGAAAATATTTAGTTAAATTACTTCCCAAATCATTCTTATGAATTTCATGTCATCCGTTGCTTACTTTGTTAGTGCCTAGCCCTTCTACCCACATCTCTACAAATTTTATTGTCATGGGTTCATTACAAATTGAGTCCCTACATATACTATTGTATTTTTTCTGTTTGATTAATATTTTTTTTTAAGGTGAACTATATTTTTCTAACTTCTATTGTAGTATATTTTATTTGATATACAACTATACTTTATAAGTTCCAAATTTATTATTCAAATTTCTCATCTCCTAAGAAATAATGAGATTATTATAATAATAAAAATTCAACACAAAATTACAAAGTTATCTTAACCAAAATTACAATGAAACAAAGGAATAAAAGATAAACTTTATAATTTATTACTCATAAAATTGGTAGGCATATTCAAATTCATAGCGATGTAGATTGCGTTTTGACATAAACTCAAATTCCTATTTCTAAAAAAAAAAAAAAAAAAAAAAAAAAAAAAAAAAGTTGTAACCTAAATCAAAATTTAACCAAAGGTATAGAAGGGAGAGAGAAAACTTTGTAGTATGAATTTATAAAAATAAAAAATAAAAAAACATAATATCAAAAAAATTTTTTAAAAAAAACCATCAACCTTAATCTAGATTATAAGAAAAAACAAAAATTCGAGAGAGAGAGAGAGAGAGAGAGAGAGAGAGAGAGAGAGAGAGAGAGAGAGAGAGAGAGTACTTAGTTTTTTGTGGAGGAAAACATGGATTGGTTGGAAGAGATGACATCGAATTTATACAAAATAAAAGAGAGAGAAGCATAGTCAAAATATAAGAAAGAGAAATGATGAATGAATTGTAACAGTCAAGTAAAGAGTAGTGGAGAGGTAAATAGGTAGGAGAAAAGTTCAATGAAGTGTAATATATATATATATATATATTTTGAAAAGCAATGAAGTGTAATATTAAATGTGAACTAATAGGGAAAAGAAGGGGGTTTTTTTTTTTTTTTTTAAGAACACAGAGAATAAAAGTTTAGAAAGGGACAATAAGAGGTAGAAAATAAGTAGATGATATGGCGCTGCTGTAGCTCGACAGGAGCATAGTAACAATAAATATTAAGTTTCAGTTATATATGATGATGTGTTAAATCAGTTGGTTGAACACCTCGACTTCGGTGGACTACGACGGTAGCGAAGGCCTGAAAAGAAGAGATAATTAAGGGGTGACCGGGGTGGACCAGCCAAATACCCTCCGATGATAAAGTTAGTTTTTTAACAAGGAAAATGTAGTTCCAACTTTTTGGGAGCAATATCTCAGAATTTCATCATCATTATCATCATACCTTTGCAAAGTTCAGACCGGTTCTTATATAGGGTACTTCGGGGCGGTTATTGGTTCGGATAACTTCCCCCAGATTCTTGGAATCCAGATCTCAACCGCTATTGAAACCATAACCGTTGCTGGAAGTTACATACTTGGGAGGGATTGGCGGCGATGAACACGGGTTGATTACCCGCTCCAGAATTTGTTAAGTGTTGCATGGTCGTCCATGTGCAAATGCCTATGGACGACCCTTTGTCATGCCGTTGTTTGGTCGTCCATGTGCTTCACATATGGACGACTCTTTCGACTTGGTTATGAGGTTTACTCAATTGGTCAACTTCTCAAGGATGAGAGTTTTGGACGAATAGGAGATGGTCTTGGATGTTTAGCTAACCGTCAGTGATGGACGACCCATCTGGACGAGATATAGATGTAAGAAATTGTTATCCCATCAATATATATATATATATATATATTGCAAATTCTTATTTGGCTGCTCTTCAAGGGCCCTCCGGACCTCAGGTTTGTGCAAAATAAGATAATGTTGGAAAGCTTATGAGATTATATTTACAACCGTACCAAATTTGCATCAAATCACATATCCAGATCAAACTTATTGACGATATAGAAAGAACTATGCATATACCGTATGATTAGATGCACTAGTCTTTAATGGGAAATACAAATAAAAGGTTTAAATTTTGACAAAATTAAAGTGCAAGTGGTTATTGTTCAAATCGAAAATGCAAGGATCAAATTCACACTCACATTAAAATCACAAGCGTGACAATTGTATGAACCCCCTTATTTTAATAGGGGTAAACCTCACAAATTGGCTACAGGAATGCTAAAGACTTAAAAAGAGGCTATATAACATATGTTCTAGCCTGTGAAAAGGATACAACAAAGCTAGTCTATTGGTCTCTAATATCTAATTCCAAAGCTAGTCTATCGAGCATATGATATCCACCTTATTGCTGTATAATTTTTGTATTTTAATTATAAAATATTATTAAAAAAAAAAAAATCAAACCAAGATAACTGTTCCATTAACATCAGACAAGATATGTGAACAATTTGGTTAGTGTCCTTGAGCAATCTGATCTTGAATTTCCTTCATGACTAATATGCCAAGCAAATGATTAAAAGTTTAAAACTTTCCTAGAGTAATGAATAACATGATCATCCGACAAATACCAACAAGCAAACAACAATGGATTGGCTTGACTAACAAACCTGATATGTAAAATTTGAATAGCAACAACAAAAAGATCTATTTAAAACAATAAAAATAAAAATAAAAATAAAAATAAAAAACACAATAAATAGATTTGGCTATTACAGTTATTCCTAACAACTTTCCTATATCCCTCCGTAGGGAGTCGCTCCCGGTTGTTTGTGCCCTCTTTGCACTGCAGCTCTCTTAAGATATTCTGCCAGTCTCTTAAAATTCACTTTCCGCATCACTAATCAATATCAATATATATATATATATATATATAAGCAGAGACTTCATGCAGAAGTGCATGAGGTTCTGCCATGTGGCACTCTAATAGAGTAGTTTTGCAAAAACATGGGCTGACATTTAAGATTAACAAAAGGTTTCGTCCAAAATCAAAGTTCATAGCAAGCCCAGGCCCATTTTCAACCCCAGCCTAACTCTAATAAGTACTAATAAGTAATAATAACTACAATTAACGCCAGGTACAATTAACATAGTGGCTTTGAAGTTCTCTCTTATAACACAACCCTCTCGACTTCATGTCTCTTACAAAACCCAAACGTTCTCCTCAATTACACCAACTCATCACTTTCTACCTCTAGCTATTCTGAGGTCCGACCTTTCACTTTTCCATTTCAATCTCAATTTTAAAGCAATGACTTCAAAGGGCCTCAAATACATGATCGAGATGTTCTCTATGCTTGGCATCGATTTCGCCAGGTCTGTAAATCTCTCTAACTCTGTTTCTCTTAAAAATAAAATGTCCCTTTTGTTTCCATAGAAAGTAGCACTTCAAAGATTTTTTTCAGAAAATTATTTTGCCAAGACTAAATGGAATTTGGACTTTGAGTTTCTATATGGTCTTCTAACATTCTGAATGATGATTCCAGGAATTGAGGACCGACCCAGAAGATCAACCTCAAGCCAAACAGTCGACCTGTCAATTTGTTTAACCTACTTTTGAGTTTTTTATATTATAATTTTTCTTTTTGCATGGTGTAGTTAAATTCTTTTTAAAAAAAATTATGTTAATTTGTTAATCCATACCCATCAATATCCAAATGTATGTAAATAGAAATGGATCCCATAGATTTAGGATTGAAGCCAAACATATAACCTGCTAATGAAATATAAAACCCGAGGAACAAATACTTGAAAGTATCAAGAAGAATGTAAAAGCTTGAGTTGAGTTTCTTTTGGTGCATGTAGTTGTCCAAGGCTCCAAGTAATTGGCAGTGATCTTGGGTCTAGGTAACATTAGTCACATAAAATAAGTGTAGGGACATAACTAGAAATTTAAAACTTTTAAGGTAGTGTATGCAATACAACATGCGCAGAGGTATATGTGTTCACGACTTTTTCTAGATGTTGAAGAAGCCATAAGATTTTTTGTGTAGATACTAGATACAAGTAACTTTTCTATCCAAGGCTTGACATTTGCAAAGTCCAAAATTAACTTTGTTATTCATGATGTATATATTCCACTCCATGTCTTCCCTACTCAAAATTTTCATGTGGTTTATGGTTGCCTTAGAAATTTTAGTAATTTTCTGTTCTAGGCATGTGTATATATATACTTGATGGATCTGTTCTAGGTATATTACAGCTTGCCAAATGCATATTATCTATTTGGTTGTTAATACTTAAGCTCTATAAAGATTTTATAAACTTGAAAATTGTTAATATTAGGTCTTATCCTTCCAATCTTTGAACCTTTTTTTTTTTTTTTTAATTTTGGTTGGATCATGGTCCCCAAAGACTCAACAAATTTCCAATAATTGTATTGTTTGTAGTTGCAACTATCTCAGTTGTGCATCAATTGTTGCTCAAGATGGGAGGGTTGGCATGCCTATCCACTGAAGGTTACTAGGTTCGTGTTTTTTATCATCTTAAGTTTAGTCAAGCAGCCTAAAAAATTAGTGCAACTACTAATTCTTTAATTTTTTTTATAAATTATTTTAGCTCTAGACTTTGAATCGGTTCAAATTAGAAATTGCAACTTAGCATATGACATTCTTTAAATATGTTTGAAAAAATTACTACCAAATTTGTCACTAACGCTACTTCTCTTACTATATGAAATTCTTTTCGAATTTATTAGTTCTCCAACTTGTATCATGATTTTAATAAAGTTGATATATGGATGAAATTCAAGAGTCTCCTTTTTAAAATTTTCTTTAAGGCCTTAACTACGGTGTTTGATTTTTACAAAGGAAATTTTTCAATAACTAATGACATATTTGCAAAACTTGGATTGAAAATTTATGGTTGCAAAAATGTCCCTTATGTGTAGGACATTTTCAGGGTATTAGGTCTTGGTATGTATTCAGTAAATTCTTGAGAAATACATAATGAGAGTTCCAATTAGAAGACTTGGTCTAGGTGCCAAAGGATGTATTTCTTAGTGCATTTGGCCATAGATAATGTATATTAGAAGCTTCAAGTGTGCTGAAAAACTCATTATAAATGAATCCTTACACTTCTATTGATAAGTTGAACAATGGTGAGATATCACCTCTTTCATTTTCTTTATAATGATGGTTGTGGTTAAAGAAAATTATCTTCCTTCTTGACTCTATTCCATAGTGATACAATGATTGGGAAATTATGTGTTGGGCTTAATTCGGTGTATCTTTGTTGTAATTAGCTGAAAAGATTCAAGAATTACTTGGAGGAATGTACTTCATAATAATTTGGCAATTTAAGGGAGTTTCTGCCCCATGTTGATGAAATATATAGTTTTGATATCTATTTCTCAAACCATTCATTGCTAGATAGGGGTTAGGTTAATACTCACAAACCAAACCAATTATATGCTCGCTCTCTTTCAAAGGATGTGAAAATAATAATTGTGCAGGTAACTTAACCGAAATAATTAAATAATTGTGAATTCACACACGCAACACACATATTCTTAATTATGTTATAGTATTTATTAAAAAAAAAAAAAATGTTATAGTAATTCATGTTTCTTTTTTATTTTCTGCTTTTTTAATATATAATATAATTGATGCTAATTATGTAAATATTATACCACAAGATTTTTTTTTTTTATGGATCATAAAAATTAGTTAGAAATTATTTCAAAATAAAATTATAAATTATCCGCGCATCGCGCGGGACATCATCTAGTTGATTAACAATTGCATGCAATTGAATTGTCAGCAATTACTTGCCCTTCCAAAATCCCTTTCAAAGCACTTTGTAGGCTGTTTGCAACCTTAGTCATTAAGGGGCGAAGTACACGTTTTATACTTACACAATCCAATGCTAGGGATGCAACATTTGCCAGTGCCTCCATTTCTGATGGGGTAGGTGGTGGTACTTTTGGGTCCAAAAACCTGTGAATTTCCTTTTGGGCAATGTATGGCGGTAAAAAACTAGTTATACAGATTTGCTCACCATTTTCATTTTTATGAACTGCCTTGAGCCCGGACAACATTTCTAGCAATATTACTCCAAAGCTGTACACATCAACACTGATTGTCAAATGTGAAGTACTAAAGTACTCAGGATCTAAGTAACCAAAGGTGCCCATCACTCTCTCAGTGATATGATCAGACCATTCGGGGGCATTCATAGATATGTTGAAATTAGACAACTTGGCAGTCAACGTGGCATCCAGGAATATGTTAGACGACATGATATCGTGGTGTATGATTGGTGGTACTGCATACACGTGTAGGTATTCAATGCCTCTGGCTATGTCTAGTGCCACTTTAATTCGGGCAGCCCATGACATTAGACAAGTACTTTCAGGATTGTGAAGATGGCCACTAAGGGTACCATATCCCATGTGCTCATAGACCAATACTCGCTCCTTACTATCTTTACAAAATCCCAAATAGCGAACAACATTCTTGTGATTGAGGCGGTATGAAGCTTGCAATTCAATTGAGAACTTATTGTCCTTGTCAGCACACTTGATAGCCACTACTCGGCCATCATCTAAAAAGGCACGGTACGTTGAGCCAAATGGACCTGTTTGAATCTTGCAATCTTCTGAGAAGTTGTTAGTGGCTTCCAGGAGCATTTTCAAAGGAAACTTTTCACCATATATAATTTCCAAGTCTTTGAATCTAGGTCTTTTGGAACTATTTGTTCGTGACTTGGCTGCAGAAAATAATGACAACATGGAATTTATTTTGGAATGAGAGAATTTTAGAGGTGTTCGGTTAGATTTTGAACTATTACTGCTCTTCGGCTTAAGAATCTCTTTGGAGGTTGTTGTGTGTCTAGGGCTTGTTGATATGGAAGGATTAGTTGGAATTATTTCATAGATTTCAGAACTATTGCCTGTTTCAGACCTACCCGGTGGGAAGCATGACGATATAGAATAAGAGAATTGTGCTGCTGCACGAGGTGTTTCATTAGATTCTGAACAACTATCATCTGTTTCAATTTCAGACATGGCAGGTGGGAAGAGTAATGAAATGGAAAGACTTCTTGCTCCATTAGCATCAATGTCAAAGTTGTTGGCTGGAATTGGATTTGTTCCATTCAATACGGAACTAACAGACTCCAACGTGGTTGATGGGGAAAATGAGTACTCTACTAGTGGTAGAATTCTTTTTTCACTAATTGTTGGACTACCAAGTTCTGAGTTGTTGGCTACAAATTCTGCAACCAAAAATATCGAAGTCTGATGAGAAAATATCTAATTCTCATTAATAATCAAAAGAAGTAATAACAAAGTGAGTTGGGAATGAGAACATTGACCAGAACATTGCATTTATTGTGATTTTATTTTTATTTTAGTATTTATTTCTGATTTCAGCATTTTTAGTTTTTTAGTTTTTTTTTTTTTTCCCATAGAATTAAGAAATTCATAACTCATTGGCAAAACATATATGCTATCATCCCTAGAGATAAAGCAAGTATTAGTGGAGAGATCGAGTAACTTGTAACCCTTAACAGCAAAAGAGTACCCAAAAAATACACATTGCTTAGCTTTAAGATCGAATTTGGACCTATTATGGGCTATAGTAGAGGCAAAACAAAGGAAATTAAAAACTTTAAGGTGTGAATAGGAAGGAATCTGCTTATAGAGTAGCTTATAGGGAGACTTATAATTTAAAATTAGGGTGTGAAGTCTGTTAATAATGTGCACTACAGTGAGTATACAATCACCCAAATACATCAAAGGAACATTAGAGTGTAACCTTAAGGCCCTTTCTACACATAGAATGTGTTGATGTTTCCTCTCCACAACTGAATTATATTGTGGAGTCGCAACACAACTATGTTGGTGTATGATTCTATGAGTTTAAAACAATTCAATCATAAAAAACTCAAAGGGCATTGTCTGGACAATAGTAAAGGTTTGGTGTTTGACTTGGATTTCATAAGATAAATTGAAGATGATATAGTGTGGTCATCAACTATGGTACAAAAAATATATGTAACCCACCACACATCACAATGAATCAAATCGAAAGCTTCAATGCAAAAGTGACAATGAAAAGGAAATAGAAGCCTCTTTTGTTTTGCATGAGGAAAAAATGTCACTAGTCCTGTTTAAGCGGCATTTACATCTGGTAGAACATTCCTTCAACACAACCTTGAAATTTGAGGGATGCCCGTCTAAGGTGCCACAGCTTACTCATGTCACTAGAGTTCAAAGTAAAATTGACAAAGAATTTATGTACGGGAAGATGAAAGGAAGGAAGAATAGAATTACAAGTGTTTGAGAAGTTGAATTTTACAGCAAGTGGAGTCCATTATGAACCTCACCCACATCAATCGGCCTCCAGCATATAAGGTCCTATATGAAGCAGAAATTTGATAGTTTGACAAGACAACATAGAAGTTTTTGAGTAAGCCGACTAAGATATAATAAATTGAAGGAAAATGTAGGCACACGTAGGACATTTTCAAGGAAAAGGTGGGCTGAAATTCTAACAGATCCTATGAGAGTTACCATAGATATTTCACCATTTGGAAGTTCCACAACACAATGCTTGACCAATGTGATAGTGGTAAGTAGAGTTACAGAATGCACAATGTTATTTGTAGCCCTGGTATCCACAACCCATATATCTCCCCAATATGCATGTCTACTAACCACTTCCTTTTTTTTTTTTCAAAAAATATTGAATGCCTCAAATCACAACTGAAATCAGGACTATAAAAGTTCTGCAAAGAAGGAAAATTACCTGCCATAGAAGTGGAGTAAACGGCTAGCTGAATTACATTGTTGGTCATGTGAGTTTCATTATTAGTGAAAGCAAAATTGCTTGACTGAATCTGAGTTCCCAACATAGCCAAGAACAGTTGACATTGCTCCTGAGTGAATGTAAATGAAGTAGATGCAGAACTAGAATTCTTTTCAACAGTGTGACCCATCATTCCACAGTGATTGCAATTGGGCTTTTCTTTCCCCTTAGAGGTTTTATTTTGGTTTCCTGAAGAAGAAGATACCTTAGTAACTGGGGTTGATGATTCCACATGAGGACTTGAATTGTTTCCCACACTAAAATGCCTTTCTTCTTGAATTAGCAAAGAGTACACTTTGTTGATGGGTGGGAGAGGATCCATCAACAAAATTTGTGCCCTAACTTGAGCAAAGGAGTCATTAAGACCCATTAAGAATTGCATCACTAAATCTTGATGCTGAAGATCATTGAGTTTCTGACCTAAGTTGCAAGTGCAAAATCCACAAGAACACATTAGAAAAAGGTCAAAATTTTTGCAATTGATCCCAGAGCACATTCAATTGAGTGAAATATGATGTAATTGATGAATGACCTTGAGTAATTCCGGCAATATCCTTCTGTAATTGAAAAACTCGTGCTCCATTTGCTTATGAAAGTCTTTCCCTAAGGTCGTTCCAGATTTCAAGAGCAGAGTTCTTATCGACTATGCTTGTAGCAACTTCTTGAGAAACAAAATTGAGGATCCAAGAAGTAACCATTTTGTTGCAGCGAATCCAAGCTTGAATTACGGATGATGTTTTGACCATTGGAGATGAGAGAGTCAATGTGCCATCAATAAACCCCTACTTGTTCTTGGCAATCAATGCCATTCACATTGATCTTTCTCAAGTTGGGTAATTCTCTCCCACAAGAGGTTGATACACAAGCATAGCACCAGGGCTTTCTTCAAGGTGCAGGTACAGAGAATTTGATGGATCATCCAAGACGGGTGAGCTTCGTGTAGAGGATGAAGAAGTTGATGTCGAAGCCATTGGAATGGAAGTGTTTTTGACTTACTGCGTTGACAATATATCGAAATCTGATAAGAAAATAACTAATTCTCATTAACTAGCAAAACAAGTTACAACTCTTGTTGTTACTATACTCTGTTTAAGAACAGAATAATCAAATTGGTTACGCAGTGATTATGATGAGAAACTTAGATCAACTTGGTGCTTCCACCTACTGATCCTGGACATAAATATAACTGAATTGAGAGTGTGTGTGAAAGAATTGCATATCATAATTGGAAGATACATTCTCTTGCTCTCATGCACTCTCTTGCCGTGTTCCTTAATCCTTTCCGCATGACCGAAGAGGGCCCAAGTTCACTTTCCACTCCAAAAGAAATAAAAGTATGTCTCCCCTGCGCTCAACATTTTGCTACTAGCGTCAAAGCGCGTTTGGTGGCTCTATTTTTGTGAGTCAAATGAGACTTTGGCTAATTTACTTTGCCGCTACCATTTACATTTTGCTACGTCTCAAATTCTAGAATCCCACGAGTTCATAGCCACTAAGACTCTTTTCTCTTTTGGATTTAATCCTGGCTATTAACTTCTCAGAAAAAAAAATAGAATTGGGATTTTCAATTTATTTTTTACAGCAAGAATGTTGTACAAATGCTTCGTATACAGGTTCAAGGAATCCGACTTTAGTCAATTGTATACGTGGGTATATGGATATAGGAAGTACATTGTTGTTTTGTAATCTGCTTTGGCGGCTGATGTAACTGTTTGTTAAGCAAGATATAAATTTATAAGCTTTTATCCATAAATAAATAAAATTCTTAATTTTTTTTTCTACAATTTCTTACATGCCACCAACTTTGGGAAGCTCTGTGAGGGTCCTCCAGACCTCGGATTTGTGCAAATAAGGTATTGTTGGAAAGCTTATAAGATTAACTTCACAATGGTACCAATCCGCATCAATCAGACTTCTGAATCAAAATTATTGATGGTATAGAAAGAACTATGTATATATTATGATTAAATGTGCTAGTCTTTACTGGGAAATACTAGTAAAAAGGTTTAATTTGTTACAAATCTAAAGCGCAGGTGTTAAATTCTTCAAATAAAAAATACAAGGATCAAATTGACACTCAGTTTTAAATCCGGGTTGACATTTGTATAAACCTCCTTATTTTTATAGGAGTAAACCTCACAAATTGGCTACATGAATTCTAAGGAGGCTATAGCTTATATTCTAGAGATGGTTTATTGATCTCTAATATTTGATTCCAAATTAAAAGTGGGTCATTCAATACTACAAATATGTTCCCCTCCTGACCAGAAGCATTGAACAAATGACATCTATCTCCTTATTTCAGCATAATTATAAATAACTTTTTTTTCAAGCATCAAACCAAGATAACAGTTCCATTAAGGTCTAACAAATGTAGACGAATGCAATCTGGCATTGAATTTCCTTCATGACTAATATCCTGAGCCCTAGAATTAAAGCTTTACTAGTGTGAGGAATAAACATGATCGTCCTACAAAAACCAGCAAGCAAAAGCAGAGAATTGGCTTGACTAATAACCTGATATGCAAATTTGAATAGCATTTAGAAATAGATTTATTTATATAAAGAAACAGCAGCGAATCACTATGTTATACTGAAATATTCCCAAACAAACATAGCCCAGAAAATGCTGCATAACATCCAAAAACTGTGAAACTTTCCATTATCCCTAAACAGCAAATCACTCCCCACCTACTTTACTTCTTTGTCGTCCTTCTGTTCCAGGGTAGCCTCAGTGTCGCTTTGTTTTGGGATTTCTTGTATTCTCACATTTGGTTTCCTGGTCAATGTTTCTCCACTCAGAGCAGCAACATAACGGTCATTTGTGTCCCCTTTGCACTACAGCTCTCCAAGGTATTCTGCCTGTCTCTCTTGATTCACTTTCCCCAACATCTGATTGATTTGCAATTTCAAAAATTGAATTGTCATGATGTTCTTCCACTTTGGAAAGAAATTGCTTCAATGAAACAACCTCAAAATCAAGAACCTCGTTGACTAAACAGTTGCAGTGAGAACTTAAAGAATGCACAATCCTTGAAGTATATTAAACTAGAAATGAATTGGGAGAATATCACCCACATACCCATGCACTCAAGCAAAAGACACAAATCAACTCCCAGCTTTATTATTAAAAACTACGTATGCAAATCATAGTCGATTATAATACTTGTGTTCCTAATCTATAAGTCAAGAGAAGATGAATTAATTGACACAAAACAATACAAAACTTAGGTACGATTCCTTAGATTTTATACCTTAGGTTCCTCAACGTTGCATTGACCAATTAATACAAATAATGTTATCGTTTCCCAACGTTCCATGTAAGTTTTTTTTGTTTTTTTTATTTTTTATTTTTTATCCCAATCCCTAAACTCAAATAAATCTTATTTTGCAAGGTGTGTACAATAGTATCCAATCCAAGATGTATTGAAATGTTGTCATACAAAATTTAAAAAATATGTTTGACAAGTATTGCATTTGGTGGGAAACAAAGATTACTGGACAAATATACATGCATGAAACATATAAGGGTTGGTTTATTTGTATCAAATGCTCCATTGAATCTCAGTCTCCACAAAGAATCAGGATGGAGCTCAAGGGCAATTAACCCCCATAATGATTTCAATTTTTTAAACATTTATTCATAACTAAAAAATGAAGTGTAATCCACAATCCCTCTCAATCTCAACACAGCAAAAACATAAATCTAAGAATTTTGATATCAAATGATAAAAATAAAAACAACCCAACAAGCAAGATGATGAATGAAATGATGGGGAATGGAAAGATTTCAAAGAGAAGAGAAAGTGAACTATGTTTCTAAACTTAAGTACAGTTCAATAGGTATTGTACTCTAGGTTCCCCAATATTGCGATAACCAATGCAATACAAATAATGTTATTTTTTTTTGCTTTTGCCAAGAACAATTAAATTCAATGATATAAATACAAATAATGTTTTTTTTTTTTTTTTCCTTTTGCAAAGAACAATTAAATTCAATGATATAACTTATTAGCCAATGCAACATTGTAACCATATGGTTGAAATTAATCAGAGAACCTTAGGTTGTGCAATTACGAAACTGTATCCAAATTTTACCCAGATCGCTATACCCCACGTAATGAATATTTTGTTTATAGACCCATGTAAATTCTTCATCTCAATTCCTAAACGTAAACAAGTCCTATTTTGCAAGAAATAAAGTTAACATTTGGGATATGTTTGACTAGTATTTTATTGGGCAGGTAACAGAGATTACTGGACAAATATACATGTATGAAACATATAAGGATTGGTTTTATAAGTAACAAATGTTACATTGAATCTCAGCCTCCCCACAAAATCAGAATCCAGCTCAATCTAGCCCCATTAAGAATTAATGTCACAACCCAACAAAAACATATTCATAGCAAATGATAAAAAGCACAACAACCCAACAAGCAAAACGATGAATTGAAATGATTCAAGGAGAAGAGAAAGCATACGAGAGAATCGGGACGAGCAGTCCAGCGAAGACGACGCATATGGTAGCGAAAGCTACGAAGAATGGCTTCGACTCCCTCATCCTCCTCACCAACCACCTCCAAGTCGTGCTCTTCTCCCACAGTAGCAAAATTCCTTCCAAATCTCTCTCTGCCTCTCTCAATTTCCTCAACCTTTTCCAACCAATTACTACATGGGCTTTCTATTTTTGTTTTGGGTTTATGAGCCTTTCCCAAGTTATATAAGCCTTTGTTTCGGGCCATAATATATATATATATATATAACCTCAAATACAATGCAATGCCCATGTCTGTTCACTAACTGCATCCACAAGCTTCTCAGAGCAGAGCCTGAAGAGGAGGACAGGGTGGTTGTATTTGGTGGTGGAATGGCGGAGATGGTCAGAAATGGAGGAAGGGTTTTGGAAGAGAGATTTCCATGTTTTGCGGACAGAGGTGAACTTTATGATGAATTTTAGAGGTAGTTGTATGAGAACAAACTCAACAAAGGATATGATTTCAGGAGGTAGAGAGTCCCACATCGCTTCTTCTTCTTGGGTGAATAATGATTTTGAGAATTCAGGTAAATTGTCTCACAGTATTGGCTGCTTCCTTCAGCCTTCAATGACAGTGAGAAAAAGGACAGAGCTATTAATATTTTCAAATTCACATTATAGGCCCAAGCCCTTTCCTAGCACAGCCCTGCATTATCCAATATGGTATCTCATATAAACTTGGCTGACAAACCCCACCATCCTCAAAGGCCCAGTTCACACCCAATGTTCAAAATTTTCACTGTTTTGCCTTATCTATGCTGTTTGCTTCTATTTAAAAGGCTTTTCCTGTTTGGGATATGCAGGGATGTAGCTATTGATTCACAATTTCATGCAATTGAATTGTCATTGTGTTCTTCCACTTCAGAAAGAAAATGCTTCAAAGAAACAAACAACCCGAAGACTGCATTAGGATTATCAAAAACAGTTGAAAACTATTAACATCAAGTTATTATTCTAGCCTGTGAGAAATGCCACAGACATATCCGCCGACCACAGCTCCCCAGTCTTCATCACCTCCACCGCCTTCAGATGGAAAGAGAGATCCATAGACTCTCTCTCTCTCTCTCTCTTTATTTATTTTTTCCTAACACTAAGGTTCAGTTTGTTTAACCACAGTAACTTAATTAATCTTTAAATGAACACTCTTTATGATCCAGATCCACACACGAATCCAAGGGTTTATTTTATTTTATTTTTTTTAAATGCCAGGCAAGCTTTTTTTTTTTTTTTTTGGGAAGGGAAATGCCAGGCAAGCTTCAATAGATAAATACAATTTTACATAATACATTTCAAAGTATGCTTCTTGATCACATTCATAGGCTTAGCAGGTAAGGACTATGCATTAACAAACCCCTACCACCTATCATTGAGAACCCATTGGGCTAAGTAATGAGCTGCTAGATTAGCTTCACGATTTATCTAAGAGAATGCCATTGGATTCAGTTCTTTAGCCATATCATAAGTGTCTTCTACAATACATATAGCTTCCCAAGGAACAGAGATAGGCCTTTCCCATTGAAAGTTTTGTTAAGAGCATTAATACAATTCTTTCGAGTCTCCTTCAATTACTACTTTCCTCAAATTTAGTTCTTGACTCAATAAAAATACCCATCTAATTCCTTTTGCACCCAGCAATTACCTTGCCCTTCCAAAATCCCTTCCAAGGCACTTTGTAGTCTATTTGCAACCTTAGTCATTGAGGGGCGAAGTACACATTCTTTACTTACACAATCCAATGCCAGGGACGCAACATATTCCAGTGCTTCCATTTCCAATGGGGTAGGTGGTGGTACTTTTGGGTCCAAAAACCTGTGAATTTCCTTTTTGGCAATGTATGGCACTACAAAATCAACTATAAGCCTTAGCTCACCATTTTCATTTGTATGAATTGCCTTGAGCCCGGACAACATTTCTAGCAATACTACTCCAAAGCTGTACACATCAACTTTGGTTGTCAAACCGCCAGAAATTAGGTACTCAGGATCCAGGTAACCAGGGGTGCCTGCTATCGGCTCATAGTGAATATCAGACTTCACAGATATGTTGAAATTAGACAGCTTGGCAGTCAACGTGGCATCTAGTAATATCTTAGATGGTGTGATAACGCGATGTATGATTGGTGGTACTGCATACATGTGTAGGTATTCAATGCCTCGGGCTATGTCTAGTGCCACTTTAATCCGGGCAGCCCATGACATTAGAGAAGTACTTTCAGGATTGTGAAGATGGTGATGAAGGGTTCCATATCCTATGTACTCGTAGATCAATAAGCCATCCTTACTATCTTCACAAAATCCCAATAAGCGAACAACATTCTTGTGATCAAGTTGGGACAAAGCTTCCAATTCACGTAGAAATTCATTTACAATTTGCTTAGACATTGAAATTTCAACACGATGAATAGCCACTTCTCGGCCATCATCTAAAATGGCATGGTACAGTGAGCCAAAGCCATTTGTTTTAATCTTGCAATCCTTTGAAAAGTTGTTAGTGGCTTCAAGTAGCATTTTCAAAGGAAATTTTTCCCTATCTATAATTTCCAAGCGTTTGAATCTTCTTGTTAGGATTGTGTGTCTAGGTCTTTTGGAACTGTTTGTTAGTGACATGGCTGCGAAAAATAATGATAATATGGAATTTTTTTTGGAATGAGAGAATTTTGGAGGTGTTCGGTTAGATTTTGAATTATTACTGCTCTTTGGCCTCTCTTTGAAGGTTGCTGTACGCCCAGGGCTTGCTGTGCTGGAAGGATCAGTTGGAATTATTTCATAAATTTCAGAACTACTGTCAGTTTCAGACCTACCTGGTGGGAAGTATTTCTCTATGGAATTAGAGAATTGTGCTGCTGCATGAGGTGCTTCATTAGATTCTGAACAACTATCATCTGTTTCAATTTCAGACATGGCAGGTGGGAAGAGTAATGAAATGGAAAAACTTCTTGCTCCATTAGCATCAGTGTCAGAGTTGTTGGTTGGAATTGGATTTGTTCCATTCAATACAGAACTAACAGACTCCAACTTGGCTGATGGGGAAAATGAAAACTCTACTAGTGATGGAATTCTTTCTTCACTAATTGTTGGACTACCAAGTTCTGAGTTGTTGGCTACAAATTCTGCAACCAAAAATATCGAAATCTGATGAGAAAATATCTAATTCTCATTAATAATCAAAAGAAGTTATTACTCTGTTATTATACTCAAAGAGTACAAATCCTATTCGCTAATTACAATATGATAGTTGTACATGGACAAGCACGCGACAAGCACAATAACTACGTAAATAAATAAATAAAAAATAATTGTAGCATAGGAAACTACTGTCGTTTATGCAGACTATACAAGAAACAAAATGCTTATTCCATTGTTTCAATTTTTTGACACTCCCCCTCAAGATGGACTATGTGAGCATGGAAACTGATCACAACCACTTATCAAAAAAAGTATTGATCACAGCCATCTTGGAGCGAAGTGTTGAAAATTAATAAAGCTCAAAGCCTTTGTCAGCAAGTCTACTTGTTGGGAATGTGTACCAACATGAAGTAACTTTATAGTCCCAGCTTGTACCTAGTCCCTCACAATATGGAAATCTATTTCAATTTGTATAGTTTGCTCATGAAAAACCGGATTAGCCCCCACATGAAGGGCTGACTGTCATTGAATAACAAAGTGAGTTGAGAATGAGAACATTGACCAGAGCATCGCATTTATTGTGATTTTATTTTGATTTTAGTATTTATTTCTGATTTCAGCATTTTTAGTTTTTTTATTTTTTTTCATAGAATTAAGAAATTCATAACTCATTGGCAAAACGTACATACTATCATCCCTAGAGATAAAGCAAGTATTAGTAGAGAGATCAAGTAACTTGTAACCCTTAACAGCAAATGGGTTCCCTAAAAATACACATTGCTTAGCTTTAGGATTGAATTTGGACCTATTAGAGCATTAACAGCAGTGAAGCTAAATAGCTGTATAGCTATTTTAGTTTCACCAAAACACAAAAAAAATGCTCTACATCAATGTATGTAAAGCTAAAAAATTTTAGCTTCAAGCTTCCGTACGACGGAAGGTGAAACTAAAACTTTAAAATATTTTTTTAAAGATAAATACTATTATTTTATTCCAACGGCTCTTTTTTATTTCTCAATTTCAGATTTCTCTCTCTTCTCTCACACTTCTCTGTTCTCTCTTCTCTCTTTGAGCATTCTCTCTTCTCTTCTCTAAGCATTCTCTCTTCTCTCTTTGGGTTGTGGTTGTGCTACAGCCTCATTGGTCGAAGTAGCTTTCCGTGGATGGGAGTGCTTGTTGGTGGTTGTGCTTGCTCGTGGATCAGTGACAAAGTGGTGCTAAAAAGCTACTTCGTCGAACTCCCAAGCCCCAAGCCACTGATCCACGCCTCAGACCCACGCCTCCGACCCGACTCGCCTTCAGGTGAGTTGTCTCTGTCTTCTTCATCTCCATGCTTGGGATTTTTGATTTGGGTTATTGGAATGATAAATTTATAATATTTGTTGAATCTAATGATTAATTGTTGAGGATTGGAATATATTGGGAATTTTCTATTTGTAGGAATTTATGTTTTTGTTTTTAAATGTTAGTTTGGGAATTTTCTGTGTGCAAGGAAGGCTACAATTTTTTTGTTTCTTTTTTTCTTCTTGCTGATTTTCTTTTTGTTGATTCTAATTTATTACAATAAATGTCATGTTGGAAATTGTTTGGGGAATTTTCTGGTTGCAAGGAAGTTTATGTTTGTTGTTTCTAATCAAATCCTTCATGACTCATGAGCCTTCTTAATCATTATAAATTCCTTTAAAACTCTTCCTAATCACCTATGTTGTCTTTATTTGAGGAACCTGCTAAGCACTTAGAAATTGAAGTGTATGATGCTAATCAATAATGTTGTTATACTAGACGATAATAGGCTATCATGATGATTGAGAAATTTTTTTAGTAAAAAAAAAAAAATGTATAAGTATAATTTAGGGTTAAAAAAATTACTTGTTAATACTAGACGATTATTTGCTATCATGTGGCGGGAGCGGTGGCGGTGGCGGTGGCGGCGGTGGCAAAACAAAGGTAATTAAAAACTTTAATGTGTGAATAGGAAGGAATCTGCTTATAGAGTAGTTTCTAGGGAGACTTATTATTTAAAATTAGGGTGTGAAGTCTGTTAATAATGTGCACTACAGTGAGTATACAATCACCCCAATACATCAAAGGAACATTAGAGTGTAACCTCAAGGCCCTTTCTACACATAGAATGTGTTGATGTTTCCTCTCCACTACTGAATTCTATTGTGGAGTAGCAACACAACTATGTTGGTGTATGATTCCATGAGTTTAAAACAATTCAATCATGAAAAACTCAAAGGGCATTGTCTGGACAATAGTAAAGGTCTGGTGTTTGACTTGGATTTCATAAGATAAATCCAAGGTGATATAGTGTGGTCATCAACTATGGTACGAAAAATATATGCAACCCACCACACATCACATCAAATCAAAAGCTTCAATGCAAAAATGATAATGAAAAGGAAATAGAAGCCTCTTTTGTTTTGCATGAGGAAAAAATGTCACTAGTCCTGTTTGAAGCGGCATTTACATCTGGTAGAACATCCCTTCAACACAAAACCCTAGAATTTGAGGGATGCCCCTGTCTAAGGTGCACAGCTTACTCATGTCACTAGAGTTCAAAGTAAAATTGACAAAGAATTTATGTACAGGAAGATGAAAGGAAGGAAGAATAGAATTACAAGTGTTTGAGAAGTTTAATTTTGCAGCAAGTGGAGGCCATTATGAACCTCACCCACATCAATCGGCCTCCAGCATATTAGGTCCTATATGAGGCAGAAATTTGATAGTTTGACAAGACAACATACGAGTTTTTGAGTAAGCAGACTAAGACATAATAAATTGAAGGAAAATGTAGGCACACGTAGGACATTTTCAAGGAAAAGTTGGACTGAAATTCTAACAGATCCAATGAGAGTTAACATAACTATTTCACCATTTGGAAGTTCCAAAACACACTGCTTAACAAATGTGATAGTGATAAGTAGAGCTACAGAATGCACAATGTTATTTGTAGCTCCGGTATCCACAACCGATGTATCTCCCTCATATGCATGTCTATTAACCACTTTCTTATTTATTTATTTATTTTTTCAGAAAATATCGAATGCCTCAAATCACAACTGAAATCAGGACTATGAAAGTTCTGCAAAGAAGAAAAATTACCTGCCATAGAAGTGGAGTGAGCGGCTAGCTGAATTACATTGTTGGTCATGTGAGTTTCATTATTAGTGAAAGCAAAATTGCTTGACTGAATCTGAGTTCCCAACATAGCCAAGAACAGTTGACATTGCTCCTGAGTGCATGTAAATGAAGTAGAAGCAGAAGTAGAATTATTTTCAACAGTGTGACCCATCATTCCACAGTGATCGCATGTGGGCTTTTCTTTCCCCTTAGAGTTGTTATTTTTGTTTCCTGAAGAAGAAGATACCTTAGTAACTGGGGTTGATGATTCCACATGAGGACTTGAATTGTTTCCCACACTACAACGCCTTTCTTCTTGAATCAGCAAAGAGTATACTTTGTTGATGGATGGGAGTGGATCCATCAACAAAATTTGTGCTCTAACTTGAGCATAGGAGTCATTAAGACCCATTAAGAATTGCATCACTAAATCTTGATGCTTAAGATCATTGAGTTTCTGACCTAAGTTGCAAGTGCAAAATCCACAAGAACATATTGGAAAAGGTCGAAATTTTTGAAATTGATCCCAGAGCACGTTTAATTGAGTTAAATATGATGTAATTGATGATTGACCTTGAGTAATTCTAGCAATATCCTTCTGTAATTGAAAAATTCGTGGTCCATTTTCTTGTGAAAGTCTTTCCCTAAGGTCATTCCAGATTTCAAAAGCAGTGTCTTTATTAACTATACTTGTAGCAATTTCTTGAGAAACGGAATTGAGGATCCATGAAGTAACCATTTTGTTGCAGCGAATCCAAGCTTGAATTGCCAATGATGTTTTGACCATTGGAGATGAGAGAGTCAATGTGCCATCAATAAACCCCAACTTGTTCTTGGCAATCAATGCCATTCGCATTGATCTTTCCCAAGTTGGGTAATTCTCTCCCAAAAGAGGTTGATACACAAGCATAGCACCAGGGCTTTCTTCATGGTGCAGGTACAGAGGATTTGATGGATCATCCAAGACGGATGAGCTTCGTGAAGAGGTTGAAGAAGTTGAAGCTAAAGTCGAAGCCATTGAAATGGAGTGTTTTCGACTTGCTACTCTATCAGTATTCAATACATCGAAATCTGATAAGAAAATATCTAATTCTCATTAATTAGCAAAAGTAGTCACAACTCTTGTTGTTTCTATGTTCTTTTTAGTACAGAATAAAAAAATTGGTTACACGGTGATTCTAAAAAAATAAATTGGTTATACAGTAAAAGTAACTAACTTAACCTATGGTTAATTACACTACGACTGCGGTACATGGACAAGCAAATGACAAGCACTGTAACTGCAAAAACTCTTGTAGTTTAATTGGCACATCTCCATGTATTTGGGATGTACCGGAAAAAGGATTTAACATGCCTGGTTAGGACCCGCATATTGTAACTAGCTAAAAAAAAAAAAAACTGTACCATAGGAAACCATAATAATTGAACTACCATCGTTTATGCAAAATGTACAAGAAATTCAGGAGAATACTTATTGCTTTGTTTCAATTCTTTGACAAAAAATTATGCAATACAAAACGATAAGCTGCAATTATATATTCAGATATTAAAATTTTCTTGTCTAATTCAAAATTCTTTGAAACTTACTTGGATCAACTTGGTGCATCCGCTGCTGATCCTGGGCATAAAATTCTGGGAGCTAAATATGACTGAATTGAGAGAGAGAGAGAGAGAGAGAGAATTGCATATCATAAAGGTGTGTTGGTATTCAAAATTTACAAGAATTTGGAAGTTTTAGCGAAGATACATTCTCAAGCACTCTCTTGCCATGTTCTTTCCGCGTGATTGACTAGACCGAGGCCAAGTTCACTTTCCAGAAGAAACAAAACTAAGAAGAGGAAGTTTCCACTGCGCTCAACAGTTTCCTACTAGCGACAAGTTCTATTTGTGAGTTGAAATGTGACTTTGCCGAGACCATTCACATCTTGCTATGGCTCAAGTGCTGTTATGATGGGAACATGTTCTACAATCCCACCACGAGTTCATAGCCTCTTGGGACTCTTTTCTCTTTGGAAATTCACATGCTGGTTCGAGGAATCCGATTTAGTCAATTTGTATACATGGTTAATGTAGTCACTCTCTAATATATGGATACAGGAATTACAGAGTTTTTTCTTAAGCTGCTTTAAGCAAGTTATTGTCGTGGGATGGATATTGGGCCATTTAACATTGGCCGAAACAGTGGAGACAAACCCAATATTGACTAGCCCATTTTGATAATAAACATAGATCCTCGGGCCATAGGTGTCACACCCCATAATTTTGATACCAATTAAATTATTATACGTAAATTATAAAGGAGGCCTACAATTAAATGGATTAAATTGATTTGAGCCTAAGATATTAAAAATAAGATAAATACTATAGAATATAAACCCAAGTGAGGTGGCATAAGTAAATATATGGGCCTTGAAAACCTTAGCCTTCTTCCTCTTTAGTTACACCTGTATCTACTGATGGGATTCCTTTTGCTTCAGCCGACTATTGATTGTTGATTTTCTTCACTGTGGCTATGAGTGGAGACTACAGGTACAGTTCTCTTCTACTGTAAACTTAGGAAAGTTGAAATACTCAATGGCTAGCTTTTGTTCCGACTCTTATAGCATCTGTTAAGGGCTATTATTATGGATCTAAAGCTAGGATTATTATATTAGAAAAGGGGTGCGTTGTGGTTTATATATAATTGTTTATAGTCCCACTGTATTCACAGTTAAACTAACCTGCATCCACGCCCTTTTCATTGTCGAAACCCTTGTCCAGCGCATCAAGGGAATACTAAGCAATTGGATGGATAAATTAAGGTATATATATTAGGTTGATCAGATAGGTATATATATCACATGGCTTCCAATACTAGGTTAAATATATATATAATATTAGAGTGAATGGATATATATAATATATGGCTTCTTTTATTAGATGGATCAGACATTCATCATTCAGCATATATTGAGTCTTATTTTATTTGAAGCTATTCCATACATGTGACCCTACCATTAGGTTCGGCCATATTGAAGTTTCATGAATATCTATGATTACGTTAATGGAAAAATCTGATTAGGCGGCAATATTTTTTTAAGTCCAGAAATCTGATCAAAGCTGAAAGTAAATTAAATAGTTAGGTGAATAAATGAAGAATTTTGGATATATCAATATTGTCTAGGATAAAACCGTTTAAGTGTGAGAATAGATTTTTAAGTGGGAAATTGTGTATTGATGGACCTATCTTTGTGTTGCTCGGTTCTAATTCTACAGATTTGTTGTGACTCAAGGGTGGTTGATTTCTTTATTTTGCAACTAAGAGGTAAGTGCTGTTTACTAATTTTGGGGGTTTTTCCAAATAATATTGATTATTAAACTCTTCTATATCAAAGAAATATGTTGATATTCTATATATAAATTGATATTTTATAAATGTTTAATGTGCATATTGACTATTCGTTTTATGAAAAACTTGTGGAACAACCTAAACTTATTTAAACTTGTATGTGTGAATATACCTTTATATTGTTGAGAATTATGAATGGATTATTTTTGTGAGCATATTGAATATGTTTTGAAAACCTATGGCAAGTCGTGATTAAAAGCTCAGTATGGTAAGTCCTTAGCAAGGGACAATCATATTGTAGCTAATCCTTAGCAAAAGACGGTCCTAGAAAAAGGGACAGCGCACATTTGATAGCTCCTTAGCAAGGGAGCATACTATTAAGGATCCAAAAAGGAAGCTCCTTAGCAAAGGAGTGCACCTTTAGGTTCTAAAGGAACCATCCTTAAGAAAGGGGATGAAAATGAGGTTCTAGTCCCCAAAAGGGGATAGCACAACCCTGTCAACGGGATGTAAACGTTGACCACGAGAAAAATCTAGGAAATTGTTTATATGATGATATTGATATATATATATATATATTATGATGGCTCACAATATAAAGTTATATTTGTTATACAAAATATTTGATGATAAAATATTGATGAGTTACAAGTTATGAATTGTTGTAAGAATTATTTATTTGAAAGGTTTGTTCTCACACCCCAATGTTAGTGAATTCCACTTATCGAGTTATCTCACCCCCCCCCCCCCCCCCCCCACTATTTATTTCCTATTATAGATACGTTAGAGGGATTATTGGAGTAGAGATTCTTGGGAGATAGCAATTACAAACTATTTTGTAGAACTGAGGATTTTATTCTTATTTTTATGGCATTAAACATAGTATTGGAGAATTACTTTGAGGATGTTTTGTCTTTGGTGAATTAGAGCTCTGACATTTGTGATGAGATTTAAGGTTACTGGTTTCTTTTATTTAATATTTTTATAGATTATTCAGATTAAATAGACTTTTATTGCTTATGATTTTGAGGCGTTACAATAGGTTAGGCTTAATGCTCCTCTCCCTTGCCCAATACCAAGTTCACATCCGAGGCTTGTCTGAACTACCGAGGTAAAATCCCAAAGAAGGTAAAACTTCTCCAAGGTAGCTTTTTGAAGCTTCTTGATGATTCCACCAGGACTAGCTCAACAATTGATGCAACTACCTAAGACCTCTAAATAAAAGAAGGTCCCCACTTGTAAAAAGAAAATTATATATATATAAAATATATTTATCTGTATATTTTAATTACAAAAAAAAAAAAATTAAATCCTTTTATCGGTCAATAGAATGCATTAAAAAGACCCCATTGTATCCTAAAATACAGCACTGCACAGTCTGCTCGTAGCAGTGCACACTGCACTACACATTCTAATTCTACACAAAGACCATAGGCCCATAGCTCACAACTCACAACTCACAGCTCACAGCTAGCCCCCTCACACTAACCCACCCACACTTAATGTATATGCACATGACACACACCCACTATATCTTTCTCTCTCTCTCTCTCTCTCTCTCTCTCTCTCTTTTATGCAAACTTTTTACTTTATTAAATATTATGAGTTATCACGCCAATTAATAGTTTGATGTATATCATATCAACTCATTTATAAGTTATCACACCAATTAATAAATAGATTTTAAATAAAAAATCAATAAATATTATTTAATTTAAATTTAATATTTAAATTTAAAATATATAAATTTAAAATATACCATACTTAAAATTTTCACGTAGAACAAAATTTAGCTACAAAATTGATTATAGCATAAGGCTACAACCTTACTCAATATCTTTTTATTGGAGATGAATTTTGATAAATTCACCATTGGTTACATTTTCTTCTTATATCTTTCATACTTACAAAATTTCTTGAAAATTAAAGATTAATAGCTATGTCATCAATATATTGTTAAAATTGCAAATTTTTGTAGTTTAAAATTATGCATAAAATATAATCTTACAAATCATATAGTAAATAATATCCGATTGACACAAAATTTAACATGTATATTAAGAGCATAAAGAACATGTAATCCAACGGTTAGATTTTCAAAATATGTAGTAATATAAATGATATTGAGTAAGGCTGTAGCCTAAGGCTACAACCAATTTTGTATCTAAACTTTGTCCTTTCACCTAAGGCTCCAAAAGTTGTTGAGCTGGCCCTGGATTCCACAACAACCTCCGCATTAATGAAAAGTCACCTACCTGGCACCACTACATTTAATGCAAAAAGACAAGTCTGAACAGTAAAAAGAAGCCCCCAAAGTCTCCATTCATGATGAATAACTAGGAAAGAAGAGCCCGATAAGACTCGAAGTTATCTAGTTGGACGCCTGAATAGTAAGAAGAAACCCTAGAAGATTATATTCATGATGAATAACCAAAAAAGATAGGCTGATAAGACCAGAAGCAAGGGTAGAGAGGGGGTTTGGGGGGGGGGGGGGGGGGAGTGCCCCTCTTGAACTTCCAAAAAATTCTCTAATAATACTACTATATTGTACAAAAATGTTTTATTTGCCCCCTCTATACAAAAGGACAAATAACTTTTCTCTTTTTTTCAATTCCCACAATAGCTTCTCTTACACATAAATAGACCTACAATCCAACTCTTATATTAAAATAATGGTAGAATTGAAAAAAGATGTTTTGTATCCATTGTTTTACTCGTTAGTAGCCTTGGCATTAATCTTACCAGTTGCAATAGATACTGTTGAAAGAATTTTTTGAGCAATGAACAAAATTAATAATTGATTACACAATCGAATGGGAGATCAATGGATAAATGATTATTTATTCACATATATTGATAAAGATATATTCAAGACTATTGAGTGTGAAGAAATTATACAGCAGTTTCAAATTATGAAAAATTGTCGAGGGCAATTAAAAAAATTAAACCAGCTGCAAAAAAAATAAAATAAAATTTATATTTTATGTTAGATTGTGTATGATAATTACATTAGCATATACTTGGTTATTTACTTTGTTATTAATATTGATTAATACTTTTCAAATTAATTTTTTACTTTCAATTTTGTTTTTTAATCTTGCCCCCCCGACCCAGATTCCTAGCTCATCCAGATGGACAAGGACAAAAGACAAAAAAGAGGGAGATGGCTCATATAAAAAAGAAGAAAGAAGAAAGAAGGAAGAGAAGAACAACACATAATATACAAAAAAGAGAAATATAGAGTGTGAATGTTCTTGAGAATTATCCTTATAACATGACACATAAGATTAAATAAACAAGCTAATACTTTGTGTCTTTTATCGAGATTAGGGATTACCCTCTATCTAAGGTATTGACCATACAAGATCTTACTTCAAAATACATCAAAGTAGCTTACACTTCATGTTTGATTTCACATTCCTCTATTAGGAACCCATGGATAATGTTGTAATGTTTTATGTATTTTTTTTTCTTTTTCTTTGGAGAATGTTATACATATATTATAGCATATTTGTTATGAGAATTTGTTAGTAATGAGCTCATCATAAAAAGAAACAATTATAAATTGCACACACATATTCATTATAATTATTATGTTCCAGTAATGACAAAAAAAAAAAAAAAATCTTTGGAGTAATATTGTATAACAAAAGTTGATAAAAGCATATTAATTCATTCCATATTATTGATCTTTATTATGTGATGTAATAAAGAGCTTCATTATGAAATCTTTTTTTTTTTTCCTTCAATGATTTGTTATTAAGTTATGGCGACGCTTGTAATGCTTGTTGAGCTTGAGGGGTATGTTATCATCATTTGTTTCTTCATCTTCAACACTTGAAGTTTGGTCGACCCCTATTTGTTTAATTTTTGAGCTTTCATCACTTTTTCCTTTTGTTGCATTATTTGTGTTAATCACTAATGAATTGGTACTGGAAGATTATTGACTAGATCTTACAAAATTTGGACCTCTATATTTGTTGTCGCTAATATTTTTTGTATGTATTTGCATTTATATTAAATTTCAGTGATATGAATTTTTTTTTTGTAAATTTAGGAATAGTGTAGCAAAAGGGTTAATAAAGCATATTGAATTGTGTATTTTTCTTTTTTTCTATATCTTTTAGTCATTTGAAGGTGCATAAAAAATTCTTAGCAATTGTGCAATTTTCAAAATCATCCTTTAGATTGAATTCATTTAAATGAAGTAGGAAAATGCATTTTTTTTCAAAAAATTTTCTTCAAGTCATACGGGATTTCTTCTCCAATATCAATTTGCATATGAGGAATATAATATATATTATGATCAATAGTTTTATAATAATTTAAATAAGTTGTACCTTAATTTTCTTTTCAACAAGATCTCTTGCAGATATATTTAGGATTTTCTCAGCATCTCGATCAAATATCACAAAATTTGTTTTACCAGTTGCATCGAAAACTTCAATTTGAATCATATATCTAAAGTAGTTTGTAATTGTATATCTAGTAATTATAGTGAGATGAATATATTATAAATATTTGGAGAGTATGTAGTGAATGTGAGTACCTCTAACTTTGGGATAGAGAGATTTGTTTTTTGTTTCACATTTTGCACACAAAAATGATCCTGATTGTGGTTTGACCTTCCTTATGACAAAGCACGCACAAAATATAATATCAACCCATTGTTGTATCAATCTTGCTTATTATTGCAATACCTTAATAGTTCACATCCTGCAATAAACTTTGAAGTTAATATGTATTATTTTTTAATGTAAATAATATGAAGTATTATTATTTTTTCATCTAAATGATAAGTATAATTTGAAATGATTAACAAACCTGTTTCATAAGATCCCATTCAATGCATTTTATCTCTGTTATTGTCTTCATATTCTTTAAAGATGAATCCTCCAATGAATTGTTTTGCATATATTTTTGGTATTTCTTGAATAGGATCATGTTTTTTACCATTGCTATCATTGAATTTTTTTCAAAAGAAAATATTATGTAAATGGCATTTTGTGAGATAGTATATGTTATTTATTAGACTTTTTTTGTTATTATAAATTTTAAAAATATGCACTTGTCAATTATTTCAGCAACTTCAAGAATCTCAAGATTTATATATATTTTTGTTGCAACGACCGATGACAAAGAGAATTTTCTTGAATAAATTGTATAGAACATTATTAATAGACAAAAGCATGTTGAATTGAAATTTAGAAAAAAAAAAAAAAAAAAAAAAAGAGAAAAAAAGAAAAAAAAAAAAAAGAATACATGATTTCATGAGAATGAGATTTTTTAGAAGTATCATCTATATGTGGGGGAGGAGGAAGAGAGTTTGTAAGTGAATAGGAGTTTTGGCTATGATTTACATGTGAAAAGAGTTAGACTTAGGTCATAATATGTAAGGTAATAACTGAGATTAGGCTTTTTATAAAGTTTGGTCTATTTTTAAAAGATAGTCCATTTTGTAGAGATTAACATTTGGTCTAATTGTCAATAGCAGCCCATATTTTATATAATAGTAAAAATAAGTTGCTACGATCTATTGGGTAACAGTAAAAAAAAATATGAATAAACTTAATAAAAAGAGGTAAAAATGGCTAAATGCAAAATTAAAGTGCCACATGGCAACCTCATGCACTCCCGCATGAGGTCTTTGCTTTTATATATATACTAGTCGGAAACCCGTGCATCGTAAAAGTATGTTGGTCTCAAGCTTTGCACAAAAACTATAATTTTAAATTTTATTGGTCTCAAACTGAAACAATAAATACTACAGGAAGACTTAAAAAAAAAAAAAAATGGTATGCATCTAACTGAAAGTTTTTGTAGTCCTCTCTAGTGTCTACTGTGGGATACCAAAATTATTTTTGCATCATAGATTTTATGTCAAATATTTGTGGCTAGAATCCTATAAATTGTTTAGATTTTTAGAAATGACAAATGCTATTAGAATCTACTAAAGGGACAAATGCTATTAGAATCTATTACCGTAGTATCTCAATTGTTTGTCAATATCTAAACTTATGATCATCTTTATGCTCATGATAGACCTACCACTTTCATGCATTTGTGTAAAACAAAACAAAACAAAAAAAAAAAAAAAAAAAACAACAACAACAACAAAAAAAAAAACCTATAATTCGAAGGCACACAAACAATTTGATCCAACTTGTGAATTTCTTAATCGGTTGTAGGAGCATATCAAAAGTCATTAAAAAATTGGTTTTCATACCTATTATCATAGCATAACAAAAGACTCAAAATTTGATATGAATATAGTTGAATGCAATATGACTATTGGTGACTATGCCATATCACATAGCATTTGATTTTTTCTTTAACATGTAAAATTCTTAGTATTCTCGAAGTATAGTAAAATGGAGTTCTCTTCTCTCACATTCATGATGCACTCCACCATAAATTTAATGAGTGGACCCTATCATATATGTGAGATAAGAGAGCACTATTCACCATGCTTCAGGAGTACTTAAGAATTACTCCTGTAACATAGCAAGAGATGCACTCATTATCTCAGTAGACAATCCTTCCAATGTGGAGCTCATTGGTAAGATTGAATACTATCTTCAATTTGGGGAATCCTAATATAGCACTCAAAATGAGAGAGAGAGAGAGAGAGAGAATAGAGTGGTGGGACTGTTGAGGTTAGACTGTATATTTCCTTTTTATTTTATTTTTTGTAGTGATTGTATATCTTCCTAGACCATACATCTCCATTTGTTTACACAAAATGGCTGAATTAAGACTTGAAAAATGAGTAGGAACATTGGTTTGGTCAGATAAGATTAGTGAATCTAAACTACAGACTGTTGTTTGTAAAGAAGTTGAAGAGTGTGTGTAGTTTAAAGGGAAGCTGGTACGGAGGAAGAGAGCTTCTAAGTGAGCCAGGGTCTTGGCTTTCAAGTTTCATCTATGCATTGAGGAGGAGAAAGAGAGTTTGTAAGTGGGTTAAGGTTTGGGCTTTCATCTACACATGGGAAATGATCTTGCTTAGGTCATAATATGTAAGGAATAAGTGGGCTAGGACTTTTCATAAGGTTTGGTTTAGTTTTCAATAACAGCCCATCTTTTAGATAATAGTAAAAGGAAGTTAACGTGATTTTTTGAGTAACAGTCAAAACAACTTAATGAGAAGAGGTTAAAAATATTAAATGCAATATTAAAGTGCCACATGGCAGGAGCTCATGTACTCCTGCATGAGATCTTTGCTTATCATAAAAAGCAACAATTAAAAATTGCATACTCATATCCATTTTAATTATTCAATTGAAGTAATGAAAAAATAATAATAATAACAACAACAACAACTTTAGAGGAATATTTAGAATAAAAGTTGATATAGAATGTGTTTTTCTCTTTCTACTTAATTTAAAAAAAAAAAACTACATATCACAAACACCCACAGTCAATCACATCATTTACAAAACCTACAAATTCACAATGTCTGACCTTAACATCAAAATCGTAATTGCCATTGTTACTCTATATAAAATGCAAGCTCCCCTTCCTTGATTGTAGCCAGCTCATACGGGTTAGGATTAGATGAAACAACAATATTAGAGCTAGATAGGTGTTGTCGAAAGATTGAATCTAAATGACATTGTTTTTGGTCTTTGTATTTGACATGTGATGACATGAAGGGCTATGGGTGGGTATATATAAAGGGGTAAAAGTGCAAGAGGTGAAAATGGTGAATTAAAACACAAAATGTTTTGTGTGTATATGTGAGGGATGAAAAGTCTTGAAACATTGAAATAAAAAATACAAAGAATATTTATTTTTTAATTAGAAAAGTCTTGAAACATTGAACCAAATGAAACAAAAACTCAATATTTAATTTGTTCTTATCTCTGATGTGGCACTTGAGAATATTTCAATTCACTTTGCACAGAATACGCCACTCGGCAGAACCTCGTGCTCTCCCGCTTAAGGTCTCTAGTTTTAACCTTGAACCTTGCGCTATACTTTTTGTAGAATTAGTTTCAATTATATTATACTAGTAAGTTGCCCGTGCGATGCACGGATAATATTATAATGTTTTATATAAATTTGATTTTGGAATTAAAATATATACATATGTTATAGTATATTTATTATAAAACTTTGTTAGTAATGAGTTTATCATAAAAAGTAACAATTATAAACTGCACACATATATCTATTAGGATAAAATACTATTTTGGTCCCTAAACTTTACTAAAAGTTTGTTTTTTGTCTCTAAATTTTGTAAAGAGTTTTTTTAATAGTATAGAGACAAAAATAAGTATGAGAAAAGAACTTTTTAAATAGTTTAAAGATGAAAAACAAACTTTTAGTAAAGTTTAATGACATAAATAAAACGTTTTCAATAGTTAGGGACGAAATATGAACTTTTCAATAGTTTAGGGACGAAAAATAAACTTCTTAAAGTTTAGGGGTGAAAAACAACTTTTGGTAAGCTTTAGGGACCAAAATAGTATTTTACCCTATCTATTATAATTATTTGTTTAAGTAATGAGCAATAATTAAAACAATTTTGGAGTAATATTGTATAATAAAAGTTGATAAAAGCATATTAATTCATTCTATATTACTGATTTTTATTATGTGATGTAATAAAAAGCTTCAATACAAGATCCTTTTTTTTTTTCTTTTTTTTTTTCTTTTTTTTTTTGTTTCTTCAATGCTTTGTTATTGCAGTATGGTGACGCTTATTATCATCATTAGTTTCTCCATCTTCAACGTTTGAAGTTTAGTCTGTCTATATTTGTTCAATTTTTGAGCTTTCATCATTTTTCTTTTTGTTGCATCATTTGTGTTAATCACTAATGAATTGGTGCTGGGAGATTCTTGATTGGATCTTACAAAGTTTGGACTTTTCGCTAAGATTTTTCGTAAGTATTTGCATTTATATTAAATTTCAATGATGTGACAATTTTTTTGTAAATGTTTTTATTTTTGTTAATTTTGGAATAGTGGATTTAAAAGAATTAATATAGCATATTGGATTGTGTATTTTTTTTTCTTCCATACCTTTTTGTCATTTGAAGGTGCATCAAAAATCTTAGCAATTATGTAATTTTCAAAACCATCATTTAGATAGAATTCATTCAAATAAAGTAGAAAAATCCATTTTTTTTCATAATTTTTTTTTTTCAAATCACATGGGATTCCTTCTCCAATATCAATAGTTTTACAATAATTTAAATAAGTTATACTTCAGTTTATTTTTCAGCAAAATCTCTTGTAGATTTATTTAGGATTTTCTCAGCATCTCGATTAAATATCACAATGTTTTTTTGTCAATTGCATCAAAAACTTCAATTTGAATCATGTATCTAAAGTAGTTTGCAATTGTGAGTGTATGTGTATATATATATATATAGTAGTTATAGTTAGATAAATATATTATAAATATTTGGAGAGTATGTAGTTAATGTGAGTGCCTCTAACTTTGGGATGGAAAGATTTGTTTTCGTTTCACATTTTGCACACCAAAATGATCCTGCTTGTGGTTTGACATTCCTTTCACAAAGTATGCACAAAATGTAATACCAACCCATTATTGTACCAATGTTACTTATTGTTGCAATACTCTAACAATTCACATCTTGCAATGAACTTTGAAATTAATATGTATTATTTTTTAATGTAAATAATATGATGTATTATTATTTTTTTACGTAAATGATGAGTATAATTTGAAATGATTAACAAACCTGTTTTGTAGGATCTCATTCAATGCATTTTATCTTCGCTATTGTCTTTATATTATTTAAAGATAAATCCTCTCCTATGAAAATTGTTTTGCATGTATTTTTAGTATTTCTTGTATAGGATCATGTTTTTTACCATTCCTATCATTGATTTTTTTAAAAGAAAATATTAAGTTAATGGCATTTTGTGAGATAATATATGCTATTTATTAGACTTTTTGTTATTATAAATTTTAGAAATATGCACTTGTCAATTATTTCAACAACCTCATGGATCTCTAGATTTTTTTTTTTGGTACTGGTCGATGACAGAGAATTTGTCTGCATAAATTTTATAGAACATTATTAATTGACAAAAGCATATTGAATTGAAATTGGGGGAAAATGGAGACATGATTTCATGAGAATGAGACTTTCTAGAAGTATCATCTATATGTAGGGGAGGAAGAAGAGAGTTTGTAAGAGGGTAAGAGTTTTTGTTTTGACTTACACGTGAGAAAGGTCAAACTTTGGTCATATTATTTAAGGTAATAACTGGACTTGAGTTTTTCATAAGGTTTGGTCTACTTTTAAAATGTAGTCTATTTTGTAGTGAATAACTTTTGGTTTAATTAGTCTAATTGTCTAGAACAGCTTATATTTGATATAATAGTAAAATGAAGTTATTATGATTTATTAGATAACGGTAAAAAATACTTAATAAAAGAGGAAAAAAAATGCTAAATTTAAACAATAGTAAAAATAAGTTGCTATGATCTATTGAGTAACAGTAAAAAAAAAAATTAATGAAAAGAGGTAAAAAAGTCTAAATGCAACATTATAGTGCCACGTGGCAGGATCTCATGCACTTTCGCATGAGGTCTCTGCTTTTATATATATATATATTGATTAGTAAAAAGGAGAAAAGAAAAAAGAACTTTATAGTCCAACAGGAAGATGAGTCTAGCAAGAAGTTTACCACAACCATCTTTATAAAGAAAAATGAAAGGATGAAATTTGACCATTTTGTTCTACTTATTAACAAAACTGTAATGATTCATCTATAATGATTTTGCAGCCTTCTTGAAGCTTCCAAAATACATTAATTATGGCAAAATATAGTAAGAAAAATATCATTTACCACTAATACCAAGAACTAATACCAAAAAAAATAAGGGTCATTTTTGCCATCATGAACCTTCAATCCAAGTGATGCAAATTGCCCTTGTGGTTATCAAACATAGTAGTCAAAACCTAAAAGAAAATTTTAAAAAGAAATTGTGTTAATTTTCATTTATAGATGAACTTTTTTGCAATAATGTTCAAAGTAGGATAACTATTAAATTCCTAGAGAATTTTAATTAGTGAAGAGAAGCAGCTTTAGCGACCAAATTTGGTAGAAAGTTTTTCAAAAATATTCAAAGAATATCATATGCTAAGTTGTAGCTTAGTTCTAATTAAAGCTGATTCATCATTGGGAACTACATAAAATAAATTAAGAAACATTAGTTGCAGTTACTATTTGGGCTGCTTACCTTCAACAGGAAGGCATGCCAATTCTCCATCTTGAGTAACACTTTATGCACCATTGAGATAGACACAAACAATGCGATCCCTGTGTTGAAACAACTCTCAAGCTCCTACAATGGTGGGTTGGAAATCACACAAGGAAGAAAGGAAGAGAGCAGAAATCAAGAATTGTGAAAATGAATCTTCTCATTGATAAATATCTTGCTCTGTTCCTTATATAGCAAGATCAGAATGGCAAAGAAGATGCAAAGCTCCTTGATGTGCTTTGTTGGAGACAAAGTTTCAAGGGCTGGCTTCGGCAAAGGCTTCCCCTACGGAATCCCCAAGACTCTCAAAGAAGCTCATAATCTGATTATTTTTGTTTTTGTTTTTTTTTCAAAAATTGAATGAGAAAGAGAAGAGCATAAAATTTGAATTTTTAGAGAAGGAGAGATAAATAGATTTATGAACCTGGTGAAATCGACGAAAAGCGTGGAGAGCACCTCAATCGGTGGTATATTTGAAACCCTTTGAAGTCATTTATTCAAGATTGAGGGTATGACCAAATGTATGTCAAATACCATAAGAGAGGAGATTGATTTGCAGAATAGGAAGAGCTGAAAAGCCATAGGTTTGTGTAATTGAAGAATGGTTTGGGTATCCTAAGAGACATCAAGAGAAGAGAGATGTGGACTGGAGAGAGTAAATGTGACAATTAATGAGGGAGTTTGGAAGATTGTAGATAGAGAGACTCTGCTCTTTATATATATATATACATATATTTGATTGATTGATGGGCAGGTATCTAGTGGGAATTGTGTTATTCTCCACGTAACCCTTACACCAATTCAGCCAGTTACAAAGGTTATAGATAGATATAGATTTTTTTTTTAAGGGAAAAGATAGATATAGATATTGATTTATAAAGAAATACCATTGTCTACATTAAATTTAAATGGGAACTAAAATAGTTAAGAGAGAGAGAGGTAAACAGGTTCAATGGTTTTTGTTGAAGCAATTAAATAACCTGCATCCTTTCAATTTCAAAGAAGATGTTTAAATTCCATTTTTTAAGAGTTGAGGTGGAAGGTCAAATGCAAAATTCGCTCTAATAGAGCACCACATGGCAGAACGTCATGGTTTTTCGCATGAGATATTTGCTTATATATATATATATTGATTGTACAAAATTATCTATTGCAATATTTCCAAGGTCATATAAGCTACAATTTCGTCCTTATAAAGATTTGAAGAAGGATGAAAAGAGGTATGTTATTCTTACTAAATGATAAGTTAACTATCTTACCACACATCAGCTTGCTTGCGTCTTCAAATTGAATTTTGTTGTTCTTTTTCTTACCAATTGGTTTAGTTCCATACTTTCTCATAATTTTTTCTTCTGTCCAACATTATCTTTTCGGTATCTAATGATGTATTATTATCTAATGGGATGGTTTCATAATAATTCTATGGTATATGATTGAGCATTAAACTTTGATGTTTATACATATCTTTCTTTTCCTTTTGTTTTTTTCCTAATTATTCGATAGTTGGGGGAGAGGGTTTTAAATCCTATACATCACTATTAGAAACATGTCTATGCACATCATAGTGTATCCTGCACAACAGCTGGTACTAATAAAAGGTTTAAATTTTGACAAAACTAAAGTGCATGTGGTTATTGTTCAAATCGAAAATGCAAGAATCAAATTCACACTCGCATTAAAATTATCTATAACTTCCAAGTCTTTGAATCTTGTTGTTAGGATTGTGTGTCTAGGTCTTTTGGAACTGTTTGTTAGTGACTTGGCTGCGGAAAATAATGACAATATGGAATTTCTTTTGGAATGAGATAATTTTAGAGGTTTTCGGTTAGATTTTGAACTATTACTGCTCTTCAGCTTAAGAATCTTTTTGAAGTTTGTTGTGCGTCTAGGGCTTGTTGATATGGAAGGATAAGTTGGAACTAGTTCATAAATTTCAGAACTACTGTCTAGTTCAGACCTACCTGGTGGGAAGCATGACGATATAGAATAAGAGAATTGTGCTGCTGCACAAGGTGTTTCATTAGATTCTGAACAGCTATCATCTGTTTCAATTTCAGACATGGCAGGTGGGAAGAGTAATGAAATGGAAAGACTACTTGCTCCATTAGCATCAGTGTCAGAGTTGTTGGCTGGAATTGGATTTGTTCCATTCAATACAGAACTAACAGACTCCAACTTGGCTGATGGGGAAAATGAATACTCTACTAGTGATAGAATTCTTTCTTCACTAATCGTTGGACTACAAAGTTCTGAGTTGTTGGCTACAAATTCTGCAACCAAAATAATCGAAATCTGATGAGAAAATATCTAATTCTAATTAATAATCAAAAGAAGTTATAACTCTGTTATTATATTCAAAGAGTACAAATCCTATTCGCTAATTACAACATGATAGTTGTACATGGAAAAGCATGCGACAAGCACAATAACCACTTAAAAAACAAAAAAAAAAAAGTACACTACGACTTGTAGCACAGGAAACTAATGTCATTTATACAGCCTATACAAGAAATAAAATGCTTATTCCATTGTTTCAATTCTTTGGCACTCCCCCTCAAGATGTATCAAAAAAATATTGATCACAACCATCTTGGAGAGAAGTGTACCAACATGTCAATTGATAAAGCTCAAAGCCTTTGTCAGCAAGTCAACTTGTTGAGAATGTGTACCAACATGAAGGAACTTTATAGTCCCAGCTTGCACGTTGTCCTTCACAATATGGAAATCTACTTCAATTTGTATAGTTTTTTCATGAAAAACCGGATTGGCCCCATATGAAGGGCTGACTGACTGTCACTGAATAACAAAGTGAGTTGAGAATAAGAACATTGACCAGAGCATTTCATTTATTGTGATTTTATTTTGATTTTAGTATTTATTTCTGATTTCAGCATTTTCAGTTGTTTTCTTTTTATTTCGTAGAATTAAGAAACTCATAACTCATTGGCAAAACATATACACTATCATCCCTAGAGATAAAGCAAGTATTAGTGGAGAGATCAAGTAACTTGTAACCCTTAACAAAAAAAGGGTACCCTAAAAATACACATTGCTTAGCATTAGGATTGATTTTGGACCTGTTATGGGCTATAGTAGAGGCAAAACAGAGGCAACTAAAAACATTTTTAAGGTGTGAATAGGAAGGAATCTGCTTATAGAGTATTTTATACGGAGATTTATTATTTAAAACTAGGGTCTGAAGTTTGTTAATAATGTGCACAACAGTGAGCACACTATCACCCTAATACAACAAAGGAACACTAGAGTGCAACCTCAAGGCTCTTTCTACACAGAATGTGTTCATGTTTTCTCTCCACAACTGAAATCTATTGTGGAGTAGTAACACAACTACATTGGTGTATGATTCCATGAGTTTAAAACAATTCAATCATGAAAAACTCAAGGGGCATTGTTTGGCCTATAGTAAAGGTGTGGTGTTTGACTTGGATTTCATAAGATAAATCCAAGTTGATATAGTGTGGTCATCAACTATGGTACAAAAAATAATTGTAACCCTCCGCACATCACAATGAATCAAATCAAAAGCTTCAATGCAAAAATGATAATGAAAAGGAAATGGAAGAATCTTTTGTTTTGCATGAGGAAAAAATGTCACAAGTCTTACTAGAAGCAGCATTCACATCAGGTAATACACCCCTTAGATGCAAAACCTTTGAATTTGAGGGATGCCCTTGCCTAAGGTGCCATAGCTTACTCATGTGACTAGAGTTCATAGTAAAATTGACAAAGAATTTATGTACAGGAAGATGAAAGGAAGGAAGAACACATTCCAAGTGTTTGAGAAGTTGAAATTTTGCAGCAAATTGAGTCCGTTATGAACCTCACCCACACCGATTTTCCTCCAGAATGTAAGGTCCTATATGAAGTAGAAATTTCATAGTTTGACAAGACAACATAGGAGATTTTGAGTAAGCTAACTAACATATAATAAATTGATGGAAATTGTAGGCATACGTAGGACATTTTCAAGAAAAAGGTGGGATGAAATTCCAACAGATGCTATCAGAATTACCATATCTGTTTCACCATTTGGAAGTTCCACACCACAATGCTTAAAAAATGTGATAGTGGTAAGTATAGTTATAGAATGCACAATGTCTTCTGTAGCCCCAGTATTCACACCCCAAGTATCTCCCCCATATGCATGTCTACTAACCACTTTTTTCAGAAAATATCTAATGCCTACAATCACAACTGGAATCAGGACTATGAAAGTTCTGCCAAGATGGAAAACTACCTGCCATAGAAGTGGAGTGAGCAGCTAGCTGAATTACATTGTTGGTCATGTGATTTTCTTTATTAGTGAAACCGAAATTGCTTGACTGAATCTGAGTTCCCAGCATAGCCAAGAACAGTTGACATTGCTCCTGAGTGAATGGGAATGAAGTAGAAGCAAAACTAGAATTCTTTTCAACATGTTCATCTTGAAGATTGACTTGGTGTGCAACTGAGGAATTCTTGCCCTTTGGCTTGAAGCTGGGAGGGTAGCCATGGATCTTGTAACACTTTTCAACAATGTGACCCATCATTCCACAGCGATTGCAAGTGAGCTTTTCTTTCCCCTTACAGTTCTTGTTATTTTTGTTTCCCGAAGAAGAAGATAGCTTAGTAACTAGGGTTGATGATTCCACATGAGGACTTGAATTGTTTCCCACACAACAACGCCTTTCTTCTTGAATTAGCAAAGTGTACACTTTGTTGATGGGTGAGAGAGGATCCATCAACAAAATTTGTGCCCTAACTTGTGCATGGGAATCATTAAGACCCATTAAGAATTGCATCACTAAATCTTGATGCTGAAGATCATTGAGTTTTTGACCTAAGTTGCAAGTGCAAAATCCACAAGCACACATTGGAAAAGGTTGAAATTTTTGCAATTGATCTCAGAGCGCACGTTCAATTGAGTGAAATATGAAAGTTCAAATAGTGTGAAAAACACTTATGAACGTTTAGACTCCCAAATATAAAAATACTAACACAAGCTTATAAACAAACAATATATGTGTGGAATGATGAATAGAAGCTAAACCCAAATTGGTAAAGCACTCCAAACCGAAATTAATCACAACCACAGCAGTAATTAAAAGGTAAAGAGTAAGAGAAGAGAGATGCAAACACAAAGATAACAAGGCGATGTGTTATCGAAGAGGAAACCGAAGTACTCGGTGAAAAACCTCTCCGCCACCCTCCAAGCGATCAATAATCCACTAGAGAATAAAGTTGGGATACATGAATAGCAGAAAACCCTTCAAGCCTAATCTACCCAGTGCACCTAAGCCTTCCAAACTTCTTGCTCCAATAAGATTACGCCGAACCTTGTTTTTTCTAGCTTGCCGGATCTCGCAATAGCCCATTACATCAACCAAATGAATTGGTCCTTTCTGAACTGCTTCCTAAGCACCAAAATACCTCCTTACTAATATGGGTATGGTGAGATAAGGATTTGGCTAAGTGTACCTCTTCAAGGATATGTCAATGGAGAAGGTGAGAGTAAAGGAATTTGGAGAATCAAAGGATGAAGATTGTGGATGAGTCAATCTTATTTTTCTCTAGGGTTTCTTTCTTAAAAGTCTCTCTAGAAGCTCTCTACATTTCATGGGTATAAGGGTATTTATAGTGGTGTGTATGAGGAATGCGAAAAGTCATTTTCAACCAAACAGGGCATTCTGGCAACTCGAGCTCACGACTGGAATGAGATGCGAGCTAACTGCCTGGCTAGACTGGAAATTTTGTCCTGTAGTGCTCCAGCTGTCATGAACCTTCAGCTCCCCCTGCATGCTTCATATGTGTGCCATTCTGGCGACTTGCCAGTTATGAGATCCAGTCGCGAGACTCCTTTAAATTGCACACATCTTGAGTTTTTTTCACACTCTCTCACACACTACCCTTACATAATTCCCACCTAAATATAGGATATATAACTGCTAAATTACAAGCAAATTTAGCACGGAACAAAGCCAACACATAAATGAATGAATTCAACCTTACAATCTCCCCCTTTGGCTATTATGTGACAAAACCCTAAAATAGACTCTAGACTTAACATGTGAGTTAGGAACAGTTGTCAAAACTCACTCACACAAACTCTAGAAATTGTGAAGCTCTTGAACCAAACGAACAAGTTTTTCCTAAAAACAATAACATAAGATGATCATTGTAAGCAGAAATCTTGAAATGCATATGGAGCAAGCACAATGCAATCAAGTAGTAAAGAGTATAGCAATAAAGCATGGCTTGACCAAACAAGAACAATTCACTATAAATAGTGATCACAATGATCATTCATATAAGGAATGAACATCCGGACACGCAAGCTAATAAGCTCAATGCAAAGTATCATTTGCATGTCCAACACTCAACCAATACAAAAACACAAGGTAGTTGTATCAAGGATATAAAATCCAACAAGGGCACAAGAGTGATGTACTAAAGAAAATGAATAACATTAACTAAAAGTTCTAAACTACAAAGCATGGGTACAAAAAAAAAAAAAAAACATAGTTTAAATAGACAACATAATCCCTGATATATGATAATTTGAAACAAAATATTAAGTGTAGGCCTTTTCTTTCTCTTGTTCTTCAACTTCAATACTCCCCTTTTGATCAAGCTTTTTCTCCCCCTATCATTACACTCCCCCTGTCATGCACCATCTCCCCTTTTTTTGTCATGGAATAGCTAGTCCTCATTTTCTTCTGGCTTTCTTTGAATTTGGACCAATTGAGTTTAGAGAGAAGTGAACTTCGTATCACAACGGATGTTGTGAAAGTACAAGAGAGAGGCAAGTCCGAATAGGGGTGTAATCGGTTCGGTTCGGTCAATTTTTTTAGTTTTGGCCAACTGAAACCAAAATTTTCAGTTTGTGAAATTCTCAACCAAAACCGACCGAAATAATTGGAAATCAATCAGTTTCAGTGGTATTTCAGTTTCCATCGATTTCAGTCAGTTTTCAGTTAAGCATGTGGGGCTATCTATTTTTCCAAAACTCTAACTCAACATCACAGTCACAAAAAGAAAATAACAACTCAACAGAAAATAACAACTCAACATCACATTTTTTCAATAAGAAAATAACAACTCAACATAGCATTGATTCAGTGTTAAACAAAACCCAAAATACAAAAAAGAGAGAGGGTTATCAAGAAAATAACAACATGACAGTCACAGATTCACAAAAAAAAGCATTGATTCAGTGTTAAACAAAACCCAAAATACAAAAAAGAGAAAGGGTTATCAAGAAATTAAAAAGAGACTAGAGAAGGTCACCATGAGAATGAAAACAACAAGCCACGTGGGGAGGCCAGCGTGTGAAAGCAGGCATGTGGAGCCAGCAGCAAAGGTAGATTTGTGTGGAGTGGAGGCTGTGAGGCGTGACAGTGAATACGTGTGGGCTGTGGGGCATGTGGAGTAGTTGTGGAGGCCAGCATGTGGAGTAGCCGAGGAGGCCAGCGTGTGGAGGTCGGAATGTGGAGGCCAGTGGCAGATGTTGACTAATGGAGGCTGGTGTGTGTGAAAAGGAGTGATGGAGGCTTTGTGTGAGAGAGAGTGATGGTGGCATGAGCAAGGGCGTAGCCATAAATTTTTGGTTGGGGGGGGCCGAGATAATATTATCATATTGATTTGCAATTCAAGAAAAATACAAAGTATGATATATATATATATATATACACATATATACATGTCTTCTTGCATTAGTTTTAGAAAAAAACATTAAATCTAACCAAAATTAGACTACATTTACAAGAAATAATATTCATAGAAATTAAATATAACAAAGTCGCTATAAGTAACCATAAAATAAATAACAATTAAATTCACCAAATTAGACTACTATTGTCAAAAATAAATTCAAAATCAATTTCATCTCAACTAAATTCAAAATCAATTTCATTCCTACTAATAGTCTAATACTGTACCCTCATAGCCTTTCTACTCTCTAATGATAATTCCCACACCAGTACAACATAGGTCCTTGAATAGCTATGGGATATGGCCTCACTCAAGAAAAGAAAATGTGGGAAATGGCTGACATGCCTTAGAGAAGGAAAGGAAAAGTCAAAAAGATTAAAAGTAGGAATTTGGGGTAGGGAATTTTTATGGCTACGAATTGGAGGAGGGGCCAAGTTTTTCTCATAGGGGGGCCCAACTCTTAAATGAGAAAGTGTGAGACCTATTTCTTCCTACTATTATAGAGGTTTTAAAAAATTTTAGGATAACGTGCCTCTGCCCCTGGGCGTGAGGCGTGAGGCGTGAGGCGTGAGGGAGATGGAGGCGTGAAGGAGATGAGGGCGTGTAAGTGAAAGTGGGGTAGGTAGGGTAAGCGTAGGGTTTTTATTTTCTTTATTTTCAATTAGTTTTTGTTTAACTTAATTAATTTAAGTTAATTAGTTCAATTTTAGTTAGTTAATCTAGATTATCTAATGGACAGTGGGCTTCTTTCAAAAAAAAAAAAAAAAAAAGGGCAGTGGGCTTAAGTAATTTTGGCAAGGCCAAGCCCACGTTTACAAACTTTATATTATATATATTTATTATAATAATATATTTCAATTCGGTCGGTTTGGTACATTCAAATTTGCCACCGAAAACCGAACCAAAATTTTGGGTTTTTATATAATAAAACTGAAACCGAACCGAAACCAAACTGAAATTTTTGCAACGGTTCAGTCGGTTTGAAGCAGTTTTTTCGGTTCATTGGTTTTTTGCACACCCCTAAGTCCAAACATCTTAGTACTTATGTCTTGGACGGATGCCATAATGTTTTCTAACTTCTCATCATACGAGTGTGAGCTAGACTGTGAACCACCATGAGGAGCTGGACTCTTTGTCTTGATTCCCTTTCAGCTATGACCACTGCTAGCATTGAGCGTGCGAATGTTGATTGGACTTGGCTTATGGTAGGGAGACTCATCTTCCAATGGATGAATGCTTTGAGTTTCAAAATCTTTAAAATGAGGTAGCAGAATGGAATGCAGTTCCTTAAGGCCGTTCTCGCAGCAGTTTTGCTCAAGATATGGAAGATATGAGCACAAATATCGATTTCTTCATCAGTAATCAAGTCATGAAGGAACAAGGCTCTGCCGAGATTCATGTATCCGGTGATTGATAGAGGATAGAGATTGTGGAACATGATTGTTGTAAGCACCCTCAATTCTGGAGATAGTGATGAAACACTAATTGATTTCCCATTTGGAAAGAATTTCAAGTTATCTCCAATAGTTTCCCAAAGTAAATCCTCCTCTGGATATAAGTCATCATACATCGGTGGCTTTGGAAACATTGGCCGATTGATGTGCAAAATGTTAGCAAGATAGTAAGGTGTTACTATAAAGTGCTGTCCTTTAACTCAACATTTCAGCTCATCCCCTTCAGAAATGGCGTTAGCATAGAATTCCTTCACCATTTGTTCATATGGTTCTTCTAAGTTGGATAGGAGGAAGTTTCAATCCTTGTTAGCAAACCATTTCAGAATGTTCCTATCTAGCAGAGAACCCTGCTCAAGCACCCTTTCCACTAACATGGGAGCATCCTTGAAGTAATTCTTATAAGCTTGTGATGCTGCATATGATCTGAACTTGCTAACATCATAGAATCCTGTCGATGATTGAGACTTCTTGGACTTAGGAGTGAAGCTCTCAAGATCAATCACTGGTTCCTTTCCTTTGCTACTGCTTCCTTTCACAACTGATCCCTTGAATGGAGACATTTTCAAGTTGGATCGTGTAATATCAAAGAGCAAGAAAGATCAAACAAGACAACAAACTTTATTAGCATAAAGTTAGTCCCAAATCAGAATTTTGGAGTAAAACCCTAAAATCATGACATTAAGATCTCAATCATGTCAAATAGTGTGTGTGTGCAACAAATGTCACCAAGTACAACCTAGGGCACAGTGTAAAACCACATAATCAACAAAACCTATACATTAAGCTCAACAACTACATCAGTAAACTAGATTCAAACATCATATTTTCAAATCTCAACAATGATACACAATCCAAGAAATCTAAGGCAAGAAACGTGAAATACATTGAGAAAGAAACAGAACCCTTACCTTTTCTTGAAGATTGGTTAAGAAATAATGAAGAAAATAGAGGTTTGTGTGCAAAAACAGTGATTTTGGAAGAGGGAGGGACGAACAAGACGATGAATAGTCATGAGATGCGAGGGAAAAATGATAAGTTTTTGAAAGCTACCCCGAAAATAACCCTCATTGCGCAAAACATGGTTTTTCCCGACTGGAATGAGTCGCGAACAAGTCACCAGGTCAAGAAACCAAAAACCCGTGTGACAAATTATGAAATATTTGTCTAAGTGTTTTTCGCAATTGGAGCTTCCACTTGCAAACCAGTCGCTAAACTAAGTCGCGAAAATCCTGAAAACCTAAAATTTTGAAATTTTTCTTAGTCTTTTTCGCGATTGGGGGCTTTACTCGCCAGAGAGTGAAAGCTTCTGAGTAAGCTCACGACTGGGGTCTTGCAACTAGCTTGATCTGCGAGGCAGAGTCGCCAAAATAAAGTTGCACAGTTTTAAAAATTTTGAAAATTTTTAAAACAAAAACATTTTCCAAAAACAATTAAAACACTCAAAAATCTTTTTGTGTTTGATCAACATGAGATTGAGTAAGTGCAACACATTTAAACAAATACAATCACATAAATGAATAAGGCATTCGTTGAAAATAGACATGTGTGATATGTGTGGGTACCAAAAATGAGATAGTCCTTAGTCTAATGTGAAGTTTCAATGATCAATTCAACCAAGACATACACAATTAACACTAGGAAGAGTGACCAATCTCAATTATAGAAGTATGCATATATGACCTACCACAAAACTTGATAACATAATTTTGAAGCTTTTCATTTGGCTCCATACACATCACAATATTATCATTTTGAACCAATACATCTCATTTTGAGATCGATGCCTGAAATTTTTGATATTTCAATTTGATGAACAAGCCTTTGGCTTTTTGGGCATCATACATTTTCATATAATTCGCTTTCCCTTTTTCCTAGTTGAATACTAGTGTGTGCGACGGCATTTGCAGCTCATTATCTCTTTTCATTTTGAGATTTACATTGGTTGAGCTCTTTAAGCAAAAAAAAAAATAAAAGAGTGGGAAGATATATAGGCACAAGTCTATGCAAGTCTCAAGATATATAGGCACAAGTCTCAAGTCTCAAGATCTATTTACAACAATCACATAGATGTCAAGATTTTTCTCACAATAATATGAGTGCATAAAGAACAAGCTATGCTCGTAAATGCACAAAGCCATTTGTATGAAGGTACACGGCAAAACATGCATGTGACATAACACAATAATGCCGATCTTTATGTGTTTTTGGATTTTTGACACAAAAACAAGTAAAGATTGATCAAAAATTTTAAAAACATTCAAAGAAAATAACAAACAATCAAAAATTTTCAAAACATGCTATACAAATAGCCAATAAGGTAGTGTGTGCTATACAACAATAAGTGCAAATCTAGATATATAAGTAAAGCACACATCACACATGAGATTCAAGGAATTGTACCAACATCGATGGTCTTACGAAGTGATTCAAACCGTGGACCATCGAGAGGTTTGGTGAAGATATCTGCCTTTTGGTTGTCTGTATGTATGAATTTAAGACACACAACTTTATCTTCCACCAAATCCCAGATGAAGTGGTAACGTATCTCTATGTGCTTCGACTTTGAATGCAAAACCAAATTCTTAAATAGATTTATAGCACTGGTGTTATCACAGAACACACACATTGTATCTTGGGGAATCCTGTAGTCATGAAGTAGCTTCTTCATCCAGAAAAGTATTGTGCAGCAACTCCTAGCAACTATGTGCTCTGCTTCTGCCATAGAGAGAGACACAGAATTTTGTTTCTTGCTCATCCAAGAGACAAGATTGTTCCCAAGGTAGAAACAGCCACCTGAGGTACTCTTTCGGTCATCTACACTTCCAGCCCAATCTGCATCTGAATAACCCGCAAGGTAAGCATTAGAATCCTTTGAGTACCACAAGCCATAATCTGGAGTGCCATTGACATATCTTAAGATTCGCTTCACCGCTGTCAAATGGGATTCCTTTGGAGCAACTTGATATCGAGCACAAACTCCCGCACTAAAAACAATATCCGGTCTACTTGCCGTAAGATAGAGTAAGCTCCCAATGATGCTATTATACAAAGTTGGACTCACTTCGACCCCGGAAGGATCAAGATTAAGCTTTGTAAATGAACTCATGGGAGTGGAGGCATGCTTTTTGGAATCTAATCCAAAATTCTTGACAAGATTTCTACATATATTTTCTTGTGAAATGAATATGCCCTCCTTCTTTTGTTTGACTTAAAGGCCAAAGAAAAATGTAAGCTCCCCCACCATACTCATCTCAAATTCTTTCTTCATCTCCTCGAAGAACTCTATAGCTTGAGCATTAGTGGTAGCTCCAAACACTATGTTATCAACATATACTTGAGCCACAAGAAGGTAGTTCTCATCATTCTTGACAAATAAAGTCCGGTCAGCATATCCTCTTTTGAATCCTCTATCTAAGAGGTAATGTGTAAGCCAATCATACCAAGCTCTAGGAGCTTGTTTCAAACCATAAAGAGTCTTCTTCAATCTCAACACATGATCTGGGAAGTGAGGATCTTGGAATCCTTTGGGCTGTTCAACAAACACTTCTTCATTCATATATACATTGAGAAATGCACATTTCACATTCATTTGATAGAGTTTGAAGTTCATAGTGCATGCAATTGACATAAGAATGCGGATAGACTCAAATCTTGCTACTGGAGTGAAGGATTCATCAAAATCTACTCCTTCCAATTGATTGTATCCTTGAGCCACCAACCGAGTCTTATTTTGTATAATCTCTCCATCTTCATCGGTCTTGTTCTTAAAGATTCATTTGGTGCCGATAACATGAACATTTTTAGGCCTAGGAACAAGTTCCCATACATCATTTCTTACAAATTGATTCAATTCTTCATGCATTGACTCAACCCAATTTTCATCTTGAAGAGCTTCTTCTACCCTTTACGGCTCAAATTGGGCAAGGTAGCAATGGTATGTTACATGATTGGCCAGAAATATGTTTCCCTTTCTGAGATGAAGACCTTCATTTAGAGACCCAATGATGTTACTGTCTAGGGTGGTTTTTAACCACTCTTGACGATTACTTCTTTGAGGTGGACACTTCATCATTCCAGGAGATAGGAGGATGGACTTTCAGAGGAGTAAGAGGACTTGATGTTCTAGACATTGACCTTGTTTCCATTCTTGAGTTCACGGAAGTTGATTTCTTTTCCTGTGTAAGTCCTTCTCCTTCAATATCTTGGGCTTCGACCTCAACAGTGGGTCCTTTGGAGCTTGGTCCTTCTCCATCATCATCAAGCTCTACTTTTGTTATAGCATCATCAATTTCCACATTGATGGGCTCCATTACCCTTTTTGTTCTCTTGTTGAAAACTCTATATGCCCGACTAGTAGTAGAATATCCATGGAAGATGCCTTCATCGCTTTTTGCATCAAATTTTCCAAGGTTCTCCCGATCATTTAGAATGTAACACTTGATTCCGAATACTCGGAAGTACTTCACTTTTGGCTTCTTTCCATTCCAAATTTCATATGCGGTCTTTTTTGTTCCTGCTCTGAAGAATATTCTATTACCAATGTTACATGAAGTATTCACGGCTTCTCCCCAAAACTTTTGGGGAATTTGTTTGTTGAGTAACATAACTCTTGCCATTTCTTAAATCACCCGATTTTTCCTCTCAACCACCTCATTTTGTTGAGGAGTTTTGGGGGCTGAAAACTCCTTTTTGATCCCATTCTTCTCACAAAAATACTCAAATCTTGCATTCTCAAACTCCTTTCCATGATCACTCCTTATCTTGACAATAGGAGCCCCTTTCTCGTTTTGAAGTCTCTTGCATAGAATTTCCAGTTTCTCACATGCTTCTGATTTTTCTCTAAGAAATTCCACTCAAGTGTATCTTGGGAAATCATCAACAATGACCATGATTTACCTTTTTCCTCCTAAGCTTTCAGTGATTGTGGGCCCTATTAGGTCAACATGAAGAAGCTCTAAACAACGTGAAGTAGTGATCACATTCACCTTGTGATGACTTGCCTTTGTTTTCTTCCCCATTTGGCATGCACCACAAATGGTCTTCTCTACCTTTCCAAATTTTGGAAGTCCCTCAACAGCTTCAAGTTTAGATACTTTAGCCACTTGTTTGAAATTTGCATGCCCAAGTCTTTGATGCCAAAGTTCCAACATATCAACACGAGCACTTCTGCAGGAAATCTTTGTCGTAGGAACTACTCCATAGCAATTGTTGGTAGTCCTATTTTCCTCCAAGACTTGAATCCCTTCTTCATCAATGATTACACACCTCTTCTTTGAGAATTGGACAAGGAAGTCATCATCACATATTTGAGTGATATTTAAGAGATTCGCCTTAAGCCCTTTGATGTATAAGACATCCTTCAATAGAGGTAATCCCGGTATCTCAACAGTCCCTTTGCCAAGTACTTGAGCATGACTTCCATTGCCAAATGTCACATAGTCGCCGACCTTCTCTTTGAGTAACTTAAATAGTGATTTATCTCCTGTCATATGGTGAGAGCAACCACTATCAAGATACCATAAACACGAATTAAATACTTTCAAAGAAGTATGCACATACAAGTAAGCATGGGACAAGCACTCTTGTCCTTCAAATAGAAAATTGTCTTCAGTTTCCACACTCTTGTTAGATTGAATTTTTTTTTTTTTTAAATATTATCAACCTTATCACACAATATTCTATTCCTTCTATTATACTTTTTAATCAACTCACATAGACTATTGTGTAGGATATGATTCTCAATTTCAAAATATTTCAGCATGTGAACAAACATTCTAGCATGTTTCTTTGTTATTAATAACTCCAAGAGTTCTGTTGAGGGTCATATTTGAAGAACCAGCCCAACCCAACAAGGCGGGCAATGAGAGTGGCAGGTACAGAATAAAATTATTAGGCTCAAGCGGCAGGAAGAATAAAACACAGGTCCATAACATGAGTAGATGGGTCTTGAGAAAGCAAATGGGCCCAAAGGGCCCGGAAAAAGAGAAATAACACCCATGGGCAATGTATGGTATGAGAAAGCAAGAATGGGCCGTGACAGGCCCAAAGTAATGAAAACAAAGAGAGTAGGGGTTGATGGCAAGCCCATGAGCCCCAAGGATGAGTATACAGTAGTTGGGCCGGGGAAGCCCAATGAAATTAGTAAAAAGCCCATGGGAACAAAGAATTGAAACGGGACAAAGGAGCCCAAATGGGACAAAGGAGCCCAAAAGTGATGAAACGGGCCAAGGATGCCCAAGAGAATGCAATGGGACAAAGGAGCCCGAAAACAATGGAATGGGCTGAGGAAGCCCAAGGGAAGTAAAAAGGGCCGCAGGCCCAAAAGGAAAAGAAGAGGGATAATAGAGCCCACGAGCAAAAAAGAACACCAGCAGACTCTTTTGAGTCACTGGGGGAAAGAATGGAACGGCAGGCTCTAAAAGAAGGCCTAGCAAGAACACATCATTACGGCAGGAAGTGCTAGGTAATAAGATAAGGCGAGAACACGAACCAGGGGATGGGCCAAGAAAGATGTGAAGACCCAGCATTAACAAGGGCCCAACCCCAGAGGACAGAAAACGCCCCAGCCCGCGAGGGAAAATGAAGAAGTATGGCAGACAAATGCAAGCAAAGCTTCAGAACACAATAAACGCATGGGCCGCAGGCAGGCCCTTTTCAAACGTAATTGACAGGAAAGCATACGCAAAGCCCAGGCATCACCAGCCTGTACCCAGCCAATATGGGTCATGGTGGGGCCATGGGCCAGTCAAAAAAGGTAAAGGGGGTGCGGTTTGGTGGTGGGGAGGAGGGAAAAGTTCTATTTCACGGTCTCTGCCCAAACCCTTTTGGAGGTATGTCCTGCTGGGATGACAAACCGGCCAAAAGAGGTAAAATTGGGGAGAAAACGTTAGGTGCATGCCATAGGAAGAGAGAGAGAGCATTTAAAGCCACGGCAGGAAAACAGTGCCACGGCGGACAGAAACAAAACTCACCTGTCTTTGTCTGGCGAGGGTAAGCAGAGTGCAGACGGTGGTCGGCAAGCATGCCCAGACCAGACAAAGGCCGTTAAAGGGTGAAATGGTAAAAGAACAACCACGGCAGGCCCTATAAAAGGAGCCTTGCCATGCCATGTAGAAGGGACCGAAAAACAGAAGAGAAAATCATAGAGAAAAAACAAAGAAAAAAAAGAAAAGGAAGAGAAGAAAAAAAAATAAGAAAAAACAACTTGTGAGTATAGAGGCATGCACCAATAGATCATTTCCCCCCTCTCCTCCTCAAAGTCACACTTTCTAAGGAATAATTAAGCAAAAAAGGGGAAACTCCCTTCGGACACCTAACATTTAGGTCCGATTCCCTCAAAGCTATTAATCCCCACGGCAGGATATTCTCCTGGGAGGTTAATCTCATTGAGAGGAAACGTTCTTCCTCTTTGAAGGATTGTTATCACGGGCTTGATTCTTTTACCGAATAATTATTAAGCCCTCTTTAGTTGTTGTTTAATCCGTTGTTTTTCCTTAGAACGCTATTATTATTACTATTGTTACTATTGTGATGCTCGGTCGTTGCCATTATTAGCTGTTGTATTCCGTTGTTTTCATCTTTATTGTCATTATAACCTGCCTGCCGTAATCTCTTTTTCTTTGCAATAACTCTGTTTGCCGCAAGAGTGAGCCTGGCAGCCTAGGCCAAGTTTGCGCCAAGCCAGCCCAAAGTGAGTTTCAGTTGGGCCGGTCTCGACTCCCTTACCCAGAAAGAAAGAAAAAGAAAAGAAGCAAATACTAGGGCCCATCACTGCAGGAGACAGCCCAGCCCAGATAAAAAAAAAAAGGCCCTACATTAAATTGGCGACTCCGCTGGGGAGTTGAGAAAAAGATAGGGACGGAAAGCCCACGCAAACAGATGCCTCCAAAGTCCAGGACGACTCGAAACATGAGTGCTGTGCCCTCACAAGCAGAATCGAGGCCCACAACGCCTCGCCAACCACAACCCAACCAGGCAGAAGGTGCCAACGGAACGGGGGCTGACCCCCAACCACCACCAAGAATCCCCACCGACAATGCCAACATTTTCATTGAAGTTTTACAGTCATTGCAACATTCGCAGCAACAAATGATGGAGGAAATCCGTCAACTGAAGGCTGACAAAACAAAAGAAAAAGGAAGTCAGCATGACCCAGGACATGCAACAGACAAAGAAGAGACACCGGCAGGAGGTGTCCCACACAATACGGAACAGCGCTTCATCACTATGGCCGAGGTGGCCGCTCTCTTGGAGCAAGAGAGGACCAAGACACCAAAAGAAAGATTCTATGCACGAAGGCCTCCCTACCCACTGAAAGTACTCAGTAAGCCATACCCCGAGAGGTATGAACCAAAGGCTTTCGCACAGTACGATGGTAGAAAGGGAAGTGCTGTTGAGCACGTGAGCAAGTTTATTGATACACTCGGCCCTTATGCCGCAGACGAAGACTTGTGTCTTCGAGAATTTTCCAAATCATTATGTGACCGGGCTTACACCTGGTACATAGGATTAAAACCGGGAACGATCCCAACATGGGATGATATGGTAGATGTATTCTGTACCAAGTACTTCCATGGAGAGGAGACAGTAACGCTTGCAACCCTGCAAGCAACCAAACAAAGAAATGGTGAAGACTTGATGGAATACATCAAGAGATTCAGGGACATAGCACTCGACTGCTATGACCATTGTGAAGAAAGGACATTGGTTGAAATGTGCATGACAAATATGATCAGGGAGTACAGGGCAGTACTCGAAAATTTGGAAATTTCCCAATTTGCCCAGCTGTTGCAGAAGGCAAGAAAGACAGCCCAGTTTGTGAAGCCAGGCTCGGACAAAAGAAGTGCCCCGCAGGCAATGGCAGCATCCACTGGAGAATAGAGAAGGAAGACCGGGGGGAGGGAATACGACACTCCCCCACCAATACCATGCACCTTAAAAGAGCTGGACGTGCTATTAGACAAATGGATAGCAGATGGAGTTTTCAAACCTAATCAGGTTGCCAGGGAACCCACCGAGGAAGAAAGGAGGGACCCACGCTTTTGTCGCCTACATAATTATGTCCAACATTCTACCGCAGAATGTTGGGCCCTCCGCAGACTGGTGCATCGCAGAATTAAAGAAGGAACTTTAGAACTGTCCCAGCAGGAAGTCCAAAGAAACCCGCTTCCGAACCACAAAGGGAAGGGGATAGCAGCAGTAGTAATTTGCGCCGACCCAGGGGAGGATGAAGAAGAAAACATGGCTTTGCCCGCGGCAGCCATAACCACTCTACAGCAGAGTCCCAAGTTCAGAAACTTGTTTGACCAACTGGGACTCTCAGCAAAAGAGAGAAAGGTAGCCACAGAGGCCTTGGTGAGCATCGCCTCTGGTGCAGGAGTAGAATGCCTATCGGCAGAAATGTCAGGGGAAAGGGCTCTCTTACAGGAGTCAACCGAAATTACCTTTAGTGAAGAAGACATGGAGGTAGGGTATCCGGACCACAGGAGACCCTTGTACCTGGCGGCGTCCATAAATCAAATCCCCATAAAAAGAGCTTTAGTAGACACAGGCGCTTCTGTAAATCTTATCCCGTTGAGCACTCTGCGGGCAGCAGGAATTCCAGAAAGGAAAATCCAGGGGTGTCCAATGGAAGTAACAGGATTTGGTGGAAGAGGTGAGTACACAGCAGGCCACATTCAGCTGTGGTTGAAAGTGGGGCCCATAGCCTCTTTAGCACGGTTCCACGTAGTAAAAACTGAAGTATCCTACCACGTGCTTCTAGGGAGGCCATGGTTGCATAAACATCGGCTGGTCCCGTCCACCTATCACCAATGTGTGAAAGGAAGATTAAACGGCAAGATGATACGCATGGCCGCGAATCCCTCGCCATTTGAGCAAGCAGAAGCCCACTTGGTGGAAACCATGTTCTACGATCAATGGGCTCCCCCTGGGGAGAGCTTAGTGTCAAGGCCGCTAGGTACTTTCGTGCCTAGATGGGAAGATGTCCAGCATGATTCAGAGCCCGACTTAAGGGAGTTATTGGCAAGGAAGAGACGGAGGAAAGAAACGCCTGCCGCAGAACTTGAAGACGCGCCCCAATGCGTTAGGATCCGAGGCTCTGACGGCAGAATCATTTACAAATTATGAAGGCACGTGGGGCCCACGATTACCCAGACGGGCCCCACTCGAGAAGAACAGCACGAAGGTTTGACGTGCTGGAGAGTCCAAGAAAGTCTAGAGGAAAGAAATAGCGAAGAGGAAAATGGAAGAGTTGCAGCTGAAAAGGAAGTACAGGTTACGGCAAAAGAGGAAATGGAGGAAGTTGACCTAGGGTCTGTCTCACAAGGACCAAGACCCATCTCAATCGGTGCGAGTTTGACAAAAAAAGAGAAAAAGGAGTTGATACTATTGCTAAAAGAGTTCAAAGACGTGTTTGCATGGGACTACAGCGAAATGCCAGGGTTGGACCCTGGGTTAGTAGCGCATACGTTAAATGTGGACCCGCAAGCCAGGCCAGTGGTGCAGCCCGCCAGAATATTTCACACAGAAATAGAGGGACAGATAGTCAGAGAAGTGCAAAAGCTGCTAGCCGCAGGATTCGTTAAACCTATTCAACACCCTCGCTGGCTATCCAACATAGTGCCAGTAAAGAAGAAGAACGGCCAGATCAGGTGTTGCATAGACTTCAGGGATCTCAACAAAGCATGCCCGAAGGATGAGTTCCCATTGCCCAATATGGACTTGTTAATAGATTCTGCGGCAGGAAGTGCCATGTTCTCATTCATGGATGGTTTCAGCGGGTACAACCAGATCAGGATGGCATCAAAAGACGCGGAGAAAACCGCTTTCAGAACACCCATGGGAAACTTTCACTACACAGTGATGCCCTTCGGGTTAAAAAATGCAGGCGCAACGTATCAACGGGCAATGACAGCTATATTTCATGATATGATGCATCAAGAATTAGAAGACTACGTGGATGACATAGTAGTCAAGTCAACAAGAAGAGAAGAACATTTCCATGTGCTGAAGAGGGTATTCGAAAGGTGCAGGACCTTCAAGTTGAGAATGAATCCTCTCAAATGCGCATTTGGTGTGTCCTCGGGGAAGTTCTTGGGCTTTTTGGTGCACAGCAGAGGGATAGACGTCGACCCAGCAAAGGCTACGGCCATTGCAACCATGAGACCTCCAACTTCGGTAAAAGAACTGAAAAGCTTCTTGGGAAAGGTCTCATATATCCGAAGATTTATCCCCGGGTTGGCATCAATCACCTCGGCCTTTACCAAGCTGTTGAGAAAAGGGCAAAACTTTGCATGGGGAGAAGCGCAGCAGGCAGCCTTCAAGAAGCTGCAGCAGATCATGATGAACCTCCCTACAGTGCAAGCCCCAATGCATAAAAGGCCTTTGCTGCTTTACATGGCCACCAATCCACATGCCATTGGAGCCTTAATCGCCCAAGAGGATGAAGGTGGCACTGAGCAACCAATATATTACATCAGTCGTGCCCTGAAAGACGCAGAAACTCGTTATCCAAGGGCAGAAAGGGCCTGTTTGGCTATTGTCTATGCCTCCCAAAGGTTGCGCCATTACTTCTTGGCCTATGAAGTGTGGCTGATGACTAAGTCTTATGCCATCAAAGCTTTATTACAGCAGCCAATCCTCTCTGGCAGGATATCACAATGGCTATTGCAACTATCACAGTATGATTTAAGAATGGGAGCGCCCCGAGCAGTGAAAAGCCAGGCTATAGCAGATTTATTGGCACAGTTCCCAGGGGAGGAAGAGTTTCCGCTGAACGACGAAGTCCAGGGGAAGTAGCCATGGCAGAAGAACTCAGAGAACAGTGGGTAATGAAGTTTGACGGATCCTCTACCGCCCAGTCTGGAGGGGTTGGGGTAGTTTTGTACCATGAGGAAGATAAAACAGTAGCGCTATCGTTCAAACTGGAGTTCCCCTGTTCAAACAACACGGCTGAATATGAAGCTTACTTAACTGGGCTGGCCACAGCCCTTGAGATGGGAGTAAAGCATTTGAAGGTATTAGGTGATTCCAATTTGGTAGTCTGTCAGACCAAAGGAAGCTTTTCCCTTAAGGAACCCAACCTGGCCCCATACAGAGCAATGGCTCAGAAGATGGAAGAAAAGTTCCTAACTTTCGAAATAGAACATACCCCGAGAAATGAGAATTGGTTTGCCGATGCATTGGCCACACTAGGTTCACAAGTAATGTTTGAAGGGAAAAGCACCAGAGTCGAGGTTTGCAAAAGGGAGGAATCCATAATTGAAGTATTGAAAGAAAGGTTCCAAGAGGAACACTGCGAAGAGGATTGGCGGACACCCGTGAAGGAAGTTTTTATGGGAGAGGAGGAAGCCATGGAACTAAAAGTGCTCAAAGACTACGCCTTGATGAAGGGAGAGCTATACCGTAGAATGCCAGGTGGAGTTTTGTCCAGGTGTGTGGGACAAAAGGAGGCCCAGAGGAAATTAAAAGAAATACATGAGAAGACTTGCGGTTCCTGCGGAGAAGTCAGCCTATACCGCAGATTGCAAAGGGCAGGCTTTTATTGGCCAACTATGAGCAAAGACGCAGATCGAGTCCAAATCCAGTGCGAGAACTGCAAACTGGCGGCAGATAGAGAAGAAAGTTACGCTGCATTCATCAGCGAGGATTGGAGAAACCCTTTCGTGCAATATCTGACAGAAGGCATCTTGCCGCAGAAGCACAGCGAAAAATACAAGCTAAGGAGGCTAGCCACGCGCTATTTCTTACACAATATGACCCTGTTTAAAAAGGGATACGATGGGGACCCTTTGAGGTGTCTAGGCCCTGAGGAGGCAAGGGAAATGATAAAAGAAGTACACTCAGGAGAGTGTGGGGAACACCAAGGGAAGAAAAGGCTTTACAGGTGCCTGCTGCAAATGGGCTATTACTGGCCTACCATGAAAAAAGACACGGCAGACTTTGTGAAAAAGTGCCACAGTTGCCAAGTACAAGCCAACTTAATTCACACTCATCCACAGGGCTTGCATAGCATGGTCACACCATGGCCTTTCCATACTTGGGGGCTGGATTTAGTTGGACCAGTGAATCCACCATCGCGAGGGTATATATGGATATTAGTGGTTACGGAATACTTCACTAAGTAGGCAGAGGCAGTGCCACTTCGAAAAGCCACAGGAAGGGCAGTGGCAAACTTTATCAAGGAAAACATAATTGTAAGGTTTGGGGTTCCCCACAGGATCATCAGTGATAACGGTACCCCTTTTGTCAATAGTGAGGTAAGGAGAATGCTAGAGTTTTATCAAGTCAAACATCACCGATCGTCACCATATTACCCTCAAGGAAACGGGCAAGCAGAGGCAACAAACAAGACTCTTATAAAAATCATCAGTAAGATGAGCCAAGAATACACGGGAGGATGGGCAATGCACCTGCCAGACGCCCTTTGGGCTTACAGGGGCTCGCCTAAGTCAGCCACAGGTTTTTCCCCTTTTTCCTTGGTCTATGGAACTGAAGTAGTAAGCCCGGCAGAAAAGATGACTCCATCCCTAAGGGTCATGCAGATGCAAGAAAAGGAGAATGATGAAGAGGTCTTTGCGGCAGAAAGGTGCGAAGACTTGGAAGGACTTGATGAAAGAAGAGAAAAGGCTCAAGAACATAGCCGCAGATACAGGCAAAAAATGACTGAGGCTTATGGCAGGACAACTAAAGAAAGAATATTTGCAGAAGGACAACTGGTCCTGAAAGTGACAGACTACGTTAGGAGGGGCCTGGCAGGACCATCAAAGTTCGCACCAAAGTGGGAGGGACCCTTTGTGATAAGAGAAGCACATCCAAGTGGATATTACCGCTTGACCCAGACAGATGGAAAAGATTTAATGGATCCCATTAACGGCAAATGGCTGAAACGCTACTACGCCTAGGGAGGAAAGCAATGTGATTATCCCTCACCCTTTTGTTTTGTCAAAAGCTGTCATGTTTCGCTTTTATTCTGTTCTTTTCAAAGATGGCTATGTCACAAATCAAATCTTGTAACTTGCTTCTTCACAATGAAAAGCACGAAGTATTTGTTATCAAAAAAGAAATAGCATCATAAGTGTAGCATCACGAAGTTAAATTACAAACCCAAACTATGGCAAACAAGCCCAAATAGGTGCTATAGAAAACATAATGTGCTAAACAGAGTAGTAAAGCAAAAGAGAAAATAGCAAAACAAGAAATAAACTGCATCATCAATAAAGTCTGAAGATAAGTGACTGGTCCCAAAAACGACCAAGTCCTCCCACGCCAGAAAGAAGACGCTCTCTACGACCCTCCAAATCCGCCACTTCCTTTCTCAAGGCTGCAAGGCGAGAATCAATGGCATCAACGGTAGGCTGAACCCTCCTCATAAAAGCTGCTCGAGCGATCTCTCGAAGGTGATCCAAGACGAACTCCACTGCAAAGCCAACACTGATAAGCTCCTGCACTGCAGCCCTCCATTGAAGAATCCTCTCGGTGGAGACAGTGTCCACGAAATTGTGCTAAATATCGTTCAGCACGCTGCCTAACATCCTTAAGAAATGCTCCCTGACTGATCGGCCAAGTCGGAATTCCCGCATAAAGTCTCCACGACTATCATAAATCATCACCAAATGAGGAGCGCAGTCTGCAGGAACTCTGAAGCCATGGAAATCTATATAAGGGGGACCGGAGCCCCAGAAGGAAGCAGGATCCAAGTCGTTGACCTCAGGCTGGTCAAAACGAACAAATAAGGTAGCAGCCTCGTCCGCAGGATCTGGAAGTGTGGCAGAGCTACTGCCCATCTCAAAGTGAGAAGGCACCGAAGGGAGGGGACCTGTTAAAAAATGCAAAGATCAAGATGAGGAACCATGACAAGAATGAAAGGGAAAGAAGTAAAAGAAATGAGAGATAAGACTTACCAAAGCCAACAGTAACAGGGGCTGTGGGGAAAGCAGGGGCAGGAACAGAAGGGGCCGTAGAAATAGACGCCGTAAATATGGCGAACACTGGCATGGAAGATGTGGCAGGAATGGGTAATGTGGGCGTGGCAGGAGAAGCTGTCGCAGACACCCCCACGGTAGCTGAAATATCTAACTCCCCAAAAGTCCCTGCAAAACAAGGAAGTGAGCATGCAAGTAAGAAAGGAAAAGAATAAAGTTCAACAGAGGAAGAAGAGGAAAAGGGTTAAAGAAGGAGTACCCATTGCCTCGGGTGGAACGCCATCCTCTTCCTCAGACTCCGAAACTCTCCTCCCCAAGCCAGGTTCGTCCTCAGGATCCTCAAAGACCTCTTCAGACTCCTCAGAGGACAAGTCAGTACGGGATCCACGTGTGGCAGAAATGGGGATAGAGGAGGGAGTAACTACCAAAGAAGAAACACCCTGCACTGCCTGAGAAAGAGCAGCAAAAGGGTCACCCGTAGAGATAATAAGCGGCGTAGCAGGAGTAACTTCAATTTCAGCCGCAGTAGGAGGGGAAGTTCCCCTTTGGACAGAAGGTGTCACGGCAGGAGCAAGGATGGCCTCACTAACCTCGCCAATATGAGGACCCTCATCCATGGGTACCAGTCCAGTAGGAGAGGCAGTGGCTGTAGGAGGAACAGGCGTTGCAAACTCAACTCCACCAAAAATGTCTTCCGCAGGAGTGCCCATAGGGGCAGAAAGCTCCTCGGCCATAGGGCGATAAATGGAAAGAGGCTCAGGCTCATCCTGAAAGGCAAAATGAAGAAAGGATGCAAAGACCGAACCAATTCTTGGAGCAAATAAAGCAAACGAAGACAAAATGTAGCAGAGGGGACAAGCGCAGGAGTAAAAGGAAATATACCTCTGATTCTGGTTCCTCAAGCATAATAGGACGGGCTGCTGACGTATCCTCCTTCTGCTTAAACTGCAAAAGCAAAAGGGAATGAGAAAAGGAGTTAAAGAAAAGTCAGCCAAGATTCAGAATGGGTCAGAAACAGGAACACATATATATGTATATGTGTACTTGAAGGACAAAAGCAAGGAAAAGTCTTTTAGAAACTTACCCTTCGCTGAGCTGCAGACACGGGAGGGGGAGTTGTCTTCCTTTTGCTGCCTCGTGTTCTGCTGGCAGGAGTAGCGCTTACAGAAGACTGAGGAGTGGCAGACTTGGACTTACTGGCAGACTTAGGCTTGGCAGAAACTTTCTTGGCCGACGCAGGAATGTTCACAACTTTGACTTTCTTTCCCCAACCTGAGGGGTAATCACCTGTGTGCCAAAACCATCCCCTTTTCTCCTCATTCCACTCGAATATGGCGGATCGGCTCTGTTTCCTAGCATAGGCCAGCACGGACTTAGAAGGGAGGAGTAACCGAGGATTGGGGGAGATAACCATACTAAGTCCCTCAGGGGGAACGAGAGAGAAACCACGACTACCCGCCAACTCTCCATCAAAGGAATTCATGACAAGCTGCCAATAGAGGTGCATAGCAGCAATACAAATACCTTCCCTCGAAGAACCAGCAACAGTGACTGCACTAAAGCGCTCTCTCCAAAAGTCAAAAGCTGTATGCCGCAGAAAAGGTCTAGCCGAAGTAGGATACTCCGCAAGGGTGGAGAGGTCGTCAGGAATGTCCTGATCTAGGCCAAACTGCCTCCTCACTCTGTTGGCAGGATAATGAACAAACCTAACACCCTCATCTGCTAAATAGGGCAGCCACCCAGGATTGGTGGCAGCTAAATATGTAATGCCCGTCTCATCAAAGCCAGCCAGCGGGGTAGTAGTGCCAACAGTATCAACAAACGGACCCATTACCGAGTCAACACAAGTAAAACTAGGACGCAACTGTCTATAAGCTCTCCAAGAAAAACCAACACCCTCATCAAAAGACTCTACAACAGAATAATCAATGGGCTTCAGACCAGACCAACGAAAAGCCATAGGGAAATCGGACTCAAACCTGCCACAAAAATCAGTGATAACCCGCGGACAAGACTGGTACTTCTCCTTAGCAAACCTGACAGGCCTACACTTCGCCAAATATTGAGCACAACGCTCAAACAATAACTGCTGCAAGATAGTGCTGTGTACAGAAGAAGAAACAATGTGGCAGGAACCAGCCTAACTCTTATCGCTCCGCAGAATATCCAATTGCACATATAAATGCCCTAAGAACATGGGGGCTAGCGGCAGACTCACCCCAGCAGATATTTTAATGGCCAAACGAAAATATAACGGCTTTATGGCATAATGGGGAGGAGACCCAAAGACAAACTTCGAAAGCCAAAAGGCAATAAAGGCAGCACGGCGAGCAGTGGCAGAAAACTTAGAGGAAGAACTAACCCAATAAGACAACTTGGCGTTTCCGGTCATCCTCTTCCTCAACTCTGCTTCAATGTCTTCTTCTTCTGGAGAAAGCTCAATCGCGGTAGGATCGGCATCCCCAAGGATGGGCAAAAGTAACTGATTGGCCACATCCTCAAGGGTAACCGTGACTTCGCCGTAGGAAAAGAAGAACGTATGGGTGGCGGAGCACCACCAGCGAACTAAGTGGCGAAGGTTATAGAGATCGCGAAAGTTGGAAAGACTTCGGGAAAGGACGACGGCCTTTAGAACACCGGCCCTCTGAAGCAAACCCATGAAATGTGTATCTAACAACTCGCTGTCAACCCATTCTTTCCAACCCAAGGCGGTGCCAGACCCAAATTCAAAGTGAATAGGTACAGGGAGGGCGATGCCTTGACGGATGACCAAATCAGAGATGGAGGAAGACGCCGGAGCCCAAGAAACATTAAGGTTTCGCCGGCAAAGAACGAGCCACACGCGGCCCGGCGGCGGCGGCGCATAATCTCCAGGGGCCCTAAGGAAGTGAGGGCTAAGACTATACCAAGGATCAATCAAAGGGGTGCACTCGCTGTCTGGGTCGTGCCGCGCTTCCTCCTCCTCGGAACGGTCCGAATCGGAGTGCACGTCTTCCTCTTCTATTTCTTGTTCCACCGGAGGGTCCACGGCGACGCTTTTCCCTTTACGGCGAGAAGAGGCTTAACTTTTCACCGGTGCCATGACAAGGGGGTTTGAACGAAGCAAGAAAGGGGTGGGTGTTCGAGAGAAAGATGATGATGAGGAAAGAAAAATATTTTGAAATAGAAGAAGTTTGTGCCTGCGTTGGGAAGGGATTCTTCTCTTAAATACCTGAGTAATTAAGGCCGGCGCGAAGGGAGGTGACGGGTCAGCCATTGAGAAGGGAATGAAATTAATGAAGCAGCAGTTATACTTTAAAGCAACCACCATTTTGGGATAATCGAAGAGTTGTCACTATTCACGGCGAAAAAAAATATATATATGTATATGCAGAAAGGAGTTCGTGGTTTCAAAAAGCCCGCGAAGAAAAAGAAAAAGTGAAGAAAAAGACAAAAAAGTCCTTCATTCACATATGAATCGCAAGAGCGTTCCATATGTTCAGGGGGCTAAATGTTGAGGGTCATATTTGAAGAACCAGCCCAACCCAACAAGGCGGGCAATGAGAGTGGCAGGTACAGAATAAAATTATTAGGCTCAAGCGGCAGGAAGAATAAAACACAGGTCCATAACATGAGTAGATGGGTCTTGAGAAAGCAAATGGGCCCAAAGGGCCCGGAAAGAGAGAAATAACACCCATGGGCAATGTATGGTATGAGAAAGCAAGAATGGGCCGTGACAGGCCCAAAGTAATGAAAACAAAGAGAGTAGGGGTTGATGGCAAGCCCATGAGCCCCAAGGATGAGTATACAGTAGTTGGGCCGGGGAAGCCCAATGAAATTAGTAAAAAGCCCATGGGAACAAAGAATTGAAACGGGACTAAGGAGCCCAAATGGGACAAAGGAGCCCAAAAGTGATGAAACGGGCCAAGGATGCCCAAGAGAATGCAATGGGACAAAGGAGCCCGAAAACAATGGAATGGGCCGAGGAAGCCTAAGGGAAGTAAAAAGGGCCGCAGGCCCAAAAGGAAAAGAAGAGGGATAATAGAGCCCACGAGCAAAAAAGAACACCAGCAGACTCTTTTGAGTCACTGGGGGAAAGAATGGAACGGCAGGCTCTAAAAGAAGGCCTAGCAGGAACACATCATTACGGCAGGAAGTGCTAGGTAATAAGATAAGGCGAGAACACGAACCAAGGGATGGGCCAAGAAAGATGTGAAGACCCAGCATTAACAAGGGCCCAACCCCAGAGGACAGAAAACGCCCCAGCCCGCGAGGGAAAATGAAGAAGTATGGCAGACAAATGCAAGCAAAGCTTCAGAACACAATAAACGCATGGGCCGCAGGCAGGCCCTTTTCAAACGTAATTGACAGGAAAGCATACGCAAAGCCCAGGCATCACCAGCCTGTACCCAGCCAATATGGGTCATGATGGGGCCATGGGCCAGTCAAAAAAGGTAAAGGGGGTGCGGTTTGGTGGTGGGGAGGAGGGAAAAGTTCTATTTCACGGTCTCTGCCCAAACCCTTTTGGAGGTATGTCCTGCTGGGATGACAAACCGCCCAAAAGAGGTAAAATTGGGGAGAAAACGTTAGGTGCATGCCATAGGAAGAGAGAGAGAGAGCATTTAAAGCCACGGCAGGAAAACAGTGCCACGGCGGACAGAAACAAAACTCACCTGTCTTTGTCTGGCGAGGGTAAGCAGAGTGCAGACGGTGGTCGGCAAGCATGCCCAGACCAGACAAAGGCCGTTAAAGGGTGAAATGGTAAAAGAACAACCACGGCAGGCCCTATAAAAGGAGCCTTGCCATGCCCTGTAGAAGGGACTGAAAAACAGAAGAGAAAATCATAGAGAAAAAACAAAGAAAAAAAAGAAAAGGAAGAGAAGAAAAAAAAATAAGAAAAAACAACTTGTGAGTATAGAGGCATGCACCAATAGATCATTTCCCCCCTCTCCTCCTCAAAGTCACACTTTCTAAGGAATAATTAAGCAAAAAAGGGGAAACTCCCTTCGGACACCTAACATTTAGGTCCGATTCCCTCAAAGCTATTAATCCCCACGGTAGGATATTCTCCTGGGAGGTTAATCTCATTGAGAGGAAACGTTCTTCCTCTTTGAAGGATTGTTATCACGGGCTTGATTCTTTTACCGAATAATTATTAAGCCCTCTTTAGTTGTTGTTTAATCCGTTGTTTTTCCTTAGAACGCTATTATTATTACTATTGTTACTATTGTGATGCTCGGTCGTTGCCATTATTAGCTGTTGTATTCCGTTGTTTTCATCTTTATTGTCATTATAATCTGCCTGCCGTAATCTCTTTTTCTTTGCAATAACTCTGTTTGCCGCAAGAGTGAGCCTGGCAGCCTAGGCCAAGTTTGCGCCAAGCCAGCCCAAAGTGAGTTTCAGTTGGGCCGGTCTCGACTCCCTTACCCAGAAAGAAAGAAAAAGAAAAGAAGCAAATACTAGGGCCCATCACCGCAGGAGACAGCCCAGCCCAGATAAAAAAAAAAGGCCCTACAAGTTCATTGTTAGGACAATCTTCAAACATACTCATAGAGTCATTATCGCAAACATTTAAACCACAATTCAACAAAGCCTTTTCCATAGCTTCATCCATAGCCAAGGGGTCTAGGATCACACTTAGGTAATTAAACCACAGCAAGTGCACCTACACTAATACCAATTGAAAGTTCAAATAGTGTGAAAAACACCTATGAATGCTTAGACCCCCAAATATAAAAATACCAACACAAGCTTATACACAAACAATGTATGTGCAAAATGATGAATATAAGCTAAACCCAAATTGGTAAAACACTCCAAACCGAAATTAATCACAACCATAGCAATAATTAAAAGGTAAAGAGTAAGGGAAGAGAGATGCAAACACAAAGATAACACGGCAATGTGTTATCGAAGAGGAAACTGAAGTACTCGGCGAAAAACCTCGCCGCTGCCCTCTAAGCGGTCAATAATCCACTAGAGAATAAAATTGGGATACATGAATAGCAAAAAACCTTCCAAGCCTAATCTACCTTGTACACCTAAGCCCTCCAAGCTTCTTGCTCCAACAGGGTTACACCGAACCTTATCTTCTCTAGCTTACCGAATCTCGCAATAGCCTATTGCATCAACCAAATGAATTGGTCATTTTTGAACTGCTTCTCAAGCCCCAAAATACCTCATCACTGATATGAGTATGGTGAGATAAGGATTTGGCTAAGTGTACCTCTCAAGGATATGTCAATGGAGATCGTAGAGGAATTTGGAGAATCAAAGCATGAAGATTATGGATAAGTCAATCTTGTTTTTCTCTAGGGTTTCTCTCTCAAAATTCTCTCTGGAATCTCTCTACATTTCGTGGGTATAAGGGTATTTATAGTGGTGTGTATGAGGAATGCGAAAAGTCATTTTCAACCAAACAAGGCATTCTAGCGATTCGAGTTCGCGACTGGAACAAGTCGCGAGTTAACTGCCTGGCCAGACTAGAAGTTTTGTCATGTAGTGCTCCAGCTGCTGTGACCCTTCAGCTCCCCTTACATGCTTTGCACGTGTGCCATTTTGGTGACTTACCAGTCGCGAGACTCCTTTGAATTGCACACATCTTGAGTTTTTTTCACACTCTCTCACACACTACCGTTACATAGTTCCCGCCTAAATACAGGGTATCTAATTGCTAAATTACAAGCAAATTTGGCACGGAATAAAGCCAACACATGATTGAATAAATTCAATCTTACAAAATATGATGTAATTGATGATTGACCTTGAGTAATAGCAACAATATCCTTCAATAATTGAAAAACTCATGGTCCATTTCCTATGAAAGTCTTTCCCTAAGGTTGTTCCAGATTTCAAGGGTAGTGTCCTTATAGACTATACTTGTTGAAGTTTCTTGAGAAATAGAATTGAGGATCCATGAAGCAACCATTTTGTCGCAATGAATCCAAGCTTGAATTGCCAATGATGTTTTGACCATTGAAGATGAGAGAGTCAATATGATTTCCTAGTCAATGTTTCTCCTCTCAGAGCAGAAACATAATGGTCGTTTGTGTCCTCTTTGCGTTGCAGCTCTCCAAGGTATTTTGCCAGTCTCTCTTGATTCACTTTCTCCATCATCTAATTGATTTGCAATTTCAAACAATTGAATTGTCATGATTTTCTTCCACTTTGGAAAGAAAATTCTTCAAAGAAACAACCTCAAAATCGAGAACCTCTTTGACTAAACAGTTGCAGTGAGAACTTAAAAAAACACAAGATCCTTTATGTATATCAAATAAGATATGAATTGGGAGAAAATCACCCACATACACATACACATACACTTAAAGCAAAAGACACAAATCAACTCCAAGCTATATTATTAAAAACTACTTATGTAAATCATAGTCGGTTATAATACTTGTGTTCCTATTCTATAAGTCAAAAAAAGATGAATTAATTGACACAAAACAAAACTTAGGTACAATTCCTTAAATGTTATACCTTAGGTTCCTCAGTGTTGCATTGACCAATCAATACAAATAATGTTATCATTTCCCAAGGGCAATTAAATTCAATGATATAACTTATTGGTCAATGCAACTACATGGGTTAAATTTAATTGCGAACTACATCTAAGTTTTACTTTAGACATTAAAACCCATGTTACAGAATCTTATGTTATAGACTTATTTTGCAAGGTGTGCCCAATAGTATCCAATCCAGGAAGTATTGAAAAATGTTGTAACACAAAATTTAAAAAGGAAATAAAGTTAATATTTGGGATATGTTTGATAAGTAATGCATTGGGTAGGTAACAGAGATTACTAGACAAACATACATGTATGAAACATTTAAGTGTTGGTTTTAGGTGTAACAAAGGTTACATTGAATCTCAGCCTCCACACAAAGTCAGAATCCAGCTCAATTAAGCCCCATAATATTTTTTTTTTCCTTAAAGATTTCAATTTTGAAACATTTGTTCATAACAAACAATTACTGTCACAACCCAACAAAAACATAAATCTAAGAACTTTTCATACCAAATGATAAAAAGCCTAATAACCCAAAAAGCGAAATGATGGGCATGGAAAGATTAAAAGAGAAAGAGAAACATTCTAACCCATTACTACATGGGCTTTCCCTTGTTTTATAAGCCTTTGTTTCGGGCCACAATATATATATATATATATAACCTCAAATTAAATGCAATGCCCATGTCTGTTCACTAATTGTTTCCACGAGCTTCTCAGAGCAGAGCTTGAAGAGGAGGAGAGGGTGGTCGTATTTGGTGGTGGAATGGCAGAGATGGTCGAAAATGAATGAAGGGTTTTGGATTAAAGATTTCCATTGTTTTGCAGAAGGAGGTGAACTTTATGATGGATTTTATAGTGTCCCACATCGCTTCTTCTTTTTCTTGTTGAAAGAATAATGAGAATTTAGGTAAAATTCTCTCACATTTTTGGCTGTTTCCTTCCACCTTCAAAGACAGAGATAAAAGGGTTAAATTCAGAATCGGCTAGCGAATGTAATTGAGTGAAAAAGTGAGAAAACAAAAAGAGTTATTATTATTATTATTTATTTTATTATTTTTTTTTATACCAAAAGTAGGGAGTACAAACAACATTAAGAGTTCATACAAAAGCTGGGTTGAACCAGCATTGGTTTAAAGGCACTAGAGTTGCCTGTTTAGCTACAACACTCATATAGTTAACCAGCAAAGGGGGAACTAAGATCACTTTGCAGAGGAAACCACCTTGAACAAGAAAGTTAAGGTCAGCAAGTCTAGTAGTGTTTTGCCAATCAGAAGCTCTCCTATTGTTGAAGGTCCTAATTAGTCCTCTACAATCACTTAGAAACAACATTTGTTGGAAGTTATGAGCAGTTGCAGTGAGACTAGCTTCCACCACAGCTTCCAGTAGACACCCTGTTGCAGTCCTAGCTACACTACTGTTAACACCGAAAAACACACAAACTCCCTGTGGATTGATTGCTTCATACACATAGGCACTTCACTTCTTTTTCTTATTTCTGAAGCCAGCTACCTTAATGATTAATTGCCATGGTCTTGCTGCGGATTGGGGTTCAACAACTGACCTTGAGGCCCAGGTGTGGCATGACTATTCAGTGAATGTTTCCTTGTACCTGCAAGACAGAGACTGAGCCATTAGAATAACCTGCATCGGATTAGGGGTGATCCCATCATGTACCACTTTATTCCGATGATTCCACATGGTCCACAGAAAGGTGAAAATAGCTTGCAGATAATCCATGGAGTCTGGAATCTTTAGATTGTGTCTGATGAGCAGAAGGCTTAACCATCGCTGAATAGAGATATTAGTAGTTATTATTATCTTCAAACTAGTCGTAGACCTGCACATTGCGCGAGATACTTTTTTTTTAGGGTGATCTTATTAATATATTTGGAGTAATAAGTAATAACACTCACTCATTTTGTTTATATTAATAACAAAATATTTTAAATTTATTTAAGAATCTGTTTATAAATGTTTAACCATGATTAGTAAAGACATTACTCATAACTTTAGAATTTAAATACAAATTTATAAAATACCAAAACATTTGAAATGACAAATCTCTCCATAACTCATTGGGAAAAAAAATGGGGGAAAAAAAAGCAAAACACATTACTTAATATTTTGAAATACACTTTAATTTAAAATTTTAAAATAAGAGAATTTAATTTTAAAATTAAGGATAATTTTGGAACCTACCTTATGCATAGGCAGGTTAGTACAAAATAGTTTAATATTAATTTAACAAAGTTTAGTCAAACAAATGTAAAGGGTGAAAATATTTTTTCCTTTCAAGTTTGGGGTAGCGTGTCATTTCTTCAAACCTCAAGGAAGGGGAATGTAATTACCCCTATATTATTATTATTATTGTTGTTGTTGTTGTTGTTGTTGTTGTTGTTGTTGTTATTAATAATTGATTTTTCATTTTCTTTTAAGTTAATAAAAACCTCACATATACCTTTTTATTTATTTATAGAATATACATTTTTTTAAGCTTTACATATCTTTTTTCTTTTTTTTTTTTTAATGTGAATCTTTACATATACCTTAAGTAAACTCTATACATTCCACTTCTTTAAATGTGTAAAATCATAAACTACTACTTCATAATGATAGTAGCTAATTAATTTTATCACTTTTTTTAATAATTTCATTTATAACGTTTTTTACTATTATTATATATTTACTGATTAATGATTTTCATAACAGAGGTGTTAAATGAGATGTAGCATCGTTTATTAGATTTTTAAATGTAATTGTGTATGAAGATTACACACACACACACACACACACACACACATACATACATATATATATATATATATATAAAGTTAAATGAAATGTCAAAAAAAGGATTTTAAAATTTTCTAACTTTATTTCCTATGTAATTTCTATTATTACATGAGAACATCTCCTTTTAGTTACGAATTAGAGTTTGATTAGTTTTAAGTTTAAATATATTGCTATGATTGTGTTTAATTATTGATTATTGATTCAATTTTTTAAGTGAATGTAATAGTTGATTTTATTGCACCGTAAAGTTTTTAATATTCTCTATATTAGTCATATTTATTTTTTATTTTTACTTCTCTTTACAACCTCTTTGTTTTCCAATTAATAGTTACTAATTGACATTTGATTCTCTCTCTCTCTCTCTCTCTCTCTCCATAGGCAACCTACTGTTTTCCAAAATTTGATGATGATTTTATTGCATTAAATATGCATTGTAGTTTTTTTTTTTTTTTTTTTTTATTTAATTTTGCTACCCTTAAGTTAGTATATCCATAACTATTAGTTTCTTTATATTATATTTGGTTTGATATCCTCATTTTTTTTTTTTTTTTTAATTTAGTGTTTCCCAATTGGCATTTGTTTCATATTATATTTTTTCTTTGATGTATTGGGTTTGAGAATGAGTGTCCCTAGTATTACTCCACTTTATGAGGACACTTTTACTTACTGAATTTAAGTAAAATTTTAAAATTTTAATTTTTTTTTTAAATAAAAGAAGAGAAAAATATAAATAATTTAATGATATAGAAGATGTAGGAAGATGAATAGTGATATTAAGGTAGAAGGTAGTGGGGAGATGAAAAGATAAAGGTAAGGAAAAAGCTTGGACAAAGTGTAAATGTAAAATATTCCATGTTTAATTAAAATATTTCATGCTTAATTATTAAAAATAAAATAATTTAAATAATAAAATATTCCATGTTTAAATGTAAAAGATGAATAATTTTATTGATTTGAATTTAAATAAAATATTCCATGTTTAATTATTAAAAATAAAAAGAGAGAAAATATAAATAATTTAATGATGTGGCAGATGTGAATGAATTTAAATGTTGAATAACATAAGATGAGAAGGAAAAAAAAAGTAAAAATAAAATAGATAACAATAAATACCAATAAAGATAACAATTGAACATAAAAGATTTTTGTTCTTTCTTATAACTCTAATTAAGATTGATGGTTTTTTTTTCTTTTTATGTGTTTTAGTATTGTGTTTTTTTAATTTCCCATCAGAAAGTCTTTTCTTTCCCTTTTATAATTTTGATTGAATTGTGGTTTCAATTAATACTTAGTTGTTTTTGGTAATAGGAATTTGAATATGCCTACCAATTTTTTGACTTATAAATTATTATAAAATCTATTTTTTTTTTCTTTAGTTTTATTTTAATTTTGGTTAAGTTAACATTGTAATTTTGTGATGATTTTTTATTATTATGATAATTTCCTTATTCCTTAAGAAATGAGTTGTATATTAAGCAAATGTAACACACTACAACAAAGTTATGGTTCACCTTAAAAAACATTAATGAAATACACACAAAAAAATAAAAATAAAATGATATATTTGTATAGATAAAAAGATTAAAAAAATTAGTGTAATTTTTTTTTTGAAAAAAAGACAATGCTTGAAGTAATTGTTACTTTTTTATATATTACACTTCATTGCATAATATTTATATTTCCATGCATTGCACGAGAGTACGGCTAGTTTCCTATAAAAACTGAATGATTCTACAAGTCTTCTATTGGGAATAAATTCTAATCTTAGGTTGCTAAATGCAAATGTAGTAGAAACATGGTGAGAGAGAATAATGGGTTGTGCTCATGGTTAGTGTAATAAGCATGTGATATGATTGTGGGCTTCCTTTATAATAGGATCTTTTGTTACTCTTAGAGCAAACAAAATGACGCCCTTATCCCCACCCAAAATGTTTTCTTATAATGACAAGCTTTATCTTTTAACCTCTAAGAAATGCAATTCAATGGCCAAAGGATATGACCCTTTAATATATTGTCTCTAATCAAATAAACAAAGGCTCATGTCCCCTTTAGGTACAGGTTTATGCGGAATTCAATTGTTTTCAATTTTTTCTTTTCTCTATAAGAAAGAATCATCAACTTTAACTAACCAAAAAAAAAAAGAACCATCAACATTAATTAGAGTTATAAGAAAGAACAAAAATAGGATAACATTTAACAATTAAAGAGAAAAAAAAAACAATTTAAAAAACAAATCTAAGTGGCATTAACCAATGTGGAGTTTTAAAGAACTCTTGGTTTACCTAGAATATAATAGAGAAAATAAAAATGAGACCAATACTAATTCTAGGAAACATATATAGAGAAATAGAAATAAGGATGCTAATTAAAGAACATTGGCAATACCATCAATCCCGTTTGACGCTTAATCATAGCTCCACTAATTTGCTGACTTTCAACTTTTGGCTGGTATATATTTAGGCGTTCTCCAATGCCATAAAATTCCTTATTGTCTGGTTTTACTTGAATTCCGGCAAACTACCCGATTAAATTAAGTGAGAAAATGAGCATAATGATTCTAGTGTAGAAAAAAAAAGGAAAGAATTCCCAAAGATTAGTAATTTGGCATAAATAGAAGGATGTATAAAAATTCATTGAAAATTTGAGAGAGAAAGAGAGAGAGAACCTTTTTTTGAGTTCCAGCAAACTACCTAATTAAGTTAAGTGAGAAAATGAGCAAAATGATTCAAGTGTAGAAAAAAAAATAAAAAAGAAAGGATTCCCAAAGATTAGTAATTTGGCATAAATAGAAGAATGTATAAAAAAAATCATCGAAAAATTGAGAGAGAGAGAGAGAAAACCTTTTTTTGTGAGAGAAAACCATGCATAGGATGGAATAGATAGTTACAAATTTATAGTAAGAGAGTGTGAATAAGAAGAGACAAAATAAAGAAATATGAAGAGAAAGAAGAAGAATAATATTTATGTAAAGGGTAGTGGGGAGATGAAGAGGTAAGGGTGGAGAAAGGTTGGAAAAAGTGTAAATATTAAAATAAAATAAAAAGTAAATGTTAAAAACAATTATAGGAAAATTGGAAAGAAAATGATAATGAGGTGGATGTTGATGTGGCTCACACCTTCAATAAGTTAAGGCCCGTTTGGTAAAAGATTTCTAGTAATGTTGTTATTATTTTGTGGAAATACGTATAAGTGCAAAAGTTTGTGAAAATACGTATAATATTGTTTAAACACTGAAAACTGTTATTTAAACAACAATAACAAACACCCCCTTACTCTTCTCCATATTTCTTTCTCAAATTCAATTTTAAAAAAAGAAAAAGAATTGTCTTGGAAATTCTCACACACAACTTCAAACTTCCAATCAACAATTTAAAATTCTCCATTATCATCAACCAATTATAAGTTTGAGAATAAATGGTATAATGGATGGTCAGGCACAGGCGGCGCTACGTTGATGGCAGGGGGTTCAAATGAACCCCCTGACCTGAAGAGAAAAAAAAAATTTATATAGTGTATTAAAATTTTTTTTTTGTTTTGTTTTGACCCCCTAAAATATAAACTTGAACACCTTGACCCAAAAAAAAGAAGAAGATGAATATGAAAATATAGAAAAATTCACAACACAAGATTAGAGAAATGTTCGTTTTGCAATGGAGGAGATCATTTTTTCGCAGCTTTGCAGCAGAGGAGGTCCCTCTATCACAATGGCTTCTAGTGGTGGCCATGCTAGTTGTAGATAGTAGAGGAAACACTCATGGGCTATGGCTTGCTGGCGATCTCCATAGATTTAGAGAGAGAGAGAGAGAGAGAAATTAGTTGGTCTACAGCAAACTAGAAAGAAAGAAGTATTGAGATAGGTGGGGAAATTAATTGGAATGACACGTTTTACTTGCTACTACTACTAGTTAAGATTTATTTTTTTAGAAAAATCAATATAATGATAAAGACCAATAAATTGTCAAAATTGTCCCCCCTAAAAAAATTTCCTAGAGCTGCCACTGTGGTCAGGTATAGTTTTCAGTTAATTAAATTTATTTGAAATTGTTTTTTTAAAGTTTGTAGCTTTAATGGATTGGTAATTTGATTATCGATTTAGGGTGAAAAAGGTTTAAATTTGTTGACTTTTTTTTGGGTAAAATATAATTTTCATCTCTAAACTTTCACAAAAGTTTGTTTTTGGTCCTTAAACTTTTAAAAGTTCATTTTTGATCCCTAAACTTTGCAAAATGTTCTCCTTTTCATCCTTCAGTATATGTCTGTTAGTTTAGGTCCTACATGGCTTAACAGAATGCTAATATGGTATTTGACATTGACCAAACTAATTTATTTTTAAACTTATAAACACATGGCGCACAATGATTGGCCCACATAGATTAAACAGTTCTACTAGTGAGACAAATTTACACTTACACCCACACAACCCAATCCAAACCTCAACCATCTTAAAAATCCCCAAATCTAAAACGCTTAAAACTCCAACACCACAATCTCATAGGCCACGGCCTCAATTGACGACCCTAACTAGCTCCACCAAATCGGAAATGAATTACCAGCAATGGAGTGTTCAAAGGCAACTCCTGCTGCCGATTAAGAGAAATCCACAAAGTTTCAACCAAGACACAACTCATTAAACTCAAATCCACCAACAAATTTCAAACAATGCAAGAAGAAATGTGACAAAATCAAATACTGATTCAGTATGAACTATGAACTTCACTAAACTTGAAAAAAAGAAAAATAATAAACCCATGCACCCATATCAAATTTTTGGCATATCATGGGCTCATCTTTAGTGTGAAGCTCCATCATGGAGACTTGAACCTCGGCCCTTATCTCTCACACCTCACAAGCACTTATACTTGTGGAGTGATCACCACACTAAGGGTGTGGAGTGGTCAAATTTTTTGACTTGAAGTGTATAGTTATTAACTCACATTTCTAATTGGACTATTAGGTTTTATTAACTCAATAAAAGTGACATGTTAATCTATTAACTGACTTAATACATTGAAGGAATGACTTAACTCAATAAAAGTCATGAGTTGAAGGTTCAAATGACAATTAATTTACCTCAATCTATTAACTTAGTCGGTTTTTTTTTTTTTTTTTTTTTTTTTAACTCAAGTTCCTTCAAGTTGCAGGACATAACTTGAAGGACAGCCCCGTCGGGAGCAATGAAAATCCTTAGTTGGAACGGTCGGGGGTTTGGGAACCAACATGTAGTAGATGTGCTCTCTCACCTTGTGAAGGAGAAAGCTCCCAAGATTTTGTTTCTCATGCAAAAAAAGCAATCAGTAGTAGAGATGAGGTGGATTCAAGTTGAACTACCTTATCATTGTATGTGTGCAATACCTAGTATTTGACGGAGTGGAGGTCTAGCATTGTTATGGAAGGAGGAAATTGACTTGCACATCCAAACATGTACCTTACAAAATATAGATGCTCTCATTCTAGACAATCCTGCCAACCCGTGGAGATTAACAGGTTTCTATGGATGGCCGGATAAACAACAGAAACATGAGTCCTGACAGCTCTTAAAATACCTCCACACTAAACACTTAATCCCTTGGCTTTGCTTTGGGGACTTCAATGAGATCTTGCAATCAAAAGAAAAACAGAGGTGCCTGCTAAAGCCACTAGCACCTATGCAACAATTTTGGGCAGCCTTCTTACACTGTGGACTGGTGGATTTAGGCTTCAAAGGTAATTTATTTACATGGACTAATGGTCGTACTGAAGATGATTTTGTGCAAGAAAGGTTGGATAGGGCATGTGCCACAATTGACTAGAGAGGCAGGTTCCCTCAAACCCAAGTCACTCACCTATAAGCACCCTATTTGGACCACATTCCAATACTTATCACTACACAAGACCAGAGGCAAGTGGCAATACAAAAAAAAAAAAAAAAAAAAAAAAAAAAAAAAAAAAAATGCCACAAAGATTTGAGGAGCAATGGGCCACCCACCCTGAGTGTGGTAATGTGATCCAAATGGCATGGGAGGCCGAAGTGCTCCCTGGGAGCCCAATGTCGAGACTTTTTGAAAAAAATAAAGAGATGCAAGTTTGCACTTGCAGATTGGGGCCATAACACTTTTAGGTCCACAAAGACTCAATTGCAAGAAAAACAGAAATTGTTGGAGCAACTATGCTTGCTAAACAGTGCCGCATGTGTAGGCTCCATCAAAGATCTCAAAGAAGACATTAGCAATTTTATTCATCAAGAAGAGCTATTCTAGTGACAAAGATCTCGCTCTATTTGGTTACCAGCTGGGGACAAAAATACCAAATACTTCCATAATCGTGTCAGCCAATGCCAATGCAAAAATCACATCTCAGGAATTTTTGACAATGAGGGGTGGTGGTGCACATTAGATGTTCGAATCTCCCAGGTTGCTGAAGCCTATTTTCGGGATTTGTTTTCCTCAACCCAACTAGATAATATAGAGAGTGTCTTAAACTCAATTGAAAGCCATGTCATGCCACAAATGAATGAAAGCTTTACCTAAAGGTACACCTCAGAAGAAGTCCGAACAACCCTATTCCAGATGCACCCATCAAAATCACTGGGTACGGATGGTATGTCCCCCTTCTTTTTTCAAAAATATTGGCACATTGTAGGCACCGATGTCATGAATGCTGTCCTATCAGTTTTACACTCTAGCCACATGTTGAAAAAAATGAACCATATACATATTGTTCTAATACCAAAAATGAAGGACCCAAAATATTTGGCTGATTATGGACCCATTATTTTAGGGAATGTTGTCTCTCAGATACTCTTAAAGGTTATTGCTAATCATTTAAAGTATATTTTGCCTAATGCTATTTCTGATTCTCAAAGTGCCTTTGAGCCAAGCTGACTTATTACTGATAACACAACAGTCGCATATGAGATCCTGCACAGAATGAGAAACAAAAGGAGAGAGAAGGTGGGACATATGGCAGTCAAGCTAGACATTAGCAAAACCTATGACTGGGTGGGGTGGACTTTCTTGAAGGGTATCGTGCATAAACTGGGTTTTGATAAAAGATGGGTGCAATTGGCCATGGAAACAGTCACCATGGCTTCTTACTTAGTCTTTATCAATAGAGAACCAAAGGGTTTCATCACTCAATCTAGGAGCATTAGGCAAGGAGACCCATTATCTCCCTACCTTTTTCTCCTATGTGCTAAAGGCCTCTCAGCGTTGTTACGTAAAGCAGCAGAAAATAGGGTGCTCAATGGGGTGTTGACTAGCCAACAAGGGTGTGCATTTCCCACCTTTTATTTGCCAATGATAGCTTGCTGTTTTGCAAAGCCACAGTTGGAGAATGCCAATAAATGCTGAATATCTTACGCCAATATGAAGCGGCATCGGGTCAAGCCATCAATCGCCAAAAAACATCTTTGTTTTTTAGCAAAAATACAAAGCCAGATGTAAGGAGGACGATTCAACATATGTGGGGGCAAAAATAATGACGGCCAGTGATAGGTACCTTGGCCTACCTATGGTAACTGGAAAATCTAAGGTTGACACCTTTAAAGATTTATAGGAAAATATTACAAAGCATGTGATGGGGCGGAAGGAGAAATTCATATCAAAGGCAGGACGTGAGGTTCTAATAAAAATGGTGGCACAAGAAATCCCCACATACTCTATAAGCCTATTCAAATTACCTAAATCCATATGTGATAATATAAATTCCTTGCTAGCAAAATATTGGTGGGGACAAAGCCAGGATGAAAGGAAGCTTCATTGGATCAATTGGAGGAAACTTCGCACACAAAAAAAGAAAGGGGGAATGGGTTTTCATGATCTACATGCTTTTAACTTAGCAATTCTCTCTAAGCAAGCTTGGAGGTTAACCCAAGACACCCACTTGCTATTTTATAGGGTATATAAGGCCAGGTATTTTCCAAATTGCTCTTTCATGATGGCTGAACTAGGAAGCAACCCATCTTTTGTTTGGAGAAGTCTCTTGGCAGCAGGGACATTATCTATACAGGATCTCAATCGAGTGTGGGAGATGGCAGAGATATAGGGGTCTTCACTTATAAATGGCTACCCCACACCCTAACACCACTGCATAAGGGTGCATTAGACATATGGGTAAGGGAGCTCAATAATGAAGACTCCAGGCAGTGGGACCGAGGGTAGCTTGAAGCCATGTTTACTTAGGACACAGTGCAAGAAATCATGACAGTACCACTCACCAATCTGCATTCCCAGGCTCAACAAAATCATAGTAACAATAAATGCTACACTTCAGCTCTTAGATATAGATATAGACTAGCCGTAAACTCATGCAATGCGTGAAAATATATAAATATTATGTAATAGGATGTAAATATGTAATATATAAAAAGTAAGAATTACTGTAAGTATTATTTATTTATTTATTTTTAAGTATTTCTACAATTATTTTTTATCTTTTTATCTCTACAAAGTACAAATATATATACTATTATATTTTGTTTGTTTGATTAATATTTTTTTAAGGTGAACTATATTTTTCTAACTTCTGTTGTAGTATATTTTATTTGATATACAACTAAATTTTATAAGTTTCAAATTTATTATTGAAATTCCTCATCTCCTAAGGAATAATGAGATAATAATAATAATAATAATAACAATAATAATAATAATAATAATAATTCATCACAAAATTACAAAGTTATCTTAACCAAAATTACAATGAAACAAAAGGAATAAAAGATAGGCTTTATAATAATTTATTACTCAAAAAATTGGTAGGCATATTCAAATTCATAGCGATGTAAATTGCGTTTTGACATAAACTCAAATTCCTGTTTCTAAAAAAAATAAGTATTAACCCAAATCAAAATTTAAACAAAGGTATAGAAGGGAGAGAGAAAACTTTGTAATATGAATTTAAAAAAAAAAAAAAAAAAAAACCATAACATCAAAACATATTTTAAAAGAAAAACCATCAACCTTAATCTAAATTATAAGAAAAAACAAAAATCCCCAAGAGAGAGAGAGAGAGAGAGAGAACTCAGTTTTTTATGGAGGAAATTATGGATTGATTGGAAGAGATGACATCAAATTTATACATAATAAAAGAGAGAGAAGAAGAGTCAAAATATAAGAGAGAGAAAATGATGAAGGAATTGTAACAGTCAAGTAAAGAGTAGTGAAGAGGTAAAGAGGGAGGAGAAAAGTTCAACGAAGTGTAATATTAAATGTGGACTAATAGAGAGAAGAAGGTTTGTTTTTCTTAGAATATGGAGAATAAAAAGTTTAGAAAGGGACAATAAGATGTAGAAAATAAGTAGATGATGTGACGTTGATATAGCTCGACAGGAGCATAGTAACAATAAATATTAAGTATTAGCTTTATATATATATATATTGCAAATTCTTATTTGGCTGCTCTTCAAGAGCCCTCCAGACCTCAGGTTTGTGCAAAATAAGATAATGTTGGAAAGCTTATGAGATTATATTTACAACCGTACCAAATTTGCATCAAATCACATATCCAGATCAAATTTATTGATGATATAGAAAGAACTATGCATATACCATATGATTAGATGCACTAGTCTTTAATGGGAAATACAAATAAAAGGTTTAAATTTTGACAAAATTAAAGTGCAAGTGGTTATTGTTCAAATCGAGAATGCAAGGATCAAATTCACACTCACATTAAAATCACAAGGGTGACAATTGTATGAACCCCTTTATTTTAATAGGGGTAAACCTCACAAATTGGCTACAAGAATGCTAAAGACTTAAAAGACTTAAAAGAGGCTATATAACATACGTTCTAGCCTGTGAAAAGCACACGACAAAGCTAGTCTATTGGTCTTTAATATCTAATTCCAAAGCCAGTCTGTTGAGCATATGATATCCACCTTATTGTTGTATAATTTTTGTATTTTAATTATAAAATATTTATAAAATAAATAAATAAAACCAAGATAAAAGTTCCATTAACGTCATACAAGATATGTGAACAATTTAGTTAGTGTCCTAGAGCAATCTGGTCTTGAATTTCCTTCATGACTAATATGCCAAGCAAATAATTAAAAGTTTAAAACTTTACTAGAGTAATGAATAACATGATCAACCGACAAATACCAACAAGCAAACAACAGTGAATTTGGCTTGACTAATAAACCTGATATGTAAAATTCACTACAACAAAATGTATTTTTAGTGACGAATTTTAGTGAGGAAATATTTTTCGTCACTAAAAACTTACATTTAGTGACGAAATTTATAATTCGTCACTAAAAATGGAAAAAAAAAAAAAAAAAAAAAACCTTTAGCGACGAAATTTGAATTTCGTCGCTAAAAATGGAAAAACAATAACATTTAGTGACAAAATTGAAATTTCGTCACTATTTGTTGATCAGAAACAAGGGTGCCAAAATGAAAAATTGGGGCGCAAATTCAATTAGTCTACAGCGATGAAATTTTTCGTTGCTCAAACTTTAAGTTTTTAGCGACGAAATAATTTCGTCGCTGTAGGTTTTGTTGGGAGATTATCAGCGACGAAATTTGTTTCATAGCTAAAAGACCCCAACAGCGATGAAACAAAGTCGTCACTAAAAAAATCATTCCACTTATCGTTAAGGCATTTTAGCGACGACACTATAATTCGTCACTGAAAGTGAGCTATAGCGACGAACCTCTAATTCGTCACTGAAAGTTGTCTATAGAGACGAAAATAATTTCATCACTAAAAGTCTTAATATAAAAGGCAAAAACTTAACCCACATTCCTCATTTTTCAGAAACCCACATTCGTCAAGCTTTAGAACCCAAACCGAGCCTCATCGCCGTCGAGCCTCCTTTGCCGTCGTCGATAAAAACCCAATCCGTCGCCGTTGAGAACCCAAACCGTCGCTGATCACTTCCCAAACCGTCGCTGATAAGAACCCAAACCATCGCCGATAACCATTCGCAATGGTTTGAACCTAAACCCAAACCCAATCGTTATGAACCATTCGCGATGGCTCCTACAACCGACACCGATAACCGTTCGCGACGGTTCCAATCCCATTGATGAACCATTGCCGATAAGCCCATTTTGTCGCCGATAAGCCCATAACCGTCGCCGATAAGCCCATCTTCGTCGCCGATATCCAAACCGTCGTCGATAAGCCCACCGTCGCCGATATCCGACCCTTCACATTCCAGCGTTGATTCACCTTTCGACCCTTCGCATTCGCCGATCCAACTTCCGAGGTTCATTTCCCATTTCTTCTTTCTGGCTAACAAATTATTTTTTTTATTTTTTTATTTTTTATTTTTTTTATTTTATCTGTGTAAATATATGGCTTATGTTATTTAGGTGCTTTTTTGGTTGTTTAGTAGCTTTGTTGGTTTGCTGTGTATTTCCCTACAAGTCTAGGTGGGTACTCGAGATTTGTTATATGCAATAGATGAAATCAAGGTATATGGCTTATGTTATTTAGGTGCTTTTATTTGCAGAGTGTAAATATATGGCTTATATTATTGGATTCTTTGTTTTGTGGGAATTTCAAGACACACAATTATATTGCTTTGTTTAGTTGTTTTCTTTCTCTATAGTTATTGATTTTTGGATATATATGAATTTGCAATTGTATATCTAACTGAATGCAAGTAAGTAAGTTTTATATCGTGAAATTTTATGTTTGATATATTTCTCTGGGAAATAACCATTTTGTCTCTGGTTCTTTGAATTGATTTCATCTATTGCATAGATACTACAAGTTTTTATGTTTGATACTTAATAATGAAATTTATGCCCGGATTTATACTTTGGATTCTCTTATTTTATAACAGTGCTTCATTCAATAGAAGATAATTACATTCTTGCAAGAAAGGGTATTAACACTATCTCGGATGGGGTGTCCTTGCAATATTTCTGCACACTTTTCTATGACGAGGTGCATGGTTGAATGATGAGGTAATTATTGGTGTTGCATTTATACATTTGTGTCAATAGTATGTCTGGAAGTGTAGTTTCTTGATACATAGGCGCCTTCTTTTACAAGTCATAAATGTGTACCTTGAGTTGCTGAAATATTAGTAAGCTGTTAGTTTGTGTAGTAATTTATGAGAGGATTATTTTCAAGACTGAAGTACTTATAAATTTAACTTTTCTTTTGCAGGCTAAATACACATTGTTTGTAATAACTTTGGATTTTCTTTGAAAGTTGTACACTTAGCTTGAGCAAAGTAAGTAAATTCTAGTTAAAAACTTATAAAACTCTATATATACTTGTGATGTTTATGATTGGTTTTGTGGTGGATTGTTGTGTTGGAGCAAGCAGGTGGCTTGCATGGTGTTATAGGGTGGTTTAAATTCATATTGGGAGTGTTTTTAATTTCTTGCAAATGTGAATGAAACTTGTTGATTAATAGCAATTGTGTTCCTTTATTCAATTTCAATAATTGTAAGCATTATAGTTGTGATGTTGGAAATTGGATTTGTGGTGGTATGTTGTGTTGGAGCAAGCGGGTGGCTTGCATGATGTTATAAGGTGGTTTAAATTCATATTGGGAGTATGTTTAATTTCTTGCAAATGTGAATGAAACTTGTTGATTAGTAGCAATTGTGTTCCTTTATTCGATTTCAATACTTGTAAGCATTGTACTTGTGATGTTTATGATTGGTTTTGTGGTGGGTTGTTGCGTTGGAGCAAGCGGGTGGCTTGCATGGTGTTATAAGGTGGTTTAAATTCATATTGGGAGTGTTTTTAATTTCTTGCAAATGTGAATGGACTTTGTTGATTAGATGTGATGAATAGTACTTTAATTGATTTCAATACTTGTAAACACTGTATATTTGTGATGTTTGTAATTGGTTTTGTGATGGGTTGTTGTGTTGGAGCAAGCGGGTGGCTTGCATGGTGTTATAAAGTGGGTTGTGTTAGATTTTTGAGATTGGTGAAAATTGTATGAACCTTTTGAGGAGGGTTAAAGTGTGATGAGTAGATTTTCACAAATGGGGTATTGGGTTTTACTTAGACTTTGATGTTTTGGCATTTGGGTGTTTGTTTCAAAGTGTGGTTCAATATTTACTTATAATTGTTTGGTTGTTGCTTTCAAGAATTGAGGTTCAAAGATTAATTAGTTGTTTATGGGGGATTCTTTGGTTTCACATTATTTCAAGGTGATCTAATGTAAGGGCTATATACATAAAACTTGGATAGAAAAGGGTAAAATGAGTAGGTAAAGAGGCGTGTTCTTGTTAAGTAATTTTTTTTCCAGGAAAAGGGTCCTCTTCATTTGTCTTTGAAATGGAAAATGTCCATTTAATGGTGTGCATGGTGTCTTGTCCTCTAAAATAAGTATTCATTCCTTGGTGTAGTAAGAATAGAATATTAAATGATGTGCCACCATGTACACCTTTACATCCGAACACTGAAATGGAAAGTATAAGGTAGTCCTATAATTTGAATGTATATGTCACCAAGAGCCTTGTACTTAGCAGCATTGGCACATTGTCCAGTTCTCTATAGAGGCGGGAGAACTTGAGTTTGAATCTCCCTCCCCCACTTAATGTTAGCAAAAAAAAAAAAAAAAAACACTTGAACGTGTATGTCAAAAATGTTAAACAATGTTAGTTTTGAGAATCGAGTTCCATATTTGATGGTAGATGCTAAGATTTTGTTTGTGGTAATATGTAGGTTTTTGGTCCCTCAGCTCAACAAGAGATCTTTATGATCAAGCAATGATTCCAATAGTACATGAAGTTTTAGAAGGCTTCAATTGTACCAAGAGGAGTGAGCTAGGGACCAAGAGGCACGAGCTAAGCAAGAGGCATGAGGACATCTTCCATTAGTTCTAATTATATTATGTTATACTTTTTGTATTGTTATAAAACATCTTGAGTTATTGTATGTGTTGCAAACAATTATTGTATACTTGTATGGAAGGAGTTTGAATTGGATACTTGTTTTATTTTTTACTTGTGGAATGTATGGATCTTTTTTTATAAATGTGTTGTTGAAATAAATGTGTTATTCAAATGTGAGGTTTTAATAATGTAATGACAGGTTACAGGTTAATATCAAAGCCATGAAAAAAATAAAAAAATAAAATAAGTTTTAGTGACGAAAATTTCGTCACTAAATATAGCAAAATTTTGTAAGAAATGGTTTTAGTGACGAAAATTTTCGTCACTATATGTGCCTGGATTTTCTTAAAAGTAGTTTTAGTGACGAATTTTTTCGTCACTATATGTACCCGAACATAGTTTTAGTGACGAAATTATTCATCACTAAATATGATTTAGTAAACTAAAGTGTTTTTAGTGACGAAATATTTTCGTCACTGAATAGTGTTTTTAGTGAGGAAAACATTTAGTGACGAAACATTTTCGTCACTAAAAGTTTTTTTTTTAAATCAAATTGGACTTTTAGTGACGAAATTTTTCGTCACTAGGACTTTTAGTGACGGGGCTACAGTGACGAAATGAGTTTCGTCGCTAAAAGTCCAATTTCGTCACTAAAGGTCCTTAGTGACAAAAAACTGGACTTTTAATTCGTCATTGAAAATACATTTTGTTGTAGTGATTTGAATAGCAACAACAGAGCAATTTATTTATAAGAAACAAAAATAAATATAAAAAACACAGAATAAATAGATTTAGCTATTACAATTATTCCTAACAATTTTCCTATATCCCTTAGCAAGGAGTCGCTCCCTGTCGTTTGTGCCCTCTTTGCGCTGCAGCTCTCTTAAGATATTCTGCCAGTCTATCTCGGCTCAATTTCCGAATCAGTAATTGATTCACATTCTGCATCAATAATTGATTCAATTTCTGCATAAATAATTGATTCACAATTGCTTTCAATTGAATTGTAAGCAATTACTTGCCCTTCCAAAATCACTTCCAAGGTACTTTGTATGGTGTTTGCAACCTTAGTCATTGAGGGGCGAAGTACACATTCTTTACTTACACAATCCAATGCTAGGGATGCAACATTTGCCAGTGCCTCCATTTCCAATGGGGTAGGTAGTGGTACTTTTGGGTCCAAAAACCCGTGAATTTCCTTTTGGGCAATGTATGGCGCTACAAAATCAACTATATACATTTCCTTATAATTATCATTTGCATGATATGGCTTGTGCCCGGACAACATTTCTAGCAATACTACTCCAAAGCTGTACACGTCAACTTTGGTTGTCAAACTGCCATTAAATGCATACTCAGGTGCCATGTACCAAAAAGTGTCCACCATTCTATATTCATAAACAGGCCAATCGTCCACAGAAACTTCCACAAATAAGTTGAAATTAAACAACTTAGCAGTCAACGTGGCATCTAGGAATATGTTATGCGGATTGATATCGCAGTGTATGATTGGTGGTACTGTATACATGTGTAGGTATTCAATGCCTCTGGCTATGTCTAGTGCCACTTTAATCCGAGCAGCCCATAAATTTCTGAACTACTGTCTGTTTCAGACCTACCGGGTGGGAAGTATTTCTCTATGGAATTAGAGAATTGTGCTGCTGCATGAGGTGCTTCTTTAGATTCTGAACAATTATCATCTGTTTCAATTTCAGACATGGTAGGTGGGAAGAGTAATGAAATGGAAAGACTTCTTGCTCCATTGGCATCAGTGTCAGAGTTGTTGGTTGGAATTGGATTTGTTCCATTCAATACAAAACTAACAAACTCCAACTTGGCTGATGGGGAAAATGAAAACTCTACTAGTGATGGAATTCTTTCTTCACTAATTGTTGGACTACCAAGTTCTGAGTTGTTGGCTACAAATTCTGCAACCAAAAATTTCGAACTCTGATGAGAAAATATCTAATTCTCATTAATAATCAAAAGAAGTTATAACTCTGTTATTATACTCAAAAGAGTACAAATCCTATTTGCTAATTACAATATGATAGTTGTACATGGACAAGCACGCGATAAGCACAGTAACTACTTAAAAAACAGAAAGAATTGTAGCATAGGAAACTACTGTTGTTTATGCAGACTATACAAGAAACAAAATGCTTATTCCATTGTTTCATTTCTTTGACACTCCCCCTCAAAATGGACAATGGGAGCATGGATACTGATCACAAACACTTATAAAAAAATATTGATCACAACCATCTTGGAGATAAGTGTTGAAAATTGATAATGCTCAAAGCCTTAGTCAGCAAGTCTACTTGTTGGGAAATGGGAATGTGTACCAACATGAAGTAACTTTATAGTCCCAGCTTGTACCTTGTCCCTCACAATATGGAAATCTATTTCAATTTGTTAGTTTGTTCATGAAAAAACAGATTGGCCACCATATGAAGGGCTAACTGACTGTCACTGAATAACAAAGTGAGTTGAGAATGAGAACATTGACCAGAGTATTGCATTTATTGTGATTTTATTTTGATTTTAGTATTTATTTCTGATTTCAGCATTTTTAGTTATTTTCTTTTTATTTCAAAGAATTAAGAAATTAATAATTCCTTGGAAAAACATATATACTATAATCCCTAGAGATAAAGCAAGTATTAGTGGAGAGATCAAGTAACTTTTATCCCTTAACAGAAAAAGGGTACCCTAAAAATACACATTGCTTAGTTTTTGGATCAGATTTGGACCTATTATGGGCTATAGTAGAGGCAAAACAAACGCAATTAAAAACTTTAAGGTGTGAATAGGAAGGAATCTGCTTATAGAGTAGTTTATAGGGAGACATTATTTAAAAATAGGGTGTGAAGTTTGTTAATAATGTGCACTACAGTGAGTATTCAATCACCCCAATACATCAAAGGAACATTAAAGTGTAACCACAAGGCCCTTTCTATACATAGAATGTGTTCATGTTTCCTATCTACAAATGAATTCTATTGTGGAGTAGCAACACAACTATGTTGGTGTATGACTCCATGAGTTTAAAACAATTCAATCATGAAAAACTCAAAGGGCATTGTCTGGACAATAGTAAAGATCTGGTGTTTGACTTGGATTTCATAAGATAAATCCAAATTGATATAGTGTGATCATCAACTATGGTACAAAAAATATTTGTAACCTGCCACATATCACAATGAATCAAATCAAAAGCTTCAACGCAAAAATGATAATGAAAAGGAAATGGAAGCCTCTTTTGTTTTGTATGAGGAAAAAAATGTCACAAGTCCTATTTGAAGCGGCATTTACATCTGGGTAGTACATCCCTTAAACACAAAACCTGAGAATTTGAGGGATGCCCCTGTCTAAGGTGCCACAGCTTACTCATGTCACTAGAGTTCAAAGTAAAATTCACAAAGAATTTGTGTACAGGAAGATGAAAGGAAGGAAGAATAGAATTGCAAGTGTTTGAGAAGTTGAATTTTGCAGCAAGTTAAGTCCATTATGAACCTCACCCACATCGATTGGCCTCCAGCATATAAGGTCCTATATGAAGTAGAAATTTGATAGTTTGACAAGACAACATAGGACTTTTTTGAGTAGGCAGACTAAGATATAATAAATTGAAGAGGCACATGTAGGACATTTTCAAGGAAGTTCCACAACACACTGCTTAACAAATGTGATAGTGGTATGTAGAGCTACAGAATGCACAATGTTATTTGTAGCCCCAGTATCCACAACCGATGTATCTCCCTCATATGCATGTCTACTAACCACTTCTCTTTTTCTTTTTTTTTTTCAGAAAATACCGAATGCCCCAAATCACAACTGAAATCAGGAATATGAAAGTTCTGCAAAAAAGGAAAATTACCTGCCATAGAAGTGGAGTTAGTTCCCAACATAGCCAAGTACAGTTGACATTGCTCCTGAGTGAATGTAAATGAAGTAGATGTAGAACTAGAATTCTTTTCAACAGTGTGACCATTAATTCCACAGTGATTGCAAGTGAGCTTTTCTTTCCCCTTAGAGTTCTTGTTATTTTTGTTTCCCGAAGAAGAAGATACCTTAGTAACTGGGGTTGATGTAATAGATGATTGTCCTTGAGTAATACCAGCAATATCCTTCTGTAATTGAAAAACCCGTAGTTCATTTCCTTGCGACAATCTTTCCCTAAGGTCGTACCAGATTTCGAGAGCACTGCCCTTACAGGCTATACTTGTAGCAATTTCTTGAGAAACGGAATTGAGTATCCATGAAGCAACCATTTTGTCACAGTGATCCCAAGCTTGGATTGCCGATGATGTTTTGACCATTGGAGATTAGAGAGTCAATGTGCCATCAATAAACCCCAACTTGTTCTTGGCAATCAATGCCATTTGCATTGATCTTGCCCAAGTTGGGTAATTCTCTTCCACGAGAGGTTGATACACAAGCATAGCAACAGGGCTTTCTTCATGGTGCAGGTATAGAGAATTTGATGGATCATCCAAGACGGATGAGCTTCATGAAGAGGATGAAGAAGTTGACGTCGAAGCCATGGAAATGGAAGTGTTTTCGACTTACTGCTCTATCTATATTCAATACATCGAAATCTGATAAGAAAATATAACTGAATTGAGAGAGAGAGAGAGAGAGAGAGAGAGAGAGAGAGAGAATTGCATATCATAAAGGTGTGTTGGTATTCAAAATTTATAAGAATTAGGAAGTTTAAGCAAAGATACTTTCCCATGAACTCTCTTGCCGTGTTCCTTAATCTTTCAGCGTGACTGACCAGACCAAGGGCCAAGTTCAGTTTCTAGAAGAAATAGAAGTAAGAAGAGGAAGTTTCCTCTCCCCTACGCTCAACAGTTTTCTAATAGCGACAAGTTCTACTTGTGCTTGCGAGTCAAAAAATGTGACTTTGCCGAGCCCATTCACATCTTGCTATGGCTCAAGTGCTGTTATGACGGGAACGTGTTCAATAATCCCACCACGAGTTCATACTTCATAACCTTTTGGACTCTTTTTCTCTTTGGATTTAATTCTGAGCAATGCTAGGACCACATGACTCTAGCCACAACTTCCCACGTGATGAGTTGTGAGTGGTAGTGACGTGAATCCGCATAAACCCACAAGCACACCTCTCCCACAACGTGGCGAGTTGTGGCCAAAATAATATAAAATTATGTGGTTTTAACATTTTCCTTCAATTCTGGCAATAAACTTCTCATAAAAGATTAAGATTTTCGATTGCTTTAATTTTTTAGAGTGTGGTGATGCTGCAGCTGTTACTGTTAGAGCCTTACAACAAGGATGATGCACAAATGCTCCGTTTGACAATGTCATTGAGGAAATTCACATGCTGGTTCAAGGAATCAGATTTAGTCAATTTGTATATGTGGGTAATGTAGTCACTCTCTAATATATGGATACAGGAATTACAGTTTTGTTTCTCAAGCTGCTTTGGCGCTGGTGTAACTGTTTGTTATCCAAGTTATAAATTTTTAACTTTTTATCCATAGATAAAATTCTTACATTTTTGTTCCCCATTTTCTAATGATTTTCTGCAATTTCTTATTTACCACCAACTTTGGGCAGTTCTTTGAGGGCCCTCTAGACCTCGGATTTGTGCAAATTAGGTATTGTTGGAAAGTTTGTCAGATTAACCATACAATGGTACCATATTGGCATCAATCAGACTTCTAAATCAAAATTATTAATGATGCAGAAAGAACTATGTATATATCATGTTAAATGTGCTGGTCTTTAATGGGAAATGCTAGTAAAAAGGCTTAATTTGTTACAAATCTAAAGTGCAGGTGTTAAATTGTTCAAATAAAAAATATAAGGATAAAACTGACACTCTGTTTTAAATCCAGGTTGACATTTGTATAAACCTCCTTATTTTAATAGGAGTAAAACTCACAAATTGGCTACATGAATTCTAAGGAGGCTATAGCTTATGTTCTAGAGATGGTCTATTGATCTCTAATATCTGATTCCAAATTAACAGTGGGCCATTCAATACTACAAATATGTTCCCCTCCTGACCCAAAGGATTGAGCAAATAAAATCTATCTTCTTATCTCTGCATAATTATAAATAACTTTTTTTAAGATTCAAACCAAGATAACAGTTCCATTAAGATTTAACAAATGTAAACAGATGCAATCTGGCATTGAATTTCCTTCATGACTAACAATAACATCTCGAGCCCTAGAATTAAAGCTTTACTAGTGTGATGAATAAACATGATCATCCTACAAAAACCAGCAAGCAACAGCGGAGAATCAGCTTGACTAATAACCTGATATGCAAATTTGAATAGCAATAATAAATAGATTTATTTATATAAAGAAACAGCAGCCAATCACAGCCCAGAAAACGCTGCATAACATCCAAAAACTGTGAAACTTTCCATTATCCCTAAACAGCAAATCACTCCCCATCTACTTTACTTCTTTGTCGGCCTTCTGTTCCAGGGTAGCCTTGGTGTCACTTTGTTTTGGGATTTCCTGTATTCTCACATATGGTTTCCTGGTCAATGTTTCTCCTCTCAGAGTAGCAACATAACGGTTGTTTGTGTCCTCTTTGCGCTGCAACTCTCCAAGGTATTCTGTCAGTCTCTCCTGATTCACTTTCCCCATCATCTGATTGATTTGCAATTTCAAACAATTGAATTGTCATGATGTTCTTCCACTTTGGAAAGAAAATGCTTCAATGAAACAACCCCAAAATCGAGAACCAAGTTGACTAAACAGTTGCAGTGAGAACTTAAAGAATGCACAATCCTTTTAAGTATATTGAATAAGAAATGAATTGGGAGAATTATCACCCACATACACATACACTTAAAGCAAAAGACAATTAAGGCGAAATAAAGCATCAAATGCTGATAAAGGTACTATTACTGCTATTCAGCTTAAGAATCTTTTTGAAGTTTGTTGTGCGTCTAGGGCTTGCTGATATGGAAGGATAAGTTGGAATTAGTTCATAAATTTCAGAATTACTGTCTGTTTCAGACCTACCTGGTGGGAAGCATGACGATATAGAATAAGAGAATTGTGCTGCTGCACGAGGTGTTTCATTAGATTCTGAACAACTATCATCTGTTTCAATTTCAGACATGGCAGGTGGGAAGAGTAATGAAATGGAAAGACCTCTTGCTCCAATAGCATCAGTGTCAGAGTTGTTGGCTGGAATTGGATTTGTTCCATTCAATACAGAACTAACAGACTCCAGCTTGGCTGATGGGGAAAATGAATACTCTACTAGTGATAGAATTCTTTCTTCACTAATCGTTGGACTACCAAGTTTTGAGTTGTTGGCTACAAATTCTGCAACCAAAATAATCGAAATCTGATGAGAAAATATCTAATTCTAATTAATAATCAAAAGAAGTTACAACTCTGTTATTATATTCAAAGAGTACAAATCCTATTCGCTAATTACAATATGATCATTGTACATGGAAAAGCATGCGACAAGCACAATAACCACTTAAAAAACAAAAACAAAAAAGAGAAAAGAAAAAGTACACTACGACCTGTAGGGATTTTTTTTTTCTAAATAACCAAAGCCCTCAAACAATTTCGTTAGTTAGTAAAGTTTCGAAACTATTTAGCAATCTAACAAATCAAATCTAAGAGACTCGATTTTGCTCATTGAAATCGAGCCATAAGCATCGAGTTTCAGGTAGAACTCGAGTATGAAACACTCGATTTGCTCTGCACATTAAAATACATAGAGATAGAGGAAACCAAATGCGAAAACCAGGAAGAAGGAGCCCTTGCCGCCGCTTCTTGGAGTGTCCCTTGGGATTCGCCTGGGTTTGTGTTTGTTGTTTTTGCTGAAGATCATTGTTGAAGATCAAAGGGCGTGAGTTTGCTCTAGGTTTGTGGGATCTTTGTGCTGAAGATCAGAGGGCATGGGTTTTAGACGGTGTGGATAAGGTGTGGAACTCAAGTGTTGTACTCTCAAGTATGAAACTCGAGTGTGAAACACTCGATTTCCATCTGAAATCCAAAGCTCCTGGCTCAATTTCAAAGAGCAAAATCGAGTCTAATGGACTCCTCTAGGTTCGTGTGGGATCTGGGTTTGTGGGATCTTTGTGCTGAAGATCAAAGGGAATGGGTTTTAGACAGTGTGGATAGGGCATGGAACTCAAGTGTCTCACTCTCAAATATGAAACTCAAGTGTGAAACACTCAATTTCCATCTGAAATCAAAAGCTCTTGGCTCGATTTCAAAGAACAAAATCGAGTCTAATGGACTTGATTTGTTAGATTGCTAAATAGTTTCAAAACCTTACTAACTAATGAAATTGTTTGAGGGATTTGGTTATTTAGAAAAAAAATCTTGACTTGTAGCACAGGAAACTATTGTCATTTATACAGCCTATACAAGAAACAAAAGGCTTATTCCATTGTTTCAATTCTTTGACACTCACCCTTAAGATGTATCAAAAAAATATTGATCACAACCATCTTGGAGAGAAGTGTACCAACATGTCAATTGATAAAGCTCAAAGCCTTTGTCAGCAAGTCTACTTGTTGGGAATGTGTACCAACATGAAGGAACTTTATAGTCCCAGCTTGTACCTTGTCCCTCACAATATGGAAATCTACTTCAATTTGTATAGTTTTTTAATGAAAAACCGGATTGGCCCCCATATGAAGGGCTGACTGACTGTCACTGTAACAAAGTGAGTTGAGAATAAGAACATTGACCAGAGCATTTCATTTATTTTGGTTTTATTTTGATTTTAGTATTTATTTCTGATTTTAGCATTTTTAGTTATTTTCTTTTTATTTCGTTGAATTAAGAAACCCATAACTCATTGGCAAAACATATATACTATCATCCCTAGAGATAGAGCAAGTATTAGTGGTGAGATCAAGTAACTTGTAACCCTTAATAGAAAAAGGGTACCCTAAAAATACACATTGCTTAGCATTAGGATCGATTTTGGACCTGTTATGGGCTATAGTAGAGGCAAAACAAAGGCAACTAAAAAAATTATTAAGGTGTGAATAAGAAGGAATCTGCTTATAGAGTATTTTAAAAGGAGATTTATTATTTAAAATTAGGGTCTGAAGTTTGTTAATAATATGCACAACAGTGAGTACACTATCACCTCAATACATCAAAGGAACATTAGAGTGTAAGCTCAAGGCCCTTTCTTCACATAGAATGTGTTCATGTTTTCTCTCCACAACTGATATCTATTGAGGAGTAGTAACACAACTATGTTGGTGTATGATTCCACGAATTTAAAACAATTCAATCATGAAAAACTCAAGGGGTATTGTCTGGACTATAGTAAAGGTGCGGTGTTTGACTTGGATTTCATAAGATAAATCCAAGTTGATATAGTACAAAAAATAATTGTAACCCTCCACACATCACAATGAATCAAATCAAAAGCTTCAATGCAAAAATGATAATGAAAAGGAAATGGAAGACTCTTTTGTTTTGCATGAGGAAAAAATGTCACAAGTCTTACTAGAAGCAGCATTCACAGCAAGTAATACATCCCTTAGATGCCAAACCTTTGAATTTGAGGGATGCCCTCGTCTAAGGTGCCATAGCTTACTCATGTCACTAGAGTTCATAGTAAAATTGACAAAGAATTTATGTACAGGAAGATGAAAGGAAGGAAGAACAGATTCCAAGTCTTTGAGAAGTTGAAATTTTGCAGCAAATGGAGTCCGTTATGAACCTCACCCACACCTATTTTCCTCCAACATGTAAGGTCCTATATGAAGCAGAAATTTCATAGTTTGACAAGACAGCATAGGAGATTTTGAGTAAGCTAACTAACATATAATAAATTGACGGAAATTGTAGGCATACGTGGGACATTTTCAAGAAAAAGGTGGGATGAAATTCCAATAGATCCTATGAGAATTACCATAACTGTTTCACCATTTGGAAGTTCCACACCACAATGCTTTAATAATGTGATAGTGGTAAGTATAGTTACAGAATGCACAATGTCTTTTGCAGCCCCAGTATTCACAAACCCAAGTATCTCCCCCATATGCATGTCTACTAATTACTTTTTTCAGAAAATATCTAATGCCTAAAATCACAACTGAAATCAAGACTATGAAAGTTCTGCCAAGAAGGAAATTTACCTGCCATAGAAGTGGAGTGAGCAGCTAGCTGAATTACATTGTTGGTCATGTGATTTTCTTTATTAGTGAAAGCAAAATTGCTTGACTGAATCTGAGTTCCCAGCAAAGCCAAGAACAGTTGACATTGCTCCTGAGTGAATGGGAATGAAGTAGAAGCAAAACTAGAATTCTTTTCAACTTGTTCATCTTGAAGATTGACTTGGTGTACAACTGAGGAATTCTTGCCCTTTGGCTTGAAGCCGGGAGGGTAGCCATGGATCTTGTAACACTTTTCAACAGTGTGACCCATCATTCCACAGTGATTGCAAGTGGGTTTTTCTTTCCTCTTAGAGTTCTTGTTATTTTTATTTCATGAAGAAGAAGATAACTTAGTAACTAGGGTTGATGATTCCACATGAGGAAACCCATACCTGAGACAACTCACACCCACACCCATAGACAACTAATACCCAAACTACAATGACAATCAAATTATGCAAACCCATACCTGAGATATGAATTTGTTGAGAGGAAAGAGCAGTGAGAGAGTGAGAGTGGGAGTGAGAGTGAGAGTGGGAGTGAGAGTGAGAGGCAATGTGGTGTGAGAGTTATGGGTGAGTGACAGTTAGTGAGGCTGAGAGACTTAGTGAGAATGCTCTGTTTTTGGGTGGGAAGGCTGTGTAGTCCTGTGAGCACTTGTGTTATACGGGCTTAAGTGTTACTTAAATTTATTTTGCACAGTGGAAATCGAGTCTTATAGACTCGAGTTCCAAGGTATTCTGCCAGTCTCTCTTGATTCACTCTCTCCATCATCTAATTGATTTGCAATTTCAAACAATTGAATTGTCATGATTTTCTTCCACTTTGGAAAGAAAATGCTTCAAAGAAACAACCTCAAAATCGAGAACCTCTTTGACTAAACAGTTGTAGTGAGAACTTAAAAAACACAAGATCCTTTATGTATATCAAATAAGATATGAATTGGGAGAAAATCACCCACATACACATACACATACACTTCAAAGCAAAAGAAACAAATCAACTCCCAGCTATATTATTAAAAACTACTTATGTAAATCATAGTAGATTATAATACTTGTGTTCCTATTCTATAAGTCAAAAAAAGATGAATTAATTGACACAAAACAAAACTCAAGTACGATTCCTTAAATGCTATTCTTTAGTTCGTCAATGTTGCATTGACCAATCAATACAAATAATGTTATCGTTCCCGAGGACAATTAAATTCAATGATATAACTTATTGGCCAATGCAAACACATGGGTTGAATTTAATTGGGTACTACATCTAAGTTTACTTCAGACATTAAAACCCATGTTACAGAATCTTTTGTTAAAGACTTATTTTGCAAGGTGTAACCAATAGAATCCAATCCAATAAGTACTGAAATGTTGTTACACAAAATTTGAAAAGGAAATAAAGTTGATATTTGTGATATGTTTGACAAGTAATGCATTGGGTAGGTAACAGAGATTACCGGACAAACATACATGTATGAAACATTTAAGCGTTGGTTTTAGATGTAACAAAGGTTACATTGAATCTCAGCCTCCACCCAAAGTCAGAATCCAGCTCAATTAAGCCCCATAATTTTTTTTTTTTTTCCTTAAAGATTTCAATTTTGAAACATTTGTTCATGACAAACAATTACTGTCACAACCCAACAAAAAAATTAAATCTAAGAACTTTTAATACCAAATGATAAAAAGCCCAATAACCCAAAAAGCGAAATGATGAATGAAATGATGGGGATGGAAAGATTAAAAGAGAGAGAAAACATTTCAACCCATTACTACATGGGCTTTCCCTTGGAGGGAATGAGCAGATTAGCTGTGGGTTGGGCAAGTATGTAGTAAGTTAGGCACGTTTGGAAAGAAAACTGAAAAGTAGCATCTCGAGTTTTAGAAACTCGAGATCTACATTAAAAATCGAGTCTAAAAGACTCGATTTCAGTCTGTTCATGCTGCTGACCTGGAGAATTGATACACCTGGAACTCGAGTCTATAAGACTCGAGTTCCACTGTGCAAAAAAAAAAAAAAAAAAATTCAACGTGTGGAACTCGAAGAGTTCCATTGCCTAAAAAAAATTACAACGTGTGGAACTCGAGTCTATAAGACTCGAGTTCCACTGTGCAAAAAGAAAAAAAAAAAAAAAATCAACATGTGGAACTCTTCGAGTTCCACTGCCAAAAAAAAAATTACAACGTGTGGAACTCGAGTCTTTTAAACTCGAGTTCCACTGTGCAAAAAAAAAGAAGAAAATTTCAACCAGTGGAACTCGAGTCTTAGAGACTCGAGTTCTACTGTGCAAAAAAAAAAAAAAAAAATTCAACGAGTAGTCCATATGTGAAAAAAAAAAACCACACAGGCCCGTGAAAATTTCAAGGAACTCGAGTCTATAAGACTCGATTTCCACTGTGCAAAATAAATTTAAGTAACACTTAAGCCCGTATAACACAAGTGCTCACAGGACTACACAGCCTTCCCACCCAAAAACAGAGCATTCTCACTAAGTCTCTCAGCCTCACTAACTGTCACTCACCCATAACTCTCACACCACATTGCCTCTCACTCTCACTCCCACTCTCACTCTCTCACTGCTCTTTCCTCTCAACAAATTCATATCTCAGGTATGGGTTTGCATAATTTGATTGTCATTGTAGTTTGGGTATTAGTTGTCTATGGGTGTGGGTGTGAGTTTGACTATCTATTTTGTAAATAGTTGACATAACTTAGTTAATTTTCCGATATTGTGAATTATAGAACTTTGTTTTGTCAGTGTTAATTTTTTGAGTCTTTTTTTGCCCATTTTGTTATCAAAATTTTATTCATCATTTCTAGGCTTTTATTTTTATCATGATCTTACAAGTTTTTTTGACTTTGGTCATCATTATTTTGGGTATGAAATGGGTAGTGAATGAATGTAATGAATGGGTACCATAATCAAACGCCTGAAAGTAATTCTTAAAATGCACTGACCTATACAATACATGGCTGTATAAGGAATTGATCATTATAAAAATAAAAATAAAAGTATAAGAATTGGTCATTTTGGAAACAATTTGGTATCTAGTAATGACATTTAAGCCTTAAGGATATGGAATACTTTCGTTTTGTGAATTTAATATGTTTTGTTAATGCTACATCATCTTTGTAAAGTCTTTCCTCTTGTTCTATGTATTCTTTAAATATATATATATATATATTTTCCATACCTTTTATTTTTTGGGGTTGCTCCACTAGATATGTTTCAAATTTTGTTCTGAAGCCAAACTTAGAACCATGGGTACCACAAGTTACATAATGGCTATAAAACTAGTAATTACCTATGAAAATTCTGGCTTGAATATGTTCTGCCTTAAGATCACATTACTTTTTTTTCCCCCAGTTTACGACTATGTGATTTAACTGACATGGTAACTTGACTTTAACAGGTTCACAATGCCTGAAATTGAGATAATCCTATACCACGGTGGTCCGCTGAAGAATGCCAATGCGAACAAGGGGTTGCCATTTGAAGGGCCGGGTATAAAGAGCTATTATACCCAAATTGATCGTAGGTTCAAGACCCTTGACGAACTGAAGATGATGGTTATGGAAGAGTTGTGTGAGAATCCTGCTGTGCACAACATAAAAATGACTTATCGTATGCCAAATGAAATCCTGAAGCACCGAATTAATTACAAGTACATGGCAATAGAAACAGACAAACATGTGAAGATTATGTTTGACAAGTTGGAGAGAATACCTGAAGTAACTAACATTGAGTTGTACATACAGTTGGAGCCGCGTGCAGAAGTTGGTATCGACAAAATCCAACAAACACAAACAAGTTTACATGTTACAGTTCCGGATGCTCAATACGAGTATTTTACACATGTAGAGCATGATAATGTTCATGCTGATGATCAACCTGATGATGATGAGGATGAGGATGAGGATAAGGATGAGGATGAGAATGATGATGAGTATGAGGATGACGATGATGACGACGACTATGTTGATGGGAGTACTGCCATTGACGATGAAGATGAGATTGAAGAGAGGATTAAGAGAGGGGACTTTAGGGACTTTGAGAGGGACATTGATGATTATGAGACATTGGACGATAGTGAACCTAATGCAGACAATGTTCTTAGTGTCCAAAACATTACGGACACAATCTCTGCCTACGCACCTCCTGCTTTGTCATTTTCTACAAATACTTGGGAAAATATAGTTGATCCTTCACATATGGAGATACCATTTGCGTCTACTTGGAGAGAGGGGATGAATTTGTACAAAGGCTTGACTTTTGCCAATAAAGCGGAGGTGCAGCGTGTATTAACACTGTGTGCCCTGAAGGAAAACAAACAGTATGTGATTAGTAGGTCGACGACGACAAAACTTTGTGCAAAATGCGTGGATGAGTCATGCAAGTGGTATGTCTGCGCAATCATGAAGCCCAATCTCCAGAGACTATGGATGGTCACCATGTACAAGGGTCCTCACACGTGTATACGGACTGGGGTGCGAAATGATGGTAGAATGATGAATTGTAATTTTATTGCATCAGACATCCTTAAGAAGTTAAGTGAGGATCACACTACCCCAATTAAGCATCTTAGATCTATGATAGAGTCGAAATATGAGGGCCATAAGCCTTCTTACTACAAGATATGGGATGCGAAACAAAAGGCAATTGGGAAGCTGTTTGGGAATTGGGAAGAGTCTTACCAGAGGTTGCAAAAGTTGCTTATGGCATATATTGATATGGATCCGACTACCCAAGTGTTTTATCGTACGACATCCACCGATGAAGATGACACCGTATTATTGAATTATGTGTTTTGGTCTTTCGGTCCAAGCATTGATGGATTCAAATATTGCAAGCCGGTTATCAGTATTGATGGGACCCATCTGTATGGTAAATATCAGGGAAAGTTATTGGTTGCAATGGCAACTGACACTAACAACAAGGTATTCCCTCTTGCCTTTGCTGTTGTGGATTGTGAGTTAGGGTCCAGTTGGAGGTGGTTTTTACAATGCCTCAGAGATACGATTGGCCACGTGATACCTGACGAAGGCATTTGCATAATTTCTGACCGACATCTTGGTATCAAAAATGCCATTGCAAACTGGCCTAAAAGGGATGATGGAAGAACATGGGTATTTCATAGATATTGCCTTCGACATGTTGCAAGCAACTTCAACACACATTTTCAAAACTCGACTCTAAAGTCAGCTTGCTTGAAAGCAGGATATGCTACTCAGGTAGTTAAATTTGATACCACAATGGAGTCCATTAAGCAAGTGGAAATTGAGGCCATTCGGAATAAGAAGAAGGTGACGGGGAAGGATGGGAAGGAAAAGAATCAAGATTATCTTCCATACACATACCTAATAAGCGAGTCTGTGAATATGTGGACCCAATCACATGATGGTGGAAGATGTTTTGGGGCAATGACAACCAATATATCAGAGTGCTTCAATGGTGTACTGAAAGGTGCATGGGGCCTTCCTATTGCCGCGTTGGTTGAGTTCACTTGGTCCAAACTTGTTCAATATTTCCACGACCGGCACAAAGAATACCTCAATCGCCTGTCAAAGGGTAAGAAATGGAGTCAATATGCCTTTGACAAGTGGGAAGCAAATAAGCTTAAATCTGAGAAACACTATCTCAAGCCATTTAACAGTGAACAGATGATATATCAGATAGTTACTTCATTCACCTGTAGCGCAGGAGGGGGAAACCACAGTTATGAAGTTCGGATACAGGAAAGAACATGTAGTTGTGGGAAATGGCAAAACATAGGGATCCCGTGTTCACATGCAATTAGAGTATGTGACTATTTAAATATTGATTCGACCGCATATATTCACCCATGTTATGGTTTGGACAATGCCCTTAACACTTATCAGCATGCATTTGTGATTCCCAAGTCACAATCATTGTGGAGGGATCCCATGGGGCCAAAGTGGTTGCCCAATCCAGCATTGTTGCGGGCCAAAGGTCGACCAGTGAAGTCAAGAATAAGGAATGAGATGGATGGAGTGAGGAATAAGGATCGAGGGTTGGGATGGCGGAGGGAGGATGCAGATTTGATAGAGACTCAACCCAAGCAAACATGTGGATTGTGTCATGCTTCCGGGCATAACCGTAGAAAATGTCCGCAGTCCCGTGGCGCTTCCACAAGCAGTAATGTTCCACAGTAGGTACGTAGATGGAAAAATATTATGCATTGGTTAAATATAATTGTTGTTCGTTCTACCATTAACTAATGTTTTTACTTTCTTGTCTCCTAACGTGATTAGTCTACGTTTTGCAGGCATGCTTCCATGGACGCCGTTTTTGTTGTGCGAACTGCTGATCTTAGGAAAAGTGACTACGTTGTATTGGCACATTGAATTTTTTGGCTTTTGTTGAATGTACTTATAATTCTCTATCAAATGTACCTCTATGAAGATTGTGATTTGAGTAATACGGTTAGAATTGCAAATTAAGCATGGTTGCGCATGTTTAGAATGTTGATATATTGGGAATGCATTTTCGTTGTGATGCAAATGTAATTGCATTGTAAAACTATATTTATGAATAGAGCGTAACAGTTTCTATAGCTTGGTGCGAGAACGCCTTTTGATGTAATGGTTGTGCATTTACATTCTCAACTTCTCTGCCTCTCAATGAGTGTTAGATTACATTCTCAGCTTCTTTATCTATGTTTCTCAGTAGGTGCATGTACACATTTCAGTTCTTGATTTGCCTGCATGTGCTAGAAAAAAAAAGGGCAACAATCTGCCTGAACAGGGGATTTGCCCAAGTAAACAAAAAAAATCTTCCCAGTAAAACTCAAGTTTATAAAACTCGAGTTCCACTGGGAAAAATAGAGCAAACAGGGCAACCCCTTCTGCCTAAACAGGAGATTTGCCCAAGTAAAAAAAAAAAAAAAAAAAAAAAATTTCCCAGTGGAACTCGAGTTTCTAAAACTCGAGTTCCACTGGGAAAAACAGAGCATACAGGGCAACCCCTTCTGCCTAAACAGGGGATTTGCCCAAGTAAAAAAAAAAAAAAATTTCCCAGTGGAACTCGAGTTTCTAAAACTCGAGTTCCACTTGGAAAAACAGTGCATCCACAAGCCCAAAAACCAAGAAACCAAAAAAAAACCAAAAAAAAAAAAAATTTCCAATGGAACCCGAGTTTCTAAAACACGAGTTCCACTGGGAAAAACAAGGGAAAAAAAAGCACCGTTCTGCCTGAACAAGGGATTTGCCCAAGTAAAAAAAAAAAATTTCCCAGTGGAACTTGAGTTTCTAAAACTCGAGTTCCATGGGAAAAACAGACAATTCACAAGCCCAAAAAAAAAAAAAAAAATTTCCCAATGGAACTCAAGTTTATAAAACTCGAGTTCCACTAGGAAAAACAGGGTAAAAAAAACACCCTTCTACCTGAACAGGGGATTTGCCCAAGACACAAAAAAAAAAAAAAAAAAAAAAATTTCCAGTGGAACTCGAGTTCCTTAGGAATTTTTTTTTTTTTTGTTTGTTGTTTTCCGACTCCAAACTTGCAATACTTTTGAATATGGCTCTGTTTAATTGCTGATTTTAATTGCTGAACTAGATGAAGGTTGTGTGTCTCCAGCAAAGAAAGGCTTAATTGCTTCAATAAAAACATCACACAGTTGGTATTGCCACCATGAATACACAGTACTTGCTACATTTTAGAATTTATACGACTCCAAACTTGCAATACTTTTGACTATGACTCTGTTTAATACTGAAAGTATCCATTTACAGCTAAATGACAAGTCGTCCGGATTTACATTTTTGGTCGAAACATAATCAGTTGGCCTATGTACCATAAGAACTATATATGGAAGTATGGAAGCATAAACAAGAAGCATCCAACTTTATTTCACCAGATAAAAGTTGGCACTAGGTTATCCACTACTTTGTTTTTCTGCACAACCAAGCGCCCTAAATCAAGAAGAAAAAGTTATTACATTATCATAAGGTTCAGACTTAAACCATTACTCATATTGGGTGTGGCTAATTTTCATCAATTGCAAACCGTGGTAAGCCAAACTCAACCTTCAGTTGCACTTTGACACAACCTTGTTTAGCCAGTCCAAGCTAAACAGCTTAATACTTTATTCAAATCCGTTTGGACTTGTGAATAGTTAATACTGTTGCAAAATATGCATTTGCAAACGTATCAAACCATCATTAACTTCTTGAAACTGTCTTGCCACAATACAATGAGATTCCCCTCAGATTCATTGGGATTTCCCCTTCAGAGATGTAACCAACCAAAAAAACACCCTTCTGCCTAAACAGGGGATTTGCCCAAGACAAAAAAAAAAAAAAAAAAAAAAATCCAGTGGAACTCGAGTTCCTTGGGAATTTTTTTTTTTTTTTTTTTGTTTGTTGTTTTCCGACTCCAAACTTGCAATACTTTTGAATATGGCTCTGTTTAATTGCTGATATTAATTGCTGAACTAGATGAAGGTTGTGTGTCTCCAGCAAAGAAAGGCTTAATTGCTTTAATAAAAACATCACACAGTTGGTATTGCCACCATGAATACACAGTACTTTCTACATTTTAGAATTTATACGACTCCAAACTTGCAATACTTTTGACTATGGCTCTGTTTAATACTGAAAGTATCCATTTACAGCTAAATGACAAGTCGTCCGGATTTACATTTGTGGTCGGAACATAATCAGTTGGCCTATGTACCATAATAACTATATATGGAAGTATGGAAGCATAAACAAGAAGCATCCAACTTTATTTAACCAGATAAAAGTTGGCACTAGGTTATCCACTACTTTGTTTTTCTGCACAACCAAGCCCCCTAAATCAAGAAGAAAAAGTTATTACATTATCATAAGGTTCAGACTTAAACCATTACTCATATTGGGTGTGGCTAATTTTCATCAACTGCAAATCGTGGTAAGCCAAACTCAACCTTCAATTGCACTTTGACACAACCTTGTTTAGCCAGTCCAAGCTGAACAGCTTAATACTTTATTCAAACCCGTTTGGTCTTGTGAATAGTTAATACTGTTGCAAAATATGCATTTGCAAACATATCAAACCATCATTAACTTCTTGAAACTGTCTTGCCACAATACAATGAGATTCCCCTCAGATTCATTGGGATTTCCCCTTCAGAGATGTAACCAACCAAAGAAAATTGCAACAAGCATGTAGCAAGACATTCAATCTTTCGTGCTAATTGTTTTATTTATCATGACATTCAAGCTGAATAATCAGATGTTTATAAAATAAAATAAAGTGTATCAGACAGTTGGAAACACAACAGTTGGGGTTATTTTGGTCTTAATACTGCCTCCCATGCATGTACAATTGTGTGAATTATGTGGCAATATATTGAGTAGGCTCTATGCGAGTGATTGGCTCATTCAAGATAATAGCACATCACAGATATTAGTTTCAAAGACAGAGAGTACATTGTTATGTATCAAATAATTTTTAAAATCCTAGATCAAAACTAGGACAACGCAAAGCATATCAATTTGTCTCAGAAACACACAAATCAACTGCATTAACTAATTTAACTTACACCCAGATATCTGTCTCGTTATGCATCACTAATCGCATTTACTATATGCACCAGAAACTTGAATGGTCTAGATAAGCATAAAAAGAGTCAAGGGATGTTTAGTGGGGCTGGGATGGAACCCAATTCTTTGATGGCAAGTCCATATTCATACAGACTTGCCTCTGATGACAATCTTCACTACCTAGTAGCTATAGTACATTCATTTTGTTTAACTTCATTTTTTTTTTTTTTTTTTTTTACATTAATAGTTACAGGCGAGGGATTTAAACCCTAAATGTTTCAGTAAGAAACATCAGGAAGTGCCAATAGAGCTAAAAGGCTCTTGGCAATTTTGTTGAACATTTTAGTAGTACTTTCAGCTCGGGCTTACCGGTACAAAGTATTAGCAAGGCTTGCAATCAACACATTAGTAACAGAAACTAACACTATTAAGTTAATAAATGAAATTGTCAAAACAAAGAGGATGGAACAAGGAAAAATTTCTCAGACCAAGGCCCGGTCTTGTAAAACTTCAATTGAAGCAGGATCACGATATGTTCAGTTACAAAAATTGTAAAACTTCAATTGAAGCAAGATCACGATATGTTCAGTCACAGAAAAAGTAACTGTTGCGGCAGAAAAGATGGAAATACTAAAGACCAAAAAAAAAAAAAAAAAACGAAAGTTTCACCACCCCTTCAACACAAGTCTCTCTCAACTGGGAAGTTGACCCAATTCCATCCATGTGTATTGGACAATGATGATTAGTTAATGCAATGTTCGGCGAGTAACTCGCGGCCTTACAGGTGTCTTTGATGGACTTACCCTACAAAATCAACAATATACAAGATAAAGTGACATCAAACTTAGTTAAGGACTTGAAAGAACAATCCAGTCCAGGGGCAAACCTGATGGGTTGGGTTCCTACTATCATCCCACTGCAACTCAGTGCAATAGTGGCACTTTCCGCCTGCTCAGGAAAACAAAATAACATGTCAGACTTAAGCAATAGCCATTTACTGCAATCAGAGCATTGTGGCATAAGGTTTTAGATAACTCAAACACATCAATAAATCATTAAAAAATTTAATTCATTATTCAGTAAAAGCATAAATCATAAAAAAACTGTTTGCAAATGTGTCTCATGTAATCTACAATTGATAGTTCAATGTCACTGTAAATGAAATGTTTGCAAATGTGTCTCATGTAATCTAGAATTGACCCCTTTTTTCTTTTTTCTTTTCTTTTTTGGGGAGGGGGGGGGGGGGTGTTGAATGACCCAATTTTGACAAGAAAGAAGGCCCCCAAAAAAATTAACAATGTATAATAACCACAAAAACTAGAAACGATTCATGTAACATACAGTAAATTATATTGCACAAACTATAGAAATCCTCTTTCAAAAAAAAGTGCTGGTTCCGCTATGATCTTCCTCCCTTTTCTCAAATATTAATTTGGAAATTTGTTTTTCTCAATGCAGAAATGTGTATACACCTCACCCATGGAGATGAAACATTGTCCCTTCATCATAAATAATTCACACACAAAGGGGACTCATGAAGCATATAAATTTTTTTTTATAGGTCTCATCAAGCATATTAGATCACAAGTAAACATCATTGTGTATTATTGTTATTACTAATTGTTTTCATGATAAATGGAAGTGCAGGCACAATTCTAGGAATGAAATATGTCCTCCGTAAGAATAGGGTCATGGGCAATGAATGGTTTAGACCCCTTAAACCACAAATAAATTGCGTAGCCTAGATTAATTAGCCAAGTTTTTACTTAGTCAAATTAAGCAATTCTAGGTTAAAACAATCACAGAATCATATCATGCATGTAAAACATATAAAGCAGCGGAAAATAAATAACACAGTGATATGATCACCCAGGAAACCACACGAAAAAACTTGGGGAGGATTTTACCCACCGATCCTCAAGGCAAAACGGAATCCACTAAGAAAGAATTGAAGTTCTTACAAAAGGACTTACAAGCTCCCCGCTTGACTTCCTAATGCTACCCACCAGTAAAACTTCCTGACACGACCACGCGCAGGCTCCGAGTCCACGGACTACTTCTTTCTTTGTATTCCTTCAATCAGCTACAAGCTCCCACGCTTGATATTCTTTAAGCTTCAAAGGCAGCAACCAAGTTGATCATCAAGATGTAGAAGAATCTCAATCTTGAAAACCCTAAGTTATGTGTAAAGGAAAGCTCCTCTAGATCTCACAAGAGATTTACACAAAACCGCAATATATGAGCAACAATACAACTTGTGCAACTCTAAAAACGTGGCTAGGGTTTTGCCTTATATACCTAGGGCAAAAACAGAAAACCCTAAACGTTTAAAAGAGTTTGGGTTGAGTTGGAATTCTGCAGAAAAACGCATCTGGGCCGACTTTCGATCGATCGAGAATTACCTTCGATCGATCGAGCCAGGCCGAGAAGCCCCAATGCTTCTGCAGTCTCTCGATTCCAACTTTACAATATTAAACCAACTTTGAGCAAGCCTAAACAAGACTAAATACACTGTTTTGATCATGGTTTGCCAACATTACAAATTAGAGTTCTAAATACATAAAATCCTAAGACCTTAGAACCTAACAAACTCCCCCTTTGGCAATCCGTGACAAAACATAAATCAAAAGCTCAAAGTTTACAAGTAAAAAGCCCATTACAAAATAATACTCATAAACAAAAGTTCAACCTAACTACTATCCATCGGTTGCAAGTGTAGACAGCAGCTTTGTTGAATCAACCTGTATATTCCTGAAATACTCAACAAACACATAAACGCATGTGTGGTAGAAAATAGTATATAAACAGGTATAATATTCTTGTAAGATTCACACAACACAAAATAAAGATATATATCAATGAATCAACTCATAAATATAAATCAATAAGCAGTGAATCATGAGACAACAAGAATCATATAAGAAAAATGTATATCAATATATCAATCAATGTTACTCCCCCTAACATGAATATCTCCAAAAATGATATACAAAGTGAAGCACCTAGATACAATCTAATAAACTCCACAAAGAAATATCCCATGCTAAAAAATATCTCCCCCTAACTACAAAAATCTCCTCAAAAAGTCAAAACTCCTCTACAAGTCAAAAATATCCACTCCCCCTTTTTGTGACGGAATGCCAAAGAGCAATCAAGAGTCGCCATCAAAAGGTGGTGGTGAAGGTGAATGAAGTCGCGCCAAATCTGCCTGCAAAGCTCGAATCTCATCGAACAAATCCATCAAAATCTGACCATGAGCCGCCTGAACGGTCATGACAGTCTCCAAAGTACGACGAACATCGAAGTCGGCCGCAGGAGGTGGAGAAACAGCAGCAGCAGCAGCATCAGCATCATCACCAACTGGATCAGAAATATCCTCACCAGCAGGACCTGTAGAAGATGAAGGAGGAGGAGGAGCACTACTAGAGGGATCAGACCTAGGGTGTTTAGAACCAGCTCGAAGATGAGCGGCCCTCTGTCTAAGAAAAGACGCACCTATAGGACCTATAACATGAACAGGCTCAGAAGCAGGGAAATCCTCTAAACCTAGATACAGTAAAATCCTATGAATGAAAATAGGATGAACAAGAGCATGAGCAGTAGATGAACTCCTATACACTTCGTTCAAAGAACGAAGAAAAAGATGAGGAAAACTAATAGGAGCATCAGTAACAAGAGCGTACAGAAAAACACACCTCTCAAGAGGAATGGTGTGCAGATGAGAAATGGGCCAGAGTGAGTGACAGGCTATCCTAGAGAAAAGATAGGTAGTCTCGGGAAGCTCAGCGGAGGTGATCCTAGGATCAGAACCCCACTGGATAGATGACCCAGTGATGTATGACATGACATCACTCAACTCTGGTGACTCATCATAGGGATAGACAGGATGCTGTACCAAAGGTACCTCAAGAGCATCAGCCACTACCTGAGGAGTAATGGAGTACTCTACGCCTCGTATCCAACTCCTAACTAGAGTGTTGGAATCATAGATGCGGATTGAGATGTTCGAAAAGAACTCTCTAATCAAGGTAGCCGGAGGAGGAGGGTCAGACACAGCAAACAAAGGAAGCCAACCCCTACGCTCAAAATTTGCCCTAATGGCAGGATCAAGCTCATTAAAAGAGACAGAACGCTCAGCCCAAATCTTCCTCTTAAGGTTTAAAGTCTCGTAAAGCTCTTGGTTTTTCTCACTAGGGAATCTCTCACTATCAAAAGAAAGAGGGGGTGGAGAAGGAGAGGGAATAGTCCTACGTGCTCTAGTCTTCCTAGGCATGGTGCTAAGGGAAGGACAGAGACACAAAGAGAAAAACAAAAAGGACAAAAACACAACCAAGGGCAGACTGCAAGATAGCACAAAAAAAATATAGAATAAAATTCTATATGATGCATGAACATTAACAATGTTATGATGCATGAACTAATGCAGTAACCAGGATCAAATTAAGTTCAAATTCACAAACTTGGCTTGAACATAGAGTTTCTTAACAAAAACCCTAAAAATTTGAGAACCACTTGAAAATTTTTGTACCAAATTGATGAATTAATCATTACACACCATTGAAAACAGTTTATAATAACCAATTACATCAATTAGACAAGCCAATTTCATCAATTAAACTCAATTTCTCAAAAAGCCCCAATTCGGATCAATTATGAACCCTAGAAAATTCAATTTTCCACAAAACATAAAATTGATCAAATTAAACAATCAAGAACATGTCTATAGGGTGTCCCCATCAAAACCCATTGATCAATTGCAAATAATTTGGTCCGAAACAACACAAATCCCAAAAAGAAAAGTTCCGAAAATACTCCCTCAAATGCATGAAAAATGCATGTAAATGTGAAAATAAATTGAAAAGGAAGGGCAAAATAGACATACCGGCTTGAGGAGAGAGAGATTGTGCAAAGAATCCGGAAGAAAACGACAAAAAATTGAAGGTTTGGTCTTGCCTCGTCGGAGAGAGAAAGAAAAAGTTTTTGAAAAAGTTTGAATACTTTGAAAAAGTCAGATTTCTCCTTTTAAAAAAGCTTCTCCACGATCTTCAATCGATCGAAAATTACATTCGATCGATCGAATGTGATAGTCATTTTAGCACATTCTGAGGCACTTTTTCGATCGATCGAAAATCAGGTTGGATCGATCGAAATGGGCAGAGGCACACTGAATTTTTGAAAAAAACACAGTTTTGAAAAATGCAAGTCCAATATTTAAAAACACCTCCTCAAAGCATTTGATCAATGAAAACAAAATGCATGAGTATGAAGTGAAATGCTTTTTCAAAAACCCAAATTTTCAAACCCAATTTCATCAAAAACAAGATTCAATTAACCTCCCATTTAATTTTCTCAAGCCAAATTATGTTGTGCACAAATCTCAAGATATTTTTAAACTTGGTTGGTCAGACCAAGGACACACACTAACATGTACAGTGTTTAACAAAGAGTAACTTGTGTAGTGTGTGAAACTAGCAGAAAACTTGAGATACATATGAGGTGATATGTGAATAGTAATCAAACACAAAGTCTACACAATTCATCACATAGAATTTAAAAGAGACTATCACCTAAAGAGTTACATCCTATAACTCCCACATCTCCTAGAACAAAAGCTTGCAATCATGTAAGTTTCTTTCATTTTTGCCTCTTATTTATATATGAATTGGCATTCAGCCTAATAGTACACACCGGTTTGAATTAAGTGAATTGGCATCAAGCCTAATAGTACACACCAGTTTTAATTTTAAATGAGACAACACCTTATGTTCTTTTTGTGCATGTGCTACACTTTCTCGAGCACAAAATCTTATGATATGCACTAAGGTGTTCATGATTGGCTAGTGAACAGTGGTGAGATGGTTATTTATGCCTTTCTCAAAAGGATCAAGTCCGACAGTCAAAAACAAGTAACTTCATGATTAAGGCAAAGTGATTAAGAACCACACACATCTTTCCCACACAACATGCACTACAAAGTTTCAACTAGTCAAGTGCAGTAAATAAGCTCATCAAAGTTAAACAAGGTACACTAGACATGACATGTGTAAAAAGAATAACCAACCTTGTTTTCAAAAAATCAAGAAAAATAGTGTTCAACAAAGATTTTGCTTTCTTTTTTCTTTTTCTTTTTTATTAAAAGAGAAAACAAATAAATCCTAGAATGAAATGCATGTATGTAATGCAATGCAAGTCCTTGAACAAAAGAAAAACACAAAAACCAAATAACAATGGTCACAACTGAATAGAGCAATGAAGCACAAGGACCATGTCAGAAAGACTCAGTTAGTTCGAGTCTTTTGCATCCAAAAATTTTTAGATGCACCCCGAGTATTGGAGTTTTTATTCACATTAGAGTGATTCCCAACTCCAGAATTGGAATAAAGGTTTAACGCCTTTACCAATTCACCAATTAGTGCCATAGGATCTTGTGCTTAAGGCACAGGCACTTTTGGTCTTTCTGCTCTCTTATCAGCTTGAAGCTTGTAACAGTTAGGACGGATATGTCCAGACTTACCACAATAATGACAAACCCAAGCAGGTTTACCATGCATCTTGTCCTTAGGTTTGGTAGGCTCCTTAGGTTTGGATTCTCTTAAGTCTACCCTAATCTTCTTTGGTGGTGAAACTTCTACAGGTTTAACAACCTCACACATAGGGGGTTTAATGGTTTCACTCACAATCTCACTCACAAGAGGTTCAGAAGAAGAAGAAGAAGGAACAAAGACAGTGGAATGAGGTCCAGAATCAAAGATGCTTTCAACATATCCTAACCCAGCTTTATCAGAAGGATACTTTTGAACATTCAGCATATGATCAAGTTTAGAACTAGCAGATCTAGCAACAGATAAATCATGTTCCAAAGTTCTAACTTTATCAAGCAAAAGCATATTTTCAGATTTAACATTATTCAAAAGATCATTAGCATCAAATAGTTTTACAAGCAGATTTTTCTTTTCAAGCTCAAGAGCATCAATTTTCTTCAGGCCTAGATCAACTTTCATAGCATCCTTTGCAGCAATTTTGCAAAGTTTGTTATAGGCCTCTTGAAGATCTGCATCTTCAGAGAGTTCCCCATCAGCAGGGTTCTCCTCAGCAGATATGCTTTCATCGACTACAACAGTAGCAGTGAAAGCAATGAAGTTTCCATCTTCGTCACAACCGGACTCATCATCGGAAACCTCATTATCACTAAGGGTTACAGCCATAGCTTTACCCTTATTTCTCAAGAAAGTAGGACATTCAGATTTGACATGACCATACCCTTGACAACCAAAACATTGAGGACCCAAAGAGTTATTAGAAGATTGACCTACTTGTTCTCTAGGTTTTTCAAAATTATTAACCTTAGTGGGATCATTCTTCCTAAAGTTTCTAAGTTCAGCAGTGTTGGTATTCCTTGCCTTCCTATTTGTGTTTCTAAGGAAATTTCTAAAGTTCTTGGCAAGGTAAGCTATCTCCGTGGGAGAGAGCTCATCATCAAATCTACCAGCTTCAACATCATCAACAGACTTAAGAGCCATTGACTTAGATTTGGCAGTCTTGGGCAGGTCAGACTCATAGGACTGAAGAGATCCTACAAGCTCATCCACAGGGATGGAGTCAACATCCTTACTCTCAGTAATGGCTGTCACTTTGGGTCTAAAGTCTTCAGTTAAGGATCTAAGTATCTTCCTAACAATCTTAGGTTGATCATAGACTTCACCCAAATTATAAGCAGAATTAACAATATCATTGAGTTTAGCATAAAACTCATCAAAGGTTTCATCATCAGACATTCTAATGCTTTCAAACCTAGAAGTTAATTGCTACAATTTGTTTATTTTAACAGCCTTTGTGCCCTCATGCACAGTTTGGAGGATTTTCCAAGCAGTATGAGCAACCTCAACATTAGAGATCCTCTTAAATTCCTCCATTGAAACAGCATTAAAAATGGCATTCATAGCTTTGCTATTAAATGCAGCTGCTTCTTTCTGAGAAGTTTGCCACTCACTCACAGGAGTAGTGGGCTTCTCCCAACCATATTCAACAGAGTTCCAAACTCTCTCATTAATGGATTTCAGGAATGCTTTCATCCTTACTTTCCAGTAGGCATAATTGTTCCCATCAAAGTGAGGAGGAACAAACAGAGAGTGTCCATGCTCCATGACAACCGGGGTCAAGGATCAGCTCAGAGATGAAAATCTCAAAAAAAAAGAGCAACCCGCTCTGATACCACTTGAATGGTTTAGACCCCTTAAACCACAAATAAATTGCGTAGCCTAGATTAATTAGCCAAGTTTTTACTTAGTCAAATTAAGCAATTCTAGGTTAAAACAATCACAGAATCATATCATGCATGTAAAACATATAAAGCAGCGGAAAATAAATAACACAGTGATATGATCACCCAGGAAACCACACGGAAAAACTTGGGGAGGATTTTACCCACCGATCCTCAAGGCAAAACGGAATCCACTAAGAAAGAATTGAAGTTCTTACAAAAGGACTTACAAGCTCCCCGCTTAACTTCCTAATGCTACCCACTAGTAAAACTTCCTGACACGACCACGCGCAGGCTCCAAGTCCACGGACTACTTCTTTCTTTGTATTCCTTCAATCAGCTACAAGCTCCCACGCTTGATATTCTTTAAGCTTCAAAGGCAGCAACCAAGTTGATCATCAAGATGTAGAAGAATCTCAATCTTGAAAACCCTAAGTTATGTGTAAAGGAAAGCTCCTCTAGATCTCACAAGAGATTTACACAAAACCGTAATGTATGAGCAACAATACAACTTGTGCAACTCTAAAAACGTGGCTAGGGTTTTGCCTTATATACCTAGGGCAAAAACAGAAAACCCTAAACGTTTAAAAGAGTTTGGGCTGAGTTGGAATTCTGCAGAAAAACGCATCTGGGCCGACTTTCGATCGATCGAGAATTACCTTCAATCGATCGAGCCAGGCCGAGAAGCCCCAATACTTCTGCAGTCTCTCGATTCCAACTTTACAATATTAAACCAACTTTGAGCAAGCCTAAACAAGACTAAATACATTGTTTTGATCATGGTTTGCCAACATTACAAATTAGAGTTCTAAATACATAAAATCCTAAGACCTTAGAACCTAACAGGCAACTTCGTAATAAAAAAAAATAGACAATAATTTATGAAATAGTGTTCTACGTAAGTATCCAGGCATGTTCAACAAGATAACATTGCCAAAATGAAAGTAACTTTTGACATAAAAATAAATAATTCAATCTCATGGTTTGAATGGTTTGAGATGTTAGTTGATAACAGGACAACACACACACACACAAACCCTTTTTTATATATAAATAATGAAATTATGAAACTTTATTGATACCAGAAACAGTCACGCAAGTATACAGGATGTAGATAAATGAGGACAATACAATCAAGCACGCAGATTACAATGATCAATTAAATCATAAATCGAACAGAAAGAATAACTACCCACAACTGACATTGTTACACAAAAATAACTAAAATAAAAACACCCTTATGTTACCTAGAACGAGGATCACTGTTTTTTGCAAAAGAGAAACTAGAATGTAGTATACCACTCATTCTGAATTGGACTCAATGGGGCTTATTTTGCAGCTCATAATTAGAAGTTAGAATATATTTGTATCACCTTCCACTTTAACGACACCAGGGCCATCCTTAACTTGGGCCATGTTAGATGCCTTCTTGTTAGCAGCTGTTGCAGCCGAACTTGACCTACTAGAACGAACCCCAGATTCCACTTCTGAAGTATAAGAAAACAAAGCAAAGAATCAAATATCATGATGTAATTGAATGAATTATTTAATAAATCATACATAGCTAGTCAGAAATATTTGCCTCACCAGCATTGAAGCTTGACAATAAGCGGCTAGAGGAACCACCTTTATGTGATTCTTCAACTCTGATTAAATTGATAAAAAAAAAAAAAACAAAACAAAACAAAAAAACACATAAGATGTTATCTCAGCTAAATTGTATAATACAAACATGGTAGTGAAATTCTGTTAAAGAAAAAATTCTGGTAAAGAAAAAATTAAAACCCATAACCAGCCAAAGAACACAAATAAGCAAGAAAAATAGAAAATCCACTGAAGTTGAATGAAACAATACGTTCACTTTTTTCACTGGCATATAACCGATGTGATGTTAGTTGGCAAATGGACAATGTGATCATAAGAGACAAACTGTTTGGAATACTACAACCAAATTGTGATGCAAGGAGCAAAATCATTTCAAATTTTCTTCCATATTTTATTTTTGCATTTTGAACTAAATTTCATTTTGAACTTGACTTTAATCTTGTTGAGGATTATGTGAGATTATGTTTTGTACTTGGATTATTTTTCTTATTAATTTACTCCTTGAAAGCCTATTTAAAAGGGCTCTGATAATCATAGAAGACGGATTATTGAGGAATTAAATTTTATAAATCAAGTGTTTTTCATGAGAAAAGACGAGGGAAATTTGCTTATGATGGTCTGGTTAAGTTCAGCGGAGAATGAAAAAAGGTAGAGGAATTTTTTTTTTTAAATTAATAAAACGAGTAAAAAAGGATATGAAAGTAACAGAAAATATGATGTTAGATAGAATAGAATGAAGGATTAGAATACATGTGGCCAACCATGACTAGTTTGTTGAGAATCCATATCCAACCACAAAATTTTGGGACTAAGGCTTAATTGTGGTTGTTGCTGTTCATAATAAAGAACAATTCATCTAATAAGCATCTCTACATTCTTCACAACATATGCCAAAATTTCAAGAATAAATTAATGGATTGAAATAATTAAGTAGAAGTGTCGCTTACATAATGAAGAAACTAAATAGAAATTATAAATAGCATGATTTAGTGTTCATGAAATTAGACATGCGAACCTCATTCAAATGGTTATAACAGTTTGAGAAAAGAAAATAAATAAGAGCTGCTAGCCTGGGCACTTTTATCTTATGTTATAGAATACTAAGTTACTAACCTAAGTGGTTGAGTGACTAGTGCAGCAGGAGTGACATCCTTGGATGTCTGTGTACTGCCATTCAATGTCACAGCAATACTCCCACCATTAAGCGAATTTCCAGAGTGCTCTTCGGTAGGCTGCACTACTGAATTTTGCAGCTCGATAAATGCCTTGCTTTCTTCAGCAACATGTTCATTTAATATACCATAGGCATTATCTGAGTATCAAGCAGCTCCACATACTCAACTTCAATATTCAAAGGCACCAAATAAATAAAATTTAACAAATTCAATCTCAAGATAGAAATCATTCTAAAAAGACAGATTGCCATTCAATCTCAAGATAAAAAGGTTTTAAAAGCCACAACCTGATAATCTGGTCTAAAATCATGCCCCCACTGGCTCACACAATGAGCTTCATCAATAACAACCCTAGCAAGCAATTCCCGAGCGTGTAAACTCTCCAGGTGCCTCAAAAGAACATCACTTCTGCATTCAAGAAGATTGGTTTCCAAAATTAACAAAATAATGAAAAGAAAAGAAACAAAAGTTCAACTGCACTTTTCAACTACACAGCAAACCATTATGACAGACCACTTAGTCTAATTTTAAATTCATATAAGATCCTTTGTTTTTCTCTTCAATTTCTCCACTTCCTTTAATTGGAAGTGGAGGAACAAGTACCTAGGAAGTAGGAAGTGTATTGAAGAATCCGTTAAAGAATTAGGATCTAAAATCCATATAATCAAGAAAAGAAGAGGACAAAGGGACACTGCCAATCACCAACATCCAATCATACAGAACCTTGAAGAATGGACTTCAGCATTGCTTTAATTGGGTTTATTAGTCATTGTTCTATTGGTTGTGCAAGTGATTGAAGAAAAAACTAGGTCATGGCTTTAGCTAGTTTAAATCTTTGGAGATTAAAGAAAGCTCAAGAATGGTTGAGCTACATCAACAATTGGGCAAAAGATGGCTGGTTCATCTTGGACTACTAGAAGTATCAATTTGTCCTATATTTGTTATAAATAGCATGCTTGTCCATTTCTAGTGTTTCTTCATCAGGCAATAGTCAAGTAATGCAGCTAAAGTAATAGGACATATCAATGCATGGTTTTTTGCAAAATAGTAATCATGAAGATCAAAAAAACACTCACCTAGCAACTTTCTCTGGTGTCACATATAACAGCTTGTATTTACAGTAATCAGAGCATAGCTCTTGAAGGATCTCCTGCTGTTCTGTCCATTCCATATTGGCACTTAAGTAAGCAACAGGTATGTTCGCCTAAGTGCAACTCAAAGAGAAAGAAAATGTATATCGTTCAATAAGCAGCACATAAATAGTCCATATGGTATTGAAGGCTGCAGACATCAGTGATAAAGCAAACATTACCTGCAATAGATGCATTATCTGATCTTGAATAAATGACACGAGGGGAGAAATTATCAATGTTATAACTGGACAAATAAGAGCAGGGAGCTGCAAGGAAAAAAAAAAAACAAACAAACAAAAATTTCCAAAGTGTAAACTCCCATAATGCAAACGAGAAAAAGTTAAATTTCCCAATAGTAACAAGGGAACCCTACACTATACAAGTTGCTTGATCTAGAATACCACTAAAATCAAGCATATAAGAAAATGAACAAGCAAAACAGGCCAGAATTATCAATGATGTACTGACCATAGATCAGAAAATTAGAAACAACAGTTCAGCAACACGTTCAGCAGGCTGCACTACTCCACTTTTTGTCATTAGAACCTTCAATGTAATTAACTTCAACATACTTAGGAACATACGGTTCCCTCTCCAAAGGGCCTGATGAAACATCAAATCTATGTACAGAGGAGAATGAATTCCACCGTTCATTCCCTCCTAGCTCATTATTCAGATTTACCTGGGCTTCAAATCTCATTGGCGTCTTGAAAGCAGCTGCTTGAGGTGTTTCATATTGAAATGACCTGATGGCTGTTGTGGATGTAGAATAATGTGATCTTTGTCTTTCCTCGTCGACTGAATTGGCACGAAGATACCCATCAAGCTGCTGAGTTTGCTTATTTAGCTGTGACCTAACAATAAACAAACATTAATTGGCTCATACCTCTTTACAATGATGATTAGTGTATTACAAAAACATGAAAGAGTGCTATTATGAGACAACAAAAGGCAATATAAACCATTCTGCATGATTAGTGTATATATTCAGAATTTCACTTTGTCATTTCCTCTGAACAGATCCAATATATGTAGCAAATAGAATATTGAACAATAATTACAGATCAGGTGGGAAGCAAACCTATCTTGGCAAAGCTTCTCAATGTGCTCTGAGGTGAGTTCATTAACATTATCAAGCAGTTCATTTGATATAACGATTAGCATGTCCTTCATTTCCTGCGAATGAGTCGTAGCTTCAGGGCACAGTCCTAGCTGCATTACGACCAAAATTCAGGCATATGAAGCTGACAGTATACTAAAATGGAGTCACAATTGAACAGGAAAAATATGCTACACCTACCTTAAGACCATGACTGCAGTTTGAGCACAATTCCAGTGGCAAACTACTTTCATCTTGCCTAGAAAAATTATCTTTATCTATAGTTGGAGTAATGGGCGGCAGCTTAGAAATTGATGGTTGTGGTGTGCAAGTTCATTGGTGCCGTTCCAGTATATGGTCCACATCAATATTCTGAACCCAAAGGCAGTAAATAAGACATGTGAATGCACAGAAATCAACATTGACATCAATAAAGCCAAAACAACATATGACTTCAGACACATAGAAATATGAGGACTACTTCAACACTTAAACCAGAAGTACATGAAATAATTTTTAACCAGCAACCTGGATTCACCAGAAAAACCTCTAAAATCTTCATTTGCATATGTTCATAAGCAAAACAACAAAAAATAAAAATCACAACGTTCTTTGAAAATGTAATCCAACAGATACCATATTACAAACAAACTCAAATTTAGCTACTTGATCAGCGCTATTTGAGGCACTTGAAACTATGCCAACTTTCTTTTATTGGTAAAATTTTGCCAGCTTGATGATATCAAAACAATTAAAAACATAGAGTTCCAACATGAATTACTCCTAACCAAGTTAAATTGATTAGAGCTAATTCAGGTTATTCAAGTTTCATTGTAATTCATAAATAACAGTGATATGAATTACCTCAAGTATGTCATCATCATCCAGGTTACCAGCAAAAATTCCTGCAGACTCTTTTACTTGGTCAATATGAACAGTATGATTGTTGAATGATCTATCCAAATTCTGAGAATGAGAATTGTTGACTATTGGTGCTCTTATCTGACTCTTTTCAGCTTCCATGGCTCTAAAATTATTTGATGAAAAATTATTGCCCATGGACCTTTCGGGTTGACTAATCTTACTGTTGGTTTCGCTGAAATTTTTATGTGTTTGTATACCTTCCAAGCTTCTTTCAATGCCAAATGAGCTTTGGGAAATAGTTCTTCCTCCAACACTGTGAGATACATTATTATGAAGAGCCTTAACCTGTACAGTTTTTCCAGGTTTTGTGTACTTCCTGCAAGAAATCTGAAGATTGGAAATAGTATGCCAAGCCTGCCAAAAGTTTTCCATTGAAAATTTATTACCAAATTAGAAGAAGTTATGAACAAATAAGGCCATTGAATGTCTACAAATGGATATACAAGTTAAGAACATTAACTTTTGATTGACTTCATTATAAACTGAAACAAGAACTAGAGTTTGTCAATACCAAGCATAATAACAAGATCATAAACATAAGAGTTTGTTATAAAAAATAAATATGAGCACAGGGCAAGCAGCTTCAACTACAAAATGAATAAGAAAAATAACTACTAGCTAACACAGTTCAAATGAAACATTAAAAAACATATTCACTACTATAAATCAATTTAATTAGAAAATTAGGACAGCTGAAAATGAACATAGATCCCACCTAACAACCTTACCTTTTCCACTTGTGCACTCTAGCTCTGCAACCTCACAATATTTTGACTTTGGAAGTCCATTGCCCTGAAAAAATAAAGATTTTATTAAAAAAAATATTAAAAGCTTAACAAAGTCTGAATAAGCCAGCTTTGACACCTTTTAGTTATAGAAAAAAAAAAATCAAACGTCCTTGCATAAAATAAAGGAAATTTTTCCACAAAAAAAAAGAAAAAAATTGATGATCTCTTTGTGTTAATGGAGTTTTTTTTATACAAGTACTTGTGTTAATGGAGTATTGTCTTACAGTAACCAATGAGTTGTGAATTCTAAGGAATAAGAACTCTAGAATTTCATATAAGGCCTTTAAACTTATAATGTCAATTGCAAACCATTATAAAGCATGACCATGCAAAAAATAAGGGATCAAAAGAAAATGAGCCAACACCATAAAAATATGGTTATTAGGTAAAAGGTATTCGCATTTTTTCTAAACTGCAATCACAGAATACCAAATGTGCATCAAGTTTTTGTGTATATAGAATAACGTACTCTAACAACTGCACAGCCCCAATTCCCATCATAAAAATATGCATTACATCAATATATAATCAATTGATAAAAATTTATTTTCTATGGAAGAGAGATTATAGAGTGCACTACAAAATAAAAATAAAACAGTGTGTTTAATGGTAACATACCGTGCCCACATTGCTCCTTCAGCACTAGGTTTTTGTGAGGACAACGAAAAAAGGAAATTTGAACTCAAAAACTTATTTTGGCTTAAGAAATTATCATGTGCATTAGCATGTTGAGACAAATTAACTGTAGGAAGGTTATCATCACATTTGAGCCCTTGACCTGAATTGCTCCAGCTACATATAAATAACAAACAATTAACTACACAAGCTAGGAAAAAGGAAAGGAAATTGGTGCCCAAAAAAAAAAAAAAAAGAGAGAACAATTATAACTCTTGCCTCATGTGCATTTCCATAGTCATTGATAAGCATATTCGCCTACCAAGTTAACGGCTCCCCATTCTCAAAATCCACATATTAATACAAAAGCCTGCCATATAAAACCTCCTCAATAACAAATTTCAATGTACTACAAAATAAATGAATTCCAGTCTGCAAGTAATTTTGAGAAGATACAAAACTAAAGTCGAAATTGAAAAACCCAAGGTAATAAAGTAATTAAGCTAACCAAAGTAGACATAATGAAACTGGAACATTAAAAAAAATTACATAAAACCAAAACAAGAGTATTCAACCACTCCCACTCACATCCACAAATGAAAAACTAGAGAGGACATCCTCATAAATATCAAGTCAAAGAAACATGTTTTTTTTTTTATTATTTTATAAAAGTAAAAGAAACATGTTCTAAAAAGAAAAAGGAAAGAGCAAGTAGAAATAACTTCTAAGGAAAAGTAGTGATGTGCACTAGATAATTATGACTTGCAACATTATCATCAGTGATTCACAAATTCATGACTCATGTAGACATGCAGTTTTCACAAATCCAATGAATGAGGCAAGAGCAAGATTTTTTTTTTTTCTTCGATAAGTAATAAAATTTTATTGAAAATGGAAAAAACTACTCTATGTTCACAATTATGAACATAAAGCACTTTGAAAAAAAAATACAAGCAAATTAATCAGAAGAGAAGCAATAGGGTCAGCTGCCAAAGCCAGTGCAGCTGGCACAGCAATCTGTGCTATTTCTAAACCAAGTTCGTCCAGTTTAAAAATTTGTCCGCTCATAAAGTAGAGGAACCAATCATTAGATCTTACATACAAAGAAAAAAAAAACCCAAATGATATTTTATAAAAAACAAGTTAACCCATTATCCCGCATGTGAACAAACACCCAACAAAACAAGAATTGCTTAGCATCAATTAGAGCTTGCTTTATCCTAAAGTGTAAGCTCCTACTTGCAGTGGTGGGCCATCGGTGGGCCATCATTAATCATGTCACCAACATAAAAACCAAAAAAAAAAAAAAAAACACAGTATTCTCATCCAATCCTGGTCTAAACAAACACCATACTGATTCTAAAGTAGAAATAACAGCATTTTGCCAATTAGGTATCTTACAAATACAGTACCCTTTCAATTAAAACCCAAAAAAAAAAAAAAAAAAAAAAAAAAAAAAAAAAACAGAACACAGCCACACCAAAAAAACACAAACACAACTATTTGCTAACTGTTAAGAAAAAAAGAAAAAAGCAAAACGATCATTTTGTTTTGACAGAAATGGTTCCAAAAAAGTGCTCCACAAAAATTAATGTTTCTACATGGATCAAGTTTATGTCTTGATACAGACTTACATACATAGACAAATATGTATTAATGGAGATAAATTTTCAAAACTCAAAATCCATCATATTTCTCAAAAACCAATTGAATTCAACAGACAAAAACTATGACATTTGAGAATTTACTATGACATATATCACACGTGCACCATCCATAACACAGTAATTTGCTGCATGCATCTTTAACAAACCTCTTTTTCAAGGTTCACCAATTTTGCATTTTTTAACCCTCATGTAATGTTTGGGCGGGGGAGGAGGCTGCGGGGCATCAGCCTTAGGCGCATCATCGTGCTGCAAAGACATTAAATGCATACGATCAATATTCGGTGCAATGATAAGAGTAAATAGAATATTGCAAAATAGACGTAAACATCGTAATTAATGTTATCGTACCATAGAGCTGTCTTTGTGTCCTATTTTGTGTCCACCTGTCCCACAAGTGGGTGCTCTTCTAGCACGTTGTGGTCTACCTCGTGGGGGTGACGGCTGATGAGGGGGATGCTCGTCCGGTACATCAATATCTGGTTGTAGCTTGTCAATCCCAACCGGAGGTCCTAGAGGGTCGGATGAGGATGAGGTCTGTGGGTAATGATGCTCTATGTACATGCCAGGAGTGGAGATCATTGTCATGGATTCAGTACGGGGTGGGTCCATGGGCAAAGTGAGTGCACTGGAGCTAGTGGGTGGGTATAAGGGTGTCTCAGGGTGCATAGGAGGGGTAAAGGGACTGGGCTGCAAAGGTGGGGTGGGTGAAGGGACCTCAGCCTGGGGAGATACATCTACCATGGATGGAGGAACCTCAGACTGAGGAGATGCAACTGGGATGGATGGAGAGACCTCAGGCTGGGGAGATACATGCGGGGTGGGAGCATGTATCTCAGGACTACTTACAACCCGAGGGGTTGTTGCACACCGACCACGGCCCCTAGCTGCACGTGTGCTTGGGCTTGCTGTAGCTGGTCGACCACGGCCCCTAGCTGCACTTGTGCTTGGGCTTACTGTGGCAGGCTGACCACGGCCCCTCGCTGCACTTGTGCTTGGGCTTACTGTAGCAGGCCGACCATGGCCCCTAGCTGCGCTTGTGCTTGGGCTTGCTGTATCACGGCGACCACGGGTCGGTGTAGTTACGAGTGCTGCACTTGTGCTTGGGGCTGCAGTAGTTGCTAATTCAACCTGGGTATGGTTGTTTGCCTGCCCAGTGGTTGCAGGATCACCACCAAGCCCAGCCACATTATATAAGATGCGCTGAACATGGTTGTGTTCTCGACTGCCTGCAGGAAGCCACTTCAACAACGCTACATGGCTTTCAATCTGAAACAAAAAAAGAACCAGTACAATCAAAATTTTTCACATTTATGTAACAATTATAGAATGCATAATATAGTACTTATTACTCTACTTAAATACTCATCTAAACTAAGAACAGAAAGTTTTATTATGAGTCATGCAACAGAAAATCTTTTTAAATGGATGTCAGTCATATCAAACCAAATTTGTTGACAAAAGAAATCAATTAATTCTACGTTCGTACATGTACTAAATAAAAAACAAAGCAAGCAATAAAATATAATTAGAACACATTACCAACTGATGTAATCTAGCGCTGTTGCGGTCGACATACTTTACAGTGACCGGACGATACCATTGGTAATAGTCATCATCGCGGTCCATCTCACCAATCTGAAGAGGTGCTTGGCAAAGTTGTTGTTCTCTGCTATTCCATGAAATGATATACGGTTCATGCTCCTGCCTCCAATTCTTTTCCACCTTCCCACGCAAGTCTATTCTATGCAGCCTTTCATTGTACACAACATGGTTAGGCCGCCCTTGCGCCAACCCAAACTGTCGAAGGACACGGTCCGGGTGGTGTGGCTCCACTATGCAAAAACACACAAGCGGCACCCTTGCTGTCCACGTACCCCTCCCTGCAACGTAGAAGTCAGGAAGGTGGACGAAATGTGCCTCGTATGGCTGCCACACAATCTACAATAGAAACAAAAAACAATTATCACAGCATCTAAAAATGTGAAACAAGGGAGAATACATAGATACAAGGAAAAACAAAAATTAAAACGGAAGATATGTTAAAATATGAAGCAATGATATTCTTAAGGAAAATTAACATAACCGAACAAAATATTTTAATATTATTACCTGGTTCGGCTTCATTGTAACTAATTGCTCACGATAGTAGACCAAGGTCATCCCAGATGGCCTACTCTTCAAGCCTGGCACCCACACCCACCTACAGTTACGAGCGAATAACATAAGATAAGTAGCTACTTAGTTACTAAGAAGAGTACATTGCATAACACACTAAATATCAAAAAAATACTTACTTAAAGGCAAGTGGAGCATACGGCCACGGGCCGTAATCACATCCAGGTGGGGGCTCTATCCTCGGGCACAAGAATGGCAACCTTGCCCATGCCCAATACTGGACCAAGGTGCACGCCCCACCAATCTGCAATGCATCTTTCTCGCTTGCTCGACACAACTCTCTGTACAACCAGGCCAGGCAACCACTGCCCCAGCTATACTGTGGCGGATCATTCAGGTTCCGCAGTTGCTCCAAAAACATCAGATGCACCCTATCTCCCGATTTGTCCATAAAAAGCTTATCCCCTAGTAGCGCTAAAATATAGCACCGGGCTTACTTGTGTATCTGAATTTCCGTTGCGTCATCAGGCAGTGGCGCTGCAACGGCCTGAAGAAGGCGCCTGATTAGAATTCTTTGCCCCAGCAAAGTTTTGTTGTCATTCGCTGGAGTAAAACCAAGAAACTCCCTGCAAACAGTGCTCCAAGTTCCATCAGACACAGCAGTCGGCCCAACCAAGACCTCACCGTCTATTGGAAGTCCGAAAATGACCTCCACATCTTGTAGGGTGATTGACATCTCACCGTGTGGAAGATGGAACGTATGAGTCTCCGGCTGCCATCGCTCAACTAGGGCCGTTATGAGGGAATTATCTATCTCTCTGGAAGGGGCCCTAAACAATCCTTCAAGCCTTAGCAACTTGATAATGTCAATCACCCGATTATCTCGCATTTGAACGTTTGGCATCTCCTTAGTACGACCACGGCACGTAAGTAGGCCTGGGTCCTACAAAATCAATAAAAATTATAGCAGTTGTTAGAACTATAAATACAACTTTGAAAGAACTTGCTAACTAAAAGTCAAAGATAACGTAAAAATTAAAGCAGTTGTTAGAACTAGATATTTCACCTCACCATTTCAAATGTCCTCTGATCGATGATGTCGTTGTCGCGTCAACAATGACTCATTACTAGGACCAGGCTCCAAGATCTATGGCTCCTCATCAATCGGAGGCTCCATACTGCAAAGAGTGCTACATATTTAATTAATTAAGTAAATAAATAAAAATTTTAATTATTTAATTAAATAAATAAAATAAGAGAGGATAGCACTACCAAATATGAACAAAGGATACAGATCAAGATGACACTCTAGATGCAAATTCCTAACGCTTTCAATTGAAAGAATAAGAGAACAGCAGGGATAAACTTAAAGAACAGCACATAAAATACTATACTTAAGTTTTTCCTATTCCTTATAACCCATATTTCAAGCTATATTTAACACTTTTCAAGCAGCCCACCGTTAAACAACAAGACTTTTTTTTTTTTTTTTTTTTTTGAGTTCATTTAAACAACAAGACTAGTAATATTTGATTAAAAAAAAAACAAAACAAAACAAAACAAAACTAGTACTGTGATACAAATTTGTCACCAAACTGCCAAATTTTAACATTGATGACTTATAAGGTAAGGGATATGGTACTAGTGCACAGTAAGAAGACCACGACAGTTAAAATCTGTTGGGTTCTAAGAAATTAGGAATTAATGTATTAGAACTTCAATTTGTATTTTGTTGGCAAACCATAATCAAAACATTTAGTCTAGGTTTAGGCTTGCTCAAAGTATATTTATTTGTAAAATTGGAATCGAGTGATTGCAGAATTTATTGGACTAAATCTGTAAGTCTCGATCGATCGAAAATTAGACTCGATCGATCGAACCACATACAGATTTATTTTTTTGCAGAGTTCCAGTTCAGCCCAAACTCTATTTAAACGTCTTGGGGTTCAAGTAAAACACTCCTATATATAAGGAAAACCCTAGAACGTTTTTGAGACTTAAGATAGAGAGATTAGAGTGCCTCTTGTGCCTCCTTTTATTTTTTAGGGTTTTGTACCCAAACCTCTCTAAGTCTTTGTTGCTCATATTTGCTATTTATGTGAATTTCTTGTGAGATCTTTGAGGAGCTTTCCTTCACATAAACTTAGGGTTTTCAAGGTAGAGATATTATCTACATCTTGATGATCAATAAGGTTGTAGCCATTGAAGCTTAAAGAAAAACAAGCGGGGAGCTTGTAGCTGATTGAAGAAATCCAAGAAAGAAGGAGTCCGTGGATTCGGAGCTTGCACGTGGTCGTGTTAGTAAGTTCTACTGGTGGGTAGCATTAGGAAGTCGAGCGGGGAGCTTGTAAGTCCTTTTGTATGAACTTCGATTCTTTCATAGTGGATTCAGGTTTGCCTTGAGGATAGGTGGGTAAAATCCTCCCCAGGTTTTTTACCGGTTTGGTTTTCCTGGGTGATCATATCTTGTGTTATTTATTTTTTCCGCTGCTTTATATGTTTTATATGCTTGATATGATTATTTGATTGTTTTAACCTAGAATTGCTTAATTTGACTAAGTAACAACTTGGCTAATTAACTAGGCTACGCAATCTAATTGTGGTTTAAGGGGTCTAAAAACCCAACAAGTGGTATCAGAGCAGGTTGCTCTTCTTGTTGTAGATCTTTTGATCTAAGAGCTGATCCTTGACCCCTGTTGTCATGGATAATTTGAATTGTGTTTCTGATCATGTTTCTGCTCATGCTTCTGCTGATTTTTTTGATGCTTTTGAAACTCTTCGTAAGGAATTATCTAAATCTTTGAAAATTTCTAAGAAATTCAAGGAAGAGTTAAAATTGGCTAATCTTAAAAAAGAGGAATTGCTTGTTAGATTAGATGAATCTAATAAAAAGAATGAATTTTTGAGAAATCAAATTTCCTCTCAAGATGAGAAGATGAAAAGCTTGGAACAAGAGTTAGCTGAGTCTAAAGCTAAACTTGAAAATTTGATAAGTACCAAGCCTGCTGATGATAACAGAATTGTTTCTGTTTCTCTTAAGCCTAAAATTGAAAAAGTTTATATCCCTCCTTTCAAGAGAAATAATAAAGAAAATGCTTATTTTGCTAGGTTAGACAAAGGAAAAAGTTCTGATGTTGACGCTGAAGTTTCTAAACCTAAGTCTAAACCTACTGTTAGAGAGCATAACAAATCTGTTTTTGTGCCTACCTGTCACCATTGTGGTGTTGTTGGTCATATTAGACCAAATTGTTCTTTGTTGAGGCAAAAACTGAAATCTGAGACTAGATTTGTTGTTAGGAATACTGATGTTCCTAAATTTGTTCATGTTTGTCACTTTTGTGGTGTCTCCGGTCACATTCGTCCTAATTGTCATAAATTGAAATTTAAGCATTCTGTATGTCAATCTAGGATATGTGATAATGTTTCTCCTGCCATAAGTCCATATAAATTATTTCATATGCTTTTGAAAAATTTAAGCTTGTTGGCTTGTGAAAGGAATTTGCAGGATTTTAGTCTGTCTCAGAAGATTGGTGTGATTCCTCAAATACATTCTGCTTCTCATGGATTTTCACCTACAAAGCCGAAGACTCGTGCTATATGGGTGAGAAAAGATCCTTTAAGGTGAGTGTTGCTGACTTGTCCCTGTTTTAATTTTTTCTATAGTTTGTGGACATGTCTTGTTTCTGTTTTTGGTTGTTTTGTTTTTTTTAGGTTGTTTTTTTATTAAAAAAAAATTCAAAAACATTGAAAAATTTCAAAAAGACAAAAATATTTTATTTTGTGTCTTGTTTTATTTTTCTTGAGGATTACATGAGTTTTAATATCTCTCTTGATTTAGAACATGTTTGACATTGTGGTGAAACTTAAATAGTATGCTAAGCTATTTTTGATTTTATGTGAGTATGTACTAGTTTGTACATGTACTCATGGGTTAATTAAGAAATTGATATTTCTTGTTTGTGTACCCTTTATAGCTTAGTTAAGCACTGTCATGCATTGCATTTGCATTGATCATTTAGCACAATGTGTGTTTTTGTTTTTGGTCATAAATTTTTTTCAAAATCTCAACAAGTGGTTATAACGTTTGTTAAAACCAAAAAGATTTTTTTTGTTTTGTATTATAGATCTTGGATTTATAATCAAGGATTGGCCATATTATTTTTACATAACATGTTTATGTACCTTGTTTAGCTTGGATGAGCTTACTTTATTGCATTTTACTAGTTAAAGCTTTGTAGTGCATGTTGTGTGGGAAAGATGTTTGTGGTTATTAATCACTTTGTCTTAATCTTGATGTCACATGTTATTTGACTGTCGGACTTGATCCTTTTGAGAAAGGCATAAATAACCATCTCACCACTGTTCACTAGCCAATCATGAACACCTTAGTGCATATCATAAGATTTTGTGCTCGAGAAAGTGTAGCACATGCACAAAAAGAACATAAGGTGTAGCCTCATTTAAAATTAAAACTGGTGTGTACTATTAGGCTTGATGCCAATTCACTTAATTCAAACCGGTGTGTACTATTAGGTTGAATGCCAATTCATATAAATAAGAGGCAAAAATGCAAAAAACTTACATGATTGCAAGCTTTTGTTCTAGGAGATGTGAGAGTTATAGGATGTAACTCTTTAGGTGATAGTCTCTTTTAAATTCTATGTGATGAATTGTGTAGACTTTGTGTTTGATTGCTATTCACATATCACCTCACATGTATCTCAAGTTTTTGCTAGTATCACACACTACACAAGTTACTCTTTGCTAAACTTGGTACATTATATTGTGTGTGATTTTGTTGTGGCCATCCAAGATTAATAGTTCCTTGATTTTAATGCAAAATGTGTTTCAAGTTTGAAAATTTTGAAAATATCTTGAGATTTGTGCACAGCATATTTGTTGCTTAAGAAAGTTCAATGGGAAAATGATTGAAACTTGTTTTTTTTGAGAAAATTGGGTTTAAAATTTGGGTTTTTGAAAAAGCATTCCATCTCATTCTCATGCATTTTGTTTTTCGTTGTTTAATGCTTTGAGGAGTTGTTTTCAAAATTAGGTTTGTGTTTTTCAAAACTGTGTTTTTTCTCAAAAATTTTGTGAGCCTCTGCCCAGTTCGATCGATCCATTCTGATTTTTGATCGATCGAAAAAGTGCTTTAATTTGTTTAAAAATGACTGTTTCATTCGATCGATCGAATGTATTTTTCGATCAATCGAAAGTCGCAAATCAGGTTTTTAAAAAGGGTTTGTTTTTTATCCGAATTGGGGCTTTTGTGAAATTGAGTTGAATTTGATGAAATTGGTTTGTTGTTTGGATGGAATTAAGCATTATACTCTGTGAGTTGTGTTTTGTAATGCTTAATTCATCAATTTGTTTAAAAATTTCAACAAGTGGTTTTCAATTTTTGGGGTTTTTTTTAGAAATTCCCTGCTCAGGCCAATCTTGTCAAATTGGATCTCAATTGAACTTAATATTTTACTGCATTAGTACATGCATCATGGCATTGTATTTGTTCATGCATCATATAGATTTTTATTCTATTGTTTTTGTGCTAATTTGCAGTCTGCCCTTAGTTTGTGTTTAAGATTCACATGCATTGCATTGATTTTTGTATCCATCTTGCAGTTTTGTAGTCATATCTCTCATTGTTTTCACACATAGCATGCATACACTTTGCTACATTGGGTACTCAACTTGATCAAAAAATTAATTGATTAATTTTTGAGCGATGCACATTCTAGTATATGCCTTTTTTTATGTGTGAATTGTAGAAAATATTTTTCTTAAGAGATATGATGGATAATCAATATGCAAATATTTTCTCTACTCATGCAACTGTTTATGGGTCACATAGTGCCATGTTTGCATTTTATTGAAAAAGAGAATATTTTTTCTTCATATGTATCCTCACCTTAGTTTTTAACTATGGTTTGTGTGTTTTTAACTCTGATCCTGTTGGTGATGCTGTTGATGCTGCTGATTTTCCCCCACCCCCTTTATTTTTCCCCAAAACTGTTTTTCCCAAAACTTGTTTTGTTTTTCCTATTTTTATAGGGGGAGAAAAGTTTTTTTAACCTGTATTGTTCATAGGGGGAGCTGTCTCTATTTTCTATAGAGTCGAATTGTTTTGTGTTCCCCTTGATTCTCTGTTTTCTCTTATCCTTTATTGCGTATGTTGGCTGTTTGCTCTTTGTATGAGTTGTCTTTGTCAATACGTGACAAAAAGGGGAAGAAATTATTGATTTATGGGAATCATGTTTGTCTTGTTTAGGGGGAGTTGAAATTATTTTTGAAAGGGAAGAAAATAAAAACTTTTTGATGTATCTTACTTAGGGGGAGAGTTAGAATATGTTTTTATTTCTGTTTCTTGTTTCACTGCTCATTGATTTATATTTATGAGTTATTCATGATATATGTCTTTGTTTTGTATTTTGTGAAGTCAAGAATTTATTTGTTGATTTACTGTTTTTCTGTCACACATGCGTTTATGCGTTTTGTTTAGTGTTTCAGGAAGTATACAGGTTGATTCAATTTTGCTGCTGTCTACACTTGCAACTGATGGATAGTAGTTAAGATTGGATTTGTTGTTATGAGCATTATCTTTGTATTGGGCTATTTGTAACTTTGAGCATTTCATGTTTGTGATGTGTTTTGTCACGGATTACCAAAGGGGGAGATTGTTGGGTTCTAAGAAATTAGGAATTAATGTATTAGAACTTCAATTTGTATTTTGTTGGCAAACCATAATCAAAACATTTAGTCTAGGTTTAGGCTTGCTCAAAGTATATTTATTTGTAAAATTGGAATCGAGTGATTGCAGAATTTATTGGACTAAATCTGTAAGTCTCGATCGATCGAAAATTAGACTCGATCGATCGAACCACATACAGATTTATTTTTCTGCAGAGTTCCAGTTCAGCCCAAACTCTATTTAAACGTCTTGGGGTTCAAGTAAAACACTCCTATATATAAGGAAAACCCTAGAACGTTTTTGAGACTTAAGAGAGAGAGATTAGAGTGCCTCTTGTGCCTCCTTTTTTAGGGTTTTGTACCCAAACCTCTCTAAGTCTTTGTTGCTCATATTTGCTGTTTATGTGAATTTCTTGTGAGATCTTTGAGGAGCTTTCCTTCACATAAACTTAGGGTTTTCAAGGTAGAGATATTATTTACATCTTGATGATCAACAAGGTTGCAGCCATTGAAGCTTAAAGAAAAACAAGCGGGGAGCTTGTAGCTGATTGGAGAAATCCAAGAAAGAAGGAGTCCGTGGATTCGGAGCTTGCACGTGGTCGTGTCAGTAAGTTCTACTGGTGGGTAGCATTAGGAAGTCGAGCGGGGAGCTTGTAAGTCCTTTTGTATGAACTTCGATTCTTTCATAGTGGATTCAGGTTTGCCTTGAGGATAGGTGGGTAAAATCCTCCCCAGGTTTTTTACCGGTTTGGTTTTCCAGGGTGATCATATCTTGTGTTATTTATTTTTTCCGCTGCTTTATATGTTTTATATGCTTGATATGATTATTTGATTGTTTTAATCTAGAATTGCTTAATTTGACTAAGTAACAACTTGGCTAATTAACTAGGCTACGCAATCTAATTGTGGTTTAAGGGGTCTAAAAACCCTACAAAATCAACTATTCAAAAAAGTTCAAATCAGATAAACAGATTACATTCAATGAATCAACATAGAAAGTTATCAAAAGTGTAGTAATTATTTGGTATTTAGCAGTATAAGGAAATTGTATTATCTTCTCTCATATTATAGTAAAATTTACTAATTAAATTCATAACAAAATCTGCCATGTATATGAGAAGGTGGAATATCACCTAATTGACATTTTCCATAAAATTTATGACTAATATTAAATTCGGGTAGTCTCAACTAATAAATAAACTAATACTTTTTAATTGAATACTAATAACAAATTATAAATTTTAAGGCTAGTTTTCTACAATTGAAAATAGTAACAAAAATTGACCTAACTCTAGTAAAACACCAAAAATTATAGTACATCAATCCTTTAATATATATATATATATATATCAATTTATTTTCGGTGAATAAGACTTATCATTAAAAGAAAAGGAACCTACAAGAGAAAGTACAAAAGCAGGGAACAAAATCATCCCAATCATGAATCCTTAGGGAAAATTCAGGGATGGAATATATGAGGATTTTTCTTTCAAAGTTACACAATACAATGGGCAACAAAACCAGCTTTTTCTAAATAGCATGTCATTAACATGACCATTCAACAAAAGAATCTAAAACAATTATAGTTCTAGACTTCTAGTAGTAATAGTACTATTTTCAATGACCCATTGTGGGGAAGTCGATGTGATTTGAAATTCTTGAATCACATTTAGTGCATCTCCTTCACAAATAACAGATTTACCCACTAGTTCTACTATCCTTAGCAAAATAAATACAACCCAGAATACTTTTAGTGAGCTGCCTAATGGAGTCTATGAATTATTATATGGTTTTACTAACAATCTTACTTATCAACAAATATCTACTTTATGGTCCGTTTAGGATTAGCCAATGGAGTCTATGAACCATTGGCTATAACCAAAAATTACTATGAACCAATTTTAAACAAAACCCAAATGGGCATGTATCAAAAGCAACTGAAAACCCAAGTAAATCCACAACCCAGAAACAAAAACAACAGCAGCAACAACTCCTTCAGTCAAAATAAGTTCTAACGTTTACATTTCTAAGAATGTGTAACCCACCATGCAAAAAGCCTAATTCTATAACATAAATTCAGCAAAGGAGGAACGGAAAACTACCTAGCAACCGAGATGAAGAACGACGACAGCGAGATGAAGAACGACGGCGAGATGAACAACGACGGCAGCTAGATGAAGAACGACGGCGAGATGAAGAACGGCGAAATCAGCTAGAGAGCACAGGGTACCTGATTTCGGAGTGAGAGGGAGTGGGATTTTGAAAGTTTGAAAGTTTGGGAGTGAGAGTGAGTGTATAAAGACTGTTTCTGAAACTTCAGGTAAATATAAAACGTTAAACAGAACTCGGGTTTTAGAAACTCGAGTTCCTCAAGATTTCCACGTGGACAACTCTGTCCAGATCAGCAAATGAGGAACCCCAAAAACGAGTTTAAGAAACTCGATTTTTATTTGGATCTCGAGTTAAAAAACTCGAGATGCTAGTTTTATATATTCTTTCCGTTCCGGGCAACTAACGAAATTCTTTGTAAATTATAGTTATTTGGCAAGGGTGTTCCTTTCCCTTGTTTTATAAGCCTTTGTTTCGGGCCACAATATATATATATATAACCTCAAATTAAATGCAATGCCCATGTCTGTTCACTAACTGCTTCCGCGAGCTTCTTAGAGCAGAGCTTGAAGAGGAGGAGAGGACGGTCGTATTTGGTGGTGGAATGGCGGAGATGGTCGGAAATGAAAGAAGGGTTTTGGATTAAAGATTTCCATTGTTTTGCAGACAGAGGTGAACTTTATGTTGGATTGTCTGACTTTAGAGATTCCCACATCGCTTCTTTTTCTTGTTGAGTGAATAATGAGAATTTAGGTGAGATTGTCTGACATTATTGGCTGTTTCCTTCAACCTTCAAAGACAGATAAGAGCATCACCAACAGGTTGACCAAATTTTTGTAAAGTTGGAGAATTAATGGTTGCATTTAACTTTTTCTTAATTACTTTTTTAAATACACTTTTTAACATATTTTTTATCTCTTTTTTTATCTTATTTAAATATTATTTCTTCATTAATTCTTTTTTTTATTATTATTTATTCTTTTTTTAACAATTATATTTTTAAATGAGAAGTGCTACATCCATAATATTTTACGCAATACTTTCACAATAAAATTTATATAGAAAGTTGTTACTAATTCTAATTTGAATCCACTACTAAAATTATTATTTTTCTTGCCAATATTAACTAATAACAATCTGTTACTTAAATATTATTTAATTTTTTTCTACTTACTTTTTCAAATACACTTTCTAACAGATTCTCTATCTCTTTCTCCATCTCATTTAAATATTATTTCTTCATTCATTCTTTATTTTTTTTAATCATCATTTATTCTTTTTTTAACAACTTTATTTTTAAATAAGAAATGTTACATCCACAACATTTTACGCAATACTTTCACAACAAAATTTATATGGAAAGTTGTTACTAGTTCTAATTTGAACTCATTACTGAAATTATTATTTTTCTCGCCAATATTAACTAATAACAATCTGTTACTTAAAATTTATTATGAAAATATTGTGGTAGAATTTCTCAATTAGGATTTTTTATTCTTTATATTATTTTTCTTTCTTTCATTTCATTATCCTCCATGTGTCCACTATCCAGTGATGTCTATCCCTCTTCTTTTATTTTCTTTTTTTCCTCAAGAACCTTCCAACAACCTCATTTACTTCACATCAGAAAGAGAGAGAGAGTTGCTGCTTGTCCGCCGCCCCACCGCCGGTGGAGATCAAGGTCGCCGAAAGAACAAAGCCTGTGGAGATCGGCGTTCACCATGGAGCATTACCATGTCCGCCGCCCCACCTCCGCTTGTCCTCCTCCCCACCACCAGGTTGGGTCAGATCGACTTGTTCTTTTCTTTTTCTTTTTTTTTTCTTTTTCTTTTTTTTTTCATATTTGCTTGTTCTTATTCAACTTTATTTTAAGAATTGGATTTTGTTTTATGTTTTGTGTTTGGATTATGTGAGAAACTGGGTCAGATTGGCTTGTTCTTTTCTTTTCTTTTTCTTTTTTTCATATTTGCTTGTTCTGATTCAACTTTATTTTAAGAATTGGATTTTTTTTTGTGTTTTGTGTTTGGATTATGTGAGAAATGGAGAGAATGAGAGGGAAAAAAAAAAAAGAAATCCAGAGGAGAGAGAAAGAATTGATATAATAAGTAGCTGGTATAATTTTCTAATCAAAGAAATCCAATTGCTAATGTACAATAGCCCATCGAACTTGATGAGCTACTGTTTATGAGCCAAAAAAAATTCCAGATATAGAGAATCCATTGGAGACTATTTTTAAGGTCTCATTCTCTATTATAGAGATTTTTATGCTTTTAGCTACACAGTTGGAGATGCTCTAAAAGGGTTAAATTCAGAATCGGCTAGTGAATGTAAAATGTAAATATGTAATTAAGAGAAAAAGTGAGAAAACAAAAAGAGTTATTATTATCTTCAAATTTAAAGTAGTGGATGGGCCCAAGCCCTTTCCTAGCCCAACCTTGCATTATCCAATATGGTATCTCACATAAGCTTGGTTCACAAACCCCACCAATACACACCTAATGTTTCAGATGTTCACAATTTTATTTTTACCTTCATTTATAACCTATATTTTTATCTACGAGGCTTCACCTGATAAAACTACCTGACAAAAATGTTGCCACCCCCCCCCCCCCCCTTGTCAAAAATGTATCACACCTTCAATAAGTTAAGGCCCAATTGGTAAGAGATTTCTAGTAATGTTGTTGTTATTTTGTGGAAATACATACACATCTAATGTTTTAGATGTTCACAATTTTATTTTTACATTCATTTATAACCTATATTTTTATCTAAGGGGCTTCACCTGATAAAACTACCCGACAAAAATGTTGCCACCCCCCTTGTCAAAAACGTATCACACCTTCAATAAATTAAGGCCCGTTTGGTAAGAGATTTCTAGTAACGTTATTGTTATTTTGTGGAAATACATATGAGTGAAAAAATGTGTGAAAATACGTATAATATTATTTAAACATTGAAAACTGTTATTTAAATAATAGTAACAAACACCCCCTTACTCTCCTCCATATTTCTTTCTCAAATTCAATTTTAAAAAAAGAAAAAGAAAAATAATTGTCCTGGAAATTCTCATACACAATTTCAAACTTCCACTCAACAATTTAAAATTCCCCATTATCATCAACCAATTATAAGTTTGAGAATAAATGGTATAATGGATGGTTGGGTATAGTTTTCAATTAATTAAATTTATTTGAAATTGTTTTTTCAAAGTTTGTAGCTTTAATGGATTGGTAATTTGATTATCTATTTAGGGTGAAAAATGTTAAAATTTGTTGACTTTTTTTTTTGGTAAAATATCATTTTCATCCCTAAACTTTCACAAAAGTTTGTTTTTGGTCCTTAAACTTTCAAAAGTTCATTTTTGGTCCCTAAACTTTGCTAAATGTTCTACTTTTCATCCTTCTGTATATGTCTATTAGTTTAGGTCCTACTTGGCTTAATGGAATGCTAATGCAGTATATGACATTGACCAAACTAATTTATTTTTAAACTTATAAACACATGGCGCACAATGATTGGCCCACATTGATTAAAAAGTTCTACTAGTGAGACAAATTTACACTTACACCCATATAAACCAATGCAAACCTCAACCGTCTTAAAAATCCCCAAATCTGAAACGATTAAAACTCCAACGCCACAATCTCATAGGCCACGGCCTCAATCGACGACCCTAATCGGTGACCCCAAACCGAAAACGAAGTACTGGCGACAGAGTGTTCAAAGGCAACCCCTACTGCCGTTTGAGAGAAATCCACATGAAAGTTTCGACCAAGACACAACTCATTAAACTCAAACCCACCAACAAATTTCAAACAATACAGGAAGAAATGTGACAAAATCAAATACTGATTCAATATGAACTATGAACTTCACTAAACTTGAAAAAAGAAAAATAATAAACCCATGCACCCATATCAAATTTTTGGCATATCTTGGGCTCATTTTTAGTGTAAAGCTCCATCATAGAGATTTGAACCTTGGCTCTTATCTCCCACACCTCATAAGCACATATACTTGTAGAGTGATTACCGCACCAAGGATGTAAAGTGGTCAAATTTGTTGACTTGAAGTGTATAGTTATTAACTCACATTTCTAATTGGACCAGTAGGTTTTATTAACTCAATAAAAGTGACTTAAATCAAATTAATAAAAGTGACATGTTAATCTATTAACTGACTTAATACATTGAAGGAATGGCTTAACTCAATAAAAGTCATGACTTGAAAGTTCAAATGACAGTTAATTTACCTCAATCTATTAACTCGGTTGTTTTGTTTTGTTTTTTTTTTTTTTTTTTTTAATTAACTTAGGTACCTTTAAATTGCAAGACATAACTTGAAGGACAGCCCCGTCGGGAGTAATGAAAATCCTCAGTTGGAATTGCCGGGGGTTTAGGAACCAACGTGCAGTAGATGTCCACTCTCACCTTATGAGGGAGAAAGCTCCTAAGATTTTGTTTCTCACGGAAACAAAGTAGTCAATAGCAGAGATGAGGTGGATTCAAGTTGAACTACCTTATCGTTGTACGTTTGTAGTTCCTATTATTCGATGAAGTGTAGGTCTAGCATTGTTATGGAAAGAGGAAATTGTCTTGCACATCCAAACATGTATCTTACACCATATAGAAGCTTTCATTCTAGACGATCCTGCCAACCCGTAGAGATTAACACGTTTCTATGGATGGCCTGATGAACAACAAAAACATGAGTCCCGGTAGCTCTTAAAACACCTCCACACTAAACACTCAATCCCTTGGCTTTGCTTTGGGGACTTCAATGAGATCTTGCAATCAAAAGAAAAATAGGGGCGCTTGCTAAAGCCACTAGCACCTATGCAACAATTTCGGGCAACCCTCTTACACTGTGGACTGGATTTAGGCTTTAAAGGCAATTTATTTACATGGACTAATGGTTGTATTGAAGATGATTTTATGTAGGAAAGGTTGGACAGGGCATGTGCCACAATTGACTGGAGAGATAGGTTCCCTCAAACCCAAGTCACTCACCTGCAAGCACCCTATTCGGACCACATTCCAATACTTATCACTACACAAGACCAAAGGCAAGTGGCAATACAGAAAAAAAAAATTACCATAAAGACTTATGGAGCGATGGGCCACCCACCCTGAGTGTGGTAATGTGATCCAAATGGCATGGGAGGCGAAAGTCCTCCCTAGGAGCCCAATGTCAAGACTTTTTGAAAAAAATAAAGAGATGCAGGTTTGCACTTGCAGATTGAGGCCGTAACACTTTTGGGTCCACAAAGACTCAATTGCAAGAAAAACAAAAATTGTTGGAGCAACTGTGCTTGCTGAACAGTGCTGCAAGTGTAGGCTCCATCAAAGATCTTAAAGCAGACATTAGCAATCTTATTCATCAAGAAGAGCTATTCTAGCGACAAAGATCTTGCTCTATTTGGTTACCAACTGGGGACAAAAATACCAAGTACTTCCATAATTGTGCCAGCCAACGCCGACGCAAAAATCACATCTCAAGAATTTTTTACAATGATGGGAGGTGGTGCACATCAGATGTTCGGATTTCCCAAGTTGTTGAAGCCTATTTTCAGGATTTGTTTTCCTCAGCCCCACCAGATAATATAGAGAGTGTCTTAAACTCAGTTGAAAGCCGTGTCACACCACAAATGAATGAAAGCCTTACCCAAAGGTACTCCTCAAAAGAAGTCTGAACAACCCTATTCCAGGTGCACCCATCAAAATCACTGGGTCCGGATGGTATGTCCCCCTTCTTTTTTCAAAAATATTGACATATTGTAGGCACCGATGTCACGGACATTGTCCTATCAGTTTTACACTCTGGCCATATGTTGAAAAAAATGAACCATGCACATATTGTTCTAATACCAAAAAAGGAATCAAAATATTTGGTTGATTATAGACCAATTAGTTTAGGGAATGCTGCCTCTTGGATACTCTCAAAGGTTATTGCTAATCGTTTAAAGCATATTTTGCCTAATGTTATTTCTGATTCTCAGAGTGCCTTTGTGCCAAACCGGGTTATTACTAATAACACAACAATTGCATATGAAATCCTGCACAGAATGAGAAATAGAAGGAGAGGGAAGGTGGGACATATGGCAATCAAGCTAGAAATTAGCAAAGCCTATAACCAGGTGGAGTTGACTTTCTTGAAGGGTATCATGCATAAACTAGGTTTTGATAGAAGATGGGTGCAATTGGCCATGAAGACAGTCACCATGGCTTCTTACTCAGTCTTTATCAATGGAGAACCAAAGGGTTTCATCACTCAATCTAGGGGCATTAGGCAAGGAGACTCATTATCTCCCTACCTTTTTCTCCTATGTGCTGAAGGCCTCTTAGGGTTGTTACGTAAAGAAGCAGAAAACAAGGTGCTCAATGGAGTGTTGACTAGCCGACAAGGGGTGTGCAATTCCCACCTTTTATTTGCCGATGATAGCTTGCTGCTTTGCAAAGCCATAGTTGGAGAATGCCAACAAATGCTAAATATCTTGGGCCAATATGAAGCGGCATCTGGTCAAGCCATCAATCACCAAAAAACATCCTTGTTTTTTAGCAAAAATACAAAGCCAGATGTAAGGAGGATGATTCAACATATGTTGAGGGCAAGAATAACGACGGACAATGATAGGTACCTTGGCCTACCTATGGCAATTGGAAAATCTAAGGTTAACACCTTTAAAGATTTACAGGAAAAGATTACAAAGCATGTGATGGCGTGGAAGGAGAAATTCATATCAAAGGCTGGACGTGAGGTTCTAGTAAAAATGGTGGCACAAGCAATCCCCACATACTCTATGAGCCTATTCAAATTACCCAAATCCATACGTGAAAATATAAATTCCTTGCTAGCAAAATATTGGTGGGGACAAAGGCAGGATGAAAGGAAGATTCATTGGATCAATTGGAGGAAACTTTGCACGCATAAAAAGAAGGGGGGAATGGGTTTTCATGATCTACATGCTTTTAACTTAGCAATTCTCTCTGAGCAAGCCTGGAGTTTAACCCAAGACACCCACTCACTATTTTACAGGGTATACAAGGCCAGGTATTTTCCAAATTGCTCCTTCATGATGGCTGAACTAGGAAGCAACCCATCTTTTGTTTGGAGAAGTCTCTTGGCAGCAAGGGACATTATCTATGCAGGATCTCAATGGCATGTGGGAGATGGCAGAGATATAGGGGTTTCACTCATAAATGGCTACCCCACACCCCACCACCACTACATGAGGGTGCATTAGACATACAGGTAAGGGAGCTCATTGATGAAGACTCGAGGTAGTGGGACTGAGGGAAGCTTGAAGCCATGTTTACTCAGGACACAATGCAAGAAATCATGACAGTACCACTCACCAATTTGCATTCCCAGGCTCAACGAGAGCGTAGTAATAATAAATATTATACTTCAGCTTTTAGATATAGATATAGACTAGCCATAGACTCATGTGACGCGTGGGAATATATAAATATTATGTAATGGGATGTAAATATGTAATATATAAAAAGTAAGAATTACTCCAAGTATTATTTATTTATTTTTAAGTATTTCTAGAAGTATTTTTTTTATCTTTTTATCTCTACAAAGTACAAATATATATACTATTGTATTTTTTCTGTTTGATTAATATTTTTTTTTAAGGTGAACTATATTTTTCTAACTTCTATTGTAGTATATTTTATTTGATATACAACTATACTTTATAAGTTCCAAATTTATTATTCAAATTTCTCATCTCCTAAGGAATAATGAGATTATTATAATAATAAAAATTCAACACAAAATTACAAAGTTATCTTAACCAAAATTACAATGAAACAAAAGGAATAAAAGATAAACTTTATAATTTATTACTCATAAAATTGGTAGGCATATTCAAATTCATAGCGATGTAGATTGCGTTTTGACATAAACTCAAATTCCTATTTCTAAAAAAAAAAAAAAAAAAGTAGTAACCTAAATCAAAATTTAACCAAAGGTATAGAAGGGAGAGAGAAAACTTTGTAATATGAATTTATAAAAATAAAAAATAAAAAAACATAATATCAAAACAAATTTTTTTAAAAAACCATCAACCTTAATCTAGATTATAAGAAAAAACAAAAATCCGAGAGAGAGAGAGAGAGAGAGAGAGAGAGAGAGAGAGAGAGAGAGAGAGAGTACTTAGTTTTTTGTGGAGGAAAACATGGATTGGTTGGAAGAGTTGACATCAACTTTATACAAAATAAAAGAGAGAGAAGAATAGTCAAAATATAAGAAAGAGAAATGATGAATGAATTGTAACAGTCAAGTAAAGAGTAGTGGAGAGGTAAAAAGGGAGGAGAAAAGTTCAATGAAGTGTAATATATATATATATATATATTTTTTTTTTCTTTTGAAAAGCAATGAAGTGTAATATTAAATGTGAACTAATAGGAAAAAGAAGGGTTTTTTTTTTTTTTTTTTTAGAATACAGAGAATAAAAGTTTAGAAAGGGACAATAAGAGGTAGAAAATAGGTAGATGATATGGCGCTGCTGTAGCTCGACAGGAGCATAGTGACAATAAATATTAAGTTTCAGCTTTATATATATATATATATATTGCAAATTCTTATTTGGCTGCTCTTCAAGGGCCCTCCGGACCTCAGGTTTGTGCAAAACAAGATAATGTTGGAAAGCTTATAAGATTATATTTACAACCGTACCAAATTTGCATCAAATCACACATCCAAATCAAACTTATTGATGATATAGAAAGAACTATGCATATACCGTATGATTAGATGCACTAGTCTTTAATGGGAAATAAAAATAAAAGGTTTAAATTTTGACAAAATTAAAGTGCAAGTGGTTATTGTTCAAATCGAAAATGCAAGGATCAAATTCACACTCACATTAAAATCACAAGGGTGACAATTGTATGAACCCCCTTATTTTAATAGGGGTAAACCTCACAAATTGGCTACAGGAATGCTAAAGACTTAAAAAGAGGCTATATAACATATGTTCTAGCCTGTGAAAAGGATACAACAAAGCTAGTCTATTGGTCTCTAATATCTAATTCCAAAGCTAGTCTATCGAGCATATGATATCCACCTTATTGCTGTATAATTTTTGTATTTTAATTATAAAATATTATTAAAAAAAAAAAATTCAAACCAAGATAACTGTTCCATTAACATCAGACAAGATATGTGAACAATTTGGTTAGTGTCCTTGAGCAATCTGGTCTTGAATTTCCTTCATGACTAATATGCCAAGCAAATGATTAAAAGTTTAAAACTTTCCTAGAGTAATGAATAACATGATCATCCGACAAATACCAACAAGCAAACAACAATGGATTGGCTTGACTAATAAACCTGATATGTAAAATTTGAATAGCAACAACAAAAAGATTTATTTAAAACAATAAAAATAAAAATAAAAAACACAATAAATAGATTTGGCTATTACAGTTATTCCTAACAACTTTCCTATATCCCTCCGTAGGGAGTCGCTCCCGGTTGTTTGTGCCCTCTTTGCGCTGCAGCTCTCTTAAGATATTCTGCCAGTCTCTTAAAATTCACTTTCCGCATCACTAATTGATTCACAATTGCATGCAATTGAATTGTCAGCAATTACTTGCCCTTCCAAAATCCCTTTCAAAGCACTTTGTAGGCTTTTTGCAACCTTAGTCATTGAGGGGCGAAGTACACGTTTTATACTTACACAATTCAATGCTAGGGATGCAACATTTGCCAGTGCCTCCATTTCTGATGGGGTAGGTGGTGGTACTTTTGGGTCCAAAAACCTGTGAATTTCCTTTTGGGCAATGTATGGCGGTAAAAAACTAGTTATACAGATTTGCTCACCATTTTCATTTTTATGAACTGCCTTGAGCCCGGACAACATTTCTAGCAATATTACTCCAAAGCTATACACATCAACACTGATTGTCAAATGTGAAGTACTAAAGTACTCAGGATCTAAGTAACCAAAGGTGCCCATCACTCTCTCAGTGATATGATCAGACCATTCGGGGGCATTCATAGATATGTTGAAATTAGACAACTTGGCAGTCAACGTGGCATCCAGGAATATGTTAGACGACGTGATATCGTGGTGTATGATTGGTGGTACTGCATACACGTGTAGGTATTCAATGCCTCTGGCTATGTCTAGTGCCACTTTAATTCGGGCAGCCCATGACATTAGAGAAGTACTTTCAGGATTGTGAAGATGGCCACTAAGGGTACCATATCCCATGTGCTCATAGACCAATACTCGCTCTTTACTATCTTTACAAAATCCCAAATAGCGAACAACATTCTTGTGATTGAGGCGGTATGAAGCTTGCAATTCAATTGAGAACTTATTGTCCTTGTCAGCACACTTGATAGCCACTACTCGGCCATCATCTAAAAAGGCACGGTACGTTGAGCCAAATGGACCTGTTTGAATCTTGCAATCTTCTGAGAAGTTGTTAGTGGCTTCCAGGAGCATTTTCAAAGGAAACTTTTCACCATATATAATTTCCAAGTCTTTGAATCTAGGTCTTTTGGAACTATTTGTTCGTGACTTGGCTGCAGAAAATAATGACAACATGGAATTTATTTTGGAATGAGAGAATTTTAGAGGTGTTCGGTTAGATTTTGAACTATTACTGCTCTTCGGCTTAAGAATCTCTTTGGAGGTTGTTGTGTGTCTAGGGCTTGTTGATATGGAAGGATTAGTTGGAATTATTTCATAGATTTCAGAACTATTGTCTGTTTCAGACCTACCCGGTGGGAAGCATGACGATATAGAATAAGAGAATTGTGCTGCTGCACGAGGTGTTTCATTAGATTCTGAACAACTATCATCTGTTTCAATTTCAGACATGGCAGGTGGGAAGAGTAATGAAATGGAAAGACTTCTTGCTCCATTAGCATCAGTGTCAAAGTTGTTGGCTGGAATTGGATTTGTTCCATTCAATACGGAACTAACAGACTCCAACGTGGTTGATGGGGAAAATGAGTACTCTACTAGTGGTAGAATTCTTTTTTTACTAATTGTTGGACTACCAAGTTCTGAGTTGTTGGCTACAAATTCTGCAACCAAAAATATCGAAGTCTGATGAGAAAATATCTAATTCTCATTAATAATCAAAAGAAGTAATAACAAAGTGAGTTGGGAATGAGAACATTGACCAGAGCATTGCATTTATTGTGATTTTATTTTTATTTTAGTATTTATTTCTGATTTCAGCATTTTTAGTTTTTTTTTTTTTTTTTTTTTTCCATAGAATTAAGAAATTCATAACTCATTGGAAAAACATATATGCTATCATCCCTAGAGATAAAGCAAGTATTAGTGGAGAGATTGAGTAACTTGTAACCCTTAACAGCAAAAGAGTACCCAAAAAATACACATTGCTTAGCTTTAAGATCGAATTTGGACCTATTATGGGCTATAGTAGAGGCAAAACAAAGGAAATTAAAAACTTAAAGGTGTGAATAGGAAGGAATCTGCTTATAGAGTAGCTTATAGGGAGACTTATAATTTAAAATTAGGGTGTGAAGTCTGTTAATAATGTGCACTACAGTGAGTATACAATCACCCCAATACATCAAAGGAACATTAGAGTGTAACCTTAAGGCCCTTCTACACATAGAATGTGTTGATGTTTCCTCTCCACAACTGAATTATATTGTGGAGTAGCAACACAACTATGTTGGTGTATGATTCTATGAGTTTAAAACAATTCAATCATAAAAAACTCAAAGGGCATTGTCTGGACAATAGTAAAGGTTTGGTGTTTGACTTGAATTTCATAAGATAAATTGAAGATGATATAGTGTGGTCATCAACTATGGTACAAAAAATATATGTAACCCACCACACATCACAATGAATCAAATCGAAAGCTTCAATGCAAAAATGACAATGAAAAGGAAATAGAAGCCTCTTTTGTTTTGCATGAGGAAAAAATGTCACTAGTCCTGTTTGAAGCGGCATTTACATCTGGTAGAACATTCCTTCAACACAACCTTGAAATTTGAGGGATGCCCGTCTAAGGTGCCACAGCTTACTCATGTCACTAGAGTTCAAAGTAAAATTGACAAAGAATTTATGTTCGGGAAAATGAAAGGAAGGAAGAATAGAATTACAAGTGTTTGAGAAGTTGAATTTTACAGCAAGTGGAGTCCATTATGAACCTCACCCACATCAATCGGCCTCCAGCATATAAGGTCCTATATGAAGCAGAAATTTGATAGTTTGACAAGACAACATAGAAGTTTTTGAGTAAGCCGACTAAGATATAATAAATTGAAGGAAAATGTAGGCACACGTAGGACATTTTCAAGGAAAAGGTGGGCTGAAATTCTAATAGATCCTATGAGAGTTACCATAGATATTTCACCATTTGGAAGTTCCACAACACAATGCTTGACCAATGTGATGGTGGTAAGTAGAGTTACAGAATGCACAACGTTATTTGTAGCCCTGGTATCCACAACCCATATATCTCCCCAATATGCATGTCTACTAACCACTTCCTTTTTTTTTTTTTTCAGAAAATATTGAATGCCTCAAATCACAACTGAAATCAGGACTATAAAAGTTCTGCAAAGAAGGAAAATTACCTGCCATAGAAGTGGAGTAAACGGCTAGCTGAATTACATTGTTGGTCATGTGAGTTTCATTATTAGTGAAAGCAAAATTGCTTGACTGAATCTGAGTTCCCAACATAGCCAAGAACAGTTGACATTGCTCCTGAGTGAATGTAAATGAAGTAGATGCAGAACTAGAATTCTTTTCAACAGTGTGACCCATCATTCCACAGTGATTGCAAGTGGGCTTTTCTTTCCCCTTAGAGGTTTTATTTTGGTTTCCTGAAGAAGAAGATACCTTAGTAACTGGGGTTGATGATTCCACACGAGGACTTGAATTGTTTCCCACACTAAAACGCCTTTCTTCTTGAATTAGCAAAGAGTACACTTTGTTGATGGGTGGGAGAGGATCCATCAACAAAATTTGTGCCCTAACTTGAGCAAAGGAGTCATTAAGACCCATTAAGAATTGCATCACTAAATCTTGATGCTGAAGATCATTGAGTTTCTGACCTAAGTTGCAAGTGCAAAATCCACAAGAACACATTAGAAAAGGTCGAAATTTTTGCAATTGATCCCAGAGCACATTCAATTGAGTGAAATATGATGTAATTGATGATTGACCTTGAGTAATTCCAGCAATATCCTTCTGTAATTGAAAAACTCGTGGTCCATTTGCTTGTGAAAGTCTTTCCCTAAGGTCATTCCAGATTTCAAGAGCAGTGTCCTTATCGACTATACTTGTAGCAATTTCTTGAGAAACGGAATTGAGGATCCATGAAGTAACCATTTTGTTGCAGTGAATCCAAGCTTGAATTGCCGATGATGTTTTGACCAATGGAGATGAGAGAGTCAATGTGCCATCAATGAACCCCAACTTGTTCTTGGCAATCAATGCCATTCGCATTGATCTTTCCCAAGTTGGGTAATTCTCTCCCACAAGAGGTTGATACACAAGCATAGCACCAGGGCTTTCTTCATGGTGCAGGTACAGAGGATTTGATGGATCGTCCAAGACGGATGAGCTTTGTGTAGAGGATGAAGAAGTTGACGTCGAAGCCATTGGAATGGAAGTGTTTTCAACTTACTGCTTTGACAATATATCGAAATTTGATAAGAAAATAACTAATTCTCATTAACTAGCAAAACAAGTTACAACTCTTGTTGTTTCTGTACTCTGTTTAAGAACAGAATAATCAAATTGGTTACGCAGTGATTATGATAAGAAACTTACTTGGATCAACTTGGTCCTTCCGCCTACTGATCCTGAACATAAATATAACTGAATTGAGAGAGAGAGTGCGTGAAAGAATTGCATATTATAATTGGAAGGTACATTCTCAAGCTGTCATGCACTCTCTTGCCGTCTTCCTTGACCGAGGAGGGCCCAAGTTCACTTTCCACTCCACAAGAAAAAATGTATGTCTCCCCTGCGCTCAACAGTTTCTACTAGCGTCAAAGCGCGTTTGGTAGCTCTATTTTTGTGAGTCAAAAAATGAGACTTTGGCTAATTTACTTTGCCGCTACCATTCACATTTTGCTACGTCTCAAATTCTAGAATCCCACGAGTTCATAGCCACTAAGACTCTTTTCTCTTTTGGATTTAATCCTGGCTATTAACTTCTCAGAAAAAAAAAATAGAATTGGGATTTTCGATTTCTTTATGTTTCAATTTATTTCTTACAACAAGAATGTTGTACAAATGCTCCATTTGACCAACAAGGAAATTCACATGCAGGTTGAAGGAATCCGACTTTAGTCAGTTGTATATGGATATAGGAAGTGCACTGTTGTTTTGTAATCTGCTTTGGCGGCTGATGTAACTGTTTGTTAAGCAAGATGTAAATTTATAAGCTTTTATCCATAAATAAATAAAGTTCATAATTATTTTTTTTCTGCAATTTCTTATATGCCTCCATCTTTGGGCAGCTCTGTGGGGCCCTCCAGACCTCGGATTTGTGCAAATAAGGTATCGTTGGAAAGCTTTTATAAGATTGACTTCACAAACAATGGTACCAAATTGGCATCAATCCGAATTCTGAATCAAAATGATTGATGATGTAGAAAGAACTGTGTATATATTATGATTAAATGTGCTAGACTTTAATGGGAAATACTAGTAAAAAGGCTTAATTTGTTACAGATCTAAAGTGCACGTGTTAAATTGTTCAAATAAAAAATACGAGGATCAAATTGACACTCAGTTTTAAATCCAGGTTGACATTTGTATAGACCTCCTTATTTTAATAAGACTAAAACCTCACAAATTGGCTACATGAATTCTAAAATGGCTATAGCTAATGTTCTAGAGATGGCCTATTGACCTCTAATATCTAATTCCAAATTAACAGTGGGCCATTCAATACTACCTATATGTTCCCCTCCTGACCAGAAGGATTGAGCAGATGACATCTATCTTCTTATTCTTATAAATAACTTTGTTTTTTTAAAGTATCAAACCAAGATAACAGTTCCATTAAGGTCTAACAAATGTAAACAAATGCAATCTGGCATTGAATTTCCTTCATGACTAATATCCTAAGCCCTAGAATTAAAGCTTTACTAGTATGATGAATAAACATGATCATCTTACAAAAACCAGCAAGCAACAGCAGAGAATTGGCTCGACTAATAACCTAATATGCAAATTTGAATAGCAATAATAAATAGGTTTATCTATATAAGGAACAGCAGCCAATTACTACGTTATACAGAAATATTCCCAAACAAACACAGCCCAGAAAACACTGCATAACATCCAAAAACTGTGACTTTCCATTATCCCTAAACAGAAAATCACTCCCCATCTACTTTACTTCTTTGTCGGCCTTCTGTTCCAGGGTAGCCTTAGTGTCATTTTGTTTTGGGATTTCCTGTATTCTAACATATGGTTTCCTGGTCAATGTTTCTCCTCTCAAAGCAGCAACATAACGGTCGTTTGTGTCCTCTTTGCGCTGCAGCTCTCCAAGGTATTCTGCCAGTCTCTCTTGATTCACTTTCCCCATCATCTGATTGATTTGCAATTTCAAACAATTGAATTGTCATGATGTTCTTCCACTTTGGAAAGAAAATGCTTCAATGAAACAACCTCAAAATCAAGAACCTCGTTGACTAAACAGTTGCAGTGAGAACTTAAAGAATGCACAATACTTTAAGTATATTGAATTAGAAATGAATGGGGAGAATATCACCCACATACACATACACTTAAAGCAAAAGACACAAATCAACTCCCAGCTATATTATTAAAAACTACTTATATAAATCATAGTCGATTATAATACTTGTGTTCCTATCTATAATTCAAGAGAAGATGAATTAATTGACACAAAACAAAACAAAACTTAGGTAGAATTTCTTAGATTCTATACCTAAGGTTCCTCAACATTGCATTGACCAACCAATACAAATAATGTTATCGTTTCCCAAGGAAAATTAAATTCAATGATATAACTTATTGGCCAATGCAACCACTTGGGTTGAATTTAGTTGGGTACTACAACTAAGTTTTACCTCAGACATGAAAACCCATGTAATGAATCCTACGTTATACATCCATGTGAGTTTTTATTATCCCAATCCCTAAACTCAAATAAATCTTATTTTGCAAGGTGTGTCCAATAGTATCCAATCCAAGATGTATTGAAATGTTGTGATACAAAATTTAAAAAGGAAATAAAGTTAACATTTGGGATATGTTTGACAAGTATTGCATTTGGTAGGAAACAAAGACTACTGGACAAATATACATGCATGAAACATATAAGGGTTGGTTTATAAGTATCAAATGCTCCATTGAATCTCAGCCTCCACAAAAAATCAGGATGGAGCTCAAGGACAATTAACCCCCATAAAAATTTTTTTTTCCTTTATGATTTCAATTTTGAAACTTTTATTTTATTTTATTTTAATTTTTGATAGGTAAGGAAAGTATTTTATTAAGAAAAAACTAGCCAACACGAGTACATTGGGGATGTATTGTGGGGGCAAAAATCAATAACCAAAATTACAACGATCAAGTAAAGCTAAAAGGGAAAAACAATAAAAAAGTGACAAAGCCCCACTCCAAACAAGGAGAGTATGCAAGAAAAAATACTTAATCTCTAGTAAGGACCGTTCATGTCCCTCAAAGCACCTAGCATTCATTTCTCTCCAAATACACCACATCAAGCAATGCGGCACAAGTCTCCAAAAAACTAATTGTGATGTCGCCCGAATTTACCTTGCCAAGACTCAAACAACTCAAATACCGTAAGAGGCATAACCCAGTGGAGTCCAAACAAACAAAACACCAAAGACCACAGCTTAGAAGTTATGGGGCAATGAGGCAGAAGATGATCCACCAACTCCCTATATCTCTTACACACATAGCACCAATCAAGAATAATAATACCTCTTATCAGATGTAAGAATCTTACCTGAAGAGGCTGACCATGAAAAGAAAGTCATCCTTAGAGGGACCTTCGATTGCCACACCAACCTCCAAGGGAAGGAGAGAGTAGGAGGGTAGAAAGAAAGATAGAAACATTTATTCATAACTAACAACTAATGTGACATTCACAATCCCTCTCATTCTCAAACACAGCAAAAGCATAAATCTAAGAATTTTGATATCAAATGATAAAAAGCCCAATAACCCAACAAGCAAAACGATTAATGAAATGACGGGCATAGAAAGATTTCAAAGAGAACAGAAAGTGTATGATGCTCCTAAACTTAGGTATAGTTCAATAGATATTGTACCTTAGATTCCCCAATATTGCAATAATCAATGCAATAAAATTTATGTTTTTTTTTTTTTTTGGGTAAAATACTATTTTGGTCCTTAAACTTTACAAAAAGTTTGTTTTTAAACCCTAAACTTTAATAAGTTCTTTTTTCATCCCTAAACTTTGTAAAGAGTTTTTTCAATAGTTTAGAGACAAAAATAGGGATGAAAAAAGAACTTTTTTTATTAGTTTAGGGATAAAAAACAAATTTTTGGTTAAGTTTAAGGACATGTATAAAACATTTTCAATAATTTAAGGATGAAAAATGAAATTTTAAATAGTTTAGGGGAAAAAAAAGAAATTCTTAAAGTTTAGGAATGAAAAACAAAATTTTGCCCTTTCCAGGAACAATTAAATTCAATGATATAACTTATTAGCCAATGCAACATCGTAACCACGTGGTTGAATTCAATCGGAGAACCTAAGGTTGTGCCCTTACAAAACGTACCCAAATTTTACCCAGGTCGCTAAATACCATGTAAAGAACCTTTTGTTTATAGACCCATGTAAGTTCTTCATCCCAATTCCTAAACCTTAAAACAAGTCCTATTTTGCAAGAAATAAAGTTCACGTTTGGGATATGTTTGACAAGTATTGTATTGGGTTGGTTTTAGAAGTACCAAAATGTTACATTGAATCTCAGCCTCCACACAGAATCAGAATCCAGCCAATCAAGCCCCATTAAGAATCAATGTCACAACCCAACAAAAACATAAAATCTAAGAATTTCCCATATCAAATGATAAAAAATCACAACAACCCAACAAGCAAAACGATGAATTGAAATGATACAAAGAGAAGAGAAAGCGTGCGTACGAGAGATTCGGGGCGAGCGGTCTGGCGAAGACGAGCTTCGAGCTCAGGGTTCTGTTTGTTGGTGAACTGCATGACGCCGTAGCCGATGACTCCAGGAACGACGCCGCATATGGTAGCGAAGGCTATGAAGAATGGCTTCGACTCCCTCGTCCTCCTCACCAGCCACCTCCACGACGTGCTCTTCTCCCACAGTAGCGACATTTCTTCCAAATTTCTGTGTCTCTCTCTCTCTCTCTCAATTTCCTTTCAGCCAATTACAACACGGGGCTTTCTATTTTTGTTTTGGGTTTATGAGCCTTTGTTTTGGGCCGGTACAATATATATATATGGATATCAAATCCAATTCATCGCTAGTGAAGTTTTTTTTTTTTTTTTTTTTTTTTTGGTGGTGATAAGGAACTTTCATTAAAACTACAAATATTTCCTTTAAAAAAAATTAAATTTATCTCTTCTAATCATATGGGATTTAAAATTGAAGACCTATCTAGATTAAATGAAAAAAAAAAAAAAATCATCTATTATACATGCATAAGCTAGAAATTCGAAGACCCATAAATAATTGGGGCTTGGGTTAAGATTTACCACAATTAATTTATAAAGATGAATGTTCAGACCAATAATTGGATTGTTTTACGATAATTCTAATTCAAAGACAACAATCTAGCAAGAAATTAGCACTAGTAATTTTCACAAAGGGGAAAAATTATTATTCTTATCTTCCTAGGAATGGCCGAGGACCCTTTTACACTTAAGGAAAAACAAGTATAATCACTATTTTCTCTAATTTTACCATTTGATTCTCCCTTAAGATACTTGTCTCATCCTTCCTTTTAGGGCCCTGCTGAGTAAGTAATAGGTTGTGTTTGCACTGTTCAGGTATCATTCAGTCATTAATGCGGCTAGCATGGTTGGTACAATGCATTCAATGCGGAAATGATTGTAGTTTTTCTAGAAAGTTTTCTCACCTTCTTATCCACATGGGCTAGCATTACCTTCTTCGAACCAAGATCTCCACCCTCATGCAAATTCCTTCTTACTTTTCTCGGGCTGGTTTCATCTGAGCTCTTTTCTCAGGCTAATTGCTTCTTCAATCACATGCATTTTTCGGCCTTCTTGGGCCTCTTTGGATTTGGTGGGCTAATGTTTGGCCCATTAGACTCCTCGGATCAGGCTCAATGGAACTAGTCTTTTTGGTCTCCCACGATACATTACAACTCTGAAGGTTTATTCAATATCTCATCATTTAAATTTTTATATGATGTCATACTTTATACATGATTAGAATATTAAAAAAAAAAAAAAAACTAAATTGTGAGAATATTTCTAGTGTAATGGATTTTTTTTTTTCTTTCTCTTTTGATAAAACAATGGATAGAATCTTGTGTTCTACCATAAGTGCATTTGAGAGAAAGGAGAGAGTTACCTCCTATTAGTTATTTATTTTAAGGAAAAAACAAAGTGGGTTATATCCTTGATTATATACACACACATACACACAGAAGTAATTTAAACCTTGAACATTTTTACAAGAAATTATAGGAGGTTCATTGAGGTACAAGATTAGTGGCATATATATGTGTGTTGTTAGGGTTATTTAATATTGAGTTTTTAAAATTGCATTTGTATGAGATTTATCAAAGATATTAGGGGGCTGTTTGGTTTTTGGTGTTTCCATCACTCATCACTCAAAAATGGTGGGACCTACAGAGAGAAGCTTGTTTGGATTTGTTTTCAAGTTTTGTTTCCATCACTGAATTTTCTAATTTTTGAGTGATGAGTTATGGAAATTGAAAAAACATTTTAGGTGTTTTCAAGTTATGGAAACAAAATTATGATGACATTTTGGTAATTTCCTGAGGAACACATCGGCCCATGGCAGAGAGTTGTCTAATCCACCTCAGAACTTTTGCTCTCTCCAACACTCCACCCAACGGCTACTGCTCACGTGCCTCTCCCCTTCACATGAAAGCCATTGAAGAGCAAATCCTTCAGTACATTTCTTCAGAGCAACATCACCCACACCAAACCCTTCACGGCCTTACATCTTCTTCTCCAATCTCACACCCCATTCACGACCTTACTTCTCCAATTCATCCTTCACCCTTCCCATAGCGACCCATCCGACGAAGAAGATCTCAAACGCTGCTCAACCTCAGGCACTGTGAACTCCAGCGACAATGGGATCGACGAGTTTGGGTCTTCACGAAAGTTACTGGTGGGTCGGTTCAGCTTGGAGGACGGAGGAAGCACGGATTAGTCTAGTGTGGGTTGGATTTTAGTGAGGAGGAGGGAGGAAGAAAGCGGTCAAAGTGTGTGGGTCCCAATTTTTTTAGCTTTTTAGGATGAAAACATAACTGGGTTTTGAGTGCCAAACGGGTTGAGTGATATATTTCATCATTATTGAGTGATAAAAAATGAGTTATGGAATGATGAGTGACCACTTTTTTTTTTCACCCAAACAGCCCCTAGATATCACATACCTTGGTAGTCCACATGGCATCTAATAGTATGTTAGATGACTTGTGGTGTATGATTGGTGGTACTTTATATGCTTGTTCTACCAGTATATAAATGGCACTCGTGTAATGTTTTTATTAAGGTTCAATTGAATACACTTCCAATAGTTTTTCATTTCATTTTATTATGAAACTCTCTTTAAGGGTCCGTTTGGATTGAGGGAGGAAAGAATGAGAGTAGAGTAAAATTGACTGAAAATATACTAATTTGGGCCAAATCTACTCTACGCCCCTTTCCTCCCCCTTAATCCAAATGAACCATAAGTTTTCTTTAAAGTCTGACAAGATATGATAACAATAGTGCCCTAAAGAAATTTGGCCTTGAATTTCCTTCATGACCGATATCCCAATTCCCAGGCCTAGAATTGAAACTTTACTAGTGTGATGTATAACATGATCATCCTACAAATACCAACAAGTAAACAACAGAGAATTGTTTTGACTAATAAAACAGATATGCAAAATTTGAATAGCAACAATAAATAAATTTATTTATAAAAAAAAAATCAATAAACAAATTTAGCTATAACCATTATTCCTAAGCAGTCAATCACTCTATTACACTGAAATATATTAGCAAACAAACACAACCCAAAAAATGCTGCATAACATCTAATAACATTGAAACTTTCCAATATTCCTAAGCAGGGAGTTACTCCAAGTCAAGATGTGGGTTCTTAGTCAATGTTTCTCCTCTCAGAGCAGTAACATAACGGTCGTTTGTGTCCTCTTTGCGCTGCAGCTCTCCAAGGTATTCAGCCAATCTATGTCGATTCATTTTCGCCATTTTCTGATTGATTCACAAATATCAAGCAATCAAACCATCATGATATATATAAAATAATTGACACTGATAGGTTTTATGGCAAAATTTAAGTATAGTTTTTTTTTTTTTTTTTTTTTTTTTTTCAGAAGCAATTCCTTAGCTATTGTACATTTTTCTTAAGAATAAAGACACATCTTTTTTATTTAATTAATAATCAGAAAATTTGCAACATAACGGTCATGAAGGTCTAGTGGAACAGACTCCATCCAAACAAAAATTAAAAAAGAAATCCTAGCTCTCTTGCCTAAGTCATGAGCTAAAGCTATTGTACCTTAGGTTCAATGATGTTACATTGACTAATACAATACAAAGAGTGTTATTTTTTCCAAGGAGAATTAAATTTAATGATATATTTTATTTGTCAATGCAACCACATTATTCAATTTAACTGGGTACCACCAAAGTTTACCCCAGACATTAAAAACCCATGAAATGAACCTTTTGATAAAGATCCAGGTAAGTTTTTATCCCAATCCCTACCTTAAAGAAGTCTTATTTAGCAAGGCGTTTCCAAGAGTATCCAATCCAAGAAGTATTGAAATGTTGTAATACAAAATTTGGAAAAGGAAATAAAATTAACATTTTGGATTTGTTTGACAAGTATTGTATTGGGTAGGTAAAAAAGATTACTGGGCAAATAACATATGGTCAATAGAAGTACCAAATGTTACATTGAATCTCAACCGCTTAGTTAATAACAATGTCACATATTAACAATCAGGAAAAATCCCTCTCAATTTATCTTTTGTTATATAGCATTGTTTTCTTTTATTATATATCAACTGATTAAAGCCCAAAACCCAACAAGCAAAGAGAAATGTTGAATGAATTGATTTTGGGATAGAAAGAGAAAAGCGTACGAGGGAATCGAGGTTTGCAGATTCTGGCGGAGATGGGCTTCGAGCTCAAGGTGGAGTGTGTTTGTGAACTGCATGGGCCTCTCTCTCTTTTAGTTGTGGTTTTTCTATTTTGTTTTGGGTTTATGAGCCTTTCAGAAGTTTTATAAGTCTTGTTTTGGGCCACAAAATATATAGACCTCAAATCCAATTCATCGCAAGTGAATATCTTTGGTTGGTGTTTTTCTTTTTGTTTTTTTTCGGTAACAAGTAACTTTCATTAAAAAAATTTTAAAAAAATATTTCTTAAATTATATCTCTTGTAATCATATGGGATTTAAAATTGAAGCCATATCTAGATTAAAAGGGAAAAAGGATAATTTATTTGAAATTGATCCATTTTATAGTTAAAATTATATATTACAAATCTAAATGTTTATCCAATGTCATGTCATTTAAAATTTTAAATAATGTCAGTAAGAATCAATAAATAAAAACTAAATGGTGAGTATATTTTTAGTCTAATGGAGAAAATTTTGTTATGCCATAAGTGCATTTGAGTGAAGGGAGATAATTACTTACTGTTTGCTATGTGTTTTAAGAGGATTAAAGGAAAAAAAACCAAGTAGGTTATAGTCTTGATTATATATATAATTCAACAGTTGTAGATGATGGATTTAAACTCTAAACATCCACTAAATTGTTGGCCGAGTTTCTCCTATGTCAAGGGATTGATGAAGCCTGCCTAGTCGACCTAAAGAGATGTTTGAACACAATAAGTTTATGAACAATATTTTTTTCTCAGTATTAACATGCTTTATTGTGATTGGTACATAATAAAAATGACAATGATAGACCTGAATGTAGGTGGCATTACACCAATCACAAAAGGTCTGACAACATTAAAAAAAAAAAAAAAAATTGACAATTACAACAATGAGAGGGAATGATTTAAATTTTGAACATTTCTATTGAAAACACTAAGAGGTGTTTGTTAAGCAACTCTTGGGTTCATATGTGTGTGAGAGTATATATATGGGAAAAGATACACCAAACTTCTAGTTGAGTTTCTCATATGTCAAGAGAATGATGTAGCCCACAAAAATTAATAGTCTCTATCTAGTTGAATCGAAAAGAGCCTTTTTTTTTTTTTTTTTAAGTCGAAAAGAGCTTTATCCATATATTTGAAATAATAAGTTTAGGGACACAAATTTTTATTTTTATCGTATTTAAAACCAGTTAATATAATCTATCATGATTTGTGCATAATAAAAATAATATTGATGGCGAAACAAAATGAAAATATTGTTTCTTTAGTCACATCAAACCATATCAACAATAGTAAAACAATTGTCCCTAACAATACTCTGATTTAAATGGCTTTGCAGTTTGTACTATTGTATCAAATTGTAGGTGCAATACAAAGGCACTTGGTTTTCTTTATGGGGGAGATGGATGAGGCAAAGAGTTGAAAAAATGGGCCAAGACCTTAAGCCCCATAGCTTTAAGATGGATTCTAGGATCAAACTGATTCAGCCAATGATTAAAAAAAAAAAAAAAAAAGCATTATTTAGACTTTTTAAAAAAAAAAAAAAAAAAGTTCGCGTAATAAATATAACGAGCAATGGCCAATGGAGGACCGTCGCTGGAGCTTGAAAAGACTAAAAAGCAAACAGGACAAGCTTTATTTTCAATCTGGTTATTAAAATGACAGCTATAACAAAGATCATTGGGCTTAAAAAAAAAAAAACACAAAAACAAGAATAAAGATCTTAGCATTTTTCTTTTCAATTAAATAGAATAGAATTTTAAAATATAGTATTCGTTCCGTGATAAACGTTTTTTATCAAGAGACTTTATTAATTAATTTAACGTGAATAACATTTTTGTATGTTAAGTGACTTAATTAGTATATATCACGCAATATGTTGGCCAACGTTGAAGTTTACACTTAAATGTGACTTTTTCTTTTTTTATAATCAGACTTGAATGTGATATTCACACAATCCCTCTCAAATTTCAGACACATAGCTAAAACTTCATATAAGAATTTATAGATGTCAAATGATAAAAAGCCCAACAACCCAACTAGTAGAATGATAAATTGAAATGATGGGCATAGAAAGATTTCAAAGAGAAGAGAGAGCGTACGAGGGAATCATAGCTAGCATTCTGGCGAAGACGAGCTTCAAGCTTAGGGAGGTAGTCGCTATTGATGAACTTCATCGCGGGGTATCCGATCACTCCCGACATGGCGGTTAACGTCAACATCCATCTTTTCTCCCCTATTAGAGACATTTTCTCAATTGATCTCACTCTCTCTCTCTCTCTCTCTTTCCCCGGCACTGACTCACTGCATGGGATGGTTTCTAATTTTGTATTAGGTTTTTTGTGAGCCTTTGTTTGACAAGTTCTCTATAGGCCTTGTTTTGGGCCACAAAATATGTAGCTCTATTCCACTGCATCATAACAAGTGGATTTCTTTGGTTTGTCAACTTTTTTGGTTAGAGCAATAAGCATTTACATCGGGTCAATATAGATTTATTCTAATTTATTTTAAAATTTACATGGTTGAATGTAATTAGAGAATCTAAGAAATAATACTTAAAAAAAAAAAACTACAATTTTGCAAGAGAGAATTACTTTTTTTTTTTTTAATCTATAAACATCCAGCCATAATTCAATATATTGTTTTGGCCACCACCACCACCAAGTGACCTATTCATCTTGTACCCCACCAAGTTCAAACAAAAAGTACTCTCTCTCTCTCTCTCTCTCTCTCTCTCTCTATATATATATATATATATATATACACACACTAATGTATTAACTTTGAAACACGTGGGTTCTGTTAAATTCCCAATCCTGTTGTATCTATTAAAATATCTCTTTAGCACAAAAAAATAATTTAATAAATTTATTTATCAGTCATCTTCATTATCACATTAATATATGATTGGCAGTTTATTGGCAGTTTAAATTATGAAAGATTAATGCAGTCATGTGGGAAAGGATACACCACACTGCGGGTTAAGTTTCTCCTATGCCTAGAACATGATGTAGCCCACTAAAACTTTGGTCCCGGCCTAGTAAGTTGAGCCCAAAGAGCTTTTAACAATGATATTTTTTTGAACATGGTCTAACAGTCTTACATAGGTACAATAGAAAAAGGCATTTCCTTTCCTCTCTAGGGAAATGGATGAGACAAACAGTTGAAATAATGGTTTATATGATGGATTCTAGGAGCAAAATTGTTTCGGCTAATTTTTAGGTTTTGGAGGCCTTCAATAAAAAGCTTTGCTTAAACTTAATTTTACTTTCTTTTTTTAAATATGTTATTTTTATAGATGTACGACTGTCGCTAGAAGCTTGTAAAGAATAATAGTATACACATGATAAGATTTATTTTCAATCTGGTGATCAAAATGACTGCTATAATAAAGATTTTTGTCAACAATATCATGCAATATGTTGGCCAAAGCCGCCAAAGTTGAAGTTCACTTCGGAGTAAGCTTGGTCTTTAATGTTGTTGAGGATTTTGTGGGATTATGTTTTATGTTTGAATTACTTTCTTTATTGTTGCACTCTCTGGAGGCCTATTTAAAAAAAGGCTCCAATAATAAACATGTAAAGGAGATTTAATAAATGAAATTTGAAATAGGAAAATTTTCAATTTGCTGGATGATGATTCCTAGCAACTATGGTGCTGAGTGATTCCTAAGTTTTCTTTGCTTGGTTTTGATTTCAGAAAATGCGTAAGAGCTGATTTTTAGTGTTTATCATATTTTTTTATTGTTCAATTTACCCTTCATCTCGCATTTGATATTGTTTGGCATCAAAGCCGTGTACTTCTTCATACTTTTTATTAGTGTTCATAGTTGTTTGCAGCTAACCTCTCCGTCTCAAATTGTTTAGTCTCTATTTCATGCATTTTGGGATATCCTAAAATAATATCCCACTTCCTATTTGAAATATCATACCAAAATAGATTAATTTCCTAACATACCCTTTACTTTATTTTCAAAATTCAATACCTTTCTTTTATTAAAGTTTTTTTGTTAAGGAGAGAAATTTTGGAAACTTGTACATTTTTGTCTAAAAGATAATACATTAAAAGATGTTCCCTTAAAAAATAAGATTTTTTAAATAGAAGAAACTAAATGGGATAGGGGGAGTATATTTTAAATTATCAATTGATACATTTCTCACCTTCTATTCATGAATAAGTTCCTTTGATGCATATATTTCATGCCTATGTTTATATGTATATAAAGTCCTCGCATAATGATATACATTGGTTGAGCCTAAGAAAAAAAATCTTGGATTCTTTTATGCAGGTTTTGCTCTAGGGAAAAATGTTAAATCTTTGTATAGGATTTTTCTCTCTTTATTTGACATTCATTATAGCAGTTGGAAAAACTTTCTCTACAAAAATTTGTCTCCATACTCTAGGGCATAGCTTTAATCATTTCTTCATTAATCTTCATATCTATGCAGTTAGATAAGATGTATGTGACACTTGATTTATTATGTTGTTTATGTCGGGAGCTCGAAGACCGACATACCTTTGAGGGGAATAGAGTTTTTACTTTTTTTTTTTTTTTTGTCACCCGGATTAAACAAAAAGGGTATCGGTACAATTACTGGGGTTATTTACAATATTTTAATACACTTTAGATGCTTAAGACCCTTTATTATAATTTCCGAAATATTCATAGAAATATGATTATATAACGCACATTGATGATTCTTGTAATTCTTGTACGTTGTAGATTTCATAATAAAATTACAGCAACCCTGTGAACATACTTCTAATTTTGAGGGAACTATGTTAAATTAAGTATATGTTTTGTTAGCCATGATGTTATATTACACCATAATATTACATTATTGTAATATTATATTAACGTAATTTCAATACAAATATACAACATTACATTATTTAGACGTATAATGAGATTAAAGTGATATGATATAGTTTATAATTTTACATTATGGTAATGTTAAAAAAAATAAAAAATTTTAATGTTACATCATCTTAATATAAACTAAAAGCCCCTCGTACGTATTTGTGTGTGAGTTGAACATTTTTTTAGCACTCTTTCCTTTAGGTTAAATTTCTTGTTTTCAAATGCAGTCAAGTCAGGGAGGCCTAGACTAGACCTTGACCGACCTCAAAAACTTGTGCGCTGGTCCAACTTGCCAAAGTGCCAATAATGGAGCATGAGATAAAGCATCTATAGGGGAAAAAAAATCAAGCTCAAGACCAAGGGCAAATCAGGAATTTAAATATATTTAAAAAAAATTAAAAAACAAAAATAAAAAACAAAAACACTAAACTGTTGAAGCCAAATGACAGATGTGACCTCAGAACAGAACCCACATGAAAGCTACATGTCATAACCTGGAATGAAAGAGGAATCTGAACATTTGTCTTTTGTGCACAAACTAAAATCATAGACAAAGCTGACATTTGGGAATCTAATGCTCTCAATAGCCAACTACCACTCTACAGTCTTCCCCATCAGCCCCTCCCACTATAACCCTCTTTGCTCTTTTGAACTTTATTTGCTTTATATTTTCCATCCTCTAAGTTCGTGTGAAAGGTTGCATGGCTTTAGAACCCCATTTAACACACACATCTCTCTCTCTCTCTCTCTCTCTCTCTCTCTCAAAAATTGAAAATGAATAAACCCCATGTGAGTAATAGAGCTGGAATGGCAAACAAAAGTTAGTCTAGCTCAATGAATTTCATATAATGTAGGTACTACGTACTACTAATTAGAGCTTAGAATCAAGTTTGCTTTTTTTTAGGAGAATATGTATGTGATTTGTCATTTGATTGGCGAAATGGATGAGTTTGGAATCTCTTTATGCAAATCAAAAGCTCTTGCCTTCAGGGTTTCACATAAGGATGAGAATGTTGTTCTTAGGAAATGAAAATTGTCCAGGACGGTTGCGAAAGATGCATGATAAAAAGGGATAAAAGAGTCTTTCGGCGAAAGATCCTCCGAACAAAACTCTTTGATGATCACTCTCTTTCCATCTCTAAATGTAATTGGTCTTGCAGTACAACTTGACTCCTCTCATGTTTGAGGTGTAAAAAATATAAAGCAAGCCAAAGACACGCAGTAAAGGTCATAGAATATGGCTGAGCTACTGTTGAACATGTTGTTGCCTTTATCTTAAATATATAGATGGAAATGTTAGTTTGTAAATGACTCATTTGATGAGAACAAAATATACATAACGATCTTCTTATAATATATCCTTAAATGGATGAAAAAGGAAGTTCAAATTTTGAGGAAAAAAATTTGAGAAAATGTTAAAAATACTACCAATTTTATTAAAAAGGTTTACAAATTGACATAAGTAATGTGATTGGTACCACATTATCAACAATAAATAAATTTTTATAATTATTTTTATTTTGTGTTCAAAGTAATAAAGTTGATACAGTAATTTATTTAAAAAATTTAAAGATAGCTATATACAAATTAAAATGGATAAATTCTTTTAATTATTTAAAATTTTCATACATTATTCTGGAATAGTTTAAAAAGAAAAAGCACTCAATCTAATGAATCTATTAGAGAGAAATCATTTATAAAAAGGGATTGCAAGGTCACTTCTTCATAAATGGGGGCTCCCATAACACCTAGCACCAGAAAGTACTGCTATCCAATGAATTTTATATACTACTATTTTGTTAATTTATAGAGAGATTCTAATCTATATAATCCCTAGTTCTTAACACATGTCATAGTTTCATCAGCAAACAGCTGCTAAAGTTATTAATGTAAGACCAATCAATCATTATACATTCCATCAATTAATGTTGTTCTAGAAAACAGTAGCAAATGTTGTACACTACATAGTATAACAAATCATGAGAGAGAGAGAGAGAGAGTTTACCAAAAAAAAAAAAAAAAAGAGAGTGAGAGAGAGAGAGAGAGAAAACCAGTCAAAGATTTTGTATAGTAATCATTAAAGGTTAGTATGTCTTTACCCAAATCAAAAAATGATATTTTAAGAAAAGGCAAAGGAAACTAAATAGCAACCAAAACAAAAAAAGAAAAGAAAAGAAAAGAAACAGTAAAGAAAAAGTAATGGGAAATTTGGATGGCATGGCAAGGAAAAAAGAAAAAGGAGACTGTGACAGTGAGCCAAGTAGATTGATGGGCCCATCTTCAAGCCATCAACTGTTGAATGATAAAGTGTGCTTTTTTCTTTGGGGACGAAAATATAGAACAGAATTGAATTCTATCATTCTTGGCCCCATTTACTCATTTTTCTGATACGTTATGTCTTTGATTGAATGCCCACGATCCGAATAGAAAGGCAGGGTTATGTAATCTACAACTATCTTTTCTTTTCTTTTCTATTTTAAGCAAAGGTTTATGTCAAATTTGTCTAAATGAAAATTGAAGGCACTTAATCTACTTTCTTATATAAATGTTAAGATTAGTCTAGTTGAAAAACTTAGGAAGGGTGTTTAAAATAAAGGTTATAATATTAACATGGTCCACTAACATTGGGCTAAAGTTCAATGTGGTCCCTTAAATATCAATTGAGTGAATTTCATCATCTAAATATATAAAAAAATTATGTTAATTTAGGTCATTAACTTTCAAAATCAAGTCAATTTCAATTTTGTTTGAATTTTAACTTAATTAATATTAATTATGGAGAAATAAAGCATATGTTATAAGGTTATCATGGAGAAAATACCTAACAATAACAATAATAATGACATTGATTTTTTATTTATTTATTTTTATATAGTTTGATAGTTACAAGGATATTGACTTGATTTTAAAAGTTGAAAAACTAAATTGATACTATTAATAGTTGAGGGACTGAATTAAAATTTTGTCCAATAATTGAAGAACTAAATTGATAATTTAACCCAAAAATAAAAAATTAGTTCCAAATTGTATTGAATTTTTTTAAATTGTATATTGAGCTTGTCTAAAGTCTCTAGGCTCATTTTATCTTAATGACTTTATTCTTTACTGATCAAGTTTTATGATATGTCAAACACCTTGTTAAAGATTTGTACTGTGAGGCTTCCTTTGAATGGTCAAATAAAGATGATGGTTAGGAAATTTGTGAGAGACACAAGTGCTCCTGTGCACAGTAGTGGCAAACAAAGGCTTCATTTGGATTTGATTATTTAAACTAATTTGGATTTGATTGTTTTCTTTTTGGTCTATTCTATACAAGACAGATGTAGTCACAGGAAAATTTATATTTGTTTTATTATCCCTCTTTTTCTTGCCTATGCTGAACGCGGTATTGGATAAAATAATCAAAATTTTATAATCAATTTTGATTGAGTGTTCAAACATCAATCTAATTTAAAATGGATATATTTGGAACATAGAGAACCATTCACTTTTTGGAAATGATGATTGGTCCCCTGTAGCTAATCGAATCATGTGAACGTAGAATGAATTATTCCAATATTCATACTTGAAACATTCTACTGCATGTGTCTTCAATACGTATGCCAACCGTCATGGAAAAAAGCAAGTTATGAGTAATCGTATATATTACTAAAAGTATAACACGTTTTTATATTATTTCGCAAAAATATTATAATAAACCTCTTTTGGAAAAAAAAAAAAGTAGTGGATGTTTCCTTTAATTTTTTTTTTTTTTTTGATTGTTAAGATATCATAATTATTTATAATCTTTGCTGCATTTATTTATCTTGTTCCTTCTGATCTGTAGAACGATTACCTAAAATACCTTTCAACTTAGGACTAACATTTCTCCTTTTGATGTGAACTTGTTGATGTATAAACTAAGGTCGGTTATGGATACCTAAAGATCTAATAGGAAATTCAAAGGAACTTGTTGATATGTAAACTTGTTGATGTAAAAAGTTAATGCAAATTCAAGGGAACTAGAATGTAATCAAAGAGTAAGAAACTAATAAACTACAAGTAATATACTTGTATGAACACCTTACAAAGATCATACCAACTAAAAAGGAAATAAAAATACAAGTCCTTTGTGAGTGGAAAGTTGTGCCCTTCTTAATTTGAGTCATCTATATATATTTGAGGTTTTTGACGGTTGTCGATGGTTACTCTTTATGCATGGCACTCCTTATGCCTCGATACCACTTGTCGTGCTTCCAAGCACTGCTTGAAACCTCTAATAATTACTTTGTTGGCACTTGTCCTTGTTTAAGGCGTTATACCAAATTCTAATAAATTGATCTCTACGTTTTTCACGTTTTTCTCGTGTCTATTTGTTAGTCCCAATAGCATGAATGGTAATCCTGTTAAGGTGGGAATCACTAACATAAAAATAGAGAGAATAATTCAACATAAAAATTGAATGAAGAATCCCAACATTTAAACTCCTTCAATATCCTTTGATAAGAGACACATCTCTATGTTAAAAGATAATAGTTATCCTAAATACAACTCTTTATTTAATAACTGACCTAATGTTAAATAAACATTTGGACTGAAATGTTGATGAAACAACATTATCTACCAAGTAAGGGCTATTACATAAGTGATGGTTTACAATGATGTGGCGTGATTGCTTGCCACTTTTTTAAACTAACACTATTACTTTACAAGTGTCACGACCCTACTGCACCACTTGTTGCAATGGTGGGGGATGAATTTTGAATATTGTAACCAACAATGTGGACTCAACATTCTATTAGTGTAAGGTAGACTTAATATATAGTGTTTTAACTTAAATAAGAGGATAATTACTGAGACATATTCATATTCAAGATCCCTTGATTTGATATATATTTCATAATAATTTAGTATGTATCAAAATTTTTTTATACAATAGAATTCTAACCTATGGTATCTACTTATTGAACTTTATTTACACCAAAAGCCAAATAATATCTTGCTCTCATGATAAATATCAATTATTATAGAGTGTCAAATCTTTTATTTAATAACAAAAAATATTATCAGTTAAGCAAACTACTATAATCCATCCAAAAAATTTAAATTAAGGGGAGTAATAAAATTTAATCATTTTATAACTATTATTCTAACACATGAATCAAGCAACTCAGCTGAACTGGGAAAAATTCAGAACCAATATAGTTTATGTTGATGTTTTGTAATTGGACTATGATCACCTTCTATAAATGCCCTAATCATACATATTACTAAATTTTTTTTTCTGTGGTAAAGTCATTTCCACTTTATCTAATCTCTATTTATATATCTTTGTTCCAATTTAAAAATGCTTAATGATAATTAGGGCCTACCATATTACCAAACAGTATCTTTGGAGCTCGGACTTGGAACATATATAAGATACTAGGAGAATGAAAATTTGAACTGCAATCCCTAGGCTAGCCACAAGAACATTATCAATACACATGAGATGAACAAGTTTGTAAGTGCATTAATTTTCATGCTTCAACACCTCCAAACTTGTCAAGAAATTTGGATCCAACTGGAAGTTTTGTCTATCATTTTCTATTGTACTTTATTTTTCCTTTTAACTTAATTTTCTTGTGTTCTCTAAACATGCATAAGGCAGATAATATTATTGTGTTAAACCAGTTCATAATGGCACATGACATACCAATACAGAAGATTCTATACCATGTTCCTCTGCAAAGAATACAAGGAAGGAATAGCAAAAAAAACCATGACGTCATAAATGATATATAATGTTATATTTAACTATATTGTATACTACGACATACAATATGATAATAAATATCATATGGTATACTACTACATTATTATTTTGAAAGAGTGATTAAAATAAGTAGGAGGGCCTAGTATTGCGTGTTGTAGGGTATGGAAGGTTTGAGTGTCCTACACAGCCTTTTGAGAGGGCTTGTGTTTTTTTGTTAGTTTATGAGCAGACAAATTAAAGCAGAAGCTTCTCATACTCCCTCTAGGTTTCACACAATACCTTACACATAGAATCTCACCTAAAGCTAGCCAAAGTGGTACTATTATATCTCATATGATATTCCCTATCGATCTCTTTTTTATTTTTATTTTTATTTTTTTCTCACAATTCTTTTACATAATATTTACTGAATCTACTGCACCTTGTTAATATTATGTGATCACTTAAAGCAAAGTTGTTAAGGACAAAAGAGTGTTAGAAAAGACAAGGATTGGTTTCAGAATCTGACAAGTAACAGTGAATGGCAATGGTGTAATAAATTGCAAAGATCAGGCAATTAATTTCATGGCTTGGATCCTAACTATGCCTATATAGTTCAATAGTACAAGCCATTTTAGTTCATGTTCTGTGCTCTCTCTTTCCAAATTTGGTCTCTCTCTCTCTCTCTCACACACATATCAAACAGTGTGCAATGGCACCCATGAGTCTTCCTCCAGGTTTTAGGTTCCATCCAACAGATGAGGAGCTTGTTGCTTACTATCTACATCGAAAAATTAATGGCGGCACGATTGAGCTTGAAATTATCCCAGAAGTTGATCTCTACAAATGTGAACCATGGGATTTACCAGGTACATATATAATTCTTTTCTATATGAAATCTTTTCTCTTTGTCTACTGTATCAATGTATTCTGGGACTAAGGCTCATTTTTTGTTGTATTAATTAACAGAGAAATCATTTTTACCAAGCAAAGATATGGAGTGGTATTTTTATAGTCCAAGGGATAGAAAGTACCCTAATGGATCAAGAACCAACCGAGCAACACGAGCCGGTTACTGGAAAGCCACTGGTAAAGACAGGCCAGTGCACTCTCATAAGCACCCAGTTGGCATGAAGAAGACTTTGGTGTATTATAGAGGTAGAGCTCCCCATGGCATTAGAACTAACTGGGTGATGCATGAGTACCGCCTTATCGACTCCATGTGTAGCAGTTCTGCATCATCAAGTTTGAAGGTATGTAGTGCTTGCATCTTAGTTCACCAAATTTTATATATTTTCAGGCATTGTAAATGAATAATTTTAGAATATTGAATTGAATTTTCAAAAAAAAAAAAAAAAAAATGTTCAATTGATATAAACTCAACAATGTCAACATGTAACAATTTGATTATATGACCTTTATTGGTTAACTGTGCTAAAAGTTGGGGGGGGGGGGGGGGGGGGGGCTGCAAAAATTCACTGTTCTAAACTTGGATCTGCAGTTTTTGATGAAATTCAACTATTCCGTGATATAGATGAGTCATTATTCAAAGTGAAAACATAAACGAAATATATTAACATTAGGGTTTAGAGAGATTTATGTTCTAGGAAATGATAAAGGGAGGGATAATATGTTTTGTGAATGTCACTTTTGTGTTAGAGAAACTAGCACGCTTTTTGATTGATGTAGATAGTCCTTGGTGATAATAAACAGTGTTAATGAAGAAAACCCTAGAAACCCTTAAATCTACAGCCCCCAGAAAGAAAAAGGTTAAATCATAGATGCATGGAGTTCAGTGAACGAATTCTTTATTACAGTAGCTGGAGTGCAATGAGGACCAGCCTAAGATTGGACTCTTCATATGAGATTTAGTCAAGTTTATAATAAGAGCTATCATTGGTTATGTGAATATCTTTATCCAATCAGACATAAAATAAAGCAAATCTCATATGTTCTTCTTTTTCTTCCTTGTCAAATTTTCTTTTCCTTTTGAAAGTTATAGCTTATATCAACATCATGATGGAAGAGTCTTTGGTTATATGACTTTAGTTGTACTTACTATTATCTTTCCATCTGTTTCTAGTTCTTTTTTTCCCCCTTCTCTTTCCAAACTCACTTTTCTAGATCTTTGTATTATACTCTTTTCTTACTTAGGTATGTGATTTAATCATGGAAGGTTAAGCAGTGTATGGTAATTTTGCATTTCAGGACTCTTATGCATTGTGTCGCATTTTCAAGAAAACAATACAGATTCCCAAAGCCAAAGAAAAAGAACAGGCTGAGAATTTAGAGAATGGTAATTCAGTCTCAGCCTTGGATGACCAATTATTGGGGGATGATACAAGTGGACTTGAAACTTTCCAAGGGAGAGAAGCTGAGGATGAGAATTTCATTCAAGACTACTCTAAGTTTCCATCAGACACTTCCTCTTCAGATCTCACTCAAGGCACACTTGCTGAAACTGGCATAGCTGATGATTTACAAGCTCCATTTGCTTCAGATGAAGCAAATAGTGCTGCTAATTTGTATTCTCATGGTGTGGACTACCCCTCAAATCTAATTCAGGTAAAACAATGAGAAATAGGGCCTTAGAATTCGTTTCTAACATGGCATGAGATTAGATATACATACGTAGGAGATGTTAATTAGCATGAGGTAAATTCTAATATGTGGTGCATCAAAATTATTATTATAAAAAGGTTGTAGTCAAATACACAAAATTCCAACTTCTATAAGCTTTGGAAGAGGTAATTTTAGGTAGTCTTGCCGTCAAAAAAAATTTAGGACCTGTCTAATTCTCGAACTATATTAATGATTATTATATATAATAAGAATAATCTGCTTTTACCCACTTCCTTTGTTCATGATATGATTATATACTTTGCTAAGACTACATTTCCAGCGAAATTCTGCTTTATTCCTGCTTTGTCACTAGGGCTTCATGTTCACACCACTTTTTGATTTTTAACAACAGTTTTACATTCTTTCATAAATCATCATATGGCAGCATATCCATGCATGCACCAACGATGGTACAAGTTGGAACTGGCCCACAAGACAAGCCCTTTGAGTTTCTCTTTCGATCTTAAAGTAACAAAAGTTGGAAGCAATGAACTCGCTGTCTTTTTCTAAAGCTAGCTTCCTTCCAAAATCATTTAAGACTGACTTAAATGACTTTCTTCACCATCTTCCATAACTTCTTTTGACTGACTCAAACTTCGTTCAAAGTTCAAACATCTTTCTTCCCTGTTTTCCTCATGGTGACCCCAAAACATTTCTAAAACCTATGTCTCCGCCTGACTTTCTTTTCCCGGGTCTCAGTAATGATTGACATATTTCCCATTCTCAAAATTTTAGTTTTTCTATTCTATTCATTAAAAAAAGCTTTGGAAAAGAAGCTCCATTCGTCTTTTACTTTTATCATTTAAAATTTTAGTCATATAAGCCAACAAAAAGAAGTTCCAAGTTTTTCAATTTTCCTATTTGATTATGTTTTTGGGAAAAAACTAAAGCAAAAAGAGAAACTGTTCTCTTACCTACTCTACGACCTTGTAAGCTGTAATTATCCGGAAAAACTTCTTATTTGTCACTAACAAATTGATTAGACACACGAGTCAAGGCATGATGTGCGCTAATATCATGTGATAACTGATAATATATTGGAAAGAATAATTACCTTGTATAAAATGAATACTACTCTTTGTTTGGTATATATATACATATACTTTAGGTTCTTATATGTACATACGAACCTAAAGTGTATGTATTTACTCTCTCTCTCACTCTCTCTCATATACACACATATATGCAAACTTTTATACACAGCTGATTGCTTCATAGTATTTATGTTTACTTGTATATTTGTGTAGGTTATAATTCATACTATGTATTTGTTAATACAGGATATGCAGGTACAAAGTTACACAAGTTTGGATTATCAACTTCCTTACCCACCTTTAGAACTTGAAGATTTTCCACAGATAAATTTAACAGAGACGAAGCCTGTGAAACCTGAAAACATCGACGAATACATGTCATATGACAAGATCCGGGATTGTATGAATGGAACATTAGAAGAAATTTTCTCTTTATGTTCCTCTTTAGACAATCCTGTTGCCCTTTCCTTGCAAGAGTGAGTAAACTAATATGACTTCAGCAAATATTGTATTACTAAAATTCATTGACACAAAGCTAGAATATTGTGTTCGGATAAAATAACCAAAAATGGGGGATTATTTTGCCAACCATGAAGATGATATGGATCGATATATCATGTACTACACTACAGAATGATGACTCAAGGCATATATATGAGTATTTTTCTTTTCCCTTCTCATATTGTTTTCTTCATTTTTCCCTTTTATACATTGGTGTTGGAATATCTTGTGAGTTTTGGAAAAGAAATGAATAGGCTAATATGTAATGTTGTCGTTTCATCTGAATTAAATACATGTATCCTTTTTGTATGAACATTATTTTCTCTTTCACATATAATTGAAATTTATTATTAAGGCAAAGTAGAATCGGTGCTAAGGTCACGATCCTCCAAACTTCTTGCAATACTTTAAATTTTTCTGACATTAAGGAACAATTTTTAGTAAATTATATAAATTTCCCCCAAAACATTTATTTAGACTCTAGGCATAGGCCACTCTTAGACTTAGGCCTAAGCTCCGATTATAAAAAGGACTTGTACCATTTATAAAAATGCTCTATCCCCATTATAAAATGACCAAAATCGATATACATAATAATAGGTAAAGCTGAGAGGAAAATTAGAATTCCAAATTAGAGTTCTAATTTTGCGTCATGTGTCCTAAATTATTTATTCTTAAAGAGTTTTATTTCTTAATTTTAGAATCAAACGTGATATCACATCATAAAAATCCATTCAAGTGAGTTATTAAGTACAAGAACCAAAGAGTCTAGAATAAATGAATCATACAAAAAAAAAAAAAAAAAGGTGTTTCACAATAATAATAAAAAAAAACATGGACAATTTACGTGTTATACCTAATAATATCCTAACAATTTTTTTTTAAAAAGTTAACAAAATATAAAAATGACTATCAATAGTATTTATATTATATATATAAGAATTATATTATACATCTTATTGTATATCTTTAAGTATATCCATGTGTGGGTGAGAAAGTCCAACGCTACGTACTGGGCCTAGGGCCCAATCTGAATATCAACGTTTGTTCGAAGAGGTAAAAGGGATCAGCGCTGAATCCGTTTGATGAAAATACACTTGAAAATGGATGAAGGGTGTGTCCGAAGACAACCCGGTTGGTCCAAAGAGGTTCCTCTCATCGGATCGCTAGAGAACTTGATCAAGTAAATATACTGAAGACCCTAGCAACCCTCCCAGTAGATTCCACGGTAAAGAGTGAACTCTGGGCACATCTAGGGGTGAGAAAAACATAAAATATCTTAAAGGAAAAGTTGCTACCACTGCATTTAATGCACTGCAGCAACCTTCCTAGCCTCATTTATGTGGAGAAGACACCTGAACAGTGCAACCTCAACTACTACCACTCACGGTAGACTAAAGCAAACATCTGATGTGACTAATACTCAAGTGAATGCTTAGATGAAGAACAAGTGTACGGTGAACATGAAGAGGAAGGAGTATATATAAAGGGAATAGGTCTCTCAGAAAGAGGGAGGAAAAAAAATTGTATTCATTTAAGTCTATAAACCTAAAACCTCTTCAGATTCAAGAGGATTCCTACTGAATGCTAGTCTGAACATCACTTTTTCCTTACTTGTCTATTTGAATTGTTGTTAAATCCATTTCCAGCCCAGTTATTTAACTCATTCTCTACAAATTCATTGTTCGGGGTTTATTGGGCTGAGTCTGCAAGGTTTGTGCTTGGCCCATCAAACTTTGACCCTACACCATGCATATGCATGGGGTTACAAGCTAGTTTTATAATAATAAGAGCATTCATATCAATTTGAGCAAAAATTTCTGCTTATTTTTGTACAAAAATATACTTTTTTCTATTTTACATACTCACTTTTCAAAATATTCTATATCAAATAATCTATTTTACACTAAAATATCAATTTTAATTTCTTGATTTTTTTAATTGTTTCTCTTTCTTCATACACAACAACCACCGTCTACCCTTCATTTATTTTCGAGATACGTAAAGAAATAATAAAAAACTAAATACAAAATGAATAGTATCAATGTAAATTTACATATATAAATAGTGTAGTAATTATGTATTTTTACACAACTTTGCTTGGCCTAATGTGGATAAATTTTGGGTTTAGTTGGCTAAAATATGGTCATTTTTATATTATACAAGTAGTGATGCAATAAGTAATTTAAAAAAAAAAAATATATAATGGTTGTTCACAATTTTTACCTCAACCAAAAACCTCTCCAATATTAGATCAATAAAAACTCAACTCAATTGAAATCTTAAAATGTTTGGGGAAAAAAAATGTTGTAATTAATGTGTCGAATCATCGATGACAATTAACTCTTCCTAATGATTTGAGGTTATAATATTTTATAATTAATATAATACAAAATTAAAAATTAGATTACAACTTAACCAGTCTTAACCAAGAAAAAGAAAACCTCATTTAAAAAAATAATGAAATTTCATTTATTTAAGATAAATTTTGTACCCGAGCCATGATATTTGATTCTATATTTGAAGTTAATCTTAATTTGGTTAATATTAATTGATAAAGTGTAAGCTTGTCAGTAAAGTTCGTCAAACGCAAGTAATTCTCAACCCTCAAGGATGGTCACCGGTGTGGTGCCTGCCACAATATATCCGATGCCAAAGTCAGTATAAGTAACTCTCTTGAGAGTAAAACAAGGTAATCCAACAGAAATGAAAGAAATCTCTTTATGTTTATGTGTGTATGTACCTTGTTCTTGGCAATGTGTGGGCTTTATATATGTTCTCATGGTCTCTAGCCATTGAAGTAGTTATGTAGGTCTTAATGCTCCTCTTGGTAACGTTTGGGGCTATATAATGTGGCATCAATGTCCTCCAACGGTTCATACAGTTGGCCTTATAACCGTTCTAGGTTTGATTGGCTATATTGAATGGCCTGGCTGTCTTTGTCCGTAATGTGGATCATTACTTCGTCTGGCCTAAGGGTATATTCGTCTAGGTTGATGGGCTCGTTCATGTAAGATGGACTTATCAGTCTCGTTAGCTGCCCCCCGATTTTGTGTTCGTCGTTTAGTGACGATCATAGAATATGAAGGGTTACAGGTTGTAAATGACTCTTGGGGTTCTGCTCCGTGTTAGGTGCGAAGTGGCGGCGCTCCACAGATCGTGGCCTACGTGGCACGTGCTAATTAGTGTAATTAATGCTCCAACTAGTGGGACTATTGGGTTTCCCACCGGTCTTTCCGTTTTTCGAGCCTTTACTTTTAAACTCTTTCTCTCCTCATTTTTCTTCTTCACATTTCGAAAACCTTCAATCATTACTTTTCTTTAGCCTTTTTCTGCTACTCTTCTTTGAGTCGATGTGCTTGTTTGGCAGAGCTTCCTCAGTCCGCCATTGCTTAAGGTATGCTTATCACTCTTTTCTTGCTTTTCCTTTCTTTGCTTTGCTGTGGTATTGTTTCTGATTTCCTTTTTTCTTTCTTTCCTTCTTCTTTTTGCTATCAATTTATCTGGGATTCAGTTGTATTGTTTTTCTTTTCTGTGCTTCCTTTGGGTTTTCATGGTTGGCAACTCTGAGGTTAGAGTCGTTTGCCCTTCGGTTTCTTTTCTTTTCGCCTGCTTAGGGGGGGGTATTTAGGCACTTTTCAAGGTCTTGAAAGTTTTGGTTTTGAGGGTAGTGGTCTTAGTATGGTATTGACTGAATTGTTGCCTTTGATTAGGCAATCAATTGACTGGTTCGAGGGTCAGGTGAGAAAGGAGAAGATAATGTCCGAAGTCAGATCTAGTGATCTCGAGACTGGATTGTCGTCTAGCGGCAATCCAATGGAAGGGGATACAGCCGTCTCTTCTCCTCGTGTCCTTAGGGCTTTTCATGCCCTTGAAGAGGTTTGTGGGCTAGACACCGAGACGGTGAGTAGGTTTAAGGATAGGTTCCAATTTTCAAAGAGGGTTCGCGTTTGTCGGCCCAATGACGAGGATAGAGCTTGTCACTTCTTCCCTGGTGAGGTGTGCTTCTACGAGGCTGCCTTCACTTGTGGACTTAGATTCCTCGTCCATCCTTTCCTGATGGAACTCCTAAGTCATTTTGAGATCGCTCCTCGGCAGTTAATGCCCAACTCGTGGAGAATAGTAATTAACTGTATGGAAATATGGTTGGCTGCTAACGGGGATATGATTAAGGTTGTCGAGCTCGTCCACCTATATCGTCTGAAGGAATCCAAAGAGTATGGATATTACGAGTTGGTACCTTGGGAGAGGAGGATCAGGATTGTTAGAGGGTTGCCTTCGTCCTTCAGGTACTGGAAATCAAGATTTTTCTTTGTGTCCGGGGATGACTTTGAGACTCCCTCCAGTTAGGAATGGGGTGACATTCTGAGGTTGCTTCGTCGGTGGGGAACCTCGACTTTAGGTGCGTCAGTCTTTCTCTTTGTCGTTTTAGCTTGGCTGTATTCATTTTTCCTCGTCATTAACATCTTTGCCATTTTTCTTTTGTAGTGAAGAGACGACCTAAACTAAAAAGGAGGTATAAGGAAAGGGTTGAGCAGGCAATCGAGTACGCCCAGACAATTGAAAACTGGGACAGCTTGGTAGACCCGAGGACACTTGCTTTTTATCATCTTGGTCCGGATCCATCTTCTTTTGTATTGCGCAACGTTGAAATTGAAGGAAAAAAGAGTAAGTGTTGAACTCGTTAGCAAGATTTTTTTTTTTTTTTTTTTTTACATTGTTTTCTTCTGTCAGAAATGACGACAAAATTCAACAAAGACCTCTACGCAAAGATGAGGTCAAAGAAGGACAAGCCTCTGCCCAACCTCGGCAAGAAGACGGTGCGCGTGACTGGGAGAGGTGCCCCCGTTGCTCCACCAGCCTCCGTCCATCCGATCGTTTCCATGGGTAAGACGACGAGGACGGCTTCTCCTGTCGCATTCGTGGAAGAAATTGGTGGCACTCTTGTTTCAAAAAGGCCACGTTTGTTTGAGAAGGAGAAGGACAAGGAAAAGGCTGATTCTCGTCCATCCACCATTTGGAACGACGAGAAGTTGGCTGTGGATCGCGCCCATGAGGTAATAACGGCGGCGGATATGAAGGCCTTATCTGGCGTCCCTTTTAGTGGGGTTACTACTTGTCATGTCCATAAAATCATCCAGGTATATTTGCTTTGGGCAATCTTGATCCCTTTTTTTTTAGACGCCTCTAACATTCTCTTCAGGTGCTGGGGGAGAGTCTTCACATTTCTTCTGAGTATTTTACTCAAGAGGCAAAGGCGGCATCTCTAACCTCTAGGGTGGAGGCTTTAGAGGCGGAAAACTCCACTCTAAAGAAGGACCTTATTGATTCCATGAGCACAGCGAACACTTTGAAGGAGCAGGTGAAGAAACTAAATGACGATCTCAGGGTGGAGCGTAAGTTGACAATTGAGAAGGACGAGCAGCTTCTAGGAGCAAAGAGAGTCTCAAGAACATCGCTGCCAGATCCATCGAAGCCTTTCAGACCACTGACGAGTACAACATCGTGCTCCTCAGTTGGCACTTTAAAGGTTTCGAGCTCCTGAAGAGATACCTCGTCAAGCATCCTACTGGAGTGAACATGGAGATGCTGGACCTAGAGGAGGTGGATCAAGAGATGGCTGCAGACGAGGCTGCCCAATCTTCGGCCACTGACCATGACACTCCTGCTAACGCTCCCGCTAATGATGCTCCCCCTGAGGATGCTCCTGCTGACGATGGTGTTGGACGAACCTGATACTTAGCAAAAATTTCTTTGTTTTTGGGATGCCCTTTATGTTTTGGGCAGTTATGTAAATCTATTTTCTGAACAATTTAATTTTCTATCTATTTTGGGAACAATATTTTTAGCCCAGTGTTTATGGGCTTTTAGATGTAAAGACAATAGTGACTTGCTAGTCTGTTTCAGGCTTGAATTTAATTTACCTTACTTCCCTGCACTTACTTACATTTATGAATGCACGTTCTTTGATTTGAGATATGCTGGCACCTCGGCAGTATTTCATATTCGTTTAGGAGTCTTTTTGTCGTTAGTAACTTGCATCTGACAAAGCGGAATTTTGTTACTTAGCCGTTTTTGGCTTTTTACTCTTTTAGGGATAGTACCTTCGTCAATAACTTACATCCATCAAAGCGAAATTTCGTTACGTTGGCTTTTTACCCTTTTAGGGATAGTACCTTCGTCAGTAACTTACATCCATCAAAGCGGAATTTTGTTACTTAGCCATTTTTGGCTTTTTATCCTTTTAGGGATAGTGCCTTCGTCAGTAACGTACATCCGTCGAGACGGAATCTTGTTACTTAGCCATTTTTGGCTTTATGCGATTTGTACCCTTTGAAAGGTATTTTCTTCGTTAGTAATGTACATCCATCAAGGCGGAATCTTGTTACTTAGCCATTTTTGGCTTTCTGCGATTTGCACCCTTTGAAGGATATTGCCTTCGTTAGTAACGTTCAATCAAATAGACCTGTTTGCAGAGAAACATTAGCTGAATGACTCTTTTATTGATTTCAAACATGCATACATTTAAGCGTTATGTCTATTGATGGTATTTCTTCAATTGTTCAATATTCCATGGCCTAGGGAGTCTTTTTCCGTCCAGGGTCTCCAAGTGGTAGCTACCTTGTCTGGAGTAATGAATGACTCGGTATGGTCCTTCCCACGTAGGGCTGAGTTTTCCTTGGGTAGAATCTTTGGTCGCCTGGGTTACTTTGCGCAGGACGAGGTCCCCTATGCTGAGTCGCCTGAGTTTCACCCTTTTGTTGAAATAGTCCGTCCTCTTTTTCTGATAGTCCGTCATTTTGTTGTAGGCTTCTGTTAGGATTAATGCCCTTAAATCCTATTGTATGATGCTATGTATGACATTATGTATGACTTAATGTTATGATTAATAAAGTTGTTTTATTATTATCTGAAATAATGGTAACAAGAATATTTGGACATTATCATATAGTCCATGAGATGCATAGTATGTGATTTATGTGATTTAGTCACAGAAGATATAAGTCACAAGTTCTTTGTAAATTCAGAATTTTAGTTCGTAGTCGGTGATGAAATTGGGCATTTCATCTGCGAAGACTCTAACATATTAACTAAGATGATTTGTCTTGATCATGGAAGTGGTGACTTCTAGTTGATATGTTGATATGTTTTAAGAGTTAAGACATATTGAACTGGACCGCTGTGAGATTTATTATTCTCCTAACGACTATCAATTGAATAATAAATCTCACGACTTATATTTGCATGAACTCTTAATCCTGAGAGAATAATGGACTTGATCATGAAATGTAGGTTGCTTTAATATATCAAGAGTGAGATCTAAAGTAACAGTCAAAATCTCAGTATGTTGGGCAGCCACATTTAGTGTTGATGGAACATATATTTTCAAGATGGAATTCATAGTCTCTTAACGGAGATATAAAATATTCCCTTGAGATAAGTTTAATGGGTTTGGTTATTCAGAGTGTTAGGCCTAACCACTTTGGTAAGAAATTACTAAAGTATATATTTATGAAATTGGATTTCATAAATATATGATGAATAACTTAAAAGGATTAAACTGGGTACTCAAGGATTAAGATGTAGTAATTTTCAAAGTGGCAGTCTATATTCATGACTTTGAATTGCTACGAATATTTTATGAAGGGGTTGCATGTATAATAAAGTCTTGGGATATAATTTATTAATAAGGCCTAGAGTGCAATTATATTTATATAGTGGTATTAAATATAATTAATGATAACTTTGGACTTGTCAAGAGTTGACAGAAAAGCCCAAGGCCCATTGGAGTTAGTGTCTTATTTGTCCTTTTTGGTCCCACTCCAAGCCACACATTAAAGCCCAATTGGAAAGGCCCAATAGGCCGGCCCAATTAGATAATCAGTTATATATAAAGGGAGAGACATACAGAATTTTTATTAGAAGAAAAAGTGAGACACCATTGTGAAGTGGTGTGTATGTGCGAGTGAAACCACTCGATTAATCTCCCTTAGAAACTGATTGAGAGACCACACTTCTTGGGCGTAAAGTGGAATTGGAGTGAAGATTAAAAGTGTTCCCAAGTACTTCTAATTTTTTGTTTTGAATTTCACCGCATCAAGGTATGCTATCTTGTTCTTAAATTCTGAAATTTATATAATGCAAGTTATCAATCATGAATGAAATAGATCCATGTTTATTACTTCCGCTGTGTGTTTTGTATGAGATACAAAACCAGATTAACCAACAATTGGTATCAGAGCCAAGTTTTCATATCATGATTGTATAGCATGTGATTGGATTTTAGAATAAAAGAAAAACGGTTTCTTGATCATATCGGGTTCACACCAAAGGATGTATATTCTCTTGGTTTGTTCAAAGTGGTCTATGATTAAAGAATTGTGCCGTGTTCTAATTGAAATTGCCAAGGAGATATAGTTCTATATCAATAACTATTGTATGGATTACTTTAGTTATTGTACGGCTTGGCTAATTTTAGACAATTGATGGATTCCTTCGATGCATTAGTCAATATTTTATATATATGTATTTTGCACCGATTGTATTACTTAATGGTAGTTATTGATTGTTGTAGTAACCGTTTTGTAACTACCATGTGCATGAACCATGTTGATTGCACCAATTGGCTATTCAAGCATTCAATTGCTTTGCATGTGTTAGTTATCTTTAGGGAAGTGATATAGGGATTCAAAGCCTAACTTCCTAGATTGGCTTGGAGTGCAAATCCTTGATGCATGCAAATTGTTTATTAAGGATTCTATTGAATTTGTATATTCCAAGTATATGGGTCTGACATGATTCAAAAAGGCTTTGGCTGTTTCATTAATCAAGGGCGGAGTATTTAAAGTGCAAGGATTGGAGTGCACGCCGCCGAAATATAATGCTGGGTTTATTGATATCTAATATAAGACAATTGCATCATGTCCAAAGGTGTGAACTTTTATTTCGCACAGTCTGGATATATTAGATATCATAACTGTCATGTGCGTGCACTTTGATATTGCACCGGTTGGATATGGATGTATATATTGGCTTGTTTTGTTGCATGACTTCGTGGACCCATGTGGCAAATACCATCTGCCATTAACATGCTTTTATATGAATTAAGAAACCGCATGCATTAAGGATTCAAGTTCTTTACTTCATGTTGAATCCGTATATTATATGTAATGTAATAATCATATATTACATGTTATAATCCATATATTATATTATATATAATGTAATATGGGTTTATAATGTAATATGGATTTTTATTACGTTATATATATTTATATATGCTGTCATATTAATGCTAGGATTAAATTATTCATTTAATGAAATTTATTCCTAATGAGATTAGGATTATGTTTTCGAGGGTTTCTAGCATTATTATGGTTCTTGATCATAAAAACCTTTAATTTAAAATATCTAGTGGGAGAGAGATACAAGGGTTGGATCTTACGACCTCCATTATCGGTTCATAGTAGTGTGGGTAAGCATCTCGTCTTGGCGTATATGCCTTGCGATCCCAAAAGAGGGTGTTTACTTCAAGTACTACAAGATTGAACTAACCTGTTTAAAATAGTGTGGACAAGCACCTCGTCTTGGCGTATATGCCTCGCGATCCCAAAGGAGGGTGTTTTGTTCCATGGTACTACAAGTTTAAACATTATAAGGGAGATGAAATGTGGCTACACATGATTCTAGATAATGGTATACACTAGACTAAATGTAATGTTAACCTCCCAAAGGAGCTATGTCATTATCATTTAGAGGCTAAAGATAATACGGCATATTATTAGTGTATGATAAGAGTTATCATGATAGCACTAATAATGAGAATAGTTCTCAATCAATTAATGTGTTTATAATAAACTTGCTACCAAGGAATTATAGACATGGATTGGTTTGTCGTTGCATATATTATTTTATGGTTTTATAAGGTTCCATATTATATGTTTATATGCTAAATTGATAATGTCTAGTTTACTTATTATATTCATGTTTGTTATTTTCAGATTTAAAATCATGGCATCATTTAGCCCACTTGTTGCTATTCTTAATCAAAACAAACTGACTGGATCCAACTATGTTGACTGGAAAAGAAATTTGGACATTGTTCTTACTGCTGAAGAGCACAAATATGTGCTTACTCAACCATGTCCTAGTTTTCCATCATTAGATGCTCCTCTTGAGGAAAAACAGCGATATGATCGTTGGCAGAAATCTAATGAGATGGCTAAGTGCTATATCCTAGCATCTATTTCAAATGTTCTACAGCATCAAATGCAGGATGTAGAACTAGCTTCGAACATTATGCTCAGTCTGAAGGAGATGTTTGGTGAGCAAGGTCGTTCTGCAAGGCAAGAAAACTATGAGGCAGATTTATAATACCAAAATGGCTGAAAGTACTTCAGTGAGGGAGCATTGTCTTAGGATGATCTCTAATCTGAATACATTGGAAGTTTTAGGTGCCGATATTGATGGAGAATCCCAAGTGGATATGATACTCCAGTCACTACCAGAATCATTCAAGGAATTCAGACTTAACTATAATATGAACAAAAAGATTTATACATTGTATGAATTGATGAATGAGTTGGTAGCGGCGGAAGGCATCCTTGGTACTTCTAGTGTTGAAGCCAATGTTGGTGAAGTTTCTATTTCTCAACCTAAGTCGAAAGGCAAGGGTAAGAAGAAAAAGAAGAAGAACTTCACTAAGAAAGATGGTAAACAAGTTGCCTTAGGAGTTGCCAACAAAGGAAAGAAAACCAAAGGAAAGTGTTTCCATTGTGGTGAGAAAGGACATTGGAAGAGGAATTGTCCAATATTTAAGGCTGCCAAGAATAAAGGTATGAAAAGTACATTCCTTCTTGAAACATGTTTGGTACAGAATCCCACAGATTCCTGGTGTGTGGATTCAGGTTGTACTAATCATATCTGCAAATCCTTGCAGGGGTTTCAGGAGACCAGAAAATTGAATGAAGGGGAAATGTTTCTTACCTTGGCTGATGGGAGCAGGATTCCAGTTGTAGCTATTGGAGTGTTTAATTTATGTTTTGAATCTAGAGTTTTAATATTAGAAGACTGTTTGTATGTACCTAATGTTCGTAGGAATTTAATTTCTGCAACTTATTTAGGTAAACATGGATATTATGTTATCCTGAAAGACAATGTTGTAATAAAGAAGGATAAAGTGTTTATCTGTTCTGGCAATATTGTGGATGGTCTTTATATTTTAACTCCTGATAAGCATGAATTATACAATTTTGAATTAGATCATAACTCTCATGTAAAATCATTAAAGAGAAAGTTTCCTTCTACTAATGAAGCATATCTTTGGCACTTGCGTTTGGGTCATATTAATCCAAACAGAATTCAAATACTGATCAAAGATGGACTCTTAGAGCCATTGGACTTTGATGAATTTCCAGTTTGTGAATCTTGTTTGGAAGGTAAAATGACCAAACGACCTTTTAATGCAAAAGGTAGAAGAGCCCAAGAATTGCTTGAATTAGTTCATACAGATGTATGTGGTCCTATGTCAACCCAAGTAAAAGGAGGTTATGAGTACTTCATCACTTTTACCGATGATTACTCAAGATATAGTTATGTATATCTAATGAGACGAAAGTCCGAAACCTTTGAAAAGTTCAAAGAGTTTGGGGCTGAAGTTGAGAATCAATTAGGTAAACACATAAAAGCCATCCGATCTGATCGTGGTGGTGAATACCTTCTTGGGGATTTCAAGGATTACTTAACTCAAAATGGGATCATATCCCAATTGATTGCACCTGGAACTCCCCAACAGAATGGTGTAGCAGAAAGAAGGAATATGACTCTTTTGGAAATGGTTAGGTCCATGATGAGTTACTCAACTTTACCAGTTTCTTTTTGGGGATATGCACTAAAAACTGCAATGCATATTTTGAATTTAGTTCCATCAAAATCTGTTCCTAACACACCTTAGGAATTGTGGAGTGGGCGTAAGCCTAGTATGAAATATCTCCACATTTGGGGATGTCCAGCACATGTGTTGAAAAGGAAGTCTGATAAGTTGGAAGCTAAAACCGAAGTATGCATGTTTTTAGGGTATTCAAAAAAAAACAAAGGGTTATTTATTCTATAATCATAAAGATAACAAAGTGTTTGTTAGCACACATGCCAAATTTTTGGAAGATGATTATATGAATAATTTTGATCCTAGAAATAAAGTTGTATTGGCTGAAATGAATGAACCTGTAAATGAACAACCAATGGATGAAACTAGGGATGATGTGGTTGTATTGGATACACCATAAGATACCACTCATGAGGTGTCTAGTACACAAGTGCCTCGTCGTAGTGGGAGAATTATTTAGCCTCCCATAAGATTCATAGGTTTGGGAGAAACTTATGAAGCTATCTCAGAAGAGGCTGAATCGGATCCCTACACTTATGAAGAGGCAATGAATGATATAGATGCACATCATTGGGTCAAAGCTATGAAATCTGAATTAGATTCTATGTATTCCAACCAAGTTTGGGATCTTGTAAAGGCGCCTAGTGGCATTAAACCTGTTAGTTGCAAATGGGTTTACAAGAGAAAGAGAGGGATAGATGGAAAGGTTGAAACCTTTAAAGCAAGACTAGTGGCGAAAGGGTATACACAAAAAGAAGGTATTGACTATGATGAAACTTTTTCGCCAGTAGCCATGCTTAAATCTATTAGAATTCTCTTATCCATTGCTGCTCATTATGATTATGAGATTTGGCAAATAGATGTCAAGACTGCATTTCTTAATGGCAATTTTGAAGAAGAAATCTATATGATGCAACCGGAAGGTTTCATAGCAAAGAACCAAGAGCATATGGTATGCAAGTTGAAAAGGTCCATTTATGGACTTAAGCAAGCATCTAGGTCATGGAACATCAGATTTGATCAAGCAATCAAGTCATTTGGTTTTGAACAAAATCTTGATGAACCATGTGTGTACAAAAGACATCGAGATAAAGTAGTAATGTTCCTAGTGCTTTACGTTGATGACATTCTACTCATTGGAAATGATGTAGGGGTAATGTCATCAGTAAAAGTTTGGTTGTCAAGCCAATTTGATATGAAGGACTTAGGTGAAGCTAACTTTATTCTAGGGATCAAGCTTTGGTGAGATCACAAGAATAAGATGTTAGGTTTATCACAAACAGGGTATATAGATAAGGTTCTAGAACAGTTTAGCATGCAAAACTCCAAGAAGGGATTGCTTCGTTTTAGACATGGAGTTCCTCTGTCTGATGACCAAAGGCCTAAGACTTAAGAGGAAGAAAATATGATGAGACAAGTTCCTTATGCTTCTGTAGTAGGAAGTCTCATGTATGCCATGCTTTGTACTAGACCAGATATCTGTTATTCAGTTGGCATGGTCAGCCGATATCAATCAAATCCAGGATCAAAACATTGGCAAGCTGTAAAGCATATTCTCAAGTATCTACGAAGAACGAGAGATTATATACTTGTTTACCGAAGTGAGGATTTGATACCCATTGGCTATACAGATTCAGACTTTCAATTGGATCTAGATTTCAGAAAATCCATATCAGGATGTGTTTTCACCTTGGGAGGTGGAGCCGTAACTTGGAGGAGTGTCAAACAATCTTGTATTGCGGACTCCACCATGGAAGCAGAATACATTGCTGTTTGTGAAGCAGCAAAGGAAGCTGTATGGCTCAAGAAATTCCTTTCTGACCTTGGTGTAATGAGAATGGAACAAGTTCCCATCACATTGTTTTGCGACAATAGTGGTGCAGTTGCACAATCAAAAGATCCAAGGAACCACAAGAAAGGAAAGCACATCGAGAGAAAGTATCACATCATTAGAGATATTATTGCTCGTGGAGATGTGGTGGTAGCAAAGATTGAAAGTGCAAATAATCTAGCAGATCCCTTTACCAAAGCCTTGCCTCAAAGGACCTTCGAGTCACATTTAGAAGGAATGAGAGTTAGATTAGTGCACAATAGTCTTTAGGGCAAGTGAGAGATTGTTAGGATTAATGCCCTTAAATCCTATTGTATGATGCTATGTATGACATTATGTATGACTTAATGTTGTGATTAATAAAGTTGTTTTATTATTATCTGAAATAATGGTAACAAGAATATTTGGACATTATCATATAGTCCATGAGATGCATAGTATGTGATTTATGTGATTTAGTCACAGAAGATATAAGTCACAAGTTCTTTATAAACTTAGAATTTTAGTTCGTAGTTGGTGATGAAATTGGGCATTTCATCTGCGAAGACTATAACATATTAACTAAGATGATTTGTCTTGATCATGGAAGTGGTGACTTCTAGTTGATACGTTGATATGTTTTAAGAGTTAAGACATATTGAACTGGACCGCTGTGAGATTTATTATTCTCCTAACGACTGTCAATTGAATAATAAATCTCACGACTTATATTTGCATGAACTTTTAATCCTGAGAGAATAATGGACCTGATCATGAAATGTAGGTTACTTTGATATATCAAGAGTGAGATCTAAAGTAACGGTCAAAATCTCAGTATGTTGGGCAGCCACATTTAGTGTTGATGGAACATATATTTTCAAGATGAAATTCATAGTCTCTTAACGGAGATATAAAATATTCCCTTGAGATAAGTTTAATGGGTTTGGTTATTCAGAGTGTTAGGCCTAACCACTTTGGTAAGAAATTACTAAAGTATATATTTATGAAATTGGATTTCATAAATATATGATGAATAACTTAAAAGGATTAAACCGGGTACTCAAGGATTAAGATGTAGTAATTTTCAAAGTGGCAGTCCATATTCATGACTTTGAATTACTACGAATATTTTATGAAGGGGTTGCATGTATAATAAAGTCTTGGGATATAATTTATTAATAAGGCCTAGAGTGCAATTATTATATAGTGGTATTAAATATAATTAATGGTAACTTTGGACTTGTCAAGAGTTGACAGAAAAACCCAAGGCCCATTGGAGCTAGTGTCTTATTTGTCCCTTTTGGTCCCACTCCAAGCCACACATTAAAGCCCAATTGGAAAGGCCCAATAGGCCGGCCCAATTAGATAATCAGTTATATATAAAGGGAGAGACATACAGAATTGTTATTAGAAGAAAAAGTGAGACACCATTGTGAAGTGGTGTGTATGTGCGAGTGAAACCACTCGATTAATCTCCCTTAGAAACTGATTGAGAGACCACACTTCTTGGGCGTAAAGTGGAATTGGAGTGAAGATTAAAAGTGTTCCCAAGTACTTCTAATCTTTTGTTTTGAATTTCACCGCATCAAGGTACGCTATCTTGTTCTTAAATTCTGAAATTTACATAATGCAAGTTATCAATCATGAATGAAATAGATCCATGTTTATTACTTCTGCTATGTGTTTTGTATGAGATACAAAACCAGATTAACCAACAGCTTCGTCTCTGACTTCGTCTAGACAATCCAAGTTGAGTCGTAGATGATCATTTTTGGCCTCCTCGTTGAACATTTCCCACCTGGCGCTGGTTACTTCTACTTCGACCAGGATCACTGCTTCAGTCTTGCAAATGAGCCTGAAGGGGGTCTCTCCCGTCGGGGTTCTTGCTGTTATTCTGTAGGCCCACAAGACATTGGGCAATTCTTCTGGCCAGGCCCCTTTCGCATCGTCTAGTTTGGTTTTTATGATCTTGAGTAGCGTGCGGTTCGTCACCTCTGTCTGTCCGTTCGTCTATGGATAGCCTGGTGATGAGAACTGGTTCTTAATACCCAGGCCTGAGCAGAAGTCTTTGAAGCCTTGGCAATCGAATTGTTGTCCGTTATCTGATATGATCATCCTCGGAATCCCGAACCTGCAAACTATATTCCTCCACACGAAGCTTTGGATCTTTGCTTCGGTGACAGTAGCCAGTGACTCTGCTTCAACCCATTTTGTAAAGTAATCAATAGCAACTAGTAAGAATTTTACCTGGCCTTTGCCTTGGGATAGCGGGCCAACGATGTCAATTCCCAATTGTGCGAATGGCCGCGGGGACGTTATCGTCGTCAGTCTTTCTGCTGGAAGTTGTTGGACATTCCCGAACCGTTGGCATTTGTCACATCTCTTGACGAACTCCGATGCGTCCACCTGCATAGTTGGCCAGAAAGAACCTGTTCGTATAATCTTGCTCACCAAGGATCTAGGACCTGCATGATCCCCACAAATTCCTTCGTGGACCTCTCTCAAGATGTACTCAGCCTCTCCTTCGTCAACGCACTTCAAGTAGGGCATGGAGAAGCCTCTCTTGTATAGGGTATCATTGAGAATTGTGAATCTGGCAGATCTCTTCTTGATCTTCCTGGCTTCGTCTGCATTCTGAGGGAGGTGCCCATCTTATAGGAAGGCCATAATAGGCGTCACCCAGCCACTTGTGCTCTGGACTGCAAATGTTGTTGAAACTTCTTCTATGCTGGGGTTTTTCTGTACTTCCATCATCAGGTCTGCATTCGATTCTGTTCCTTCTGACGAGGCTATCTTTGAGACTTTGTCTACGGCCATATTCTGGCTTCTAGGAATTTGGAGGAACTCCATTTCTTCGAACTCTTGAGTCAAGTGCTTCGTCAGCCTGAGGTATTTTTACATTCTTTCTTCCTTTGCTTCGTATTCTCCCTTGACTTGTCCAATTACTAGCTTTGAGTCATTCTAGACTAGCAGGTTCCTGGCCCCCAACTCTTTTTCGAGCCTTAAACCCGTCAGAATTCCTTCGTATTCGGCCTCGTTATTGGTTGTCGGGAATTTCAACCGAACTCCATATCTTAGTATTTCTCTGTCAGGAGTGGTTATGACGACCCCTACTCCCCCTCTTTTTTAGGCTGACGAGCGATCGGTCTGTATCACCCATGTTTTGTTCTTGCTGGCGAGGCTTGGTTTGTCTGGATGGGTGAACTCGGCAATGAAGTCTGTCAAAACTTATGCTTTAATGGCTGTCCTGGGATGGTATTCAACGTCGAATTGGCTAAGTTCGATCGCCCATTGGACCATCCTCCCAACTACTTCGAGCTTGCTCATAGACTTCTTGATGGGTTAGTCCGTCATCACTAAGATTGGATTTGCTTGGAAATATTGTCTGAGCTTGCGTGAGAATACTATCAATGCGAACGTGATTTTTTCGATCTTTGGATACTTGGATTCAGCTCCTTGGAAAGCTTAGCTGACGTAATAAATTGGGAGCTGTTTCCTGTCTTCTTCCCGGATTAAGGCTGCACTGACGGCTGTAGATGATACTGCAAAATACAGATACAAGTTTTCACCTTCTTTGGACGGGCTTAGAAGTGGTGGATTGCTAAGGTAGCATTTGAGCTCTTGAAGGCCGTTTCACATTCGTCGGTCTATTCAAAAGCCTGTTTTAGGGTCTTAAAGAAGGGTAAGCATTTGTTCGTTACTTTAGAGACGAACCTATTGAGGGCTGCAATCCGACCTGTGAGCTTTTGGACCTCCTTAACGGTCTTGGGTGATGCCATGTTGATTATGGCTTGCATCTTCTTAGGATTTGCTTCTATTCCTCTCTAGGACACCATGAATCCTAGGAATTTTCCTGAGGTAACACCAAAAACACACTTACCAGGATTTAGCTTCATTTGATATTGCTTGAGGGTAGTGAATGTCTCCTTAAGATCGTCTAGATGCACAAGCTCTTCCTTGCTCTTGACGAGCATATCATCCACGTACACCTCCATATTCCTGCCTATCTGCTTGACGAACATTTTATTTACCAACCTCTGATAAGTCGCTCCTACGTTCTTCAGTCCAAACGGCATTACCTTATAGTAATAGAGCCCTTGACTGGTGATGAAGGCCGTTTTCTCCTGATCCTTGTCAGCCATTCTTATCTGATTGTATCCTGAGAATGCATCCTTCTTGGAAGAGGAAAGCTATCCTTCGGGCAGGCCTTGTTTAGGTCCGTGAAGTCCACGCACATTCTCCACTTCCCATTTGCTTTCTTTACCAGAACGACGTTTGTGAGCTAGTCTGGATAGTATACCTCCCTGATGAAGCCTGCAGTCAAGAGCTTGTTCACTTCGTCAGCGATTGCTTGGTCTTTCTTGGGTGCAAAGGCTCTTCGTCTCTGCTTGATGGGCTTCTTCTCTGGGTCCACATTCAACCTGTGTTGGATGACTTCTGGGGATATGCCTAGCATGTCGTCATGGCTCCAGGCAAAGACGTCTAAGTTTTCCTTAAGAAACTGGATGAGTTTCGTTCTTATCTCAGGACTTAGGGTCGTCCCTATCCTGGTTGTTTTTGTTGCTTTCCTTTCGATCAGTTCCACTGTTTCCAGTGCTTCCACCTTTTCCTCCTCTTTTTCTTCTATTATCCACGTATGGTTCTCCTTAGATGCCAAGACGGCCTGATAGCATTCCCGGGCTAGAACTTGGTCTCCTTTAACTTCGCCAACACCGTTTTCTGTTGGAAATTTTACCTTCAGGCAATAGGTGGATGTGGACGCCTTCCACTTGTTGAGTGCTGGCCTTCCAATGATGACATTATAGGATGAGAGACAATCTACCACCAAGAAGTCCAGCTTACGGGTCAACTGCTTCGGGTATGTCTCCACAGTTACTGTCAATGTCACTATGCCTTTGGGATATACCCTGTCACCACTGAAACTAACGAAGGGGGAATCAAACGGACGTAGTCTTCTTGGATCTAGCTTCAATTGCTGGAATGCAGGAAAGTAGATGATATCAGCAGAGCTACCGTTGTCCATGAGGATCCTTTTGGTGTTGAACCCTTCTATGGTGAGCATTATGACCAAGGGGTCATTGTGAGGCTGTTTCACTCCTCTAACATCACTCTCGTTAAAGGTCATATCCTGATCAGTTCATCTGTATTTCGACAGGGGTGTCATGTGGACACTATACACCTGTCGCTGATGTGTTTTTTTTAAGTGATTTGAATGAGCCTCTTGTGATAAGTCCCCCCGCGATCGTCTGTTTCTCCCCGATCACATTTTGAGGAGGTTAGGATTGATGGCCTTCGCTCTTGGATGAGGACTTATGCTGGCCTTTGTTTTCGTCTCGAAATTTATTGTACTCCCCCTTTTTCACAAACTTCTGTAGCTTCCCTTTTTGTATCAACTCTTCTATTTGCTCTTTGAGATCCCGATAATCTTTAGTGTAATGGCCATGGTCTTTGTGAAATCGACAATACTTATTCCTGTCGCGGACATTAGGAGACGAGTGCAATGGTTGCAGCCATTTGAGGTAGTGCTCGTCTTTAATCTGCGTTAAAATTTTGTCAACAGGCATAACAAGAGGAGTAAACTTTACCGTTCGTGGATTTTTATCATCTTTCCTTTTGACTCCGTCATTGGTCTGACGATCCGAGCAGTTATGCTTTTGCCCTTTACGGTCGTCTTCTCTTCTTCCTTTGTCCCCTGGTCTTTCTCCGTCCCTGATGGCAGCCAACGCATCCTCAGCGTTCATGTATTTCTGCGCTTTAAGGAGCATCTCGGCCATCGTCTTTGGAGGGTTCTTCGCGAGTGATGTAACAAGCTCCTTGGATCTCAACCCCACCTTGAAGGTCGTCAGCTGCACCTTATCGTCAGCCTCGTCTACTTCCAGTGTCTCTCGGGTGAAGCTTTTCACATACGACCTCAAGGTTTCCTTCTCTGGTGAGCAAGTGGTCCGCGGTCTTCTTTGGTCGTTGTCCTCCAATGAAATGATGTAGGAAGGCGTTGCTCAACTGCTCGAAGGTGTCGATGGACGATGTTGGCAACTTTGTGAACCATTCTCGGGCGGCTACCTTGAGTGTAGTTGGGAAGGAACGACACAATATTTCATCTGGGGGCTGCTAGAGTCCTAGGGTCGTTTTGAAGGTGTTTAGATGATCTTGAGGATTCTTCAGCCCATCGAAGGGTTCGAGTTGAGGTAACCGGAATTTCAACGACACTAAATAGTCGAGGACTGCTGTGGTGAACGGGGAATCCGTTGCCCTGACCATTCGATCCACACTCCGCTCTGTTTTCTCCTTGATGGCGTTCCTAAGTTCGTCCATTTTCCTCCTCATCTCCCTCAGCAGGTCTGAGTTCTGCTCGGTTGGAGTGGTGGGCCTTCAAGGGTCATTTCTTCTATGGCTATCTCCTTCGTCTTCCTGATTTCCCTTGGACCGATTCTCCTCTTGCTGAAGCCGTAGCTTCATTTCCTAGTTTTGCCTAGTCAATTCTTCAACTGTGGCTGCAAGAACCTGAACTTGCTAAGCTAGGGTTGCAAAATCTTGATTGGACTCCATTTGAGAAGAATAGTTGATCGGAAACTACTTTTTCGAGATTGAACACAAAAATGTCATCCCCACAGACGGCGCCAAACTGATGAAGTGTAAGCTCGTCAGTAGAGTTCGTCAAACGCAAGTAATCCTCAGCCCTCAAGGATGGTCACCGGTGTGGTGCCTGCCACAATACCTCCGATGCCAAAGTCAGTATAAGTAACTCTCTTGAGAGTAAAACAAGGTAATCCAACAGAAATGAAAGAAATCTCTTTGTGTTTATGTGTGTATGTACCTTGTTCTTGGCAATGTGTGGGCTTTGTATATGTTCTCATGATCTCTAGCCGTTGGAGTAGTTATGGAGGTCTTAATGCTCCTCTTGGTAACGTTTGGGGCTGCGTAATGTGGCATCAATGTCCTCCAATGGTTCATACAGTTGGCCCTATAACCGTTCTGGGTTTGATTGGCTGCATTGAATGGCCTGACTATCTTCGTCCGTAATGTGGATCATTACTTCGTCTGGCCTAAGGGTATATTCGTCCAGGTTGATGGGCTCGTCCATGTAAGATGGACTTATCAGTCTCGTCATTAATTCATGAAATGAATCCTGATTTGGTTATTACAATTAAAGTTGGGCAATGCATGAATGCCATACATGTAAAGCTCAACACACCGATGCTTAATTATAGTCAGCTTGGATGCCTTGAAACCTAGTCTTCATAGTGAAGATGACACCGGATCCTAGTGCAGCTGCATCAGCAAGGTCTTCAATCCCACAGAATCTGATTCTACAGCTCTTAGCAACACTATCTTCGCCTAGATGGTCTCTCACTAGAATTCCTAGCCCCATGCTCAGCTTATCTACTTGATAGGGTCTTTGTTATAGTAATAGTTAAGTACTCATACAGCCAAGAATTAAAATTTTCTATCTAGTATGCGATTTACATGAGCCATGAGGTACATGTGTTTTCAACTAATGTTGTAGATGGAAGTCTTGAACAAAATCACAAAATGTGCCAATTGATCAGGCTCTCTTGAATGTTAATGATTTCCCTAATTTTTGAGTGGGAAAGAAACCCTTATTTAAGTCATTTTAAGTCATCTTCGCTAATTAAGATAATTGCTTTAGGATATCCTGGTAAGCTAAAATATCTCTCTCATTAGTCATAACATCACATGAACGTGTTGTTGATTGATACCTACAGGAAAATGACTAAAATCTATAACACTCTATAACACTGGCTTAAACAGTTAGAAAATGTTAAGTTTAATCACTTAATCATAATTCTAATATTTTCCCACTTTCCCTTAGTAAGTGGGGGCTCAACAAGTGGGAATTTAACATTTTAAATGGGAGGTAGAGTGAAGGCAAGGATTAAACTTAGGATCTCCTGCTTTTATACCATGTTAAACTACCGATTGTCTCAAAAGCTTAAGTTGTTAGGAAATAGTGAATTTAATCACTTAACTATAATTTTAACAAAACATGAGTTAATAGTGCGGCCTATTTGGATGTCTTTTAGTTGTTTTCGGCTTCTAAAGTTTGTCTCCTATTGGGCTTCTACACTTTGTCTTTCATTGGAGGCTGAATTAAAAGTCTAAGGGGAAAAGAATAGATGACTTGGAGTATGGCTGTGTTTATATTTGAGCCCGAATGTTAATTGGTCATGGTTAGTATATGGTAGTTCCATGATTGTGTTTAGCTTAATTCTTTTTGCAAGTGATTTCTATAGGAGTTTGACAAGCTTTTGGCGTCCAATTTGCTAAATGTGTGCGTCACAAAATTATGTAGTAAAAAAAAAATACACCCAAGCATGAAGTTATTGAGACTTGACCACTTTCTACGCTTCAAAACATAGAAATGTCCAAGTCAATTACAAAGCATCATGTCTAATTTAGTGACAAACTCCAAATTCTTTTGTCACTAAATCAATTAAATAAAATAAATTAAGTGTTGAATATCCTATTGGCAAATTAAAATTTGCCACATATTGCTTGGGCCCATAAAATAAATATAAAATTTTAATTAAAATTTTTTATAATTATATTTATTAAAATAAATAAAATTAGAGACAATTATTAACAAACAACAAGTCTTATTGGGACTCTTTAATTTTGGGCCAATTAGAATTCACCATTTATTCTCAAGAAGATCAATTTAAGTGGAACTCATTTTGAGAAACCACTATAAATATACAATTCCCATAGTTTGTTCTTGACCAATTTTTCTATATGTCAAAACTCTGAAGATATTCTCCCTCAACAATAGATGAAGATTATACGAAAAAATTCATTCGAATAATTTTTCCAAACTTTGATTTGAAGTTCACTTAATTGAACTAAACAGGTTCAAATTGCATCATCTAAAAGTAAATTAAATTACAAAGGTCACAATTAAAGCCTAAGTCATCATTCTAAAATAAAATTGATTTCAAGAAAGAAAAAAAAATTAAATCCTAAATATTGCATCAAACTTAACAAATACTTGATTAAACAAGTGTTACGAACCATATAATAATTGTTGTAATCCATTAAATTAGTTAGTTAGTTGAGATTAAGATGAGTTAGTTAGGATTTGAGCACATTTATAGCTCATTTAGTGGGCTAATAATATTGGAGCTAATCTCCTATAAATGCATAATTGTAATTCAGCATTAGATATTGAAGAATAAATAAATTTATTATTTAGTGCATTTCGTCTCTTTCTTAATATTTTTCTATGGAGGGTGACTATCTCGAATTAGGTCGATTCTCATACATTCCCCTACTATTCCCATTAGGAACCACTGGGATCCTAACAACAATATTCTCAAAAAAAAAAAAAAAAAAAAAAAAGGTTCCTAACAATAAGATAGCAAATACAAAGGAAGTAACTTAAGCAAATAGTCATTTACAAAGCATAAGAACTACTAGATCTCCTAAAAACCTAAGCACAAATGGCCTTAAAATTGTTCTCTAGTTTGTTCTCAATGGTAGGTTGCGTCCTTCCTAATAAAATAAGCCTCAATTTAAACTTGAAACGTTGGCAGTTATGCCTAATTCAACTTTCCATGTGTTGCTTTTTTTAGGGAGAGAAACACAATTGGAAGACTCCAATTGAGTGGTTAATATAATATATAAAGACACCAATTGACCCAAAATGCTTAAATGCAATGGGTGAGCTCAATTATGGTTTATTAACCATTTTTTTTTTTTTTTTGATGGGTTTTATTAATCATTCATTATTCTTATTAGTATCTAATGTGAGATTTCACTATTTAACCAACAACATTACTCACACGTAATTATTCCAACAAATCTCTCATTTACATGTGAGCTTTCTACTAAGTCACTTGTAGCACTTTGGTTAGTCTCTCCGTTGAACATAAGACTTTTTTTTTTTTCATGAGAATCCAAGTGTCATGTATCACCATGCATTACCAATAGTGTGCCCTTTACTCCAACATGCTTAGGGGCTAATATAGGAGTCTTCCTTGCTCAATTATGGGAGTCACCAATACATAATTGCCTTGACTCACCACTTGTAGAACCCTTACTCAACCATGAGAGAAGGCATAAGAGACTTTCTTATTCTACTTGGTGGGACCCACTAATTAATAAAACACATAGAGACACCACTTTACACAAAAGATTCTAATTGTGTTTGATGATTCGGTTTATGACTTGACTTGACTTGGAAGCATGACGATTTTAAATGGGAAATCTCTAAAGCTTAGTCCGTGGAGAGGAGAGTGCTCATGGATATTTTGGCACCATTGTTTTAAGGAATTTATTTGTTCCTTCATATTAGGGTTCACTATTGTATCGAAAAATTGTACTACACAGAAATTGCATGTATGTAGGCAAATTGTTGAACCATCTAAATGTTGTGTCATGTGATTTTTTCTCTTTGTGCATATTTTCTATTTTTTTCATGTCTCACAAATTCTAGGAATTAGGTTGAATTCCTAATAGACTCCTGATTAATTTTCTCTACCAAGTGTCTCGCTGTTAACAGAGCCTGGTAACCCTTTATAACTGCTTTAAGGCAATTGTCACCTTTCTGCTTGTAGCTACTTGGCACGTGTCTCTATTCCCGACTTCTTTTTCTAAATGCTCAAGGTAACTATCAGTAACTCCTTAAGGTAACTGTCCATTAACTCACTAAATATCCGCGAAACTACAACATTAATGTCACTTGTCATCCATTGAGCTTAATCCTTACTATAATTAAATCCAACTGAGAAATTGTTTTATTGCCACTTTTCCAAATGGATGTGTCACATTTTTGCCATGTGTCTTAGTCATTAAATTAATTTTTTGACCTTTTTTTTATAGAAAAATTAATTATTTGGCCTAGTTATATACTTCTTGAGTGTGAATGTAATTTTTTTTTTTTTTTTTTTAACCTTTTTAACAAACAAGAAGAAGTGGAATTTATCTCTCTTCTTGTTTCTTTAAAGCATGAAAAATTCTTTAATCTCCCAAAATCAATACCACTACGGATGCTTGAAAAGAAGGAAAAGGTATCATTAGTCAACAAAGTCCTTGATAAGGAATTTATTTATTTCCACTCTTTGCTTAGGTGTACGCTTCAGCATGATAATAAAATGATTAAGACTCTTCTAAGGAAAAAAAAAAAAAAAAAAATCAAACAAAAAAGAAGAAGAAAATGTTGAGTTTTTACATACTTCTTCCCGAGTTAAACCCATGCAAAACATTTTTAACTCTCACCTTGTTGCTTGTAGCTACTTGGCACCTACCTCTATCTCTAGCTTCTTTTTGTAAGTTGTAACTGCTTGAAGTAAACTTCCTCAAGGTAAACTATCCATTTTCTCACTAACTGTCCTTGAAACCACAAGATTAAAAGCCACTTGTCATCCATTGGGCTTCAATCCTTAGTTTAAATAATTTGCAATTGAGCAATTGTGTCACTATCTTATTCAACATGGATGTGACTCATTTTATCACGTGTCTTAGTTAATAAATTAATTGATTAAGCTAGTAATACCTCATGAGTATGAATGTATTTCTTTGCCTTTTTTTTTTTTTTTTTAATAAACAATAGGAAGTGGACTTTATCTCCTTTTTTGTATCTTTTAAAGCATGAAAAGTTCTTTAATCTCCCAAAATCAGAACCCACTGCAAATGGTTGAAAAGGAGGAAAAAATACCCTTGGACAACAAAGTCCTTGACAAGAAATTTATTTATGTTGGGTGCAGAGCACCGTATGGGTCCAGTCCACATGCCCTGTCAAAGCTCATTTATGAGCTTACCTCCAAAAGTCTTCAAGGAAGCCATGTCTCTTAATGAGACTTGACTCAGGCATGTCTAACATGTTGAAGGAAGAAAGAAATTTGGGTGAAGCAAAAGTCATGGGAAAGGCCTGACTTCTCTTAATGAGAAATGATGCTAGGCGTGTGGGACACACTGAAGAGAAGAGAAGAAAAAAAGAAAAGAAAGGCCATTCGGCCTTAAGTGAGAATAGTTGAAACAGAGAGCCACATTCAGCCAATGTGTGTGAGTTCCAAAGAGAGCAAAACACAAAAGAGATATTCAGCCATTTGAGAGGTGCAATCCGTGTGAAGAGAGAAACACAATGAGAGTGTGAGAGAGTGAAAAAGAAAAAGAAGACATTTTTTCTTTGCTCAAGTTACACACAAGGAAGATAAATTGGTGGAGTTCTCATGGAGTTTTTGAGTGCTACAACCATGGAGAGTTGGAGTATTCAGAGGAAGATTTTTCTATTGGCTTTGTGATGAGATTGTATTTACTCCTTGAGATTTATTTGTTGTATATCCAATTTATTGTGGACTCAAGTTTAGCATAAACTTGATAGTTGTAATCTCTATTTCATAGTGGATATTTTTCGAAGCTGTCCCGTGGTTTTTTCCTCTACACTAGAAGGTTTTCCACGTAAGATTTGGTGTTCTTGTGTGGTTATGTTTATGTGTTGCTTTCTAGAATTTTTTTTGTTTTCATAATATTGCTATTGCTTGGTAGTTATATATTCTAATTCACACATAGACATAGAAGGGACTAGGATTTTTCCCTAAAAAGTGGTATTAGAGCTTTTGGTTGCTTGGGTTTGATTGTCTTGTGTTGGATTAAATAGAAAATATGGCTATGAATACTATGATTAAACTCTCGGCATCGAATTATTCGATATGGAAGCCGATGATGGAGGATGTCCTTTATTGCAAGGATTTGCATGACCCTATTGAGGGTGATAGTGTCAAGCCTAGTGATATGTTAGATAGAGACTAGGAGAAATTAAATAGAAAAACTATCGGGTGTATTAGACAACGCATCGATGTCAGTGTTTTTCACCATGTGTCTCAGGAAACAAATGCAGAGGCTCTTTGGGAAAAATTAAGAAGTCTTTATAAGAGAAAGACAGCCCCAAATAAAACTTTTATTGCTAGAAAGCTTGTGAATTTGAAGCTTAAGGAGGGTAAGTCCATTGCCAAGCACCTTAGTGAGTTCCAAGACTTGGTTAATCAGATGGTTACAATGAAGCTAGTAATAGCTGATGAGTTGCAAGCTTTATTGCTTCTGAGTTCCTTACCTGAAAATTGGAAGACTTTGGTAGTGTCACTTAGTAATTCTGCTCCGAATGGTGTGTTACAACTTGTCATGGTTAAAGATAGTTTGCTTAATGAAGAAACTAGAAGAAAGGATATGGGCAAGAATATTGCACATGCTCTTGTCACAAAGAACAGAGGGAGAAGTAAGAGTAGAAGTTCTAAAGAGCGAGGTAAATCAAGAAGTCGGTCAAAGTCAAAAGGAAAATTCAAGTGTTTTTATTGTGATAAAGAAGGTCACATAAAAAGAAACTGCAAGGCTTGGATAAACAAACAAAAAGAGGATAAAAATCATAAAAAGGCAGATGATGAGAACACAGCTGCTATTATAGTGTTGGAAGATGAGGTCCTAGCCATAGGACAAAATGATTGTTGTACAGTTTCAGATCCTTATGTTGAATGGGTGATTGATTCAACTGTTTCCTGCCATGTCACTCCAAGAAAGGAGTTATTCACTTCATACAAAGCGAGAAACTTTGGAAGAGTGAAGATAGGCAATGATAGTTATGCTGACATTGTGGGAATTTGTGATATTTGTGTTAGGGCTAACACTGGATACATCCTGATTTTAAAGGATGTGAGACATGTTCCGAATATTCGCCTAAATTTGATTTCCACTCATGTTCTTGACAAAGAAGGTTATAGTAATTATTTTCGTGATGGAAAATGGAGGCTTAGCAAAGGATCATTGGTGTTTGCTAGAGGGAAAATTTGTTGTACACTTTACAAGACACAAGTAAAGTTGTGCAAGGATGTTATTAATACAGCTCAAGAGAATTCTTCGCCTAACTTATGGCATAGGCGACTGGCTCACATGAGTGAAAAAGGGTTGTAGATTTTGGCATAGAAGTCTCTCATTCCCTTTGCCAAAGGTACGTTACTAAATCCTTGTGACTTTTGTTTATTTGGTAAACAACATAGAGTTTCATTTAATATACCCTTTACTAGAAAACTCAATGTATTAGATCTTATTTATTCTGATGTATGTGGTCCCATTGTTGTTGAGACTTTAGGTGGCAATAAATATTTTGTTACATTTATTAATGATGCTTCACGAAAGGTATGAGTTTATGTTTTGAAAACAAAAACCAGGTATTTGAGTACTTCAAGAAATTCCATGCCATGGTGGAAAGAGAGAAAGGGAAGCCTTTGAAGTGTCTTCGTAATGATAATGAAAGTGAATACACATCTAATGAATTCAAGAGTTGCTACTCTGAGAAAGGCATTAGACATGAGAGGACAGTTCCTGGTACCCCACAGCAAAATGGTGTGGCAGAAAGGATGAACCGCATTATTGTTAAGAAGATCAGATGTATTTTGAGAATGGCTAATTAGCCTAAGTCATTATAGGGTGAAGCTGTTGTGACTGCATGCTACCTAATTAATAGATCTCCATCAGTTCCTTTGGATTTTGATATTCCAGAAAGAGTATGGACAGGTAAAGAAGTTTCTTACTATTACTTGAAGGTATTCGGGTGCAAGGCATTTGTTCATGTGCCTAAGGAACAAAGATCAAAACTTGATAGCAAATCCACTCCTTTTATATTTGTTGGATATGGAGATGCAGAATTTGGCTACAAGCTATGGGATCCAAAAGAAAAAAAGATGATCAGAAGTCGAGATGTAGTTTTTCATGAGAATGAAAACTTGGCAGATTTTGAAAAAACTGAGAAGTCTAAAGTTACAGTTGAAGGTGTTCCTGATCTTACACCTACCTCTTCCTCCTTAGATAATGCCACAAATAGGGAAGAGGTACAAGATGAGAACTATGGTGATGAACCAACAAAATTTGATGCTGATGAGTCAGCAAGTGTTGATAGTGATGATGATGATGTGACAAATACAAATAGTGTTGAGCAGGGGGAGCAGCCTCCTCCACTAGAGATGGTAAAACCTGAGGTGAGAAGGTCTATTAGAGAGCATCGTCCATCAACTAGATATCCCACTTCTGAGTATACTATGATTACTGAAGAGGGGGAGCTAAAAAGTTTTCAAGAAGTATAGTCTCATAAGGATAAGCAAAGCTGGTTGAAAGCTATGCATGAAGAGATGAACTCTTTGAACAAGAATAAGACTCATGACTTTGTGGAACTTCCTAAAGGCAAAAGGGTATTGAGAAACAAATGGGTGTTCAAGTTGAAGAAAGATGGTGACAAGTTAGTGAAGTATAAAGCTCGATTAGTGGTTAAGGGTTTCAGTCAAAAACAAGGGATTGACTTTGATGAGATATTTTCTCCAGTAGTCAAGATGAGTTCCATTCGAGTAGTTTTAGGATTAGTAGCTAGCTTGGATCTTGAGCTTAAGCAACTTGATGTGAATACAGCTTTTCTTCATGGTGATTTGAAAGAAGAAATCTACATGGATCAGCCAGAGGGATTCAAAGGGAAAGGGAAAGAACAAATGGTTTGCAAGTTAAAGAAGAGTTTTTAAGGCTTGAAGCAAGCTCCAAGACAGTGGTACAAGAAGTTTGACTCATTCATGGTGGGTCACAGGTACATGAGGATAAATGCAAATCATTGTGTATATGTCAGAAAATTTCTCAATGGTAAATTTGTTATTCTTCTGCTATATGTAGATGATATGTTGATAGTAGGGCAAGATGCAGGTGTGATTGAAAATTTGAAGAATGACTTGTTCAAGTCATGTGATATGAAAGACTTGGGTCTAGCAAGACAAATTTTGGGTATGCAGATTCTGCGTAACAGGAAAGCTAAGAAGCTATGATTATCACAAGAGAAATATATTAAGCGGGTTTTTGAAAGGTTCAATATGAAGCATGCCAAGCCAGTCAGCACACCTCTTGGTGCTCATTTCAAGCTAAGAAAGAAATCTTGCTCTTCATCCAAGAAAGAGAAAAAAGACATAGCGTCAACTATATATTCCTCAGCAGTTGGGAGTTTGATATATGCTATGGTTTGCACACAACCAGACATTGCTCATGTAGTTGGTGTTGTCAGCAGGTTCATGGTTAATCCTAGTAAAGATCACTGGGAAGCAGTGAAGTGGATTTTCAGGTATTTAAGAGGTAGCTCTAAATTGTGCTTAACTTTTGGTGATTCTAAACCAATTTTGGAGGGTTATGTAGATGCAGGTTGGGCAGGTGACCTTGATGGTAGGAAATCTACATAGGGGTATTTATTTACTTTTGCAGGGGGCTGTATCATGGCAGTCAAGATTGCAGAAGTGTGTTGCCTTATCTACAACTGAAGCTGAGTACATTGCAGCTAATGAAGTAGGTAAAGAGATGCTTTGCTTGAAAAGATTTCTCCAAGAATTGGGTTTGAAGCAAGATGGGTATGTAGTTAATTGTGATAGTCAGAGTGCTATAGACTTGAGCAAGAATTCTATGTACCATTCACGCGCGAAGCACATTGAGGTGAGATACAATTGGTTGAGACTAATTATTGAACAAGAGTTATTTGAATTAGAGAAGATTCACACAGATGAAAATCCAACTGACATGTTAACCAAGGTTGTGTCTAGAGAAAAGCTAAAGCCTTGTGTCGGGTTGGCCCGCATGAATTCTAACTGAAGAGTTGGGTTGAAGATCTCCTCCGTAGTGGGTTGGAGGGGGAGATTGTTAGGTGTAGAGCACAGTGTGGGTCCAGCCCACATGCCCTGTCATAGCTCATTTATGAGCTTACCTCCAAAAGTCTTCAAGGAAGCCATGTCTCTTAATGAGACTTGACTCAGGTGTGTCTAACATGTTGAAGGAAGAAAGAAATTTGGGTGAAGCAAAAGTCATGGGAGAGGCCTGACTTCTCTTAATGAGAAGTGAGGCTAGGCGTGTGGGACACGCTGAAGAGAAAAGAAGAAAAAAGAAAAGAAAAGAAAGAAAGGCCATTCGGCCTTGAGTGAGAATAGTTGAAATAGAGAGCCACATTTGGCCAGTGTGTGTGAGTTCCAGAGAGAGCAAAACACAAAAGAGATATTCAGCCATTTGAGAGGTGCAGTCCGTGTGAAGAGAGAAACAAAATGAGAATGTGAGAGAGTGAAAAGAGGAAGGCGACATTTTTTCTTTGCTCAAGTTACACACAAGGAAGATAAATTGGTGGAGTTCTCATAGAGTTTTTGAGTGCTACAACCACGGAGAGTTGGAGTATTCAGAGGAAGATTTTGCTACTAGCTTTGTAGTGAGATTGTGTTTAATCCTTGAGATTTATTTGTTATATATCCAATTTATTGTAGACTCAAGTTTAGCAAAAACTCGATAGTTATAATCTCTACTTCATAGTGGATATTTTTCAGAGCTGCTCCGTGGTTTTTCCCTCTACACTAGAGGGGTTTTCACGTAAGATTTGGTGTTCTTGTGTGGTTATGTTTATGTGGTACTTGCTGAATTTTTTTTTGTTTCCATAATATTGCTATTGCTTGGTAGTTATATATTTTAATTCACACATAGGCATAAAGGGGACTACGATTTTTCCCTAACAATTTATTTCAAATTTTTGCTTAGGTACACGCTTCAGCATAATGATTAAGACTCTTATAAGAAGAAAAAAATCAAACAAATAAGAAAATGATGAGTATACTTCTTCCACAATTAAACCCATGCAAAGCATCTTCAACTGTCACCTTGCTCCTTGCTACTACATGGCATGTGTCTCTATATCTGGCTACTTTCTGTAACCGCTCAAGGTAATTGCCTGCAATTTTTTCGAGGTAACTATCCATTTACTCACTAACTACCCTTGAAACCACAGGATTAACGCCACTTGTTGGGCTTTAATCCTTACTTAATTTAATCCAACTAAGCACTTGTGTCACTACCACTTTTCCCTATGGATGTTCCCCATTTTGCCACATGTCTTACACTTTGGTTGTTTCATTGTAAAATGTTTTAAGGAAAAAAAATTTCAGCATTTTACAAGTTTTTGTTTCATTGTAAAATATGGTCGAACTTGAAAATATTTTCCATTAATTATAAAATCCTTTGTGAAATGATGTAAAGCATTTCATCTTTAAAAACTTAGTAAAACATTTTATAAAAACACACAATGGTTCCCCCTACCCCTCAATTTGGTAGTTGGGTTGCTAATCCAATAGCCATTGCGAGAGACCCACTCACTAGAGCTTCCGATCCAGTGTTTATCGCTAGAGCCGCAAGTTTAGTGGCTGGACTTCTAGCACCAGCTAATCTAGTGTCTCAGCCATTGGTTTCGGTGGTTTCTATTTGAAAAGGTTTACATGTCACACCAAAATATTATAAAACATTTTACCTTTTAAAACTTGCTAAAACATTTTAGAAAAACAACAGTGGTTCCCCCTATCCCATTTAGTGGTTGGGTTGCTGACCCAGTGGCTGGTGTTGGTGGCCTACTCACTGTAGCCTTTGATCTGGTGTCAATCACTAGAATTGCTAGTCCAGTGACTGGACCTCTAGTACCAGCGACTCCAGTGACTGTTGTCATGCCCTGAACCCAAAAGGGTCCAAGGCATGAGAAATACATCCCAAGGGTATTTGTAGATTTTTCCTTTTTGGCAAATCAAACTATAGGAGATCTTTCTTTTCCCTTCTTTTCCACAGGATAAGAATATATAAAAATACTAAAATCTCCACATTACAAATCAGAGCTCTATAATACATTTACAAACAATAACTAAAAATCATATGCCTCCACATAATACATGAATATATTACAAAACTCTAATGATTTAAAACAGAAAGTCTCAAAGTTCTCTAAAATATGCAGTTCCAACAAAACTCTTGGGCTAACAAGCCCTAAGAGCCTAACTTCTTATAAAATTACTACTGCAAGCTCCCTTAAAAACAACTAGATCGAATCACCAACCAGTAGCAATGTAAGTCTCCCAATTCAGCATAAAACTCAAATCATTACCAATAAGGCAAGCTCCATTCTCATGATATAGCTAATTAATCTGTAAGACTGTGAAAAATTGGGATGAGCTAAAACCCAGTAAGTAGCATAATTAATGGGGGTGGGGGAAATGCAAGTTTCATCTTCAATTATAATAATATGACAAGAATGATTAAATAATGAAACACAAAGTTTCTCAAAGTAAATATTTTGAAACTATATATACTATGATCTGTGAGCACTAACAATATAATTTCTAAAGCCATAAAATCTAACATACGGTAATTTATCACAAATATATCATACTACCACATAGACCGGTCAGGGGATCTACCCATTCACAACTGGCATGATTTTGTCCTCTCTGGTATGCAGACTCTTGACCCTATGGATAGCAGTCTTACCCATACCCTTAAGGTTTTTCTCTCCCCCCATGGGCAGTAGAGAGAGCGCATCAAATAGGACCTCTCTTGCATGTGGTCTCTTGGCCCTATGAGCAACAGCCTCACCCACAAATAATCAAGGAACCTCTTCCCCCTATGGGCAGTAAGGAAGAACGCATCATTCAAAGTGAAAGGGTACTGACCTGGATTTGATTCCATTGTCACAAAGACTACAGAAACCAAATTGGGTGATCACTAGGAAATCACATATGGCATGGTGTTAAAACCACATAAACTCATAGGTTATATTACTTTGAAACACATAGTTTATATCTAGGTAGTTTCAGAAAAACCTTAAATAATCTAAATTCCACAAAGTTTGTAAGATTTTCAACTTCATTCTTGTCAAAAGATATTCTATCAATTTCCCACATAATAAGATAAGATAAGCATCTTTAAAATTTTCAATATACCATAAAATCAATGAATCTCTTATCAAAGATTAAATAAAAGATGCTCATTTTTTTCCATATCAACAATTCATGCATTTCTCCAAATGCAATACCAAATATGATGTATTTCATATATAATCATACATATATTAAGGTTATGACACAATAGTTTTAGGAAAATATAATTTCCATAGGTAGTTTCCAAAAGTGTGTCTAATCCAAAAACATCATTTATGTAACATGTTTATTTTTCAAAAATCTCATTAAAAAGCTACTTACCTTACAACCGCAAAAGCCTAATTCTCCAAGCCCCAAAGGAGATTAGCTAGAACCTCAACAATATCAAGAAAACTTAACACAATAAGCATAAATCTTAAAATTGTATCTAGCTACAATTTAGGAATTGCCAAATATGCACTTAATTAGGCAGGCCTAGCATTTAACCTCATCAATAACATATTCCTCTTTCAAAGTTTCTCAACAAATTAATTCACAAGGCATAAACTCCAATTTATAAAGTTAACCCATTTAATATCATCTCCAACATAATGACTAGCTTCCATAAAATTTATACTACATCATTAAGAGACCCATGAAAGCAAAATCAAAATATCCTCCAAGACAAGAAATTTAGGGTTTCAACTAACTCCAAATAAACCCAATAGCAATGGAAAAATTGGATTTACCAACCATCACATATTATAACTCAAAACCCCTAAATTTTCCACCATACATAAACCTTAGGTAGTCATCATTAGCACAAACCATATACCCACTCATCAAATAATTCCACCAATACAAAAACCCATACATAAAAACACATAAATATCACTTTCAATGCTCATAAATCATATGGGTAACATTATTAAAGCTTAGATAAAAATAAACTCAAGCAAAAACGTAAAACCCACCAAAAAGATTAGAAATTTTTACCTAAAAAATATGATGTAAAGGTGCTTATGGGTTCCCAAAATTTTTTCAGTAATCTTGCCAGAAAATGATGGTGGAAATGGTGGTGGTGGTGGTGGTGGTGTGGAAGTACTGGTGGGAGGGTATAAGAGCAGAGAGGAGTGTATGAGAGAAAATGAAAAAAAAAAAAAAAAAAAAAAAAAAAAAAAAAAAAAAAAGAAGAAGAAGAAGAAAAGAAATGAAGTGAATGAGCGCCAGAGACTAAAGAGATAAGTGAATGAGTGGTGGGGAAGGGGGTTAGGTGGGGCATGTATGGTCCACTAAAAATCTGACTCTTTTTTTTTTTTTTTTTTTTTTTCTTTTTTTTGGTTTTTGACTGATTGGGATGTCATAGCTGCGCCATCAGTTTTTGTGGTTTGTTTACATGTCACACCAAATACTTAAAAATGTTTTATTGAAATATTTTACAGCGAACCAAATTTAATGTTAGTTAACAAATTAATTGTTTGACCTAATTATACCTCTTGACTGTGAATATATTTCTTTACATTTTTAGCAAATAAATATAAGCGCGATGATCTCTCTACAGGTATTAGTGCTTATGAGGTGTGGAGACAAGTTTTCAAGAGGGAGTTTTACACACATATTTTCTTAAATTAGACTAGAGTAGAATTTTTATTTTATATAAAAAAATAATAAAATAAAACAAATAAGAAGTAAAGTTTACCTTTTTTTTTTTTTTTTTTGTTTCTTTTAAACCATGAGAAAATCCTTAATCTCCCAAAAGCAACACCCATTTCGGATGCTGCTTGAAAATGAGGAAAAAGTACCATTAGACAACAACGTCCCTGATAAGAAATTTATTTATTTCAACTTGTTGCTTAGGTGTATTTTTTAACATAATAATAAAAATTCTTAAGACTCTTCGAAATAAAAAACAATCAAACAGATAAGAAAAAGCTAAGTTTTTACATACTTCTTCCACAATTAAACCTATACCATCAATAAGTTCATCCTTTTCCTTTCCTTTCCTTGAAATCCAAATATACTAACAGTTATTTCATCAAGGAAAAATGTTCCCTTCAGATTTTGTTTAGTTTTGGATCTGATCAAAACTTTCACTCTCTAATCATCATCTTGCCTATAGTTTTGACCATAACTCTCAATATTTATGCATATAAATCCTCCATTTCATTCCAAGTGTTCCACTTATAGTTTATATTTTACAAATTGTTGTATATGACGTTTGATTATTCTTTGTTTTAACTTTGATTATTTTATTTGGGAAAAAAATGCCCCAATTATAGTAGATTGTCTTGTTCTGTCTTTTACTCTATCGATTTTTTTATCTTTTCTTTTTTCTCTCTTTGTCTAGTTTTTTGGCTTTCTTAGATATATAGGTATATATATGTTATTCTAAGTTTCTGTTTGAATTCTCATTATAAGTCTAGGTTCATGCATCCTTTTATAGAGGCGATTAATATTCCGAAATATGATAGGCGAGAGGACTTACCGATTCAAACATATGGGTTTAGCTGGAAAATCTTGAATTCTACCTAGAAAAACAATTCAGGTTTATAACCTTAGAGTCAATGTTTAACGGTGTCAGCTTTTTTTCTTTTAATTTTCATATTAAGTAATACATGCTTCAAAACTTATGAAAGCCTAGGTTCTATAGCTCAATAAGACCATTACTTAAGACACCTCCTAGTAACCTAATTGATGGTATTCCTTTATCCAATCCATTTCCATAACCAACGGCAGGAGGGGGAAAAAAAAAACAAAATTACAAATTACAAAAACAATTTTGAAATAGTCAGATTAGGGACACAACATATATATCATTTCAACAGTTTATGAAAATAATTGTTTTCCTAGACATATTGATTTCGAAATGATAAGGTCATACAAGTAGGGAAATAGTGCAAGAAGCATTATGTTGATTTGGAAGTTTTGATCTAAATCTACGTAAATTTGAATGGAAAATTTAGTGTAAGAGAATACTACTATATATATAATACCACTCATAAAAGTGAGATGCCCATGATTTATGCAAATAGTTTATGTTAGGAAACATATATTAGCGATCAAATCTACTATCAAGTATCAACAGGGAGCAGAATAGTCTGATTGAAACCTGGGACACCAGTTTGTAATTGTTGGAATTTGTGCCCTAAAATCCTATTGTATGATGCTGTGTATTATATGATGTATGACATGATGTATGACTTAATATTGAAATTAATAAAGTTGTTTTATTATTATTTGAAATAATGGTAACATGAATATTTGGACATTATCATATAGTCCATGAGATGCATAGTATGTGATTTATGTGATTTAGTCATAGAAGATATAAGTCACAAGTTCTTTGTAAACTCAGAATTTGGTTCGTAGTCGGTGATGAAATTGGGCATTTCATCTGCGAAGACTATAACATATTAACTAAGATGATTTGTCTTGATCATGGAAGTGGTGACTTCTAGTTGATATGTTGATATGTTTTAAGAGTTAAGACATATTGAACTTATCATATAGTCCATGAGATGCATAGTATGTGATTTATGTGATTTAGTCACAGAAGATATAAGTCACAAGTTCTTTGTAAACTCAGAATTTGGTTCGTAGTCGGTGATGAAATTGGGTATTTCATCTACGAAGACTATAACATATTAACTAAGATGATTTGTCTTGATTATAGAAGTGGTGACTTCTAGTTGATATGTTGATATGTTTTAAGAGTTAAGACATATTGAACTGGATCGCTGTGAAATTTATTATTCTCCTAATGACTGTCAATTGAATAATAAATCTTACGACTTATATTTGCATGAACTCTTAATCCTGAGAAAATAATGGACCTGTCATGAAATGTAGGTTGCTTTGATATATCAGAAATGAGATCTAAAGTAATGGTCAAAACCTCAGTATGTTGGGCAGCCACATCTAGTGTTGATGGAACATATATTTTCAAGATGGAATTCATAGTCTCTTAACGGAGATACAAAATATTCCCTTGAGATAAGTTTAATGGGTTTGTTATTCAGAGAGTTAGGCCTAACCACTTTGGTAAGAAATTACTAAAGTATATATTTATAAAATTGGATTTCATAAATATATGATGAATAACTTAAAAGGATTAAACCGGATACTCAAGGATTAAGATGTAGTAATTTTCAAAATGGCAGTCTATATTCATAACTTTGAATTACTACGAATATTTTATGAAGGGGTTGCATGTATAATAAAGTTTTGGAATATAATTTATTAATAAGGCCTAGAGTGCAATTATATTTATATAGTGGTATTAAATATAATTAATGGTAACTTTGGACTTGTCAAGAGTTGACAGAAAAGCCCAAGGCTTATTGAAGCTAGTGTCTTATTTGTCCCTTTTGGTCCCACTCCAAGCCACACATTAAAGCCCAATTGGAAAGGCCCAATAGGCCGGCCCAATTAGATAATCAGTTATATATAAAGGGAGAGATATACAGAATTTTTATTAGAGAAAAAGTGAGACACCATTGTGAAGTGGTGTGTATATGGGAGTGAAGCCACTCGTTATTCTCCCTTATAAACTGATTGAAAGACCACACTTCTCGGGCGTAAAGTGGAATTGGAGTGAAGATTAAAAGTGTTCCCAAGTACTTCTAATCTTTTGTTTTGAATTTCACCGCATCAAGGTACGCTATCTTGTTCTTAAATTCTGAAATTTATATAGTGCAAGTTATCGATCATGAATGAAATAGATATTTGTTTGTTGCTTCCGCTATGTGTTTTGTATGAGATACAAAACCAAATTTAACCAACAGTAATGATGGAGACCAAGGCACCGCTTCGAAGGATCTCATTCAAGTACCAATTGAGCCGGTTACGAGAGCACAAGCAAAGAAGTTCAAGGATGTACTCAACGGACTCATCCAAGAGTTATGGGCTCAAGCAAATTCGTGGAGGCCCATTGAGCATGATCCACGTGGGCAGCAAAGAATCGTCACCTTGATTCAAGTTCTAGAAGGATCCGGTCAAGGCTAAGAATTGGCAAGAAATATTTTGGGCTTATTCTAGAAGGATCATGATGCACGACACAATTTACTATTTAATTATTGCAATTTATTATTTTTGGTATTTTTATGTAAAAAAACGTTATTTTAGGTTTAGGTGATTTATTTCCTTGTTTTTAGGTGCATTTAATACTTTTTAGGTCAAATTTGATTCCTGATATGGTTAGGTATCAATTAGGAGTTTTTTTAGAATATATTTTCTTGTCTGTCAAGTTTTATGGAGCCCTTAAATAGGCTCCTAAGTCTGTAAACGTTTTTGGGATGACATTTTTTGAATATTCATAAAAACTTGTGAGGTTTATTCTCTTTGGTTCTTTGAAGAACTATTCGAACTTATCGGGATTTCCCGTGGCGTTCATCTTGACTTATCAAACGGAGTTTCCACCACCGTTTGTGGCGTCTTCCTTATACCGAGGTTCTTGTTTGTCATAAACAACGAGTCGAGGTCTTCCATTCAAATCTGTCCATAAAACGATCTTGGGTTCCCTTTCGTTGTTGGGTCTCGTTATTCTTGACGGGGTTCACATCATTTGGTATCAGAGCACAGTTTCTAGTTCAGGTTTGCCTATCCTTTAACATATTTCGTTCATTTGTTTCTTCTTAGCCGAATTTCCTTTACCCTATTTGTTCAATCTTTGTTTGTTCTTGTTGATATCTGAACTCTTGGTCTGGTCTCACATCTCTTATTTATTTCCGAATTTTATTCCATTATTCTCAAAAGTTAGTTGCTGATCGTTAAAAAAAATAAAATAAAATAAAAAAAACAAGTGGAAATTATGAAATTTTATTTCATTATTCTCAAAAGCTAATTTTTGATTGTCAAAAAAAAAAAAAAAAAAAAAAAAAAAAAAAAAAAAAAAAAAACGAGTGGAAATTCCAATCTGCCATATTCCTTCTAATTCTATTCTGAAAATTTCCATATTCCTTATATTCAAATCAGAAATTCCTTGATTAGTTCTTGGTAAATTGTTGCTGGAAATTTTTGAGTTGTTTGTTTAGTTTCAAAAGAACCGAAAGAGAATTATCGAGGGGAAAAAGGCAAGAGTGGTGAGAACATCAGAGGGTAAAAGCCATATTATTTTGAGTGAAATACGAGTAGAGAGTGATCCACATTCTTGAGTGTAAACATGTAAGGGAGTGATTCGTGAGGTCCTTTTTTTTTTTTTTTTTTTTTTTTTTCTTTTTTTCTAATCTTTGTTTTGTAGAAATCATGTCTCATGATAGTGGTAAGAGCATTACCGAAGATGAAACAAAATTAGTTGATCCGAAGGTATTTATGGAGGCCATGATGAGTAAGATGAGGCGTGTGATGAAGATAGAGATGGAGCAGGTTCATGAACGAATAGATCAAATGGAGAATAGACGTGAGGAGCAACCACAAAAAGGTCGTAATTTGCGTAGAAGGGAAAGATATCCATTGAGGGAGGAGGATGAAGAGCTTTATGGGTCTGGTTTTGATGAAGAAGAAGATCGAGATTCCATTGTTAACAATAGGAGACCTGGAGGAAGATATAGAGGAGCTAGGAATCGCGAAGATAACAACTTGGGTGGTATTAAGATGAAAATTCCATCCTTTCAAGGTAGATCTGATCCTGAGGCATATCTTGAGTGGGAAAAAAAGATGGAGTTCGTGTTTGATTGCCACAACTACTCCGAGGCAAAGAAAGTAAAATTAGCCGTAATTGAATTTTCTGAATATGCTATTACTTGGTGGGATCAGCTTGTGATAAACAGGAGGCGGAATAGAGAACACCCAATAGACACATGGGAGGAGATGAAAGTAGTGATGAGAAAGCGGTTCGTTCCAAGTTACTATTACCGAGAGTTGTACAAAAAGCTACAAGGTCTTAGACAAGGGAGTCGAAGCGTAGAGGATTATTACAAGGAGATGGAAATTGCTATGATCCGCGCTAATGTGGAGGAGGATCGGGAGGCTACAATGGCTAGATTTTTACTTGGCTTAAACCGGGAGATCCATGATAAGGTAGAGATGCAACATTATGTGGAATTGGAAGATATGGTGCATATGGCTATCAAAGTGGAACAACAACTCAAGAGAGGGAATGGGACACGTGCAGGCCATAACTTTAGTTCTACCTCTTGGAAATCAAGTCATGCCAAGCCACTGGACAAGTCACAAACGCCCAAACCCGAGCCCAAGTCCGCGGCCACCAACCACGTTCCTCAAGGTAAAACTGAAGCCTCTACCTCTAGGAATCGTGATATTAAATGTTTTAAATGTCAAGGCAGGGGCCACATAGCAAGTCAATGTCCAAACAAGCAAGTCATGGTGTTGCAAGCCAATGGTGAAATTGTGACCGATGATGAAGATTCTGACACTGACGACATGCCGCCATTGGAGGATGTTTCCGAGGAGGAGTATTTAGCCCCTGATGCATTGACATTGGTGGCAAGGAGAGCATTGAGCTTGCAAGTAAAAGGAGTTGATGAAGTACAGCGGGAGAATATCTTTCACACTAGGTGCTACGTTAAAGACAAGGTATGTAGTGTGATTATTGATGGTGGTAGTTGTACTAATGTTGCAAGCACAATTATGGTAGAGAAATTGGGATTGCCCATGGTAAAGCACCCTAGGCCATACAAGTTGCAATGGCTAAATGATAGTGGTGAGATAAGGGTGAACAAGCAAGTGTTAGTTGCATTTCGAATCGGTAAATACAAAGATGAAGTGTTGTGTGATGTAGTACCAATGCAAGCGGGACACTTATTGCTAGGGTGTCCATGGCAGTTCGATAGGCAAGTGAAGCATGATGGCTTTACAAACAAGTACTCTTTTGTACTTAATCAACGATCAATCACTCTTGTACCATTGACACCGCAACAAGTATACGAGGATCAAGTGAGATTACAAAAGGAGAGTGATCAAAAGAAAGAGAGTGAGCAAAAGAAAAAGAGTGAAAATCAGAGAGAGGCCAAGAAAAATGAGAGAGAAAAAGAAAATCAAAGTTTGGCCCTTAAGAGAAAATCAGAGAGAAAACAAAAGAATTTCTATGCAAAAGTGAGTGAGATTAAGCGAGCAATGTTTTCAAATCAGCCGATGATTGTACTTTTGTACAAAGAGGCACTTTTAAACACTAACGAACTTAACCTTGCTTTGCCTAGTTCTATTGTTTCTCTTTTGCAGGAGTACCAGGATGTCTTCCCCGAGGAAACACCACATGGGTTACCTCCCATCCAAGGGATTGAACATCAAATTGATTTTGTTCCCGGTGCAACCATTCCAAACCGACCAGCTTATAGGAGCAATCCTGAGGAGACAAAGGAGCTTCAACGGCAGGTAAGTGAATTGTTGGAGAAAGGGCACGTGAGGGAGAGCATGAGCCCATGTGCGGTTCTGGTCTTACTTGTGCCTAAGAAGGATGGGACGTGGAGAATGTGCGTTGATTGCCGAGCCATCAACAACATAACGGTAAAGTATCGTCACCCTATCCCACGCTTAGATGATATGTTAGATGAGCTGTATGGTTCTTGCATATTTTCTAAGATTGACTTAAAAAGTGGTTATCATCAAATTAGGATAAAAGAAGGAGATGAATGGAAAACTGCCTTCAAAAGAAAATATGGTTTGTATGAATGGTTAGTTATGCCTTTTGGTTTGACTAATGCTCCGAGCACCTTTATGAGACTTATGAACCATGTTTTGCGTGCATTTATAGGCAGATTTGTTGTTGTTTATTTTGATGATATACTCATTTATAGCAAAAACATAGACGATCATGTAGTACATTTGAAATCCGTTTTAGATGTGCTAAGGAAAGAAAGGTTGTTTGCTAATTTAAAGAAGTGCACTTTTTACACCGATAAGCTTGTATTTTTGGGATTTGTTGTTAGTGCACAAGGTATACAGGTCGATGAAGAGAAGGTACGTGCAATCCAAGAATGGCCGAGCCCCACAAGTGTAGCTAATGTTCGTAGTTTTCATGGACTTGCTAGTTTCTACCGGCGGTTTGTGAAGGACTTCAGTAGCTTAGCCGCACCGCTTACCGAAGTGATTAAGAAGAACGTTGGGTTTCGGTGGGGAGAAGAACAAGAGAAGGCATTTCAATTAATCAAAGAGAAGCTGACTAATGCACCTTTGTTGTCTTTACCTAACTTTTCTAAAACGTTTGAAATTAAATGTGATGCTTCAGGTATTGGTATAGGCGCTGTTCTTATGCAAGAAGGACGACCAATTGCTTACTTCAGCGAGAAACTCAATGGGGCAGCCTTAAACTACCCAACTTATGATAAGGAGTTGTATGCATTGGTTCGGGCTTTAGAGACGTGGCAGCACTACCTATGGCCTAAGGAGTTCGTGATTCACACCGATCATGAGTCCTTGAAACACTTGAAGGGCCAACACAAGCTAAACAAAAGGCATGCGCAATGGGTGAAGTTCATAGAGACGTTTCCATACGTCATTCGGTACAAGCAAGGTAAGGAGAATGTAGTCGCCGATGCACTTTCTCGCAAGTATGCCTTACTCTCCATACTTGATGCAAAATTGCTTGGTTTTGAACATATTAAAGAATTATATGCTAAAGACCACGAATTTTGTGAGGAATATCGAGCTTGTGAGAAAATCGCCTCTGGTAAGTTCTTTAGGCTTGATGGATTCCTATTTCGAGAAAATAAGCTATGTGTGCCTAATTGTTCTATGAGAGAGTTATTAGTGCAGGAATCACATGGTGGGGGATTAATGGGACATTTTGGAGTTGCAAAGACTTTAGCTATTTTGCAGGACCACTTCTATTGGCTTCACATGAAACGAGATGTCGAACGGATTTGTGGTAGATGTGTCACATGTAAGCAAGCTAAATCCAAAGTGCAGCCCAACGGTTTGTATACTCCTTTACCAATCCCTAGTGAGCCTTGGATTGATATTTCAATGGATTTTGTGTTAGGATTGCCTAGGACTAAACATGGAAGAGATTCAATTTTTGTGGTCGTGGATAGATTTTCTAAAATGGCACATTTTATTTCATGTCACAAAACGGATGACGCTTCACATATTGCTGATTTGTTCTTTAGAGAGATTGTGAGATTACATGGCATGCCTAGGACAATTGTTTCAGATAGAGATGCTAAGTTCTTGAGCTATTTTTGGAAGACTTTGTGGTGTAAGTTAGGTACTAAGCTATTGTTTTCCACTACTTGTCATCCACAAACTGATGGTCAAACTGAAGTAGTAAATAAGACTTTGTCTACTCTATTGAGGTCAATCATTAGAAAGAACATCAAGACATGGGAAGAATGTTTGCCACATGTTGAGTTTGCATATAATAGAGCTGTTCATTCTGCTACCAAATTTTCGCCATTTGAAATTGTGTATGGGTTTAATCCTTTAACTCCATTAGATTTATCTCCTTTACCTTTGACGGAGCACATTAATTTAGATGGCAAAAAAAAAGCTGATTTTGTGAAGCAGATTCATGAAAAAGCAAGACTCAACATTGAGCGTAGAACGGAGCAATATGCCACACAAGCCAACAAGGGACGTCGCAATCTGGTTTTTGAACCCGGAGATTGGGTTTGGCTGCATATGAGAAAAGAAAGATTCCCGGCAAAAAGACGTTCCAAATTGCTCCCAAGGGGAGATGGTCCTTTCCAAGTCCTCGAGCGTATCAATGACAACGCTTACAAGCTAGATTTACCTGGTGAGTACAATATAAGTGCCACTTTTAATGTTACTGATTTGAGTCCTTTTGATGTAGGTGATGATTTGAGGGCAAATCCTTTTCAAGAGGAGGGGAATGATGGAGACCAAGGCACCGCTTCGAAGGATCTCATTCAAGTACCAATTGGGCCGGTTACGAGAGCACAAGCAAAGAAGTTCAAGGATGTACTCAACGGACTCATCCAAGAGTTATGGGCTCAAGCAAATTCGTGGAGGCCCATTGAGCATGATCCACGTGGGCAGCAAAGAATCGTCATCTTGATTCAAGTTCTAGAAGGATCCGGTCAAGGCTAAGAATTGGCAAGAAATATTTTGGGCTTATTCTAGAAGGATCATGATGCACGACACAATTTACTATTTAATTATTGCAATTTATTATTTTTGGTATTTTTATGTAAAAAAACATTATTTTAGGTTTAGATGATTTATTTCCTTATTTTTAGGTGCATTTAATGCTTTTTAGGTCAAATTTGATTCCTGATATGGTTAAGTATCAATTAGGAGTTTTTTTAGAATATATTTTCTTGTCTGTCAAGTTTTATGGAGCCCTTAAATAGGCTCCTAAGTCTGTAAACGTTTTTGGGATGACATTTTTTGAATATTCATAAAAACTTGTGAGGTTTATTCTCTTTGGTTCTTTGAAGAACTATTCGAACTTATCGGGATTTCCCGTGGCGTTCATCTTGACTTATCAAACGGAGTTTCCACCACCGTTTGTGGCGTCTTCCTTATACCGAGGTTCTTGTTTGTCATAAACAACGGGTCGAGGTCTTCCATTCAAATCTGTCCATAAAACGATCTTGGGTTCCCTTTCGTTGTTGGGTCTCGTTATTCTTGACGGGGTTCACATCATTTGGTATCAGAGTACAGTTTCTAGTTCAGGTTTGCCTATCCTTTAACATCTTTCGTTCCTTTGTTTCTTCTTAGCCGAATTTCCTTTACCCTATCTGTTCAATCTTTGTTTGTTCTTGTTGATATCTGAACTCTTGGTCTGGTCTCACATCTCTTATTTATTTCCGAATTTTATTCCATTATTCTCAAAAGTTAGTTGCTGATCGTTAAAAAAAATAAAATAAAATAAAAAAAACAAGTGGAAATTCCGAAATTTTATTTCATTATTCTTAAAAGCTAATTGTTGATTGTCAAAAAAAAAAAAAAAAACAAAACAAAAAAAAACAAAAAACGAGTGGAAATTCCAATCTGCCATATTCCTTCTAATTCTATTCTGAAAATTTCCATATTCCTTGTATTCAAATATGAAATTCCTTGATTAGTTCTTGGTAAATTGTTGCTGGAAATTTTTGAGTTGTTTGTTTAGTTTCAAAAGAACTGAAAGAGAATTATCGAGGGGAAAAAGGCAAGAGTGGTGAGAACATCAGAGGGTAAAAGCCATATTATTTTGAGTGAAATACGAGTGGAGAGTGATCCACATTCTTGAGTGTAAACACGTAAGGGAGTGATTCGTGAGGTCCTTTTTTTTTTTTCTTTTTTTCTTTTTTTCTAACCTTTGTTTTGTAGAAATCATGTCTCATGATAGTGGTAAAAGCATTACCGAAGATGAAACAAAATTGGTTGATCCGAAGGTATTTATGGAGGCCATGATGAGTGAGATGAGGCGTGTGATGAAGATAGAGATGGAGCAGGTTCATGAACGAATAGATTAAATGGAGAATAGACGTGAGGAGCAATCACAAAAAGGTCGTAATTTGCGTAGAAGGGAAAGATATCCATTGAGGGAGGAGGATGAAGAGCTTTATGGGTCTGGTTTTGATGAAGAAGAAGATCGAGATTCCATTGTTAACAATAAGAGACCTGGAGGAAAATATAGAAGAGCTAGGAATCGCGAAGATAACAACTTGGGTGGTATTAAGATGAAAATTCCATCCTTTCAAGGTAGATCTGATCCTGAGGCATATCTTGAGTGAGAAAAAAAGATGGAGTTCGTGTTTGATTGCCACAACTACTCCGAGGCAAAGAAGGTAAAATTAGCCGTGATTGAATTTTCTGAATATGCTATTACTTGGTGGGATCAGCTTGTGATAAACAGGAGGCGGAATAGAGAACACCCAATAGACACATGGGAGGAGATAAAAGTAGTGATGAGAAAGCGGTTCGTTCCAAGTTACTACTACCGAGAGTTGTATAAAAAGCTACAAGGTCTTAGACAAGGGAGTCGAAGCGTAGAGGATTATTACAAGGAGATGGAAATTGCTATGATCCGCGCTAATGTGGAGGAGGATCGGGAGGCTACAATGGCTAGATTTTTACTTGGCTTAAACCGGGAGATCCATGATAAGGTAGAGATGCAGCATTATGTGGAATTGAAAGATATGGTGCATATGGCTATCAAAGTGGAACAACAACTCAAGAGAGGGAGTGGGACACGTGCAGGCCATAACTTTAGTTCTACCTCTTGGAAATCAAGTCATGCCAAGCCGCTGGACAAGTCACAAACACCCAAACCCGAGCCCAAGTCCGCGACCACCAACCACGTTCCTCAAGGTAAAACTGAAGCCTCTACCTCTAGGAATCGTGATATTAAATGTTTTAAATGTCAAGGCAGGGGCCACATAGCAAGTCAATGTCCAAACAAGCAAGTCATGGTGTTGCAAGCCAATGGTGAAATTGTGACCGATGATGAAGATTCTGACACTGACGACATGCCGCCATTGGAGGATGTTTCCGAGGAGGAGTATTTAGCCCCTGACGCATTGACATTGGTGGCAAGGAGAGCATTGAGCTTGCAAGTAAAAGGAGTTGATGAAGTACAGCGGGAGAATATCTTTCACACTAGGTGCTACGTTAAAGACAAGGTATGTAGTGTGATTATTGATGGTGGTAGTTGAAGTGGTCCTGCAAAGAATTATGATTAGATAAATAGGATTTAGAGATCGAGATTATAAATAGGATTTAGAGATCGAGATTATATTTGCATAAAATTATTTTATCGAATCAATAGTTTGTACATAAAACTACATTTAAAGGAGCATTATGTGGTATCTCAAACGTTTTTGGGGACGGTAGATACCATAGAGTTATGTTTATCTCAGAAAATTTGATAAAACTATTATCATTTGTGACTTTGTTACTATATGTCTAAAATTACTTTAAAAATGAAAAATACATAGGTTTTCATGTGATATAGTGGATCTAGCATCATATTTGATTGGCATTATCTTATTTGATGATACCACATTCTTACGGAAAAGATACAAAACAAACTATGGAGTTCTTACTTTTTCTTTTTCTTTTTCTTTCTTTTTTTTTTTTTTTATTTTTTTTGGGAATGGAGGTACTATTTTGATAGGGGTGGCAATTCGTGCTCGCCTGTCGGATTTATGTCGTGTTGAATTATGAGTATCCGACAATATGAGTGTCAACATTAACCCAGCCGACATGTTTATTAAATGGATCAAGATTCGTCAACTCTAACATGACTTATTTATTAAACGGGTCAATCGTGTTTATCTGTTTATCAAATTTTATCAAAATGAAAAGAAAAGAAAATTAGTATTAACCAAATTGAATTATGAAAAACCAAAAAAATAAATATTTTTAATATAAAATTCAGAATTAACGAGTAATTGCATCACAAATAATCATTCAAAACTAAACCATATCTCAATATCACAAATAATCAATCATAATATGTCAAAAAAAATAAACCACAACAATTAATAAGTTTATATACCTAAAGTTTGAAGGGCATATTGGTAAAATGTCATTTAATTAAATGGGTCAGACATGTTAAACGGGTTCTATGGATTGGATACTAACTCAACCCGTTTATTAAACGAGTCAATCATGTCAACTCGAATATGACACTAACCTATAAAGTCTCAACTTATAACCTGCTAATTTTATATCATATTGGGTTCGCGGGTCATGGATCGTGTCAATTTTGCCATCCTTATACTTTCATATGTGAGTTACCAATAGATATAACAAAATATTGTCTAAATTACTAAATTAGTGCTTGCCTAAAAAAATATAAAATAAAATAAAAAAACAAAAATAAAGAAAAAGAAACATGAGTTATCATGTTACGTGAAATCTACTATTAGATTTAATACAGACACTATATTATTTAATCTATCACAATCTAATAGAAATTAAAATAAAATAAAATGTACTAAGAAACTGTAGAGAGTTACTGCTTTGATGTAAGTGTCAACTAATGGAAGAATATAACTCTAATATATAACCTTGTTATGAGTAGAGATAACTTACCCAAAAAATAGTACAAATATAACACAATTACCCTAATTTTTTTTTTTTTCTAAAAAAGGACAATCATTTTTGTCTACAATCTTAAAAGCAACAAAACCATGTTGAGCCTTTTTATTAGTTTTTATATAGTATTGATGATCGGCAAGAGAGCATTGAAATTGAAGTGTGTGGATGAAATTCTACAACTTACTTAAGCAAAACCTAGTAATGTACACTTGAAGACCTACTAGTACTAGTTCCATACAAAATCATCCATAGAGATGAAATCATGATGCATAAAATCAGAAACAAAGGTCGACTCCACAAACCGGAGATCAAAGCTAGAGCTATCAAACGAAGTATCCATGTTCTGAATAACCATATTAGTTCCCATCTCAGAAACCTTTTCCTTCTCTTACAGTACTTCTTGTCTCATTGGTCGCTCTCCTTCCAATATTGGCGCTTCAAAGGGTGCAAAAGTACTGTCACCCCAAACACAATTCTCATGGTTTAAGAGCCCAAACCCAGATAGGTTCACTAAAGAAGAAGAAGAAGAAGAAGAAATATTGGGTGTGCTCTCAATGGATGATACGTGAGGAAAACTGGTAAAGTCAGTGAGACTCTGATTCCAAACAGGATTCGGGTTTTGAAGCAATGGAGGCTGATTATCAGGTACTGCAAAAATAGGTGTTCCCATTTCCAAGGTGTAAGCTTTTGTAATCTGAGAATTCAGAGTGAAAACTGAATTGGATAGTTCATGGTTTGGTGATACATTGCATTTGCATGCAACCTCGTTATAGGCTTTCTGATGAGAAGGTATGAGATTGTGAGTGTTTGGGTCCAACCCTTGTGAGATAAGCTTTTTCTTGATGCATGAGTTCCAGAAATTCTTCACCTCATTGTCTGTTCTTCCTGGGAGATGCTTAGCTATCTGTGCCCATCTGTATACCCAAACAAAATTCTCTTGAAATTTACTCCAAACCAAAAGGAAAAGGAGAAAGAAATGATGAGCGGCTTCAAAATTACGCTCTTTTTTTTCTTTTTCTTTTTGATTTAACTTCTTTTGAAGTTCAATTTATTCAAATAACCTTATTATCAAAAGGGAATATGTTGTTGTACACAAGCTGATTCAGGTAGTTTTGCACATACACACAAAAAAATAGAACTCGTAACTTGAAGACATGAGTTCTGTTATTTTGGAGCATGCATGCAAAATTGTGTGAATTATAGTGTGTAATAAATACTACTCTTATTAAAATGGTAAAAAATTCATTAAACCAAATAAGCAATATTTTTAGAAATATATATCCGTACTTGTTGCCCAAGATCCTATGAACATCAATGATAGTCTGTTTTTCCTCTGAAGTGAAGGAACCCCTCTTTAGATCTGGTCTTAGATAGTTTATCCATCTCAATCTGCAACTCTTTCCACACCTATGCAGGCCTGCAATACCAAATCCACTTAGCAACCACTTAGGCTTTGCATGTGTATATGTGTATAAAATTTATTGTGAGAACAAAATTTAGTCACTCTAAGATGGTTCCATTATAGATACATGTTACTGTTATTAAGAGCGAGTACAAAATTTAGTTACTCTATTATAGATCCATTACATATATACATGTTATTGTTATAAAGAGCGAGAGAGAATTGAAGCAATATTTACCAGCAAATTTTGGGACAGAGCTCCACTTTCCATGTCCATAGGTGGTGAGGTATGTGAAAAGCTTCTCATCTTCTTCAGGAGACCATAGGCCTCGTTTGACATTCTGTTTGGTGCAGCAGCGATGGCCATCCATCTTAGTGCTTATGATGAGGGCTTATTCTCCTGAAGAGTTAGGTTTGGTGTTTATCATGAGAGCCTGCCTGCGCTTCTTTAAACTGACGAGTTTCACTATTTCTTATGTAATTATCAAACACTATGTGTTGTTTATAACATGTTTTATGCAGAAGCTGCGCAACAGAAATGAGAGAGATAGATGATTTGACAAATAAAAAAACCTTTGTAGCACATTTTGGGTTCTAATTTTTATATCACCAAACACATAGATTCTCAAATTGAATCAACCACTAACATCATTTTATTATCAACAATTAACAACTTGTCATATATACAATTGTGAAATTTATTTTGAAGACTCTAGACATATCGTTGAAGAAAGGTTGCCAAATTTGATTAGTTTTTTTTCTTTTTGAAAGAATGTGATTAGTGATTTAGTGTTTTGTTATCATCTTTCGGGGCAAAGCTCCTCTACAATGTCTTTGACCCAACTATTTCGGGGAAAAACAAATAAAACTAAAAACCAAAAGAAATTTCAATTTATACATGAGAAAGAATGCAATCATATTCTATTTATTTTCTGAAATATAGAGAGAATAATCCTTTTAATAATTTAGATTTTATTTCTAGAATATAATAATTTACAAAATGTTTTATTATTTAATGATGTGATATTAGATAGTTATTTAAATTTATAATATTTAATTAAAACTATTAAATAAATCTATTTTAAATTAAGGAATCTTTTTTCCAAGTAAGACCAGTGTTATTCACTAAAGCATCTTTATTTATTTTTTTTATTTTTTAATTTACAACCCCAAAATCATTTTCTGGCTATTATTTACTATAAACCTTTTGAATTTAGAAACAAAAATACTGTTTTGGTAATGAAGATGAAAGCTCCATTTATTTTTCTTTAAGATGGGTTTTGTGTCTTAAATCAACAAACCTATCTCTCATAAGTCTCCACAAACCACAAAGGAATAAGAAGAAGAAAAAAAATTGGATAACTTAATTATTGCCTCATTGGTCACAGAAGAAAATTCCATGGGAGAAATGTGCTGGAAGTTTAACTTGACAATAGAAAATTCCATGGGAGAAATGTGCTGCAACTCTCTCTCTCTCTCTCTCTCTCTCTCTCTCTCTCTCTCTCTCTCTCTCTCTCTCTCTCTCTCTCTCTCTCTCTCTCTCTCTCTCTCTCTCAGATAAGAAGTGGAAGATTCAAACCAATTATTGGTTTGATAAGGCATGGTCCTAAGTTTTGTGAGAGTCCAAGCCCCCAGTTCAACCTGTTGGTTAGAGCCAAACCCGGCAAATAGATGAAGTTGTGTTGATTCCTCTCAAGAGACAATTGAGTTTCTATTGATATTATCATCCCTCATAGATCAAGGGTTTTATAATGGAGTCACCACTTTATTTATTGTAAAAATAAGAAAACCACAATTGAAAAATACTTCTTTATTGAATAATTCTAAAATTTTACTTTTTTGTGAAGTTACTAAATATTACATGGTTTTGGTCCTAAATACAATCTAAAACAAAAGTAAATAGTTTTGAATCCTAATCACATTCTACGAAGACAAAATTACATGGAAATGAATTGATCTAGAACTCCTAACCTAAGTTTAGAGATTAGGTTAAAAGATAGGAAGGTATAGGTACCTGCCTTGCCTAGTGAAACAAGTTTTTTAGATTTTGGTGGCCAATTAAAGAACACATCATTTAACAACAGTTTTATATCATCCAATAACATGTAATGAAAGATTGAAATAAACATTCATAAGCATGGTGAAAACCCTATTCTTGGCATGCAAATATGAATTGAAATCAAATTAAAGTATAGTGAATATGTGTGTGATATGTGATCAACTCTAATCTAGGAACGTGTTTTCATGTTATTTGAATTGAAAACCCCTAAAATCATGTTCAACATGAGAAACTAAGGACAGCCTAGATTTAGCATGCTAACATTCAAAAACATGTGAAGAATTAAAAAATAAAAACATGCTTGATTCTGAAGAAATAGGGCATAATTAAAAAAGAAATGTTAGAAACATTATCTACATGCATTAGCACTCCTAAACATTCCAAGTAAGAATCATAATAAGAAGTTGATAGCTTAAAACCAAGAGGACTAAATTACCCCTTTAGTGAATTGAGGCCAAAAGGACCAAAACACCATAAGTGAAAAATTCGAAATCTAAGTGAAAAACGTAGGTTTGACTTGAGTGGGGAGTAAGATAGGCCAAGGAAGAAAATTTGGAGACTTTGGTAGTCCAAGTGCACTTGGTCCAAATCTTTCCCTTTTACTGTCTGTTCTTTCCACTTTTTTCGGTGTTTTTTCACTATTTCAGACTTTCCTTGGACCTCAAGTACAACCAATTGACTCCAAAATAATTTAATTAAATTAATTAACATTTAATTAATTAAAATTTAACCAAATTTTAGGAATTAATTGATTGCTTTGTCTCCTTGATTTAATCAGGTGCATGCGACTCCACAATAAATTAAATCTGCAACCAAGTGGTATTACATTGTGGAAAATTATTAAGTACTCCGAGAGTATCATAAATGTGTACTCCTCCATTTCATATGAATGGTGAGTCTCACCATGAATTTATTTAGTAGAACCCATCATTTATGATATTCTAAGAGTACACAATAATTTTTCTTACATTGTAATAAACTCAATTTGGACTAAAAAGAGACCAATTAAAATTAAGATTTCATAATCACGTGTGCTTAGTACTTAATCCATGCTAATGCATGTTATCTTTAAACTTGTTTCTATGATATCTTTTAATCCGGTGGTAGGATTAATGCTCACAAATTGTCATTATGATTGTTATAACTTCAAGACTTATTTCATGCAATGCAATTGAAAATCAAATCAAAATTACAATTTTACCCTTGTGAGAGTTGACGTGATGATGATATGCAATCAGATGCAAAAAGAGGTTAAATGGAGAGAACCAAAATTTTAAAAAGTTATCAAACTGACATGTAGAGAATAAATTTTTTCAAAAAAAAATGATATTTTTTGTTTCCTTGGTTTTCTCTGACACAAACACATGCTGAGATAATAATTTGGAAAATTTAAGTTTAAGTCAATCACAATCCGAGAGAATGAATGGATGATAAAAAAAAAAAAAAAAAAAGATGCTACGTCTACAACAATTCTACAACATTTTTACAACAAATCACAGGTGTTTAGTTGTTATTGGTTCAAATTTGAAACTAACACTAAGATTACTTTTTTGCCCCAACAATAACAACCAGTAACAATCTGCCACTTAGGATTTGATGTAAAAAAGTTGTAGAAATGTTGTAGACATATCATTCTTTAAAAAAAAATTTGTTAGAATATTTATTAAATGGTTAGATTGCACTTTTCAAGTATTTTTTTTTTTTCCTTTTTGGATCTAATAAATAAATATATATATATATATATATATTATAACTTTAAATGTCTTCATTGACAAAAACTCTAAAATGTGAACAAATTGAATTACAAAACAACCGACAAGTAATAATTTAAATATGTTTATTTATGCAAAATTTAACATATAATATTGGATGAATGCATGACCTCACTATTACGGAATCGAAACTAACTTCTTTCCTGAGATGTGCCATGAATTGCAATCCAACCTTGCCACCATGGCAATCATTAGATAGTATTGGAATGTACATAAGTACAAATTTCTTTTGTCCAGAATTAATGCTTCTCAAAAAATACGCATCATGTCATAAATGACAAAGTGAGCCAGCGGCATAGACCATGTGGTACACTACCTACACAGTAATTTCATGTGAAACATATGAGGAATTTGAGTTGGGCAGCACGTAATTTTCCATCTTTATCAAAAGGAAGAATACAAAGAAAGCTCAATCATTTTGAAAATGGCATATATTGTGGAGTTTTTCACAGGGGCGGCTCTACCCTTTGTTCAGGTTCAGGGGTTCAAATGAACACCCTGATTTTAAAAAAAATTATATATATTTATAATATTTTTTTTAGTTTAATACTTTAATTTATTCTTAAAAATATTTTTGCACATCCTAACTTAAATTTTATATACCCTTACTACAAGTATTTTCAGCTCTAAGAGTACGAGTAAGTATTTGTGAACTGTAACTGTAAGTGTCACTCTTTATTATAAACTTATATTATGTGTGTGAGTGTGTGTGCATTACTTTTTATTATAATGTTATTAGTGTGAATAATGATGTATGTGAATATTTGAGTACTGTATAAATATAATATAACTTTATATAATTTAATAATTAGGAAATAGAGAGAGTTTATTACATGTATGTGTATTATTATTATATTATAATAACTTTTTGTTATAAAGTCAGAAAAATTCAAGAAAAAAAATATCAAGTTAATAATTATTCAAGTATTTAATTGGTTAAGTAAAACTAGTGTATTATTTTATGTATGAATGAGTGTGGTTATGTGCGTCAATAATTAATACAAAGCCAATGAGTTAAGTTTATTCATTTAGTTTAAAATATTTTTATAAAAGTAATGACAATTTTTTTTTTTTTTTTTTAGAAACGAAAAATGGGGGCCTTTATGGCTATATTACACTCCCAGGTAGGGAACCAGGTGGAAGCCAACCACAGCTGAAGGGCTCGACCTACACCTGTGTGAGAGTCACCTCATTTGAGTACACCCCCCACTAAGTTTGCCCACCAACGGAAACCTGCGGGCAGCGAGACTCGAACCTAGGCGTGGTGCACGAAGCGTTCAAGTCTTACCCACTCAACCAAGCCCCCGTTGGCAAAGTAATGACAAATTAATAGATAATAACAACTGCATTAAAATAAAAAGGTCGTGCCCTCAAGTGATTAAGCTGTTCCCTACAACAACATGGCATATATGGCTTCACCGAAACAAGACCAGAATCCAGAAGCACACAGTTTCACTGGGGATGATTAGAGATGTGGCTTGCAACTTTTTGCAGATTTTCAAGCAAACTCGAGACTATCCTTGCAGCAGAAAACCGACACAACCGAGATGAAGACGAAGATGGAAGCCCCTCTAAACCCAAGTGAGTATAAAATAAAATTTGATGGAGCGATGTTTAATGAAAGTGGGGAGGTGAGGATTGGTGTTGTGGTGCGCGACTCATCCGGATAGGTCATAGCTGCTTTGGCCAAAATGGTGGGGAAACCATGCAACAGTGAGTTGTTGGAAATGTTAGCGACAAGGCGAGCAGTAATTTTTTCCATTGAAATTGGTATACATCAGCCACACTTTGAAGGAGATTCAGAAACAATAATCAAGGCTCTACAAAGGTGTACTTTATTTTCCTCCTCATTTGGTCACCTAGTACAAGAAACTTTGGTCCATGCTAACTCCCTTAGGAGTTTCTCTTTCTCTCACACTGTTCGGCAAGGAAATACGGTTGCACGTGCCTTAGCCCAGAGAGAAAGACTTTCTTTTCCATTGTTAGTATAGATGGAGTATGTTCCACTAGATATTGACACGTTTATTTCGGCTAGTTTAGTAGTTCATTAATAAAAGTTCAAGTATGGTTTTTTCCCTCAAAAATAAAATAAAATAAAATGGTTATAACTACCAACATTGGCAATAAATACTCATAATAAACTTTCATGTAACAATCCAAAATTTGAAAACTTGTAGAAGGAAATTGTAAAACTTCATTTTTTTTTTCTTTTTTTTGTTGATAACTTGATTATTTAAGTTCTCTTTTTATTAAAAAAATTTTAATTTAAGTTTCATAATGACCCTCCTAAACAAAATTCCTGGAGTTACCACTGGTTTTTCATTTCTTTTTCTAAAATGTTTAAAGAAATTTAAATTGGTGGGGGCTTCAAAAATATAATATATTCACTCATCTTTTACATGGATGCCTGAAATCTAAGTTGTACAAAAAATGTTGATGATGTAATAATGTGTCACCATTTTTTTTTTTTTTTTGGATGGAAATGGGGGGTCTTATTTATATGTTAAAGAGCTTATACATCAACAACATTGGGCTGTCGGGCACAAAGTCTAGTTGCTCTGAGGCCTGCCGAATCCCTTACATAGCACACATATACAAAACTGGGATATGAACCATACACAGACAAAAAGTGTTGTTGGTGAGTTCCCCGCTTCGCCAATGCATCCGCACAAGCATTAGCTTCACGATACACATGAAGCACCCGAACCTCCCAGTCCCGGGTCCATGAGATTCCTGCAATCACAAATTAAAGGTAACATATAATGAGGATAAGTGACATTGTGATCAGTTAACCAAGTTAGCACAACATTGGAGTCAAGTTCAAGCTGTATGAACCTAAATCCTATATCCCAAGCAAGCACCAAACCCTGTCGGACAGCAGCCATCTTATTTGATGCGAGGCCCAAATGGAGGGAAAAGCCCGAGATCCATACACCCGAATAGTCTCGCGAAATACCCCCAGCCCCGGCTAATCCCGAATTACTAATGGCACTACCATCGGTTTTTAGTTTAATATAGGGTGTAGGAGGCATCATCCAATATATAAGTTGGGGAAGCCTAATCTAGGGCCGGTTGATAGAGCCCACTAGGAAATGAAATTCAATCGCAGCTTGGAGGGTGGAGTATATAAGACTGTGTTAGGATTGGGATTGGTGCTTGAAAATCCTTTCATTTCAGCTAGCCATAAATTCCAACAAAGAAACGGAAAATAAATACGCAGGTAAGTTAAAGATGTAAGATATTGGTATCTGTAGTTGCAATGCTCCGGAGCCATTCTTGCAAAGACAACTGAAAGAAAGACAGGGGCAAGATACTCGGGGATTGACTCCACACTTCTTTTGCCCAGGGACAATCTCGTAAGATGTGAATGGTTGTTTCCGGGTGATGACACCTACGACATTGCACATTTAGGTGAGAGCGACCTATGGTTAGGAAAATGCGAGTAGGTAGCCGGTCACACATAGCTTTCCAAATGAACATTTGAATCTTTTTAGGGTAGGTTAAAGCCCAAATCCATTTCTAGTCATGAGCATTGAATGGGATTTTCTATTTATGAAAAAGGTATTTGGTAGCAGATTTCACGGAACACGTGCCATTATTGTGGGGCCACTGAAGTGTGTCTAGGAGACTCATGAAATGTGCAATAGGAATACCCTGAATAAGGTTTTGTAGCGGGGAGGGAAGAGGGAAGGGAAGTGCATTGAAATTCCAAGTGTGGGGGTTTCTCAAGGAGTTAACCCGTTGATCCTTATCCTAGAAATGGATAGGGCCTTCGATGTAGCTATGTAAAGTACACTGAGGCAACCATTGGTCCTTCCAAATCCGAATAGTTTGCCCATCCCCGACAATCCAACGCAAACCGTCAAGAAGCAATTTAATACCGAGCAAGAGTGAGTGCCAAATATGTGATCCTCTCGTGCGTCTAGTGTTGAGAAATAATGTTGTTTTAGGGAAATATTTGGCTTTGAGAACCTGTGCCCATAGCATATTGGGATTTGTATATAATCGCCAAACCCGGTTCATGAGAATCGCTCAATTATGACAGGGTGACAGTTTCCTAGTTGACCGTGTGATATCCACGACGTGTAGCAATATCTCCCCATAAGAATTTGCAACTCAATTTGTCAATTTGGTGGCTAATCTTTTAGGAGAGGAGCGTGGTTTGCATTGCATAAATAGGGATGGATGCCACAGTTCCTTTAATGAGGGTGGCCCGACCAGCCATTGACAGATATTTTGCTTGCCAAACTTCAATATGTTTCTGTAGGGGTGTGCATGGGTCAGGTTGCGTCGGGCTGAGAGGATTTTTTGACCCAACCCACCATGGTGAGTCAAAAAAATTCAACCCAACCCAACCCATCACACCAACCCAACCCAATCCAACCCACACGGGTCAAGTTGAACCCATGGGTTTGACAAATTTTTATTATTATTATTATTATTAAATTGAGTAGAAAAAAAATATAAATATTAATATATTAAAAAAACCTAAAAATTAGTATCAATGTAACTCCTTAAAGACAAATAACACTAATAACTAAACAACAATAGTAATTTATTAGGGTTTGTGTGAACTAATTGGCTTTTATATAGGATAAGAAGAACTGGTTATTTTAAAAATTTTATTAATTATATAATATATATATATATATATATAGATAAGTGCCCTATAGTTGATTTTTAAAAAAAAATTATTAAATATATAATATATTTTAAATATATATTAAATATGGGTGGGTCGGGTCGGGTTTGGCGGGTTTATAATTTTATGACCCAAACCCAACCCAACCCACTATAAAAAAAAAATTTTGTAACCCAACCCAACCCACCAAACCTTAAAAACCGACCTAACCCGACGGGTCAAGTTTGGCGGGTCGGTGGTTTTCTGCACACCCCTATGTTTCTAGATTTTGTCAACTAAAAATTGATAGGAGTTAGTTGTTCTATGCGTAGTGAAAATGGGAGTTCCTAGATATGTGCCAATACGATCAAATGTTGGTATACCAAGAATACCGACCACCTGATCTTTTAAGCATCTGGGATACGAGGGGGGAACCAAATACGAGATTTGGAGGCACTCATTATCTACCCTAAAGAGGCACAAAAGGTTTACAGAATTATATTTAAATGCCTGCAATCTCTAGCTGTGGCTTTGGTGAAAAGAAAATATCATTGATGAAAAACAAATGGGAGAGGCAGACACAACCCCTAAAAGACATAGGATGAATAAGTTTTTCACAGACAGCCTTTTCCAGTCAGATGGACAAACACTCTAAACATAGGATAAAAAGATAGGGGACAACAGGTCTCCCTGCCGAACTCCCCTAGTTGGCACAACTTCTGGAAAGGGACCTCCATTCCAAAGAATGTGATATCGGGTAGAGGAAACCATATTCATGATGAGGGTGATAAGGTTGGGTGGAAGCTGGAAGAATTCCAGTGATTCCTGAATGAAATCCCATTCTAACCGATCATATGCCTTTTCAAGGTCCAATTTTAGCGCAATGTACCCTGTCCCACCCCTTATATTTTTCAAAGTCCTAATAACCTCCTGGACAAGGATTATATTATCACTTGTTCTTCACCCCGATACAAACCCCGCTTATCAAGGGTTGATAATCTCAGCCATGTAAGGTTTAAGTCGTTGCACAATTATCCGGGAAACCAACTTATAAGGGGTGTTACAAAGGCTAATCGGGAGAAATTGAGTAATCATCTCAGGGTGAGCGATTTTTGGGATAAGGACTAAATTTGATATACCCCAAGATGGCGGGATACGATGTAGTTCAAAGATCTCTTGAATCACCTGAAAAACACTTGACCCAAGATTGGACCAATTTGTTTGGAAGAAAAGAGCGTGGTATCCATCCAAACCCGGAGCCTTTAACGGAGGGAGGTCTTTAAGATTCCTAAAAATTTCCTCGGGCTGGGGGATTTGGGTCAGAGACTGGGCATTTTCTAAAAAATGACTGGTTTGAGAGCACGGCCTCTCACACCAAGAAGAGGGACGCATATGAGCGGAAGTAGCTTGAAAAAGTTTATTAAAGGCATCATTTATATGATGCAGTAATGGCTCACTAGTAAGCCAAAGCCCCGTGTCATCTTTTAATGTATACACACGAGATTGGCTATGCTGTTGGATAGTTTGAAGATGGAAATATTTGGTATTCGCATCCCCATAGTTTAGCCATATGATGCGATATTTAAGTTGCCAAAACAAATATTCTTGGTGGAGGATGGAGTTATATTCCTGGGTGAGTTGTTGTTCCAATGAATATAAGAAAACTGATGGTTTCCTAGCCATAGCCATCTGGAGCCCTCGAAGCCTTGCTAACAAACGGTTTTTCCGCTGGAAGATATTTCCAAACTGGGTTTTATTCCAAACACTGATCTTTTGCGTTAAAAAATGAAGACGATGAGGGAACCTAGATAAAGAGGAGGACGTAGAGGGGATATTTTCAGAAGCGAGCCAACTACTCTCCACGAGGGTCAAGAAAAAGGGGTCCATGTGCCACATCTGCTCAAAACGGAAGGGATTGGGAGATTTTTGCTCTAAAGGGTTAGTAACAAGCAAAATGGGGTAGTGGTCAGATTTAACCCTAGGGAGATGATGTATTTCGGCCATAGGAAAAAGGATTTTCAACTCGACGTTCCCTATCCCTCTATCCAATCGTTCTTTTATGTTTCGATGCCAATCTGGGCTTTTATTAGTCCAAGTAAAACGAGGCCCATGGAAGCCAAGATCCATGAGCCCACAGTTATCTAAGCGATTTCTAAAAGCGGTAAGCCTGTTTCTATTTAAAGGAAGCCCGCCCATTTTTTCTTCCTCCGAAAGCATATCATTAAAATCGCCTATTAAGACCCAAGGTAAATCAACTAGAGTAACAAGATTGCGTAAGTAATCCCAAAATAGTTTATGTTTAGAAGTTAGGAGAAGCATATACAGCAGTAAGTAAAAAAGAGTAGGAGGGAGAGGATACCTTCACAAGCGCATGGATATTGTGCTCACTATGCATGAGAATTTCCACCTTGCATAATTTACTTTCATTCCATAGCATCCAAATGCCTCCAGAGAAACCGGTGGGGTCCACTTGCCGAGAGAGAGTGTAGGGAAGAGTGTTTACAACCACTTGCGCCCGTTCTTCAGCTATAAAGGGCTCCATAATAATCAAAATGTTAGGACGATGCCTACAATGAAGTTCGTAAGCATGGTTGTGAAATGCCACACTGCCAGCTCATTGACAATTCCAAGCAATCATCTTCATTGATGAGGTATTAGGATTCAGGTAGTCGTTGGGGACCCCCTAGGTCCTCGGGTTCCTTGTCACTGAGCGATTGAGGCATTAATGCCTCGCTGTGGTCGTCTTGAGATGATACAGTAGGTCTATTTCGCCGAGCCTGGCCCAATGCATGACGAACACAACAAATGGCAGACTTGGGTTTGAGAACATGATGATATATAGGTTGGGCTTGTCTTCCTGTATTGCCATGTTTATTTCGCTGAGATCGAGGAATCGGAAAATGGCTTCGAGAAGTTGTTCCGGAGAGGACACACTAGACGTGCTCCCTCGAGCATTTCTTTGCCTGACTGATGGTGCCCTAGGCTGCCCCTTCGGGGGTTGGTAGGGGTGTACTGACCAGTGCACTCGTGTGTGAGTGCAGAGCATGTGAGAAGGATTAGGCTACAGTGGGGGTTCGAGGCGCATTGGCAAGCTTGGAGTTTGTGTCCCCTGGTTCCATACCATGGTTGCTCGTGGATGCACTGGGATGCACACATAGCTTACCGTCTCGTCGTTGGAGAGGCTAAGGGAGAGACCACTCCATATTTGTTCCAGGATTTTCATTTGCTAAGCGTGGTCATGGGGGTTGGATGAATGAGTGGACAGGGAGGGAGTGGTTAGGAGACTCGGGTAGAAGGAAGGAGTGGATGTATGGTGAAGATCGGGATCTATCGGGGTTAGGGTCGATGAGTTTTGGTTGGAGGAGGAGGCTATCTTGTTATGTGGGTGGTGTGTATGAGGGTTCGGCCTGGTGTGTAAATGAAGAACTTTCCCCATACAGGCGGCCTAGAGGTATAGAACTAACCTAGGTAATACGTGTGCTGCTGTTTTCATGTGTCTTTTGCATGCAATCCAAGTCAGGATCACGTGGCAGCAGTAAACATGGATTTTTACCATGCATTGCCACATCAGGCCAATGAAAACCAGCTATTATGGTTGACCCCTTGGACACCTGTCCTATCATCGAGTTGGAGATAGAAGAATGCAGCACAAGTGGGTCAGTTGTGGGAGCTAGATCACGTGGCTTACTCGATGTGTGAAAATCTCGGTGGTTCAGCTTGTCACGTGCTGGAGTCTCACTAAATTTCCCACGCATGCTGGGCCACCTAGTTTGGATAGTCTTCCTTGGAGTATGATTAGTCTCCAGGTCTGGCATTTTGGTTTCGCCATGTGGTTCCTGGGTAGAAGGGTGCATGTAGGGCATGTCATGACTCGATTCAGGACAAGTTACCTCTAGATGGCCAATCAGGCCACACCAGAAACATAAAATAAAAAGGTTTTCATATACTATAGCCTGCCAAAATGCTCTGATTTTGACACGTTTCGGTAAAGGATAGACGATGTTAAACTAGACACATAGTTTAGCAAAACGGCCACGACTGGCGGCACTAGTGACAACATTGATTTTAAGAAGTTTTCCTAACTTATTGCCTACATGATTTAAGAAGTCAGGGTGATAGTATTCTATTGGAAGTTGTTCTAAGCGGATCCAAACCGCCATATTAGATATTTTGGCAATGTGCAGATGGAAATCTGCCTCCCAAGCCTGGACATGTAGATATTGGTCGCCCACAAACCATGGACCATCTAAAAGAACATGCTGGTAGTCCGTCAGAATATCAAATCACAAAATAAAGAAACCATATCCGATATCGATTAAATGTGTCTTACTTGCAAGGCGCCAAATACCCACTAACCTAGTTTGGAGTACTCAATAGCCTAGCTGTCTACCCATGAGTTTGAGGATAATGCTTGTCTACCATGGTCCAGCCATTTTGCGCTTCATCTTGGTGGTAACCTTGATTTCCCAGTCCTCCTCATTTGGAACATCCTAAGCACTTGTGGGGGAATCTTCCATCTCCGGCTGGTTATCAGTATTGCTCTCCTATAAGGGTTGTCCGTCCACTGTCTCATCATCTGATCCATACCATAAATCTTGCATGCACGTTTCTTGGGTCACCTCAGCATAGGTCTTTTTCTGGGAGTTATCTTTCAGGAAATGGTTCTCAGGGTCATCGGGTTCACAGTACATTTTTTCTTCCCATTTTTTGATTTTCGTATTATAAACCCTCTTGTTAATTTTTTGTATCTTAGATTAAAATTCTCTAAAGTTATTATAGTAAATTTATTATAAAATCCTAAAATTTTATCTATTTATTTTGACCTAAGTGAATTCAATTTTACCATATCATTGATAATTTAAATAGTGTAAAAAACCATTAATATTTAATATTGTGGTGGTACCTTTGGTTGATTAGGCCCAAACCACCAATTTATTTGTATCTTAAATTGGGCTTATCCCACAATGGGAGGTCCAGGGAGGAAGTAGATGGTGTCTTTGATTATCCTACAGCGGTGCCTAATCATTGAGTTGCTTTAGCTTCAGCTTGGCCATGAAGGCTGTCAAACGACCGAGCTCTTTGTGATAAGTTCGAGCAGGAATTACCTTTCCCCAAACAAGTTTCTCTCTCTTCTCTCGTGTGCCTCTCCCTTATTTTTTTTTTTTTGTTCTAACCTATTCTTATTATCCCTTCATCCTTATTTATACCCTTCTTTTAGTGGGGTAGTCAAGATGGGGGAATATTTGGCACGTTAGTGGATCCTTCCATATCGTATCACCTATCAGAGGGGGACCCACCCTTCAGCTATTGAGGTGACCCCCTAGTAACTTATGCCTAACGCCAAATTTTATTGTCCAACGGGTGAATTCCCCTAAGGCATTATCTCTTATTCTCGGCATATCTTGGATACTTCCTTAACTACTCAGCTACCTCCCTAACTGCTCGGCCATATGAGCCCATGTTAGACTAAAGTAGTCCTAGTGGGCATGGGGCCTGACAGTCCAAGAGGTAGGCTTGTTATTCCCGATCCATACAAATATTTATTTAAATGTTGATGATATGACAAAATCTTGTCCACTCATTTAAATAAAGATGATAGGATTTTAGAAATTCCATGTAGAATTACCTAAAGAATTCTAATCTAGTTTCTCAAAATATGGTCATTTTCTCTCGAGAGAATGAGCTCTTACTTCTTGTTGTCCTTTAATCTAATGATATTGATCCAATCACTACAGGCCATGTCAATAGTTGCAAAATAAATTATAAATCATTTTGTGTTCTTAGCATTATTCTTTTTGTTATTAAAAAAAAAAAAAAACGGCATCTTGTTTAGGCAAACCTATTTTCCGCATTAACAAGAAAACAATACTTGAACTTTAAAAGAGACATGCATCATATACCTAGCAATATACAAATCAATGTTTGTCCATAAATTAATTTAAAACGATGTAGATAGAAATTGCTTGAAAATGTCTTAAATCTTTAATTTGACTTAAATTAGGGCTGTGTGTGCGCGTGTAAGGGCATTCCTTGTCCATTAAAAAAATGCATCCTTTGTCCATCAAGAAATAGGTTTTGAAGTGTTATAAATAGACAATACTACAAAGTATTTGATGACTTGGGCCTAGGTATCATACCATATAGGGGGAGATTTTGAATTAATTTAAGAAAGTCTTAGGGATATTTTGTTATTTGTAATTCCTCATTCCCTTGATGTGGAAACACTTTATAACCTCCCTTTGATAAATATCAAAATCATCCCAAACTACATGTGGACATAGGCCAAAGGTTGAACATGTAAATTCCTGATGTTCTTTATTGAGTGTGATTGTGTCTATTTTTATTTCTAGTCATCTTCATTCCTATTATATGCTTGAACAATCTTTCTCAAGTTCATGATAGTTTTTATAATCAATCTTGTGTGAGAGAGCTATTCAAATGTCCTTCACGCAACAATTTGACATGATAGCTTCCATTACCACACATAATGTCTCAACCGAGAAATAAAAAATCACATTGTGAAGAAAGCCAAAGTTAAAAAGATCATATGTGAATAGAATATGGAAGTATGTACATGATGAAATCTAGTCTAATATTACTATGAAAGTAAATGCTAACATTTTAATTGATTTAGTGTTCACTTAGTCACTACAATTTCAAATCATTTTATCCATAATTTTCACAAGTTTTTGTTAATTTAAAATAATGGAAACCCTAATTGATAAATATTGTGAATATATAAAAGAGTAATTATGATAGAGCAAATGTCATAAATTTGAAATTTTATTATATTTAACACACAACAAAAATGGAAACATACTCTGTTTGTATCACCATAATTTAATTTATTAAGTTTGTATTTAGCAAATAAATAAATAAAAATGTTTGCATATGCCACAAATTAAGATTTTTTTTTTAAGTTATAGAATTTGAATCCAGATCCTCTCCATCATGAAAGAATCCGAATAATGGACCACATGACTCACAAATCAATAATTAAGAAGGCCAAAAAGCTGTATTTGGTCATGCCTGGATATGGAAAGTACATGACTAACTATATCTTTATTACACAAAACAAACAATTTTTGTTGGGCATGTTAACTCATATATGTCCCTCGCATGGGGGGGGGGATATGACAGGACTAATTAACATCCCATCTTAAGTTTTTTCAATGCGTTTGGGAACACATATAGCTTATTTGTATAATTTTTTATAACTTTTATGTTAAAATTAAGCTTTCGCTTCAAAGATGTGATAAATGCAAGCCATTTTAGCAACAAAACCACCAAAATGCAATCTACGTCGAAGATGTTATACTTTGAAAAATAGCAAAGAAGCTATAGTGTGATCTCATTTTTGACAACTCAGAGCATTCACATCAAAAATGCTAAAAAATATAGCATTTAACACCTCAAAATGTCACTTTATCCATTTTAACATCTTACTTTAAAATAATATAAACAACCTAATTAAATAAAAATAATAATAATTAAAAAATAAATAAAACACCAAACATATTCAATTCACCTTTCTCATCCTCTTCGACTGCTCTACTAGCCACCACAGTCTACTACCACTACCAGCCACCACTACAATCCAATACCACCACCCACTGCAACAAGCCTAAACAACCCCACCACAACCCACACCCCACTGCCACCTAATGAAACAACCCACTACCACCATCAAACACTACCCACAAATTGCAAAACAACTCACAACCTCCACCACAACCCAAAACCTCCACAATCCACAACCTCTACCACAACCCATAACCTCCATCACAACCCACAAAACCCATAACCCACCAAACCCTCAAAATCCACAATCCAACCCATAATCACCACAAATCACAAACCCACAGCGCCAGATTAGAAGAGAGAGACGAAAGATTTGGCGGTTTTTGACTTTTAGCGTCGTTGGCAACTTTGCCAGATATCTTCGGTGGCGGCTTTGACTTCTTCAAGCCTTTTGGGTTTGGTCAGAGGGAGAAGTGCAGAGCATGGACTTGGTGGCATGGGTTTTTGGGTTCGGTCAAAGGGAAAAGGGTCTTGGATTGTTGGCAACTTGGTTGAGGGAAGGGAAGCAACATGGGAGAAGAAGGCAAGGGAGCTGGGCGGCATGGGTCGAGTCTGAACCAAAAACAAAAGGAAGAAGAGATTTGGCACGTGTGGGTGGGGATTAAAAAATTGATATTCGGTTTTAACATTAAGCTATAGTGGGCTGTTATAAATGACAGCTCACTGTAGCTGAGTGTTAAAAATTTTAACATTTGGCATGTTTGATGTAGAAGGTATTTTGGTGTTTTGAATATCAAATATAACATTTTAGCATTTTTTATAAGATTCATGGGCTATTGTTTAAACTTGGATTAGAGTTGGATGTGTTTATTGGTACTGCTTTGGTTAATACCTATCTGAAATTTAGATGATTATAGAGGCACAAGAGGTGTTTGAGATAGGGGTTTTGTGGTTGGGGTCTTCTTTTTTTCTTTTTTCGTTTTTTTCTTTTTTGTTTGGTTTTATTGATGCTTGTGGGTTTGTTTGGTTGCTGAGAAAATCAGGAAAAAGGAATGAAAATTTTGGGTTTCATTGATTGTTGTTGCTTGAAGTTTCTAAAATAAAGGGTTGTGGTGAGGAGTTTGATGGATTGTTGGTGGTGGTTGGTTGTGGGTTTATGGAGATAGTGAATGGTTGTTGCATTAGATCAAACGAAGAGAGAGAGAGAGAGAGAGAGAGAGAGAGAGAGAGAGAGAGAGAGAGAGAGAGAGAGAGAGAGAGAGAGAGAGAGAGAGAGAAATTAATAAAAAAAATTGAATAGTTTTTAGCTGGAAAAATTGAACCTTTAATTTTAGATTTATTGTAAAGTGAGTTATTAAAATAGATAAAGTAGTGTCATGATGTGAATGCTCTAAGTGTGTGATAAAAACTTTAAAAAGTTAGCTTACTGCAAAATTCTAAAAAGTAAACTATTTATAGTTTACACACAAAAATTAAGACAAAAAATTAAAAGCAAAAAAAAAAAAAAGTCCAAATGCACTCTTAATCAATATCTATTGGTTATATTGTAAAAACAATTTACTTTTGTGATTATATAAGCAAGATTAACATATAGATAATTATAAGCAATAATACAAAAAGATATCCTAGGCAAAAATAATAAATAAATTGTGTATATAAGAAGAAATCTGCAAAATAATTAAAAACTCATAGACTAAATGTGTGAAGGATGAATGATGCCGAAGTGATAAGTCTTGTGTTTAACATAAAATGATCAACAACACAGAGAATATGCACTACAAGGTATGTGCTCTACGAATAGAACTATGTCTCTTTCTCTCTCTTTGACTTTATATCTGTGCACAAAAATATTTTCTCTCTAGGAGAGTTTCTCAGTCAATTTTTTTTTTTTTTAAATAAATGAGAAACTATAAATATATATGTTAATGAATAGACACACTATTCGAGTATAAAATCTGTGCATAGACATAATAACTCAAAAAAGAAATATAAAATATTATTATTTGGACAAGAGGGCCCACCTAAGCCCAACTCAATTTCTAACCCATGAGCATATAAACTCATATATTATATCTTTCATTTCCTTTGTGAGACTCAATGATTTCACCATTTTAAATCCATGTTTAAGTAGATATAGTAAGAGTCAATTTCTTATTCACTCTTTAACATATTTCTAACAATACTAACTTGTTGAATATGATTCTTTTAAACATTTTAAGTGGGAAAATAATGCACTTTTGTTCAATGGTAGATCTAGAAATTTTTTTAAGGTGGTCACTATGAAACTTAAATTGTATAAAATCTAATAAAGCAAATTTGAATATACCAACATTACAATAAAAAATAAAAAATAAAAAATAAAAACGCAAATACACGAAGTATTACAATTTCTTTCTACTAACAAAAAGGAAAAAAGAAAAGAAAAATAATTGATGGTAAATAAAGTGAAAATTGAGAATGCTAAAATGAAAATAATAAATTTAGAGAGGCTGGAATGATAATAGAGAAGAGAAAAATGTTGAGAGATATAATATTTACTACAACTACAAGTAGACTCAACAGGGGGAGCAAAATTGTTGTGACTGCAAAACCAAAGAGGGTATAAGAAAAAATGATCACAGTATTTTTCTTGGTACTATTATTTTTAAAGAAAAAAATGAAATTAGATATTATTTTTATTAAATGAGTTGAACGAGTTACAAATTTAAATACTTTTTTGTTTTTTAATAGGCTTCTTGTTGAATTATTTTTTCACTCATTGTTGTCTAGTCTAGTCTTGTTTCTGTTTGGATTATTTTTGTTACTATTATTATGCAAAAAGCTGTTATTACTAGGTAAAACAAAAAAGCTATTAAATCCAAATTTTTATGATTTTCATGTTAGATTATTCAACATTTTTATTAAGATATTCACATTATATTAGTTTAGTATATATATAATTTTTTTTTGGGAAGTCTTGTTTATATAATCACAAAAGTAAATTGCTTTTACAATATATAGATATTGATTAAGAGTGCATTTGGACTTTTTTTTTTCTTTTAATTTTTTGTCTTAATTTTTGTGTGTAAACTATAAATAGTTTATTTTTTAGAATTTTGCAAAAAAGCTAACTTTTTAAAGTTTTTATCACACGCTTAGAGCATTCACATCAAAACATTTTTTTTTCTTTTTTTGGGAAGTCAAAGTGGCCCTTAAACGTGGCGTGGCCACTGCTTATGATTCGTTTTCACATGGCCCTCAACCAACTATTTAGTCATAAATAATCTACTCATTTAATATATAATATTTATTTTTCAGTTTATGCTAATTTTAAGCATGTTGGTTACAATCATTATGAGCCTTGAATCTAAGTGCAACAGCTAATAAATCATAATTTGTAATAATTGTGGTGTTTGGTCTCTGTTGTTGTTTGTACTTGTTCGTCGAACCAATGGTGGGCTAGCATTGCATTTACAATCATGTGTGACATTCATGGTCATTGTACAACTTAGAGCACTTGCAGCAGTGGAGCTAAATAGCTATATACCTATTTTAGATGTGTCAAAACACAAAAAACTCCTTTGCAGCAATAGAGCTATAGCTAAATTTTTTAGCTGAATTGCTACAGTGCACATCTATAGATAGATGTGCACTGTAGCTCACATCTAAAAAAAAAAAGTAATTTTTTATTCCTGGGTACAACTTGCTTCTTTTTTCATTTTTTTTTAATCCCACCGGTCTCTCATTCAACTCAAGTCTCTCAACCTCTCACTCTCTCAACTCCGGTCTCTTCTCACTCTGTTTACCACCGCCGACCAGACCATCGTCAACGTCGCCGCCACCGAAGCTCGACGTCACCGACACCGGCACAGCTCGCCACCACAGACCGCCCACATCGCCCTCGCTGACCCACAAACCCACATCGTCCTCACTGACCTACAAACCCACTTCACCCTCACCGACCCAGCCATCGCAAACCCACATCGCCGATCACCCATCTTCCTCTATTCACCGATCTCACTCACCCAGCCACCACAGAGCCATCTCGCTTTGACCCAAGCCCCAAGCCGCAAGCCGTTGCTGCCATCCATCTCTCTTTTCTCTTTGCTGTTTTTTTTTTTTTTAATGTTTTTTCATATGGGTTTGGTGGCTGTGGTGGTGGTGGATGATTTTGGCTTTGGCAGTGGGTTTTGTGTATTTTGGCTATGAGTTTTGAGGTTTATGGTTATGGTTGTGGCAGTGGCAGTGGGTTGTGGTTGTGGTTGTCATGGCTGGTGGTTTGTGGTGATTGGTGGTGATGGGGTTGTGATTGTGGTGGTTGTTTTGTTTTTTTTCTTTTTTCTTTTTCTATGTTGTGTTGTGGTTGCCGGTGGTGGTGGTGATGGTGGTGGTGGTTGTAGTTGTGGCTGATGGTAGAGGTGGTTGTGGTTGGTGTTGTGGATGTTTTTTTTGGTAGTAGGGTATATTATTTTATTGTAGGAGATATATTATTTTATTGTGATGTTTATATTATTTTATTGTGTTGAAAGCTAAAATAGATCCACTATTGCAGCATATGTATAGGTAAACTAGATAAAGTAACTTTTGATAGAGCTAAAAAGCTAAATTTTTAGCTCCACTGCTGTGAATGCTCTTACAAGTTTTCTATTCCTTCTTTTTTGTATTTTTAATTGTGTTTTTACTTTTTCTAGTGTACCGTGATAAGTTTTCTTTGCTTCCTCTTTAATCGTTATGAAAAAGGCTTGTAACTTTAATTGATTTAAATCCACCTATTTTCAACTATTGAATTATATATATATATATTTATTTGTTTATTGTAGGGGTCAAAACTTCTAGCCCAACCCAAATGGAATGAGATTCATTTGAAAAAAAGGCCCAATACAATTAATTTGAAAAGATGGACGGTCAAGATCAACTCTTATGCCTTAATAAATTCGGCTCAACAATGTTTAGAAAGACACAACAGAAATGATATATTAGTTTAAAAAAAATAAGTTAAGAAAAGAGAGAGATTGTTATTCAAGCTCTTCCTCGGTCTAGCCAAGGAGCGAAGGTTCTTAAGGCTTACACTTTTCAGTCTTACAGTACTCACTTTTTCTCTCTCTTTCCTTGTTTCTCTCCCTTTAAACTTTTTCCGATCCCCCTTACCAATGGGTCTTCCTTCCTATATATGGCTGTTGGGATTGCATCCCAGCCCTTCACTTGGACGGTCGTTGATCTTAGCTTAGATACTTGTTCTATCATTACCTTGTTAGTGGTGGTAGAGTAGGTTGCAGGCTGTGGAAGCACTGTTCAGGGATCATTCTTCATTTAATGCAGCAAGTCGAGCTCAAACATATGCAAAGAATAATTAGAAACACTATTATAAGAGGGCAAAAGTTCGTCCCATACTAGGCCCAGGTCGAGCACTATTAAGTTTAGGCTCGGCCCAAACTTAATGAACACTGAGCTACAATATATAGACATACGTGTCCTCGACAAGCATATCTGAATAAATCCCACCATCCTCGAGGATGGAAGGTAGTGCCTTGGGGAATTTGCCTATCGAATACAAGATCCAGCATTAGGTACAAGTTACTAAAAAATCATTTCAATAGCAGGGCCATGAGTCCCATTCTTGATGCATGATTAAACATGCTAGACCAATAACAAAGACTTAGGAAGCCACTCAAACCCTATGAGTGGAGGGAACCACATATGTGCAAGATATTCTCTCTCATGATAGATCCACTAAGTTAAGTGTATAAAAATGAATTAAGGGTAAAAGAAAGGAGTTGGAACACAATTATGAGGAGAGAAACACGAGTAAAAATTGAGAGATTAGAACATAATACTTGAGTAAGGTGACCCAACTCGGACATCTAAAAGGGCACCTCGGCTGTCTGATATTCACCTCGAACAATCATATTTTTAGCAAATTAATAACCACTGTACCGCTGATTTAAACCATCTACTATTAACTAAACTTCTACTGAGATCTCCTATTGTAGGCTAAATCCAAAACAGAATAAAAATTAATTAAGGATTCAGGCCCAACAAGCCCAAGGCCGTTGGGAAGACATCGCCACAACTACTATTTTTACAATTTTTTTCAAAACTTATTTAAGGGGTAAATTGTGATTGGAGTAATATTATTTTTATATAGATTTAACACTAACAACATTTTTATTATACACTAATTACAGCAAGTAATCGTTAACAATTGTAGAAAAAATTTGGTACAACAAATCATGCTGGTTTTTGTTGCAAAGCTAATCTCCCAGAACCGTCTATGAGAATGTACATTAAGAGTGGTGTATATATGTTAAGTATGAGACCTTGATAAACGAGCATTTTATGTGAGAATTTGTGAGAGAAATTCTGTGTTGCATTAATTAGAAACTGAATGTACAAGAGGTATATAAACAAGGACTGATACAATGACTGAGATAACTAACTCCTAACTAACTCCACATTATACAGATCTAACCCCTACAACCAATCAGATCATTACAGGTGTTCACATATAAAATAGCTACTAATTGAACTAATTCTAAAACTATAGGTCGTATCAGCTGCTTTAGAGTAAACCACTACCGTATAGTTGTCACACCTGCAACTCTGCCAATTCTCTATTTTGATGCTCTGCCTCTCTGCCTGAATCTCTGCCTCTCTGCCTGAGTCAACATCTTCAATTCAGTGCTTGTTCAACCTGAGTCTTTAAGCTTGTCCTTCTGATATATTAGTTCAACATGAAGAAACATATTATTATGGTTTAGTTTAACACCTTGCTATATACTGCATTCAAATTTTGATTTACAGGCTTCCCAATTGATTTTTCTAATGAATTTAGGAGTAAATGACTTGATCAAGCTAAGCTTTCATGATGATGGTGTCTCTACCCCTAGAAAATGTTTTAGGTAGGGCATTCAAAGCCACAATTATTCAGCTCATACATCTACATTTCCTTAAAAGTATAATTAAACTTAATTTAGTTATTCTCATTTGAAGTTATCAAGTTAGCATTGTTTGTGTATTATTTTCATAGTTCAATTGTCAAGCTAATGTTTTGTGATAAAAAAGACCTTATCAAACTTCCTACATATTTACGTTACTATACGTCTTTCTATTTAAATTATCAAAATCAAGCTTTCTAATATAAAAAATAAAAAAAAATAAAAAAATAGAACTGTTTCTATCCCCTTTTTTTTTTTTTATAAATAAAATAAATAAGAAGAAGAAGCAAAGTTGCTTTATCTTAAATCCCCATTAACATCAAGTCAATGACGACAATCACGATTAGAGAGAGAGAGAGAGAGAGAGAGAGAGAGATCCAGTTAGTAAAACTAAAAATGGGGGTGAAAATTCTCTAGTGCCTTCAAATTAAAGATACCACCAAATGCTGCTTTCCTCTATTTCTCTCTTTGCATTGGGGTTTTGGTATTATTTATATTTTAAATTCTAAAAACTTTAACGTCTATTTATTTTTATTATTAAACTCTTTTTTTCCTTTTTTCGTTGTATCTACTGCTTTCCTATTTTTTCTAAATTGAACTAATTTTTTGGGAGAGTTTAAAGTGTTCAAGTTTTGGCATTGTGAAATAAGCAAGGGACAAAATCATGATTCTCAATTCCTTCAAATTTTCTCTCCTGTTTATTCTATGATTTGGAAAGATTATGTTTTGGTGGGTCAGAGTTAAGTAAAAATACTAGGACCACCTTTTTTCTCCCCAATTTTTCACTCCTAACCAAATATGAGAAGACTGAGTTTGGTCTCCACTTTCCTCTCTCCCCGCTTTCCATACCCTATCTTTTCATCCCTACCAAGGGACAATTTTAAGTAAAATATATAGCTTCCCAAAAATTTATCTAGTGTTAGGCGAAGGCCTAAGCCTAAAAACCTCATCACAAAATCATCCTACCCTCATTTTAAAAGATCCCATCCCTCTTAGAAAATTATCCTTTTTGTTCTTTTCTTTTTTTGATAATAAGTGATTTATGAAAATGGCAAAAAAAAAAAAAAAAAATGGCAGTGCAGTAATTTTCTCACTTGAAAAAAATGCATCCATAATATTAGATCCTAAATTGTTTGAGAAAGAAATGTTGTAAATGTGCGGAATCATCAATGATGATTTATTTTCAATAATAGCTAGAGACATTAATTTTTGTAAAATAATATCCTACCTATTATGTTGTCAACATTAGTCACGTAATCTTCCTCATTGCCACACTACACTAATTTGGTTAGTATTAAACCCGGAAGCAGAATAAATAATTATTAAAAATAATGTGCAATATAATAAAACTGGTTCATGTAAAACAAGCATAGTGTGAGTTTGGATAGCACTAAATGTGTGTTTCAGTGCGTGTGGCATTTTTTTGGGATCCCACAGCATTGTTTATAGGACCACCAAACTTAGCAAAATGCGTATATCTATACATTTTTGGGTCTTACAGCATTATTCACACCTTTAAAATTTATTTTATTACAATATTTTCAGTAATAAATTTTCAGTTTTTAAGAAAGATAATCCCTATTGAAACATATCCATAGTTCCCTAATTGTCATTAGTATAGGAAAAGCATGTGAAAATGCCAATACCAATAGGCTTGGTTCTTGTGGGTTCCAGTTAGCTCAACTGGTAAAGTCTCTGATGGTTGTATAAGAGATCTGGGGTTCAATCTCCGCCTACACCAAAAATTGATTGGTGTCTTGGTCTGATAATAAAGAGCAATTATCAGGAGCGGACGCCATAAGTTGAAACTCTTTCAAAAAAAAAAAAAAAAGCTTGGTTCTTCTTCTCTTTCTTTTTTACGGCCCAAATGCTTCAAAGCGATTGTCTGTGAAGGACGTGTGACCCATTTATATGGGCCGTTTTGAACCCACATTTTACTAGCCCAAAAGTTCAAATGTGCCAGGCTCTAAGACCCAAAACAAGAATAGAAATGACAATGTAACTTCTGTAATTAGTTTCACTCTTTCATAATTTAGTTTCCAAACTTTTAAAGCTTTAATTAAAATAAAATTGTTAGTGTTGCGTCCAAATTGAGACTTTGAATTTTTTAGACAAACAGATACCCCATATGGTTTGAGTCAATAACAATTTAGGTGGGATTTGCATCCGCGTTTGCTGCGTCCACGTTTGCTGCAATGCAACCTTCAGCTTTTTTTTTTTTTTTTGCTTTCAACCACAAATGTTGACTTTTCAACTGTAAACAGTACGTCCATGCACTGTTCATAGACCCACAAATATCACTTTTCAGCAACTTTTATATTAAAAATGGGTTCCACAATACTATTCACATATTTAAAAATTATTTTGCTACAGTGTTTTCAGTTTTTAATTTTCAATTTCAACAAAATAAGTTTGATCCAAACGGAACTTTAGTCTCACAAACATTTTCAGTTTGTTACATTTTGATCCCTTAATGTTTGGATTAAAATAAAATTGTTAGAGGTATTTTGTGCGGTTTTGTGCGGGTTTAGTTCGTGTTATGAAGGCGATGAACTTTGTCCATGGATTTCATCTAGTAGGTATAAGAACTTTTTGCAGTGATGGGGAATGTTAGGGCTAAGGGAAGATGGTGGTATTGGTTTTGTGGTGTTGGACACAACGATTTGAGTCTTGTATCTGAAATTGTGACATGGGTTTTGGGTGCACATGGTTGATGGTTGTTTTAGGGTCAGGTATTCTTTGCACTCCACAATATCAGTGAAAAAATAAAAATAAAAAATAGAAGGGTGATTGTGGTTGGAAGTGGTATGATAGGTAGAGGCACTAGTTTGTGGTTAAATATCAAGGGTCATGTTAACGGGTATCCTTAGAGTAACTATTAATAAATCATTTCAAAAAAGTTTTGATTTGATTATATTTTTATGGGAAATAGAGAAAGATACGAAGATATCAAAACACTAATTTTTTTTTTTTTTTCATAAAAACTTTTCTAAAATAATTTACTAAAAAATACCTTTAGCCTTAAGGCATCTGTTAATTTTTTCGAAATATCAATATATCATCACTGATGGATGCATAAGATTGTGGGCATCGGTTAACTTTTTTCAAATATCAATATATCATCAATGGTGGATGTATAAGATTGTTTGGCTACAGGGGTTTTGTTTAGGATTGTTTGGATATAATTTTATTATTGTTATTATTATTATTATTTTACATTTTAATAGTTAAAAATGTATTAGAAATATTTTACCTTTTCCTACCCAAAAAAAAAAAAAAAAGGGTAATATTCTTTGGAAAAGTCGATAAAAATCCTCTTTAGAAAAGGATCGCTATGTGCCAACCTTTAACTATATTGTTTGACTGGGGAAAATGTTTACAGAGCAGATTGTCATTTTATTTGACAATTTCAATGAAGTATCAATGAACACTCAGTCAATTCGAGGTAAGAATAGCTTGAAGATTTGCGCGCTCAAAGGATGGCACCGACGTTAGCCTAAACTTTGTTCAAATACAAGTCAGTCTGTGCAATAATATTCTATTGTGACAGTATTGGGGGGAGTCGATTTTCTCATACCTTGGAGAAATGAATACGGGCTACTTTCATAAGCCTTCTAGGTGCGTCGGTTCCTCTTTGGTCTCTGCCATTATCAAGTTTCAACCCTATGAAATGTCATTTTTATAATATTAGGAAAATCAAACCTAGTTTCCTCATATGTAAGGAATGTCAATGGAAATTATATATTTTTTCTTTTCTTTCCTAACAAACAATAAGAGTCCCGTGAAGTTTGTCTTTTTTTATTTCTTCTAAACCGTGGCAAAATCTTTACTCTCCCAAAATCAACACCCACTACGGATTGAATTTTAGACTTCTCTATCTTCAAAGGAGGAAAACGTACCATTAGACAACAAATTCAGTCCTTGATAAGTGTATGTTTCAACATACTCTCTCTCTCTCTCTCTCTCTCTCTCTCTCTCTCTCTCTCTCTCTCTCTCTCTCTCTCTCTCTCTCTCTCTCTCTATATATATATATATATATATACATATATATATTAATAGCCAAAATTTAGAAAAAAATCCAATTAGATTTTGACTAGATTCTTGATTTTGCGCTATGTGTCTCATTTAATTTTTAATTTTGTACTAAGTGAAATATTGAGTATAAAAATTAAAGAGTCCAAATCTAGTTAGATTTTAATTGGAGTATAATTTTCCATCAGGTATCCATCTAATTTTTTTTTTTTTTTTTATAACAAATGAATTATTTAGTACAAAAACCAAAGAGTTTAAATCCAATTAAATTCTAAATTATAAGTTAATACTATATATAATTTGAACATCTTCTCAAAAAATAGTTATAATTTGACTTATATAATTGTGATTGTTTTTTAATTGTATCTGTGCATATGCACAAAGCTACACATTAATAATAAAATGATGTTTAAAACTCTTCTAAAGAAAAAGAAAAAAAATGAAACAAATAGGAAAAGGCTGTGTTTTATTTACTTCTTCCACAATTAAACCCATGTACAACCAATAAGTTCATCCTTCTCCTTTCGTTTTCTTCAAATCTAGATCTACTATAACAATTATTTAAACTGCCCTACTGAGTTTGTTTAGCTTAGGATTTGGTCAAAACTTTCACACCGTAACCATGATTGTCTATAATTTTGTCCATAACTCTGAACATGCACCAATTACGGCAGGTTGCTCGAGTCTTGTTCTACTTCTACCTTTCATTCAACCGGTATTATCTTTCCTCTTTCTCTTTTTCAGCTTTCTTTGAGATATATATTATTCTTATGTTTCTATTTGAAATTCTATATTCCACAAATATAATAATAATTACAAAGAAATCTGTCGTTTTAGTCAAAAAAGAATTACAAAGAAGACTAATATATATATATATATATATATATGGGTTATTCTTGATGACTTTTATAAGTTAAGGATTTGGGCGTGGAAAATGTTGTATTCTACTTAGGAAAAACAAGGATTATCATATTAGAGCTAACGGTGTCATCTTTTTATTTTATTTTTTAGAAAGTTCCAGCCTATGACATTTGTTTCTGATGATATCTCTTTATCATCAAAATAAAACACTAATCGGTTTTTAGTATAGATAAAGTAAATCTCTTATTCAATCATCAGAAACTTTACTAGTTGAATTATAAAAAATATATAAAAAAGAAAAAATCATATTTGTTTGATATTACATGCTTCGTAACTTATGAAGACTAAATTCTACAGCCCATTAAGACTATAGCCCAAGAGATCTCCTATTAACCCAATTACAAATTAGAAAAACAACTCCGAAATAGACATGTTACTATGTTGGGGACACCAATTTTTTTTTCTCTCATTTAATGACATTATATAAGTTGTAATTGGAATAACATTGTTTTAGCTATTTATATAACTACATTTTGACACCACCTTTATAAAACTAATCACAATATATATACACACGATCTTAACCATTTAAAAAAAAAAAAAAAAAAAAAAAAAAAAAACCTATGTAGGCATATTAATTTCGACATGTTAAGAAAGTTTTCGACAAGAAATGGTGCATCAAACATCATGTTGATTTGAAAGTTTTGATCTAAATCTTCCTAAATTTGAGGGGGCAAATGTAGTGTAGTAAAATAATACTATCTAGTACAAATCATAAAAGTGAGATGCCAATAATTTATGCAAAATAGTTTAGAATCTTATATTAGGAAACACATGTTAGTGGTCCAATCATGAGGTTTTTGAACGCGTGTGACGACATAATCACGTGTGAGATTTAAGAAAGATTATATTTGCATAATATTAATAACGGATTCAATAGGTTTTTGTAGTGAGTTTTAATTTTTGAAGTCCGCTTTTGATGATAACCTTTTATTATTAGATCAAGACACACCAATCAATTTTTGGTATAGGTGGAGATTGAACTCAGATATCTTATTTAATCATCAGAGATTTTACTAATTAAGCTAACTAAAACCTATCGAATTTAATAATTTGTACACAAAATTAAAATTTAAGGATCATTTTATGGTTATCGAATTATAAAAAAAAAAAAAAAAAAAAAAAAAAAAAAAAAAGATCATAATTTTATGGTATCTCAAATGTTTTTGCGATTGTAGACACCATAGAGTTATGTTTTAATCTTACATGAATTACTAGCAAATGTTATAAAATTACTGTTATATGTGGCATGAAGGAATCAATCATTAGATTTGATATAGACATTATTTGACACTATCACAATCAAACGAAAAAAAATTAATATATAAATATGAAACAATTATGAAGTTATTGTTTTGACATTAGTTACCAAAGGATGTAACAAAATTACTAAATAAATTCCTATTTTATTGTTAGCCCAAAATAAATAAATAAATAAATAAATAAAAGGATAATAATGAAACATGGCTTTTTTTAAAAGAGAGTTTCAACCTATGTTATCTATTTTTAATAATAGTTCATTATTATCAGACCAAGACACCAATCACTTTTTAGTATAGGCGAAAATTATATCTCAAATATTTTATTCAACAATCAGAGATTTTATCAGTTGAACTGACTAGAATCCACAAGAATAAAACGTGATTTATCATGTATCTATTGTGGAATCTATTATTAGATTTGACGTAGATATTGTCTTATATATTTTAAATCTATCGCAATCAAGCATAATATAAAATAAAAAGTACTAGAAAACTGTAGAGTTATTACTTTGACCTTACTAGCTAATGTATCTGACATTTAATCGGTTAACAAAATTACTGTATTGTATGTTATTAGTAGATATAACATGCAAGAAAAAAAAGTACAAATATTATACAATTTCCCTCAATTAAAAATAGATAAAGAACTTTCTCAAATAATAATAATAATAATAATAATAAAGAAAAAGAAAAAAGGTCAGTCATTTTTGTCTGCGGTCCTAGAAGCAACAAAACCATCTTGACCCCTGTCATTGGTTTTTTTTTTTTTTATATAGTATTGATGGGGGGCAAGAGAGCTTTGTACTTGAAGTATGTGAATTCCACACCTTAATTAAGCAAAACCTAGTAATGTACACATGTGATGGCCGACTAGCTAGTACTAGTTCCATGCAAAATCATCCATAGAGCTCAATTCATCATACATTATATCAGACATAAGGCTAGACTCCACAAACCCAAGATCAAAGCTAGAGCCATCAAATGAAGTATCCATGGGCTGATGAATAACCTTATTAGTTACCATCTCAGAAACCTTATCTTTCTCTTGCTGTGGTTGTGTCAGTGTATATTGCTCTCCTTCCAGTCCGGGTGCTTCGAAGGGTTCAAGAGTATTGGCACCCCAAACACAATTCTCATGATTTAAGACCCCAAAACCAGATAGGTTCAAGGAAGAGGATGATGAGGAAGAAATATTGGGTGTGTTCTCAACTGATGATACGTGAGGGAAACTGGAAAAATCAGTGAAACTCTGATTCCAAACAAGACTAGGGTTTTGAAGCAATGGAGGTTGATCAGTTTCAGGTACTGTAATGATAGGTGTTTTCATTTCAAAGGTGGAAACATCTGTAAACTGAGAATTCAGAGTAAAAACTGAATTGGGTTGCTGATGGTTTGGTGATACATTGCATGCAACCTTTTTAGAGGCTCTCTGATGAGAAGGTATGAGATTGTGAGTGTTTGGGTCCAACCCTTGTGACATAAGCTTTTTCTTGATGCATGAGTTCCAGAAATTCTTCACCTCATTGTCTGTTCTTCCTGGTAGATGCTTGGCTATTTGAGCCCATCTTTACAGCCAAACAAAACTCTCTTAAACTTTACTCCAAATCAAGAGGAAAAAGAAAAAAGATAAAATGATGACGGATATTTACACGTTTAGTAAAACTATTTTAAAATCATACTCTTTAAAGTACAATCTTTTGAAACTTCACTTTTCTTTTAAAGTACAATTTTTTTAAATGAGGTATTTTAAAAACGTTTAAGAAAAAATTTGTACCAAACGAACACTAATTTCTAGTGAAAAAAAAAATGATCCTTACTTGTTGCCCACAATCCTATGAACATCAATGATAATCTGTTCTTCTTCTGAAGTGAAGGTACCTCTCTTAAGATCTGGTCTTAGATAGTTTATCCATCTCAATCTACAACTCTTTCCACACCTTTGCAATCCTGCAGCAATCACAATTCCACTTAGCAACCACTTGGGCATATAAATATATGCATGTAAATCTATGGCTGTATAAATTTAGTTACTTTGATATAAATGAATCAATTACAGAATACACGTTGTTAATTATGTGTGTTTTGGGAGAGAAAGAGAGAGTTGAAGGAATAATTACCAGCAAATTTTGGGACAGAACTCCAGCTTCCAAGTCCATGGGCGGTGATATATGTGACGAGTTTCTCATCTTCTTCAGGAGACCATAGCCCTCGCTTAACCTTCTGTTTGGTACAGCAGCGATGGCCACCCATCTTTTCGCTTATCATGAGGGCTTCTTCTTCTTCTTCTGCTGAGGAGTTAGGCTTAGTGTTTATCATGAGGCCCTGCTGTACTGTTTTAAACTGACCAGTAGTTCCACTATTCCCTATGTATTTATCAAACACTAACATGTGTTGTTTACATGTTTTATATGGAAGCAACTCACAACAGAAATGAGAGAGATGAATGAATATTGTAACTGATGACAAGTACAAATATAAACGTTTCTGGCAATATAAGCCAAGTGGCAACATATGTAACAAACAATGAAGAAAAGGCTGCCAAATGTGTTTTCTTAAAAAGAAGCAAAAAAATAAATAAAAGTGGTTATTGCCAAATGTGGTTAATGATTTAGCGTCTTTTGTTTTATCAACTTTTTGGACAATTTGACCAGAGGATTATGAATGAAATACTTTGCAATGCTCCTCTACAAGGTCTAATGATGGCCCCACTATTTCGGGAAAAAAAAATTTTGATTAAACAGAGAAAGAAAAATTCAATCACTATATAAGCAAGAAAATTTTATTTTACTATTAAGATTTTTTTTAATTTAATATTTTATAAATATTTTATTATTTAACATTTTAAATGATGTAGTAACGTGATATTCCATACACATTTAAATTTATAATATTTAATTAGAACCACTAATTAAATTAAACTTATTTTAAATAAAAGGGACTTTTTCCCAATAAAAAGAGAGTTATCCGCCAAAGTATGTTTTATATTTATTTGATTATTTAAAATTTATAACCCCAAAAGCATTTCTGGCCATTATTTACTATAAGCTTTTTGGATTTCTATAAAGAAAAATACTGTTTGCGTAATGAAGACGATAGCTCAGTTTATGTTTCTTTAATATGGGTTTTGTTACTCAAATCCTTATTCACTAAGCCTCCCTTGCATAAGTCTCCACCAAACCACAGAGAAAGAAAAAAAATCTATGACCCATTGGTCACATGAAGAAAATTCCATGAGACAAATGTGCTGGAAGTTTAACTTGAGGTGCACTCATGAGGACCACACTCCACTGGGTCTAATTGAGTGTTTTGGTGGTCTTCTCTTGAGCCATTGCCCATCTCAATTCTCACCTCCATACATAATCACTTGTCAAAAAATGAACAAAAAAATATGACCTTGTGAACAAACCTTCTTAATCATTCATTTGCTTAATTTGTCAATTGCTAATAGTAGGTGTTAGTTCTTTTAGAAAGAAAAATTTTGAATAACAAAACAAATATGAAATAGTAGCAGATGCCCTAGATGGATACTTTGGATAGTGCTCTATGACATCAAGGAGAGGATCTTTGTAAATTAACTTACAAATAATATTAATTGATTAAAAGGATGGCTCAAGAAATAGATATCTAATGTTCAATTCCTTCGACATACTCAACGTGTCTGGCTTGACGGCGATTGGTCACATTCCTAGAATTATACTTGTCATAGGGAGCAATATCACCTGTAATTGGGTCATATTATGCAAGCCTTGCATTGTGCTTAGTTAGACCAATAATAAAAATGCAAGTCTTAAAAAAGACACTTCAATTCAGGAGTATATCACCTATAATCGATAAATGTGTAAGAGGTGGTCCATTAAAAATAAACACCTAATTAAAAAAAAATGCCAAAAAAAACGATTCAACAATTACGATTCACGTGGAAGTGTGCAACTAAACATTTGTTGAAAATATATATATATATATATATATGTATGTATGAGTGAAGTTTCAGATTGAATAATAATGAGAAAAATAAATTGCTAATATAACATAGTCGAACTCATACCCACTTAGAAATTTTGAATTAAATTGTGTATTTATATGTTATATTCACTATAAACTTATAGACTAAATACATTTTTAGTCCTTACATTTTGGCTTTTTCCTATTTTGATCCTTACATTTTAATTTTATCACTTTTAGTCCCTAAACCATTTAACACGTGTTATTTTCGTCCTTTCTGTCAGTCAACCAATAGAAATAGCTGAGGTGGCAGCCGGAAGAATTAAAATATTATAAAAATGTCATATCAACCATGACACATCAGCATATAAATTTAAAAAATTAATTTATTAATTTTAATTAAATAAAAAAAATCAAAACAGAATTAAATATCAAAATTCACTGGAATTAAGATTTAAAGATTAAGAAAAAAAAACTTGTAGTAATTTTCTCAATTTTTCTTAAATTTTCTTGTCAAACAAACACAAAATCATCAATAAACACTAAACTCAGACATAGTGCCAAACTCATTTTTCATTTTCCTAAATCTCTCTCTCCCTCTCCCTCTCAGGTCAAACTCCTCTCTTGGCTTTCTCTTGTTTCTTTTTCTTCAACGGTCCTCTCCATTGAGTGCTTTAATGGTACTTCCACCGCCGATGAGTGGACCGGCAATTGTTCAAGTCATTCTAGGCAGATCTGAGGTCGATTCCTTCGTCTTCAATGGCCCCCTACTCTTGATGTTGGTGGTGGGTCGAGTTTGGTGGTTGTGAATCGTGGGTTAAGGACATGCAGCGACGGTAGGCTATCGTGGGCTTGGTGGGTCAGGTTGTGAGCTGCCGTGAATCTGGTTTTGGCTGGATTCGTGACTTTTGGCTGATTTGAGTTGCTGGGTTATGATGTGGTGGTGGTCAGCGGTGGTGTGGTTGGTGGTTTTGTGGTGTTGGTGGGTCTTGTGATTTGGGTGTAGTGGGTTAAGATTTTGGCTGGTGGGTTGAGATTTCGGTTAGTGGATTGCGATTTGGGTTTCAATGGTGGTGGCTGGCCGATTTGGGTGGTAGTTGGGTTGGTGATTTTCTGTTTGCAATCTGGGTTTCGGTGTGTTGGTCTTGTGTTTCGGTGGTTGCGATCTGGGTTGGTGGTTTTTGGTTTGCTCGTCGTTTACATGTATTTTGCTCATCGTTTGCTCGTTGTTGGTTTGTCGTGAGTTTGCTCGCCGTGGGTATGGGTTTTGTTTGCTGTGGGTTTGGCTTTTGCTTGGTGGAGACCATGTGTTGCTTCTTTCTTTTTTTTTTTTAAAGTGTTGAATGTTGATGGTGGATTGTGGTAGGAGCCTTCACTTTGGTTCCTGGTTTGGCCTGGTCCTAGTGAGCTCTTGGACAATATCGATGAGAATTTGAAGTTGCCACTCTATTAGGGGCATCTTTTAAGGCTCTGAGTTTTTTATTGTCTGGGTTGTGGGCTGATGACGGATGTTCTTGGGTTTAATTTGATTCAATGGGTTTAATTTTGAATTTGTGTTCTTGGGTTTTATTTTTTGGGTTTGTGTTATTGTGTTATTTTTGTTTTTAGTTAAAATTAATAAATTAATTTTTTAAATTTATATGCTGATATGTCATGGTTGATGTGGCATTTTTATAATATTTTAATTTCTCCGGCTGCTACCTCAGCATTTTCCGTCGTTTAACTGACAGAAATGACGAAAATAAAACGCGTTAATTGGTTTAAAGACTAAAAGTGGTAAAATTAAAATGTATGGACTAAAATAGAAAAAAGTCAAAATATAGAGACTAAAAGTGCATTTACGCATAAATTTATCCACCCTAGTCATTGCCATCCATTATTGTAATGGATCAATGGTTATATGTGCAACTGGCATTGGGGCAACGTGTGAAGGCAAGTGAGTGATGATGGAGGATAATAGTGGGAACTAGATCTTATCAATGGGAGACGAGACTGTTTGATTTCAGATATAAGATTAGATACCTTTGGATTAGTGTTGTAATTGCCAACTTGGTTGCTGAGTTGGCTGAATTTATTTATTTGGTATTTTTAATTAATGAATATTTTATTTTTATTAGATCATCATCTCTTACACATCGCAGGAATTGCATATTCACCGATTAGAAGCAAAATGTGGCGCTCGCTTCAACAAAGTCATTGTTTGCGGCTCTTAGTGATTTACACTTTTTTTTTTCTCTGCTGAGACTCTTAGAGATTAACAATAGTTCTTTGTCCTCCTGATTATTTCATTTGCACGTTTGTATTGTTAAATTATCAATTATCCTAAAAATTTAAGCTATGAAATAATAGTAAGTTTAATCACTTAACTATAATTTTTACACTTCTCCCTCTTTCGTGGGTCTAAACTTTCAATTAATAAGTGAGGGCCCAACAAGTAAGAATTTAACATTTTAAATGGAAGGTAGAATGAAAATACTGATCAAATTTAAGATCTCATATTCTGATATCATATTAATCACTACACCATAATTCTAACATGTATAAGTGGTTAGAAATCCGTGTTTTGAATTTAAAATGAGTATTTATAAAAAAAATTATGAAAAGTTGTGGTTACTGTTAGGTTCTAAAAGTTTAGAACAATTGGCAAACCATAAGCACAAAGTTGTCTAGATATAGATCTTAGAGTCTATAGGATTTATTAGATAATATTCAAGCTTGTCTAAGAAAAAAGAAGATGAAGGCTCAATAATTCAAAATATGCCAAGTTTGAGCGATTGAGAACAAGGCTCGACTGATCGAGAATTGCATCTACAAAATTTTAAGTTCGGCCCATTAGCCCAAACTTGTCTATTTGTAACTATTTGTGCTATGTCATAAGATTTAGAATTCCGTTTTGCAACTTGATTACATATGTGCTTACATATGTGCTTGTCTAGAGCCTTTGTTTCTTTCTTGAACTTTCTCATAGTTCAAGTTATTTTGTTTTACTTTCTCTTTATTTTATTCTTGGTAATAACTTTACATTTTGATTTATGACATAGCACATATGTAAACTCACTTTCATCCATTCATTCATTTAACAAATTGGTTGGGACGTGGAGTAGCATAGGACCATTAATTTATTTTATTTTATTATAAGTAGTAATCAAGGAACTACGTCTGTACTTACCTCTTAGGGTTTTAATTTTTTAAAATAAATTTCACCTTCTTCTTCTTTCTTTCTTTTTTTTTTAGAATTTCATTGATTCTTTATTAAAAAAAAAAATACTTGTATACTCTTTTATGGGTCCACATTAACTCTAGCTGTTATTTGTTAACAAATAAAACTATTTGGTTTCTCAAAAAAAAAAAAAAAAAAAAAACGAATAAAACCATTCTTGTGAAAAAAATATATCAAGTTATCAACATAATTTTAAAATTTTTTTTTTTTTTTTTTGTTTAAATGCCCAACTCAAAATTATTGCCTTAAGTCCCAAAATATATTGAGCCGACCTGTATCCACCCCAACACTAGCCTCACAATTAAAGCTAATTCTTCATTGTTTCATACTTATCGTTAATACTCCTCTTGTAAGCCTCCCCATAACAAACCCAATCTCGTTGACTGCGACAATTTATAGTGCTCAAATTGCAGCTAAAATTCCATCTTGAAATTTGAGATTTTTTTCTCTTGTTCACCCAAACAAGGAATTTTTCTTCAACTTCCTTACCCAAACATACGACAAAGGATTTTTTTTTTTTTTTTTTTGACGAAGTGTTTGCAAAAATATTTAACATTGTTTAATTTCTTTTGTTTAGATTTGACATGAAATTCTTCTTCTCAAAAAAAAAAAAAAAAAATGACATGAAATTTTATTTTCCTAGTATGCGTAGGAGTACTGGTCAATCACAAAATACCGAAAATGAATAAATTATTAATATTAAATAATGATTAAATGATCAAATTTATTATTTTTAATTAAGTATTTAAACTTTTGAGTAACTAGTAAAATTTAAGCATGTCTGTATATGTAGAATTTAACATATAATATTGGGTGAATGATCCCACTATTGGAGATCTCGAACCTTAACATATTCCTTGGGATATGCCATCCGACCTTGGCATCATAAGATAATTTGGGAATATATATATATATATATATATATATAAACAAAATTTTTCATGAATTAATGCATCTCAAACAATAATTAACTTCATGGGCAATGGGGTACACAAGTTACACAATAATTTAACTATCACACGAGGAAAATATGTGGGGTTTCAGTTGGGGAAGCACATTATTGTCCATCCATTACAAGGAAGAATGCAAGGAAAGCTTAATCATTTTTTTTTTAAGCAAAAAGCTTAATCATTTGAAAATAACACATTCATGTCATTAATCTTTTACTTATATGTATCTGTTATTATTAAATTGCGAGTATTTTGTAGAATTTTTTAATTTTCTTTCTAGAATGATCGAGTAAAGATTGTTAATCTGGTGGGGACTCCACAATTATCTTTCCTTCACTCATCTTTTACTTGGATGCCTGAAATCTAAGCAGTGGAAATTTTGATCACGGAATGCATGTGTCACCATTTTGTGATTTTCCTATTTAAACACTCTTGTCAATTTGTTTTTTCTACAAATCTCTTAAGATTGAGATTCTTTAGATTTCTTATAGCAAATTCATTATAAAGTCTTAAAATTGTATCCATATATTTTCACATGAGTAAATTAAATTTTACCATTTTGTTAATAATTTAAATAGAATACAAATAGTAAATAATCAACATTTATTTAAATGTTAATGATACAATGAAATCTGGTCATTCATTTAAACAAGTATGGATAAGATTTTAGAAAATTCTATATAGAGTTACCTATAGAATTCTAATCTAGTTTTTCAAAATATAGCCCCTCTTTCTAGGGAAAATGAGCTCTGATTTTATCTTATCCTTTAATTTTCATGTCAGCGTCTCATATTTTTCTTTTCCCTAATAAAATCTTGCCACTCTCTCTAAGATTTTATTATTATTCTTACTCTAAGTACATGTCTAATTTAGGATTCTAAAATGCTTTTATTTTTAGTGTGATAAAATTCCAGTCATTCTAATAAAATTAGTATTTGTGATTATTTTAAATAAAAATTTCAATTTTTTTCTTTCATTTCTTTATTTGAGGGAGGAAACTATTATATAATTTAATTGAAATAATTTCATTTAACTAATTACAGTTGGCAACCCGCCAAGTTGAGACTGTTAAGATTTTCAACCGATCCACCGCATTTATATATTGGTGGGTCGATAGTGGATTGAAATTTTTCCAACCTGCCATTAGTGAGTTGGTTAAAAATATTTCCCTCCACCTACCCAATCCGACTCGCACACATACCTAGTATAAATTGTCTTAAATTTCTTATTTGACTTGGTTTAGGGTTTTTTTTTTTTTTTTTTTTCCTTAAATTTTAAAATCATTGTATCAAAGACTTTAACGAGTTTTTTTTTTTTTTTTGGAAGAGCTTTTAGTTTTTAGTTAAATTTTTATGTATTGTTTTTTAAAACTACAATTTTTTTTTTTACATTTTTAAAACATAAATATATTTTAGCACACTTTTAATAAATGTCTAACGAATATTTAACTTAAAATAATGGAAACCAACTATGTATGAATCACCAAATTTAGCTTACTATGTTTGTATTCAAGGAAAAAAAAAAAGTGAGGGGAATACACAAACAAAACCGACAATTATGTTAGGCATTTTAGGAGGGGCAACCTTATACATTGTAATTTGTACGTGGTGGTGAAGTTTAAAGAGCTTTTCAAAAGCTATGCAAAAGACAAAGGAGAAGAACATCGTCATAAAATCTAATGCTCCCCATATATGAACCAATTCAATCTTATCAATTTGACCTCTTTGAGTCTTTTACTTTTAAACCTTTTAAGTGGGAAAAATTAGGCACTTTTAAGACAGTGTTATGACCCACTAATCTCAAAATTATGATTCGTTTCACATGACCCTAGCTTAACTAACTGTAATTAATTAGTGGTAAATGTTTTCCATATTTAATTAATATGTACTAAATCTTTATTTCACTGTTCATGGTGATTTAAGCATGTGGGTTACAATCATTATAAGCCTTGAACCTAAGTGCAACAGCTAATAAATCATAATTTGTAATAATTGTGGTTGTTTGTACTTGTTCTTCCAACCAATGACTAACATATTGCAGCCGTGCGTCACGTTTATAGGAATTGCACAATAACAATTCTTTTCTTTTCTTTTCTTTTTCCTTTTTTATATATTTGCTTTTTTAATCCTAATTGTTTTCACTTACTCTTCCATCAATATGAAAAATTATCATTGGAGACACAACTATTTTTTTAATAATTTTTTACAATTTTTAAGGTGGTAAGATATGATTGAAGTAACACAATTTTCACGTAAACCCAACACTAGTAATATTTTTATTATACACTAATTACATCAAGTCACATAAACAATTGTAAAAATAATTGGGTCATGCTAACGAATGCCCTTAGGGCATTGGTTAATAATTCATTTTAGGAAGGTTTTGACATCACTTTTATGGGAAATGAAAAAAGCTGTCAAAACATTAATTGTTTTTTTTTTTTTCTTTCTTTTCTTATAAAAACTTTCTTTAACTAGATTCTTAACCAATACCCTAATGACATTCGTTAGCGTTTCCCAAAATAATTTGATATGATAAATGATGTAGAACCAATTGTTCATACTTTCTAAAACAAATATATCGCTAAAAGTCGACTGACAAAAAATCTAGAAAGTCGAAAAGTACTAATAAAAATCTTTATAGAGCCAATGTCGAAATCGCATGAAATTTGGTGACTTTACAAAAATTATCACAAGGATCAAAATAAAGTCATTCAGGAAAATTCCTTTATTTAGGCTGTTAATTAGGGGGTATTTGGCAGATCAAAATATGGTGTGAAAAAACCCAAATCGATATGAATGGAAGATGCCTCTGGAACTTGTTTTTCTCAGCCAGTGGTGTACCAAACACCCCTTTAATCTCTTTATTATAGTAATTAATTTTTATTGTCGTTATAACTTTTAGATTAATAAAATTTCAAAACATTTCTATTCTATATTTTTAGTAGATTCGGGAAGTTCTTGTGAATTGAAAGGTTATTTTCTTGAAGTAGACTTGATTTGCTTCTTATGGCTTTCCAACTATGTCAACAAATCATGCTTCTACTTCATGTACAAATACATAAAGTTTTTGTTGCAATTTGCAAAGCTAATCCCCAGAACAGCCTGTAATTAAGAACGTGTTAAGAGTGGTGTATATTCGACTATTAGTTCAACGTGAAGAAAAACATAGTTCAACATGAAGAAACATATTGATATTATTATGGTTTCACACCTTACTTGTTATATACTACATGCAAATCTTGATCTACAGGCTTCCCATTTGATTTTTTTCTAATGAATTTAGGAGTAAATGACTTGATCAAACTTTAATGATGATGGCGTCTCTATCTAGAAAATGTTCTACGTGGGGCATTCAAAACCACAAGTATCCAGCTCATACTTATTCATTTCCTAAAAAAGCCTAACTTAACTTTTAATTATTCTGATTAATTTGAAGCTATCATTGTGTATTATTTTCAATATCGAATTGCCAAGCTAATGTTTTGTCTCTCTCTCTCTCTCTTTCACAAGCCACTTAGGTATTTTCATTTTATTTTCAATGAATAAAATAATGTACTGATCGGTCAATTCATACAGTTACTTGTGCTGCTGTGTCTATGTTTTGTTTGGAATTTGTCTAAATTTCTTGCTAATCCTTTTCTTGGACAACAGATAGAGTGGACCTATAGCTAATCTTCTGTTTATTCCTGTATAATACTCTTTCAACTTAAATAACATAGAATTGGACAATTGTCAATGGTGGTCCTCCATATTGCCCCACATCAGATGACAAGTATTGATGTTGATAATTTTGGAAGCGCAAGACTGAGATGTGTGATCTCATCCCATTGTTATTTGCTAAAGTTGAACATTTAAGCCATTTCTGTTAGAATATCCCATTGTTATTTGCTAGACAGGCCAATGGTTTTAAACCAAGACTATCCCTTTCTGACAGACTTTGGTCTTTGCAATACATTACTAGACCACCATAAAAATACTCATATCAGCCAGCAAGTTAGAACAATTAAGCTAGGTACATAACAAAAACTCCCCACAATTTCACAACATTCTTAATAAATTAACTTACCACTTTATATATAGGCCTACCACAATCAACAAAATTTTTTTTTAACAACCCATGTTTGAGATGGCAGACTAATTTGAGAATATTGTGGAATTGTTATTGTGGGTGAAAAGGCCCAACACCAACTATTGGGCCCAGGGCCCGATTTGAATATCACCGCTTGTCCGAAGAGGTGAAAGTGATCAGCTCTTACTCCGTTGGAAATGCAACCAAGGGACAAACGTTGCACCCGAAGACAACCTAGTTAGTCCGAAGAGGTCCAACCCATCGAACCGCAGGAAAACTTGATCAAGTTGACACACTGAAGACCCCAGTGAACCACACAGAAGATTCCACGGTAGGGAGTGAATTCTGGACACATCTGGGGGTGTGAAGTACATAAAATATCTTAAGGAAAAAGCTGCTACCACCGCATTTAATGCACTGCAGCAACTTTTCTGACCGCATTTATGTGAAGAAGACACCTAAACAGTGCAACTTTAACTACCACCACTCATGACAAATTAAAGCAAACTTCTGATGTAACCAGTACTCAAGTGAGCGCTTAGATGAAGAACAAGTGGACGATGAAGATGAGGAAGGAGAAGTATATATAAAGGGAATAGGCCTCATAGAGCAGGGGAGAGAAAGATTCGTATTCATTTCTAGTGAAAAACGTTAACCTCTTCGAATTGAGGAAGATATTTGCCAAAGGTCAATCTAAACATTATTTTTAATTGTTGGTCTACCTGAACCGTTGCTAATTCCATTTCCAGCCCAATTGTTCAACCCACTCTCTACAAATTCATTGTAAAGGGTCTCATTGGATTGGGTCCATGAAGCTTGTACTTGGTCCAATAAAAATTGACCTTACAGTTATGAATTTTTGTTAGCTAGTGTACCTAAAAGGACTTGTATAAGAATATTGGTGAAGTCATTGAATTCACAATTTCTTAACAATTTAAACTTTTGAAACAATTGGTAATATTTTATCATGATAACAAAGTAGATGATCTTAATTCTTAGCTTCAAACCCTATTTTCACTTTACCTCTTATTTAAAAAGTTAAAAATCTCACGTGTTGGATCTCAATTATTAAGGACTTACAGCTTAAGCCTTGGAGACAATTATTAATTGAATTTTTCATGATACCATTCTAGTTCTATGAATGACTTTGTCTCGTGTCTACCTGTTAGTCTTGTGAATTTTATCTGTTGATGTTATCAACTACTTGCTTGGTTTAAGTAACCTATGTATTGACTCTGTCTCATGTCCCCTATTAGTCTAGTGAATGTTATCGTTAAAACCATATAATGTTTGCTTTTAGTTTCCTTTGCCATATATTACTACGTCTCTTATTAGTGAATTTTTTTCTTATACCAATGACTAGCAAAATATTCAACCAATACACGCCTTGCTAATCCAGTTTTTTTTTTCCTGAATGAAATGCATTATATATGCAGTCCTACATAATATGAATTCTAGAAGCTAGAATTTTATTAAACTATATCATTATCTTAAGCCATAATATTCAAACTTTCAGGTTTTCCAACTGTTTGGGCATGTATTTATAAGAAAGGAAAAAGTTTTCAAACTTTTGTGATGGAAGAAAAATAGAACAGAGAAGATGAAGTGCTCTAGGGGAAATTTATACTTACACTTCAAATAATTTAATATTCTAACTTTGATGTGTATCCACTACTGTCTTATGACGAGACTAATTTGACTAAATCATATTATTTCGACCAATGCCTTAATCATATGATCTCAGCATCAATATTATAGGTCTCTCTCTCTCTCTCATTGTCATTAACACTCATTAATTATGTAAACCTTGCAAGGAGTAGCAAAAATGGGGCACACTTCTCCTAGTATTCATTACACAGTCCTATTCATGACAAAGACACAGAGGTTATCCTCCGGCCAGAAACTGTAGATTGATAGCCAGATTGCCAGTGTATATGTTTCTCATATAGATGTAAACTTTGGTGGGATAGCTTGGTTGCCAAAACTGTTTGGCATGGTGGCCATGTATTTGGCTACAACGGTAATGGAAGAATATATAGACTCAACTATGCTTGATTATAGATAGACTGAAGAAGATGACTGAGCAACTGTGCATAATATCAAAGGCTTGAGAAATAGCAAGAACACTCAGAGTGCAATGACATTCGTACTACTATAGTATTGTCACAGAATTTTAATAGAAGAAAATTGATACACGTATAAGAAAAAATTTAGGTTGATAGAATTGTTGATCTCTCTCTCTCTCTCTCTCTCTCTCTCTCTCTCTCGACAAAAATAAATAAAATCAAATTAAAATTAAGTGATTCAAAATCAGAATAATAGTATGATACCACAGGTTGTGTGGATTGTAATGGATTGGACCCTATCAGTTTGTATTGCGCTAATGTGTGCTAAGTCCTACATATGGGGTGTTTGTAAGTCAATTTGGGTTATATAAATGATTACGAGCAGCGTTAATTATTACGTAACTAGTCTTTTTTAAGTTCTAGTGTAGATATGACTAGCGTCTTTCTTGAAACATAACACGTCAATTCTCAGTATAGTGCTCTACGCTAATTGGGAGATGTTGAGACATTCCTTGGAATTAGTTAATTGAAGCTCAAATATAGTCTGTACTGTTTTAGTTGTGTGTAGTTGCTGTTAGAAGATGAAAGAGTTTTAGATATGAAAAAAATGTAGAAGAAACAGAGTAATTAGGGAAGTTAGTGAGATGACAAGAAAGAAAAAGAGGCAGTTGAGTGAAATAGAATTCGAGAGAAATAGTATTACTCCAAATGAATCCAATCTATACAAGGGTGATATTTATTCAGTGAAGGTAGATCTCCGAGAAAATTATGCATATTGTTGACACGATCTTTTCTGGCTTTCAAACCCAAATCAATCAACAAGATTCAAATCTCATGGAATACGCATTTTGTACTTTATTGATGCACGCTTGGCCTTGGAGTGCATCCCAAGTACCCATTGCTTTTCTTTAACATGGTTGTTTCATTCGCCTTGGTTATTTGTCATACCAAATTGCTAAAAGGCTGTGACACCAATTGATTCTTAACGAAAAGCGTGATAGAGGCTAAACCTCGTTCTAGGTTTTCCTTAAATTCATAAGGAAAATCTAGAATCCACTAGAAAACGAGAAAAATCTCTTTGAAATTTTATTAATGAAATTCTGAACTCTAGTTGAGAATTTTTATTTTACATATTGCAAGCCTATTTAAAAAATTCTTTTTGATATCTTATTATAATCGGACTCTAATTTAACTAGGAAAGTCTTTAAAACACCTAAAAATCAAGAAAAAAAAATCCTAAATACTAAAATAAATGAAAATTAAATAACAAAAAAATTAAAAAATTAATATACGATAAAAATTAAGCTCCATGTCTTAATCTTATATCACAAATTAAAGTCTTTAGAAGTAAAATTGATAATAGTTTAATTATGTCCTTATTCATTTACTAGTAGTGTCATATCACAAATGACAGTATCATGCTACATGTTTATCAGTGAATATGAAATAGTTTCACTTCTTCTTCCTGTTGTTCAGCGGTAAATTAAGAAAAGTTTATGCCACAAGTCTACAATTATCTGCTATACAACTGCAAGACAAGTTTGAATAATACAAACTTTAGATATTTCTTAAAAATAAGATCCCATCGTTGATCCTTTCCCGAACAGGAACCAGTGTACGTTTCAAATTTTCACCCAAAACCATAAAGTCTCAGCGGCTTACTACACGTAAAATTTATTGAGCAGCTTTCGGTCAATCAATGGCACAATATTTTAATTGAGTCTAATATCTGTTTCTTCCACTAGATCGGTAGTTTCAACAAAAATTAACCACTGCACACTTTTAGTGTAGTGATCACTCTACAAGTATAAATGCTTGTAGGGTGTAAGAAGGCAAGGGCCGGAGTTCAAGTTTTCAGTAAGAAGTTTCACACATATATTCTTAGATTAGGCTAGAGTAGAAATTAAAATAAAAGTGTTTGGTCTTTGATATTATTATGCATCATACATGAATAGATTTTCATTCTTCCACGTCAGCAGCCACACTTTAATTCACATCCCGTTGAGTTGTGCGATTATGAGCAGTTTACGTAAAGTGGTGAATCGCAAAAGACAAAACATGTTTATCACTCATAGTCGTAAAACTTTTTATTTTTATTTTTTATAAACATAGTTGTAAAACTTGGCAAGTTGTGAAATTAGGTGTGTAATTAATTGTGTCCTTAGAATCATTCACCTTCAATTTCGCTGATGACTCTCTCTAATACCACTAGCAGTTGGATTTCTCTTTTTAAGGTCAAAAACTTGATCAGTTTAAGTAACCTATTGTTAATTATTTAAGACAGATTTTTCTATTAACTTTTTAAAACTTTGGTACTAAGTCCTTCGTGTTAAATTCTTAATCAATAATTTTCTTGCACCAATGATTAGGAAAATATTCAAGCAATAACCAAGAGACTGTATATTGGTCTTCTTTTTGGATAAGTCTTTCTCAGAAGTGTTCACCATATAACAACTAAGTCAATTTCTTCCTAATGACCAATTGCAGTCACTTGAACTCTAGAAATATAAATTTTTTTTCTAAATAAATTTTTTAATGAAGTAATACAATCCAAACATGCTGGTTTTCCAGCTATTTGGTTATATATGTACAAGAAAGAATCAAAATTTTTAAAACCTTAAAAAGAATAGAGAGTATAGATGAAGTATCCAAGTGGATATTGAAGCTTACACTTCAAAACAAATTAATATTCTAAGGCAGAATGCATACAATACGATAGTCTCCAATGTCTTGACTAATCCAAGTTATAAACTTTGACCAATGCCTTATGTGATACTAAACAAAAATATCTTTTTACATGCTCTCTCTCTCTCTCTCTCTCTCTCTCTCTATGTAATGTAAACTTTGTTACAAGTATCAAGAATTTATCAGCACACGCTTCTCCTAGTGCCCATGACCAATCCTTCACAAATACACATTGATTATCCTTTAGCCAGAAACTATTGTAGATTGACAGCCTGATTTTACGCATGTATTTGACCAAGTATAGTTTAGGCTTGGTGTCAATGTTGTAGCTGTTACTGAACAGAAATGCAAGCCTATTTCTGATTGATGAATAGCATTTTTTTTTTTTTTTTTGGGGTATAGAACAATTTATTCACTACTCATCATATCCATAGAACTACTCACCAAAGGCCCAAACCCAACTTAATGCCCCTGTTAGAACTCATAACTCAAACCTTGGCTTTTAAATTTTTAATTGATGAGAGACGAGAATCAAGAGATAACAGCCCTATATGGAGGAGGCATTAGCAGCTCTGTTTGCAGTCAGATGTGCATGTGAGCTAGGGGTTGATAAGGTCATTTTTTAAGGGGATTCAGCCAATGTTTTTCTTCCTCTCAAGTTTTGCTCAAATGTGCTAGCCTGGACTATATCTCCCATAATTAATGATATTTATAGTCATTGATCCATCTCTATTGTTAAAACATATGCTAATTTTGCTGCCTATTGTTTGGCTAAGTGGGTCTTTTGTTATTACAAGTTTGGCTCCTTCAAACTCTCAGAGCTCCCTGATAGTGTTGTGGTAGAGGAAGCTTGTGTACTTTAAGAGCCTTTCTTTCTTTCTTTTTTCTATTTAATAAAATTTTCATTTAGCAAAAATAAAAGTTATGTCCGAATTTTATGAGATGGTCTTACGAGACTTACCTATCATATGTTTGAGTCTTATATGTTGTGAGAGGGTGGTCTCATGAGATACCATCTTATAGTCTTATATGTTGTTAGCAATCCTAATAGGTTATTTTAGTAATTTACAAGATTTATGTGATACTTGATATCCCAAGTTTTTTAGTCAACATCGTACTGGGGCCAATGTCTTGACTAAACCAAGTGATAAACTTTGACTAATGTCTTACGTGATACTCAACAAATTAAAATATCTTTTTACATGTAGTGTCAACTTTGTTACAAGTATCAAGAATTTATCAGCACACGCTTCTTCTAGTGCCCATGACCAATCCTTCACAAATACACATTGTTTATGCTTTAGCCAGAAACTATTGTAGATTGACAGCCTGTTTACGCATGTATTTGACCAAGTATAGTTTGGGCTTGGTGTCAATGTTGTAGCTCTTATGGAACAGACATGCAAGCCTATTTTTGATCGATGTTTAGCATTCCTTTTTTTCTTTTTTTCTTTTTGGTATAGAACAATTTATCCACTACTCACCAAAGGGCCATACCCAACTTAATGCCCATGTTAGAACTCAAACCTTAACTGCTCAGCAAAGGCCCAAGCCCCACTTAATGCCCTTTCCGGATGTGCATGTGAGCCAGGGGTTGATAAGGTTATTTTTGAAGGGGATTCAGCCAATGTTTTTCTTCCTCTCAGTATTGCTCAAATGTGCTAGCTTGGACTCCATCTCCCATAATTAATGATATTTTTGTTATGTTAAAACAAAATAACATAACATCTGCTAATTTTGCTGGCTATTGTTTGTCTAGGTGGGGCTTTTGTTATAACAAGTTTGGCTCCTTCAAACTCTCAAAGCTCCCTGATAGTATTGTTGTAGAGGAAGCATGAGTAGTTTAAGAGCCTTTGTTTTTTTCTTTTCTTTTTTCTTTTTAATAAAATTTTCATTTAGCAAAAATAAAAATTATAAGCCGAATGAAAATGTATCTTATAAAATGGCCTTTACGATGCCTACCTATTACAATATGTTTGGATCTTACATGTTGTGAGAGAGTGGTCTAATGAGATATCATCTCACAATGTCATATGTTGTTGGCAATCTTAATGAGTTGTTTTAGTAATTTACAAAATTCATATTATGCATGATATCCCAAGTCTTTTAGTCAACATCGGACTAGGGGTTCATTAAAACACCGGACTAGGGGTATCTCCAAAAAAATTTTCTTTATGATTACATGATGTGTATGATACGAGGGACTATAGTTTACACATATCTAAGTTATTAGTTAAATGCTCTAAGAGCCCTGGATCCAAAGAATAGCTTTTCTTTTCTTTTTTTTTTTTTTTTGATAGGGCAAAGCATAGCTTAATGGACGCTAGCCAGCCAAAATATTAAAATAAATAAATAAATAAATAAATATAAATATATATATATATATATTATAATCAATTATCCTTTGCAAAAGCATTCCACTAAGCCAGTGACGCATTATCTTTTGTAAAAACATTCTATAATTGCATTTAACTACTCGTAAATTCAGAGGATCCCAGATACGAGGGACTAAATATCCAGAGGATCCTACTCGTAAATAATAATAATAATAATAATCTAGTATCTAAATATATTTCTTATATATATATATATATTATTGGTAAAACCTAGATAAAGTACCATCAAACTTAAATATTGTTTATTAGTTAGTCTTTTAGTCATGGCTTAATAAAATGAATAAATTATATCAATAAAATAAAATGAATAAACAGCGATATAGCCTACAACTACAGCCTTCTCTCTCTCAGTCCTCCTCGATGTGCGCAGTTCGGTCGGTGTGATTTTTTTCTAAATTTATTACCGAACTGATAGAGATCGATTTTTTTATAATTAGAACCGATACACATTGCCTAGGGTCGATTTCTTGATCTATAGCAATGCGGTTTTTCACAGTTTGAAATATTAAAAAAAAATTGGGCTTTCAATATATCAACCTGTTCAAGATTTTCAAGTAAATACAAACTGTTTTTTTATTTAGTAGACCACCAAAAATCTAGTCACACATAAAATAGAAGCAAAAGAAAAGTCAAATTAAAAAAAAAAAGTAAAAATGTCAAATAATATTTTTCTACATCCAGCCAACACACAAAAGCGTATTCCAACTCATAATTATTCCACCATAATTACTCGTTACTCAATCAGACACTAACAATATACATTACTCAATCTCAATATATGTCAACTTAATAGAAAGGCAGAACCTAAAACAACTAATATCAGAATATAATGCAAATAAAATTAATATCAACTTCCATGTAAAAATTAATAAATAAATAATTTTTTTGTCAAAAGAAACGCTTTACAATGAACATATACTACAACAAATAAACAAAATCCAATGCCTAATAGGTAGAATGGCAGTACCACAGTAGTTCCACTAAGTAGCTCAAAATCCCCAAGTCAAAAAATATAAAAATAAAAATACAAAAATACTGAAAAAAAAAATATTGAAAATACTAAGCAATATTTTGAATCCTTAGTGATTATAGCTCAAAATCTTTCTCAGTAAATGATCGAAGAGTGATAGCTCTCTTAATCTCCCTCAAAATCAAATTGCTGAAAAAAAAAAAAAAAAAAAAAAAAAAAAAAAAAAAAAAAAAAAAAAAAAGGATGTCAGTACTCCACTTGACTTGGGGCTTCTCTCTCACAATGCCAAACGACTCCAATTCAGCTCTGATCTGCTCTGCGGAAGTGGGCCCAGGCCCAACTTCTTGTTCTTCTTCTACTTCTACTTCTACTACGTCTCCCTTAGTGGCCGGGCCAGGGCCGAAGTAGTCATCAAGCCCAACAACCATAGATTTCACTAACCCACCCACCTCCAAAACGGTTTCGTCTGATTTTACGGGTTCCAATCAAAGACATAGATAGGTGCGTACTCTGTATTTTTTTTTTTTTTTTTTTTTTTGGTTCTAATTTTTGTTTGGTTGGGTTTTTAAAATTTGTTTATTTGGACTTTGAAATAAAGTACTATCCGAGGCCCACCGAACGAAGCCCATCAGTGATGGGCTCGGCTCGGACCCACTGTGTACCCTTCTCTCTCAAACAGTCATAGTAGAGCAACATTTCTTCTTGCTGCACACTTTGTTTGCTTGTTTTGGATGATGGGTTTTACTGTTACATCGTATTCGTAGGGTTTTAGATAGTTTTAACGTTTGTTTCTTTGTTGGTTTCTTTTTCAGAAGTGGAAGCACCCACTGATCATTTTTGAGAAATGAGACGAAGAACACTCGCTAATTTCTCTAATGCCACCAGACAGTCTCTGACCCCTTTCTCTACTTCTAGCGGCGGCGGCGGTGGTGGTGGTCGAGGCCGTGGTCGCGGTTTTGGTGGTCCACAGTATAATTTCACTGCTCCGGGTAAGCCAGGACCCGAGGCGTCCGAATCCGAGTCCGTGTCTGTGTCCAAACCCGACACTTCACTTCCCGGACACGGACACGGTCGGGGTAGACCCCTCCCTTCTTCCCCAACTCTCCCCGGCTTCAATTCCTTCGTTTCCTCCATCAAACCACCACCCGCCGCCGGTCGCGGCCGTGTCACTGACTCTCCACCGCCTCCAGATTCGGTTCCTAAGCAACCCATCTTCTTCAAGAGACAAGATGTTGTCGGACACGGGAATGAACAAGGACACGTGTCGGATACGGCTGAGAGTGTCCATGAGCGGAACATCAATTTCAATCTCCCTCAGAGCATTGTCTCTGTATTGACTGGCAGTGGTCGTGGAAAACCCATGAAGCAGCCGGTCCCGGAGGAGCCCCCTATCGTCCAGGAGAACCGGCATGCCCGGGCCAAACCCCAACCCCAGCCCAGGATGACCAGAGAAGAAGCTGTGCAAAATGCAGTGAAGATTCTATCCCGTCGTGGCGCTGGTGGCGGTGAGGATGATGTTGAGGAGAGCAGTGGAGGGAGAGGGAGAGGGAGAGGCAGAGGTAGAGGTAGAGGGAGAGGATGGGCTAGAGGTAGGGGAGGAAGAGGATTTGATAGGCGGCGGGATAGAGATTCTGAAGATGGGTTTGGTGCAGGATTGTATTTGGGAGACAATGCTGATGGAGAGAAGCTTGCTAAAAGGCTTGGACTTGAGACCATGAACCAGTTAAATGAAGCTTTTGAGGAAATGAGTTCTAGAGTGCTGCCCTCGCCGTTGGAGGATGCAATTTTGGATGGCATGGATGTCAATTATGCGGTTAGTTCAGTTCCCATATGTTGTTTATTAAAAGTTTTTGTTTTGCTAAATTATGGCTTGATTGTTTATTAAAAGTTTATTAAATTGTGGCTAAATTAAGGTTGTTTATTAAAAGTTTTTGTTTTGCTAAATTATGGCTTGATTGTTTGTTTATTTTGGATTATAGATTGAATGTGAACCTGAGTATTTGATGGGGGAGTTTGATCGGAATCCAGATATTGATGAGAAACCGCCAATGCCACTTCGTGATGCACTTGAGAAGATGAAGCCATTTTTGATGGTATATGAAGGGATTGAGAGTCAAGAGGAGTGGGAGGTAACTTTTTATGGCTCGCATTATTCTTTCATTTGATTGATATAGTTTCATGTTATTTAATACTGCCCATTATTATTTTGACTCAGCTGTTATTTTACAATGCATTTGCTGTTCAGTTTTCAATTGCATTTTGTTGCTTGAGTAATTAAGATTTTCTGAGATCTTTGAACTTATTCATCCATGTTTGCTAGTACTGCTATCGTGCTTTGCATTTGCTTTATGTTCATCATAACTTATTGTTGTTTTAATTCTTTTTTTGATAAATAAAACTTTCCTTGTTTAATATGCGCGGGCCATCTCATTGTCTTCTCTATGTTCATAAGGACTTGTGAAATCCTCAAAAAATGAACTTTTAAAACTGATAGTGTAGTGAAGCTGTCCGACATTTACTATTGTTAGCACCACCTATTTTAAAATGAGTTAACATCCATTGAAAGTAGAACATTTCAAATCACAAATATGAACTTTTGGGAGGAAATGCTTTGTTTTATAGAGGGGTTGGTGACATAGAGCTTCCCCATTGAGGAATATTTGGAGAGTGACCTTTCCTAGAAAAGTTGGGTTCTTTGGGTAGACAACTGTTTGTGTTCTCTTCATTTGAACTACTATGAGTGATGCCTAAAACAGTTTAGGAGCTTTTTGAGTGTTGGGGAGTGTACTGTTTTTCAATTAAAAATTCTTTTTTGAGAAGGTTGTACAACTGGATGTGAACTTTTGAGAGTGCTTATTCTTGCATATTATTCCCTCTTTTAGTTCCTCAATTGATTGAATTTGAAATTATAAATTTTTATGTGATTGTGACATTTGTGGGCACTTCCTCTGTGCTAGATTATCTAATTTTGACAAACAAAACTTCTATTTACTTATTAAAAAAAAGAACCTTTTAGCACTATTTAAACACGTAGAGTAGTAACGAATGATTACTGTCCCTAACTAGTACTCCTATTTGTTCAATGCTCATTGTTTTGATCTTTGACAACGTGCAGCCTCCAACCTGAGCCTTTTTTGGTTGTTCAACTTCTGTCGAAATTAAATTATCTAACTATAAGGCCAATGGGTTGTAGCCCAAATGTCATTTTCACTCTGCTTAAATTTGGGGTGGCTGGTGAGTCAATCAAATTACTAATTAAGGATAAAAGACTCTTACCTTCAAGTTTCTTCCTTCCTTTTTTTGGAAGGAAGGGGGGGGGGGGGGGGGGGGGGGGGGATTCATTCTTATTTCAGCTTAATTTTACATCTCCATTTCAGACACTTGGCTTTTCCTGTGGGAAAATAGCTCAATTAATTTCTAGTTCTCTTAACAATTGAATATATGAAATACTAAATCAGTGCTTGTCATAAATTTTGTGGTTAACCTTCTGTGAAGGTCCTGCTAGATCTTAACTGTTCTAAGGAAAATAGTGCTACTTATTAAAAAATATTTTTTTTTGATAGGTAATAAGACTTTTATTGAAAAAAATTGAACATCATGTTCACGATGATGAACACTTTGAACAATGAAACAAATACAAGAAGATCAAGAGCTAAAGGAAATAGAAACTAAAAAATCAGCTACAGCAATACCGTTCGTACACCCCCAAATATGAGCCCAAAGAAACAGAGTACAAAAAAGTAAACATTTTAAATGATCCAAAGTTCTCGCCTTGTCTTCAAAAATGCAGGCATTACGTTCCTGCTAGACTAACCACATTAAACATGCCGGGACCATGTTCCAAATTATTGAAAGATGCTTTCCAAACCAGTTTCTCCAAATAAAGTAAAAAGATTTCACTGACCTTGGCATTACCCATTGAATCCCAAACACTGCAAAAACTTCACACCATAAAGCATGACAGAACTTACAATGAAGAAGAAGGTGGTCCATTGATTCCCCATCGCAACAACACAAGCAACACCTATTAGCCAAAAACTAACCTTTCTTAATAAGGTTGTCAATGATGAGTATCCCATCATTAGCTGCTGTCCATAAGAAGAAAGACACCCATTTAGGCACTTTAGTACGCCATATAAAAAATAAATACTGTTCTAAGGCAAATAGAGTGTTCTCTAGTAGTGTTTAGGTGATATGTATAGGTTACATTGAGGGAACCTGTCCTTCCAGAGAATAGAGAGAGAGAGAGAGAGAGAGAGATTGGAGATAAGAACTTGAGAAGGATCTCATTGCTTGAATTTATACAAGTACACTCTGTCTAAGCCTTCTTTAAGAGGCTGCTTAAGCTCTAGCTGCTTGATAGCTGGCAACAGCATAACCAACTTATAACTAGCCACATGCTGAATTTCAATTGATCACATGGCTAATTAAGACTTAAAGAGTTAGTTATTGACCTGCTCTTTACAGAATTAATTAATCCTAGGACAGATGCTAACTTAATCAGTTACAGCAGTAAGTGAGCTGAGTAATGTCGTGACTCCTTACAATGATCTATTAATCTAAGTACTAAAGCCTCTCATTATTATTATTATTTTTTGATAAGTAATAAGATTGTATTAATAAGAAAAATGAGTCACCTAAGTATATTGGAAATATGTTGGGGTAGATAATCAGTTACGAAAATTGCATAAATCTAACAAATCAATAATAGAAAATAAAAAGAGAGGTTCCTCATGGCTGACAACCAATGTAATAAAGTTCTAAAAAAGAACAACTTAAGATTAGGCATAGAATTTTCAGAGTCTTCAAAACTCTTGCTATTCCTTCCCTCCAGATGCACCAGATCAAACAATGGGGGATAATTATCCAAATATGACCATTTCGATGACGACCAAAACAACCTTGCCAATAGGCTAAAATTTTAACAACAGATTTAGTCATCACCCATGAAACTCCAAACAAATCCAAAATCATGGACCACAAATCAGAAGCAATAGGGAAATGTAGGAAAATGTGATCAACAGACTCACCATTGCATTTGCACATACAGCAAAAATCTGTAATTCTTATTTTTCTCTTCCTTAAGTTGTCGATTATCAAAATTTTACCCAAAGCTGCAGTCCATCCAAAGAGGGTTACTCTCGGAAGGGCTTTTGATCTCCATATGATTTTCCAAGGGAAAGACTGCTCCTTGGTGAATGCAGCAGCATCCAGAAGATGGTAATAAGTACCAACCATGAAGCCCTTTTTCTTATTAGGTTTCCTGAACATCTTATTTTCCCCAGTCACCCTAATTCCCAAACCATAAATGGTATCCATGAATGTCACCAAGGACTCCAATCCCCAATCTTGTATGGCCCGTACAAAGTTTAAATCCCAGTAGGAACACCATTGGAGGATTGCATTAAATCTAACTTGCATTATATTTCCCATAGCAGCAGGACTCCAAATTCCAGCAGCACTACTCCAAGCTTCAATCAACTAATTATGCAGCACAGGCCATGTTATGCAGCAACAGACAATGAGCATCCTGTAGGAACAATCCTTGTGCAGCAACAGATATTATGCAATAGTAAACAGAGAATACAAGCCTGGAAGGTCTTAACACCTTGCAGCCTCAACCTCGTCTTTCTTTCCGCCAAAGTTAATACTCATAAATTATGTCCTGGTCAAGTTCTTTTTGAAAATTTGCGTATTGTGGAATTTGCTCGCTGTTCTGCAAAATATCAATGTTATTTCCACAATGAATGATAGAGTGGATTTCTTGTAATGCTATCATGTTTGGTGGTTTGTACGCAAGATAATTGATGATGGGTAATTTGGGATTGGTTCTTATATTATTTCAACATCTCTCCTTTCTTAAACAAGGTTACGATAACTATGTAGATTATATTATTTATATGCTTATATTAAATTTATATTTCATTACTTTAAAATTTCATTTACCTGCCATCTATGTTTTCCCTTTAATAGAACTTTTATATTTATATCTGCTGTGTCAGTGTTAACTACGTAGTTTTATCTTATCCAATACTGATTATTATTTTGATTCTGCTGTTATTGTACATTTTATTGGTTTGTTTTTTAATTAAATTTTTTCCTTGAAGAATTAAGATTTGGTTGTATCTTTGAACTTATTATTATTTAGATTCTGATCTTCTAGTATATATTTTGCTTTGCATTCGCTCTATGCCAATCATAAAAAACTTATTCTTGTTTATATCTTGTTGTCTTCTCTACATTTTGGTTAGAGGGTGAAATGATTTTGAGGGTTGGGATCAATATGACTTCTGACCACCACAAAAATGAACACTGAACCTTAATCTACTAGTGAACCCGGGGACATTAACTACTGTTAGCACTGCAGCACTGCCCATTTTAAAATGAGTGAACATTCATTGAATCTCAATTAAAGTATTGTATTAGCTTTAAGATACCAAATGTCTCCACTCTCTCTTGCTCCTCACATACTTTCTCACAAGTGTGGCGAGAGTCTCTCTCTTATACCTTAGTGAGTTTCATCAGTTTTCTTTTTAAAAGTTTATAATGGGTTAGGAGAAGGTTCACAAAAACATTGTGGTCATTGGTCATGTTGACTTTGGAAAGTCGACCACCACCAGGAACTTGATTTACAAGCTTGGAGGTAATGACAAGGTATTGAAAAGTGTGTTATTGGGAGGTTTGTGATGGAGGCCACTAAGATGAACAAGAGGTTATTTAAGTATGCCTGGGTGTTGGACTTACCAAAAAAAAAAAAAAAAGTATGCCTGGGTTTGGCACAAGCTCAAGGCTGAGCATGAGCTTGGTATTACCCATTGATTTGCCTTGTGGAAGTTTTGAGACCACCAAATACTACTGCACTGTCATTGATGCTCCTGGACATTTTGAGTTTATTAAGAACATGATTACTGGTACCTCACAGGCTGATTGTGTTTCCCTCATTATTGACTCCATTGGAGGTTTTGAAGCTGGTATTTCTGAGGATGTTCAGACCTGTGTACATGCTTTGCTTGCTTTTACACTTGGTGTCAAGCAGATGATTTGCTGCTCCAACAAGGTGGATGCCACAACCCCAAAATACTCCAAGGCATGGTATGATGAAATTGTTAAGGAAGTCTCATCCTATTTAAAGAAGATTGGTTACAACCTTGACAAGATTCCCTTCATGGGGTTCCTGGTTTTGAGGGTGATAACATGATTGAGAGGTCTGCCAATCTCGACTGGTACAAGGGCCTCACCCTCCTTGAGGCTCTTGACCAGATCCAGGAGCCCAAGAGGCCCTCAGACAAGCCCCTCCATCTTCTGGTCCAGGATCTTTACTAGATTGGTGGAATTGAAACTGTCCTTGTGGCGTGGGTTGAGACTGGTGCCCCTAAGCCTGGGATGTTTGTGACATTTGTCCCCACTGGATTGACAACTGAAGTTAAGTCTGTAGAGATGCACCATGAAGCTCTCCGGGAGGCCTTTCCCAATGACAATGTTGGCTTCAACGTGAAGAACGTTGCTGTGAAGGATCTCAATCATGGTTTTGTTGCTTCCAACTCCAAGGATGATCCTTCCAAGTGTCAATTTCACCTCCATCATCATGAACCACCCTGGTCGGACTGGGAATAGCTATGCTCCTGTCCTTGATTGTCACACCTCCCACATTGCCGTTAAGTTTGCTGAGCTTCTGACCAAGATTGAAAGGAGATCTGGGAAGGAGCCAAAGTTTTTGGAGAACGGCGATGCAGGTTTTGTGAAGATGGTTCCTACATAGGCTGTTGGTGTCATCAAGAGTGTTGAGAAGAAGGATCCTTCAGGTGCTAAGGTTACCAAGTCTGCAACAAAGAATGGTGGAAACTAAAATGTGCTTTTGAGGTTTTTGCTAGTTAGACTAGTTTTATCTATTGTTGGTGTTACTGGTTTTAAATTTTATTTTGGTTGTTCTTGCAGTTTCGAGGACAGCTTTAAAAGTTTCCATCACAGTCCTCTAGCCTTACCTCCAAGGATTTGGAGGGTTGAGCAGTCAGATTTCATCTGGTTGCTTGACAAGCTGTGTTGGAAGCTCTGTTTTCTGATATATGTTTTTAAGTTTTATATCTCATTGAAATCAGTTGTGTAGTTCATTGTTGATGAACAACTTCATATTAGTGTCGAACCGTTGGTTGTCAGATCACTATTTAAATAAATAATACGATATGAAATGTCGTCATCAGACATGAATGATAATGATGTTACGGTAACCTTGTTATGTTATTGCTTACATGTTGTTTGATTTATTGGAATTATTTCAATGAGCTTTGATCTTTTAGTGTTGCAGTGATACTATAATATGCTTCTTGTGGGCTATTTTATTATTATTATTATTATTATTATTATTATTATTATTATTATTATATATGAAAAAAATGTGGTGCAGTTCCTTTATTTCTGTATCTTTCTGACTTTTCTTATTTTACTAGGAAATCATGAAAGAGACAATGGAGAGAGTTCCTTTGATGAAAGAGATTGTTGATTACTACAGTGGACCAGATAGGGTGACTGCAAAGCAACAACAAGAAGAATTAGAAAGGGTTGCAAGAACAGTTCCTGTCAGTGCACCTAAGTCTGTAAAGCAGTTTGCTGACCGTGCGGTTCTATCTCTTCAGGTTAGTTGTTCACCCATGGTGTCCTGAAATCTCATGTTATTTCTACATTGGGGATGAATTTCTCTTTATAGAGCAATTGCTCCTTGCCTATGCCTGTGTGTGTGTGTGTGTGTGTGTTAATTGTATTTGCCTGAGGCATGGAACTACAATGGACTATGGAATTTGGCATCTTTATACTAACAAAAGGATATGGTTTCTTCACATGGGCAAGATAATCCTTGGAGACTTGTGAGTTGTGAAGTACATTTTTGGGTCAGAGTATCTATCTTTCTAAAGGCATAGGACAACAAGCACTATCATTTAACACATCCTATATTTAGTTGCACACTCAAAAGAAGTATTTACATTTTCCCTTGTACCTCTTTTGAACTGCTGGAGTTTCTGGGTTCTGACTTTGTCATTTAAGAACTTATCATATAAGAAAGAAGAAAGAGCATCTTGAGATTCTTCAATTATCAAAAAAAAAAGAAAAAGAAATAAGAAAGAAACATTGTCATATTTATAAATAAAGGAAAATAAACAAGCTATTGTTTTGTTCGATTCTGAAGACATGGATAGATAATAGGTTGTCAAGTACTAGCAACCTATCATCTATCCATGTCTTCAGTCTTCCTCGTGCCTCTTCAGCTTCTCCCACACTGTCTCTTCATTTTTCTTTACTTCCTTTCTCATTTTTTTTTTTTTCCAAAACTTCTTTAGAAATGGCCCAATCAGCTACAGGTACAAAATCACTGTTCTAATGGAAACAGGTCTCCCAGACCCATGCTCTAGTAAGCGATTTAATAAAAAATGGGCATCTCTTTTTTCAATAGTTGTGTGGTGGACAATCCAATGCCTCTTCTTTTAAATTTCACAATTTCATTTTTCTTTGACTTTCTCTCATTTTTTGAATTCAAAACTTATCTCTTTTTTTGGATAGTTGTGTAGCAGAAAATCTAACACCTCTTCTTTTAAATTTCATATTTTGACTTTTGAGTGGCTAGCTGTCAGTGACTTCCACTCTTCCACTCCCATGTGTCATTTTTCTTTTTTCTTTTTCCAATTCATATATCCTTATGTAATGTGAAATAGTTGGAGATGGCACTCACAGAATGGGCTTTATTATAGTTGGGATAAGTACTTAAATATAATTAGGATATGGGCTTAAATTATTAAAGGAGGTAAGATTTTAGAGCTCTATCAAATATACAAATATTTACATGTTTTTTGAAAGAGTCTTAGACTTTAATTAAATATGATATCCTTTATTGCTCTTAAATTCATATATGTTTAGTATTATATGAAAAATAAATGCTTAACAACATATAAAAAATACATATAAAAATATATTTAATATACGTTTCCTCGTCTTCTCGTGTTCTAATTATTCAGAAATTGCCAAGTCGTTGTGTCGTACCTGTTCCAGTATCTGTGTCCTTGCTTCATATGTTGGTAGGGAAGCTTTAGTCTCTAACTTAGTGGATTATTGATTGGATGGGGAGGTTACAAGCTGGAATGTTTGCTTTCACAATGATTTTCATGATTGGGAGGTTGAGATAGTAAATTCTTTCTTAAACCATATTTACTCTTGAGTGCCTAGTGTGTGTGTGTGTTTGTTTGGGGGGGGGGGGGGTGGGTGGGGAGAATAGGATTAGATGGTGTTTAAATGGAAGTGGCAAGTTTAATGTCCGGTCTTATTACAAGGATATCCATGGTGCCAATGGTAATATTTTCCCTTGTAAGAGTATATGGTGTGTTACGAGCCCCTAGGAGTGTGTCTTTCTTTTTGTGGACAGTTTGTGGTAAAATAGTCTTGTTAAGTAGGGCTTTTCTTTAGTAGGATTTTGTTGCGGTAAAATAGTGAACCATTTACTGCTTCATTGGGATGATACTTATGAAGTTCTTAACATGTTTGGAGTTTAGTGGGTGATGCCTCTCATAGTAACATCACTTTTATTTAGATAGAGGAATTGGTTTTGGGAAGCATTCTTCAGAAATTTGGAATGTAGTGCCATCATGTTTAATGTAGTTAGTGTGGAAGGAATGCAATTCCCGCACGTTTGATGATATCGATAGATCTCTAGTTCACTTGAAATCTTTATTGATTTAAACTATGTTTGAGTGGTCTTCTGCCTTTTGTTTTTTCATGAGGTAGCTTCTTGAATATACATCTTTTTTACTTATTAAAAAAAAAAATCTATGTTTGAGTGGTCTTGGGTTTGGAGTTTTACTCATTGTTCTTCCATCTTTGAGTTTCACAATTTTCTTAGATCCTCTGTTTTATTCTTTGTATTTTTTTTTAGATGGATAAGCAGGCTTGATAGCTTTCATTCATAACCCAACACCAACAAAATATTGGGCGAGTCAACATTATTACAAAACTTGTGTACCATAAGTGACCAAAAACAAAATTCTATCAAACTTCTGATTCTCATTTGAACAAGAAAAGAAGCACATATAAGCAGACAAACCCAGGTTTAAGCCCCCTTGTGTACCTGACCAAAAACAAATCCAATAAAATTTATAATTCTCATTTGCACAAGAAAAGAAACATATAGTAAGCAGGCAAACCCAGGTTTAAACCCTCCTCTATCATTGGCCATCTCAACCAAAATTCCCAAAATAGAAATTGTTAGACTTATAATTAAGTGATTAAATTCACAATTTTCTAATAGTTTAAGCTTTGGGGACAATCAGTAATTTAACATGGTATCAGAGCAGGAGATCCTGAGTTCAATCCCTGACTTTACTCTACCTTCCATTTAAAATGTTAAATTCCCACTTATTGGGTCCCCATTTATTTAGGGGAAGTTTAGGCCCACAAGTGAGGGGGAGTGTTAGACTTATGGTTAAGTAATTAAATTCACTATTTCCTAACAGCTTAAACTTTTGGGACAATCGGTAATTTAACAAAATCAATACTCAAGGCACGGTTTCATACACTTATATATCCCTTCCTGCTTTTAGGTATTTCAATTTTCCTTCAAACCCTCATCCACAGCCATACTACAGTTCTTTGGCAATGCCTGCAAAGCAATTCTTTTCTTCCCAACATGTTCCTTAGTAGCACTTTTATCTGTATGGTGCTTTTTATTGCTTTTAATATGCATTTCCTTGAACATCTTTGCGAGCTGCCTTAAACTCTTTCCTGCCAATTCATCTGGCTTTGCCTTTTCCTTATCAAGCTCCACTTCGACATTACCAGTGTCAATGTTTTCCTCATCGTCATCTGAAACATCAGTGACCTTCTGAATTGTTGATTCTTTTATAGCTGAAGATTTCCTTGGTGTCGACTGAGTAGGGTGAGGAAACTGTCCTGAAAGCGGGTCAGCTGCAAATGGTTGAAATGGAATTTCATAGGTGACTTTGCTGTCGGAAATTAGATCGGTACTCATGTATGATTCATGTGCTGGCATTACACAAACATGAACCAAAGTTTCAGGCATAATCTCTTCTGCCTTGTGCTCAGATATTGAATTTGTTGCCATAGTTGATAATGTGACTTCACAGTCCGAAATTAGGAGATCTGGACTCATATTCTTTGGAGTTTCAACCAATGATTGGTCATTGGTTTTCATGGCAACTTCTGGTTCAGTCACATAAACATCAACCAATGCTTCAGTATCATAAATTTCCATAGTAGATGCCTGATTCTCAACAAAAACCTGTAGGTCCGATTGTTCAGCAACAATGCCTTCAGAACCAGAATGGTTGTTCTCCAACTTCTCAAAACCAATAGGAAGAACTGGAGCCTCTAAATCCTTTTCTTCTTCTGTTTCTGCATCATCGTTACTGTAGTCTTCTTCACACTCAGATGAGTTTTCATCTGACGCAATCTCTTCATCAGACTCCCCTTCAGTGGCAAATTCCGATTCAGAATCTGACTCCCCTTCAGTGGTGGATTCTGATTCAGAATCACAATTGCTGTGGTCATCACCCTCTGTCACATTCAGTTCTGAGTCTTTGCTTGTCAGGTTTTGACATTCATGTTGTGGGGACAGATTCAGAAACATGGTCCATATCCTCAGCAGAAGCATCATTGGATTCTTTAACAGCCAAAGAATCCTCAGATCTTGTGTCTTGCTCAATAACCTTCTCATCTACAGTTTCATGATCCACATCTATTGCCATCTCCAACTTTTCACTTGAAATAATACCCGACTCATCCGAACCCTCCTCACTGGCTTCATCAATAGTCTCAGAAACTTTAACAACACCTGAATTATCAGCCATCTCAGACTTAAAATTATCTTCTTTAGACTCATCATCACTCTTGTTCATATCTTTATTATCAACTTTCAATTCCCTCTCCATCTCCATTGACTCAACTGGTTTTAGATCCGATAGAACTTCAGAATCACTGGTTTCCCCTGGACCCACTTCTGATACTGTTTGTGTATTAGCTTCAGACATTTTCTTTTCAAATTGAACAGAAAGCTCTGAAATTTCTGAACTATTAGCCATCTCTTCAGACAAGTCATCAATCTTTACAGGTTCTGACTATCCATTCTCCACTAAGCTCATCCTACCCAGATTCTTCTCCGACAATCTCACTGAATGCCTTGTACTATACACTCGCTGCACTGAATTCTCCGTCTCCAACTTCCTGAGAGCCGAAGTGACTAGAGCTCTTTGCCGGGTGCTTGTGATGCGGGAGACACAAGAAGATTATTATTTAGTATTATTTATGTTTGCAAGCCCATTGTATTTTTATGTTTTAGGTTCTATTAGTTTATTGGGCTTTTAGTATTTTAATTTAGAAGTAATGTTATTTTTGTAATAAGGCAATTAGGGTTTCCTAGCCAATTAGATCTAGGGTTTAGCAATCCTTTATAAGCAACCTATTGTACTCCTTGAGAGTTAGTTGATTTTGATGAATGAAAATAATGGCCGTTTGGTCTTTCTTTTGGTCTGGTGCTGACTCCGGGTCTACCCTAGGTACTGACTTCTAGTGGTTTTTCCCGCTTAGTGTTGACTCCAAGCAAGGCCTAGATGCTGACTCCTAGGTCATATCCCTTTATTTTTCCGTTGTTTTAATTTTGTTCTGATTGTCCTGCGTCAGTTTTGGTATCAGAGCAAACATCGATCCATTGAAGCATCCGTTGAAACATCACCGCAGGAAAGAGCTAGAAAATCTCACCCATAAAAAAAAAAAAAAAAAAAAATCCTTTTATTGGGCTACAGTAAAACTGAATCACCAATCCCAGTACGCTACAGTAACCCAGACTACCCAAACACAGAATCTACCAAATTCCCAGACCCACCGTGAATCACCAATCCCTCCTTCCTCAAGCCATATCTCCACCATTAACATAAACAACCCAGCCACTCCAAGACCCCAACCCCACTGCCAGATCCTAATTTCACACTCAAATCACCAACCCTTTGGAAGCACGAAGACAGAGACGAAGTCCTGTTGCCGCCGACCCCGTTCATCAAGTTTTGGTCTTCCTCGTGCCGGAGATCCACCTCCATCGGTTCTCGCTTGCCGCTGTGACTACTGCTATACACATTCACAAGCCCCAGTTGCAGCGACTCACCGCCAACAGCTTTGATCCTCACCATCACCTCTGTTCCGCGCTGCCATGATTTCAGTTTCGCCCATTGTCACGCCGCCCGCAATCTCATCAGTCTCCATCAATCTGATCTCATGAGGTAACCTACTAGCTTTGTCTAAACCCATTCTAAAAAAAAAAAAAAAAAATTCAAGCTGGCCCGACCCACCCTTTTATAACCCAGACCATTTCTAAATGGAAACCCATTAAATTACCCACTCAAAACAACAAACTCCTTATACACAGTCATTCAAGCCCTTGCCCGACCCATTTGTTAACAAGCCCAAGCCCATATTTTACAACACCAGCTTTCTTAAAAAAAAAAAAAAACAGGACCCAGCCCACAAAATCCAAACCTGTCACCCAGCTCAGTCCAGTCCCAGCAACTATTTGAGAGAATAGTCTTAGAAGCCATTCCAACGATTTGTCCAGTGAAAATTACAGTAACTATTTGTTGAGGCACTATTTTAGAGAATCATGGTAATATTAGATGCACCTTATTTTGATGGTGATACTACTTATCCATGAGATTTTATCAACTGGATAAATGGGATGGAGCAATTCTTCGAGCAAGCAAATTGGGCAGATAACAAAAAGGTTAGGTATGCAAAGATGAAGTTAAGAGGTTACGCACAAAGGTTTTGGGAGAAGCTTGAATATTTTCGCTATCTGGATTATGAACCTGCCATTAGTGAGTGGGAAGATATGAAAGAAAAGCTTTGTGATGAGTATTTGTCACCATACTATCGAGCTAAGTATCTACCCCAATCTCAGTGTGGTACTTTTCAAGTTGAAGCACATACGATGAATCCTCATCCTCATCCCATTTCATGTCCTTAGTGCGCTTTTGAACAATCTATCAAGGAATTAAAAGAATTATCTGTAAAGCTCATGAAAAATGTTCAAGACGTGATTGCTCAGATGAAACAAAAGAAGACTCAAACCGATTCAATTGGGAACTCAAGGATACTAGATCACAATGAACTTATTGTTGCCCCCATGGAAGACAACATTTATGGTGATATCTTGGTCGTGGAGAATCCTCCAGCAACAGCAAAGCCTAATGTTGACACAGACATACATGCCTCGACAAGTGTTGCTTTAACAAGCGTGCAAGGAAATGAATCTATTGAAGAGCAGCAAGGTAAAAAGATGGTGCCTAAAGAGAGTATTATGTTAGAGGGTGCACATGATGTGAAAGTTGAAGTTGTTGAATGTGCTTCTGATCAACCCTCCACAGTCCTTGAAACCTCCACAGTCCTTGAAGATCTACATCTTGGTGAAGTCGAAGATGTTAAAACTACAATGCTTCCTATGGTTCATAAGATTCAAGACGAGATTATACTGATTCCACACATTGATTTTGTTATTCCAAATGAGTTTGATGTGGTGGAATTCAAGGTTTTTCTTTTCCCTGTGCTCTCTAAGGTGATTCTAGATTTGAAGCAAATGTTACTTATCAGCATCCTAATCCTTCAACACTTTAGAACTCGAGGTCGAGTTTTCTCCAACCAGAGGAAAATGATGCGGGAGACACAAGAAGATTATTATTTAGTATTATTTATGTTTGCAAGCCCATTGTATTTTTATGTTTTAGGTTCTATTAGTTTATTGGGTTTTTAGTATTTTAATTTAGAAGTAAGGTTATTTTTGTAATAAGGAAATTAGGGTTTCCTAGCCAATTAGATCTAGGATTTAGCAATCCTTTATAAGCAACCTATTGTACTCCTTGAGAGTTAGTTGATTTTGATGAATGAAAACAATGGCCGTTTGGTCTTTCTTTTAGTCTGGTGCTGACTCTAGGTCTACTTTAGGTGCTGACTCCTAGTGGTTTTTCCCGCTTAGTGCTGACTCCAAGCAAGGCCTAGGTGCTTACTCCTAGGTCATATCCCTTTATTTTTCCATTGTTTTAATTTTTTTCTGATTGTCCTGCGTCAGCTTGGCACCACAGGAGTCTCAACCACTTCACTCCTCTCTTGAGCCTCACTCTTCTCATCCTCTTCAGCTTCTCTCAACTGGGTCTCAATTTTTCTGCAAGACGAAGCTGCAGGCACTCTTCTGCGGCTGCCTGGCACTGCCGGTGCCAAGGTTATAAGTACATTCACATCTTTGTTTTCTTGATCAATGCCTTGAGCAGCACTTCCTCTCGTACCACGATAAGTTCGCATCAATGGTTGTGTGCTTTTGGCTTATTGTTTTGTGGGTTTTCTGCGAGTTGAGGCCCTGGCTGCTGTGCAAGGAATATCTGGCGATCCATTCACATTTTTCTCCAGAGATCGAGAGAGATTTGAATCAGATGGATTCAAGAATTCTTCAAGTCCTTCAACATTTTGAAGAGCTTGGAGTGCATCAGCCATGGCAACATTGGTCATGTTGGCTGGGATCTTGTTCTTCTTACAGAGAGCCTGAAGCTCCTTCCTTGCAAGGCTGTGGAAATCCAGAGAGAGAGAGTGTGTGTGTGTGTGTGCTTTCTAGTTTGTAAGAGATGTTGTTACTTTGTGTAGATCATTGTCAACATGAAGTAATTATATTTTTCAGAGAACTTCATTAATTACTTAGACGTGTGTCTATGTCCCAGATCCTCTATCCTGAAGTCAAATATGTGTTTATTCAGATCTAAAATTCCTTTTTCTTAAAATTTCCTGGCCACCCCTGTGGTTGGTTGTGGATTTGCTAGGCATAATTTTGGAGTTGAAATTCGAAGAAGTGCAAAATGTATGGGATTTTTTTTTTTTTTTTTTTTTTTTGTTGAAAAATTTCATAAATGTGGATTTTATGGTACATTTGATGGCCAGAGAAAAACGCCAATCACTTAATTTTACTTATAAAAATAAAAATAAATAAATGTGGATATTTAAATCATGGTACAAAGTTTTAATAAGAAGTTTGCGAAAAATGGTTTATGTTAAATGCTTGACTAGATTTATGGGGGTTATTTACCATGGGTTAACGTCTATTTGTTTCAAATTACAGCTAAATGATCTGAGAGATGAAATTTTAATTCAGTCAGAGAAACTTAAATATAATCATGTAGAAAAAACTCACTATGGTAGTGTGGTGGTAAGTAGGGTTGCCCATGGGTTGAGTTGGTTCAGGTTTGGTGTCACCTGCCACTCAGGTGAAATTGCGTTAAACTTGCCACCCACCTGCAAACATGATTTTTAGAGATGCATACCTGATTTCAATTGGCCATTTGATGGTGCCCATCCATGACCCTTCAGGTGGGTCCAGGTCAGTTGTGCGGGTCAGGTTTTGGAGGTAGATGGATACTCCTAGAGATAAGGATTAGAGACAAAGTTTCTTTATTAGGAGGTTGGCAATGATTATTTTTCAAAAGACAAAAGATGATTTTCCTTGTCAGAGTGTTGGCGGTGATGCCTTTTCTCTTCTCCTTTTGGCCTGCATGTGAGAAAGGAAAAATAGTTCAACTTATCCCAAAAAAAAAAAAAAAAAAAAAAAAAAAAAGGTAAAAGAAAAGGAAAAAGAATTCATATGCAGAGGATAGAAGGCTAAGGCAAAAGTCAGTCCTTCAAAAGTTAACATGTTAAGCCCAGTATTCATTGGGTTTCATTTTGTTTGAGTATTAAAAGGATGATCTGGACTGGTCTTTTTGGGGACCTTGTTTAGTTGATCAAGTAATATTTGATGAATTCATTTAGTAACTTTCTATTTGATTTTTGAATGGTGAAAGAAATTCTAATAATGCTACTAAATGACTGCCTTGATGCGGTATGGTTGATTTACAAAGTAGGAATCAAAAAAGTCTGTCTATTGCTAGCAAAGCAAGAGTTGAATTTTAGTGTGGTAGAACGTGAATTTAGTCGGTGACATGAAGTTTACAGCATGTAGTGTGGTAGAACATAGTTACATTTCACCCTCTCATGCATTTTTAATTTTCATTCAAACAACATAGTTCATATACAAATATTTAGACTGTATTTGATGATTCCACTTGCATGAAGGATTTTAATATGTAATGTATAATAATGATTTTTTGTAAACTGTGCCTTTCTAATTTTCTCACATGTAATTATGTAGTATGACTGCACATGAAAATTATGTTTATAATTTTTTGCTTTTTCTTTACTATTTCAATTTGATACTAGCTGAAAGAAAAAAGCAATCCTGAGGTGACTACTATTTGTGTAATTGCACTATTTTGATGGAATGTGTTGCTTGGATGTCTGAGATTCTCATAAATGACATGAAGTTTACAGCATGTGGTGTGGTAGAACATAGTTACATTTCACCCTCATGCATTTTTAATTTTCATTCAAACAACATAGTTCATATACGAATTTTTTAGACTGTATTTGATGATTCCACTTGCATGAAGGGTTTTAATATGTAATGTATAATAATGATTTTGTGTAAACTGTGCCTTTCTAATTTTCTCACATGTAATTATTTAGTATGTCTGCACATGAAAATTATGTTTATAATTTTTTGCTTTTCATTTAATATTTTAATTTGATACTTGCTGAAAGAAAAAATAAAATTAAAAAAAAAAAAAAAAAAAAGCAATCCTGAGGTGACTACTTAGCTATTTGTGTAATTGCACTATTTTGATGGAATGTGTTGGTTGTTTGAGATTCTCATAAAACTTTTTCAATGCAGAGTAACCCCGGCTGGGGATTTGACAAGAAATGCCAGTTCATGGATAAACTCGTGAGGGAGGTCTCCCAGCAATACACATAAGCTCTGAAAACACATTTTGCCATGTTTATACCCTGTTTCAAGCTGCTCGATGGTTAAGATCATTCTTAGAAGTGAATTCGTAGGTGAGGTCAACCATCCTCGTCATGCTTTGACAAACAGTTTTTATTATGGTAATAATTTTAATACCTTGTTTTAAGGATTTTGCTTGGTAGCTTTTGTACTGTCTTTAGCAATTGTCACTCAAGTTAATTACGGGGATTACATAATTCTTGAAATAATTTTGATATGTATGCATTACAGCATCTGATCTGCCAACCATATTGAAGCAGTGTGTTCACATTAAGTTTTAAATCAAGAAGCTTTTGCAAGTTTATGTTTTAGTGATTGCACTGGTTGTATTGATTTTATTTTTAACTGTATGCGCCCAGGGCTTGAAATGTAGGAGGTTGATGATACCTGCATCTGTATATATAGTGAGTAATGGTTTCAGGATTTAACTTGGTATTTCATTTGCTCTTTGTTTACATTTTTTTTTTAAGAAAAAGAAAGGCATTGTGTAAGGGACAAGAGGAAAGAGAAACGAAGTGGAAGGGAAGGGAAAAGCTTAGGAAATGGAAAAGAAAATAATTTTCTTTGAAGTTTTAAGATATAAAAAGGAAAGAAATGAATAAAATATGAAAACTTAATATAAAGGGGAAAAAAATTGTATGTTTTCCGATTTGTTCCCATACATGTTATTAGATAAATTAAATATTAAAACACTTGGGGACCTACTAAGTCTCTCTCTTCCCGTCTTTTCCCCCAATTTGGGCTGAATGGCTGATAACAAAACTGTGGATCCACATCAGCCTATCTCATGTCAACCAAACTAAGAAAAATTATGGGTCCTACAGGCTACAGAAATTAAATTATCCTCCCTCCTTTTTCATTCCATCCAAAGGGAGTGTTAAGATTCTTAAATAAAACCATGTTAAGTTCTTGATCTGTGGGCTAGTATAGTGTTTTTATGCTCATTGCTAAATAATTTTTTACTTGTTTCATATGGTACTTTAGTGCAAGTTGTTTTGTTCTCATTTGAGATGCTAGAAGATAGAAATTGTTGGCTGCACATGTTAATGAGGCTGTCTTTGTCACGGCTAGGTTGGTTGTGTTTGAGGGGAAGTTTTAATAAATCAGTAGTAGACAAACGAAATAGATGTTATTTAACATGTTAGATCCAACCAGAATTTAAAAACTATAGTTGATCTTTCTAAGATCGTTTATTTATATCAATTATTTAACATATATATCTACAATTGATATTTGATACAACAATGTCCTTATTTTAAACCCACACTACTCAAATAAAATATTTTACCAAGGTTAGGTTGTGTGCCAATCATAGCTGCTTGACGTGGCACACACTTTACTCCCCTTAGCCTAAAACAACCATAAAAGCCTTTATTCATTCACATTCCTCTTACACCTCAACCCTGCCTCATAATAAACATAGTTACAAATGGTCGATTCAACCCCACTTCTCTCCCAACCCAATTCAGTCAAGTCAGAAAGCACTCCTCCACCTCTAGAAAAACACCATCCATCTCTTGATTCCACCATTGAAAGATGTATAGGAGATTTTGGATGGGCTCAATTCCTCCAAGCACAACTTGTATCAAGTGCATGGATATTTGATGCACAGCAAACATTCATTTCTGTCTTCGCTGATGCACACCCAACATGGCACTGTACTACTCATCAACATGGTTGCAACTCTATCTCCAACATTTGCTATCTTCCGAAGAATTCATGGGCATGGGATTGGCCTTCCCATACTTCAATCATGTCAGAATGGAACTTAGAGTGTGCTGCCTCCATTATCACTGGCTTGCCTGCATTTTCTTTCTTCATGGGTTGTCTAGTAGGTGGACTTGTTCTTGCCACACTTGCTGATTCCTCACTTGGTTGCAAAAACTTGCTCTTTCTCTCATGCCTAACGATGTCTCCAACACAGTTTTGATTCGTTTCTCATCCTTGGTTTCGTCGGGTTCAATTGCCAGTCCACAGTCTGCATGCTCTCTCTTTCAGCCCACTGTTGCTCTCGGTTTCCTATCAATATCAAAGTCGTCATAGTTTTGTGGGCATACAATTCTAGTCCACTTAGGTTGCTTGGTGCAATTAGGACTCGTGCTAGTCACGTGGGGACTCTTGTGGGTATTAAGGTTTGACTCCACCTCCAAAGCCACGTCAGATTGCTCATGCACGTCCTTCCTTTCGGCCTGCGCTTGTGCTAAATTCATGGGATTGTATCCCTCATAATTATCAATTACCTTATCAGTCCAATTACTTTCAAAAAAAGGAAATCCAAATTTAATTTGAATCGTTCCCTTAAAGGTAAATAATTTTGAATAATGCAATTAGCTTTTTCATGATTGTGTCTAGCACTTTCCCATACAACTAACTAGGCCACATGTTGTGGTGAGATAGGGACACTTGTCACCATCTTATGCATTCTCTCTCTCTTTTATAATCGATTCTAGCGGGCCATAAGGGATTTCCTAATATGTAATGCACCTCACCTCATTTTCCTTACACACCACCGTTTTTTTATTATAAAGAGGAGAATGACCTCACTACTTAGTACTCGCATAGGGCTGTACACGGTACAATACAACCGGTTCTACACCAAACTCACAAGTGTGAATTGTGATTTCTCCACATGCTTAATCCACACCTCAATTATAGAGGGGTGGGAATTGGTTTACAGAAGGTGCGGTGCACCATACTAGCTCGATATGGTTAGTTTGATTATATAACCTTGAAAGGAAAATGCTATAAACATTAACTCAACACGTTGAACTTAACAAAATAAAAAATAACTCTAGATGCATATATGATAGATGACCTTAAGGACGGAGTGAGAAATTTGCGTTAGGGAGGCAAAAAATTTTTTCAATCATTTAAAAATAATCGACATAGGCCACAAATATCAAATAGTTGGCTAATTTATTTATTTTTTTGAGATAAATAAGAACGATAATTTTATTCTATTGATAAATTTTTTTTTTTTAGAAAGAAACTAATAAGAACCAACTAGTAATAGTGGATTTGAAAATTAATAAATATTTTTTATTCTTGATTTGTATTCTAATTTCTAAATATCCTTTAATAGTCACGGATTTGCTTTTATTATCCATTACTACTCTTAATTTGATATTTTAAATTTAACATCAATGAATAATAAATGCTTAATAATATATAAAAAAATATTTAATAATAATTTGATAGATGTGTCCGGTGTTCTAACTTTCCAAAAATTGCCATGTTGACGTGTTTTTTGTATTTGTATCCGTATCAGTGCTTCTTAGAATAATGTTATATTCTTCTGTTAACCAATTTTATTCAAGTCAGCCACTTTCAAGTTTCAACTCTCCTCACATAAATTCTGATTTTAGGGTCTATTTTACCATTTGACGCTTCCAAATCGGGCAAGATGATTTATTACTCATTTCTTTTGGGTTCAATTAATGCAAAGGTTTCTTCTAGGGTCTTTAACTCGCTCATATGCCTTTCACGGGTAATGTTGTCTCAACCGATTTCGTATTTCCGGTTGTTGGTGTTGCCAACGCCATTATCTGTGCACCAACGTTGGTGCCATGAGTCAATGCCACCACTCTTGTCACCCATGCAACTATAGATAATAGACCGACAATAGCAACCACAAACTAGCCATAACAACTGTGTTCCATCCATAATACTTTTGTTCCGACATTGTTCATCACTTATCACCGTTGTTTGCGATCATCCATCTTTAACTTGCGCATACCAAATTCACTTCAATATTCCACCTTCAATTTGGGAACATGCATGATAGAGATATTAAGGCCCAGGCCCATTGTAGAGTCTAGAGATTTAATCTACTAATACTACTTGTACTGTTATATTGAAAGTCTTATATGGCATGTTAGTAATAGCATTCACATTATATAAAAATTCATGCTTATTTTAGCATAAAATCTTAATTTTTATTTTATTTTACAGGTAACTATTTTTAAAACACATTCAATTATCTACTCTAAATTTTATTTCATTAAAATATCAAATTTTTTAATTTTTTAATTGTTTCTCTCTTTTCACACACTATAACCACTATTCACTTTCTTCATTTATTCTCAAGACACACAAAGAAAGAATGAAAAATTGAAATGCATAATGCATATTTGCACAAGCACCATAGCAAAATGCAATTTTGCACAATAGATGCATAAATTGACGTTGGCATTTTTTTTTTTTTTTTGGGGGGGTTGATTTAGCAAAATTTGAGACTTATGCTATTTTACATATATTAACGTGAATACTCTAATAATATAGTAAAATATAAGGGTAAAATACACCTTTTCACCATAAACCTTTCACTTGGATTACAAAATCCTCCCTAAATTTCAAAATGCGAAATCTTCCCCCCCTCCCCACCCCCACCCCCCCCCCCCCCCCCCCAAAAAAAAAAAAAAAAAAAAAACCATCTAATTGGGGGTTAACTTTGACCAAAAATTAGACATGTGATAAACACATGAGATTTGAATAATTGAGGGTATCTATAAGGCGTTTAACATTAACAAAAGGGAAGATGCTGCACGGTTCCTTGTGTCCAACCAGCTCAGCCAAGAGTCCTACCAAATGAGAAGGTGGTACCTAGTGATTAAATTTCTTCAAGGTCATAGGCTACCTAGGACAGTAAACAGCAAACTTAATTTCAAAAAAAAAAAAAAAGTGTAGGAATTTATGTCCAAATTAAGACAATTTCATCAAACAATGTTGGAGATTCTCACATAACATATTTAAAAAAAAGAAAAAAAAAACCACCTTTACTTTTGTTACAAGTAAATTTGCAGGCCGAAAGACATAAATCTCTGCAAATTCTTGAATAGTGTGTTCTACGTGTTATGAATTAAGGTTTATCACAAACAACAGCGAACAAGGAAAAAAAATACTAAAAATTACACCAGACAATCTATCCCCCCAAAAAATGGAGAAAGAAGAAGACTAATTCTCACATAGGGTTTTTGATAATCTTACCAAGCATGAGCTTAGAAGCATTTATTGATGAATTATCTGCATCACCCACTGTGATTGTACTTTCTGAAGAGTCTTGATAGATACTAACTGTTTCTTTAGCTTTAACACCACTTGGTCCACTTCTTGAGCTGGTTATATCATCAAATTTTCAGTCAGTCAAATATCCAGGTCTTGAAGTTACAGTGCCAACTTCAGTGTCTCCCAAAAGCATTGTCACCACACGTGACATTGATGGTCATAATGTAGGTGATACTTGAGTGCACAAAAGAGATACTCTTATCACTCGTTTTACATCTTCCTCATTGATTTCTGATAACATAGGGTCCACAAGTTCAACTTCACGATTATTTTCATATAGCTGCCAAGTCTGTGAAAGATAAGATTTATCATAGCACTGTTAAGATGAATGTGTGTGAAGAGAAAAAGTGAGTGAGAGGAAAAAGAGAGAGAATAGTACTTTATATTATTTTATTAGGTAGAGAAAGAGACTAAGAAAGTATTAAACAAAATCTTAAGAAAATCAAATTTCAAAATATTTTTCATGATTTTTATAAGGTTAATAGAAAATATAAATGAGCATTAGAAAAATTACAAAGTTCGGTAACAAACTTGGTTGTTGCCTGGCCATAACTCTACTCAATATATTTTTATTAGATGTGAATTTTAACAAATCTATTATTAGATTACATTTTCTTTTTATATACCCTATGCTTGCAAAATTTTCAGAACATAACAGATCAATACCTATGTCATCAATCAAATATTTGAATTTGAAGTTTTTCTAGCCTAAAATTATGTATAACAAATAAGTTTATGAATTGAGTAGTAAATAACATCTAATTGACATGAAATTTGAGATATTTGTTTAGAATATAAAAAACATGTAGTTCAATGGTTATATTTTCAAAATATGTAGTTTTTTTTTTTTTAATTTTTCTTTTAATGAGAGTTGTAACCTTAGACTACAATTAAGTCATTTGTAGCCAAATTTTGTCATAAGAATTATTATTTCATTTAATAAGACCATTTTCAAAATAACTTTATAAATAAGTACATTCACTTGCAAAAATATAAAATTTTAAATCATAAATAAATGTAGTAAAGAATCCAAGTTCAATGGTAGTAATAAATTGAGAGAAAGATAAAGAAAATACATATATTTTTTTTCTTATCAAAAGATAATATTTATCCAATAAAGGACATGGCATATTTGAATCCAATAAGTGACAATCCAAATAAAAATTTCAATATCAAAGAAAGTGCGAACTTTAAAAGTACAATTTATGAATAAATGAGAAATACACATGACAAAATAAAACTTATTTAAGACAGTGTAAAACTTAAAAAAATAAAAAAAAAATCCTATACCAACTAAAATATGTCACTCTCATACACAATCCCACTAGAAGAGGTAATCTGAGGACCACCACACTTAATTGCAAAATTATAATCTGAAATCCAATATAAAAAAATGCAGTCATTGATGTGTAATCTCAGAAAAGGTCATTAAATTTGTGCGTTCATAAGCATGCTACTCATTTCAGCAGGGGACATGCTTGAATTTAGAAACCTAATCTATTCTAGTAGTCTTTTATAAATAAACTAAAAATGTAAGTTGAAAAATAATTTGATTTTGCAGCAAGTTGAATGTGTAACTTAGCGCTAAGGACAAAAGATTGAATACGCTTTAAATAATCACCAACTAAGGGTTCTTGCCAGAGGTTCAATTGACATTGCAAAATTTTTTTTTCTAAAGTACATCAAGCTTCCATTAAAAATTACTGTATATTGAATTGACACTGAAATATAGCTATGATACATTGCCAATTTAGCCCATAAAAATACAGATCCAATATTCATATGTACTAAAAATTTGGGATGCATCTTAATTGTACTATGTCCATATCAATATTTTAGGAAGCATCACTGTGTATTCTTCTTAGAAACACCAATCCTAGTGTATAATCTTCTCCTTTTTTGGCCTCAAACGACAATACCTGCTTTCCAATCTTGCATTCAAGTGTGATTTTTAAATTGTACTTACATCTTCCAGTGCCTCGATTGCAAGGAAAACCCCGTTGAAGACAATTCAATCCTGAAGGCAAAACACTAAAAGCAAAACAAAAATGCACTTAAACAAGCAATATGGTGCTTTATGGTGCAAATGAAACACTAGTTGTTAAAGCCGAAATAACTGAATGATACAAATGTTCTTACTCAGATTAAGCTTTCACTCATGTAATAAGAAATGATCTCTTGGCGAAATGCAAATAAGCATTCTCCTAATAATACTGAACCATCATTGCCCCATGATGAAAGAGGTTTCTTTAAAGGTGAGTTTGAAAAAAAAAATTGTTTTTTGCTTTTTGTCTCAGCTTTAATTTGAAATTTAACATATGTTTTCTATAAATAAACTAGATTTTATATTTTTGCCACACATTTAACAAATAACTTACCAAAAACTATACCCTTTTTCTTATATTTAGCAAATAAGCATTGAGAAACTAGGGTTCCATTCTAGGTGGAGGGATCTAATGATGCAGTGTATATCTTTTGTTTCTTATTCTGTTAGGATCAATGGGAAGCCATGTGGTAATATTACTCCTTGGGGTCTTCATCAGGGGACCCTTTGTCACTTTACTTGTTTATAATAAGTGCAAAAGTTCTTTCAACACTTGCTAAAAAATCTGTAACTTATGGTCACTTTGAGGGTGTATCCGCTTGTCAAAGGGGTCCAGTCTTTCTCATATAACAGCCTCATTTTTTTTTTGATAAGTAAATAACAGCCTTATTTTCTATGAAGCTACCATTGAGGAATGTGATTCTCTGCAACAGATTCTTAAGGTGTACGAGAAAATTTCTGGCCAACAACTTAATAGAGCAAAGACATTGTTATTCTTTAGTAAATTCTTATTTTTATGACTTTATCTCACTATAAGTGTTTTCATGGAGGAGTCGAATACTAATATAATGGTCTTGGGATTTAATCTAATTATGAAAACCTGCAGTATAGACAAGACTAATAACATTTTAAACTAGATTAGAAACAAAAATTTATTTCATTATGGTAAAACTCATGCATTAAATTAAGAAAATAGAGTATGGAGAAATTTACCTGCTGTTTAAACTTTCTATTGTGAAATTGTTGGCAACTAAATTGCTGCATATTATGTGCATCATAAGATCTGAATGTCAGTTTTTATTCAAGAGTAGAAGGTTAAAGAATATCAGAAAAATAAATATAATATAAAAAATTTCAAATACAATAGTGTACAACTGTATATACAGTTGCAAATTTTGTTTGCTGACCCAAGAAGGAAGGCTTCCCTCTAAATTATTGTAAGACAAATCACTGCAAGAATAACATAACAAGGATGTTAGATACATAATCCATTTTACAGTAATCACTAAACTATTACATGGGGATCAAATCTTATATTAACCTGAGTGTGTTTTAACATTCAATGTAAAAGTATCTTCTCCATACAATTGTTTTAGCTCACTATATATAAATGTTCACTTAGCTCATATAAGATTTAGGGATGTGGTACTAAAGTTTTTCTAGCAAAATACGATCCAAAAATAGCTTAGTGTTAATAAGAGATAGGACTCATACTACCCCCTCTTGACATCAGATAAAATATTACTTCTTGTATATATACACTTATACAACAAAGATTCAAAAAGTCTTATACACATTCAATCAACAAATAAGGAAGTTTTTCAATTAAAAAGCTAATTGTTCGACACCTCCATTTTCATTTTAAATGTTTCATGATATTGTTGAAAGGAAAATAATGTTTTATGTACTTACATGTTGAGAAGGGACATGCTTTTTTGTGCAGGCACAATATCGCTTAACTTATTATTTCCAAGAAACCTGATAATGAACACAGTAAACATGCTTCAATACCAGTGTTGTCAAAAGCACCAAGCGCATTTAAGCGCAAAGGCCTCTTAGAGCCTAGGCACAAAGTGCAAGCGCATGCTTGATCCATGTAAAGCGCACATTTTTTTTTTTTTAATTTTAATAAATTAAAAAAAAAATTAATTAATGGTCAATACAACAATCAAGTAATTAATTAATCATATAAATTACAATAAAACATTTTATGTAATTTATATAACATTTATATAATTCTCTTGTGCTTTACAAAATATATGCAACCATGATATTTGATGGCCATGATTACAAAACATGGTTGAATCAAAATAGAAGTATAGAACGAAAAAGGCAAAGGCTAAAAGGTACTAGAATGTTAAGTAATGTTATCTTTATCTAACAAAATCAATGCAAATATGCAATGCAATCCTAATCCACATAATCATCATCCCAAGTAAGCCAAAGACCATCATCATTGTCATCACAAGATTTGTAGCCCTCATCATTTTCCTCATCATCTTGACCTCCATCATGAGGAGCATGTTTTGAATTAGAACTTGAACCAGTTGCTTGACTCGAGTGTTTATGGTCAAAAAGGTCTAAAATATCTAAAGGGGTAGGCTTAGGTGTATGGTAGCACACCACACTATTAGTTTTTATATATTAAATCAATGGCTTATAATCCAATGTCTAAAAATCAAATGAGGTTTTTTTTTTTTTTTTTTTTTTTTTTTTTTTTTTTTTTTTTTTTTTTAATTTTACAAAAAACTCAAAAAAGCGCGCTTTGCGCTTAATAAAAAAGCTCTAAAAAGCGCGCTTAAGGCAAGCTTTTAAGAAGGCGCCTCGCTTTAGAGGGAAAAAAGCCCAAGGTCTCTGCGCTTAGGCGCACTTTTAACAACAGTGTTCAATACAAAAAAGAATAATATTGCGATGTATAATATGCAACTAAGAAAATGAGGTATATTACAAGTGAGAGAGCGAACTCAAATTGAAAAGTGTGTCTGGAATCTGTCCTGATATATTGTTGAAGCTCAAATCCCTAAATAATGTAAAACATTATTATTATTATGTATTGATAAAAAAGTTATTATCACACGGTTGTGTGATACATAAAACCAGCTATCTACAAGAAGTAATCAACCATTAAGAATTAATATACGATAAAAATTATACTCCATGTCTTATCTTATATCACAAAAGTCTTTAGAAATAAAATTGATAATAGTTTAATTATGTCCTTATTCATTTACTACTAGTGTTATACCACAAATGACGGTATCATGCTACATGTTTGTCAGTGAATATGAAATAGTTTCACATCTTTTTTTTTGAGAATAAGCAACACAAACACACACACACAGGGGAGCACATGGGAACCTTTAATATCACACAACTCACAACCAACAAAAGCCGGTAACTCTTGAAGGAAGTGTGAAGGCTTTAAAGGGGGAAACACACACACTCACAAGCGATGTGGGACTAAAGCCCACTTGATTCTTTTTTTGAGAATAAGCAACACAAACACACACACACAGGGGAGCACATGGGAACCTTTAATATCACACAACTCACAACCAACAAAAGCCGGTAACTCTTGAAGGAAGTGTGAAGGCTAAAATAGTTTCACATCTTCTTCTTCTTGTTCAGTGGTAAATTGAGAAAAGTTTATGCCACAAGTCTACAATTATCAACTATACAACTGCAATACAATTTTGAATAATGCAAACTCTAGATATTTCTTAAAAATAAGATCCTATCGTTGATCCTTTCCTCAACAGGAACCACTGTATGTTTCAAACTTTCATCCAATTAAACTATAAAGTCTCAGCGGTTTACTACACGTAAATTTTTTTTTGAGCAGCTTTCGGTCAATCAATGGCACAATATTTTAATTGAGTCTACTATCTGTTTCTTCCACTAGATTGGTAGTTTCAACAAAAAATAGAAAACAAAAAAATAAAAATAGAAGTGTTTGGTCTTTGATATTAATTATATGCATCATATGTGACTAGATCTTCATTCTTCCACGTCAGCTAGCAACCACTCTTTAATTCACATCCAGTTGAGTTGTGCGATTATGAGCGGTCTACGTAAAGTGGTGAGTCGCAAAAGACAAAACCTGTTCATCAATCAGAGTCGCACAACTCAACATATTATGAAATTAGGTGTGTAATTGATAGTGTCCTTAGAATTATTCACCTTCAATTTCGCCAATGTCTCTCTCTAATACCACTAGCAGTTGGATTTCTCTCTTTTAAGGTCAAAAACTTGATCAGTTTAAGTAACCTATTGTTAATTAATTAAGATAGATCCTTCTATTAACTTTTTAAAACATTGGTACAAAGTCCTTCGTGTTAAATTCTTAATCAATAATTTTCTTGTACCAATGATTAGGAAAATATTCAAGCAATAACCAAGAGACTAAGTCACTATATATTGGTCTTCTTTTTGGATAAGTCTTTCTCAGAAGTCTTCACCATATAACAACTAAGTCAATTTCTTCCTAATGACCAATTGCAGTCACTTGAACTCTAGAAATATAAAATTTTTTTCTAAATAAATTTTTTAATGAAGTAATAGAATCCAAACATGCTGGTTTTCCAGCTATTTGGTTATATATTTACAAGAAAGAATCAAAACTTTTAAAAGCTTAAAAAGAATAGAGAGTATAGATGAAGTATCCAAGTGGATATTGAAGCTTACACTTCAAAACAAATTAATATTCTAAGGCAGAATGTATACAATAAGATAGTCTCCAATGTCTTGACTAATCCAAGTTATAAACTTTGACCAATGCCTTATGTGATACTCAACAAAATTATCTTTTTACATGTTCTCTCTCTCTCTCTCTCTCTCTCTCTCTCTCTCTCTCTCTCTCTCTCTCTGTGTAATGTAAACTTTGTTACAAGTATCAAGAATTTATCAGCACACGCTTCTCCTAGTGCCCATGACCAATCCTTCACAAACACACATTGATTATCCTTTAGCCAGAAACTATTGCAGATTGACAGCCTGATTTTACGCATGTATTTGACCAAGTATAGTTTGGGCTTGGTGTCAATGTTGTAGCTGTTACGGAACAGAAATGCAAGCCTATTTTTGATTGATGATTAGCATTTTATTTTATTTTGGGTATGTTAGCTAGGGTTGATAAGGTTATTTTTTAAGGGGATTATCAGATTAAGGTTATTTTTTAGTGAGATTATCAGATTAAGGTTGTTGTTGTTGTTGTGATGATTGAGGTTGCGAATGAAATTGGTTTTTGTCAAAATGACGTGAGTTACGGTAGGGTCAACTGATTTTCGTGTAATATCCCGGCTGCTTTGTTGAGTTGCGGCGGTGGGTCTTGGGCCTCTTGCGGCAGTGACTGGAAGAGCCACTCGGCTTCATTCAATGACTCTAATCGTTGAATACAGGTACTCTTAACGCCGTTTGCCCCCATTTCTTATTTTGCTGATTTTGGTTTGGATTTTGAAATTAAATCTTGGGCTGCCAAAATACTATCCGGCCCACCAAATGAAGCCCACGAGTGATGGGCTCAGTTCAAAACCTGCAAATCACCACTCACTGTGCCGACCCACCACTGTGTGTCTCTCTACAACACAACACGAGTGATGGGCTCAGTTCAAAATACTTATTTTATCACCGTTGTTTGCGATCATCGATCTTTAACTTGTGTATTCCAAATTCACTTCAATATTCCACCTTCAATTTGGGAACATGCATGATAGAAATATTAAGGCCCAGGCCCATTGTAGACTCTAGAGATTTAATCTACTAATACTACTTGTCCCGTTATATTAAAACTCTTATATGGCATGTTAGTAATAGCATTCACATTATATAAAAATTCATGCTTATTTTAGCAAAAATCCTAATTTTTATTTTATTTTACGGGTAACTTTTTTTAAAACACATTCAATTATCTACTCTAAATTTTATTTCATTAAAATATCAATTTTTATTAATTTTTTAATTGTTTCTCTCTTTTCACACATTATAACTGCCATCTACTTTCTTCATTTATTCTCAAGACACACAAAGAAAGAAAGAAAAATTGAAATGCATAATGCATATTTGCACAAGCACTATAGCAAAATCCAATTTTGCACAATAAATGCATAAATTGACGTGGGTTTTTTATTTTTTATTTTTTGGGGGGTTGATTTAGCAAAATTTGAGACTTATGCTATTTTACATATCTTAATGCGAATACTCTAATAATATAGTAAAATATAAGGGTAAATTACACCTTTTCACCATAAACCTTTCACTTGGATTACAAAATCCTCCCTAAATTTTGAAATGTGAAATCCCCCCCCCCCCCCCCCACCAAAAAATTAGACATGTGATAAACACATGAGATTTGAATAATTGAGGGTATCTATAAGGCCTTTAACATGAACAAAAGGGAAGATGCTGCACGGTTCCTTGTGTCCAACCTCAGCCAAAAGTCCTACCAAATGAGAAGGTAGTACCTAGTGATTAAATTTCTTCAAGGTCATAGGCTACCTAGGACAGTAAACAGCAAACTTAATTTCAAAAAAAAAAAAAAAAAAAGTGTAGGAATTTATGTCTAAATTAAGACAATTTCATCAAACAATGTTGTAGATTCTCACATAACATATTTTCAACCAAAAAAAAAAAAAAACCCTTATTTACTTTTTGTTACAAGTAACTTCGTAGGCCGAAAGACATATAAATATCTGCAAATTCTTGAATAGTGTGTTCTACGTGTTACGAATTAAGGTTTATCACAAACATCCGCGAACAAGGAAAAAAAAATACTAAAAATTACACCAAGCAATCTATCCACCCAAAAAAGGGAAAAAGATGAAGACTAATTCTCACCTAGGGTTTTTGATAATCTTACCAAGCATGAGCTTGGAAGCATTTATTGGTGAATTATCTGCATGACTCACCATGATTGTACTTTCTGAACAGTTTTGATAGATACTAACTGTTTCTTTAGCTTTAACACCACTTGGTCCACTTCTTGAGCTGGTTATATCATTAAATTTCCAGTCAGTCAAATATCCAGATCTTGAAGTTACGGTGCCAACTTTAGTGTCTCCCAAAAGCATTGCCACCACACGTGACATTGATGGTCGTAATGTAGGTGATGCTTGAATGCACAAAAGAGATACTCTTATCACTCGTTTTACATCTGTCAAGATCATCCTCCCGCTCACTTTTTCTCTTCACACACATTCGTGTAATATCCCGGCGGCTTTGTTGAGTTGCGGCGGTGGGTCTTGGGCCTCTTGCGGCAGTGACTGGAAGAGCCACTCGGCTTCATTCAATGACTCTAATCGTTGAATACAGGTACTCTTAACGCTGTTTGCCCCCATTTCTTATTTTGCTGATTTTGGTTTGGATTTTGAAATTAAATCTTGGGCTGCCAAAATACTATCTGGCCCACCAAACGAAGCCCAGGAGTGATGGGCTCAGTTCAAAACCTGCAAATCACCACTCACTGTGCCGACCCACCACTGTGTGTCTCTCTACAACACAACACTACCCTTCTCTCCCGAACAAACATTTCTTGCAGTTTTTGTTTTTGATGATGGGTTTTTAGTTACAGTACTACTGTGTAGGGTTTTAGATATAGTTTTATCATTAGTTTGTTTCTTTGTTTTTGCACCCACTGATCATTTTTGAGAAATGAGACGAAGAACACTAGCTAATTTCTCTAATGCCACCAGACAATCTCTGATCCCCTTCTCTACTTCTAGCGGCGGCGGCGGTGGTCGAGGCCGTGGTCGTGGCTTCGTTGGTCCACAGTTTCAGTTCACAGCTCCGGGTAAGCCGGGACCCGAGGTGTCCGAATCCTAGTCCGTGTCCAAACCCGTGACTTCACTTCCCGGACACGGACACGGTCTTGGTAGACCCCTCCCTTCTTCCCCAACTCTCCCCGGCTTCAATTCCTTCGTTTCCTCCATCAAACCACCACCCGCCGCCGGTCGCGGCCGTGCCACTGACTCTCCACCGCCTCCAGATTCGGGTCCTAAGCAATCCATCTTCTTCAAGAGACAAGATGATGTCGGACACGGGAATGAACAAGGGCACGTGTCGGACACGGCTGAGAGTGTCCATGAGCGGAACATCAATTTCAATCTCCCTCAGAGCATTGTCTCTGTATTGACTGGCAGTGGTCGTGGAAAACCCATGAAGCAGCCGGTCCCGGAGGAGCCCCCTATCGTCCAGGAGAACCGGCATGCCCCGGCCAAACCCCAACCCCAGCCCAGGATGACCAGAGAAGAAGCTGTGCAAAATGCAGTAAAGATTCTATCCCGTCATGGCGCTGGTGGCGGTGAGGATGATGTTGAGGAGAGCAGTGGAGGGAGAGGGAGGGGCAGAGGTAGAGGTAGAGGGAGAGGATGGGCTAGAGGTAGGGGAGGGAGAGGATTTGATAGGCGGCTGGATAAAGATTCGGAAGATGGGTTTGGTGCAGGATTGTATTTGGGAGACAATGCTGATGGAGAGAAGCTTGCTAAAAGGCTTGGACTTGAGACCATGAACCAGTTAAATGAAGCTTTTGAGGAAATGAGTTCTAGAGTGCTGCCCTCGCCGTTAGAGGATGCAATTTTGGATGGCATGGATGTCAATTATGCGGTTAGTTCAGTTCCCATATGTTGTTTATTAAAAGTTCTTGTTTTGCTAAATTATGGCTTGAATGTTTGTTTATTTTGGATTATAGATTGAATGTGAACCTGAGTATTTGATGGGGGAGTTTGATTGGAATCCGGATATTGATGAGAAACCACCAATGCCACTTCGTGATGCACTTGAGAAGATGAAGCCGTTTTTGATGGTATATGAGGGGATTGAGAGTCAAGAGGAGTGGAAGGTAACTTTTTATGGCTCTTGTGTTATTCTTTTATTTGATTGATGTAGTTTCATGTTATTTAATACTGCCCATTATTATTTTGACTCTGCTGTTATTTTACAATGCATTTGCTGTTCGGTCTTCAATTGCATTTTGTTGCTTGAGTAATTAAGATTTGGTGAGATCTTTGAACATATTCATCCATATTGCTGGTAGTGCTATTGTTCTTAGCATTTGCTTTATGTTCATCCTAACTTATTGTTGTTTTAATTTTTTTCGATAAGTAAAACTTTCCTTGTTTAATTTGCACGAGTCATCTCATTATTGTTCATAAGGACCTGTGAAATCCTCAAAAATGAACTTGCAAAGCTGATAGTCATTATGAACATTAAACATGAGAAGGATCTTATTGCTTGAATGTATACAAGCACAATCTGTCAAAGCCTTCTTAAGAGGCTGCTCAAGCTGTAACTGCTTGATAGCTGGCAGTTAGCCAAGCAGTATTCTGACAGCATAAACCAATGTCTAACTAGCCACATGCTGAATACCAATTGATCACATGGCTAATTAAGACTTAAGAGTTAGTTATTGACCTGCTCTTTACAGAATTAACTAATCCTAGGACAATGCAAACTATTCTTGGACAGATGCTAACTTGATCAGTTACAGCAGAATGTGAGCTGAGTAACCTCATGACACGTTACAATGGTCTATCAAAATATCAATTTTACTTCCACAATGAATGATAGAGTGGACTTTGTGTAATGCTATCATGTTTTGGTGGTTTGATAGTTGATGATGGGTAATTTGGGATTGGTTTCGTATATTATTTCAACATCTCTCCTTTCTTAAACAAGGTTAGGATAGCTACGAGGCTTATATAATATATATGCTTATATTAAATTTATATTTCATTACTTTAAAATTTCATTTACCTGCCATCTATGTTTTCCCTATAATATCACCATTTTTTATGTATATCTGCAATACAATTCACCAAAAAACAGAAAAGAAAAAACAAAGTCCTAGACACTATAACAAAGATATATTGAAGAAACAAAGTTTCCAAGCTTACAAAAGTTTCAGAATTAAATGAACTTAACAACGTGTAGGCTTCTTTCTAGTTAGAAGGCATATAAAGCAGCGTTTTTTAAAACACAAGTAATGCTGTTGTTAATACAGGGGAAAAAATTATGCCAAAAGTACATGGGCTGTATATACAGATTTATCCCACACTTACAGCTTTAGATATTAAGCACAACAAAGAATCTTTTTCAGTAAAGAAGGCAACTGAGAGCAAAAGATATCTTCCTAAGTTTTTAGTAGAAAGCTCTAAACTGTTTTACATTTGATCATCCCTAAAAAGGACAATGATTTTGTGCATCATACACATAGATCACGTGTTGGATCATTCCCTGTATTTCTGCAATAAGATGAGATGCAGATTCCAGAACATAGTGATAAACACATCATTTAACATAATAAATGCATTGCATGATGTCTTGTAGCACCATAACCCAACAAAAAATATAGGATATGAATATAGACACAAAACAATACACAGAAGACATGAGGAGACAGTAGACAGATGCAACAACAATTAGAGAAAACAACAGCACGGGGAAAACATATGCTATTTATAATACAGATCAAAACTATAATGTAACACAAACTAGGACCAGCCACATGACATATAAAACTAGATAGCCACATATATTGCTACCAATAGTAAATCACACCTCAGCAAAGTGCAGATGGTAGTCTCTATTGATACTAGCTGAAGGAAAAAAGCAATCCTGAGGTGACTACCTAGCTATTTGTATAATTGCTCTATTTTGATGGAATGTGTTGCTTGGATGTTTGAGATTCTCATAAAACTTTTACAATGCAGAGCAACCCTGGCTGGGGATTTGACAAGAAATGCCAGTTCATGGACAAACATGTGAGGGAGGTTTCCCAGCAATACACATAAGCTCTGAAAACGCATTCTGCCATTTTTATACCCTGTTTCAAGCTGCTCGATGGTTAAGATCATTCTTAGAAGTGAATTGGTAGGTGAGGTCAACCATCCTTGTCATGCTTTGACAAACAGTTTTTATTATGGTAATAATTTTAATACCTTGTTTTAAAGATTTTGCTCTGTAGCTTTTCTACTGTCTTTAGCAATTGTTGCTCAAGTTAACTTTTGGGGATTACATAATTCTTGTAATAATTTTGCTATGTATGCATTACAGCGTCTGATTTACCAACCATATTGAAGCAGCCTGTTCACATTAAGTTTTAATTCAAGAAGCTTTTGCAAGTTTATGTTTTAGCGATTGCACTGCTTGTATTGATTTTACTGTTAACTGTATGCACCCAGGGCTTGAAATGTAGGAGGCTGATGATACCTGCATCTGCATATATAGTGAGTAATGGTTTCAGCATTTAACTTGGTATTTCATTTGCTCATTGTTTACATTTTTTTAAGAAAAAGAAAGGCATTGTGTAAGGGACAAGAGGAAAGAGAAACGAAGTGGAAGGGAAGGGAAAAGCTTAGGAAATGGAAAAGAAAATAATTTTCTTTGAAGTTTTAAGATATAAAAAGGAAAGAAATGAAGAAAATATGAAAACTTAATATAAAGGGGAAAAAATAGTATGTTTTCCGATTTGTTCCCTTACATGTTATTAGATAAATTAAATATTAAAACACTTGGGGTCCTACTAAGTCTCTCTCTTCCCGTGTCTTTTCCCCCAGTTTGGGCTGATAACAAAACCGTGGATCCACATCAGCCTATCTCATGTCAACCAAACTAAGAAAAATTATGGGTCCAAAAGGCTACAGAAAGAAATTAACTTATCCTCCCTCCTTTTTCATTCCATCCAAACAATATGTTAAGGGTCTTAAATAAACCATGTTAAGCTCTTGATCTGTGGGCTAGTATAGTGTTTTTATGCTCATAGCTAAATAATTTTCTACTTGTTTCATATGGTACTTTAGTGCAAGTTGTTTTGTTCTCATTTGAGATTGCTAGAAGATAGAAATTGTTGGCTGCACATGTTAATGAGGCTGTCTTTTTCATGGCTAGGTTGGTTCTTTGTGTTTGAGGGGAAGTTTTAAAAAATCAGTAGTAGACAAACGAAATAAATGTTATTTAACATGCTAGATCCAACCAGAATTTAAAAACTATAGTTGATCTTTCTAAGACCATTTATTTCTATCAATTATTTAACATATATATATACAACTGATATTTGATACGACAATGTCCATATTTTAAACCCACACTACTCAAATAAAATATTTTACCAAGGTTAGGTTATGTGCCAATCATAGCTGCTTGACGTGGCACACACTTTACTCTCCCCTTAGCCTAAAACAACTATAAAAGCCTTTATTCATTCACATTCCTCTTACTCCTCAACCCTGCCTGATAATAAACAGTTACAAATGACCGATTCAACACCACTTCTCTCCCAACCCAACTCGGTCAAGTCAGAAAGCACTCCTCCACCTCTAGAAAAACACCATCCATCTCTTGATTCCACTATTGAAAGATGTATAGGAGATTTTGGATGGGCTCAATTCCTCCAAGCACTACTTGTATCAAGTGCATGGATATTTGATGCACAACAAACATTCATTACTGTCTTCACTGATGCACACCCAACATGGCACTGTACTACTCATCAACATGGTTGCAACTCTATCTCCAACATTTGCTATCTTCCGAAGAATTCATGGGCATGGGATTGGCCTTCCCATACTTCAATCATATCAGAATGGAACTTAGAGTGTGCTGCCTCCATTATCACTGGCTTGCCTGCATCTTCTTTCTTCATGGGTTTTCTAGTGGGTGGACTTGTTCTTGCCACACTTGCTGATTCCTCACTTGGTCGCAAAAACTTGCTCTCTCTCTCATGCCTAACTATGTCTCTATCTGCTTTGCTTACTATCTTCTCCACCAATATATGGGTTTACTCAGCTTTAAAATTGGTTTGTGGGTTTTGCCGCGCAACGATTGGAACCTGTGCACTTGTGTTAACAACTGAGCTTGTTGGGAAAAGATGGCGAGGCGAAGTGGGAGTGATAGGATTCTTTTGTTTCACAATAGGGTTCTTATCACTACCAGCTATAGCTTATTTGAATAGAGGTTCTTCTTGGAGGTATCTCTATGTATGGACTTCTATCCCAGGAATCTTGTATTCTATGTTAGTTCACTTCTTTGTTCATGAGTCACCTAGATGGCTATTTGTGCGTGGACGCAAAGAAGAAGCGGTGGCCACATTGAAAAGCATTGCACCACCTGGCCATAGTGGTTATTTAACTTGGAGCTTCTCTGGGGTTTCGTTTGAACAAGAAACATGCAATAATGGGAATGTTTACTCAACTATTAAGATGTTGGTGCAGAAAAGATGGGCTTTTAGAAGGTTGTTACCGGTTATGGTGATAGGTTTTGGGATTGGAATGGTGTACTATGGCATGCCATTAGGCCTAGCAAACTTGTCATTCAATCTCTACTTGAGTGTCACATTCAATGCCTTATCTGAGCTACCATCTTCATTGGTCACTATCTTGCTTATAGGTAAGTTGAACAGAAAAATTTCGGTGCTTGCTTTTACAATGATTAGTGGGATTTTTAGTATCATGTGTGCTTTGAAAGGCCAGGTGTGGGCAAGATTCCAAATTGGACTTGAGCTAATATCTTTCTTCAGTGCATCTACTGCCTTCAATATATTACTCATATTCACAATAGAGTTGTTCCCTACTTGTGTGAGGAACTCAGCTACTTCGTTAGTGAGACAAGCACTTGTGTTTGGTGGTGTGTTTGGTCCGATGCTAGTGGCTGCTGAGAGCAGAAATGAAATTTCATCCTATGGGGTGTTTGGGTTAGTGATAGGATGTTGTGGGCTTTTTGCAGTATGTTTGCCAGAGACAAGAGGTAGAACAATTTGTGATACAATGGATGAGGAAGAACACAAAGAGAGAGCAGCATGTAATAGTTTAGGTGATGTCTTGGCTTAATTTGCTTTTGGTTTGCTCAAATTATGTGAGAATAATTGTACAAGGTTGTGTAGTGATTGGTAAAAAAAAAAAAAAAAATTCATGTACTATATAATAAAGGTTAGGTTTAGAAGTCGTGGTTGCGTTAAGTGGCTTCACCAAATCGCATAAATTTTTTTAGATTTTTAAAAAATGTATATAAATTTTCTTTTCCTATAATTTCTAAGTTGATAAAAATCTAATTTGATTACAATCCAAATTCTTCATCTAATCCATCTAATCTGTATTTTTTACATGTAGTATATGATAAAAAATATGCAGCAACTTTCTTAATACAATAAAAATTGGGTTTAGAAACCGTGGTTGTGTTAAGTGTTTTCGCCAAATTATGGAAATATTTTTATATTTTTATATATATTTTTTTTAAATATATAAATTTTCTTCTCCTATAATTTCTAAGTTAATAAAAATTTTAATTTTTTTACAATCTAAATTCTACATCTAATCTATCTAATCCTTATTTTTTATATGTAGTGTATTATTAAAAAAAAGCAGCTACTTTCTTATTTTTTAATTACTACACTACACGTTTATATATTAAAAAAAGGTAATTAATGCGGTGATTCTGAAATACCACTTCCAAAAAATAAATAGATAATCCTAAAACACATAAGTAAACAAATAAAACTAAGTAGATAATCCTAAGACAAATAAATAAATAAAAAAGAAGAAGAATTTGGTCACAATTGGAATAGAAATCCGCATCAAATACCACTTATATTATATATAAGTAATCAACTATTCTTCTATTATTCAATAATTGAATAAAATCTATTCTTCTATTTCTTTATCAATTTTAGGGATAAACACGAAAGCTTAATTATTGTTAATTTGTTTTTAAATTTTTTTCCTAACTGTTATTGTTAGTTAAACAATTAATTCACGTTGAAGTTAGACACTCATTTTCTAATACACGGGTCTTACCTTCTTTTTTCTCCCCAAATCCCAAGTCTACTAATATTCCTATACAACAAGCTATTTAGTATTTAAATTTCAGTCATTATGTGAGCTCACCCCCACAAAAAAAGTTAATTAACTTCGGCGCCCAATGCAATGCCTCAAAACAGTAATCAACCCAAAGAACAAGAATAAGTAGACAAAGAATACTGGTGGTGGGATTATGAGGACCAAAATGGCCAAGTACCACTATTTGGCAAAATATGTATAGCGGTTTTTCCAAAGTCTCGACATCATTTATGTGTGTGGCATGTTGAAAGGAATGTTTTTGCAAATCTACATGATAAGGAAGTATATGAAAGTTTAATTAGGTGTATAGTACGATATGTTACACCAGATGAATTTGAAGACATGTGAAAGAAAATGGTCAACAATCACAATTTACATTACCATGAATGGTTGCATGAAATGTATGCTAAAAAAAATGAAATGGCTGAAGCTTACATGAGAGGTCATTTTTTTTTGGGTGCAGGAGTACACAATGTTATGAAGCCATGAATGCATTCTTGAATAGATTTGTGGATAGGAAGACTAGGCTTTATGAGTTGTTCCAGCAAGTTGATAGAGCACTTTCACGTATTAGACACAATGAGATGGGGGTAGATTTTTCTTCAAATTATACTGAACCTATTTTGATTACTAGGTTAGCTAAAATAAAGAAACATGTTGCTACTATATTCACAAGGGAGATATTTAGCATTGTTCAAGAATAATTATTGAATGAACAAAAATTCATTGTGCTTTACAACATAGATAAGGAAGGTTATCGAATGTACACCTTATCTTAGTATGCATCCCCTGACTTAAGATGGGAGTTTGTGTATTGTCAAGTTGATCAATCTATGAAGTGCTCTTGTTTGCTATTCGAGTCGTATGGATATCCTTATAACATGTTTTATAATTTTTCAACATTTTTTTACTGTATTGACCAAAACATCAATACTGGCTAAAACATCCAAAAAAATCCATGGACAATTAGTACTGACCAGTATTATCATTCACTACCTTATATTTTATCTGAGACGGTCTAAAAGAGTATCCTTATCAGTTTAAGGCTGGTACGATATATTTTCCTAGTGCACCAAGTATTGGATGGTATTAAGCCCATTGTCCATAACTCTCAAACATAAAAGGAGATTCTTGGTTGGCCTAAGGGGATTCTATTGTCCATAATCCTTTGTGTGTGTGTGTGTGTAAGAACTAGGATTTTTTGGCTTTTAAAGTTTGAGGTTGTTTTCATTTTTTTTCTTTTATGTTTCAAAATTTTCATTCTCACCATGTTTGTTTGCATTTTCATATTGGCATTATCGTTCATTCTATTATTAATTTGGAGACATTTAGGGTTCATTTAGGATCCGCTTAATATGCTGAAATTGAAAAAAATTTTACTGAAAATATTGTAAATAAAAGTAAAAGTTAACTAAAATAGTACAGTAAGACTCGTGAATAGTATCAAAAAGTGTAGTGGAATGTATCGCTTTGTTTGTTTCTGCAATGATGTTTTCTAGAAAATAAGTCATTTTCCAAGAAGCATTTTTAATAAAACTATCTTATTTTCCAATGTTTGGTAGCAACTTTAAATGAGTTGAAAAACAACCTTCTAACTTCCCTTATTTAGCTTGCCGTAAAATAGATTTGTTTTCCAAAAAAATTTAATGGAAAACAATTTCTAAAAATAAGTCATACTTTTTATGTTGATCAAATATAGTTTTTCTTTGACTTATCTTTTTTTATGCTACCAAAAATGGAAAATACGGAAAACTACTAAAAATAAGTCATATTTTTTATATTGATCAAATATAGTTTTTCTTTTATTTATCTTTTTTTATGCTACCAAAAATTGAAAATACGGAAAACTATCTTTACACAAGGTTTTCCATCGAAACAAATGGAGCGTATGAACAGTAGCAAAAATAAGTTGAATAGTAAAATAAGTTGACAAAAATAATTTTTACCGAACAAGCACTTAGAATTTTTGGGCGACGTGGCTCAATGTAGACCCCACTTGTGTTACACTTAACGGTCATATTTATAGTGAAAATGGACATGAGAGAAAATATGAAATTGAAATCGAACACAAATGGTCAAAATTTTTGAAACATAAAGGTGCAAAATAAAAACAAACCCGAAGTTTAAGTGCTAAAAGTTTACTTTAGTCTACTAATTTATTGTAATGTATTAATGGCGTAAATTAGAAATTGTATTGATTATCTATAGATGTTGCACAACATATTTATATAAAGAAATTTATATGGTTATTTTTATCAAATTTATGTAAGAATAATTTTTATCAAAAAGAAAAGAAAATAATGATTTAAAGTATAACATTTTTCCGAGTATTTTTTTGGGAAACAAGTGAAACAAAAACATCAAAAGGTAAAAACAAATTTAATAACGCACGCAATAAAGATATAAAAAATAATTGTGTACTTAAATTATTAAATATTTAGAACTTCACTAAGATAATATTTTAATGTTTTTTTTTAATTTAAAGTCATATATATATATATATATATATAATTAATTAATTAATTAATTTTTATCTGTCATTCTTACTCAAATTGAGTTGCCTTAACTACAATTGAAATAAGGTATAGAAAATAATAATAATTACACACAAAGATATAAAAGATAATTACACACTTAAATTAGTAAAAATAGTTAAATATTTATAAATTCATTCAAAAAATTCTTCATATTCTTAATATCCTCTCTTTTTAATGACATGCTATATAAATTATCTAAATATTCTAACATGTAATAAGTACTATACATAAATATATAATATAATCTCTTCACATAGGACATTAATAGAGGGAATGATGCTATAAGAGCATCCACAGCAGTGGAGCTAAAAATTTAGCTTCTAAACTCCACCAAAAGTTATTTTATTTATTTTACCTACACACATACTGCAACAGTGGATCTATTTTAGCTTTCAACACAATAAAATAATATAAACATCACAATAAAATAATAAATCTACTACAATAAACAATAATCACAACCACCTGCAATCGCCACAACTACCGCCACCACCACCACCGCCAATGCCACCGCCGCCGCTATCTCTTCTACGCCATCGTTGTCACTGCCGCCACCAACTCTTCCACCGCCGCCGCCACCTCATGATAGCAAATAATAATTTAGTATTAACAAGTGATTTTTTTAACCCCAAATTATACTCATACATTTTTTTTTACTAAAACAATTTCTCAATCATCATGATAGCCTACTATCATCTCAATTGTTCAGAAGCAATCTTCGAACAATGTGAACTATGAAATGGAGGAACTTTATAAGAAAATATATAAAATAGAACACATATTATAGCAGGAACAATGTAGTCCATACATTACTTACATACATAACTCAAACCAAATTACAATAAAACTCACACACTCGCACAAGTTCCCATGACTCATTCTTCTCAACATACAAAAAAGAAAGTTCCTATGACTCACTTTGCAATTGCCATAAATGTTCAATGAGGTCCGACTGGAGTTGAAAATGAATTTCTTGGTCTCTAATGTGTCCATACCTCTCAATGTATGACATAAATCCATCAGTTTGTTCACGTAACACTTGCAGAGGAGGGTTATCCACTCCATCAATTTGTTCATAATCCAAGTCTACCACTTCATTATCATCCTGCTCATCTTCAACAATCATGTTATGGAGAATTATGCACACTTTCATGATCTTTTGGAGTGTTTCAAGATGGAAAAATCGTGTAGGTCCACAGACAATTGCAAAACGTGCTTGAAGCACTCCAAATGCACACTCAACATCCTTCCTACACGCATCTTGGGTTGCTGCAAATAATTTATACTTCTGTCCTTATGGAGCTGGGATTGTTTTCACAAATGTTGCCCACTTTGGATATATGCCATCAGCAAGGTAATATCCCATTATGTAGTCATGACCATTGATTGAGTAATGTATTGCAAGAGCACGTCCTTCAACAAGTTCATTAAATACATGAGACCGCTCTAACACATTAATGTCATTATTTGATCTAGGTAACCTAAAAAATGCATGTCATATCCAAAGATCATATGATGTTACTGCCTCCAAAATAATAGTAGGCTCACGAATATGACCACAATATTGACTTTTCCATATAGATGGACAATTTTTCCACTTCCAATGCATGCAATCAATTGAACCTAACATACCTGGAAAACCTCGATATTCGCCATGAGCTAACAGTCTAGTAATGTCTTTATTGTTTGGCTTTCTCAAGTATTCCTCAGAGAAAACATCAATTACCACAGTAACAAATTTTTTCAAACTTTCTAATGCAGTAGTTTCTCCAATCCGCACATATTCATCTATCAAATCACCCGATACTTTATACACAAGCATTCTAAGTGCAGCAGTTATCTTTTGTAATGAAGATAAACCAAATTTGTTGGCACTATTTCTTTTTTGGACAAAGTGAGAGTCATGAGCTTCTATCTTAGATTGAATACGGAGAAAAAGAGAACGCTTCATCTGAAATCTCCTATGAAATAAAGCAGGTGGATATATTGGTGTGGGAGCAAAATAATCAAGAAAAAGCCTATCATGGCCTACCAAATGATTACGTCGGATAGAACGACGACGTTTAGGTTGTGATGTTTCCATGACAAGTTCTTCGATTATCTCATCTTCATCTGAGTCATCAAAAAGGAACTTGCGAAACAAATAGTGATTCATGAATGCAACCTTTAAGACAATTGGAAAGCAATTATTACTATAGATGCAAGATTAAAGTCAAGTGACATAAGCCACAACAAAATGAATATAACCAATTCACGCACAAGTCACAACACAAACACATATAACCAAAAAATAAAAATTCCTCTCAGTAGGACCAAGAAACTAATAAATGGTAAACAAATAGATTCGCTTTGAAAAGATAAGTAAAATAAGAAATACTATGAATGCTCAATGTTCATAGATTTATTCTAAGACCTGTCATCTGAAAACCAAGCATATGATACTAGGAATGTTCAATGAATAGAAATAATTGGATCAAAGACACTCATAGTGGTTGTAACAGCAAGATATAATAGTTTCATTTTTTAGTCTACAAAGAATTATATCAATGCTTATCACAAGACCGAATGGAACTTAACAAAAGATAAAAAAGTCACAACACAAACACATACATCTAGTTTAAGATTAAAGTTAAGTGACATAAGCCACTACAAAATACATAAGTTACTACCAAAGTACATAAAGGCATACATAAGCCACTACAAAATACATAAAAGCCTAAGCTACATCCAAAATGCAATCAAACCCATTAATTACGTGAACTTCATATTGCCATGATTTCCTCTTGGAGTTGTTCATAAAAAGCTTTTTGTGCTCTGGTCAAGCCACTTGTATCTTTCATCATAATTCTCTCCTCCTCTAACCTTTCTGTCATCTCAATTTTTTTCTTCTCAATCATGACTCTTTCCTTCTCAATCTTAAGTTTTTCTTCACTTCTTTCCTTCCCAATTGCAAGTTTTTCGATCTCAATAAACATTTATTCCTCTTCTTATCGAGTTACATCCTCAATCAATTTCAATTTCTTGGTCAAATATTCCCCTACATCTTTTCCGGTGGCTTTGTTATTTCGGATGGCCTTTTCGGCCTTCCTACCAATAGGTCTCTCAAAATTGGATGTGTCACCAAGTCTGGACCCACCATCCCCTTCACCAATAGATATTGACTCCAGAGTTGGAGGCACGGATGATCTCGATTTAGCATTGTTAGGATTGGTAAACTTTGGTTGGTCCTTTAACATGAGCCAACAATGGTTAAGAAGAAAGGGTTTCTTGTGCTTCTCTAAATACAAAGCCTTCGCATCGGTAATCTAAAAAAATTAAAAGAAATATAACATGATTAATACCTTCAAACTATTGGTAAATTGACATGTTAACACTATTGCAATATAATTTATACATTATTTTCTTCGGTTATACCACTTTTCTGATGTGCATTAACTTGAGCCATACACCCGGCAAACTTATTTGTCTTTTCACTAATCGCTCCCCAACGACTTAGCAAGGAGATAACAGTATATGTGGTACCGGATGTACTATACTGCATAAAGTATTTCCAAACTTTTTGACGAAATGTATTTTGTGTTTGTTCATTACTATTTATGGTATCAACACTAGTATTGAGCCATGCTGCCAGTAGGAGTTTATCTTCCTCTAAACTAAAGTTAGAGCCCCGTTTTCCTTTTGTAGAAGAGGCATTTTCAACTTGAGGTGGAGGTGGAGGTGAAGAATCGGAAACTGGCACAGGAATATTTTGAGACATTCCCAAAAGTTGTGAGTCAATTTCTATATCCCCATTCATAACACCCGTGAAATATATTAGGTCTCTAAGTAACTCTGTGTCTCTATGTGACTCCATAAAATTAGAAAAAAAAAAATGTAAACTTCCCTGCACACAGAAAATTCCCAAACTAACATTTATATGAAAACTTAAAATACTTAGAATTATAACAATAGTACATGATTATGCATAAATACTTAATTTGACATGTAGCTTAATCTCATTAAAAGGACCACAAGAAGTCCTTTTTGTGTGATTCTGTTTATGGTTTTGTGCAACAGAACATAAAACTAGGACAAGAACTTCTATTACAAGAAAACAACAAATTCATTTTTGAGCATCTCAAAACCAAACTAACAATTTCTCATTAAAATGACCACAAGAAATGTGTGCTTTGTTTCTAGTTTTGTGCAACAGAACATATCCAACAATATCCACCCGAATCAGATGTGAAACATTAAGAGCCCAACGAAATCCACCAATACAATATCATAAACCATCTTAATATCTCTACTCAGTACTCACACTCACACTTACCAAACCATAATCATCATCAATCTACCAAAATTAGATATGGAACATTAAGAATCCTAAAAAAAACTACTGTATTCATCCATTTCTAGCAACTTAAAACAGCTAATACAAAGCAAAATGAAATCTCATAACATAAAATCACCAAGCCAATAATCTAGAACAACAATAAAATATCATATATAAAAAATCCCACATTCTTTGATGCTATATCCATTCTTTGATGTTTTATCCAAATCAAAAACTCAAAGCATCCACATAAAGAAGACAAAGACAACTGACCTGAAGTGGATCGGAGGCAGAGAAGTGGGTCTGAGGCGGACTGGCGGCGTGGGTTTGAGGCTGATTGGCGGCTTGGGATGGCTGATGGGTTGGTGACATTGAGCTTTAGTGGCAACGACGTTGACGATGGTCAGGCCGGCGGAGGTAAACAGAGTGAGAAGTAACCAGAGTTGAGAGAGTGAGGTTGAGAGACTTGAGCTTTAGATGATGAGATAAGAGATGAGAGTGAGTGAGACAGGTGTGATAAAAGAATGAAAAAGAAGAAGAAGCAAGTTGTACCCGACTGGAATAAAAAATTACTCTTTTTTTTTTTTTTTTTTAGCTTTAAGCTACAGTGCACATCTAAAAAATTTAGCTATTGCTCCACTATTGCATAGGAGATTTTTGTGTTTTGGCACATCTAAAATAGTTACATAGTTATTTAGCTCTACTGCTACAAGTGTTCTAATACTCGCTCCCATTTAAAAACTTGAAACACTTGCCCTAAAAAAAAACTGAAACACGTGCCCTCAAAAGAAACCTGAAACACCTGAAAAATGCTAAGGTTAACATGGGTTGGACAGCCCCCCACCCCCTGCCCCCCCCGGCGTTGCCCCCCCCCCCCCCCCCATTGGTTTTTTCAAACTCAACACAAATGGATTTGCTCGTGGTAGCCCTGGTATGGCCTTGGTAGGAGGCTTGATTAGAGACTCCAAGGGTACTTCGGTTGCTAGCTTCAACAGAGGCATCGGCCTCACCCACGCTCTTGCCGCTGAACTTTGGGGCCTTAGAGACGGCCTGACACTCGCCAAAAACCTTAACATTAAATATCTTCTTGTTGAAATTGATGCACAAACTGTAGTGAACATAATTAACTCCCACAGTGACACTACCGCCTCACATCATCCTCACACTATTCTCATTTCTGACTGTAGGTCCCTCCTCCAATATTTTGAAAAAGTTCACATCTCCCACATTCACCGTGAGAGGAACCATTGCACAGATATTTTGGCTAAAGAAGGGCTTTAGTTGTCAAAAATGCCTAATTTACATTCTAGTCCCCCTTCTTGTATTTTGTATCAGCTTTTAATTAACAGACGCTTGGGGTGTTGTTTACCTCCACTCTTGTATTTCCTTTTAGTTTTGTTTAATGAAATTCCGGTTCACCAAAAAAAAAAAAAATCCGTCACATGAGACTGCACCAAATATTCCTTTTCATACAACCTTTTTAAAGCTTGAAACACGCAAAGCTCTGGAAGCAGGTTGGTGATAACAATTTTAGACTTTTCCGGGAAAACTTTTTAATTTTTTATTTTAAAAAGGCTCTATTGGATAACAATTTAATGATGGACCCCAAATACAGAGTTCAGTCAATCTACTCTTTATTCTTGCATAGAATGACCTAATGTGGAAACTGTATTGGAAAATCCGAAGATAAATGAGGGCCCCAACTTATATAAATATATACAAAGCTTTTCTCGCATGGCTCTCTTTACCTTGTTTTCTATCCCCGCTTTTGGGTAAGAAAGTTGGCTGGTTGGTACAATCCGTACAAATTTACTAATTTTTGTTACCGCCGTCATATAAGAGCATTAAAATTTGTCAACATTTATGGTGTCAAAAATTTAGTAATTTAACACCACAAAAAAACACTTTATCACTTGACTTTACAAAATACCAAATATTAATATTTTTATTTTAGTATTTAACACAATAAAATAATGTAAAAAATATAATAAAATAATATATTTACTACAATAACACCCACAACCATGCCACAGTGCTGTCTTAATAAAATAATTATTCAATGAGAAATAAGAAAGGAAGAGGAAAAGAAAAATCTGAGCTACAGTGGTGCTTAATAAGAGAGGAAGAGAAAAAAAAAAATTATGAGCTATAGTGGTGTGAAAAGAGACAGAAGTTTTCAATTAAAAATAAGAAAGGAAGAAAAACAGAAAAAGAATCATTTAAATAATCTGAGCTAAATATTGTTTTTTCTTTTTATATTAGAGCTACAGTCCACAAGTCGGCAAAGACAGCAATGCACTGTAGCTCAGCAACAAAAAAATATGTCTTTGGCTCCATTGATGTACTTGGCTTTTGCTATATTTTGATAGTAAATTTAGTATTTTAGTAAAATGCCTCTGTAAACACAAAATTTTTCAATTGTAGAAAATCAAACAATTGAAAAGAAATATGGTTTGCAAATATAAATTTGTATTGATAAATAATGAGTACAATCTCTATTTCAATCATTTTATAAAAGAATACCCTCTGATTCTATCTTCGTTAAACTTGACTCGAACAAGAGATCTTCTTGACTTTAGTTAGAAGATGGATTGAACGGTCTTTACAACAAATCTCTAGCTTTGAGCTTGTTAGAGATTTATTGTTCTTCAAGTCTTCGAATGTGAAGGCTCTTAAGTTGAAGTTCTTCAGAGCTTTAGAGGCTTGATCCGTTAAGATTCAAATATTTGGTTTGTTGAGGTTTATGGAGACTTTTTAGCTTAATTCCAATAGAACTTCAAAGAACTCGAACAAGAGATCTTCCTGACTTTGGTTGGAAGATGGATTGAACAGTTTTCACAACAAATCTCCAGCCTTGAGCACGTTAGAGATTTGTTGTCCTTCAAGTTTTTCAAGCCCTTTGAATGTTCTTCAAGTTCTTCAAAGATGCTTCAAGTTCTTTGAAGATTCTTGAGACAAAATTTCTCTAAAGCTTGGGTTTCTTGAAAACTTGCCCCCTAAAATGAGAGGGGATGTCCTCTATTTATAGTGATTTTAGAGGATCAGCTCCACTTTAAATTGATATACTTGAAAGTATGTAATAGACTTTTGATTGGCCCAGATTCTTCTTAGAGATAATTATCTGTATTTATCTATTTTGATAAAGATCATATTTTGATAAAGATAATAATCAACAAAGATAAGTAATTATCTCTATTTAATTTATTTTAATAAAGATAATTATCTATCAATTTTGAATAGAAAATTTATCTTTATTTTATTTATTTATTTATTTTAATAAAGATAATTATCCATAAATTTTGAATAGGAAATTTATTTTTATCTCGTGGGCCAAATGACACGAGACAAATTTTGATATGCCAATGTAGTGTTAATTTGGATGACACATGTCATTATCTAATTTAATTCATTTAATGACATTAATTTAGAATTTGCCACTAAATTTTGATGTGGCATTTTATAATTGGCTTAAAATTTTGCCTCTTATAGCCTCCACCAATACTAATGCTCTAATGATGAAGTAAATCATGCCACTTAAAATTTTAACATCAATAAAAGAGGAGAGTAATATTAGGATTACAAATTATTTTAAAATTTTTTTGGCCACAATTTTGACATGACAGACTATGATTGGTTATCCATCACTTTTACATAGACCGATTATTTTTTCTTTACCAATCACACTTTGTCAAATCACACTTATGACAAAAAGTTATTAAAGATTTTGTGGTCTTGAACATCTTCTAAAACACGATGATACGAAATCTTCATGACAATTAATAACTTTTTGCATCATCCTTTTCGCTAATTGATGCCGAAAATTTATTGAGCATCATCAATTTGGTTGGCTCATATTGCATTGAATCCTCATTACAAAATAAATTAAAATTTAGAGATTTGGTGGAGGAGAGATAGAGAGGGCACGTACTACTTGTGCTACCACACAATCTAAAACATATTTAGAGATTTGCTACCTAATTATTATAATCAAAAGTTTAAGTAAGAGGCATAAATATGGTTGGTAAGAGTTCAAAAAAAAAAAAAAAATGGTTGGTAAGATTCTCGTGCTATATCCTGTTGTTCGGGGCGTTGTTTTTGGTTACAGCAAGCACTTTTTGGGTATTTGTTTTATTGGCCTTAGGCTTCTCGCTTTGCTTTACTAACACTATGGGCTTTCATACTGTGTGATGTCTAAGCTTAGACACTTAATTTTGTACTACTTATAACTTAATTCCTTGTTCTCCGGCAACAATATTTTAGGGTATCCATTTTTAGAGTTCTTTTTCTTCCCCCCCCCCCCCCCCCCCCCATTTTTAGAGTTTATGGCTCATATAACAGTGGAGCTAGGAATTTTTTCTAGGGAGCCAAACTAGATACAATAAAGTCTTAAATTAACCACCCCCCCGCCCCCCCCCCCCCCCCCCCAAAATAATAATAAAATAACAAGGACAAGAAGGTCCATGACCAAATTTTTTTATTTCGTAAATTAAATTTAACTCAACAAAGTTTTACCATAATATTTAAATAATTTACAATTAATTTTAAACTAAATTTTTTTACAGTCTCTTTTAATCATATGTCAAACAATTTAGAAAAAGAAACATATAACAAACATGAATATAAAAATAACTTAATTTAATATTTTTAATGCCACTGTTATCAAAAAAATATATAATACCAATTCAATAATATAAAAATATTCACTATCATCATATACAAATTAAAAATTTAAAATAAAAGTAAAATAGTATAAATGCAACTTCCAATGTCCAAGCTGGAAAAAACTTTCTGTCTTAAAACAAAAAATAAATTAAAAAAAGAAAGAAAGAAGAAGAAGAAGAAGAAAAACCTAGAAACCATTATAAGCTAGTAGTAGATATAGTCTAGGGATGGCCATACTAATTAGGTAATGGATATCCAACTCTATCCGATCTAAATATTTCGAGTAATACCCGGTTCTTCATGGGTAGAAGGTAATCGGGTAGGTTTTGGATATTACCCATTTAACTAATTACGCTACCCAAACTCAACTCAGCTTAATTATTATGGGTAAATCCCAACCCACCCAATTACCCAATAATCAAAATTAACAAATTGCCCCTAAAACTTGAAAATGACCAAAGTACTCCTAAAATCCTCTAAAATTGCCAAAATACACCCTAAACCTAATTTTGGTAATTTTTAAGTTTTGGGGTACTTGGTCATTTTTAGATTTTGGGGGTATTCCGATCATTTTATTAGGTTTAGGGGGCATTTTGGTTTTTGTTTTTGTTTTTTTTTTTTCTTGTTTTTTTTAAAGGTTTCAAGGGTATTTTGGTAATTTTTTAGGTTTCAGGAGTACTTTGGTCATTTTTTAGGTTTCAGGGTATTTTGGTCATTTTTTTAGGTTTAGGAGGTATTTTGGTAATTTTTAGTGGTTTTTTGAGAATTTTGGTATTTTAGAGATTTCATGAGTATTTTGGTTATTTTAAAGGTTTCAAGGGTATTGTGCTTATTTTAGAAATTTTGGGTATGTTTTGGTCATTTCAGTGGTTTTTGAGCATATTTGGTGATTTTATAGAAATTGAGTTTGGGTTGGGTATGGATATCTATGGGTAAACAAATTAAGTAATAATTAGAAAAGATTTGCATTTTTGGTAGTATTACGGATTTGGTAAATTTGATATGGTATTTGTATTTGGAGGTAAAATGGTTTAGGAATGGGCCAAAAATGCTATATTTTTTGTTGGGTTTATTTGCATCAAAATACTTTTTTTGGTATTTCTAAACCATTTTTAAGTTTAATCATTAAACTAGTAGGTTTTTTTTGTTCCTCAAATTCCTGAGGGGCTAGTATGTAAACTGTGAGATTATTTATGATTTAGTATGTAAATATTAAGGTAATAATCAAAAGTATTTAACTAGAAATTTTCAAAATACACAGAGGATCTCTTTGGAAACCTTGCTTTGGGCACGCAAGTTTGGATTCCAGCCTATGCAACCTTAATGTTGTGTGCGCAGGTTATATAGCCTACGTACATAAGCTAGAGATTTTGGAGCTCTATATGAAGATTTTCTTGTGGAAAATAAAGTAAGGTTCCACATCGAATGAGAACAAGCTTGCACTCCCTCTTTATCAATATAAAAGGCCTTAGAAGAACAATAAATTAAAAAAAAAAAAAAAAACTAACTAATTGCTAAACACACAAATACTTTAATTACACTCTCTCACCAAACTCAAACACATTACACTTTCGCACTAGAAGAACAATTATTAATTCCACTACAAGAACTACATTAGTAATGCCCAATGGTCCTCCCATTCAATAATATTGTGCCATTCGGAACATGTTTTTGAGTCACATCATACTCATAAACACTAGCCATATGAATAAATAAAAGGAAGATTCTCAAAAAAAAATAAAAATAAAAGGAAAAATCCTTAACCTTCACCCACATTGCCCGTGACTCCACCACCACACCTTAGGCCTTTTAATGGCCCGTAAGCCCTAAAACCATCAAGAAGTGAACATCTAAAATATGTACAAATAATAATTTCTTATAAACTAATGAAATAGTTCATTGATTTAATTTTAAAGTTCCAAATATTTGTGATAAAAAGGACACAACAGTATAACGTCTGTCTGCCACAGATTGAGATTAGGTGCAATACCTAGGTTATTGCACTTGATACAATTCCTATGGAGGGTTGAGATTGATAGTTGCAAAAAGCAACTTTCAATCTCAACCATTGATTAAAAAAGTTAAGAAAAAAAAAACTTAAATAAAAAGTAAAACTTAAAAATGTAAAAAGTAAAATTTTTTTGTGAGACATAGTTGGGTGAATTGCACCCGGTGCAATACCCTAGGCATTGCATCAGATCCTAATCCGTTTGCCACATCAATATTTAAGTTATGTTAGTAGCGTTGACAATGTTTGTGCAGACTTGAAAAAAAAAATACAGGTTGTTTCTTCATTTGGATTTTCTAAATGGCACTAAATAATATTCATCATATAATAAAAGAAAATCATACCCTTTAACGAGCACCCATATCAGAAATGGCAAGTCATTCACTGTATAAACTTTAGGTTGTTTATTAGGAATTTTTGCCATAATTTTTATCCTTCTGTTGGCGTATAATAGGTTGTGGGCTTTAAGCCCATCTTGTTTACTTGTATAGCACATATACTTGTACTACAAACTCTACCTCTTATATAAAGGCACTTTGGTGTGCTGCTTTTAAGCAGTCTTGTCTTCTTGGGTGTCATCCATTGCATCCGTCGTTGTTAGAATCACTACTGCCTCCTCCACAACTACAGTACATCAAAGACCATTGCTTGCCGCCACCATTGCTTCCGCATCACCAATCACACCACAGGTCGCACCACCAGAAAGGACTCTTTCTGATCTGCTCGAATGTGAAAAATTGTCTCCATCGGACCACCCACGCGCCACTGAAAGTCTTGGCAGTATCATGACGCGTCACCACGTGCCGCCACTCTTCAACACGCACTTCCACGTGCTTCCACGCACTGACACGCGCTAGATCTGCATCTGCTAATGTCATCGATTATGTCATCTACGCTACGTCAGCCCTAGTGACGTCATCACTGCCACGTCATTGCTTATGTCATCCACAGGTCAGTCGCTTATGTCATTTGATTACATCATCCACTGGTCAACTGCTTATGTCATCCTTTGACAAGTAGCCATTGACTATTCTACATTGACTTTTCTTGCTGACTTTGACTTGTGTTAACTGTTGACTTTTTGCCAGAGTTGACTTTTTGCAGTCCAGATACTCCTTACCTATTTTTTTAGCGTAGATTTCATTTTTGCAGTCCATTTTTGCATATTTTGCTTCTAAATGAAGAATAAGGACAAATCTTCTTTTTATTGCAACAAACATCGTCGATAATCCAAGAAATGCTTTTGCAATTTTTCCAAATGCCTTGGCTATAATATTGAGACTTGCAATCAACGCAACAAATCAGCTTCTTCCATTTCTGCTACTACTGTTGCTAACACTGAGACTATCCAACCAATGGTTCCCATCTTCGCAACGTCCAAGTCTTCTAGATCCACTATCACCATTTTCACAGTTGACCTTTAAAATATCATCGCTAATACCATTCGTATGGTTGGCTTTTGGATGTCTATGAATTACTTTCAACCTTGAATATTTATGGAGATAAATTAATCCTTGAGCAATTCCTTCAATTATGTTGAAACGTTTCTTCCAATCTAGTAGCTTGCTTTGATTTGAATTTGGCCAGTATAAAAGTTAAATCTAATCAATAATATACTTGATATAAAGTAATACTAATAAGGGTATAAATTTTATGAAGATAACTAATGAAGCCCTAAGATGAATAAAATTTAATGTTTTCCAAACCAAACAAGAAGCAGCTTAAGATTTTATAATTATATTATTTCTATGAAGAAAACAAATGAAGCCTTAAGATGAAAAAAAAAATTAATGTTTTCCAAACCAAATAGGAAGTAGTCCAAGCTTTTGTTGGGCATGTATTCATAGCTAGACTAGCATCCTTTCTTCTCCAAAAATGCAGCAACCCAAAAGCTTAACAAGATTCATGTGTTGGAGTTTAGATATGAGCATCAACTCATTCTTGAACTCAATTATGCCTTGCCTTGAATTTCTTGATAGTCGCTTTAATTATGGCTATTTGTTGACTTGTTAGCAATATTCCCTATTGTGATGATCAAACAAGGTTTAGTCATTGCTGGACATAAGTTAATTTATACATCTCTACTTAGAAAGTTTTTGGGGGCTTACCATGTAGATAGGCCCAAAGCCTCCTTCTCCAAGCTTGTTTTCTAATGAGAAGTTGTTAATGGCAGCCTTGATACACTCGTAACTAAATTTACTTAAAATCAAAACTTCCATTTAAAGATAGCAAATGATAATGAAAAAAGTGAAATGAATTATCTAACAAATTCAATTTATATGTGAATTATTTACCTTGAAGCACAACTTTTCTCTTTCTTAGTAGACAGCAGTAGCACATTATACAAGAAAAAGTTACAAAAGCAATGGCAATTACAATACCAATCCATATCCACTTGCTTTTTCCTACAGGTCATAAACAGCTATGGTTAGAAATCATTTCAGAAATTTTCCCTCCAAAAAAATTGTATATTATTGCATATCGACAGTGTTCAAATATAATAGTTAAGTTTGTATTGTTCATATAGGACAAAAAACTAGTAAACATATCACTCTGAGAAGCCTTTGGCGTTATATTATTGGGATTTGTTGAATTTGAAGGCTCTGGAGTTATATAATTGGAATTCGCTAAATTTGAAGTCTCTGGCATTATGATATAGAGACGTTCTAATCCTGACGAATCATCAGGATTGAAGTTCGTCATATTTGTCCAAAATTTGCACGCTATTGCATTTTCATATAGATAATAAAAGGCCACATAGCTACAGTTGTTCCAGCAACTAACTTTATAGTTACTGATGGCAAGATTTGTGTCTGGAGTACTATAATAGCAGAGATGAAAAAGATAGTCTATATCAGTGAAACTACCACTTTTAAAATCAACTTTGTCACCATTATGCCTATAGTCTGACTGACTCTGTCTTTGACGTCCTCCTTTAGTGTTATATCCATAACAATTATCTGCTTCGGCTATTAATACGACTCTGTTTATGGAATTTTCCATTAATTGCCCCATATGACTAAGCACCCACGACCACGACGTTTGTGGCAGACTTTGATTTTTAGACTTAAGAGAGAAGGATTCTTCATCCCCATTTGAGACAACGTTGAAATCATACATAGATGTTAGATGTAGTGAAATATTCTCAAATTGGTTGTCTCTCAAGACTCCACTTTCACCACACCAAAATAAGTCTATTACATCAAGTGTTAATACAACAAAATTAGTATAGTGGTATTAGACATAATATTACATCTAAAAATCAAAAGTCGTTGCAATAGTAACTTAAAAATAGTAAATTATTACAAGACAAAAAATAGTAAATTATTACATTAATAATAATTAGTTGTATTAATTTATAATATTCAGTTGCAATAGAGATTTTAATACTAAATTGAATTTAGAAAATTTTTTGCAATAACTTAAATTGAAGAAACCATTGTAATAACTTGATACCAATTATATATTTTGCAATATATTACAATAGAAATTTCAAAGAGATGGCTTATTGCAACAAATTTAACATTGCAATAACTAAAATATCAATTATTTTACAATCTATTGCAATGACAAACATGAAGCTGCAATGAATATATTATTACAATGATCTAATTCCAATTATTTACAATATACTGTAAGAAAAAATATGAAAAAAATAACTATTACACTAAATATACCGTTGCAATAATTTGAACCCAAATTATTTTTGTCAATTCTCTACAATCTATTGTAATATAATTCATGAAATAATAGCCTATTGCTACAAGATATTCAAAGTAATAAATTTTTTATTGCAATAACAAATATATTATTACATCAAAATTTTCATTAAAATATTTAAGGTTTATTGCAACAAAAATTTTTTGTAGCACAAACTTATTACCTCAAATTTTATTGTAACACTTTGCATAAACTATTGCAATGACTTCGATGTTATTGCAATGATTTTTTTTTTTTTTTTTTGTTGTAATAAACATTTTTTGTTGTAGTGTTTTCCAGTGAACCACCCCTCTATGCTTAATCACCAATTCAAGTCCCTTGGGGTCCCATTCAAGAGTGAAAGCCCCGGGATTTGTGACGTTCGAAGTAAACCATGATATGAGTGACCAGTTTTGACCAATTTTGTGGTTGACACCTAATTTCATTTTGGGAATAAGCACTTCCTCCAGATGATCAAAACTTTGCCATAACTCCCACTTTGTAGATCCATTGGAGTGCACTTCTTTGAAGACGAAATTGTCGGAATCCAATAAAGTAGCGATAGTGCTATTGGTAGTGAAAGAGCACAGTGTAATAGGAATCCCACCTTTGTGCCTAATTCTCAATGCTCCATCCTTGTTTTCCAAAATAAACTCCTCGGAGTGGTTAGCAATAGGAATTCCTTGACTTGAAAGCCATACATATTGAGTCGTATCATTGGATAAATATAGAGATACACCTAGATAAGTGTAGTTAGACCACGACATGAAATCCAAACTGAAACTCCCATTTGGAGAATGCAGCCAAGGCCCAGTAAAGGAGCTAAGCGTACCGCCTGGTTTGATGTATTGGGCATGAGAAGTCCCTAAGGATGAGAAGAAGAGTAAGAACGAAAACTTGAGAAGGGGCAAGTTGGTAGCCATGATTGACCACTGAATTCCTTCAGTTGTAGAAATGGAAAGAAAAACCTACCACAAAATCCTACCCAGCCACCACCACTAGAGGAAAGAAAAACCCACAAAATCAACCATTGTGACCCATTCCAAAATCAACGCAACCACAACCAAAACCAACCATCGTGACCCATTCTTCCATTCTTTAGAATAGTTTTCTACACCAAAACCCACCACAAAACCTCAGCCAAAACCCATCCCAGCCACAAAAATAACCACCAACCCAGCGGCGCAGCCTCTCCGTTCTCAACCCCAACCAAGAATGCCAATGCCAACTCAAGAATGCTGACCTTGAACCCAGAGAGGGAGAAGAGAGGCGCTGGAGAAAGAGAGAAAAAAAAGTGAAGGAAGAAAGCTAAAACCGAATTGAGAGAAAAAAGAAAAAGAAAAAGAAAGAGAGAGAACTAATGATTTAACTTGGACACCAAAAAAAAGAATAGGAGTGCGAACGTCTGAGAATGGACGCTGAGTATTGCAATGAACCACCACGATTGAGTGAGGAAGAAGATGAGTTAGGATGTAATGTTAAGAAGTTTAAAGAGAGCAGTGGAGTTAAGCAGTTTACCCCACTAAAGAACCTTGTCAACTTTAAAGATAGATTTGTGGGAGACATTCCTAGAGTTTATGAACAAGCTTTTAAGCTGGATAATGTCCGGGATGATGGTGAGGAGTCAGACATAGAAGTTGAACCCCTCATTGAAGGAATAATGGAAGTAAAGCTATCTAAGGAAACCAAGGCTCGTATCAGAGCCCCATGGTTAAAGGCTTTGATAGTGAAATTGTTTGGTAGAACTATTGGATATAGCTATCTCACTTTCAAGCTCAATGCCTTGTGGAAACTTGCAGCTAGGATGGATTGTGTTAATCTAGGGAAGGATTATTTCCTAATTAAGTTTTATTGTTCAGATGATTATGATCAAGTGCTACATGGAGGCCCATGATTTATTGGTGAGCATTTTTTGGCCATTAAGCCTTGGGAACCTTATTTTAGAGCCTCAGGAGATAATCTAACACCAATTGCAATTTGGGTGAGGTTCCCTGAATTACCCATTGAGTTTTATGATGTGGAAGTTTTGAAAGAAATAGGTAGTGTTATTGGGCCGGTTCTCTGTATTGATTCCTACATTGCCATAGGATCATGGGGAAGCTATGCAAGGCTTTGTATACAAATTGATCTGGTAAAGCCCTTGATTAAATCCATTAGGATAGGTAGGCTGGTGCAACAAGTTAAATATGAAGGTATTTCTTCTCTTTTTTTTTTTTGGTCGAGGGAGACTTGGGCACAAACAAGAGAACTGTTGCTACCAGATTAATGAAAGGGATAGGAGTGACAGTGAAACAGAGAAAAGCCCAAACCAAGCAAATGAGGAAGATAAGCAATCGGATCCTAACTTTGGTCCTTGGATGTTGGTTACAAGAAAAAGAGTTCAGTTAGAAATGGACTATCAAGATTTCCCTTAGGGAGTGATCACAAGGGAGACATTAGTCTGAAGGGTAATTTTGTCCATAGAAAGGAAAATTATGAGGGTGATTCAGTCAAGTCCAATATTGGGAAGGTGTTGTCCAATCAAACAGACCAAGCACGTGCTGTGAGTGATGTTTTTGTCCAAAGGGTAGCACCGAATGGAGATTTGAGAAATCTTGAAGGAAATTTCAGTGCGACAATTCCGATACAAGGAGCAGACGTGATGCGGACTGATGGGAAATACCTGCTGGGTTCCTCGAGCACGAATACAAGGGCCAGTAGATCTATTGGAGTGAAGGGATATAAGTCTTTAAAGAGACAACACCCCTCAACATCCTAAAGAGCTTCTTCTTCAAAGAGTGCGTAGAATAGGGAGAATGGAGGGAAACCGAGTGAATCGATGCAGTTCAACAAAGAGTGTTTGGGCGATTTGGCACCGAAACAGTCTGGTGGAGGTGCCAGACGCGACCATTCTTCAAATTAGATCAGTACCAACTCAGGAGTTAGGGTGGTGCGATGTGAAGATGGCTCAGGCATGGAAGAACATCTTCCCTATAACCACGGAGAGTCGCAGATCAGGGACACTCCCACTAGATCATCCGGCTTGGGGTCAGACGTCCAATCCTTGGTGGCATTTCATAATGGGAGGCCGAAGCCTTGAGCAAGTAGAGAAGGCCATCGGTGGTGCCTCACTTCAACGAATCCGGATGGTTGATATAGGAAAGAAAGTTAGTGGACTAGATAGGAATGGCAACAGTTTTAATGGGGAACCACCCAATGCTGAAGCTTATCCAAATCCTTGCTCCGATCGGTAAGTGCGATGTGTTGATATGTTGCCCGGAAGATGTGGTGGGAATATTGAAGCACATGATGATATGGAAACCGGAGTGGAATCACTTGAAGGAGTTATTGAGGAGGTTAGGATGGAGTATGGTAGAAGCTGCAACAATGAATCCTAGTCAAGTTGAGTTTCCCATAGGTCAGTGTGTGAGGATGAATATTCTCATATGGAATTGTAGGGGTGCTTTAAACCCGGATTTTAAGAGGAGGGTGTTCGAAATGGCTGTGAATCATCTTCCGTTGATTATGATAATTACTGAGACTAGTGTGGGTGGAGGTAGAGCAAAAAAGATCATTGAAGGACTTCCCTTTGATGGTTTTATTACAATGGAAACTATTGGGTATGCTGTAGGCTTATGGATTCTGCGGAAAAGGGAGGATGCGAAAGTTAATCTCTTATCGGCTACGGAACAGGAGATACATGCTATTGTGAAGGTATGTGCCTCAAACCTTTCTTGGTTATTTTCCGCAATATATGCTAGTCCTAGATTAGCTGAACGGAGAATTCTTTGGTCCAATATAGAAGAGATAGGGCAGTTACATAATCTTTCTTGGTTGATGATTGGAGATTTCAATGAAGTGCTAGGTGGGGAGGATAAATTTGGGGGAAATCATATAAATTTAAACAGGGCCCTGGAGTTCAAAGTTTGTTTGGATTCATGCAATTTTGTTGACCTTGGTTTTACCGGCCCAAAATATACTTGGACCAATAGAAGGCAGCTTTCGGACCTGATTTTGGAACGTTTAGATAGGTGTTTTGCTAATCCTAGTTGGAGAGTTTTGCACCCTGAAGCAGTAGTTACTCATCTCCCTAGGACCTTTTCTGACCATCATCCTGTTTTGATTGAATTATGGAGACCTAATGCGAACAGATTGGTGAGGCCTTTCCGTTTCCAAACGATGTGGCTTCTTCATCTGGATTTCCATAGGATTGTTAGGGAAGCTTGGCCCAATGATGCCCATTTACAATTGGCCATTCCAGATTTCACTAGGAAGGCTAAGAAGTGGAATTATGAGGTATTTGGAAACCTTTTTGAGAAGAAAAAGAGAGTGTTAGCCATATTAAATGGGACTCAAAAGGCATTGGCTGAAAATCCTAGTGAGTCCCTTATGAGACTTGAGAACCAACTCATTGAGGAGTACTCTTCTATTTTGCTCCTGGAAGAGGAGTTTTAGGCCCTTAAGTCTAGGATTAATGTGGCTGTATTTGGGGACAGAAACACTTCTTATTTTCATGTAAATACTGTTGTTTAGAGGCAAAGAAATAAAATAAGGTGTTTGAAGGATGGCATAGGGGAATGGATAGTAGAGGAAGAGATGGTGCAGGAGCATATTTTGAATGGGTTTAAGAAACTCTACTCTACAGGTTTGGAGATGTCTTATAAGGTTTCTCAAGTGTCTAAATTCTCAAGCAGCTTTCACTTGGAAGAAGAAATAAATTGGATGGGTAGGGAAGTTTCTAATGAAGATGTTAGGAATGGGTTGTGGGCTTTGAAACATTTTAAAGCCCCAGGGCCGAATGGTCTCTATGCTGGCTTTTATCAACATTTTTGACATGATGTGGGGAAATCAGTTCGTGAGAAGGTGAAGGCTATTTTCAAGGATGGTTTAGTTCTGGATTATCTCAATGATACACTTGTGACTCTCATTCTAAAGTGTAAAAGCCCTGAGTCCCTGAACAATTATAGGTCGATTAGTCTTTGTAATTCGGTTTATAAGATCATTTCTAAGATTTTAGTGGAAAGGATTAGACCTTACCTCAGTAAGCTTGTGTCTCCTATCCAATCAAAACAAGATGATTTAATTCTCTTTGCTAAAGTAGATGAGGATTCATGTGAAGCTATTTCGGAAGTGTTGTAAAACCCATGGCAAAGCATGTCTTTAATGCCTATTTTGTAGGCCCAAGAATCTCATGGAGTAGGGAACAAGCCCAAGCAAAGAAAGGGCCATGTGGGCCAACTAAAGGTGTTGAAATGGAGCAAAGTTCCACCCCAAAATGGTCCTAGCAAGGGGCTTGACAATGGGCAACCAACCCTTGTTCATCCCTAACTAAGAAGCAACTAGAGACCCCTACTAGAGAACCAAGTCTTTGAGGATGAACTAAGGGTTGTCCTATTAGTTTTTTGTCACCTTCCGCCTGACGTGAATAGTGCCCAAGGGCTATCACATTAGCCGAAGTCTAAAGAATGATGGAATTCCATCATCTTCCCCAAGACTACACCTCTAGCAGAGGGGGAGCTAAAACCAAAATTTTCAAACTCCAACAAATCAATGCTAAAAATGTTAAAAACGTTAAAGACGTGGTTTATGTGCCAAGCCCATGAATCTTAAAGGGGAAAATTTGGGAACTTGTGGTTTGGAAGGCATAAAAAGATCTCCAGTAGAACCCCCTAAAGTGACTAAGAATTTGACACCTAGCTTGGAGTGTTGAATCTTACTACTTGGGGACCAAATCTCAGTTGCAGCATTAGGATTCGTTCTTGATACTTGCCTTAATCCTATTGGCTGAACACAATCTCAGCAATCTTGGCATTTAATGCAAAAAGTTCTAAAATCCCATCATTACCCAAAGAAGCAAGACAACCCCTCAAAGTGGATTTTCCTGCTTTTGATGAAAATCCTAGGAAAGTTAAACCTTGATTTGTCACCCCTGATGAGTCATGCATTTTTGGATTCCTGTCAATCAATGCTTCTCTAAAACTCCATTATAAAAACATACACACCTCAGCCCAAGGGGAGGGGGGGGGGGGGGTGGAAGCCTCTCTAAAAACTTCTGCAGAAATTCAACCCCTATTAAGCTTTCTTTAAGCTTTCCCAAGCTCTCTTGAGCTCACTCACAACCTTTCTCAGCCTATAGTCACCATAACACCAACAATCACTACCTTGCTTACACCTTCCTATTCCATAAAGGTCCCATAACTGACCAGGGAACCACTCCCTTTGAAACTCCTAATCTATTTGCCATTTTACTAGTAGTTTAACTCTCTTCAAGCTCACTACTCATCCCCTTCAACCCACACTCATCTAACCTCAGATACTCTTTCCTCTCTTTTACACAATCACAGCTCATAAATGTTTCCCACTACTCACAAACAGTCCACTACTCAAAAAAATCCTTAACCTCAGAGTTAATCTCATCCCTCTCACTCAAAACAGTCCATATTGTCCCATTCGTGCCTTATGAACACACACTCACCAAAATCTTAGTTTAATACTTACTGCACTAAGCTGGGATCTCTCTCTCCCTTCATTCCATCCTATTTTTCCTCCTTTATTTGTAACTATGGAACCTTTAATTTTTACTTTTTATTTTATGGTTGAAGGATATAATGTATATGTAACAATCTAACTTTTCCCTCACATTGATGTAATGATGGCTGAAAGCACAATGAACTCACTTGACCGAGACATGCAAAGACCCCTAGGAGTTAACACATTCTTAAACTTATTTAATCATTGACCATTGGATTGTTTAAATCTGTTTTTCTGGACTAAGTGAAATTTTGCCCTTACCGCTGGAGATAATATAGTACAACTAGAGGACTGATTTGAACTATCGAACCAGGACCATTAATGAACTAATTAAGTATTGTAACGTGTTTTTCATTTGGCTTTTGTTGTTGTTTTGTCATGTGCAGTCTTTGTTTCTTGCTTGGATAGGCTTTGTCATTGTACCGAAAGCCTTTGGGTGCCATCTCAAGAGCCCATAGTCAAGTTTCGGCTTGACTTCCCAGCATCTTAGATAGAGGCATTAAAAAATTAAAAAAAGGCTCAAATTTGGTGTTTAACATTCTTTGAATCCAGTGGATATTGACTCATAAACACCTTGTCATAATAATATAGTATTTGGTGTAAATTAATTGCATCCCACATAAACAAGAGAATAATTGTAAAATGGTCAGTAGAATCCGCCATACATTGCTAGCTACCTACAATATTATTTTATAAATTTTAGATCCAACCAAAGTTTAAAATCTGTAGTTGATATTTCTAAGATTTTTTTTTTCGCTGAATAAAATACATATTTACAATTGATACGATAATATCCATATTTTAAACCCACATCTACTTGGATAATTTATTCATATCAATTATGTAACGTACATATTTACAAATTATTAGGACAATGTCCATATTTTAATCCACACATACTCAAATAAAATATTTTACCAAGGTTAGGTAACGTTAGGTAATTCATAGATGCTTGACGTGGCACACACTGTACTCTCCCCTTAGCCTAAAACAACTCTAAAATCCTTTAGAGGCTGTTTGGTTGCTTTTTTTTCATCACTCAGTTTCCTTCACTCATCACTCATGGACTTGTGAAGGGGTTGAATTAATGTTGATAGACTTACGCTTGTCTTTCTAAATTTTAATTTTCCATTTATCCATCATCATTGTTTCCCTTGTTGGATTTTCAACATTTATGATTGTAATTTGATGGGGATACTTATAGTACACAGTTTTTTATTTTTGTTTTTCCTTTCTGCATATTTCTCAATGCTGTACTTTTTATTTGCTTTATCAAAGATCAAACAGGGGAGTTGTAATGCTCTTAGTATTGTATTAGCTTTAAGATCCCAAATGTCTCCACTCTCTCGTGCTCCTCACATACTCTCTTACAAGTGCTGTGAGAGTGTCTCTCTTATACCTTAGCAAGTTTCATCAGTTTTCTTTTTAAAAGTTTATAATGGGTAAGGAGAAGGTTCACAACAACATTGTGGTCATTGGCCATGTTGACTTTGGAAAGTCGACCACCACCAGGAAATTGATTTACAAGCTTGGAGGTATTGACAAGTGTAATATTGGGAGGTTCGAGATGGAGGCTGCTGAGATGAAAAAGAGGTCATTTAAGTATGCTTGGGTGTTGGACTTGTCATAAAATAAAAAAAAAGTATGCTTGTTGTTGGACAAGCTCTAGGCTGAGCATGAGCATGGTATTACCCATTGATAATGCCTTGTGGAAGTTTTGAGACCACCAAATACTACTGCACTGTCATTGATGCACCTGGACATTTTGAGTTTATTAAGAACATGATTACTGGTACCTCACAGGCTGACTGCATTTTCCACATTATTGACTCTGCTTGAGGTTTTGAAGCTGGTATTTCTGAGGATGGTCAGACCTGTGTACGTGCTTTTCTTGCATTTACCCTTGGTGTCAAGCAGATGATTTGCTGCTGCAACAAGGTGGATGCCACAGCCCCATAATACTCCAAGGCATGGTATGATGAAATTGTTAAGGAAGTCTCATTTTATTTAAAGAGGATTGGTTACAACCCTGACAAGATCCCCTTCATGGGGTTTCTGGTTTTGAGGGTGATAGCATGATTGAGAGGTTTGCTAATCTCAACTGGTACAAGGGCCTCACCCTCCTTGAGACTCTTGCCAGGAGCCCAAGAGGCCCTCAGACAAGCCCCTCATTGGTGGTATTGGAACTGCCCCTGTGGGGCGGGTTGAGCTTGAGGCTGGTGTCCCTAAGCCTGGGATGGTTGTGACATTTGTCCCCACTGGATTGAAAAATGAAGTTAAGTCTGTAGAGATGCACCATGAAGCTCTCCAGGAGGTCTTTCCCGATGACAATGTTGGTTTCAACATGAAGAACATTGCTGTTAAGGATCTCAAGCATGGTTTTGTTGCTTCCAACTGCAAGGGTGATCCTGCCAAGTGCCGATTTCACCTCCATCATCATGAACCACCCTGGTCAGACTAGCAACAGCTATGCTCCTGTCCTTGATTGTCACACCTCCCACACTGCTGTTAAGTTTTCTTGTCTTGTGACCAAGATTGACAGGAGATCTGGGAAGGAGCCAAAGTTTTTGGAGAATGGTGATGCAGGGTTTGTGAAGATGATTCCTACATAGTCCATGTTGTTGAGACTTTCTCTGAGTACCCACCCCTTGGTTGGTTTTCCGTGAGGAACATACGCCAGACCGTGGCTTTTGGTGTCATCAAGAGTGTTGAAAAGAAGGATCCTTCAGGTGCTAAGGTCACCAAGTCTGCAACAAAGAAGAGTGGAAACTGAAATGTGCTTTTGAGGTTTATGCTAGTTGAATAGTTTTATCTATTTTGGTATTACTGGTTTTAAATTTTATTTTGGTTGTTCTTGTATTTTTGAGGACAGCTTTAAAAGTTTCCATCACTGTCCTCTAGCCTTACTTCTGAGGATGTGGAGGGGTTGAGCAGTCAAATTTCATCTGGTTGCTTGACAAACTGTGGTGGAAGCTCTGTTTTCTGATTTATGTTTTTAAGTTCTATATCTCATTGAAATCAGTTGTGTAGTTCATTGTTGATGAACAACTTCATATTAGTGTCAAAACTTTGGTTGGTAGTTCACTATCTAAATAAATAAAAAGATACGAAATGTCATCATTAGATATGAATGATAATGATGTTACGGTAACCTTGTTATATTATTGCTTACATGTTGTTTGATTTATTGGAATTATTTCAATGAGCTTTGATCTTTTTGTGTTGCAGGGATACTATAATACGCTTCTTGTGGGCTATTTTATTCTTTTGTTTTTCCATTATATATAAAAAAAAAATGTGGTGCAGTTCCTTTATTTCTGTTATCTTTCTGAATTTTTCTTATTTTACTAGCAAATCATGAAAGAGACAATGGAGAGAGTTCCTTTGATGAAAGAGACTGTCGATTACTACAGTGGACCAGATAGGGTAACTGCAAAGCAACAAGAAGAAGAATTAGAAAGGGTTGCAAAAACAGTTCCTGTCAGTGCACCTAAGTCTGTAAAGCAGTTTGCTGACCGTGCGGTTCTATCTCTTCAGGTTAGTTGTTCACCCATGGTGTCCTGAAATCTCATGTTATTTCTACATTGGGGATGAATTTCTCTTTATAGAGTAATTGCTCCTTGCCCATGCCTGTGTGTGTGTGTGTGTGTGTGTGTGTGTGTTAATTGTATTTGCCTGTGGAATGGAACTACAATATGGACTATGGCATTTGACATCTTTAAAGGATATGGTTTCCTCACATGGGCAAGAGAGTCCTTGGAGACTTGTGAAAGGCACATTTTTGGTTCAAAGTATCTATCTTTCTAAAGGCATAAGACAACAAGCACCATCATTTAACACATCCTATATTTAGTTGCATACTCAAAAGAAGTATTTACATTTTCCCTTGTACCTCTTTTAAACTGCTGGAGTCTCTGGGTTCTGGCTTTGTCATTTAAGAACTTTTCATATAAGAAAGAAGAAAATTATCAAAAAGAAGAAGAAATAGAATGAAACATTGTCATATTTATAAATAAAGGAAAACAAACAAGCGATTGTTTTGTTCGACTTTGAAGACATGGATAGATGATAGGTTGCCAAGTACTAGCATATTTTTTTTATCCTGTTACAAAGTACAAAATTTGTACTTGGGCTTGACACAAATCATTTGGTAGGCTTATCTCCTTAAACTTGTACTGGTCAAAGGATGTCCTGGATCTTAACATGGGCTTGTTTTGGAGAACATATAGGTTATTTGTAAGGGAAAACTATCTAAGAATGTATTTCTTGTTGAACAATTACATGCTGACATCAGAAATATAGAAGTTCTTGTGATATTTTAACCATGTAAGCATCTAAGGCAGACATGCGTCTATGTGTCCAGATCTTATATTCTGAAGTTGTGTCTATTTAGACCAATATATGTGGAGATATGAAAAATTCAGATCTAAAATTCCTTGTCATCCGTGTCTGGATGTGGATTTTGCTAACCATAATTTTGGAGTTGAAAGTCTGGAAGTGCAAAATATTTCAGAGAAATTGTTTTTTATGGACCACTATGTAAGAATAGATTTCTTGTTGTACAATTAAATGCCAACATCAGAAATGTGGAAGGTATCATGATGTTTTAGTCATGTAACTATCTAAGGTCAGATGTGTCTTTGTCCAGATCCTCTATTCTGAAGTCATGTATGTATTTAGGGGAGTGTATGTTGGGATATGAAAATTCAGATCTGAGATTCCTTTTTCATAAAATTCCCTTGTCACCCGTGGCTGGATGTGGAGTTTGCTAACCATAATTTTGGAGTTGAAAGTCGGAAAATGACAAATGTTTGTGAGAATATACTGGTTATTTTATTATGAACAACTACGTAAGAATAGATTTCTTGTTGTACAATCAAATGCTAGTATCAGGTTGTAATTATATAAGGGCAGATGTGACTTTTGAGGTAGGTGATGGAGCTTGTGTTCGGTTCTGGTATGATCAGTGGTGTGGCCACCTTCCTTTAAAGGATTTGTACCCTGATCTCCTTGCCTGCTTAGTTGATAGCTGGGAAGCACAGACACAACATTTTGGGTGCCATACCCACGTTTGACATGTACTAGACACCGGATAAGTGTGCGACACAGTAGCATGTGTGCCCCAGCCGTTTAAAAATGATGGGACATGGGGGCCCCCGCGGGGGGGTGGGAAGGCTCATACCGAAAAGAGAAAGAAAAACTGAGGGAAAAAGGGATCTGTAACCTTGCATTGCCATCTTCAGTCTTCCTTGTGCTTCTTCAGCTTGTGTGGCGGAAAATCCAACACCTCTTCTTTTAAATTTCACATTTTGACTTTTGAGTGGCTAGCTGTTAGCCACTTCCACTCTCCCACTCCAGTGTGTCATTTTTTTTTTCAATTCATAAATCCTTTTGTATTGTGAAATAGTTGGACATGGCACTCACAGAATGGGCTTTATTATAGTTGGGACATGGCTAATATTATTAAAGGAGGTAAGATTTTAGATCTCTATCGAATATACAAATATTTACATGTATTTTGAAAGACTCTTAGACTTTAATTAAATATAATATCCCTTATTGCTCTTAAATTGATACATGTTTAACATTATATGAAAAATAAATACTTAACAATATATAAAAAATACAAATAAAAATATATTTAATATATGTATCCCCGTCTTGCCGTGTTCTAATTTTTCAGAAATTGCCTTGTCGTTGTGTTGTACCTTTTCCAGTATCTGTGTCCTTAGGTTGGTAGGGAAGCTTTAGTCTCTAACTTATTGGATTATTGGTTGGATGGGGAGGTTAAAAGCTGGAATGTTTGCTTTCACAAGGATTTTCATGACTGGGAGGTTGAGATAGTGAATTCTTTCTTTAACCATATTTACTCTCGAGTGCCTAGTGGGGGGTATAGGATGAGATGGCGTTTAAATGGGAGTGGCAAGTTTAATGTTCAGTCTTATTACAAGGATATCCATGGTGCCAGTGGTAATATTTTCCCTTGTAAGAGTATATGGTGTGTTAAGGCCCCTAAGAGTGTGTCTTTCTCTTTGTTGACGGTAGTTTGGGGTAAAGTAGTCTTGTTAAGTAGGACTTCTCTTTAGTAGAATGGTGTAGCAGGAAAATAGTGAACCATTTACTGCTTTGTTGGGATGTTACTTATGCTGCGGTGTGAAGTTCTTAACATATTTGGAGTTCAGTGGGTGATGCCTCTGACAGTAACATCCCTTTTATTTAGGTGGAGGAATTGGTTTGGGAAGCATTCTTCAGAAATTTGGAATGTAGTGCCATCATGTTTAATGTGGTTAGTCTCTCAAAAAAAAAAAAAAAAAAGAAAAGTTTAATGTGGTTAGTGTGAAAGGAATGCAATTCCCACATGTTTGAGGATATTGAGAGGTCTCTAGATCACTTGAAATTTTTATTGATTTGAAGTTTGTTTGAGTGGTCTTGGGTTTGGAGTTTTACTCATTGTACTTCCATCTTTGAGTTTCACAATTTTCTTGGATCCTCTGCTTGATTCTTTGTAATTTTTTTAAGTTACTTTGTGTAGATCATCGTGAACTGAAGTAATTCTAGTTTTCAAAAAACTTCATTAATTACTTAGATGTGTGTTTATGTCCGGATCCTCTATCCTGAAGTCAAATATGTGTTTATTCAGATCTAAAATTCCTTTTTCTTAAAATTTCCTTGTCACTCCCGTGGCTGGTTGTGGATTTGCTAACCATAATTTTGGAGTTGAAATTCGGGAAGTGCCAAATGTATGCAAATTTTTTATTTTTTTTGGGAAAAATTTCATAAATGTGGATTTTATTGTACATTTGATGGCCAGAGAAAAACGCTAATCACTTATTTTTACTTATAAAAATAAAAATAAATAAATGTGGATATTTAAATCATGGTAAAAAGTTTTAATAAGAATTTTGGGAAAAATGGTTTTTGTTAAATGCTTGACTATCTATGGGAGTTATTTACCATGGGTTAACGTCTGTTTGTTTCAAATTACAGCTAAATGATCTGAGAGATGAAATTTTATTTCTGTGAGAGAAACTGAAATATAATCATGTAGAAAAAACTCACTAGGGTAGTGTGGTGGTAATTACTAATTAGGCGTGCCCTGGGTTAAGTTGGTCCGGGTTTGGTGTCACCTGCTACTCAGGTGAAATTGCGTTAAACTCACTGTCTGCCTGTAAACATAATTTTTGGAGATGCACACCTGATTTCAATTGGCCAGGTCAGTTGGGTGGATCAGGTTTTGCAGGTAGAGGCAAAGTTTCTTTATTAGGATGTTGGCAATGATTATTTTTTAAAAGACAAAAGATGATTTTCCTTGTCAGGATGTTGGCAGTGATGGCTTTTCTCTTCTCCTTTTTGCCTGCATGTGAGAGAGGAAAAATAGTTCAACTTATCGAAAAAAAAGGAAAAAGAATTCATATGCAGAGGGTAGAAGGCTAAGGCAAAAGTCAGTCCTTCAAAAGTTGACATGTTAAGGCCAGTATTGATTCGGTTTCATTTTGTTTGAGTATTAAAAGGATGATCTGGACTGGTCTTTTTGGAGACCTTGTTTAGTTGATCAAGTAATATTTTATTAATCATTTAGTAACTTTCTATGTGATTTTTGAATGGTGAAAGAAATTCTGATAATGCTACTAAATGACTACCTTGATGAGGTATGGTTGATTTACAAAGTGGGAAACCAACAAAAAGTGAGTCGGTGACTTGAAGTTTACAACATTTAGTGTGGTAAAACATAGTTACATTTCACCTGCTTGTGGATTTTTAATTTTCATTCAAACAGCAGATTTCATATATAATTTTTTTAGACTGTATTTGATGATTCCACTTGCATGAAGGATTTTAATATCTAATTTATAATAATGATTTTGTGTAAAGTGTAAACTGTGCCTTTTCAATTTTCTCACACTTAATTATTTGGTATGACTGCGCATGATAATTATGTTTATAATTTTTTGCTTTTGCTTTCACATTTTAATTTGATACTAGCTGAAGGAAAAAAGCAATCCTGAGGTGACTACCTAGCTATTTGTGTAATTGCACTATTTTGATGGAATGTGTTGCTTGGATGTTTGAGATTCTCATAAAACTTTTACAATGCAGAGCAACCCTGGCTGGGGATTTGACAAGAAATGCCAGTTCATGGACAAACTTGTGAGGGAGGTTTCCCAGCAATACACATAAGCTCTGAAAACACATTCTGCCATTTTTATACCCTGTTTCAAGCTGCTCGATGGTTAAGATCATTCTTAGAAGTGAATTGGTAGGTGAGGTCAACCATCCTTGTCATGCTTTGACAAACAGTTTTTATTATGGTAATAATTTTAATACCTTGTTTTAAAGATTTTGCTCTGTAGCTTTACTACTGTCTTTAGCAATTGTCGCTCAAGTTAATTTCGGGGATTACATAATTCTTGTAATAATTTTGCTATGTATGCGTTACAGCGTCTGATCTGCCAACCATATTGAAGCAGCTTGTTCACATTAAGTTTTAACTCAAGAAGCTTTTGCAAGTTTATGTTTTAGTGATTGCACTGCTTGTATTGATTTTACTGTAAACTGTATGCGCCCAGGGCTTGAAATGTAGGAGGCTGATGATACCTGCATCTGCATATATAGTGAGTAATGGTTTCAGCATTTAACTTGGTATTTCATTTGCTCTTTGTTTACATTTTTTTAAGAAAAAGAAAGGCATTGTGTAAGGGACAAGAGGAAAGAGAAATGAAGTGGAAGGGAAGGGAAAAGCTTAGGAAATGGAAAAGAAAATAATCTTCTGTGAAGTTTTAAGATATAAAAAGGAAAGAAATGAAGAAAATATGAAAACTTAATATAAAGGGGAAAAAATAGTATGTTTTCCGATTTGTTCCCTTACATGTTATTAGATAAATTAAATATTAAAACACTTGGGGGACCTACTAAGTCTCTCTCTTCCCCTGTCTTTTCCCCAAGTTTGGTCTGATAACAAAACCGTGGATCCACATCAGCCTATCTCATGTCAACCAAACTAAGAAAAATTATGGGTCCTACAGGCTACAGAAAGAAATTAATTTATCCTCCCTCCTTTTTCATTCCATCCAAACAATATGTTAAGGGTCTTAAATAAACCATGTTAAGTTCTTGATCTGTGGGCTAGTATAGTGTTTTTATGCTCATAGCTAAATAATTTTCTACTTGTTTCATATGGTACTTTAGTGCAAGTTGTTTTGTTCTCATTTGAGATTGCTAGAAGATAGAAATTGTTGGCTGCACATGTTAATGAGGCTGTCTTTGTCATGGCTAGGTTGGTTCTTTGTGTTTGAGGGGAAGTTTTAATAAATCAGTAGTAGACAAACGAAATAAATGTTATTTAACATGCTAGATCCAACCAGAATTTAAAAACTATAGTTGATCTTTCTAAGACCATTTACTTATATCAATTATTTAACACATATATCTACAATTGATATTTGATACGACAATGTCCATATTTTAAACCCACACTACTCAAATAAAATATTTTACCAAGGTTAGGTTATGTGCCAATCATAGCTGCTTGACGTGGCACACACTTTACTCTCCCCTCAGCCTAAAACAACTATAAAAGCCATTATTCATTCACGTTCCTCTTACTCCTCAACTCTGCCTGATAATAAACAGTTACAAATGGCCGATTCAACACCACTACTTGTATCAAGTGCATGGATATTTGATGCACAACAAACATTCATTACTGTCTTCACTGATGCACACCCAAAATGGCACTGTACTACTCATCAACATGGTTGCAACTCTATCTCCAACATTTGCTATCTTCAGAAGAATTCATGGGCATGGGATTGGCCTTCCCATACTTCAATCATATCAGAATGGAACTTAGAGTGTGCTGCCTCCATTATCACTGGCTTGCCTGCATCTTCTTTCTTCATGGGTTGTCTAGTGGGTGGACTTGTTCTTGCCACACTTGCTGATTCCTCACTTGGTCGCAAAAACTTGCTCTTTCTCTCATGCCTAACTATGTCTCTATCTGCTTTGCTTACTATCTTCTCCACCAATATATGGGTTTACTCAGCTTCAAAATTGGTTTGTGGGTTTTGCCGCGCAACGATTGGAACTTGTGCACTTGTGTTAACAACTGAGCTTGTTGGGAAAAGATGGCGAGGCGAAGTGGGAGTGATAGGATTCTTTTGTTTCACAATAGGGTTCTTATCACTACCAGCTATAGCTTATTTGAATAGAGGTTCTTCTTGGAGGTATCTCTATGTATGGACTTCTATCCCAGGAATCTTGTATTCTATGTTAGTTCACTTCTTTGTTCATGAGTCACCTAGATGGCTATTTGTGCGTGGACGCAAAGAAGAAGCGGTGGCCACATTGAAAAGCATTGCACCACCTGGCCATAGTGGTTATTTAACTTGGAGCTTCTCTGGGGTTTCGTTTGAACAAGAAACATGCAATAATGGGAATGTTTACTCAACTATTAAGATGTTGGTGCAGAAAAGATGGGCTTTTAGAAGGTTGTTACCGGTTATGGTGATAGGTTTTGGGATTGGAATGGTGTACTATGGCATGCCATTAGGCCTAGCAAACTTGTCATTCAATCTCTACTTGAGTGTCACATTCAATGCCTTATCTGAGCTACCATCTTCATTGGTCACTATCTTGCTTATAGGTAAGTTGAACAGAAAAATTTCGGTGCTTGCTTTTACAATGCTTAGTGGGATTTTTAGTATCATGTGTGCTTTGAAAGGCCAGGTGTGGGCAAGATTCCAAATTGGACTTGAGCTAATATCTTTCTTCAGTGCATCTACTGCCTTCAATATATTACTCATATTCACAATAGAGTTGTTCCCTACTTGTGTGAGGAACTCAGCTACTTCGTTAGTGAGACAAGCACTTGTGTTTGGTGGTGTGTTTGGTCCGATGCTAGTGGCTGCTGAGAGCAGAAATGAAATTTCATCCTATGGGGTGTTTGGGTTAGTGATAGGATGTTGTGGGCTTTTTGCAGTATGTTTGCCAGAGACAAGAGGTAGAACAATTTGTGATACAATGGATGAGGAAGAACACAAAGAGAAAGCAGCATGTAATAGTGTAGGTGATGTCTTGGCTTAATTTGCTTTTGGTTTGCTCAAATTATGTGAGAATAATTGTAAAAGGTTGTGTAGTGATTGGTAAAAAAAAAATAAAAAATAAAAAAAAAAATAAAAAATTCATGTACTATATAATAAAAGTTGTGTTTAGAAGCCGTAGTTCCGTCAAGTATCTTCACCAAATCGCATAAATTTTTTTAGATTTTTAAAAAATGTATATAAATTTTCTTTTCTCGTAATTTCTAAGTTGATAAAAATCTTAATTTGATTACAATCCAAATTCTTCATCTAATCCATCTAATCTATATATTTTACGTGTAGTGTATTATAAAAAATATGCAGCAACGACTTTTTTAATACAATAAAAGTTGGGTTTAAAAACCGTGGTTGTGTTAAGTGTTTTCGCCAAATTATAGAAATATTTTTAGATTTTTAGATTTTTTTAAAATATATAAATTTTCTTCTCCTATAAATTCTAAGTTAATAAAAATTTCAATTTTATTACAATCTAAATTCTACACCTAATCTATCTAATCCTTATTTTTTATATGTAGTGTATTATTAAGAAAAAAGCAGCTACTTTCTTATTTTTTTAATTACTACACTACACGTTTATATATTAAAGAAAGGTAATTAATGCGGTGATTCTGAAATACCACTTCCAAAAAATAAATAGATAATCCTAAAACACATAAGTAAACAAATAAAACTAAATAGATAATCCTAAAACAAATAAATAAATAAAAAAGAAGAAGAATTTGGTCACAATTGGAATACAAATCCGCATCAAATACCACTTATATTATATATAAGTAATCAACTATTCTTCTATTATTCAATAATTGAATAAAATCTATTCTTCTATTTCTTTATCAATTTTAGGGATAAACACAAAAGCTTAATTATTGTTTATTTGTTTTTAAATTTTTTTCTTAACTGTTATTGTTAGTTAAAAAATTAGTTCACGTTGAAGTTTGACACTCATTTTCTAATACACGGGTCTTATCTTCTTTTTTCTCCCCAAATCCCAAGTCTACTAATATTCCTATACAACAAGCTATTTAGTATTTAAATTTCAGTCATTATGTGAGCTCACCCCCACAAAAAAAGTTAATTAACTTCGGCGCCCAATGCAATGCCTCAAAACAGTAATCAACCCAAAGAACAAGAATAAGTAGACAAAGAATACTGGTGGTGGGATTATGAGGACCAAAATGGCCAAGTACTACTATTTGGCAAAATATGTATAGCGGTTTTTCCAAAGTCTCGACATCATTATGTGTGTGGCATCTTGAAAGGAATGCTTTTGCAAATCTACATGATAAGGAAGTATATGAAAGTTTAATTAGGTGTATGGTACGATATGTTACACCAGATGAATTTGAAGACATGTGGAAGAAAATGGTCAACAATTACAATTTACATTACCATGAATGGTTGCATGGAATGTATGCTAAAAAAATGAAATGGGCTGAAGCTTACATGAGAGGTCATTTTTTTTTCTGGGTGCAGGAGTACACAATGTTGTGAAGCCATGAATGCATTCTTGAATAGATTTTTGGATGGGAAGACTAGGCTTTATGAGTTGTTCTAGCAAGTTGATAGAGCACTTTCACGTATTAGACACAATGAGATGGGGGTAAATTTTTCTTCAAATTATACTGAACCTATTCTGATTACTAGGTTAGCTGAAATAAAGAAACATGATGCTACTATGTTCACAAAGGAGATATTCAGCATGGTTCAAGAATAATTATTGAATGAACAAAAATTCATTGTGCTTTACAACATAGATAGGGAAGGTTATCGTATGTATACCTTATCTCAGTATGCATCTCCTGATTCAAGATGGGAGGTTGTGTATTGTCAAGTTGATCAATCTATGAAGACCTCTTGTTTGCTATTCGAGTCGTATGGATATCCTTATAACATGTTTTATAAATTTTCAACATTTTTTTACTGTATTGACCAAAATATCAATACTGGCTAAAACATCCAAAAAAATTCATGGACAATTAGTACCAACCAGTACTATCATTCACTACCTTATATTTTATCTAAGACGATCTAAAAGAGTATCCTTATCAGTTTAAGGTTGGTACGATATATTTTCCTAGTGCACCAAGTATTGGATGGTATTAACCCCATTGTCCATAACTCTCAAACATAAAAGGAGATTCCTGGTTGGCCTAAGGGGATTCTATTGTCCATAATCCTTTGTGTGTGTGTGTGTGTGTATAAGAACTAGGATTTTTTGGCTTTTAAAGATTGAGGTTGTTTTCATTTTTTTTCTTTTATGTTTCAAAATTTTCATTCTCACCATGTTTGTTTGCATTTTCATATTGGCATTATCGTTCATTCTATTATTAATTTGGAGACATTTAGGGTTCATTTGGAATCTGCTTAATTTGCTGAAATTGAAATTTTTTTTACTGAAAATATTGTAAATAAAGGTAAAAGTTAACTAAAATAGTACAGTAAGACTCATGAATAATACCAAAAAGTGCAGTGGAATGTATCGCTCTGTTTGTTTCTGCAATGATGTTTTCTAGAAAATAAGTCATTTTCCAGGAAGCATTTTTTATAAAACTATCTCATTTTCCAATGTTTGGTAGTAACTTTAAATGAGTTGAAAAACAACCTTCTAACTTCCCTTATTTAGCTTGCCGTAAAATAGATTTGTTTTCCCAAAAAATTTAATGGAAGACAGTTCCTAAAAATAAGTAATACTTTTTATGTTGACAAAATATAGTTTTTCTTTGACTTATCTTTTTTTATGCTACCAAAAATTGAAAATACGGAAAACTATCTTTACACAAGGTTTTCCATCGAAACAAATAGAGCGTATGAATATTAGCAAAAATAAGCTAAATAGTAAAATAAGTTGACAAAAATAATTTTTATCGAACAAACACTTAGAATTTTTGGGTGACGTGGCTCAATGTAGACCCCACTTGTGTTACACTTAACGGTCAGATTTATAGTGAAAATGGACATGAGAGAAAATATGAAATTGAAATCAAACACAAATGGTCAAAATTTTTGAAACATAAAGGTGCAAAATGAAAACAAACCCAAAGTTTAAGTGCTAAAAGTTTACTTTAGTCTACTAATTTATTGTAATGTATTAATGGGGTAAATTAGAAATTGCATTGATTATCTATAGATGTTGCACAACATATTTATATAAAGAAATTTATATGGTTATTTTTATCAAATTTATGTAAGAATAATTTTTATCAAAAAGAAAAGAAAATAATGATTTAAAGTATAACATTTTTCCGAATATTTTTTTGGGAAAGAAGTGAAACAAAAACATCAAAAGGTAAAAACAAATTTAATAATGCACGCAATAAAGATATAAAAAATAATTGTGTACTTAAATTATTAAATATTTAGAACTTCACTAAAATAATTTGTTAATGTTTTTTATCTAAAGTCATATATATATATATATATATAATTAATTAATTTTTATTTGTCAGTCTTACTCAAATTGAGTTGCTTTAACTACAATTGAAATAAGGTATAGAAAATAATAATAATTACACACAAAGATATAAAAGATAATTACACGCTTAAATTAGTAAAAATAGTTAAATATTTATAAATTCACTCAAAAAATTGTTCATATTCTTAATATCCTCTCTTTTTAATGACATGCTATATAAATTATCTAAATATTCTAACACGTAATAAGTACTATACATAAATATATAATATAATCTCTTCACATAGGACATTAATAGTGGGAATGATGCTATAAGAGCATCCACAGCAGTGGAGCTAAAAATTTAACTTCTTAGCTCTACCAAAAGTTACTTTATTTATTTTACCTACACACATGCTGCAGCAGTGGATCTATTTTAGCTTTCAACACAATAAAATAATATAAACATCACAATAAAATAATATATCTTCTACAATAAAATAATATATCTACTACAATAAACAACAATCACAACCACCTGCAATCGCCACCACTACCGCCGCCGCCACCGCCGCCAATGCCACCACTGTAGTTGACTCTTCTACGCCACCGACTCTTCCACCGCCGCCACCACTGCCACCACATGATAGCAAATAATCGTCTAATATTAACAAGTGATTTTTTTAACCCCAAATTATACTTAGACAGTTTTTTTTTACTAAAACAATTTCTCAATCATAATGATAGCCTATTATCATCTCAATTGTTCGGAAGCAATCTTGGAACAATGTGAACTATGAAATGGAGGAACTTTATAAGAAAACATATAAAATAGAACACATATTATAGCAGGAACAATGTAGTCCATACATTACTTACATACATAACTCAATCCAAATTACAATAAAACTCACACACTCGCACAGGTTCCTATGACTTATTCTTCTCAACATACAAAAAAGAAAGTTCCTATGACTCACCTAGCAATTGCCATAAATGTTCAGTGAGGTTTGGCTGGAGTTAAAAATGAATTTCTTGGTCTCTAATGCGTCCATACCTCTCAATGTATGACATAAATCCATCACTTTGTTCACGTAACACTTGCAGAGGAGGGTTATCCAGTCCATCAATTTGTTCATAATCCAAGTCTACCACTTCATTATCATCCCGCTCATCTTCAACAATCATGTTATGGAGAATTATGCACGCTTTCATGATCTTTTGGAGTGTTTCAAGATGGAAAAATCGTGCAGGTCCACAGACAAATGCGAAACGTGCTTGAAGCACTCCAAATGCACACTCAATATCCTTCCTACACGCCTCTTGGGTTGTTGCAAATAATTTATACTTCTGTCCTTGTGGAGTTGGGATTGTTTTCACAAATGTTGCCCACTTTGGATATATGCCATCAGCAAGGTAATATCCCATTATGTAGTCATGACCATTGATTGAGTAATGTACTGCAAGAGCACGTCCTTCAGCAAGTTCATTAAATACATGAGACCGCTCTAACACATTAATGTCATTATTTGATCTAGGTAACTCAAAAAATGCATGCCATATCCAAAGATCATATGATGCTACTGCCTCCAAAATAATAGTAGGCTCACGAATATGACCACAATATTGACCTTTCCATATAGATGGACAATTTTTCCACTTCCAATGCATGTAATCAATTGAACCTAACATACCTGGAAAACCTCGGTATTCGCCATGAGCTAATAGTCTAGCAATGTCTTCATTGTTTGGCTTTCTCAAGTATTCTTCAGAGAAAACATCAATTACCACAATAACAAATTTTTTCAAACTTTCTAATGCAGTAGTTTCTCCAATCCGCACATATTCATCTATCAAATCACCCGATACTCCATACGCAAGCATTCTAAGTGCAGCAATTATCTTTTGTAATGAAGATAAACCAAGTTTGTTGGAACTATTTCTTTTTTGGACAAAGTGAGAGTCATGAGCTTCTACCTTAGATTGAATACGGAGAAAATGAGAACGCTTCATCCGAAATCTCCTATGAAATAAAGCAGGTGGATATATTGGTGTGGGAGCAAAATAATCAAGAAAAAGCCTATCATGGCCTACCAAATGATTACGTTAGATAGAACGACGACGTTTAGGTTGTGATGTTTCCGTAATAAGTTCTTTGATTATCTCATCTTCATCTGAGTCATCAAGAAGGAACTTGAGAAACAAATAGTGATTCATGGATGCAACCTTTAAAACAATTGGAAAGCAATTATTACTATAGATGCAAGATTAAAGTCAAGTGACATAAGCCACAACAAAATGAATATAACCAATTCACGCACAAGTCACAACACAAACACATATAACCAAAAAATAAAAATTCCTCTTAGTAGGACCAAGAAACTAATAAATGGTAAACAAATAGATTCGCTTTAAAAAGATAAGTAAAATAAGAAATACTATGAATGCTCATTGTTCATAGATTTATTCTAAGACCTGTCATCTGAAAACCAAGCATATGATACTAGGAATGTTCAATGAATAAAAATAATTGGATCAAAAACACTCATAGTTGTTGTAACAGCAAGACATATACTAGTTTCATTTTTCAGTCTACAAAGAATTATATCAATGCCTATCACAAGACTGAATGGAACTTAACAAAAGGTTAAAAAGTCACAACACAAACACATACATCTAGTTTAAGATTAAAGTCAAGTGACAAAAACCACTACAAAATACATAAGTTACTACCAAAGTACATAAAGGCCTACATAAGCCACTACAAAATACATAAAATCCTAAGCTACATCCAAAATGCAATCAAACCCATTAATTACGTGGACTTCGTATTGCCATGATTTCCTCTTGGAGTTGTTCATAAAAAGCTTTTTGTGCTCTGGTCAAGCCCCTTGTATCTTTCATCATGATTCTCTCCTCCTCTAACCTTTTTGTCATCTCAATTTTTTTCTTCTCAATCATGACTCTTTCCTTCTCAATCTTAAGTTTTTCTTCACTTCTTTCCTTCCCAATTGCAAGTTTTTCGATCTCAATAAACATTTTTTCGTCTTCCAATCGAGTTACATCTTCAATCAATTTCAATTTCTTGGTTAAATATTCCCCTACATCTTTTCTAGTAGCTTTGTTCTTTCGGATGGCCTTTTTGGCCTTCCTACCAATAGGTCTCTCAAAATTGGATGTGTCACCAAGTCTGGACCCACAATCCCCTTTGCCAATAGATATTGACTCCAGAGTTGGAGGCACGAATGATCTCGATTTAGCATTGTTAGGATTGACAAACTTTGGTTGGTCCTTTAACATGAGCCAACAATGGTCAAGAAGAAAGGGTTTCTTGCGCTTCTCTAAATACAAAGCCTTCGCATTGGTAATCTAAAAAAATTAAAAGAAATATAACATGATTAATATCTTCAAACTATTGGTGAATTGACATGTTAACACTATTGTCATATAATTTATACCTTATTTTCTTTGGTTATACCACTTTTATGATGTGCGTTAACTTGATCCATACACCCAGCAAACTTATTTGTCTTTCACTAATTGCTCCCCAATGACTTAGCAAGGAGATAATAGTACATGTGGTATCAGATGTATTGTACTGCATAAAGTATTCCTAAACTTTTTGACGAAATGTATTTTGTGTTTGTTCATTACTGTTTATGATATCAACACTAGTATTGAGCCATGTTGCCACTAGGAGTTTATCTTCCTCTACACTAAAGTTAGAGCCCTGTTTTATTTTTGTAGAAGAGGCATTTTCAACTTGAGGTGGAGGTGGAGGTGGAGAATCAGAAACTGACACAGGAATATTTTGAGACGTTCCAAAAGTTGTGAGTCAATTTCTATATCCCCATTCATGACACCCGTGAAATATATTAGGTCTTTAAGTAACTCTGTGTCTCTATATGACTCCATAAAATTAGAGAGAAAAAAAATGTAAACTTCCTTGCATACAGAAAATTCCCAAACTAACATTTATATGAAAACTTAAAATACTTAGAATTATAACAATAGTACATGATTATGCATAAATACTTAATTTGACATGTAGCTTAATCTCATTAAAAGGACCACAAGAAATCCTTTTTGTGTGCTTCTATTTATGGTTTTGTGCAACAGAACATAAAACTAGGACAAGAACTTCTATTACAAGAAAACAACAAATTCATTTTTGAGCATCTCAAAACCAAACTAACAATTTCTCATTAAAATGACCACAAGAAATGTGTGCTTTGTTTCTAGTTTTGTGCAACAGAACATATCCAACAATATCCACTTGAATTAGATGTGAAACATTAAGAGCCCAACAAAATCCACCAGTACGATATCACAAACCATCTTAATATCTCTACTCAGTACTCACACTCACATTTACCAAACCATAATCATCATCAATCTACCAAAATCAGATATGGAACATTAAGAATCCTAAAAAAAACTACCGTATTCATCCATTTCTAGCAACTCAAAACAGCTAATACAAAGCAAAATGAAATCTCATAACATAAAATCACCAAGCCAATAATCTAGAACAACAATAAAATATCATATATAAAAAATCCCACATTCTTTGATGTTATACCCAAATCAAAAACTCAAAGCATCCACATAAAGAAGATAGAGACAACTGACATGAAGTGGATTGGCGGCAGAGAAGTGGGTCTGAGGCGGACTGGCGGCGTGGGTCTGAGGCTGATCGGCAGCTTGGGACGGCTGGTGGGTTGGTGACGTCAAGCTTCAATGGCAACAACGTTGACGATGGTCAGGCTGGCAGAGGTAAACAGAGTGAGAAGTGGCCGGAGTTGAGAGAGTGAGGTTGAGAGACTTGAGCTTTAGATGATGAGATGAGAGATGAGAGTGAATGAGACCGCTGTGATAAAAGAATGAAAAAGAAGAAGAAGCAAGTTGTACCTGGCTGGAATAAAAAATTACCTTTTTTTTTTTTTTAGCTTTAAGCTACATTACACGTCTAAAAAATTTAGCTATTGCTCCACTATTGCAAAGGAGTTTTTTGTGTTTTGGCACATCTAAAATAGTTATATAACTATTTAGCTCTACTGCAGGAAGTGTTCTAATATTCGCTCCCATTTAAAAACTTGAAACACGTGCCCTTAAAAGAAACCTAAAACACCTGAAAAATGCTAAGGTTAACATGGGTTGGACACACCCCCCCTCCCCCCCCCCCCCCCCCCCCCGGTTACTGGTTTTTTCAAACTCAACACAGATGGATTTGCTCATGGTAGCCCTGGTATGGCCTCGGCAGGAGGCTTGATTAGAGACTCCAAGGGTACTTGGGTTGCTAGCTTCAACAGAGGCATCGGCCTCACCCACGCTCTTGACGCTGAACTTTGGGGCCCTAGAGATGGCTTGACACTCGCCAAAAACCTTAACATTAAATATCTTCTTGTTGACATTGATGCACAAGCTGTAGTGAACATAATTAACTCCTAGAGTGACACTACCGCCTCACATCATCCTCACACTATTCTCATTTCTGACTGCAGGTCCCTCCTCCAATATTTTGAAAAAGTTCACATCTCCCACATTCACCGCGAGAGGAACCATTGCGCGGATATTTTGGCTAAAGAAGGGCTCTAGTTGTCAACAATGCTTAATTTACGTTCTAGCCCCCTTCTTGTATTTTGTATCAGCTTTTAATTAACAGACACTTGGGGTGTTGTTTACCCCCGCTCTTGTATTTCCTTTTAGTTTTGTTTAATGAAATTCCGGTTCACCAAAAAAAAAAAAAATCCGTCACATGAGACTGCACCAAATAATCCTTTTCATTCAACCTTTTTAAAGCTTGAAACACGCAAAGCTCAGGAAGCAGGTCGGTGATAACAATTTTAGACTTTTCTGGGAAAAATTTTTAATTTTTAATTTTAAAAAGGCTATATTGGATAACAATTTAATGATGGACCCCAAATACAGAGTTTAGTCAGTCTACTCTTTTTCTTTTTTTTTTTATGGAAGTCAGTCTACTATTTATTCTTGCATAGAATAACCTAATGTGGAAACTTTATTGGAAAATCCGAAGATAAATGAGGGCCCCATCTTATATAAATATATACAAAGCTTTTCTCGCATTGCTCTCTTTACCTTGTTTTCTATCCCCGCTTTTGGGTAAGAAAGTTGTCTGGCTGGTAAAATCCCGACAAATTTACTAATTTTTGTTACTGTCGTCAATCCAATTTTTGACGTATTAGAGCATTAAAATTTGTCAACATTTATGGTGTCAAAAATTTAGCAATTTAACACCACAAAAAACTACTTTATCACCCGACTTTACAAAATACCAAATATCAATATTTTTATTTTAATATTCAACACAATAAAATAATGTAAAAAATACAATAAAATAATATATTTACTACAATAACACTCATAACCATGCCACAGTGGTGTCTTAATAAAATAATTATTCAATGAGAAATAAGAAAGGAAGAGGAAAAGAAAAATTTGAGCTATAGTGGTGTCTTAATAAGAGAGGAAGAGAAAAAAAAAATTATGAGCTATAGTGGTGTGAAAAGAGACAGGAGCTTGCAATTAAAAATAAGAAAGGAAGAAAAACAGAAAAAGAATCATTTAAATAATCTGAGCTAAATATTGTTTTTTCTTTTTATATTAGAGCTATAGTCCACATGCCAGCAAAGACAGCTGTGCACTGTAGCTCAGCAGCAAAAAATTATGTCTTTGGCTCCACTGATGTATTTGGCTTTTGCTATATTTTGATAGTAAATGTAGTATTTTAGTAAAATGCCTCTATAAACACAAAACTTCTCAATTGTAGAAAATCAAACAATTGAAAAGAAATATGGTTTGCAAATATAAATTTGTATTGATGAATAATGAGTATAATCTCTATTTCAATCATTTTACAAAAGAATATCCTCTGATTCTATCTTCTTTGAACTTGACTCGAACAAGAGATCTTCTTGACTTTGGTTGGAAGATGGATTGAACGGCCTTTACAACAAATCTCTAGCTTTGAGCTTGTTAGAGATTTATTGTTCTTCAAGTCTTCGAATGTGAAGGCTCTTAGGTTGAAGTTCTTCAGCGCTTTAGAGGCTTGATCCGTTAAGCTTCAAAGATTTGGTTTGTTGAGGTTTATGGAGGCGTTTTAGCTTAATTCTAGAACTTCATAGAACTCGAACAAGAGATCTTCTTGACTTTGGTTGGAAGATGGATTGAACGGTCTTCACAACGAATCTCTAGCCTTGAGCTCGTTAGAGATTTGTTGTATTTCAAGTTTTTCAAGCCCTTTGAATGTTCTTCAAGTTCTTCAAAGATGCTTCAAGTTCTTCGAAGATTCTCGAGACAGAATTTCTCCAGAGCTTGGGCTTCTTGAAAACTTGCCCCCTAAAATGAGAGGGGATGTTCTCTATTTATAGTGATTTTAGAGGATCAGCTCCACTTTGAATTGATATACTTGAAAGTATGTAATAGACTTTTGATTGGCCCAAATTCTTCTTAGAGATAATTATCTCTATTTATCTATTTTGATAAAGATCATATTTTGATAAAAATAATGATCAACAAAGATAAGTAATTATCTCTATTTAATTTATTTTAATAAAGATAATTATCTATCAATTTTGAATAGAAAATTTATCTTTATTTTATTTATTTATTTATTTATTTTAATAAAGATAATTATCCATAAATTTTGAATAGGAAATTTATCTTTATCTCGTGGGCCAAATGACATGTGACAAATTTTGATATGCCAATGTGATGTTAATTTGGATGACACATGTCATCATCTAATTTAATTAATTTAATGACATTAATTTAGAATTTACCACTAAATTTTGATGTGGCATTTTATAATTGGCTTAAAATTTTGTCTCTTACAATCTCCACCAATACTAATGCTCTAACGATGAAGTAAATCATGTCACTTAAAATTTTAACATCAATAAAATAGGAGAGTAATATTAGGATTACAAATTATTCTATAATTTTTTTTACCACAATTTTGATGTGACAGACTATGAATGGTTAACCATCACTTTTACATGGACCGATTATTTTTTCTTTACCAGTCACACTCTGTAAAATCACAGTTATGAAAAAAAGTTATAAAAGATTTTGTGGTCTTGAACATCTTCTAAAACACAATGATACAAAATCTTCATGACAATTAATAACTTTTTGCATCATCCTTTTCGCTAATTGATGCCGAAAACTTATTGAGCATCATCAATTTGGTTGGCTCATATTGCATTGAATCTTCATTACAAAATAAATTAAAATTTAGAGATTTGGTGGAGGAGAGATAGAGAGGGCACGTACTACTTGCGCTACCACACAATCTGAAACATATTTAGAGATTTGCTACTTAATTATTATAATCAAAAGTTTAAGTAAGAGGCATAAATATGGTTGGTAAGAGTTCATAAAAAAAAAAAAAAAAATGGTTGGTAAGATTCTCGGGCTATATCTTGTTGTTCGGGGCATTGTTTCTGGTTACAGCAAGCACTTTTGGGGCATTTGTTTTATTGGCCTTAGGCTTCTCGCTTTGCTTTACTAACACTATGGGCTTTCATACTGTGTGATGTCTAAGCTTAGACACTTAATTTTGTACTACTTATAACTTAATCTCTTGCTCTCCGGCAACAATATTTTAGGGTATCCATTTTTAGTGTTTTTTTTTTTTTTTTTTTTTTTGAGAAACCCATTTTTAGAGTTTCTGGCTCATATAACAGTGGAGCAAGGAATTTTTTCTAAGGAGCCAAACTAGATACAATAAAGTCTTACTTCTCCACAAAAAAAAAAGAAAAAAGAAAAGAAGATACAATAAAGTCTTAAATTAAACCCCCCCCCCACCCCCCCCCCCCCCCCCCAAAAAAAAAAAAAAAAAAACAAGGACAAGAACAAGAACAAGAAGGTCCATGACCAAATTCTTTTATTTCATAAATTAAATTTAACTCAACAAAGTTTTACCATAATATTTAAATAATTTATAATTAATTTTAAACTAAATTTTTTTACAGTCTCTTTTAATCATATGTCAAACAATTTAGAAAAAGAAACATATAACAAACATGAATATAAAAATAACTTAATTTAATATTTTTAATGCCATTGTTATCAAAAATATATATAATACCAAATCACTAATATAAAAATATTCACTATCATCATATATAAATTAAAAATTAAAAATAAAAGTAAAATAGTATAGATGCAACTTCCAATGTCCAAGCTGGAAAACACTTTTTGTCTTAAAATAAAAAATAAATTAAAAAAAGAAAGAAAGAAGAAGAAGAAGAAAAACCTAGAAACCATTATATGCTAGTAGTCAATATAGTTCAGGGATGGCCATAATTATTAGGTAATGGATATCCAACTCTATTCGATCTAAATATTTCAAGTAATACCCGGTTCTTCATGGGTAGAAGGTAATCGGGTAGGTTTTGGATATTACCCGAATTTTTCGGGTAGGGTTTGGATATTACCCATTTAACTAATTACTCTACCCAAACTCAACTTAACTTAATTATTATGGGCAAACCCCAACCCACCCAATTACCCAATAATCAAAATTACCAAATTGCCCCTAAAACTTGGAAATGACTAAAGTACTCCTAAAATCCTCTAAAATTGCCGAAATACACCCAAAACCTAATTTTGGTAATTTTTAAGTTTTGGGGTACTTTGGTCATTTTTTAGATTTTGGGGGTATTTCGGTCATTTTTTTTAGGTTTAGGGGGTATATATATATATATATTTTTTTTAAGGTTTCAAGGGTATTTTGGTAATTTTTTAGGTTTCGTGGGTACTTTGGTAATTTTTTAGGTTTCAGGAGTATTTTGGTCATTCTTTTTGGTTTAGGAGGTATTTTGGTAATTATTAGTGGTTTTTGAGAATATTTGGTGATTTTAGAGATTTCATGAGTATTTTGATCATTTTAAAGGTTTCATGGGTATTGTGCTTATTTTAGAAATTTTGGGTATATTTTGGCTATTTTAGTGGTTTTTGAGCATATTTGGCAATTTTATAGAAATTGGGTTTGGGTTGGGTATGGATATCTTTGGGTTGGGTAAACAAATTAGGTAATAATTAGGAAAGATTTGCATTTTTGGTAGTATTACGGATTTGGTAAGTTTTTTATGGTGTTTGTATTTGGAGGTAAAATGGTTCAGGAATGAGCCAAAAATGCTATATTTTTTGTTTGGTTTATTTGCATCAAAATTTGTTTTTGGTATTTCTAAACCATTTTTAAGTTTAATCATTAAACTAGTAGGTTTTTTTTGTTCCTCAAATTCTTGAGGGGCTAGTATGTAAATTGTGAGATTATTTATGATTTAGTATGTAAATATTAAGGTAATAATCAAAAGTATTTAACTAGAAATTTTCAAAATACACAAAGGATCTCTTTGGAACCCTAGCTTTGGGCACGCAAGTTTGGATTCCAGCCTATGCAACCTCAATGTTGTGTGCGCGGGTTATATAGCCTACGTACATAAGGTAGAGATTTTGGAGCTCTATATGAAGATTTTCTTGTGGAAAATAAAGTAAGGTTCCACATCGAATGAGAACAAGCTTGCACTCCCTCTTTATCAATATAAAAGGCCTTAGAAGAACAATATATATATATATATATATTTTTTTAAAGAAACAAACTAATTGCTAAACACACAAATACTTTAATTACACTCTCTCACCAAACTCAAACACATTACACTCTCACATTAGAAGAACAATTATTAATTCCACTACAAGAACTACATTAGTAATGCCCAATGGTCCTCCCATTCAATAATATTGTGCCATTCGGAACGTGTTTTTGAGTCACATCATACTCATAAACTCTAGCCATATGAATAAATAAAAGGAAAAATCCTTAACCTTCACCCACATTGCCCGTGACTCCACCACCACACCTTAAGCCTTTTAATGGCCCGTAAGCCCTAAAACCATCAAGAAGTGAACATCTAAAATATGTACAAATAATAATTTCTTGTAAACTAATCAAACAGTTCATTGATTTAATTTTAAAGTTTCAAATATTTGTGATAAAAATGACACAACAGTATAATGTCCGTCTGCCACAGATTGAGATCAGGTACGATACCTAGGTTATTGCACTTAATGCAATTCTTATGGAGGGTTGAGATTGATAGTTGCAAAAAGCAACTTTCAATCTCAACCATTGATTAAAAAAGTTAAGAAAAAAAAATGGAAGTAAAGTAAAAAGTAAAACTTAAAAATGTAAAAAGTAAAATTTTTTTGTGAGACAGAGTAGGGTGAATTACACCCAGAGCAATACCCTAGGTATTGCACCGGGTCCTAATTCGTCTGCCACATCAGTATCTAAGCTAAGTTAGTAGCGTTGACAGTGTTTGTGCAGATTTGAAAAAAAAAAAAAAATACAGATTGTTTCTTCATTTGGATTTTCTAAATGGCACTAAATAATATTTCTCATATAATAAAAGAAAATCATACCGTTTAACGAGCACCCATATCAGAAATGGCAAGTCATTTACTATATAAATTTTAGGTTGTTTATTAGGAATTTTTGCCATAATTTTTATCATTCTGTTAGCGTGTAATAGGTTGTGGGCTTTAGGCCCATCTTGTTTACTTGTATAGCACATATACTTGTACTACAAACTCTGCCTCTTATATAAAGGCACTCATGTATATTTTATTCCGTGTGAAATACAATACTATAGATTCAGTATTTCTAACATGGTAATAGAGCTATGGCTCTAATCCTTTGGTGTGCTGCTTTTAAGCAGTCTTGTCTTCTTGGGTGTCATCCATTGCATCCGTTGTTGTCAGAATCACTACTGCCTCCTCTGCGACTACAGTACATCAAAGACCATTGCTTACTGCCACCACTGCTTTCGCATCTCCAATCAGACCATAGGTCGCACCACTAGAAAGGACTCTCTCCGATCTGCTCGAGTGCGAAAAATTGTTTCCATCGGACCACCCACGCGCCCTCACGCACCATTGAAAGTCTCAGCAGTATCATGACGCATCGCCACTCTTTAACACGCACCTCCACGCGCTTCCACGCACTGACACACGCCAGATCTACATCTGTTGACGTCATTGATTACGTCATCTACACCACGTCAGCCCTAGTGACGTCATCACTGCCATGTCATTGCTTATGTCATCCACAGGTTAGCCGCTTACGTCATTTGATTATGTCATCCACTGGTCAACTGCTAATGTCATCCTTTGACCAGCCGCCATTGATTATTCTACATTGACTTTTCTTGTTGACTTTGACTTGTGTTGACAGTTGACTTTTTGCCTGAGTTGACTTTTTGTGGTCCAGATGCTCCTTATCTAGATTTTTCACGTAGATTTCATTTTTGCAGTCCATTTTTGCATATTTTGCTTCTAAATGAAGAATAATGACAGGTCTTCTTTTTCTTGCAACAAACATCGTCGATAATCCAACAAACGCTTTTGCAATTTTTCCAAACGTCTTGGCTATAATATTGAGACTTGCTATCAACGCAACAAATTAGCTTCTTCCATTTCTGCTGCTACTGTTGCTAACACTGAGAGTATCCAACCAATGGCTCCCATCTTCGTAAAGTCCAAGTCTTCTAGATCCACTATCACCATTTTCACAGTTGACCTTCAAAACATCATCGCTAATACCATTGGTGTGGTTGGCTTTTAGATCTCTATGAATTACTTTCAACCTTGAATATTTATGGAGATAGATCAATCCTTGAGTAATTCCTTCAATTATGTTGAAATGTTTCTTCCAATCTAGTAGCTTGCTTTGATTTGAATCTGGCCAATATAAAAGTTAAATCTAATCAATAATATACTTGATATAAAGTAATACTAATAAGGGTATAAATTTTATGAAGATAACTAATGAAGCCCGAAGATGAATAAAATTTAATGTTTTCCAAACCAAACAGGAAGCAGTTTAAGCTTTTATAATTATATTATTTCTATGAAGAAAACAAATGAAGCCTTAAGATGAAAAAAAAAAAAAATTAATGTTTTCCAAACCAAATAGGAAGTAGTCCAAGCTTTTGTTGGGCATGTATTCATATACTAGCATCCTTTCTTCTCCAAAAAATGCAACAACCCAAAAGCTTAACAAAATTCATGTGTTGGAGTTTAGATATGAGCCTCAACTCATTCTTGAACTCAATTATGCCTTGCGCTGAATTTTTTGATAGTCGCTTTATGGCTATTTGTTGACTTGTTAGCAATGTTCCCTATTGTGATTATCAATCAAGGTTTAGTCATTGCTGGACATAAGTTAATTTATACATCTCTACTTAGAAAGTTTTTGGGGCTTACCATGTAGACAGGCCCAAAGCCTCCCTCTCCAAGCTTGTTTTCTAATGAGAAGTTTTTAGTGGCAGCCTTGATACACTCGTAACTAAATTTACTTATACTCAAAACTTCTATTTAAAGATAGCAAATGATAATGAAAAAAGTGAAATAAATTATCTAACAAATTCAATTTATATGTGAATTATTTACCTTGAAGCACAACTTTTCTCTTTCTTAGTAGACAGCAGTAGCACATTATACAGGAAAAAGTTACAAAAGCAATGGCAATTACAATACCAATCCATATCACTTGCCTTTTCCTACAGGTCATAAACAGCTGTGGTTAGTAATCATTTCAGAAATTTTCTCTCTAAAAAAAATTGTATATTATTGCATATCGACAGTGTTCAAATAGAATAGTTAAGTTTGTATTGTTCATATAGGACAAAAAACTAGTAAACATACCACTCTGAGAAGCCTTTGGCGTTATATTATTGGGATTCGTTGAATTTGAAAGCTCTGGCATTATGATATAGAGACGTTCTGATCCTGACGAATCGTCAAGAATGAAGTTCGTCATATTTGTCTAAAATTTGCACCCTGTTGCATTTTCATATAGATAATAAAAAGCCACATAGCTACAGTTGTTCCAGCAACTAACTTTACAGTCACTGATGGCAAGATTTGTGTCTGGAGTACTATAATAGCGGGGATGAAAAAGATAGTCTATATCAGTGAAACTACAACTTTTAAAATCAACTTTTTCACCATTATGCCCACAATTTGACTGACTTCACCTTTGACATCCTCCTTCAGTGTTATATCCGTAACAATTATTTGCTCCGACTGTCAATACGACTCCGTTTATGGAATTTTCCATTAATTGCCCCGTATGACTAAGCACCCACGACCACAACGTCTGTGGCAGACTTTGATTTTTATACTTGAGAGAGAAGGATTCTTCATCCCCATTTGAGACAACGTTGAAATCATACATAGATGTTAGATGTGGTGAAATATTCTCAAATTGGTTGTCTCTCAAGACTCCACTTTCACTACACCAAAATAAGTCTATTACATCAAGTGTTAATACAACAAAATTAGTATAGTGGTATTAGACATAATATCACATCTAAAAATTAAAAGTCGTTGCAATAGTAACTTAAAAATAGTAAATTATTACAAGACAAAAAATAGTAAATTATTACATTAATAATAATTAGTTGTATTAATTTATAATTTTCAGTTGCAATAGAGATTTTAATACTAAATTGAATTTAGAAATTTTTTTGCAATAACTTAAATTGAAGAAAGCAATTTTTTTTAATAACTTAAATTGAAGAAACCATTGTAATAACTTGATACCAATTATATATTTTGCGATATATTATAATAGAAATTTAAAAGAGATGGCTTATTGCAACAAATTTAACATTGCAATAACTAAAATATAAATTATTTTACAATTTATTGCAATGACAAACATGAAGCTGCAATGAATATATTATTACAATGATCTAATTCCAATTATTTTACAATATCTTGTAAGAAAATATATGAAAAAAATAACTATTACACTAAATATACCGTTGCAATAATTTGAACCCAAATTATTTTTGTCAATTCTCTACAATGTATTGTAATAAAATTGATGAAATAATAGCCTATTGCTACAAGATATTCAAAGTAATAACTTGTATATTGCAATAGAAAATATATTATTACATCAAAATTTTCATTAAAATATTTAAGGTTTATTGCAACAAAAATTTTTTGTAGCACAAACTTATTACCTCAAATTTTATTGCAACACTTCACATAAACTATTGCAATGACTTTGATGTTATTGGAACGATTTTTTTTGTTGTAATAAACATTTTTTGTTGTAGTGTTTTCTAGTGAACCACCCCTTGATGCTTAATCATGAATTCAAGTCCTTGGGGTCCCATTCAAGAGTGAAAGCCCCTGGATTTGTGACGTCCGAAGTTAACCGTGATGTGAGTGACCAGTTTTGACCAGTTTTGTGGTTGACACCTAATTTCATTCCGGGAATAAGCACTTCCTCCAAATGATCAAAACTTTTCCATAACACCCGCTTTGTAGATCCATTGGAGTACACTTCATTGAAGACGAAATTGCCGGAATCCAATAAAGTAGCGATAGTGCCATTGGTAGTGAAAGAGCATAGCGTAATAGGAATCCCAACTTTGCGCCTAATTCTCAATGCTCCATCCTTGTTTTCCAAAATAAACTCCTCAGAGTGGTTAGCAATAGGAATTCCTTGACTTGAAAGCCATACATATTGAGTCTAATAAATATAGAGATACTCCTAGATAAGTGTAGTTAGACCACGGCATGAAATCGAAACTGAAACTCCCATTTGGAGAATGTAGCCAAGGCCCAGTAAAGGAGCTAAGCGTACTGCCTGGTTTGATATATTAGGCATGAGAAGTCCCCAAGGATGAGAATAAGAGAAATAACAGAAACTTGAAAAGGGGCAAGTTGGTAGCCATGATTGACCACTGAATTCCTCCAGTTGTAGAAATGGAAAGAAAAACCCACCACAAAATCCCACCCAGCCACCACCATTTGAGGAAAGAAAAACCCACAAAATCAACCATCGTGACCCATTCCAAAATCAACCCACCCACAACCAAAACCAACCATCGTGACCCATTCTTCCATTCTTCAGAATAGTTTTCTACACCAAAACCCACCACAAAACCTCAGCTAAAACCCATCCTAACCACAAAAATAACCACCACCCCAGCGGCCTAACCTCTCCGTTCTCAACCCCAGCCAAGAATGCTGACACCAACTCAAGAATGCTAACCTTGAACCCAGAGAAGGAGAAGAGTGGCACTGGAGAGAGAGAAAAAGAAAAAGTGAAGGAAGAAAGTTAAAACCAGATTGAGAGAGAAAAAAAAAAAAAAAAGAGAGAGAGAGAGAGAACTAATGATTTAACTTGGATACCAAAAAAAAAGAATAGGAGAGAGAATGTTTGAGAATGGAAGCTGAGTATTGCAATGAACCACCACGATCGAGTGAGGAAGAAGATGAGCTAAGACGTAATGTTAAGAAGTTTAAAGAAAGCAGTGGAGTTAAGCAGTTTACCCCACTAAAGAACCTTGTTAGCTATAAAGATAGACTTGTGGGAGACATTCCTGGAGCTTATGAACAAGCTTTTAAGCTGGATAATGTTTGGGATGATGGTGAGTAGTCAGACATAGAAGTTGAACCCCCTCATTGAAGGAATGGTGGAAGTAAAGTTGTCTAAGGAAACCAAGGCTCGTATCAGAGCCCCATGGTCAAAGGCTTTGATAGTGAAAGTGTTTGGTAGAACTGCTGGATACAACTATCTCACTTTCAAGCTCAATGCCTTGTGGAAACCTGCAGCTAGGATGGATTGTGTTAATCTTGGGAAGGATTATTTCCTAATTAAGTTTTATTGTTCAGATGATTATGATCAAGTGCTACGTGGAGGCCCATGGTTTATTGGTGAGCATTTTTTGGCCATTAAGCTTTGGGAACCTTATTTTAGAGCCTTAGGAGATAATCTAACATCAGTTGCAGTTTGGGTGAGGTTCCTTGAATTGCCCATTGAGTTTTATGATGTGGAAGTTTTGAAAGAAATAGGTAGTGTTATTGGGCCGGTTCTTCGTATTGATTCCTACACTGCCACAGGATCATGGGGAAGCTATGCAAGGCTTTGTATACAAATTGATCTGGAAAAGCCCTTGATTAAATCCATTAGGATAGGTAGGTTGGTGCAACAAGTTAAATATGAATGTATTTCTTCTCTTTGTTTTTGCTGTGGGAGACTTTGGGCACAAACAAGAGAACTGTTGCTACCAGATTAAGGAAAGGGATAGGAGTGACAGTGAAATAGAGAAAAGCCCAAACTAGGCAAGGGAGGAAGATAAGCAATCAGATCCTAACTTTGGTCCTTGGATGTTGGTTACAAGGAAAAAGAGTTCAGTTAGAAATGGACGGTTAAGATTTCCTTTAGGGAGTGATCATAAGGAGACGTTAGTCTGAAGGGTAATTTTGTCCATAAAAAGGAAAATTATGAGGGTGATTTAGTCAAGTCCAATATTGGGAAGGTGTTGTCCAATCAAACTGACCAAGCACGTGCTGTGAGTGACGTTTCTGTCCAAGGGGTAGCACCAAATGGAGATTTGAGAAATCTTGAAGGAAATTTCAATGTGGCAATTCTGATACAAGGAGCCGACGTGATGCAGACTGATGGGAAAAACTAGAATATGTCCTATGACTATTAAACAATCAGAGTTTTAAATTTTAACTGCTAATTTACAAAAAAAAGTTTTTCAATGTTATTAGAGCATTCACATCAGTATGTGTATTTTACACATCTATTTTTACACTAAAAACTTATTTTTTCTATTTTACACTACCACTTTTACAAAACACTCACATCAGTTCATTTATTTTACAAGTTATTTCAATAAAATATTCATTCTTCTCATTTTTTTATTATTTCCCTCAACTGACTCTTATTATATACGCGCGTTATCTCTCTCTCTCTTTATTCATTTTTGCTGAACAGCTCTCTCTCTCTCTCTCTCTTCTACCTTCTCTCATTCTTTCTCAAAAACTACAATCCAAATCAGTTCTTCACCGGCCGAACCAAGCTCTGGCGACCCACAAACCAAGATTCACGATGATCCACGAACCGAAGTTCACGGCGACCCACGAACTGAGCTCCGACGACCCACGAACTGAGGTTCACGGCGACCCACGAACCGAGCTTCATGGCGACCCACGAACCGAGCTTCATGGCGACCCACGAACCGAGCTTCACGGCGACCCAGATCGTGTCTCACCTGCCGATCCATGAACCAAGCTCCGGCGACCAACGAACCAAGCTCCAAAGACCCAGAACCAAGGTTCGGTGACCCAGAACCAAGCTCCGGCGACCCAGATCGTGTCTTCACCGATTGATCCACGAACCAAGCACTACAAGCACCGATCTATCTCTCCGTTGGTTTGTCTATGTGGGTTTGTTTGTGCGTGGGTCTGTTTGTGTGGATGTGTTTGTGTGTGGGTGTGTTTGTGTGCATCTGAGAAAAAGAAAATGTGTTTCTGAGGTAGTTGTGCATCGGAGAAGAAAGAGAAAATTTGGAGCCAATGGAAATTATTAAAATAATAAATACACGAGCTACAGTACTCGTGTATATTTGCACGGGTACTGTAGCTCATGGAAATATATACATGATTTTGCCCATTTTTACACCCACTGATGTGGGTGGTTTTTTTGCTCAAAATGCATAAAATTTACACTGTACATCTATTTTAGAAGATTTTAACAGGGCTGATGTGAATGCTCTTAGTTATTACCTAGGATGCATGGACACGAACACGGGTATGGATACAGATACAGTACGACATAGTGATGCAAACAATTTTTGAAAAATTATAATATGAAACGGCAGGTACAATACCAGTATGACATAGTTACAATATCCTAAATGAAGTGTCTGTGCATCTTAGGTTATTACATCAAAATTTACTCTTGTTAATTATTAACCAGGCCATACATAAGAAAAAGATGGGTTCCTGCGATTCTTTTAGCATATTGAACTTTGTTTATCCTCCAATCTATGCTGGACTCAGACTCAGAAATAGTAACCCATCTCTTGATATATGTGCTGGGAATTCAATGTTAGGAGCTCATATCCCGTTGGTTTAACACATTTGAGGAACGAAAGTTGTTACAGCATTCACATCAGCCTCGAATTTTTAGCTAAACAATCCTAGAAAATCAATTATTAGTCTGAGTCCAGCATAGATTGGAGGATAAACAAAGTTCAATATGAAGTTGAATTGTTGACCAATGATTCATTAAAAAGTTTGCATTATGAGTAGATGCAAATGTTTCTCTTTATTGAAGTACACCAAAACTCTATTCCAATATGCTGTTATGTGATTTTGTTCATTCCCTTGCACCACATCTAATGAAATATTGCGTCATGCCGACACAATGAGGCAATCTTCTTCTATTGTGAAATTACCAACCCGTTGTGTCTTCATAGCAATGTATTCCATTTGAACTTTGGGTGGAGACTGTTAGGTATGCATTTCATTTTGTGGAGGGCATCAAAAGTTCATTATTCATGTTAGGCCCCTCTTCTAAGAGCTTTGTGAAGTTTTAATCCCCCGCATTTGCGAATCCATTTCTTAATAACAATAACATAATAAGCCTAAAAAATGAAAACTCTAGCTTAGTAGATAGGTTTTCTTCTCTACATTTTACTGTCTTATTGGAGCAACAATAATATCTATAGGCTTTTATACTGTGAGTCCTAACTCAAAATCACATGTAAGACACTAATCACTTTATGTTAAAATAACAAACTCTGCCTATCAAGTTCATGCACAAAAAGAAAGAACCTTAGATGGTTGGAGTGTATTGAATTTTACATACAGCAGCAATATGACTAGAAGTTAGGCAAATCAACTTTACATATAGCAGCCAAAGGATCACAAGATTACCCACAAGTAATGCAAATCAGCTTTGTTAATTTGAAACCACCCACAAACGGCAATTCAGTTATTAAAAACAATGGAAGCCCAGCCTTGCCTTTTGGTGATATAACTAGAAAAGGAAAGTAAATACACACACGTACAACAACAATATGATGAGAAGTGAGATTCTAAGCTGAATTGAAAATATACACATACACATATAGCTGAATTGAATATGGACTCTAAGCTGGGTGGCATTTGTTAAAACCACTTGGACATAATATAGCATGACAGGAACGAAAGTTAGATTCGTTATTTTAAAGTATTCAATTTTATCGTAGGATCTTCCTCATTTACTGTTCTTTATTTAGGTCCGAATATACACATCCAAGAGAGTATTTTATTTGGTGCAGATGATTGAACATTAGAAATTTTTACCTTCCTATCAAAAAAGAAAAAAAGAAAAAGAAATTTTTACCTTCCCAAATTTGAGTAGAGAAGAATAAATATATAAAAAAAGAAAAAAGAAATTAAAATAAAAGCTACTAAAACAGATACTATAAATCAAGGTTAATGAAAATAAGTCATAATAATTGAAGCTGACACATATTTTGAGCACACCCACACCACATGCCCACAATCCACCAAACTTACACACATAGAGACATAAACAAACTGACAACCTGCGGACCACTCACCTATATATGTTAGACTTGAAAATTTGGTGAAATTTCTAATCAAATCTACAATACTTAAGTCTCTGGGTTTCAATTGATGCTGTGCAAAAAATAACTTCCTGGCTCTGGTGGGATCGACCACTGTTGAGGCTCCTCCTTGCCAAAAATGGCCCCAACTTGAGAGAGAGGGAGCACCAAAGTTTACAGGGGAGAGAGAGAGAGAGAGAGAGAGATGAATGCTTTATCATTTTATATTATCTAGCGAGGAATAATGCAGCGCCAGTTATAACAAGGGCATTGTGCAATTTTAAAATTGTGGGATAAAATATTGAGATTGAGGAGTATTAACACATGATAATTGAGAGTGTGTTGATGCTTCCTCTCAACAATTGCAATTTGTTGAGGAGTATTAACACATGATAATTGATGCAAGATGCCTTTGGAATGAAAGAATTCTTTTAAGTAAAATTTTGTGCCATTATCACTTCTAATAGTTTTAATAGTAGTATCAAACTGAGTATGAATCATATTAACAAAATCAGGAATTAGAAATTGAGTATTAGATTTATTCTTGAGAAGATAAACCCAAGTACAACGAGAGAAGTCATCAACAATTGTTAAAAAGTACTTGAATCCTTCAATGGTACAAGTAGCAAAAGGACTCCATAGATCACAATGAACAAGCTCAAAAGGTTAAGTAGATACAAGACAATTTAAGAAAAAGTATGAGAAGAAGCTTGTCAAGAATGGTTCAGGTTCAAGCAAGGTAAGACTGAGCAAGTGCATGAATTTGAAGAAGGGACAAAACGGCACGAAATCAGTGAAGCTCAAGCTCAAGCAAGGTCTAAACGACACAAAAGGCTTTGAAGGAAGAATGAAGTCTTGCAATGAAACGGCAGAGTTTTGGATTGAACAATTAAATAAACTGTTTGTTGTATTGAGAGGTTAAGTGAGGCATGTGAGTGTCATGTGAGAGTAATTGTATTCAGTTAGGATTAGGACACTTGTCATAAGCTTATTGGATGTGTGATCAACGGGTAGTTAGTTGGGTTCCCGCCCTTTTCTTTAGGGGTTAGTTACTCTGTTTCAATTGTATATAAACGCAGAGTGTGTATTAGATAGGATTGTATTCTCATTTTTCTCAATTTTCAGTGAAGAAAGTTTCTCTCATCTTGAATTCCTTCAGTTTTCTCTAGAATCTTCTTTCAATTTCCAGTTTTAACATGGTATCAGAGCATTAGCAAGATCAACTAAGATTGTTTTTCCTTTCTTTTCGCTTGAATTCTCTGAAATTCTTTGTGTTTTCTGCTGAATGTTAAATTTTTTTATTCAAAGGCTAAGATTAAAAGTGACTTTTGAAACTTTTGATTTCATCCATTGATTTTCTATTGCATGGTGCAACAATTCTAACTATTGCACCGAATCTTAATCCAAATTAATTATTCTATATTGATGTAAATTGTCGCTTCATCACAATTAGCTAGGAACCAAAGCAATCAAAATGTGTTTCACATCTTTAGGACTAGTTAAAAGAGTCTCATATAACATACCATCAATGCTGATAAAAAACACTTGGACCTTTAAAATTATGCGTTGTTTGTAGTTGACGGGTGGAAAGAGGAAAGAGGAAAGAAAAGTGGAAGGAAATAATTGAAAGGAAATGAAAAAGAAAATATTTTCTTTTATAGTGTTTGGATATACAAAGAAGAAGAATTGAAACAAAAGGGAAAAAAAGTAAGTTTTCTTACATCTGTGCCCTTACATATTATTAGAAAAACTACATACTAATTAAATACTACTAATACACTCAAGGGACATGGTAATAATTTATTACATACTTTCCCTCTCCTCTAGGTGGGAGTTTTTCCTCTCACATTAGGTGAGCCAAATTAAAAGTCCCGAGGGAGATGTAGTATGGGTGGCGTTCTGGTATGAAGGAATGGTGAGCTTCTGCTTCCGGTGTGGTATGATAGGGCATGGAATCAAAAAGTGTGAGAAGCCGAGACAAGGGGAGGAGTAGGAAAATCCGTATTGTTAGAAATTGGACTGGTTTTGACCTAACCCATAAACCATGGCCCATGGATCGTCCACATGGGTTATCTGATAAGTAAGTTTAAATTTAAACTTAATAGATATTGATATGAGTTATCAATATTAGTAGTGGAGTAATTTAAATTTAACAGATGAGATCTTTTAGGAATCACATATATCTTATAGTAAGTGAATCTCTACTAGTATTTAAAATACTCCTACATCAGTTAGATTGATGATAGATATAGTGAGTGAACATACGTATAGTTTTGAGTGCTCTCTCAAAATAAGCCATATTTCTGGGATACCATCTACTATTCCCTAGAATTTGGAGCGTGGAAATTAAAGGAGAGACTCTAGTAACCTCTCCTGTGACTTAGAGGTGTTCCACAAAGGAGATCGTGAGGAGATCATAAAGCAAGCAAAGAACAAGATCTAGCAATTTGGTGATTTATTCCACCAAAGGTATGTGTCTATATGACCTCTAGTAAAGTATATAAATATTCAACATTGGTATCAAAGCCAGGTTATGCTTGTTTTTACTCTTGAATGATGCCATGATCTATGATATATGTAATCCTATATGCATGCTAAAATTAAAAGATTAAGTAATTTTTAATTTTCAGATCTACAATTTTTAGAAGCATGTTATGGCATGTAGAGAGAAATAAAAAGTTGTAATTTTTTTGATTGTTTACATGTAATCAGAAATTTACAGGCTTATTTTGACCCATTAAATCTTGTTTAATGTCAAATATTTTTTAATGGTTTGAAAGTACATTCCATAAGCTTTAAAACGACAGTTTACATGCTTAATTTAGACTTTAAATGATGAAGTTGTGATTAAAATGGAACACCTCGTTCTGTTAGTCCTACACAGAGGACCAAGTGAATAACTATGTATTCACTATTCATCGGCCAAGATTTTCTTTGGCTGAGTCCTGGAGGGCTCCACTCACCACTAATTGTTTGAATGATTATCTAAATAAAAATAAAAATAATAAAATAAAAGAGCCCCATGTTAGTGTATTAGTTACATTTTGATAAGGATATTGTGTAGAGCCCCACGTTGATGTTAGCCCAACCTGCGTGTGCGTGTATCATTAACAACTGATTATCCTCGTTTCTTTTAACAAGGATTTGTGCAGATCACGTTGGTGTATAAGTACACACAAATTGTTGTTGTTTCCTTCAACAAGGAAACTATGCACGTGATAAGCCACACACAAGTGGCTGTGTGGATTTGTAACATAGTTTACGAAGGAATTGGATTATAACAATATAGAAAATTATATGAAAATCAAATGTTATAACATGCACAGTGGGTTTTCTTATTATTTATTTTAATTTATAGTAAAACACTATATATGTAATTGTAGTGGCATTTTTTTTAACTCTGATGTTAAAATAGAATTGTGATAATATGAGAAAATTGTGAAATTAGTTTTCTAATTTTCTGTATAATTATGCATGTTTTTAATCCTTGAATTAATTTATGATGTCTTTTTAACATATTGTGATATGATTGAATTGATATTATATGAATGCATTATGTGATGAATATGCGTCCAAAGGGTTTATGAGACTCTTTGGCTCATCTCTATAGTTAAAGATTATATTGGTAATTTATGCAACATGTATATTTTTTATTTATTGTTATTGTGGATGGATAAGACAATTTTTTGAAATTATTTGGTAACGTGGCATCCCCAATTTTTTTACAAACAGAATCTTTGTAGTAGGGTACTTGAATATGTAATTTTTTGAGCCAATGTTTTTGGCAATGTAATTTAAGGTTATGTAATTTAATTTTAGAAGCCATGTAAAGGGATGTGTTTCATGGTTACCTACAATTTTCAAAATTTGTCTTAGCATGTTTTATGAAATTACCAATAGGGCTTATAGTGGAGCCCATGCACAATTTGTTGTGCACAAAGATGTATGGAGACATGTTATATGTATGATTTAATATGTGGATGGTGTGATGTTTTATTCTTCACAAAATTTTATTTAAAATAAATTAGATGTGTTATTCCAATTTACATAGTGAGAGATGATTATGAGCTTAGCGAAATTTTCGATCTCACTATGTAGAAAGGAATATCATGGTCTAGTTGGATTTTTGGAAATAAAATTTAAAAATGTATGTGCTAATGTCAACTTATGTAATGAATGTAGTGAACATGGCCACTAAGAATGTAGTTGCTAATCTAACTAAGGGAGAGAAACTAGATGGAACCAACTATGATATGTGGCATAGAAAAATTCAATATCTGCTTAATGAACAAGAGGTCCTTGAAACCCTAAACAATGTGATGATGCAACTTGAAAATGGTAATACTGCCTAACATCGCAGTGACTTAGAGGCCTATGAGTCTTGGGTTAAGAAAGATCATTGTGCATGCTATGAGTAGCATGCACAATGATCTTATTGGGGAGTTTGAGGACTACCCAAATGCCTAAGAGATGTAGAACCAACTTAAGATTGCCTATGGAGGGACTTCAGCAACTAGGTTGCGAGCTCTTACTTTGAAGTTTGAGCAATATGTTATGGATTCAAAGCATATCATAGCTGAACATCTAAGGACAATGTCTGCATTTGAATGTTCAAAAAGTGTGTAAAACACCTATGAATATTTAGACCTCTAATTCACAAATTACCAACACAAGCTTATAATCAAACAATGTATGTGCGGAATATGAAAATAAGCTAAAATAGAATTGGTAAAACAATCTAAACCGAAATTAATCACAACCATAGCAGTAATTAAAAGGCAAAGATTAAGGGAAGAGAGATGCAAATATAAAGACAACACAGCAATGTGTTATCGAAGAGGAAATTGAAGTCCTTGACGAAAAACCTCTCCGCCGCCCTCTAAGCGGTCAATAATCCACTAGAGAATAAAGTTGAGATACATGAATAGCAAAAGACCCTCCAAGCCTAATCTACCTAGTGTACCTAAGCCCTCAAAGTTTCTTGCTGCAACAGGGTTACTCCGAACCTTGTCTTCTCTAGCTTACCGGATCCCACAATCGGCCATTGCATCAACCAAAATGAATTGGTCCCTTTTGAACTGCTTCCCAAGCACCAAAAAGCCTTCTCACAGATGTAGGTATGGTGAGATAAGGATTTGGCTAATGTATCTCTCAAGGATTTATCAATGGAAAGGGTGAGAGTAGAGGAATTTGGAGAATCAAAGGATAAAGATTGTAGATGAGTCAATCTTGTTTTTCTCTAGGGTTTCTCTCTCAAAATTCTTTCTTTTGAAGCACTTTACAATACATGGGTATAAGGGTATTTATAGTAGAGTGTGTATGGAATGCGAAGAGTTAGTTTTGTAACAAACAGGGTGTTCTGGCGACTCAAGCTTGCGACTGGAACGAGTTGCAAGTTTAAGTCGCGAGCTAACTACCTTGCCAGACTGGAGATTTGTCCAATATTGCAATAGTTGGCGTGACCCTTCAGCTCCCTTGCATGCTTCACACGTGTGCCACCTTTAGCGACTCGCCAATCATGAGATCCAGTTGTGAAGCTCTTCTTGAATGCACACTCTTGAGCTTTTCTTCACACTCTCTCACACACTACCCTTACATGATTCTCACCTAAATACAGGGTTTCTAAATGCTGAATTACAAGCAAATTTGGCATGGAATAAAGTCAATAAAATGATTGCATAAATTCAACCTTATAACATTGATCTGTGACCTAAAGGCTGTTAGCAATAATCTCTCTGATGAACAACAGGTCACAGCGGTGATACGTTCACTACTTGAACCTCCTTGGGGGCAAATGGAGTGTGTTTCAACACATAGTGAGAATATCAAGATTTTTGCTGATATTTCTCGTCATCTTGAGCTTGAGACAGAGCTCATGGGGGTGCACCAAAACACCCTTCTTGTCGCCCAATCTAGGCAGCGGAAGGCATTCAGGACTAAACGTAAAGGACAAGGGAGGAATGCCAAAGAAGATGGTAACCTTAGGCCTAAAGAAGGCAAGATAGCAAAGCGCCAAAAGGGCAAGCGTGCTAAGAAGGACAAGGCAAAGATCAAGTGCTACAATTGTGGTAAGAAGGGTCACTTCGCTCGTGAGTGCACTGAGCTGAAGAAGGTATCCATTCTTAACAACTTTGCTATTACTTATGTTTGTACACATGTTTTTGTTGCTCATACTATTCCTGGGGGAATTGTAGATTCAGGAGTAACCAAACATATAGCCAGAGATAGAGTTGGGTGTGTGGATTACAAAAAGATACTAACAGGCACACAGTACGTTATTTTGGGTAACGGATCTCAAGAAGAAGTCATAGGAGTTGGAACCTACCAGCTTAAATTGCGTCTAGGACGTACGTTACTTCTTCATGATGTGCTTCATGCACCTGGTATCCAATGTAATCTATTTTCAATATGTATTGATGCTTTGACTTGGTTTTAGTTTCTGTTTCGATGGTCCTCAATTGGATTTTTATTAAAATAAAACCTTGTATGGACATGGTTATTTATCTAATAATTTCTTTATGTTGGATTTAGATCATTCCTCTTTTTCTTTTATTGCTCATAATGATGATGTTTCTGATTCTGTAATATGGCATGCTAGACTTGGACACACAGGAAAAGATAGATTGGCTAGACTAGCTAGAGAAGGCCTATTGGGGTCTACCACTAATGTAAGCCTACCTATATGTGAACCTTGTCTAGCTGGAAAGGCTTGTAGTCCATTCGGACATATGTGGACCTATGAATGTTAAGGCATGCCATGACGCCTCTTATTTTCTCACATTTATAGATGATTATTCACGTTTTAGTTATGTCTATTTGATCTCCCATCACTTTGAAGCATTAGATTGCTTTAAGCGCTTTGTGGCAGAGGTTAAGAATTAGAAAGAAAAGAACCTAAAGGTTTTTCGAATTGATAGGGGTCATGAATATTTGTCTAAACAGTTTTAGGAACTGTGTAAGGAAAAAGGGATACGCAGGCAATTGTTGATTCCTGGTACTCCACAACAAAATGGTGTTGCAGAGATAAGGAATCGTACTCTATTAGAGATGGTTAAATCGATGATGGTGCAAGCTGACCTTTCAATTTTATTTTGGGGGGATGCATTGTTGACTGCTGCCTATATTTTGGGGGGATGCATTGTTGACTGCTGCCTACATCCTTAATCGTGTGCCTTCTAAGTCAGTTCCCACAACACCATATGAGTTATGGACTGGTGCAAAACCTAATTTGGAGAACTTGCGGCCTTGGGGTTGTGCAGGTTTTGTTCACAATACTTAACATAAGTATGGGAAATTGGGCCCTAGAGCAAGTAAGAAAATCTTTATAAGATATTCAGAAAGCTCAAAGGGGTATGTAATGTATGGTGAACATTCTGATGGTGGAATGACTGAGATAAAGTCTCGTGATGGCAACTTCATTGAAGTTGATTTTCCAAGCATTAGTGAAGCAAAATAAGATCTTCAGCTTTATGAGCTGCAAGAACTTGAAGGTGTCATACCATCTTTGGGCGAGGGTGGAGAATCATAACTTCATCCTGAAATCGCCAAAGATAGTGGGAGTGATTTTGCTCCTAGTGGGTGCAAACCGCTAGATAGTGACACACAAGGATCCAAGGTACATAGAAGTGAACATGGAACTATTCCCCGTCGTCATTTTGAGATTGAGGGGGAATCTTTTATATGTGATTCACTGGACCTTGATGAGCCTGCTTCCTAGGAGGAAGCATTAGCTTCACCTGCTTCACATGAATGGATAGTTGCTATGAGGGATGAGATGGATTCTATGGCAAAGAATCAAGTTTGGGAGTTGGTTGACCTTCCGCTTGGGCACAAGACCATTGGAAACAAGTGGGTTTTAAAAATAAAGCGCAAAGCAGATGGATCAATTGACAAATATAAGGCTCGTCTCGTGGTGAAAGGCTATACTTAAAGAGAAGGGATAGACTATGAAGGGACTTTCTCCCCAGTAGTGAGATTTGTCTCTATTCACCTTATTCTAGCTATTGTTGCACATTTGGATTTGGAACTCTTCCAAATGAATGAAAAGACTGCATTTCTCAATAGAGAACTAGACGAGGAGATCTATATGGATCAACCTATTGGCTTTAAGGTCAAGGAACAAGGGCGCAAAGTGTGCCATCTTAAGTGTTCCATTTATGGCCTAAAGCAAGCGTCTAGACAATGGTATTTCAAATTTCATAAGGCTATTATTTCAATTGGTTTCGAAATGACGGAAAGAGACCATTGTGTGTATGTCAAACGATTAAGAAAGAGTTTACTTATCCTATCTTTGTATATGGACGACATTTTGTTGGCTGGAAATGATATGGAGATGATTGTCACCACCAAAAGGTGGTTGTCCTCTATTTTTGAAATGAAGGACATGGGAGAGGCTAATTATGTGCTTGGCATTAAGATCTTCAGGGATCGCTCAAAGAAGCTTCTTAGATTGTCTCAAGAAACTTACATAAAGATGATCTTAGAACGATTCCGTATTCATAATTCCAAACCCATAGATACTCCAATTGAGAAGGGACATACATTAAGCCTTGAAGATTGCCTTAAATCAGAAAAGGAAAAAGAGAGAAATGGCAAGAGAGTTCCCTATGCAAGTGCAGTTGGAAGTCTGATGTATGCTATGTTGTGTACTCGACCAGACATCTGTTTTGCAGTTGGTATGATTAGTCATTATCAAAGTAATCCAGGACCTATTCATTGGCAAGCAGTTGAGAGGATTTTTCGATACCTTCATGGGACATTGGATCTCATTCTTTGCTATCAAGGTGGAGATTTGAGATTGAGAGGTTATTCTGATGCTGACTGGGCCAGTGATAGAAATGAGAACAAGTCCACTACAAGTTATGCATTTCTACTTAGTGATGCAGCTATCTCCTAGTGCAGTAAGAAACAGTCTTGCATTGTTTTATCCACAATGGAGTCTGAGTATTTTGCTTGTTCAACAGAAACATAAGAAGTTGTTTAGTTAAAGAGATTTTTCCAAAGCCTAAAGGTGACATCTCTTGCAGATGAAGTTGTAAAAATGTATTGTGATAGTATGGCAGCCTTGGCTCATGCTAAAGATCCTAAGTATCATAGCAAAAGCAAACACATACAGATTCGTTATAACTACATTCGTCTTGCTATTACACAAGGAGAGGTGATCCTCCAACATATCTCCACTAGCAGGATGGTGGCTGATCCACTTACTAAAGCCATTATTAGAGATGCTTTTCAGGCTCATGTTAGGAGTTTGGGACTTTGTAGGATTTGATATGTTTTTGGATACCTTATGGACATTTATGTTTATTCATACTTTATGCAATAATGATGTTATTCATTTTGATTCATCTTGTGATGCGATTGATATTGCATACTAAGCACACATTATTTGAGAATATGTCACCAGGCTTAGATCAGTCCACTCACATAGATGACCACCCTAGCACTTGAGTAGCAAGCAAGATGAGACATGGTGATCACTTTATTTTTCTGTAAATCAAGTAAGTGATCATCTTGACGCTTAAGGAGGCGTGCAAGATAATATAATGCATGTTGCCTTACCTAGGCTAAGATGAGACTTATGGGAGTCATACTTGAAGTGTATCCACAACTTCATAAAGCCTGTATAAAGCCAAATGTGAGATCTTGGACAGGAACTAGATGTGTAACTGTGCTGAGAAACTCAGGTTGGTTGCCTTTGTGGCAACTGGACTAAGATTTGTATGGTGTTTAAGTGTGACAAGCCCAGCTGAGTGGGAGCTCCACTATAGCATACAAATTATACTATATGTGCTATAGCCAACCAATTAAGGGAGTGATTGGATAGATCCCTACTCCGTCACTATGTGAGCCCTAGTCGACCATTATATGGTCCAATCTGTGCCCTTTTTCGACCTAGAATTATGTCATAAAGTGAATGTTTGATGTCGCTACTTTAGCATGTTATCTTAGGGCCATGATATATACGGTCTCGCAGAGCATGTCTAGGAAAGCGATCAAGTGTGAATGAATTGACATGAGTGTCTAGGGAAGATTATTTAGAACACACCATTTATTTTATGGCTCATAGCCCGGGCGATTATGAGGAATTTGTTTTTCAACATAATCATGAGCATATTATATGGTATAGGATCAAGTGTTGCTTTGAGTTTTGAACTCATAAGGGATTAAAGAAACTTGATCGGGTGTGATCAAATAATCTGGGGCATAGACGAGATATTATGAGTGATGTACTATGTTAGTTTAGATGGTGACTTAATATAGTACTCCTACCTTACACCTTCTCGTCAGGTTGCACACTCCATTTTTTTGTATAAAGAGAGGATTGGACATGAGATTGAGAGTAGCCAATTCTGACTGTAGTACCTAGTGTGGACAAGTGGGAGATGTTAGAAATTGGGCTGGTTTTGACCCAACCCATAAACCATGGCCCATGGATTGTCCACATGGGTTATCTGATAAGTAAGTTTAAATTTAAACTTAATAGATATTGATATGAGTTATCAATATCAGTAGTGGAGTAATTTAAATTTAATAGATGAGATCTTTTAGGGATCACATATATCTGATAGTAAGTGAATCTCTACAAATATTTAAAATACTCCTACATCAGTCAGATTGATGATAGACACAGTGAGTGAACATACTTATAGTTTTGAGTGCTCTCTCAAAATAAGTCATCTCTCTGGGACACCATCTACTGTTTCTTAGAATTTGGAGCGTGGAAATTAAAGAAGAGACTCTAGTAGCCTCTTGTGCGACTTGGAGGTGTTCCACAAAAGAGATCGTGAGGAGATCGTAAAGCAAGCAAAGAAGAAGATCTGGCAATTTGGTGTTTTGTTCCACCAAAGATATGTGTCTATATGACCACTAGTACAGTATATAAATATTCAACACGTATCGCGATTGGTTAAGAGCCAGATATCGGAAGCCAGAAGAATCCCATAGAAACCGTAGCTACCAGCAATCGGCAAGGGAGGAAGTGGAAAGATCACACCGTGAAACAATGGGAGCGCCACAATCAGTTTCCCCATAAATAGGTGAATCGGGTAGCAGTTTAGGGAATCCTGAAAATCACGACACAGACATGGAAATTACTGCCTCGCATGAGGTGGGCATAGGCGTTACAGACGTGCTCGTTTATTGTCCAAGTAACTGATATCCAGCAAATGGCAACAGCAATAACTGAAGAGAAATTAAAGGAGCTGGGTGCATTCAAAACTATTAGTAATACAGTAACAGACATGGCAATAAAAGAGAAGAATAAGGAGGTGGGTGCATTCAAATCTGGATTTAATAAGAAAATAGCTGAGATCGTGGGAGAGGTTTTATTCAGTGTGCCAATAACTGAAGTAGGGACCACCCAAAACCCTACATTACGTGACTTCAATGCCACAGGTCGGATAAGTGAGTCACTAACTGGGAATAAGGAGAACACAAAGGCAGCGGCAAAACAGGGGACAAAGGAAAATAAAATTTAGCAGTAAGCCGTACCAAAATAACGTGGAAAAGGATAGAAAGTAAGGGGAATGGATGAAAAGGATAGAAAGTAAAGGTAAAAATTATTTTATAAAACGGTCTCATGAGATATATATTTTCTTCTAATGAAAATTAGGAAGACCAAAACATCTCCAAAAAGAAGGAATGAATGAAATTTGAAAGTTCGAATTTGTGTGAAAACACAAGAGCTTGTTTAGACTCTCAAATTAAAACTTACGGCTAGATTACTTTTACTCTTACTTAATCAAAGTGCGGAACAAGAATAAATGTGTGTAATCACCGAATCTATTCTAGTGCATACACATGAACAACAAACAATAAAAATATAGCATAAAAGTAAGGGAAGAGAGATGCAACAACAAGATTACACCAAGACATGTTATCGAAGAGGAAACCCAAAAACTTGGCGAAAAACCTATCCGCGACCCTCCAAGTGGAAATCGATCCACTAGAGAATAAATTTAGAATACACGAATAAGAAAAGACCCTCAAAGTCTAGTCTACCTAATGTACTTAACCCCTTCAAGCTCCTGCTACCAATGGACTTCTCGGAGTCATATCTTCTCTAATTTTCCGGATCCCGCAATACGCCCGATTGCATCTGCCAAGCCTCACCAGCTTCTTTTGGCAAATCCCCAAAACTTCTTAAGCTCTAAAACACTCACTATACTCTGAAAAAGTATGGGTTATGTTTTGGGTACAAATCTCCTCTCAAGGTATGGCAAAGGGAGGGCGAAGGAGAAGAGGCTACAATGATTTCTCGCTAAGGATGAGTAGCTCTCTCTCTAAAAGATGGGTGTGTTATGTTGTAGAAAACCTATTTAGGGTTTTTCTCTCTAAATAGCCTCTTCACTTTTGTGGGTAATGAGGGTATGTATAGTATGGATAAAGGGTAAGAAAGTCACACTTAAAATCCTCCGAACAGAACGTTTCGCAAGCATTTCACGGGAAAGCCTTACCCGCAAGACACTCGCGAAATCGATAGTCTGGCATGGCTCTTCAAATTCCAACATGCGCTTCTCACGTGCCCTTTTTGTGGGATACTCTTCTCTCAAGTTAGTTGCGAAATTACACTGATTCTTCATTTTATACTTGGTTCTTCACCAACTGAATACTAGACCCAATACAATAAAATCCCACAAAATACAAGGAACAAAATTAAAGCAAATACAACACTTTTTGTCATGAAATAAAGCCAACATAACACATAGTTGTAAATCACAACTTTACAAAATTGCTAGGGCTGTAAACGAGTTGAACTTTGTCAAGTAGTGCATGTTTAAGTTGGGCTCATCAAGAAAAGTCAAAAGCTCAAGCTTGACTCGAGCTCATGACAAGCCTAAAAATAATGTTTAAGGTTAAGCTCGTGGGAAAGCCAAAAAACTTAAGCTTGGCTTGATTAATTAGTCAAGCCAAGCTTAAGCTTAATATTAAGCTCAGGTCAAGCTTTTGAGCTTGAGATCTAAAAAAATTACATTATCAAATGCTTAAATCTCTAAAACTAAGGAAAAAAAATAGTATACTCATTTTATCATGTGTCTAATCCTACTTATGATTAGCCATTATTCAAATTAAAATTTTAAGTAATTAAATTCATTCATCCTTCATTGCCTACACCTTTAACAATTGTTCAAAATACAATTTTTATGTTTACGTTAGATGATAAAGAACTAGAAAATACTTGTTTATAACTATTATGAATAAGAAAATACTAACATGTTTCATTACTACACATTAGATGATTAATGGAGAATAATCATATGTGGCCCATTTAATTAATTAATTAATTTTTAAATAACTAAAGTCTAAAGTGGTTATTGGTCAGTTTAAAGGGAAAGAAAAAATTAAGGTAATGAGTAGTAGTGGTCCCATGTTACTCTCCATTTGACCTGTCCAATTGAGAGCTCAGGATCTCAGCCTCATCCTTGTATCATTGTTACTTGTTTCATATGGAATTTTAATGCAAGTTGATTACCACTAGTTGGCGTGTTAGTATTGTATAATGTATTTTTATTGCATTGAGATTAGGTTAAGTTTGAGATTGATAGTTTAAAAAAAAAACAACTTTCAATATGAACCGTGGAATAAATTAAATAAGAAAAAGTTAAAAAGTAATTGATTATTATAATTGATGCTGCCTTTGTAATGATGCAGGTTAGTTCTTGTTTCCAAATGCACTGTCTTTGTGTTTGACGTGAAGTGAATAAATAGTGTTATAATAAATATTGTTATATGGAGTCTACTCTTTCAAATCACAGGTGTGCTCTTTAGTATGCCTCCCTCATTCAACATGCCTCAAGCAAAAGAATATTTTTTGTAACGTTTTGTTTCAGGGAATCTTCTCGATCAAAGGCCCTTAAGACTAAATTTTATTTCTAGGAACAAATAAAATATATCCACGAGGTTATTATTAAATGTGATACTTGACCAGTTGCCCTGGCACGCACTGTTAGACTCTCTCCAATTCCATGGCCTAAAAGGCTAAAACCAATATAATTCATTCACTTCCTCTCACACTTCAACTCTTTCCTTTTCATAAACACGGTTCCGAATGGAAGATTCAACCCCACTTCTCCCCCAACCCAACTCAGACAAATCAGAAACCACCGACCCTCCACCTCCAGAGAAACACCATTCATCTCTGGATTCCACCATTGAAAGATATATAGGAGATTTTGGATGGGCCCAATTCCTCCAAGCACTAGTTGTATCAAGTGCATGGATATTTGATGCACAACAGACATTTATTACTGTCTTCACTGATGCAAACCCAACATGGCACTGTACTTCTGATCAACTTGATTGTAACTCAGTCTCCAACATTTGTAATCTTCCGAATAATTCATGGGCATGGGATTTGCCTGCATATACATCAATCATATCTGAATGGAACTTAGAGTGTTCTCATTCCATTATCACTGGCTTGCCTGCATCTTCTTTCTTCGTGGGTTGCTTAGTGGGTGGAATTGTTCTTGCAACACTGGTTGATTCCTCACTTGGACGCAAAAACATGCTCTTTCTCTCATGCCTAACTATGTCTCTATCTTCTTTGTTTACTGTCTTCTCCACCAACATTTGGGTTTACTCGGCTTTAAAATTGGTTTGTGGATTTTGCCGTTCAACAATTGGAACTTCTGCACTTGTTTTAACAGCTGAGCTTGTGGGGACAAGGTGGCGAGGCCAAGTGGGTGTGACAGGATTCCTTTGTTTCACAATTGGGTTCTTATCACTACCAGCTATAGCTTATTTGAATAGAGTTTCATCTTGGAGATCTCTTTATTTGTGGACTTCTATCCCAGGAATCTTGTATTCTATATTAGTTTACTTCTTTGTTTGTGAGTCTCCGAGATGGCTATTTCTGCATGGACGTAAAGAAGAAGCGGTGGCCACGTTAAGAAGAATCGCACCACCTAGCCATAGTAGTTATTTAACTTGTAGCTTCTCTGAGGTTTCGTTTGAGCAAGAAACATGGAATAATGGGAATTTTTACTCGACTATTAAGATGTTGGTGCAGAAAAGATGGGCTTTTCGAAGGTTGTTACCAGTAATGGTGATAGCTTTTGGGATTGGAATGGTGTACTATGGCATGCCATTAGGCCTAGGAAACTTGTCATTCAATCTCTACTTGAGTGTCACTTTCAATGCCTTAGCTGAGATACCATCTTCTTTGTTCACTCTCTTGCTTATCAGTAAGTTGAATAGAAAAATTTCAGTGCTTGCTTTCACAATGATTAGTGGGATTTTTAGCGTCATGTGTGCTTTGAAAGGCCAGTTATGGACAAGATTCCAAATTGGACTTGAGATAATATCTTTCTTCAGTGCTTGTACTGCTTGCAATATATTACTCATCTTCACAATAGAGTTGTTTCCTACTTGTGTGAGGAACTCTGCTACTTCGATGGTGAGGCAAGCAATTGTGTTTGGTGGTGTTTTTAGTCCGATGCTACTGGCGGCTGAGAGCAAAGATGGAATTTCATCCTACGTGGTGTTTGGGTTGGTGATAGGGTGTTGTGGGCTATTTGCAGTATGTTTGCCAGAGACAAGGGGTAGAGCACTTTTTGATACAATGGATGAGGAAGAACACAAAGAAAAGCAGCCTGCAATGGTCTAGGTGATGTCTTGGCTTAATTAATTAGCTTTTGGTTTGCTCTAATCATGTGAAAATAATTGTAGGTTGTGTGCTTGGTGTTTTTAGTTTAGTTTAGTTTTTAAAATTTTATTTCTTTTTAAGTGTAAGTGGATTCACCCTGATTTTAATCATACAAAATGGGGTGGGATCCCTCCTCTCAATTTTCAATTTTACTTTAAAAGAAAGAGAATTATAATTTGAGGTTAAGATTTTCTGTTCAAAATAAAACAATATAGAAATTGTCAAGTCATTCAAAATTTTAATTGATATAATACACTTTTGGATTTGTTATATCTAATGTGAACTATATAAGAAATGAATCCATAAAAATTATCATTTTCCCTCTCTTCTGTGGCTTATTGATTTAAAAATAAGATAGAAAATGACTTTAAACAAATAAGTTGATTTTTAGGATATAAATCAATTTATATGCTTGTAGTTATTTTCTGCCTCTTCTTATAAGTACAAAAGTTATAAAAATACTATTAACTCACAAATTATACATTCTTCTTCTATTTTATGTTTTACCAATTATAATTTGTCATATATTTATTTGACCTTTCTTATAAAACAGTCAGGGCTTAGAATGGAAAAATATCAAACACATGGCAAGTTGTGATTGTTGAAAAATGAAGTGAAATACAATATATATATATATATATATATGTGTGTGTGTGTGTGTGTATGTATAAAGGATTTGTATTCATTTAAGTGTAGTGTTTAAGGGTTTTGTTAATTACATGATTCACATTTATTAGTTTGAAAAATCGGTGACATGTGTCCTATTGAGGAATGTATAATTTCTCAAACAGGCGAGAAATCAAACAAGTTATTAAAAAAAAAATTTAAGAAAAAACATTTGAAACTAGCAAAACTATGTTTTTTTTTTTTGCTAAGTGTAATACCATAACCATGGGTTGCTAAGTGCAATATGTGTGTGTGTGATCTGTCGTGGTGGTCGATGGTGTGATTTGCCAATGGTTGGTTGGATCTGTTCTTTGAGATTTATGGGTTTTTTGAGTTCCGGGGTTCCTGGGTTTTTTGTGTTTTCGGGTTTGTTCTTTAAGATTTATCAGCTCTTTGAGATTTATATGTTTTTGTATGTTTAATTATCATTTTTTTACTTTTTTTGGGCAACCAAACATGTTCTTTGGAGGAAAGAACATGAAGAACTTGAACAGTAACACGGAAGAACACATAAACATGAATATGAATATGTTCTTGCAAAAAAAAAAAAAATGACAAGAAAAAAAAATTAATTATTTTAAAATTATAAGTTCATAATTTTGTTTTTATTTTGTAATCTAACATGGCTTTTTTTTTTTTTTTTTTTGATGATATGGATATGACGTGAATGGGGGCTAATGGCATGTAGGATTAATTATTTATTTTTTTAATTGCAAAGCTTGCCAACAAAGCACTCAATTTTCTATGTATGAATTTTTTATTAATAAGTTAACGATAAGGACTAAAATAGACATGCTTTTTCGTTTTCAAAGATTCAAATAGGCACGAATAAAAAGTGAAAACCAAAACAAAAATTGGACCAAAATATAAGGACCAAAAGCATATTTTTGCCTATTAATAATTTTAAAATGTAAGAAGTCAAAATCACCTACCAGCTCTCTCCCTTCTAACAATAACTCGTGTATGTATTTTTTTCTCTGTCTCTAAGGGGGTGTCTCTAGGGCAAAGTAGACCTTCCTTGAGCTGTAGAATCTGACGTTCCTGCTAGGAGGACTCTGTGTATCTCAAGCATTTTAGTGCTTGGAGAGGACTAGACGTTGGGTTCCTATTTCACTGGGGATTGGGAAACACGAGAGGTGAGAGTATCAGAAAAAAATGGACAACCTTACAAAACATTAGCAAAAAATGACTTTGAATGCTAGGGAAGGTGAAGAGCTGGGTTTGGACGATGAGTCATCAACCAAAAAATTTACCATGGCAGCTAAGTTCTTTACAAGGAGGGCACTAAATGTTGAGGCAGTGATAAGAACTTTCAGCCCTCTATGGAGGTTTGTGAAGGGGTTTGAAGTTAGGAGAAGTAGTGACCACATCCTACTGTTCACATTTGAAAAGAAGGAAGAGGTGGAGTGGATAATGGACAACGCCCCTTGGAGCTTCAACAAACACCTCGTTGTTCTGCAGTGGTATGACAAGGAAATCTCTATCAAGGATTTAGAGTTTGAAAAAACTCCGTTATGGGTTCAGTTTCATGATGTCCCGATACATTTTATGAATAAATCAGTAGCTGAAAAACTATGTGCAACAGTTGGAACGGTTTGTCAAGAGATCGATGAGGGAGAGATGGATGGGGGCAGTTTTTTAAGGATAAAGGTCACCATTGATACAAATAAACCACTGTGCAGGGGGAGGCTTATATCTTTGCCTCACGGTAAGCAAAGTTGGGCGTCTTTCAAGTATGAAAGACTACCCAATTTTTGCTACTGGTGTGGCTGTCTGAACCATAGGGATAGAGATTGTCACCTTTGGATAGAAAGTGAAGGTACACTCACGAAGGAGAGTCAAGCTTATGGGGCTTGAATACGTGCCTCTCCGTTCGTGAAGGGAAGAAATTCAGTGGTCAAGGTACCGAGCTTCTACACTACAAAAAAAGCTCAACAAAAACAGAGTGCGGAGGCGCGTAGGGTGAACTCGCCACTAGAGATGCATGCATAAACCGAGGCAATCGCGAGTTTCCAGGAAGCATTTAATGTCGTATCTGTTGAGCCTGAAATAGAGGATACGGTAGCTAATTTGGTAAAGGTGGCAGGTCAAGACTTGGGGGAGAAAGCCAAGGAACGGTTAAAGGTGATTGACAAGGAAATGGATAGTTTTGACAAGGTGAGGGGCGTGAATGCAAGAGACAACCCAGAAGGAGAAAATGGGGGTACCAAGGCCCTTTTGACAACAAAAAAAGCTGATGCACCTAACCCAAAGCCTGCAGATAGGCATGCAAAAAGTTTGGCTGGTTCAAAGGACTTGTCATAGTCACAGGTACTTAAGGCAAAAGGGGAACCAAACCATGCTAGTGACCTTTTCTCGGTAACACTCCAAGACATTGATAAGGAAATAGCAAAATTTGATTTGCCACCTAATGTGGTTAGAGGAAAACAAAACCTGGATTGTGCACCAACCCCATCATCAGTAGGCCCTTCGACCCCCACAAATAATCTTTCAATATCACCCACCCCCCATGCACGTGATTTCACTTACTCCCCTACACACACAAAAAATAAAAACACTACTCTCACTAAAGTCCCTATCGCGATCTCTACTGAACCCCCAGTGCAAGTTGGCTCCTGGAAGAGATTAGTTCAACCCAGACCAAGAGTAGTTCCCTGCTTAGAGAAGTCTTCTCAACATAAAAGACCCTCCAGCATCCTGACCGAACCAATTGAGGTACCAAACAAACGCTGCCTGGTTTCTTCTTTGGTTACTGATCACAATGAAAATTTGGCAGAGGCTGTTCAACAGCCCTGCCATAAGCAATGAGTTTTCTAGTTTGGAATTGTCGTGGGCTTGGGAACCCACAGACAATTCGAGGGCTCGGTAATTTGGTCCGGGCACAAGATCCTGCAGTTGTGTTTATAGCCGAGACATGACTAGATGAAGCAAGGCTACGGTTACTTTTGAAAAATTTCGACCTTGGATAGAAGCATGTTGTATCTAAGGTTACGCAAGGAGGCGGTTTGGTATTGCTATGGAGATCTGATTTTGATTTAACGATTGTTAACTCATCTCTAAACTACATTGACGCTGTGATCAACGCCGGCAAGGAGAACCCATGGCGTTTTACAGGTTTTTATGGATACCTAGAAACCCCAAAGCACTCTAAATCTTGGAACGTCTTGAGAACTCTAAACCACAACCCCCCTCTACCGTGGTTATGTGCCGGCGATTTCAACGAGATTGTAAAGTCTCATGAGAAACTGGGTGGGCGAGCCAGACTGGAAAATCAGATACGAGACTTCCGGGATGTACTAGATGAGTGTAGTTTTGCTGATTTGGGCTACATAGGACAGAAATACACTTGGAGTAAACGTTTGGCTAGAGGAATCACAGTTTGGGAGCGATTAGATAGGGCGGGTAGCGAACACCCAATGGCTCTCACTCTTCTCGGGCTCATCTGTTATCCATCTCGACTCAGCTTTTTCCAATCACAAGCCATTAATCATTCACCTCGAAGGCATCCCAATCAAGAAACTTAGACCATGGAGATTTGAACAGGTTTAGTTAAAGGAAGATGCTTGCCACAGAACGGTCGAATCAGCTTGGACTCCCTCTCTTTTTTCACTCTCTCCTATGTCGGTTGTGGAATCAAATTTGATGACCTGTCAAACAAAGTTAAGACGTTGGAGTAAGGAGTCTTTTTGTAATATCACTTGGGCCGTAAGGGATAAGAAAAAGGAAATTGAGGAAGGTGAAAAGCAGGCTATCCATGGGGCTTGTGCAGACCGAGTGCACTATCTAAGGGCTGAACTAAGAGACCTTTTGTCTAGGATGCAAAAATATAACATGAGGTATAGTTTAGGGTGGTAAAATGTAATTTCCCTAAAAATTAGAGAGAATTATTGGTGGCTCCCAAAACGACGCCATTTTGCTGAAGAAGAAACACAAAACCATAGACTGCAACACCACGCCGTTTGCCCAAACTCAACACGATGATGTTCCAGAGCCATTCAATTATACTTTACCACTCTAAACTATACCTCATGTTGCACTTTACATTCTAAACTTTTCGAATGCAAGTTTTGCACCTTAAACTATAACTTTTGTTATATTTTGCCATGTTATTAAGTTTGTTATTAACTTGGATGAAAATTCAAAGTTTATTGTTAACTTGGATGAAAATTCGAAATTTAAGATACAATGTGTAATAAGGAGCATAGTTTAAGGTGATAAAGTGTAATTTATTTTTTGTTTTTAAGGCATTAAGAAGAGGGGTAATTAGGTCTTTTCACGTGGTATCATATTTTGTTATCCAAGTAGTTAACAACAAACTTGAGTACAAAGTATAACAATGATCATAGTTTGAGGTTAAAAATGTATACAAAAAGATTAAGGTGCAAAGTGTAAAGTGTAAGTGTAACATGAGCCCATTTAATTCAATTTCAACCTATTCCAAAATCAAAACCCCACGAACCTATCAAAGTCCTTCCTTTTCCACCAACGCTTTTCTTCTTCTTCTTCAACCTATTCCTAAATCAAAACCCCACGAACCTACAAAAAAAAAAAAAAAAAAAAAACAAAACAAAAAGCACTCACAGAACGTGCGAAATAGAGAGAAATCTTGGGTGCCATCGCTTTTCCACCAAAGTCCTTCCTTTTCCACCAACGCTTCTTCTTCACACACACACACACACACACACACACACACTCTCTCTCTCTCTCTCTCTCTCTCTCTCTCTCTCTCTCTCTCATAAACCCAAAACCATGGCCAAAGAGGCAGACCCAACTCTAGAGTATCTCACCTGCAAAGACACCAAGGTGAAGCTTCCGAGACAGACACGTGTCAAGAACAAAACTTCGGCGTCGATTCAGATCACCGCCGAGCAGATCCTCCGTGAACCACGTGAACAACAAGAGGTTGAGATTCGGCCTCCGAAGCAGAAGATCTCCAATGCTACTAAACTCTCCGAGTACCGGCTTCGCAAGCGGAAGGAGTTCGAAGACCTAATCCGCCGCGTGCAATGGAATATCAGTGTTTGGATCAAGTACGCGCAGTGGGAGGAGTCTCAGAAGGACTTATATCGAGCTCGCTCTATTTGGGAACGAGCTCTCAAGGTGGATTATCGGAACCACATGCTGAGGTTGAAGTACGCAGAGGTGGAGATGAAGAACAACTTCATCAACCACGCCAGGAACGTTTGGGATTGTGCCATCACTCTCTTGCTAAGAGTGGATCGGTTGTGGTACAAGTACATTCACATGGAAGAGATGCTTGGCAATGTTGCCGGAGCCAAACAGATCTTCAAGCGATGGATGAGTTAGATGTTGGACTAGCAAGGTTGGCTTTCCTACATCAAATTTAAGCTCCGTTATAATGAAATAAAGCGAGCTAGGAAGATTTTCGAGCGGTTCGTGCAGTGTCACCTTTAGGTCGTTGCTTGGATTCGCTACGCCAAGTTCGAGATGAACAATGGTGAGGCTGCTAGGTCGAGGAATGTCTATGAACGAGCCGTTGAAAGACTCACTGACAATGAAGAAGCCAAGTAGTTATTCGTTGCATTCGCCGAATTCGAAGAGCGGTACAAGGAATCAGAGCTTGCTAGGTGTATCTACAAGTTTGCTCTTAATCATATACCAAAAGGAAAGGCTGAGGACTTGTTTAGAAAATTTGTAGCATTTGAGAAACAGTATGAAGATAAGGAAGGAATTGAGGATGCCATAGTGGGAAAGAGTATGTTTTAGTATGAAGATGAAGTAGAAAAAATCCATTGAATTATGATTCAAGGTTCGATTATATTTGATTGGAAGAGAATGTTGGGAATAAGGAGGAGAAGCGGTATTGGCAGCGATATATTTATTTGTGGAAAGTAATGTGGTTGAGAATGTAGTTTGAAGTTTGATAAATTCGAGTTCATATGCTCAATTTTTGTTGCTGATTTTTTGTTTGTGATTTTTAGGATTAATTATACATTGTATGAAGAGCTTGATGCAGAAGATGTGGAGCGCACAAGAGATGTGTATAGGTAAGTTTGTGATTGTCAAAAACTTATTTTTGTGGTTGGTAAAGTTGATGTATGGCATAAAGTTTATGTTTAGACTTAAAAATGTGGCAGATAGCTCTAACAGATTGTTTTGTTTTCAATGTATGCTTGTGCATGATGTTGTTCAAACTTCACTTGTATTTGTTGTTGTATGTGGTCAAAATAAATTCAATGTTGTAATTTAGATGTTTACACGAGGCGGTGTTGTGTTTCACATGCTATTTTCATGCAGTTCTCTTTCATTTGTAGTTCTTGTTTCATGCATAGTATACAGATCCTCTACCATATCTTTGAGTGTCCTTTAGTAGCAATATTTAATATGGTGTGAAACTCACCTCCAAATGAATAACACTAGTGCAATAAAAAAATTAATTGAAAATGCAGGTTTGCTCGAAGAAATCGGTAAATTCGATTAAAGGTGCTTTAATTTTGAATTTTTTTTAGTTACTTCTCAAAATGTCAAGTCCCAAAATTTGTTAGGTTTATTTTTCTGAGAGTATAAATTGAATAGTACCCCTGATGTGGTCAATAATTCTAATCTGTTTATGTTCAAAAAAAGAATAAGATGGTTTGGTTATGTTAAAAGAGGAGTGCGATTAGTGTACCAATAAGAAAGAGAGAATTAATTCAAGTTAAAGGAACAAAAAAAGGTGGAGGCTTATAAATAATAACAATGATAGAAGTAGTGAAAAATGATTTATCAACTAAGGAAGTAACATTGAGTATGGTTTTAGATATAATAGAATGATGGAAAAGAGTATTGACTAGTCTTGAAGGATCCATAGACAACCCCAAAATCTTGGAACTAATCTTTTATGCCTTCAAGTAAATTAGAAAGGTTGTTAGAAGTTGTTGTAGAATTAAAGTAGTGGAAACATAGAAATTATTATTCTGTTTATGTGATGTAGTAAGTCAATGAAAAGATAGATGAAATGGAGGTGGACGTAGCGGGCTCCAAATCTTTCTTTGCATTATGAATATGGGCAATTGAAATCAAACACTATTTCAGCATCAAACAGTAAAAATTTGGGGCTTTTAAGTGAAACACTGTTTCCCACTATTAAGGAAAAAAATGTAGCAATTGAGAGATCTGAGACTATAAAAAAGGGGGAGGGGGGGGGGGGAGACAGAGAGAAAGAGAGAGAGATTTGAGGAAAGTAAAAATTAGCAGCTGGAACCCTCATTTTCTTTGGTCTATCTAGGATTCTAAATCCTCATTCAATAACAGTTAACTGTTCCTACTTGTGCTGACTGTGTATATAAATCAGAGTACTTTTTTTGCTGAATAAATCATAGAGTGCCTCAGAAAAATTCCAAGTGTGTTATGAGTTCCTTTCATTCATGTTTAATGGTGAACAATCACACATGAACACTAAAGATAAGCATGTGCATTCAATTGCATGACAAGAGCTATTACATGTGTTGTCCTGAAATCTTTTAGTTGAGTCATGTGATACTTTCAAAGAGTAATTAAGTACATGATAAGAAAGAATGACTTTTGTATAAGATACAAGGTGAAAAAGAACATACAAAATGACCATCATTAGTGTGTGAAGGATCTATAGACAACCTAAATGTTTGAACATTTGAGGACTAAGGTTTGTTATTGTTATATCCTGGTGCTGGGGAAGCTTAATGCTCCAATACATTCACTCCTAGGCGCATTTATAAGTAGTGGGTTTATGTACAAAAAGGGAAATGGAATCCTAAAATTCGGAGGGGATGAGGTTCTCTTTAATCATATACTTTGATTTTACCATTATCCAGGGAACTAGAAATTTCAAATGCATATAATTTACCATCTACTACAACACTCAGTTTTGTACTTCCCTGCTGTGCAGGCCATCCCTCTCCTGTGTCATTTGGCATTTCAACCCATGAATTTGTTTCAAGGTCATAAGTTTCTCATCCAACATTAACAAAAAAGATCCATGAATACAAATTTTGAGGGACGCATAACCTTCCCATGTTTGAAGTCAACCCGATGGCAATAGGCTTTAGCATTGTAAAGTTGTAATTTACAACTGTGTTTGTGTTGGCTTTTATTCCGTGGCAAATTTGATTGTAATTGATTTCAATCTTGTATACCCTGTATTTATTGTGGGATTTATTGTAAGGGTTGTGTGTGAGAGAGAGAGAGTGTGAAGACTCAAGAAATTGAAGACTGAAGGGTTTTCGCGGGTATCTCGCTACTAAGCATCCCGCGAAATGGTGCATGTGCCCTGCACGTGCTGGAAGCTGAAGAGTCATGCTAGGCTGTCATTTTCGCGAGTGTCTCGCTGGTAAGGCCTTCCCGCGAGACAGTCGCGAAACTTTCTGCCTGGAGGATTTTATTAAGTGACCTTCTTACCCTTCACCCACTCTATATATATACCCTCATTACCCACATATGTTGGTGTGGCTATTCAGAGAGAAAAACCCTAGATAGGTTTTTTACAACTCACCCACCCATCTTTTGAGAGAGAGCTACTCCTCCTTAGTGAGAAATCAATATAGCCTCTTCTCCATCCCTCTCCTATTATCATACCTTGAGAGGAGATTTGTACCCAAACACAACCCACACACATTCAGAGTGTAGAGAGTGTTTTGGAGCTATTGGGAAGCATTGGAAGAAGCCAAGGATGGCAAATGCAACATGGAGCTTGTTGCGGGATCCGGAGAACTAGACAAGACACGGTTCCGAGAAGCCTTGTTGGAGTAGGAGCTTGGAGGGCTTAGGTACATCGGGTAGACTAGGCTTGGAGGGTCTCTTGCTAACCCATGTATCCCAACTGATTGTCTAGTGGATCGATTTCCGCTTGGAGGGCGGCGGAGAGGTTTTTCGCCGAGTTCTTCGGTTTCCTCTTCGAGAACACGTCTCGGTGTTTTCTGTGTTTGCACCCTTCTTCTCTACTCTTGTTCATTTCATTTTTACTGCTGTGTTGCTTTAAATATGGATTAAAGTAGTTGTTGTGCTCATACGCTTGTGTTTACACTATTCCGCACTTAGTATTAAGTTAGTGTAAAATCAACCAAGCCGTAATTTTAATTTGGGAGTCTAAACCGCTCGTGTGTTTTCAACACATTTTCGAGCTTTCAATTGGTATCAGAGCGGGTACACTTGATTTGGTTTCATTACCTAAGTGTGATCCTTGACTCCTTGTGTTTATTTTCCATGGATTGTGCTATGTATGCCTCCTTGTATGATTTGATTGGCGATAAATGTAACATGCCATGTGTTTGTGAAAATGCCTCTATGAGTGATAATCCTCATAATTGTGATGCTATGTTACATGAATCTTTGGGTGTTGTTGATATTCTTAACACCAAACTCTTAAAGAAAAATGCTAAGAAATTTCAAAAGAATTTAAGCAAGTTATTTTGTGAAAAGGATGATTTGATTGCTAAGCTCAATGAATCCATCAAATTGGTTGAAAAATATAAGAAACTTGCTGAAAATTCTTTTGAAAAGCTGAAAGAGTTTGAATGTTTGAATATGGACTTGGATGCTAAACTTGTTTTGTCTAACAAACTTGTTGATGATCTTAAATCTGAAAATGAATCTCTTAAGATGCATGCCAAGTGTTTGATTGCTGAACCTATTGTTAAAAAGGATGAAAATATATGTTGCAATCATGTTGTGGTACCCGAGATTGTGCCTAATGTGTGTTCTGCCTCAAAGGAAAAATCGGTGTACATTCCTCCACATAAAAGAAATCAAAAAGTGGAGAGAAAGGCTATTAAGCCAAAGCCTCTGTTTAGGTCCAATCCTAAGGAATTGAGTGGATCTAAATTTGTTCCAACTTGCCACCATTGCGGTGTGATTGGTCATATAAGGCCTCAATGTTCTAAGTTGAAGAAAGAACAAACCCAAGTTGTTAGATCCATTCCCAAAAAGCCTAATGGACCTAAACACATTGTTTGTCACCATTGTGGTGCCCTTGGTCATCTTAGACCTCATTGCTCTAAGTTTCAAGCTTTTAAAAGAATCAAAAGAAAAGAGAAACTTGAGCTTCTTGGAAGTTGTGCTAAAAATGATAAACCGGATTTGAGTGAAAATAGCATGTTATTAAAGAAAGTGTTTGATGCTCTTAACTCCTTGACTATGTGCATCTCCGGTTCTCATTCTTCCAACCCTCGTCTCACTTCTCTTGAGACACTCATTCCAAACAATCATTCCGTTTGGATGAGGAAGGGTTCCTATGGTTGAGCTTATGCTCTTTTGGTCCTTGATCTAATTCTTTCGATCTTTGTAGGACCATTCATGCATTAAATGCTTCATTGTCATGCATTTGTGCATCATGCATCTCTTTATATGCATTGTCTGTGTTTTTGTTTTTGATCTTACTGTTTTGCTTTGGTTTTGTGTGAGTAAAAATCCAAAACCACATAAAAAGTGAAAAATTCAAAAAGTTTGATCGTATATGTTTGAGCACATATCTCATGTGAGTTTGGCCTAGTACCTTCGTACTAATGGCGTAGTGCATTTACGAGCTTAGCTTATTATGTATGCACCTATTTCTATGTGGAAGAAATCTTGAAAACTATGTGTGACTGTTGTAAATAGATCTTCAAGCTTGTCATGAATGATTGGTCAATAGTCTTGTTGGTCTTGATACTTGCATAGTCTTGTGTCTATATCTCTTCCCACTTTATTTTTATGTTTTTGCAAAAAGAGCTCACTAAATGTAAATCTCAAAATGAAAAGAGATATTGAGCTGCAAAAGCCTGTCGCACATACTAGTATTTGACTAGGAAAAAGGGAAAGCGACTCTTTTAATGTAAATTTTATGGTGCTCAAAAAGCCAAAGGCTTATCATCAATGTTGAAATATCATAAATTTCAAGCACCTATCTCAAAATGAGATGTTTTGTCCATACAAAATAAAATGGACCAATTGTTATGCTTTATGAAGAAGCCAAATGAAAAGCTTCTAAGTTATGTACTCAATGTGTGGGAGGTCATATATATACTCATTTCTATAATGGAGATAGTCCACTTGATTTCGTATCAGTTGTGTATGACTCGTTTGAATTGATCATTGAAGCTTCGCTCTGGTCTAAGGACTATTCCACACTTGATTCTCACACACAACACACAAGTTTTTTGTTCAATGAATGTCTATTTCATTTGTGTGATTGTACATGTTCAAATGTGATGTGTGTGTGCTCAATCTTATGTGGTTCAAACCAAAAAGATTTTTGTTCTTTTTGTTTGCTTTTGGAAGTGATTTGTATCACCCATGTTTTTCAAAGTTTTCAAATTGTTTTTGTGTGAAAAACATGTTTTCTGGGTGTTTTCGTGACTTATTTCATGTTTAAGTTCAGTCACGAATGAAAGGGTCCAATTCGCAAGTTTTTCAGATTTGGACAGAGAGTTTCGCGACTGTTTCACGGCTGTTTCGCGAGTAATGCTTACCTGCGAGATACCTACGAGATACCAGCGAAATTTTCGCGGGATGGTAAGTAGCGAGATACCAGCGAAAATTTCCAGATCAGCTTTTTAAAGGGCATTTCATGGGTCATTTGTTTTAAACATCTCCCATCCTCTCCCAAACCTCTGGTTTAATGTTTCTACATCAAAACCCAACTAAATTCAAGTGTTTTTCATTCCATAAACATCTCTAAGGTAATCTTTAACTCTTTTCATTGATTTTGATCCTTAGATTACGTTTTTGGGGGTTTTATGTTCATAATTGGGATTTTCTCAAATGGGAGTTGGAAAACTTATTTTCTGTCAATCTTTTTGATTGGGCTTTGTCTTAAATGATGATTTGGTTTGGTTGTTGGCCCCTTGTGGCAAAAATAACATGTATTTAGGCAAGATTTTCATATGTTCTTGCATTGTTCATCATACATGTGTAGTGTGTGCACTCTAAGTGTTTGATAAAATGCCCAAATGGCATTTTCTCGTTGTTTTGGACTCCGATGAGTTCCAAACTTTGGGGATCACCATGATTATTCATGTTTATCATGTTGTGATCATTGGTGGTGTGTTTTGTACACTTTGCCCCTTGAGTGCCTTACTCATGCATTAGTCATGCATCACACATGCACACTAGATGCAAACTAGATGCAATTTGCTGCACACACTCTAACACTTGACATGTTTTTGCATTCACTCATGCTAGTTAAGTCTTTTTAGATTTTTTAGCACATATAACATGTTCTTGTGTCCATGTCATGACTAGGTCCATATCATGTTCCATCATCCTTAACATGTCATGTTCTTTATGCTTTGTGGCATTTTTTAATGTTTGTATTATGTTTGAGCTTCAGTTTCTCATTCATCTTGCACTCCTCATGCATCATCTTCATATCTTCTTTTCTTTCCCTCCTTCCTCTTGATTAATTTGTCTATTCGTGACAAAAAGGGGGAGAGTATCTTCATCTATATGACTCATGTGCACACTCTTAGGGGGAGAAATTCTACCTTGTGCACATTCGTAGGGGGAGAAAGCCATAGGGGAAATGCATATGCCAAGGGGGAGAAGACATTCTTTTTGAGAAAACCTTGATTTACTTCATGCTTGTTTTCTCGTTGCTTTATGATGCTTTGATATGCTTTGTTGCTCTCATTGCATTGTGTTTATGTGTTGGACATGCTTTTATCCTTATGCTATTATGCTTTATTGGTTGCATGTTCGGATGATCACTTTCTTTGCTATATGATCATTGTAGTCATTTCCATATGATTGTTTTGGTGTTTGATCAAGTTGTTCACATGTTTCACATCTTGATTACTTGATCGCAATTTACTTGTTACATTATACTTGTCCGTTTATTACTTGCTTTACCCTGAGGGTCTAATGTGTTTTGTGCAAGTGTTTCAGGTTACAGGTATATATGTTCCAAGTTCATCACAACTCCTATGATTCATGATAGGGGGAGTGATATGATAGGGAAGTACTTTATATTTTGTACCCATGTTGCTTTTGTAAGCTTTAAGGGTTTGTTTCATGCATTGTTTGTAGGTCTTTGTGGTTTGTGCCATGTATTTGCAATACCTTGCCTATGCAACCTTCATGCATGTTTGCTTGTTGTTCAATGTCATGCATTTTACTTCAAGTACATCACTCTTGTGCATGTAGGATTGTTCCTATATGCATACACGTTCTATGCATTGGTTGAGTGATGAACACTCTTGTGCCCTAGTAGGATTGTTCCTAAATGCAAATACTTCGTGTATTTCGCATTGGTTGAGTGTTGGAGATGCAAATGATACTCTTCAAATGAGCTTATCATCTTGCATATCCAGATGTTCGTTCCATGTGTGAATGAGCATAGTAATTACTTTTGTATAGTGATTACTTGGTTGATCGTGCCATGATCTAGTGTTTCTATTTCGTTTTGCTCGATCATACTATTATTGCTCCATATGCTTTTCAAGTTTTCTGCATACAATAATGTTATTGTGTTGTTGTATTTCAGGAGTTACTTGTTCATATGTTTCAAGAGCACTTCAGAATCTAGAACTAGGTGTGAGTGAGTTTTGCCTATGTTCCCAAACTCACGTTTAAGTCTAGAGTCTGTTTTTAGGGTTTTGTCACGGAATAGCCAAAGGGGGAGATTGTAAAGTTGTAATTTACAACTGTGTTTGTGTTGGCTTTTATTCCGTGCCAAATTTGATTGTAATTGATTTCAATCTTGTATACCCTGTATTTATTGTGGGATTTATTGTAAGGCTTGTGTGAGAGAGAGAGAGAGTGTGAAGACTCAAGAAATTGAAGACTGAAGGGTTTTCGCGGGTATCTCACTACTAAGCATCCCGCGAAATGGTGCATGTGCCCTGCACGTGCTGGAAGCTGAAGAGTCATGCCAGGCTGTCATTTTCGTGAGTGTCTCGCTGGTAAGGCCTTCCCGCGAGACAGTCGCGAAACTTTCTGCCTGGAGGATTTTATTAAGTGACCTTCTTACCCTTCACCCACTCTATATATATACCCTCATTACCCACATATGTTGGTGTGGCTATTCAGAGAGAAAAACCCTAGATAGGTTTTTTACAACTCACCCACCCATCTTTTGAGAGAGAGCTACTCCTCCTTAGTGAGAAATCAATATAGCCTCTTCTCCATCCCTCTCCTATTATCATACCTTGAGAGGAGATTTGTACCCAAACACAACCCACACACATTCAGAGTGTAGAGAGTGTTTTGGAGCTATTGGGAAGCATTGGAAGAAGCCAAGGATGGCAAATGCAACATGGAGCTTGTTGCGGGATCCGGAGAGCTAGACAAGACACGGTTCCGAGAAGCCTTGTTGGAGTAGGAGCTTGGAGGGCTTAGGTACATCGGGTAGACTAGGCTTGGAGGGTCTCTTGCTAACCCATGTATCCCAACTGATTGTCTAGTGGATCGATTTCCGCTTGGAGGGCGGCGGAGAGGTTTTTCGCCGAGTTCTTCGGTTTCCTCTTCGAGAACACGTCTCGGTGTTTTCTGTGTTTGCACCCTTCTTCTCTACTCTTGTTCATTTCATTTTTACTGCTGTGTTGCTTTAAATATGGATTAGAGTAGTTGTTGTGCTCATACGCTTGTGTTTACACTATTCCGCACTTAGTATTAAGTTAGTGTAAAATCAACCAAGCCGTAATTTTAATTTGGGGGTCTAAACCGCTCGTGTGTTTTCAACACATTTTCGAGCTTTCAAGCATGTCAACCAAAAAGGCGGTGGGTAACACTTGCGCTTTTGAGAATGACATGCTTGGAACTTGGAACCATGTCCCCTTTGAGGGGTCAAAAACTTCAGCAGACGGAAGAGGAGTCACACCACACATTTGTTATATTTAATAGAGGTTGGGGGAATGCAATCTTTTGTTTTTTTTTAAAATAAATACCATATATGTACTTGGGTTATGACAACTAACATTATTTGTGGCAGCATTGGGATACTGGGTGATCAATGTTCGGGATCATGACGATGTTGCTTAAGCTCAGGTTAGAGACTATGTGATACTTGGCCAACACTAGTGATATTGGCTTGATGGCAAATTTGTGGATGCTAAATGACTTTACTTTGGCGCCTTGGCAGTGGTGTTGGATAATAAGTCTTTGTGGTGGTTGTTATGATTTGCTATGGGTGAGGTTCTGGGCTTATTGACGATTGAGAAAGAGACATTTTTGGGGGAATTGGTTGTGTAATTTGCAAGTTTTCAAGCTTTGTATATGTATACTACACTTAAGCCTAGTTAAAGCATTTTGACTAGTTAAAGGACTTTGATCCAAGTATTGTGCCATTTTGAAATCTCACAAAGATTATTCACAATTTAGGCTTCATCCTCCATTTTATAAGGGCAATGTGGGATTAGGTGAGAAAGGCGAAATAGGACATCACATCTGTGCTGCCATATGCATAAAATAATGGTGCTCGCATCTGCTGATTGCTACACACAAGAACATTAACACACAATTTCTATGTATTAGGTCTTAAGTGAGGGAATACTCATCAAAGAAAAAAAAGGTCTTGAGTGAGGGAATGTCTTCTTAAGTTAATTATAAAAATAATAAGAGAAATGTTTAGAAAGGCTTCTTCTTCCCATATTTTGTAGGCTAAACACTTAAAATTATAACTGAAAAAAATATACTAATGATGGCTTGAACTCCATTCTTTATAACCATGGAAAACAATGTAGTTTATACACTAGGAAGCACAGTGATGTAGGACAACCTAGTCTTCCCACCTAGATTAGTCCTACCGTAGAACCTTAGGCTTTCCACCTAAGGTTTGGAATCACCACCAAACAAATCAATGAAAATAATCTCAATAATAATAATGAGAGGATGTGAATAGGAACAAGACACCTATCCTTGATGGTGATAGATGAATCATCGACCCAAGAAACCTTATAGGGTTTAGGATGGGCAACTAACTTCAAACCTAAGAGGGAGACAAGTCTAGAAGAAACTGCATTAATGCAACTTTCACTATCAATGATAACCTTGCAATTTGTGGTTCCACACTTGACAAAAGTTTGGAAGATAGTATTTCTTTTCCAATCATCACTTTCTTTGGACTGTGCTAGAGTACACCTAACAACACTCATTACAGAAGTATCAAGACTGCCTTCACTGAGGTAGTCAAAAGATGGAAAGGCTCTAATGCAAGCTAATAGGGTGGGATCATTCTCTCCTATTTCTACAATGTCTTCAATGTTAGGCTCATAGACTACTTCTTTTACCTCTTTCTCTCCATCCAATTCTTCAATCAACAAAGTCTTATTAGGACATTGGCCAGCCATATGACCAAAGCCCTGACACTTAAAGCACTGGATTCTAGAATTGGGCCTAAATGTCTCTCTAACCACGCTCTTCCCTTTGTCTTCTGGGTGCAAAAGCCTATGGTTGGGATTAGGTCTAGTTTGAGGACCTTGTTGGTATCTACCCTGAGGATTTTCTTCTATGTGTAAGGGTCTATTGTTGGGATAAGGCCTATTTTAGGTACCTTGGAGGTATCTACCTTGGGGACCATCAAAATTGTTGTGAGGCAACATGCGATTGTCAAATCTCCTTCCACCTTGGGGCCTCGGGATCAGCTCTAAATCTTGCACTAAGGTATAAGCATAATCAAGAGTTGAGATTTATCGGGCCATCAATTCTCTTTGAAGATCATAATTGAGACCTTTCCTAAATCTACTCAAGGTAATTGGCTCATCTTCAGTTGCATTGCTACGTATCCTGTACTCTTCAAATTGTTCTACGTACTTAGTAGCAAACCTATTGTCTTGTCTCAAATCATGTCATTGATCCAACAAGTTGCCTTGATGAGAGACTGGGAAGTACTTTTCATTAAGCTTGGTCTTCATTTCTTCCCAAAGAGTTATGGGTGGTTGGCGGGTCTTACGAAGGTGGTTGACAACACTATCCCGATGGAGTTTTGCTCTTCCTACAAGTTTCATTTTGGCAAACCTAACCTTTCAATCCTCAGACAGTTCATACCACTAAAAAAAATGCTTCATCTCTCGTACCCAATCATTGTAGACCTAAGGGTTCCTAACACCATCGAAGGTAGGGGCCTCTACTTTGATATGCTTAGCTGAGTTGTTTTCATTGTCTCTATGGTCTTGCCTAGGGTGAGGGTCATTTCTATTATTATTTCTTCCATTATGTGCTTTATCCTCGTCATACCTAGCCCCTAAGTGGCCTAGACGGGCAGTAAGCTCTGCAATGGCTTGTCTTAATTCATCTTGGGGAGGAGGATCCATGTTTAGGAGAGATTAGGGACTAGACTGGGATTCAGAACTAGACTCTGATTTGGAATTAGACTGTTCTTCAGAGCTAGTTACTAGACGACCACTACGCAAATGCATGCAAAGAGATCAACAAACTAATTCTAGCAAGTGAATAGTAAGGATAAAACTCAAGTTAAATTATATGTGAAGAGAAGTCATGAATTCCATAGGTTGTTGCATTCAAGCAATACTTGCTTCAACAAGAATTAAATTAAAAAGGACCTAATTGTCACAATGTGATTAGGCTAGTTCAACTACTAATACTGAGAATTAATTACTTTAAAGGATTTTTTTTTTTTTTTTTTGGCTAAAATAAAAGGCTGAAAGAAAATAAACCAGCAGCTAAAATAACAAAGTCATGTGAAAGTTTAAGCAGAACAAAGGATAAAGGCACTTCAAGAAATTTCTGTCTCCTAAATTGGCCTCCACCATCCTTTTCATCACCATCATCAAAGTCATCAAACTAATCATCTTCATCGCCATCGCCATCGCCATCACCACCACCATGATTTATTTTCTTTCCAATATCTCTACCACCTCCCCCAATTACAGTCTGAAATTCCAAAAGTATCAGTCATGTTGCCCAAGACAATGAACAATTCACATCACAATAATCAATAAGTTTAAACCAAATTGAAGCAGTAACTTTCGATTAATTGGTTAAAGGAATGCAGAACCTTGAATCTGAGTACTTAGACCTAGATCAGCACCCAAGTCACAAATAAAAGATCAAATCTATAAATATGTTGGTTCCCCCTAAAATAATATCTACATAATTTAGGAGTTATATAACTTAGATGACATCAAAACTACTGATTTCACCGGTTTCTAACACAACCAGAAGTCCAATTTATATAAGAAGGCTACATAAGAGTTATAAAACCTATTAAGTTAATGAAAAAAGATGTAATAACAATGATACAAGGTCAACTATGATCTATGGTACTAAATGTTAGGCTATTATGAAGCAACATACTCACAAAAAGAGTCAAACTAAAATAAGAATGTTAATATGGATGAATATAACTTTAAGGAAAAATAGGTTACGAAACATAAAAATTTTGTTGAAAGACAAGGGTAGATCCAATTGAGGAAAAGATGCGAGAGAGTAACTTGATACAGTTTGATCATGTGCAAAGGAGAACAATAAATGCACCAGTGAGAAAGAGTGATTTGATTCAAGTCAACAAAACAAAAGAGGTAGAGGAACACCTAAAATAATATTGTTACCATTAATAAATAAATAAATAAAAACATGTATACCGAGATAATGAGATAATTGTTTTGGTGTTCCCTAATGTTTAATGTGGATTGGTGGTCGGCTTTGCAACACCAACCTTTTCTTGATTTATGTAATTTTGGTACTTGATTATTTGTTTTTACAAGATAGAATTTCTATTCTGTCATAATCTAAGTGTATATGTGTCTGAAACTCCTTCCTGGAGACTTGAACCTCGGCTCTTACCCCTCACACCCCACAAACACTTATACTTGTAGAGTGACCATCGCACCAAGGGTGTGCAGTAGTGATTAGTTAACCCTTATATACTCCCTTGTAAAAACATGTTGGTTAAGCAGATGTTAGGAAGTATCTATGGCAGTTGGGGAAGGGTCATGTATCCGTGATTTAGATGACCAAAGGGCTCTCTTTGGCTTTGGTATGATGTTGGTAAACTAGGATTGTCTGACCTTGGTTATTCTGTGACTATGAGGATTCATAACCAATCCAAAAGTTGCTCACTTTTTTATTAATGACCCTAAAATGAAATATACATAATTGGAGAAAAGTTGAAATTGTCCACGTCATAAGCATTCCTTGAACATTTGGAATTTAGTTTAGTTATGTTTGAAATATAGACTCCTGATTTGTTTGGAATTAGCTTATTTTGCTAAAACTGAAAACTTTTTGTTAAAAGTACTCTGGCAAAGGATTAAATGAAATCTGGGTAAGCCACACTTGGTGAAGGTGATCCGGTATTTAGCTATCACAAAATAACAAGCACCAATGCTGTTAAGAGCGTGAAGACAGACTTAAATATTGTGGGGATATTAATAAGACAGTGCTAGACACACTGCAAAAACAAAGTAGCAACACATTTCAGATGTGGTGAGGCTATTTTTAATGAAAAATGAAGAAGAAATATAATTTGGATAATCCAATAATAACAAAAGCCCAAGTTGAGGATTTTTTACAGTGAACAAGGAAATAGTTGTGTTCAAAAGACCAAGAGGTCTTCCCAGTCACTGAAATTTAATGAAATTACAATTTTCAGAACCACTATATATGATAATGGGTAATAAGCACCAAACGGATCAATTACTCCTTTTGAAGCAACAACAAATGAAGCATCGATGGATCCACAACAGTGGAGAGATTGAACTTGTGTCACGTTGCTATTCACCTCCCATCATCTGCACAATGAATCTAACATTTTAAGAACGAATTCTGCTAATACTAAATATATTATTTTTCATTATTCAAAAGAATTCGCATTTTAATTGTTTAACATCATAAAAAAGAAAGAAAAAAAATGTAAAAAAGTATTAAAATAAGGACATCATTAGCGCATGGAAGAATGGGGGGATGGAGAAGGAAAACCCTGCATGGCAGTAGTCAAAAATAAATTGTTTACTCAATGATCATTAATTTTATGAACTATCTTCATTATTTGAGATTTCAAGACGCACTGAAGATTTGAATATGATCAGCCTCAAGTGCTCTAGTAGAGGAGAGGCAGTAAAATCACTCAATAGAAAACCCAAATCACTGTTAGGCAATGAATGATACCTTGAAGATATCCCCAAACACCCCTTGCAAGGGATTTCTACGCCGCACTCCATAGAATTTCGCCACAATTTCATCTAGCAACTAAACCATAATATTTATGTTAGAATCAACACAAAGTTAGGTCAAAAGATATAATATTAACAGATGGCAGTGTAAGAAAAACTTTTTTATATGTTGTAGGAGATGTATTCTTAAATAATGAAGAAATGAGTATCAACAGCAAAAAAAAAATTGTTTTTTTAGGTAAAATCAACAGCAAAAATTGCACACCTCATTAAATGCAGGTTCCCTTTCTATACTTGTCTTGTAACTAGCTCGCAACATATTAAAAAGAGGCAAAGCATCTCTTTGCAATCTGCAGGGAGAGAAAATTTGGATTAATCAATGATCTTTATTTTACACATTTCTGACAATGATACAACCTACCATCAGAAAGGATAATGTCTAAACAGAGAGTAATGGCTAATGCAGAGAAACAAATGTTAACACTTAAGCATGCATGGCAACAATGTCTACAGTTTGAAGTAAATATGAAAGAGATAATATTTATTAAAAGAAAAAGGACTGGCTATATAGATTAATTCACTAGATAAACTGATATCATTTTATTTGGTTTCAGGTTCATAAGAGGAGAAATCATTGGAGCAAAAGTAGGACAAAGAGTTGAAGCTTCAAATGTAAAGTCACACTATCTGAAGGATGGAGGCACTAGAAATTATGAATTTAAGCTTCACATTCAGTTATAAATTTTGGACTTGTGAATTGTGATGACCTAGTAAATATTATATTAACTTTATTTTTTCTTTATTTATTTGTTTTGTTATTCCACAATCTAGTAGGTCCCCACTTGAACACAAGAAAAGAAGAAAAGTTCCTGAACTTATCCCACTGTCATTATTTTATTTTTATAATTTAATAGTTGGGGGTGGGGTTATTAGAACTAGATATTTCTGTTGGGAACATAGGTGCCAACCAGTTGAGCTACAAGGCTCTTGGCTTTCTCCCACTATTCATATCTCAATTTTTAATTATTTACTTACTTATTTAAACACTTTCTATTTTTTGAGGAAGGGAGGAGGTTAAGAAAAATAATTATCACAATTGGCACAATTGAGCAAAATGCCAGCCTTTGAATAACATAGCAGTCTTATTAACATACTCCAAACTGCATAAAGACCCTTGCATTGCATGTGAACTTAATCCAGCTGGCACTAAATGAATGCATCCATCCTATGCAGCTGTACCAACACAAAAGATTATATAAAAGCAGAACTGAAACTTACGTTTGCAAAAGATATATGATGAACTGGATTAAACCTGATTGGGGAAAGTCAAGCTGATTTGATTCCAGTTGTTTCTTTGTCTCATCCATGAGATAGTTAGCATCTCTCAGATTACCCATAGCTAAATACCTATCATGGAAAAGAAAAAAACATTTAATAATTTATAAAAAAATAAATATATGATAAACAGGGAAAGGGACTAGCTCAGGGAAGAAATCTATATTATTTTTTGATAAATATATGAATCTTGCTTTCCTTTGATTTCCTCAATTTTTAGTATCTATTATCATTTTCTTTTTTCTTTTTCCCTAATCATTTGGAAAGTGGGTATTGCTAAGTAATGAGTCAGCTAAATTAAAAACCATAGAATTGGTTCACATGCCCTGAAATTCTACAAAGTTTATACTGGAGTTAAAGAATTGCAAAAACCAGGGGTCCAATTGGAACTAAAATGAAGGATCAAGAACGGAGAGTTCTATGATCCAGATTAAGTTCAAAAAGGATACTGATGATAATAGTTAATCACTGTGCAAGTATCTACTTCTTGAGTGTTCTTACATTAAAATTGCCCGTGCAATGGCCAAATCATGTTTTCCTGGATAACACTGCAAAGTTGAGAAGTAAATTAACTGAATAAAAGACTATCTGGAAAAACCCCAAAAAAAAAGGAACAACTCTGGCGAAGCTGTTAAAGATAGTAACTTGGTCGAGAAATCCAAAATATTAAGGAATTATGACTTATGAATTGTACTATTTTTGGGTTTATTTCATATTTTGCATATTGGTTGCTGCATGCATCACTTTTTTGTGAAGAACTCAAAATTATTAGTTAAGAATAACATGACATTTCTTAAATTATAAGTAATTTCAACAGTAAAACATAATGGCTTTAGACATCAGAATTTGTTTTCGACCAGAAATAGTAGCAAAAATACTACATTGATTGTACAATCATTGAAACTTGCATAAGGTTATCCTTAATGTCATATAGAATCTTTAAGAAGTCAACACAATAGGCATGGATATGTAATCTTCTGTACCTCTGCAAGTTGATAATCATATTAATAAATATGAAAAGTATAGAGTAAGAAGGCTAACCTTCCCCATAAAATTCACTAGAACAGAAGCAAACTTCTTTGGGCTATTTCCTCTAACAAAATGATTTGATACTCTTGCCATGTCCTGCAAGGAAGCAGTGTATTGATACATATTAGGCACTGAAATGAGGGCCAAGCGTATTCACAGACTAAAATGTACATTCAAATTTCATGTTACTAATTAGAGTACATTTCAAAGACCTGGATATTATAATAGTTAGAAGGACACTAAGGACCATAGAGACTATCAATTCCCATAGGATTTAGAGAACAAAAGGATTCCACCATGACAAGCTTAAGAAGCAATGATGCTGTCACTGAAATAATACTAGTAGGGAATCAGCATTATGAAAAATCTGTTCCAAATGGGCAAAGCACATTGGTCCAAGACACCAATGTCTTATTCCAAACTAGAGGGAAGGCGAGTGTAATAACAGAAAACCTTAGGGGATGTTAGTGCAATTTTCCCCCATTCCAAATGAGCAAACTATTGTGTTCCAGTACTAACATAGCAACTCTCTGAAATCCAGAAAGCTGCTCCAATGTAGAATTGATGATTCTGTTTGGCATCTTCCCCTTACATGCTCTTTTTTTTTTCTTTTTCAATTCTTCTCAAAAGTTTGTTTGCATCTAGCAACTAACACCACTTGGGATTACTTATATGGGTATATGCGCAGCTGTGCATTTCACTTAATAACTGGGAATTAAGGAAACCTTAATGAAGCTTAATCAAGAAAAAGCTAGTAATAAACTGTAGGCTCATGGTTAGATTCACAAAAAGGAAGAAGAAAAAAAAAATTATATATATATATATATAGCCCAAACATTAGAGAGAAACAGACCACCTGAAAAACCGAAGATCTTAATTTCCAGAGACATACACCGGCAAGAGGTACAATATTGGCAGCTTTTAACAATATTTTGAAACACATAAACAGTCACACCATCAAAGAGATTTGGAGAAAAAATAGAAATCTTAAAGTACACCAAAAGAACAGGAACAATTGGCAGAGTAAACAGAACCACAAAATCTTTTCCAACCAAGAAAACAAGTCCATAATGTCTCACTTTAAAGCAGCTTTAAAGAATGATGAGCAGCCATCTACACATATTTTTGCTGCCCCAAGGGCTTCAGAAATTTTTTCCATTTCATCATCATCTGGCAAGTGTTGCGGCAGAGGAATCTCAAGAAACATCTTGTAAATTTTCCTGACACGGTCTAATATAGAAATTTTGTCATAATCACGAAGAAAGGCATGCATCAAAATTATCAGAAAGCTATAGATGGCCAAGTAACTATAGAACTAGTTAAATCACATAACAACAAAGCCAATTTAGTGGAGGTGGCCCAAGAAGAGTCGATAAGCAAAAAAGATCACACGAGAAGTAAGGAATGACCAGCATCAAAAATTACATGACAAGTAAAGAATAAGTCAACTGACCGAGGGCATCACTGTCGTAAGGAATTTTCCCTCTAACAAGTGTCTCCACAAACAACACAGCAAACTCCGCCCCACAAGTAATCTGAAATTTTTTTCCAATGTATCAATGGAATATAGTTAAAAAGATATGGAGAACAACTATGACTTTATGACAAATCAATAATATCAATCTTTAAAAACAAAATTATAATAAACCACATTAACAAGGATTTGGACAAATCCATAAACATTTGCTCAACGGGCCATTTATGGGCTGGCATACCTTTCTATCGGAAAAGACCGTGCTTCAGTCTTGGCCAATACAAGATTGCTAAATCCCATGGTTAGGTCCAGTTATTTGCAACCCCATATCTAAATTATCTAAAGTTCACTGGGCAATAGGAAAAATGAGCGAGATCTTTATTTAGTGCCCTATTATTATCTGTATCCAGCATTGATAGTATCATAATCAATCCATGGCCACTAGACATAAATATAACCCAGTGTCATGTTTGGGATGCAAAATCTGTATATAAGTCTCTCATCCAAAACATTCACACGCTAATTATCAAATCCCATGCCTAATGTGATTACTTCTAACACACATTAAGTTGAGAAAAGCCTACTCAACAACATAGGAATATAGGACTTTGAAGAAAACAACCTGCCCACGTTTCAATTGGATGCATGCACCGGATTGAAGGATGTCCAAGGCTTCAGAATACCACTGAGCAGATACATATCTGTGAAAAAGCACGCATATTTCATCAGCACGCATGCCATAAATTGACCAACTAGAGTAGTTCACTTTATATGCTATAACGCTACTGACAAGCCTTTAAAAACAAAGAAATCGAGTTCTTAATATCTATACCTTGCACTAATTGATTTGTACATTTGTTGAGCTCCATAATAATTACCCTCCTCTACAACTTTCTGCAATTTCTCAATATTCTGCATTTAACAACAACAAAAAGGTAGCAGAATCAGAATCCATTATTGCTAACCCATTGAAACCAACTTTGACAAACAAAATGAAACCCACAAAACAAAATATTATATTAAATTGCGGAACATCATTAGCAGTCCCAGAATTTTCAAATAACTCTTTTATGTGATCTAAAACATTCAAACCCGATTATACTTCATAATTACTCCATTTTCTCATGGACCAAGCTCAAATGATACCTCCTCCCCTTGTAAGAGTAAGGTGAATCAGGTTCAAGACCCCACAGGTGGCTGTGTTTATGCATAATTTTTAATCAAACAAATGAAAACATAATTTATCTATAATGCTGCAACTAAAACGGTTGGAATGAAAGAAAAATATATGAATTATGACTCAAAGGCTCTACAAAATCAACCAACTTGCTCATATAACTTGTGTAGCTTATTTGATACCAGAAACAATAGCAAAACATGAAGATATTCAAAAAAATTGTGATCTTTGTTAACTTTTCCACTGTTGTTGCCATTTTCTTTTTTTATATATATAAAGAAAACAGAGAATTGGGAAGAAAAAAAAAAAAAAAAAACTACTTGGGTACCTCTTGAGCCCGAGGGTAGTGTACCTCTCTTGAGTCTCTCACGCGACATGACCTTACTGTTTGTTTCTTCTTCGGTGGCAGAGAGATCTGTGTGATTCGGTGTCGATGAAGATCAGAGAGCAAGTGCCAGTTTTTAAGGACACACAGGTTTTGGGTTTCAATCTAGCAACATGGCTTATGTGGAAAACAAGGTTTTTTTTTTCTGAGTTTTCACCCATAACGAAACTAAAACTAAGTCAGTCCAACACTAACCCGTAACACATGAACTGGGCTTGCTCCTCCCTGTCTCGTCCGATACCTTAATTATATGAGATGGACACAGCAAGTTAGAAGGGTTTGGTATACTAATTCTCCTTTGAAAGACTTGGGGATGTTCTCAATGTACTTCTCTGCCTTCTGGATACCATGTACTTTAGCAATCAAATCAAGGCGAGCAGCATGTTCTTGTTCAGTAAGGTCATGTTGCTTAGTAGTCTCCAACCGCTCTGAGAACTGCAAAATAAATTAGATTTTAATAGAAGGTTAAAAATGCAACCAAGCATCAATCCTGACTACACAGGGTCAGCTACATGAATCTTTTTCCACATATCCTGCTTTACTTTTCACGATATTGTCTTTGCTGCAGATCATTGCTACAATCAACAAGCTATTATTATGACTGCAGCAGCTAAAAGTAAGCAAATTTAAATTTATCAATGCTTGAGAATCTAGGGAAACATATTATTGCATCAGATGTTTAACCAATTCCGTGATAGAACTAAGGGTATTATCTTCTTTCTTTTCTCCCTTTTGGCTAAGTCATAAGTGCACTAAGGAGTAATAAGACTTCATTCTTTTTTTGGTAGGACTATACAAGTAGTTCAGCCATAAGCCAACATTTTCACTTATAACAGCACTTGCAGCAGTGGAGCTAAATAGCTGTATAGCTATTTTAGATATGGCAAAACACAAAAATCTCCAAGCAGCAGTGGAGCAATAGCTAAATTTTTTAGCTTAATTGCTACAGTACACATCTATTGATAGATGTGCACTATAGCTTAGAGCTAAAAAAAAAGTAATTTTTTATTCAGCTGGTACAACTTGCTTCTTTTTTTTTTTTTCATTCTTTTATTCACACCGGTCTCATTCACTCTCATTCACTCTCTCTCATTCATTCTCTCATCATCTGAACCTCAAGTCTCTCAAGCTCCCGCTCTCAACTTCGGTCTCATTCACTCTCGTCTCATCATCTAAAGCTTAAGTCTCTTAAGCTCACTCTCTCAACTCCGTTCTCTCAAGCTCACTCTGTTTACCGCCGCTAGCCGACCATCGTCAACATCGCCGCCACCATCCGCTGGACGTTACCGACCCACCGCCGTCATCTCATCTCTCAAAACTCTGTCAAGCAAACAGTGAGGTCGGTGTGCGTTGGTATTGGGGTTGAGATCGGTGTGTGGTTTCGACGTTTGGATAGCTGGATCTAGGTTTGGTGGGTTTCGGCGTTTGGGTTGCTGGATTTCAAGGGTCATGGTGGAGATGGTGGTGGTGGTGGGTCGTATCAGCATGGATTCGATTTGTGATTTGTGGCTGTGAGATTGTTTTGCGGTGTGCTGTGGGCTTGTTTTGTGGTGGCTGTGGGCTTGTTGGTGATGCTGTGTTGGTGGTGGTTGTGCGCGATTTTTTTTTTTTTTTTTTTGATTGATGATTTTGTTTGGTCTGGGTTGAGGAAAAAGATTGGAGATTTGGGTTGGTGGTTTTTTTTTTTTCCTGCTGTGGACTGGTGGTGGTGGTGGTGGTTGTGGCTGTGGCTGATGGTAGAGGTGGTTGAGGTTGGTGCTGTGGATGTTTTTTTTGGGTTATGGGATATATTATTTTATTGTAGTAGTTATATTATTTTATTGTGTTGAAAGCTAAAATAGATTCACTGCTGCAGCATGTGTGTAGGTAAAATAGATAAAGTAACTTTTTGTGGAGCTAAATAGCTAAATTTTTAGCTCCACTGCTGTAGATGCTCTAAGAGAAGGGTTTGTGTTAGAACCTAAAGAAAGAAGGAGAGAGGTCCAGGGGGCTTTGTTTTGGATGTGAAGAGTAACAGTGCATAGAAGAGGTGGAGCGGGGCGGACACAAGATATAGCCTCCAATAATGCAAACATATGGGCATAGACGTAAAAAGATGATGACCTAACTTGTGGCCTTATGGATAAAGCCTACTAAGCCCAATCATATAATAATTAGGATTTCTTTTATGTAATTGTTATTTTCTTTTTGTATTAGGTTTAGGAGTTTAAATTCTTTTTACAGTAGTAACGTTATTTTCAATCCCTACAAGGATAATAAGTTTCAAACTCTATTTGAAGAACCCATGATTTAGCTTTGTTTAGACTTTGATAGACTAATAAATTTCTCTTGGAATTTTCCTTCCAATGTTCTAGTGCTGACTCAAGCTCCCCCTAGGTGCTGACTCTTAGAAGTTTGTTCTCTTACTTGGTGCTGACTCAAAGCTAGCCAAAATGTTGATTCCTCATTATCTATCCTTAAATTTTCTGTTCTTTGATTTTTGTGTTGCATTAAGTTTTGGTTTTATTCAATGTCAAGGAGAAGAAAAAGAAGAAATGAGAAAATGTGCTAGGCGATCTTGATACAACACAAATATTTGACCACTGTTTAGTATGCCAAGTCAATAATAGAAAAAGTAGAAATTTCCATTACTAGGGATCAATAGTGTTGTGAAACTAGCATTTCTCATAGAATAATAATATATGTAAATATGAATTATCATTTTAATTTTTAATAAATTTCATTTTTTTATAAGTAATAATAGTTTTATTAAAGATGAAAAAAATACTCCATGTTCACGATGATGAATATAAAGTACCATGAACAATTACAAGGAAATCAAGTAGAAGATCTAACAAAATGTTGGAATCTAAAAATGGAAGTACAATGTGTAAAGCCCAATGCCCGAGACCAATCAAAGAAAGTACAAATCAACATGAAATTCAAGTGACCAATAGGTCTCTCAACATCCTCAAACATGTGTCTGTTCCATTCCTTCCATACTAACCGCACCAAGCACACCAGCACAAAATTCCATAAATCGATATCGAATATGGTAGGTTACACATACACTCAGTAGCTCTTGAATTTACAAGCTCAAGTTTCACCTCGTTCGCATGGAGAAGATTTTCCATTCGAGCTACAACTAATTGGCATCAATTAATAGAAATTCCTAATTCCTAATGATGCAATTGGTCTGAGGAATATGTATTCTTTATTTGAGGCATTAATTAATAACTTCTTTTCTTTTGGCAATATATATAATTTGAATCTAGTACATACCAAGGTGATGCTGGATAACTTTTGGATAAAACAATGACAAACTAGCAAAATATGTCTTCATTTTACCTTTAAAGGTACAAAAATGTCAAAGGCAAAGTGCAAGCAAACATATGCATTTCAGCAAAATCAGACATGCATTCATAATTTGTGACAAAAAATGAAAAAAAAAATACATAATAATTTATTTAGGGAATATCAAGAAATAGCACCTGCAATGTCTTGCCATACATCCTACACTTCCGAAGGCTAACTATGATTTTAGAAATACTGAGTCGATTACTGTTATATATATTTTTATATTAAAATTTCAAATTTGTCAAAGGTTTTAGGAAAGAACTTTATAATTTATTGTTCATGTTTCATGTGTTTATTTAAAGCACTATTTACATGGGTTTCAATGAGCTCAATTGAAAAAAAAAATTATCGTCAAATAAGAGATTTAAGAATTGAACCGCACCTATACCAAAAACCAAATGGTGTTTTGGACTAATGATAAAAGAGCAATTATCATTAAAAGTTACAGGTTGAAATTTTATCATATTAAAAAAATAATAATAAATAAATAAATAAAAACCTACTTACGGTACAACTACTTGTGCTCTATAAATCCAAATATTTCAAGTAATATTCACCATAAATTTCTTTCATGAACAACTTGTACTTTTCCTTTTTTTCTCTTTAATAATAATTTTCTGATTACCTATCAAAAAAAAAAAAAAAAATTGCTTTCAAAACTCAATATCACAAGAAAAAGATTTATAGAGCTATCAAAAAAAAGATAGAGCTAGAGTTTTGTTTAATATTAAAATGCCAAACAAACGCATTTCGTAAAGACAAAGACTTACTATATTATGGAAGCTACTTTAAGGCCATACTTTATGGTTAGATTCTTATGAACCTTGTAATGTAATTTATATATTGGATCATACAGTTTGCCCCTTTACACTAGTTTAGAATCAAACTAAAGCAAGGGATTTCTCTTAAATAGTTTTCTGAAAAGTAAAGCAAGCATAACATCAAGCTTTTACTGTGGGGGTGATTTCAAAAGGTGATTGAAGGTTCACCTGCTTCTAAGATAAGTGGGAATGGCCCTATCTTGAAATGCTGGTAATTAGAGTTCTGATATTTATAAAAAGGCTCCTAACTCTGTCTTGTTGTGTTGGCACTTAATTAATTGAGATTTATAGCTTTGCTTGTTAAGCATGTGATTTTGGATTTGGATGTTGTTAGATGGGAATACTCCGTTGAATATTCTAAAATTTTTGTATCTGTAAGTTATCTAGGGCAACATTGTTCACTCGTATATAAACCATAAACCTATATCACTCTCTTCCCTTTTTCTCTAATAAAATATCTTATAAAAAAAAAAAAAAAAAAAAATTAATGTTGCAATTTATTTAATTTTTCACTGATAAAAAAATCTTAAAAAAAAAAAAAATATGATATTTCAATTCCTTCTATTCTTTATTTCTTCTTTATTGTTCTACTGTACCTCTATCATTTTCAAACCTACGAGAGGAGAATCTTAAAAACCTCCTTTTCGCAGTAGAAATCATACTTTAACGCCCAAGCTTTTTCTCATCAAAGAAGAAAATCTAGCAAACTAAAAATACAAAACCTAGGCTCTTTTAGTATTCATGTCACCAACATTGGAAGCCCTGCTAACAGCAACCTTATTCCTATTGTCCTTGCTTTGTTCTCAATCACAAATTCAACCCTACCTCCATATCATTACAAAGCCTAAATCCTTAATCATCCTTTCAAATTATACTGCTCAATCATCTCTAACAAGGAAAAAGAAGAATCTAATTGAAGAACTCTAGTCCAATCCATCAAGGGGTAAAAGAAAAACTACTTAAGCTTACTGCTAGAACGTTCACATCCCTCAAAAGTACTAGCATCTCTCCCACCAAATACACCACATCAAGCAATGCGGCACCATTTTCCATATAACGGCATTACGATTCCAGCCAAAACTGCCCTCCCAAGATGTTAACAAATCCATAACCTACTGTGGCATAACCCAAAGTATACCAAATAAACAGAAAACCACAAACCACAGGTCAAATGCCATAGGACAATGTACGAGCAAATGGTCCACATTTTCCCCATTCCATTTGCACCCAACACACCAATCAATAACAATAATACCTTACATACTTAATCATTAGTCAAAATCTTCCCCTTTGCAGCAGCCCAAGGAAAGAAAGAAACCCTAGGGGGGTCTTAAGACCTACTGATAATTTTCCATGGAAATGGGGCCGGGGTAGACATGCCCCAAAACCTCTAAATTTTCCCCATTCCATTTACACATAACTCACCACCTTTATTACATAAGACAGTTGTTAAACGCATCCATACTACAGCTGTCCTACATCAGAGTATACTTAGAACCAAATGACACATGTCCAAAGGCTTGAGTTACATTATAACTTGATTGCCTTAACAAATCAATACCTATTATCTCATACACTGCACATTCTAAACCCAGGGTTCCCTCATATGACAGAAATCAACATAAAATACTTTACTGCATCGCAAGGGGTTCACCAGGTCTTTAAACTTACACTTCTGCAAGGGTTCTAAACTAGTGCTAAAGAACTAAATAATAATAGGATAGATTTTTCCTCCAAAAGCCTCCTCCAACCCATTACGTGGTGATTCATGCAACCATCCATTTGTATTACTTAAACAAGTCACATGACTCAGTAAATAGATCATGTGACTAAAAGATAACACAGACGGTTTTATTAATCGCCCCGTAGTGGGTTGGAGGAATTTTCCACCAAATTAGTTTAAAGGTAAACTCTTTTTTTTTAGAATAAGGTGATATCATGCAAGAACCCCGCATTCTCCTCATTTTTCTCTTTTCATTCTTGGATTTTCTTTTCTTTCTCTCTTTTTTTTTTTTTTTGGAAAAGGGTGAGGGGGTGGGAGAGAGAGGGAGAGAGATGGAGTGACAATAACAAGACGCCATATGCCCATATCACAGAACAGGAACAAGAATCTACTAAAAGAAGCCCAAATTTCTAGGGAATCAGTTTAAGTTGTAGGCTAATTGCAACCTCGTATCACACAAAAAGTTTCAATGGTGTGAAACAATTTTATATGCTCACATTTCATGGCAAATGCATGTGTGAAGCTTTGTTTCTTTATATTCAGAAATTATGATAAACGCACACAGGTAAGCTTAGTTTTTTTATATTCAAATATCATGGTGAATGCACATGTAAAGCTTTGTCATTCTTGAAAAAAGATAAGCCTGATGCCAGAAACTGAATTCCTTGAGCTATTTCTACTGTATCAGCATCTAAGGAAGCAAAAGTGAAACCTTAAGAATATAATTAGGATCCTTTTTTTATTGGAAATGAACATACTGAGGGATTTTATCACAATAAATTGTATCAAGTGCCAAAAGCAAAACAATCCCAAAAACGTTGCAGATATGAACAGTTAAGACCAAAAAGAGAGAGGGAGAGAGATTAATATGTAAATGTAGCATAGGATTATATGGGAACTCTGCATCTTTGACAGCCGATGATGTGGAATTAAAGGAAGCATATTCACCTGCCAATAAATGCCCTCGACATTCCTTCAGGAAGTGCTCGGGAGATAAATCTAGTAGTAGTCGGCCGGGCATTGATTGCTAGGAATTTTACCATTTAAGCAGAGCTAGCCAGACCCTGGAGGCAAAATTTGAGTTGGTATATGGAGAGATAATTCTTTGCCAAAAGCATGCAGTTAGAGAAATACCATACCATTTCATATGCTTGACGGAATCCAGCAGGCAAATCCATCATTGTCTTCTGCCACTCGTTTAACAACACATCCACGAATTTACGATCAAAAAGCTGATAAAAGGCACGTAATTATTACTGCATTAGAAAATACTAATTAACATCACTGACAAAACATTTAATCTACCCAAGAGCACATAAAAGAATTTTAACCTCCTCAAGAAATTTACATCTCCTAAATAGGCCTCCCTCATCCCCTTCATCACCATCATCAAAGTCATCAAAGTAATCGTCGTCATCGCCATCATCATCACCACCATCACCACCCCCATGATTAATTTTCTTTCCAATATCTCCACCACCTCCCCCGATTGCTGTCTGCAATTCCAGAAGTATCAGTCATGTTGCCCAAGACAATGAACAATTTTCATCACAACATGTTTAAACCAAATAAAAGCAGTAAAATTCAGTTAATTGGTAAAATGCAGAATCTCGAATCTGAGTACTTAGACCTAGATCAACACCCAAGTCCAAATCTACAAATATGTTGGTTCCCCCTAAAATAATATTTGCATAATTAAGGAGTCATATAATTTAGATGGTATCAAAACTACCAATTTCACCAGTTTCAAACACAACCAGAAGTCCACTCTATCTCAGAAGGCTATATAAGAGTTATAAAACCTATTAAGTTAAAGAAAAAAATGTAATAAGGCTGATACAAGGTCAACTACGCTCTATGGTACCAAATATTAGGCTATTGAGACGCAACATATTCATAACAAGAGTCAAACTAAAACAAGAACATTTAGATGGATAAATATAAATATAAGGAAAGATAGGTTACGAAACAAATAAATTTGTTTAAGGACAAGGACAAGGACAAGGGTAACTCCAATTGATGAAAAGATGCGGAGAGTCACCTGATATGGTTTATTCATGAGCAAAGGAGAACAATTAATGCACTAGCAAGAAAGAGTCATTTGATTCAAGTTGACAAAACAAAAGAGGTATAAGAACACCTAAACTAATATTGTTACTAATAATAAAAGACATGTTGATTAAGAAGGTGTTAGGAAGTATCCGTGGCGGCTGGGGTCGTGCATCAGTGATTTACTAACTAGGGGTTTGTCCAAAGGGCTCTGTCTTTGGTATGATGCTGGTTAAATAGGATTGAATGGGCCAACCTCGGTTGATCTGTGGGGATCCAAAGATCCTTAGCCAACCCAAAAGTTCATTTTTATAAATGACCCCACAAGAATACAACAAATGAAATGTACATAATTGGAGAACAAAGGATTTTAGTTCAAATTGTCCACATCATACACAATTGGGTTGGTTAGCATTCATCGAACATTTGGAATTTAGTTCTGCTATGTTTGATGTGGACAATTTGAAGGGGACAAAATTGTCATATGTTTGAGGATCCAAAAACAACAGGAACTCAATTGTTAGCTTTGTATAGTGGTTCTTTATTTGATTGGTCTCGAGCACGGAGTAAAAATCTAATGAAACAATTTATGTACGAAAAGGATAACTACAAATTGAAGTATTTTATCTGACAGAGAAAGGCATCCTAAATCAATTCATGCTCTTTTATTTTGGGATGGAATCTAAGACATGCCCACTGAAGTTGAAATTTATTGAAACAACAAAATTCAAAACTTGAAATGACATACTATATGCAATGCATCACTCATTACAAATATAATAATATAAATGTTACAAATCTACTACAAAGCATTTGAATTGGTCAAGAAAATTTTTGATAGAAAAATTGGTCAAGATTTTTTTTTTTTTTTGGATAAGTAATAAAAGTTTTATTGAAGATGAAAAATTCTTTCTGTTTGCGATGATGAACACAAAGTATCTTAAAAAAATTACAAGAAGGTCCAAACTTTGTTTAACACTTCGCTCACTCACTCAGTTTGTAGTTCTTTGAGGGAACTAGGCCTCCAAAACAAATTGGAATTCTAATTCCTTGAATCAGTTTTACAATCTCAGAACAGTCTTTTATACTTGACTACATGACCCAGCTAAACTAACTGAACCAGAAGAGTACAACTCCTCACAGCCCAACAGACTTAACCAACAATGTACAATACTCTAATGCTTATCCTAACTAACTATCAATTAACTGAGTACAAGTGCTAATTTTACAAAACTCAATACAGCAGTTTTGTGTTGTACTATTTTGGTTCAATTATACAAACACCAATTCAAATTTTCATTTTCATTTTTTCGTTTTCTTTCGTTTTTTGTTTTTTTTTTTTTTTTTTGCTCAGGAACCAAACAGACCACAGATTTCGAGCTGAAAAACATTGAATTAACTGGTAATAGAAAACGAGAAGGAAAAAAAAGACGTACCTTAGATCGGACCGAGAATGGAGATAGAGGTTGAAATGGAAGGACAATGAGGAGAGATCGGACGGTGCAGAATGCGAATTCTCCAAATTGATGCGAAGAACCGAACGGCACCGTAGAGATCTAGCTCGCTCTCTCTCTCTCTCTCTCCTACAATCTCTGTGTGTTTGTGTGTTTTTCCGTACGGAGGAAAAGCACGGAGTCGTCGTTTCAGTTGAAATACATCTCTCTCTCTCTCTCTCTCTTTCTCTCTGTGTCAGCTGCATGTCGCTTAAATGAATATTTTGGGCCTTCTTTTCCGGGTTTTTTTTTTTGGGTCCGAATGTAGGCTATTATAGGTGTACCGATGGGCTAATTCATAATAGGCCCAAAACTTATTCTCTGTTTTCTCACCCTAAAAAATATAGGCCCAACAATTTCTCAAGGCAAGAAAGCTTATTGAAGCTAAAATATTTGTATTGTACACCAAAGAATGGACCATTTTTTGGGTCTTGACTGACGAGGGAGCAGCATTAGCGGAGCGGCGAGATTCAACATCGACGGAAACTATTGCCTGGGTTGCAGCAAAGACTATACCATACGCCTTTGGAATTCCCACCGTCACATCCACATCAAGACCTACAAATCTTACGCCCGTGAAGTCCGCGACGTCTACGTCACCTCGTACTCTCTCTCTCTCTCTAAACCAATTGTTAATTCAATCTCTAATTACTATTTTCTATGCTATTTTTTTTTTTTTTTTGGGATAATTCGAAACTGTGTTCATGTGGTGGAGACCGACGAATCTTTTACTAGGATGTATCAACAGGTTGTGTTATTCGTAAATTTCGTGGCCATGATGGTGAGGTTTGTTTTCTTTTTCTTTTTTTTTTTTAATTTTAACTATTTTTCAAGTTTATCAGATAATTTTTTGTTGAATTATTAATTTTATTAAATTTGGAAATTTTTATTTGCAATAAAAATGTTGGTATGCATGTTAAGAAAAACGAAGAAAACTTGTAATTTTGAGGTTGCAGCAGTTACATTAAGTTTGACTTTAATGTAAAATTAGCGTAGCTAAAACATGAGAATGTTAAGATGGATAAGTTGATAAGGTTATGATTGGGAGTTGGATACAGGGGAGGACTTTCTTTGTATCTTGGTATCCAATATTCCTTCAAAGGATATTGGGGACCAAATGTGATGGAAATTAAAGCCTAATGGAGAGTTTGACATCCGTTCGTTTTACAATAAGTTGCTTCCGTTGTCTTTCCTTAGAAAGTTAAGGCTCTTGGACATGTTTCCTTCTTCGTTTGGACTGTAGCTTAGAATAAGATCTTACGGGTGATAATTTGAGACTTAGGGGTTTTGATTTTGTTGACTGGTGCATTATGTGTCGTCATTGTGGGGAGACTGTAGATCACTTATTGCTTCATTCTGAGAAGGCTCATCGGTTGTGGAGTTTTGTTTTTAAACCTTTTTGGATTTCGTGGATCCTACCAAGAACAGTTCCTAATTTGCTTTTTGGTTGGTGGAATTGGTTGGTGAAGCACTCGTCTAACATTTGGAATTTAGTTTCGTTGTGCTTATTGTGGTGTCTATGGAAGGAGCATAATAGGCGGATATATGAGGACTTGGATAGCTTCGGAGACCAATTGCTTACTTTTTTTAGTTGATCTCGACTGGTCTCGATCTTGGGTAATCACATCTAGTGATTCTCTCCCTTCGTTCCTTTGTTCTCTCCTTTGTAATTAATTTTCTTCTTTGTTTTCTTTTCTTTTCTTCTTTGTTTCTTTCTTTTCTTTGTAATTTTTGGTCTGCTTTGTGATTTTCTTGCATAAAGTAGCCTTTTGAATATACACCTTTCTTATTTGTTTTCTAACTTTCACTATTTTTATTGTTTTATTTTTGGGGTTCAGGTGAATGCTCTAAAGTTCAATGAGTATTCGTCTGTCGTAGTTTCAGCAGGCTATGATCAATCATTGCGTGCTTAGGACTGCAGATCTCATAGCACTGAGCCAATTTAGGTTTACATTTATTTTTCAGTCAGTAATTTTTTCATGGCTGCTCTTTATTAGTTTTTAAGTTGGCTTAATGTTCAAGAGTGCCCTGATTTGCATATTATTGATTCATTTTCAGACATTGTTATGTCTGTCTGTTTAACAAAAAGTGAAATTATTGGTGGAAGTGTTGATGGAACTGTTCGAACATTTGACATACGTATTGGAAGGTACATAGCACTCTAGTGGAAATTTCATAAAACCCACATTTTGATGTTGTAGAATTGTTTAATATCAGGACATTGTTTGTATGTCTTACTTTTTGTGAATAAGATGTAGCTTTTCTTTACAATTTTTTGGTATTTCCTTTTTGCGGTACATCAAACTTAGTCTATTTATATTTGAAGCTTCTTAAACTGATTTTTTTTTTTTTTTTTTTTTTTTTTTGTTTTTGCCTTTTCATATAGAGAAATATCTGATGACTTGGGGCAACCAATCAACTATATCTCAATGTCAAATGATGGTAACTGCATATTAGCCAGTTGCTTAGATTCTACTTTACGCCTTCTAGACAGGTAAACTCCTATGTTGTTTTTGATATTTGCAATGATATATATTTACAATAGATATCTAATGTGCTTTTCCTGCCCTTTTACTGGTTCATTCTCATTACAAAACTTTTTGTGAACTATTGCAAGAATATAAAGGCCATACTTGTAAGGTTAGCATGCAAATTCTTAGTTCTCATTTCTTACACTTGATCAAGTTGCCTTAATAAATTTATTTAATCAAAAAATGCAATCCTCTTTGGAAACTATGGTTATTTATGAAAGATGTTTACATAAAAGTTTTGTACATTTATTTTTATGTGCATTGATAAGCTACTGTCCATTTATTCTCACGCTTATAATGGTTTAAAGATCTTCCCATATTTCAAATATGCATCCATAATGAGCTTTTGAGGTACCCCAAATTGAATCCATAATGAGCTTTGTAAGTTAACAAGTTATTGATTTTTTATTACTAATAACATCGTGTCATTTCTATTGTGTGCTCTCATATCAGTCCTACAAACTGGATTGCTGCCTTACCAACACTGATGCACATGTAACTGGTGGATCTGTGGATGGCTTCATTTACTTCTGAGATCTGGTAGATGCATCTGTAGTGTCAAGTTTCTGTGCTCATTCCTCAATGGTAAATTCATCTGTACTCCCCCATTCCATATCTTTTTTCCAATTTCTTGTGAAATGTCTTTCGCTTTATATGATGGTGCTCAATGGTCATGGTATATCTTGTAGTCATACCACTAACATTTTCAAAAGGGTTTTTCATTCCTCAGATATTGAACTTTTCAATTGAAAGTAGTTGGATAAGCTTATTGAAATGTTTTGGGACCAAAACGTGTTCTTTGCACACATCAATGTGGCTATGATACTTAACGTGTTGAGGTAGAGTCACAAGCTCTTGGAGTCCTAGATTACACATATCAATCTATTTATTAAAAAAAGATTACACATATCAATCTAAAATATCTTAATAGCCCAATGGTATACATATAATTTAAAAATTAAAATTTTGTATGGTAGAGACACAAATTTTGTGACAATGTGCAGATCTTTTGTGAATATCCTTAGGTATTTTTCCCTTTCCCATTCCCATTCTCCCTTCCCTTGTGGCCAAAATTTACTTATCCAAAATAAATAAATAAACCTCAGTTAGTTGACTATAAATTGACACAACATCTAAAATTTGTAGTAATCACTAGTTTCCATAGTCATGAATTTTCACATTTAGCTATTTTCTTGTCTTCTAGTCATGTTAGTAATTGGCTTAAATTCCACTAAAACTTTATTACTAATATCAATCTTTTTCTTCTACTAAACAATTAAAAGATTACTGGATTAGGCTTATAAGTGTATGGGTTTCATTTTGCAGGTGACAAGTGTGAGTTACCACCCAAAGGATAGTTGCATGATAACTGCCTCCATCGATGGCACCATTCGTGTTTGGAAGACGCGAGAACAAAATCAATAAACCTTTCTCAGCTTATGCCAGCAATTTGGATTTAACAATTTCCACCTACAAAATTTTTTCCTGAAACCTTTTCCATATTAGAGAGATTACTAGTGCGTTCTATATTATTTACTGCATTAAATTTAAGAATATCCATTGATGTTTTAAGGGGTGACAGTTTTTTGTCTGTCCAACTCCAAAAGAACCAATTCTGAACAACTCTTGCTGAAATTGAGTTTGGACAAATTCAAATCTGGGTTTGAAATTTCAAACAATCCAGTCATTATACTGTATAGGCCAAATGTATGTTGAGATAGTTTGATTACAAATGTAGTAATGTAAAGATTGTTTAAATTTTTGTTATATTGGCAAAGACATATGTATTGGGAGTATTGATTATTCAAATGCATTTGATATGTTATTTATGTTAATATGTCATACTTAAATGACTTGTTGGATAATAGGAAATTCGTAATTAAAAAAAATGTATAGTAAAGTAGCCTAAGTTGAGAGTCAGATTTTGTTAAACCAAGTTAAAAGTTGTCCAAAATAAATCAATGTCAATTTTGGTTTCGGTTATTTGATGTTGTTGCCATCATTCTCTTTTAGTATACAAATTACAACAAATCATGTCAAGTATCAACAGCCATGAAAAAGTGTTAAAAAAAAATTAACATTATGTCTTAACTTATTTTTTAGGTTAAGGAGCATCAATTTGTTGATATTATTCCATTTTGTAGTTAGTAAAGTGCTTGTTTGGCTAATGCTTATAAGCTCAATTTTTTTAGTTTTTAATTTTTATGTACAACTTTTTAAAACTTTACTTTTTCTTAAATTTTTCTTACTTTTTTAGAGTATAAGTATACTTTAACACACTTTCTACAGACTAAAAAAATACTAAATAAGTTGTTTTCAAACACATACTACAAATAGGATCTGTGGTAGCAATCAATACATAAGTTTTGCTTTTTTTTTTTTTTTGGCTAAGAAGTACTCTGGCTAGTTGTGTTGTGTGTTTGCACATTGCCTCTTTTTATTTAAGATAACATTACCACTAAAAATAAATCTGTCTAATATCAAAACTGAATTTTGTCAAGTTATAGTTTATTTTTCTTTTCTAAATTTTGTAAGTAGGGTCTTCTCTAAAATAATAATAATAATAATAAAAAAAAAATTGTAAGTAGCTTCTCAAAAAAAAAAAAAATTTGTACGTAGGATCTTTATAGTTTGATAGGCTTGATTGGATTTGAAGGATGGGTTCCTTGAATTTTCACTACTTCAATAAATTATAGATTTGGGTTTATTTGGATTAAATACCAGTTTTTTTTTTACTACTCTCTCTGTATTCTTAAATTTTTTAACTAAATTAGCATTTTTTCCCCTAGTATATATATTTTTCCTTTAAAGATTTAAAAATTAAATAAGTTTTAACTTTTTAAATAAAATTTTAATATATGATTAAGGTAAAAAAAAAAAATTCAAAACTACGTAGTTTTGGGACAATAGAGAGAGAGAGAGAGAGTCCGTAAAGGCACTCACAGGAGGTGCCCTGCACCTTATTCTGTCTTTTAGGTCTAAGTGATATTCCAGTTTACCAAAAAAAAAAAAGAAAAAAGCACTCACAGAGCGTGCGAGAAAGAGAGAATCCTTGGGCGACATCGCTTTTCCACCAACGCATCTTCTTCACTCTCTCTATCTCTTCCCCGTAAACACAAAACTATGGCCAAAGGAGCAGACCCAACCCTAGGGTATCTCACCCGCAAAGACACGGAGGTGAAGCTTCCGAGACCGACACGTGTGAAGAACAAAACTCCGGCGCCGATTCAGATAACCGCCGAGCAGATCCTCCGTGAAGCACGTGAACGAGAAGAGGCTGAGATTCGGCCTCCGAAGCAGAAGATCACCGACCCGACTGAACTCTCCGAGTACCGGCTTCGCAAGCGGAAGGAGTTCGAAGACCTAATCCGCCGCGTGCGATGGAATATCAGTGTTTGGATAAAGTACGCGCAGTGGGAGGAGTCTCAGAAGGACTTCAATCGAGCTCGCTCCGTCTGGGAACGAGCTCTCGAGGTGGATTATCGGAACCACACGCTGTGGTTGAAGTACGCAGAGGTGGAGATGAAGAACAAGTTCATCTACAACGCCAGGAACGTTTGGGACCGTGCCGTCACTCTCTTGCCAAGAGTGGATCAGTTGTGGTATAAATATATTCACATGGAAGAGATGCTTGGCAATGTCGCCGGAGCCAGACAGATCTTCGAGCGGTGGATGAGTTGGATGCCGGACCAGCAAGGTTGGCTTTCCTACATCAAATTTGAGCTCCGTTACAATGAAATAGAGCGAGCTAGGCAGATTTTCGAGCGGTTCGTGCAGTGTCACCCTAAGGTCGCTGCTTGGATTCGCTACGCCAAGTTCGAGATGAAGAATGGTGAGGCTGCTAGGTCGAGGAATGTCTATGAACGAGTCGTTGAAAAACTCGCTGACGATGAAGAAGCCGAGCAGTTATTTGATGCATTCGCCGAATTCGAAGAGCAGTGCAAGGAATCAGAGCGTGCTAGGTGTATCTACAAGTTCGCTCTTGACCATATACCGAAAGGAAGGGCTGAGGACTTGTATAGAAAATTTGTAGCATTTGAGAATCAGTATGGAGATAAGGAAGGAATTGAGGATGCCATAGTGGGAAAGAGGAGGTTTCAGTATGAAGATGAAGTGAGAAAAAATCCATTGAATTATGATTCATGGTTCGATTATATTCGATTGGCAGAGAATGTTGGGAATAAGGATAGGATTAGAGAAGTGTACGAGCGAGCCATTTCGAATGTGCCTCCTGCTGAGGAGAAGCGGTATTGGCAGCGATATATTTATTTGTGGTAAGTAATGTAGTTGAGAATGCAGCTTGAAGTTTGATTAATTCGAGTTCGTATGCTCAATTTTTGTTGCTGATTTTTTGTGTGTGATTTTTAGGATTAATTATGCATTGTATGAAGAGCTTGATGCAGTAGATGTGGAGCGCGCAAGAGATGTGTATAGGTAAGTTTACATTTTCAATACTTCAGTTTATCTTTATGGTTATAACTTATAAACGATGTGACTGTTGATTACTTAATACATGATCATAAATTTCGGTTATGTAGGAGATTTTATGCTGTACAATCAATTTGGTTTCAAGTTTTTTTTTGGTTCCTATGAACAATTAATAAGGAATTTTGAGTGTTTACAACTTGGAAATCTCTCTGATGTACGTTCATTATAAAAATTACTATATGAAATCTGTTAATGCGAATTAAGTTACTTACACTGTCATTCGTAACAGCACTTGTAACTGGTTTTCCTATGTGTGATTCACCCGAGTGGACAAACCCAAGTGACTTTGAAGAGATTGCTCACTTACTGTTAATTTTTCCAGGGAGTGTCTGAAGCTCATTCCTCACGAGAAATTCTCTTTTGCAAAATTATGGCTTCTAGCTGCTCAATTTGAGATCCGGCAGCTAAATCTCAAGGCTGCACGACAAATCCTGGGAAATGCAATTGGCAAAGCTCCTAAAGATAAGGTCATTTACTGATTGAGTTTAAATATGTACTATATTTGGCATATTCCACATATTCTCACACTTGTGATTTTGCTTTTTAACCCAATAGATATTCAAGAAGTATATTGAGATAGAGCTTCAGCTTGGAAATATAGACCGTGGCCGAAAGCTTTATGAGAAGTATTTGGAGTGGGCGCCTAAAAACTGTTATGCATGGAGCAAGTATGCGGAGTTAGAGAGATCTTTGTGTGAGACTGAGCGAGCTAGGGCAATCTTTGAGCTTGCAATTGCCCAACCAGCACTGGATATGCCGGAGTTATTGTGGAAGGTACATGCAATAGTTTTTCAGTAAATTTTCTGTTACTCATAAAAATGAAAGAAGTTATTTCAGGATGATGTTTGTAGATGCTGTTTCTTGATTCATTCCATAGTTTTTCAGTAAATTTTCTGTTACTCGTAAAAATGAAAGAAGTTATTGTTTCTTGATTCTTAATCCTGCTATTCCAGAAATAATGAAAAAGGGGCCCTATCTGATAAATAAATGAAGTTCATTCATTTCTTTTTGTGACCTAAATTGGGTCAGTTCTGTCTTATAGTCTGATTTATTTTGCCACTTGATATTCCATAATTCTGCAGATGTGATGATCGCTTTTTTGGTTACTAGTGTAGCAATTTGACTTGATTGTAAGAAAGCTTTGGCATACCTTTTTAAAGCTTGTTGACTAAATTGATTTTTAGATAATTGGTAATAATACATTTATTTATTTTGTGACAGGTATACATTGATTTTGAAATATCAGAGGGTGAATTTGAAAGGACCAGAGAGCTCTATGAGAGGCTTCTGGACAGAACTAAGCACTTGAAGGTCTGGATAAGCTATGCAAAGTTTGAGGCATCTGCCATGGAGGAGGATGCTAAGGGTTCAGACTTGGCAGAAGATGATCTCCAGGAGCATCATCATGAACAAAAGAAGCAATGCATTCAGCATGCTAGAAGTAAGGAATTTTTGGCAAAATCTTATTGTTTACTTCTTTTAATTTATAATTTGATTGTGTTTAAATTCCATCACAAATAAAACAAGCTCTAACCCTTTTCTTTTGTTTTCTATGAATCAGGGGTTTTTGAGAAAGCCATTAACTACTACAGAACATCTGCACCTGAGTTAAAAGAGGAAAGAGCAATGCTACTGGAAGAGTGGCTGAACATGGAGAGCAGTTTTGGGGAGCTTGGTGATATTAGTTTAGTGCAGGCTAAGCTGCCAAAGAAGCTGAAAAAGAGGAGGCAGATGGTGTCTGAGGATGGTCCGGCTGGGTATGTTAATTAACTTATAAAAGTCTTATTAAGATTTGATATAATTGTGTTCCTTACATTCTTTAGGCTTTTCCTTATTTGCCAGTACTAACAAGTTTAAATTGGCAGGTATGAGGAATACATCGATTATATGTTCCCTGAGGGAACTCAGACGACTAATCTTAAAATCTTGGAAGCTGCCTATAAGTGGAAGAAGCAAAAGATTTCTGATGAAGACTAGCATGGTTACCTGTTTTTGTAGAATTGTAGCTTTTGGTGTAATTACACAATTGTTTTTTTTTTAATGTTAATTGGGTGAAAATGAAGTAGTTTAGCTGCTAATCATATTTTTATGGAATGAACGATTGCACCCCCAAAATCAGTTGAGGGAACTTAAGAGTTGTATGGAGTGTCTAGATTAGATTCTAAGAATTTATTATCATAGTGATGAAACAAGCATATCCTTCTAGGCTGAAATTTATTTTATCAATTCCTGAAATGCACTTTGAACTGATTGTTGATTATAGATAGTGTCATGTTATATCCACCATGGAGAAATTTTTCATAGACGTTTTAATAACTTATGGTGCATTTACTGTGTTATTAGTAATGCCACAGATATGGTAAGCTCTAGATGAATTTGCCACTGCACATGGCATGGGATGAAAGTTTTATATTGCATGCCTTTTTGATCTTAAGTTTTTCTTTTGTTTGGGTTAAGAGAGTTCAAAAATGTAGCCAATAATATGGCTAAGTGCTGCTGTCTATAATTCAGTACTGATCTGTAACAGTTCTTCCCTTCCCCTTTCAGTCTGGGAGTTTTGGAAGGCTGATGTTGGATTTTCTTTTTGAAACTGATGTTGGATCTTTTTCAGTTTAATGAAAAGTTACTAGTTTATTATATATAAAAAAAAAAAAGTTTCCCTCCCCAAGCCCATGCCCCATAGGTAATATGGAATCAATAGTTTAAAGGTTTAGAGCTTTATTTTTTTCATAATATTCCCAGCAACTCATCCAGATGAGCTTGAATTTCCTTTGGATGAGGGAGACGGTAGTCAATCTGGAAAAAAAAAAGGGGGAAATGGGTTGTGCAAGTGCAATAAGATCAGGTTGTAAAGCTTATTAATGTTCCTTTTTTGATACCAGGTCCGGAAAGTACAAAGCATAAATGTTTTAGTTAGTACCAGACATATCCATTACACCTTGAATGTTCTGATAAAAAATAATGAATGCGAGAATTTGTTGCACTTTTAGCCGTATTAGTCACACGGCATAATTGTCTAAGATCTGCAAACAGTGCTCTACTACTCCAATGGGTCTCCTGGACTTGTTGCCAACTGTTTTTCAGTTCCTTACTGTTGGTGAGGAGGATGATCTTTGAGAACCCCAACTGTGTTGCTTTTTTTATGACTGCAGCTAGTATTGCTATCTGCTTAGCTGTAGCTTTGGATTGGGCTTTTGTGGTATCACAAGCTTCCAAAAAAAAGTTTCCCTTCCTATCAATGCCTTGGAGTGCAATGCCACTTCTTGTACTTTCTTTTATGTCTGGAACCATCTGCTTTGATAAGGAGCTGCCATTCCTTTCTAAATTGGCCTGATGTTGGAACCAATGCCACTTCCCACATTTGTGTGTGCTTATTGCCACATAAATCAATCATAGGAGGACCATTTTAAGTGCTACTTAAATGTCCACATGATCATGAATATTGTGAACTAGACAAAAAAATTACAACTACTTGAGAGGGGCAAGGATAGTGTCCATATGATGTATGTGGTCCTTATGGTACATCATCATGCATACTAGAGGAAAATATGAGGGGTGGTTGGGGGAATTTCTCCCGATTTATTAGAAACAAGTCAAAGCTGTATAGGCTTACAAATTCTTCGTATAAATTTGTACTGTGTAACACATCAAATTTTTCCAAATTTCCAATCAACCAAATGAATTAAAAACAAGTCAAAGCTAAAGGGTGAAATTTGAATTTTAGATTAAAAAAAAATTATTTGAAAATAGAAACTCAACACATGAAACTTTTTTTAAAAAAAATCAATTTAAAAACATTTATGAAATTAAAATAGTTGTGGAAAATTCTATAATTCTAACCTTGTAAAGAGGTCTTTAATTTCCGATTTCCTCGTATGTACTGCCTATTGGTAATTTACCGACATATATTGTGTGGAAAGCACGCCCAGCCATATCTATACAAGAACACAGTTCAGTAATCACAATTTCCTGCACTGTTTGTAGTCTGCACACATAAGAAGAAGAAAAATAAATAAATAAAATCAAAGTGACTTTTGGCAGGGGTTTTTTTCCCCTACGCATTTCCTAATGGGCTGGAATGCAATATGCAAAACAGTAGCTGTGCGATTTTAGGCTACCACCGATTTTTAGGCTCCTTTTAATGTTTTGTTATTCGAATGGAGTCAATGGACTACATACGTCACTTGTTTTATTAAAGTGTTTGGATTTTACATGGGTTATGAAGGTCAGGTTTTTGGGTTGCTCTTTTATCTTAGTTGCACTTTAGTTAATACATTGAGTCAGTTAGTGACCCGAAGTAAAAAATAATAATTCAAGTAAAGTTGTCTTTAGATATAGTGCAGTGCCGTACTGAATTCAATATCTTTGATAGAGTACACATATTTGACTGTCAAGTAACACTAAGACAACTTTTTTTTTTTTTTTTTCAATTGTCGATGATTTATTGTGATTAGAACAGCATTAATTTCACCTAAAGCTAGTCCATTTTTATTTTGCACAAATCAGAACAAATTATGTCAGGAATTGTGAAAAATGTTATATCCTTAAGACTGATTGATGACAACATGCCTCCTCCAACTTGCTACAATAGAGTAGCAGATGGGTTTTGTCAGCTTTATCACTAGTGGAAGATAATTCTGAGAGGTATGAGTATCAAGTCATAATTGGGCTCCTCTCGGTTTGTTAATGTTGAGGAAGATGACTTGGTTCAATGGATTTTGTCCCCTAGTAAATACATATGGTACAGATTCTACACAAGTTTTTAAAACAAATATTGGCCAAGAGATAAACCCAACTAGGTTTCATAGAGAAGCTCGGAGCTTTTAAGATTCTACAGTCGAGATAAGCCAAATTATTCTATCCAGTACCCACAATTTATCCTAAAAAATTTTGAGGATATATTCTCTCTATTGTGATGCATGATACACTCATCTTGCATATTATAACGAAAACGAATTCAAAATTGTTTAAAAGGACAAGATGATGCAGCACCTTTATTTTTTGTAACAAATAATAGTGAAACTTACAGAATATCAATCAACACTCACTCTTTTCCATGACCAAATAGTCTGGCTTTGGCATAGTGGGCTATTATCATCATCATACAATGAAGAAAGAAGCTTTAGAAGTAAAAGTGGAACGTCTATTCACCATGATCGCTTCTCCTATAAGAATAAAAAAAATAAAAAGAAAAAAACTGTTTTTTCGGCCCCCTTATCATCTAAACCCTCCAAACATTTGGATTGAAACATGTTTTAGGCATTTGATGATTTCCTAGCTTGAGTTGAAGAGATGCATTGTTTTTTAGAACAAACTCTTATTTAAGATGTATTTTCTTTTCGTTATGAATAATATATCCAAAAAAAAAAAAAACATTGAGTCCTCAATTACTTGATAATTATAATGATCAGACCTAAGTAAAATTGTCACCGCTAATTCTATTACTCTTTATTTAGAAAAAGAAAAAAAAGCAATGTTTTGTTTATTATTTCTATGTAAAAAGCAGCAAATTGGTACAATCAACTTTTTTATTATATAGTATATGATATAATCTATTTAATATATGATATTATTATACATGACAAAGGAAAATTCGGTTTGTGCATCCATCATCACTTCTTCAAGGAGATATATCTATCGTAGGATAACTTTTGTTATTAATATTCTTATTATATGATATTATTATTATGTCTTGGAAATCCAACCATATCATAGTAGATGGAATTTCAAGAATCACAAGCATAAATGTGCGGCAAGATCTGCAAGCCCAACATTGAAACAGAAAAAGGGCCATCACCCATTGACCCACTGTGAGATCCCCTTGGATTCTAAACACATTCTATAGTGCCCAAAAGATGTGACTATGCCGACGAAGAATCACAATGAGTAAAGAATGCCGACTGAAAGCAAAAGATGAAAGATAAATTGTCTGTAAGAAAAAGAAACCAAGAGAGACACAATCTTCTTTTTCCCAACTAATCCTATCTTAAAAAGTACCAATAATGAAAAATGAACAAACAAAGAAATTACAAGTTAAATGGCTGAGCTATCCGAGCTCACCTTTACTTCTTGACCAACCAATCGGAGTTCAAAGATACAAAATCAATCTTTTGAACCCATTACTGCCAGTATAAACAAGTTAATGTCATTGGATGCTCTCTGCGTCCGAGACATTACCATCTAGCAATTAGTCTATAAGGTAGAATCCAAAGCCAATATTTAGTTTCTACCTTATGCCAATACACAAATGAATATGGTTGTCCTAATCCTAACAACTACTAAAAATTAAAAAAAAAAAAAGACTCCCTACAGTTCTAGACCAAACATGTATGATGATGAAGATGGTAATATTGGGGCATGAATTGAAAAACGAAGCAAAGATGGTTAGTGGAACAAGCTTTAACATAGCTCTATATGCCTGTTCCATGTATGAATGGATCCCCAAGCTGAATTCTTGGATTCCTTTCCCTTGTTATGCTAGCTGATCAGACATCCTTTTGAATCATATCAGTAACTTAATATTCTTTCCTTATTAACTTTTTTCTCCTTTTGCTCGTGACCCTGTTCACCATTTTATCCATGTTGTTAGTCTTGTAAGAAGACATTGTTTTTTTTTCCTCCAATGGAATTTTAAGTTGATGAATTCTGTTCAGAAGCTGTTCCAGAGGCTTGTGTAGCACTTGCAGCTGTTCCACTCACCTCTGCTGTTGATGTTGCACCTATTGCATTTCGCATGCAAATTCTATGGTAAGAATGGATTGTATTTTACTTAAAAATGAACATTGGAGAATATTTTAAAATATATCACCGGTGCTATTAGTTGTTGGCATTGAAGGAAGAGAAAGTACCCCAGTAGAGCCATAGTTCTGAGGCAAATATGCGTATTGTACCATTTGGGGATATTGAACTCCAAAACCCTGAGCCTGGCTACTTTGTGTGTATTGTGCATAGAATGGGTACAAATTGTGGTACATCCCAGGTGGTCTTGCTGCCCCAGAGGTGGCATAATAAGGAGAGAATTGTTGACCCCCATAAAAACAGTAATAGTTCTGTAATATTGACATCAAACTCAAAATCAAGCAATGTAATGTAGTATTTACCATTCGCAATATATGCACACACAAATGTACTAACCATAGGATACATAGCATCTTGGGAATATTCAGTGTACCTGAAAGTTGACCAAAAAGATTTTTAAAGGGTGAAAAAAACACAGATTGATAGGGAATAATAACAAACCAATGAATAGAACAAAGTATTAATTAGTCTAAGATTTTTTCCTAGGATCTTTCTAGCTTACCCATAAGCTGAACAGGGAAATGTGTATTGACCAGTTGGTTGATGGTAATATGCAGACGAGGATCCATGATAAGCAGGTGAAGCTACCAAGCCAGTTGCTGGTCTAAACCTTCCTGAACCTGACATTTTATTTTAAAAAAAAATCACTTTTTTTTTTTTTTTGGGGGTACCCAATGGCATTCAGATCCATATATATTTATAGCATCAAAATACATATTCAGTGAAATCCATTTACAATAGCTTGCCAAGGTTGAAATAGAGACTGGAATGATAATGAGCATGTTGATGTTGTGTTGGATACCTATAATCCTACATTACTCATTTCGACATTGTCTCATGCATCCATATCAGATGAATACTTAAAGATCATTGACCTTGGCTAGAAAGTTGATGTTGGAGGTGTCCATTAATTGTCTATATGTCATTTACTCAACAAAAAAAATAAAAAATAAAAAATAAAAAATAAAAATTCTAGCATGACACCATTGTCCACAACTCATATGCTAGCATGACATTAGAAGGGGATGAAGAATGATAATATCCACGAACCTCAAAACCTCCACTCTTAGCTGGCTTCCAACAGATTTATCACAACCATCACCCTCCACAGACGTGGAATAGATCAAGTCCATAAACAAAGCCAACGATTCTAATTCCCAATTGACGAGAACTGTACATCCCAGTGAAGCCTCCCTAGACCGAATAATACAATAAAATTCCGGAAAAGCGTCCTTAAGAGGATAATCTTCACACCACACATCATGCCAAAACTTCACTCTTGTACCATCACCCACATGGCCACTCTTTACTCTTCGAAAGTGCGGGGGGTTGGCCCTGATAAGGTTTGTTGGAAGCCAGCAAGGAGTCGAGGTGATTTTGAGGTTAGAAGTTTCTATCTTTCTTTCTACCCTCCTACTCTCTCCTTCCCTTGGAGGTTGGTGTGGCAATCAAAGGTCCCTCCAAGGGTGGCTTTCTTTTCATGGTCAACCTCTTTAGTTAAGATTCTTACAACTGATAACCTCCATAGAAGGAGTATTATTGTTCTTGATTGGTGCTATATGTGTCAAAGGTGGGGGGAGTCGGTGGATCATCTTCTACTTCATTGCCCAATAGCTTATGAACTGTGGTCATTGGTGTTTTTTTTGTTTGGACTCCATTGGGTTATGCCTCTTAAGGTAGTTGAGTTGCTTAAGTCTTGGCAAGGTAATTTCAGGCAACATCGCAACATTGTTTTTTGGAGACTTGTGCCGCATTGCTTGATGTGGTGTATTTGGAGAGAAAGGAATGCTAGATGTTTTGAGGGATGTGAGCGGTCCTTGTTAGAGATTAAGTCTTTTTTCTTGCATTTTTCTTGTTTTTCCCTTCTTGCTTTACTTGATTATTGTAATTTTGGTTCTTGATTTTTGCCCCCACAATACATCCCCAATTTACTCAAGTTGGCTAGTTTTTTCTTAATAAAATTTTTTTTTGTTACCTATGAAAAAAAAAAGAAAACTGGAGAAAGTCAACTAGTCTCTCTTGATGCATTTCCAAAGACTAAAACCATATGGACCAGAGACAGCTTTTGTTCACCATCCCTGCCATTCACTCCCATATTTCGCCTCTATGACTTTTCTCCAAAGAGCATCTCCCTTAGTCACATATCTCCACAACCATTTGCCTAACAAAGCTTGGTTAACTTTTCTCAAACATCTAATACCTAACCCCCACCTCTACACTGGTTCACAAATTTGAGAGCACTTCACTAGGTGGACTTTAGTTTCAGCACCAATACCACCCCATAGAAAATCTCTCTGTAGTTTCTCAATACGAACCCTGGACATCACCATTTGGGGACACCAATAGGTACTAGCAGAACTAATGGGTCACTGGCGATGATTATAATATTTTGAAATTTCCATTGATATTTCTTTTCAATTTCTTCAAACTTTTAGTAATAGATTTTCAATTGAAATAGACCTATAATCTTACAGAAGTTTAGCAATAGAGTTTCACCTAGAATTTAATTAGCTTAGTAATTTTAATGTGCTTATAACGTGGTAAGGACTATTCTGTTTTATGTACTCTTCGTGTAGCACGAGAGAGAGTATAATTAGATTAATAATTTTAATATACTTATAATGCAGTGTGTGTGTGTATACACACACTTGATGCAATCTCAACGTGTAGGACACGACTAATATTAAATAGTGCATGATAATATGATATCATGTATGATATTTCATTAAATCTTAGTAAGCACTATGAAACAAAAGATTTGAATGATTGCAACACAGCAGCTGCATGGCTTCAAAGAAAAGAACTGTTTGGAAGACCTCCACTAATGCTTTAGGACTTGCGTCAATTAAAAGGCCCATACCAATTGAAAAGGGAATTTTAGTTGAGAGTCCATCATAGTCGTTTGGCCCTCATTGGTTTAAGTCTTATTACAATAATTACAAATTTACATGTAGGGTTATAATTTACTTAATCTAAGGATTAGGATTAGTTTGAATTAGAGTTCTCATATTTATAAAAAGGCTCCTAGCTCTGTCTTGTTGTGCTGGCACTTAATTAATTGAGATTTATAGCTTTGCTTGTTAAGCATGTGATTTTGGATTTGGATGTTGTTAGATGGGAATACTCCATTGAATATTCTAAAATTTTTGTATCTGTAAGTTATCTAGGGCAACATTGTTCGCTCGTATATAAACCATAAACCTATATCACTCTCTTCCCTTTTTCTCTAATATCATTACAAAGCCTAAATCCTTAATCATCCTCTCAAATTATACTACTCTTTGAGACTACTGACTGCTTGTGCTTGGTTTAGGATATCCTCCTTTCTGAAAAGCTTTCTACTCAAGTGAGGAAAGCCTGATTTGGAATCCTTTTTCACAGCCTTTTTGCCCAAATGAGAGATCCATTCTCAGGGGAATCGTAGGCTTCAAATTGATTCGTCAACAGAGGGTGCCTTTCAAGGAAAAAGTCATGACACCGCATTTTCCCACTCTCTCATCTGTCTCATAGATGAGTAAGGCCAGCAGCAGAGGGGGTTCGATTCCCGTTATACGCGATGTGGTGAAAAAGACTGATTCAACGAGATATGCCTTGCCTGCATTAAGATTTAAAACTTGTTGTCTACTTTCAGGAAATGTTCGGAACAGAGAACTTACAATAATACAACGCCGCATTCTCCGAAGATTGAGGAACAAGAAGAGATCTATTAAGAGAAAGATTTATCCGAGAGAAAATCTTAACAATTACATCCAATCACAAACTATGCTCAATCATCTCTAACAAGGAAAAAGAAGAATCTAATTGAAGAACTCTAGTCCAATCCATCAAGGACTAAAAGAAAAACTACTTAAGCTCACTGCTAGAACGTTCACATCCCTCAAAAGTACTAGCATCTCTCCCACCAAATACACCACATCAAGCAATGCGGCACCATCTTCCATATAACGGCATTACGATTCCAGCCAAAACTGCCCTCCCAAGATGTTAACAAATCCATAACCTACTGTGGCATAACCCAAAGTATACCAAATAAACAAAAAACCATAGACCACAGGTCAAATGCCATAGGACAATATAGGAGCAAATGGTCCACATTTTCCCCATTCCATTTGCACCCAACACACCAATCAATAACAATAATACCTTACATAATCATTAGTCAAAATCTTCCCCTTTGCAGCAGTCCAAGGAAAGAAAGAAACCCTAGGGGGATCTTAAGACCTACTGATAATTTTCCATGGAAATGGGGCCGAGGTAGACATACACCAAAACCTCTAAAATTTCCCCATTCCGTTTACACATAACTCACCATCTTTATTTATTTATTTTTTGATAGGTAAGCAGAAAACTTTTATATATGATAAAAAAAAGAGAAATACAAGAAGTTCATGATGATGAACAACAAGAAATAAAAGGACCAAATAGTACAATAAACAGAGGGAAATCAGGAAACTAAGCTAAGGGAGGACAAAAACTCAGAGAGAGAAGAACAATCAGAAAAACCCCATACTACTCACCACCTTTATTACATAAGACAGTTGTTAAACGCATCCATACTACAGCTGTCCTACATCAGAGTATACTTAATGACACATGTCCAAAGGCTTGAGTTACATTATAACTTGATTGCCTTAACGAATCAATACCTATTATCTCATACACTGCACCTTCTAAACCCAGGGTCCCCTCATGTGACATAAATCAACATAAAATACTTTACTGCATCTCAAGGGGTTCACCAGGTCTTTAATCTTACACTTCTGCAAGGGTTCTAATCTAGTACTAAAGAACTGAATAATAATAGGATAGATTTTTCCTCCAAAAGCCTCCTCCAACCCATTATGTGGTGATTCATGCAACCAACCATTTGTATTACTTAAACAAGTCACATGACTCAGTAAATAAATCATGTGACTAAAAGATAACATGGACGGTTTTATCAATCGCCACGTAGTGGGTTGGAGGAATTTTCCACCAAACTAGTTTAAAGGTAAACTTTTTTTTTTTGAGAATAAGGTGATATCCTGCAAGGACCCTGCATTCTCCTCATTTTTCTCTTTTCATTCTTGGATTTTCTTTTCTTTCTCTCTCTTTTTTTTTTTTTGAAAGGGGTGAGGGGGTGGGAGAGAGAGCGAGAGAGATGGAGTGACAATAACAAGATGCCATATGCCCATATCACAGAACAAGAATAGGAATCTATTAAAAGAAGCCCAAATTTCAAGGAAATCAGTTTAAGTTGTAGGCTAATTGCAACCTTGTATCACACAAAAAGTTTCAATGTCATGAAACAATTTTATATATTCACATTTCATGGCAAATGCATGTGTGAAGCTTTGTTTCTTTATATTCAGAAATTATGATAAACGCACACAGGTAAGCTTAGTTTTTTTATATTCAAATATCATGGTGAATGCACATGTAAAGCTTCTTCATTCTTGAAATAGATAAGCCTGATGCCAGAAACTGAATTCCTTGAGCTATTTCAACTGTATCAGCATCTAAGGAAGCAAAAGTGAAACCTTAAGAATATAATTAGGATCCTTTTTTTATTGGAAATGAACATACTGAGGGAATTTATCACAATAAATTGTATCAAGTGCCAAAAGCAAAACAATCCCAAAAACGTTGCAGATATGAACAGTTAAGACCAAAAACAGAGAGGGAGAGAGATTAATATGTAAATGTAGCATAGGATTATATGGGAACTTTGCAACTTTGACAGCCGATGATGTGGAATTAAAGGAAGCATATTCACCTGCCAATAAATGCCCTCGACATTCCTTCAGGAAGTGCTCGAGAGACAAATCTAGTAGTAGTTGGCCGGGCATTGATTGCTAGGAATTTTACCATTTGAGCAGAGCTAACCAAACCCTGGAGGCAAAATTTGAGTTGGTATATGGAGAGATAATTCTTTGCCAAAAGCATGTAGTTAGAGAAATACCATACCATTTCATAAGCTTGTCGGAATCCATCATTGTCTTTTGCCACTCGCTTAACACTGCATCTACGAATTTACGATCAAAAAGCTCATAAAAGGCACATAATTATTACTGCATTAGAAAATACTAATTAACAGCACTCAAACAAAACATTTAATCTACCCAAGAGCACAAAAGAATTTTAACCTCCTCAAGAAATTTACGTCTCCTAAATAGGCTTCCCTCATCCCCTTCATCACCATCATCAAAGTCATCAAAGAAATCGTCATCATCGCCATCATCATCACCACCATGATTTATTTTCTTTCCAATATCTCCACCACCTCCCCCGATTGCAGTCTGCAATTCCAGAAGTATCATTCATGTTGCCCAAGACAATGAACAATTTTCATAACAACATGTTTAAACCAAATCAAAGCAGTAAAATTCAGTTAATTGGTAAAATGCAGAACCTCGAATCTGAGTACTTAGACCTAGATCAGCACCCAAGTCCAAATCTATAAATATGTTGGTTCCCCCTAAAATAATATTTGCATAATTTAGGAGTCATATAATTTAGATGGTATCAAAACTACCGATTTCACCAGTTTCAAACACAACCAGAAGTCCACTTTATCTCAGAAGGCTATATAAGAATTATAAAACCTATTAAGTTAAAGAAAAAAATGTAATAAGGCTGATACAAGGTCAACTATGCTCTATGCTACTAAATGTTAGGCTATTGAGACGCAACATATTCATAAAAAGAGTCAAACTAAAACAAGAACATTTAACCTTGCATTGCCATCCTCAGTCTTCCTTGTGCTTCTTCAGCTTGTGTGGCGGAAAATCCAACACCTCTTCTTTTAAATTTCACATTTTGACTTTTGAGTGGCTAGCTGTTAGCCACTTCCACTCTCCCACTCCAGTGTGTCATTTTTTTTTTCAATTCATAAATCCTTTTGTATTGTGAAATAGTTGGACATGGCACTCACAGAATGGGCTTTATTATAGTTGGGACATGGCTAATATTATTAAAGGAGGTAAGATTTTAGATCTCTATCGAATATACAAATGTTTACACGTATTTTGAAAGACTCTTATACTTTAATTAAATATAATATCCCTTATTGCTCTTAAATTGATACATGTTTAACATTATATGAAAAATAAATGCTTGACAATATATAAAAAATACAAATAAAAATATATTTAATATATGTATCCCCGTCTTGCCATGTCGTTGTGTTGTGCCGTTTCCAGTACCTGTGTCCTTAGGTTGGTAGGGAAGCTTTATGGCCTGTTTGGATGTTTAAAAAAGGAGGGGGAGTAGAGTAGAGGGAGGGAGAGTAATCTAATTACCTTGTTTGGAAGTTTTTTAAGGAATGAGGGGGAGGGGTTTGGAGGGGTTTTAACTCCCTCTAGCCCCCCATTTTTAATTCTCCCAAATTGGAGAGATTTGGAGGGAGAGGAGAGTACATTAACTATTGACCAAGTAAATTACCTAATTTACCCTTATTATATTAATAAAATTACACAAGGGAAAGGGCTAATTACTCCGTTCTCCCTTACTAATTTTAAAAACATCCAAACAAGGTGGAGGGGAATCATTTTCCTCTACTCTCCTCTCCACTACTCCCCTCCTCTCTACTCCCTTCTACTCTCCTCCCTCTCTAAACTTCCAAACAAGCCATTAGTCTCTAACTTATTGGATTATTGGTTGGATGAGGAGGTTAAAAGCTGGAATGTTTGCTTTCACAAGGATTTTCATGACTGGGAGGTTGAGATAGTGAATTCTTTCTTTAACCATATTTACTCTCTAGTGCCTAGTGGGGGATATAGGATGAGATGGCATTTAAATGGGAGTGGCAAGTTTAATGTTCAGTCTTATTACAAGGATATCCATGGTGCCAGTGGTAATATTTTCTCTTGTAAGAGTATATGGTGTGTTAAGGCCCCTAAGAGTGTGTCTTTCTCTTTGTTGACGGTAGTTTGGGGTAAAGTAGTCTTGTTAAGTAGGACTTCTCTTTAGTAGAATGGTGTAGCAGGAAAATAGTGAACGATTTACTGCTTCGTTGGGATGTTACTTATGCTGTGGTGTGAAGTTCTTAACATATTTGGAGGTCAGTGGGTGATGCCTCTGACAGTAACATCCCTTTTATTTAGGTGGAGGAATTGGTTTGGGAAGCATTCTTCAGAAATTTGGAATGTAGTGCCATCATGTTTAATGTGGTTAGTCTCTCAAAAAAAAAAAAAGTTTAATGTGGTTAGTGTGGAAGGAATGCAATTCCCACATGTTTGAGGATATTGAGAGATCTCCAGATCACTTGAAATTTTTATTGATTTGAAGTTTGTTTGAGTGGTCTTGGGTTTGGAGTTTTACTCATTGTACTTCCATCTTTGAGTTTCACAATTTTTTTAGATCCTCTGTTTGAGTCTTTGTAATTTTTTTAAGTTACTTTGTGTAGATCATCGTGAGCATGAAGTAATTCTAGTTTTTAGAAAACTTCATTAATTACTTAGATGTGTGTTTATGTCCGGATCCTCTATCCTGAAGTCAAATATGTGTTTATCCAGATCTAAAATTTCTTTTTCTTAAAATTTCCTTGCCCCTCCTGTGGCTGGTTGTGGATTTGCTAACCATAATTTTGGAGTTGAAATTCAGGAAGTGCCAAATGTATGTGATTTTTTTTTTTTTTTGGGGGAAAAATTTCATAAATGTGGATTTTATTGTACATTTGATGGCCAGAGAAAAACGCTAATCACTTATTTTTACTTATAAAAATAAAAATAAATAAATGTGGATATTTAAATCATGGTAAAAAGTTTTAATAAGAATTTTGGGAAAAATGGTTTTTGTTAAATGCTTGACTATCTATGGTAGTTATTTACCATGAGTTAACGTCTGTTTGTTTCAAATTACAGCTAAATGATCTGAGAGATGAAAATTTAATTCTGTCAGAGAAACTGAAATATAATCATGTAGAAAAAACTCACTATGGTAGTGTGGTGGTAAGTAGGGGTGCCCTGGGTTAAGTTGGTCCGGGTTTGGTGTCACCTGCCACTCAGGTGAAATTGCGTTAAACTCACCGTCTGCCTGCAAACATAATTTTTGGAGATGCACACCTGATTTCAATTGGCCAGGTCAGTTGGGTGGATCAGGTTTTGCAGGTAGAGGCAAAGTTTCTTTATTAGGATGTTGGCAATGATTATTTTTTAAAAGACAAAAGATGATTTTCCTTGTCAGGATGTTGGCAGTGATGGCTTTTCTCTTCTCCTTTTTGCCTGCATGTGAGAAAGGAAAAATAGTTCAACTTATCGAAAAAAAAGGAAAAAGAATTCATATGCAGAGGATAGAAGGCTAAGGCAAAAGTCAGTCCTTCAAAAGTTGACATGTTAAGGCCAGTATTGATTCGGTTTCATTTTGTTTGAGTATTAAAAGGATGATCTGGACTGGTCTTTTTGGAGACCTTGTTTAGTTGATCAAGTAATATTTTATTAATCATTTAGTAACTTTCTATGTGATTTTTGAATGGTGAAAGAAATTCTAATAATGCTACTAAATGACTACCTTGATGAGGTATGGTTGATTTACAAAGTGGGAAACCAACAAAAAGTGAGTCGGTGACTTGAAGTTTACAACATTTAGTGTGGTAAAACATAGTTACATTTCACCTGCTTGTGGATTTTTAATTTTCATTCAAACAACAGATTTCATATACAATTTTTTTAGACTGTATTTGATGATTCCACTTGCATGAAGGATTTTAATATCTAATTTAAAATAATGATTTTGTGTAAAGTGTAAACTGTGCCTTTTCAATTTTCTCACACGTAATTATTTGGTATGACTGCGCATGATAATTATGTTTATAATTTTTTGCTTTTGCTTTCACATTTTAATTTGATACTAGCTGAAGGAAAAAAGCAATCCTGAGGTGACTACCTAGCTATTTGTGTAATTGCACTATTTTGATGGAATGTGTTGCTTGGATGTTTGAGATTCTCATAAAACTTTTACAATGCAGAGCAACCCTGGCTGGGGATTTGACAAGAAATGCCAGTTCATGGACAAACTTGTGAGGGAGGTTTCCCAGCAATACACATAAGCTCTGAAAACACATTCTGCCATTTTTATACCCTGTTTCAAGCTGCTCGATGGTTAAGATCATTCTTAGAAGTGAATTGGTAGGTGAGGTCAACCATCCTTGTCATGCTTTGACAAACAGTTTTTATTATGGTAATAATTTTAATACCTTGTTTTAAAGATTTTGCTCTGTAGCTTTTCTACTGTCTTTAGCAATTGTCGCTCAAGTTAATTTCGGGGATTACATAATTCTTGTAATAATTTTGCTATGTATGCGTTACAGCGTCTGATCCGCCAACCATATTGAAGCAGCTTGTTCACATTAAGTTTTAACTCAAGAAGCTTTTGCAAGTTTATGTTTTGATGATTGCACTGCTTGTATTGATTTTACTGTTAACTTTATGCGCCCAGGGCTTGAAATGTAGGAGGCTGATGATACCTGCATCTGCATATATAGTGAGTAATGGTTTCAGCATTTAACTTGGTATTTCATTTGCTCTTTGTTTACATTTTTTTAAGAAAAAGAAAGGCATTGTGTAAGGGACAAGAGGAAAGAGAAATGAAGTGGAAGGGAAGGGAAAAGCTTAGGAAATGGAAAAGAAAATAATTTTCTGTGAAGTTTTAAGAAATAAAAAGGAAAGAAACGAAGAAAATATGAAAACTTAATATAAAAGGGAAAAAATAGTATGTTTTCCGATTTGTTCCCTTACATGTTATTAGATAAATTAAATATTAAAACACTTGGGGGACCTACTAAGTCTCTCTCTTCCCCTGTCTTTTCCCCAAGTTTGGTCTGATGACAAAACCGTGGATCCACATCAGCCTATCTCATGTCAACCAAACTAAGAAAAATTATGGGTCCTACAGGCTACAGAAAGAAATTAATTTATCCTCCCTCCTTTTTCATTCCATCCAAACAATATGTTAAGGGTCTTAAATAAACCATGTTAAGCTCTTGATCTGTGGGCTAGTATAGTGTTTTTATGCTCATAGCTAAATAATTTTCTACTTGTTTCATATGGTACTTTAGTGCAAGTTGTTTTGTTCTCATTTGAGATTGCTAGAAGATAGAAATTGTTGGCTGCACATGTTAATGAGGCTGTCTTTGTCATGGCTAGGTTGGTTCTTTGTGTTTGAGGGGAAGTTTTAATAAATCAGTAGTAGACAAACGAAATAAATGTTATTTAACATGCTAGATCCAACCAGAATTTAAAAACTATAGTTGATCTTTCTAAGACCATTTACTTATATCAATTATTTAACATATATATCTACAATTGATATTTGATACGACAATGTCCATATTTTAAACCCACACTACTCAATAAAATATTTTACCAAGGTTAGGTTATGTGCCAATCATAGCTGCTTGACGTGGCACACACTTTACTCTCCCCTTAGCCTAAAACAACTATAAAAGCCATTATTCATTCACATTCCTCTTACTCCTCAACTCTGCCTGCTAATAAACAGTTACAAATGGCCGATTCAACACCACTTCTCTCCCAACCCAACTCTGTCAAGTCAGAAAGCACTCCTCCACCTCTAGAAAAACACAATCCATCTCTTGATTCCACCATTGAAAGATGTATTGGAGGTTTTGGATGGGCTCAATTCCTCCAAGCACTACTTGTATCAAGTGCATGGATATTTGATGCACAACAAACATTCATTACTGTCTTCACTGATGCACACCCAAAATGGCACTGTACTACTCATCAACATGGTTGCAACTCTATCTCCAACATTTGCTATCTTCCGAAGAATTCATGGGCATGGGATTGGCCTTCAATCATATCAGAATGGAACTTAGAGTGTGCTGCCTCCATTATCACTGGCTTGCCTGCATCTTCTTTCTTCATGGGTTGTCTAGTGGGTGGACTTGTTCTTGCCACACTTGCTGATTCCTCACTTGGTCGCAAAAACTTGCTCTTTCTCTCATGCCTAACTATGTCTCTATCTGCTTTGCTTACTATCTTCTCCACCAATATATGGGTTTACTCAGCTTTAAAATTGGTTTGTGGGTTTTGTCGCGCAACGATTGGAACTTGTGCACTTGTGTTAACAACTGAGCTTGTTGGGAAAAGATGGCGAGGCGAAGTGGGAGTGATAGGATTCTTTTGTTTCACAATAGGGTTCTTATCACTACCAGCTATAGCTTATTTGAATAGAGGTTCTTCTTGGAGGTATCTCTATGTATGGACTTCTATCCCAGGAATCTTGTATTCTATGTTAGTTCACTTCTTTGTTCATGAGTCACCTAGATGGCTATTTGTGCGTGGACGCAGAGAAGAAGCGGTGGCCACATTGAAAAGCATTGCACCACCTAGCCATAGTGGTTATTTAACTTGGAGCTTCTCTGGGGTTTCGTTTGAACAAGAAACATGCAATAATGGGAATGTTTACTCAACTATTAAGATGTTGGTGCAGAGAAGATGGGCTTTTAGAAGGTTGTTACCGGTTATGGTGATAGGTTTTGGGATTGGAATGGTGTACTATGGCATGCCATTAGGCCTAGCAAACTTGTCATTCAATCTCTACTTGAGTGTCACATTCAATGCCTTATCTGAGCTACCATCTTCATTGGTCACTATCTTGCTTATAGGTAAGTTGAACAGAAAAATTTCGGTGCTTGCTTTTACAATGATTAGTGGGATTTTTAGTATCATGTCTGCTTTGAAGGGCCAGGTGTGGGCAAGATTCCAAATTGGACTTGAGCTAATATCTTTCTTTAGTGCATCTACTGCCTTTAATATATTACTCATATTCACAATAGAGTTGTTCCCTACTTGTGTGAGGAACTCAGCTACTTCGTTAGTGAGACAAGCACTTGTGTTTGGTGGTGTGTTTGGTTCGATGCTAGTGGCTGCTGAGAGCAGAAATGAAATTTCATCCTATAGGGTGTTTGGGTTAGTGATAGGATGTTGTGGGCTTTTTGCAGTATGTTTGCCAGAGACAAGAGGTAGAACAATTTGTGATACAATGGATGAGGAAGAACACAAAGAGAAAGCAGCATGTAGTAGTGTAGGTGATGTCTTGGCTTAATTTGCTTTTGGTTTGCTCAAATTATGTGAGAATAATTGTAAAAGGTTGTGTAGTGATTGGTAAAAAAAAAAAAAAAAAAAAAAAAAAAAAAAAAAATTCATGTACTATATAATAAAAGTTGTGTTTAGAAGCCGTGGTTCCGTCAAGTAGCTTCACCAAATCGCATAATTTTTTTTAGATTTTTAAAAAATGTATATAAATTTTCTTTTCCTATAATTTCTAAGTTGATAAAAATCTTAATTTGATTACAATCCAAATTCTTCATCTAATCCATCTAATCTATATTTTTTTATGTGTAGTGTATTATAAAAAATATGCAGCAGCGACTTTTTTAATACAATAAAAGTTGGATTTAAAAACCGTGGTTGTGTTAAGTGTTTTCGCCAAATTATAGAAATATTTTTAGATTTTTTTTTAAATATATAAATTTTCTTCTCCTATAATTTCTAAGTTAATAAAAATTTTAATTTTATTACAATCTAAATTCTTCATCTAATCTATCTAATCCTTATTTTTATATGTAGTGTATTATTAAGAAAAAAGCAGCTACTTTCTTATTTTTTAATTACTACACTACATGTTTATATATTAAAAAAAGGTAATTAATGCGGTGATTCTGAAATACCACTTCCAAAAAATAAATAGATAATCCTAAAACACATAAGTAAACAAATAAAACTAAATAGATAATCCTAAGACAAATAAATAAATAAAAAAGAAGAAGAATTTGGTCACAATTGGAATACAAATCCGCATCAAATACCACTTATATTATATATAAGTAATCAACTATTCTTCTATTATTCAATAATTGAATAAAATCTATTCGTCTATTTCTTTATCAATTTTAGGGATAAACACAAAAGCTTAATTAATGTTAATTTGTTTTTAAATTTTTTTCTTAACTGTTATTGTTAGTTAAAAAATTAATTCACGTTGAAGTTTGACACTCATTTTCTAATACACGGGTCTTATCTTCTTTTTTCCCCCCAAATCCCAAGTCTATTAATATTCCTATACAACAATCTATTTAGTATTTAAATTTCAGTCATTATGTGAGCTCACCCCCACAAAAAAAGTTAATTAACTTCGGCGCCCAATGCAATGCCTCAAAACAGTAATCAACCCAAAGAACAAGAATAAGTAGACAAAGAATAGTGGTGGTGGGATTATGAGGACCAAAATGGCCAAGTACTACTATTTGGCAAAATATGTATAGCGGTTTTTCCAAAGTCTCGACATCATTATGTGTGTGGCATCTTGAAAAGAATGCTTTTGCAAATCTACATGATAAGGAAGTATATGAAAGTTTAATTAGGTGTATGGTACGATATGTTACACCAGATGAATTTGAAGACATGTGGAAGAAAATGGTCAACAATCACAATTTACATTACCATGAATGGTTGCATGAAATGTATGCTAAAAAAATGAAATGGGCTGAAGTTTACATGAGAGGTCATTTTTTTTTCTGGGTGCAGGAGTACACAATGTTGTGAAGCCATGAATGCATTCTTGAATAGATTTCTGGATGGGAAGACTAGGCTTTATGAGTTGTTCCAGCAAGTTGATAGAGCACTTTCACGTATTAGACACAATGAGATGGGGGTAGATTTTTCTTCAAATTATACTGAACCTATTTTGATTACTAGGTTAGCTGAAATAAAGAAACATGATGCTACTATATTCACAAGGGCGATATTCAGCATGGTTCAAGAATAATTATTGAATGAACAAAAATTCATTGTGCTTTACAACATAGATAAGGAAGGTTATCGTATGTACACCTTATCTCAGTATGCATCCCCTGATTCAAGATGGGAGGTTGTGTATTGTCAAGTTGATCAATCTATGAAGACCTCTTGTTTGCTATTCGAGTCGTATGGATATCCTTATAACATGTTTTATAAATTTTCAACATTTTTTTACTGTATTGACCAAAACATCAATACTGGCTAAAACATCCAAAAAAATCCATGGACAATTAGTACCGACCAGTACTATCATTCACTACCTTATATTTTATCTAAGACGATCTAAAAGAGTATCCTTATCAGTTTAAGGCTGGTACGATATATTTTCCTAGTGCACCAAGTATTGGATGGTATTAACCCCATTGTCCATAACTCTCAAACATAAAAGGAGATTCCTGGTTGGCCTAAGGGGATTCTATTGTCCATAATCCTTTGTGTGTGTGTGTGTATAAGAATTAGGATTTTTTGGCTTTTAAAGATTGAGGTTGTTTTCATTTTTTTTCTTTTATGTTTCAAAATTTTCATTCTCACCATGTTTGTTTGCATTTTCATATTGGCATTATCGTTCATTCTATTATTAATTTGGAAACATTTAGGGTTCATTTGGGATCTGCTTAATCTGCTGAAATTGAAAATTTTTTTACTGAAAATATTGTAAATAAAGATAAAAGTTAACTAAAATAGTACAGTAAAACTCATGAATAGTACTAAAAAGTACAGTGGAATGTATCGCTCTGTTTGTTTTTGCAATGATATTTTCTAGAAAATAAGTCATTTTCCAGGAAGCATTTTTTATAAAACTATCTCATTTTCCAATGTTTGGTAGCAACTTTAAATGAGTTGAAAAACAACCTCCTAACTTCCCTTATTTAGCTTGCCGTGAAATAGATTTGTTTTCCAAAAAAATTTAATGGAAAACAGTTCCTAAAAATAAATAATACTTTTTATGTTGACAAAATATAGTTTTTCTTTGACTTATCTTTTTTTATGCTACCAAAAATGGAAAATATGGAAAACTACTAAAAATAAGTCATACTTTTTTATATTGATCAAATATAGTTTTTCTTTGACTTATCTTTTTTTATGCTACCAAAAATTGAAAATACGGAAAACTAACTTTACACAAGGTTTTCCATCGAAACAAATAGCAAAAATAGTAGCAAAAATAAGCTGAATAGTAAAATAAGTTGACAAAAATAATTTTTACCGAACAAACACTTAGAATTTTTGGGTGACATGGCTCAATGTAGACCCCACTTGTGTTACACTTAACGGTCAGATTTATAGTGAAAATGGACATGAGAGAAAATATGAAATTGAAATCAAACACAAGTGGTCAAATTTTTTGAAACATAAAGGTGCAAAATGAAAACAAACCCAAAGTTTAAGTGCTAAAAGTTTACTTTAGTCTACTAATTTATTGTAATGTATTAATGGGGTAAATTAGAAATTGCATTGATTATCTATAGATGTTGCACAACATATTTATATAAAGAAATTTATATGGTTATATTTATCAAATTTATGTAAGAATAATTTTTATCAAAAAGAAAAGAAAATAATGATTTAAAGTATAACATTTTTCCGAATATTTTTTTGGGAAACAAGTGAAACAAAAACATCAAAAGGTAAAAACAAATTTAATAACGCACGCAATAAAAGATATAAAAAATAATTGTGTACTTAAATTATTAAATATTTAGAACTTCACTAAAATAATATGTTAATGTTTTTTATTTAAAGTCATATATATATATATATATAATTAATTAATTTTTATTTGTCATTCTTACTCAAATTGAGTTGCTTTAACTACAATTGAAATAAGGTATAGAAAATAATAATAATTACACACAAAGATATAAAAGATAATTACACGCTTAAATTAGTAAAAATAGTTAAATATTTATAAATTCACTCAAAAAATTGTTCATATTCTTAATATCCTCTCTTTTGCTATATAAATTATCTAAATATTCTAACACGTAATAAGTACTATACATAAATATATAATATAATCTCTTCACATAGGACATTAATAGTGGGAATGATGCTATAAGAGCCCCACAGTAGTGGAGCTAAAAATTTAACTTCTTTGCTCTACCAAAAGTTACTTTATCTATTTTATTTACACACATGCTGCAGCAGTGGATCTATTTTAGCTTTCAACACAATAAAATAATATAAATATCACAATAAAATAATATATCTTCTATAATAAAATAATATATCTACTACAATAAACAACAATCACAACCACCTACAATCGCCACCATTATTGTCGCCACCTCCGCCGCCAACGCCACCACTGCTGCCGACTCTTCTACGCCACCGTCGCTGCTGCTGCCACCGACTCTTCCACCGCCGCCGCCGCTGCCACCACATGATAGCAAATAATTGTCTAGTATTAACAAGTGATTTTTTTAACCCCAAATTATACTTATACATTTTTTTTTTACTAAAACAATTTCTCAATCATAATGATAGCCTATTATCATCTCAATTGTTCGAAAGCAATCTTGGAACAATGTGAACTATGAAATGGAGAAACTTTATAAGAAAACATATAAAATAGAACACATATTATAGCAGGAACAATGTAGTCCATACATTACTTACATACATAACTCAAACCAAATTACAATAAAACTCACACACTCGCATAGGTTCCTATGACTTATTCTTCTCAACATACAAAAAAGAAAGTTCCTATGACTCACCTAGCAATTGCCATAAATGTTCAATGAGGTTTGGCTGGAGTTGAAAATGAATTTCTTGGTCTCTAATGCGTCCATACCTCTCAATGTATGACATAAATCCATCACTTTGTTCACGTAACACTTGCAAAGGAGGGTTATCCACTCCATCAATTTGTTCATAATCCAAGTCTATCACTTCATTATCATCCCGCTCATCTTCAACAATCATGTTATGGAGAATTATGCACGCTTTCATAATCTTTTGGAGTGTTTCAAGATGGAAAAATCGTGCAGGTCCACAGACAAATGCGAAACATGCTTGAAGCACTCCAAATGCACGCTTAATATTCTTCCTACACGCCTCTTGGGTTGCTGCAAATAATTTATACTTCTGTCCTTGTGGAGCTGGGATTGTTTTCACAAATGTTGCCCACTTTGGATATATGCCATCAGCAAGGTAATATCCCATTATGTAGTCATGACCATTGATTGAATAATGTACTGCATGAGCACGTCCTTCAGCAAGTTCATTAAATACATGAGACCCCTCTAACACATTAATGTCATTATTTGATCTAGGTAACCCAAAAAATGCATGCCATATCCAAAGATCATATGATGCTACTGCCTCCAAAATAATAGTAGGCTCACGAATATGACCACAATATTGACCTTTCCATATAGATGGACAATTTTTCCACTTCTAATGCATGCAATCAATTGAACCTAACATACCTGGAAAACCTCGGTATTCGCCATGAGCTAACAGTCTAGAAATGTCTTCATTGTTTGGCTTTCTCAAGTATTCTTCAAATAAAATATCAATTACCGCAGTAACAAATTTTTTCAAACTTTCTAATGCAGTAGTTTCTCCAATCCGCACATATTCATCTATCAAATCACCCGATACTCCATACGCAAGCATTCTAAGTGCAGTAATTATCTTTTGTAATGAAGATAAACCAAGTTTGTTGGCACTATTTCTTTTTTGGACAAAGTGAGAGTCATGAGCTTCTACCTTAGATTGAATACAGAGAAAAAGAGAACGCTTCATCCGAAATCTCCTATGAAATAAAGTAGGTGGATATATTGGTGTGGGAGCAAAATAATCAAGAAAAAGCCTATCATGGCCTACCAAATGATTACGTTAGATAGAACGACGACAATTAGGTTGTGATGTTTCCGTAACAAGTTCTTTGATTATCTCATCTTCATCTGAGTCACCAAGAAGGAACTTGCGAAACAAATAGTGATTCATGGATGCAACCTTTAAAACAATTGGAAAGCAATTATTACTATAGATGCAAGATTAAAGTCAAGTGACATAAGACACAACGAAATGAATATAACCAATTCACGCACAAGTCACAACACAAACACATATAACCAAAAAATAAAAATTCCTCTTAGTAGGACCAAGAAACTAATAAATGGTAAACAAATAGATTCGCTTTAAAAAGATAAGTAAAATAAGAAATACTATGAATGCTCATTGTTCATAGATTTATTCTAAGACCTGTCATCTGAAAACCAAGCATATGATACCAGGAATGTTCAATGAATAAAAATAATTGGATCAAAAACACTCATAGTGGTTGTAACAGCAAGACATATAATAGTTTCATTTTTCAGTCTACAAAGAATTATATCAATGCCTATCACAAGACCGAATGGAACTTAACAAAAGGTTAAAAAGTCACAACACAAACACATACATCTAGTTTAAGATTAAAGTCAAGTGACAAAAACCACTACAAAATACATAAGTTACTACCAAAGTACATAAAGGCCTACATAAGCCACTACAAAATACATAAAAGCCTAAGCTACATCCAAAATGCAATCAAACCCATTAATTACGTGGACTTCGTATTGCCATGATTTCCTCTTGGAGTTGTTCATAAAAAGCTTTTTGTGCTTTGGTCAAGCCCCTTGTATCTTTCATCATGATTCTCTCCTCCTCTAACCTTTCTGTCATCTCAATTTTTTTCTTCTCAATCATGACTCTTTCCTTCTCAATCTTAAGTTTTTCTTCACTTCTTTCCTTCCCAATTGCAAGTTTTTCGATCTCAATAAACATTTTTTCCTCTTCCAATCGAGTTACATCCTCAATCAATTTCAATTTCTTGGTTAAATATTCCCCTACATCTTTTCCAGTGGCTTTGTTCTTTCGGATGGCCTTTTCGGCCTTCCTACCAATAGGTCTCTCAAAATTGGATGTGTCACCAAGTCTGGACCCACAATCCCCTTCGCCAATAGATATTGACTCCAGAGTTGGAGGCACGAATGATCTCGATTTAGCATTGTTAGGATTGACAAACTTTGGTTGGTCCTTTAACATGAGCCAACAATGGTCAAGAAGAAAGGATTTCTTGTGCTTCTCTAAATACAAAACCTTCGCATCGGTAATCTAAAAAAATTAAAAGAAATATAACATGATTAATATCTTCAAACTATTGGTGAATTGACATGTTAACACTATTGTAATATAATTTATACCTTATTTTCTTCGGTTATACCACTTTTATGATGTGCGTTAACTTGAGCCATACACTCGGCAAACTTATTTGTCTTTTCACTAATTGCTCCCCAACGACTTAGTAAGGAGATAACAGTACATGTGGTATCGGATGTATTGTACTGCATAAAGTATTCCCAAATTTTGACGAAATGTATTTTGTGTTTGTTCATTACTGTTTATGATATCAACACTAGTATTGAGCCATGTTGCCACTAGGAGTTTATCTTCCTCTACACTAAAGTTAGAGCCTTGTTTTCCTTTTGTAGAAGAGGCATTTTCAACTTGAGGTGGAGGTGGAGGTGGAGAATCAGAAACTCACACAGGAATATTTTGAGACGTTCCCAAAAGTTGTGAGTCAATTTCTATATCCCCATTCATGACACCCATGAAATATATTAGGTCTTTAAGTAACTCTGTTTCTCTATATGACTCCATAAAATTAGAGAGAAAAAAAATGTAAACTTCCTTGCACACAGAAAATTCCCAAACTAACATTTATATGAAAACTTAAAATACTAAGAATTATAACAATAGTACATGATTATGCATAAATACTTAATTTGACATGTAGCTTAATCTCATTAAAAGGACCACAAGAAATCCTTTTTGTGTGCTTCTGTTTATGGTTTTGTGTAACAGAACATAAAACTAGGACAAGAACTTCTATTACAAGAAAACAACAAATTCATTTTTGAGCATCTCAAAACCAAACTAACAATTTCTCATTAAAATGACCACAAGAAATGTGTGCTTTGTTTCTAGTTTTGTGCAACAGAACATATCCAACAATATCCACTCGAATTAGATGTGAAGCATTAAGAGCCCAACCAAATCCACCAGTACAATATCACAAACCATCTTAATATCTCTACTCAGTACTCACACTCACACTTACCAAACCATAATCATCATCAATCTACCAAAATCAGATATGGAACATTAAGAATCCTAAAAAAACTACCGTATTCATCCATTTCTAGCAACTCAAAATAGCTAATACAAAGCAAAATGAAATCTCATAACATAAAATCGCCAAGCCAATAATCTAGAACAACAATAAAATATCATATATAAAAGTCCCACATTCTTTGATGTTATACCCATTCTTTGTTGTTATACCCAAATCAAAAACTCAAAGCATCCACATAAAGAAGACAGAGACAACTGACATGAAGTGGATCGGCGGCAGAGAAGTGGGTCTGAGGCGGACTGGTGGCGTGGGTCTGAGGCTGATCGGTGGCTTGGGACGGCTGGTTGGTTGGTGACGTCAAGCTTCAATGGCAACGACGTTGACGATGGTCAGGCTGGCAGAGGTAAACAGAGTGAGAAGTGGCCGGAGTTGAGAGAGTGAGGTTGAGAGACTTGAGCTTCAGATGATGAGATGAGAGATGAGAGTGAATGAGACCGCTGTGATAAAAGAATGAAAAAGAAGAAGAAGCAAGTTGTACCTGGCTAGAATAAAAAATTACTTTTTTTTTTATAGCTTTAAGCTACATTACACATCTAAAAAATTTAGCTATTGCTTCACTATTGCAAAGGAGTTTTTTGTGTTTTGGCACATCTAAAATAGTTATATAGCTATTTAGCTCTACTGCAGGAAGTGTTCTAATATTCGCTCCCATTTAAAAACTTGAAACACGTGCCCTAAAAAAAAACCTGAAACACGTGCCCTCAAAAGAAACCTGAAACACCTGAAAAATGCTAAGGTTAACATGGGTTGGACACACCCCCCCCCTCCCCCCCTTTACTAGTTTTTTCAAACTCAACACAGATGGATTTGCTCGTGGTAGCCCTGGTATGGCCTTGGCAGGAGGCTTGATTAGAGACTCTAAGGGTACTTGGGTTGCTAGCTTCAACAGAGGCATCGGCCTCACCCACGCTCTTGACACTAAACTTTGGGGCCTTAGAGATGGCTTGACACTCGCCAAAAACCTTAACATTAAATATCTTCTTGTTGAAATTGATGCACAAGCTGTAGTGAACATAATTAACTCACAGAGTGACACTATCGCCTCACATCATCCTCACACTATTCTCATTTCTAACTGCAGGTCCCTCCTCCAATATTTTGAAAAAGTTCACATCTCCCACATTCACCGCGAGAGGAACCATTGCGCGGATATTTTGGCTAAAGAAGGGCTCTAGTTGTCAACAATGCTTAATTTACATTCTAGCCCCCCTTCTTGTATTTTGTATAAGCTTTTAATTAACAGACGCTTGGGTTGTTGTTTACCCCCGCTCTTGTATTTCCTTTTAGTTTTGTTTAATGAAATTCCAGTTCACCAAAAAAAAAAAAAAATCCGTCACATGAGACTGCACCAAATAATCCTTTTCATTCAACCTTTTTAAAGCTTGAAACACACAAAGCTCAGGAAGCAGGTCGGTGATAACAATTTTAGACTTTTCCAGGAAAAATTTTTAATTTTTAATTTTAAAAAGGCTCTATTGGATAACAATTTAATGATGGACCCCAAATACAGAGTTTAGTCAGTCTACTCTTTTTTTTTTTTTTTTTTTTTATGGAAGTCAGTCTACTCTTTATTCTTGCATAGAATAACCTAATGTGGAAACTTTATTGGAAAATCCGAAGATAAATGAGGGCCCCAGCTTATATAAATATATACAAAGCTTTTCTTGCATTGCTCTCTTTACCTTGTTTTCTATCCTCGCTTTTGGGTAAGAAAGTTGGCTGGCTGGTAAAATCCCGACAAATTTACTAATTTTTGTTACCGCCGTCAATCCAATTTTTAACGTATTAGAGCATTAAAATTTGTCAACATTTATGGTGTCAAAAATTTAGCAATTTAACACCACAAAAAACTACTTTATCACCCGACTTTACAAAATACCAAATATCAATATTTTTATTTTAATATTCAACACAATAAAATAATGTAAAAAATACGATAAAATAATATATTTACTACAATAACACTCATAACCATGCCACAGTTGTGTCTTAATAAAATAATTATTCAATGAGAAATAAGAAAGGAAGAGGAAAAGAAAAATTTGAGCTATAGTGGTGTCTTAATAAGAGAGGAAGAGAAAAAAAAAATTATGAGCTATAGTGGTGTGAAAAGAGACAGGAGCTTGCAATTAAAAATAAGAAAGGAAGAAAAACAGAAAAAGAATCATTTAAATAATCTGAGCTAAATATTGTTTTTTCTTTTTATATTAGAGTTATAGTCCACATGCCGGCAAAGACAGCTGTGCACTGTAGCTTAGCAGCAAAAAATTATGTCTTTGGCTCCACTGATGTACTTGGCTTTTGCTATATTTTGATAGTAAATGTAGTATTTTAGTAAAATGCCTCTATAAACACAAAATTTCTCAATTGTAGAAAATCAAACAATTGAAAAGAAATATGGTTTGCAAATATAAATTTGTATTGATGAATAATGAGTACAATCTCTATTTCAATTATTTTACAAAGGAATACCCTCTGATTCTATCTTCTTTGAACTTGACTCGAACAAGAGATCTTCTTGACTTTGGTTAGAAGATGGATTGAACGGTCTTTACAACAAATCTCTAGCTTTAAGCTTGTTAGAGATTTATTGTTCTTCAAGTCTTCGAATGTGAAGGCTCTTAGGTTGAAGTTCTTCAGGGCTTTAGAGACTTGATCCGTTAAGCTTCAAAGATTTGGTTTGTTGAGGTTTATGGAGGCGTTTTAGCTTAATTCTAGAACTTCATAGAACTCGAACAAGAGATCTTCTTGACTTTGGTTGGCAAATGGATTGAACGGTCTTCACAACGAATCTCCAGCCTTGAGCTCGTTAGAGATTTGTTGTCCTTCAAGTTTTTCAAGCCCTTTGAATGTTCTTCAAGTTCTTCAAAGATGCTTCAAGTTCTTCGAAGATTTTTGAGACAGAATTTCTCCAGAGCTTGGGCTTCTTGAAAACTTGCCCCCTAAAATGAGAGGGGTTGTTCTCTATTTATAGTGATTTTAGAGGATCAGCTCCACTTTGAATTGATATACTTGAAAGTATATAGTAGACTTTTGATTGGCCCAAATTCTTCTTAGAGATAATTATCTCTATTTATCTATTTTGATAAAGATCATATTTTGATAAAAATAATGATCAACAAAGATAAGTAATTATCTCTATTTAATTTATCTTAATAAAGATAATTATCTATCAATTTTGAATAGAAAATTTATCTTTATTTTATTTATTTATTTATTTATTTTAATAAAGATAATTATCCATAAATTTTGAATAAGAAATTTATCTTTATCTCGTGGGCCAAATGACATGTGACAAATTTTGATATGCCAATGTGATGTTAATTTGGATGACACATGTCATCATCTAATTTAATTAATTTAATGACATTAATTTAGAATTTACCACTAAATTTTGATGTGGCATTTTATAATTGGCTTAAAATTTTGCCTCTTACAATCTCCACCAATACTAATGCTCTAATGATGAAGTAAATCATGTCACTTAAAATTTTAATATCAATAAAAGAGGAGAGTAATATTAGGATTACAAATTATTCTATAATTTTTTTTATCACAATTTTGACGTGACAGACTATGAATGGTTAACCATCACTTTTACATGGACCGATTATTTTTTCTTTACCAATCACACTCTGTTAAATCACAGTTATGACAAAAAGTTATAAAAGATTTTGTGGTCTTGAACATCTTCTAAAACACAATGATACAAAATCTTCATGACAATTAATAACTTTTTGCATCATCCTTTTCGCTAATTAATGCCGAAAGCTTATTGAGCATCATTAATTTGGTTGGCTCATATTGCATTGAATCCTCATTACAAAATAAATTAAAATTTAGAGATTTGGTGGAGGAGAGACAGAGAGGGCACGTACTACTTGCGCTACCACACAATCTGAAACATATTTAGAGATTTGCTACTTAATTATTATAATCAAAAATTTAAGTAAGAGGCATAAATATGGTTGGTAAGAGTTCATAAAAAAAAAAAAATGGTTGGTAAGATTCTCGCGCTATATCTTGTTGTTCGGGGCATTGTTTCTGGTTACAGCAAGCACTTTTGGGGCATTTGTTTTATTGGCCTTAGGCTTCTCGCTTTGCTTTACTAACACTATGGGCTTTCATACTGTGTGATGTCTAAGCTTAGACACTTAATTTTGTACTACTTATAACTTAATCTCTTGTTCTCCGGCAACAATATTTTAGGGTATCCATTTTTAGAGTTCTTTTTTTTTTTTTTTTTTTTTTTTTGAGAAACCCATTTTTAGAGTTTATGGCTCATATAACAGTGGAGCAAGGAATTTTTTCTAGGGAGCCAAACTAGATACAATAAAGTCTTACTTCTCAAAAAAAAAAAAAAGATACAATAAAGTCTTAAATTAAACCCCCCCCACCCCCCCCCCCCCCCCCCCCAAAAAAAAAAAAAAAACATGGACAAGAACAAGAACAAGAAGGTCCATGACCAAATTTTTTTATTTCATAAATTAAATTTAACTCAACAAAGTTTTACCATAATATTTAAATAATTTATAATTAATTTTAAACTAAATTTTTTTACAGTCTCTTTTAATCATATGTCAAACAATTTAGAAAAAGAAACATATAACAAACATGAATATAAAAATAACTTAATTTAATATTTTTAATGCCACTGTTATCAAAAATATATATAATACCAAATCACTAATATAAAAATATTCACTATCATCATATATAAATTAAAAATTAAAAATAAAAGTAAAATAGTATAGATGCAACTTCCAATGTCCAAGCTAGAAAACACTTTTTGTCTTAAAATAAAAAATAAATTAAAAAAAGAAAGAAAGAAGAAGAAGAAGAAAAACCTAGAAACCATTATATGCTAGTAGTAGATATAGTCTAGGGATGGCCATAATTATTAGGTAATGGATATCCAACTCTATCCGATCTAAATATTTCAAGTAATACCCGGTTCTTCATGGGTAGAAGGTAATCGGGTAGGTTTTGGATATTACCCGAATTTTTCGGGTATGGTTTGGATATTACCCATTTAACTAATTACTCTACCCAAACTCAACTCAACTTAATTATTATGGGTAAACCCCAACCCACCCAATTACCGAATAATCAAAATTACCAAATTGCCCCTAAAACTTGGAAATGACTAAAGTACTCCTAAAATCCTCTAAAATTGCCGAAATACACCCAAAACCTAATTTTGGTAATTTTTAAGTTTTGGGGTACTTTGGTCATTTTTTAGATTTTGAGGGTATTTCAGTCATTTTTTTTAGGTTTAGGGGGTATATTTTGGTTTTTTTTTTTTTTTTTTTTTTTTTTTTTTTTTTTTTTTTTTTTTAAGGTTTCAAGAGTATTTTGGTCATTTTTTAGGTTTTGTGGGTACTTTGGTAATTTTTTAGGTTTTAGGGGTATTTTGGTCATTCTTTTAGGTTTAGGAGGTATTTTGGTAATTATTAGTGGTTTTTGAGAATATTTGGTGATTTTAGAGATTTCATGAGTATTTTGATCATTTTAAAGGTTTCATGGGTATTGTGCTTATTTTAGAAATTTTGGGTATATTTTGGCTATTTCAGTGGTTTTTGAGCATATTTGGCAATTTTATAGAAATTGGGTTTGGGTTGGGTATGGATATCTTTGGGTTGGGTTGGGTTTGGGTTGGGTAAACAAATTAGGTAATAATTAGGAAAGATTTGCATTTTTGGTAGTATTACGGATTTGGTAAATTTTTTATGGTGTTTGTATTTGGAGGTAAAATGGTTCAAGAATGGGCCAAAAATGCTATATTTTTTGTTGGGTTTATTTGCATCAAAATTTGTTTTTGGTATTTCTAAACCATTTTTAAGTTTAATCATTAAACTAGTAGGTTTTTTTTGTTCCTCAAATTCCTGAGGGGCTAGTATGTAAATTGTGAGATTATTTATGATTTAGTATATAAATATTAAGGTAATAATCAAAAGTATTTAACTAGAAATTTTCAAAATACACAGAGGATCTCTTTGGAACCCTAGCTTTGGGCACGCAAGTTTGGATTCCAGCCTACGCAACCTCAATGTTGTGTGCACGGGTTATATAGCCTACGTACATAAGGTAGAGATTTTGGAGCTCTATATGAAGATTTTCTTGTGGAAAATAAAGTAAGGTTCCACATCGAATGAGAACAAGCTTGCACTCCCTCTTTATCAATATAAAAGGCCTTAGAAGAACAATAATCTTTTTTTTTAAGAAACAAACTAATTGCTAAACACACAAATACTTTAATTACACTCTCTCACCAGACTCAAACACATTACATTCTCACATTAGAAGAACAATTATTAATTCCACTACAAGAACTACATTAGTAATGCCCAATGGTCCTCCCATTCAATAATATTGTGCCATTCGGAACATGTTTTTGAGTCACATCATACTCATAAACTCTAGCCATATGAATAAATAAAAGGAAAAATCCTTAACCTTCACCCACATTGCCCGTGACTCCACCACCACACCTTAGGCCTTTTAATGGCCCGTAAGCCCTAAAACCATCAAGAAGTGAACATCTAAAATATGTACAAATAATAATTTCTTATAAACTAATCAAACAGTTCATTGATTTAATTTTAAAGTTTCAAATATTTGTGATAAAAATGACACAACAGTATAATGTCTGTCTGCCACAGATTGAGATCAGGTACAATACCTAGGTTATTGCACTTGATGCAATTCCTATGGAGGGTTGAGATTGATAGTTGCAAAAAGCAACTTTCAATCTCAACCATTGATTAAAAAAGTTAAGAAAAAAAATGGAAGTAAAGTAAAAAGTAAAACTTAAAAATGTAAAAAGTAAAATTTTTTTGTGAGACAGAGTAGGGTGAATTGCACCCAGAGCAATACCCTAGGTATTGCACTGGATCCTAATTCGTCTGCCACATCAGTATCTAAGCTAAGTTAGTAGCGTTGATAGTATTTGTGTAGATTTGAAAAAAAAAAAAAAATACAGATTGTTTCTTCATTTGGATTTTCTAAATGGCACTAAATAATATTTCTCATATAATAAAAGAAAATCGTACCCTTTAACGAGCACCCATATCAGAAATGGCAAGTCATTCACTATATAAATTTTAGGTTGTTTATTAGGAATTTTTGCCATAATTTTTATCATTTTGTTAGCGTGTAATAGGTTGTGGGCTTTAGGCCTATCTTGTTTACTTGTATAGCACATATACTTGTACTACAAACTCTGCCTCTTATATAAAGGCACTCATGTATATTTTATTCCGTGTGAAATACAATACTATAGATTCAGTATTTCTAACATGGTAACAGAGCTACGACTCTAATCCTCTGGTGTGCTGCTTTTAAGCAGTCTTGTCTTCTTGGGTGTCATCCATTGCATCCGTTGCTGTCAGAATCACTACTGCCTCTTCCACGACTACAGTACATCAAAGACCATTGCTTGCTACCACCACTGCTTCCGCATCTCCAATCAGACCATAGGTCGCACCACTAGAAAGGACTCTCTCCGATCTGCTTGAGTGCGAAAAATTGTTTCCATCGGACCACCCACGCGCCCTCACGCGCCATTGAAAGTCTCGGCAGTATCATGACGCGCCGCCACTCTTTAACACGCACCTCCACGTGCTTCCACACACTGACACACGCCAGATCTGCATCTGCTGACGTCATTGATTACGTCATCTACACCACGTCAGCCCTAGTGACGTCATCACTGCCATGTCATTGCTTATGTCATCCACAGGCCAGCCGCTTACATCATTTGATTACGTCATCCACTGGTCAACTGCTAATGTCATCCTTTGACCAGCCGCCATTGACTATTCTACATTGACTTTTCTTGTTGACTTTGACTTGTGTTGATTGTTGACTTTTTGCCTGAGTTGACTTTTTGTAGTCCAGATGCTCCTTATCTAGATTTTTCACGTAGATTTCATTTTTGCAATCCATTTTTGCATATTTTGCTTCTAAATGAAGAATAATGACAGGTCTTCTTTTTCTTGCAACAAACATCGTCGATAATCCAACAAACGCTTTTGCAATTTTTCCAAACGCCTTGGCTATAATATTGAGACTTGCTATCAATGCAACAAATTAGCTTCTTCCATTTTTACTGCTACTGTTGCTAACACTGAGAGTATCCAACCAATGGCTCCCATCTTCATAAAGTCCAAGTCTTCTAGATCTACTATCACCATTTTCACAGTTGACCTTCAAAACATCATCGCTAATACCATTCGTATGGTTGGCTTTTAGATCTCTATGAATTACTTTCAACTTGAATATTTATGGAGATAGATCAATCCTTGAGTAATTCCTTCAATTATGTTGAAATGTTTCTTCCAATCTAGTAGCTTGCTTTGATTTGAATCTGGCCAATATAAAAGTTAAATCTAATCAATAATATACTTGATATAAAGTAATACTAATAAGGGTATAAATTTTATGAAGATAACTAATGAAGCCCTAAGATGAATAAAATTTAATGTTTTCCAAACCAAACAGGAAGCAGTTTAAGCTTTTATAATTATATTACTTCTATGAAGAAAACAAATGAAGCCTGAAGATGAAAAAAAAAAAAAATTAATTAATGTTTTCCAAACCAAATAGGAAGTAGTCCAAGCTTTTGTTGGGCATGTATTCATATACTAGCATCCTTTCTTCTCCAAAAATGGAACAACCCAAAAGCTTAACAAAATTCATGTGTTGGAGTTTAGATATGAGCATCAACTCATTCTTGAACTCAATTATGCCTTGCCCTGAATTTTTTGATAGTCACTTTATGGCTATTTGTTGACTTGTTAGCAATGTTCCCTATTGTGATTATCAAACAAGGTTTAGTCATTGCTGGACATAAGTTAATTAATACATCTCTACTTAGAAAGTTTTTGGGGCTTACCATGTAGACAGGCCCAAAGCCTCCCTCTCCAAGCTTGTTTTCTAATGAGAAGTTGTTAGTGGCAGCCTTGATACACTCGTAACTAAATTTACGTAAAATCAAAACTTCTATTTAAAGATAGCAAATGATAATGAAAAAAGTGAAATGAATTATCTAACAAATTCAATTTATATGTGAATTATTTACCTTGAAGCACAACTTTTCTCTTTCTTATTAGACAGCAGTAGCACATTATATAGGAAAAAGTTACAAAAGCAATGGCAATTACAATACCAATCCATATCACTTGCCTTTTCCTACAGGTCATAAACAGCTGTGGTTAGTAATCATTTCAGAAATTTTCTCTCTAAAAAAAATTGTATATTATTGCATATCGACAGTGTTCAAATAGAATAGTTAAGTTTGTATTGTTCATATAGGACAAAAAACTAGTAAACATACCACTTTGAGAAGCCTTTGGCGTTATAATTTGTGTCTGGAGTACTATAATAGCGGGGATGAAAAGATAGTCTATATCAGTGAAACTACAACTTTTCAAATCAACTTTTTCACCATTATGCCTACAGTTTGACTGACTTCACCTTTGACATCCTCCTTCAGTGTTATATCCGTAACAATTATTTGCTCCGGCTGTCAATACGACTCCGTTTATGGAATTTTCCATTAATTGCCCCGTATGACTAAGCACCCACGACCACGATGTCTATGGCAGACTTTGATTTTTATCCTTGAGAGAGAAGGATTCTTCATCCCCATTTGAGACAACGTTGAAATCATACATAGATGCTAGATGTGGTGAAATATTCTCAAATTGGTTGTCTCTCAAGACTCCACTTTCACTACACCAAAATAAGTCTATTACATCAAGTGTTAATACAACCAAATTAGTATAGTGGTATTAGACATAATATCACATCTAAAAATTAAAAGTCGTTGCAATAGTAACTTAAAAATAGTAAATTATTACAAGACAAAAAATAGTAAATTATTACATTAATAATAATTAGTTGTATTAATTTATAATTTTCAGTTGCAATAGAGATTTTAATAATAAATTGAATTTAGAAATTTTTTTGCAATAACTTAAATTGAAGAAATCAATTTTTTTTAATTACTTAAATTGAAGAAACCATTGTAATAACTTGATACCAATTATATATTTTGCGATATATTATAATAGAAATTTAAAAGAGATGGCTTATTGCAACAAATTTAACATTGCAATAACTAAAATATCAATTATTTTACAATTTATTGCAATGACAAACATGAAGCTACAATGAATATATTATTACAATGATCTAATTCCAATTATTTTACAATATCTTGTAAGAAAATATATGAAAAAAATAACTATTACACTAAATATATCGTTGCAATAATTTGAACCCAAATTATTTTTGTCAATTCTCTACAATCTATTGTAATAAAATTCATGAAATAATAGCCTATTGCTACAAGATATTCAAAGTAATAAATTGTTTATTGTAATAGAAAATATATTATTACATCAAAATTTTCATTAAAATATTTAAGGTTTATTGCAACAATAATTTTTTGTAGCACAAACTTATTACCTCAAATTTTATTGCAACACTTCACATAAACTATTGCAATGACTTTGATGTTATTGCAACGATTTTTTTTGTTGTTGTAATAAATATTTTTTGTTGTAGTGTTTACTAGTGAACCACCCCTCGATGCTTAATCACCAATTCAAGTCCCTTGGGGTCCCATTCAAGAGTGAAAGCCCCTGGATTTGTGATGTCCGAAGTTAACTGTGATGTGAGTGACCAGTTTTGACCAGTTTTGTGGTTGACACCTAATTTCATTCCGGGAATAAGCACTTCCTCTAGATGATCAAAACTTTGCCATAACACCCGCTTTGTAGATCCATTGGAGTACACTTCATTGAAGACGAAATTGCCGGAATCCAATAAAGTAGCGATAGTGCCATTGGTAGCGAAAGAGCATAGTGTAATAGGAATCCCAACTTTGCGCCTAATTCTCAATGCTCCATCCTTGTTTTCCAAAATAAACTCCTCGGAGTGGTTAGCAATAGGAATTCCTTGACTTGAAAGCCATACATATTGAGTCTAATAAATATAGAGATACACCTAGATAAGTGTAGTTAGACCACGGCATGAAATCGAAACTGAAACTCCCATTTGGAGAATGTAGCCAAGGCCCAGTAAAGGAGCTAAGTGTACCGCTTGGTTTGATGTATTGGGCATGAGAAGTCCCCAAGGATGAGAAGAAGAGAAATAACAGAAACTTGAGAAGGGGCAAGTTGGTAGCCATGATTGACCACTGAATTCCTCCAGTTGTAGAAATGGAAAGAAAAACCCACCATAAAATCCCACCCAGCCACCACCATTGGAGGAAAGAAAAACCCACAAAATCAACCATCGTGACCCATTCCAAAATCAACCCAACCACAACCAAAACCAACCATCGTGACCCATTCTTCCATTCTTCAGAATAGTTTTCTACACCAAAACCCACCACAAAACCTCAGCTAAAACCCATCCCAACCACAAAAATAACCAGCACCCCAGCGGCCCAACCTCTCCGTTCTCAACCCCAGCCAAGAATGCCGACGCCAACTCAAGAATGCTGACCTTGAACCCAGAGAAGGAGAAAAAAGGCACTGGAGAGAGAGAAAAAAAAAAGTGAAGGAAGAAAGTTAAAACCAGATTGAGAGAAAAAGAGAGAGAGAGAGAGAGAGAGAGAACTAATGATTTAACTTGGATACCAAAAAAAAAAGAATAGGAGAGAGAATGTTTGAGAATGGCAGCTGAGTATTGCAATGAACCACCACGATCGAGTGAGGAAGAAGATGAGCTAGGATGTAATGTTAAGAAGTTTAAAGAAAGCAGTGGAGTTAAGTAGTTTACCCCACTAAAGAACCTTGTCAGTTATAAAGATAGACTTGTGGGAGACATTCCTGGAGCTTATGAACAAGCTCTTAAGTTGGACAATGTTTGGGATGATGGTGAGTAGTCAGACATAGAAGTTGAACCCCCTCATTGAAGGAATGGTGGAAGTAAAGCTGTCTAAGGAAACCAAGGCTCGTATCAGAGCCCTATGGTCAAAGGCTTTGATAGTGAAAGTGTTTGGTAGAACTGTTGGATACAACTATCTCACTTTCAAGCTCAATGCCTTGTGGAAACTTGCAGCTAGGATGGATTGTGTTAATCTTGGGAAGGATTATTTCCTAATTAAGTTTTATTGTTCAGATGATTATGATCAAGTGCTACGTGGAGGCCCATGGTTTATTGGTGAGCATTTTTTGGCCATTAAGCTTTGGGAACCTCATTTTAGAGCCTCAGGAGATAATCTAACATCAGTTGTAGTTTGGGTGAGGTTCCTTAAATTGCCCATTGAGTTTTATGATGTGGAAGTTTTGAAAGAAATAGGTAGTGTTATTGGGCCGGTTCTCCGTATTGATTCCTACATTGACACAGGATCATGGGGAAGCTATGCAAGGCTTTGTATACAAATTGATCTGGAAAAGCCCTTGATTAAATCCATTAGGATAGGTAGGTTGGTGCAACAAATTAAATATGAAGGTATTTCTTCTCTTTGTTTTTGCTATGGGAGACTTGGGCACAAACAAGAGAACTGTTGCTACCAGATTAAGGAAAAGGATAGGAGTGACAGTGAAATAGAGAAAAGCCCAAACTAGGCAAGGGAGGAAGATAAGCAATCGGATCCTAACTTTGGTCCTTGGATGTTGGTTACAAGGAAAAAGAGTTCAGTTAGAAATGGACGGTCAAGATTTCCCTTAGGGAGTGATCATAAGGGAGACGTTAGTCTGAAGGGTAATTTTGTCCATAAAAAGGAAAATTATGAGGGTGATTTAGTCAAGTCCAATATTGGGAAGGTGTTGTCCAATCAAACTGACCAAGCACGTGCTGTGAGTGACGTTTCTGTCCAAGGGGTAGCGCCGAATGGAGATTTGAGAAATCTTGAAGGAAATTTCAATGCGGCAATTCTGATACAAGGAGCAGACGTGATGCAGACTGATGGGAAAAACTAGAATATGTCCTATGACTATTAAACAATCAGAGTATGACATAGATACAGTACGACATAGTGACACAAATAATTTTTAAAAAATTATAATATGAGACGACAGGTACAATATCAGTATGACACAGCTACAATATCCTAAATGAAGTGTCTGTGCATATCAAAATTTACTCTTGTTATTAACCAGGCCATACATAAGAAAAAGATGGGTTCCTGCGGTTCTTTTAGCATATTGAACTTTGTTTATCCTCCAATCTATGCTAGACTCAGACTCAGAAATAGTAACCCATCTCTTGATTTATGTGCTGGGAATTCAATGTTAGGAGCTCATATCCCGTTGGTTTAACACATTTGAGGAACGAAAGTTGTTACAGCATTCACATCAGCCTCGAATTTTTAGCTAAACAATCCTAGAAAATCAATTATTAGTCTGAGTCCAGCATAGATTGGAGGATAAACAAAGTTCAATATGAAGTTGAATTGTTGGCCAATGATTCATTAAAAATTTTGCATTATAAGTAGATGCAAATGTTTCTCTTTATTGAAGTACACCAAAACTCTATTCCAATATGCTGCTATGTGATTTTGTTCATTCCCTTGCACCACATCTAATGAAATATTGCGTCATGCCGACACAATGAGGCAATCTTCTTCTATTATGAAATTACCAACCCGTTGTGTCTTCATAGCAATGTATTCCATTTGAACTTTGGGTGGAGACTGTTAGGTATGCGTTTCATTTTGTGGAGGGCATCATAAGTTCATTATTCATGTTAGGCCCCTCTTCTAAGAGCTTTGTGAAGTTTTAATGCCCCGCATTTGCGAATCCATTTCTTAATAACAATAACATAATAAGCCTAAAAAATGAAAACTCTAGCTTAGTAGATAGGTTTTCTTCTCTACATTTTACTGTCTTATTGGAGCAACAATAATATCTATAGGCTTTTATACTGTGAGTCCTAACTCAAAATCACATGTAAGACACTAATCACTTTATGTTAAAATAACAAACTCTGCCTATCAAGTTCATGCACAAAAGGAAAGAACCTTAGATGGTTGGAGTGCATTGAATTTTACATACAGCAGCAATATGACGAGAAGTTAGGCAAATCAACTTTACATATAGCAGCCAAAGGATCACAAGATTACCCACAAGTAATGCAAATCAACTTGTTAATTTGAAACCACCCACAAACGGCAATTCAGTTATTAAAAACAATGGAAGCCCAGCCTTGCCTTTTGGTGATATAACTAGAAAAGGAAAGTAAATACACACACGTACAACAACAATATGATGAGAAGTGAGATTCTAAGCTGAATTGAAAATGTACACATACACATATAGCGGAATTGAATATAGACTCTAAGCTGGGTGGCATTTGATAAAACCACTTGGACATAATATAGCATGACAGGAACGAAAGTTAGATTCGTTATTTTAAAGTATTCAATTTTATCGTAGGATCTTCCTCATTTACTGTTCTTTATTTAGGTCCGAATATACACATCCAAGAGAGTATTTTATTTGGTGCAGATGATTGAACATTAGAAATTTTTACCTTCCTATCAAAAAAGAAAAAGAAATTTTTACCTTCCCAAATTTGAGTAGAGAAGAATAAATATATTAAAAAAGAAAAAAGAAATTAAAATAAAAGCTACTAAAACAGATACTATAAATCAAGGTTAATGAAAATAAGTCATAATAATTGAAGCTGACACATATTTTGAGCACACCCACACCACATGCCCACAATCCACCAAACTTACACACATAGAGACATAAACAAACTGACAACCTGCGGACCACTCACCTATATATGGTAGACTTGAAAATTTGGTGAAATTTCAAATCAAATCTACAATACTTAAGTCTCTGGGTTTCAATTGATGCTGTGCAAAAAATAACTTCCTGGCTCTGGTGGGATCGACCACTGTTGAGGCTCCTCCTTGCCAAAAATGGCCCCAACTTGAGAGAGAGGGAGCACCAAAGTTTACAGGAGAGAGAGAGAGAGAGAGAGAGAGAGATGAATGCTTTATCATTTTATATTATCTAGCGAGGAATAATGCAGTGCCAGTTATAACAAGGGCATTGTGCAATTTTAAAATTGTGGGATAAAATATTGAGATTGAGGAGTATTAACACATGATAATTGAGAGTGTGTTGATGCTTCCTCTCAACAATGGCAATTTGTTGAGGAGTATTAACACATGATAATTGATGCAAGATGCTTTTGGAATGAAAGAATTCGTTTAATTAAAATTTTGTGCCATTATCACTTCTAATAGTTTTAATAGTAGTATCAAACTGAGTATGAATCATATTAACAAAATCAGGAATTAGAAATTGAGTATCAGATTTATTCTTGAGAAGATAAACCCAAGTACAACGAGAGAAGTCATCAACAATTGTTAAAAAGTACTTGAATCCTTCAATGGTACAAGTAGCAAAAGGACTCCATAGATCACAATGAACAAGCTCAAAAGGTTGAGTAGATACCGGACAATTTAAGAAAAAGTATGAGAAGAAGCTTGTCAAGAATGGTTCAGGTTCAAGCAAGGTAAGACTGAGCAAGTGCATGAATTTGAAGAAGGGACAAAACGGCACGAAATCAGTGAAGCTCAAGCTCAAGCAAGGTCTAAATGACACAAAAGGCTTTGAAGGAAGAGTGAAGTCTTGCAATGAAACGGCAGAGTTTTGGATTGAACAATTAAATAAACTGTTTGTTGTATTGAGAGGTTAAGTGAGGCATGTGAGTGTAACGTGAGAGTAATTGTATTCAGTTAGGATTAGGACACTTGTCATAAGCTTATTGGATGTGTGATCAACAGGTAGTTAGTTGGGTTCCCGCCCTTTTCTTTAGGAGTTAGTTACTCTGTTTCAGTTGTATATAAACGCAGAGTGTGTATTAGATAGGATTGTATTCTCATTTTTCTCAATTTTCAGTGAAGAAAGTTTCTCTCATCTTGAATTCCTTCAGTTTTCTCTAGAATCTTATTTCAATTTCCAGTTTTAACATGGTATCAGAGCATTAGCAAGATCAACTAAGATTGTTTTTCCTTTCTTTTCGCTTGAATTCTCTGAAATTCTTTGTGTTTTCTGCTGAAGGTTAAATTTTTTTATTCAAAGGCTAAGATTAAAAGTGACTTTTGAAACTTTTGATTTTATCCATTGATTTTCTATTGCACGGTGCAACAATACTAACTATTGCACCGAATCTTAATCCAAATTAATTATTCTATATAGATGTAAATTGTCGCATCATCACAATTAGCTAGGAACCAAAGCAATCAAAATGTGTTTCACATCTTTAGGACTAGTTAAAAGAGTCTCATATAACATACCATCAATGCTGATGAAAAACACTTGGACCTTTAAAATTATGCGTTGTTTGTAGTTGACAGGTGGAAAGAGGAAAGAAAAGTGGAAGGTAATAATTGAAAGGAAATGGAAAAGAAAATATTTTCTTTTATAGTGTTTGGATATACAAAGAAGAAGAATTGAAACAAAAGGGAAAAAAAGTAAGTTTTCTTAAATCAGTGCCCTTACATATTATTAGAAAAACTACATACTAATTAAATACTACTAATACACTCAAGGGACATGGTAATAATTTATTACATACTTTTCCTCTCCTCTAGGTGGGAGTTTTTCCTCTCACATTAGGTGAGCCAAATTAAAAGTCCCGAGGGAGATGTAGTATGGGTGGCGTTCTGGTATGAAGGAATGGTGAGCTTCTGCTTCCGGTGTGGTATGATAGGGCATGGAATCAAAAAGTGTGAGAAGCCGAGACAAGGGGAGGAGTAGGAAAATCCATATTGTTAGAAATTGGGCTGGTTTTGACCTAACCCATAAACCATGGCCCATGGATCGTCCACATGGGTTATCTGATAAGTAAGTTTAAATTTAAACTTAATAGATATTGATATGAGTTATCAATATCAGTAGTGGAGTAATTTAAATTTAACAGATGAGATCTTTTAGGAATCACATATATCTTATAGTAAGTGAATCTCTACTAATATTTAAAATACTCCTACATCAGTTAGATTGATGATAGATACAGTGAGTGAACATACGTATAGTTTTGAGTGCTCTCTCAAAATAAGCCATATCTCTATGACACCATCTACTATTCCCTAGAATTTGGAGTGTGGAAATTAAAGGAGAGACTTTAGTAACCTCTCCTGCGACTTGAAGGTGTTCCACAAAGGAGATTGTGAGGAGATCATAAAGCAAGCAAAGAATAAGATCTAGAAATTTGGTGATTTATTCCACCAAAGGTATGTATCTATATGACCTCTAGTAAAGTATATAAATATTCAACATTAGTATCAGAGCCAGGTTATGCTTGTTTTTACTCTTGAATGATGCCATGATCTATGATATATGTAATCCTATATGCATGCTAAAATTAAAAGATTAAGTAATTTTTAATTTTCAGATCTACAATTTTTAGAAGCATGTTATGGCATGTAGAGTGAAATAAAAAGCTGTAATTTTTTTGATTGTTTACATGTAATCAGAAATTTACAAGCTTATTTTGACCCATTAAATCTTGTTTAATGTCAAATATTTTTTAATGGTTTGAAAGTACATTCCATTAGCTTTAAAATGACAGTTTACATGCTTAATTTAGACTTTAAATGATGAAGTTGTGATTAAAATGGAACACCTCATTCTGTTAGTCCTACACAGAGGACCAAGTGAATAACTGTGTATTCACTATTCATCGGCCAAGATTTTCTTTGGCTGAGTCCTGGAGGGCTCCACTCACCACTAATTGTTTGAATGATTATCTAAATAAAAATAAAAATAATAAAATAAAAGAGCCCCACGTTAGTGTATTAGTTACACTTTGATAAAGATATTGTGTAGAGCCCCACGTTGATGTTAGCCCAACTTGCGTGTGCGTGTATCACTAACAACTGATTATCCTCGTTTCTTTTAACAAGGATATTGTGCAGATCACGTTGGTGTATAAGTACACACAAATTGTTGTTGTTTCCTTCAACAAGGAAACTATGCAAGTGATAAGCCACACGCAAGTGGCTGTGTGGATTTATAACATAGTTTACGAAGGAATTGGGTTATAACAATATAGAAAATTATATGAAAATCAAATGTTATAACATGCACAGTGGGTTTTCTTATTATTTATTTTAATTTATAGTAAAACACTATATATGTAATTGTAGTGGCATTTTTTTTAACTGTGATGTTAAAATAGAATTGTGATAATATGAGAAAATTGTGAAATTAGTTTTCTAATTTTCTGTATAATTATGCATGTTTTTAATCCTTTAATTAATTTATGATGTCTTTTTAACATATTGTGATATGATTGAATTGATATTATATGAATGCATTATGTGATGAATATGCGTCCAAAGGGTTTATGAGACTCTTTGGCTCATCTCTATAGTTAGAGATTATATTGGTAATTTATGCAACATGTATATTTTTTATTTATTGTTATTGTGGATGGATAAGACAATTTTTTGAAATTATTTGGTAACGTGGCATCCCCAATTTTTTTACAAACAGAATCTTTGTAGTAGGGTACTTGAATATGTAATTTTTTGAGCCAATGTTTTTGGCAATGTAATTTAAGGTTATGTAATTTAATTTTAGAAGCCATGTAAAGGGATGTGTTTCACGGTTACCTATAATTTTCAAATTTTGTCTTAGTATGTTGTATGAAATTACCAATAGGGCTTATAGTGGAGCCCATGCACAATTTGTTGTGCACAAAGATGTATGGAGACATGTTATATGTATGATTTAATATGTGGATGGTGTGATGTTTTATTCTTCACAAAATTTTATTTAAAATAAATTAGATGTGTTATTCCAATTTACATAGTGAGAGATGATTATGAGCTTAGTGAAATTTTCGATCTCACTATGTAGAAAGGAATATCATGGTCTAGTTGGATTTTTGGAAATAAAATTTAAAAATGTATGTGCTAATGTCAACTTGTGTAATGAATGTAGTGAACATGGCCACTAAGAATGTAGTTGCTGATCTAACTAAGGGAGAGAAACTAGATGGAACCAACTATGATATGTGGCATAGAAAAATTCAATATCTGCTTAATGAACAAGAGGTCCTTGAAACCCTAAAAATGTGATGATGCAACATGAAATGGGAATACTGCCCAACATCGCAGTGACTTAGAGGCCTATGAGTTTTGGGTTAAGAAAGATCGTTGTGCACGCTTCACTATGCTAAGTAGCATGCACAATGATCTTATTGGGGAGTTTGAGGACTACCCAAATGCCTAAGAGATGTGGAACCAACTTAAGATTGCCTATGGAGGGACTTCAGCAACTAGGTTGCGAGCTCTTACTTTGAAATTTGAGCAATATGTTATGGATTCAAAGCATATTATAGTTGAACATCTAAGGACAATGTCTGCATTTGAATGTTCAAAAAGTGTGTAAAAAACCTATGAATGTTTAGACCCCTAATTCACAAATTACCAACACAAGCTTATAATCAAACAATGTATGTGCGGAATATGAAAATAAGCTAAAATAGAATTGGTAAAACAATCTAAACCAAAATTAATCACAACCATAGCAGTAATTAAAAGGCAAAGATTAAGGGAAGAGAGATGCAAACACAAAGACAACACAACAATGTGTTATCGAAGAGGAAATTGAAGTCCTTAACGAAAAAACTTTCCGCTGCCCTCTAAGCGGTCAATAATCCACTAGAGAATAAAGTTGAGATACATGAATAGCAGAAGACCCTCCAAGCCTAATCTACCTAGTGCACCTAAGCCCTCCAAGTTTCTTGCTGCAATAAGGTTACTCCGAACCTTGTCTTTTCTAGCTTACCGGATCCCACAATCGCCCATTGCATCAACCAAAATGAATTGGTCCCTTTTGAACTGCTTCCCAAGCACCAAAAAGCCTTCTCACAGATGTAGGTATGGTGAGATAAGGATTTAGCTAATGTACCTCTCAAGGATTTATCAATGGAAAGGGTGAGAGTAGAGGAATTTGGAGAATCAAAGGATAAGATTGTAGATGAGTCAATCTTGTTTTTGTCTAGGGTTTCTCTCTCAAAATTCTTTCTTTTGAAGCACTCTACAATACATGGGTATAAGGGTATTTATAGTAGAGTGTGTATGGAATGCGAAGAGTTAGTTTTGTAACAAACAGGGTGTTCTGGCTACTCGAGCTTGCGACTGGAACAAGTTGCAAGTTTAAGTCGCAAGCTAACTACCTTGCCAGACTAGAGATTTGTCCAATATTGCAATAGCTGGCGTGACCCTTCAGCTCCCTTGCATGCTTCACATGTGTGCCACCTTTAGTGACTTGCCAATCACAAGATCCAGTTGCGAAGCTCTTCTTGAATGCACACTCTTGAACTTTTTTTCACTCTCTCACACACTACCTTTACATGATTCTCACCTAAATACAGGGTTTCTAAATGCTGAATTACAAGCAAATTTGGCATGGAATAAAGTCAATAAAATGATTGAATAAATTCAACCTTACAACATTGATCTGTGACCTAAAGGCTGCTGGCAATAATCTCTCTGATGAACAATAGGTCACAACGGTGATACGTTCACTGCCTGAACCTACTTGGGGGCAAATGAAGCTTGTTTCAACACATAGTGAGAATATCAAGATTTTTGCTGATATTTCTCGTCATCTTGAGCTTGAGACAGAGCTCATGGGGGTGCACCAAAACACCCTTCTTGTCGCCCAATCTAGGCAGCGGAAGGCATTCAGGCCTAAACGCAAAGGACAAGGGAGGAATGCCAAAGAAGATGGTAACCTTGGGCCTAAAGAAGGCAAGATAGCAAAGCGCCAAAAGGGCAAGCGTGCTAAGAAGGACAAGGCAAAGATCAAGTGCTACAATTGTGGTAAGAAGGGTCACTTCGCTAGTGAGTGCACTGAGTCGAAGAAGGTATCCATTCTTAACAACTTTGCTATTACTTATGTTTGTACACATGTTTTTGTTGCTCATACTATTCCTGGGGGGATTGTAGATTCAGGAGTAACCAAACATATAGCCAGAGATAGAGTTGGGTGTGTGGATTACAAAAAGATACCAACAGGCACACAGTACGTTATTTTGGGTAACGGATGTCAAGAAGAAGTCATAGGAGTTGGAACCTACTAGCTCAAATTGCGTCTAGGACGTACGTTACTTTTTCATGATGTGCTTCATGCACCTGGTGTCCAATGTAATCTATTTTCAATACATACTATGCTTTGACTTGGTTTTAGTTTCCGTTTCGATGGTCCTCAATTGGATTTTTATTAAAATAAAACCTTGTATGGACATGGTTATTTATCTAATAATTTCTTTATGTTAGATTTAGATCATTCCTCTTTTTCTTTTATTACTCATAATGATGATGTTTCTGATTCTGTAATATGGCATGCTAGACTTGGACACACAGGAAAAGATAGATTGGCTAGACTAGCTAGAGAAGGCCTATTGGGATCTATCACTAATGTAAGCCTACCTATGTGTGAACCTTGTCTAGCTGGAAATGCCTGTAGTCCATTCGAACATATGTGGACCTATGAATGTTAAGGCATGCCATGGCACCTCTTATTTTCTCACATTTATAGATGATTATTCACGTTTCAGTTATGTCTATTTGATCTCCCATCACTTTGAAGCATTAGATTGCTTTAAGCGCTTTGTGGTAGAGGTTAAGAATAAGAAAGAAAGGAACCTAAAGGTTTTTCGAATTGATAGGGGTCATGAATATTTGTCTAAACAGTTTCAGGAACTGTGTAAGGAAAAAGGGATTCGCAGGCAATTGTTGATTCCTGGTACTCCACAACAAAATGGTGTTGCAGAGAGAAGGAATTGTACTCTATTAGAGATGGTTAAATCGATGATGGTGCAAGCTGACCTTTCAATTTCATTTTGGGGGGATGCATTGTTGACTGCTGCCTACATCCTTAATCGTGTGCCTTCTAAGTCAGTTCCCACAACACCATATGAGTTATGGACTGGTGCAAAACCTAATTTGGAGAACTTGCGACCTTGGGGTTGTGCAGGTTTTGTTCACAGTACTTAACATAAGTATGGGAAATTGGGCCCTAGAGCAAGTAAGAAAATCTTTATAAGATATTCAGAAAGCTCAAAGGGGTATGTAATGTATGGTGAACATTATGATGGTGGAATGACTGCGATAAAGTCTCGTGATGGCAACTTCATTGAAGTTGATTTTCCAAGCATCAGTGAAGCAAAATAAGATCTTCAGCTTTATGAGCTGCAAGAACTTGAAGGTGTCATACCATTTTTGGGCAAGGGTGGAGAATCATAACTTCATCCTGAAATCGCCAAAGATAGTGGGAGTGATTTTGCTCCTAGTGGGAGCAAACTGCTAGATAGTGACACACAAGGATCCAAGGTACATAGAAGTGAACATGGAACTATTCCCCGTCGTCATTTTGAGATTGAGGGGGAATCTTTTATATGTGATTCACTGGACCTTGATGAGCCTGCTTCCTAGGAGGAAGCATTAGCTTCACCTGCTTCACATGAATGGATAGTTGCTATAAGGGATGAGATGGATTCTATGGCAAAGAATCAAGTTTGGGAGTTGGTTGACCTTCCGCTTGGGTGCAAGACCATTGGAAACAAGTGGGTTTTAAAAATAAAGCGTAAAGCAGATGGATCAATTGACAAATATAAGGCTCATCTCGTGGTGAAAGGCTATACCTAAAGACAAGGGATAGACTATGAAGAGACTTTCTCCCTAGTAGTGAGATTTGTCTCTATTCGCCTTATTCTAGCTATTGTTGCACATTTGGATTTGGAACTCTTCCAAATGAATGTAAAGACTGCATTTCTCAATAGAGAACTAGACGAGGAGATCTATATGGATCAACCTATTGGCTTTAAGGTCAAGGAACAAGGGCGCAAAGTATACCATCTTAAGTGTTCCATTTATGGCCTAAAGCAAGCGTCTAGACAATGGTATTTCAAATTTCATAAGGCTATTATTTCAATTGGTTTCGAAATGATGGAAGGAGACCATTGTGTGTATGTCAAACGATTAAGAAAGAGTTTACTAATCCTATCTTTGTCTATGGACGACATTTTGTTGGCTGGAAATGATATGGAGATGATTGTTACCACCAAAAGGTGGTTGTTCTCTATTTTTGAAATGAAGGACATGGGAGAGGCTAATTATGTGCTTGGCATTAAGATCTTCAAGGATCGCTCAAAGAAGCTTCTTAATTTGTCTCAAGATGATCTTAGAGCGATTCCGTATGCATAATTCCAAACCTATAGATACTCCAATTGAGAAGGGACATACATTAAGCCTTGAAGATTGCCTTAAATCAGAAAAGGAAAAAGAGAGAAATGGCAAGAGTTCCCTATGCAAGTGCAGTTGGAAGTCTGATGTATGCTATGTTGTGTACTCGACCAGACATCTGTTTTGCTGTTGGTATGATTAGTCATTATCAAAGTAATCCAGGACCTGTTCATTGGCAAGCAGTTAAGAGGATTTTTCGATACCTTCATGGGACATTGGATCTCATTCTTTGCTATCAAGGTGGAGATTTCAGATTGAGAGGTTATTCTGATGCTGACTGGGCCAGTGATAGAGATGAGAGCAAGTCCACTACAGGTTATGCATTTCTACTTAGTGATGCAGCTATCTCCTAGTGCAGTAAGAAACAATCTTGCATTGTTTTATCCACAATGGAGTCTGAGTATTTTGCTTGTTCAACAGTAGCACAAGAAGTTGTTTAGTTAAAGAGATTTTTCCAAAGCTTAAAGGTGACATCTCTTGCAGGTGAAGTTGTAAAAATGTATTGTGATAGTATGGCAGCCTTGGCTCATGCTAAAAATCCTAAGTATCATAGCAAAAGCAAACACATACAGACTCATTATAACTACATTCGTCTTGCTATTACACAAGGAGAGGTGATCCTCTAACATATCTCCACTAGCAGGATGGTGGTTGATCCACTTACTATAGCCATTACTAGAGATGCCTTTCAGGCTCATGTTAGGAGTTTGGGACTTTGTAGGATTTGATATGTTTTTGGATACCTTATGGACATTTATGTTTATTCATACTTTATGCAATAATGATGTTATTCATTTTGATTCATCTTGTGATGTGATTGATATTGCATACTGAGCACACATTATTTGAGAATATGTCACCAGGCTTAGATCGGTCCACTCACATAGATGATCACCCTAGCACTTGAGTAGCGAGCAAGATGAGACATGGTGATCACTTTGTTTTTCTGTAAATCAAGTAAGTAATCATCTTGACGCTTAAGGAGGTGTGCAAGATAATATAATGCATGTTGCCTTACCTAGGCTAAGATGAGACTTATGGGAGTCATACTTGAAGTGTATCCACAACTTCATAAAGCCTGAATAAAGCCAAATGTGAGATTTTGGACAGGAACTAGATGTGTAACTGTGCTGAGAAACTCAGGTTGGTTGCCTTTGTGGCAACTGGACTAAGATTTGTACGGTGTTTAAGTGTGACAAGCCCAGCTGAGTGGGAGCTCCACTGTAGCATACAAATTATACCGTATGTGCTATAGCCGACCAATTAAGGGAGTGATTGGATAGATCCCTACTTCGTCACTATGTGAGCCCTAGTCGACTATTATATGGTCCAATCTGTGCCCTTTTTCGACCTAGAATTATGTCATAAAGTGAATGTTTGATGTCGCTACTTTAGCATGTCATCTCAGGGCCATGATATATACGGTCTCGCAGAGCATGTCTAGGAAAGCGGTCAAGTGTGGATGAATTGACATGAGTGTCTGGGGAAGATTATTTAGAACACACCATTTATTTTATGGCTCATAGCCCTTGCGATTATGAGGAATTTGTTTTTCAACATAATCATGAGCATATTATATGGTATAGGATCAAGTGTTGCTTTGAGTTTTGAACTCATAAGGGATTAAAGAAACTTGATCGGGTGTGATCAAATAATCTGGGGCATAGACGAGATATTATGAGTGATGTACTATGTTAGTTTAGATGGTGACTTAATATAGTACTCCTACCTTACACCTTCTCGTCAGGTCGCACACTCTATTTTTTTGTATAAAGAGAGGATTGGACATGAGATTGAGAGTAGCCAATTCTGACTGTAGTACCTAGTGTGGACGAGTGGGAGATGTTAGAAATTGGGCTGGTTTTGACCCAACCCATAAACCATGGCCCATGGATCGTCCACATGGGTTATCTGATAAGTAAGTTTAAATTTAAACTTAATAGATATTGATATGAGTTATCAATATCAGTACTGGAGTAATTTAAATTTAACAGATGAGATCTTTTAGGGATCACATATATCTGATAGTAAGTGAATCTCTACTAATATTTAAAATATTCCTACATCAGTCAGATTGATGATAGACACAGTGAGTGAATATACTTATAGTTTTGAGTGCTCTCTCAAAATAAGTCATCTCTTTGGGACACCATTTACTGTTCCCTAGAATTTGGAGCGAGGAAATTAAAGGAGAGACTCTAGTAGCCTCTTCTGCGACTTGGAGGTGTTCCACAAAAGAGATCGTGAGGAGATCGTAAAGCAAGCAAAGAATAAGATCTGGCAATTTGGTGATTTGTTCCACCAAAGGTATGTGTCTATATGACCTCTAGTACAGTATATAAATATTCAACACGTATGGCGACTGGTTGAGAGCCAGATATCGGAAGCCAGAAGAATCCCATAGAAACCGTAGTTACCAGCAATCGGCAAGGGAGGAAGTGGAAAGATCACACCGTGAAACAATGGGAGCGCCACAATCAGTTTCCCCACAAATAGGTGAATCGGGTAGCAGTTTAAGGAATCCTGAAAATCACAGCACAGACATGGAAATTACTGCCTCGCATGAGGTGGGCATAGGCGTTACGGACGTGCTCGTTTATTGTCCAAGTAACTGATATCCAGCAAATGGCAACAGCAATAACTAAGGAGAAATTAAAGGAGCTGGGTGCATTCAAAACTATTAGTAATACAGTAACAGACATGGCAATAAAGGAGAAGAATAAGGAGGTGGGTGCATTCAAATCTGGATTTAATAAGAAAATAGCTGAGATTGTGGGAGAGGTTTTATTCAGTGTGCCAATAACTGAAGTAGGGACCACCCAAAACCCTACATTACGTGACTTCAATGCCACAGGTCGGATGAGCGAGTCACTAACTGGGAATAAGGAGAACACAAAGGTAGTGGCAAAACAGGGGACAAAGGAAAATAAAATTTAGCAGTAAGCCGTACCAAAATAACGTGGAAAAGGATAGAAAGTAAGGGGAATGGATGAAAAGGATAGAAAGTAAAGGTAAAAATTATTTTATAAAACGGTCTCATGAGATATATTTTTTCTTCTAATGAAAATTAGGAAGACCAAAACATCTCCAAAAAGAAGGAATGAATGAAATTTGAAAGTTCGAATTTGTGTGAAAACACAAGAGCTTGTTTAGACTCTCAAATTAAAAATTACGGCTAGATTACTTTTACTCTTACTTAATCAAAGTGCGGAACAAGAATAAATGTGCGCAATCACCGAATCTATTCTAGTGCGTACACATGAACAACAAACAATAAAACTAAAGTATAAGAGTAAGGGAAGAGAGATGCAATAACAAGATTACACCAAGACATGTTATCGAAGAGGAAACCCAAAAACTTGGCGAAAAACCTATCTGCAACCCTCCAAGTGGAAATCGATCCACTAGAGAATAAAGTTGGAATACACGAATAACAAAAGACCCTCAAAGTCTAGTCTACCTAATGTACTTGACCCCTTCAAGCTCTTGCTACCAATGGACTTCTCGGAGTCATATCTTCTCTAACTTTTTGGATCCCGCAATACGCCCGATTGCATCCGCCAAGCCTCACCAGCTTTTTTTGGCAAATCCCCAAAACTTCTTAAGCTCTAAAACACTCACTACACTCTAAAAAAGTATGGGTTGTGTTTGGGTACAAATCTCCTCTCAAGGTATGGCAAAGGGAGAGGGAAGGAGAAGAGGCTACAATGATTTCTCACTAAAGATGAGTAGCCCTCTCTCTAAAAGATGGGTGTGTTATGTTGTAGAAAACCTATTTAGGGTTTTTCTCTCTGAATAGCCTCTTCACTTTTGTGGGTAATAAGGGTATGTATGGTATGGGTAAAGGGTAAGAAAGTCACACTTAAAATCCTCCGGACAGAACGTTTTGCGAGCATTTCACGGGAAAGCCTTACCCGCAAGACACTCGCGAAATCGACAGTTTGGCATGGCTCTTCAACTTCCAACATGTGCTTCTCACGTGCCCTTTTTGGGGGATACTCTTCTCTCGAGTTAGTCGCGAAATTACACTGATTCTTCATTTTATACTTGGTTCTTCACCAACTTAATACTAGACCCAATACAATAAAATCTCACAAAATACAAAGAACAAAATTAAAGCAAATACAACACTTTTTGTCATGAAATAAAGCCAACATAACATATAGTTGTAAATCACAACTTTACAAAATTGCTAGGGCTGTAAACGAGTTGAACTTTGTCAAGTAATACATGTTTAAGTTGGGCTCATCAAGAAAAGTCAAAACCTCAAGCTTGACTCAAGCTCATGAGAAGCCTAAAAATAATGTTTAAGGTTAAGCTCGTGGGAAAGCCAAAAAACTTAAGCTTGGCTTGATTAATTAGTCAAGCCAAGCGTAAGCTTAATATCAAGCTCAAGTCAAGCTTTTGAGCTTGAGATCTAAGAAAATTACATTATCAAATGCTTAAATCTCTAAAACTAAGAAAAAAAAATAGTATACTCATTTTATCATGTGTCTAATCCTACTTATGATTAGCCATTATTCAAATTAAAATTTTAAAAAATTAAATTCATTCATCCTTCATTGCCTACACCTTTAACAATTGTTCAAAATACAATTTTTACGTTTACGTTAGATAGTGAAGAACTAGAAAATACTTGTTTGTAATTATTATGAATAAAAAAATACTAACATGTTTCATTACTACACATTAGATGATTAATGGAGAATAATCATATGTGGCCCATTTAATTAATTAATTAATTAATTTTTAAATAACTAAAGTCTAAAGTGGTTATTGGTCAGTTTAAAGGGAAAGAAAAAATTAAGGTAATGAGTAGTAGCAGTGGTCCCATGTTACTCTCCATTTGACCTGCGCAATTGAGAGCTCAGGATCTCAGCCTCATCCTTGTATCATTGTTACTTGTTTCATATGGAATTTTAATGTAAGTTGATTACCACTAGTTGGCGTGTTAGTATTGTATAATGTATTTTTATTGCATTGAGATTAGGTTAAGTTTGAGATTGATAGTTTAAAAAAAAAACAACTTTCAATATGAACCGTGGAATAAATTAAATAAGAAAAAGTTAAAAAGTAATTGATTATTATAATTGATGCTGCCTTTGTAATGATGCAGGTTGGTGCTTGTTTCCAAATGCACTGTCTTTGTGTTTGACGTGAAGTGAATAAATAGTGTTATAATAAATATTGTTATATGGAGTATACTCTTTCAAATCACAGGTGTGCTCTTTAGTACGCCTCGCTCATTCAACATGCCTCAAACAAAAGAATATTTTTTGTAATGTTTTGTTTCAGGGAATCTTCTCGATCAAAGGCCCTTAAGACTAAATTTTATTTCTAGGAACAAATAAAATATATCCACGAGGTTATTATTAAATGTGATACTTGACCAGTTGCCCTGGCACGCACTGTTAGACTCTCTCCAATTCCATGGCCTAAAAGGCTAAAACCAATATAATTCATTCACTTCCTCTCACACTTCAACTCTTTCCTTTTCATAAACACGGTTCCGAATGGAAGATTCAACCCCACTTCTCCCCCAACCCAACTCAGACAAATCAGAAACCACCGACCCTCCACCTCCAGAGAAACACCATTCATCTCTTGATTCCACCATTGAAAGATATATAGGAGATTTTGGATGGGCCCAATTCCTCCAAGCACTAGTTGTATCAAGTGCATGGATATTTGATGCACAACAGACATTTATTACTGTCTTCACTGATGCAAACCCAACATGGCACTGTACTTCTGATCAACTTGATTGTAACTCAGTCTCCAACATTTGCAATCTTCCGAATAATTCATGGGCATGGGATTTGCCTGCATATACATCAATCATATCTGAATGGAACTTAGAGTGTACTCATTCCATTATCACTGGCTTGCCTGCATCTTCTTTCTTCGTGGGTTGCTTAGTGGGTGGAATTGTTCTTGCAACACTGGCTGATTCCTCACTTGGACGCAAAAACATGCTCTTTCTCTCATGCCTAACTATGTCTCTATCTTCTTTGTTTACTGTCTTCTCCACCAACATTTGGGTTTACTCGGCTTTAAAATTGGTTTGTGGATTTTGCCGTTCAACAATTGGAACTTCTGCACTTGTTTTAACAGCTGAGCTTGTGGGGAAAAGGTGGCGAGGCCAAGTGGGTGTGACAGGATTCCTTTGTTTCACAATTGGGTTCTTATCACTACCAGCTATAGCTTCTTTGAATAGAGTTTCATCTTGGAGATCTCTTTATTTGTGGACTTCTATCCCAGGAATCTTGTATTCTATGTTAGTTTACTTCTTTGTTTGTGAGTCACCGAGATGGCTATTTCTTCATGGACGTAAAGAAGAAGCGGTGGCCACGTTAAGAAGAATCGCACCACCTAGCCATAGTAGTTATTTAACTTGTAGCTTCTCTGAGGTTTCGTTTGAGCAAGAAACATGGAATAATGGGAATTTTTACTCGACTATTAAGATGTTGGTGCAGAAAAGATGGGCTTTTCGAAGGTTGTTACTAGTAATGGTGATAGCTTTTGGGATTGGAATGGTGTACTATGGCATGCCATTAGGCCTAGGAAACTTGTCATTCAATCTCTACTTGAGTGTCACTTTCAATGCCTTAGCTGAGATACCATCTTCTTTGTTCACTCTCTTGCTTATCAGTAAGTTGAATAGAAAAATTTCAGTGCTTGCTTTCACAATGATTAGTGGGATTTTTAGCGTCATGTGTGCTTTGAAAGGCCAGTTATGGACAAGATTCCAAATTGGACTTGAGATAATATCTTTCTTCAGTGCTTGTACTGCTTGCAATATATTACTCATCTTCACAATAGAGTTGTTTCCTACTTGTGTGAGGAACTCTGCTACTTCGATGGTGAGGCAAGCAATTGTGTTTGGTGGTGTTTTTAGTCCGATGCTACTGGCGGCTGAGAGCAAAGATGGAATTTCATCCTACGTGGTGTTTGGGTTGGTGATAGGGTGTTGTGGGCTATTTGCAGTACGTTTGCCAGAGACAAGGGGTAGAGCACTTTTTGATACAATGGATGAGGAAGAACACAAAGAAAAGCAGCCTGCAATGGTCTAGGTGATGTCTTGGCTTAATTAATTAGCTTTTGGTTTGCTCTAATCATGTGAAAATAATTGTAGGTTGTGTGCTTGGTGTTTTTAGTTTAGTTTAGTTTTTAAAATTTTATTTCTTTTTAAGTGTAAGTGGATTCACCCTGATTTTAATCATACAAAATGGGGTGGGATCCCTCCTCTCAATTTTCAATTTTACTTTAAAAGAAAGAGAATTATAATTTGAGGTTAAGATTTTCTGTTCAATATAAAACAATATAGAAATTGTCAAGTCATTCAAAATTTTAATTGATATAATACACTTTTGGATTTGTTATATCTAATGTGAACTATATAAGAAATGAATCCATAAAAATTATCATTTTCCCTCTCTTCTGTGGCTTATTGATTTAAAAATAAGATAGAAAATGACTTTAAACAAATAAGTTGATTTTTAGGATATAAATCAATTTATATGCTTGTAGTTATTTTCTGCCTCTTCTTGAAAGTACAAAAGTTATAAAAATACTATTAACTCACAAATTATACATTCTTCTTCTATTTTATATTTTACCAATTATAATTTGTCATATATTTATTTGACCTTTCTTATAAAACAGCCAAGGTTTAGAATGGAAAAATATCAAACACATGGCAAGTTGTGATTGTTGAAAAATGAAGTGAAATACAATATATATATATATATATATATATATCTGTGTGTGTGTGTATGTATAAAGGATTTGTATTCATTTAAGTGTAGTGTTTAAGGGTTTTGTTAATTACATGACTCACATTTATTAGTTTGAAAAATCGGTGACATGTGTCCTATTGAGGAATGTATAATTTCTCAAACAAGCGAGAAATCAAAAAAGTCATTAAAAAAAAAAATTCAAGAAAAAACATTTGAAACTAGCAAAACTATGTTTTTTTTTTACTAAGTGTAATACCATAACCATGGGTTGCTAAGTGCAATATGTGTGTGTGTGATCTGTCGTGGTGGTCGATGGTGTGATCTGCCAATGGTTGGTTGGATCTGTTCTTTGAGATTTATGGGTTTTTTGAGTTCCGGGGTTCCTGGGTTTTTTGTGTTTTCAGGTTTGTTCTTTAAGATTTATCAGCTCTTTGAGATTTATATGTTTTTGTATGTTTAATTATGATTTTTTTACTTTTTTGGGCAACCAAACATGTTCTTTGGAGGAAAGAACATGAAGAACTTGAACAGTAACACGGAAGAACACATAAACATGAACATGAATATGTTCTTGCAAAAAAAAAATTAATGACAAGAAAAAAAATTAATTATTTTAAAATTATAAGTTCATAATTTTTTTTTTTAATTTTGTAATCTGACATGGCTTTTTTTTTTTTTTTTTTTTTTGATGATATGGATATGACGTGAATGGGGGCTAATGGCATGTAGGATTAATTATTTATTTTTTTTAATTGCAAAGCTTGCCAACAAAGCACTCAATTTTCTATGTATGAATTTTTTATTAATAAGTTAACGATAAGGACTAAAATAGACATGCTTTTTCGTTTTCAAAGATTCAAATAGGCGCGAATGAAAAGTGAAAACCAAAACAAAAATTGGACCAAAATATAAGGACCAAAAGCATATTTTTGCCTATTAATAATTTTAAAATATAAGAAGTCAAAATCACCTACCAACTCTCTCCCTTCTAACAATAACTCGTGTATCTATTTTTTTCTTTGTCTCTAAGGGGGTGTCTCTGGGGCAAAGTAGACCTTCCTTGAGCTGTAGTGTCTGACATTCCTGTTAGGAGGACTCTGTGTATCTCAAGCATTTTAGTGCTTGGAGAGGATTAGACGTTGGGTTCCTATTTCACTGGGGATTAGGAAACACGAGAGGTGAGAGTATCAGAAAAAAATGGACAACCTTACAAAACATTGGCAAAAAATGACTTTGAATGCTAGGGAAGGTGAAGAGCTGGGTTTGGACGATGAGTCATCAACCAAAAACTTTACCATGGCAGCTAAGTTCTTTACAAGGAGGGCACTAAATGTTGAGGCAGTGATAAGAACTTTCAGCCCTTTATGGAGGTCTGTGAAGGGGTTTGAAGTTAGGAGAAGTAGTGACCACATCCTACTGTTCACGTTTGAAAAGAAGGAAGAGGTGGAGCGGATAATGGACAATGCCCCTTGGAGCTTCAACAAACACCTCGTTGTTCTGCAGTGGTATGACAAGGAAATCCTTATCAAGGATTTAGAGTTTGAAAAAACTCCGTTATGGGTTCAGTTTCATGATGTCCCGATACAGTTTATAAATAAATCAGTAGCTAAAAAACTATGTGCAACAGTTGGAACGGTCTGTCAAGAGATCGATGAGGGAGAGATGGATGGGGGCAGTTTTTTAAGGATAAAGGTCACCATTAATACAAATAAACCACTGTGCAGGGGGAGGCTTATATCTTTGCCTCACGGTAAGCAAAGTTGGGTGTCTTTCAAGTATGAAAGACTACCCAATTTTTGCTACTGGTGTGGCTGTCTGAACCATGGGGATAGAGATTGTCACCTTTGGATAGAAAGTGAAGGTACACTCACGAAGGAGAGTCAAGCTTATGGGGCTTGAATAAGTGCCTCTCCGTTCGTGAAGGGAAGAAATTCGGTGGTCAAGGTACCGAGCTTCTACACTGCAAAAAAAGCTCAACAAAAACAGAGTGCGGAGGCGCGTGGGGTGAACTCACCACTAGAGATGCATGCATAGACCGAGGCAATCGCGAGTTTCCAGGAAGCATTTAATGTCGTATCTGTTGAGCCTGAAACAGAGGATACGGTAACTGATTTGGTGAAGGTGGCGGGTCAAGACTTGGGGGAGAAAGCCAAGGAACGGCTAAAGGTGATTGACATGGAAATGGATAGTTTTGACAAGGTGAGGGGCGTGAATGCAGGAGACAACCCAGAAGGAGAAAATGGGGGTACCAAGGCCTTTTTGACAACAAAAAAAGCTGATGCACCTAACCCAAAGCCTGCAGATAGGCATGCAAAAAGTTTGGCTGGTTCAAAGGACTTGTCACAGTCACAGGTACTTGAGGCAAAAGGGGAACCAAACCATGCTAGTGACCTTTTCTCGGTAACACTCCAAGACATTGATAAGGAAATAGAAAATTTTGATTTGCCACCTAATGTGGTTGGAGGAAAACAAAACCCAGATTGTGCACCAACCCCATCATCAGTAGGCCCTTCGACCCCCACAAATAATCTTTCAATATCACCCAACCCCCATGCATGTGATTTCACTTACTCCCCTACACACCCAAAAAATAAAAACACTACTCTCACTGAAGTCCCTATCGCGATCTCTACTGAACCCCCAGTGCAAGTTGGCTCCTGGAAGAGATTAGTTCAACCCAGACCAAGAGTAGTTCCATGCTTAGAGAAGTCTTCTCAACATAAAAGACCCTCCAGCATCCTGACCGAACCAATTGAGGTACCAAACAAACGCCGCCTGGTTTCTTCTTTGGTTACTATTCACAATGAAAATTTGGTAGAGGCTGTTCAACAGCCCTGCCATAAGCAATGAGTTTTCTAGTTTGGAATTGTCGTGGGCTTGGGAACCCACAGACAATTCGAGGGCTCGGTAATTTGGTCCGGGCACAAGATCCCGCAGTTGTGTTTATAGCCGAGACATGGCTGGATGAAGCAAGGCTACGGTTACTTTTGAAAAATTTCAACCTTGGACAGAAGCATGTTGTATCTAAGGTTACGCAAGGAGGCGGTTTGGTATTGCTATGGAGATTCAATTTTGATTTAACGATTGTTAACTCATCTCTAAACTACATTGACGCTGTGATCAACGCTAGCAAGGAGAACCCATGGCGTTTTACAGGTTTTTATGGATACCCAGAAACCCCAAAGCACTCTAAATCTTGGAACGTCCTGAGAACTCTAAACCACAACTCCCCTCTACCGTGGTTATGTGCCGGTGATTTCAACGAGATTGTAAAGTCTCATGAGAAACTGGGTAGGCGAGCCAGACTAGAAAATCAGATGCGAGACTTCTGGGACGTACTAGATGAGTGTAGTTTTGCTGATTTGGGCTACGTAGGACAGAAATACACTTGGAGTAAACGTTTGGTTGGAGGAATCACAGTTTGGGAGCGATTAGATAGGGCGGTAGCGAACACCCAATGGCTCTCACTTTTCTCGGGCTCATCTGTTATCCATCTCGACTCAGCTTTTTTCGATCACAAGCCATTAATCATTCACCCCGAAGGCATCCCAATCAAGAAACTTAGACCATGGAGATTTGAACAGGTTTAGTTAAAGGAAGATGCTTGCCACAGAACGGTCGAATCGGCTTGGACTCCCTTTCTTTTTTCACTCTCTCCTATGTCGGTTGTGGAATCAAATTTGATGACCTGTCAAACAAAGTTAAGACGTTGGAGTAAGGAGTCTTTTTGTAATATCACTTGGGCCGTAAGGGATAAGAAAAAGGAAATTGAGGAAGCTGAAAAGCAGGCTATCCGTGGGGCTTGTGTAGACCGAGTGCACTATCTAAGGGCTGAACTAAGAGACCTTTTGTCTAGAGAAGAAAAGCTATGGCAACAGCACTCAAAACAACATTGGTTGAAGGAAGGCGACCAAAATACAAGCTTTTTCCATGGAAAAGCCTCCCAAAGATTCAGAAGAAACAGTGTCAAACGGTTAAGGAATTCAAATGGGGAATGGTGTGAAGGTGATGATCAAATAGGTGGACTATTTACGGAGTATTTCGGAACGGTTTTCTCATCCTCAAACCCAAGCCAGGTTGAGGTTGTCCTTGATACAATCCCACAAACAGTGACTGATACAATGAATGCGAGTTTAGTCAAAACTTTTACGAGACAAGAAGTTGACTTAGCCCTAAAACAAATGGCCCCTCTGAAAGCTCTAAGGCCGGACGGTATGCCTCCCATCTTTGATCAATACTATTGGAGTTCCATTGGTGATGATGTTGCATGTGCAGTGTTATCTTGTCTAAATGCAGGTACTATCCCAGCCAATATCAATCATACTTATATTACTCTCATTCCAAAGTCCTGAAAGAGTTTTTGAATTCAGGCCTATTGCTCTATGTAATGTTCTTTATAAGCTTATTTCCAAAGTTTTAGCTAATAGGCTGAAAAGTCTTCTACCACATGTTATCTCAGAAACCTAGAGTGCCTTCCAACCTGACAAAGCTATCTCGGATAATATTTTGGTGGCTTTTGAGACTTTACATCACATGAAAACAATAAAAAGGGGCAAGGAGGGATTTATGGCGATGAAGCTGGATATGAGTAAGGCCTATGATAGGGTGGAGTAGCTCTTCCTTGAGCAATTGATGTTGAAGATGGGTTTTCATGTAAAATGGGTAGGATTGGTGATGGAGATCGTTAAAACAGTTTCTTATTCAATCCTCATAAATGGTGAACCACGTGGCCATATTCAACCAACAAGGGGGATCCGACAAGGGGATCCTTTATCACCCTACCTCTTCTTGATTTGTTCTAAAGGTCTTAATGGACTTATAAAAAAAATTGTGGCTACGAGTGAGCTTAGAGGTTTTTCTCTCTGCAAGAATGGCCCACAAATCTCTCATCTTTTTTTCAACGATGATAGCCTAATTTTCTGTAGGGCGAAGATGGGGGATGTGAAGGCACTTCAAACTATTTTGTCCCAGTATGGATTAGCTTCAGGGTAGAAAATCAATGGCTTGAAGACAACTTTATTTTTTGGCAAGTCAGTTACCGATGACACCAAACTTGCTTTGAAAAATTTCCTTGGGGTGCCAGAAATCAAAGAGTATGAAAAATATTTGGGTTTTCCAACAGTGGTGGGAAGGAAAAAAAAGGAAAGTTTGAATTTCATCAAGGAGAAGATTTGGGGCAAATTACAAGGGTGGAAGGAAAAACTTCTGTCGCAAGCAGGAAGGGAAGTCTTACTAAAGGCCATTGTTCAGGCCCTTCCAACTTTTCCAATGAGTTGCTTTAAACTACCTTTGGGATTGTGCCATGATATAGAGGTTATGATAAAGAAATTTTATTGGGGCCAGAGGGGCGATAAGAGGAAGATACATTGGAAGAAGTGGGAGACCCTATGTGTGCCAAAAAATGAAGGTGGTTTGAACTTCAAAGATGTAAGAAAATTCAATGATGCAATGCTCGCCAAACAAGTATGGAGGTTAATCCATGATAAAGAGTCCCTTTTCTACAAAGTCTTCAAGGCAAAATTCTTTCCAAATGGTGATATTTTTTCTGCTCAATTGAAGTCAGGTTCCTACGCTTGGCGTAGCATCCTTAGTGCTCGTAAGTAATTCTTGCTGGTGCAAAATGGAGATTAGGCAATGGACTCAATATCCGGGTTTACCAAGATAGCTAGCTACCTGGCGATGGATCGGGAAAGGTCATCTCTTCTGTTTCGGTCCTACCTACTAATGCACTGGTGGCTGACCTCATTGATTGTAACTCGGGTTGGTGGAATGTGCAACTCATAGATTTTTGCTTCCTACCATTTGAAGCATAGAGAATCAAGTCAGTCTCAATCTACCTAACTCCTTAAGAAGATATACTTATTTGGCCAAAAACAAAGGATTGAAAATACACAGTTAAGTCTGGGTATCACCTTATTTGCGATATGGAGAAGGTGGATGCTGCTTCGACTTTTGAACCTGAGGAGAATAAAAAATTCTGGGCTGGTCTATGGAGGTTGAGGGTGCCAAACAAAATCAAAACCTTTGCATGGAGAGCTTGTACGGACCCTCTTCCTACAATGGAAAACTTGGTGAAGTGTAGGGTGGTACAGCCACCAATCTGCTCTAGCTACAACAAAGAGCCTGAAACAGTGATTCATGCACTGTGGGGCTGTGAAAAAATTGGGCCAGCCTGGAGAACACTCTTCATAGAATTACGAGATGCAATAACTTCTTTCCTAATGTTTGCTGATGTTTTCAGGTTAGCTCTACGAAATCCCCATGGAACAGAGGCGTTTATCACAATCTACTGGTTTTTTTGGTGTTGGCGAAACAAAAGCCGAGTTAAGGAACCCGTGGCACCTCTGGAAAAAACCACTGATTTAGCACAGCAATATCTCCAGGAGTACCATCGGCTTCATGCTAAGCCCATCTCGAAGTAGCCACAACAGAAGGCCATCTAGAAGCCACCTGATCCGAGAATGGTGAAGACAAATTTCGACGGAGCTGTTTTTGAAGAATTAGGAGCAGCAGGCATAGGCATAGTGATCCGAAACTCTTTGGGTGAAGTGCTGGCAGCGATGTCTGAGTTCATTCCCCTGCCATCCTCCATTGTTGCTCTAGAAACACTGGCTGCCCGAAGAGCAGTAAGTTTCCTCCAAGAAAATGGCTTGCATAGTTCAATCTTTGAAGGTGACTCGGAGGAATCAATTCTGGCAATCAAAAACTAGTCCTTTCACCACCCTTCTGTGGGTCATTTGGTTAAAGACATTATGTCTTCAGTTTAGAGCACCCGCAGCAGGTGTGGCAAATGTGCCAAATGCCAAATATTTGGCACATTTGCCACACCAACCACAAAAATGAACCTTTATGAGATGTGCCAAATCTCAAAATTTATACCACATTGCTACAGTACTGTTGCAAATTTGCAACGGCACTGACAAATGTTGTAAAAATTTTTAATATTTTATATTCTCTTTTCTCTCTCCTCTCTCTTCATTTTTTTTCTTTTCTCTTCTCTCTCACTCGCCGGCTCCCTTTCTCACATCATACTCAGCTCTTCCACTCATTGGCTCCCTCTCTCACATCAGACCCAGCTCTTCCACTCCGAACGGATCGCCATCGCCATCGGACCCAGCTCTCACATCGCCATCGTCACTCCGATCGGATCGCCACTCCGATCGGACCCAGCTCTTCCCTCATCGCCACTCCGATTGGATCATCGCCATCGTCATCTACGTCGGAGGCGCCAGCGGCATAGGCGAGGCCACTCCGATCATCGCCATCATCATCGCCGCTCCGATCATCGCCGCTCCGATCTCGCCGATCTCTCTCTCTCTTTTTTGGTGGTTGGTTATTTTGATTGTTGGTGGTTGGCTGATTTTGGTTGATGGTGGTAGGCTGATCGGATTGTTGATGGTGGTAGGCTAATCGGATTGTGGGTGTAAGATTTGGGATGGATATTTGATTTTGGTTGATGGTGTTTTTTTTTTTTTTTTTGTGTAGGGGCTGATATTGGTTGTAGTGTTTGTTTAAGTTTTTTTTTTGGTAGCAGTTGCTGATATTGGTGGTCCGTGGTTGATCTGTGGGGGTGGCCGGTGGTTATGGGCTGTGGCGGTGTGGGTTGTTGCTGTTGCTGTTGTTCTTGTTGATGGTAATGAAATGAGATAATATATTATTTTAATGTATAGTAAATATTATTTTAATGTATAGAATTGAATTATAAAACATCTGATAAATGTGATGTTGTAAAATGATGTGGTAAAATAATAAAGTAGGTGTTTGGTGTGGCAAAATGGCATAATTTTTACACCATCTGCTACGGATGCTTTTACTCCCTACAATCTTTTTCTTTCTCTCATACGCGTCGGCAAGGCAACGCTCTAGCACATGCCCTAGCCCGAAGAGCAAAAAGATCTTTTCCCATTTTAGTTTGGAAGGGTCATGTCCCTACCGACATTTTTAAGCTGTATGTTTCTGATGTTTCAGCAATTAAATAGTCGGCTCTACTTTGGCCGTTTTCTCAAAAAAAAAAAAAAAAAAAAACTCTCTCCCTTCTACTCTCCTTTCATTTAATTTGGGCTAATAACAAAACTATGGATCCCAGAGTAACTTCATCCCTCCAATAAGGCCACTTTCTTTTCTCTCATGTCAACGAAACTAAACTGATGGGTCCCACAAAAACTTCATGCTTTCCCTCTTTTTCTCTCCTTCCAAGTAGCCTCAAAGAAAACATTACCTGTTTTGTCTCTTCTTTAGACACTGTTTCAAAAAGCAATAGAATACTTGCTTTAGAGACCGTCACAGTTGTGTTAGGTAAAAACTAAGAGCATAGCATCCGGAGAAAAAAAAAAAAAAAACTATTTTGTATCATTAAATACATTTTATTTATTTTACCAACCTATTTTATAATTCATCTTACATCTTAATTTTTTTATTTTTATATACAATTCAATAAAATAATATAAACTACTTAATAAAATAATAAAAAATATTATTCTCTCTCTTTTTCCTCTCATTTACTTTTTCTCTTCACACACAATTACAAGATTAAAATAATATATATTTTTAACAACATATGAATATTAAGGTTGCATAAATGCAATCTTACTGTTCATAGGTTGCAAATTCTTTTAAGTTTATAAATTCAAATAGAGTGAATTTTAGGTGGTTTGAGTTGTAAAATAGCAACTGGGGATATTTACACCCCAATGCTAATGCCCTAGGAAGTCTTTAAAGGGACAAAAATTATATAATGAGAACGGTTTCATGAGATTTATTTCTTTTTTCTAATAAAAATTAGGAAGACTGAAACATCACCAAAATGAAGGAACGGATGACATTGCCAATGTGAAGCTCTTGACACATGGAGACTAGTATAATATTTTTAATTATGCTATGCTCATCTTGATTTGTCCGAGGGAGAGGTCATAATCGCAGCCTCATTCTTATATAATTGTTACTTGTTTCATATGGTATTTTAGTACAAGTTGACTACCATTGTTGGCGTGTTAGTAGTATAATGTATTGTTATTGGATAAATTTTATAATAATAAAAAAAAACAAGTTGGGAAAAAAAATAAAATATCTCTAGAAAATGTGAGGTCTACATAACCCTTTACACCATACGTACACGTGCTCTGAGATAACATTTGCGATGTGAGATGCTAGAAGAAATAAATGGTTGGCAGCACGTGTCAATGATGCTTTCTTTATAATGCGGGGTTGATTATTAGGAACAGACAAAGGGAAGGTCTAGGGATAACCATCCCTCGGCCAGTCATTATGATCATGACTATCTTCATGTTTATGTTCGTGTACCTAGAGATGGAGCCAGAACATAGAGTTAGAGAAGTGACTTTATTGTTGGTTATGTGTAGTAATTTTGGTTTTTAACTCTGCTGCTGTTTAGCCGTTTAGTTGCTAGCTGTTTAAAATTTTTTAAAGAGTCTAGGCTTTTTTTTTTTTTTTTTTTTTTTTGTTTGTGAAGTTTTAGAACAGGTAATTTTGTTTATTTTGTGTTTTGTATATTTTGTTTTAGACTTGGTCTTTAAAATGAGGAAAATACTAGAACTATAAATTTTGTTACAAATTACAATGTGATGAGTAATTATTGATAAGTAAAAAAATAATGTAAATAGTGGGCTCAAATGCGAATCAATAAGAATTTGTTATCTTAACAATTTATAAGAATGTTGTAAAAAAATTTATGATTATAACAATACTCTCAAAAGAGTCAATAATATTGTCAAGCAGATAAAATTGTAATTTTATACCCAAAAGCCAACCATGGCTTCGTCCATGCATGTTTTGGTGTCCCTGCCAAAGTTAGAGTCATGTACAATCATTCCAAGAAATGCTGATTTAACACTCACAAATATAAATAATATGAAGTCTAGATGTCAAATATAATCAATTTTGGGTTTACACGTCATCTACTTAATGTTTTGAAAACCGAACGGTTCAAGGAAACAAAAATGAGAGAGGTTCGAAGTATTTAAAATTGGACCGTCATCAAACTATAATGATATCATAATTAATTTATTAATTAATTAAAATTAAATTAAATTAAGAGATTAAATATGTAAATATTTGCAAATCGACCAAAAAAAAAAAAATCCAAAGTTAGAGTCACACAAATAAGTAATTTTGAGCCTGCACGTCACCTAATATATACTCTCATCAGACCACAGGTGTGCTCTTTAATTAGTATGCCTATCTCATTGAACATGCCTCAAACAAAAGAATTTTTAACCTTTTGAGGTATCAAGTTTAAACTTGGTGATTTTAAACTTTTATTAAAACTAAATAAATAAAACTAAGATTCAAACTTGGTGTTCTATGTTCTTTGAATCTAGTGAATATCCACTCTTAAAGATCTTGTCATAATACATTAATGATATAATTTTTATTGTAATGCTTTGTTTCTTTTTTTTTTGGATGAGTAATGCTTTGTTTCTGTTCTCATAAATATCTACTTGATCAAAGACCCTAACGACAAAATTTTATTAAATGGCACAAGTACAAGAAAAATAAATGTAAAATGGTCAATAGAATCAGACATGCGCATCTCCAGCTACAGCTGCGTCATTATTCCAAGACTATTAGATCCAGTCAGAATTAAAAAACAGTAGTTCTTTTTATAAACAAATAAAATATTTTCATGAGGTTAATATTAAATGTGATATTTGACCTGGCACACACTGTTAGACTCTCTCCTAGCCTAAAACAACTATAAAATCCATTGTTATTCATTCACATTCCTCTCACACTACCAACTCTTGCCTTCTCATAAACATATTTGTAAATGGCAGATTCAACACCACTTCTCTCCCAACTCAACTCTGTTAAGTCAGAAAGCAGCCCTCCACCTTTAGAGAAACACCATCCATCTCTTGATTACACCATTGAAAGGTGTGTAGGAGATTTTGGATGGGCCCAATTCCTCCAAGCACTACTTGTATCTAGTGCATGGATATTTGATGCACAACAAACATTCATTAGTGTCTTCACTGATACACGCCCAGCATGGCACTGTACTTCTAATCAACTTGATTGTAACTCAGTCTCCAATATTTGCAATCTTCCGAAAAATTCATGGGCATGGGATTTTCCTGCCTATACTTCAATCATATCAGAATGGAACTTAGAGTGTGCTGCTTCCATTATCACTGGCTTGCCTGCATCTTCTTTCTTCTTGGGTTGCCTAGTGGGTGGACTTGTTCTTGCAACACTTGCTGATTCCTTACTTGGCCGCAAAAACATGCTCTTTCTCTCATGCTTAACTATGTCTCTATCTTCTTTGCTTACTGTCTTCTCCACCAACATTTGGGTTTACTCGAGTTTTAGATTGGTTTGTGGGTTTTGCCGTGCAACAATTGGAACATCTGCACTTGTGTTAACAATTGAGCTTGTGGGAAAAAGGTGGCGAGGCCAAGTGGGTGTGATAGGATTCTTTTGTTTCACAATTGGGTTCTTATCACTACCAGCTATAGCTTATTTGAATAAAATTTCATCTTGGAGACATCTTTATTTGTGGACTTCTATCCCAGAAATCTTGTATTCTTTGTTGGTTCACTTCTTTGTTCGTGAGTCACCTAGATGGCTACTTGTGCGTGGACGTAAAGAAGAAGCGGTGGCCACGTTGAAAAGCATTGCACCCCCTAGCCATAGTTGGAGCTTTTCTGAGGTTTCGTTTGAGCAAGAAATGTCGAATAATGGGAATGTTTACTCAACTATAAAGATGTTGGTGCAGAAAAGATGGGCTTTCCGAAGGTTGTTACTGGTTATGGTGATAGGTTTTGGGATTGGAATGGTGTACTATGGCATGCCATTAGGCTTAGGAAACTTGTCATTCAATCTCTAATTGAGTGTCACATTAAATGCCTTATCTGAGATACCATCTTCAATGTTCATTATCTTGCTTATAGGTAAGTTGAACAGAAAACTTTCTGTGCTTGCTTTCACTACCCTTAGTGGGATTTTCAGTGTTATGTGTGCTTTAAAAGGTGAGGTGTGGACAAGATTGCAGATTGGACTTGAGTTAATATCCTTCTTCAGTGCTTGTACTGCTTTCGGTATATTACTCATATTTACAATGGAATTGTTCCCTACTTGTGTGAGGAACTCAGCTACTTCGTTGGTGAGACAAGCAATTGTGTTTGGTGGTGTGTTTAGTCCGATGCTAGTGGCTGCAGAGAGAAGAGATGGAATTTCATCCTATGTGATATTTGGGTTGGTGATAGGGTGTTGTGGGCTATTTGCAGCATGTTTGCCAGAGACAAGAGGTAGAGCACTTTTTGATACAATGGATGAGGAAGAACACAAAGAAAAATCAGCTTGCAATGGTGTAGGTGATGTCTTGGCTTAATTAATTAGCTTTTGGTTTGCTCAAATTATGTGAAAATAATTGTAGGTTGCTTGGTAAAAAAAACAACATTTATCTTTCATAAGATTGATTTGGTTGGTTTTTTTTATTTTTGTTTTTCATTTTTATTTTAGTGTAAGTGGATTCGGCCGGATTTTAATCATACAAAAAGGGGTAGGATGCCTCCTTTCATTTTCACTTTAAAAGAAGATAATTAATTTGATGTTATGATTTTCTTTTCAATATATAACAATGTAGAAATTGTTAAGTTATTAAAATTTTAATTTATGTGATACACATTTAAATTTTATTATATCTAATCTGAACTATATAAGAAATGAATCCATACAAATGATCATTTTCCCTCTGTTTGATGGCTTATTGGTTTATAAATAAGATAGAAAATGACTTTAAACAAATAATTTGATTTTTAGCATATAAGTCAATTTATATGTTTCTTCTCAAAAAAAAAAAAAAAAAAGTCAATTTATATGCCTGTAGTTATTTTCTTCCTTTTCTTTTTAGTAAAAAAGTTATAAAAATATCCCATAAAAAAAAGTTATAAAAATACTACTAACTCCCAAATCATACTATGGTACTATAAGGGTTTTGTTAATTACATGACACACATTTATTGGTTGGAAAATTTGGTGGCTTGTGTTTTATTGAGAAATTTATAAGTTTTTGTATAAGCGAGAAATGAAAGAAGTTCTTAAAAACACTTTAAGAAATAACATTTGAAAGGTTCTATATATATATATATATGTGTGTGTGTGTCTGCACGTGCACGCGAGGGAGTAGTTTGAACGGAATATAATACATAATTAAATGGATTTGTTTAAAGTTTAAACAACGAAACCATGGTTGGCTGTTGGCTGTTGGCTGTTGGCTGAAAACTAGCTAGAAACAAATTTGCTGCCGAGGTCTTCGAACTCAATTAAATAAATAATTTTGAGATGTTGCTTAGACAAGACATGCAATTAGTTGGATGAGCACTTAAATAATACTATGCTAATATTATCTTAATGATGGAGAATGGTACATCCATTCCCAGTCCACACTTTCTAAAGTAGGTTTTTCATATCACTGATATAGTATATTATCTTATACTTGCTTTGCATGTACTTGGACAATTAATGCTAAAGAGTTAAAGTAACGACTGACAAGCACTCCCAAATATTAGGAGTGCTAGCAATGTATAATTTATTTTTATTGGATTACTTTGATCCAAAGACAAGTTGGTTAAGAAGCGTAAATATATATTAAAAAAAAAAAAAAAAAAAGGATAGTGTTCACACATTTTTTAAACTGAAATTGTAAGCTGAAAAAATGATTTTTAAACTAAAATCAAGATCTGAAAGCACTATTTCAAAATTGAAATCATGTTTCCTGGTCATGTGTTTTAGTTTAAAAAATGAGTGTGTAACAGAATATGTGTAACATTTTTTATTCTTTAAAAAATGTAAGGTCTTAAGTACACTTTTACGAGGAAAGAAAAAATTGTTGATACTAGAAGATGGAAATTGTTGGCTGCATCTGTAAATGATGCTGTCTTTGTCATTGCTAGGTCTTATTTTTCTTTAGAAGTTTTAATAAATTAGTAATAGACATTTGGAATAAACGTTATTGGTGAAAGGATAACTGTAATTGATTAGGAATAGACAACGGGAAGGTTCATGGATAACTATCCCCTTTGGCCCAAAACACATGCATACATATATATATATATATATATATATGAAAAAGATACAGTAGTGTTTAAATTTATAGTATTCGCTTGATAATAATTTCTCTTTATGATACGGTCAAGCATATTATAATATGAGAGATGCTACGTCTACAACAATTTTACAACATTTTTACAACAAATCACAGGTGGTTAGTTGTTATTGGTTCAAATTTGAAATTAACACTAAGATTACTTTTTTGCCCCAACAATAACAACCAATAACAATCTGCCACTTAGGAAATGTTGTAGAAATGTTGTAGAAATGTTGTAGACATAGCATTTCTCTTATAATATATATGCCTGAGTTTTTTCAACATATTTCAATAAGGCACCAATAATCCAACATCACGCCACTCTATTACCATCTCTACACAAGATTATTTATTGTTCTAAGTTGTCTAATTAATTTGATGCTGTTAATTTTCATGTCCATTGTAGGATCTATGTATTTAATTTTTTAAGCAGAAAAATAAAGACGGGATAAATATCCTTATTTAATAGTTTAATATAGAAAAATTCAAAATCACCAACAAAATCTCTTCCTTCTCCATAATTGGCTGATAACAAAAATATGAATCCCATAGTAACTTCATCCCTCCACATCGGCCCACCGTCTCTTTCTCTCATATCAACCAAACTAAGAAAAATGATGGATTCCATATATAGAAACTTCATCCTTTCCCTCCTTTTTTTTCTTTCCATACAAACAGAGTGTAAAGGATCTTAAAGAAAACGTTGCTTGTTTTGTTTCTTGTTTAGACACCGTTTCAAAAAGCTTTAGAAATAATAGACACATTTGTGTTAGATAAAAACTAAGAAGTCTCTAAATAGAAAAATTATCTTATGATTTTGGATGGGCCCAATTCCTCCAAGCACTACTTGTATCTAGTGCAGGGATATTTCATATTTGATGCACAACAAACATTCATTACTGTCTTCACTGATGCACACCCAACATGGCACTGTACTTCTCATCAACTTGATTGTAACTCAGTCTCCAACATTTGCAATCTTCCGAAGAATTCATGGGCATGGGATTTACCTGCCTATACTTCAATCATATCTGAATGGAACTTATAATGTGTTCCTTCCATTATCACTGGCTTGCCAGCCTCTTCCTTCTTCATCGGTTGCTTATTGGGTGGACTTGTTCTTGCCACACTTGCGGATTCCTCACTTGGTCGCAAAAACATGCTCTTCCTCTCATGTCTAACTATGTCTCTATCTTCTTTGCTTACTGTCTTCTCCACCAACATTTGGGTTTACTCGGCTTTAAGATTGGTTTGTGGGTTTTATCGTGTGACAATTGGAACTTCTGCACTTGTGTTAACAACAGAGCTTGTGGGAAAAAGGTGGCGAGGCCATGTGGGTATGATGGGATTCTTTACTTTCACAGTTGGGTTCTTATCACTACCAGCTATAGCTTATTTAAATAGAGCTTCATCTTGGAGATCTCTACATTTGTGGACTTCTATCCCAGGAATCTTGTATTCTATGTTAGTTCACTTTTTTGTTCGTGAGTCACCCAGATGGCTATTTCTGCATGGACGTAAAGAAGAAGCGGTGGCCATGCTGAAAAGCCTTGCACCACCTAGCCAGAGTTGCTGCTTTTCTGAGGTTTCCTTTCATCAAGAATTTTGGAATAACGGGAATGTTAACTCGACTATAAAGATGTTGGTGCAGAAAAGATGGGCTTTTAGAAGGTTGTTACTGGTTATGGTGATAGGTTTTGGGGTTGGAATGGTGTACTATGGCATGCCATTAGGCCTAGCAAACTTGTCATTCAATCTCTATTTGTGTGTCACGTTCAATGCCTTATCTGAGATACCATCTTCATTGTTCACTATTGCTTATAGGTAAGTTGAACAGAAAATTTTCTGTGCTTGCTTTCACAACGATTAGTGGGATTGTTAGTATCATGTGTGCTTTGAAAGGCCAGATGTGGAAAAGATTCCGAATTGGACTTGAGCTAATATCTTTTTGCAGTTCTTGTATTTCTTTCAATATATTGCTCCTATTCACAATAGAGTTGTTCCCTACCTGTGTGAGGAACTCAGCTACTTCGTTGGTGAGGCAAGCAACTGTGTTTGGTGGTGTGTTTGGTCCGATGCTAGTGGATGCTGAGAAAAGAGATGGAATTTCATCCTATGTGGTGTTTGGGTTAATGGTGATAGGGTGTTGTGGGCTGTTTGCATTTTGCTTGCCAGAGACGAGGGGTAGAGCAATTTTTGATTCAATGGACGAGGAAGAACACAAAGAGAAACCTGCCTGCAATGGTGTAGTTGATGTTTTGGCTTAACTAGCTTTTGGTTTGCTCAAATTACGTGAAAATAATTGTAGGTTGTGTGTAGTGCGTGGTCTGAAAAACATTTATCTTTCATAAAATTGATTTGGTTAGTTGTTTTTGTTTTTTTTATTTTTATTTTTTTATTTTTATTTTTTTTATTTTTTATTTTTTATTTTTTATGTAAACGGATTTTAATCATTCAAAAAGGGGTGGGATACCTCCTCTCAATTTCACTGTAAAAGAATAGAGTTAATTTGAGGTTAAGATTTTTTTTTTTCTGTCTATAACAATGTAGAAATTATTAAGTTAATTAAAATTTTAATTGGTGTCATAAATCTTTAGATTTGTTATATCTTATATGAACTATATAAGAAATTAATCCATAAAAATGATAATTTTCCTTATGCTTGGTGGGTTGTTGATTTAAAAATACGATAAAAAATTAATTTAAAACAAGTAAGTTGATTTTTAGCATATAAATAAATATATATATATGCTTATAAAAATACTATTTACGAACAAATCATACATTTAAGTGCAGTGCTTATAAGAGTTTTGTTAATTACATGAAACACATCTATTGGTTGGTAAAATTGGTGACGTGGGTTCTATTGAGGAACGAATAATTTCTCGAAAATGTAAGAAATAAAACAAGTTCCTAAAAATACTTTAAGAAAAACCATAGAAAACTAGCAAAAACCCTTTTTTTTTTCTTAGTTTAAGAGCATTGGCACTGAGAATTGCAAATGCCAAATGTAAAAAAAATATGGCATTTCAAGCCTAAAAATCTCAGCATCTAGAATTGTAAAAGCTAAGAATTGCAAATTTTTGTGCAATTGTGCTACAGTGTAAAAGAAAATATTAATATTTTATCTCTTTCTCTCTCATCTCTGTCTCTCATCTCTCATCTCTCATCTCTGTCTCTCATCTTTGAATCTCTATTGCTGAAGCTTCACCAAACCGCAACCCATAGCACAACCAACCTAGAACCACATATTAGACACTGAACCACCACTATAGCCAGACACCGAACCACCATTGCTACCCAACAACCCAAGCAAAAAAACCCAGCACCACAACCATGACCCATGGCCACACCGACAGTGACACCCACAACCCACGGCCAAACCAACAATGGAGAGAATGAGAGAAAAAAAGAAATCCGGAGGAGAAGGAAAGAATTGATATAATAGTAGCTCGTATAATTTTTTAATCAAAAAAATTCAATTGCTAATAATGTACAGTAACCCATCAGATTTGATGAGCTACTGTTCATGAGCCAAAAAATATTCAAGGTTTAGAGAATTTATTGGAGACTATTTTTTTGGTCTCATTCTCTATTATAGAGATTATTTTGTTTTTAACTACACCATTAAAGATGCTCTAAGGCTGTCATTGTTGGTGGTCATTGTTACTAAGGCTGTCATTGTCATTGCTAGTCTGGGTCTTGTGTTTGAAGTGAAATTTTAATAAATTAGTATTTTCGTAGTAGACAATTGGAATAAATGTTATTAGTTGAGGGATAAACTATAATTGATTATGAATAGACAGGGAAGGTTCAGGGATAACTATCCCCTTGGCATCCCATTTAAAAAAAAAAAAAAAACCTATCCTCTTGGCAACGTGGGCGCGCTCACACACACACACACATATATATATATATATATATAAAACAGATTGCCATGGCCTTCTTGGACTCTCACGCCGTGCAGTACTAAACTACTTATAAGGGTTTTGTTAACTACATGACACACATCTGTTGGTTGGAAAAATTTGTGGCATGTCTGTTTCTATGCAATTAAGAACCAATAATTTCTCGAACAAGTGAGAAATCAAACGGTTCTTAAAAATAATTTAAGAAAATAAATATTTGAAACTAGCAAGTAACAAATTTTCTACCGACGTTTTTGAACTCAATCAAATAAATAATTTTGAGCTGTTGTTTAGACAAGTCAAATAGTTGGATCAGCACTAAAACAATATTATCCTAATATTATCATTCTGATGGAGAATGTCGTACATCCTTTCCCAGCCCACAATTTCTAAAGTCTATGCTTATCACATCATTGATAGAGTTCATGAATAGATGCTAGAAGATAGGTGGTTCTTGCGTTTGAAGGGATGTTTTGATAAATTAGTAGTAGACAAACGGAATTAATGTTATTGGTTGAGGGATAAATTATATATATTTATTAGGAATAAACAAAGGGAAGGATCAAGGATATGCTAGTTTTTTTTTTCTCCAAATTTTGTTTCTTGATATATATAGATATATATATATATATATAATTTTATTTTCTGATAATATTTTAAATTTATAGCATCCACTCGATGATGATTTCTCTTTATCATGTGGTCAATATATCAATTGACTTAATTTTTGTGTAAACAAAAATTAAATTGTAAATCTTTTACTCGATAAAAATAGACTCTATCAATTAAGTTAACTAGATAATGAGAAAGTTTAAGGATAACTATTCTCTTTGCCGGTCATTATGACGAGAAAGGAGGAAGGCAAAAATGTGCCTCATGATAAGAATGATATTTATCATATATTTAATTTTTGATAAGCATATATCATATATTTATATTTCTTATTGCTCGTAGAATTCATATACTATGATAAAAATGATATATATTGAATGTATAAAATAATTATTGATGAGAGTGAGAATTTATAAGCCTAAAGTAATTATTAGTTTGCAGCGGTGTTTGACACAAAACAAGAAAGAATTTATTTTAGTTTGTGTTTGACATAGCATGGAAATAAGGGTTTTTTTTTACTGCACTAGACCTTTTAGAGCCCGTTTGGTCCTTCAGTTCAAAACTTTTTTTAGTTTTCAAAACACAAAACAGTACTGCCCAAAACCAGAAAATCATGTTTGGTGGCCCATCTCTGTTCACGTGAAATTTGAAAAATGTTGCTTAAAATCATGGGGTTTTTAAAACATGCTCCCAGCTGTTTTTAAAACAATAAACACACATTTGAGTGGCAATTCGGTAATAAAATTGAAAAATATATGGCCCACCTGATCAGCCTTTTACTAGGCTTTTATCAATTCGGTAATAAAATTTAAAGCATGCCCAGCTTTTTTTATAAAATTAAACACACATACCAAACATATTTTTATGTTTTTTAAACACTAAAAACATATTGTTTAAATTATAATACCAAACACATTTTTTTTGTTTTATAAACACTAAAAACACGTTTTTAAACAATAATTTTTACATCTTTTTAAACAACAATTTTTAAACTCTATGACCAAACAAGCCCTTAGTCTTTAGCTTAGTATTTTGTGTTTAACTTGGTCAATTGGAGTATTATTTTATGTTGTTATAAAATTAGTTTTTGTTGTACTTTTTCTTTTGATAAGCTAGTTTGTTTTACTTGGTTGATCAAGTGGATAATACTTTTAGGTTTCTTTTTTTTTTTTGGGTTAAAAGGCATTCACATTTAAACAAAAAAGGACGGTTACACAATTACAGCTGCCATACTGGCAGCAGCTAGTCTAGTATAATACTTTTAGATTTTGGTTTAGCTACCTCTTTCTCTGACTTTGATTTTTATTATTATTATTATTATTATTATTATTATTATTATTTTACGTAGGACTTGCTTAGAAAGGAAGAAAGTACATCTAAAACAAACACTATCAGGTAATTCTACCGTACCCCAAAAAAAAGGGCATGGTACTCATTAGTAGGTAATTAGTTATATTAAGTCATCTTTTTTTTTTTTTTTTTTTGATTGTTTTATCTTTATATTGTGCAGTTGTGATAGTTCTTTTATCATATTCGTCGATTTCCTTACTTTTTTCTCACATTTGATGGTTCTACCCTCATATTGTGTTGTTCCAACATCACATGTGACCATTATTTTGTTACATTCGGTGATTTCCTTACTTTTTTCTCACATTTGACGGTTTCATCCTCATATTGTGCAGTTTCAATATCACATGTGACTGTACTTTTGTTACATTCGGTGGTTCTTTTTTTTTCCTCACATTTGATGGTACCATCTTTACATTGTGCAGTTCCAATATTACATATGACAGTTTTTTTGTCACATTATGTGGTTCCCTTATTTTTTTTTCTCACATTTGACTGTTTCATCCTCATATTATGTAGTTCCAACATCACATGTGACAATTCTTTTGTCACATTCGGTGGTTCTTTTTTTTTTTTTTTTTTTAATCACATTTGACGGTTCCATCCTCACGTTGTGCAGTTCCAACATCACATGTGACTTTACTTTTGTCACTTTCGGTGGCTCCTTTTTTTTTTTCTTCTCACATTTGATGGTACTATCCTCATATTATGCAATGTCAACATCATATGTAACTATACTTTTATCACATTCGGTGGTTGCCATATTTGTTTCTCATATTTAATGGTACTATCCTCATATTGTATAGTACTAACATCACATGTGACTGTACTTTTATCATATTTAGTGGTTTTTGTCACATTCAGTGGTTCCTTTATTTTTTTCTCATATTCGATGGTATGATCCTCACATTATACAATACCAACATCACATGTGACTGTACTTTTGTCACATTTGGTGGTTCCCTTTTTTTTCTCACATTTTATGATACCATCCTTACGTTGTGTAGTACCAACATTACACGTGACTATACTTTTGTCACATTCAATGGTTTTTTTTTTTTACTCAAACTTTATAATTCCATCGTCACATTAAGTCGTACCAACATTACATATGGGTGTAGCCAACCCAACCCAACCCCACCAAATTACCTAATAATTGACGAATATATATAACAAAAATACTTCTAAAATCTCTAAAATTTTTGAAATACCTTTAAATATACTAAAATTACTAAAAAATGACTGAAATACCCATAGAACCTTGAAAATTACCGAAATGACCTTGAAACCTTAAACTTTTTTGAAATTCCCTTGAAACCTATAAAATCACCAAAATACCTCATAAAACTTGAATGTGACCAAAATACCTCTAAAACCCTCAAGAGTTATCGGAATACCCTTAGAACCTAAAAAATGATCAAAATATCCTTAGAACCTAAAAAATGACTGAATGATCCTAAAACCTGAAAAATGACTGAAATAGCCCTAAAACATAAAAAATGATTGAAATAACCAAAAAAACCTTAAAAAATGACCAAAAGAAGTAACCCATAACACTTGAAAATGACCAAAATACCTTTGAAATTAACAGAAGACCATCAAAACCTAAAAAATAACTGAACGACACTTAAACCTAAAAAATGACCAAAATGACCCTGTAACCTAAAAAATTACTTAAATTCGCTTAGAACCTAAAAAATGACTGTAATGTCCTTGAAACCTAGAAACTTACTGAAATTGTTTCACATGTGACCGTACTTTTGTCACATTTGGTGGTACTATAATTTTCCATAATTGTTTTCTCACATTTGACAATTTCATCATCACAATGGGTAGTACCAACATCGCATTTGACCATACTTTTGTCACATCCCATGAGAGCATTATTATTATTATTATTTTTTTACATTTGACAGTTCTATCATCACATTAGGTAATACCAACATCACATCTAACTATACTTTTGTCACATTTGATGGTACTCTAATTTTTTTTCTCGCATTTGACAGTTTCATTGTCATATTGGGCAATATCAACATCAAATCTGATTGTACTTTTGTTATATTTGGTGGTACCATTATTTTTTTCTCACATTTGATAGTTCTAACGTTACATTGGGCAGTACCAAATCACATATGATCATACTTTTGTTATATTCAATGGTTCTATTGTTTTTTTAGTCACATTAGACAATACCAATATCACATATGACTATACTTTTATCGATTCATAACAATCTTGGCAATAATTAAAATGTTAACAATGAATTTTTCCAAAATAGTTATAAACTTGAAAATTAACAAAAATCCCCTAGAAATTAAGGATTTCAAAAAATAGTCCTAAAAATATATAAAATTACTAAAATACTCCAATGCCTCAAATATTACCAAAATACCTTCATTAACCTATAAAATGACTAAAATACATTCTTAAACTTTCAAAATTAATAATAATAAAAACACTGAAAATGAACAAAGTAGCGCTAAAAATACCTAGAATGATTAAAATACTAAATATTTTGAAAATTACCATAATAGCATCAAAATCACTCAATTTGGCCATGTTAGAGTGATATCTTGGATTATTTTTAGTGTTTGTAAAGATATTTCAATCGTGTTAGAGGTTTTCAAGATAGCTTGGTGATTTTTGACATCTCATTGGTATTTTAATTAAACACATCTCAGCTTTTATGGTGCCTTTTTGGTGTTAAATTTTCTCAAAAAAAAAAAAAAAAAGGTGACTCAAAGCAAACGTTATTTGTTAGGAAACATTTGCTCCTCTAAATGATTCCAAAGAAGCTATATATTTAGACCATACAATGCTGTAACTGTGAACTCTAAAGAAGAAAAAAAAATTTGAAACTAAAAACAATTTAGGCCTTTGTTTTCTTGAAGAACTTGAAATTGAAACATAAAACAAATTTAGGGCTCAGGGCGTGTTCTTGAGGAACTTGATATCCCAAATATGAAGGGAAAGAGAGTGTAAAATTGAGAAGCAAATAAATTATGCATTCTAATAAAACTAGCTAATGATATTCTTGTCAGGCAATATCAAAATGAAGCAACCAAGCAAAAGCAAAAACACACCAAACCAGCCGCAAGCTAGGAATACATTTCAAAATAATTTTAGATTTCAAAGTCTACCAAAATGCAATGTTATCAATAGTTAACAATTACATTCAATATTTCTGCAACAATTTTCTTGTCAACTACTTGGTAATTTTACAAATAAAGATCATAGTTGTAGCCAATTAGCTCAAATAGTTGCTCAGAAGCTATAGAAACTTATAATGCATTGAGATTTGGTTTGACGGAAGCTCTCCATTACCAAATTTAGCTCCTATAAATTGATAAAGCAAAGGAAAAAAGATTAAAAAATTTCCAAAAAATGTGAATATGGACAAAGTCAACTAATAATGCAAACCTAAAAGAAAAAACAATTGGTTGGATTTGTTGCTCATACAAAAGCTTGATGATTGTTTTGGCATGGAAAATTGTTTTGGACCTATAATTTGGCCAGGTACTAATGAATAACCAGCATTAGTAATTTAGTATTCTCTTGGAAACTTTGCAAACACTATGTCAAGAGAAAACCAAAGCGACTTTAGGATATAATTTAAAATAATCATAATGGGACTAAATCCTTTCTACCATACCTCCATTTGTGGATTGAGGAAGGGTACTTGCCAATGGTAATATAGCGGATGCTAATATGACAAGGAATGAACCAAATTTGATAGCTAGAAACTTGAACTCTGCACATTAAAGAAAAAAGAAAAATTAATATAGCCACTACATGAACAACTAACTATATAGGCAAGAGGAAGGGTATTTAGGGAATGCTGACATGGATCTTTCCTACTCCTTTTTCTTTGACTAGGCTCAGCTACATAACTTGTTTATACTGAATGTTGACATGGTTGGTGTGCATTAGGAGAATTCACCTCATTACCTCTTCCTCATATACTTCCATCTCCTCTCTACTACATTTTCATTGAGTGGACATATCTCTTCCATCTCATTTTTTTCTCTGTTTGTTTTTTAAAATACAAACTATAAGAATCTATAGCTAATTAAAAAAAACTCATGCATGTAATGTTACTATAGCTATCTCAGAGACTAATGTCACTTCAACCCAATAATAACAGGGACAACTAAGAATCCTAATTAGCAAATATTAATCTGTACATAAAAATATCTGGCTTAATCAACTAAAACAAGATAATATTTGTAAATCTCTGGCAACGTGCTTTGTAAATCTACAAAGTCTTGCCAATAGAGTAGTCGCTGTACCATCTCAATGTTTCATAAATTTTAAATGCCAAGGAGTGGCTATTACATTTTACTTATCAAAAGAGAAAGATGTCTCATTAAAATATATGCCCAAAATGGTTCTAGAAATTATCTCTTGGAAGAATGAGAAAAAAAATATTTTATTTTTTCTACAACTTTGAATTACAGAATTTCCACTACTAGAAAATCCAAGAAATAAAGATTACATTTTATTTTCCTTGGAATATCACAATACCTTTAGAAGAGTGACAACAATCTGATCCACTAATAATAGGGACAACTGCCTGTTGATTGACCAAGGGATAAAATTGATACTTCAAAATTGAAGGTGCAAAGTACAGTAAACCATTTCTAACTCATTCTAGTAATTTAATCACCATTTCCAGCAATACAATTATACAACTGATACAACCTAACCAAAACAGTCAAACACAAACACAAAGAACATATGTACACGTATATGTGTATACTTTGCCTCTATGACCGTGCAGTGTTCTACAACAAACCAAAGGAGTTTAAAGCTAACTAGGGTCCAAGCCTACGACCTAGCATACCTGGAACCTGTAAAATTTGATACAAAAACCAACCAAATCTAAGATACAACCTACACAAGCACAAAAAGCAAAAACATTGAAAAATGAAAAAAAAAAAAAAAAAAAAAAAAAAAGAAACTTAGTACCACTTTCAACCTTAGCAAGCTTAATGGGAAAACTATCTATATTTTGTAGTGGTAAGTTCTCTTTGTTATTTTAGTATTTGCGTGTTTTGGCTTTGAGTTAATTGTCACAAGCTTATTCTGAATATCCCTCATTGTGAGTTTGTGACCAGGCTAGTAACAAAATTACCTGATATCTATCTTCAGTCAAGATTAAGATTCAATCACAATCGCGTACCACCTTTACATTATCATCATGAAGTTTATAAACAACTAAGAATGTGATAAATTATGACTATGGAGCAATTAGATGGATACAAATTATAGTCAGAGAAAGGGGTGGCAATCTGGACTACATCATTTACTCTGCATGAATTCAGTTTGAAAAATTTTCAATGCAGTTTGAATGGAATGGTTATATTGATGCTTTGAATATGTAACCTGGACATTAAATTAACTATTGATAACAAAATTTAAGATTTTGATAATTTATTGGTCAAATAAAAGAAAAAGAAAAAAGATGTTATCTGTATTTTTAATACTTTATAGCTACAACTTTTAAAATTTGTATCACTGACTCATACAAGTATCTCCTGGAAATTCCAGCTCGTAGAAGCATTTCATAAAACATTTTGCATTTCCACTAGTCCAACCTTGAACTCCAAAAAACATAAAAAATAAAATTAAAAAATATCAACAATTTCTTAACAAAACTAAACCAACCCAGTTCTCATTCTTACCAGTAGGTACAAGCCCACAAAAAATAAGAGGCAAATCAAACAAAACCCACAAACAAATCATAAACAAATCAAATGGAATCCACAGAGGCACATATAAACCTAGACAATTCTATCAATATTTTGTGATTCAGATTTACAATTGATGGAAGAGACAAATAGAGACGTTTAAGAGGACAAGATGAATTGAGAGAGACAAACCCAGGCATCGGGGATCGATGGTGGCTTCTGTTTCAGCTTGAAGAAGAACGTAGAAGAGAGCGTTTCCTTGAAGAAGAAGAAGATTGTGAGAGGATTTGAAATCAAGGGATTTGGATGCCTTAAATCCTGGATGGATTTGGATCAAATCCAAATCCATCTCTTTTTAAGATATCCAAGCAAAGGATTTGGATTTGGATTTGGATTTGGATTTGGATTTGGGCCCCTCAAATCCAAATCCAAAGGATCCAAACAGAATGCCAACAAATAGATTCAGTGATTTACCCAAGAACATCAGCGATAAAGGTTAGAAAGAAGAGACGGCGAAAGAGAAGAACCTGCTTCAAATTAGATCAGATGCGATGCGAGAGAGAAGAAGAACCGAATGTTTTTTCTGTTTTTACTTTTATATGTTAACCTGACTGACCGGTAACTGATATCCTATTAAAATTATACAAACGGCTAAGATTAAAACAAATAAATCTAATAGCTAAAATTTAGGTGAGTACTGTACCTCCTTAAAAAAAGGAGGGTGTATAGGAGAATGACCCATACTATCAATGTAGAAATTCATATATATATAGGATTCTTCTGTTTGGACAGATTTTTTGTTCCAAAATATCTCTACACTCTTAAATTTAAGTAGAGATAAAATTAAAAAATAGTTTGGTAAAAATACATGTCTAACTTGCACTAAAATATTGTCTACAAAATATGAATACTCTTCCATTAACCCACTTCTTCAAAGTAATTATATGTTTATTGTTTTTTTTTTTAAATAGAAAAATAAGTTTTTTTTTTTTAAGAAATATAAAAGAATAAGTTAAAAACCCATATTGCTGCTTTTTTTTTTTTTTTTTCCTTAAAAAAAACACCCCATTCTCATCACTAACTGGGGTGTTGAGAATGGGGTGTGCTTGCAAAAAATAATGGAGAAGCTTGGGTTTCATGATAGGTGGATTAGCATTGTAATGGCTTGTGTGTCCTCTGTTACATATGCTATTAAAATCAATAGCCAACCTTGGGGAAGGATCACTCCAACCCGTGGTTTGCGTCAAGGAGATCCACTTTCCCCCTATCTTTTCCTACTTTATGCTGAAGGGTTATCGGCATTGCTGCATAAGACATCACAGAGGAAGGATTTAAAAGGAGTGGCTGCCTCGGCTAGGGGACCACGAATTTCACATTTATTCTACGCAGATGATAACTTGATCTTTTGTAAAGCAACAGAGAAGGAAGGGGTTGAAGTACAAAGAATTTTGCAAGTCTATGAGTCCTCCTCGGGTCAACAACTAAACAGAAACAAGACAGCATTATTCTTTAGTAGCAATACTCCCACACGTACACAGGAGACCATTAAGTCCATGTTTGGTGCTTAGGTCATCAAACCTCATGAATCCTACTTAGGACTGCCCTAATTGATTAGGAAGTCAAAGAAGAACACATTTGCCCAGCTAAAACACAAACTAGCCTCCAAGCTTGCAAGTTGGAAGGAAAAGTTGCTGTCAAATGCGGGGAAGGAAGTATTAATTGAAGTAGTAGCACAAGCCGTCCCCTCTTACACTATGAGCTATTTCAAGCTCCCCAATACTCTATGTGAGGAGTTGACTGGAATGGTGAGGCAGTTTTGGTGGGGACAAGTGAAAAATGAAAAGAAAGTAGCTTGGATGAGTTGGGACAGAATGTGCCAACCAAAGGATAAGGGAGGGCTGGGATTTAGAGACTTGAAGTCATTCAATTAGCCAAACAGGGTTGAAGACTTCAAACTAATTCCTCCTCCCTATTCTCATGGGTTTATAAGGCTAAATACTTCCCTACAAGAGACTTTGTGGATGTTGAGGTCGGCAAGAATGCTTCCTTTGCTTGGAGGAGCATAATGGTAGCCCAATATCTGGTCAAACGTGGTTTGAGATGGCAGGTAGGAGACGGAGGCAGTATACGGGTTTGGCAGGATTAGTGGCTCACTACCCGTAGCACGTATAAGGTGGTTACTCCTGAAATTCCTAGGACTCGAGTTAAAACGGTTAGGGACTTGATGAAAGAAAGAGGAAGGGAGTGGGACATAGAGCTGGTGAAGAGTCTATTTCTATCCCAGGATGCAGATGCGATCTTAAGTATCCCACTCAGTAACTTGGTTACAAAAGATAGACTAGTATGGGCTGAAGATAAGAAAGGCAGATTTATAGTGAGAAGCGCATACAAGCTTGCTCAGGAAATAGTAGTCGAGGATCATAATGTTAGTTGCTCTGACCCGATGAAAATGCAGAGCATATGGCGTGGGGGTGTGGAGTATGAACCTTCCAAATAAAATCAAGCATTTTGCTTGGAAAGCCTACAATGGGATTTTGGCCACTAAAGAAGCTCTGTTTAGAAGACAAATCACGGCCAACAACATTTGCGAAGTTTGTGGAGAGCATGAGGAAACAATTATACACATGCTCTGTTTTTGTAGTCGAGGAACAGAGGTGTGGAGCGCTAGTAAACTCTCCTTGCCATTCACGGTACAAGAGTCATGGAGTTTTGTAGACATTTTCAGTAGGCTAAATAATTGTTGGGAAGCACAGCCAGGGAAGCTTGAGAAGTGGGTAATGATTTGCTGGGGAATATGGAAGAGTAGGAATGAGGTTCGGCATGGAGGTAAGAGGCTAACCGGTCAGTTAGTAGTGCAAAACTCTCTAAAATTATTAGAGGGCTAATGAAATACTGAACCGGGTCAGCTCAGAGCATAGAGACATAACAGTTTGGAAGCCACCACTGCCGGGTTGGTTCAAGATTAATGTGGACGGCGCACTTTTCTCGACAGCAAAACAGTTCGGCATTGGAGTAATGGTGCGAGATGAGGAAGGGAACGTGATAGCGGCTTTGAGCAGGAAGTTGGACTTGCCTCTAGGTGTTTTAGAGATTGAGGTGAAGGCCCTGGCGGATGGGATCCAATTTGCCGAGGAGGTAGGGCTCAAGAAAGTGGTGTTTGAAAGTGATTCGCTGCTAGTCATCAACGCAGTCCATGGGGTTGAGGAGGCAGCGGCATCAGTTAAAAATATCATTCATTGTGTGTTGCGGAAAGTTCAGGACTTTGAGACTTTTGATTTCTTACATACTAAAAGGCAGGGAAATGTCCCTGCCCACTTGCTTGCTCAATATGCTCAAAATGTTGAGGATATGGTTGTATGGCTGGAAGATTGTCCCAGTCAACTGGCACGTGCATGTGCGAATGATGTATGTTCTTTACAGTGGGTTGAATAAAACTGTTGAGCATTTCTCATCCAAAAAAAAAAAAAAAACACCCCATGTTTATCCAAAAAAAAAAAAAAACTAATAGTTATTAAAAAAAAAAAAAACTAAACAAAATAGATATATAAACATATATATATATATATAAGTAGATCCATCTTTAACTCCCACTAAAACGTTGCCTACAAAACAGGACTACTCTTATGATGGTTTTCAAATTGCTCTTCTATTTATTTAGTAAAGGTTAATAATTTGCATTTATTCTATTTTGGGATTAATATATTTTTCAATTATAAAAATACCTAAGGGTGTGATGAAAAATTATTTTACCTGCAAATGCATAATACTTATCACACCCTAAGTATTTTGTGATTGAAGAATGTAGTAATTTTAAATTATAATTTATGTACATTATTAAATTTTACCCAAGAAATAAAAGAGTCGCTAAGCATGCGCGTGAGCATGTACTTAGAGGCTAGTATATATATAAATATTGGTCTCTCTCACAAATTCTTAGTTCACATTGGGGTCGAATAAAGTCTGCCTTAAAATATGGAAGTGTATAATAAGGTATGCACGGATGGTTTAAACTTTGATTGATAAACATATGCGTCAAAGAAATCAAAATTTTTGTGGCTGAGGTTAATAGACTAGAACTCTTATCTATTTTTCTATATTGAAAAATTGTCCTTTTTTTTTCTCTGAAAATATTATGATGGATTTGATTTGGCAATAATTGTCAAATTGGTTGATTGCATTAATGGTCATGGGAAACCAAAAGTGCAAAAGATTGACCTAATTATGGGAAAGAGTGAATAAATATTGAATAAACACGGTAGATGACTTATACGAGAACATTTTTTAACTTTAAGTATTGAATTCTTCTTCTCATAATTTATAAAAAAAAAGGGGGGGTTAACCAGTAAACAATCCAAAAAAGACAAAAATTCGGTGGCTAGTTGTGCCAAGAATCTTAAAACTTAATAATTAGTTGGCAAATTTTGGTGTTTTCAAAAAAAGACATACAAGGATCAAACTTTCATTCTCCCAATTATTGAATTGTAAAAAAAAATGGAATCTAATTGTTCCTAAAATTTGTTGCCACATATGTGTGTGTATATATGTATAATTCATTTTTCAATAACCAGATTTAATGCAACACTTTAGCAATAAATCTTAAGTGGTGGGTTGTTACTTAACAATTTACCGCTTAGAATTTGTTGTAAATGTGTTATAACTATATTTGATAAGGAATATAAATTTGTCTTAGGTGTAACTGTTTAAGTAATTAGAATTATCTATTGTTGTTTATTAAAAAAAAAAAGTATTATCTATTTTTTTTTCTCTTACTCTTTGTCTTTCTCTTTGATTCTCATTCTCTAATTGCTCCACCAAAAAAATAATAATAAATAAAAGCATCAAGCCTCATGCACACACTATGCGATGAGGCTAATTATTATTATTATTATTGTATAATTTATTTTTATTGGATTATTTTGATCTAAAACAAGTTGGGTAAGAAATGTGTAAATGTATTTAGAAAAGGTGAGAAAAACTACATCATACTTACACTTGAGCTGGGAGATAATTATCTTGGTGAGTTAATGAATTGATGCTAGAAGATGGAGATTGTTGGCTGTCTTATTATGGAGAAATTATTGTGTACTCTTAGAGTATTATAAATGTGTATTTTTTTCTCTCACATGAATTGTGACTCCTACTAATTAAATTTATTGTAAAACTCACTGTTCATATAAAATGAAAAAAATATACATTTATGATATTTTAGAAGTACTTAATAATTTTCCATTGTCATGGTAGGTGGTTCTTGTGTTTGAAAGGATGTTTGATAAATTAGTAGTAGACAAACGAAATAAATGTTATTGGTTGAGGGATTTTTGAAGAGACGTTTGATAAATTAGTAGTAGACAAACGGAATAAATGACATTGATTAAGGGATATTATTGGTTGAGGGATATTATTATGGTTGAGGGATATTAATAATATCCCTCAACCAATAACATTTATTCTGTTTGTCTACTACTAATTTATCAAACATCCCTTCAGAACCACCTACCACATATATATATATATATATATTATTTTTTAATTTTATTTCTTAATATGATAGTATTTTAAATTTATAGTATTTACTCTATAATGATTTCTCTTTATGATATGGTTAATATATCAATTGACCTAATATTTGTGTAAACAAAAATTAACTTTTAAATCTTTTATTTGCTAACAATAAAGTTTATCAATTGAGTTAACTAGAGAATGGGAAGGTTTAAGGATAATTATTCTCTTGGCCAGTCATTATGTTCAATGAAGTGTGCTCTTTTTTTGAGAAAGAATGAAGTGTGCTGTTTTGTGTGCCTAAACAAAGCATAAATTGTACAATAATCTTAGTGTCTAGGGTTTTAGGCCCCGGTTATAACAAACTTAATCAACTTTAACTAACTAATTAATTATTTATGCTATTGATTAAATTGATTAACACATCACACAAGAACAAATCACATAGACAAAATAAAATGATGACTAGGGAATATCAATGAAATTGTCTATTTAAAAATTATAAACTTGAAGAAGATTTAACTTAACTTAAATAATCCTTAAGGTAACATATCTATTAATAAAATTGAAGTTTGTATCATAGACTTAACCCTAAATCTACTGCTACCTCATGTATTACAAAACTCTATCCTCACGTGTTTTCAAAAACGTGTTCTAGGGTTTGTACACACATAAGATTTACCAAAACCCTAAATTGAACGGTTGAGACAAGAAGCTGAAATTCCAATCGACACAAATTTCGAATGCTCGAGATGTGTACTTTTGACTTGTCAAGCCAGCAATTGAAATGCAATATTCTAGTACTCTATTTTTTTCATTCTTGAGTCTTCACTAGTTCTGAACTTGATTTGTCTTGTTTGAAGGATTAATTCAACACTGTCCAATAATTGTTCATGGTTGCGAATTTAAGAATATAGGCTCTACACTTAGGAAAAAGACGATATTCTATAGTATCAACTTCAAAGTTTCTGTTTTGTTTTAAAAATAAAAATAAAAAACAAAAAGGTTCAACTTGGTGTTCAATGTTCTTTGAAAGCAGTGCATATTGACAGTCAATAAATAACTCATAAAGACCTTGGCATAATAAATTAATAATACAATGCTTGTTGTAATTTGTTTTTGTTCTAGCATCTATTATGATCAATGACCCTTTCCGAATATACTTAATTGAATCGCAGAGACAAGAGGATAATTGTGGAATGGTTAGTAAAATCTGCCATGCATTGCCATCTAGATCATTAAAAAGAAAAAAGAAAAAAAAGGAAGTATATAAAAAAAATACCTTTTTTTTTATTAATTCAAAAATAGAGAAGAGATTTGAAAAAAAAAATAAAAAAAAATAAAAAATAAAAAAAGGGGAAGATTAGGGAAATGTTTGGTAAGAGTATTTAAATATAGTTTTTTGTTTTGTAATCCAAAAAATGGGTATATACCACACTTGAATTTATTGTTTGGCTAATATTTTCTAAATAAAGTTTTCAAAAAACTATATCCTATTTTCCTGATTTAGAAAAAGATTTTGAAAGCAGCTAAGGGGGTGTTTTCAGGATATTGCAAATATTTTAGTTGTAAATAAATTAAAAATAGTGGATCCCACATATTTTTCTAAACTCTTTTATCTCTTAAATTAAGGAATTTATCTTTATTGCAAACAGAATTCCTACTCTCCAAATTTGAAACTTATCATTATAAAAAAAGTACATGATGAGCTCTATTCTCTTGTCATTATCCACAAAAAGAGTAATATATAGATTCTACACGTTACTTTTTGTAAATATTAAAAACAAAATCTCAAAAATAAAAATGGACTCCTAAACAATTATTATTTTTTTAATATTTTAAAAATTGTTATTAAAAGTGGGAGTCAAACATGTATAACATAAAAATTATTATCTGAAAACTAGTTTCAAGTTCAATTTTTTGAAAATTGTTTTTATAACAAAAAATCCTCCTACCAATCAGTAGGACCTAGAATTTAGAAGAAGGAAACCGAAAAAAAAAAAAAAAAAAGAAAAAAAAAAAAAAGAAGAAGAAGAGAGAGAGAGAGAGAGAGAAACCAAAGGTGGAGTTTGGAGTAGGGAATCACATTACTCATGGCATCTAAATTACTGGGAATATGATACCTTGCAATCTGGATGCTTAGGAACGTAACTATTTTTATGTTTGGTTTAACTGTGAATCTAATAAGATTTCTAAGAATGTGAGATTATAATGTTTGGTTTATTTCTAAGAATCTTAAATGAATAATTTATTTTTCCCACACTATCTTTAGATTTGTAAATCCATTATCAAGTCTTTTTTTTTTTTTTTTTTTTTTTAAATTTTAAGTCTTCCTCCAAATAAATAATGACAAAAAAAATAAAAGTAAACTATAAATTATGACAAATACATTAAAACTATAATCTAACATTTCAAACTGATAACTACAATACAAAAATAACTAATTTAAATTCTTATTCTTTATGAAAAATATTGTTAATAAAAATAAATAATTTAATTTACTTTGGCATATAACCAATCCCAAATAGGAAATATAAAAAGGGGAAAATTTAATTTTTAGCCATAATTTTAAATAGAACTTAATTCATAACAAAACAACTTGACAACGTTTAGGTTTATAAGATATAGATGATTTGCTTTATGTTTTATCTTCATTATTTAAATGATTAGAAAAAATAGTTAAAATTGTCAATTTATAAAAAATACAATTTCCTTTAAATTTAGGAATCTGAATACCCATTTGTTTTAATGGGAATCCACATTCCTACAAAAAGGGAGTTGAGGGGGAATCCGGATGCCCTTGACATTTGATTCCCTATGTGATTTTCACCAAATGTCGAAATCTTTAAACATTTCTAGGAATCCTAAAACACTACCCCGTACCAAACGCCACATTAAGTCTTGATAAAGGGGGAAAAATGAGAAGAAAAATAAATGAAAATGTTAGGCTTAGTGGTCCTATTTTATAGCCAAAAAAAAAAAAAAAAAATTTGTCTTTATTTTTTTTATATAATTTTTATTTTAAGAATCTAATTTATAAGTGGATCAAGCAATTTGAAAATTAGTAGGAGAGTGACCCTATTTTTAGGCAATTTTTTAGTGGAAGTTAGAGTTGTATTTTTACCGAATTGTCATTTAGTTTTGTTTATTCTTAAACATAGGGGTGTGGGGGCATTTTTGAACAAAAAAATGAAGATCCCAAACAACAGAAGCCCTTTAAATAGCAGTATAGATCAATGTTATGAATTCCGTTCTGTTCCAGCTGGAATGACTAGAATTTCTTGTACTGGTGTGTATCCCAGAATGGTAATACCCTCCATTCCACCTTGGATTAAATTTTGCCTCATTTCAGCCCGTTCCGATCAATTTCAGCCGAAATTCATTTTTTGGCCAGTATGTATTTTGGCTTCTTATTTTATGTTCTTGAACTTGATTGGCATCCTGTAGCGCCCAGTCTCTCTCTCATCTCTCACTATCTGACCCTCTTAACTGTGATAGAGAAGTTGAAAATGAAATTGAAGAGCAAGATGAAGCGAAAATGGTGTGACTTGTGGAAAAAAAAAAAAGGAGATGAAAAAGATAGAAAAGATGAAGAAAGAGTGAAAGACTAGCAATCTGCAATAATGAAAGATAGAAGAAGTAGCGTTTGAGCAGATTGTAGTGTACTACTCACTTGTGTACAATTACCCAAAATGTGAGTTTTATTTGAAAAAAACCATAAAATAAATGTTTTTTTTAAAATAATAATCCCACTTTATTTTAATAGAAAACTATATTGAATTCATTATTTTAAATAATAGTAATAATAATATATAAATATATATATTAGTAATAATTTCGAAATAGTATCCGAAATTAGCCGGTATCGAAATATTTCATTTCAAAGGACAAATCGAAACGGATTTTGAAACGGTATTCATAATATTGGTAAATATAGATATTAGATCCAACAAGAATTTAAAAATTGTAGTTGATCTTTCTAAGATCAAATAAAATATTAGGAAAATATTTATATCCATTATTTCAAACATATATTCATAATTGATGAAAAATGATTAAATTTTAACCTAAAAAAGTAGCTGGGAAAAAAGAAAAAAAAAAAAGAAAAAAAAAGGAGAGGAAACAATGGATACATGACAAACAAAACCCATACAGTATTTTTCCAAGGTTAAGCAATGAGTCATACATAGACATATATGCTACAATGTGTGATGTGTCATACATAGATGCTAGACGTGGCACACAGTTTTAGACTCTCGCCTCTCCTTAGCCTAAAAAAACTATAAAAGCCTTTATTCATTCACACATCACTCCAATTCTGCCTTTTCATAAACATAGCTCCAAATGGCTGATTCAACACCACTTCTCTCCCAACCCAACTCGGCCGAGTCACAAAGCACCACCCCACCTCTAGAGAAACACCGTCCATCCCTTGATTCCACTATTGAACGGTGTATAGGAGTATTTGGGTGGGCCCAATTCTTCCAAACTCTACTTGTATCCTTGGCATGGCTATTTGACGCACAAAAAACATTCGTTAGTGTCTTCACTGATGCATACCCAACATGGCACTGTACTACTCATCAACATGGTTGCAACTCGGCCTCCAACATTTTCTATCTTCCAAAAAATTCATGGGCATGGGATTTGCCTTCCTATACATCAATCATATCAGAATGGAAGTTAGAATGTTCTTCTTCCATTATCACTGGCTTGCCTGCATCATCCTTCTTCATGGGTCGCCTAGTCGGTGGATTCGTTCTTGCCACACTCGCTGATTCCTCACTTGGCCGCAAAAACATGATCTTTCTTTCATGCCTAACCATGTCTCTATCTTCTTTGCTTACTGTCTTCTCCACCAACATGTGGGTTTACTCAGCTTTAAGATTGGTTTGTGGGTTTGGCCGCGCAACAATTAGAACTTGCACTTGTGTTAACAGCTGAGCTTGTGGTAAAAGGTGGCGAGGCCAAGTGGGTGTGATGGGATTCTTTTGTTTCACAATTGGCTTCTTATCACTACCAGCTATAGCTTATTTGAATAGAGGTTCATCTTGGAGATCTCTTTATTTATGGACTTCTATCCCGGGAATATTTTATTCTATGCTGGTTCACTTCTTTGTTCGTGAGTCTCCCAGATGGCTCTTTGTGCATGGACGTAAAGAAGAAGCGGTAGCCACGTTGAAAAGCATTGCAACACCTAGCCATAGTAGTTGTTTAACTTGGAGCTTCTCTGAGGTTTCGTTTCAGGAAGAAAGATGGAATAATTGGAATGTTTTCTCGACTATAAAGATGTTGGTGCAGAAAAGATGGACTTTCCGAAGGTTGTTACCGGTTTTAGTGATAGGTTTTGGGATTGGAATGGTGTACTATGGCATGCCATTAGGCCTAGGAAACTTGTCATTCAATCTCTACATGAGTGTCACATTAAATGCCTTATATGAGATACCATCTTCATTGATCACTATCTTGCTTATAGGTAAGTTGAACAGAAAATTTTATGTGCTTGCTTTCACTACCCTTAGTGGGATTTTCAGTATTATGTGTGCTTTAAAAGGTGAGGTGTGGACAAGATTGCGGATTGGACTTGAGCCAGTATCCTTCTTCAGTTGTTGCACTGCGTTAAGTACATTATTCATATTCACAATAGAGTTGTTCCCTACTTGTGTGAGGAACTCAGCAACTACATTGGTGAGACAAGCAGTTGTGTTTGGTGGTGTGTTTAGTCCGATGCTAGTAGCTGAAGAGAGAAGAGATGGAGTTTCATCCTATGGGGTGTTTGGGTGGGTGATAGGCTGTTGTGGGCTGTTTGCAGTATTTTTACCGGAGACAAGAGGTAAAGCACTTTGTGATACAATGGATGAGGAAGAACGCAAAGAGAAGGCAATTTGTAATGGTGAAGGTGATTGATCAAAAATCTTTAAGATAAACAACATTTATCTTTCATCAGATTTTTTTTTTTTTGAAGAATTTCATAAGATTGATATGGTTGCATCTGCAATTTTTTTTTTTTTTTTTTATAATTTCTTTTCTGAGTGTATGTGAATTTGGCCTGGATTTTAACCATATAAAAAGGAAATACAAATTCACTCTTTTTAAAATTTTATTTATTTATTTATGTTTCACTGTGTGAATAACTTGTAAATTCATTAAGCATCATGTGCATAAACCTTTCAAAAACATCATTTGTTCATCTCAAATTGAAATGTACCTACTAAAATTATATATTGTCAATATCATATTTTGTAGACAACCTGAAAACATAAATATATGAAATAGCAGATAAGTAAAAATTTTCAAACAAAGCACCCACATACTTTCAGAATTGGTGATGAATCTTACAACAAGATCGTCTCTATTTTACTTGAAATAAAGGGAATTCGTTTCATTATTAAAATTTTATTTTATTTTTAAAATGTAACAGTATACAAAATATTACTGTCACTTAGAAATTATAAATGGTTTGACACTACATTATAGCATTAAATCAACTTATTTATAACCATTTTCATGACAGGTTACCCACGCTAAATTTTAGACATGAGTATATAGCTATGGTAAACTTGGGAAAAAACATTTGGCAATCCATTAAATCATTGTGAGGGGTGTGAACTTTATATTAATTTTTACATAGGTTATTTTTTTTTCATCCTTAAAATTTGTAAAGATTTTTTAAATATAGTTTTTAGACAAAAATAGGGATGATTTTTTTTTTTTTTTTTTTTTTTTTTTTTTTTTTTTTTAAGTTTAAGGATAGAAAGTGAAACATTTCCAACAGTTTAGGAAAAAAAAAAAAAACATTCCAATAGTTTAGAGATGAAAAATGAACTTTTTAAATTAAGTTTCAGGATGAAAAAAAAATCGTAAAATTTAAGGATCAAAACAATATTTTGGGCTTATTTTTTACTTTTGGGTGTAAAAATACCTTACCCTGCTTAATCTACACTGCCCACCTAATTTTTCTTGCTTCGAAGAGTTGATAGGGACAGGTTTTGCTTCCCCCCGCCCCCCTCCTGTCCCTAATGTATATATAAATATTTAATTTTTTCATATATATATATATATATAATTTATTTTCATATACTGAATATAATTTATTTGTATTTTCATATATTTTATTACCGTATCCAGAACACTTCTCTCTTATGGCTTGTTTGGATGGAGGGGGAAAGTAGAGGGAGTGGAGGAGAGTAGAGCAAAGTTGGCTAAAAATAAGTTAATTTTGTGCTAAATCTACTTTACTCTACTCTACTCTACTCTCCCTCAATCCAAACGTGTAAGGTTGAATTTAATCAACCATCTTGTTGGCTTTATTCCATGCCAATTTGCTTGTAATTTAACACTTAATAATCCTGTATTTAAGTGAGAAAATTGTAAAGGTAGTGTGTGATAAGATGTGAAGAAAAGCTCAATTATGTGCAAAGAAGCATACTTCCACGGCTAGGACTCGCGGCTGACTCGCGATTGGCAAGCCGCCAAATGCAGGCACGTGAGAAGCACACAGGGAAGTTGAAGGGTCGCGCCAGCTATCGCACTACAGGACAAAAGTCCCAAGCTAGCCAGGCTGTTACGTCGCGACTTGAACTCGCGACTTGGACAAGCCGCAAGGTCAAGCCGCCAACTTATCCTGTTTGGCAAAAACTGACTCTTCGTATTCCAAACACACACCACTATATATAAACCCTTATACCCATTAAATTGAGAGAGCTTCTAGAGAGGATTTTGTGATAGAAACCCTAGAGAAAAACAAGATTACCTCATCCCCAATCTTCACCTTAGAGACTCTACAAATTCCTCTTCTCTCTTCCTCTCCATTATTATACCTTTGAGAGGCATTTTACCAAATCCTTATCTCACCACACCCACGTCTGTGAGAAGGTTCATTTGGTACTGTTGGGAAGCAGTTAGGAAGGAACCAATCTACATTGGTTGATGCTATGGTCTAGCAGCGGAATCCGGGAAGCTAAAGAAAAAATAGGTTCGGCGTAACCTCGTTGGAGCAAGAAACTTGGAGGGCTTAGGTACTTGAGTAGATTAGGCTTGGAGGGTCTTCTGCTATTTATGTATCCCAACTATATTCTTTAGTGGATTATTTGACCGCTTGGAGGGCGACGGAGAGGTTTTACGCCGAGGGCTTCGGTTTCCTCCTCGATAACACATCATGTATTGTTCGTGTGTTTGCATCTTCCTTCCTTTATCTTTGCCTTATATTTTCTGCTGTGGATGTGTTTATATTTGACTTAGAGTATTTATCAATTCTGATATAAGCTTGTTATCATATTCCGCACATTAACTGTTTGATATAAAGCTTGAATTGGTAATTTTGGAATTGGGGTCTAAACGTTCAAGGGTGTTTCATACCCAAATTGAACTTTCAATTGGTATCAGAGCGGGTACACTTGTTGCGGTTTTAATACCTTAGTGTGATCCCTGACCCCCTTTGAGATGGATAGGTCTCAATCTTTTAATGTACCACCGTTCTTTGACGGTAATAATTATGCATTTTGAAAAGTCCGTATGAGGGCGTTTCTGTGTTCTATTGATGATGCTGTGTGGGATGCAGTTGAGGTAGGATGGACAAGGCCGGAGGCTACCAAGTCTACTTGGGATAAAGCTGTCCTTGTTGCAGCCAATGCAAATAGTAAGGCATTGAATGCTATTTTTTGCGGTGTCTCTCCAGAAGAATTTCACCGGATTTCACATATTACCATTGCTAAGGAAGCATGAGAAATTATGGAGACAACTTATGAGGGGACTAAGAAAGTGAAGGACACAAAACTTCAAATGTTGACCATTCACTTTGAAGAGTTAAAGATGAGTGAGGATGAGTCTTTTGACTCGTTTTATAGTAAATTGAACGAAGTGGTCATTGGCAAATTTAACTTGGGAGAAAAGACGGAGGACTCGAAAATCGTAAGGAAGATACTTCGGTCACTGCCAGAGAGTTTCCGTGCCAAAGTTATAGCCATTGAAGAGAGCAAAAACCTTGACGACATTAAGGTCCAAGAGCTGGTTGGCTTTCTGCAGACTTATGAGTTATCCCTGCCTACACAGAAGAAGAGCAAGTCTCTAGCTCTTAAGACAGTTGATGAGAGAATGGTGTCTCATGACTCTTCGGAAGAGGATAAAGTAGACAAAGATGTGGCATATCTTGTAAAGAACTTCCAAAAATTCTTGAAGTTCAAAAACAGTGGGAAATTCGGTGACAAAGGAAAATTTCAGAGTACCGAAAAAGAGAAGAAAGAGTTCAGAAGAAAATAGGGTAAAGATTCCCAATCCTCACAAGGAATTACATGTTTTGAATGTAATTGACATGGGCACTTTAAAAATGAATGTCCCAATTATTTGAAGTCTAAAGGAAAGGCCTATGCCACTACTTTAAGTGATTCTGACTTATCAAATTCTGACTCTGAGGACAGTTGTGATGGAGAAGGAAACTACTCCGCATTTATGGCTATTGAGCATATTAAGTCCTCGGAGGACCTAAATAAACTTGTACAAGATCTTGGAGAACACAGTGATGATGAATCCTTAGGGATTGTTGAGGAATCAGATGCTGAAGAGGATAGAAATATAGCTAATCTTCAAGAAAACTACGCCTTACTCCTTGAGAAATCGGGTGAGCATGCAAGGGTTACAAACGCAGCTGTGAAGAAGATGAAAAGGGCTGAAGAGGACTACAAAAGCCTTCTGGCCAGATATAAGGAGGCAAAATGTGAAATTGAAACTCTAAATGGCGAGTTATTGGAGGCTTATACCAAAGTAAAATTTCTTGAGCAAGAGGTGGTGCAAGCTCAAGCCAAGATTGAAAGGGTCTCCTCTAAGAAGCTGGAAGATGTTATTTCATCTCAAAAACACTTCTCAGATAAGTCCGAGTTGGGATATACCAGAGGGAGTAGCTCATCGACCAAAGCTACCAAAGAAGTAAAATTTGTGAAGGCCATAGAGCCAATTGTGGAAGAGCCCATTCCTGATTATGTTAAGGTTGAGAAGAAGAAGAATGTGGTTGAGCAGCGGATGGTGAATAAGCCCCGAAATCAATCTGTGGGCAAGTATGAAGCTAGAGGAAAATCAATGCCAAGATCACAACGGGGTCCTAGAACGAATTATGTTTGTCACTATTGCGGATTGCAAGGACATACAAGACCCAATTGTCAAAAGCTAATAGCAGACAACAATGCTAGTGCACCTCGGTCACGAGGAAGAAGAAATGACATGAGGTCTTGGGGTGGTGAGCAACCAAGAAGTCAAAACCGTGATCCAGGAATGATGGACGTAATGAAGAGGATCAGTGCCTTCACAAATTGCCTGTAAAGCTTCACACGAAGGTTTGATAGTCCTAATTCTCGTACCCAATCTGTTAAGGATATCACCCCAAACACATGTGACGTGTGGGTGACGAAGGGTACTCATGCATAAGCATTACAACATGTCCATGCATCAATACTTCCCATGATTGTGAATATGCTTGGTTGTGTGCTTCTTGCTAGTATTTAGGTTGTTGTTTCGTATATGTGTTTGTCTTTGGTTCAAATGTTTTTACATTTTTTTTATGTTTTTGATCATTTTTTTTCTGCTTTTGTGTTAAAAAATCCAAAAACACATAAAAAGTAGAAAATCCAAAAAGATTGATCAGCTTTGTTGAGTTTTGTCTCAAATCATGTTTTGCCTTGTACCTTTATACTTATGGCTTTGTGCATTTAACGAGTTTAGCTTGTCTCTCATGCATTCATATCATTGTGAAAGAAATTTTGAAATCTATGTGACTGTTGTAAATAGATCTTCAACCTTGTCATGAATTATTAGTGAATGGTTTTGTTGATCTTGAGACATGCATAGACTCATGCCTATATATCTTCCCACTCTTTATTTTTTTCGCTTAAAAGAGCTCTCTAAATGTAAATCTCCAAATGAAAAGAGATATAGAGCTGAAAAAGCCTGTCGCACATACTAGTATTTGACTTGGAAAAAGGGAAAGCGACCAAAATAAAATGTATGATGTCCAAAAAGCCAAAGACTTACTCATAAATTGAAATATCAAAAATTTCAGGCATCTATCTCTCAATGAGATTTTCTTTGCTTAAAAATTGCAAATGTTACGTTGAACATGGAGCCAAATGAAAAGTTTCGAAGAATGTAATCAAGTTCTTGTGAGAGGTCATATATGCATGTTTCTATAATTGAGATAGGTCACATGATCTAGTGCTAGTTATGTATGCCTTGATTGAATTGATCATTGAAACTTCACATTGGACTAAGGACTATCTCATTTTTGATATCCACACACAACACACAAGTCTATGTTCAATGAATGACATATTCATTTATGTGATTGTACTTGATTAAATGTGTTTTCACATGCTCAATCTTTGTTGATCAAACACAAAAAGATTTTTTGAGTGTTTTTTAGTTGTTTTTGGAAAGTACTTTGTTTTTACAAAAATGTCAAGTTTTTCAAAAACAGTGTTGCCCTGTTTTGGCGACTAAGTCGCGGGTTGGCCCAATCGCAAGTACCAGTTGCGAGCCCACTCAGAGATTTTTTGCGGCTCATTGGCGTGTCAATACCCTAGTTGCGAAAAAAACTTAGAAATTTTTTTCAAAACTTGTGTTTTTGTATATTTTGCGACTCAGTATGACGACTTGTTCGCTTAGCTTGCGACTCTCTCGCGGGTAGATCTTCCAGTCGCGAAAAACACTTAGAAGATTTTTCAAGAATCTTGTTTCATAGTGTTTCGCGGCTTACCTTGGCGACTTAATGGCGACTTGCTCCAGTCGCGAAAAATGCGTGTTTTGCTTTTTAAAGACAGTTTTCAAAATTTTTGTTCAATTTTTCCCTCGAATATCAGTGACTGTTCATTGTCTTCTTCACTCTCTCACTCAAACACTCCGTGTCTCACTGAAAAAGACTTCATTTCTGCACCATTTCAGCATCAATCCTCTTGAAAAAGTTATGGGTTTTCTTGTTTTCCCTTCACATTTCATGTTTATGCTGTCATATTCTTGAATCTATGTGTTTTGATGTTGGTTTGAGTTTTTGAGGTGCTCGAATGTGAGTCTGGGTTTGTTTGGTTGAGGTTGATTCCTTCTGTTGCTAAATATTTTTGTATCATGTTTCTTGTTTCATTACTCTTAGTATCTATTCTGAACTGTGATATTTGATACATTTCGTACTCTATAAGCTTATGGGCTTATTTTTATGAATGAGGGATTTCAGTTTGTTTGAAATTTTTTTTGGACTATGTGGCTTGTATTGTCTTGAATTTTAGTCATCATATCATATTTGTGGTGCTGCCTTTGGGTATATCTTACACTTGTCAGGTGCCTTCTTCTGTTTGATATCAGTTTACTCTGTCCATTTTTAATTATCTAGTGCTTGTTCCTGTCTGCATCTATACTGAATGATATTGTCTGACTAGGTCTTCAAATCTCTGGTTGTTAACTACTCTTGGTTTGAGGGTTGCTTATCACTTTGTTATTATAATTGTGACCAAATTGATACTAATTTGAGTATGCTTCCACATATTGTGTTTTACCCTTGTTGTGGACTTTTCTGAGTGTTTACAGATGGCTTCCACATCTTCTAAGAAGAAGACTCCTACTAAGAAGGTTAATAAAAGAATGAAAATGGACAACAACTTATTTAGGTCTGTCAAGCATTTTGAGAGATATAGAGATTCCTTCATAAAGGGAACCATTATCCAGGAGAGGTTTGTGGATTTACATGACTTGAAGGATACCTTCATTCCACAATGCTTTGAAGGAAGAGGATGGGAGAAACTTCTGGGTGACTTACCTTTAGTGTGTGAACCTCTAATTAGAGAATTTTTTGCAAATGCTGTGATAAGGGAGGACGAGTTGAGTTGTTAGGTGAGAAGAAAGGAGTTTACCTTAAATGCTCATGATATTGATAAGGTTCTAGGGCTGGAGGGTTTAGAAGATTATGAATTTACTAACTATAAGGATAGAATGTTTTGTCTAGAAACTGTCCAGAAAAGGATTGGTGGGGTTATAGAAAAAAGATATCTCAACACTTCTGATTTTCCCAAAGACATGAGGTGTTTAACCACCATAATGATGTACAACCTGTACACTACAAGGAAGTTGACTACACTGACAAATGCCAGAGCTATCTTTCTTATGGAACATAAGGAGAAAACCTTTATTGACATCAGTTTCCACATTTTTGATACTATAACAGATGAAACTAAAACCACCTCCAGGCCCAAGCTGGTATTTCCAAGTCTTCTTATGAGGATTTTCAAAGAAAAGGGTGTTGCAATCCCACAAGACATCAGTCCCATGCCTCCTCTATCAGCCATTAACAAATTCACTCTCACAAGGATACAAAGCCATCTTCCAGGTGAAGAAGAGGAAGGTGTCCAAGAAGATGTTGATCCAATGGAGACTGAAGGAGAGGCAGCAGGACCATCTTCCACACCAAGAAGAAGAGTCAAGAGGAGCAGAACTTCTACCTCATCACCTGTACCTCTTGATGCCTTTCAGATCATCCTGGAGAGGCTTGATACACTTAGAGAAGTTCAGAATCAGCAGACTGAAAGGATGACAGCAATGCAGGACCAACTTGATGTTCTTTCAGCCAAGTTTGACAGCATTCACACTAACCAGGATCACTGACCCTTTGGCCATTCCGGTCAAAAAGGGGAAGAATTTTTGGGGCAGCTTTTGAGGGGGAGTGCCTGTTTTGAGGGGGAGTTTCGTTATTTGTTGTTTTTGTTTAAAATTTTGATGCTATGCTTAGATAACTTCTGATGTTATAGGTTTGATACACTATGGTTTAAGATTGGTTTAAACTCATATCTCTTGAATGTTTTTAACATTTTGGTTATTAAATATATAATATGATGTTATTCAGTTATTTAGCAATGGTTTATCTGTTTTGTACCCATGTTGCTTTTGTAAGCTTTAAGGGTTTGTTTTCATGTTCTTTTGCACATTTGTAGGCCTTTGTGGTTTGTACCATGCTTTATGCAGCCTTTGTGCTTTGTTAAATCAGTACTTCTATCGTAATGCTATGCATTCCTTTTTAAGTACTGTCACTCTTGTGCCCTTGTAGGATTGTTCCTAGATGCATATATGTTTGTATGCATTGGTTGAGTGTTGGACTTGCAAATGATACTCTTCAATTGAGTTTATCACTTTGCATGTCCGGATGTTCATTCCTTGTGTGAATGAACATAGTAATCACTTTTGCTTAAGTGACTACTAGATTGATCTTGCCATGAATTATTGCTTTAATGCTTAAGTTCATTTTTTCTTGATCATGCTACTTTTGCTCCATATGCATATCAAGTTTTCTGCATACAATGATATTGTTATGTTATTGTGTTTCAGGAGTTACTTATTTATATGTTCAAGAGCTTTACAGAATCTAGAGTTAGATGTGAGTGAGTTTTGTTCAACTGTTTCCAACTCACGCTTTAAGTCTAGAGTCTGTTGTAGAGTTTTGTCACGGAATAGCTAAATGGGGAGATTGTAAGGTTGAATTTAACTAACTATCTTGTTGGTTTTATTTCGTGCCAATTTGCTTGTAATTTAACACTTAGTAACCCTGTATTTAGGTGGAAAAATTGTAAAGGTAGTGTATGAGAAGATGTGAAGAAAAGCTCAATTATGTGCAAAGAAGCAGACTTTCGCGGCTAGGACCCGCAGCTGACTCACGACTGGCAAGCCGCCAAATGCAGACACGTGAGAAGCATATAGGGAAGCTGAAGGGTCGCGCCAGCTGTCGCACTACAGGACAAAAGTCCCAGGCTGGGCAAGCCGTTACGTCGCGACTTGAACTCGCGACTTGGACAAGCCGCAAGGTCAAGCCGCCAATTTATCTTGTTTGGCAAAAACTGACTCTTCGTATTCCAAACACACATCACTATATATAGACCCTTATACTCACTAAATTGAGAGAGCTTCTAGAGAGAATTTTGTGAGAGAAACCCTAGAGAAAAACAAGATTGCCTCATCCCCAATCTTCACCTTAGAGATTCTACAAATTCCTCTTCTCTCTTCCTCTCCATTGTTATACTTTTGAGAGGCATTTTACTAAATCCTTATCTCACCACACCCACGTCTGTGAGAATGTTCATTTGGTGCTGTTGGAAAGTAGTTAGGAAGGAACCAATTTACATTGGTTGATGCTATGGTCTAGTAGCGGAATCCGGGAAGTTAAAAAAGAAATAAGTTCGGCGTAACCTCGTTGGAGCAAGAAGCTTGGAGGGCTTAGGTACTTGGGTAGATTAGGCTTGGAGGGTCTTTTGCTGTTCATATATCCTAACTATATTCTTTAATGGATTATTTGACCGCTTGGAGGGCGGCGGAGAGATTTTACGTCGAGAGCTTCGGTTTCCTCTTCGATAACACATCGTGTGTTGTCCGTGTGTTTGCATCTTCCTTCCTTTTTCTTTGCCTTATATTTACTGCTGTGGATGTGTTTATATTTGGCTTAGAGTATTTATCAATTTTGATATAAGCTTGTTATCATATTCCGCACATTAACTATTTGATATAAATCTTGAATTGATAATTTTGTAATTAGGGTCTAAACGTTCAAGGGTGTTTCATACCCAAATTGAACTTTCAAAACGGACCATTAGTCTCTCTTAGTACTCTCAGATTTTTCTTTATGCTTCATCTTTGTTTTATTAGCATTGAAACCAGCTCTTTAAGATTAGTAAAACATCTCAAATATGTTTCAAACCTAATTTCTCCCTCTACCGCACTTGAATAGAGGAGGATGCACCAATGGTTTGATTCTGCCTCACCCCGTTCCATCCCTACTTAGTATTGTATATTGTTCATGGTTGTCTAATTTGATGTTATTGAATTTTATGCCCAAAGATCTCACCTTTCATCAAATTAATTGTTCCATAAGTTTTAGTTATTACAACTTGGGTGTAAATCTACCACATGGAAGCTTAAGAATCACATAAATCTGAAAAAATATGAACTGCCATAAAATCCTTTATAGAAAAATATCAGGCTTCTGTTAAACAATGTTATCAAAAGTAATTAAAAATAAAATAATAAATACATAATATTAAAAATAGAGGAGATTCTTTTTTCCTAAGGAAAAAAGAAGAATAAGAAGGAAAAACAGATGAATATCAAAGATTGTATATCTCTAGTCTTACAATGCAAACAAAATATTTCAAATTTTTGACACTAAAATTGAAGATATTTATTACAAGTACGAGAATAGAAGTTATTAATCAATTTTTATCCAAAATATAAATTTTATTTTCATGAGAATTTTAAACTCGTAAAAATATTATTAGCATAACACAAAATGCTAGACAGTGAACAGAAATGTCCACCATAACCAAGTATGGCTGAACTAAAAATGTCAAATGGATAGCTGGACAGATGAAAGGTTAGAAAAAAAAAATTTTTCTAAAAAATTAGATGAGAGGTCAGAAATAAATGTAATTGTTGAGAACTTAAAGGAATAGTTTCTCCATCAAGGCCATGTATATCATCAAGAAAGCACAAGGACAAACAGAAGATGACAGAAAACTTTGCCCCAATGCCAGAAGGAACAACATGATGCTATGATTGACAAGACCCATGCTAGACCAAAGACAATTTTGTAGCTGACAAAGCATGGAGCTATGATTTTGTAAACAGTCAAGTATTCAATTTTTAGTGATATGTCTTATTAGAGCATTTCCAGCATATTGCAAATTTTTATACTGTTTAAAAAATGTACAAAAATTTTTACCTTTTATCTATTAAATTTTTTAAATATAAATTTTAATAAATTTTTTTATTTTATTCTTTATCTCATTTAAATGTTATTTCTTCATTCATTATTTATTTATTTTTAACAACTATACACCTTTTAACATTTTTTTTATTCATTACTTAATTATTATAATAAAAAAAACATTTGAAGAATGAACAGTAGCTCGTCAAACTTGATGAGTTACTGTTTATGAGCCAAAAAGAATTCCAAATATAGAAAATCCATTAAAAACTTATTTTGTGGATTTACTCTATATAATAGAGAGGATTTTGTGTTTAACTCTCCTGTTGGAGATCTCTTAAACCATCCTAATTGTTGACCAACGGTAAGAATAAAAAAACATTTAAAATTTTTACAACTATCTCAATACCCACACATAGCATTCTATAAGTATTTCCTATTCAACAACTCTTTGAGATTGGTAGGAGAGAAATTGGAGACGCAGGGTATTGATCCCCTGTATCTCTGTCATTTCCAAGTTCAACACCAATCCCAAAAGTGTTCTCTTTTAACAGATTGGGGCCTAGGTTTCACATCTAATGATCTTCAAGAGGATACCCCTAACAATTTTTTCTTTTTCCATAGTTGCTTCCGAATAAAGAAGGCTATGGAATCCTATAAAGCAACTTTGCTGCAAATAATGATTAATCACAGAAAAAGCTAAAGTCATTGCTTCACCATAATTAAGTGGACTTCTTAATCACCATCAGTGGGCATCCAGAAAGTGAGACTATCCATAGAACATTTAAAAGTGACTACTTTACACTATGATTGATTAAACACTATCATCAATTGTCATCCCAAAAAAGCTACATTATACCAAAATTATGTCTCGCTTAAATATAATCATTATTTTTGGTACAAAGTTGAACATAAAGTAAAAGCAATTTACACACAAAAAAAAAATTATAGTAAATCAAAGTTTGTATTAAAGCTAAAAACACATTAACAAAGAAAAATAGCAATACCTGGCCACCAAACAAAAGCAACACAGCCAATTTTCCATCTGAGATAGCCTTAAAACCCATTTTCCACCACTGCTCTCTCTCTTCAAGTGTTCGCTCCTCCACCGTTGACACACTTCTCTCCAAGACTGGCTAAATCGCCGCCATCGGCAAACTTGAAATCTCAAACCGAATCATGTGATTCACAGTTAAAGACTATTGGAATTGCAGTGTGAATATAAAATTCACAGAGAGAGTTTCTGATAGTGAGATTGAAGCGAACATTGAATGATCTAATCGATCCATGGAAGATCCAAACTCTGAAGAAATCATCATCAAATTATAACAAAAAAATGTTATATATATTAAAAAAAATTCGTAACTTCATAATGAGAATGAATTCGTTTCAATTCGAAAAACACTGATTCAATCACAGATCAATGAAATTCAGCAAAAAAACAAAATCAAAAATCTCTAAATCAGTCTTTTTTTTTTGGTTTGCACTGTTCGGCGCAAGAGAAAAAAGTGGATCCACGCCACACCACATAAAAGTCCCTTACTAGGTTTAAATTTACCTGTGGGGTGTGAGGGCTTGAGATCGGATAGATGGAGGGTGAGGGCTTGAGAGTGACAGATGGATGGTGAGGGTTTGAGATTGGAGAGATGGAGGGTGAGGGTTGAGATCAGAGATGGAGGGTGAGGGGGAGGGTTGAGATTGGGCTTGAGAGATGGAGGTTGATGTATGGGAGAAGCTAGAGTTGAAAATGTTTGTAGTATAGTATTTATACAAAGCCTAAAGCCGCGTTTTTAAACTATGGCTATAGGCAAAATTTTTAGGCCGTGTTTAAGAAATGCGGCCCCATCCCAAACTAAAGCCGCATTTTAAAAATGCGGCTTCAAATCAAATTTAAAGCCATATCTATAAAATGCAGCTTTAGGCAAGCTAGGGCAGCATTTTATAAACGCGGCCATAGGTAAGATTTAAAAAAAAAAAAAAAAAAAAAAAAAAAAAAAAAAAAAAAAAAAAAAAAAAAGAAGAAGAAGAAGAAGAAGAAGAAGAAAGAAATAGGCAGGTCCTATAGCCGCATTTTTTAAATGCGACAATAGCTCCACCCCCAAAATGCCGCTATAAACACTAAAAACATGGCTATAGACATATTCTATAGCCGCATATTTGAAACGCGGCTTCTTTTGCCCACTTTAAGCTGTGCTTTTTAAAAATGCGGCTTTATCTTATCTGTAGCCACATTTTTACAAATGCGGTCTAAGACCCACGTGTTTTGTAGTGAAATTTCCTAACTTACAACATATAAATTCAAGTAATTAATTGTGCTTTAAGTCAGCCTAGTAATTTTCGCATCTTTTGAGATATTTGAATATCTAATTTTCTCTCTCCATTCCCCACTATAATTATTATAATTAAAAAAAAAAAAAAAGGGGGAATGATGATTGGAGTCGTGTTGATGTTATCCTGGCAAAATAATTGAAAGAAAATTGTGATTCATAGTGACTTCACTTGTTTTTTCTTTCTTTTGTGCTTAATGTGTAAAAAGGATTTGTGTGCAAATGGGGTTCTGGTTCTGAATATAGAATCGCAATAAAGCAATTTGTCTCAAACTCTCAATCACTTCCATGAATGAAGCAAATAATTTATTATACATCAGTTTTGGTTTCCCTTAGACCATGTTACCTTTTTGCTGTCGGCCCTAGTGTGATTTATGCCCATGGAAAAAGGTGAAAAAAAAAAATTTAAGGAATTATAACAAAGTTTCTTTTTCAACCCTCATATCAAACGGATTTGACTGTGAATTAATATTACTCATACAATATAATTCTGGTAAGGTTTTCGTTTGATCACATGAGATTTATTTATTGGGTTGGAAGGCCATGTAACATGATCCTATTGAGGGATTAAATCTATGGAAAAGCATGTGTTTGAGAAGTCTTATGTTTGGTGGCTTATAGGTTTAACGATAACATAGAAAATTACTTTTAAAAAATAAGTCAATTTATTTATATTGTTACATATAGTTATTTTCTTCCTCTCCATTAAAATGAGTTATCAAAATCCTAATTAACTAACAAATCATACATTTAAGTGGACTGCTTATTTATCTAAAAAAGAAAAAAAGAAAAAAGTGGAGTGCTTATAAGGGATTTGTTAATTACATGACATACCTATTGATTGGAAAAATTGGCGGGCTACATAATTACTTGAAGAATAATACTATAGTTACAAATTATTTTACAATATTTTTACAAAATGTTGATATGGTCAACCTCTTATTAGTTTTCATTTAAGCCCACCATTAATATTATTTTTTCATTTTACTAATAATCACTCACCACATCAGCAGTTTGTAAAATATTTTGTAAAATAGTTTTGTTTCTCTAACGTTATTCTTACTCTCGAATGATAAATCAAAAAAGCTCTTAAAGCATTTAATAAAAAAAAATAGTAATTGAAATTAAAATGACACATACCTTTGAGATGTAATTCTCAGAGACGACACTTACTCGTGTTCATAGTCACCATTTATTGTAGTCGCATTTTTTATTTTTTTGAGATGTTTGTAATTCTTTTTTAATAAATAATAATACTTATTAAAACACATATAAAAAAAATAATTCTTATTTGTAAATATTAATTTATAAATATCCTACCCTTTCTCCTGAGCCCAAATCAAGGCCCTTGTATTCCTCCATGCACTATAGGCATGAGGAAGTACCATAGTGTGTGTCTATATATATAGTTGAAAAGTAATATAATGCATAGATTTATTAATTGAAATTGTGTAAACAACTTAATTAAGCATTTCTTGAGTAACAAATTTTCTGTTCCAATTTTATCGGATGTCCCCGAAGTGACAACAAATTTTCTGTTGAGGTTTTCCAAGTTTCAACTCAATTAAATAAATGGTTTTGAGCTTTTGTTTAGACAAGACAGTTAGCACTTAAACAACATACTATTATTACCATTCTGATGAAGAATGGGTCATCATTGCCCACAATTTATATCATTTATCAATAATATAATATATTATCTCATACTTTTCTTTGCATGTGCTTTGGACATGGTTAAATTATGAAACTAATTAATTGGGCCTCTCATTTACTTTAGTTGTTATCCTTTCATTATAAAGATAGACTCAATAGATTGAAGTTCCAGAGAAATCATGAATCTTCTCATCACTGGGAAAAAAAAAAAAAATCAAAGAAAAAAGAATCTAAAGATTTCACTGATTTCATTTCATACTATTTTTAAATTGAAGACAAATAATGAATTGATGATACATGTCTATTGCTCTAAATTGACTCGCAGAAATCGATTTACATAGGTTCTTTTGTTTGTTTGATTGATTTATTTATTGTTTTGTTTAGAAAATTGACCCCCCCCCCCCCAAAATCGATTTACATAGTTTATATATTTTGTTTGTTTGTTTGATTGATTTTTTATTTAGTTATTGTTTTGTTTAGATACAATAATATTTGAAATTTATGACATCATAATTAATTTTTATCATTTGAGACATCAATAATTTTTGTTTTTTTTTTTTTTTTTATATATATAATTATGTATAATTAATTATATATTTGATCCTTGTGTAATCTGTGGTCTTTGTTTCTCTCTATTTGTTTGCGTTTTGGGTGTTTATTGTATTTTTATTTAGCAAAAAAAATAAAAATAAGATAGAGTTCTGGAGTCTGTTAATATACGAGAATATTTTCTTTTTTAATGTCCCAACGAAAGATAGTAATCCAAGTGGAAGAAACTATCGGTGGTGTTGGGTGAGATGGAGATTACTCAATGATGCAATGATAATATGTGAGGACTGAGGAGGATATGAATGGTCAAAATTTGATTGCCAGTGAGCAAATTAAAAATGATGCCAATAGTGAGAAGGAAATTTTGGACACATCTGACAGGTGAGATTGGGGTGATTTTTGCTAGTTAGTTTTTTTTTTTTTTTTTTTCTTAATTCTATTTGTTGTTCAGTGTTTTAAACTACATATAAATTGGTAATTAGTAGTTAACAGTTGATGTGGTAGCATGTCACCTCAAAATGTAAAGGATATGACTTGTAGTAAAATATGGAGTACTTCTAGCATTATTTGATAGAGTATCACGGTTAGGTAAGTCAATATTTTCCATCTACAATTGAATGACATAAGCAATTTTGACATATCAAAATGTTAGAGACTAAACTGACACATTTTAAAATATTAGGAATTAGTTTGATACATATGGCAGACAATAGGACCAAAATGATAATTCCTTCTAAATTATTTTTAACATCTTAGCAATCTCGCTAGAAGCCCATTCTAGACAGGACAATTTTTCATTTTCAAACTAGTAATAATAACGAAATTAACAAGAAGCACAAGTGATTAAATAAGATCAATTTTTTTTATGTGTAGCATGCTAATAAAGTGATCCATTTAAGTTAATATTTGGATAACAAAAGTAAAATTAATCTATTTTTCAGAATTTATTTTAAGTGAAGTGTTGGGATCATATTTTACAAATAAATAAATAAATAGAAAGTGATAAAAGATGAGTCAACTTTCTAATGAAGACATGGGCTCCAGCATTTAAACAAATCATACTTTGGTTTACACATTTGATGGAAATAAGTGAAGACATGGGCTTGGTGGGTTTCATTTTAAACATGGAACTGAAACTGATTTGTCAGGAAACATACAAACATAAATTATAACATATTTAAAAAAAAATATATATATATATATATATATACACACACTTAGAAAAGAATTAGATCATAATGTTAAATAGATATTATGTCAGTAAAGACCTCAAAAAAGTTGATTTAATACTAGGTACAAAATGATTTAATAAAAGACATGTTTTTCCAGTTCATTTGCCAATATAGAAAGACAAAGTAATTCACAATATAATAATAATTTATGTGTTTGTCTTCCTTGCCGAATTATTTCTTTAATATAGTTTCAAAAATAGATATCTTCCATTGTACTAAACTTGAAATTGCATATCCATAAGTTGGTATTCTTCGAACATTCAACTGCCTCTAGATCTGTGCTAGTAATACGGTGGCAAAAAAGACCCAATCCCAATTATCTCCCTCATTACAGGCCTATTTAAATAAATATTTACCGTTGTTTCTCTCTCTCCGCGTCCCCGCCCCCGCCCCCCCCCCCCCCCCCCCCCCCAAAAAAAAAAACAAAAAAAGGTAAATCTTTATCCACCCACCCAATTAATGGGTCAAATGGGTAAAGAATTATTGGGTGACCTAATTAAATGAGTATTAATGGGCTGCTGGATACCCATCTTTAAGATATCGACAATATCTCTTAGTATACATTTCAATTATTTGAGATGAACACATAAGTAATGGGAGCATATCAAATCTGAAAAACTTTCACACAGAACTACTTGTATATTTTGCGTGAATGTAATGAGACTAATTATTGTTAGAATTTCCTCAAAAAAAGAAAAAAAAAAAGAAAAAAAAGAAAAAAGAAGAAGAAGCTTTTAGCATATTGTCATATGTTGTCATTATGTCGACATTATATTGTCATTTTAAGATCACCAAGTAGTCTGTACCTTCTTCAGTCGAAAAAAGATCACCAAGTAGTCCATGTTGGCTTAATATGGTAGTCAGGGTATCATTGTAAAAAGAGTTATGCTAAAGAGTGCCCTTAGGATTAGAGGTGTCAATGTTCGATCCAACCCGCGAATACAATACGAACCCGATATGGATTTTTTTGAGTTAGAGTTAGGCCTTAATGGGTTAAGGTCATAAACGGGTCGACCCAAAAGCAACACGATAAGAAATTGGTCATAAACGGGTCAACCCGCATAACCTTTGTAAAGTTGTGATTACAACTGTGTTTTTGTTGGCTTTTATTCCGTGCCAAATTTGATTGTAATTATGTTCAATCGTTTAAACCCTGTATTTGTTGTGGGACTTGTTGTAAGGGTTGTGTGATAGAGAGTGTGTTTGAAGACTCAAGCATTTGAAGAACTGAAGAATTCTCGCGGGTATCTCGCTACTTAGCATCCCGCGAAATGGTGCATGTGCCCTGCACGTGTTGGAAGCTGAAGAGTCATGCCAGGCTGTCATTTTCGCGAGTGTCTCGCTGGTAAGGCCTTCCCGCGAGACAGTCGCGAAACTTTCTGCCTGGAGGATTTTTATGAGTGACCTTCTTACCCTTCACCCACTCTATATATATACCCTCATTACCCACATATGTTGGTGTGGCCATTCAGAGAGAAAAACCCTAGATAGGTTTTCTACAACTCACCCACCCATCTTTTGAGAGAGAGCTACTCCTTAGTGAGAAATCATTATAGCCTCTTCTCCATCCCTCTCCTATTATCATACCTTGAGAGGAGATTTATACCCAAACACAACCCACACACATTCAGAGTGTAGAGAGTGTTTTGGAGCTATTGGGAAACATTGGAAGAAGCCAAGGATGGCAAATGCAACATGGAGCTTGTTGCGGGATCCGGAGAGCTAGACAAGACACGGTTCCGAGAAGCCTTGTTGGAGTAGGAGCTTGGAGGGCTTAGGTACAGCGGGTAGACTAGGCTTGGAGGGTCTTTTGCTAACCCATGTATCCCAACTGATTGTCTAGTGGATCGATTTCCGCTTGGAGGGCGGCGGAGAGGTTTTTCGCCGAGTTCTTCGGTTTCCTCTTCGAGAACACGTCTCGGTGTTTTCTGTGTTTGCATCCTTCTTCCCTACTCTTGTTTAATTCCATTATACTGCTGTGTTGCTTAGTTTATGGATTAGAGTAGCTTAGTTGTTCATCCGCTCGCTTTTACACTATTCCGCACTTTGTATTAAAGTTGTGTAAAATCTATCGAGCCGTAATTTTAATTTGGGGGTTTAAATAGCTCTTGTGTTTTCAACACATTTTCGAGCTTTCAATTGGTATCAGAGCGGGTACACTTGTTTTGGTTTAAATACCTAAGTGTGATCCTTGTCCCCTTGTGTTTATTTGCCATGGATTGTGCTATGTATGCCTCTTTGTATGATTTGGTTGGTGATAAATGTAACATGCCATGTGTTTGTGAAAATGCCTCTATGAGTGATAATCCTCAAAATTGTGATGCTATGTTACATGAATCTTTGGGTGTTGTTGATATTCTTAACACCAAACTCTTAAAGAAAAATGCTAAGAAATTTCAAAAGAATTTAAGCAAGTTATTTTGTGAAAAGGATGATTTGATTGTTAAGCTCAATGAATCCATCAAATTGGTTGAAAAATATAAGAAACTTGCTGAAAATTCTTTTGAAAAGCTGAAAGAGTTTGAATGTTTGAATATGGACTTGGATGCTAAACTTGTTGTGTCTAACAAACTTGTTGATGATCTTAAATCTGAAAATGAATCTCTTAAGATGCATGCCAAGTGTTTGATTGCTGAACCTACTGTTAAAAGGGATGAAACTATTTGTTGCAATCATGTTGTGGTACCCGATTTTGTGCCTATTGTTTGTTCTATCTCAAAGGACAAATCGGTGTACATTCCTCCACATAAAAGAAATCAAAAAGTGGAGAGAAAGGCTATTAAGCCAAAGCCTCTGTTTAGGTCCAATTCTAAGGAATTGAGTGGATCTAAATTTGTTCCAACTTGCCACCATTGCGGTGTGATTGGTCATATAAGGCCTCAATGTTCTAAGTTGAAGAGAGAACAAACCCAAGTTGTTAGATCCATTCCCAAAAAGCCTAATGGACCTAAACACATTGTTTGTCACCATTGTGGTGCCCTTGGTCATCTTAGACCTCATTGCTCTAAGTTTCAAGCTTTTAAAAGAATCAAAAGAAAAGAGAAACTTGAGCTTCTTGGAAGTTGTGCTAAAAATGATAAACCGGATTTGAGTGAAAATAGCATGTTGTTAAAGAAAGTGTTTGATGCTCTTAACTCCTTGACTATGTGCATCTCCGGTTCTCATTCTTCCAACCCTCGTCTCACTTCTCTTGAGACACTCATTCCAAACAATCATTCCGTTTGGATGAGGAAGGGTTCCTATGGTTGAGCTTATGCTCTTTTGGTCCTTGATCTAATTCTTTCAATCTTTGTAGGACCATTCATGCATTAGATGCTTCATTGTCATGCATTTGTGCATCATGCATCTCTTTATATGCATTGTTTGTGTTTTTGTTTTTGATCTTACTGTTTTGCTTTGGTTTTGTGTGAGTAAAAATCCAAAACCACATAAAAAGTGAAAAATTCAAAAAGTTTGATTGTATATGTTTGAGCACATATCTCATGTGAGTTTGGCCTAGTACCTTCGTACTAATGGCGTAGTGCATTTACGAGCTTAGCTTATTATGTATGCACCTATTTCTATGTGGAAGAAATCTTGAAAACTATGTGTGACTGGTGTAAATAGATCTTCAAGCTTGTCATGAATGATTGGTCAATAGTCTTGTTGGTCTTGATACTTGCATAGTCTTGTGTCTATATCTCTTCCCACTTTATTTTTATGTTTTTGCAAAAAGAGCTCACTAAATGTGAATCTCAAAATGAAAAGAGATATTGAGCTGCAAAAGCCTGTCGCACATACTAGTATTTGACTAGGAAAAAGGGAAAGCGACTCTTTTAATGTAAATTTTATGGTGCTCAAAAAGCCAAAGGCTTATCATCAATGTTGAAATATCATAAATTTCAAGCACCTATCTCAAAATGAGATGTTTTGTCCATACAAAATAAAATGGACCAATTGTTATGCTTTATGAAGAAGCCAAATGAAAAGCTTCTAAGTTATGTACTCAATGTGTGGGAGGTCATATATACTCATTTCTATAATGGAGATAGTCCACTTGATTTCGTATCAGTTGTGTATGACTCGTTTGAATTGATCATTGAAGCTTCGCTCTAGTCTAAGGACTATTCCACACTTGATTCTCACACACAACACACAAGTTTTTTGTTCAATGAATGTCTATTTCATTTGTGTGATTGTACATGTTCAAATGTGATGTGTGTGTGCTCAACCTTATGTGGTTCAAACCAAAAAGATTTTTGTTCTTTTTGTTTGCTTTTGGAAGTGATTTGTATCACCCATGTTTTTCAAAGTTTTCAAATTGTTTTTATGTGAAAAACATGTTTTCTAGGTGTTTTCGTGACTTATTTCATGTTTAAGCTCTGTCACGAGTGAAAGGGTCCAATTCGCAAGTTTTTCAGCTTTGGACAGAGAGTTTCGCGACTGTTTCGCGGCTGTTTCGCGAGTAATGCTTACCTGCGAGATACCTGCGAGAGACCAGCGAAATTTTCGCGGGATGGTAAGTAGCGAGATACCAGCGAAAATTTCCAGATCAGCTTTTTAAAGGGCATTTCGTGGGTCATTTGTTTTAAACGTTTCCCATCCTCTCCCAAACCTCTGGTTTAATGTTTCTACATCAAAACCCAACTAAATTCAAGTGTTTTTCATTCCATAAACATCTCTAAGGTAATCTTTAACTCTTTTCATTGATTTTGATCCTTAGATTACGTTTTTGGGGGTTTTATGTTTATAATTGGGATTTTCTCAAATGGGAGTTGGAAAACTTATTTTCTGTCAATCTTTTTGATTGGGCTTTGTTTTAAATGATGATTTGGTTTGGTTGTTGGCCCCTTGTGGCAAAAATAACATGTATTTAGGCAAGATTTTCATATGTTCTTGCATTGTTCATCATACATGTGTAGTGTGTGCACTCTAAGTGTTTGATAAAATGCCCAAATGGCATTTTCTCGTTGTTTTGGACTCCAATGAATACCAAACTTTGGGGATCACCATAATTACTCATGTTTATCATGTTTTGATCATTGGTGGTGTGTTTTGTACACTTTGGCCCTTGAGTGCCTTGCTCCTTGAGTGCCTTGCTCATGCATTAGTCATGTATCACACATGCACACTAGATGCATTTTGCTGCACACACTCTAACACTTGACATGTTTTTGCATTCACTCATGCTAGTTAAATCTTTTTAGACATTTTAGCACATATAACATGTTCTTGTGTCCATGTCATGCCTAGGTCCATATCATGTTCCATCATCCTTAGCATGTCATGCTCTTTATGCTTTGTAGCATTTTTTTAATGTTTGTATTATGTTTGAGCTTCATTTTCTCATTCATTTTGCACTCCTCATGCATCATCTTCATATCTTCTTTTCTTTCCCTCCTTCCTCTTGATTAATTGTCTATTCGTGACAAAAAGGGGGAGAGTATCGTTATTTCTATATGACTCATGTGCACACTCTTAGGGGGAGAAATTCTACCTTGTGCACATTCGTAGGGGGAGAAAGCCATAGGAGAGATGCATATGCCAAGGGGGAGAAGACATTTTTTTGAGAAAACCTTGTTTCACTTTATGCTCGTTTTCTCGTTGCTTTGTGATGCTTTGTTTTGCTTTGTTACTCTCATTGCATCGTGCTTATGTGTTGGACATGCTTTTAACCTTTTGCTATTATGCTTTATTGGTTGCATGTTCGGATGGTCATTTGCTTTGCTATATGATCATTGTAGTCATTTCCATATGACTGTTTTGGTGTTTGATCAAGTTGCTCACATGTTTCACATCTTGATTACTTGATCGCTATTTACTTGTTACATTATACTTGTCCATTTATTACTTGCTTTACCCTGAGGGTTTAATGTGTTTTGTGCAAGTGTTTCAGGTTACAGGTATATATGTTCCAAGTTCATCACAACTTCTATGATTCATGATAGGGGGAGTGATATGATAGGGAAGTACTTTATATTATGTACCCATGTTGCTTATGTAAGCTTTAAGGGTTTGTTTCATGCATTGTTTTGTAGGTCTTTGTGGTTTGTGCCATGCATTTGCAATAAACTGCCTATGCAACCTTCATGCATGTTTACTTGTTGTTCAATGTCATGCATTCTACTTCAAGTACATCACTCTTGTGCCCATGTAGGATTGTTCCTAGATGCATACACGTTCTATGCATTGGTTGAGTGATGAACACTCGTGTGCCCTAGTAGGATTGTTCCTAGATGCAAATACTTCGTGTATTTCGCATTGGTTGAGTGTTGGAGTTGCAAGTGACTCTCTTAAATTGAGCGTATCTTCTTGCAAATCCGGATGTTCGTTCCATGTGTGAATGAGCATAGTAATTGCTTATGTATAGTGATTACTTGTTTGATCTTGCCATGATCTAGTGTTTCTATTTCGTTTTGCTCGATCATGCTATTATTGCTCCATATGTTTTCAAGTTTTCTGCATACAATGATGTTATTGTGTTGTTGTGTTTCAGGAGTTACTTGTTCATATGTTTCAAGAGCACTTCAGAATCTAGAATTAGGTGTGAGTGAGTTTTGCCTTTGTTCCCAAACTCACGTTTAAGTCTAGAGTCTGTTTTAGGGTTTTGTCACGGAATAGCCAAAGGGGGAGATTGTAAAGTTGTGATTTACAACTGTGTTTTTGTTGGCTTTTATTCCGTGCCAAATTTGATTGTAATTATGTTCAATCGTTTAAACCCTGTATTTGTTGTGGGACTTGTTGTAAGGGTTGTGTGATAGAGAGTGTGTTTGAAGACTCAAGCATTTGAAGAACTGAAGAATTCTCGCGGGTATCTCGCTACTTAGCATCCCGCGAAATGGTGCATGTGCCCTGCACGTGTTGGAAGCTGAAGAGTCATGCCAGGCTGTCATTTTCGCGAGTGTCTCGCTGGTAAGGCCTTCCCGCGAGACAGTCGCGAAACTTTCTGCCTGGAGGATTTTTATGAGTGACCTTCTTACCCTTCACCCACTCTATATATATACCCTCATTACCCACATATGTTGGTGTGGCCATTCAGAGAGAAAAACCCTAGATAAGTTTTCTACAACTCACCCACCCATCTTTTGAGAGAGAGCTACTCCTTAGTGAGAAATCATTATAGCCTCTTCTCCATCCCTCTCCTATTATCATACCTTGAGAGGAGATTTATACCCAAACACAACCCACACACATTCAGAGTGTAGAGAGTGTTTTGGAGCTATTGGGAAGCATTGGAAGAAGCCAAGGATGGCAAATGCAACATGGAGCTTGTTGCGGGATCCGGAGAGCTAGACAAGACACGGTTCCGAGAAGCCTTGTTGGAGTAGGAGCTTGGAGGGCTTAGGTACAGCGGGTAGACTAGGCTTGGAGGGTCTTTTGCTAACCCATGTATCCCAACTGATTGTCTAGTGGATCGATTTCCGCTTGGAGGGCGGCGGAGAGGTTTTTCGCCGAGTTCTTCGGTTTCCTCTTCGAGAACACGTCTCGGTGTTTTCTGTGTTTGCATCCTTCTTCCCTACTCTTGTTTAATTCCATTATACTGCTGTGTTGCTTAGTTTATGGATTAGAGTAGCTTAGTTGTTCATCCGCTCGCTTTTACACTATTCCGCACTTTGTATTAAAGTTGTGTAAAATCTATCGAGCCGTAATTTTAATTTGGGGGTTTAAATAGCTCTTGTGTTTTCAACACATTTTCGAGCTTTCAACCTTTTATAGACAGGTTTGACACGTCAATTTATTTGTGTCAACCCGAAATGATCCACTTAACACAACCCGTTTAACTCATATAACAAATAAATATTTATTTGATTTTAGATTTGTCAAATACCTTTTATATCCAATATATATTTTAAATTTAAAAAGAAAAGTGAGTAATTACAAAAATTTACAAGAGATATAATTGAAAATTGAAACTTTACAGACCTTAGAACTATTAATACTTTTTTTTTTTTGGGCATAGAACTCACACAAATGAAATTGGATGAGCTTGTGGAAGATGTTATGAATTTGGACATCAATAAAGAATCTATGAATGATAATCGTGGTTATAGTCAGGATTAGTCTACTGTTTGCTCAAATTCTTTCAATATTGATATTTAGCATTTGGCGAGTTCCAAGAATATTATATTTTTGTTGAACTATGTTATTTTATTTTTATGAAACTTTGTTATTTTGAATTTGGGTTGAAGTGTATGCACTTCTTTTGGAGTGTAAAAATCTTATTTTTAGATGAATGTTATATTTATGTTGAACTATATTATTTTGAATATGGGTTGAAAACTTGAAGTATATGCACTGCTTTTTTGGATTTAAAAATAATTATTTCTAGATAAATGTTATATTTATTATTATACAGATTGAAATAGGTTGTGTTACATTCGTGTTAACTCAACACGACTCGTTTATTAAGCGTGTCAAATGGGTTGGGTCAAGTCAACTCGCTTTATTAATAGGTTGGGTTAGGGTTAAAAGATCATGACACAATTATTAAATGAGTCGGGTTAGGGTTGAGTCATTTAGTCGAATGATCCTACCTCGACATGACACGAATCCGACACGCTAACTCAAATTGACACCCCTACTTAGGACAATGGTTAACAATTTATTTTAGGAAAGTTTTGACACAATTTTTATGATAAATGAAAAAAGTTATCAAAATATTAATTACTTTTTTTTTTTTTTTTGCCATAAAAGCTTTTTTTAAAATGAATTGTTAACCATTGAGCTAAGAACACATCCATTAGCATTTCCTAACACGTCACAATAAAGATAGCCATCTACAATTATGAACTTAGGACAAAAAACCGGACAAATTTAGCTCATGTGCTCTATTTTTCTATGAAATTTAATAAATATTATATATATATATATATAGTTATTGATTGTCACCTCACACAAAAATAGAAGCAGCAACTTTTTCCTAAAAATTTTATTCAAAAAGATTTATAACAAATAAATATTAGTCATACATTTCCTAATATTTGTATTTCATATAAAAAATCAAAATTGTTTCCAAAAAAAAAAAATATATAAAAATCAAAATTAAAAATGATGAGAATCTTATCAAAAAGAGAGAGGATAATTATAGAATGCTCAGTATAATCTGCTATGCATTAGCAACAACATTATTCAATAAATATTAGATCAAATTAGAATTTAAAAAAATGTAGTTGATCTGTCAAAGATCAAATAAAATATTATACATTAAAATATTATTTCAAACATATATTCATAATTGATGAAAAATTATTAAATTTTAAAGTATAGAAGTAGCTGAAAAAAAAAAAAAAAAAAAAAAAAAAAAAAAAACAATGGATGCATGACAATCAAAACCCATACACTATTTTCCCCAAGGTTAAGTAATGAGTCATGCATAGACATAGATGCTACAATGTGTGATGTGTCAAACATGGATGCTAGACGTGGCACACAGTTTTAGACTCGCCTCACCTTAGCCTAAAAAACTATAAAAGCCTTCATTCATTCACACATCTCTCACTCCAAATGGCCGATTCAACACCACTTCTCTCCCAACCCAACTCGGCCGAGTCACAAAGCACCACCCCACCTCTAGAGAAACACCGTCCATCCCTTGATTCCTCCATTGAACGGTGTATAGGTGAATTTGGGTGGGCCCAATTCTTCCAAACTCTACTTGTATCCTTGGCATGGCTATTTGATGCACAACAAACATTCATTAGTGTCTTCACTGATGCATACCCAACATGGCACTGTACTACTCATCAAAATGGTTGCAACTCGGTCTCCAACATTTGCTATCTTCCAAAAAATTCGTGGGCATGGGATTGGCCTTCCTATACATCAATCATATCAGAATGGAAGTTGGAATGTTCTTCTTCCATTATCACTGGCTTGCCTGCATCATCCTTCTTCATGGGTTGCCTAGTCGGTGGATTCGTTCTTGCTACACTTGCTGATTCCTCACTTGGTCGCAAAAACATGATCTTTCTTTCATGCCTAACCATGTCCCTATCTTCTTTGCTTACTGTCTTCTCCACCAACATATGGGTTTACTCGGCTTTAAGATTGGTTTGTGGGTTTGGCCGGGCAACAATTGGAACCTCTGCACTTGTGTTAACAGCTGAGCTTGTGGGTAAAAGGTGGCGAGGCCAAGTGGGAGTGATAGGATTCTTTTGTTTCACAATTGGGTTCTTATCACTACCAGCTATAGCTTATTTGAATAGAGGTTCATCTTGGAGATTTCTTTATTTATGGACTTCTATCCCAGGAATCTTTTATTCTATGCTGGTTCACTTCTTTGTTCGTGAGTCTCCTAGATGGCTCTTTGTGCGTGGACGAAAAGAGGAAGCAGTGGCCACGTTGAAAAGCATTGCAACACCTAGCCGTAGTAGTTGTTTAACTTGGAGCTTCTCTGAGGTTTCGTTTCAGGAAGAAAGATGGAATAATGGGAATGTTTTCTCGACTATAAAGATGTTGGTGCAGAAAAGATGGGCTTTCCGAAGGTTGTTACCGGTTTTGGTGATAGGTTTTGGAAGTGGAATGGTGTACTATGGCATGCCATTAGGCCTAGGAAACTTGTCATTCAATCTCTACTTGAGTGTCACATTAAATGCCTTAGCTGAGATACCATCTTCATTGATCACTATGTTGCTTATAGGTAAGTTGAACAGAAAATTTTCTGTGCTTGCTTTCACTACCCTTAGTGGGATTTTCAGTATTATGTGTGCTTGGAAAGGTGAGGTGTGGACAAGATTGCAGATTGGACTTGAGCTAGTATCCTTCTTCAGTTGTTGCACTGCTTTCGATATATTACTCATATTCACAATAGAGTTGTTCCCTACTTGTGTGAGGAACTCAGCTACATCGTTGGTGAGACAAGCAGTTGTGTTTGGTGGTGTGTTTGGTCCGATCCTAGTGGCTGCTGAGAGAAGAGATGGAATTTCATCCTATGGGGTGTTTGGGTTGGTGATAGGCTGTTGTGGGCTGTTTGCAGTTTGTTTACCAGAGACAAGAGGTAGAGCACTTTGTGATACAATGGATGAGGAAGAACACAAAGAGAAGACAATTTGTAATGGTGAAGGTGATGTCTTGGCTTAATTAGCTTTTGGTTTGCTCAAATTATGTAAAAACTGTATGCAAGTGATTGATCAAGAATCTTTAAAATAAACAACATTTATCTTTCATAAGACTCTTTTTTGTGTGTGTGTGTGTAGAATTTCATAAGATTGATTTGGTTGTATTTTTTTTTTTTTTTTTTTTTATAATTTCTTTTCTGAGTGTATGTGAATTTGGCCTGGATTTTAACCAAGTCCCTAAGGAAATACAAATTCTCTCTTTTTAAAATTTATTTATTTATTTATATTCCACTATTCATAATGTTTAAGTTTATAGACATCCTGTGCATAAACCTTTCTAAAACATCATTTTTAATTTTTGATTTTTAGAAATGAAATACAAATATCAGGAAATGTAAGAATAATATATTTTAATGTTTTATGAATAAAATTTTTTGGAAGAAGATGGTGCTTTTATTTTTATGTGAGCTGGCCATCAATAATGATATATGACTCTATGCTAACAGCAATTATTCTCATTACATTCACGTAAAATATATGAGGAGTTGTGTGTGAAAGTCTTTCACATTCAGAATGCCATGCTCGCATTACTTAATTATTCATCTCAAATTGAAATGTCTACTAAAATGATATATTGTCAATATCTTATTTTGTTGACAGCCTGAAGACATAAATTTATGAAATAGCACGCTTGTAAAATTCTTCAAAACAAAGCACCGACTTACTTTTAGAGTTTTTTATTTTTATTTTTATACAGTTGGTGATGAATCTTACGACAAGATTCTCTCTATAGTACTTCAAATAAAGAGAATTCATTTCAATATTAAGATTTTATTTTATTCTTAAAATGTAACAGTATACAAATATTATGTCACTTAAAAATAATAAATGTTGTGACACTAAAAATGTAAAAAGTACCATTTTACTATATATATATATATAGAGAGAGAGAGAGAAAGAGAGGATAAGTCTTAAGTATAATACTTAGGTACTGTTTTTTAAGTTCTCTTCTTAAGATTCTGATAAGTATATTTTTTACTTAAGCGATCATATGACAGAATTTTAAGAGAGGAATTTAAGGAGTAGAACTTAAGGTACTTTATATAAATTTTGTCTATATATATATATATATATGGACACATAGGTGCGCATGCGGAAAATAATATAATACATAGATTTATTAATTGGAATTGTATAAAAAACTTAAACATGATTTTGAGTAGCAAAATTTCTGTCGAGGTTTTCAAACTCAATTAAATAAGTGGTTTTGAGCTTTTTGATTAGAAAAGAAAATTAGTTAGAGTAGCACTTAAACAATATTCTTTTTTATCATTCTGATGGAGAATGGGTTATCCTTGCCCACAATATACAATTATTAATATATTATCTCATACTTTGCTTTGCATGTGCTTTGGACATTGTTAAAGTATGAAAGTAACTGGGCGCTCCTAAATGATAGGAGGTCCCAGCAGCCAGCGTGCCTCTTTTTCACTTTTGTTGCTGTTATCCTTTCATTATAAAGATACACCCAATAGATTGAAGTTCCAGAGAATTCACAAGTCTTCTCGTCAATAATGAAATGATGATAGAGGCCTATTTCTTTAAATTGACCGCAGAAATCGATTTACATAGGTTCTTTTGTTTGTTTGTTTTATTGATTTTTTTATTCATTGTTGTTTTGTTTAGATATATGATAATATTTGAAATTTATGATATTGTAATTACTTTTTATCATTAGGGACATCAATAATTTTTGTTTATGTTTTTTTTTTAAAAAAAAAAATATAATAATGTCCAATTTTATATTGCCGAGATTTGAATAGAGTCCATTATTTGATGTTAAAAAAATTTACACGTTGAAATAATTTGAACGGATCTATTTGATATTGTTATAATTAAAAAGCAATCCTTTAACAGTAGAGTTCTACATATGAGATCTCTCGTTCAATTCCCATGTAATTTGTAGTCTTTGTTTCTTTCTATTTGTTTGTGTTTTGAGTGTTTATCGTATTTCTTTTTAGAAATAAAAATAATAATAAAAAATAGAGTTCTAGAATCTGATAATACATGAGAATATTTTCTTTTTTAATATTCCATTGAAAGATAGTAATCCAAGTGGAAGAAACAATCGGTGGCGCTAGCCACTAGGTGAGATGGAGATTACTCAATGATGCAGTGATTATATGTGACGACTAAGGAGGATATGAATAGTCAAAATTTGATTGCCAGTGAACAAATTGGGAATGATGCTGACAGTGAGAAGGAAATTTTGGACACATATGACAAATGAGATTGGGGTAATTTTGCTGGTTAGGATTTTTTTTTTTAAATTCTATTTGTTGTTTAGTGTTTTAAACTAGATATAAATTGGTAATTTTTTTTGGATGAACATATAAATTAGTAATTTAGTGGTTAATAGTTGATGTGGTAATTAACATGTCACCTCAGTTTGTAAAGAATATGACTTGAAGTAAAATATGAAATACCTCTAGCATTATTTAGTAGAGTATCATGATTAGCTAAGTCAACATTTTTCATCCACTACTGAAGGACATAGACAATTTTGACACATCAAAAGTTAGGAATTATGAAAGTAACTGGGCACTTCCAGCAGCTAGCATGCCTCTTTTTCTCTGTTATCCTTTCATTATAAAGATAGACTCAATAGAATGAAGTTCCAGAGAACTCATGAGTCTTTTTGTCAATGGGGAAAAAAAAAATTTAAAGAAAAAAGAATCTAAAGATTTGACTGATTTCATTTCATTCTATTTTTAAATTGAAGACATTTAATAAATTGATGATAGTGGTCTATTTCACTAAATTGACCCGTAGAAATCGATATACATGGGTTCTTTTGTTTGTTTGTATGATTGATCTGTTTATTTATTGTTGTTTTGTTTAGATATGATAATATTTGAAATTAATGACATCATAATTATTATTTATCATTAGAGACATCAATAATTTTTTTTAATTATTTTATATATAATTATGTATAATTATATATTGGTGAGATTTGAATAGAGTCCATTATTTTATGCTAAAAAAAATTTACTCGTTGAAATAATTCGAACAGATCTATTTGATATTGTTATAAAAAGTAATACTTTAATAGTAGAGTTCTACATATGAGGTCTCTTGTTCAATTCCTGTGTAATTTCTAGTCTTTGTTTATCTCTATTTGTTTGTGTTTTGGGTGTTTATTGTACTTTTCTACCAATAAATAAATAAAAAGTAGAGTTTTAGAGTCCGTTAAAACTTAATATAAGAGAATATTTTATTTTTTTAATGTTCCAATGAAAGATATTTAGTAATCCAAGTGGAAGAAATTATTGACGGCGCTAGGTGAGATGGAGATTACTCAATGATGCAATGATAATATGTGAGGACTGAGGAGGATATGAATGGTCAAAATTTGATTGCCAGTGAGCAAATTAAGAACAGTGAGAAGGAAATTTTGGACGCATATGACAAGTGAGATTGTGGTGATCTTTGCTGGTTAGGTTTTTTTTTTAATGAAATTTTTAAAATTTTATTTGTTGTTTAGTGTTTTAAACTAGATATAAATTGGTAATTTAGTGGTTAATAATTGAGTTGGTAGCATGTCACCTCGTTTGTAAAAGATATGACTTGTAGTAAAATGTGAAGTACCTCTAGCATTATTTGATAGAGTATCACAATTAACTAAGTCAAAAATTTCCATCTACTACTGAATGACATAGAAAATTTTGACACATCAAAAGATTAGAGATTGAACTGACACTTTTCAAAATATTAGGGACTAATTTGACACATATGGCAGGTGTTAGGAGCAAAACGATAATTTCTTCTAAATTATTTTTAACATCTTAGCAATCTCGCAGGAAGCCCATTCTAGACTGGAAATTTTTTCATTTTCAAACTGTTTCCATCGCTAGTAATAACTAATAATAACGAAATTAATAAGAAGTGCAAGTGATTAAATAAGAACAATTTTGTTACGTGTAGCATGCTAAAAGTGACCCATTTAAGTTAATATTTGGAAAACATAAGTAAAATTAATATTTTCCAGAATTTATTTCAAGAGAAGTGTTGGGATCATATTTTACAAATTAATAAATAAAAAGAAAGTGAGAAAAGATGAGTCAGCTTTCTAATGAAGACATGGGCTTTGGCACTTAAACAAATCATACTTCGGTTTATACATATGAAAACCGATGGCCAAGAAAATAGGCCACCGGCCCATTGTCAAAACAAGTGAAGACATGGGCTTGGTGGATTTCATTTTAAACATGGAATTGAAACTGATTTGTCAGGAAACTTACTAGTCCAACCATTAAAGTCCAGCAATCTAGAACAATTGCTTGAGAGTTGAGACTATAGTCTCAACTCTCTATCTGCCTTTTTTTGTTGAACGAATAGGTTGGGTTTCATGTGTATGTAAGACACGTGCTTTTCATTATAAAGAACAATGATATAGTTCAAATAAAGAACTGATTTATAACACAAATATATATATATATATATATAAATCATCTCATTTTTAAAGTGCCTAAGAATTTTATCATTAATCACAACAATCATTAAATTTAGTATTTACGAAAAAAAAACACAAATTAGGACACATATTACATTAGAAAAGCATTAGATCATAATGTTATAACAAATTAGGATATACAAACACAAACTATAACATATTTCAAATATTGTTAGGTTTTAAGACCCCTTAACACAATATGTTTAACTTGATATTAAGCTAAGTTGATTAACAAGATTGTTATTCAAGTCTAGGTCAAACAATTATGAGTAAAACAGATATAATGTGGAAAGTAAAAAACATAAAGATCTAATGACCTAGGAAAACCAAACCGGTAAAAAACTTGGGGAGGATTTAACCTAATTATCCTTAAGGTAAAAACAAATCCACTATAGAAAGAATTGAAGTTTATAAAAGGAGTTAGACCACTAACATTCTAATGCAACTACACGTAGAACTTATTGACACGATCACGTGCAAGCTCTAAGTCCACAGACTACTTCTTTCTTGGATCTGCGGCAACCACAAGTTCTCTTACTTGTGACTTTGAAACTCCACTCAAAGGTTTTGTTGTTCCTTGAATGTTCTTTATGCAGCAACTGAAACAACCATCAAGTTCTTGATGTGAATCTTGATCTTGATAGTTCTATATGTGTGTTTGAAGATACAAATCTCTCAAATCTCACAAAAGACTCAACACACAACTCAACCAAGACTACTAAAACGTAGCTAGGGATTTTTCTTTTAAACTAAGAATGTAACACTTAACCCTACACATCATATGGGCTTGGGCTGCGTTTGAAAATATTGTAGAAAATTTCTGATCTGTGATTTTTGATCGATCGAGCCTCGCAGAATTCAACAATAATTTCCTGCAATTACTAGATTCTAAACTTACATTAAAACAAACTTTGAGCAAGTCTAAACCTAGACTAAATTTTTTGATCATGATTTGCCAACATATACAAAATAAAGTTCTAATACATTTAGTTCCTAAAGTCTTAAAACCTAACAAATATATATATATATTTGAAAAAGAATTAGATCATTGGTAAGGATATTTTGATTGAAAAATTTTCTAACTCCTTTTCTCCTTCGGGTTTGGATCACCCTTCAATCTCCTTTTTTACGCTTTGGGTACTTGGTCCTTTTTAGGTTGATTACGACACCATTAGCCATGCTCTCCACTCATGTTCCCTGTTTGGTTACCCAATACGACGTGTAGTAAAGTAACCGTCGGGTAAGAATGTGTACTTGGTCCACACCCTCTTTGCATGTCTTCCACTCATGCATCCTTATATGGAAAGAACTTGCACATTATATCCAAAGATCCTTCTATATATTCATATTCTCCAAGCATGGGAAGTAAAGCCCTAAGTTCTCTGAATATTAACTTCGTACCTTCTCTACAAGGAAAAATCCTACGTTCATGGGATCTTAGTTAGCCTTACAGCACTATATAAACACCAAGGTATGTAAAATTTTCTATCTTTTACACCTTTAAGTTATTGGAGATTCTTCTATCACTGACTTAATTTTCAGAAGGTCTTTGGTTGGCACCCTACCAAATTCACAGCATCCACAAGTACTCCTATTTGTGTATCTTTAAGCTCTTAATGCAGCAACTGAATTGATCATCAAGCTCTTGACATAATCTTGATTCTTGATAACCCAAAGTATATGTGAAGGCAAACACCTCTAGATCTCACAAGAGATTCACATACACAGCATAAACAACAACTGCAACAACAGCAAAACATGGCTAGGGTTTTTCCTTTTATACTTACGATAAAACATAAAACCCTACACGTTAAACGGGCTTAGGCTGAGTTGGAAAATTCTGCAGAAAAACAATCTGATCGATCAAGTCTAATTTTCGATCGATTGATCTGGGCAGATTTACATAGTAAATCCTGTAGTTTACTCGATTCCAACTTTGCACATAAGCATATTTTGAGCAAGACTAAACGTTTTTATCATGATTTGACAACATTACAAAATGAAGTTCTAATACATTTAAACCTAAAGTCTTAGAACCCAACAAACTCCCCCTTTGGCAATCCGTGACAAAACACAAACTAGACAAAGTGCTCAAAGTTACAAAAATAGCCCATTACACAAACATTGCCCAACAAAAACAAATTCAACCTAACTACTATCTATCAATTGCAAGTGTAGATAACAGCATGACTGAATCAACCTGTATATTCTTGTAACGCTTAACAAACACATAAACGCATGTGTGGAAATTACAAGTAAAACAAAATAAATTCTTGATTTCACATAACATAAACTATAAGGCATATATCATGAATAACCTCATAAATATAAATCAATAATCAATGTAGCACAATGTGAAACAAGAAACAGAAATAAACACATCACAGTATCTCCCCCTATCATAGACAACTCAAATGAAACAAAAAATACATCATGAGCCAAAAAATATAAATACAAGATGAAGCACCTAGATACAATCTAAAGCTCCACAACTCCAAAACAACAAAAATCTCTCCCTATTAACAAAATCTCCTATTCGTATGTACTCCCCTTTTTTGTGACGAATTGCCAAAGGGCAATCACTCATCATCAGAAGGAGGTGGCGGAGGTGATCGTCTAAAACTCGCCAAATTTGCTCTCAAAGCTTGAAGCTCGGTAAGCACATCCACCAAAAGCTGACCATGAGCCGCCTGAACGGTCATGATAGTGTCCAAATCATGACGAATGCTAGAAACATCTGAAGTAGAAGGTGGAGGATCAACAGTAACAGTTGGATTAACAAAGGTATCAACAGCCGAATCACCTGTAGAAGAAGGAGGTGAAGGAGGAGAAGGTGCACCAGAAGAGGAAGAATCTACTCTAGGGCGTTTAGAGCTAGCTTGCATCTAAGCAGCCCTCTGCTTAAGAAAGGTGGCACCAATAGGAGCTATGATATGAATGGGCTCAGACGCCAAAAACTCATCTAATCCTAGGTGTAATAAAATCCTATGAATAAAAACGGGAAAAACAAACCATGAGCAGTAGAACTACTCTTATGAACCTAAATCAAAGAATGAATGAAAAGATGAGGAAAACTCATAAAAGCGTCTGTGACAAGAGCATACAAAAATGCACATCTCTCTAAAAGAATAGTATGCAAATGAGAGATGGGCCAGATAGAATGGCAAGAAAGCTGGAAGAAAAGATAATGAATCTCAATCAACTCATGAGAAATGATCCGAGGATCGAACCCCACTGAATAAAAGTTCTAGTAAGATATGACATAATGTCATCAAGGGGTGGAGACTCATCGTAATGATAGACAGGATGCTGGAGCAAAGGCACCCTAAGAGCAGAGGCCACTACCGTAGGAGTATTGGTGTACACTTCATCTTGTATCCAACTCTTCACCTGAGTGTTGAAATCATAGGAGTGGACAGAGAGGTTCGAGTAGAACTCTCTAATCAAGGTAGCCGGAGGAGGATGACCAACATCTAACAAAGAAAACCAGCCCCTACGCTTAAAGTTTCTCCTAATTTCCAGGTCAAGCTCATCTAAAACTACTTTCCTTTCAGCCCATACATTCATACGAATGTTCAGCTTCTCAAAAGTTTCCTAGTTTTTCTCACTTAGAAACCTCTCACTATCAAAAGAATGAGCAGAAGAAGAAGTGGAGGTCCTATGGGCTCTAGTCTTCCTAACCATGATACTAAAGATCATAAAGGAAAGACAGAAAAGAGACAAAAGACAAAAACAAGAAAAACCCAAGGGCAGACTGCATCAGACACAGTTAGAGCAAAAACAATATAGAAAATAACAATCTATATAATGCATGAACAATATCAACACATGATGCACGCTATAATGTAGTGAGAATAAGTTCAATTTTACTTTGAAATCACAGGATTGGCTTGAGCATAGAGTTTATATCAAAAACCCCAAACTTGGAAAAACCAATTTCACAAATCTCAACAAATTGACCAATTGATCATTACACAAGTTAGATAACAGATTATAATGACCAAATAAATCAATCAAACAAGCCAATTTCATCAATTAATGCTCAATTGAACAAAATCCCAAATTCGAGTAGTTTCAAGCCCTAGAAAAAACAATTTTTCCCAAATCAACAAATTGATCAAATTAATCACCAAGGAACATTTCAATAACATCCCATAACAAAATCCCAATGATCAATTTGGAAAGAATTGATTGAAATCAACAAAACCCCAATTTTTCTTAGGTTCGAAATTTACCCAAAACGCATGAAAAAATGCATGAAACATGAAAATAAATGAAAAAGGAAGGGCAACAAGGTCTTATCGGCCTTAGAAGTCAAAAACCCTTGAATAAATTTGAGGGAAAACGACAAAAATTTTGCTTTGAACCTTGACCAATCGAAGAGAGAGAGAAAGAACTTTTTGAAAAAGTTTGAATAATGACAGACACGTGAAAAGCTTATGTTTTAAAAAAACTCACTGAACGATTTTCGATTGATTAAAAATTAGATTTGATCGATTGAAAATTACATTCGATCAATCAGCAGCGATCGAGAAGCGATCAAACCAAGCAGATTCAAACCAAAATTTGAATCACAATTTCGATCGGTCAAGAAACAGGTTCGATCAATCAATAATCTGGAAAAATCAATTTTTTGAAAAACAGAACAATTTTATGCAGAAACACCTCTAAGCATAATATTTTATGAATAGAATGCATGAGTATGAGATAAAATGTTTTTCAAAAACACTTGTATTGAACCCAGATCTCCCAAAAATAAGATTTTCAATCAATTTTTCTTTAAATCTCAAACATGAAACACATTTTGCATTAGAATCAAGGAATTTCCAATTTTGGATGGCCACAACAAAATCACACACAATAACATGTACAAAGTTTAGCAAAGAGTAATTTTTGTAGTGTGTGCAACTAGCAAAAGCTTGAGATACATGTGAAGTGATATGTGAATAGTAATCAAGTACAATTTCTATAAAATTCATCACATAAATTTGAAAGAGACTATCACTTAAAGAGTTATATTATATAATTCCCACATCTCCTAGAATAAAAGCTTGCAATCATGTAAGTTTCTTGATTTGCCTTATATTGTACACACCAATTTTATTTGATTTGAAACTTATTAAAATAGCCTAGATAATATACATACCAATTTTATTTGATTGTGAAGTTATTTTAGCCCAATAATGTACACATCAATTTTAGCATTTAAACCGAAGCTACACCTTATGTTCTTTTTATGCATGTGCTACACTTTCTTGAGCACAAAATCTTATGATATGTACTAAGGTGTTCATGATTAGCTAGTAAACAGTGGTGAGATGGTTATTTATGCATTTCTCAATAAGTTCAAGTCCAACAATAAAAAACCTATGACTTCAAGATCAAGATCATGTGATCAAAAACTATAAACAACTCCCACATAACATGCATTACAAAGTTCAAACTAGTAAAGTGCAATAAAATAAGCTCATCCAAACTAAATAAGGTACCTAAACATGTTATGTAAAAATAATATGACCAACCTTGATTTCACATCCAAGAAAAATAATGCAAAACACATTTTGCTTCCCTTTTCCTTTTTTTTTTTTTTTTTTTTTAAATAACAAAAACAACCTAGAATGAAATGTATGAATATTATGCAATGCAAATCCTAGAAAAGCAAAGAACACAAAAACAACAAAGAACAATGGTCACAAAGAGAAGAACGATGAAGCACAAGGACTAAGAAAGCCAAAGATGATCAGGGGCACAAAATAACACCAATTACTTGACGAAGTGTCTCAAACTTACTTCTATCAGGAGGTTTGGTGAAGATGTCAGCATTCTGACGTTCAGTAGGGATATACTCAAGAACCACAATCTTTCTTTCAACAAGATTCCTAATAAAGTGATATCTAATCTCTGTGTTTAGTCTTAGAGTGTTGAACAGAGTTCTTAGAGATATCAATAGCACTAGAATTAGCACAATAAACAACCATGGTGTCTTGTGTTTTCTCATAATTACTCAAAAGCTTTTTCATCTAAAGAAGCTGTGAACAACAACTTCCAACAACAATATATTCTGTTTCTGCAGTAGACATAGAGACAAAATTTTGCTTTTTACTCATCCAAGTAAAGATTGGCTTCAACATAAAAACACCCACTAGTGGTGCTTTTTCTATCATTGGCATTGCTGGCCCAATCAGAATCAGAAAAAACCAGCAAGAGACAAATTTGACCCTTTACTATAGAACAAACCATAATCACAAGTTTCACTAACATATTTTATGATTCTTTTAACAACATTCAAATGTGAAACTTTAGGATTAGATTAAAATCTAGAGCAAACACCAACACTAAAAGCAATATCAGGATGACTTGCAGTTAAATACAAAAGACAATCAATCATGGTTTTATATAGTGTAACATCAACAGACTCACCTGAGGGATCATTGGTTAGCTTTGCATTAGTAGCCATTGGTATTCTAGCATGCGCAGCCTTGTCAAGTCCAAATCTCTTGACCAAATTTTTGGCATACTTTACTTGGTTGATGTAAATTCCAAAATCCATTTGCTTCATCTGCAATCCCAAGAAATAAGTTAGTTCACCAACCATACTCATTTCAAACATATTATTCATCTCATCTGCAAAAGATTGAGTAAAAGAGTCATTAGTAGCATCAAAAACAATATCATCAACATAAATTTGAGCTACTACAAAATAATTTTTACCATTTTGTATGAACAGAGTAGTATCTACAAATCCTCTTTTGAATCCATGCTCAATGAGATATGCAGTTAACCTACCATACCATGCCGTAGGAGCTTGTTTCAAACCATAGAGGGCTCTCTTCAACTTGTAGACATCATCAGGTTTGTGAGGATCAACAAAACCCTTTGGTTGTTCAACATATACCTCTTCTTGCAACATCCCATTCAAGAAGGCACTATAGACATCCATTTGATACAATTTGAAATTCAAATGGCTTGCAATGGCCTACAATATCCTAATGGATTTCAATCTTGCTACTGGTGCAAAAGTCTTATCAAAATTAATCCCTTCCACTTGTGTGTATCCTTAAGCAACAAGTCTTGATTTGTTTCGAATAACTGTACCATGTTTATCTAACTTGTTTTTGAAGATCCATTTAGTTCCTATCACATTTACTCCCTTTGGTCTAGGAACTCGTTCCCACACATCATTCCAAACAAATTGATGAAGTTCTTCATGCATAGAATTAACCCAATCAGCATCTTGAAGTGCCTCATCCACCTTTTTCGGTTCAAATTGGTATAGATAGCATGAGTGAGTAATAACATTCAAGGCTTTGGATCTCAATCTCATGTTATCATTCAAACTTCCTAATATGTTTGTGACAGGATGATTTAACTTTACTTTAGAAGACGGACCTTTGACTAGAGATGTGGAGGTACCTTTTTGTTCTGATGAAGGACTAGGCTCACCTTGTTCTTGTTAAGTTTCATGAACTGGTGTAGATGGTTCTAGACTTGATGGTACAGAAATAGCATCATTCAACAACAGTAGCTCTTCATCACTATGCTTCCCAATATAATCATCAGGAATAAGGTCATCAACTTCCACAGTCTTTTCTTGAACCAGAGGAGTGTTTTCTGAATAAGTTTCTGAACACAGTTCATCATTGATCACCACATTTAAAGACTCCATGACTATTTTATTTCTCAGGATGTATACTCTGTAAGCTTTACTAATGGAGGAGTATCCTAGAAAGTATCCCTTGTCACTCTTTGCATCAAACTTTTCTAGGTTCTCCCTATCACGCAGAATATAACAGTCACTACCAAATATCCAGAAATATTTGACAACAGGCTTCTTTCCTCTCTAGAGTTCATGGGGAGTTTTCTTGGAATCTGGTTTGAAATACACTGTATGGAAAGCAGTGTTAACAGCTTCTCCCCAGAAGGATTTGGGCAACTTTTTGTTGTGTAACATGACACGAGCCATCTCTTGAACAACCCTATTCCTTCGTTCCACTATTCCATTTTGTTGTGGTGTCATGGGTGAAGAGAACTCTAGATGTATGCCTTGATCATTACAGAAGGTAGCCAGCTTTGTGTTTTCAAATTCTCTTCCATGATCACTCCTAATTTTGGCTATCACAGTACCTTTCTCAATTAGCAATTTCTTACACAAGTGTATCATCTTTTCAAGAGCCTCAACTTTATCTCTCAAAAGCACAACCCAAGTATATCTAGTAAAATCATCCACAACAACTAGAATATACTTCTTTCCACCTAAACTTTGAACTCTGGCAGGATCCATGAGATCAATGTGTAATAACTCAAGAGGTCTGGAAGTTTGAACTTCAGTTACAGACGGATGCTTGGACTTCACTTGTTTTGCCCATCTGACATGGTCCACAGATGCACTTTTCTATCTTCTCAAACTTAGGCAAACCAATAACTGCATCACACTTGGAAATCTTCTCTAATTGCTTGTGACTTTCATGTCCCAACCATTGATGCCATAAGTCTACTTGATTGATCTTTGCATTGAAACACTTGTTGCTTATACTTGGTGTTATACCATAGCTGTTGTCAGCTATCCTCACACCAATACACATAGTCAACTCCTTCATCAAGTATCACACATTCATACTTTGTGAAGAGAACATTCAGTCCATTGTCACAAATTTGACTGATGCTGAGTAAGTTAGCTTTCAACCCATCAATATACTAGACATCTTCAAAAACTAGCAACCTTGGAATGTCCACAATACCAATGCCTTTGATCACAAATTTGCTTCCATCTCCAAACCTAACTGTCTCAATCTTTCCTTCAAAGAGTGTCTTGAATACGGCTTTATTTCCTGTCATATGCCTAGAACAACAACTATCCAAATACCAAAGACAAGAATCACATGTTTTTAAGGCAGTTGAAGCAGTATAATACACATAATTATCATCACATGTAATTATACCAAGATGCTCAAGGAAAGACTTAACAAAAGCAACAAAAGATACAAACCAAAAGTAGACAAGATGGAACATTAGCAATAAGAACTTCCAAGAATCCATGACAACAGGGGTTAAGGATCAACTCTTAGATCAAAGGATCTAAACACTAGAGCTAACCTGCTTTGATACCAATTATGCGTTTTTAGACCCCTTAAACACAACTAGATTAACCCAATTATTTAGCAAAGTAATTAACTTAGGTAAATTATGTAGATTTAGGTTAATACAAATAAATCATATCATTGTAAAGTGCGAAAAATAAATAACACAATGATATGATAACTTAGGAAAACCAAACTAGTAAAAAATCTGGGGAGGATTAACCTAGCTATCCTCAAGGTAAAACAGATCCACTATGAAAGAATTGAAGTTTACACAATAGCAACTTAGATCATTAACATCCTATTGCTACCTCAAGTAGGAAACTTACTACCACGACCACGTGACAGCTCCGAGTCCACGGACTACTTCTTTCTTCGATTCACAGCATTCACAAGTACTCCCACTTTTGTATCTTTAAGCTCTTAATGCAGCAACTGAATCGATCATTAAGCTCTTAATATAATCTTGATTCTTGATAACCCTAAGTATATGTAAAGGCAAACACCTCTAGATCTCACAAGAGATTCACATACATAGCATAAACAACAACTACAACAACAGCAAAACGTGGCTAGGGTTTTTCCTTTTATACTTAAGGCAAAACATAAAACCCTACATGTCAAATAGGATTGGGCTGAGTTGGAAAATTCTGCAGAAAAATAATCTACAAGAGCTTTGATCAATCGAGTCTAATTTTCGATCGATCGAGCTAGGCAGATTTACACAGTAAATCCTGCAGTTTACTCGATTCCAACTTTACACATAAACATACTTTGAGCAAGTCTAAAACAAGTTCCAAGGCCACCTCACCGCATTCCACTCCTACCTAACCACCCACTTATGACTAACGAGATTGGACCTCCCATTGCACTAACTAGAAAAGCAATCATGCTCTCTCCACTAATTTAGAGCTATATATATGAGAAGTTTGAGGGAGTAAAGGGATTTTTTCTTTTCTCTAGGGTCTGAGAGGAGGGGAGAACGAAGAGGAAAGGGTGATTTAGGCATTGAGAGAGAGAAAAGTGATCTCATTGAGTCTTGATGTCGAGAACGACCCAAAGTAGGAAATCCAAACCCAACACACAAATAAGTTGTAAGCCTATTAGCCTCACCTTTTGGCGCATACAATTGGCATCGTCTGTGGGAATCTCCTACAAAGTTGTAGTTCAGCCAAGGCTCACACACGAAAGGATGTCTGGGAGACTTTCGGGGAGCGACGCTGAAAGTGGTTTAGTGGGATCCTCTCGGGTGTCCTTCTAGCGAGAACGGAGGCAAAAGAGGCACGAAGATAGGGATCAAGAACGAGAGGAAAAGATGTCTGGCCTCGGAGAGGGGTCGTACCAAACTTAGTGGACGGCCTCAAGGCACAAGCAACTCGACGAAAGGGATGAAGAGCTTGAGCGGCTGCGCAGGTTGGTAAGAGATCTGGAGTTACAAGCGAAGCACAGGCACCGTGAAAAGGACCAAGACAACCGAGAAAGAAGGTCCAATAAGGGGGAGAATCGTCACGGAACGGGGTCCAATCAATCTGAATCACGTCACCACCGAGACCGTCCGTATTCATGGGAATCTGATCAACGTCAAGACCGTTCGCGTTCTCGGGAGTATGCAGATTGGGGTTCGGACTCCCCAGAAGAACAACGGCCCCATAATGCAGCCATGGACGCGATGATCCGTGCACTACGCAGAGCTGCTCAGTCACCGTTCTCAACAGACATTGAGCGGGCACCGATGTCGGATAGGTTTACCCGCCCCCCGTTCAATTCCTACAATGGGAAAACGGACCCGATAAAGCACATTAACCACTATATCCAAATGATGTCTCTGCACACCCGTAATGACGCGCTGATGTGTAAGGTTTTTCCCTCAAGTCTCGACCCCACCGCTTTGAGATGGTTTAATGGGTTACGGAAGGGCTCCATCCACAATTTCGCCGAGCTGATACAGGAGTTTGGGGTCTGGTTCGTGACTTGTAGCTGAGTGCCGCAGCCGGTGGACGCGTTACTATCAATGAGAATGAGGGTAGGGGAGACTCTTTGCAGTTACACTAGCTGATACTGGGAGCTTTACAATAAGATCGAAAGAGGGAATGAAAAAATTGCTGCAAGTACTTTTAGAATGGGATTGCCCGAGGATTCCAGGCTAAGGGAATCGTTGACCAAGAAGCCTCCCGAGGATATGAGGCAGCTAATGAGGCGCATTGAGGAATATAAACGGCTAGAAGATAACCAGCTACAAAGCAGAGGAAAAGCGCCGATGGTAAATCGTCCTCAGCAGAGTGGTTTTCAATCAAGGACCCAGGGGAACTTGAGGATCCAAGAATCAGAAGCACCGGTAGGGGAGGTAAACGAGACGTTTAAAGAGCCAGTGCACAAGATCGTAGAGAAGATTAAGCATGAGCCATACTTCAGGTGGCCAAACAGGATGGGTGATGACCCCTCTAGGAGAAACTAGAACTTGTACTGCACTTACCATAAAGACAAAGGCCATATAACCGAGCAATGCCGAGTGTTGAAAGATCATTTCGGGCAGCTAGCCAAGGCAGGGCATTTAAAGGAGTTTGTGCTAGACACAGGGGACCGAGGAACGGGGCAAGGTGTTCTGTAGAGGGGTAACCCCCTTCCACCCCCTCTCGGCATAATCGAGGTCATTCATGTTCCTCTGAGGAGCCTCGCTACGAAAAGGAAGAAGGGGGTGTTAACCTTGGTCCTAGTGGAAGGAAGCTCGGGCTCATAACAGTCGGGAAAGAAGATGAAAGTTGCCCAGGAAACTATCGCTTTTAATGTTAACGATTTAGAGGGGACGGTCCAACCGCATGACGATGCGTTAGTAGTAACTACCCGAATAAGTGGCTTCTTGGTGAAACAGGTGATGGTAGACCAAGGAAGCGGGGTCGACGTGATGTATCCAGACCTATTTCGGGGGCTCAGATTGAATGATGGGAACCCCTCCAAGTACGATACACCCTTGGTCGGATTTGATGGAAAAGTCGTGATACCTGAGGGGCAAATCTCTCTGCCCGTGAGTATGGAAGGTAAAAAGGTGGTAGTGACATTTATAGTGGTGGCTTCTTTCTCCCGGTACACTGCGATACTAGGAAGGCCGTGAATCCCCGTAATTGGGGTCTTCCCGTCCACGCTGCATGTAAAAGTGATGTTTCCAACTGAACATGGTATTTCTGTGGTAAGGGGGAGCCAGTAGACGGCAAGACAATGTTTGGTCGCCATAGTTAACTGGAAGAAGGAGATAGCCGACTAGGGAGAGATAGCCGAGCATAAGGACCCTCCGCGGATTGTCCCATTATAGTAATTACAGGGTCCCCAAGGAAAGAAGGGGTGGCTGTGCCGAGGAAATGATGAGAGTGAAGATACTTTCGAATGCCGACAGGTGTTTCCATATGGGGAAAAGCATGGACGAACAAGATAAGTAGAAATGTTGTCACTCTTAATACAGAATGTGGATGTGTTTGCGTGGAATCCATATTAGGTGCCCAGGGTGGATCCCGAATTCATTGTCCACAGACTTAGAGTTAACCCTTCGTTCCTTCCTAAGAAGTAGAAGCCCAGGAGATCGGCCAGGGAGCACGTCGAGGCAGTAAAAGCAGAAGTCTAGAAGTTGAAGGATGCTGGAGTAATAAAGGAAATCTTCTTCCCGGAGTAGTTGGCAAACACTGTGGTGGTAAAAAAGAAGAACGGCAAGTGGAGGGTTTGCACGGACTTCACGAATTTGAACTGAGCATGTCCAAAAGACCCATTCCCTGTATCAAAAATTGATCAGTTGATAGATGCCACGTACGGGCATTCAAGGATGAGTTTTCTAGATGCTTTTCAAGGGTATCACCAGATGGCCCTGGTGCTCGAAGACCAACAAATATGGCGTTCATCTCCCCAGAGGCCAATTATCATTATACGATAATGCCTTTTGGCTTAAAGAACGCTGGGGCCACTTACCAACGAATGATGACGAGGATGTTCCAAGATAAGATAGGGCATACGGTTGAAGTGTACATTGACAACATGGTAGTGAAAAGTAAGCAGGTGGCATGGCATATAGAGGATCTTCAGGGGGTGTTCAAGGTTCTTCGGCAGCACAAGTTACGTCTTAACGTTGAGAAGTGTGCATTTGGTGTGGGGGCTGGAAAATTCCTGGGGTATCTGATCACTAACCGGGGAATAGAGGTTAACTCTGACCAAATTGAGGCCGTGAAAAGACTGAAGCCACCAAAAAATCCGAAAGAAGTGCAAATGTTGACCGGTATTCTGGCCACCTTTAATCGATTCATCTCTAAATTCGCAGATCGCTGCCAGCTATTCTATCAACTTTTGAAGAAGTGGACGGGATTTCAGTGGAATGAAGAATGCGACAAGGCTTTTTGGGATTTGAAGGATTATTTGGTGCAGGCACCTATGCTAACGGCACCAGAACCTGGTGAGGATTTGTTCATGTACTTGGCAATATTCGAGCACGCCGTGAGCGCCGTGCTACTGAGGGACCAGGGAATCTAGCAGCCTGTGTATTACATTAGCAAGACTCTCGTTGACGCCGAGACAAGGTACTTACCCTTGGAGAAGCTGGTCTTGGCCCTAATACATGCTACGAGAAGGCTGCCGCATTACTTTCAGGCTCATACAATTTACGTCTTGACCGAATATCCCTTGCAGTCGTTATTGAAGAGGCCAGACTTCACGGGCCGAATAGCAAAGTGGGGAACTCAGCTTGGTTCCTTTGACATACGGTATAGGCCACAAACTTCGGTGAAGGGCCAGGTTCTTGCAGATTTTGTCGCAGAGTTTTCGCCGAAGAATACGAGGGAGATAGTTTGCCATGTGGAGACTCGCCCATGGACGGTATTTGTGGACGGAGCATCGAGTGCCTTGGGAGCTGGTGCTAGGATTGTCATTATCACACCTAAAGGAATTCGGTTGGAGCATTCTTTTAGGCTCAGTTTTAAGGCCTCCAACAACGAGGCCAAGTACGAGGCCCTACTCGTCGGGTTGAGAGCTGTTTTAGGAATGGGAGCTCGGGATGTGAAGGTATATTCGGATTCTCAATTGGTTGTTAACCAAGTCCAGGCGACCTTTGAAGCACGAAACCCCCCGATGAAGGCGTACTTGCAAGCGGATTTTGAACAAGTTTGGCACGGCGAAGGTGTCCCAGGTGGGCCGGGCGCAGAACAAGCATGCTGATTCCTTAACCACGCTAGCATCGTCAACAATGGAGGAAGTTCCTTAGCTGATCAAGGTAGAGCTGATAGACGAGCCGAGTATTGACGTGACAAATGGCACTAGTGTTGAGGGAGTGGAGTTCGCTGTGATTATGAAGGCCAAGCCGAGTTGGATGGACCCAATCATTGAATTCCTGGCAGAGGATCGGGTCCCGAATGACGAGAAAAAGGCCAATAGGATATGCCGAGTAGCTCCCCATTATTGGTTGTCAGCTGATCGACAGCTTTACCAAAGGTCCTTCAGAGGGCTATACCTTTCATGTCTGCACCCTAGGAAGGTGGGTGAACTTCTAGTTGAGCTTCATGACAGAGCGTGCGACAGTCATGTGGGAGGGCGTTCGTTGGCACAACGGGCGATGACTCAGGGATTTTGGTGGCCATAGATGCAAAAGGACGCCACCGAATACGTACTAAAGTGTGAAAGGTGCTAGAAGCCTGCCCCATTAATCCATCAGCCAGCGGGGCATCTGAATTCGGTCAGCAGCCCATGGCCCTTTGCACAGTAGGGGCTAGATATTCTCGGGCCATTTTCCCGAGCAACAAGCAATCAAAGGTTTGTGTTGGTGGCTGTGGACTACTTCACCAAGTGGATAGAGGTAGAAGCTTTAGCGAACATTTGGGACATGGATGTTAAGAAGTTCATATGGAGAAACATAGTCACGAGGTTCGAAGTGCCGGACTTGTTGATATCGGACAATGGGTCGCAATTTGACAGCAAAGCTTTTTGTGCATTTTGCAGTGATCTCGGCATTAAAAACAGGTACTCCACACCAGCCTACCCACAAAGCAACGGTTAAGCCGAGGCCACTAACAAAGCGATCTTGAACGGACTAAAGAAAAGATTAGACAGAGCGAAAGGCAAATGGGCTAAGGAGCTGCCTAGTGTTTTGTGGGCATACGAAACAACCCCAAGGAGATCCACGGGAGAGACCCCGTTTTCCTTGATGTACAGAGCCGAGGTGGTAATACCAACCAAGGTACACCTCTGCAGCGCACAGGTATTAGGATTCGACCCCAGACAGAATGATGAGCTGATGATGGAGTGCTTGGACCGACTAGAGGAGTGCTGGGAAGCGGCAACTATTTGAATGGTCGAATATCAACAAAAGCTTGCCCGACGATATAACCAAGGTGTAAGGACAAGGGAGTTTCGCGCTGGAGATTTGGTGCTGAGGAAAGCGGTGGGAAATATGCAAGATACAAATTCAGGGAAGTTGGCCCAGACTTGGGAAGGGCCCTACTGAGTTACTGCAATTGCTGGCGCAGGAGCGTATTACTTGGAGGACCTAGACAAAAGGCCGTTACCTTGGCCATGGAATGTCTATAATCTTAAAAAGTTTTTTCACTGATTGACTATAAATTATGTTGCAAGTTGAATGAAATGCCATACATATGAATTGCTAATGACGACATTAATAATAACCCCCACGTGTATACTTAATTCCATCGTTGGCCCAGTCCATACCACCAAGTGGAAAGTTTGCAAAAATCTCCTAAGGACAGAAACCTGTCCCCAGTTCGATCTTCATCGCCGGGCGGGTAAAAACCTTAATCTAAACATCCTAAGGACAGAAACCTGTCCTCGGCCTGATTTTCACCATCAGACAGTAGAAACCTTAGCCTAAATGTCACTAAGGACAAAAACCTATCCCCAACCTGATTTTCATCACCAGACAGGTAGAAACCTTAACCTAAATCTCCTAAAGACAGAAACCTGTCCCCAACCTAATTTTCATCACCGGACAGGTAGAAACCTTAGCCTAAATGTCACTAAGAACAGAAACTTGTCCCCAGCCAGATTTTCATCACCAGACAGGTAGAAACCTTAGCCTAAATCTCCTAAGGACAAAAACCTGTCCCCGGTTCGATCTCCATCGCCGGGCAGGTAGAAGCCTTAATCTAAACATCCTAAGGACAGAAACCTGCTGCACGGTTCGATCAATATCATCGAGCAGGTGGAAACCATTCTAAGGATAGAAACCTACTGCCCGATTCGATCACTATCACCGAGCAGGCGAAAACCTCAAAATTATCTTGATAGAAACCTGCCTCTCGGTACGATTACCGTCATCGAGTAGGTGGAAGCTTCATGAATTTTTCCAAAGGACAGAAGCCCGCTTCCTGGCTCAGTTCTGCCTTTTGGTGATATCTATGTAGTCTGACCCACATACAAGTAATCTAACCTGCCTCGGGATTAAATCACCTCGTCGTGTAGAACGCATACGTAAAATGGCCTGCGAACGCAGTGAATGATACACAGGTGTATATAGATAAAATAAAGAATAGAAAAGATTGCCTTGGCAAAATATTCACAAACCCAGTTTAAAGCAGTGCATAAAATTTAAATAGATGTTTAGTTACTACAACACAGTAACCAATAAAAAGTTAAACCCAGGGAAATTAATTGTCTCGTCATCACAACCCGGTGACTTAAGTAAAATTGCTAGAAGGAAAAATTACTAAAGCAGCAAAAAAAAAAAAAAATATGGGAAGTCCGGTTCGGCAGTCATTTTGAAGAATCCTCGGGCTGGACGTGAGAAGTATCCCTGGAAGGCTGCTGGGCGACTAGTGTCTAGACATCCCTACCAAATTGATCCCCAACATAAGGGTTGCTAATGGCTTCTAGATTAGTCGGTTTTGCATGGGAGTCAATCACCTCCACCAACTCCCTTATGCTGGTGGTCTCTTCCTCATCAATAACGTTAGGGGAGTTCTTGGGTTCCTCCAAGGAGAATCCTTGAGGAGTTCCATGGCCTGAAGAGCAACTAACCACCCCTCCTCAAATCCGAGTTTATGGGCCTGACGAACAACTAGCTCCACGAAGTTCTCGGCATCTACGAACCCTTCATTGTACCACTTGTTTTCGCAAGCCTCCAACGCGGCCTTTAAATCGGCCAACTCTTCTCCTAGAGGAATGTTTAAACTTTGGGCCTCTGCCAGCTTGAGCTCGGTTCCCCCTAACTGCACCTCCAACTCTGTAGATTTCCCATCTGCTAGAACCCTAGCTTCTTCGGCCAAAGTCGCCTTCTTCTCTGCATTCTCGGTAGCCTTCAGTCTCTCCTTTGCAGTAGCCTTGGCAACGTCCTTCAGAGCCTTTTCCCGTCCAGCATCTTCAAAAAGCTCTTTTATCCTCCCGTCGACGATGTGGGATAGTTGTGCGACCTGAACAAAGAATAGTAAAAGGCACGAAAAAAGAGAATGCGTGTATGCGTAAGCTGAAAGAAAAACCAAGAGCAAATTTTTTGAAGTGTTACCACAATAGTATGCCACTGCAGCGGCCTTCCTAAAGACTCATCTGTCCCCTCCGCAAAGGCGTGCATGTCCTCAGGAAGAAGGAGGCCACGCACTAGACTCTAAGCAACATGACCCCCGCGGCCCTTGTCCTAAACTCTAACACTGGCAGATATAGGGAGAGGTTCGCTGTCAAGCTGGAAGGAGGGTTGCCAATTCGCAGGAGCTCGAGAAGAAGACGCCGCATTTGTCCAGGTTTGTACCACTGGCTCATGGATGACAATGCCTGAGGATGGTTAGGGTGGCGTATCAACGGGCAGATTGCCCGAGCCTGCCTGGGTTTGTTCGGTTGTGCACTGCCTTTTACGGGTACGAGCCACTAGAGCTGGAGGAGGCCTAGGATCTTGGCGGGGAATTTCTTGTTGCTGATCGGGTGGCCGGGCACCTGGCATGAAACGGCTGATTGTCATCGTCTTCCTCATCACCATCTCGTGCCCACGATCAGATTCTGTTTCTGAGGAACTGACTGATTCGACCGCTACATGCCTAAGTTCCTGAATGGGAGCCTCGAACTCTACAGGGGCCTCTGGTTGGGTGGGAGCTTCAAGCTCTACTGGTTCATGGGCCCGTTCTCGGCATGCTCGGGACACTTGCTCAGCCAATTTGTCACGTATGGGATGACGCTCGTCCGAGCAGATGTACCGGGGACCGTGATCGCGCGCCTCACCTACTTTGAATCTTGGGGGAAGGAAGTTCGCGTGTCGCATGTCTATGTAGGAAAGGAGGGGACTATCAACCAGCAAAGCTTGACTAAATGCTTGCCAAGTGGAATAAACGGGGTCAACACCAAGGATTAGGTGCGATGCTCAGAGTTGTTCGTTCGAGTGAACAAAAATATCTGACCTGAGCACAAAATTCTAGTCCTGTACATGTACTACTCTAAGATCTGGCTTGAGCCTTTTGCCCTCTACACAGAAGCAACACCAAAGTTGGTTCGGGATTACTTATCTAGATAAGACTCAAAGAAATACTTAAACAAAAGGCGTTTGGTACCGACCGACATCGCGTGGTGAAAACGCGTAGGGGAGCTCCTCAGCAAACCAATTACCGCTCACCCGTACAAAGTCCCTAGCTGAATTTCTATTCGAATCAGGCAGGCAAGAAATATGCCGTACCCTCATATCCCTAGTCTTTAGATAATAATCCGAGGTGATATTGCCGCACAAACTATACATGAAATTGATGTCGTGGTGATTCAGTTGCAACCCGAACAATTGATTCAACCTACTGACGCAACTCATCACCCGATAAAAATTAAGGGGAAGTTGGTCGGGGCAGAGACCATAAAATCTTAAGGTACCTAGGATCAGGGGGTCAACCAAGAACCTAACCCCAACCTCTAAAATAGCCATCAAAGGGAAGAAGACCGTATTCATGCCATTGTGCCTTTGGATGTCAATATCACCCTCATAATAGTAGGCAACATCAACATCCCTAGGAACATTGTACACAGCCCTAAAACTAGCCAAAGCGGCCCCAGAAGATAGGAGATGAGAGTAGCCCGTTCTCTAAGCAAGGGTCTTTAAAAAGGAAAAGAAAAACTATGATTACTATAAAATAGAATGAAATAGAATAAACAGGAAGGAGAGGAGAAGGAACTTATTGTGGGCTCTAAGGAAGAGGGGTGTTCTGGGCTAGGAGATAAATGCACGAATGTAGTATGCTCGGCGAAGTGAAAATTTGGAGGAAAAATGCGAAAATGAAGGAAAGAGTCAGAAGTGACTATTTATAGAAACGAAAGGAGAAATAAGTAGCATTAAAGAACCCTTTGGCGGGAAACCTCACAGATCGACACCCCAACTGCCACGCGTGTGACACCTCGGTTCACAAACTGACAGAAAATAATGACGGACAAGCCATCAGTCAGATTTGACACATCTTTTGAGAGGCGCATTAATGTATCTCTCAACTGCCAGATATTTGTCCCTCTGACTTCCCAAGCGATCACTGCCTCCTGGGTTCCCTGATTCATCCCTGATAGTGAAGGATGAATCAAGGCGGGGCTATTGTACGGCACTATTGACCCAAGCCCATTTGGGCCTAGGACTCTAACATTATTGTACGACACTATTGACCTAAGTCCATTTGGGCCTGGGACTCTGACATGAAGATACGGCCCATAAACTTGATATCTTTTTACCCAGAAGCCCATACCGAGCCTGTGGAAGCTACAAGCCTAAATTTTATCGCCTTATCCTTACTCAAAATTACTTCCCGAGCATTTAAAAGAGCAGCGTTCAAATGCACCGCCCCTTTTTATTCTCGGCAGTGCCTTTGGGGGCGTCACCGCCGAACATGTGTGTGGGAGTGGTAACCAAGTTCCAAGGCTACCCCACCGCATTCCACTCCCACCTAACCACCCACTTATGACTAACGAAATTGGACCTCCCATTGCACTAACTAGAGAAGCAATCATGCTCTCTCCACTAATTTAGAGCTATAATATGAGAAGCTTGAGGGAGTAAAGGGATTTTTTCTTTTCTCTGGGGTTTGAGAGGAAGGGAGAACAAAGAGGAAAGGGTGATTTAGGCATTGAGAGAGAGAAAAGTGATCTCATTGAGTCTTGGTGTCGAGAACAACCCAAAGTAGGAAATTCAAGTCCAACACACAAATAAGTTGTAAGCCCATTAGCCTCACTTTTTGGCGCGTACAACATTTAAACCTAAAGCCTTACAACCCAACAATATTGATGCTCTAATAATAATAATAATAATAATAATAATAATATCTTTGGCAATATGGCACCCCTATAGAGCTTCCTGTGGATTGTGATGTACTAATCCTCGAATAGTTGAATAAATTCCACTCTTTCAACCAAAAAAATAATTGCTGTCCAGCCACGAGCTTAAATGGCCACAGAAAAATATTAATGTAAGAATTGAAAAAACTCCCCTGCCCCCTAAAAATATCCAAGGGTGAATGATTATGGGAGTTGTGTTGATGTTACTTTCTAGCAAAATAATTGTACAAAATATATGATTTATGATGATTTCCGATTTCAATAATGAATAAGAAGAAAATTTCTTTTCAACCGGTCATGTCAAACAGCCTGTAGACTGTGTGAATTTAACATTTCTCGTACAGTACAGTTGTGATAAAATTTTTGTTTGATTACATGAAATTAATTTATTAAGGTTGGAAGACCGTGTGACATGATCCCATTGAGGGATTAAACCAATGAATAATCGTGTGTTTTTGAGAAGTCTTATCATGTTTGGTGGCTTATTGATTTAAAAATAAGATAGAAGAAGACTTTAACCAAATAATTTGAATCTTAGCATGTATGATAAGTCAATTTATATACTTAGGTAGTAGTTATTTTCTTCCTCTCCTTAAGAAAATAAGTTATCTCTAAATACTATTAACTCAAAAATTATACATTTAAATGCAGTACTTAACTGTTAATTACATGGCACACATTTTATTGGTTGGAAGAATCGGTGGCATTTATGTTTCTATGTAATTAAGAACCAATAATTTCTCGAATAAGTGAGAAATCAAACAGTTCTTAAAAATAATTTAAGAAAAAAATATTACGAGTTTAGACAAGAAAATTAGTTGGATCAGCACTTAAACAATATTATGATAATATTATCATTCTGATGGAGAATGTCGTACATCCTTTCCCAGCCCACAATTTCTAAAGACTATGCTTATCACATCACTGATATAGTATATTATCTCATACTTGCTTTGTATGTACTAAGAAAATGCTGAGAGCACTCCCAGATGATAGGAGTGCTAGTATTGTATAATTTATTTTTATTGGATTACTTTGATTTAAAACAAGTTGGGTAAGAAGTGTGTATATGTATTTAGAAAATATGAGAAAAAACTACACCACACGTACACTTGAGCTGGGAGATAATTATCTTGGTGAGTCATGAATTGATGGTAGAAGATAGAAATTGTTGGATGTCTTTGTCATGGGTTGGTGGTTCTTGTGTTTGATAAATTAGTAGCAGACAAACGGAATAAATGTTATTAGGAATAACAAAAGGAAGGTTCAAGAGTACGACATTTTTTTTTTTTTTCAAATTTTGTTTCTTGATATATATATATATATATATATTTCATTTCTTGATATGATAGTATTTTAAATTTATAGCATCCACTCTATGGTCAATATATAAATTATAAAAATTAAACTCTAAATTTCTTATTCGATAATAGTAGACTTTATCAATTGAGTTAATTAGATAATGAGAAAGTTTAAGAATAACTATTCTCTTAGCCAGTCACTATGTTCAACAAAGTGTGCTCTTTTGTGTGTGTAAACAAAGCAAAAATTATACTATAATCTTAGTGTTAGGGTTTTAGGCCCCGGTTATCACAAACTTAATCAACTTTAACTAAATAATTAATTATTTATGCTCTTGATTAAATTAATTAACATATCACACAAGCACAAATTACATAGACAAAATAAAATGATAACTAAGAAAAATCAATGAAATTGTCTATTTAACAATCAAAAACTTGAGGAAGATTTAACTTAAATAATCCTCAACGCAAAATATCCATTAATAGAATTAAAATTTGTACAGTATAAAACCCTAAATCTACTACTACCTTATATAGTACAAAACACTATCCTCTTGTGTCTTCAAAAATGTGCTCTAGGGTTTGTATATATATGTACTTAAGATTCATCAAAACCTTATTTTAAATGACTGAGAAAAGAAGCTGAAATTCCAATCAATACAAATTTCAATTGGTCAAGATGTGCATTTTGACTAGTCGAGATTAGTGACTTTTGACTTGTCAAGCTTGCAATCGAAACACAATATTCTAGCACTCTATTTTCTTCATTCTTGAGTTTTCACTTGTTCTGAACTTAATTTATCTTGTTTCAATAATTAATTCAACACTGTTCAATTAGACAAATTAAGTTCTAAATGGTTACAATGGTTCATGGTTGCGAATTTAAAATATAGGCTTTACACTTAGGACAAAGACGATACTTTATAGTATCAACTTCAAAGTTTCTGTTTTGTTTAAAAATAAATAAATAAAAAGGTTCAGCTTGGTGTTCAATGTTCTTCGAAAGCAGTGCATATTGACTCATAAAGACCTTGACATAATACATTAATAATACGATATTTGTTGTAAATGCTTTATTTTTGTTCTAGCATCTATTATGAACAATGACCCTTTGCTAATACATTTAATTGAATCGCACAGAGACAAGAGGATAATTGTAGAATGGTCAGTAGAGTCTGCCATGCATGCCAGCTAGCTACAACATTATTCTATAAATATTAAATCGAACCAGAATTTAAAAAACTGTAGTTGATCTTTCTAAGATCAAAAAAAGTATTAGGAAAATATTTATATTCATTATTTCAAACATATATTCATAATTGATGAAAAATGTTTAAATTTTAACATATAAAAGTAGCTGAAAAAAAAAGAAAAAAGAAAAAAAAAAAGATGCATGACAATCAAAACCCATACATTATTATTCCAAGGTTAAGTAATGTGTGATATGTGTCATACATAATTCATAAAAAAAAAAATGTGTCATACATAAATGCTAGATGTAGCAGACAATTTTAGACTCTCACCTCTCCTTGGCCTAAAAACACTATAAAAGATTTTATTCATTCACATTTCTCTTACTCCGATTCAGCCTTTTCATAAACATAGTTCCAAATGGTCGATTCAACACCACTTCTCTGCCAACCCAACTCGGCCGAGTCAGAAAGCACCACCCCACCTCTAGAGAAATACCATCCATCCCTTGATTCAACCATTGAACGGTGTATAGGAGTATTTGGGTGGGCCCAATTCTTCCAAACTCTACTTGTATCATTGGCATGGCTATTTGATGCTCAACAAACATTCATCAGTGTTTTCACTGATGCATACCCAGCATGGCACTGTACTACTCATCAACATGGTTGCAACTCGGTCTCCAACATTTGCTATCTTCCAAAAGATTCATGGGCATGGGATTGGCCTTCCTATACATCAATCATATCAGAATGGAAGTTAGAATGTTCTTCTTCCATTGTCACTGGCTTGCCTGCATCATCTTTCTTCATGGGTTGCCTAGTGGGTGGATTCGTTCTTGCCACACTTGCTGATTCCTCACTTGGTCGCAAAAACATGATCTTTCTTTCATGCCTAACCATGTCCCTATCTTCTTTGCTTACTGTCTTCTCCACCAACATATGGGTTTACTCAGCTTTAAGATTGATTTGTGGGTTTAGCCGTGCAACAATTGGAACTTCTGCACTTGTGTTAACAGCTGAGCTTGTGGGTAAAAGGTGGCGAGGCCAAGTGGGTGTGATGGGATTCTTTTGTTTCACATTTGGCTTCTTATCACTACCAGCTATAGCTTATTTGAATAGAGGTTCATCTTGGAGATCTCTTTATTTATGGACTTCTATCCCAGGAATATTTTATTCTATGCTGGTTAACTTCTTTGTTCGTGAGTCTCCCAGATGGCTCTTTGTGCATGGACGTAAAGAAGAAGCGGTAGCCACGTTGAAAAGCATTGCAACACCTAGCCATAGTAGTTGTTTAACTTGGAGCTTCTCTGAGGTTTCGTTTCAGGAAGAAAGATGGAATAATGGGAATGTTTTCTCGACTATAAAGATGTTGGTGCAGAAAAGATGGGCTTTTCGAAGGTTGTTGCCGGTTTTGTTGATAGGTTTTGGGATTGGAATGGTGTACTATGGCATGCCATTAGGCCTAGGAAACTTGTCATTCAATCTCTACTTGAGTGTCACATTAAATGCCTTATCTGAGATACCATCTTCATTGATCACTATCTTGCTTATAGGTAAGTTGAACAGAAAATTTTCTGTGCTTGCTTTCACTACCCTTAGTGGGATTTTCAGTATTATTTCTGCTTTAAAAGGTGAGGTGTGGACAAGATTGCAGATTGGACTTGAGCCAGTATCCTTCTTCAGTTGTTGTACTGCGTTAAATATATTACTCATATTCACAATAGAGCTGTTCCCTACTTGTGTGAGGAACTCAGCAACTTCATTGGTGAGACAAGCAGTTGTGTTTGGTGGTGTGTTTGGTCCGATGCTAGTAGCTGAAGAGAGAAGAGATGGAGTTTCATCCTATGGGGTGTTTGGGTGGGTGATTGGCTGTTGTGGGCTGTTTGCAGTATTTTTACCGGAGACAAGAGGTAGAGCACTTTGTGATACAATGGATGAGGAAGAACGCAAAGAGAAGGCAATTTGTAATGGTGAAGCTGATCTTTTGGCTTAATTAGCTTTTGGTTATCTCAAATTATGTGCAGTGATTGGTCAAAAATCTTTAAGATAAATAACATTTATCTTTCATCAGATTGATATATATATATATATATATATTTTTTTTTGTGTGAAGAATTTCATAAGATTGATTTGACAAAACGCACTCTACTTGTAATTGGGTAGTTCTAAGTGTTTTTAATACTTCAAGAAATAAGGTTTCAAGATCAAGTGTTGAAGTCATCAAGTTTGTCCAAGAAAAATCAAGCTGAAGTGCATTTTCATTAAATCTTGACATCTACTCGATAGCTCCTCGACACCTGCTATCTGTCGAGATTTAAAAAATTAAGTTTTCTGATCTGATTTTCTTGGGATTCGTGAATATGTTTTTAGGCCTTCTTTTCTTCTAACCCTAAACATATAAAAGGATTGTTTTAAGAGCCGTCAACATAGACACAAGTTGCTAAAGTATTGAGCAATCTTTGTTCAAGCAAATTGTGATCAAAGACGAAGTTCTTGACTTAGTTCATCTTCTCTGAAGAAATTGCTATGTATTTGCACCAAAGGGTTTTGTGACTAAGCATCTTCCTAATTTTCATCGCATAGGATGAACTGAAGAACTTTGCAGCCAACCTCTCTTTCTAAAGTTGGTGTTTGAAGTCGCGTTCTAGGATCCGCGCATCTGGTTAGTCACGTACTTGGGAGCCGTGCATTAAAGGTGGAAATTGTCACTACAGATTAAGTCCAATTGAGTATTGGGGTAAGGGTTCAACTGTAAGTTGGTAAGGCACTTGGGATTCCTTTACTTGTAACCGCTTGATTTGATAATAGTGGAATTTCTGGAGTGATGACCTGAAAATCACCCGGTGGGGTTTTTGCCGTTAGGGTTTTCCCCATTCATAAACAAATCACCGCGTTATTTAATTTCCGCTGAATATTTAGTTATTTTGTGATTTGTTTGTGCTGCCACGTAATTGCATAATAAATTGATTAATTAATAACTTGGCTAATTAATTAATTGATTTAATCACAATGGGTCATTCAGTTTGTGGCTTATAAAAAAGAATCCAAAGATTTGAATGATTTCATTTCATTCTATTTTTAAATTGAAGAGAAATAATGAAATGATGATAGAGGTCTATTGCTATAAATTGACCCGCAGAAAATCGATTTACATAGTTTCTTTTGTTTGTTTGTTTGATTTTAGTTATTTATTTACATATTTTTGTTTTGTTTAAAAATGATAACATTTGAAATTTATGACGTAATAATTACTTTATCCAGACATTAATAATTTTATCTTTATTTTTATTTATTTATTATGATGTGGATTCGGTCAAAACCAGGCTAGACCAACTGGTTGAATCAAGAACCGATCAACAGTCCGATCTGGAAAAAACCTCCAAAAACCAGTAAAAATCGGACAAAAACTAGTAAAAAGTGGACAAAATAGGTCAATAAATGAGTTGAATAGGGTGTTTATCGCATTTTTCTTTAATAATAAATAAATAAATAAATAAAAAGTAGAGTTTTTTTATTTTATTTTTTTTTTTTTATGGGAGTATTTTCTTTCTTAATGTTCCAACAGAAGATAGTAATCTAAGTAGAAGAAACTATCGGTGGTGCTAAGTGAGATGGAGATTATTCAATGATGCAGTGATTATATGTGACAATTGAGGAGGATATGAATGGTCAAAATTAATTATTTTATTCACTCATATCTCTCTCTCTCCCAAATCTCCATCACCTCATTGTTGCCCTCTCTCTCTAGTAGACAGCAGTGTGTTTGTCATTGTAGGTTGCTTTGGTTCCAATTTGTTGCGTTTTAGGTTTGAATTGTTTTGGGTTTTAAGTTGTGGCTTTCAGTAGATGTTTAATCGGTGATTATGGCTATAAATTAGTGGTGGGCTAGCTTGATTTTGGTTGTGCTAGGTTGGTTTTGGTGGTTGGGGCTTGCTTGAATTGATGGTTGGATGGTTTGAATTTGTGTGGTTTGGCCTGATTTCAGTGGTGCTAGGTTAGTTTTGGTGGTTGGGGCTTATTTGAATTGGTGTGGGTTGGGTTATTTCGAAGCTGCTATGTTGTTTCGATGGCTGGGCTTCTTTTAATCAATGTAGGTTGAGTTGTTTCGGCGGTGTTGGGTTGCTTTGGTGGCTAGAGCTTGTTTGAATCGGTGTGGGTTGGGTTGTTTCAATGGTGCTAGGTTGTTTCGGTGGTGCTTAGGCTTCAGTTTTGGTGGCTGGTGGTTAGGGGCTTGCGTTTGAACTAGTGGTGCAGGATGGAGAAAGGGGACGGAGAGGTAAAGAGAGGAGAGATTTATAATAATTTATGGTGTAGCTATATTATTTTGTTGTGTTGATTTATATTATTTTATTATATTATATTAAAAAATAAAAACTGGGATGTTGGGTATACTGAAAAGTAGGATGATATAATAGATAAAATAATTTTTTAACATATAAAATAGCAAATTTTATACAACTACGGATGTGAATGCTCTTACACTTAAAAAGGGAAATAAAAAAACATACAACCAAATCAATATTATAAAACCTTCAACAATAAAAATCTTATGAAAGATAAATGTTGTTTATCATAAATAGTTTTGACCAATCACTACACAAAACCTATAATTATTTTTACATAATTTGAGCAAACCAAAAGCTAATTAAGCCATGACATCACCTTCCCCATTACAAGCTGCATTCTCTTTGTGTTCTTCCTCATCCATTGTATCACAAAGTGCTCTACCCCTTGTCTCTAGCAAATATACTGCAAGCAGCCCATAACACCCTATCACCAACCCAAACACACCATATGATGAAATTCCTTTTCTTCTCTCAATAGCGACTAGCATTGGACCAAACACACCACCAAACACAAGTGCTTTTCTCACCAACATAGCAGCTGAGTTCCTCACACAAGTAGGGAACAACTTTGTTGTGAATATGAGTAATATATTGAAAGCAGTACAAGCACTGAAGAAAGATATTAGCTCAAGTCCAATTTGGAATCTCGTCCACACCTAGCCCTTCAAAGCACACATGACACTAAAAATCCCACTAATCATTGTGAAAGCAGGCACTGAAATTTTTCTATTCAACTTACCTATGAGCAAGATAATGAACAATGAAGACGGTATCTCATATAAGGCATTGAAAGTGACACTCAAGTAGAGATTGAATGACAACAAGTTCCCTGGGCCTAATGGCATGCCATAGTACTACACCATGCAAACCCCAAAACCTATTACCATAATCGGAGACAACCTTTCAAAGGCTTATTTTTTTTGCAACAACATTTTGAAAGCTGAGTAAACATTCCCATTATGCCACATTTCTTGCTCAAACAAAACCCCAGAGAAGCTCCAGGTTGAATAACCACAATGGCTAGGTGGTGCAATGCTTTTCAATGACACCACTATGTTTTCTTTACGTCCATGAACAAATAGCCATTTGGGTGACTCACAAACAAAGAAGTGAACTAACATAGAATACAAGATTCCTAGGTAGAAGTCCATAAATAGAGAGATCTCCATTATGAACCTCTATTCTAATAAGCTATAGATGGTAGTGATAAAACCCCTATTATGAAACAAAAGAATCCTATTGCACCCACTTTGCCTCACCACCTTTTTCCCACAAGCTCAATTGTTAACACATGTTTATGTTGGGATTTGTGCCCTAGAATCCTATTGTATGATACTATGTATTATATTATGTATGGCATGATGTATGACTTAATATTGTAATTAATAAAGTTATTTTATTATTATCTGAAATAATGGTAACATGAATATTTGGACATTATCGTATAGCCCATGAGATGCATAGTATGTGATTTATGTGATTTAGTCACAGAAGATATAAGTCACAAGTTCTTTGCAAACTCAGAATTTGGTTCGTAGTCGGTAATGAAATTGGGCATTTTGTCTGCGAAGACTATAACATATTAACTAAGATGATTTGTCTTAATCATGAAAGTGGTGACTTCTAGTTAATATGTTGATATGTTTTAAGAGTTAAGACATATTGAACTGGACCGCTGTAAGATTTATTATTCTCCTAACGACTGTCAATTGAATAATAAATCTCACGACTTATATTTGCATGAACTCTTAATCCTGAGAGAATAATGGACCTGATCATGAAATGTAAGTTGCTTTGATATATCAGGAGTGAGATCTAAAGAAACGGTCAAAACCTCAGTATGTTGGGCAGTCATATTTAGTGTTGATGGAACATATATTTTCAAGATGAAATTCATAGTCTCTTAACGGAGATACAAAATATCCCCTTGAGATAAGTTTAATGAGTGTGTTATTCAGAGAGTTAGGCCTAACCACTTTGGTAAGAAATTACTAAAGTATATATTTATGAAATTGGATTTCATAAATATATGATGAATAACTTAAAAGGATTAAACCGGATACTCAAGGATTAAGATGTAGTAATCTACAAAGTGGCAGTCTACATTCATGGCTTTGTGTTACTACGAATATTTTATGAAGGGGTTACATGTACAATAAAGTCTTGGGATATAATTTATTAATAAGGCCTAGAGTACAATTATATTTATATAGTGGTATTAAATATAATTAATGGTAATTTTGGACTTGTCAAGAGTTGACAGAAAAGCTCAAGACCCATTGGAGCTAGTGTCTTATTGGTCCCTTTTGGTCCCACTCCAAGCCACACAGTAAAGCCCAATTGGAAAGGCCCAATAGGCCAGCCCAATTAGATAATCAGTTAGTTATAAAATGAGAAACATACAGAATTTTTTCATAAGTGATAAGAAAAAAAGAGAAACATTATTGTGAAATGGTGTGTATGTGTGAGTGAAACCACTCAATTAATCTCCCTTAGAAACTGATTGAGAGACCACACTTCTCGGGCGTAAAGTGGAATTGGAGTGACGATTAAAAGTGTTTACGAGTACTTCTAATATTTTGTTTTGAATTTCACTACATTAAGGTATGCTATCTTGTTCTTAAATTCTAAAATTTACATAATGTAAGTTATCAATCGTGAATGAAATAGATCCATGTTTGTTGCTTCAGCTGTGTGTTTTGTATGAGATACAAAACCAGATTTTTCCAACAATTGGTATTAGAGCCAGGTTTTCATATCATGATTGTATAGCATGTGATTTGATTGATTTTTAGAATCAAAGAAAATCATTTTCTTAATGTTATGGGATTCTTGAATCTGTAGTGATTGTTCTATATAATCATGTTTAGGATTTTTGATTTCATAATTTGTTTTAAGAGAAGGTGATTGACTTTGCGTTGATGTGAAGAGAATTTCTATTAACATGGATTTCCATCTTCAAAAGAAATTCTCTTGGCCACACAATTAACATATGGATCCATTCAAAGAAAGTAGTTATTGTCTAAGAGAAATTCTTTTTAAAGAATTTCATTGCCAAGGATAACCGTTCATGATGATAACCATTGTATTGCATTGGTTTGTTCGAAATGGACATCTTGGCTTAATATTTACTTATTGGATGGTGCCGTGTCTTAGTAATTGCCTGGATATGGTTATATGAATCTAATTGTAATAACCATCACGTGCATGAAGTAGTTATTGTCAATGGTAGTTATTGAAATGAAGGGTAGTTATTCTAATGCTCTGACCGATATATCCAAACCGTCTTCAAGTTTATGTTTTGGATATAGTTATTCAAATAACTATCATTTGCATGTATCAATTCATTGCACTACTTGGATTCTTCATTGCATGGTTTGGATGTTAATGCACCGCTTGGATATAAATATATGTAAGGCTTGCATGGTTTGATTATTATATGCATGTAATATATGCCTTGTATGTATTGAATGCTTTATATACAATTTACATTGAATCTGTATATTTTTTGATATATATATGGGTTTATATGCAAATTTTTATAAAGGATTCATCATATTGTTGCTTGCCTTGGTTTATATATTTATATCTATTAATGCTAGTATTAAAGTATTCATTTTATGAAATTTATTCCTAATGAGATTAGGATTATGTTTTCAAGGGTTTCTAGCATTATTATGGTTCTTGATCTTAAAAACCTTTAATTTAAAATATCTAGTGGGAGAGAGATATAAGGGTTGCATCTCACGACCTCCATTATCAGTTCATAGTAGTGTGGGTAAGCACCTCGTCTTGGCGTATATGCCTTGCGATCCCAAAGGAGGGTGTTTACTTCATAGTACTACAAGATTGAACTAACTTGTTTAAAGTAGTGTGGACAAGCATCTCGTCTTGGCGTATATGCCTCGCGATGCCAAAGGAGGGTGTTTAGTTCCATGGTACTACAAGTTTAAACATTATAAGGGAGATGAAATGTGGCTACACATGATTCTAGATAATGGTATACACTAGACTAAATGTAATGTTAACCTCCCAAAGGAGCTATGTCATTATCATTTAGAGGCTAAAGTTAATACGGCATATTATTAGTGTATGATAAGAGTTATCATGATAGCACTAATAATAAGAATAGTTCTCAATCAATTAATGTGTTTATAATAAACTTGCTACCAAGGAATTATAGACATGGATTGGTTTGTCGTTGCATATATTATTTTATAGTTTTATAAGGTTCCATATTATATGTTTATATGCTAAATTGATAATGTCTAGTTTACTTATTATATTCATGTTTGTTATTTTCAGATTTAAAATCATGGCATCATTTAGCTCACTTGTTGCTATTCTTAATCAAAACTGACAAGGTTTAGACCCCTTAAACTATAACCAGATTGCGTAGCCTAGATTAATTAGCCAAGTTTTTACTTAGTCAAATTAAACAATTTTAGGTTAAAACAATCACAAAATCATATCATGCATGTAAAACGTATAAAGCAGCGGAAAGTAAATAACACAGTGATATGATCACCCAGGAAAACCAAACCGGTAAAAAACCTGGGGAGGATTTTACCCACCGATCCTCAAGGCAAAACGGAATCCACTAAGAAAGAATTGAAGTTGTTACAAAATGACTTACAAGCTACCCCGCTTGACTTCCTAATGCTACCCACCAGTAGTAACTTCCTGACACGACCACGCACAGGCTCCGAATCCACGGACTACTTCTTTCTTTGTCTTCCTTCAATCAGGTACAAGCTCCTCGCTTGTTAATCTTTAAGCTTCAAAGGGCAGCAACCAAGTTGATCATCAAGATGTAGAAGAATCTCAATCTTGAAAACCCTAAGTTATGTGTAAAGGAAAGCTCCTCTAGATCTCACAAGAGATTTACACAAAACCGCAATGTATGAGCAACAACACAACTTGTGCAACTCTGAAAAACGTAGCTAGGGTTTGCCTTATATACCTAGGGCAAAAACATAAAACCCTAAACGTTTAAAGAGTTAGGGCTGAGTTGGAATTCTGCAGAAAAACGCATCTGGGCCGATTTTCGATCGATCGAGAATTACATTCGATCGATCGAGCCAGGCCGAGAAGCTCCAATGCTTCTGCAGTCTCTCGATTCCAACTTTAAAAAATTAAACCAACTTTGAGCAAGCTTAAACAAGACTAAATACATTGTTTTGATCATGGTTTGCCAACATTACAAATTAGGTTCTAAATACATAAAATCCTAAGACCTTAAAACCTAACAAACTTCCCCTTTGGCAATCCGTGACAAAACACAAATCAAAAGCTCAAAGTTTACAAGTATAAAAGCCCTTTACAAAATAATGCTCATAAACAAAAGTTCAACCTAACTACTATCCATCGGTTGCAAGTGTAGACAGCAGCTTTGTTGAATCAACCTGTATATTCCTGAAATACTCAACAAACACATAAACGCATGTGTGGCAGAAAATAGTATATAAATAGGTATAATATTCTTGTAAGATTCACACAACTCAAAATAAAGATATATATCAATGAATCAACTCATAAATATAAATCAATAAGCAATGAATCATAAGTCAACAAGAATCAAAAGAAAAACATGTATATCAATATATCAATGTTACTCCCCCTAACATGAATATCCCCAAAAATGATATACAAAGTGAAGCACCTAGATACAAACTAATAAACTCCACAAAAAAATATCCCATGCTAAACAATATGTCTCCCCTTAACTATATGTCTCCCCCTAACTACAAAATCTCCTCAAAAAGTACAAAACTCCTCTACAAGTCAAAATATCCACTCCCCCTTTTTGTGACGGAATGCCAAAGGGCAATCAAAAGTCGCCATCAAAAGGTGGTGGTGAAGGTGAATGAAGACGTGCAAGATCAGCTCGCAGAGCACGCATCTCGTCCAGCAGGTCCACCAAAATCTGACCATGAGCCGCCTGAATGGTCATGACAGTCTCCAAAGTACGACGAACATCAAAGTCGGCCGCAGAAGGTGGAGGAACAGCAGCAGCAGCAGCATCCGCATCATCACCAACTGGATCAGGAATATCCTCACCAGCAAGACCTGTAGAAGATGAAGGAAGAGGAGGAGCGCTAGAGGAGGGATCAGACCTAGGGTGTTTAGAACCAGCTCGAAGATGAGCGGCCCTCTGTCTAAGAAAAGACGCACCTATAGGACCGATGACATGAACAGGCTCAGAAGCAGGGAAATCCTCTAAACCTAGATACAATAAAATCCTATGAATGAAAATAGGATGGACGAGAGCATGAGCAGTAGATGAACTCCTATAAACTTCGTTCAAAGAACGAAGAAAAAGATGAGGAAAACTCATAGGAGCATCTGTAACAAGAGCGTACAGAAAAACACACCTCTCAAGAGGAATGGTGTGCAGATGAGAAATGGGCCAGAGTGAGTGACATGCTATCCTAGAGAAAAGATAGGTAGTCTCAGGAAGCTCAGCAGAAGTGATCCGAGGATCAGAACCCCACTGGATAGATGACCCAGTGATGTAAGATATGACATCACTCAACTCGGGTGACTCATCATAGGGATAGACAGGATCTCTAACTAAAGGTACCTCAAGAGCATCAGCCACTACCTGAGGAGTAATGGAGTACTCTACGCCTCGTATCCAACTCCTAACAAGGGTGTTGGAATCATAGACGCGGATCGAGATGTTCGAGTAGAACTCTCAAATCAAGGTAGCAGGAGGAGGAGGGTCAGACACAGCAAACAAGGGAAGCCAACCCCTACGCTCAAAATTTGCCCTAATGGCAGGATCAAGCTCATCTAAAGAGACAGACCGCTCAGCCCAAATCTTCCTCTTAAGGTTTAAAGTGTCATAAAGCTCTTGGTTTTTCTCACTAGGGAACCGCTCACTATCAAAGGAGGGAGGGGAAGGAGTAGGAGTGGGAAGAGTCCTACGTGCTCTAGTCTTCCTAGGCATGGTGCTAAGGAAAAGGACATAGACACAGAGAGAAAACCAAAAAGAACAAACACAAAAACCAAGGGCAGACTGCAAGTTAGCACACAAAAAAAATATAGAATAAAATTCTATATGATGCATGAACATTAACAAAGTTATGATGCATGAACTAATGCAGTAACCAGGATCAAATTAAGTTCAAATTCATAAAATTGGCTTAAACATAAAGTTTCTTAACAAAAACCCTAAAAATTTGAGAACAAGTTGAAAATTTTTGTACCAAATTGATAAACCAATCATTATAAACTATTGTAAACAATTTATAATAACCAACTGCATCAATTACACAAGCCAATTTCATCAATTAAACCTAATTTCACAAAAAACCCCAATTCGGATCAATTATAAACCCTAGAAATTTAAGTTTTCCACAAAACACAAAATTGATCAAATTAATCACTCAAGAACATGTCTATAGGGTGTCCCCAACAAAACCCATTAATCAATTGCAAACATTATGGTCCGAATCAACAAAAATCCCAATATGAAAAGTTCCGAAAATCTCCCTAAAAAATGCATGAAAAATGCATGAAATCATGAAAATAATTTGAAAAGGAAGGGTAAAAAGGACATACCGGCTTGAGGAGAGAGAGATTATGCAAAAAATTCGGAAGAAAACGACAAAAACTTGAAGAATTGGTCCTGCCTCGTCGGAGAGAGAAAAAGAAAAGTTTTTGAAAAAGTTTTGAAACTTTGAAAAAGTCAGATTTCCCTTTTTTAAAAAGCTTCTTCACGATGTTCGATCGATCGAAAATTACATTCGATCGATCGAATGTGACAGTCATTTTAGAACTTTCTGAGGCACTTTTTCGATTGATCGAAGAATACATTCGATCGATCGAAATAGGCAGAGGCACACTGAATTTTAGGGAAAAACATAGTTTTGAAAAATTGCAAACCCAATTTTGAAACAACTCCTCAAAGCACTTGAACAATGAAAACAAAATGCATGAGTATGAAATGGAATGCATCTTCAAAAACCCAAAATTTTAAACCCAATTCTCTCAAACACAAGTTTCAATTGTCTTCCAAATTAATTTTCTCAAGCAGCAAGTATGTTGTGCACAAATCTCAAGATATTTTTAAACTTGGTTGGTCAGACAAAGGACACACACACTAACATGTACAGTGTTTAACAAAGAGTAACTTGTGAAGTGTGTGAAACTAGCAAAGACTTGAGATACATGTGAGGTGATATGTGAATGGCAATCAAGCACAAAGTCTACACAATTCATCACATAGAATTAAAAGAGACTATCACCTAAAGAGTTACATCCTATAACTCCCACATCTCCTAGAACAAAAGCTTGCAATCATGTAAGTTTCTTGCATTTTTGCCTCTTATTTATATATGAATTGGCATTCAGCCTAATAGTACACACCGGTTTGAATTAAGTGAATTGGCATCAAGCCTAATAGTACACACCAGTTTTTAATTTAATTTGAGACTACACCTTATGTTCTTTTTGTGCATGTGCTACACTTTCTTGAGCACAAAATCTTATGATATGCACTAAGGTGTTCATGATTGGCTAGTGAACAGTGGTGAGATGGTTATTTATGCCTTTCTCAAAAGGATCACGTCCGACAGTCAAAAACAAGTGACTTCATGATCAAGGCAAAGTGATTAAAAACCATACACATCTTTCCCACACAACATGCACTACAAAGTTTCAACTAGTCAAGTGCAGTAAATAAGCCCATCAAAGTTAAACAAGGTACACCAGATATGACATGTGTAAAAAGAATGACCAACCTTGTTTTCAAGAAATCAAGAAAAATAGTGTTCAACAAAGATTTTGCTTTCCCTTTTTTTTTTTTTTTTTTTTTTTATTATAAAAGAGAAAACAAATAAATCCTAGAATGAAATGCATGTATGTAATGCAATGCAAGTCCTAGAACAAAAGAAAACACAAAAACCAAATAACAATGGTCACAACAGAATAGAGTAATGAAGCACAAGGACCATGTCAGAAAGACTCAGTTAGTTTGAGTCTTTTGCATCCAAAACTTTTTAGATGCACCCCGAGCATTGGAGTTCTTATTCACATTAGAGTGATTCCCAACTCCAGAATTGGAATAAAGGTTTAACGCCTTTACCAATTCACCAATTAGTGCCATAGGATCTTGTGCTTGAGGCACAGACACTTTTGGTCTTTTTGCTCTCTTATCAGCTTGAAGCTTGTAACAGTTAGGACGGATATGTCCAGACTTACCACAATAATGACAAACCCAAGCAGGTTTACCATGCATCTTGTCCTTTGGTTTGGTAGGCTCTTTAGGTTTGGATTCTCTTAAGTCTACCCTAATCTTCTTTGGAGGTGAAACTTCTACAGGTTTAACAACCTCACTCAAAGGGGGTTTTATGGTTTCACTCACAACCTTACTCACAAGAGGTTCAGAAGAAGAAGAAGAAGGAACAAAGACAGTGGAATGGGGTCCAGAATCAAAGATGCTTTCAACATATCCTAACCCAGCTTTATCAGAAGGATACTTTTGAATATTCAGCATATGATCAAGTTTAGAACTAGCAGATCTAGCAACAGATAAATCATGTTCCAAAGTTCTAACTTTATCAAGTAAAAGCATATTTTCAGATTTAACATTATTCAAAAGATCATTAGCATCAAATAGTTTTACAAGCAAGTTCTTCTTTTCAAGCTCAAGAGCATCAATTTTCTTCAGGCCAAGATCAACTTTCATAGCATCCTTTGCAGCAATTTTGCAAAGTTTGTTATAGGCCTCTTGAAGATCTGCATCTTCAGAGAGTTCCCCATCAGCAGGGTTCTCCTCAGCAGATATGCTTTCATCAACTTCAGCAGTAGCAGTGAAAGCAATGAAGTTTCCATCCTCGTCACAACCGGACTCATCATCAGAAACCTCATTATCACTAAGGGTTACAGCCATAGCTTTACCCTTATTCCTCAAGAAAGTAGGACATTCAGATTTGACATAAACATACCCTTGACAACCATAACACTGAGGACCCAAAGAGTTATTAGAAGATTGACCTACTTGTTATCTAGGTTTTTCAAAATTGTTAACCTTAGTGGGATCATTCTTCCTAAAGTTTCTAGGTTCAGCAGTGTTGGTATTCCTTGCCTTTCTGTTTGTGTTTCTAAGAAAATTTCTAAAGTTCTTGGCAATGTAAGCTATCTCTGTGGGAGAGAGCTCATCATCAAATCCACCAGCTTCAACATCATCAACAGACTTAAGAGCCATTGATTTGGATTTGGCAGTCTTGGGAAGGTCAGACTCATAGGACTGAAGAGATCTTACAAGCTCATCCACAGGGATGGAGTCAACATCCTTACTTTCAGTAATGGCTGTCACTTTGGGTCTAAAGTCTTCAGTTAAGGATCTAAGTATCTTCCTAACAACTTTAGGTTGATCATAGACTTCACCCAAATTATAAGCAGAATTAACAATATCATTGAGTTTAGCATAAAACTCATCAAAGGTTTCATCATCAGTCATTCTAATGCTTTCAAACCTAGAAGTTAATTGCTGCAATTTGTTTATTTTAACAGCCTTTGTGCCCTCATGCACAGTTTGGAGGATTTTCCAAGCAGTATGAGCAACCTCAACATTAGAGATCCTCTTAAATTCCTCCATTGAAACAGCATTAAAAATGGCATTCATAGTTTTGCAATTAAATGCAGCTGCTTCTTTCTGAGAAGTTTGCCACTCACTCACAGGAGTAGTGGGCTTCTCCCAACCATATTCAACAGAGTTCCAAACTCTCTCATCAATGGATTTCAGGAATGCTTTCATCCTTACTTTCCAGTAGGCATAATTGTTCCCATCAAAGTGTGGAGGAACAAACAAAGAGTGTCCATGCTCCATGACAACAGGGGTCAAGGATCAGCTCAGAGATGAAAATCTCAAACAAAAGAGCAACCTGCTCTGATACCACTTGACAGGGTTTAGACCCCTTAAACTATAACCAGATTGCGTAGCCTAGATTAATTAGCCAAGTTTTTACTTAGTCAAATTAAACAATTCTAGGTTAAAACAATCACAAAATCATATCATGCATGTAAAACATATAAAGCAGCGGAAAGTAAATAACACAGTGATATGATCACCCAAGAAAACCAAACCGGTAAAAAACCTGGGGAGGATTTTACCCACCGATCCTCAAGGCAAAACGGAATCCACTAAGAAAGAATTGAAGTTGTTACAAAAGGACTTACAAGCTACCCCGCTTGACTTCCTAATGCTACCCACCAGTAGTAACTTCCTGACACGACCACGCGCAGGCATCGAATCCACGGACTACTTCTTTCTTTGTCTTCCTTCAATCAGGTACAAGCTCCTCGCTTGTTAATCTTTAAGCTTCAAAGGGCAGCAACCAAGTTGATCATCAAGATGTAGAAGAATCTCAATCTTGAAAACCCTAAGTTACGCGTAGGCTCCGAATCCACGGACTACTTCTTTCTTTGTCTTCCTTCAATCAGGTACAAGCTCCTCGCTTGTTAATCTTTAAGCTTCAAAGGGCAGCAACCAAGTTGATCATCAAGATGTAGAAGAATCTCAATCTTGAAAACCCTAAGTTATGTGTAAAGGAAAGCTCCTCTAGATCTCACAAGAGATTTACACAAAACCGCAATGTATGAGCAACAACACAACTTGTGCAACTCTGAAAAACGTAGCTAGGGTTTGCCTTATATACCTAGGGCAAAAACATAAAACCCTAAACATTTAAAGAGTTAGGGCTGAGTTGGAATTCTGCAGAAAAACACATCTGGGCCGATTTTCGATCGATCGAGAATTACATTCGATCGATCGAGCCAGGCCGAGAAGCTCCAATGCTTCTGCAGTCTCTCGATTCCAACTTTACAAAATTAAACCAACTTTGAGCAAGCTTAAACAAGACTAAATACATTGTTTTGATCATGGTTTGCCAACATTACAAATTAGGTTCTAAATACATAAAATCCTAAGACCTTAAAACCTAACAAAAACAAACTGACTAGATCCAACTATGTTGACTGGAAAAGAAATTTGGACATTGTTCTTACTACTGAAGAGCACAAATATGTGCTTACTCAACTATGTCCTAGCTTTCCATCATTAGATGCTCCTCTTGTGGAAAAACAGCGATATGATCGTTGGCAGAAATCTAATGAGATGGCTAAGTGCTATATCCTAGCATCTATTTCAAATGTTCTACAGCATTAAATGCAGGATGTAGAACTAGCTTCAGACATTATGCTAAGTCTGAAGGAGATGTTTGGTGAGCAAGGCCGTTCTGCAAGGCAAGAAACTATGAGGCAGATTTATAATACCAAAATGGCTGAAGGCACTTCAGTAAGGGAGCATTGTCTTAGGATGATCTCTAATCTGAATACATTGGAAGTTTTAGGTGCCGATATTGATGGAGAATCCCAAATGGATATGATACTCCAGTCACTACCAGAATCATTCAAGGAATTCAGACTTAACTATAATATGAACAAAAATATTTATACATTGTTTGAATTGATGAATGAGTTGGTAGCGGCGGAAGGCATCCTTGGTACTTCTAGTGTTGATGCTAATATGGCTGAAGCTTCTACTTCTCAACCTAAGTCGAAAGGCAAGGGTAAGAAGAAGAAGAAGAAGAAAGACTTCTCCAAGAAAGATGGTAAACAAGTTGCCTTAGGAGTTGCCAACAAAGGAAAGAAAACCAAAGGAAAGTGTTTCCATTGTGGTGAGAAAGGACATTGGAAGAGGAATTGTCCAATATTTAAGGCTGCCAAGAATAAAGGTATGAAAAGTACATTCCTTCTTGAAACATGTTTGGTATAGAATCCTACAGATTCCTGGTGTGTGATTCAAGTTGTAGTAATCATATCTGCAAATCCTTGCAGGGGTTTCAGGAAACCAGAAAACTGAATGAAAGGGAAATGTTTCTTACCTTGGCTGATGGGAGCAAGATTCCAGTTGTAGCTATTGGAGTGTTTAATTTATGTTTTGAATCTAGAGTTTTAATATTGAAAGACTGTTTGTATGTACCTAATGTTCGTAAGAATTTAATTTCTGCAACTTATTTAGATAAACATGGATATTATGTTATCCTAAAAGACAATGTTGTAATAAAGAAGGATAAAGTGTTTATCTGTTTTGGCAATATTGTAGATGGTCTTTATATTTTAACTCCTGATAAGCATGAATTATATAATTCTGAATTAGATCATAACTCTCATGTAAAATCATTAAAGAGAAAGTTTCCTTCTACTAATGAAACATATCTTTGGCACTTGCGTTTGGGTCATATTAATCCAAACAGAATTCAAAGACTGATAAAAGATGGACTCTTAGAGCTATTGGACTTTGATGAATTTCCAGTTTGTGAAACTTGTTTGGAAGGCAAAATGACCAAACGACCTTTTAATGCAAAAGGTAGAAGAGCCCAAGAATTGCTTGAATTAGTTCATACAGATGTATGTGGTCCTATGTCAACCCAAGCAAAAGGAGGTTATGAGTACTTCATCACTTTTACTGATGATTACTCAAGATATGGTTATGTATACCTAATGAGACGGAAGTCCGAAACCTTTGAAAAGTTCAAAGAGTTTAGGGCTGAAGCTAAAAATCAATTAGGTAAACACATAAAAGCCATCCGATCTGATCGTGGTGGTGAATACCTTCTTGGGGATTTCAAGGATTACTTAACTCAAAATGGGATTGTATCCCAATTGACTGCACCTGGAACTCCCCAACAGAATGGTGTAGCAGAAAGAAGGAATAGGACTCTTTTGGAAATGGTTAGGTCCATGATGAGTTACTCAACTTTACCAGTTTCCTTTTGGGGATATGCACTAAAAACTGCAATGCATATTTTGAATTTAGTTCCATCAAAATCCGTTCCCAACACACCTAAGGAATTGTGGAGTGGGCGTAAGCGTAGTATGAAATATCTCCACATTTGGGGATGTCCAGCACATGTGTTGAAAAGGAAGTCTGATAAGTTGGAAGCTAAAACCGAAGTATGCATGTTTTTAGGGTATTTAAAGGAATCAAAGGATTATTTAAGGCATGTTTGGTAGACTGTAATAGGTGTTGTAATGTAATAGTTATTCCTAAGGTTTAGTTATTCTTTAGTTTGATTATGTTTTTATTACAAGGAATAGTCATTCTTTATGAATAGCTATTCTTCAAAATGAGGAATAACTATTCCTCTTTAAAAGGTGGTATTAGTTATTCCTTAGTTAGTGCAATAATTTTTATCCTTAATATATTTCCAAATAAACAAACTTTCTATATACATCTAACAATTATAAAAATAAAAAAATCATAAAAAATATCACATATCTCTCTTAAATTTAAAAATAACAATTTTTAAGGAAATATAATTGTATGAGTAAGATATTTCCTAAAATAAATGTTAAGTTTCATTATAATATTATAACTCACAACCAAACTAATGAATATGTTTAGTTATTACATTACAACATACTTTATTACTAGTAATAAAGATTACAATTCTTATCATAATCCTCATTCAGTGTACCAAACGTACCCTTATTCTATAATCATAAATATAACAAAGTGTTTGTTAGCACACATGCAAATTTTTGAAGGATGATTATGTGAATAATTTTGATCCTAGAAATAAAGTTGTTTTGGCTAAAATGAATGAAATTGTAAATGAACAACCAATGGATGAAACTAGGGATGATGTGGCTGTATTAGATACACCGCAAGATATTACTCATGAGATGACTAGTACACAGGTGTCTCGTTGTAGTGGGAGAATTATTCGGCCTCCTATAAGATTTATAGGTTTAGAAGAAACTTATGAAGCTATCTCAGAAGAGGCTGAATCGGATCTCTACACTTATGAAGAGGTAATGAATGATATAGATGCACATCATTGGGTCAAAGCTATGAAATCTGAATTAGATTCTATGTATTCCAATCAAGTTTGGGATCTTGTAAAGGCGCCTAATGGCATTAAACCTGTTGGTTGCAAATGGGTTTACAAGAGAAAGAGAGGGATAGATGGAAAGGTTGAAACCTTTAAAGCAAGACTAGTGGCGAAAGGGTATACACAAAAAGAAGGTATTGACTATGATGAAACTTTTTCACCAGTAGCCATGCTTAAATCTATTAGAATTCTCTTATCCATTGCTGCTCATTATGATTATGAGATTTGGCAAATGGATGTCAAGACTGCATTTCTTAATGGCAATCTTGAAGAAGAAATCTATATGATGCAACCAGAAAGTTTCATAGCAAAGAACCAAGAGAATATGGTATGCAAGTTGAAAATGTCCATTTATGGACTTAAGCAAGCATCTAGGTCATGGAACATTAGATTTGATCAAGCAATCAAGTCATTTGGTTTTGAACAAAATCTTGATGAACCATGTGTGTACAAAAGACATCGAGATAAAGTAGTAATGTTCCTAATGCTTTATGTTGATGACATTCTACTTATTGGAAATGATGTAGGGGTAATGTCATCAGTAAAAGTTTGGTTGTCAAGCCAATTTGATATGAAGGACTTAGGTGAAGCTAACTTTATTCTAGGGATCAAGCTTTAGCGAGATCACAAGAATAAGATGTTAGGTTTATCACAAACTGGATATATAGATACGGTTCTAGAACGGTTTAGCATGCAAAAATCCAAGAAAGGATTACTTCCTTTCAGACATGGAGTTCCTCTGTCTGATGACCAAAGGCCTAAGACTCAAGAGGAAGAAAATATGATGAGACAAGTTCCTTATGCTTCTGCAGTAGGAAGTCTCATGTATGCCATGCTTTGTACTAGACCAAATATCTGTTATTCAGTTGGCATGGTCAACCGATATCAATCAAATCCAGGACCAAAACATTGGCAAGCTGTAAAGCATATTCTCAAGTATCTACGAAGAACGAGAGATTATATACTTGTTTACCGAAGTGAGGATTTGATACCCATTGGCTATACAGATTCAAACTTTCAATCGGATTTAGATTTCAGAAAATCCACATCAGGATGTGTTTTCACCTTGGGAGGTGGAGCCATAACTTAGAGGAGTGTTAAACAATCTTGTATTGCGGACTCCACCATGGAAGCAAAATACGTTGCTGCTTGTGAAGCAGCAAAGGAAGCTGTATGGCTCAAGAAATTCCTTTCTGACCTTGGTGTAATGAGAATGGAACAAGTTCCCATCATATTGTTTTGCAACAATAGTGATGCAGTTGCACAATCAAAAGATCCAACGAACCACAAGAAAGGAAAGCGCATCGAGAGAAATTATCACATCATTAAAGATATTATTACTCGTGGAGATGTGGTGGTAGCAAAGATTAAAAGTGCAAATAATCTAGCAGATCCCTTTACCAAAGCCTTGCCTCAAAGGACCTTCGAGTCACATTTAGAAGGAATGGGAGTTAGATTAGTGCACAATAGTCTTTAGGGCAAGTGGGAGATTGTTGGGATTTGTGCCATAGAATCCTATTTTATGATGCTATGTATTATATTATGTATGACATGATGTATGACTTAATATTGTAATTAATAAAGTTATTTTATTATTATCTGAAATAATGGTAACATGAATATTTGGACATTATCATATAGTCCATGAGATACATAGTATGTGATTTATGTGATTTAGTCATAGAAGATATAAGTCACAAGTTCTTTGTAAACTCAGAATTTGGTTCATAGTCAGTGATGAAATTGAGCATTTCATTTGCGAAGACTATAACATATTAACTAAGATGATTTGTCTTGATCATGAAAGTGATGACTTCTAGTTGATATGTTGATATGTTTTAAGAGTTAAGACATATTGAACTGGACCGCTGTGAGATTTATTATTCTCCTAACTACTGTCAATTGAATAATAAATCTCACGACTTATATTTGTATAAACTCTTAATCCTGAGAGAATAATGGACCTAATCATGAAATGTAGATTGCTTTGATATATCAGGAGTGAGATCTAAAGAAATAGTCAAAACCTCAGTATGTTGGGCAGTCACATTTAGTGTTGATGGAACATATATTTTCAAGATGGAATTCATAGTCTCTTAACGAAGATACAAAATATTCCCTTGAGATAAGTTTAATGGGTATGTTATTCAGAGAGTTAGGCCTAACCACTTTGGTAAGAAATTATTAAAGTATATATTTATAAAATTGGATTTCATAAATATATGATGAATAACTTAAAAGGATTAAACTGGATACTCAAGGATTAAGATGTAGTAATCTACAAAGTGGTAGTCTACATTCGTGACTTTGTGTTACTACGAATATTTTATGAAGGGGTTACATGTACAATAAAGTCTTGGGATATAATTTATTAATAAGGCCTAGAGTACAATTATATTTATATAGTAGTATTAAATATAATTAATGGTAACTTTAGACTTGTCAAGAGTTGACAGAAAAGCCCAAGGCCCATTGGAGCTAGTGTCTTATTGGTTCCTTTTGGTCCCACTCCAAGCCACACACTAAAACCTAATTGGAAAGGCCCAATAGGCCAACCTAATTAGATAATCAGTTTATTATAAAAGGAGAAATATACAGAATTTTTTCATAAGTGATAAGAAAAAAAGAGAAACATCATTGTGAAATGGTGTGTATGTGTGAGTGAAACCACTCAATTAATCTCCTTTAGAAACTGATTGAGAGACCACACTTCTCGGGCGTAAAGTGGAATTGGAGTGAAGATTAAAAGTGTTCCCAAGTACTTCTAATCTTTTGTTTTGAATTTCACTACATTAAGGTACGCTATCTTGTTCTTAAATTCTGAAATTTACGTAATGCAAGTTATCAATCGTGAATGAAATAGATTCATGTTTGCTGCTTCCGCTGTGTGTTTTGTATGAGATACAAAACCAGATTTTTCCAACAGTTTATTTGTTTAAACCCCTTAAACCAGGTAGTTTAACCTAACATTGTAGCCAAGTGATTACTTAGGTCAATTATGAGATCTAAGTTAAAAAAAAAAAAAAAGATCATATCATGCAAACAACAGAAAAGTAAATAACACACAGATATGATCACCTAGGAAAACCAATGAAACGAACCGTTTCAAGGTAAAAACCTAGGGATGATTTGACCTAGCTATCCTTGTGGACACAACAAGGAGTTGCCACCTAGTTTTTGCAATAGTTTAGGAACCATATATATAGCGTCCTCTCGAGGAAGGACAATTGATCTTACTACCGGAGATATGAGTTCGGAGTTAAAGTACGGGCTTAGGAAGGTATTACACACCCAAAGTTGCCTAATCCTAAGGTTGGCTTCCTCTTATTGTGTCTTATATCTTAACCCTATTAAAGACATATTCAACACTTCTATACTCACACATGCGCTAACATGCATCTAGTAAACAAACATGGCATCTTCATCCCAAAACTCTAGCATACATCTATCATGTCATACACATCTCCTATCATACATCTATCTCATCTCATCCAACCAAGGCAGTAATCACGTTCACACATCATAATCACCACCAATCAAGGGAATTAATCAATCATATTCATCATGTTCATCAATCAAGAAATTTCATCATGCTCATCAACCAAATTAAATGCATGTTCATGTAATTATGCATGACTTACATCACTTACCTCATAGCACCACAACACCTATGCATCAACGCATCTTCATGTTCAAATGCATGTTCATGTGATTCAACCAAGATATAAATCCTAATTATCAATTCAACAATCAAAGCATGTGAAACACGTTATTCTACTAACCCTAGACTTAAACATGTGAAAAACTAGACTTAACAAAACCTAAACACGTGATTAAAACTAACCAAAACAAACAAAATAACAAGAACCCCATATCTAGGTTTCTAGGCATGAGGAAGTATGCGCACACATATCGCCCAGAAATATAGTTTTAAAACAAGTAATAAATAACAATTAAAAAAAAAAAACTAGCATGCTTCTAATATATAACTAAACAGCCTAAACTAACAACAAAAATATCCAAAAAAAAAAAAAAAAGGGAAAACAAAACAACACCTATTCCTAAACATGCATTGGATCTAACAACAAACAAGAACAACACTTAACACATCAAAACATGTTCATCAATATATCCAATCATATCAACTTTTCAATCAAAACATGGTGAGACAAAACAAATAAAATCAAATAAAAAAAATATATATTTCTAATAATGAATAACATATAAATTAAGTAAGAACAACAAAAATACAAATTATAAAAGATACAAATCAAGGAAAAGCCATGAAGATAGATTCACCTTGCCACGGAACACAAACTTAATTAATATTTAACCAGCCCTTCAGTGCCTACACAACAAGATCAAATGACAATCAAAGAAATAAAATTATTTCAATCGTTCGTAAGTGATCACAATTCAAAATAAAAAGGCAGTATTGAAGAGATTGGTTTGAAAAAGGTTTTGAAAGAATTTAGAAAGTAATTTCTACCTTAAGACTACTAAAGAGAGGTTTTGAAGAACAAAAAAAAAAAAAAAAAAAACGTTCATGATGGTTGTATGTGCAAAAAATAAGAGTTAGAAAAGTGTTTTGGAGAAGTTTAGGTGAAAAATCCACTCTCTCTTGCTGGGGTCTAAGTTTGGAGGCATAAGGATGTATTAATATGTTTAAATTAGGGATTTCAAGCTTATTTTTAGGGTTTTGGATGTTTCAAAGGGTCTAGGGGCTGGGCCCCATCAAAGAGGGAGGCTTTGGGCTCTAAAACATAAAGTTTTGGGCCTCTAGAAAGTGGCCTGCGTACGTAGGTTTGAAGCTACATATGCATGCATTCTCCCTATGCACGCATGCGTCCCCAGAAATCCTAAATTTGACAACTTTGATGGCCCAATTTCAAATGGTCATAACTCACTCAATTTAAGTCCAAATTAGGCCAAATATGTGTTCAAATTGAAGCCCAAGATGTATACTTTCCATTGAAATAAATCTCACTCAAAAATTCTTTGTCGATCAAATGTTATGATAAAAACAGTGAGAAAATATCATTTTTCAGCATTGTTTTTAAAGTAATTTGAGTACTTTTAAGTTGTGATTACTTCTAAACTATCAAAATAAATTCAATTACCTTTTGTAGAGATGCAAACTCGTCATTGGGACAAGGGACTAAAGTTTATTAACCATGTACAAAATGAAGTGTCTACAAATACCCTTCTTTTGGCTATACTTTCTCTGCAAATATAGTCAAAAGCTTGAAGAGACAAACCATATTGTAGGTTAATAAACTTTAAGTCTACACACGCACATAACACTTACATGCAAACAAGCAAATGTGGGGCGTGGGTGCAAAATCCAATCGTTGGATTCTGCGAGTCCCTATTCTCCTAAGTTTGTTATCCTGAACCTTTGGTAAAGGGAAAAACAAAAAGCGGCTACTATCCCAAGCCAAAAGAAAACTCATCACATCATCATATCATATTATCATCACATCAACAAGACATCATAAACACAACAAGAATGGCTATCATCCTAAGCCAGCAAAAACACATTAACACATCATAAACACATCATTAATGGCTACTATCCTAAACCAACAGAAACACATCAACACATCATAAACACAACATCAATCATCAAAGATCCTAAGTTTGCTATCCTGAACTAAAAATCAAAGAAACACAACAAAAATGGCTACTATCTCAAGCCAAACTCACACATCACACAACATCATAACATCAAAAACACATCAACACAACATCATAAACATACACATATCATCATAAGCACATCAACATGACATCATATTATCATAAAAGGTTCAAGAGACTTAACATCACACATCAAGGAACTCATCATTCAAGACACACATTAGGATAGAACCAAGCACAACATATCACATCATTCCTCTTAATCTTTTCTTTATTTTATTTTTTCATCATTTTTTTTTTTTTTTCCATCTTCTTTTCTTTTATTCTCTCTCTTCTCATCTCCGTCCTTTCTTTTTCTCCTCTCATTTTCTTTGTGACCCTTCATTTTTTTTCTTTTCTTTATTTTCAACATCTCACTTTCTTTCTTCTTCTTTTTTTCTTTTCTTTCCCATTCTTTTGAACTAAAAATTGCTTTTTCTCTTTAAAGCATTAACAAGGAAGAGTTGATTAGGCCATGAGTTCATTGCATTCTTTTCTTTTTATGGGGGCACATATTTACTCAACACATCATCCATTCACTTATTGTTATTATTATGTACCTTTGCCTTTGGATGACCTTCAACAACCTAGAATTCCTAACACCTCTAGATGGAGATCAAAGGTAGTTGAAAAAGACTCTAGATCAATGGAATTCTAAACAAGGCATAAGTTTTGAGAAAAATGAATGTTTATGAGGACAACAAGTTGGAAGAGACTCTAGGCCAGAGAAGTTTCAAACACAACAAGAGTTTAGAGATAATAGAGCACAACATGATTTGAATACAAAGAGGATCTTGAAGAAAATTTGAAGAAGTTGAAGAAAGGAGGTAAAAACTAGGGATCATAGATCCAAATGATTTTGCACACCAATGTGTATTCTCTTTGAACTAGTTGTGCATGAATCACCTACCTTCTTCATTGATTTGTCCAAATATGAATTTAAAATTCAATCATCTCTAGTCAACTCCATCATTGTCTTTATTTTAACATGCGCACCTCACTTCTCTCATTTCTCTCTTATTGTATTCTCCTAAATCAACTCATCTTTCACGTATGGTTACTTTTCTCCTCATCATGGTTGCTTTAGATTAGAGCTAGTTTCATCTTTCCTTGTATATTCCATTCCTTTGTCATTCCCATTCATGACTTGCCCCTAGCTTGGAGTCAGTTCACAATTTTCCTTGTTGTTCACTTCTTTTCAAGGTACCTTAACTTTTGCCTAGGTTACCTTTTTAGGTTTTCAACCTAGTAGACCCTTCTACTTTTTTTTTTTTTTTCACAACTAAGGCTAGACTTTCTAGAATTTGTAAGCTAAACAATCTCAACCAATCAGAGAGGGCTTGTTTTTGGACCGTAACGAGGCTGAGATTCTAAGGCTTAAGAAATAAAAGGTATTTGAGGCTCAAATTCAATTTTATTCCCAATGTATCCTAATTGCCAAGGATTATTACTCATCTCATGCTTGCATTTTTTTTCTTCTATCTCTTCCTTTCCTTTTTTTTTTTTTTTTTTTTTTCTTTGCTTTTTTCTTTTTTTCTTTTACCATGCCCCTTGTTGGGAAAAGATATCATTTTACTTATAAATCATCCTTATATTCCTTTATCATTCATCCACAAAACTTGCCCCTAGTATAGAGTTAATCATTTCCAATATTAAAGTATGCCCCTAGTGTTAAGGGTAACTCTTTCAAATCACCATATCTTAAGAACATGCCTTTAGTGTAGGGGGTAATCTCTTGGCATAGTTACAAAGAAGGAATTCATCTAGGCTCAACGAGGTTAGCAAGTGGAAATAATCTCTCATTGTAAAAAGGGTAGCAGAAAAATGACTTCTCATTCCTTCAACCTTGATTGCTTAGCCTTTCCAAACCTAGTTTAGATTTTTCATCTCATCAAACTCTCATCATTGAAGTGTCATCCACGTGAAACAACAAGTTATTCATTCAAGGCGTAAATGCACTTTTAGTCCCTACATTTCTATTTCACCACTTTTAGTCCCTAAACCAATTAATGCATGTTATTTTAGTCCTTTCCGTCAGTCAACAAATGAAAATCACGAAGGGGACTAACGGAGGAATTAAAATATTATTAAAAATTCACTGTAGCAATAAAATTAAAAAGAAAAATAAAAACAAGAACACACCAGAACATAAAAACAAGAATAGAAACCCAAATTTGGCTCAATGTAAAATGATTTCAAAATGTAAAATATTTTCAAGTGAAAATATTTTTCAGAAATAAAAATAATTTCAAGTGGGTGGGTCTGAATATTATAATAAGAAATCTGAATATATAAACCAAATCAACAAAAAAAACATAACAAAAAAAATTCAGTCTTCCTAAAAAGTAAGCATTGATCGTGAGAGAGGGAGAGGGAGAGATAGATTGAGAGAAAGAGAGAGGTAAAGGACCACATATTGGTGGGTGGGTCTGATAGCGGCGAGATTGGTGGGTGGGTCTGAAGGAGGCAATGGCGACAAGATTGGTATGTAGATCAAAGATCGTGTTAGCTTCTCGCCGAACGTTGAGCTTTTTCACGACAACCCTAATCTCATCGTACCGAATCGGTTTCTCCAACTCTCTCTCAGCATCCATCTTCGCTCCACCACTCCGGTCACCAGAGGTCCAATCCTATCACCTGGGATCAAAGTCACCATGCGTGGAGCTCTGTCACTGGATTGGGGCATGTAGGTCACAGATCGATTAGTTTTGGTCATGATCTCTTTGACTTGGGTTTATTTTTTCCATTTGGGTGGTGGTTTGTTTTTTTCCTATGGGTTTGATGATTTTTCTAGGTTTATAGGTTTGATTTGTTGGAGGTTTTAGTGGAGGATGGTGTTTGGATATGGAAAATGTGAACATCGCCGGTAGTGGCCATGGCATGTAGCAAAAGGAGAATCAGTTGGCTATGAGTGGGTATCTGGGTTTGTTTGAGACTTGTGTGACTAAGTTTGTTCAGATCTGGGTATCCTTGCTTTTGTTTTGGGTTTATGAATTTTATTTGTTGGAGGTTTCGTTGTTGATTGAAAGATGAGAAAATCTGGGTTTAAGTTGTGATTTTGAATATCTGGGTTTCTAGGTTTCTGTTCTTGTTTTTATGTTCTAGTGTGTTCTTGTTTTAATTTTTTTTTAATTGCTACAATGGATTTTAAAAAATATTTAAATCCCTCCGTTAGTCACCTCCATGAATTTTGTTTGTTGACTGATGGAAATGATTAAAATAATATGCATTAATCGGTTTAGGGACTAAAAATGGTAACATAGAAATGTAAGGACCAAAATGGAAAAAAGCCAAAACGTAGGGACTAAAAGTGCATTTACACCTTCATTCAATTTCTCTTTCCCATCTTTGAACTCACTCATGTCTTGTGCTTTAAGGAACCTCTCATCACTCATCCTTCTCATTCTTGTGTACTCTCTCACTTGATCAAAGTTTTTTCTTTCCTTCTTTCTTTCTTTCTCTTTATCTCTCACCCTCTTTCTCACTTTCATGCTTGCTCTTTATGATTGAATGAATTAAGACAATCTTATTTTTTGACTCCTTATTTGGATTAACCAATGTGTTAGGTTTAAGGATTCATTCATTTCAAAGCTAGCAAAAAGAGATCACATGATACATGTTGTATTTGAATGGCCATCTTATTGAAAGTGAAGTAACATTGATTTGAGAATTCAAAGGAACATGACTCAACATGATAAGAGAAAAAGAGTCGACAACACAACAAGGGAAAGAATCAAATAGACTCAACAACAATTGAAAAAGACTTAACAAAATTGAACTCATCCTCTAGCAAAGGTGTTCACATGGATTAAATCTCTTAAGCACATCCCTTTGTTCATTCTTGCTTGTTTCTCACTTGCCCATTTCCTGAGGTTATGGCTTGGCGATCACCTCTTAATCTATCAAATCTTGAACTTCATGCTTCAACCTTGGGCAACTATTTGTCATGTGCTCTATCCTTTGATGGAATGCACAATGGTCATTTCTATTCCAATTTTGGAAAAGGAGTAGGATTAAGTGGCTCGAGGTGCCCCCCCTTAATCAAGGCTGCTAGTACTTCTGATTAAGGCATTTGAAAATCATCAAACACCCTTTCTTGTGGTTGAGCAACATTCACATTGTTGAGAGCACCATCCTTTTCTCCTTCATTGAACACTTTCTTGGCTTGAAACTTGGCTTCACTTAGGTCCAATTGTCCAGTGTTAATGGCATCTTCAATTCTCGTACCACAATCACATAACTCCTCAAAGGAATTGATAGGTGATGACTAAAGCCTATTATTGTATGCTAGAAGCAAGTTCTTAATGATCATGCTAATCTAATCCTTTTCATTTGGCTTATTAACCATCCTTGAAACTTTGCTCTTTAACCTTATCATGTACTTAGTAAATGTCTTGTAGTTTCCAAGTTTCTCAAACTCATATCAATCACAGTGTTGAAGATGATTTGGTTCACAAACAAATCCACTAGCTCATTCCACACCTTAGTCTTGCTTGGACCCAAGTTGTAGTGCCATCTCTAGGCATTTCCAATGAGAGACATGGGGAAGGCACACAAAGCTTGCTTCTCGTCCAATCCTTTCATTCCAACCAAACTCAAATATTGTCGAATATGTTGCCTTGGATCACCACTTCCATCAAACTTTTCAGCATTAGAATTCTTGAACTTTGGAGGCAAAGGCACTAATGGGGTTGAGCCTAATCCACCTATATTATACAAGAAGTCATCCATCCCTTGGGTATTGCAAAAGGCTTGTTACATCTTTTCCATCTTTTCCTTTATCATGGCGGTCTCAACAACTATCTTGTCTATCTTCCCATTCTTGTCATGATTAACTTCATCTTTTTCACCTTCCTTATCTTGTTGGGGTTTCTCACTTCTTCCTTCTTCCAAACAATTTAGGCTATTTCCTAATTATGCAAGCATTTCTCCTTTCTTAGCTTAGCCAATATTTGGATAATTGCCTCATTAGTAGCTCCAGCCATGCCTTCTAGTACAATAGTGTCAACTTCCTTTAGGCGACTAGGGGTAAGTGATTGAAACCAAGTGAACTTAGGAAGTTCTTTTAAGTAGGGAGTAATATTGTGCTTGAAATAAAATTTTATCAAATATGTTGAGGACATATTTTATGTAATTGGCTAATCCTTTGACAAAATACACTTTACTTGTATTTGGGTAGATCTAGGATGAGTTTAGTATTTCAAGAAACATGTTGTTTAAGCCAAGTATTAAAACCATGAAGATTGGATCAAGAAACAAGTGAAGAAAAGCTGTTCATTAAAGCTCGACAGATACCTCAACAGAAACAGTATCTATCGAGACTTTAGAATGAAGCTCGACAGAAATTCGACAAAAGCTGAATCTGTCAAGATCTACAAAATCAGAATTTCCAAATCTGATTTTCAGCTCATGCTGATATGTATGTGTAGGGTTTCTTTTCTCACAACCCTAGACATATATAAGACTTATTTTAGAGGTCGTCATATATGGAGAACATATGCAGAAAGTGACCTAGTGCCTTATTCTCTCTGCAAGAAGTTACTGCGTCTTTTGCGCATCAGGGTTTTGTAACCAAGTAGTTCTTGATCTTCATTGTGGATGAAGTGAAGAACTTTGCAAGACAACAACATCTTTAAGTTGCTGGAGTTAGTCACGTACTGGAATTCATGCAAAAGAGTGATATTCATATATTGAAGAGTTCAGAAGTATTGAAATGGTAGAAGGTTTCTGCTATAAGTTCATCAACAGAAATTGTAGAGTCTAGGGACAAAGGTTTCGTACTAGATCTAAAACTTCTCTATACTATAGTGAATTTCTTTTAGGGAAGGTTTTCCCTCAAGTTTTTTACTATGAAACTAGTTTATTTCATTGGTTTTCCTAGATCATCATATCTTGTATTATTTACGTTTCTGTTGTGCATAATATTGATGTTTGTTTGTTTTAACATGGTTTATTTATAATAAATCTAATTAACAACTTGGTTTTAAAACTTGTTAATTTTATCAACTAGAGTCTAAATTTGCCAACAAAATAAATATGTACTCCCAATGTCTTTTAAAGTTTTGGACCCAACATCTTAATAAACTTTTCTTTCTTCCATCAAAATGTGTGCTAAATGTATGCCTCATTCGTGTTCTAAGTCATGTGTCACTTCAATGTCTTGGACTTAGAAATAGAATGAGCTACATTAATCATTCAAAATTCATATTTTTCCCTATGCTTAAAGCCCAATTACATCATTCACATCTCTCTTTCTCATCTTTCCTCACTTGGATCCAAGCCCAACATTTTTTTTTTCTTTTTCTTTGGGCTTTGAATCCAATTACAAGTCACTCATCTCGCCCTCTCATCCTCATTTGCGCTTAAGCATAGGTTGTTCATGAATTTTGCAAGGTTAGTCAACATCTTGTGCTTTTATGAAAATGGTCTCATCAAACAAATTAAACACAAAGATCAATGCCCCATTTATAATACAAGCCCATTATGCCTTGGAAAATTTCTTTTCTCGTGAAAACTTATTTGAACTAGCATTTAAAATGAGCCATAACATTTAGAAGTCCACATCTTTTCTTTTCTTTTTGGATTTTTTATTTATTTTTTAATAAAGTGACCAAGTTTTATTTCAACACGTCAAAGTCTTTTACTTGCCCCATTAAAAAGCCTATCTTGAATGTTCACTCTCTCCCCTCGCGAGGGCCTTGCCCCTAGTTTCAAAAGTTTGATCCATTTTTGTGTTTCATTCTTAAATGGGGCTCTTGCCTCTAGTTCAAAGGGTTTGGTCAATTGGTTTAAAAAGATTTCCTCTTATAATTCTTATTGGGCTTTTGGTAAGCCTATCCATATCTTTGGGATTTAGGGTTTCAAAAGTTTCCAAAGCATAGATGGGTTCACAACTTTTCAATAAAGTATATAACATACACATGATCTTGGGCTTTCTTGCATTGGAAAAAAGTTTTTGAAATTTGACCTAAAAGCTAGGGTATGTTATGACTTCATGGCCCAATGCCTTCTTCCAAAGTCTATGGTATACGCATGATCTTGAGCTCTCTTGATTTAAATTTTTTTTTAATGGGACTAAAACTTAAGGTATATCATTGCTTTGTGGATCATCTTTCATCTTCTTTTTGAATTTCTCTTTTCAAAATTTTTTTCTTTTTTTTTTTTCTTTTTTCGAAAACTTTTCCCTCTTTTTTTTTCTTTTTAAATTCATCTCTTGAAAAAGCATTTACAGAAGATTAAAAAAAAAAATTTATTTTCCTTGAAAATTTTCCTTTGCAAAACATTTCTTTTCTTGAATTCTTTTTCTTTGCAAAAGATTTATTTTGAAAATTTCACTTCTTAAAAAAATTATTTACAAAAGATTAGTTTTTTGAAAACTTTTCTTCTTTGCAAAAGGTTTTCTTCTTTTCTTGAAATTTTTTTTGAAATAGCCCTTTAGCTAGAACATATTGTGGCCCTCCTCTCAAAGCCGATGAATCTCTCATCATTTTGGGCCTTGGCATACAACAAGGAGGCCCAAGATTAGGGAAATTCATATTGACTTTGTAGGATTTTGGATGCTAAGTTCATAGCATATTTGTTACCCTAGGCCCAAGATTCTCTTTTTCAAGAGGACTTTTGATTTGGGCTTATGATAGCAACTAAACTATGGTCTTATAAACCTTTCAAGTTAAGACATACCTTTGGACTTTGGGATAAGTCTCTCATATGTGAGAACTTCTTTTCTTTTTGTCCCAATATCTTAAGGTATGCCATAACTTTTGGGTCATCCTCCAATTCTTTATTTTTTATCTTTTATTTGTTCTTTTAAAATTAGTTGAACACAAGATATATGGTTGAACAAACAAGAGATATAAAGGGTGCTATCTTTTGATAGGATCTAGGATCTCTCTAAGTGTGGATAGGCTTCTTAGAGCTAAAGGGATAGATAAGCAGGCCACTCACAACTAGGTGGGCCATGATTCCAACTAAGTGCCTAAGTGGACCTTTGTGGATTAGTGGCAAACTGTTAACGTACTCAAAGCCCATTATAGGTAATGGCACATTTTGTGAGTTAGTGGGATGAACTTCAAAATACTTGGGCCCGAATGGAGCCTTCCATCTTCCTACTCATTACCAACCGAGGTAAAAGGGACAATAGAACCAAGTGATGTGTGTGCAAACAAGTATTGAATAAGCCTTTATTAAGGTTAAGACATAGGGCACATAGGAATTAAACTCATTATCCCTAGCAGAGTCGTCACTGTGGACACAACAGGGAGTCGCAACCTAATTTTTGCAATGGTCTAGGAACCATATATATAGCATCCTCTCGGGGAAAGACCATTGATCTTACTATCAGAGATATGGGTTTGGAGTTAAGGTATAATCTTGGGAAGGTGTTAAGCACCTAAGACCGCCCAACCTTAAGGTTGGATTCCCCTCATTGTGTCTTATGTCTTAACCCTATTAAAGGCATATTCAACACTTATATACTCATACACGCTAACATGCATCTAGTAAACAAACATGACATCTTCATCCTAAAACCCTAGCATACATCTATCATGGCATACACATCTCCTAACATACATCTATCTCATCTCATCCAAGGCATCAAGCACATTCACACATCATAATCACCACCAATCAAGGGAATTAATCAATCATATTCATCATGTTCATCAATCAAGAAATCTCATTGTGCTCATCAACCAAATCAAATACATGTTCATGTAATTATGCATGACTTACCTCACTTACCTCATAGCACCACAGCACCTATGCATCAATGCATGTTCTTATGATTCAACCAAGATATAAACCCTAATTATCAATTCAACAATCAAAGCATGTGAAACATGTTATTCTACTAACCCTAGACCTAAACATGTGAAAAACTAGACTTAATAAGACCTAAACATTTGGTTAAAACTAACCAAAACAAACAAAATAGCAAGAACCCTAAATCTGGGTTTCTGGGCACGAGGATATGTATGCACACTGCCTAGAAACATAGTTTTAAAACAAGTAACAAACAATAATCAAACAAAACCTAGCATGCTTCTAATATATAACCAAACAACCTAAACTAACTACAAAAATATCAAAGATAAAAAAAAAAGGAAAAACAAAACAAAACCTATTCCTAAACATGCATTGGATTTAACAACAAACAAGAACACTTAACACATCAAAACATGTTCATCGATATATCCAATCATACCAACTTTCCAATCAAAACATGGTGAAAGAAAACAAAATAAAATCAAACAAAACAAAACATATTTCTAAGCATGAATAACATATAAATTAAGTAAGAAAAAAAAAACACAAATTATTAAAGATTTAAATCAAGGAAGAGCCATGAAGAGAGACTCACCTTACTGTGGAACAAAAACTTGATTGATATTTAACCGGCCCCTCAGTCCCTACACAACAAGATCAAATTACAATCAAAGGTATCAAATTATTTCAATAGTTCACAAGTGATCACAATTCAAAATAAAAAGGCATTATTGAAGAGATTGTTTTGAAAAAGTTTTTGAAATGATTTAGAAAGTAGTTTTTGCCATAAGACCACTAGAGAGAGCTTTTGAAGAACCAAAAAAAAAAAAACATTCATGGTGGCTATATGCACAGCATATAAGAGTTAGAAAAGTGATTTGGAGAAGTTTAGGTGAAAAATACACTCTCTCTTGTTAGGATCTGAGTTTGGAGGTATAAGGATATATTTATATGTTTAAACTACGGTTTTTAGACTTATTTTTAGGGTTATGGACATTTCAAAGGGTCTAGGGCCCAGGCCCCATGAAAGAGAAAGGCTTTGGGCCCTAAAATATGAAATTTTGGGCATTTTGAAAGCGTCTTGCATGCGCAGGTTTGAAGTTGCATACGCATGCATTCTCCTCACGCACGCATGTGTCCCTAGAAACCCTAATTTTGACAACTCTGATGGCCCAACTTGAAATGATCATAACTTACTCAATTTAAGTCCAAATGAGGCAATATTTGTGTTCAAATTTAAGATCAAGATGCCTACTTTCCATTGAAACAAACTGCACTAAAAAATTCTTTGTGGATCAAATTTTATGGTAAAAATAGTGAGAAAATATCATTTTTTAGCATCGTTTTCAAAGTGATTTAAGCACTTCTGAGTTGTAATTACTTCAAACTATCAACATAACTTTAATTATCTTTTGTAGAAATGTCAAGCTTGTCATTGGGATCAGAGACTAAAGTTTATTAACCAGGTACAAAATGATGTGTCTATAATCCTCAAGGTAAAACAAATCCACTAAAAGAAAATTGAAGCTTTTACAATAAGATTTAACCCTAAATCTATTGTTACCTCTATTAGTAACTTACTGACACAACCACGTATAAGCTCTGAATCAACAAACTCTTTCTCTCTTGGATTTGCAGAACACAAACTCCACATTTGTGACTTTTAGATTCTACTCAAAGGTTTCAGATCACCACTTGTTAACCTTGCAACAACTAGATTCCACAAGTACTTGATTGTAGATCTTGTTCTAGTAGACACTTATAGAGTTAGAAGGTATAGAACCTCCCAGATCTCACAGGAGTAACTCATAAGTTTTCTAAATGTCTTCAAAACGTAGTTAAAGTTTTCCTTTTATACTTAGGAGTGTTAAACTGAAACCCTAAACGTTTTCGCAGGCTTAGGCTTGATTTAAAATTCTATAGAAATTATTTTTTACGATTTTTGATTGGTCAAGCCTGATCCTTGATCGATCGAGCTTCAAAGAAAATCACTTCTTTTTCCTACATCTTGAACATTCTTGAGTCTTGACTTGAAACACTTTGAGCAATGTCTAACACCTATTCTAGACGTTTTTTTGTTCTTAATTTGCCAATATATATAAATTGGAACTCTAAACATTTAATCCTAAATCTTTAAAACCTAACAACACAAGTGCACAAGTGCCAATTGTTGCTCTTAAAGCTGAGTAAACCCATATGTTGGTGGAGAACACAGTAAGCAAAGAAGATAGGGACATGGTTAAGCATGAAAAATAGAGCATGTTTTTTCTACCAAGTGAGGAATCAGCAAGTGTGGCAAGAATGAGTCCACCCACTAGGCAACCTATGAAGAAAGATGATGCAGGCAAGCTAGTGATAATGGAAGAAGAACACTCCAAGTTCCATTCTGATATGATTGATGTATAGGAAGGCCAATCTCATGCCCATGAATTCTTTGGAAGATAGCAAATGTTGGAGAATGAGTTGCAACCAAGTTGATGAGTAGTACAGTGCTATGTTGGGTATGCGTCAGTGAAGACACTAATGAATGTCTGTTGTGCATCAAATAGCCATGCAAAGGATACGAGTACGGTTTGGAAAAATTGGGCCCACCCAAAATCTCCTATACACCTTTCAATGGTGGAATCAAGGGATGGATGGTGTTTTTCTAAAGGTGGAGGGGTGCTTTCTGAATCGACCGAGTTGGGTTGGGAGAGAAGTGGAGTTGAATTGGCCATCTGGAACAAAGTTTATGCAAAGGTAAGAGTTGGAATGAGGGGTCTGTGAATGAGTGAAGGCTTTTATAGATGTTTTAGGTCGTAAAGAGAATTTGTCACTTCTACACGTACATAGCATGCAAATGTCAAAAATACAAAGTCAATAAAAACAACTCATCCATGATGATATGCCCACATTACTCGTTGTTCCTAGTTCACACATCGAAACTTAAAAACACAATAATTGCTGAAGGAAAAAAATTCAATCACACTAGTTTACATTATTATTTTATATACATATTCATAATTGTTACAAATATATATATATATATATATATATAATGTCCTTATTTTAACACACAAAAGTAAAAGTGAAAAAATAAAAGAAAAATAGTGGATGTATGAGAATTAAAATCCAATACTAAAGTGAGATGTTGTCTTTGTCTTAATTCATAGTCATCCTAAATATATGCAAACACATAGCACATTTTGCAAATTACTTCAAGAACATATCAAACATCGATCTCTTGTTAGAGTTGGTGATGACTCTTACAACATAGGATGTTCTCCGTTTCAAAGAGTTTCATATGATGATTAAAATTTTATATAAATAAACAAAACCTGTGTTATGTGGTTCTGTTTTTTGTGACATTATGCTGCGTTTGAATGTTTTTGTCTTCTTTACCGAATGAATTGAATGTGTCAATTGATTATACTTGATTGTATAACAGCAGTTTTTTTGAATTGTTTATTAAAAAAAACATTTAATTTATTTTTTTTTAAAAACCGTTTAATATTATTTTTTCTTTTTTAATATTTTTTTTAGTTAGATAGTGGAGAAAAAGAAGGTGGGATTCTAAGAATAGGAAAGTTAAAAAAAAAAAAAAAATGTATAAAGAAATGAAGGGAGAATGATTATCAGAGTCTTTGGTAATTTTGTTCTTGATTAATTATTGTTTTTGTATAACTGTGACTCATGACTTTGTTTTTGGTGTTCGTACGAGTAGCATGCGTGCCGTGGCACTTCCTAGGGGCTAGATTAATTGAATATTGAATTTATGCAAGAAAGCAATTTGTCTCTATCCCATGCATGAATCATTAATGTGTGTTTAGGAGCTAGTAGTTATCAGCTGGCTTATTGCTTAAATTATGTATTATTTGCGAGTCTTACACAGATCCTATTCAAACTTAACTAGGAGTCGGAATAACTTTTTTGTCAAAATGTTAGAGAAAGTAACTGTTTGCGAATCCTACCTTATGATTTTTTTACAAAGGTGCTTTTTGTCTATTACGGATTTCGCTTTACTTTTATCTCACTATAATACTTTCAAAAATATGTATATCACTTTATTTTATTTAGCTCTCAACTTTTATTTATAATACTTTGAACAAAAAATTTTCAATAAAAAACTAAATAAATTGTACCTAAAGTTAAAAAAAAAAAAAAAAACTAAACTAAATAAATTGTTCTTAAACTAACATTCAATACATACCTGAATTTGAAAATAGGCAGGCAAATATTCCTAAGTACGGTTTTACAGCGGCAGATCAAATTTGGACTTCCCTTGAGACCATGCCACCTTTGTCACGAATCATTTGCTGTCAACTGGCGTGATTCATGCCCAAGGGAAAAACAAATGTTTAATATGAATGTGAAGAATTTTATTTTATTTTCCATCATGTCAAAAGGCTTTAAAAATGTGAATGTGTGAATGTACAACATATAGATATAGTGCTGCAAAAGTTTATGTTTTTGTTGATTACATTATACTTATTCAAAATTTTTTTTTTTTTTTTGATGAAAATATACTCATTGATTTGGAGGACCAGCTAATTAACTAGATCCTATGAAAGGATTGTTTATTTTCTGGAAGATTAAGTAGAGTAAGCTATTTCTTTTTACTTAAAGCAATTTTCTTTGTTAGTCATACTTTTCATGTGTTGGTATATGTTTTGACAAAATACACTTTATTTGTAATTTGGTAGATTTAAAGATTGAACTAAAAAACAAGTAAAGAAAAGCTAAAAACTAACGAGCACTCCCAAAATGTTAGGGTCATACAACTTGCTTTGCATGTATTTAGACATTCCTTTATCGTGACAACTAACGAGTACTCCCAAAATGTTAGGGAGGAGGGTATCTCCCGGGCCAGGGCCCATTTCTCTTTTACGTTTTTTATTTTTAGTAGTCATCGAGATAGACTCAATAGATTTGGTAAAAGAGAACTCTTTTTGTCACGGGGAAAAAAATAAAGAAAGAAGGAAAAGAGAAATATTTGATGGATTTTGTGAGGGATGGACTGAGCAGGCCACCGAAATACGACATGTTCTATCTATCATATTGGGCCCAATATTTAGTTCGCCCAAAATGAAACCTAGGAAACAGAACTAACAGAAGCTTCTGTTTTAGACTTTCTTCCTTTCACACTTTGTAGGTGCCTTCATCGAGTTTGGACCTATAATCGTCTGAATCATCATTCGGCTCCATCTGTGGAAAACATGTATTTGCCTAGGACAAATATTGTATGTTTAATTAATGACCCCCCCCCCCCCCCCCCCCCCCCCCCCCAAAAAAAAAAATGCCCCAATCACATATGTGTTATATCTCAAAATGATTAATTTAGTCAAAATTAAGACTCATTGTAGTTGTTAAAAAAACTAAGATCACCCCAATATATATATATATATATATGTATATATGCCTAATGTGGGTACTAAAGCACACATCCCAGAACATACGCTCAAATAATATTCAATCAATCAAATGCATCACAATCTCCCTCACTTGAATTCCTAAATTGTGATGCATGTAGGTTTAATCTATATACGATGTAGGTTTTAATCTCAAATATAATTTTATAATAGTTGGTTTTTAATTACTTTTAATACATGGTGAACATTGAAAATGTATATTTTGAGAGATTGCTCGTTGTAATTTCATTTGATAAGTGTATGGTGAATTGTTATTGGACAATATGCATTAAGAGACAAATCTTTAAATAGTGTTGGAGGGTGCTTAACACCCTTTCATCTCGTAGCTTGCCTCCTAACTTAAATTTGGGACTATAAGCTATGTAGTCTTTTCTATGTAACTATCATCCTCGGAGATTGTCAATAGGGCATAAAGAGCTTGTAACATATTTTCCTGTAATTGATATAGTATTTTGTAAACAAAGAAATATGTAATGTGGTTCTTAATATTTCCATTTACAAGTGCCGATTCCATGTAATAGAATCCATCACTATTTCTTGAGTGCATTTAATTAGTCCTGATAATCTATAGTAAAATGACCATAACTAGCTTCTTCTAGATATTTTAAATTGCACACATTTAGATGCATTGCAAACTAGAGACATAAAAATTTCCAATGGTATATAACTTGCCGGGTAATGTTTTTTGTGATAATTCTAGAATTAATTTAGCAAATGAATTAAAAATGCTAAAGGTTTTTTATTAAGTTATTTTCTTGATCAGGGGACACTCTGGTGTCATTTGTTTTCGTTCCACACTAATGTTTAACTATTATTTAAAGAACTATAAACTTATGCTCACAGAAGAAAACTAGGAAAGAAAAAATGTAAGTGATGACATTATGATATTATCTAGTATATTTAAATTTGAAAAGGTGCTAATGTCTCTTTGGTAATTTAAATTAAAAGATTTTTGTATTATTCCTTCATAGTTTGAAGTTCAACGGTGAAAATATTCTGCACAAATGGATGGTGGCTTTAACCCCTCCTCTTATTTTCACAAACTGTAGAGCATTCTGTCAAATTGGGGGGCAGACAGGACTGAACATGGCTTTCTTTTCTATGAATTAGTAGTATTCTCACGCTTCCTTGTTGGCAAGATTTGAAAGCATGGTTGTCAAAATCACGATCCGAATCGTAGGATCGCATGATTTTACGATCTCACCTCACCAAAACGTTTAAAATTCCATTAGGATTGTAAAAATGGTAGGATCGTATGTAGAATCGTGTAGGATCGTATAGGATCGTAGGATCGTATGAGATCCTACCGATCCTACCAAAAACATAAATTTTGGTTTTTTTTTTAAATTTTTTTTATGGGATAAATTTTTTGTTTTGATGAACCTTTAAGGGTTTTTATTTTTTATTTTTATATTATGATGGTATGGATTTTTATTTTTTATTTTATAAAATTATGTTAACCTAAGAAAATGTTTTCTAATTGCTAGTTCACTTAAAATTAAAATGAAGGAATGCTTCATCAATTCTAAATGAAGAATTTGATGATGACTTTGTTACCTTTTAAGTTATAATGTTGTTAAATTTATTTGATCAATATATTAATTTGTGTTTTAATATTACTAAAATATTTTTTTATATATATAATTTTATCAGTTATGCTTGTATTTGTATATTGATTGATTAATTTTTTTGAGCATGCTATCTTATTGTTACTGAGTGGTATAACTTAAATAGTTAAGTATAAAATTGTATCTTGATGTCTTTTATAGCTCTAGTATACAAATATATGATATTTACATAGATGATGAAATGGATGATGATAATTAGGAATTTAGGACGGTGGTTATAAGAACCTTAGAATGAGAATAATTAAATGTTCACTTCACCTTAATATTCATCTTGCTTTTGGATTTCATATTGTAGTTAGCTAGTTTCCATTTGCTAATTTATTTTGGATTTCAAACTTGGAACTTAGAACTTGGAAAATGTTTTCCATATGTTTTGAAAAATATTTTGGTATTTGTTTGCTAAATATTAAACATTTATTGAAATAAATTAGGTCAAAACTTAAATATATTTGTTTCATTAGTATAGACTTGGTGATATATAACATACAAATTTCATCATATGATGAAAATCTAAGTTTTTTATAGATGAATTTATAATTTATATGATTATTCAACATACAAGGTCATTATCAACGTGTTTTTTGCTTTAAATCTAAAAATATATAGGATCTTACGATTCACGATCCGATCCTACGATCTACGATCCCACCTACCTTCAACGATCCTACGTAGGATTCCGATTTTGACAACTTTGTTTGAAAGGAATCCATTATTTGATGCTAAAACATTTTATTCGTCAAAATAATTATACTTACCTCCTTTGAAGTTTAGGAAAATGACACTCCACTCTAAAATTGAAATGAAAAAAAAACTTCATCCCCTCCTTTGACATCTCAATTGACCAAAATTTGTTAAATTAATATGGAGTAGTTAAATTTCCTTTCTTCAGGTTTGAGGAAATAATGACACTTCACTCCAAACTTAACAATGAAAAACACTTTCCCCCCTTGACATCCAGTTAATCAAATTTTATTAAATTAATAATATTAAAAATGTTTTGTGCTGACCTGCCATTCGTTTAAGGGAAGATTTCAAAAAATTTATCCTTCATTTCATAATTAAAATTATTTGATTTAAATTTTTAATTAAATTGTGTTTTAAAAGTATTAAGTATGAATTTTTTGTTCCTTTTTCTTTTTTCAATGGGTTATTGAGAGATTTGACATTGCAAGTGTTTTGGTACTTAATAATTTTAAATGTTTATACTAAATTAATTAGTTTTTTTTATTAACCCTGGTTAAATTTTAGTAAATAGATTTTTATAAAAATTTAGAATATTTTGTTATTAATATAAACAAAATGGGAGAAGTGTTAATTTCTTCAGACCTCAAAGGAGGGAAGTGTTTATTCCCTTAAGGTTTGGAGTGGAGTGTTATTCCTCCAAACCACAAAGGAGGAGAGTGTAATTCTCCCAAAAAAGTAATACTTCAACAATAGAGTTCTACAAATGGAATCTCTTGTTCAGTCCCTATGTAATCTGTGGTCTTTGTTTCTCTCTATTTGTTGGTATTTTGGGTGTTTATTGTGTTTTTCTTTAGCAAAAATAAATAAACAGTAGAGTTCTAGAGTCTGCTAATACATGAATATATATATATATATATTATGTTCCAATGAAAGGTAGTAATCCAAGTGGAAGAAACTATCAGATTGAATGAAAGCTTTTGTGATAATGAGCTTTAATTGACAAAAATGTTTTGCCGTTAGAGTGTTTGACAAACTATAATGATGAAATGCATTGCATTTGTTACCCTCATTTTGGTAACTAAATTGCTAAATAACTTTTAGATGTGAAGTGGATTTAAGTTAGCTCAACTAGTAAAATCTCTGATAATTAAATAAAAGATCTGAAGTTTGATCTCCCACTTACACCAAAAACTGACTAGTATCTTAGCTATTTATTATCAAGAGTGAATGTCATAGGTTGAAACTTTCTATTAAAAAAAATTTTTAAAACTTTTTGGTAATAACTAAAAAAAATTATAGTGTCTATTAAAAAAAATTATTATGAAGTGAAGCAAAACGGTTGTTTCTTTTTACGTCAAAAAAATTCAATTCCTTTTTAATTTCTTTACCATTTTTTATTTTAATAAAATCTTTCCCAATTAATCATAGATTTGTTATCAATCTAATACGGGAAGTTTTGATTTGAAAGAAAAATAACAATGGAAATAGAGTTATGTCCTTATTATAAAATTTATAAAATAAAAAAAAAAAAAAAGAAAAAAAAGAAGAGAGAAGAAAAGGTTAATGATGCTTGTTCTTAAAGAATAAAATTCCTCTATAAATGGAAAGCAAAAAAATAAATATAATAAGAAGAAATAAAGAATTTTGAGATATCTAATACTTAAAGATAAAGGTAAACAAAAATTTAACAATTATTGTCACTCTTCTAATACACTAGCACCTATTATGGAGAAAATGGGCAAATGCCCTTTTCAAAAAAAAAATTCAGCATTTTACCCTTTTTCTCAAACTAATTAAGGAAATGCCCATTTTTTGAAAATTGATTTTCTCAAAATCGATTTAGGCCCTATAGTGGCGTTTTTAAGGAGTCTATAGTGACGTTTTAAGGACCTATAGTGACGTTTTGTAACTCGATCTCTATGAAGTCGAGTTACATGCAATTTTTTTTCTTTTTTTTTTACCTATAACTCGATTTCATGTATATCGAGTTACAAAATGCCACTATAGGTCTTTAAAATGTCACTATAGGCTCCTTAAAAATACCACTATAGAGCCTAAATCGATTTTGAAAAAATTGATTTTAAAAAAAGGGACATTTTCCTAATTAGTTTGAAAAAGAGGACAAAATGTTAGATTTTTTTTTTGAAAGAGGCATTTGCCCATTTTTTCCCACCTACTATACTACTTTATGATAATAAACATAACCCATAAACCAAAAATTATAACCATCAATTGGAACAATCTGGACGTACTCTTTAGATGAACTTTATTTCACGGTGACAGGATCGATGATATCCATCTTATTTAAAGGTATCATAAAACATGTTCTATATAATACACTAGCACCTATTATACTGCTTTATGATAATAAACAAAACCCATGAACCAAAGATCATAACCATCAATTGGAACAATCTAGATATACTCAATGATTCCTTTATATATATATATATATATATATACCCACGCGCACAAAAGTCAAGGTAGAAATTGCATTGCAAACTAAATTGAAAGGAGACTGGTCTGTTTCATTTGTCTTCAAGTTTGCAATGCACTGATACAAATAAGAATTTTAGAAAAAATATATATACATCCAAAGTTAAGTGTGTGAAAAAAAAAAAAAAGAAGGATGAGTATACTTTTGAGAACCGGTAAAAGTGGATTTCTAAGGTAATTTGGATTTGGGCAGTTACAATCTTAAAAACTGAAAAGCTTGGCAAGGATTATCTTCTTCTTCTTTTTTCTTTTTCTTTTTTTTCTTTTTTATTTTATTTTTTATTTTATATACAAAATAGAAATTCTACTCTAACATAATTTAAGTGTATATGTGTGTGAAGCTCTCTCTGGAGACTTGAACCACGGTCCTTGTCCCCTTACATCTCACAAATATTTATACTTATGGAGTGACTATCACACCAAGAGTGTGTGATGGTGGCAGGATTATCTTTTTTAAATAATACAAAAAGTATTCAACATATTTTAATGCCAAAAAAAATAAAGAAAGAGAACTCTGTCGTTTGGTCACCAGGAAAAACAAAGAAATAAAAAAAGAAAATAGATTTGACGGATTTTGAGAGGGATGGTCTGAGCAGGCCACCAAATTAAGATATGTTCTACTTGTCATATTGGGCCCAATATTTGGTCCACCCAAATAAACCCTAGGAAACATAATCATGTTCTTTCACTCCATGTGGGGTGCCTTCATCGAGTTTGGGAGATAGTATATCATGTTTCGGGTGTATATGTCATCTCTCTCATAGCAGTTGAGTCCCGCAATTGTGTGGAACCCAGCTGCTATGAGAGAGATGGCATATACACCCGAAACATAATATAATTTTTCCTTGGACCTATAATCATCAGAATCATCATTCGGCTTCATATGTGGAAAACATGTATTTGTCTAAGACAAAGATTGAAAGTGCAACAACTCAAGAAAAAAAGCCAACAACATCTATGTTTTACCCCCAAAATACTAGTCTAATCATAATTACAACTTCTTGTAGTATGAAACTAATTAAGGTCACCCCAATATATGCCCAATGTGGGTACCCATAAAGGTAATATACTGTGATGCAACGCACCCCACAACACACACGCAATTAATATCCAATTAATTTGAGCCATCACAATTTCCCCCACTTGAATTACAAAATTGTAATAAATGTAGTTTTAACCTATACGTAATGTAGGTTTAACCTCACATGTGATTTCATAATAGTTTATTTTTAATTATTTTTCATTTAAATTTCATGTATTATTATTATTATTATTATTATTATTATTATTCAATACTAGGTGGACATAGAAAATGTACATTTTGAGTGATTGCTCATTGTAATTTCATTTGATAAGTGTGATGAATTGTTATTGGACAATATGCATGGAGAGACAAATCTTTAAATAATACTGGAGGGTGCTAAACACCTTTTTCATCCCATTACTTGGCCTCCTAACTTAAATTTGAGATTGTAGGCTATGTGGTCTTTTTAATGTAACTATCAACCTCGGAGATTGTCAGCAAGTCATAAAGACCTTGTAACATATTTTCTTGTAATTGATATATAGTATTTTGTAAACTAAGAAATATGTAATTTTTTTTTTTTTTTTTAACATTTCCATTTACAAGTGGCGGTTCCATGTAAGAGAATCCATAATTCACTATTTCTTGAGTGCATTTAATTAGTCCTGATAATCTATATTAAAAAAATGACCATAACTAGCTTCTTCTAGATATTTTAAATTGCACACATTTAGATGCATTGCAAACTAGAGACAAAAATTTTTCAATGGTATATAACTTGCAGGGTAATATTCTTTAAGATAATTCTAAAATTAATTTAAAAATTGAATAAAAATGCTAACTAAGGTTCTTTAATACTTCACCAACTTGGTATTCAATTTTTATTAAGTTATTTGCTTGATCATGGGACGTTCCAGCGTCATTTGTTTTTTGGTCATTATTTGTTTTATATGGAGTTATTTGTTTTCGAATCGAGGAGCTTGATGTAAGACACAATTTACTTTTTAATTATTGTAATTTATTAAATTTGAGATTTTTCTGTAAAAAAACGTTATTTTAGGTTTAAATGATTTATTTTCTTGTTTTTAGGTGCTTTAAATGTTTTTAGGTAAAATTTAGTTCCTGTTATGGTTAGATATTAATTAGGACTTATTTTAGAATATATTTTCTTTTCTGCCAAATTTTATAGAACCCTTAAATAGACCCCTAAGTCTGTACACATTTTTCATAGATTATTGATATTAAAAAAAATTCAGACTTTGTTTATTGTCTCTCTGGTGAATTACAAAACCCTTTTTCCTTATGGATTCAAGGAACCTTCATGAATTCGAGATTATTTTCAGAAGCAAACATATTTTGTTTCTTGTTTTCTAAGAGTAGGCGTGTTTTGCTTCTTGATGCTTCTGCATCTCGTATTAGATTCAATGCTATTCAATTATATTACTATTGCAGGATCCATGAATTTATTTTTATTAATGGAGATAAAACACATACAATTTGTAACTTATAGGTAAGTAAATTTTCTAATTTATTTTTACAAATAAATTATTAGGAAGAACCAAATCTTATGAAAACGTACGGAATTCAAAGATCGATCTGTTGCCAAATATGCAGCAGTAAGCTAATCATTGCTGTTTAGCCACTAGCTTAAAGGAAATTAATATATGTTTTGCAAATCCTCAATTTCGTCATATACAATTTTTTAAGGTTTCAATTTTCTTAACTAACATCTATATTATTTAAATTTTTAATAAATAAACAAATAAATTTTTGAATAAAACCAGCGTCTGGATGTGTTTGTCCGCTTCGCGGAATGAATGTGTCTATTGATTATACTTTCTTTCTATTATAGTTTTTTCTATTATACTTGATTGTGGGGGAAGAAGGATTCAAAAAAGGTAATTTCGTTCTTAATTAATGATTGTTTTTGTTTTTGAATAACTGTGACTCATGACTTTGTTTTTGGTGTTCGTACGAGTAGCATGTGTGCCAAAGAAATCCTAGTGGCTAGATTAATTGAATATTGAATTTATGCAAGAATGCAATTTTTGCAAAATACCCCTAAAAACACTTAAATTGCAAAATACCCTTAAAAACAATTAAATTGCAAAAATACTCCTATTAAACCAATAAAATAGCAAAAATATCCACGAAAACGACTAATATTACCAAAATACCTCTTTAAAACCAATAAATTTGCAAAAATACCCCTGTAAAACCCATAACTTTGCAAAAATACCCTTGAAAACCACATATATTCCAAAATACCCCTTTTAAACCAATATATTTGCAAAAGCACCCCTATAAATCCAATAAAATTGCAAAAATACCTTTGGAAAACACTTAAATTGCAAAAATACCCTAAAAAACCACTAATATTACCCAAATACCTCTTTAAAACCAATAGATTTGCAAAAATATGCCTATAAAACTAAAAAATTACAAAAATACCCTTGTAAAACAAATAAAATTGAAAAAATTACCTCGTAAAACTAATAAAATGGAAAAAATACCCATTTAAAACTATTAAAATTGCAAAATTACCCTTGAAAACCACTAAATTTTCAAAATACCCTTGAAAACGACAATTATTATAGAAATACCCCTTAAAACCCAATAATTTGCAAAAATACCCCTCTAAAACTAACAAAATTGCAAAAATACCCCTTTAAAACTAATAAAATTGCAAAAATACCCTTCTAAAACCCATAAATTTGCATAAATAGCCCCGTAAAACTAATAAAATTGCAGAAATACCCCCTTTAAAACCAATAAAATTTCAAAAATACCCCTTAAAACCTAATAAAATTGCAAAATTACCCTTGAAAACTTCTAAGTCCAACCATTAAAATCCAGCAATCTAAAAATGTCTTGAGAGTTGAGACTATCTACCATGTTTTGTTGAGCAACTAAGTTGGGTTTCACACGTAAGACATGTGATTTTCACTATAAGGAATAATGATATAGGTCAAATAAGGAATTTATTTATAACACAAAATATATATATATATATATATATCATCTCATTTTTAAAGTGCCTAACAATTTATCCTTCCCCCTGAAAAAAAAAAGAAAAAAAAAAAAGGGTATATCTCTTTATACTTTCACCCAATTAATGGGTTAAATGGGTAAAGAATTATTGGGTGGCCCAATTAAATGAGCATCAATGGGCTGATGGATACCCATCTTATTATTATTATTATTATTATTTTTTAAGTTTAAACCCTAACTATCGATATTGTATTTTGTCCACTCCTAATTTTCGTGAAGTATTTTAATTTTAATCCAAATGACTCTAAGTGGCATTTTTTTATCAAAATTATCAAAGATTGAGTAAATGGAATCAATTTAAGTCGATTGGGTGAGATGAGATAATATAGTAGTAATAGTAGGAAAAAGAAGATAAAAGTGATGGGGATAAATACTAAGTGTTACTCGTCCTTGTGTCGTGGTCCAAAGCACAGACAAAATTACATCAACTCGTCCAATAGTACTCGTCCATTAGTTACTAGATTATATAAGTCTTCTATGGACGGGATGATCTACGGACGTCTAGTACATGAATGACCAAATCATACTTGATGAATTTTTCAGATGATCCTCCATTATATTCACGTGATAGAGAATACAACACGTGGAAGGAACTCCACACACAACACTCCATATAACCCATTTTCTTTATCAACCACCAACATTACCCACGATGATAATAGATCTAAACAAGTAGACCCACATGTAACTCTTTATAAAAGGGGTAAATCCTATTCACTCAAGGTAAGTCCAGACCATTCACTATTTTCTTTCCTTTTGTCCTAGAGAGAAAATTGACTTAACCATTGGAGGATCCTTGATTGGGTCACACCGGTTACCTTTGATAGTCTTTCTTTCTTCTCAGGATTGACAGCCATTGCCATAGCCCAAAGTATTTTTAGCCTACTGATTTTCGTGCTTCATCAAAAAGTATTCCTCCCTAGCTTCTCATGGTTAGTCTTTGGTTATAGAGGTGTGATGGCGCTGGGTGAGATGGAAACTACTCAATGATATAGTGATTATATGTGAGGATTGAGGAGGATATGAATAGTCAAAATTTGATTGTCAGTGAACAAATTAAGAATGATGCCGACAATGAGAAGGTAATTTTGGATGCAAGTGTCAAGTGAGATTGGGGTAATTTTGCTAGTTAGGTTATTTACTTGTTTTAAAAATTCAAATTTGTTGTTTAGTTTTTTAAACTAGATATAACTTGGTAATTTAGTGGTTAATAGTTGATGTGGCAGCATGTCACATCAATTTGTAAAGGATATGACCTGTAGTAAAATATGTAATACTTCTAGCATTATTTGATAGAGTATCATGATTAGTCAAGTCATATTTTCCATCTACTACTTAATGGCATAGAAAATTTGATGCATCAAAAGATTAGGCATTAAACTGATATATTTTAAAATATTAAGGATCAATTTGACACATATGGCAGACGTTAGGACCAAAAGATAATTTCTTCAAAATTATTTTTAACATCTTAGCAATCTCTCTAGAAGTTCATTCTAGACAGGAGAATTTTTCAGTTTCAAACTGCTTCCATCACTAGTAATAATAATGAAATTAACAAGAAGTGCAAGTGATTAAATAAGATCAATTGTTTTATGCGTAGCATGCTAAAAGGGATCCCCATATAAGTTAATATTTGGATAACAAATGTAAAATAAATTTTTTTCTCAGAATATTATTTCAAGAGAAGTGTTGGGATCATATTTTACAATGAAGATGAGCCAACTTTCTAATGAAGACATGGGCTTTGGCACTTAACCTATACATTTGAAAACTGAGGGCCTAAAAAATAGGCCACCGGATCATTGTCAAAATGAGTGAAGACATGGGCTTGGTGGATTTCATTTTAAACATGGAGATGAAACTGATTTATCAGGAAACTCACTAGTCAAACCTTTAAAGTCCAGCAATAGAACAATGGCTTGAGAGTTGAGACTATCTGCTTTTTTTTTTTTTTTTTTGGTTGAACAACTAAGTTGGGTTTCATTGTAAGACATATGCTTTTCATTATAAAGAATAATGATATAGGTCAAATAAAGAATATATTTATAAAACACAAAAGAATTATAAATCATCTCATTTTTGAATTGCCTAAAAATTTTATCATTAATCACGACAAACATTAAATTAAATATTTACGAAGAAAAAGGAAACCACAAATTAGGACACATATTACATTAGAAAAGCATTAGATCATAATGTTACAACGAATTAGGATACACACACAAATTATAACATATTTCATATATATATATATATATATATGGACACACGTACTTAAAAAAGCATTAGATCATAATATTAAGTAGATATGACGACATTTAAAAACTCAAAAAAGTTGATTTAATATTAGGTACATAATGGTTTAATAAAGACATTTTTTTTTTTTTTAATATAGAAAGACAAAGTAATTCGCAATATAATAATAGTAATAATAATAACAATAATGTATGTGTTTTTCTTCCTTGCCTAATCATTTCTTTAATATAGTTTCAAAGATAGACATCTTTCCATTGTATTAAACTTGAAATTGCATATCGATAAATTGGTACTTCTCCAAACATGCAATTGCTTCTGGATCAGTGCTAGTAGTAGGGTGGAAAAAAAATATTCAATACTAACTATCTCGCTCATGACCTGCATATCTTAATTAAATATTTACCCATTTCTAAAAAGTAAATCTTTATACACCTAATTAATGTGTTAAATGGGTAAACAATTATTTTTAGTCGAATTAAATGAGTATTAATGGGTAAAACTGTTGGGTACCCATCTTTTAAAGAATATTACCACCGTGCACCCTTGGTGTGGTGGTCACTCTACAAGTATAAATACTTGTAGAGTGTAGGGGGCAAGAGCCGAGGTTTAAGTCTCCAGGAGGGAGTTTCACACACCGTATTTTGTACACCCTAATTTTCATTGAATATTTTGATTTTAATCCAAACGACACTATGTGGCAGTTTTCCAAAAATTATCTAAGATTAAGTAAATGGGATCCATTTAAGTTGATTATGTGATATAATATAATAGGAAAGAAAGATAGAAGTATTCCTCCTTTACTTCTTATCATCTAATGGCCAACCTTTGGTTATAGAGGTGTGGTGGCATTGGTGAAATGGGGATTACTCGATAAGGCAATGATCATATGTGAGATGGAGGATGATATGAACAATCAAAATCTGATTTCCCAGTGAGCAAATTAAGAATTGTGTCGATGGTGAGAAAGAAATTTAATTGGACTTTTTTTTAGAGAGAGTTTTAACATATGTTGTTCCCTCTTGATGATAGCTCTTTATTATCAGATTAAGACATCAATCAGTTTTTGGTGTAAGCGATGATCGAACCCTTTCACGGGCGAATATTTACTCCCATATCTATCTCAGTTGTAGGGTTATCCTATGACATGGCCTCTCAGAATAAAAGTGGATTGGTCTCAGGTTCGTTTCGCCATCCTACCCAATGAATTATTAGGATTCATTTTCAATAGAATCTTCTGCATCCACGGGTTTCGTCATTCCTATCGCTTCGCAATTAATGGTTAGGCTTGAATTCTACAATGGAGCTCCTAATGAAAATGAAATGTGTTATTGAGTTAATTTTCTCAGTCTTTGTGGACTCAGGGCTCTTGACTTTTTTTGTTCTATGAAAAAATTCATCGAATTATAGATCAATCAAATTAGTATTGATGCTTTATTACGCTATCCTTTATAAGATCGGTCAGAGACCTTACATATTGGAATCATATAGCATTAGTATTATTTTTCTCTCTTTCTCTCACCCTTCCATTTATCTGCATTCTTTTTGTTATTTCTTCACAACTTAAAATCAGACTGGTTTTTCTTTTTTTGCTTGTTTATGCAAACAAAAATTCAGTTGCTACAATGATATGATCAATATATCATATCGTGACTAGTTCTTTAGATCCAGATAATATGAAGCTGTGAGTTGGTTATTAGTTCGATAGTTATTAGTTCATAATATGGGCCAATTCGTTTTTTTGACTACTAACCCTACAAAAACCAACAAGTCACACACTAAGCGTAGCAATTATATCAATATAAAAAAATGAATTGAATTTTTATTCAACCTTGTAGAATTGCCCTTTTTTTTTTTTTTTGATTTAACAGAAAAAGAATGAAAGAGTTTGTCATTTTTTGCTTTTTTATTTCCGATAGAATGTGAAGACAAGTCAAATAAAGGTTTAGGCTTCCTCGTCTACAAATATCCAAATTTTGATGCCTAATACCCCATAGAAAGTTCCAACTGCATAGGAACAATAATCAATTTTAGCTCGAATGGTTTGTAGAGGAACTCTACCCTCTCTGATCCATTCAATACGCGCAATCTCTTTTCCGTCGATACGTCCTACCATTGTACTTGAATTCCTTTTGTACCTGCTTGTTTAGTTAATTCAATAGCCTTTTTCATTACTTTTCGAAATGAAACCCTATTCTTTAATTGTCCGGCTATAAATTTAGCGAGAATATTAGGGTGTCTATAAGGGTTTGTAATTCTTGTAAGAGCAATGTTGAGTTTTCGGTTTACAAAATTAATTTCTTTTTGTACATCTATCTGCAATTCTTCGATTCTTCGAGGCCCACCTTTACCTTCTAGTAATAATTTTGGGAATCCCATATAGATTATGACCTGAATCAAATCGATTCTTTTTTGAATCATTATGCATGCAATTCCCTCAACACCAGAGGATATTTGAATATTTTTTTGTACATAATTCTTGATCCAATCTCGGATTTTTTGATCTTCTTGTAGCCCTTTGGAATAATTTCGTGGTTGTGCAAACCAAAGAGAATGATGACCTTAGGTTGCACCAAGTCTGAAACCAAGTGGATTTATTTTTTGTCCCATAATCTCCCAATACTATATATATCATGACAAGTCGTATCCGTGTACTTACTTATTTTTATTTCTCCATACATTGCCTTTTGAAGTATAATATGGCATATTTGGCTTTTTTATACTTCCTTTATAGATATATCTTTTAATCCAATAGTTATATGAAAAACGGGTCTTTTTATTGGATAACTACACCCTCGAGCTCTAGGTTTTAATTTTACCGATTGTGCTAACTGAAACCCACAAATTTAATTGGACTTAGATGACAGTGAGATTGGGGTGGTTTTACTGGTTAAGTTATTTATTTATTCTAATTGTATTTGTTATTTAGTTTCTTAAACTAGATATGTCCTGGTAATTTAGTGGTTAAATAGTTCATGTGACAGCATGTTACATCAGTTTGTAAAGGGTAAAGGGTAGGACTTGTAGTAAATATGTAGTACTTCTAGGTTCTATTAGTATTTGATGGAGTATCACAAGTAGTTATGCCAGCGTTTTCCATTTACTACCAAATGATATAAACAATTTTGACACATAAAAAAGTTAGAAACTAAACTAATACAATTTCAAAATATTAAGGACCAACTTGACACACATGGCAAACTCTTGGACCAAAATGATAATTTCTCCAAAAATATTTTTAAAATCTTACCAATCTAGCTAGAGGCCCGTTCTAGACAGGATAATTTTTCATTTTCAAACTGCTTCCATCATCACTAGTAGATGGATAACAATGAATTCTATTATTGTTCTAGAGATTGGTTTACAATTATTTTTTCATTCTTTGAGAAAACCAAAAGTTAAGCTAAGACATCACCCACCACATTACAGGCTACTTTCTCTCTGTGTTCTTCCTCATCCATAGTATCACAAAGTGCTTTACCCCTTGTCTCTGGTAGACATGCTGCAAACAGTCCACAACACCATATAACCAACCCAAATACCACATAGGATGAAATTCCATTTCTTCTCTCAGCAGCCACTAGCATCGGACTAAATACACCACCAAACACAAGTGCTTGTCTCACCAACGAAGTAGCTGAGTTCCTCACAGAAGTAGGGAACAACTCTATTGTGAATATGAGTAATATACTGAACGCGAAACAAGCACTAAAGAAAGATACTAGCTCAAGCCCAATCTGCAATCTTGTCCACTCCTTACCTTTTAAAGCACACATGATACTGAAAATCCCACAAATGGTAGTGAAAGCAAGCACAGAAAATTTTCTATTCAACTTACCTATAAGCAAGATAGTGAACAATGCAGATGGTATCTCAGATAAGGCATTGAATGTGACACTCAGGTAGAGATTGAATGGCAAGTTTCCTAGGCCTAATGGCATGCCATAGTACACCATTCCAATCCCAAAAGCTATCACCATAACCGGTGACAACCTTTTAAAGGCCCATTTTTTCTGCACCAAATTTGTGATAGCCGAGAAAACATTCCCATTATGCCACGTTTCTTGCTCAAAAGAAACCCCAGAGAAGCTCAAGGTTGAACCACCACTATGGCTTGGTGGTGCAATGCTTTTCAATATGGCCACTGCTTCTTCTTTACGTCCATGAACAAATAACCATCTGGGTGACTCACAAACAAAGAAGTGAACTAACATAGAATACAAGATTCCGGGGATAGAAGTCCATAAATAAAGGGATCTCCAAGATGTGCCTTTATTCCAATATGCTATAGCTGGAAGTGATAAAAACCCTATTGTGAAAAAAAAGAATCCTATCACACCCACTTGGCCCCGCCACCTTTTTCCCACAAGCTCAATTGTTAACACAAGTGCACAAGTTCCAATTGTTGCACGGCCAAACCCACAAACCAATTTTAAAGCTGAGTAAGCCCATATGTTGGTGGATAAGACAGTAAGCAAAGAAGATAGAGACATAGTTAGGCATGAGAGAAAGAGCATGTTTTTGCGACCAAGTGAGGAGTCAGCAAGTGTGGCAAGAACGAGTCCACCCACTAGGCAACCCATGAAGAAAGATGATGCGGGCAAGCCGGTGATTATGGAAGAAGAACATTGTAAGTTCCATTCCGATATGATTGATGTATAGGAAGGCCAATCCCATGCCCATGAATTTTTTGGAATATAGCAAATATTGGAGACTGAGTTTCAACCAAGTTGATGACTAGTACAGTGCCATGTTGGGTATGCATCAGTGAAGACACTAATGAATGTTTGTTGTGCGTCAAATAGCCATGCAAAGGATACAAGTAGGATTTGGAAGAATTGGGCCCACCCAAAATCCCCTATATACCTTTCGATGGAAGAATCAAGGGATGGATGGTGTTTCTCTAGAGGTGGAGGGGTGCTTTCTGACTCGGCCGAGTTGGGTTGGGAGAGAAGTGGAGTTGAATTGGCCATTTGGAACTATGTTTATGCAAAGGTAGAGTGTGAATGAGAGGTCCGTGAATGACTGAAGTCTTTTATAGATGTTTTAGGTCTAAAGAGAATTTGTCACTTTACTTCCAACTTCACGTACATTAGTATGAAATGTCAAAGATACAAAGTCAATAAAAACAACTCATCCATGATGATATGCCCACACCTCACACATCGAAATTTAAACACACAATAATTGCTTCAATCACACTAGTTTACATTATTATTTCACATATATTCATATTCATAATTGTTATAGAAATATCTACAATGTCTATATATTTTGACAAATAAAATAAATGTGAAAAAAGAAAAATAAAAATAGTGGATGTATGAGAATTAAAATCCATTACTGAAGTGAGATGTTGTTATTATCTTATTTTGTAGTCATTCTGAATATATGCAAACACACATAATAGCACATTTGCAAATTACTTCAAGACTAGAGACTTGATAACTTGTTAGAGTCGGTGATGACTCTTATAATTAAGGTTGTCCACAGGTTGGTTCGGATTGGGTTTATGCCCAACCTGGAACTATTCGACGGAATTGGGTGGCCAAAAATCTCACTCGCTGTTGATCGATAAACTGGTCGGATCAGGCAGATCAGACCTTTAATGAGTAGCAGACAGGTCGGTCGAAGTCATAGTTTTGAGAAAACGGTGAGGAAAACCCAAATTCGGTGAAAGTCTCATTGGATTCAATGAGATTTCGCTAGATCTAGTCAAAATCTCATCAAATCTACCTGATATCTCACTAGAGTATGGGTTTTTTTTGTCGGGTTTTGGAAATTTTTTTCACCAGAATTTAGGTATTTTTTAGTCGGTTTGGGTTTTTCAAGTTTCGTGGGAGCGAAACCAAAACCAACCTGCTGGAGTCAGTTTTCTAGTGGTGAAGGCCCACCACTAACCACCGGAGTAGTCAGATCGGATCTGGTCGGTTTCTTTAGGTGGGTCGAATTTTCGGATGTGTTTGGAGAGCCCTACTTACAATATTGGATATTCTCCATTTCAAGAGATTTATTTCATGACTAAAATTTTGTTTCTTAGATTTAACAGCATACAAAATATCATATCGTTTAAATAATTTTTTGAGGGATATCATTTAAAATTTTTAAAGGACATGAAATTAGGAACAACAAAGGGGCTTAATCATCATTTAAAAATCCCCATCGAGTTATAATATTTGTTAAGATAAGCTACTAAAGTTAAAACACAGACTCAAAAATCTGGCTTTGGTACAGTTTGGAAATTTTTGTTGTTGCAAATCCTCTCAAATTATTGTGAGGAGTAAGGACTGCATATTGGTCACTACTATTCTCTTTTGGGTACTTTAGTACTATATATTGGTTCTGCTCAATTATATTATCATTGTAGGATCCATATATTTATTTTTTCAAACGGAAAAAAACACATAAAGGATTGTAACTTATAGGTAAGTAAATATTCTTATTTATTTTATAAATAAAGTAGTAGGAAGAACTAACTCTTGTGGAAACTACGGAATTCAAAGATCTGTTGCCAAATATGCAGTGGTAAGCTAATCATTGCTGTTTAGCCACTAGCCTAAAGGAATTATATATATATATATATATATGAATATATGAAAGAGAGTTACACAGGATTGATTTGTATATCCTCAATTTCCTCATATACATTTTACTAGCTTAAAGCATTTTTTTTTTTTTTTTTTGGAATTATATATATATATATATATAAACCAAAACCGTTTAATATATTTGCTCTTCTCTACACCACCTTTTCTTTTTTAATATCCTTTTTTATAGTTAAATAGTGGGGGAAAAAGATGGTGGGATTAAAAAAATGGTCATGTTAACGAATGTTCTTAGGGCAATAGTTAACAATTCATTTTAGAAAAGTTTTGATACCACTTTTATGAGAAATGAAAAAAAAACTATCAAATTTCTTTTAAAAAATAAGAAGAAAAAAGCTATCAAAACATTAATTACTTTTTTTTTTTTTTTTTTTTTTCATTTTCTACAAAAACTTTCTTTAAATGGATTGTTAACCAATGCTCTAAAGACATTCGTTAGCATTTCCCTTAAAAAAAAAAAAAAAAAAAAAGTCGAAAACACTATTTTGGTCCCTACATTTTGTAGTTAAGGTTAATTTGGTTTCTACATTTTTGTATGAATTAATTTAGTCCATGTTATTTTCAACTTAGAGTCAATTTAGTTCCTACCGTTAGCTAATTAACAAAAAATGCCTATGTGGCTAAGGGTGTGCTTTGTTGGCATACACGTGGCAAAAAAAAAAAAAAAATATATATATATATATATATAATCAAATATTTAACATTTAAAAGACCACATAAGCATTTCAATAACAAGAGAAAAAGCCATGACAAACCAAAAACTAAACTGGAAAAATTAATTTTAAAAAAATAAAGAAAACATTTTTTTTTTAAATCCTCAATTTCTTTAATTTTCTTATGTGTTCTTGCACTTTCTTAGATATCAAACACAGCCAAACAATACACCAATCGGAAATCCCAAACAAAATATGCCAGCAGAGAATCTTCTACTTTCTCTTCTTCTTTATTTTAACAAATCTCTTTGCTACACTGCTCTTTTCTAGTGAAATTTCAGCAGAGTTTCAGCCTTTACTTTTTCACAGGATTCGCTCTTGTTTATTGAAGTGCTGCCCTCTAATTATTGGGAATGAGCTGGTAGAGGCCAATATGAAATTAAGCCAATTAGATTGTGTTTAAGCAATTTTGATTGTTTATGATGAGTTTCTCATCCATTAGGACTTCATTTTCTAATCAATTAGCTGTTGCAGCTATGGTTTATGTCATCCAAAACAGCACTCTCAAGTCCTATGTGCTCTGGGAATCTACGAGGAAATCCCTTTTGATCCCAGAACATATATGGAGCTTGTGGCACCTAAAATGGGCTTATTGCAGGTGCTAGAAAATCTCCATTTATGGGCGCTGAACCATGTTTATATTTTATTTTGGTTGGGATTTTTAAATTGGTGTATTGTTTGGCTGTGTTTGGTAGCTAAGAAAGTGCAAGAATACACAAGAAAATTAATAAAATTAAGGATTAAAAAAAAAAACGTTTTCTTTATTTTTTTTTTTTAAATTAACTTTTTCATGTTAGTTTTTGGTTTGACATGGTTTTTTTGGTCGATATTGAAATGCTTACGTGGCCTTTTAAATGTTAAATATTTGATTTATATAATTTTTTTTGCCATGTGTATGTCAACAAAGCACACCACTAATCACGTAGGCATTTTTCATTAGTAAGTTAACAGTAAGAATCAAATTGACTATAAGTTGAAAATAAAAGAAACCAAATTGACTGCTATAAAAATGTAGGGATCAAATTGCCCGTGACTCCACAATGTAGAAACTAGGCAAAACTACAATATTAGTCCCTCAAGTTTACTCTGTGTGCGCAATTGGTCCTTTAAGTTTGAAGCGAGTACAATTTGTCCTTTAAGTTTTAAAACTGAGTTGTATTGATTCTTTTACTAACAGCTGTTAACAGTATTACTTATGTGGCTAACGGAACAATGACTAAGCATTTTTTTTTAATGACGTGGCATGTTTTTAATTAAAAAATTACAAACTAAATTAACACGTGAGAAAAAATATTCACTGGTACCAAATTAAAAAAAAAAAAATTATTTTCTTCCTATTGGAAAAACCCACAACGACACAAAGAAGAGGAAGGGGAGAGAGGGAAAAAACCAACCCATAGCCGCTGCCTGAAATCCCATGCCCAGCTGCCGCCGGCAATAGCCCAAGCCGCAATTGCTGCCGGCGACAGCCACTGATTTTGTAACAGATTTTTTTTTTATATTTTTTAAATAATTTGAGAATTTTAATTTAATTCTCTGCTACTACGGATGTATATTTCTATTTTCTTCTTTTTCTTATCTTTTTCCTTCTTTTTTTTTTTTTTTTTGGTTTTTGGGTTTTGTGGTGGGTCCTCCTCTTGTTCTGTCAGCATCAAGGGATTTGTGGTGGGTCTGGGTCTTGTAATTCTCTGCTTTTTTTCTTCTGTTTTTTTGGTTGGAAATTTATAAAGGTGAATTATTTTTTCGAGTTTGTCGGCCCAGGTCATTGCTCATTTACGTATCTGTGGAACTTAAGCCCCGAGCTCATTTACAAAATCAGTGGCTGCACAACCGAGCGGAGTTGAAAAGTATTACGGCTTGGGCTATTGCCGACGGTGGCTGGGCATGGGATTTCAGGTGGCAGCTAGGGTTGGTTTCTTCCCTCTCTCCCCTTCTTTGTCGTTGTGGGTTTTTCCAATAGGTAGAAATAGTTTTTTTTTTTTTTTTTTTTTTTTTTAAATTTGGTACCAGTGAATATTTTTTCTCACGTGTTAATTTAGTTTGTAATTTTTTAATTAAAAACATGCCACATCATTAAAAAAAAATTCTTAATCATTGTTTCGTTAGCCATATAAGTAACACCGTTAACAGCAGTTAGTAAAAGGACCAATACAACTCAGTTTTAAAACTTAAGGGACTAATTGTGCTCACTTCAAACTTGAGGGACCAATTGCGCACAGAGTGTAAACTTGAGGGACCAATATTGTAGTTTTGCCTAGAAACTAAAATGGTGTTTTCACACCAAAAAAAAATATATTGGAAAGTAAAAAAAATGTAAAAAGAAATGAAAAGGAGAATATTATCAGAGTCTTTGCAAAACTATGACTCATGACTTTGTTTTTGGTATTCGAGTGAGTAGCATGTGCGCCAAAGAAATCCCAGAGGCTAGATTGATTAAGGGTCCGTTTGGATACCGCTGAAAACTGAAAACTGAAAACACTGTGGCAAAATAATATTTAAATGTGTGAATAGTACCGTGGGACCCATTTTTAATGAAAAAGTTGCTGAAAAGTGAAAATTGTGGGTCTGTGAACAGTAAAAGTTGTGGGAAAAGTCACATGTTGTGGCTACTGTTCATTGAACAGTAGCCGTAACAGTGATACTACAGTACTATTTCGTTGAAAACGCATGAAAAAAAAAAAAAAAAAAGGGCTGAAAAAACTCAAAACGTGAAACACCCCATCCAAACGGAGACTAAATATTGAATTTAAGAAAGCAACTTGTCTCTATCCATTGCATGAACCGTAAATTTGCGTTTGGTAGCTAGTAGTTATCAGTTGGCTTATTATTGCATAAATTATGTATTATTTTTAAGTCTTACGTAAATACGGAAAAAAAAAAATTCAAACTTAACTTAACTTAATGTCGGTATAACTTTTTTTTTTTTTTGTCTAACAAGTTAGGTAAAGTAACTGTTTGGGAATCCTACCTTATGATTCTTGTACAAAGTAAGATGCTTTTTGCCTATTGCAGAGCCCAATTTACTTTTATGTTGTTATAGTACTTTAAAAATATATATAGCGAATTTCAGTTAGTTCAATTAGTAAAATTTTTTATGATTGAATGAAAAATTTGGGATTCAATCTCTGCTTATACCAAAAATCGATTGATGTCTTGATTTAATGATAAATAATATTTCATTCAACTTTTAACTTTTATTTAAAGTATTTTGACCAAAAAGTTTTCAACAAAATATTAAATAAAATGTTTCCTCAATACATTCATGAATTTGAAAATGGGCTGGCATTTTCTGCCGACTGGTGTGATTCATGCCCAAGGAAAAAATAAAAATATGAATACGAAGAATTTTATTTTAATTTCCCTCATGTCAAAAGGCCTTTAAAGTTTAAAATGTGAATATATAAAGGAACAACTTATAGATATAGTGCTGCTAAAGTTTTTTATTTTTTATTTTTTATTACATTATACTTATTCATTGATTTGGAGTACCAGCTAATTAAGTATCCTATGATAGGGTTGTTTAAAGTTTTTGTTTTTGTTGATTACATTATACTTCATCTAACTCTTATTTACTCCCTTCTACTACCCCTCCGTCCAAACAAGCTGAAAATATTAACTAACCAAACACCCAAGTGCGATGCTTATAAGTGTTTTGTCCATTAAATGACACGCATTTTTGTTAAGTAAATTCCTACGGAGGACCGAATAGTTTTTGAAAGAGTGAAAAATCAAACAAATCCTTAAAGTATTTAATAAAAGAAAATAGAAATATTTGGAATGACACAAAACGTTTGACATATTCTCATAGATGGCACTCACTCTCAGTCAGAGCCACCCATTATTGTAGTAGCAATATATTGAAACCGTAATCACCGTGGTAATGATATGTGTGTAAAGTTGAAGAGAACATAATAAATAAACTTATTAGCTGGAATTGTATAAACAATGTAAGGGTCGTATTTTTATGTGTTAAGTATATTTGAGATTAAAACAGACTATTTTGTAACAGTCATCATATACATACACAGAGAGACATAGATACACGTTTAACAGGAGCTGTTGCGACTTTTTGTGCACCTTAAGGTTTAGTGCCAAGATACTTCTAGATCTTTAAGCGTGGATTGAACAACTCTGCTAAACTACAACAAGCAACAATTGTTGTGGTGTTAGTCACGTACTCAGATTCATGCAAATAAGAAATCTCTACAAAGACAAGTTCAATTGGATATTGGAGTTGATACTGGCATAGGTCAGTAGGTTCTACTATAAGTTGATACTTTGGGATAGTCTAGTTAGGGTAAAATTCTTTGCACTTGTAACCACTTGTTTTTTGATTAGTGGATTCTTTAGGAGTGGTGACTTGAAATTCACCTAGTGAGTTTTTTGCCTACAAGGGGTTTCCCTATCATGATCAAATTGCTGTGTCAAACTTATTTTCTACTGCATTTAATTTAGTTTGGTGATTTGCTTGTGCCTTAATCTAATTTGCATGTAATTTGACTAATTAATCAATTTTTGGTAATTGGATTAATTAACTAGGATTTGCATATAACTAAACAAACAACTTAACCTTGGTGGAATGAAAACTAGTAAGCACATTTGCCATCGAGATTTTCTTTTTTCAATTTTTTGGATGTGATGTTGAGGTTTTTAATCTCAAATAAATGGCTTTGAGTTTTTGTTTAAATGGGACAACAAATGAACATGAATTTTTAAAAGTATAATGATTATCCCACACAGTATTTATGTACAAATTAAAATTGTGTTTTCAAAACACAAAACACTATTTCACCAATCTACAATTATAACTATGGGGCCAGTTGCCCAAAAAGATAACAAAGAGTTCATAGGAAGTGGGCTAGTGGCCCAACGGCCCAGTCCGAGGACACTCACATGTCCGAGGATGGTTAAATAGAGCCATTTTAAGAATAACACAAGACAAAGAAACGTAAGTCGTACATAATGGCCCAAACCACGTCCGAGAATAAGATTTATTGTTCAAACCAACGTTCGAGCTGGATGTAACTCTTTTAATAGTCAATGAACTTCACAGAATTACATGCAAACTAACTAATGAATATTGAACAAAGAAGGAACCGAGAAAGGTAACAAATATCTCCTAAAAGCTGTTACCTCCATATTAAATGCTTCCCAGCTAACTCTCTGGCCGCATTAATGTGGAGGTGATACCTGAACAGTAACCAAGTAGCCTTATGGCTACTGAGCGGAGGATCCAAGAAGTTCTGGATGGGACAGAAAGAAGTTCTCAGAATGGAACCTACACGTGTACGGTGAAAGCAGGATGAAGAAGGTAGTATATAACCTGAAATTGGAGTACACTAGAGAAGACTTTTAGGAGAAAAATGAGAAAGATAAAGAATCCAGAGAGATATACACTAAAAACCTAGCCGAGGAGAAGATAGGAAGAGTTTTTCTGTTATTTAATTTGAAGTTCCTTTTGTTGCACAAGAACGATGTCTTTTTCCACTCACTAGAACTAGTTCTTACACCCACTCTCTAAAAATTTGATTGTTTGGGCTTGTTGAGCTCGAATCCCATCCCTCTTTTGGGTCCAATACAATTTGAGTCCTTACAATTGGCGCCATCTGTGGGGAGAGCTTGATCCGATTGTAGGAAAAGACAGGTGCAACAGCTGGTGGCAGAGGGAGCACCACAGCAGATGGATGCTAATCCACACCAGGTAGAGTCCAGGGGCCCTCAACATAGTAACTCGTTGGTAATCCATGAACAAAGGGGGGATCGCGAGGGAAGTGCGCGAACAACTCACACGGAGAGGAGTCAGTCTCGGGTGAAGAGCCATGTCTCCTATGCGAAGAACGATAGGGACATGCAGCGTGAGATTAATATGCTAAAAAGGGAATTACGCTACGAGCGACGGAAGCGTATGACTCACAACTCAAGGCAGTCCTCTGAGGAGTCCGATGATACCAATTATAAACGAAGGTCTAGAACTCCACCCAGTGATCTTTTTTCACGTGATGAGGAGCATCACCGTGGGTGAACATATAAGAGTCCACCTCGTCAGGGCTTAGGGAACAATGCTTTAAACAAAACACTGAGTCAAGTTTCCAAATCGCCGTTCAGGCGACGCATAGAGGATGCAAGCCTTCCTCGGCAGTTCCATCAACCTACGTTCACCATTTACAATGGTCAGATGGACCCGGTGGAACATGTTAGCCATTTTAGTCAGAAAATGGCCATTCATTCTAGGCCCTGATGTGCAAGGTTTTTCCCTTAAGCCTAGGTCCAGTGGTGATGAAGTAGTTCAACGGTTTAGGAGCGAATACCATTGACTCCTTTGAAGGGCTCATCCAAGCTTTTGGTGCTTGCTTTATTACTTACAAAAGGGTTGTTCAACCCTTGGGGTCTTTATTATCCATGTCTATGCGAGAGGGAGAAACCCTGAAAGCCTACTCTGACAGATATTGAAAAATGTTTAACAAGGTAGATGGAGCCAATAACAACGTGGCCATTAATACCTTCAAGGAGGGCCTTCCAACCGAGCATGATCTGAGGAGTTCGCTGACTGGCAAACCTGTTACCAGCATGCGACAGCTTATGGTCCGAATTGACAAGTATAAAAGGGTAGAAGAGGATCAGATACGAGGTAGAGGAAAGTCCAAGGTAATCCCTCAAGAGAGGAGGGATTTTAGGTCGAACCAATATAATAACAATCGACCTCGGAGGGACTTTGGGGGGGCAGTTAAGATCTGCTAACTCCCAGGTAGTTAATATTGTGTTCCGAAAATTAGTACAGCGGGTTCTGGAGAAGATAAAAGACGAGCCCTACTTCAGACTGTCCAATAGAATGGCAGGGGATCCTATGAAACGTAATCAAAACTTTTACTGTCAATACCATCAGGACCATGGACACATTACTGAAGATTGCAGAAACTTGTGGGACCACTTGGAGGAGCTTGCTCGAGAAGTAAAGTTGACGCACCTACTACATCATTCTAGTGGCCGAGGAAGTCAGGCAGGGTCGACATATTGGGGGAATGCCTCTTTAGGAGCCCCCTTGGGCACAATAAATGTTATATTTGCTGCCTCAGGAAGAACGGGGTCCTGTCCCTCCAAGATAATGTCTGTGTCTCATTGTATGGATGGGGGCTCTAGTTCAGTGCCGAAGAAGACAAAACTGAGCTCCTTTCTGGTGTTGGGTTTTTCAGATGAGGATAAGAGAGAAACCATACAACCGCATGATGATGTTTTGGTAGTTACGCTTAGGATTGGGGGATATGACGTGAGAAGGGTGATGGTGGACGAAGGGAGTGCTGCCGAGGTGATGTATCCTGACCTATACAAGGGGTTGAATTTGACATCCCAAGACCTAACAGCTTATAACTCCCCTTTGGTGAGTTTCGAAGGTAGGCCGGTCATTCCAATGGGTATGATTAGATTACCAGTGCAGGCAGGTTTGGATGTGGTAGAGGTGGATTTTATTGTGGTAGACGTTTTCTCTCCATATACGGCGATTTTGGGTAGGCCCTGGTTGCATACCCTGGGGGCTGTTTCTTCCACTCTTCATCAGAAGGTGAAATATCCATCAGAAGGCCAAGTGTTAGAAATATTGAAAAATCAAGTTATGGCAAGGCAGTGCATGATAGCAGCCATTCAACATCGGCCAGAAGTAGGTACATCGGCCACGGCCGAGAATGACTTATAGCAGTCAAAGAATCTGAGAACCATCTTCAGCATGTCCGCCAAGGAAGCGGAGTGTGAGAATATGGAGAGAGTGAGTGTTGGTGATGATCTAGACAAGTACTTTCAAGTTAGAGCCCTATTACCTTTGTTGGAAAAAGAGCAGTTGGTTGAGGTTCTAAGGAGAAACGCTGATGTGTTTGCATGGAATGCCTACGAAGCTCCAGGGGTTGATCCAGATTTTATTTGTCATCATTTGAATGTCAATCCCTCTATTACACCAAAGAAATAGCCACCTCAGCATCCTTCTAAAATACATGCCAAGGCTATCAAGGGTGAAGTGACTAAACTTAAGGAGGCAGGGGATATCAAGGAAGTGTTTTACCTTCAGTGGTTGGTCAATACGGTCGTGGTGAGGAAAAAAAATGGAAAATGGCGAGTATGTGTTGATTTCACAGATCTTAATAGAGCTTGCCCGAAGGATCCTTTTCCTATGCCCTATATAGATCAACTGGTAGACGCAACAGTAGGTCATCCTCGGATGAGTTTCTTAGATGCCTTTCAGGGCTATCATTAGATCTCACTGGCACTGGCTGACCAGGAGAAGACCACTTTCCTCACCCCCAATGGGAACTTTCATTATAAAGTAATGCCTTTTGGCTTGAAAAACGCAGGATCTACTTATCAACGGATGATGACCAAGATGTTTGAGCCACAGCTAGGTCACAACATAGAGGTCTATATTGATGATATGGTTGTAAAGAGCAAGGTAGTGGCCGAGCATGTAACGGACCTCACCAGCACGTTTGAAATTCTGAGGAAGCATAAGTTATGACTGAACGCCTCCAAGTGCTCCTTTGGGGTTTACTCTGGGAAGTTTTTGGGTTACATGGTGACCCACAGAGGAATTGAAGTGAACCCCGACCAGATTAAGGCCATAAATAGCTTGCAACCACCTTGGAATCCCAAGGAGCTCCAGAGGTTGACTGGGATGACCGCTGCGCTGAACAAATTTATATCCAGGTCGGCGGATAGGTGCAGACCCTTTTTCCTTTTACTCCACAAATGGAAAGGGTTTGAGTGGACCAAGGAATGCGCCCTGGCATTTCAGCAGCTCAAGGAATATTTATCTCGGCCACCTATTATGTCCAGCCCTGAGGTGGACGAGGTTCTTTTTGCCTACTTGGCGATAACCCTTATGCGATCAGCTTTATTATGATACGGGTGCACAATGGTGTACAACGACCAGTTTATTACGTGAGCAAATCACTTCATGAGGCTGAAGTGCGTTATTTACCGTTGGAGAAGGTCATTCTGGCAGTGGTGCATGTAACAAGGAAACTTTCCCATTATTTTCAGGCACACACTGTAGTCATTCTGACTCAGTATCCACTCAAAGCAGTTCTTCAGAGTGCAGACTACACTGGCAGGGTTGCCAAGTGGGACATAATTCTAGGGACTTTCGATATTAAGTATATGCCTCGTATTTCTGTGAAAGGTCAAGTTCTTGCCAACCTGGTGGCTAAATTTGCTGAAGGCCCTGAAGAAATTGAAGTAAGCCCACAGGGCATAGATGAAAAATTTGTTGGCCTTATCTCCACACAACGTTCCTCCCCCTAGAAGGTGTATGTGGATGGAGCAGCAAATCAGAAGAGGTCAGGAGTGGGGCTGGTTCTAATATCTCCTGAACAGGCCATCATTAAGAAGTCTTTAAGGTTAGGATTCTCAGCCACCAACAACGAGGCCGAGTATGAAGCTCTACTAATGGGAATGGGGATGGTTAAGAAACTAGGAGGAAAAACAGTGGAAATGTTCTCGGATTCGGCACTGATCGTGGGCCAGGTCAAAAGAGAGTTAGAAGCTCACGACACAAAAATGCAGGTTTACTTGAGCCAGGTTAGGCGTATGGAAGGGGATTTTGAATTCTTTGAGTTGTCCCATATCCCTATGTGTAGGAATGCCCATGCAGACTCTTTGGCCACCCTCGCAACATCCTCGGCAATGAACCTACCTCGGGTGGTTATGGTCGAAGATCTAAATGCTCCTACCCCAGTACCAGAGAGCACACTTCAAATCAATCAAATTATCTCAGCACCTAGTTGGATGGATCCTATAATGCTCTTCCTTGAGAAAGACATATTGCTCGAGGACAGTTCAGAAGCTGAAAAGATACGAAGAAAAGTTCCTCGGTTCTGGTTGTTCGAGGACAAAAAATTGTACAAGCATTCTTTCTCTGGGCCATACCTGCTTTGTGTGCACCCTGAAGCCTCAGAGGCACTCTTAGAAGAGCTCCATGAAGGGATTTGTGAGAGTCACACTAGAGGAAGATCTTTATCTCACCGAGCAATTACCCAAGGGTATTGGTGGCCAGGCATGCAGAAGGAAGCCCAGGAATATGTTAGGAAGTGTGATCAGTGTCAAAGATTTGCCCCAAACATCCATCAGCCAGGGGGAGTTCTTAACCCTCTATCAAGTTCTTGGCCTTTTGCTCAGTGGGGTCTGGATATTGTTGGTCCTTTCTCTAGGGCAGTAGGAAATAAAAGGTATCTGCTAGTTGGCACAGATTACTTCACGAAGTGGGTCGAAGCTGAGCCCCTAGCTAATATCAGAGATGTGGAAGTCAAAAAGTTTGTCTGGAAGAACATCATCACATGATTTGGGGTTCCTCAAGCTCTCATCTCGAATAATGGTCTTCAGTTTGATAGCAAGGCTTTCAGGAAATATTGTTCTGACTTGGGGATATAGAATATATATTCCACTCCGGCTTATCCACAGGGAAATGGGCAAGCCGAGGCTGTCAACAAGGTCATAGTGAGCGGGCTTAAGAAGAGGCTAGATAATGCAAAGGGAAAATGGGTGGAGGAGCTGCCACATGTCCTTTGGACGTATCGAATGACACCCAGACGGTCAACAGGAGAAACCCCATTTTCAATGATGTATGAAGCTGAGGCCATAATTCCACTTGAGACGGGCTTTCCCACACTAAGGACTAGCACTTTTACCTTGGATGGCAATGATGAGCTTTTTAGTAAGAATCTAGACCTGATAGACGAACGATGAGAGAATGCGATGGTTCAGTTTGCCTATTATCAACATAAGCTGAAACAGGGCTATGATGCAAACGTAAAGCTGAGGCCGTTAACTCCAGGGGACTTGGTATTGAGAAAAGTCTTGGGAACTACAAAAAATCCAGCCTGGGGAAAGTTAGGGCCTAACTGGGAAGGACCATATCGTATTACATCTATAGTAGGAATAGGGGCTTACTACTTAGAAGATTTAGATGAAAAAACTATACTTCACCCTTGAAATGTAAATAACTTAAAGAAGTATTATTATTAGTATGAACAGTTCTATTCTATTTTCCTCTTATAGCTTATTCTTAATCCTATTACTTGTGTTTCTCAAATTATTGAAGTATTAAACAGAAGTTAAGTCATGTAAGGTCCTCGGACCACAACTTGGTGGAAATTAATACATTATCATCTTTATTGAAGTATTAAACAGAAACTAAGTCATGTAAGGTCCTCGGACCACAACTTGGTGGAAATTAATACACTATCATCTTTATTGAATTATTAAACAGAAGCTAAGTCATGTAAGGTCCTTGGACCACAACTTGGTGGAAATTAATACACTGTCATAATTATTGAAGTATTAAACAGAAGCTAAGTCATGTAAGGTCCTCAGACCATAACTTGGTGGAAATTAATACACTCTCATCTTTATTGAAGTATTAAACAGAAGCTAAGTCATGTAAGGTCCTCGGACCACAACTTGGTGGAAATTAATACACTGTCATAATTATTGAAGTATTAAACAGAAGCTAAGTCATGTAAGGTCCTCGGACTACAACTTGATGGAAATTAATAGACTGTCATTTTTATTGAAGTGTTAAACAGAAGCTAAGTCATGTAAGGTCCTCGGACTACAACTTGGTGGAAATTAATACACTGTCATTTTTATTGAAGTGTTAAGCAGAACATAAGTCATGTAAGATTGTTGGCTCACAGCTTGGTGAGAATTAATGCACACTGTGACCTTAATTGGAGTATTACACTTAGGCTAAGGTATAACAAATTGTTTATACTACTAACTTAGTAAAAATTAGTGCTTCTTAAATTGGATCTGTGTGATTATCTTTTTATACCAAGGCAAACTCTATGAGCATCACTTAACGTATTTTAGGGTGTTCAGTACATCCAGGAACTAATTGTTTGAAATGTCATCCCCAGTTTGCTTTAATTCTCAATTAACATACATAAGTTTAAATTTTCCCTCATATGGTCAGATTTTACTCTTCTATAGCCTGGGATGATATAAAAATAAAAGAATAGTCATGCAGGAAATTACACAAGTAATAGATAAAACCACTATGTCTTATATAAATCTGGAAAGGGAAATATACATCACACTTGAGAATATCCTCAAAAAAAGAAAAAATTACATTAAAATTAAAAAAAGAAAAATTTACATCAACTACTTGCTTAGTTTTATTTGGAGCTTGGGTGGTAGAACTTTGCCAGTTTCCTGAGGGGGAACACCCTTCTCCTTCTCCTTTGAAGTTTCCCCAGTAGGCAAAATGGTAGAAGCTAAGTCCTTTTCAAAACTTTGAGAAATTGTTCCATCCTTAGGCTTCTCTACGGCCTTGGCCGAGAAGGTCTCTTTTACCACTTCAGACACTTGAGGCTGCTTCTGCTGATTAGTTGGGAGAGGATTCTGATTTTGAGCTTCTTTAGCCGAGCTAACAGCAGTAGAGGAGATCTTTTGTTGTTGAGAAGAAGGACTTGGGGCTCGTATGGCTGGGGGAAAGTGGGTGTTCTTAGGCTTTCTCAACTCTAATAATGGCTCGACCCCAGCACGATTGAGAGTTTCCTCCCAAGTTTGTGCACAGTATGTTCGGCACATAACTGGGACCTCAGCTCGGAATCTATCCTCGGTTTCAGCCATGCCGACGTCATATCCTTGCTGTTTGGCCTCATTCTTCTCCTTTTCAGCCTCAGCTCTTGCTTTTTAAGCCTCATCCCTTTTCTTTTCAGCTTGACCCTTTAGCCTTTGAGCTTCTTCCAGTTGTTTCATCAAAGTTGATATTTGTTCCTTAGAAGCTGCCAGCTGATCATTGGCATCACGGAGGCTTTTCCTCTGATCTTCAGCTTGCCTTTGAAAGCCGACCAAGGCTGAGTCAGCACTCTTTCGAGCATGTTCTTCCTCGGCCAGCTTCTTCTTCAGCTTTTCAACATTTTTCTCGCTGGTAGAAAGGGTCTGAACAACAGTATTTCGCCTCTTCCTCTCCTCATCTAACTGCTGGTAAAATGCATTGATCATCTCCTCTAGCCTGAAAGTGGCTTGAACAGCCTTAAAAAAAAAAAAAAAAAAAAAAAAAAAAAAAAAAAAAAAAAAAAAAAAAAAAAAAAAAAAAAAGAGTCAGAGGTGCAATAAACTAAAAGGAACAAGTAAAGCAGTAAGGATACCATACCATGCCCAGGTGCCTTTTCGTATTCATGAAGATCTCATTCTTCTTCATGCCTCTGAGCTCGGCCATGTCCTTGGGGAGAAGGAGTGTCTTTTCTAAGGCCGAGGCAACGTGGCATCCAATTTCACCGTTGAAGTCCTTAATTGAGGCGTCTTCCCTCAAGGGCTCTCCACCAAGCATGGGAGCAGGGAGCCAGGCCTCGGGCTCCGAAGACCGTATATTCTGTTTGGCCACAACTTGTTGAAATTCATGAGTTGTCTTTTGTTGCTTTGGAGCCTTTGGACCTCATCTTCAGGAGTTGGGCGAGACTCCCAATCTCCACCACGTCTTTACCTTTTTGTTCCCTCCTCCTCTTGGAATCAGTGGGTTCAACCCTCTGTGATTGAGCTGGTTGAGGAGGAGGAGGAGGGGGGAGACTGGTTTGAGCAGACTTTACTGGCGCCCCCTTTCCAGGTTTGCCTTCAATCACGTCTAGCAAGCTCCTTTGGTTTTTTCTTTGGATACCCATGTTATCAAAAGTCACCTCGAGAGATGGGAGTTGGTTAAAAACCTCAAATTCGTCGACAGAATCCGATAACTCTACAACTTTGTCTTCTTCTTCTTCTTCTTCTTCTTCTTCTTCCTCTTCCTCCTTCACTTCCTAAAGAACAGAATGGGACGAGGAAACTGCTACAGAGACAGTGGCCACCGGTAATGGCTGAGTAAAAGGGGTGCCTTCAGGAATTGGAACACCCTCAGGAACTATAAATCCTTCAAAGGCTACGCTGATTCGATGCAACCGAGGATCTCTAGCTTTTATCTCGCACTTGGGCGCTTGAAAGGCTGTGGAAATTGGCTTGTATTGAAGGATGATGTGCGCTGCTCTCAGTTGACCATCGGATGAGTTCACGTATACCTCAAATCTTAGAATTTTATCCAAGCTCTCCCTGTTAACTAGTCTGAATTGAGGCTTGGTGGCGCGCTTGTCTGCAAAATCAGTAAGACAACAAAGAAATTTCCGTCAGGAATAAAGTTAACTTAAATTAAGAAGCACAAACTAAAGTGTAGAGGCGTTCAGCCTAAGAACCCCACCTGTTTTTCCCACTTGGGTCGGACAGGATAAACCGTCATGCCATGCCTCAGAAAAAATGAGAAAGTCATCTTTTAGGCCCTTATTTGATGTAGGGAGACATTGGATTAACCTTACCTCAAGGTACCTAGACTTAAGATAGTATCCCTGGCCCTTCAAATGATGAAGGTTGTATACCCAGTTTATATCATGGTGGGTAAGGCCTAAATTCATCCTATTGTTAAGGGCTTCTATACTCCCTAACACCTTGAACATATTGGGGGCGCACTGTGTGGGGGACAATTTAAAGAACCTAAGATAACTCCTAGTGAGATTACCCATCGGAATAGTCATCCCTCCCTCTATGAAAGTGATCATAGGGATGACTACTTCCCCTATTTTTCTATCATAAAACCATGTTTCTGTGGAAGCATATCTCATGCCCACTGTGGAGAGAATCCTATACTTAGCTCTAAATTTCTCTATTTGCTCCTCGGAATCAACTAAATACTTAAACCTACACATTTCTTAAGAATCGTGAAGAAAAATTAGTGAAGAGGATTGAAGACTGAGGAAGGTTAAAGAAACTTACAAGTGTGAAAAATGAGCTCCTCGGACAGATTTCAGGTATTTATGAGAACGTTGAGAAGAAAGAAAGAGGGACAGGTTCAATGAATACTCGCTAAGATTGTGAGATTTTTTGTAACTGAAAAGAAATTTGATTTGAAAAGCTCTTTATAGGGGCGCAGAAATCGTAAGCAGGAAAAGTCCCGCTCATAAATTTCAAAGGCCCTCCACCGTTTGATTCGCATCCTGTTAAAACGTGGAGGACAAAGAAGCCACCATCATTTAATAATGGCGTGCTCCTGACGCCAAAACGTCAGGGGCGTGTCTTGGGCAGATGGAAAGGAGTTCTGAAATTTAGAAAAGTCCAACGAAAGAGTTAGAGATGTGATATCAAAATCTCCCTTTTTCCGAGGTGACAAAAAGTGAGATTTTGAGGGGCAATTGTGGGGCCAATTACCCAAAAAGATAACAGAGAGTTCATAGGAAGTGGGCTAGTGGCCCAATGGCCCAGTCCGAGGACACTCACATATCCGAGGATGGTTAAATAGAGCCATTTTAAGAATAACATAAGACAAAGAGACGTAAGTCGTATATAATGGCCCAAACCACATCCGAGAATAAGATTTATTGCTCAAACCAATGTTCGAGCTGGATATAACTCTTTTAATAGTCAAGGAACTTCACAGAATTACATACAAACTAACTAATGAATATTGAACAAAGAAGGAACCGAGAAAGGTAACAAATATCTCCTAAAAGCTGCTATCTCCACATTAAATGCTTCCCAGCTAACTCTCTGGCCACATTAATGTGGAGGTGATACCTGAACAGTAACCAAGCAGCCTTATAGCCACTAAGCGGAGGATCTAGGAAGTTCTGGATGGGACAGAAAGAAATTCTCAGAATGGAAGTTACACGTGTACGGTGAAAGCAGGATGAAGAATGTAGTATATAACGTGAAATCGGAGTACACTAAAGAAGACTTTTGGGAGAAAAAGGAGAAAGATAAAGAATCCATAGAGATATACACTAAAAACCTAGCCGAGGAGAAGATAGGAAGAGTTTTTCTGTTATTTAATTTGAAGTTCCTTTTGCTGCATAAGAACGATGTCTTTTTCCACTTACTGGAACTAGTTCTTACACCTACTCTCTAAAAATTTTATTGTTTGGGCTTGTTGGGCTCAAATCCCATCCCTCTTTGGGTCCAATACAATTTGAGTCCTTACAATAGCTGATTTTTTTTTTTTTTTTTTTCCAAACACAATCACGATTTCAAAACTGTGTACAACAATAATTAACATTTTGAAAATGTCTTTCCTATGGAGTATTTTCTCATAGTGTATTTTCTCATACTTGCTTTGCATTTATTTGGAAATTACTAAAGTATTAAAGTAACGACTAAAGAGCACTCCCAAATGTTAGGGTGTTAGGGAAGAGGTCTCTTTTACTTTATATCCTGTAATCATCAAGATAGACTTAATAGATTGCAGTTGGTAAGAGAACTGTGTCTTTTGGTCACCAGGGAAAAAGAAAGAAAAGAGATTTGATGGATTTGTGAGGGATGGGCTGAGCAGGCCAACAAATTAAGACATGTTCCACTTGTCATATTGAGCCCCAATATTTAGTCTGCCCAAAATAAAACCTAGAGAACAGAAGCTTCTGTTTTAGATTTTCTTTCTTTCACTCTTTGTAGGTGCCTTAATTAAGTTTGGACCGATAATCATCTAAACTATCATTTGGCTCCATCTGTGGAAAACATGTATTTATCTTAGACAAAATTTGTATGTGTAATGAGCCAAGAAAAAGCATTAATCATATCTATCTATGTCATACCCTAAAATGACTAGTTTGATCACAATTACGACTCGTTGTAGTTGTTAATAAAATTGAGATCGCCCTAGCTAGCATATGTTTGATGGGTTGCCCATATTGGGCATATATTATGATGCAACACACCCCACAACACACACTTAATTAATATCCAATCAATATGGGGTGTTACAGTTTTCCCCACTTGAATTCCTAAATTATGATGCATGTAGGTTTAACCTATACATCATGTAGGTTTAACCCCATATGGGATTTCATAATAGTTGATTTTTAATTTTTTTTTTTTTTTGGTAGTATTATCCATTATTATATCATTAAATATTTACTAAATTAATAGCATACACATTATCTCTCTTCTTATTAAATGCTTTTTGTGTCTCTTTTTCTCTCTCCTTATTAATTTTTTCAATTTTCATTGTAATTCCTTTTTCTATGCAATTCCTAGTACGTTTCTACCATCTCCATCTTTCTATGCTTTTCTTATTTTAGTAAGTTTTTTTCTCCACTAAATAAAACCTATCACTTTCCTCATCCTTCTTAACAAAATCTTCAAGCAAAAATATTCATAGCAGGAGCTACAAATAGCATCAGACAACTACAACAAAACCACAAATTTCTTGAAAAGAACTTCTAATTATTTTTAGTTTAGGTACTTTGTATCTCGTGTTCCAATTTTACTTACTCTATTTTTTTTTAATCTTTTTTAAATGTTCGTTGATTTGCAAACAATATCACTAAGGATAGACTTCTACAGACTTAGGACTTGTATTTGGTATGGCTGCCGGATATGTCGTTATCTCTATCTCTTGTATTTGAACTCAAACTAGTATGATGATTAGTATTAGTAGAATCCTTAATAGGGCTCAAGTAATCGCAGCATAGACAATTATGTTTTTGATTTTGAAACTTTTCTTTGAAGAGTTGAGTTGTTATTCCATAAGATCAAAACAATGTAATTTGATATTTCTTAATTATCAAAACCATGGAAATGGTTGGCGGAGCTATTGGATTTGTATGTATCGGTTTTTTTTTTTTCTTGGTTTAGAGGGCGGGTTCATTAATTCTTTATACTTTATTTTTACCCTACAGATTTATCCTGAAGATCCCATGTTTTGTTTTTAAGTTATTTTTAGATTTCATTGCAACGGCACTTAGTCAATTAGATACGACTAATCTCCACACAAAGAGAGAGAATTGGGCTAATTTCCAATTTCTGATGCCTTTTCATTCAATTGTGCTTGAACATTTTGTAAAAAATGGATGAGGTTTTATTCAAATCATAGGTGGCTCTCAATCCGAAAGAGATGACAAGGTTTCATTAGAGCTGAATGAAGAGATTATTCAAAGCATGGAAGTCGGCATGGCTTTCAAAGACTATAATCGTAGATTTAGTTAGATGGATTTTCATAAGACTTCAAGTTATCTAGTAACAGGTAGTGATGACGAATCCATTCGCCTTTATGATGTCGCCAGTGCAAGCTGTTTGAAGACAATTAACAGCAAAAAGTATGGGGTTGATCTGGTTTGCTTTACTTTTCACCCTACAACAGTCATCTACTCTTCGAAAAAAACAAAGTAAGGACATAGTAGAAGGAATTGCATAGAAAAAGAAATTGCAATGAATGACTTAATAAGAAAAGAGAAAAATGCAAGAGCATTTAATAAGGAAAGAGATAATGAGTATGCTATTAATTTGCTAAATATTTAATAGATGTAATGGATAATAGTATTTTGTTTTTAACCGTTTGATCTTATGGAAATCAATGGCTTAAAAAATGTGTAACTTCTGTGGAGTTACACCAGGTGTAACTTGAACCCATCTCATAATAATAATAATAATAATAATAATAATAATAATAATAATAATGTTATTATTATTATTATTATTATTATTATTATTATTATTACTTGGTGGACATCGAAAATGTATATTTTGAATGATTTCTTGTTGTAATTTCATTTGATAGTGTGTGGTAAATTGTTATTGGAAAATATGCATTAAGAAACAATTCGAGATAGTGCTTAATACCTTTTGATCTTGTAATTTAGCCTCCCCACATAGTGCCCATTTGGATTGAGTGAAGAGTGGAGGAGAGTAGAGTAGAATTGGTTAAAAATAAATTAATTTTAAGTAAATTTCACCCTACTCCTCCTCAATCCAAACGGATCATTAGATTTGGAATTCTAGGCTATGTAGTCTTACCCATTTAACTATCATCCTCAGAGATTGTCAATAAGTTATAAAGATCTGCAATTTTTCCTTTTTTAGAATGTACGGAATAAAACTTTGTAACATATTTTCTTGTAATTTTTTTTGAGAAAGTATTTTCTTGTAAGTGATATAGTATTTTGTAAACTAAAATAATGTTATTTTTTTCTTAATATTTCCGTATACAGGTGGCGGTTCCATGTAAGAGAATCCATAATTCACTATTTATTCGAGTGCATTCAATTAGTGCTGATAATCTATTGTAAATTAACCATAACTAGCTTCTTCTAGATTCTATCTCCGTCCCACTTTTTTTGTCATGTTTGAAAAGTCAAACTTTTTAAGAGAACATCATTTATCGTCTTGTCTACCTTTTAAAAATGTATAAGTTTCCAAAACAACCCTTAAAAAAATTTATCAAAAAATTGAATTAGTAAATTAATAAGAGTATAATAGGAATATTAGTAAATTAATTACTTTTATTTTCAGAAATAGGACAATATTTTGGGATATCTTAAAATGGAATAGAGGACAAAAAATGTGGGATGGAGGGAGTATTTTAAATTGCAAACATTTAGATACATTGCAATCTAGAGACATAAAAATTTTCAATGGTATATAACTTTCCTTTTATTATTTTATGAGATAATTCTAGAATTAATTTAGAAAATGAATTAAAAATGCTAAGGTTTTTTATCAAGTTATTTTCTTGATCATGGGACACTCTGGTGTCATTTGTTTTCGGTCCACACCAATGTTTAGCTATTATTTAAAGAACAATAAACTTATGCTCACAGAAAAATAGGAAAGAAAAAAAATGTAAGTAATGATTATGATATTATATAAAGAGCCCGTTTGGATAGGCTGTTCTAGAACTCTTAACGCGCGTTTTTATCGAAAACGCAAATATGTGTGTGTTTGGTACTGTGATTTTACTAGAACTGCGTTCATTCAAATGCCATATATCACGTTTTGAAACTGAAGTATCCACAAACTTTTTGAAAAACACCGCTTAAAACGCAGATTCGTAATACATTTTAAGGTTTGAATACCTAAAACACTCTCAAGCATTTGCTAAATGACAAAATCATCAGCCAACAAATAAACTCACCTCCCTAACTTTCCAGCGACAGCACTGCTCAAGGCCTCAGGCAGAATTTGCAGCAATGGTGGAGAATGTTGTCAGAAAAAGAGCGAGCTCAGCTGTATCACTATCGTAAATGGAAACAAGAAGGCACTACTTGTAGGAACAACTTGCATGTCCACTTGCTCTCCGTCCATGTTTACAAGAAGAAGTCATGCCCATGTGAATGAAATCTCTGTTTCTCTCTCTCTCTCTCTTATCTCTGCTATCTCTTTTTCACTTTCTTTATGTGAGGTTGAATGGTTGATATTACTATTAGCATTGGGAAGGGAAAGTAATTGTGGGTTATTTTAATTTAGTTTTTGCTTTTAATAATATTTACTTTTTTTTTTTTTTTTTTACCAAAGGCCATAAAATTATATTAAATAATCACAAATAGTACAAAGCACTCAGTAAGGAGGGTGTCTAAAGCAAGAAAGCCTATGCAGAGGCAATGATAGCTACTGGGCTCAGAAAAAAGAAAAAGAAAAAACGAAAATTTTTTAAAGAAAGGCTAGTGGGGAATCTGGGGATTAGTGAATATTGTTATTATTATTATTATTATTATTCTCATGAGCTACTTAAAAAATGATAGAATAACATCAATATCAAAATTAAGTCTTTAAGTCCTTTTTGGTAATTTGCACTGAAACGCAATTTTAAACTAATACTATACACAAGTTTTACCAAACGTTTTATTGTGATTTTCAAAATTGTGTTTTTCAAACGCACATTTTAAAAACGCTATTTTTAAAAACACACATTTTCAAACAGTTTATCCAAACAAACCCAAAATATTTAGATTTGAAAAGGTGCAAATTAAAAAAAAAAAAAAAATGTATTATTCCTTCTTGCTTTACTCATATATTTGGCCGTTCTTTTAGGTCCTTCATAGTTTGAAGTTCAACAGTGAAAATATTCTGCACAAATGAATGGTGGCTTTCACCCTTCCTCTTATTTTCATAAACTGTAGAGAATTCTGTCAAATTGGGGGACAGACAGGACCGGACGTGGCTTTCTTTTCTCTGAGCTAATAGTATTCTCACGCTTCCTTATTTTCTAACTAAAAAGCATAACTCCTCTACTGCTTACTATGCACGCAGGCCTAGCAACCAGTCATTCAAATACAGGCTGCTAGAAGCCTAGAAGTTAAGGGCTTAAGACCACCAGTACTTAAATGATATTTCTGCATGCAATAGTCATCTAAGCATTAGCACAACTATTCCAATATGGAAGTATCAAATTCTAACCAAGTAGTCCTCCCCTCAATGTCTCTAGATGAAACAATTGAACAAATTATAGAACGTTTTGGGTGGTCACAGTTCATGCAAGCCATCCTCGTATCAGTACATGCGTTTTTTGATGCACAACAAACATTCATTAGCATCTATGCTGATGCTGTACCAAAATGGCATTGCAATACCTTTGATACATCATGTAACCCAAAATCCAATATTTGTAAACTCCCAAGAAGTTCTTGGTCTTGGGATGAACCTTCTCACTACTCAATCATATCAGACTGGGGTCTTGAATGTGCTAGTTCAATCATCACATCCCTTCCTGCTTCATCCTTCTACACTGGCAGCCTAATTGGTGGCTTCACTCTTGCTATACTTGGTGACTTTTGTCTTGGTAGGAAGAATTTGCTTTACCTCTCAAGCCTAATAATGTCCGTGACCGCGATTCTCACAGCCTTCTCCACAAACATATGGATGTACTCGAGCTTGAGATTTGTAAGTGGACTTAGCCGTTCATCAGTTATAACATGCACTCTTATTTTGATAACAGAAAGAATTGGAAAAAGGCTGCGTAGCCAAGTAGGGACAACGGCATTTTTCTCTTATGCTCTTGGGTTATTATCCTTACCAGCCGTAGCATATACTAATAGAGGTTCATCATGGAGAACCCTCTTTCTCTACACTTCCATTCCAGCAATCTTTTACTATATCATAACTTATTTCTTTGTCTATGAGTCTCCTAGATGGCTTTTCATGCAAGGGCGTGACAAAGAAGCCATAGCAATATTGAAAAGAATTGCATCCATAGAAGACAGAATTTTGGACTCATACTTATCCAACATTCACCACAGGCAAGAAATACCAAAGGTTCATCCTTATAAGTCAATGAAGGACTTATTTAAGAGAAAATGGGCTTTGAAAAGGATATTAGCAGCTATGGTAATTGGTTTTGGCGTTGGAGTGGTATACTATGGCATGTTACTTGGGGTAGGAAATTTGGATTTCAACATTTATTTGAGTGTCATATTTAATGCCTCATTGTTAATACCTTCAAATTTACTGACCTTGTTCTTTATATCAAGATGGAAGAGGAAAAGTTCATTGTTTGCCTTTTGTACAATAAGTGGCATATGCAGCATAATCTGTGTCATAGTAGGCAAAGGTAGAGAAGGCATACAAATTGGGCTAGAACTAGCATCTTTCTGTTGCTCAAATTTGGCATTTAATGTGTTGATGATGTTCACAATTGAGTTGCTTCCAACAAGTGTGAGGAACTCAGCCACATCGTTGGCTAGGCAAGCTGTTGCGCTTGGTTCAGTGTTTGATCCGGTATTAATTTCAATAGGGAGGAGAAATGAGTTTCTATCTTTTGGGATTTTTGGATTGACAATATTGTTGTGTGGGTTCTTTGTGATCGTTTTGCCAGAGACAAGGGGTAAAGCTCTTTGTAACACCATGGATGAACAAGAAAGCAAGAACAGTACGATGGTGTGAGCTTATTTTATATAAATATATAAGGCATGGTACCCCGGAGCAATATATGAGCAGTTTATTTGTTTCTTTTCTTCTTCTTTGGTTTGTTTTATTGTTGTAGTTTTTGTTTCTATCTAGTTTCAGCTGCAAATAAGGAGAGTAAGGGATATAACGAATGATGCATGGCACCAATATATAGAGAGCAACTCATTGCATAAACAAAGCAATTTTTTTTCTTTTTAGTTTCAGTGGCAAATAAGTGTTTTTCTCCCAGAGAAATGAAATCCCGCGATGGTGGAAATCAAAATGTAAGAAATCTGATTAGCGAAGCTATATATGGAACCCTCAATAACGAGTTGCATTGGTTTTATGAGGAACAACTCTTCACAAAGGTCTCTCTCTCCATGAAGAGGCACAATGCTCTCTGTAAATAGGGTACAAGGCCCTCACGTCAATTCATTCCAATACCCCCCAAATTTTCCAAATGAACCAATTTATGAAACCATAGTTAGGTACTGCCCTTGACAATTATTTATATATATATGTTCAATTTTTTCAATAATTTACGGACTCAAAAATTCTTTATTGAACACATTTATCCTAATGTATCCCATAAAAAAAATAAAAAATTCTTATATGTACTATGTAGCATTAAAGCTATAAGATAGTATATATTACTACTATATTATCCTAATATTTACAACAGATGTGACAAGTTTTATATGTTGTTGAGAGAGGAAGGAGGTCTCCTCCCTTAAAAGGAGTATTTTCAACTATGACACATTATGGGAATCCAAAAAAAATACTACAAGATATCATGTATCGTTTTTGTTTTTGTTTTTGTTTTTTGTTTTTTTTCACAGTAAACCTTGTCGACTAATAATGAAAGGAAAAAGGATATGTGACAAGATGCAATTTGAAGAGAATAAAATAGAACACCTACAAGAAATTATTCCCTCCTATGGAAGGAGTCCTCTCTTCTCTCACAAGAAGTGTGGGCCCTTGTATGGGATACATGGTAGGACTCACCACCCCTATCATAAGAGGGGGGACTCTTCTTATAGAAGTGAATAATTTCTCAACACCTAGAGTGAGATAGAAAATTTTCTATACCTTAAATATGGGTTGTTATTAAATGGAAACCTTTGTTCGATCTGCTTTTCGAGTTCCACTTTATGCGCCACCAACTACAGTATGTTCTAATTTGTTTCCATTTTAAACATTGGTTATTTTATAATGGAAGAAAAAATGTGATACATTGTGATTGGTGGATATAAAATGGAACACTCAAAATGATACAAAGAATTTTATTTGTTTGCCTTGCCATTATTACCTTACAAAATAAAAATCTTTTGTCTCACTTTGTATAGTATAATTTATATTCCATCAATTACAACCTTCCACACAATACATTTATATTTCTATTAAATACACAAAATTTAATATGAAAAAAAAAAAAAAATGAGACACATGAAATACTATGATTGGTAGAGCATAAAAGTGGAATATTTACAGTAGGCCAAATAATTTCTATTCACTATGTTACCTTCATTTTCATAACACTTTCCCTAGAGTGGCATTTGGGTAACTACACAGGTAGAAATGTATTTTAACGAAATGTATTTTAGTATGTTTGTTTGTTTAGACCCCTTAAAACAGATTGTTTAACCTAATATATCAGCCAAGTGTATACTTAGGTTAATTATGAGATTTAGGTTAAATAGTAGTAGATCATATTATGTACAATGGAAAAGTAAATAACACACAGATATGATTATTCAAAATAACCAATGAAACGAACTGTTTCAAGGTAAAAACCTGGAGAGGATTTGACTTAACTATCTTCAAGGTAAACAAATCCACTAGAAAAAATTGAAGTTTACAAAAGATTTAACCCAAAATCTATTACTACCTCTAGTAGAACTTACTAACACGGCCATATACATGCTCCAACTCTACGAACTCTTCTCTCTTGGATTTGTAACACACAAACTCTCACACTTATGACTTTGAGATCCTACTCAAAGGTTTCAGATCATCAATTGTTGATCTTGTAGCAACAACTAGATTCCACCAGCACTTGATTGTAGATCTTATTTCGGTAGACACTTGTAGAGTTAGAAGGTTACAGAACCTCTCATATCTCACATGAATAAGTCACAAGTCTTCCAAGAGTCTTCAAAACATAGTTAGGGTTTTCCTTTTATACTTAGGAGTGTTGGACTGAAACCTTAAACGTTTTCACAGGCTTTTGCCTGATTTAAAATTCTACAGAAACTTATTTATTGTGATTTTCGATTGGTTGGATCTAATTCTCAATCAGTCGAGCTTCACTGAACTTGAATTCTTCTTTCTGCAGTTTGAATGTTCTTGAAACTTGATTTGTACCACCTTGAGTTATGTCTAACACCTAATTTAGATGTGTTTATTCTCGGTTTGCCAACATAAACAAAATAAAAATATAAACATTTAATCCTAAATATTTAGAACCTAACATAGTAAATACTTTTTAAAAAGTTTATTATGAGAAATAAATTTTTCCTTTGGTAAACCCTTCTTTTTTTTTCTTTTTTTTTTTTCTTTTTTTTGAGAATCTCCTTTGATATATCTAAATTTACTGAAATATAATTATGTTAAATTTAATTGTGTTTGGTTTTTAAATCTTTCATAATGCAAAATTTTGCCAATCCAGGAAATATTCTTAGATGGGTATAGTTTTATTTTTGTAATAAATATTTAAATTTACATGCCTATATAGTCATAGCTTCCGTGGGGCCATTCAGTTAAGGTTAAATGGATTAACCGGACCCATAGGCTTGGCCCAAAATCATAACTGAAAGCTGACTACTTTTTTTTTGAGAGGAACTGAAAGCTGACTACTTAACCAACCAAGAAGTGATTATTTTGAGAAATTTACAGCAACTATTGATCCAAAAATTCTAGCTATGGAGTGTTGTCTTGTGAAAAGCAATTCTGCTAGAAAACAAAATCCGAACATATATAAGATATGAGAAAGATGCTTATGGTGTTGTCAAGATGCCGGTCATGGTAAGGAATATATATGAAGATAAGCAAATAGAGTAGCTTAGAGTGAACCCTGCCATTATCCACGACAAGGAATAAAACATGATGAGCCTATAAAGTGACTGGTAGCAAGGGTGAGAGAATAAAGGGAGTTAATATTGTTCAGCCTTAAAGGTCTACATTCACAATAGAATATTAATAATACTATCAAATTTGATGTATTGCAATTATCTCATGGAAGGATATTTATAAATGGCATAATGGAATTTTAGGTCAAACTCTCAAGAATATCATAATAGATAGGATTATGATTATTTTCCTTACACTCTAAATAATTCGGCATTCATATCTTTAACTTGATCGAATGGTTATGGTGCCTTAAGGGAAAAAACAACTTAAAAACAACTTAAAAACAACACTTTTTCTTTATCTTTATATATTTTTTTACAAAATTCCCTTTTTCTTTTTTCATTCAATTACTTTTCAATGTCTTCTTTTTTGAAAAAAAAAAATGGTGAGAATTGATAAAAGAGAATTTTTAGTGTGTTACAAAGTACACTATTATGTCCACTAGATTTTTATTGGCTAAAATACATTGTTTGCCTGTAAACATTAGTCAATGAGTGATTTTTAGTTCCCAAAATTTTAACGATCAATTTTCATCCCTAACAAACTTAACATGATCACTTTTACTTTCTATTGTGTCTAATGGAGCGATTATATGTCTATTTTTAGTTAGGCCACATCCTTGTTGCAATTGAGTTATTTATATATGTTAACTGAAGGACTAAAAGTGATCACTTTAAGTTTTATGTGGGCTAAAAGTGACTATTAATCTTCATAGATTAAAATTACCCATGGACTAAAGTTTAGGGACCACTTGTGTATTTTTTTTTTCTTCCTTATTTTCCCTTGAAAAGAGATGGAGAGAGAATTTAAAAAGAAAAAAAATTTTAATTAATCAATTGATGATCTATAGCTAAGCACAAAGATTTAGAACTAAGGACCCGTTTGGATGAAGGGGGGAAGGAAGGGGAGTGGAGGGGAGTAGAGTAAAGTTGGCTGAAAATAGGCTAATTTTTGGCTAAATCTACTATGTTTTACTTTACTCTCCTTCCCTCCCCTCAATCCAAACAGACCATAAGGGTTTTGTTGTTTAGTGTTGTTGTTTTAGTAGTGGAAAATATAAAGAAACAATGTATATATGTAAAATTGGTTGTTGTCTCCATGTTGTCATACATTTATATGTACTGTAAGATAAGTTCACTCAATTATGCTATCCTTACGCTCTTGTTCATCAATGGTGTTACAAAGATTTTTTCCCCTTGTCTCTGGCAAAATGAGAGCAAAGAACCCACATAATAATATTGTCAATCCAAAAATCCCAAAAGATAGGAACTCATTTCTCCTCCCTGTTGAAGTTAATATTGGAGCAAACATTGAACCAAATGCAAAACCTTGCCTAGCCAGTGATGTGGTCAAGTTCCTCACACTTGTTGGATACAACTCAATTTTAAATATCATCAACACATTGTATGCCAAACATGAGCAAAAGAAGGATGTTAGTTCTTGCCCAATCTGCATGCCTTCTCTACCACTGCATATTACAACACATATTATGCTGCACAAGATTTTGGCTTGATGGATCAACCTATCTGTCGAGAAGTTGTCGAGGTTAAACCCAAAAATCTTGATAGAAGAGATATCTGTCGAGATTTTGTCGAGAAGCTATCGAGGATGCAGAAAAGAGATTTTTCAAGGGGGAAAAACACATAAGATGAGAAAACAACAAGATGGCTACTCAAACAAGCATCCAAGCAACATGTTAAGCACTCAAACCACACCTCAACTCTAGATGCAAAGTATTCTTAGATCCACAAACACACTAAACAAGTCTAACCAATTTTATATTTCAAAAACAAGTTAAGACAATTTAGCAAGTATATATTAACACATGTATCCCTTGTAATGGCCAAAACACATTGTACCTGCACATGTATCAAGAGTAGCAAAGAGTATACGCGTTGTGTGTGAAAACATAACAAGTGTGCACAAGTTTCTCATATTATGACGATTTGATATATGAGAACATCTAAAACAATCACACACAATCATAACTATTTGATGGCGACTATCACATTTGAGGTACATCATATAACTCTCACGTCTCCTAGAAACACACTTATAATCATATTAAAAGCATTCTGATTCTTTTTGCTTTTATTTTCTTTGCATATTTTTCTTTTAAGCATATCATGCATGGGCATATAAAAGAGAGAAGAAATACCCAATTATGTAAGTCAAAACATCACAATTTTGTTATGCCAAAGCACATAGATTTTATACATGATTGGCAGGCTTTAGTGGTGAGATGATTATTTATACATTTCTCTTAGGATTTTCTAGTCCTTCCTACCAAAAAAAGTGATATGATTATTAATTATAAAAGATTACTTAATCGTACTCATCACCAACACGAGCCACAAAGCTCACTTGCTTAGTTGTGCACTAAAATGTTCATCTAAACTACAAGAGATACAAAGTTTAGAAATTTTGTTTCAATGGCCATCTAAGGTACACAAATACCAATATACACAAACACACATTGTTTTTGTATTTTTTTTTCTCATTTTGAAAAAAAAAATTTTTTTGAAAAAAAAAAAAAAAAAAAAAAAAAAAACAAGCAACAACTATAAAGTATAAAAAAAACTAGATGCAAATGCATGAAAACATGATTCCAAAACAAATAAGAAATCAAGCAAGAAAGTATAACTTTATATAGAAAGAATAAAAGTAGAGAACAAACAATTAAGTCTTAGGATCTTTCATCACCCACACCAAACGAGTCTTTGGTCGTGAAGATGAAAAGGCACGTGTCCTAGTATGACTACCAAAGGACATAGAGGAATTAGAATTCTCCTGAAATTGAGTTAAAAAGGTTAAAACTTTTAATAACTCACCAAGAATAGGTACAGAGCCTTTAGACAAAGGATAAGACCTATTGGACACTCGCTTATGAGGAAATAACTTGAAATAATTAGGGCTAATGTAACTAGAACCACCACAATGGTGACAAACATGAGCAGTTTTAGAGCTACTCGGCTTCCTAGAAGGAGGTCTAACCTTAGAGGTTGACAACTTAGGATAATTTAGACTAACATGACCAACAATATGACAATGGTGACAAGTGGGGACAAATTCAGAATTTTTATTCAACCTAGGAGGAGTTTTAGACATAGATTTAAAAACTTTAGCGTTAACATTAGATTCTTTATCTTTGTCTATCCTAGCAATATTAGCATTCAACTCTTCATTATTCCTTTTAAATGAAGGAATATAAAAATCTTTTTCTTTTGAGTTAGGCTCAACAACAAGTTTGGCACTAGTTAATTTTTCAACTTCGGTTTTAGATTCAACTAGTTGCTTTTCCAAACTCTTAATTTTGTCCACTTGAGATGAAATTTAATTTTCAAATTTGTCATTCAAATTATTAGCTTCATCCAATTTTGCAATCAATTCACCTCTTTCAAGTTTGACATTTTTAAAATTAGCTTCATTATTTTCAGCATCATTATCATTAGCAGGTGAAACAAAAATAATCTTACTAGAAGATGCAATATTAGGAGAAAAGAATTCATATCCCAAACCGGTTTTGTCAGAAGCAACTTTCTAAAAGCTTAGCATCTCATCGAGCTTTGCACTAAAAGTCCTCTCCAATTGAATTCTAACTTGAAATAGCCTCGCTTCAAGCTTCTTGGTCTTTTCAGCCAAGAAATTGTTCTCAAATCGCAGTGCTCCAATAGTTTGATTGGCTTCATCAACCTTGGTAGAGAGCTCCTCTCAATTTAGCTCCACATCACTCAGCTTCTTGGTGGCCAGTTTATACAGTTTCTCATACTTTTTAGAAACCTTGTATAATTTTGCATAGGCTGTGTGGATGTCATCTTGTTCATCCTTTTTCTCAAACTTAAATTCCTCCAAGTCCTCTTCTTCATCCACTGCTTCTACGATCCCCTCAATAAGATCCATTATGGCAGTGAAAGCACTCAAGATTCCCTCGTCATTACTGTCATCTGACTTAATCTTAGGCTCGGTATCACTCAAGGTAGAAGTAAGAGCCATGCTTTTCCCAATCGACTTGAGATATGTTGGACATTCTTATTTCATGTGTCCAAAGTCTTGACATCCGAAGCATTTTAGTCAGGAGGGAATAGTATACTGACTGCCATTCTTAGCATCCTTCTTCCCTCTGTCTTGACTCTTGAATTGAGAAGAACTGGATTGCTTACGGTTCTTGTCAAAACCTTTCACATTGGCATTCTTCATGAACTTCTTGAACTGCTTAGTGATGTAGGACTTCATCTTGGAATCTTCATCATCTAAAGACTCATTAGTCTCATTACTTTTGGCCTTCAGTTTCATATTCTTACTTTTGGTTCCTTTCCCAAGTCTAGTCAAACCCAATTCATAGGTTTTCAAGTTGCCAATCAGCTCCGTCAAAGAAATGGTGTCAATGTCTTTCGATTCTTCAATCGCTGTTATCTTAGCATGAAATCTCTTAGGGAGGGATTTGAGCATCTTTCTCACAATCTTGAGCTCGGGAATATGATTACCAAGATTGAATGCTGAGTACACTATGTCCTTCAGCTTGGCATAGAACTAATCGAATGTCTCATCCTCCTCCATCTTTATCTCCTTAAAGCTAGTTGTGAGCCTTTGAAGTTTTGAATCCGTGATAGCCTTAGTCCCTTCATAGGTTGTCTAGAGGATAGTCCATGCTTCTTTCACAGTTTCAGTTGAGGATATTTTCTTAAACTCCTTATTGGTCACCGCACTGAATAAGGCATTCAATGCTCTACTGTTGAAATTTGCCATTTTGATCTTGGCCTCATCCCAATCAACTGGCGCTTTCTTTGGTTTCACCTAGCCAATTTCCACAGCTTGCCAACCCTTCTCATTTAAAGACTGCACGAAAGCTCTCATGCGTACTTTCAAGTATGCACAGTTAGTACAATCAAATAAATGAGGTATAATAAGAGATTGTCATTTATCCATGACAAATAGGAGTCAATGGATCACACAACAAAAATTAAAACATAATTAGAGTGTGAACGCTCTAATACCACTTGATAGGCCAAAAATGTATTGGCCACTTTGGAAAATTAATCAATTAATTAGCCAAGTGAAATTAATTAGATTCAATTTCATGCAATAAACGTGGAGGCATAAACAAATCACCAATTATACTAAGTGCAATGAAAAATTATTTTGACACGTGTGATTTGTTTACAAATAGGGAAAACTTCTGAGGCAAAACCTCATCAGGTGAATTTAAGGTCACAATTCCTAAGAATCTACTATTATCAATCATAAGCAGTTACAAGTATAAGGAATCTTACCAAACCCTTTGGCATATCTCGAAATACTAACTTACAGTTGAACCCTTACCCTAATACCCAATTGGATTTGTATTGTAACGGCAATCTTTCCGTTCAATACACGAATCTCAGTACGTGACTAACCAATGATGCAGGAATCCTAGAACATGACTAACTCCACAGCAACCCTTTGATTATTGTAGTTGATTTGCAGCAGCTTCACATAGAAACACCAATAAGATCTTCAATGTTGGTGCAAGAGACTTTGCTTGGTTACAGAACCCAAAGGCGTACAAGAAATGCAGCAAAAACTCTTTCTTCTGTAAGAGGAGGTTAGGGTTTCAAAAAAAAAAAACTTATGAAGCTCTCTAGGGTTGGGTTTTTCTTTTTCTACCTCCTTATTTAAATAGAAGCTCAATGGGCTCTCCTATTCCAAATAGGGATACACAAACCTTGGGGTTTCTTAGTCCAATAAGGATTATACAAACTCATAAACAAATAGTCTTTTAGAATAAAAACGTTGCTGGCTGTAATCTGAATCCCGTAAGCTCGATAGATTGAGACATGTGTCGAGCTTTAATGAATCTCTATAGATCGAGCTTCTGTCGATGAGGTATCGAGACCTACAGATTGCACTTTTCTTGAGTAGCTCTTGAATAATCTTCGTGTCTTTAATGTAACAACTTGTAATGATCATCTTAAACCTACTTAGATTTACTCAAATAAAAGTAAAGTGCGTTTTGTCAAAAGATTAGCTAATTTACATAAAATATGTCCATAACAACTCTTATCTTAGTATTCTTAATTCTCACTTTATCTCTTATCAATCATTTTTTTTTTTCTTTCTTTGTTAATAGAAAAAAGTGGTAACAATTCATAAATTTTCAGGTTTTTTTTTATGATATTGATATATTCAAGTTATTTTTATATTACATTTTATAAAATTTAAATTTCTTAATAACTACTCTAAAAATAATTCTTGGAACCACTACTGACTTGGCCAGTGGCCGCATTCAAAGAGCACCTTACTATCTCATAAAAAAAAATTTTTTAAAAAATAAAAAAAGAAAAAGAAAAAGAGAAGAAGCCAAAACAATACAACTCCAAACTATTAAAGCCAAAACATCTCTTAACCTCATACAATACAAAAGGAAATAAAAAAATACAACCTTTATGCCCCAGAAAAAGCCTTTGCTTTCAACTCTTGGTTTGACGTCCTTCTTAATTAACAGACTTGACAACCTTTATGCCCCAGTACAAGCCTCTGCAGCCAAATAAAGTACACAGATGCCCACCAAATGAAATTCATCCCTCTCTTTCTTTTCAATGGTTTTTTTTTTTTTTTTACTGTGAATTACAACTTCTACTACTTTTGCAACTGGAAAGTTGAAATTCCGTAACAATAGCTGACATTGTATGCATCGTTATAACTTCTACTACTTTTGCAACTTGAAAGTTGAAATTCCATAACAATAGCTAACATTGTATACATCGTTATAGCTTGCAAATCAATTAAGAATAACAATATAACTTACTATTATTGTTCTCCCAAGATCCATATATAACCATGGTTAAACCTTCTTTCTGCTTCTCAAAAAAAAAAAAGAAAAAAAAAAAAAACCTTCTTTCTAAGATCTCATAATTTCATTTGTAATGCTGCTTGTATCTGTAGTTTTTCAAGAGAAACGTTTTACACATACACAATTACGTGCCTACTTCACTTTGCCTCCATTGCCAATGGAGGATTTGTCTTAGTTTAATTATGAGCAGATTGTATCCATTCGGCAAATATATATAGGTTCGAAGTTTATAATATAACATTTTTTTGGGGGGCACTATTCTAGCAAACCTTTTGTCGTCATTGTACTTCAGGTATCTAATTAACTAGTTTGAATTATGAAAAATTCTCCTGAACTATTTTTTCTTTGTCCCCCTTCTGTCCAATTTAATCTTCCAAAAGTTTATTATAAACTACTTAAAGACACGACAGCTAACATTGTTGTTAGAGGCATTTTTGACACAAGTAGGCCTACAAAAATACTTATAGATAATAATGCCCACAAAGTCAGTCCAAGGTACTTTCTCAAAAAAAAACAAAAAAACAAAAAATCAGTCCAAGGCCCATTGCTATAGCCTATAGCCCAATATCCGTGAAAACCAACATCTGAAATTGGTCTAAGACGCGGCCTTACAAAAAGAAACCACGAATCATGAAACAAGGCTAACAAAAGATAGCCAGCATGGCCCACGTATATGAGCTCAGGCAGCACATCATAACATTCAAAAACTACAAATGGGGATAGCCAAATAAGCCCCATGAAATCAGCAGCAATACCCATTCCATTCGTATGGGCAATAGAACTTCAAGGCTATTTGGAGAAATTTGCTAATTAAAGCCCAACAATTAACAACAACCAGCCGAATATGATTTTTTTTTTTTTTTTTTTTTTTCCCCTCTCAAGCTCCATACCCATGGTTAAACCTTCTTTTTAAGATCCCATAATTTTATTTGTAATGCTGCTTGTATCTGTAGTTTTTCAAGAGATACATAACACAAATGCGCTCCTGCTTTGCTTAATTTGCCTCCATTACCAATAGAGGATCTATGATTTGAGAATTCCTATTTAGTGTTTAGAACTTCAATTATGGCTTGTGGGTGTCCTATTCTACATTATGTGGGCCTATTGAGCTTGACCCCCCAACTAATTTGTATATCTCCTTGGGAATAGCCCACAATGGGAGATCCCATAAGCAAAATAGGCTTGTAAGAGATGGGTTAATAGTTTAAGGATAAAGGTGTAGTGTTTACTCACTTCAGGCTAACCTATTCGAGAGGGATAGCTTATTGCCTAGAAGCCCCTTTTGTGTCCGAACTTGTTTATCTTCTCTCATCACTATTTCTCTCTCTTTCTCCTCTCATGTTTACCCCCCCAAGATTTTTGTTCTTATCCCTTTCTTGATTATCTCTTTTCTTTTTATACCCTCCTCTTACTAGACCCTTCATGATGACTGAATATTTTACACATGACTAGGTCCCTCCACTCATGAGCTTGAGTGGGTCCTTAAGTCCATGTCACTATTCCTACATGTCTTGTCATGGATTAGGAGTGGAACCCATGACTATTATTGAAAAGATTTTCTAGTAACTTGTGCCTGACGCTGAATCTTATGTCTAGTTGGCGGACTTCCCCAAGACATTACTTTACATTCTCGACTAATATAGATCTTTGTTGGCGTGCTTTCTCGAGGTGGGGTACCTCTTTTATAACGTCTCAATATTCACCTAGGCTAGTTTAACCTCAGATGGGCTCGGCCTGGTTTGGGGATGGGCCAGCCTTTTTGCCCTCTTACATGGCTTATTACCAATTTTTAAAATGAATTAACAATTTAAGTTGGATTAATTAATTTACCAATTCACAATTGCAAAGAAATAAACTAAAAAAATAAAGAAACCCAACAATTACACCATTGACAAACGATGTGATGATGAAGAGAAAACCCCAATGGGTAAAAACTCTCTAGGCTTAGCCAACAATAAATCCATTAGTGAAAATAATTGTAGTACATATCAACTCACAAAACCCTCCAAGTTAAGTAGTGACAATGTAGTCAAGCCTCCCAAGCTCTTGCTAGCAACCAACTTCACTAGTTCTTATTTCTCTTCAGTAGTTCACCTGAATTTTGCAAGTTGAGCCACCAATTGCAAGCCACCAAGTCTTGGATTTGTAGGATTGCTTTGTGATTTTCAGAATGAATCACTCAACCAAAGATCACACAATGGTAATATGGATTGTTTGGATTATCTCCTCTTAAAGGTATGTCCATTTGGAAAGGGTGAAGGGTAGAGACTACAAGGATTTTCTCTCTAAGTTGAATGGGTAGCTCTCTCTCTTCTTTATCTGTAAAATAGAGTGTGAAATCGTAGGTTTTATAAGATTACCAAAGGAGTATTTGGATAAAAACAACAAAGAACTAAAACCAATTGATTTATCAATAGTGAACATTCTTGCTTGACCCAAATTTAGGCTATAGTGTCAGGAAAACTCGTTGTTGGTATATTTTCCACTTTTCTTATAACCTGCCTAACACCATAACTTCGCTTGAGTGAAATTCCGACACATGTACATGGTTGTTTGGTAATAAGTTATTTAGTTTTTTGTTGAAATTTTTTTACTAAAAATGTGCCAAACTATAATAATAATAATAATAATAATAATAATAATAATAATAATAATAAGGTTTTAAAAAGTTATACATTAAAGATAAAAAGCATAAAAACCATCTTATAAACTAGTCCCAAGCACATACTCATGTACACCAATATCTGCTCCAGAACCCCGTTGTCTCCCATACAAATACTCAAAATGAATGTGGGTTCCAGTTAACTCAATTGGTAAAATCTCTGATGATTGTATAAGAGATCTGGGGTTCAATCCCTGCCTACACCAAAAACTAATTGGTGTCTTGGTCTGATAATAAAGAGCAATTATCAGGAACGGACGCCATAGGTTGAAACTCTCTCCAAATAAAAAAAAAAAAAGAAAATACTCAAAATGAATGTAATACAGGGAAATATGCGAATACAATTGGAATCATTTGACACGGAATAATACAATATGTCCTAACATGATTCATACGTTAACCCTTACAGGAATTTGTAAAGTAGTTTATAATAAATCTTTTGGGGCGCTAGCTTTTTTTTTTTTTTTTTTTTTTTCTTTTTTTCAATTCTAGCAAACTTTTTGTCGTTATTTTTCTTTATATATCCAAATGAGTGGTTTAAATTACGGAAAATTTTCATGCACTATTTGTATCAATTTGGCAAATGTAGGCTCGTAATTTATAATAAACTTTTATTTTTGGAAGGGAAGGCTTGTGTTTGTAATTTTTTTTTTTTTTAGAGAATCTTGTGTTTGTATTATGTGTTTGTTCCCTTTCTGTCTAGTTTAATCTTCCAAAAGTTTACTATAAACTACTTATAAACACAACAGCTAATATTATATGCATCGTAATATATCACTACACCAAAGCATATATCAAATCTTGTTGAAGCCACATACACCACTGTATCATCATGGAGAAGCTAAGGTAGCACTTGGCCATGAAGCCCTTCAAATTTTCACATTCTTCTCTACTGAGAGTTCCAAATATAAAGAATTCAATGGAATGTCCTTAATTTCAGCAAATATATAAGCATGAAATAACCCTTCCAATAACCTGAAATTTGAGAAATTATTAAGTCCGTCGGGAAAATTGCTGAAGTGATCCTCCCAACCAATAAAATAATGTCACCTATGAAAATGTGTGGGTTAGATTCCTAATTAGCACAAAAATAAAAAATAAAAAATCAATGGGTAATGTCACATTTGCATAAATACCACTGTTTTATTGATTAGAAGGATCAGGAGGACCGCTATAGCAATCCTTCCGATGAACTTAATAATTTATCCCCCTATCCCCCACCCTTCACGTCAATCAGCTACCTAACATGCCCCAACCCCAATTCTCAATTGGTTATCTATGTTTGGACTTTGGACCAAATATCCTCTCATATTTGGACTAACCTACCTCCATCTTGAATACAAATCCATTATCACACTTTATGATCAATCAATAATAAATGGTTTGACATGTGTTTGATTTGTGTTTTTTTTTTTTTTTTTTTTTTTTTTTTTTTTTCATTTCAAATTTTAGTTATTTTATAAAGAAATTTAAATAAAGATATAACAAGTTATGATTAGTGAAGTATAAAATGAAACATAAAAAATGGGATAAAGAATTTGTATTCTATAATCCACTTGGCTTAGCTTTTGCGCCGAGCATGCACTACGCCATATATTATTAAGGGTTGTGACCTAGTATAGTATGAGAGAAACTTGAGACCGGGCATTAAACTGATTAAATAACCTATAAAATAAGGAATTGGTGTGATGTAGAAGCATCCACCCTTGTTTAGCCAATATGGCCTAATTAAAAGCATGAATGTCCCGAAAGCCAAGACCCCTTTCAGTTTTGAAGTACATAATTTTGACCATTTCTTCCAATATATTTTCCTTCCTTAACCTCATATGATACAAGAATCGTAAAAATATACTTTAGTCACATTGAGAAAGCTTAAGACTAGTATTTCAAGTTTGGCCCTTTTTGAATTTATCTAAGGAATTCTTAGCAGTTTTTCTAATACTTAGGACACTCACTAAAAGCTTATGACAATTACTTTTGAAATCATCTACATCATTAGTGTTCTTAAACATTATTTTCATGGTCATGAACATTAAAACACTTTAGTTCATCAACGATAATAGGGGTCAAAGATCACACCAATTTATAAATCCTACAAGAGTGTACCTGCATTCTAATACCAATTTAAAAGACTATTTTTGACCCCTTTGATTATTAATCAGCGGATTAATTAACTTGGGTTTTTTTTTGGTTGAAAGAAAGCCGGTTTTGTGTTGGATGTGAATTTGTTTTGGGTTTCAGTTGGATTATAGTGTGTTTGATGGAAGTTCTAAGAGAAAACGGTGGTGGTGGGCATAGTGACTTTGAAAGGGAAAGTTAGGCTGTGTATTGTTGCTGAAGGATGACTTCTGGTATTGATCTGTGAAGGTGAAGGAGATAACGTGGAAGTTGGAACAGTTGGGGTACGTAGGAAAGAAATAAAACAAAAAAATAATTATTTATTCTATGAGAGAAAAAAAAAACTATTTAAATTAAATAGAGAAACAAATATTGAGGCTAAAGTAGGTATGAGTTTGTTAAAATAGTAAAAGTGAGTTTTTTTAGGTTAGTTTATCTAAAATTTTGCTGAGATTGATGTGAATGCTCTTAAATGATAAATTGTTATTGATTTTAGTATAAGCTTACTATTAAAATTACTTTTTTACCTTACTTTAGTTGCCAATAACAACTTAATATCTAGGATTTGTCATGAAAATGTTGCATACATAGCATTTTCCTTTTAAAAAACTTGGTGCATGCTTATTGTCAATACATAAGTTCTCTGCTTTCGGAGGGCCCCTTGGATTTTCCAAAAATACCCCGTTCTCCTCTATTTAATTTTAAAATTTTAAAATATTGAGTAAATTTTAGGTGATGACCCCTTTCATTTTTGTTTAAAGTATAAATGTTCTTTAATTTATTATTGTCTCCTTTATTTTCCTTTTAATATTGACTTTTTTGTCATATATAAGTCATTAATTTTAGGAACATTTAAAGTATAAGTTAATAAAAATATATAAGTAAATCTCTTTAGCAAAAGATTTTTGTTGATTTTCAAAAATAAAGTCATACACATTTATATAAAGAGTTAAAACTACTGGAATATAATGATACATTTGGCTTAGCTCCTTTAAGAAAATTTTCTGGTTCTGGTTCCGCCACTGCTCATAGATTATTAGACCTAAGTTTTAAAGGTCCTTGACATACTTGGACTAGCTTTAGGTTACATTGAATACAACACATAAGTGAAAGAGTAGACAGAGTCACAGAGGCTTAGCTAATGAAAACAGCACATTATTTTGTCCTCAGGCATTAGCATTACATACTACTTCGTACTACCCCTAACAACTATCCTTTATGGCTTGTTTGGATGTTTAAAAAAGGAGGGGGAGTAGAGTAGAGGGAAGGAGAGTAATCTAATTACCTTGTTTGGAAGTTTTTTAAAGAAGGAGGGGGAGGGGTTTGGAGGGGTTTCAACTCCCTCTAGCCCCCCATTTTTAATTCCCCCAAATTGGAGAGATTTGGAGGGAGAGTAGAATACATAAACTATTAACCAAGTAAATTACCTAATTTATCCTTATTATATTAACAAAATTACACAAGGGGAAGGGCTAATTACTCCATTCCCCCTTACTAATTTTAAAAACATCCAAACAAGGTGGAGGGAAATCATTTTTCTCTACTCTCCTCTCCACTACTCCCCTCCCCTCTACTCCCCTCTACTCTCCTCCCTCTCTAAACTTCCAAACAAGCCATTACTGCTCAACCCAGAGTCACACATCACCAGACTCACACGTACGTTTTTATTTGAATTTATGCGGCTTATGGATTTGACATTATTCTCAATGGTTTCTATGAATTGGTCCCATTTAATTAAATTCACGATCACCTTCTGACCCTAATGCATATTTATAAAAAAATATATAACTTATACAGAATTATTATACTAAAAAAAAAGTGCATAATTTCAGCTAGATTAAATGTAATCCAAAGAACTTTATTCAATCATTTTCACCATTTTACAAACATTTGGAAACACAACTCATGAAAACTGTATAACACTATTCTTGAACAAGAATTTCATTTATGAAATTAAATCACGTATACATTGGTCTAATATGAAGGAAATGCAAACACGAAATTATTTCATCTTTCCACCTTACAAAGACGCACTTAACACCTATAAATGCTACGTAGAATAAGCTACTGTCTCCATGATGTTATATATCATATGTAATATAAGTTCAAACGATTATGCTATCTTTTTGCTCTTGTTCATCCATGGTGTTACAAAGAGCTTTACCTTTTGTCTCTGGTAAAAAGATTAGAAAGAACCCACACAAAAATATTTCCAATCCAAAAATCCCAAAAGATAGGAACTCATTTCTTCTCCCTGCTGAAGTCAATAATGGATCAAACACTGTACCAAGCACAACTGCTTGCCTAGCCAGCGATGTGGCCGAGCTCCTCACACTTGTTGGAAACAACTCGGTTGTGTATATCAGCCACACATTATACGCAAAACATGAACAAAATAAAGATGCTAGTTCTAGCCCAATCTGTATACCTTCTCGACCACGGCCTAAAACAACACAGAGTATGCTGAATATGCCACTTGCTATACAAGAGACAAACAATGAACCTCTCCTATTCCATCTTTCGATAAAGACCAAGGATAGTAAATTTGAAGGCATCAACATTGAGGCATTAAATACGACGCTCAAATAGATGTTGAAACCCAAATTTCCTACCCCGAATAACATGCCAAAGAATGCCACTCCAATGCCTAACCCAAGTGCCATACTTGCCAATATCCGTTTTAAAGCCCATCCTCTCTTGCATAAGTCTTTCATCACTTTGTAAGGATTATTAACCTTTGATATTTCCTTCCTGAGGGGAATGTTGGATGTGTACAAGTCTAAACTCCTGACTGGTATAGATGCAATTCCTCTCAATACATCGACAGCTTCTTGGTCACGCCCTTGCATGAAAAGCCACCTAGGAGACTCATAGACAAAGAAGTAAGTCATGATACAGAAAGATATTGATGGAATAGAAGTGTAGAGATAGAGTTTTCTCCATGATGAACCTCTATTCAGATTTGCTATAGCTGATAAGGACATTAACCCAACTGTATAAGAGAAAAATCCGATCGAACCTATTTGGCCACTCCACCTTTTTCCCACTCTCTCGGTTAACAAAATAAGAGAGCATGATATAATTGGTGCGCGACCAAAGCCGCTTATAAGTCTCAAGGCTGAGTACATCCATATGTTCACCGAGAAGGCTGTGAGAAGAGAGGCTAAGCACATTATTAGACATGAGAGGTAAAGCAATTTCTTCCTACCAAGCCAGAAGTCACCAAATGTAGCAAGAGTGAATCCACCAATTAGGCATCCTAAGAAGAATGATGAAGCAGGAAGGCCTATGATGAATGAACTTGCACATTCGAGACCCCACTCTGATATGATTGTCCTGTGAGAAGAATCAACCCAAGACCAAGCACTTTTTGGGAGTTGGCAAATATTGGTCTTTGGGTTGCATGTTGTGTTCAAGTTGCAGTGCCATTTTGGATGAGCATCAGCAAAGATGCTGATAAATGTTTGTTGTGCATCAATGAGCGTTGGGACTGATACAAGGAGGGCTTGCAAGAACTGAGACCACCCAAAACCTCCTATAATTTTTTCAATGGTTTCATCTAGAGACAATGAAGGAAGGACTTGTCTGGTTTCCGGAGTCTTTTGCTCGGCTGAGTGAGTGTCTGTGATGTTTTCGCTTATATTTGGTAAGGCCATATTATAATTGTGCTACGTACAACTTTAATAACTCTTGGCTTGTAGAACTACCATTTAAATAATGATTGTCTTGTGCCCTATGACATTAAATTGTGCTACGTACCTTTCATGTTTTAGCTTTTATTTAATTGTTTAATTATTAGGCATATTACAGCTCAACGATTACTTCAATAACTGCATAGCATCCCAATTAATTGATTCCCAAAATTCTTATTCCAAGGTTGGTATATTCCAATCTCATACAAATATCCATGTGTACGAGGAATGACTACTTTTATTTGTTTCAAGAAAAACACAACTTTTCTCAATCTACTAGTACAAAGTAAGCCGATTACCATGAATACAAACACAATAGCTAACGTTGTATACATCGGAATATCAGGAAACCAAAGCAAATATCAAATCTTCTTGATGCTACGTACATCACTGTTCCATGGTCAATCTAAGCTGGCGCTTGGTTAGTTCCTTACGTAATACCATTTCGCACACTTGCTCATGAATATGCTTTCCTTGTGATCAATCCTAAGCGAAACTCCCGGCTGCGGAATTTCAACAAGTGTTTGATAAAGCGGACCCTCAGATGCAGAAGTGGCTTTAGGACTTTTTCTAAGGAGGGTCACAGTGGTTAGGAATTTGTCAAGGGTGCAATTAAAAAATAAAATGAATTTATTTATTTTGCTGTATATACAACTTTATTTATTGTATATTATAATTTAAAATAGTATTCTAAAGACAATTTAGCATTTAATACAATTATATCGTATAATAATATAAAAATGTTATTTAATACTTTATAAAAAACAACAACCATCGAATGCATAATAACTCGTTATATTTATATGTAATATCGATGAAATAAAAATATATGATAAAGAAAAATAGTAACATACTTAGGAGTAGGACTTGTTAGGAACATATTTTAAATAATTGGCTACTCGTTTAATAAAATGCATTTTAATTGTAATTGCGTAAATTTAGGATTGGTTTAATATTTCAAGAAATATGTTGTTCAAGCTAAGTATTAAAGCCATGAAGATTGGACCAAGAAACAAGTAAATAAAAGTTATTTATTAAAGCTCGACGGATACCTCGACAGAAACAGTATCATCAAGATTTAAAAACGAAGCTCAACAGAAGCTTAATCAGTCGAGATCTACGAAATTAGAATTTCCAGATCTGATTTTTTGCTCTAGTTGATGTGTATGTGTAGGGTTTCTTTTCTCACAACCTCATATAAGGCTTATTTTAAGGCCGTCACATATGTATTGAGTGACCATACATAGAAAACACATGCAGAAAGTGACCTAGTGCCTTATTCTCTTTGCAAGAAGTTATTGCGTCTTTTGCATCTTAGAGTTTTGTAACCAAGTACTTCTTGATCTTCATTGTTGATTAAGTGAAGAACTCTACAACTAACAATCTTCTTCAAGTTGGTGAGTTAGTCACGTACTAGGATCTGTGTATCATTGGTTAGTCACGTATTGTGATTCGTGCAAAAGGGTAGCGTTCATGTATTGAAGAGTTCAGAGATTTTGAAGTGGTAAAAGGTTTTTGTTGTAAATTCATCTACGGGGATTATAGAATCAAGGGACAAAGGTTTTGTACTAAATCTGAAACTTCTCTTCACTATAATGAATTGCTTTTCAAGAAGGTTTCCCTCCAGATTTTTTACTGTCAAACTAGTTTGTTTTATTAGTTTTCCTAAGTCATCATATCTTGTCTTATTTACTATTCCGTTGTATATGATATTGATGTTTGTTTGTTTTAACAAAGTTTATTCATAATAAATTTAATTAATAACTTGGGTTTAAAACTTGTTAATTCTATCAACCGATATTTAAATTTCCCAACAGGACTGAGAGTAAATATAAAACTAAGAAAAAAAATGTAAGTTTTTTCTTTTGAAGTGTATAGTTTTTCAGCCATCCACGTGGTTACTTTCTTGGAATTGAAATAAGTACTAAAAGACTTATTGAACTTAGAAATCTATAGAACATTTATCAAACTACTTGATCAAATGAAGAGAAAAGCTAAGAAATCATAGAAACAAGAAAAAGAGATAGAAAGAGAATGAGGAAAGAATCACATATATAAATTGAGATCTATTGGTTGTAACAATGGTGTAATTTTTTTTTATGAAGAAGAAAAGTATAAGGAAAAATAACTTCATTTTGCTATTAACGGAAAAGTAAGCCAGAGTTTCAGAGAGAAAATTTATAATTTTTTAACAAATGAGCAAAAAATTGAAACATTTTTTTCTTTATTATAAAATTAAATATTTTAAGAACAGTGTTACGTACACAACACTCACACAATTATATTATTATTCACACGGTCTTGTTCATCCATGGTGTTACAAAGATTTTTACCCTTTGTCTCTGGCAAAATGATCACAATGAAACTACACAATAATATTGTCAATCCAAAAGTTCCAAACGATAAAAATCCATTTCTCTTCCCTCCTGAAGTCAATATCGGAACAGACACTGAACCAAGGACAATTGCTTGCCTGACCAAAGTTGAGGCCGAGTTCCTCACAGTAGTTGGAAACAATTCAATTGTGAATATCATCAACACATTTAATGCCAAAGAGGTGCAGAAGAGAGATGCTAGTTCTAGCCCGATCTGTATGCCTTCTCTACTACTGCCTACTACAACACACATTATGCTGCATATGCCACTTATTATACATAAGGCAAACAATGAACCTTTCCTTCTCCATCTTGCTATAAAGAACAAGGTTGCTAAATTTGTAGGTATTAACAATAAGGCATTAAACATGACACCCAAATAGAGGTTGAAACCTAAATTTCTTACACCGAATAACATGCCAAAGTATACTAATCCAATGCCAAAACCAAGTACTATAGTTGCTAATATCCGTCGCAATGCCCATCTTCTCTTAAATAAGTCCTTCATCAATTTGTAAGGATTACTTTTTGATATTTCTTGCCCAAGATGAATGCTAGATAGGTCTGAGTCTAAACTATTGCCTTCTATAGATGCAAGTTTTCTCAATACTGCTTTGGCTTCTATGTCACGTCCTTCCATGAAAAGCCATCTAGGAGATTCATACACAAAGTAATAAGTAATGATACAGTATGAGATTGCTGGAATAGAAGTACAGAGATAAAGAATTCTCCATGATGAACCTCTGTTCAAATAGGCCGCAGCTGGTAAACATAATATCCCGAATGAAGACGAGACAAATGTCATTGTCCCTATTTGTCCACGCCACTGTCTTCCCACTCTCTCGGTTAACAAAATAAAAGTGCATGATGTAATTGATCCACGGCCAAACCCGCTTAGAAGTCTCAAGGTCGAGTACATCCAAATGTTAATCGAGAATGCCGTGAAAAGCGAGGCAAAGCACATTATTAGGCATGAGAGGTAAAGCAAGTTCTTCCTACCAAGACGGATGTCGCCAAGTGTAGCAAGACTTAATCCACCAACTATGCTGCCTATGAAGAAAGATGAAGCAGGAAGTCCTTTGATGAATGAACTAGCACATTCGAGACCCCATTCCGATATGATTGTCTTATGAGAAGGTTCATCCCAAGACCAAGCACTTCTTGGGAGTTGGCAGATATTGGAGTTTGAGTTGCATGTTGTGTTGTAGTTGCAACGCCAATTTGGCTCTGCATCAGTAAAGATGCTTATAAATGTTTGTTGTCCATCAAATAAAGATGGGACTGATACAAGGATGGCTTGAATGAATTGAGACCACCCAAAATCTCCTAAAATTTGTTCAATTGTCTCATCTAGAGACAAGGGAGGAAGGACCGGGTTGAGTCCTGAAGTCTCTTGGTCAGCAGAGTTAGTCCCCATGAGATTATTGGTTGTAGTTGATATTTCCATAAAGCTTTGATGACTTTGGCTTGTAGATCTATCACTTCAAGTACTGATGGTCTTGTGTCATTTAACCTGCATTTGGATATTATTTATAAGTCAATTTTTCTTTACTCATTTTAACACCAAAAATATTTCAAATTTAATAAATAAATAAATTATATCACAGCTATGACCAAACAGGTAACCAAATATTTCATTTTAACTAAAACTATTCAGCTTAATAAATTTAAATAAACTGCATCGCATGTCATAACAAATAGTCACCACAAACACTAAACAACAAACCAAATAAATTATTCTGTTCCAGCAAAACAAATAAAAAACAATATATTTATATACACACCATTGCAAATAGGATATAATTTTGTCACGAGAAAAATAAATCAACCAATCAATGCTAAACAAAACAATAAACAGTGATAGAGCCAAGAATTTCTTCTGGGGGACAAGCTAAATATAATAAAATTCTTAAGTAAAAAAGTTGTCTTACTTTTTTTTTCATGGAAATAAAATCATTTATAGTTGAGTCTATAACTAAATTTTATAGCTATATGACTATATCTATTTCTATATACACAGTGACACAATTCCTTAAATTTATTTTTTCATCTCATACGCCGGTATAAACTCATATTAATTATTGAAATTTAGGACCATGTTCTAAGGGAACAATTTATACTTATATATATTCATTTGCTTAAGTTCATATAATCTACGAGCCTTTTTAAGGGATTCATTATCTAAAGTTTCAATCTTTAGGACAAAGGATTAAGATTGAATGAACAATAAGTGTTAACTACCAAGCAAATACAGATTTTTTTTTTTTTTCGATGTGGCAAATACAGTTAGATAAAATTAAATAATTTAGCAAATCTCAACGAGAAATATATTAATATACAATATAAACAATAGGATCATATATATATATATATATATACTACACAGTAATATATTATAAATTTTATTTATAATATATATTTTAAATACTAAACAAAAATGTAAAGAAATTGACAATCACAAAGTTATTTCCGATTGTTTTTAATGAGATCGGCAGACAAGACAACCACAAAAGTAGTCTACTGTAGTCTTCACCCTTCAGCAGAGTACACTAGCATTCACAGATTAGAGAGAATGACTGAATAACAAACGATAAAAAGAGAAAACCCAGATCACCGCCCCGGGGGGGGGGGGGGGGGGGTGGAAGAGAGAGAGAGAGATTACCGGCAGAGCTTTGGCTATGGCAGAATGGCTTCAGGAGAGAGAACTTAGAGAAAGAGAGAGAGACAGAGAGATCGAGCCGATGAAGCACTCTCTTCCTTTAAAAGGAAAATTTTTAAGTACTTCTGGATTATGGAGAAATTGTGCTCTCTCTTCTCACATTTATGATGGATCTCACCATGAATTTAATAAATGGACTCTACCATGATTATGAGAAGAGGAAATATCATTATCCGTGCTCTAGGGGACCAAAAATACCTAAGAATTACTCGCTTTTGAATAGGAACCTAGACTTTTTTGGTAAGTTCTTGTTAATACTGCCAATAATAACAAATAACAACCTGTTATCTAAAATATGTTATGAAAGTGTTGTGACGTTAGCATTTTTCTTTTGTTAATTAGGCTAATTTTTTCTAATTGGTAAAATTTTGTTTTTGAGTGGGACCCAAGTCAAATTTTTCTTTGGCCCAAATCAAATTAGGTCGAGAATACCCTTTTTTTTTTCTTTTTTAAACTTCAGGGGAGCCCTGGCCACAATGGGGGTCCTTCGAAGTGGTGTTGAATCGCAATATCGAACCATTTTTATGAAAAGGGCAAAAGGCAAATATTGGAGTGACATAAATGTGACTGAATAAATGCTTTTTAGTTGTTTTAAGCTAAGGAGAGGGTGTGCCACGTCCAGCATTTATGAATGACAATTGACACATTACCTAGCCTTGGGAAAATATTTGTATGGGTTTTGATTCTTCTTAATTCCACATCTCTTTCATAGCATTCACTTTTATGTATTTAAATAGACATTATCGCTTCAATTATGAATATGAATGTGAAATATCAAAATGGATATGAATAATTAATATGTTATTTAATCTTAGAAAGATCGATTACAGTATTTAAAAATTTTGTTGGATTGTAGGTTCTAGTAATACAATAGTTACACAAAAAGTTGATTGTTGCCTTGGTTTAATGATAAATAACACAATCATTATAAGCAAATGTCATAAATTAAAACTTTATAATAAGAAAAAATTAAAAAAAAAAAAAAAAAAAACATTGGTTGGATCTAATATTTATAGAATAATGTTGTACCTAGCTAGCATTTAACTATTTAAGATGTTACAGTTCCTGATATTTGACTCTATTATCGAAGGATCTTTGGCTAGCACCATTCTGGTGTCACTACCCTACAATCTAGCTTCCTTATTTTATTTCATGGTTCATTTGGTCTTCTAGACAATCTAGACAAAGAATTCGACTAACGATCTCAAGCATCATCAATATTATTAATGTATTTTGACAAGGTCTTTGTGAGTCAATATCTTCTATTCAAAAATATTGAAAACTAAGTTTGAACCCTTTTATTTTATTTTTGAGAAACAAACACAAAATTTGAACTTGATACTATAGAATGTCATCTCTGTCCTAAGATCAATAGTTTTTGCTTTGTTTAGGCTACACACTCCTCTGAACATGATGACTGGCAAAGAGGATAGTTATCCCTAAACCTTCTCTTTGTCTATTCCTAAAAATCAATTATAATTTATCCCTCAGCCAATAACATTTATTCCGTTTGTCTAACTCTGATTTATTAAAACTTTCCCTCCTACACATGAACTAACCTTTTCCTCCCCTTTCCCCGTATGTGTGTATTAAAATACTTAGTATTCTTAAAATAAATAAAATAATAATAAAAAATCTATCCATGACAAAGGCAGCCTCATTAACACATGCAGCCAACAATTTCTATCTTCTAGCATTAATTGGATTCACCAAGATAATTATCTCCCAGCTCAAATGATATATACACGGAACAAGTGTATGTATATACACTACAAAAAAGATTGTTATTAGCGATGGCTAGAGTTCGTCACAACAACACAAAAAGCCATCGTAGATTAGTAGTGCCGACAGCAAAAGGCCGTCGACTTCCGTCGGTAAAAGCCTTGTCGGTAATACTATATTACCGACAAGGCCGTCGCTAACACTCATTTTTGACCGTAAAAAGCTGTTGTAAGCACTTGATATTTTCCGTCGAAAATACTTCGTCATATGAGGAAGTTGAACGACCAAATACATTTTGTGATGAACTAAGGTCGTCGTTAATGTATTTTTTCGATGACTAAAAGTCATCATAAATACTTGATTTGTCATCGAAAATACAACTTCATACGAAGAAGTTGGACGACCAAATATATTTTGCGACGAACTAAGGCCATTGTTAATGTATTTTTTCGATGACTAAAAGTCATCATAAATACTTGATTTGCCGTCAAAAATACAATTTCAAACGATGAAGTTGAATGACCAGATACATTTTGCGACGAACTATAGCCATCGTTAATGTATTTTTTTCAACAACTAAAAGCCATCATAAATACTTAGCTTTTTGTCAAAAATACAAAATCTTAGTGACCATTTACTTTTTTTTGATGAACTTTGACCATTATTAAAAAATAGTTACCACGTCACTAATACATTATTTGCAACAAAATAGCTTTGTCGAAAAAAAAGGCCATTTATAGTACTTTAATTGCGACTAAACAATTCTGTCGAAAAAGAAACACATGAATTACATGAAAGTAAATAAATAATATATAAATTACAAACATACATCTCATAAAAAATTCTCCATTCAAATAACAAGTACAAATCCATAATTGTTCAAAACTAATAACTGAATAATGCAATAAAAATGAAAATATAAAAAGGTCTACAAAATAGCGTGATGTTCAATAATACATGAAAGCTATATTAATTATATCCTTCATGAAACTTGAAAGCATAAGTATTGGAAGATCAGTCATCGTTTGAGTTAGTTTCCTCAATCTGAGAGTCACCTTCCTCCTTAAAGTCATCTTTTGTTATTATTCACACTATGATCTCCTCCCTAACATTGTTCTGCAATATTTCAAATTAAACTGAATAAATATACAAAAATTATAACTACGCAAAATTTAATATTTACAGTAAATAATAAAGAATTATTAACGCAATCACCACGATAAATGACAAAACATAAAAAATAAATCCTTACTACCGACACAAACATTGCATTTATCATAAATCCTTACTACTGATAAGAACCTTGTAGTTCTCTTGTAAATAAGAACTTCCAAGAATACATCTGCCACCAATATCCACATTAATAGTACATCCCCATCACTCTTAACAATATATCCATCACCACAACAAGTCACATAAAATTATATGTGCACCAAGAATAGCAATTAATCTATAATGAGCAAATTTGTCACTTATTTCAAAAACCTCAATAAAATAGAAAAAAAAATTAATGTTGATTATACTGGGGAAAAAAAAAACATGTGTAGTAGGTGCTTGCATATAATTAAGACTAATCAATAGATTGGCCGGGGCCACCAATACACGCAAACATTACACTATTTACTAGTACCAAACTGTCAAGAACTTTGGCTACAATATGAGATTATATATTATGAAAGAGATATATCTAAGCCAATCCCAAAATTTAGATGAAGGAAATAAACCAACAAATCCATATACTAATCCACTACATTAACAAAATAAATCAAAATATAAGGATTTAAGAAAACTGACCTTTTGGATTTGATTGTGATTGGCAGAAAGAGAAAGAAATAGTGAACGGTGGAGGGATATTGAAAAATATGTGGGCTATAGAGTATAGAGGTGAGAGCTTTTTTTTTCTTCTTTCTTTCTTTAGTGAAATAGGGTGTTATTATTTTAGTGAGAGGGAAAGGGAGGCGTGGGATCAAAAAAAAAAAGGGGGGGCGTTTGTTTTTAGTGAAAGGGAGAGGGAGGGAACTAGGATAGGTAGGGTTTTGACTTTTCTTTTTCTTTTTCTTTTTTCTTTTTTTTTAGTGTTAAAATGATAGTGTATATTACAGCAACGTGTGTTCTTTTCTTTTTTTTTTCTTTTTTTTTAATTATGTATTTTGTTTATGACAACCACGTCACTTTTTTTTTTTTTTTTGGTCACTTTGAAATATCACTTTTTTTTTAATTATTATTATTATTAATAAAAGATAGAAACACTATTTTCTCCCAAAAAAAAAAAAAAAAAAAGATAAAAACACTATGAAATCTCACTTCTTGCAATTTTTGTATAGCAAGTGTTCTTTTAAAAAAGTCAGGGAAATATAACCTCAATATTGTGTAGGTGAATTTCTTTTATGGAAATATAACCTCAATATTTTTATTAAAAAAAAAAAACTTTGTTTATTTTATTTGGCGAAGCCACCCCATTTGAAGGGAAAAAACATTTTCCACTTGACATCCCATTAACCAAATTTTGTTAAATTAATATTAAAAATGTTGTGTATTTAACTACCCACAAATTTCCAAAATTATCTTATTTCATAATTAAAATTCGTTGATTTCAATTTTTAATTAAAGAGTATTTTAAAATATTCAGTATGCCATTTTTTAAAAAGATTTTCAGCTAGTTGCGGAGAGAATTTTCGTTGCAAGTATTTTGGTGCTTGATAAACTTTGCATTATTATTCTAAAATTTTCAGTATTGTATGTACTATTTATTGTTAAACTTTAGCAAAGAAAATTTTATAGAAAAGCATAGAAGTGGAGAAAACCCTAAAATACAAACCAATACCCAAAACCCACTCAAAACCTCCCTATTCAACCTAATTTGATGCTATCAAGTGGTCATAGACCCAACTTCAGTGGTTGACCATGTTTGACCAAATATTGACCAAGTTTTGTAAACTTTGACTACTCATTTCTCACAATCTGACCGTCTAATTGTTGTCATACTTTGCCAACACCAATATCTCATCACATTCTTCAAATACAACGGTCAGATTTTGGATTTAAGTCCAAAGCATTATGGGCATGTGTTGTTGTACCAACACACCAAGAAATTTTGATTGGTCACGTTCTACTAATCCAACCGTTTGATTGAGCTCAAAATTCATCAAAACCAATATTTTATCCCACAATTTTAATCCTATGGTCAAATTTTAAATCTAACTCTGGCACAAGATGGATGCGTGTTGTTGCATCTACCTATCATGAAACTTCAATAACTAAAAATATCCAATACTCTTCCAAGAGAGTTATACGCTATATAAATATTACTAAGAATCGAGAAAATTACTTACAAAATACAACCAAAAACCTAGAAAATGACCCTAATGGATTTACATATGACCTTTGACTTTGCCATTTTAAAACTAGAAACTGATAAAAGCATGAAAACCAAAAAACCCTTAAAATACTGACCAATACCCAAAACCCACTTAAAACCTCTCTAATCAACCTAATTTGATAAAATCCAATAGTCTTGGAACCAACTTTGAAGAATTTGACCAAAGATTGACCAAATTTAATAGACTTTAACGAAGTTTCGCAAGATTTGACTACTCTGTTCTCACAATTTGACCGTCTGATTTTTACTGTAATTTATAAACACAAATATTTCACCACGTTCTACCAATCCAACGGCCAGATTTTGGTTCTCCATCTAGTTGCATGATGGACATATGTTGTTGTACCCACCCACTAGGAAACTTTGTTTAACCCCCTTAACACAATCCGACCATCCAAAATGGCTGAAATACACCATCAAAGCTAGGAAATGACCAAAATACCCTTAAACTTCTAAAGTGACAAAAGTGTCCCTAAAAGCTTCAAAATGATCAAAATACCTTTTACTTCTGAAATAACCAAAATAGCCCTTAAGTACTTGGATGGTCTTGAAAGATGTTTTTTTGCAATTTTTAAAACTAAAAAAATTAAAAATTCTAGAGTTTTAAGACAAAATTGAGGAAAATTTACCATTCAAAGAAAATAATAATTTTTTACGGCCATATGTATGTTGGAAATCACCTTTATTGTGACAGATCTACTTTACCGTCGCTAATACCTTCTTTTCTTAAGAAAATTTTAATTATTAAGGACGACCAAAATGTCCTTCGCAAATAAGAATGCAATATATAGTGATGGAAAACAACCATCAAACACATGAAAAATATGGGCATGAATTCCACCCCCCCCCCCCCCCCCCCCCCAATTAAAAAAATTACCATTGTCGATGGCTTAGGTCCATCACAAATATTATTTATTGGGAGGGATTCAATTCTATCACTAATACATTCTTTCTTTTCAAGCAAATTAACTATTTACGATGGTCAGCATGTTCATCGCAAATACAAACCCAATTAGAAAAATAAAAAAAAATAATTGCGATGGATAAATGTCGTCACAAATGTGAAAAGTAAGGAGGGAATTTTCCCTCCAAAATATTTTACCATTTTTGATGGCTTCATGGCTATCGCTAATACCCTCTTTTATATTTACGATGGAAGAATGTTTGTCACAAATAATAACACCATAAAAAATATATATTTTGTATTTTTGACGCACAAAAGCCGTCACAAGTGTTAATAGTTCCGACGGTTTTTTTTTTTCAGTCGTCGTAAATAATACCATCTTTTATATTTATGACAGAAGAATCTTTGTTGCAAATAATAACACCATAAAAATATATATTTTCTGTATTTTCGACGCATAAAAGCCGTCACAAGTGTTAATAGTTCCAACGGGTTTTCTTCCATCGTTGTAAATAATACCCTCTTTCATATTTACGATGGAAGAATGTTTGTCGCAAATAATAACACCATAAAAAAATATTTTTTGTATTTTCGATGCATAAAAGCCGTCACAAGTGTTAGTAATTCTGACGGTTTTTATTTAGTTGTCGTAAATAATACTTTATTAGCGATGAACATTTTTATGCCGTCGTAAAAAGTAAGGCGGGAACATTTTCCTCCAAAATAAATCATATTTTCGACAAAAATAATAGGCATTTTTGACGAACTCATTTTGCCGTCACAAATGTTTTAATATTCGACGAGTAATTGTCGACGAAAGAGACTTGCCGTCCAAAAAGCTACTTTTTTCGACGGCTTTTTGTAGTCATCAAAAAAGTTTCGTCGCAAATAGCAATCTTTTTTGTAGTGATATGGTGTAATATTTTCTTGCATTTATTAAAGAGTTTTTAAGACCTCACCTTTCTAAATTCATTTACACATCTTACCCAACTTATTTTTAGATAAAAATAATCCAACTGAAATAAATTATACACAATACTAACACGCTAATTAATGATAATCAACTTGTACTAAAATACCATATCCATATGAAACAAGTAAAAAATTAATTAAAAATGAGGCTGTGATCTTGACTTGTCCATTGCACAAGAAGGGGGAGAGCTATGTTTTTTTTTTTTTTTTTTCTTTCCTCTCCCCCCTCTCCAAACTAAATGTTCAAAAAAAAAATTATAGCTAGTAAAAAATAGGTTCTAAAGAATTTTTGTAAGAACAGGCCCCATTTCTCCTTGTTTCATCAAATTTACTTCATTACATTGACTTTTTTAGCCTTTCTCCATCTCTCCTCCCCCCCATAACAAGCCCACAACTTTTATGAGTTTTACCATTAGCTTCTCTTAGAGCACTAGCATTGAGGGTGTGAAACCCTCCAAGTTGCTATTTAGCAACTAGACCTTTAAAATCATGCTCAATCTAGGTATGTAAACGTATAAAAAAAAATAAAAAATAAAAAATCTATTTTACGTTCTCAAAAATCACTTTATCTATTTTCTTACATTTATTAAAGAGTTTTAAGACCTCACCTTTCTAAATTCATTTACACCTCTTACCCAACTTATTTTTAGATAAAAATAATCCAACTGAAATAAATTATACAATACTAACACGCTAACTAATGATAATCAACTTGTACTAAAATACCATATCCATATGAAACAAGTAAAAAATTAATTAAAAATGAGGCCACTACAAGAAAATGTATTTTTAGTGATGAAAAAATTTGTCACTAAAAGTCTAGTTTTTCGTCACTAAGAATCTTTAGTGACGAAATTGGACTTTTAGTGACGAAATTTGTTTCGTCGCTGTAGCCCCGTCGCTAAAAGTCCTGGCGACTTTTAGTGACGAAAAATTTCGTCACTAAAAGTCCAATTTGGTAAAAAAAAAAAACTTTTAGCGACGAAAACGTTTCGTCACTAAATGTTTTCCTCGCTAAAAACAATATTTAGTGACGAAAATATTTCGTCACTAAAACCATTTCAATTTATTAAATCATATTTAGTGACGAAAAATTTCGTCACTAAAACTATTTTCGGGTACATATAGTGACGAAAATATTCATCACTAAAACTATTTCTAAGAAAATCTATACACATATAGTGACGAAAATTTTCGTCACTAAAACCATTTCTTACAAAATTCCACTGCATTTAGTGACGAAATATTTCATCACTAAAACAATTTTTTGTTGCCATATTTGTGACGAAAAAATTCGTCACTAAAACTTATTTTTGGTTTTTATTATTTTCATGACGTTGATATTAACATATAACCTGTCATTACATTATTAAAACCTCACATTTGATTAACACATTTATTTCAACAACACATTTATAAAAAATCGATCCATACATTCCACAAGTTAAAATTCAAACAAGTATCAAATTCAAACTCCTTCCATACAATAATTGTTTGCAACACATACAATAACTTAAGATGTTTTATAACAATACAAAAAATGTAGCATAATATAATTAGAACCTCCTAAAGCCAAAAAATGTCTTCATATGTCTTCAAATAATGCCAAAAGTATATCCCCTAAAGCCACCAATAAGAAATCTGCACAAATATAAAAATATTACTACATTAAAATTGTAAAGTAAAAACATTAACTATGTTATAAAAAAAATTTCTAACAATTAGTTTCAAATGATACATAAAAAATAAAGTGTTTTAACTTAAAGATAAAGTACTAACCAATGGAGACAATGTAAGAATTTCAATAAAAAGATGACTCTCAATCTAGAATACCATAGATTTACATAATAAATAATAAGTAGATAATTGACATAAAGTCATTAGAATTAGGTAAATCACAACTAGCATTGAAAAAAAGAAGAAAACACAATGTTATAGTACCTAAAGGTGTTAAACTACCCTATCAAGAAGTTCTACAAATATAAACACACAAGGAAATCAATCTAAACTTTTCCTTTTAGAGCATGTAATCATGTTTAACTATTAGATATCCCCCTAAAAAAATTTTCTAAAGACATGACAACTACTCCCCCATTCTTTACACCACATCTCCATCCTAATAAGTACGCTCATACATCAATGAAAACAACCCTAAAAACAAAAAGTTCCATAGAATCCATCATTTCTATAACTTTACAAATGAATCACAGCTTTCCACAAAAAAAAAAAAAAAAAAAAAAAAAAAATCCATCTTTGGAACAAAACAAACCCATCTGCCCTGCGACTCAAACATCCACGATAATAAGCTTCAAATGTATATTTCATCAAATGGTTAACCACAAATACCCAAAAGAACAATCACTTTCACTTCTCACTAAAAAATAAATCAAACAAAACAAAAGATAAAAATTTGTACACCATTCCACAACCATTTGAGACCACAATTACCATTCACAACAATCACCATTCCACAACCACAATCACCATTCCTGTTCACAAACAATAACAGCACAGCCCTCATCCAAAACAATATGTACAAAATGAGAACGGTCTCCATTCAAACTTAGACAAATTATCCTACCACAAAGAACAAATTTCAAACAAAATAAAAAAAATAAAAATAAAAACAAAAAGGGAAAAAAAAATTAACATCAAGCAGAAAAATTAACATCAAGCATTTAGAAACAAAAATTAACAAAAATTTGCTTGGATAAAACAGTTTCACAACAAGAGCATATTGAAGAAATTCGAAACAACCTGAAGTGAAATCCAAGTCTTTATAGCTCCAAGATAATTTCCAAGGTGAATAGATCCAGTTGGTCTCTTCCTGAAAAACAAAAGGGTTCAAAATAGAATTTCATAAATAAATTAAAAAAAAAAAAAAAAACCTAAATTCCAATAAAATTTGCAGCCAAACCATCACTTCACAAAACTGGGAATTATAATCCTCCTCGAAAATGAAACCTAGGAAATTCAGTCACAAACCCAAGTATTAGAAAGAATTAAAACAACAAAATGTATTTTTTAAAATTATGCTTGAAGGAAAGGAAAAAAAGGGAAGAAAAACAGAGCTTATTGCTAAATCATACTCAGCTGCTCAAGTTGTGAAGCACCAAAAAACAAAAATCACTTCCTGCATACAGACAATGTGACAACCCAAACTAGAAATAGAACTACTAACACAATATAACCAGGTTCCACAAGAAGCACGAAAATATCAATAGAACCAAGATAGATGTACAGGTACTACAAGAAAGTTCAAACCCTTCGTGGATCTTGCATTGACCTCCTACATGAGCAAATTGAAAAACACAATTCCAGCTACTAAGTTTAGGACATCTTTAAATTATAAGATTTTTTTTTCAAGAAACGAACAAAAAATAAAAATAATAATAAAGAGCAAGACTACTCAAAAGCATGTTTCATTGAGAAGCAACAAAACAAAATCAACCCTAGCAAAACTAACGCAAATGCAACACCACTTAAATTAAATAAAACCTGACACAGCAGACTGGGAAGACATCCAATCTCCAGTAATAAAAATGAGGATTAAAACAATAAACTCATTATTATTATTATTATTGCTATTATTATTATTATTATTATTAGTATTTTAAAAAATGATTACAAAGAAAGAAAATAAAATATATAAACAGAAAACCAAAAACCTCTTAAGGGTCAAGCAAGTAGTTAAGCAAGTAGTAGGAACAAAAGCAAAAACTAAAACACAGCAGCAATAGAAGCCTGTTCTCAGCCCAATGTAAATACAACAAATTTATTTTCTCACTCACACATCATGTCTTACACCAATACTTCAAACTTCAAATTTTAGGAAAAGAAAATAATGAAATCAAGACACAAAGAGAGTATATTGCCTGAGGTCCCCCATCAAACTGTCACCCAAATTGATATACAACATGAAATTTTTTAAACACAAGATTTGGGGTAATAGAGCCATAAGCCCCAAAATATCTCCCCACACAGTCCACCTGTACAAACCACATCCATGGAAGTTTTGATGGCAGTTGCTCACTCATTTTCTCTGACTTGGAAATTAATCAGCAACATATACAAATTCTATAAATAATGATGCAAATTAAAATCATTTAATTCACAGAACACCCAACTAATGCCAATTACAGGACAAACCAATAACCTAAATAATTCTTCCTTGGAAACAACAGTATTGGTGTAAATCTACCTGCCCCACACAAATAAGAGGAATAAACACATTCAAACAAGATAGGAGCTTGCAAAAACGAAACAAAGAATTGTGGAAACCAGAAATGTACTTGTCAAAAACTACAAAACAAACATCACCAGCTCTTAAAGAAGTCGTTCTTGGAGATGGATGGCATCTGCTCAATCACATCCTATGACTAGTAAATAAATCAATAACATTCTAATTTTAAATTATGATGCAAATCCAGAGACACAAGTTAAAATCATTAAATTCCTAGAAAGCCCAATAGTGCAAAGCATAATTGATATTATTCTACCCCAGCAGCCATACTGCATTTGAACAAGACATGACTAAAAAAAAAAAAAGGAGAAAGAAAAAAAAGACCTGAATCGGTGAAGGGAAGGCGAAGGGTCACCGAAGCGTCGCTAGGTGGGAGCCGGAGCGTCGCTGGGTGCGTCGCTGAAGCGACGCTCCGGCTGCGATGATCCTAGCGTCGCTGTCGCGGCCGGTGCGTCGCTTCAGCGACACTGGGATCATCGCGGCTTGGATCGTCACGATCCAGCGACGAGCCCAGCGTCGCTGTCGCGACCGGTGCGTCACTTCAGCGACGCTGAAATCGTCGCGGCCGGAAGCGACGCTGGGATCGTCGCGATCCAGCGACGCTCTGGCAGCGACGCTGAAGCGACGCACCGGTGGCGATAGCGACGCTGGGATCGTCGCGGCTGGGAGCGTCGCTCCCAGCCGCGACGATCCCAGCGTCGCTGAAGCAACCGGTGCGTCGCTTCAGCGACGCTGGGAACGTCGCCGGTGGGTGTTGCTGAAGCGACACTGACGGCGACGCTGGGATCGTCGCTGAAGTAACACTGAGGGAGAAATGCGTTGCTGAAGCTAAAGGTGTGTGTTTTTGTGGGTATGTGTTTTTGTGGGATGAGCTGTGAGGGAAAGGGAGAAAAACTAGAAAAGAGAAAAGTGAAAAAAAAAAAAAAAATGGGCTGACCATAATAAGTACAAAGCCTTTAGTGACGAACTAGAATTCGTCACTGTTACTTTGGCGCTACAATTTTTGCTTGGTGCCTGAGTTCTACAAACCTTTTAGTGACGAACTTGGATTCGTCACTGTTGGATACCTTTAGCGACGAATTTGAGTTCGTCGCTGAAAATGTACCCATATGTTTTGCACTTACATGTTTTTAGCGACGAAATCACATTTCGTCACTAAAAGTATGCTTTAGTGACGAAATACAAGTGTTTTTTAAATTGTGTTTGGCTAGGTGGGAAGGAAAGAAAATAAATGGTGGGGCACAAGTGTTTTCTCCCAAGGCCCAACAAAAATTTTTCTCCCTAAAATGGAGAGAAAACTGAGAATAAAGCTCATGAAATGAGCTTCCAAAAATACCCTTGGAATTCACCTCTAAGTCCCCAACATGTTGGCTTCTTTTTTTTTCTTTTTTTCTTTTTTCCTTTGATTTTTTCTTTCTGTTACTAACGTGTGTTGACTTCCTCTTTTTTTTTTATTCTTTGGTTGGTTTTGGTTTTTGTTCTTTTTTTTATTTTTACTATTAGAAAACAGTTAATTTCTTATGCTATTTTTTTTTTTTTTTTTACTGAAATATCCATCTATACACAATTTTTTAAAAAAGTATAATGTGTTACTTTTTGTTTTATTTAATAGGAACATGATGGTAAATTTATACAAACTTTATTTTCAACCAAACAAAAAAGTTTTCCATTCCTCCACTATTCCACTCTCCTAATCAAACACAGATAATAAAAACTAAAATCTTTTCTATCCTCCCACTTTTCCATTCTCTCTCCATTTTCTATCCTCCTACTTTTCCATCCTCCCAACCAAACAAACCCCAAGGTTCAAGTTCAAAAATAACAAAGTTTGTGCAATCACGATTCATGCTCGACCTATGGAGATTTGTGCATATCTATTATCAGATTGGTTTCAATAAATCATCATGAAGCTAGGGTTTCATAGTTTTCAAGTCAAGATACAAAAGCAATCCTAAGGCACATTTTTCAAGACAATTGTAGAGTTGTGTGACGTAAACAAGTAAAGAAGGTTTTTAACTCTAGAAGCATCAACCAGAGATCATAGTACATGATTTTGAAGATTTGATGATCTGGACAAAGGTGGTGCATCCAGTTAACAAAAAGTGGTTGGACTAAACTCGATCTCAAATAGGTGTTGTTGGTTCTGACACTGCATCATTCAGAATTTTCAGTTCTCAATCATTGGTTTTCTTACATACAGTACAGGTAGATTATCTTCAACATGATCTTTTTTACTTGCTGTGACCTCTTCAGGCAATTCTTCAAAAGACTATTCATCATTTATGACCACATTGGCTGATTCCATCACTGTTTTGGTCTTAAGGTTATACACCCTATAGGCTTTGCTTGAGCTAGAGTGTCCTAGGAAGATTCCTTTGTCACTTTTGGCAACAAATTTTTCAAGATTCTCACAATCTCAAAGTATGTAACAGTCACTTCCAAATACTCTAAAGTATTTTACTACAGGCTTTTTCCTTCTCCAGAGTTCATATGGAGTCTTTTTAGTGTTGGGTCGAAATTATACTCTATTGAGTATGTGACAGGCAGTATTCACTGCTTCTCTCCAAAATGACTTTGCCAGATTTTTGTTATGCAACATAACTCTAGCCATTTCTTGAAACACTCTGTTCTTCTTTTCCACAACTCCATTTTGCTAAGGTGTCTTAGGAGTAGAAAATTCTTGCTTGATTCCTTGATCACAACGGAAAGAGTCAAGTTTGGAGTTTTCGAACTCTCTCCCATGATCACTCTTGATATGGGCAACCATCATGTCCTTCTCAGTCTAAAGTCTTTTGCATAGATAGATCATATGTTCAAGTGCTTCAAATTTATCTCTTAGTAGAATAGTCCATGTGTATCGAGTGAAATTATCTACCACAACTAATATATACTTCTTTCCTTCTAAACTTTGAACCCTGACTGGACCCATTAGATCAATGTGAAGTAATTTTTAAGGACCCAATAGCTTATGAGTAGCCAAAGCATCTTAAACACAATGATAATCACATAAAGTTAATTTTTATGGTATTTCATTAAGAATAAAGGCATCTAACTTGTAATCAATTCATGAAATAGTTACTTAGCCTCATAATAAGATTATTAGTTTTAAAATCTAATTGGAATAAGATGGCAAGTTGGGTATTAAGAATAGATTTTTGAAAGAGGTTATGATTTTCTATAAATTTCACTAGCTTTTTTCTAGGAAACAAAATAATTGAAATTCATAAACACTTTTAAAAAATCTGGTAAAAAATGTAAATTCAATGATAGCTGACCATAGTAATATATTATTGCACCGTCCATGATTTTATTCGCAAAAAAAAAAAAAAAAAAAAAAAAAAATCAATGTAATGATATAACTGGTAGTCTATCCCAGTTTTAGAACCAATGTCATGTTATTGTTGTGGTTTCTGTAGAAAATAAAAAGAAACCAAAAATTATAAAATAAAAAAAATAAAAAACGGGGGGGGGGGGGGGGGGGGGGGGGGAAATGCTTTGTATATATGTAGAATATAATTTGTTCTCTCCAGGGTGTGATTCATAATATGTAATGTATATAGATAAATTCACACAATTTTATTATCCATTTGCTCCTGTTCATCCATGGTGTTACAAAGATTTTTACCCCTTGTCTCTGGCAAAATGATCACAATGAAACTACACAAAAATATTGTCAATCCAAAAGTTCCGAAAGATAGGAATTTATTTCTCGTCCCTGCTGAAGTCAATATCGGATCAAACACAGAACCAAACACAACTGCTTGCCTAACTAATGTTGTGGCCGAGTTCCTCACACTTGTCGGAAATAACTCAACTACGAATATCATCATCACATTATATGCCAAGGCAGCGCAGAAGAAAGATGCTAGTTCAAACCCAATCTGTATGCCTTCTGTACCACTGCCTACTACACCACAAATTATGCTGCATATTCCACTCATTATACATAAGGAAAACAATGAACCTTTCCTTTTCCATCTTGCTATAAAGAAAAGGGTTACTAAATTTGTAGGTATTAACATTGAGGCATTTAATATGACACCCAAATAAATGTTGAAACCCAAATTTCTTACACCGAATAACAAGCCAAAGAATACCAATCCACTGCCAAAACCAAATACCATAGTTGCTATTATCCGTTGCAAAGCCCATCTTCTCTTAAATAAGTCCTTCATCAATTTGCAAGGATTAAGTTTTGATATTTCTTGCCCAAGATGAATGCTAGATAGGTATGAGTCTAAACTACTGCCTTCTATAGATGCAAGTTTTCTCAATATTGCTTTGGCTTCTATGTCACGCCCTTCCGTGAAAAGCCATCTAGGAGACTCATACACAAAAAAATAGGCAATGATGCAATATAAGATTGCTGGAATGGAAGTCCAGAGATAGAGAAATTTCCATGATGAACCTTTGTTCAAATAGGCCACAGCTGGTAAGAATAGTAACCCAAGCGAAAACATGATAAATGTCATTGTCCCTATTTGGCCACGCCATTTTTTTCCAACCCTCTCACTTAACAAAATCAGAGTGCATGTAGTAATTGATGCACGACCAAACCCGCTTAAAAGTCTCAAGCTCGAGTACATCCAAATGTTCATCGAGAATGCTGTGATAAGCGAGGCAAAACACATTATTAGGCATGAGAGGAAAAGCAAGTTCTTCCTACCAAAATAGAAATCACCAAGTGTAGCAAGACTGAATCCCCCAATTAAGTTGCCTACAAAGAATGTTGAAGCAGGAAGGCCTGTAATGAATGAACTAGCACATTCAAGACCCCATTCCGATATGATTGTCTTGTGAGAAGATTCATCCCAAGACCAAGCACCTTTTGGGAGTTGGCAAATATTGGAGCTTGGGTTGCATGTTGTGTTGAAGTTGCAATGCCATTTTGGGTCAGCATCAGCAAAGATATTGATAAATGTTTGTTGTGCATCAAAAAACCCTAGGATAGATACAAGGATGGCTTGAATGAATTGAGACCACCCAAAACCTCCTAAAATTTTTTCAATTGTCTCTTCTAGAGACAAGGAAGGAAGGTCTTGGTTGAGTCCTGGATTCTCTTGGTCAGCAGAGTTAGTCCCCGAGAGATTATGTGTTGCAGTTGATATTTCCATAAAGCTCTAATGACTCTGGCTTGTAGAATTATTATTTAAGATCTGATGGTCTTGTGCCCATTAACCTGTATTAGGATAAAATTTGACTAACTCAACCATGTAATTAATAGCATCACAATGAATACAAAATCATATGCCCACCTTTTGTGTTCTACACTATTTCCCACAAATCATGGTATGCCATGATAATACATGGAATTTGCCAACTCAATCATGGTAAGTCATGACAATACAAGCAACTTGCAACTATTTGCCAAAAGTGGGTTTACTGGTTTAGGCTTGTTCCTATTCCTATCTCTTTTTAGTCTAAAAATAAATAAATAAATGTTTTACCATTTGTTTAATTGATTGATCGCTGGGCCGTACCTCCAAGGTTAATTCAACATTTACATTTGAATCCCCATTGTTTCCAAAAGGTTATATTCCCTTGTAAGTATTTTCCTGTCTCATACAGGTACAAAAAATGAAACTGGTTTTCAGATTGTGACAATGTGATCGAGGAATGACCAAGTGACCAACCTTTTTTTTTTTTTAATAACTAAGCTCTCAAAATTTCCCACAAAAAAATAAGGTCATGTTCATTTTCGGGTATGTTTTAACCTCATACAAGAAACTTAGAAATGAAAACAAATACTTTGTTTTACTTTTTGGAATATAAATTTTCTATCTCACTTTTGTTTCCACTTTATGTTTTACTAATTATGTTATGTTGTATTTTATTTTTGTTCATTTTAAATTTTGGTTATTTTATAAGAAAAGTCAAAAGAATATATGGTATACCATGATTAATGGAACAGAAAATTGTATTTTGTAAAAATATACTGCAATTGCTGAGAAAGTGTGAGAACACTATTTGAGCTTTGACCTCTTTTAATTTATTTAGGGGTTTCTTAGTAATTTTCTGATATTTAAGACACACCCAAAAAAGCTTCTTTATAACAAATACTTTAAAATCATTAAGACATATGAATTCATTAGTGACAATAGGTCAAAGATCACAATCATGAATCCTTCAAGAGTGTACCTATATGCTTTGAAACCAATTGAAAAGATTATGTTTTGACTCCTATGATTATTAATCAACGGATTAAATAACTTGCACTAATTAATCAATTATGTATTCAAGATAATCTTAGTCGTTGATTTCCATAAACTAGCCTATCACCATATGAAGAGCAATAATAATTATGTGAAGGGCATAGAATACGATGACAAAGTGTAAAACCGATAAATCACATTTTATGCTTTGTTTGTTTCAGCAATGATGTTTTCTGGAAAACGATTCATTTTCCAAGAATCATTTTCTATAAAACTATTTCATTTTTTAATGTTTGGTAGTAATTTTAAATGAGTTGAAAAATAACTTCCTAACTTCCCTTATATAGCTTGCTGTGAGATAGAGTTGTTTTCCAAAAAAAATTTAGTGGAAAACAATCTCTAAAAATAAGTCATACTTTTAATATTGACCAAAGATAGTTTTTTTTTTTTACTTTTTTTTTTTTTTTTAATGCTACTAAACATTGGAAAATATGAAAAGCTACCTTTACACAAATGTTCTCTAACCCAAGAAAGAATTTACTAAATAGAATTGAAGTTCACAGCATATGATAAATAGAATAAGTAATGCTACAATCATAAACTATTTTACAACATTTCTACAAATTGTTGATGCGGCAAATTTTAACTGATTCTTATCTAGCTCATCAATAACATCACTTTTATATTTGTAAGGTTGAGTTTAATCAACCATTTTGTTGGCTTTATTTCGTGCCAATTTGTTTGTAATTTAGCATTTAGTAACCCTGTATTTAGGTGGGAAACTTATAAGGGTAGTGTGTGAGAAGATGTGAAGAAATGCTCAAGAGTGTGCAAGAAAACAGAGTCTCACAACTGGATCTCGCGGGTGAGTCGCGGCTTGCAAGTCGCCAAATGTCTGCACACGTGCCAAGCATGCCAGAAGCTGAAGAGTCGCACTAGCTGTCGCACTACAGGACAAAAGTCCCAGGTTGGCCAAGTTGTTGGCTCGCAGTTTGAACTTGCAACTTAACCCAGTCACGAGGCCAAGTCGCCAAAATGCTCTGTTTGGCAAAAACTGACGTTTTGGATACCTTTCTCACCCTACTATATATATACCCTTATACCCACCATATTGAGAGAGCTTTCAAAGAGAATTTTGTAAGAGAAACCCTAGAGAAATACAAGATTGATTTATCCACAATCTTAATCTTAGAGACTCTACAAATTCCTCTACTCTCTTCCTCTCCATTGTCATACCCTTGAGAGGCCTTTAGCGAAATCCTTATCTCACCACACTCACGTCTGTGAGAAGGTTATTTGGTACTGTTGGGAAGTAGTTAGGAAGGAACCAATCCACATTGGTTGATGCTATGGTCTAGTAGCGGAATCCGGTAAGCTAGAAAAGAAAAAGGTTCGGCGCAACCTCGTTGGAGCAAGAGCAAGAAGCTTGGAGGGCTTAGGTACCTGGGTAGATTAGGCTTGGAGAGTCTATTGCTGTTCATGTATCCCAACTATATTTTCTAGTGGATTATTGACCGCTTGGAGGATGACGGAGAGATTTTACGCCGAGGGCTTCGGTTTCCTTTTCGATAACACATCGTGTGTTGTCCGTGTGTTTGCATCTTCCTTCCCTTTATCTTTGCCTTATATTTACTACTGTGGATGTGTTTATATTTGGCTTAGATTGTGTATCAATTCTATTATAAGCTTGTTATCATATTCCGCACTTTAACTGTTTGATATAAAGCTTGAATTGGTATTTTTGTATTTAGGGTCTAAACGTTCAAGGGTGTTGTATACCCATATTGAACTTTCAATATTTATCAATAATCACTCACCACATCATTAATTTGTAAAAGAGTTTGTAAAATAGTTTGTAATTTTAGCATTTTCCAAATAGAGTTTACAATTTACGAAAGTATACACAATTTTTTGAAAAAAAATTACAATTTTACTTGCTAAAATTTGTTTTTGGCAATTGACAACATCCAATAGAACGAATTACAGCAGAAACAAAAGTGTACATTTCACTGCCAAAATGGGCAAATGCCCTTTTCGTGCAAAAAAAATAGCATTTTGCCCCATTTCTCAAACTAATTAGGGAAATGTCCCTGTTTTGAAACTCGATTTGTAGAAAATTGAGTATAGGGCAATCAAACTTAAAATTAAAAAAAAAAAAAAAAAAAAAAAAAAAAAAAAAATTGCATGGAACTCGAGTTCCATTTAAAATACCACTATAGGGCTCCCTAAACGCAACTATAGGTATGGGGCGATTAAAATTATAAAAAAATAAAAAAACTTGCATGGAACTCGAGTTCATGGAGCTCAATTTCCATTTAAAATGCCACTATAGAGCTCCCTGAACGCAGCTTTAGGTATGGGGTGATCAAACTTATAAAAAAAAACTTGCATGAAACTCAAGTTCATGGGTGATGGGTACCATTTAAAACGCCACTATAGGGCTCCTAAAACGCAGCTATAGGTATGGGACGAAAAAAAAAAAAAAAAAAAAAAAAAAAAAAAAAAACTTGCATTGAACTTGAGTTCATGGAGCTCGAGTTCTAGAATTTTTTTTTTTTTTTTTTTTTTTTTTTTTTTTTTTTTTTTTCAGTTTGTTATAACTCGATTGTCCAAAAATCAAGTTTCAAAACAGGAATATTTACCTAATTAGTTTGGAAAATCGAGCAAAATGCTGGATTTAAAAAAAAAAAAAAAAAAAAAAAAAAGGATAAAAGCCCATTTTTCTCCTACATTTCACTGTTAAGGTTTTAGATAGTACAGTGAATAAACAGTTCAAATTATGACATTTAATTTGAATCATGAAATAAATCCATTTTGAGGATTATGAATTTAGGATAAGCTTTGATTTTAGTGCACCATAGAGCACAAAAAGTACGAGATCATGTTTATACTCATCTAGTAAAAGAGAGAGAGAGAGAGAGAAAAATTAAGGCCAAAATGGGCAAATGCCCTTTTCTCCCAAACTAAGCAGCGTTTTGCCCAATTTTCTAAACTAATTAGGGAAATGCCCATCGTTTGTAACTCGATTTGAGATAAATCAAGTTAAAAAATATATATATCTAGAGCCCTATAGCGGCGTTTTAAGGACCTATAGTGACGTTTTAAGGACATATAGTGGCGTTTTGTAACTCGACCTCCATGAAATCGAGTTATAGGCAATTCTTTTTTAATTTTTTTTTACCTATAACTTGATTTCATAGAGGTCGAGTTACAAAATGCCACTATAGGTTCTAAAAATGTCACTACAGGCTCTTTAAAAACGCCATTATAGGGCCTAACTCGATTTATCGTAAATCGAGTTTCAAAAGAGGGAAATTTTCCTAATTAGTTTGGAAAATGAGGCAAAGAGCTGCTATTTTTGTCTGAAAATGGCATTTGGCAATTTTTTCTGAAAAATTAATCTTTCGTTACACGTAATTGAACTAATAATTCCAAGTCCTTCATCTATGTCTAGAATGCAGCACATACATAAAAGGTTACACAGAGTTTCAGCTAATGCAAATTGCCAATTCGTTACACGTAATTGAACTAATAATTCCAAGTCCTTCATCTATGTCTAGAATGCAGCACATACATAAAAGGTTACACAGAGTTTCAGCTAATGCAAATTGCCAATTCGTTACACGTAATTTTCTTTTTCTTTTCTTTCTTTTTTTTTTTTTTTTTCTTTTTTGGTGCTGAACATGTTTTTATCTAAATTGATGTGGCTTATGGATTTAACATTTTCTTTTTTTTTTTCAGTGGTTTCTCAATGTTGGAAACTCATGTAAACTAGAATTTTATTTTTTGAAAACTGGCCTAAAACGAAGGAAATGTAAACACTAAATTATTTCATCTTTTCATTTTATAGTGACTGCACCTTTGACATTTCTGACAATATTCTTTTATGTTAGGACATATGTGGTTCACATGCTAAGAACATATGTCATACTTATTTATGTATATTGGCTAATCCTTTGACAAAACGCACTCTACTTGTAATTGGGTAGTTCTAAGTGTTTTTAATACTTCAAGAAACAAGGTTTCAAAATCAAGTGTTGAAGTCATCAAGTCTGTCCAAGAAAAAGCAAGTTGAATGCAAAGTTTTTAAAGCTCAACACCTGCTCAATAGCTACCTCGACACCTGCTATTTGTCGAGATTTAAAATTCCAGATTTTCAATCTGATTTTCTTGGGATCCGTGAATATTTTTTTGGGCCTTCTTTTCTTCTAGCCCTAAACATATAAAAAGATTATTTTAAGAGCTGTCAACATAGACACAAGTTGCAAAAGCATTGAGCAATCCTTGTTCAAGCAAATTGTGATCAAAAGACGAAGTTCTTGACCTAGTTCATCTTCTCTGAAGAAGTTGCTGTGTATTTGCACCAAAGGGTTTTGTGACCAAGCATCTTCCTGATCTTTATCGCATAGGATGAACTAAAGAACTTTGCAGCCAACCTCTCTTTCTAAAGTTGGTGTTTGAAGTCGCGTACTGGGATTCGCGCATCTGGTTAGTCGCATACTTGGGAGTCGTGCATTAAAGGTGGAAATTGTCATTACAGATCAAGTCCAATTGGGTATTAGGGTAAGGGTTCAACTGTAGGTTGGTAAGGTACTTGGGATTCCTTTACTTGTAACCGCTTGATTTGATAATAGTGGAGTTTCGGGAGTGGTGACCTGAAAATCACCCGGTGGGGTTTTTGCTGTTAGGGTTTTCCCCATTCATGAACAAATCACCGTGTCATTTAATTTCCGCTGCATTTTTAGTTATTCGGTGATTTGTTTATGCTGCCACGCAATTGCATGATAAATAGATTAATTAATAACTTGGTTAATTTAATTAATTAATTTTATCACAATGGGTCATTCAATTTGTGGCCTATCAAATGGTATCAGAGCAGGCACACTCTGATTAGGTTTTAATCTTTGCTGTGTTAATCCATTGACCCCTGTTTGTCATGGCTATAACCGGCTCGAAGAGATCTATATTTTCAAATACATCTTGTTTTTCTAATCACTATTTGCTTGAGTGTCTCAGAAAACACAAGTCTAAAAGTTATTTGAATTCTCTTATAATGACTATGGGAAAAGATCTCAGTGTGGCTAAGAAGAAACTAGACTGTCTCAGAATGAAAATGTGCAAAGGAGTTCGTCTGAGAAGAGTAAAAGTTAAAGGCTTGGCTTTTAGAAGGCAATTGAGAGAAAGAACCATTCCCTCTGATTTGTCATCCAAGCATGAAGTGTGTTTCATAATGAAGTCTGCTTTCAAAATGATGGATACATGTTTATGGTATCTTGACAGTGGTTGCTCAAGGCATATGACTGGAGACTGTTCTCTCTTCAAGATTTTTTAGCCCAAGAAAGGTGGTAATGTGACTTTTGGTGATGGAAGCAAGTCACAAATTAAAGGGAAATGAATCATATCTCTACCAGGACTGCCAGACATTGCAAATGTTCTTTATGTAGAAGGCCTAAGGGTGAACCTATTAAGCATAAGTCAGATATGTGATCAAGACTTCATGGTGCTATTCTCAAAGGGAAAGTGTCTTGTCATGGATGAGTCTGGAAAGAAGCTCATCAGTGGGGTTCGCACTTTGGACAACTGTTATGGATTGGTTCCTAATGCTGATGTAGTGTGTAGTAGCATTCGTCTGCCCGATGAAGATCTATGGCATCAACGAATGGGACATGCTAGTTACAAGCATCTATCCATTGTCTCTAAGCATGAATCAGTCTTGGGGATACCAAAGCTTAACAGAATGAACAATGTTGTGTGTGGACCATGTCAGCTTGGGAAACAGACAAAAGCTAAGCATCCAGGCACTCAGACATCAGCTACCTCCAAACCATTGGAGCTCTTGCACTTAGATCTTATGGATCCTACCAGAACTGAATCTCTTGGTGGTAAGAGATATATCATGGTGGTGGTAGATGACTTCACTAGATACACTTGGGTCATCTTACTACGATCCAAGTCTGATGCTCCTAAGCACATTGAGGCCTTGTGCACAAAATTGTAGAATCGAAAGAATTTAAAGATTGATCGAATTCGAAGTGACCATGGTAAAGAATTCGAGAACTCATACATGGAGTCTTTCTGCTTAAGATTAGGTATATCTCAAGAATTCTCTACTCCTATTACGCCTCAACAGAATGGTGTGGTAGAAAGAAAGAATAGAGTTATTCAAGAGATGGCCAGAGCCATGTTGCATAACAAAGATGTGGCTCGAAACCTATGGGGAGAAGCCGTAAATACTGCATGTCATACAGTTAATAGGGTGTATTTTAGACCCGGTACCAAAAAGACTCCCTATGAATTATGGAAAGGAAGAAAGCCAAATGTGAAGTATTTCAGAATCTTTGGAAGCACTTGTTTCATCCTCAAGGATAGAGAGAATGTGGGAAAGTTTGACTCCCGGAGTGATGAAGGTATATTTCTAGGTTACTCTTCCACTGGCAAGGCCTATAGGGTATACAACAAAAGAACTATAAAGGTAATGGAGACTGTAAATGTTGTCATTGATGAGTCTTCATATTCCAGTTCTGAGAAAGGCATTGATGAACTCTCCAAGGAAATTCTTCCCCCTGAGCCTAAGGAAGTTCAAGACCTTGTTGACCTAGAACCTGCATCTCCTAGTACTCCCGGTACTCCCAGTGTTGTGGAAGAAGATGTAGAAATTCCAATTTCACCAGATTCTGAATCTCATCAAGAGAAAGGACCTTCCTCTAGAATTAAATTGAATCATCCTCCAGAAGTTATTGTGGGAAACATGAATGAACTCACATTAAGGAAGCGAACAGTTGATAAATGTGTTGCTAACTTTGTGTCTTATTCTTACTACTTGTCACAGGTTGAACCCAAGAAAGTGGAGGAAGCACTACAAGATGAAAGTTGGGTTGAAGCAATGCATGATGAACTGCTCCAGTTTCAGAGGAATTATGTTTGGACTCTTGTACCTAGACCGGAGGGTGAGCACATCATTGGTACAAAGTGGATCTTCCGCAACAAAACTGATGAAGAAGGCAATGTGATTCGAAACAAGGCTAGACTTGTGGCTCAAGGATACTCTCAAATGGAAGGAGTAGACTATGATGAAACATTTTCCTCAGTTGCCCGAATGGAGTCCATCAGAATTCTGCTTGCCCTAACATGTCATCTGAAATTCAAACTCTATCAGATGGATGTGAAGACCGCCTTTTTGAATGGGCTGCTTAAAGAGGATGTCTATGTGGCTCAACCAAAAGGATTCATTGATCCCCACTTTCCGAATCATGTGCTGTATCTCAAAAAGGCACTTTATGGGTTGAAGCAAGCTCCTAGAGCTTGGTATGACAGACTCACATAATATCTGGTGTCACATGGGTTCATAAGAGGAAAAGCTGACCAAACTCTCTTCGTCAAAAAGGAAGATGGCGAGTTGATAGTTGCTCAAGTGTATGTTGATGATATCATCTTTGGATCGACTAAAGATGAACTTGCTCATGGCTTCTCAAAACTCATGCAAGCCGAATTCGAGATGAGCATGATTGGAGAGCTGACTCACTTCCTTGGATTGCAAATTCATCAACAAGATTCAGGTATATTTCTATCTCAATCTAAATATGCTAAGAATCTAGTGAAAAAATTTGGCCTGGAATCTACTAGTTCTGTTCGAACCCCTATGAGCCCCAATGTTAAACTCACTGTAGATGTGTTAGGCAAGAGTGTTGATCATTCTCTATATAGAAGCATGATAGGTAGTCTTCTTTACCTTACTACTAGTAGGCCTGACATTAGTTACAGTGTTGGTGTGTGTGCTAGATATCAAGCTAATCCCAAAGAATCACATATGACTGCTTTAAAAAGAATTATAAAGTATGTCAAAACTACCGCTGAATTCGGTGTGTGGTATAGCAAGGACACAAATGATGTCTTAGCTGGATATTCTGATGCGAATTGGGCTGGGAATGCTGATGATAGGAAAAGTACTTCGGGGGGTTGTTTTTATGTAGGCAATAATCTTGTCTCTTGGATGAGCAAAAAGCAGAACTCCATCTCCTTATCCACTACAGAAGCTGAGTACATTGCTGCTGGTAGCTATTGCACACAACTCCTCTGGATGCAAAAACTCCTTCATGATTATGGTATTTGTCAAGATCATCTCACTATCTACTGTGACAATACCAGTGCCATCAATATCTCTAAGAATCCGGTTCAACATTTTCGAACCAAACACTTAGAGATTCGACATCACTTCATTAGGGAGCTTGTCGAAGATGGTATTCTTACTCTTGAGTTTATTCACATCGATGATCAGAAGGCTGACTTGTTCACCAAACCTCTTGACAGCAAACGTTTTGAATTCCTTCGTCAAAACATTGGTGTTATCTCCATGGATTGATTTCCTTCTCTTCTCCCTCTTTCTCATGCATTTGCATCTAGTTTTATGCTTTTCTTTGTTAACATGTTTCTGTGTGTTTACTTTCAGTTTTGTTTATTTTGTTTTTGATATAAAAATTTAAAAAAAAAATTTTTGAAAAATCTGAAAAATACAAAAACAGTGTGTGTTTGTGTACTTTGGTACTTGTGTACCTTGGATGGCCAATGAAACAAAGTTTTCTAAACTTTGTATATATTGTAGCTTAGATGAGCATTTCTATGCACAACTAAGCAAGTGAGCTTTGTACCTCTTGTTTGTGATGAGTAAGATTATGTTATCTCTTAAAACTTAACACTCATATCACTCTTTTTGACGGGTAGGACTAGAAAATCCTAAGAGAAATGCATAAATAACCATCTCACCACTGTTACTCGCTAATCATTAATGACATCTGTATGTTTCGGCATAGCAAAAGTGTGATGTCAATGACATTTGTGTGCTTAGGCATAGCAAAATTGAAATGTCAAATATCAACGGGTATTTCTTTTCTTTCTCATAAGCCTATGCATGATATGCTTAAAAAGAAAATATGCAAAGAAAATAAAAAGCAAAAAGATCAAAAATGTTTTTAAAATGGTTGCAAGCGTATATTCTAGGAGATGTAGGAGTTATAGGATGTACCTCGAAGGTGATAGTTCCCATCAAATAGTTATGATTGTGTGTGAGTTATAAGTTATTTTCTCATATCTCAGATCGTCATAACATGTATACACATATGCAATCTTGCGATGTTTTCACACACAACACGCAATATTCTTTGCTACTTTTGATACATGTACAGGTACAATGTGATTTGGCCATCACTAAGGTTTTACATGTGCTTTTGTATGCTCACTAAACTGTTCTAACTTGTTTTTTAAAAATAAAATTGGTTAGACTTGTTTAGTGTGTGTGTGTGTGTTTTTGGGAGATCCATGTGCTTAAATTTTTCATTGAGAGATGATTTTGAGAGATTTTTATGTTGATTGGATCATTGTTGAGGTGCATGTTTGATTGCATTCATGCTTGTGTTTTTCACTTCTTGAAAAACTGCTTTTCACTGCTTGCTCGACACCTCCTTAACACCTCCTCAATACCTGATCATCTGTCGAGCTTCTCAAGCTTTTTCTAATCACAATCTCGACACCTGTCTCAACATCTGATGGATCGATCGAGATTTCTCCTATCTCCTCGATACCTCCTCGACACCTAGTCGATCGATCGAGCTTCTGATTTCTAAAATTGGTCTTGTATCTCGACACCATCTCGACACCTTTAGCTGTCGAAGGCCATTTCCTCGATACCTTCCTCCACAGCTTCCTCGATACCTCTCAACACCTCAACTGTCGAGAATTACTGAGGTGCCTATTTAAGGATCTGTCGCGATTCTCCTCATTCTCACTCGATCTCTCTCGATCTGTCCGAAGACTTTTCACCTCCCAAACACTTCTCTCTCACTCAAATCTTCAAATCCTCATCATTTTCGATCTTCACTTGCTTTAATCACTTGGTAAGATCATTTTTCCCTTCCTTTTTCATGCATTTCATGTTTGAAACCTAGGTTTTTGGGATTTTTGAAAATTTTTGGGGTTTTTCGAAATTGATGAGTTTTTCTTAAAATTTTGGGTTGGTTTTTCACTTAAATGTTTTAAAATGTCATACATTGCATTACATATGCATTAGAATGATATTTACATGCATTTAGATGTGTGTTTTTTGTATGTGTGCTGCTAGGTTTGGATTGGGCTGAGCCCATGATGCTTTTTCAGTTTGCATGTCACATGCTCATGCATTCCCATGCATACGTACTTTTTGTTCAATATATTTGTCATATTTGAATTGTTTGGGACTTTTCTGATTGTTTCCCTCTCTATCTCTTTCTCATTCTTTTACGTTAGTTGTGTCTATGGCACCCAAACGTAAATCCACTCCTGCTCGGAACCCTCTGCGTTCTGAAGCTTCCTCTTCTTCTGACTCTGCTCCTTTTAACCTTCAGTTCCGTGATGGAGATGCCCACAAGGCATTTACTGAGAACTTTTCTAGACAAGGTGTTCATTCAGAACGCCAAGTCATTCTGGCGGACTTCGCCAATACTGACCTTCCCTCTGTCATTCACAGTAGGGGATGAGGGTCACTGTGTGACATCTCGGTCACATGTCCTCTCGTGCTGATTCAGGAGTTTCACTCCAACATGCACGGGATCGATCGTTCAGTACCTCTCTTTTTCACTCGCGTTCGAGGTACGCGCATCCCTGTCACACCATAGCTAGTGGCAGATGTGCTTAGGGTTCCTAGGATAGAGTTTCCTGACTATCCTACTTGTGAGCGTTTGAGGATTGTGTCCAAGGATGAGCTCATTTCTGCCTTTTGTGAGCGCCCTTCTAATTGGGGTGAGCATCAGTATACATCATGTAGACCTTTTGCTAAAGGTCCTAGATTTCTTAACATGGTGATGACTTTTGTACTCCATCCTCTTTCTCACTATAACTCTATCACAGAGTCTCGTGCTCGATTTTTGCTATCTCTTCTTGAGCATCTTACGATAGATTTTCCTTCTCACTTTATTCTATCTATCATAGATTTTCATCTAGATTCGGCGTCCCGTGATAAGCTCATCTTTCCCTCCGCTATCACGAGGATTCTACGCCATTTTTCCATCCCTTTCCCTGTGTCCGACCACTTCACACACATATCTACCATAGATGCCGCTACCGTAAAATGTAGTGAGGCTCAGTTTAGGTCGAGACAGCCGGACTCCACTCCTCCCTCCCGTTCGGCTCCATCCAAATCCACTCCATCTACATCTGCTCATCCTTCTTCTTCAAGCGATGTATCTCTTGGAGACATTATGGCACAGCTACAGCGCATGGATGCTCGCCTCGATATACTCAGCACTGAGTTGTATCAGGTGAATGTTCGTGTGGGTCGTATTGCACGACGGCAGGCGACCATGGGTGGCTTTGCTTCTGAGGTTTCTCCTCCACCACCTCCTCCAGTCGCTTCAGATTCTGATACTGAGGATGATGATGATGATGATGGTGATGACGATGATGCTTCGAATGATGATGATGGAGATGCTAGCTCTACTGATGAGATGTTTACATGACACTCTACCCTTTGTCACTCGTGACAAAAAGGGAGAGTAGTTTTGGGTTATGAGAGTAGTCATCTTAGGGGGAGAGTTAGTATAGGACATTTTTTATAGGGGGAGAGTTGTTATTATGAGGGATGTAGTGAGGTTTTGATGTATCTTTTCTTTTCTATACTGGTTAGATACATTGATCTTGTATATGAGGTCTTGTGACTAGTTTTACATACATTGTACTCATTTTTCTCTATATGTGGATGTATGTTTCTTTCACCTATCTCTTCATGTGTTGTTTCTTCTCTCTCTTTATACACATGTTCTTTATACTTGTATGCAATCTAATTATTTCTGTTTCACACAAGATGCTTTGATGAGTTTTGTTTAAAGTGTTTCAGAAAAACAGGTTGTCAAAGTCTATATGCCATGAACTCTTTTCTTGCAAAGTTTTTCAAGAGTTTGTGTTAGGATAGATTTTATTGTATTCAACAAGTGAATATGAGTTGAGTGATTTATGACTTCTCTCATATGTTCATTTGTTTGTTGTGGTTTTGTCACGGATTGCCAAAGCGGGAGATTGTTAGGACATATGTGGTTCACATGCTAAGAACATATGTCATACTTATTTATGTAAATTGGCTAATCCTTTGACAAAACGCACTCTACTTGTAATTGGGTAGTTCTAGGTGTTTTTAATACTTCAAGAAACAAGGTTTCAAGATCAAGTGTTGAAGTCATCAAGTCTGTCCAAGAAAAAGCAAGCTGAATGCAAAGTTTTTAAAGCTCGACACCTGCTTGATAGCTACCTCGACACCTGCTATCTGTCAAGATTTAAAATTTCAGATTTCCAATATGATTTTCTTGGGATCCGTGAATATCTTTTTGGGCCTTCTTTTCTTCTAACCCTAAACATATAAAAGGATTATTTTAAGAGCCGTCAACATAGACACAAGTTGCAAAAGCATTGAGCAATCCTTATTCAAGCAAATTGTGATCAAAAAACGAAGTTCTTGACCTAGTTCATCTTCTCTGAAGAAGTTGCTGTGTATTTGCACCAAAGGGTTTTGTGACCAAGCATTTTCCTGATCTTTATCGCATAGGATGAACTGAAGAACTTTGCAGCCAACCTCTCTTTCTAAAGTTGGTGTTTGAAGTCGCGTACTGGGATCCGCGCATCTGGTTAGTCACGTACTTGGGAGCCGTGCATCAAAGGTGGAAATTGTCACTACAGATCAAGTCTAATTGGGTATTAGGGTAAGGGTTCAACTGTAGGTTGGTAAGGTACTTGGGATTCCTTTATTTGTAACCACTTGATTTGATAATAGTGGAGTTTCGAGAGTAGTGACCTAAAAATCACCCGGTGGGGTTTTTGCCGTTAGGGTTTTCCCCATTCGTGATCAAATCACCATGTCATTTAACTTCCGCTGCATTTTTAGTTATTCGGTAATTTGTTTGTGCTGCCACGCAATTACATGATAAATAGATTAATTAATAACTTGGTTAATTTAATTAATTAATTTTATCACAAGGGGTCATTCAATTTGTGGCCTATCATTTTAGCTCATGAAATCATGGAGGACCTTAGGAAAAAAAGAGTGAATAAATATAGCTTTAGGGCTTTGAAAATAGACATGAGCAAGACTTATGATAAAGTTAGATGAAATTTTCTTCAGGCAGTCCTTGTGGTGATGAAGTTTGATCCAAAATGGATAAAGTGGATAATGGAATGTGTCACCTCAGTGTAGTATACTTTGTTAATAAATGGAAACATGTCCAAGTCCTTCACACCAGCTCAAGGTTTGAGATAGGAGACCCTCTATCCCCATATTTGTTTCTTTTATGTGCTAATATCCTATCCATCTCCTTAACACAAGCTAAAGCCTCCAACAATTTGAAAGGGGTAAAGGTTGGAAGGAATGTCATTTCATTCACCCATCTGTTGTTTGCTAATGACTCCCTTTTTTTTTTTAAGAAGGATAACCATTCTCTAGCCACCTTACAGAAAATTTTGGATTGGTATTGTAAAGTATTAGGGCAATGCATCAATCCTCTCAAATCTGATTTATTTTGTTCCCCAAATATGCCTGTGGAAGATTAGGAAGCCTTAACTAGAGACCTTAAAGTTAATTTGGTGCAAAATCCTAGCAAGTACATTGGCCTCAATTTTAAGCTGAGGGGTAACAAAATGGCTGATTTTCAGTTTTGGTTGAAAAGATTTAGCCCAAATTACAAGGATGGAAGGTTAGATTACTGTCACAAGCAGGGAGAACAACTCTTATTTCCTCAGTTCTCCAATCCTTACCCCCTATATACATTTTCATGCTTTAAAGTCCCTTAACAGGTTTGCAATAAGATGGATGCCATTGTTAGAGCTTTTTGGTGGGGGCATGGGCAAGGAGAGAAAAAACTACATCTTTTGAATTGGGAAAGAATCTGTCAACCCAAGAGAAAGGGAGGCCTTGGTCTTAAGAAATTCAGTCTCATGAATTAAGCCATGCTTGCAAAGCAATATTGGAAAGTTAGCCAATATCCTAACTCTTTGCTGGCAAGAACTTATAAGGCTAAATACTTCCCTAACTGTGCCTTACAAGAATGTACGCCAAAACCTCATCATTCTTGGTTCTGGAAGAATATCATCAAACAGGGTGATTCTAAATTAAAGGATGGTCATTGGAGAATTGGTACTGGTTTTAATGTTCCCCTCAATCATCAAAACTGGTTTCCAAGTTCCCAAGTAAATTTGGATCATCCTAGCTTACTCACAAGTACAATGGGAGACCTTATTGACCAGAATTCCAAATCATGGAAAGTTGATTTGGTTCGAACATTATACCATTTTCCTTTGAGCAAGCAAATTCTTCAGATTCCATTACCCAAAACACATGATGTGCAAGACAAGTTGCTTTGGAAGTTTTCAAATGATGATGATGGCACTTACTAAGTCAAAAGAGCTTATGAGATACTTATGTAGGACTCTCTTTCTTCGTCGAATACACATGGTTAGGAGGGTGTGTGGAATCTGATTTAGGGAGTCAAAGTACCTCTGAAAATTAATACATTCATTTGGAAACTCATTCAGGACAGACTCCCTACCCTTCTTAATCTGAGCAATAGAGGCATACCAACTCAGACCTATTGCCCCTTATGCAATTCTGAAGAAGAATCCTTAACTCACCTCTTCCTTCTATGTCCTTTCACTAGAGCTTGCTGGCATGGATCCACTCTGGCTATTCACTCCACTGATTTTAGTAACTCAAGTGTTTAGCAATGGCTTACCTCCTTTCTCATCAAGTTTAAAACCAGGGATACAACATCAATGGCTTACTTACAAGCCATCTTTACAACTCTTTGGCATATATGGATCCATAGGAACAGGGTGCTCTATGATGGTTTAAATCCTAATCCTATGACTATAATTTTAACATCTCAATCCATGGCTTGCAGGTACAAAGAGGCTTTCCTTGACCAACCAAGCCACACCAGTCAGCCAAGAAGACCCAACACAGACCACTATCCACTCTTAGGGCAGTGGCAACTGATCATAAAAATTGCTGGAGCTAGAAGCAGGAAGCCCAAGAGATGGTTTTCTACCTATGAAGCTTTTAACATGCAGGGAGATAGCATTTTCTATGGTGTAACTAGCAATGTAGCAAGAACAACATGTGGAGCAATGTTGGATGTTGTGGTAGAAGCTGCAATCAAGGTTAAGAATCATGGCTTTCAGTGTGTTTTGTTTCTAAGAGCTAGCAGACAACTAGTCCAAGTCTTTCGACATAAGAAGACTCTAGATTGGCTTCAACATACCAAATAAGCTTATCTAAATTTTCTGAACCAAAATGGACTTTGCTGTAATATGTTCTTAGTGCCCCACCTGATTGCAAAGTTTGTTTGGTCAGTTGCTAAATTGGCATGTTTAATGCCAATGAACTATTGCTGATTTAATCCAGCCCTTTTGTAAAACTTTTGTATCTTGCTTTTCTCCAATTTTTGATATCCAAAAAAAAAAAAGTTGAGGTGGTCTGAAGGTAGGAAGCCCTCACAAGCTTGTGGCTCATTGCTTTATCAGTATGAGATTGTGGGTTCAAGTAGTGATATATCCCACTTGGTGCTCAGGTGGTCTCAACTCTCAAGCCATGTATGATAAGGTTCAAAGCAGAGAACAATAAGGAAGACGAATTTATTAGAATAAAACATAACAATGAGTTGCATTTTGAAAAAAAAAAAAAAAATACAACAACGTGGGGTGTATTGTGTGAGATTTAATTATAGGGATGACTTACTAGTTAAGGGGGATTGTATCGAAAAAACCATGGTTGAATATATATAAATTCTAAAAAATTTGATATTAGACTTGTAGTTGGAGTAGAATTTAAATTTTTAAAACTTAGATGATAAAGTTTGATCTAAATTAAATTATTGTTAAATCTTATCCCTTAGTCAAGAGTTTTGTAGCTTTATATCCTAATTAAATATTAATTTAATAATATTAAGGACATATTTTATGTAATTAGCTAATCTTTTGACAAAATGCACTTTACTTGTAATTGGGTAGATCTAGGATGGGTTTAGTACTTCAAGAAACAAGAATTCAAGTCAAGTGTTAAAGCCTTGAAGATCTTACCAAGAAATAAGTGAAGAAAGAGTTGATCACTAAAGCTTGACAGAAGTCTTGATAAAATCCTTTCTATCAAAAATTAATGTTGAAGCTCAACACAAGCTATTTCTGTCAAAAATTACGAAATCAGACTTTTCAGATCTGATTACATGCAAATTCTTGTATATTTGTGTGTATTCAATGCTTCGTTCTTTTGGCGTAGCTGCTCTTCTAGGTCATGGTTTTGTTTGGTGAGGCATTCCACGGCAACGGCAAGAGTTTGAACCTGTCTCTCAAAGGCAGTCATGGGTGGTTCGTCTCCTTGAACATCGTTGGTAGTTGCCATTGAGAGAGTGAGCACCATGCAACTTTTTGTCCTGGAAACGGTAGTGTGGCCTACGAATCACACGAAGTGTATTCCCACAGACGGCGCTAATTGATGATGTCAAAAAATCAACAATAAGCCACACGGTCCTCATACACTCGAAATAATCTCTGCACAACACAAAGAGAAAACCCAAGGAGAGTACCGGCCGAAGATCCTCCGAAGGTTAAGTCAGAAAATCTTTCTACAACTCTAGAGTGTCCAAGCTGGGGTGAATTATACGTACCTCTTTTCTAAGGGTCTTTGAGTTTTTATAGTAGTGAGAATCGAAATCTCATACTTGCGTAACATGTCTTTTCCTTATAGGGAAGATCTCCATTAATGCATGTATATTCTAGAATCCTTCTCGTAGTAGAATTCTATTCATATTGGGACTCTATGGACTAGGGTTTACAACATATGCCAATTACTTCTACTCATGGTTTCTTGGAGATCACATAATGACCAGTAAAGCGCCACGTGGCCCTTTGATTCGTCCACCATGGGTCCGTCCACTTAGGGTCCGTTCACTGTTGACCCATTTGTCTAGCGCCGTCAAGTCTATCAACATGGATCCGTTACCTCCAATTTTCATCCTCTTCATACATTATGCTTATAATGGTGAAGTTCCATTTTTTTTTTTTTTTTTTATGATTTGTGAATTCTTATGGATAAAACTTGTTTACAAACAAATAAATATCATCAATGCTAAGAAGATTCAAATATCTCTCGATGATTGAGAGTTGAGCTAAGAATAGGTATGTTAGACTTAGACTTGTACTCTCTTTAATTTGATATGATTTCAGCTTATACTCTTGGCTGCCCATCAGCCATTCCCATATATTGGCATGAGTTTAGCTATTTTATGTAAAGAGGAAAAGACACGACACCCACTCATTAAATGAAGATAAGGGCACAAGGCCCAGTCTTCGAAGTTAATAAATTAAGCCCATCAAAGCAACCCATTTGTCTAGAAAGGAGCTCTAAAGGCCCATTTTGTGTAGTGAAAACATGAACAGAGCCAGTCCTGTGTGGTGAAGAAATTTAGCCCAACAAGGCAATCCGTTTTGTGTGGAGACTGGAATGGTGTTAAAGAATTTTTTTTTATTTTTTTGATGAGAAAAAGTGTTAAAGAAATTGATCCCATCTGAGTAACCCGTTTCTTATAGATATGACCTATGAGAAGGCTTCGTTTAAACTAGGACACAAGACTCATTATGTGCTGCAAATAATTGGGCCCACAGCTAGCCCTATACTTTGTTAGCCCGAATCTTGTGTTATTCTGATGTGGAACCAAGTAAGCATTTTTAACAAACCCTGAACTGCTGTTAGTGCCAGTGGTAGAGGCAAAGCCACATTGCCATGAGTAGGTGCAAACTTTTTAACATTTTGGGAACTAGATTCTTTCCCAAAATTCTATTTGAAAATTTTTTGGATTAAAAGGAATGATTGGTAAAATTAGCGACAATATAATTTTTCAGTAATATCATTTTGAAGATTGGTGCATCATTTATATATCTTAGATTCTTGGATAACTCTAAGAATCATATTTCTTGATCAATACCTTATCTTAAGCATATTTCCTTTTGACTTGTTGTTTGTTAGTTTAGATTCCTTAAAACAGATTGTTTAACACTAGTGAATTAACCAAGTGATTACTTAGGTTAATTATGAGATCTAGATTAAACAGCAATAAATCATATCATGCAATGCAGAAAAGTAAAAGAGACAATGATATGATTACCCAAGAAAACCAATGAAACCAACAATTTCAAGGTAAAAACCTAGAGAGGATTTGACATAGCTATCCTCAAGGTAAAACAAATACACTATGATATAATGGAAGATTACAATAGATTTAAACCCTAAATCTAAAGCTACCTCATGTAGAATTTACTAACACGACCACATGCAGCTATGAATCCATAAACTCTTTTATCTTAGATTTGCTAAACACAAACTCTCACGTTTGTGACTTTAAGATCTCACTCAAAGGTTTAGCAACACAAACTCTCCTATTTATGACTCCAAGACCACTCTTGACAGCTTAAATCATCAACTATGTATGATCTTGTTACAGCAACCTCTAGGTTAAAAAGCAATAAATCATATCATGTAGTTCGGAAAACTAAAAGAAACAAAGATTTGATTACTTAGAAAAACTAATGAAATAAATTGTTTCAAAGTAAAAATCTACGGAAGATTTGACCTAACTATCCTCAAGGTAAAACAAATCCACTATGATAGAATAGAAGATTACAATAGATATAAACCCTAAATCTAAAGATACCTATTATAAAACTTATTAACATGACCACGTGTAGCTCCGAATCCACAATCTCTTCTATCATAGATTTTCTGAACACAAACTCCCACGTTTGTGACTCTAAGATCCCACTCCAAGGTTTAGTAATACAAACTCTCTTGTTTGTGACTCCAAGACCACCCTTGAAGGTTTAAATCATCAGCTATGTATGATTATGTTGCAGCAACTTCAGATCTATCGATTGTAATGGTATCAAAATGATTTTCAATAGTGACTTTGAAAAGGGAAGGCAGAGAACCTTTTAGATCTCACACGAGCACCTCCAAAGTCTCTCAAAAGCTCTAAAAACATAGTTAGGGTTTTCCTTTATATACTAAAAGTGCTTCACTTGAAACCCAAAATGTTTAAGTAGAGTTTGGGCTGAAATAGAATTCTGCAAAAAAATCTTGATTGCGCTTTTCAATTGGTCGAATTTAATTCTCGATCGGTCGAGCTTCACTGAAATAGAACTCTTCTTTCTGCAGCTTGAATGTTCTTGAATCTTGACTTGTAACACCTTGAGTATTGTCTAATAAATCCAATAGACTCAGGAATCTATATCTAGATAAGTTCATGCTCACAATTTGCAAATTGTTCTAAACTTTTAGAACCTAACACTTGTAATAACCTAAAAACTGGTGCCATCCGATGTTTTTTTTTTTTTTTTTCCTTGTTTTATGTTACATTCCATTGAAGCATTAGAGCTTTTATCAAATTATCTTTTTTGTGAGAATCCAGAAAGTATTGTGATCTTGAGAAATGCAACCAACACCCCCTAAAGAAACCCATTTGGCCAAAATTCCAAATCATAAAATGCTCAAAAATTTGTCGACATCCCCTAACTGCCATGACAACCATTTATCAAAAACCTCATCCTTTCAAAATCCAAATCCACAAAACGAACCTCATCAATCCTATTTTCATCAACAACCACCACTTTTAGTCATTAGATCCATAAGAAAACAATCATTCTTTGTTGTGAAAGGGATAATGCCAGGTCGCCACCAACATAGGAGTATCAGCTAGTCCAATAAACACCACTAAGACACACACAACATTTTAAAAAAACTTGCCAATAAACTGAGCCTAATAGCCTAAGTAGTACAAAAATTAAAAGAAACAAAGTCTAATAGAACAATTTTGAAATATATGAGAAATTATTCTTAACGCAAAAGTAAAGCATAAGATGCTCCCCAAAAAAAAAATAAACAAAATAAACAAAATAAGCATTCTAGTAAATCAAAGACATATATTAATAGAGAAATAATAGTAAAATTAAATATCAAGAAGAAAAACAACAAAGGCGATAAGAGAAAATGCAGTTCATTCTGCAAAAACTCAGTAATTAACATTAAAAACCAATAATTTTACTTACAAAAAATTACTAAATAACTGTACTCCCCAAACATTCAGATTTTAAACCATCCATCTTACAAATATGGCTATTAACAAAACATAGAATACAAAACATAGGTGATTAGAGATGGCATCACAAAATTGGCTCTAACAGCCATATATGAAAGAAAAGCCAATAGGAAATAACAAAACACTATTATAAAAGAGAACCAAGTAAAAGCATTGTTAAATATTATGTACCATGTCACCATCACAAAAAATCTTAAAAGAAAGCTACGACCTATTGAGAAAATCAACCCTTAATGGACACCAAGAAAAAGCTTCATCTATTATTACCTCCAAATCATGTCACTCTGCATTCTGCAGGCACTTATGTAAAAATAAAAACAGAATTTGACCTTTCAAATTAATTCAGTAACTCTTATTGAAGTATAATAAATGGTCTTATCAGTGAGAGGACCCTTTGTAGCATTAAGTAGTTGGGAATGAGAAGTTAAAGACTTTAGATAAACTAAAAAAAAGACTTTGATTCAGTAATCTCTTAGCATGTAGTCATCGACAAAACATAATCAGTTCAAGAAAACTAAACAAAACAGAACTCAAGAAATTGGAAAAAAAAAAAAAAAAAAAAAAAAAAAAGGAAATTAGGGAAAAGGGTAGCTAAACCTTAATCTTCGATTGAGTAATGCAACAAAACAATACTTAACAAAGTCTTAAAAGAAAGCTACAACCTATTAAGAAAATCAACCCTTAATGGACATATAATAAATATAACCTCTGTTAGTAGAGAAAGTAAAAGCAATGGTATTTTCTTTTGGAATTGGAAATCTGGCAAACATGAGACCTATCAAGCAAATTCATTCTAATTTCTACCCCATAACAACTACATAGTAATGTCACTATGACATGAAAGAGACATTATAATGAGAAGTTGAAATAGATATACCTAAAAAATATGCAAAATTAAGAAATATATATGCAGTATGTATAATTTAAATGAAAGAAATAAAAGAATAGAGATAGCTTTAAATGAAAAACAAACTATGGGAACTAATTAAAAAACTTGAGTTGTTGTTTCGAATTGTTTTGGCATTGCTAAAGGCCTTAAGAATTGGGTTTGGACTGTGATATTAAAGGTCAAGGTGGACATAAACCTTGATTTTAACATAATTCTTCCGATAACAAGTCAAGCATATGCTCATACAGGGAAATTTGGAATCCAATTGTGCTCCCTTCTACTCCAAATTGCCCACCTAAGTGTGCAAGATATCTCATGAGCATCTTTGTTGTCCTATTTACCAACATCACTATCTCCACTAACCAAAAGAGAATTGTCATTTCCTTCATTAATCATTGCCCTATTTTCTTAAACAACACATCAAATAAAAAACTAACCCATAAGTAAACAAAAAAGTAGTCACATCCAAGTAGTGGTATGAATTTCATACATTTGAAATGTCATCAACTTGGCTTAGATATTTAGGAAGTTAAGTGCCATTAATAGGAGTATGAGGTCCAAGAGTGGCTACACGTAATTAGATGTATTTTTTATTTATTCACTTTACTGTAATTAAATTATAAAGCATGCCTATCTAGATGATCTCAATCAAATTTAAAGTTGTAGTTATTTAGTTATATACATATGTTAATAAAGAAGGTGTAGTTTAGAATACATTCCAATTTAAGAAGACTACTAAATTTTCTAATGTTGCAACTTGGGTTTTGGTGATGGAAAGTTCAAGTGGACAATGTACTAAATTTTTACTTATGTTGATGACATAGTATGCCTAAATGCACATTAAAAAAAAAAAAAAAAAAAAAAACAATGACCAACGGCAACTAAAACCAAAAGGCACAAACCATGTAGTGGACATAAACTAATGCAAGAGTGTAAGGTTGAATTTTATCAACCATCTTGTTGGCTTTATTCCGTGCCAATTTGCTTGTAATTTAAGCACTTAGTTACCCTGTATTTAGGTGGGATTATTGTAAGGGTAGTATGTGAAAAGATGTGAAGAAAAGCTCAAGTATGTGTAAAGCAGCAGAGGTTTGCGGCTAGGACTCGTGGGTGACTCGCGGCTGCAAACTGCCAAATGCTGGCACGTGACAAGCACGCAAGGAAGCTGAAGGGTCGCACCAGCTGTCGCACTACAAGACAAAAGCCCAGGCTGGCCAGGTCGTTAGCTCACGGCTTGAACTCGCGACTTAACCCAGTCACGAGGCCAAGTCGCCAAAATACCCTGTTTGGCAAAAACTGACGTTTTGCATTCCTTTCTCACCCTACTATATATATATATACCCTTATACCCACCATATTAAGAGAGCTTCCAGAGAGAATTTTGTGAGAGAAACCCTAGAGAAATACAAGATTGATTCATCCACGATCTTAACCTTAGAGACTCTACAAATTCCTCTACTCTTTTCCTCTCCATTGTTATACCCTTAAGAGGTCTTTAGCCAAATCCTTATCTCACCACACCCACGTCTGTGAGAAGGTCTATTTGGTGCTGTTGGGAAGCAGTTAGGAAGGAACCAATCTACATTGGTTGATGCTATGGTCTAGTAGTGGAATCCGGTAAGCTAAAGAAGAAATAGGTTCGGCGCAACCTCGTTGGAGCAAGAAGCTTTGAGGGCTTAGGTACTTGGGTAGACTAGGCTTGGAGGGTCTTCTGCTGTTCATGTATCCTAACTACATTCTTTAGTGGATTATTTAACCGCTTGGAGGGCGGCGGAGAGGTTTTACGCCGGAGGCTTCAGTTTCCTCTTCGATAACACATCGTGTATTATCCGTATGTTTGCATCTTCCTTCCCTTTATCTTTGCCTTATATTTACTGCTGTGGATGTGTTTATATTTGGATTAGATTAGTTATCAATTCTATTATAAGCTTGTTATCATGTTCCGCACATTAATTGTTTGATATAAAACTTGAATTGGTAAATTTGTAATTGGGGGTCCAAACGTTCAAAGGTATTACATACCCTTTTTGAACTTTCAATTGGTATCAGAGCAGGTACACTTGTTGTGGTTTAAATACCTAAGTGTGATCCTTGACCCTTTGGTGTTGGTTGAAAAGTGCCTTGGTTAATATCAACATGACGGGTAGTAAAGATGTTTGTAAAAAAGACTCTATGAGTATTTTTGAAGACTGTTCTAGTAATGTGTTTTTAGAGTTATTTAAATCAAAGAAACATGCTAGAATCTTCTGTCACATGCTAAAATCCCTAGTTCATAGAAACCATGATATTCATAACAACTTATGTGAGTCAAAGTCCCTAGTCTATAAGTATGAGAGGAGAAATAGACACTTGTGTGATAAACTTGATTGTTTAAAAAGAAAACTTCACTCATCCTTGAATGAAATAAAGGAAAATGAGTCCTGCTTTGAGGGTCAAGAATATTTCTCTCATGCATGTCTCTTTGTTCATACCGCTTTGAAAATATTTAATTCATGTTTGTGGTACCTTGACAGCGATTGTTCAAAGCATATGACTAGAGATAAATCTCTATTCAAAACTCTTAAGGAGAAGGAAGATGGCTTTGTGACATTTGGAGATAGTAGTCATTCGCAAGTTCTTGGAAAGGGAACAGTGGACATTCTGGGACTGCCACTGTTGACTGACATGCTGTATATCAAGGGATTAAAAGTGAATTTGTTGAGTATTACTCATATTTGTGATGACAACTTCTTAGTTCAATTCTCAAAGAAAGGATGTCTAACCTTGAATGAAGAAGGTGTTCAAGTTATGAAGGGACTTAGGACCACCGATAATTGTTATGGGGTCATTCCCAAACCAAGCATAGCATGTCAGAGTGCCCGGGTAAATCTCTTGGAGTTGTGGCATCAACGACTTAGACATGCTAATTACAAACAAGTGGCAAAAGTCTCAAAACTTGAAGCAGTGGTTGATTTACCAAAGTTTGGGAAAATTGAGAAGAATGTTTGTGGTTCCTGTCAATTAGGAAAACAAACAAAGTCAAGCCATCCAAAAGTGAATGTGGTTGCAACCTCTCGACCTTTAGAATTACTGCATGTGGATCTAATGGGTCCAACAAGGACAGAAAGCATGGGTGGAAAGCGTTATATTATGGTGGTGGTTGACAATTTCTCAAGGTATTCTTGGGTGAATTTTCTTAGAGAGAAATTAGAGGCATGTGACAAGATGGAGAAATTGTGCAAGAGACTGATTAATGAAAAAGGAGTACCTATAGTCAGATCAGAAGTGACCACGGGAAGGAGTTTGAAAATGCGAAGTTTGAAACATTTTGCAATGAACACGGCATCAAGAAGGAATTCTCAGCCCCAAAGACTCCACAACAAAATGGAGTAGTTGAAAGGAAGAGCCGGGTGATTCAAGAAATGGCTCGAGCAATGTTACTCAACAAAAACCTTCCACAGAAGTTTTGGGCTGAAGCGGTGAATACTTTGTGTCATATTGGGAATAGGATTTACTTACGAGCAGGAACAAAGAAGACATTGTATGAAATTTGGAGAGAAAAGAAACCGAAGGTAAAATATTTCCGAATATATAGGAGCAAATGCTATATTCTTAATGATAGAGAGAATCCTGGAAAATTTGATGCCAAGAGTGATGAAGGGATATTTCTAGGCTACTCATTAAATAGCCGAGCATATAGAGTGTTCAAAAAATGCACCAAGACAGTGATGGAATCAATAAATGTGGTCATTGATGACACCATATCTGAAAAGGATATTGATGATGGTGAAGGATCTAACCTGAAGAAGGGGGAGGTTGAGGACAATATGTCACAAGATGATAACATTGAGAAAGAATCACCGGAAAAAGAGTCCACACCCCCTATACAAAGAAGGGAGACTAGATCAACACAAGGGCCTCCTAGCCCTCTCACCCCTCCAAAAGTTCAACCTCCGATATCTCGAGATGAAGAACCTTCTACCTCCAAGAGACCGTCATCAAGGGTAATTCTCAATCATCCATCAAGTAATATCATTGGTGATGTAAATGTGGGACTACAGTTGAGAAAAGGACCAAAATACAGTGCGAATCATGTGACATACAATTGTTATCTTGCTCAATTTGAACCTAAGAAGGTAGAGGAAGCTCTTAGAGACGAGAACTGGATAAAGTCTATGCATCAAGAGCTACATTAGTTTGTTAGAAATGATGTATGGGAGTTGGTTCCAAGGCCCAAAGACACCCATGTGATCGGCACCAAGTGGATCTTCAAGAACAAAACTGATGAAGATGGTAAGGTTGTCCGAAACAAATCTAGGCTGGTAGCTCAGGGATATACTCAAGTGGAAGGTATAAACTTTGATGATTCATATGCACCAGTAGCGAGACTAGAGTCGATTTGAATTCTATTGTCCATAGCATGTGTTATGAATTTCAAACTATACCAAATGGATGTGAAAAGTACCTTTCTGAATGGTTTTCTAAATGAAGAAGTATTTGTTGAGCAACCAATGGGATTTCAAGATCCTTACTTTCCGGATCATGTGCTAAGGTTGAAGAAAGCACTGTATGGGTTGAAGCAAGCACCAAGAGCGTGGTATGATCGCCTCACAACATACTTGTTGGATCGTGGATTCAAAAGAGGCCAAGCTTATCGAACTTTGTTTGTCAAAAGAGATGAAAAATCTCTCTTTGTCGCTCAAGTGTACGTGGATGACATAGTTTTTGGATCTACAATTGATCAACTAGCTCATGAATTCTCGGAAGAAATGAAACGGGAATTTGAAATGAGCATGGTAGGAGAGTTGAACTACTTCCCAGGGATTCAAGTAAAACAAATGGGAGATGGAATATTTATCTCTCAAGAGAAATATGCCAAAAATCTTGTTAAAAGATTTGGCCTGGATTCGAAGAAACACACGTCTACTCCCATGAGTTCATCATCGAAACTGAGCATAGATGCAAATGGTGTTGACATTGATCCAACACTATATCGAAGCATGATTGGCAGTCTTCTCTATCTCACCGCTAGTAGGCCAGATATTGCATTCAGTGTCGGGGTCTGTGCTCGATTTCAAGCTACTCCTAAAGAGTCCCACTTAACAGCTATCAAGCGAATCATTTGCTATGTGAATGGCACGTCTGAATATGGGATTTGGTATTCTAAAGATTCAAATGAGTGTTTGGCAGGATATTCAGATGCAGACTGGGCTGGATGCATTGATGACAGAAAAAGCACTTTTGGTGGTTGTTTTTATCTTGGAAATAACTTGGTCTCATGGATGAGCAAAAAGTAAAATTCAGTCTCCCTTTCAACTGCTGAAGCTGAATATATTGCAGCAGGAAGCTGTTGTGCCCAACTGTTATGGATGAGAAAACTATTACATGACTATGGAATTTCTCAAGACACCATGTGTGTGTTTTGTGATAACACCAGTGCAATAAATCTGTCAAATAATCTAGTTCAGCACTCCAAATCAAAGCATATTGAGATCCGGTATCATTTCATTCGAGACTTGGTAGAGGACAAGATAGTATATTTGGAATTCATCAATATAGAAAATCAGAAGGCTGACATATTCACTAAACCTCTTGATGGCCCTAGGTTTGAATCCTTGCATAAGACCATTAGTGTCAGTATCATTCCCTAAACTCTATCTTTCAAATGTGCTTTGTGTAGAATGTTCTACATTTTGTTTGTGTTTAGCACTTCTTCATATGATTTTTTTTGTTTGTGAGTTTTTGATTAAATTCTTTTTGCTGATTTTGTTTTGATCAATCTTTACTTTTCTTGTGTCAAAAATTCAAAAACACATAAAAAATAGAAAATCCAAAAAGTTTGATCAACTTTGTTTGAGTTTTTGTCTCAAATCATGTTTTGCCTTGTACCTTTGTACTAATGGCTTTGTGCATCTACGAGCTTAGCTTGTCTTCTATGCACTCATATTATTGTGGGAGAAATTCTGAAATTTATGTGACTATTGCAAATAGATCTTCAACCTTGTCATGAATGATTAGTGAATGGTTTTGTTGATCTTGAGACATGCATAGACTCATGCCTATATATCTTCCCACTCTTTATTTTTGTTTTTGCTTAAAAGAGCTCTCTAAATGCAAATCTCCAAATGAAAATAGATATAGAGCTGCGAAAGCCTGTCGCACATACTAGTATTTAACTAGGAAAAAGGAAAAGCGACCAAAATAAAATGTTTGATGCCCAAAAAGCCAAAGGCTATCTCATAAATTGAAATATCAAAAATTTCAAACATCTATCTCTAAATGAGATTCTCTTTGCTCAAAAAGTGCAAATGATATGTTGAATATGGAGCCAAATGAAAAGCTTTAGGGAAATGTAATCAAGTTTATATGGGAGGTCATATATGCATGTTTCTATAATCGAGATAGGTCACATTATCTAATGCTAATTGTGTATGCTTTGATTGAATTGATCATTGAAGCTTCACATTGGACTAAGGACTATCTTATTTTTGATATCCACACACAACACACAAGTCTATGTTCAATGAATGCCATATTCATTTGTGTGATTGTACTTGATTAAATGTGTTTTCACATACTCAATCCTTGTTTGATCAAACACAAAAAGATTTTTGAGTGTTTTTAGTTGTTTTTGGAAAGTATTTTGCTTATTGCAAAAATATCCAAAATTTCAAAAATTGTTTCCCCTGTTTTGGCGACTAAGTCGCGGGTTAGCCCAGTCGTGAGCTCACTCAGAGATTTTTCACGGCCCACTGGCGGGTCAAGGTCCCAGTCGCGAAAAATACTTAGAAAATTTTTCAAAATTTGAGTCTTTACTTGTTTCGTGGCTCAGTTTGGCGACTTGTTTGCAGGTGGAAGGTCCAATCGCGAGGTTAATCAGAGATTTTCGTGGCTCAACTCGCGACTCCCTCGCGGGTAGATCTTTTAGTCGCAAAAAACACTTGGAAGATTTTTCAAGAATCTTGTTTTCACAGTGTTTCGCGGCTTACCTTGGCGACTTGATCCAATCGCGAAAAACGTGTGTTTTGCATTTTCTAGTCAGATTTCAAAAACTTTTCAATTTTTCCCTTGAAATCAAGTGATTGTTCATTGTCTTCCCCATTTCTCTCTGAAACTCACCGAGAAACTCTTTGGAAAACATCCATTTCTGCATCATTCTCACTTCAATCTTCAAGAAAAAGGTATGGGTTTCCCTGTTTTTCACTTCATTATTCATGATTTGAACATTATTTTCTTGGATTTGTGTGAGTGGTCCTTTTTGAGTTTTGAATAGACCTATCATATTGGTATATTTCTTTTTCGATATGGGTTTCTAATTCTGTGATGATTTTGTTCGGATTCTTTGAGGGTGTTCTCTTCTACTCTCTTATGTGAGTTCATTTGGTTATTGTTGTCACCTACACACACCCATTGTCATGTTTGGACCCTAAATTCCAAGTTCTTAGGGTTTCCTTAATGCTCATGTTTTGATTCTAACCCTATGCTAATATAGGTTGGTATTTTTCTGTTGGGTGTTTCTTTTTTATAATCCCTAATGTAGAGCGGATATGTCACCATTTAAAAGAGCAGCTGTGAAAGGGGGCAACAGCAAAGGTAAGGAGCCAATCATTGATGTCGATGAACCCTCACCTCGCACAAAGAGGACCCGTTCCCCATCAAGTGAATTCGACCCAAACAAGTTCAGATCCTATGCGGCCTTTCAAACACATGAAAAGTATTTCAGAACTGCTACACCATTACTTGAAAGGGCTGTTGATCAACCTTCATTGTTCGATACCAACATTCCTAAATGGTTTACGTTCAAAGATTGGAATTACCTTCCCTCTGATCTTAATGATGCTTATGAGAATCTGGTCAAAGAATTTTATGCAAATGCAATTGTTGAAGGTGATGAGCTTAAATGCTGGGTTAGGAGAAAAAGCTTTTCAGTTTCTCCAACATATTTGGCCGAGATTCTTCACATCAATCGACCGATCTTAAAACACTCACCGGTTTATGATGATCTATATCCCTCTTGGAAAGGACTTGGAATTCTCATCAAATGGAAACTCAGTCAGTGTTTCTTCTCTTCCTCCAAAATTGAGGGTGCTCACAATCATCATGTTTAGCAACCTGTACCCCTTATCCAGCACCGGGTACATGAATCTCGGTCGAGCCTTGTTTCTTCATGATCTAATCTCTGATGTTGAGATTGACATTTGTGCACATATCTTTCATGTTCTGTGCAAGACGATTCAGCGAACTGAATCTCGAATATGCATTCCCTTTTGCTACCTCATTTCAAGGATTTTGAAGCTCAAAGGAATCCACCCATCTGAAGATGAAACTCCTCACCCCAAACCTAGCCCAATCAACATGCGCACGTTTAACGCAAGTATTGGTCATAGTAAGAAGGGAGTCAAAACTAAAGCCTCAGCATCAAACAGTGGTTTGCACTCTACCTTATCCTCCGTTGATGAGAAACTAGACAACATTATGGCCTCTGTCCATGAGTTGAGCATCAAAGTGTCTGGACTCACATCCATTTTGCACCATCATAACATTCGGTGGGACATGAAGTTCACTTCTCTCCAAACTCAATTAGATCAGATTCAAAGGAAGCTAGAAGAAAATGAGGACTAGCTATTCCATGACAAAAAAGGGGAGAAGATCACTGTCAGGGGGAGAAAGAGCATAATCAAAGGGGGAGCTTTATGGCTTTTTTCTTTATATTTTGTTATGTAGCATACTTTGTTTCATGTTTTCTATGTTTCATAACTTCAGTTTACTGTGTTATGATTTTATTTTGTACCCATGTTGCTTATGTAAGCTTTAAGGGTTTGTTTTCATGCACTTTTGCTATTTGTAGGCTTTTATGGTCTGTGCCTTGTATTTGCAACACTTTGCTTATGCAGCCTTTATTTATTTGTTTTTGTACTTGTTGATGCTTTGCATTATCTTAAGTACAACACTCTTGTGCCCTTGTAGGATTGTTCCTAGATGCATATATATTTGTATGCATTGGTTGAGTGTTGGACTTGCATATGATACTCTTCAATTGAGCTTATTACCTTGCATGTCTGGATGTTCATTCCTTGTGTGAATGAGCATAGTGGTCACTTTTGTTTAGTGATTGCTTGGTTGATCTTGCCATGGTCTATTGCTTTATTCCATTTTGCTTGATCATACTATTTTTGGTCCATATGCATTTCAAGTGTTGTTGCATACAATGATATTGCTATGTTGTTATGTTTCAGGAGATACTTGTTCAAATGTTAAAGAGCTGTTCAGAATCTAGAGTTAGGTGTGAGTGAGTTTTGTTCAACTGTTCCCAACTCACGCTTTAAGTCTAGAGTCTGTTGTAGGGTTTTGTCACGGAATAGCCAAAGGGAGAGATTGTAAGGTTGAATTTTATCAACCATCTTGTTGGCTTTATTCCGTGCCAATTTGCTTGTAATTTAAGCACTTAGTTACCCTGTATTTAGGTGGGATTATTGTAAGGGTAGTGTGTGAAAAGATGTGAAGAAAAACTCAAGTATGTGCAAAGTAGCAGAGATTCGCAGCTAGGACTCGCAGGTGACTCACAGCTGCAAGCTGCCAAATGCTGGCACGTGAGAAGCACGCAGGGAAGCTGAAGGGTCGCGCTAGCTGTCATACTACAGGACAAAAGTCCCAGGCTGGCCAGGCCGTTAGCTCGCGGCTTGAACTAGCAACTTAACCCAGTCGCGAGGCCAAGTCGCCAAAATACCCTGTTTGGCAAAAATTGACGTTTTGCATTCCTTTCTTATCCTACTATATATATACCCTTATACCCACCATATTGAGAGAGCTTCCAGAGAGAATTTTGTGAGAAAAACCCTAGAGAAATACAAGATTGATTCATCCACAATCTTAACCTTGGAGACTCTACAAATTCCTCTACTCTCTTCCTCTCCATTGTCATACTCTTGAGAGGTCTTTAGCCAAATCCTTATCTCACCACACCCACATCTGTGAGAAGGTCTATTTGGTGCTGTTGGGAAGCAGTTAGGAAGAAACCAATCTACATTGGTTGATGCTATGGTCTAGTAGCGGAATCCGGTAAGCTAAAAAAGAAATAGGTTCGACGCAACCTCGTTGGAGCAAGAAGCTTGGAGGGCTTAGGTACTTGGGTAGATTAGGCTTGGAGGGTCTTCTGCTGTTCATGTATCCCAACTACATTTTTTAGTGAATTATTTGACTGTTTGGAAGGTGGCGGAGAGGTTTTACGTCGAGGGCTTCAGTTTCCTCTTCGATAACACATCGTGTGTTGTCCGTGTGTTTGCATCTTCCTTCCTTTTATCTTTGCCTTATATTTACTGCTGTGGATGTGTTTATATTTGGATGAGATTAGTTATTAATTCTGTTATAAGCTTGTTATCATATTCCGCACATTAATTGTTTGATATAAAGCTTGAATTTGTAAATTTGTAATTGGGGGTCCAAACATTCAAAGGTATTACATACCCTTTTTGAATTTCAAAGAGTAAGCAAAACATTTTGTCAAACACATGGTGTGCACAAAATTTCAGCATTAGAATGTACCATAAAGCCAATAATGAACAATCCAAAGTGTGGGATAAGCACATCAGATGGTCCATACAATCAAAGCCAAGTCAGAAATCCTCACCTCATGTAACAATGTCTAAGATATTAACAATTGTTATTATAAATAAAAGGAATTAAAACAGAAATACACAACTTATTGACACATTGAATAGTTCTTGTAACGCAACAAATAACTCAACAACAATATCATGATGAACAGGCAAAACAAACAAACTGAAAAGTAGCAAATAAATGGAACTACATAACTAATAACTTATTCCATGAACAATGTAAAGCCAAAAACTCAACTCTTCCATGGCTTTTATATTTTATATCACAAGAAAGCACATGATACCTTGCTGCAATTCTGAACCCAACGAAGTAGGCTGTAAGTGCCTGTAACACAACAGTATTTATAATATAAATGTCAATTTTTTTTCCAGGTACTTAAATGCTACATACCATTTCAATCATCCATATTATACCAAACGCATAAAGAAACATAAAAATTTGTGTCATGTGACTTCTTTTGCTATTTTTTTATGATAAAATGACAAACTTACCTTAATAGAGACTTGAAGAACACCACGAACTTCTTTTGGCACATGCTTATGCAAATTTGCAATAGTACCCAAACTTTAAAATTAGTATTCAATTTTTGTATCTAAGCAGAAAATATATATTGATAATTTAAAAAATATATATATATATATATAGGCAAAGATTCCCTTAGGAAAAATTATTACAAGCTAACACAAAAAAATCTTAAAAGAAAGTTATGACTTATTAAGAAAATCAACCCTTAATGGACACATTTAATAAAAATAACCTCTGTTAGCAGAGAAAGTAAAACATAATATATGACCCCTTCTTTTGATTCAAAATGTTGTATTGCTAAAACACGTCCCTATGATTCCATTACTCATCAATAGAAAATCAACCCACTGCCTTCTTTTTATCTTTTCATTGGGTTGTGAAGCAAAATTTTGAATAAAAACTCGAGAACTAACACCAAAAAGTGGATGCACGCACATATGAAAAATTATGTGAACATGAAACACTTTATGAATCATATACTTATTTAGAGTAGCCCAAAACACTAAAACCTACAAACATTGAAAAAAATAAAATGCCAAGAAATCAACCATTATTGAAAGACAAACATGTTTTTTTCTACACATATTCAAGGGCTAAACCCTATGATGCCACCCAAAAAAAAAAAAAAAAAACTAGATTATGATAAATCCAGAAGAAAGCATCAAAATAAAGAGTATAACACATCAAGTAATAAAATGCTGACCTTGGGTATAGGTGCAGCAGAAAAGAAGCGAAACAGAGTGGGTGTCAAATTAACAATTGGAAGGAGGGAGAACTTTTATTTTGTCCTTTCTTCTTTTACCAATTGCCTATCCCTATGAATGCAGATCATCTAATGACTTAGATTGTCCTTAATGACATTGTGCACCTTTGTTTAGTATTATTTCTAAATTTCTATTTCAAAGAAGGCTGTAAATAATCAAAGAATATAATAATTCCAATTTGGAAAAGATTATAATGTTAGTAAAGCAGGAAAAACAAAGATTATAATTTGAGGCCAAAACATTGAAAGAGAGAGCTAAACATCCGGATTTTAATTCAATTTCAAATAACAAAAAGTAGCGGTGAGGATGTGAAATAAGTAGAAGGGAGAATTGGCATGAAGAAATCAATTTGTAAAGACGGAAACTGGCTAAAACATGTAAATCAAAGCCAATTGAAAAAAGAATATAGTAAATGAACAAAATGTAATACTAAGTATGAGATAAGTAAAAAGAAAATCAGCATTCAAGCAAACAATGATAAATTGTAAAATGATTTTATCTTTTAATCATCTTGTCAATGTTCCTTTTAAATGAAGAGGTCAGAGTGTTTTTTCAATAATCAACATATGTAGAGGTCGATCTAATTTATAGATGGTCTTTCATGATTCTAAGGTTCTGCCCTTCTTGTCCATGCCGTAAGCATTAATATTTATAACAAATTAGTAAATAACTAAGTACTGGAATTGTTTTTCCATGAAATCTAAAGACCAAAACCAACAAACACCAAGAAAGAATAAATGCTATAAAGACCACAAACCAAATATAAAACCTAGTTTGAAATTGAAATTAATGATTACATAATCACCACTAATTGAAACATTAATGTGTACACAACACAACAATCTTTAGTAAATAATCCCTAAATATTCAACGACATAATTTTAAGCAATATGTTAGCTATTTAATCAAATTCAATAAATGAAAAAGAAACATAATTTACTGCCAATAAAAATTCATTCATTCTTTAAAACAATTCTACATTCCTTTAAACAAATATACAATCAAATGGAAAACATGACTTTTTAGCACAAACATTAAAAAGGTTTTAGACTTTTTAGTTTCAAATAATAGATGCTCAGAGCAGCAACATTGAGAAATCAACCATTATAGAACAGCAAACATGTTTTTTCCTACATATTCAAGGGCTAAACCCCATGATGCCACCCACAAAAAAACTGGGTTATGATAAATCAAGAAGAAAGCATCAAAATAAAAAGTATAACACATCAAGTAACAAAATGCTAACCTTGGGTATAGGTGCTACAGAAAAGAAGCAAAACAGAGTGGATGTCAAATTTTCTTTGAAGAAGATGTCGTTTGTTTAAGGATGTGGCAATTCAGGGCTTTTATTAAGTGGTGTGAAATGGTTTTTATATCAAGTCAGTCCAATACATGAATATGGTGGAGATACCAAATGTAGGCCCCTAAAAGCATAGCAAAAATAAAATAAAATAAAATAATAAAAAAAATAAAAAATTATAACAGTTTTACAATTCAGTAAAATACAAAAAAGGAATTCATTGAATTTAAAAAAAATGAAGAAAAAAGCATATTAAAATATGCAATTCAAAGCCAAATCAAAACCAAATAGATCAACGGAGAAAATTTAATTCAAATTATGAGATAAATAGAGGGAAAATCAAGTTATCCAAACCTCTTAGTTTGATGCAGCAACTCTTCTTGTAAAATACATGTATTGTACCTAGCAAAAAACTTAGTATTCAACAAAATGTCAAGGTAAGAAATTTTTTAAAATCACAACAAAGAAAGATGAAAGAGAGACTACAAAAAAGTGGAAGCAAACATTGTAATATGGTTTGAGTTGCAAAAATATGAAAGATTGTTTTAGTTTTTAATAATCTATTGGCTATTTCCCATGTGATGATGGTTAAGGACCAAGGATATATAAAATAAATACTTAAAGCAAGATTAACATCAAACAGTAACACTTTTTGGCACAAACTTGAACTGGAAAGTTTGTTTTTGTCTTATACATAAAGATTTTAAACAACCCAAGGTGAAATTTTACTTTTAACTACAATAAATCAAAGGATATGTCCCTAATGTTACGAAAATTAAAAACCAAACCAAAGCATCCAAAGAAAGAGAATCAACCATCTATTTTTTAAAAAGGGTAAAAGAAGAACCCTATACAATTAAGCAGGGGGGAAAATTTTTAATATAGATATATTGAAGAAGACAAATTGTAATTCAAGTAGTATAAGCATTTTAGACTTAATTAGTGATGATTGGATTCAATTTTTTCTACCCTCATACCATGATAAATCTAAATGATTTAGTTATTTATGAACAATGAATATGAACAAAACATTTCAAGGATGAAGTCTAGAAGATATCAACATGGTGAAAGAAATAAATTATGAAACAAATGTGAGGCAATTGGTAGTATTACATAGCATGTACATTTTTTTTCTTGGATATGCAATTGACTGAGAGGCTCTTCAATACCACCCCCACATCCCCACTACCAAATACACATCTATATCCTGGTATCCATAGACCCTAACTTTGATAATAATCCATGTAAAATTTGATTTTTTTTTTCTATTTATCTCATCTTTATTTGAATTAAATTAAAATTTTATTTTGGATTAAATTGATATGTATAATTATTATGTCCCAATTAATTTATTCCCCACCAACCAAAAAAAAAAACATAACAATTTTACAGGTTAGTTGAAAAAGAATCATGGAAAAATTAGGCTTTCCTAAGCTATCAGTTTGTTCCAACAACTCTACTTGCAAATTACTCAAGTTTTGTACTTGACAGAGAACTACAGCAAATATGAATTTCAACAAAATGACAGGGTAAGAAGGTTTTTTATAATTTCAATAAAACAGTGTCTAACAATATGTTGGAAGGTGTATAGTAATCAATTGGTTATTAATTTATTTATTTATTTTTCAAAAACCTAGTAATTAATCCAAAAAACTATAATTTCACTTAGAAAAAAATTATAAATTACTATACACCCTAAACTTTCAAATTTTAAACCATCCAAGTATTAAAAAAAAAGGGCAAAATCCCTAATGTTACCAAAACTTAAAACCAAAAATAATTATTTCAGATCAAATCATCCATAGAGAGAGAATAAGTCCATCATTACAAACTCTAAACTTTCAGACTTACAACCATCCAAGTTGAAATTTGGCTATTAAAATCAAGGGCAAAATCCCTTATGATACCAGTACTTAAAACCGAAAATTATAATTTTCCATCGAAAGAGAAATAAACCCATCTATATTTCAAAAGGAGTAAAAGAAGAACCTTAGACAATTCGGTATGGAGAAAATTTTGAAATACAGATATATTGAAAAGGAAGATGATAATTCTTGTAGTATAAACATCTGGTTTCAAACTAAAAACATATACATATTGGAGATTTAATATGCTAATTTGGAAAGGAAAAGCAATGGTGAAAAGTTTCAAAAAACCAAAATAGTATTTGAAGAAGAAAAGAGTACGCTGACCTTTAGAAAAATTTTGTTGCTGAGGAGAGATGAGGTAGAGAAGCAGATCAGATGGCGATGGCCGGCCGTACGAAACTCCATTGGGTCACAAACTCCTTTTTTTTTCTTCTTCCCTTTCTCTGTATCACAGTATCGCTAGGGGTTTTTTTTCTTTAGAGAGAGAAAATGTTAAGCAGTCTAACGAGAAAAGATCCCTAGGGTTTTTTTAGAGGCTATTTTTTTTAATTATATATATATATATATATACATAACCACTATCAAATGGTGCTAACCTGGTAAAACAATATTATGTATCGCTTTTTTAAGTTATACATATCTTAATTTTAGATAAGCAGTTATCCTATTTGTCAGCACCTCCTTAATTGTAGGAATCAACTTTCTCTCAGTTTCTGCTATTATATATAATATATGATATGACATAGTTGATTGTATGGTCTATCCACACCAATGGTCCCTGTTTTACCTGGTCTATTTCCCATTTGATTACTGATATTCAAGACTTGGCTATGTCTTTTGTTTCTTGCATTTTTAGTAGGATTAGTAGATGCCGTAACTCTACTTCTCATTCAGCAGCCAAATTTTCCCTTGCTTCCAATGACTCTTTCATTTTTACTTTGGCTAATTTTCCACCTTATCTCGTTGACGTTTGTAAGGAAAATGCCCGCCTTTGTTTCCAAATTTTTTAAGTTAATGAATTGCAACTTATCAAAAAAAAAAAAATGGCATATGGCATATTAGAGGTCACATTTAAAAATTTATAAAAAAAAAAAAAAAAAAAAAAAAAAAAAAAAAAAAAAACCATGTTTGTTCTATTGGATTTTTTTACATCATCTCTGTTTTGAAAACAAATGATAGGTGGAAGTTATAATAAATTTATGGTTAATTTTTTCTAGGGATAATGATGGATGTTTTGATGGGAATACATGTTCCTTCTAATCTGCCCATGGAATCTACCCCATTTAAAGGGATGGAGTTTGAAGTAGATGAGATTGCATATTGTAAGGTTGAATTTATTCAATCATGTGTTGGCTTTATTCCGTGCCAAATTTGCTTGTATTTTAGCAATTAGATACCCTATATTTAGGTGGGAATTATGTAAGGGTTGTGTGTAAGAGAGTGTGAAGAAAACTCAAGATGTGTGCACTCAAAGGAGTCTCGCGACTGAAGAAAACTCAAGATGTGTGCACTCAAAGGAGTCTCGCGACTAGATCTCACGGCTAGCTCGTGACCAGAAAGTTACCAAAGTGGCACACGCGTAAAGCATGCAGGGAGCTGAACGGTCACAAAAGCTAGAGCACTATAGGACAAAAAGTACAGTCTAGCCTAAAATTTATCCCGCGACTCATTCTAGTCGCGAGGCCAAGTCGCCAAAATGCCTTGTTTGGATGAAAACTGACTTTTCACATTCCATCTCATACCTTACTATAAATACTGTAAGGTTGAATTTATTCAATCATTTTGTTGGCTTTATTCCGTGCCAAATTTGCTTGTAATTCAGCATTTATAAACCCTGTATTTAGGTGGGAATCATGTAAGGGTAGTGTGTGAGAGAGTATGAAGAAAAGCTCAAGAGTGTGCACTCAAGAAGGGCCTCACAACTGGATCTCGCGACTGGCTCGCAGCAGGCAAGTCGCCAAAGATGTCACATGTGTGAAGCATGCAAAAGAGCTGAAGAGTCACGCCAGCTATTGCACTACAGGACAAAACTTCTAGTCTGGCTAGGCCGTTAGCTCGCGACTCAAACTCGCGACTCGTTCCAGTCGTGAGCTCGAGTCGCTAGAACACTCTGTTTGTTACAAAACTGACTCTTTACATTCCATACACACCCTGCTATATAAATACCCTTATACCCACATATTGTAGTGAGCTTCCAGAGAGAATTTTAAGAGAGAAACCCTAGAGAAAAACAAGATTGACTCATCCACAATCTTCATCCTTTGATTCTTCAAATTCCTCTACTCTTATCTTTTCCATTGATACATCCTAGAGAGATACATTAGCCAAATCCTTATCTCACCATACTCATATCTGTGAGAAGGCTTTTTGGTGCTTGGGAAGCAATTAGGAAGGAACCAATTTATTTTGGTTGATGCAATGGGTGATTGCGGGATCCGGTAAGCTAGAAAAGACAAGGTTCTGCATAATCCTGTTGGAGTAAGAAGCTTGGAGGGCTTAGGTGCACTGGATAGATTAGGCTTGGAGGGTCTTCTGCTATTCATGTATCACAACTTTATTTTCTAGTGGATTATTGACCGCTTGGAGGGCAGCGGAGAGGTTTTATGCCGATGACTTCGGTTTTCTCTTTGATAACACATCGCTATGTTGTCTTTGTATTTGCATCTCTCTTCCCTTAATCTTTGCCATTTAATTACTACTGTGGTTGTGATTAATTATGGTTTAGATTGTTTTACCAATTTTGTTTTAGCTTATTTTCATATTCCGCACATACATTGTTTGATAATAAGCTAGTGTTGGTAATTTGTAAATTGGGGGTCTAAACGTTCATAGGTGTTTTACACACATATTGAACTTTCAAATATTCTTATTCCCACGAAATGTAGTGGTGGCTATTCAAAGAGAAAAACCCTAAGAGAGGTTTCTACAAAACACTCATTGTATTAGAGAGAGAGCTACTCATTATTAGAGAGAAATCTTTGTAGTCTCTTCTCCTTCCCTCTCCCATTGTTATACCCATTGAGAGGAGATTTGTACCCAAACACTACCCACACCCATTCAAAGTGTTGAAAGTGTTTTTGGAGCTTTGGAAAGCATTGGAAGATGCCAAGGATGGTTGATGCAATATGGGCTTATTGCGGGATTCGATAAGCTAGGAAAGATAAGATTCGGCATAACCCTGTTAGAGCAAGAAGCTTGGAAGGCTTAGATGCATCGGGTAGATTAGGCTTGAAGAGTCTATTGCTATTAATGTATCCTAACTTTATTCTCTAGTGGATCATTTGACCGCTTGGAGAGCGGTGGAGAGGTTTTTCGCCTAGTACTTCAGTTTCCTCTTCGATAACACATTGTCGTGTTATCTTTGTATTTGCATCTCTCTTCCCTTACTCTTTACCTTTTAATTACTATTGTGTTTGTGATTATTTTTGGTTTAGAGTGTTTTACCAATTTTTGTTTAGTTTATATTCATCATTCCACAAATATATTGTTTGTGTATAAGCTTGTGTTGGTAATTTTGATATTGGAGGTCTAAACATTCATAGGTGTTTTATACGCTAATTGAACTTTTACATATGATTTTTATAATGAATATGGCAGAAAGGCTGGTTTTAGTATTAGAAAAGAGTATGTAAATAAATGTAAAAAGACTAGAGTGGTTACTTCAAGGAGATTTGTGTGCGCGAAGGATGGAGTTTAAGGCAAAGACAAGAGAGATCAAAATATAAAGAAGCCACGAGCAGAAACAAGATGTGGTTGTGAAGCACGTTTGGTTATTGTACTTAATCAAGATAGTAAAAAATATGTGGTGAATGAATTTAAGCATAACCACTATCTCTACCTCCCATCAATTGTACACATGATGCCATCACAAGGGAAAGTGACTGCAACTCATGCTATTGAAATTGATTTGGCACATGAATCAGGATTAAGATTAAAGCAATCTCATGAGCCTCTTAGTAAGCAAGTTGGTGGATATGATAATCTTGGTTTTACCAAGCATGATCATAAAAACTATTTACGTACTAGGCGACAGAGAGACATGGAGCATAGGGAAGCTATTAGCTTGGGAAGATATTTCACTCATCAACTTAAGGAAAACCCTTCATATTATTTTGCTACTCAATTGGATTGTGAAGAGTTGTTTACTAATATCTTTTGGGCCAATGCAAGAATGATCATTGACTATAGCTACTTCGATGATGTAATAATGTTTGATACAACGTATAGTACAAATAGAGATGCAAGGCCACTTGGAGTATTTTTTGGTCTCAATCACCATAGAGAAACTGTTGTATTTGGAGGTGCACTTTTATATGATGAAACGATCGAATATTTTGTATGGTTATTTGAGACCTTCTTAGAAGCAATGTCTGAAAAGAAGCCAATCACAATTTTCACAAATCAAGATGTAGCAATGTTAGCTGCAATAAAAGTAGTCATGCCTGAGACATATCATGCATTGTGTAGTTGGCATATGTGGCAGATTGCTAAGACACACTTGGGTCATTTACTCAAAAATGAGTCTTAATTTAACGATGATTTCTTAGCATGTATCTATGAGTATGATGGTGAAGATGAGTTTCTTACGACTTGGAATGTAATGCTGGATAAGTGCGATGTTTGTGAAAATAAATGGCTAATTGATCTATTTAAATTGAAGGAAAAATGGGCCCAAGCATATGTTAAGAGAACTTTTACTGCAGGAATGAAGACAACCTAGCTTAGTGAGAGTTTCAATGCCGACTTGAAGGATTGCTTACGTACTGATCTCAATATAGTAGAGTTTTTCACCCATTTTGAAAGTGTTGTCAATCAAAAATGATATAAGGAGTTAGAAGCAAAATACAACTCTAGACATAAATTTTCAATATTGAAGCTCAAAAGCTCACCTATGCTTAACCAAGTAGCAACAATGTACATGCCTACGTTTTTTGATTTATTTCAAGTAGAAGTTGAGGAGGTAATGGCACTTTCCATCCTAGAATGCAATGTGAGTCAAACACATAGTTATGTGATTGGAGTTTTAAATCAATATGGAAAATATGAAGTCATGTGGAATCCATTAGATGAGACTCTTTCTTGTAGTTACAGAAAGTTTGAGACATTTGGTATTTTATGTAGGCATGGTTTGAAAGTTATTGATGTATTGGATATCAAGTTGATTCCTAATAGATATATCATGAAGAGGTGGGGAAGAGATGCAAAAGATGGAAGTGGAAAAGATTGTACAAGGCATAACATTAAGCCGGATATTCGACTTGAATATGTAGATCAATATCAAGATTTATGTCCAAAATATATTCAATTGGTGAATGAGGCATGTGAAACTAAAGAAGGCCATAATAATCTAAGCTTAGCAATTGCAGATTTGAAAAAAAAAAAAAAAAAAAAAAAAAAAAAACTTCGTGACCTTGGGAATTGCAAAGCTAATGTAGAAGAAGACATCATTAGGCCTTCCACTAATTTTGCAAATAAAGAAGATCAATTATGTGATTCGATTACGATTGTACCAAAAGGGGAAAAGAAAAGGGAGATTTATCGTAATAAAAAGTGTAGGACAAAATCATGGATAGAAAAGATACCGAAACCAAAGGAAGGTACATCAAAGAAGCAAACAAAGAAAAGAAAAGTGCAGGAGGTAATCTTCTAAATTATCCTTATTTTCACCATTTTATTTTATTTTTATGCATTAATATAGTATACTATTATTGTTGCTAAACAAGTACAATTTTTATAGGAAATATATGCACATGATATCATGGCATAAAAGAAAATTGAGGATATCACTGTTGGAAATATTACTAGTTTTACATAACTTTCAATGGTAAAGATATTTACATTTATATATTTTACGTTGATATTAATAATAATTTAGATGCGTGATTTGATAATTTTAATGCAATGGTAAAGATATTTACATTTATATATTTTACTTTGATATTAATAATAATTTAGATGCGTGATTTGATAATTTTAATGCTAAGCTTGTGATATGTGTAATGTGTAGTTGGTTTTTTTTGGTAGTTGGCTTCTACAAGTTCTCCATCACATCAGGGAGGCTCATTAACAAGTGTTGCATTAGCATCACATCTAGAGAGTATATCCAATGTTGTAGGCTCCAACAACAAAATTGATAGTACAGGAGATCTTTTGACTCAAGGGAGTATTGCAAGTGGAGGTCCCTTGACTCAAGGAAGTGTTGCAAGTGGATGGAATGAGACAGTTCATAAAGTCGAGCCATTTTTCTAGTTTAGGATCATGTTTTATAATTTATGAGATATGTTGTGATTAAGTGCTCTTCTTTTGTAATTTTCTTGGTTTAGAACTAAAATTTTGATGGTCCAAAAAATTAGTCACATTTGGCCACATTCAAATGTTCAGATTTTTGATTAATTATTTGGAGGGAATACATTCCAAACGAACATTTCCTTTTGTTACAAAAGAGCACATCTTTGTTTATATCCTGCCAAAACAGAGGTATAAGTTGTGATTCTAGGATTTAATATAATTGAAGATTAGTTTGGATATTATTGGCTTCTTGATTTACAGCTACCAAAACTTTAGCTCTCTTTCTCTCTCTGAGTTTCAGTCACTAGATCAGAATTTTATATGGTTTGATCAATGTTTACTTTAATTGCAGCAGCTTCATTGACTTTCTACTTGTTGTTATGCATATATGAATGGTCGCTTTGAGTCTTTTTTTTTTTTTTTTCTTTTTAATCTTTGGTACTTATTAGAGGGAAAAAAAAAAAAAAAGCTTTCCTTTACTTATCAAGAAAAAATGTATTTCAGATTGGCAAAGAAGCTTGGGATGTTTCATTTCCTATTAGTTAGTTGCAATTTTAACTAATAAAGGGGTGTGTTCCTTGGCCAGGGTGCTGGTCCTATTTTTTTCATTTGTTTTCCACTTTTGTGTGTTGCTGTGTTTAGAGAAAGCAGCTTCTTGTTCATACTAGTAGCTTATCAATTATTTTACCTTTCTCCTATATGTGATGGTGGAATATGTGCGATGACAATAACATCTTATGTTGGTAGACAACATTGAATAATAATAGGGATGTATTTGTAGCATGTACAGGAGTCAATTCATTATTGGCATTGATTTTCCATAAAATTTGAAGTTTTTTTTCAATAGATCATAATTTGCATAAATTTTGATTAATGACAAATTGAGGATCATAATCTGCATAAATTGCACAAGCTGTAGAAATGGTCATACTAACAGCAATTTATGCACCTCTCACAAACACTTAACTATCATTACATAATTGTTACACCATTATCATTTTTATTTTTTATTTTTGAAAGGGATACTTTCATTCATCAATAGAGAGAAAATGGAATACAATAGGGTGAGGCATAAGAGCCATACACAGAGCAGAATTAGGGAGCGTAAAATACATATTGAATATGGGGCATTACACCTTTCCAAACTTGAACAAATTGCACAATAGAGAGGGCGTCAGATTCAATAATGGTACTAGGGACGTTCATTTCTTGGGCAAGGATGATCCCGTTTTCCAGAGCAATGGCTTCAGTTGTATCAATAGGGTAGTGGGCTAGGACTTTTTCTTATTGCTGCTGTGACATGGCCATTGGAGTCTCAAATGATTGCTCTAATGCATGAAGGTTTTCCATCTTCAGTCATTGCACCATCAACATTAATCTTGTGAGTGCCATTATCATTGAATACTTAACTAAGCAAGATACAAATTTGAGTACACTCTTTATATTTGAACATATAACCCACAAATAGGATTCTACCTTTGATCAACTGATTGGCATTTCTCCCAAGTTGATGTTTAGGCCAATACACTTTGAACATCATGTCATTTGAATTTTAATTGACGTGGCATAGTTTAGGCCTTCGATTTATTTCAAGAGAATCCTGTCCATAAAATGAACACTCTCCATTTCAAATAGAAATGAAGAGGATCCAGATCCTCTAGACATGAATTGCAATAAATATATCACATCCCGGAAATAACTACCTCTAAGTCTCTAAATTGGGACCACCTCCCTTGTTAACCATTTTGCATTAGTTCAAAGTCTTCTCAATCAATTGAAAAGACTTTTTTTCCCCATGTCTATATGGTGTTATTATCTACAATTATATCAATTTTATTTATTTTTTCCTGTAATAATTCATATTTTTCCAATAACATGAGATCTGTCCCTGACAAGGATGAAAAAGGATTTAAAATTCATTTTGTTCTGAAATGCTTCAATTATGTTGGGAAATTTAGACCCCAGTTAATAAAATTAACAAGTTTTAACCCAAGTTGTTAATTAGATTTATTATGAATAAACCTTGTTAAAACAAACAAACATCAATATCATGTCAAAGTCATGCACAGTAGAAAAGTAAATAAGGCAAGATATGGTGACCCAAGAAAATCAATGAAACAAACTAGTTTCACAGTAAAAAACCTGGGGGGAAACCTTCCCGAAAAGCAATTCACTATTGTAAAGAGAAGTTTTAGACCTTTTACAAAACCTTTTTCCCTAGACTCTACAATCCTCGTAGATGAACATACAGCAGAAACCTTCTACCGTTTCAAAACCTCTAAACTCTTCAATATATGAACACAACCAATGATGCACGGATCTCAGTACATGACTAACTCTTTTGCACGAATCTCAGTACGTGACTAACCCCAACAACTTGAAGAAGATGTTGTTGGCTGCAAAGTTCTTCACTTCATCAACAATGAAGATCAAGAAGTACTTGGTTACAAAACCTTAAGGCACAAAGATGCAGAAACTTTTTGCAGAAAAAATAAGGCACTAGGTCAATTTTTGCATGTGTTCTCCTTGTATATTAGCTCAATGCCCCTGTGACGGCCTTTAAAATAAGTCTTATATATGTCTAGGGTTGTGAAAAAAGAAACCTTACACAAATATATAAGTTTGGCCCGAAAATTAGATCTGAAAATTCTGATTTCGTAAGCCTCGATCAATTCAGATTTTGTAGAGCTTCTGTCGAGATTCGTTCTTAAATCTCAATAGACACTGTTTCTGTCGAGGTATCTATCGAGTTTTAATGAACAACTATCCTTCACTTATTTCTTGGTCCAATCTTTATGACTTTAATACTTGACTTGAACTTTTGTTTCATGAAGTACTAAACTCATCCTAGATCTATCCAATTACAAGTAAAGTGTATTTTATCAAAGGATTAGCCAATTACATAAAATATGTCCTTAAGAAATGAGAAAATGTAGTAGAATCTTAATATAAGAGGCTAAGCTTGCTAGATTCTATTGTCTTCTATCTGCAAAGGGTCATATTTTTATGTATTTTCATATCTGTTAGGGCATATTTTTCATTAGTAAGCATATCATTTGATAAAATGCACTTTACTTATATTTGGCTAATTTTAAGTAGATTCTAGAACACCATGAAGTATGTTTTACAAACAAAACAAGTGGTATTATTGAAGATATGAAGAATGCATAAAGAAACAAGTGTGAAAAGCTGAAAAGAGTAAAACACGACACAAGCTCAATATTACTCAAAATATCGAGCTTCGCAAATCTAGAAATTTTACATTTTTTCAGCCCATGATAACTTGGACTTTTAAGGTTTCGTTCACTAAACTTCTAGATGATATAAATGGATGATTTTTTAGCCGCCATCATACATAGAGATTCACATAAAGAATATATACATTATTATGAAGCTACTACGTTCTTATGCACCTTACAATTTTGTGATCAAGTGCTTCCTTCTTCAAGTGTATTGAAGAACTTTGCATCCAACATCAAGATTCAAGTTGCTGAAAGTTAGTCACATACTAGAATCCGTTCAAAGAGAAGAAGTCTTTACAAAATCAAGACTAATTTGGATTGGCGTAAAGATTCTACTGTAGGTAAGTACTTTAGGACAGGCCAAGTATGGGGTAAGATTCTTTGTACTTGAAATCTCTTGATTTTGATTAGTGATTCTTGGGAGTGGTGACTTGAAGGGTTTTTTCCTTATGAATGGTTTTCCCCAGTAGTCAACAAATCACCATGTCAATTACTTTCTGCTACACTCTAGATTATTTGGTAATTTGTTCATGCCTCTATGATTTGTATATAATTTGACCTAATAAATCAACTTGGGTAACTTAATTAATTAATAGGGGTCAATTTATAGCCCAGCAATATCCAAGATCGAAACACACTTTATATGTAATTGAGTCTTAGTTTATAGTGTGCTAAAGAATTACAACAAGTGTTTATCAAAAAAAAAAAAAAAAAAGAATTACAACAAGTGGCAAATAAGTGGGATTATTGAAGACACAAGACCGCTCAAGAAATTATTCAAGAAAAATTGCATCATAGGTCTCATTACTTGGCTCGATACTTATCGATATATTGAGAGTTAATGAATCTCCATAACAAGCTTGACACACTCAATCTATCATGTTTTTGGGAAAATTCAACACTAAAATTCTCTTTTCAGCCCATGATGACTCGCTTTTCTAAAAATTCGTGCACTATAGTTCTAGAACAAAAGACATATTTTACAAACATCATCATATTAAAATTCTCTTATTAGTAAAGTTTCATGTGTTTATAGGTTTTTTATTATTTTTATGTTAATATATTCAAGTTTTTATTAATATAATTGAAGTTTCTTATTACCTATGATAGGAAAAAATCCTAAAGCCGCTTCCGTTAATAACAAATATTTAACAATGATGACAATGCCAGTTTAGATCTTGAAGTCATTGAAATTCATAAGCACTCACCAAGGATGGAGCCAAGCTTGGGTTTTGGAGGGCAATCTCACCCAACCCCCCCCCCCCCCCCCCCAAAATTGTTTTTTAAAAGATATTAGTATATATATATGGGTATTAGTTTTAGTAATTTTGTTTTATAAAATTACACTTTACTCCCCTAACAATATCATTGATAATTTTAAGAGAAATACTATAGCTACAAACTTTTGTACAATATTTTTACAAACTGTTAAGATAGCAAATCCTTATTTGTTCATATTTGGGCCCATCACTTATATCATTTTTTTTACTTACCAAAAACCACTCACCATATTATCAACTTATAAAAAAATGCTCATATGTCTCCATTTAAAAGCCATAAAAAATCTATTTGTCTAAAATCTAAAACAAAATATACAAGCTCAAAAAAATTAGCACAACAACAAAAATTACCAATAGGAAAAAAAAATTAAGTCCAACCAATAAATTTTACCCAAAATAATGTCCATACCTAGAAGCAAACACACGCATAAAAAAAATAAATAAATAAAAAACTTTAGCGTCTAAGCAACAAATCTAAATGTAAACTGCACATGGCCAACAGTAGAGCCACTCCCCAAACTCCAAGTCCTGGCTGCATGCTAGCACTCACAAAGGATTGTAAATTGGAAAATGAATTTGAACATAATCTTCGTCAAGAATAATATTCAACAAAAATTCACAAACAAATCAAATTAAACATTGGGATGTAAGTTAAAAGTTAAAACTGTTAAATATTAGCATTGATACATCATATTGAATGTGCTAGTATGGATGCGGAAGTGAAAGCATAAAGTATAGAATACAAAAACACAAAAAGGTTACGTGGTTCAGCCTAATGGCCTACTTCCAAGAAGAAAACCCTAAAGGGCTATATTAATAATATATTAGAGTATAGTACAAATCATGTGTTACAATAAATCATAACTTATATATACATAGTAGACTAAACCCTAAAATAATAGATTTTTAGTACAAATAGGGGACTTGGCTTGCACGCAAAGTAGAATTAGGCTTCGCCCTGTGCTAATGGGCTAATATATATCTAACAAAAAAAAAAAAAGGCCATGCAACACGTACACTGATTCTAGATTACACATCCAACACATTATGTCCTAATCAAATTAAATGGGGAGAAATGCTAGAGACACCAATTTTGGCACAACTTTGTGCCACAATTCGCCATGATTGATAAGGGTATGTCCTCATATGGCCTACTAACACACCCTTACCAATCACAATTCGCCATGTGGCGAGTTATGGCACAAAGTTGTACCAAAATTGGTGTCCCTAGCATTTCTCTTAAATGGGAATCAAATTATTAGTCAATTCCTCAACTTCTTGATGTAAAATGGCCATCAACATTTGTTATTTTGAAAGAGAAAAGATGAAACTTGACAGAGCCACAATGGGAATCTCTTGTTCTAGACATGACTTGCAATTAATATATCTCATCCCGGAAATAACTACCTCTAACTCTCTAAGTTGGGATCACCTCTCTTGTTAACCATTTTGCATTAGTTTGAAATTCAAAGTCTTCTCAATCAATTGAAAAGACTTTTTTCACCATGTCTATAACTATATGTTGATATTATCTACAATTATTTCAATTCTATGTATTTTTGACACGTGTACCGTTGAATATGGGTAATGTTGTGAGTTTTTTTTTTTTTTTTTTTTTTCCTAATAAATCGAGCTTCTTATTAAAACAAAGCAACCCTTCCTTCATGCATCCAAAACTAAAGCAGGAAGACTATGCGAATTACAACAAAAAGACTTATGTACAGCTGCAAATTTAGCTAGACAATGAGCTACAATGTTGAGCTCTCTCCTAACTCAGCTAAAATTACAATTTACAAATAATTTGCTAAAGTCTACGACATCACCGATTATGGCTTGGATAGGCCATGCAGCGGTGGAGCAGCCTTCTTTAATTGCTTCAAAACTTTATTTGCTTCAAAACAACTTTTAACATCGGCCTCCACTTCAATTCTCTCCATATTTCTGCCATGGCAATTTGCAATGCGCATAGAATAGTAGCTGCTTCAGCTTGTATAGGTTCACATATTTCATAAACTTTAGCCCAGCCTTTAATGACCTTTCCAACATCATTATGGGCAACAACAGCTAAGGTAGTAAAATCTTTATGAACAGCTGCATCACCATTAAGTTTGATAACTCTGAAAGTTCAAATAGCGTATAAAACACCAATGAACGTTTAGACCCCTAATTTCAAATTAAACCAACACAAGCTTATACCCAAACAATACATGTGCAAAATAAAAGGTACAAGCAGAAAACAAAACAAATAAACAACTCTACATCATAATTAATCACAACACAGTAGCAATTAAAAGGTAAGAGTAAGGGTTAAAGAAATGCAAACACAAAGATAATACCAGCACGTGTTATCGAAGAGGAAACCGAAGAACTCGGCGAAAAACCTCTTCGCCGCCCTCCAAGCGATCAAATGATCCACTAAAGAATGAAGTTGGGATATACGAATAGCAATAAACCCTCCAAGCCTAATCTACCTAATGCACCTAAGCCCTCCAAACTTCTTGCTCCAACAGGGTTACGCCGAACCTTGTCTTCTTTAGCTTTCCGGATCCCGCAATAAGCCCATTGCATCAACCAAACAAATTGGTCCTCTCTGAACTGCTTCCCAAGCACCAAATTACCTCTTCAATGATATGGGTATGGTGATATAAGGATTTGGCTAATAAACCTCTCAAGGATATGTCAATGGAGAGGATGAGAGTAGAGGAATTTGGAGAATCAAATGTCTAAGATTGTGGATGAGTCAATCTTGGCTTTCTCTAAGGTTTCTTTCTCAAAATTCTTTCTGGAAGCTCTCTACATTTCGTGGGTATAAGGGTACTTATAGTAGGGTACGTGAGGAATGTGAAAAGTCAATTTTCATCCAAATAGGACATTCTGGCGACTTGGCCTCACGGCTAGAACAAGTCGCGAGATAACTTCCAGGCCAGACTGTACTTTTTGTCCTATAGTGCTCCAACTGTCGTGACCCTTCAACTCCCTGCATGCTTTACACGTGTGCTAAAATACAATCAAATTGCTAAAATACAATCAAACTTGGCATGAAATAAAGTCAACACATGATTGAATAAATTCAACTTTACAATCTCCCACTTTGGCTATTCTGTGACAAAACCCTAAAATAGACTCTAGACTTAAAATGTGAGTTGGAAACAGTTGCCAAAACTCACTTACACCTAACTCTACATTCTGTGAAGCTCTTAAACCATACAGACAAGTTACCTGAAAACAATAACACAAAAAGATCATTGTAACCAGAAATCTTGAAATGTATATATGGAGCAAGCACAATGCGATCAAGCAACAAAGAGTATAGCAATAAAGCATGGCTTGACCAAACAAGAACAATCACTATAAATAGTGATCACAATGATCATTCACACAAGGAATGAACATCTGGACATGCAAGCTAATAAGCTCAACGCAAAGTATCATTTGCATGTCCAACACTCAACCAATGCAATACCACTAAGGTAGATGCATCAAGGATACAAGATCCAACAAGGGCACAAGAGTGGAGTACTAAAGAAAATGGATAACATTAACTAAAAGTACTAAGCTACATAAGTAGAGATACATAATAAACATAGTTCAAATAGTTATAACATTTAAGCATTCATACCACACCATAGCCAAGCATTTAAAAACCAAGTACTAAAGTCATTGAATACTTAAAAACCAAACCAAATTATTTAAATAAGTGCTATGAAAACCCATAATTGAAATTAAAAACACACTTAAACCATAAAAACTTATAAAGGTTCCCCCCCCCCCCCCCCCCCCCTCTCAAGGTAATGCTCCCCCTCAAAAGCTACTTCATACTACTCCCCATTTTTTACTGGAATGGCCAAAGGGCTAAGGCTGGTCCGTGAAGCTATCAAACTTGGTTGTGAGCAAGTTGATTTGGTCTTGAATGGTGGTCAGGCTATTGGAGTGCTCATTTTGGACATCTCTCAAGTAGTCAATCCTCTCAAGAATGATTTGAAAAGCGTTTGGAGGGACTGTTGAAGATGAGGCTTTGCTCCTTTTACCACGACTTCTAGAAGTTGATGGTTGGCCTTTTGCTTCAGTCTCGGTGTCCATAGGCTCTCCTTGTGTGAGATCAACCTCTTCTTCATTACCTAGAAGACGAACTTTGATCCTTTCAATTTTTATAGCATTGATAGCCGGAGGAGAAGGCATGAGACTAATATCTTGGGGAGTTTCCACACCTTTTACATGAAGGATCCTCATGATTAGACTAGGGAAGATAAGCTTTGCCCTTGAGGATGTCCTTGTTTCATCGGCAAGGATGTTGAATGCATAGCATTGATGTCAATGTAGATATTCTCCCGAAGCTCCATAAGGAAGATGGCTTTAGCATTGTTGATGGTGGTCATCCTCTTCATCAGGTATAGATTGAACATCATGATGTATGTGAGACATCGCAAATCCGGTGGGAAAGCAGTTTTGTTGAGGCATCTCCCTTCTCTAACTCCACCAATATGGGATTAAACCGTTTCTATGGAGAGCATTCTGTCCTTGAAGTGAATGAAGTCATGTTCCACATCTCCAAATCCGAGAACCTCATCAATATCCTCCACTTTAGTGGGGAATTCATGGCCTCTAACCCAACAATCTATGACATCCTCTCGTACTATGGCATTGGCATAGAATTCCCGAATTGGTGGTTCACAAACCTCGGGGAGATCACCAAGAAGCTTTTCCCATCCTTTCTCTTCAAAGCAGCTTGGGATGAAGAAGTCCTTAAGATTGACAAGGTCCACAAACCGCTCTTGGATGATTTGAGCCTTCTCAAATTGCCGATTATATCGCTCAAAGTGTTAGGTGGAGCGAAATCGAGTATTGTCCATTTTCTTCCTCTTGTCAGCACGCTGTGCATTGGTTTTCTTCTTTGGAGTCATCTATAAAAACAGAGAAGCAAGTACCGCAAAACAAAGCACAAAATATGATAACAAACTTGATTAGTAACAAGTTAGTACCAACACAATGGACATTGAATAAAAACCCTAAAAACAGAAATTTAAAGAGTAATTCAACCAAAATTGACATGTGAAGACATAAATCATTAAAACATGATAGAATCATGGTATTAAGCACTTAAACATGTCAAAGTGTTTGTGTGTGTGCATCAAATGCAAAAGTGTGCAAACTAGGGCAAAGTGTAAAAACACATAATCATGTGTTGTTTCAAGATCAAAGAAACATAATTATCTCAACAACTTTTGTATTCCATAGAATCCAAAGAGACACACAAAAACATCTATGAGACATTTTATCATGAACATAATATGCACAACATAACACAAGCATGGTACAATGCACAAAAATGAAGTACAGTCATGTAAAACATGTAGAATAGGCATTATACTAACAAAATCAACAAAACCCATAGACCAAACTCAACAAAACATCATCAAAACAATATTCAAATATCATATTTTGAAATCTCAACATAAACACAAAATCCAAGAAATCTAGGGCTAGAAGCATGAAATCCTTTGGAAATAAGAGAAAACCCATACCTTTTCTTGAAGATTGATGAAGAATTGATGAAGAAAATGGAGGTTTTGGAAAAGGGAGAGGCAGACAAGACAATGAAGATGAATGTGATGCGAGGGAAAACTGAAAAGTTTTTTTAAATTGTCTTGGATTTAACCCTATTTGTACAAAACACGCGATTTTTGCTACTAGAATGAGTTGCGAGCAAGTCGCCAAGTCAAGTCGCCAATATCCCGTGACACAAATTTTGAAAAATTTGTCTAAGTGGCTTTCGTGACTGGGAAGTCCACTCGCAAGCAAAGCGTGAGGGGACCCGCAAATCCTTCTAAGTAAGCTCGCAACTAGAGCTCCACTCATGAACAAGTCGCCAATATGAGTCGCGAAAATCCCGAAAACCTAGAATTTTTTAAAAATTTTCTAAGTCTTTTCCACAATTAGGGGACTGACTCGTTTGAGAGTCGCGAGAACTTCTGAGTAAGTTCGCGACTAGCTTGACCTACAAGTGAGTCGCCAAAACAGAGTTGCACACAATTTTTGGATTTTTGAACTTTTTCAAAACAAAATACTTTCCAAAAATCTTTTTGTGTTTGATCAACATATGATTGAGCATGTGCAACACATTTAATCAAGTACAATCACACAAATGAATAAGGAATTCATTGAACATAGACAAGTGTGATATGTGTGGATATCAAATATGAGATAGTCCTTAGTCTAATGTGAAATTTCAATGATCAATTCAACCAAGACATACACAATTAGCACTAGGAAGATTGACCAATCTCAACTATAGAAATATGCATATATGACCTCCCACAAAACTTAATTACATAACGTTAAAGCTTTTCATTTGGCTTCTTACATTTCATAACATTTGATCATTTATGAACAAGAACATCTCATTTTGAGATCAATGCTTGAAATTTTTTATATTTCAATTTGATGAACAAGCCTTTGGCTTTTTGGGCATCATACATTTTCATTACAAGTCACTTTCATTTTTTCCTAGTCGAATATTGGTATGTGCGACAGCTTTTGCAGCTCATTACCTCTTTTCGAGATTTAACATTGGTTGAGCTATATTAAGCAAAAACATAAACGAGTGGGAACATATATAGACACAAGTCTATGCATGTCTTAAAATCAACAAAACCATTGACTAATCACTCATGATAAGTTTGAAGATCTATTTACAAAAATCACATAGATGTCAAGATTTCTCCCACAATGATATGAGTGCATAGAGAACAAGCTACGCTCGTAAATGCACAAAGCCATTTGTACGAAGGTACAAGGCAAAACATGCATGTGACAAAACACAAAAATACCAACCAAACTTTTTGGATTTTCTACTTTTTATGTGTTTTTGGATTTTTGACACAAAACAAATAAAGATTGATAAAAAAGAACAAACACTCAAAGCATTTAAAAAAAACAAATCAAACAATGTCACATCAAAAAGGAAGTATTAATGCATGGACATGTTGAGTATTAGGTCTAGAGTGTCCTTGAATTCCACAATAATGGTAGAAATGTTGAGATTGTGGACCTCTTTGTGACTTTGGAAGAGATTTCCCTTTAGCCTTGGGTTTGACCACTAATGGGTTAGGAGGCTTTGTCAAAACCCGTTGAGTAGTCACATTCGGCTTCTTTAACAAATTTCATTTCCTTGGACACATTGGCGCTTGAACTACTCTTTCTAGTGTATCCCAATCCGCTTTTGTTGAAGAAAGGCTTTTGATGAGCAAGCACTTCATTTAGCTTTTTGGAGGCAACCCACTCCACTTTAGTATTAGCTTGAATCACTTCAAGTTCAAGAAACTTGATCTTGGAATGGGCTTCGGTTAGTTCTCTGTTCAGCGCCTCAACTTTGCATTTAGTCTCCCTGTACCGCACTAGAAGACTTTTGTAATCTTGCTCAGCTCTCTTCATTTTCTTAATGGCTACTCCAGCCACTCTTGCATACTCACTGGTTTTCTCAAGGAGAGAATTGTAGGATTCTTGCAATCCCTTTACTCCTTCATTCTCATCATCATCTGATTCCTCTCCTATCAATAACGACTCCACTTCGGTGTGCTCACCAAGTTCTTCCACTAGAGCACTCAAGTCATCCAAAGATTCCATGGGAGCAATGGCCATAATTGCGGAGTAGTTTCCTTCTCCGTCACAGCTTTCATCCGAGTCTGAATTGGAGGAGTCCGTGTCACTAAGGGTAGTGGCAAAGACTTTACCCTTTGCTCCCAAGTATGTGGGGAATTCTTTCTTCACATACCTATGCCCTTTACACTCGAAGCAAGTAACTGCTTGTGATAGAGGAGAGTCTTTAGAATCCTTCTTCTTGAAATCCTTTTTCTCCTTCTTATAATTTGAGAATTTTCCCTTCTCAAAAAACTTTCCATCCTTCTTAAACTTTAAGAACTTGCAGAAGTTCTTACCAAGGTATGCCACTTTTTTCTTAACCTAAACCTCATCCTCATCCGAGGAGTCTTGAGCTTCCACCCTCTCATTAATCGTCTTGAGAGCAAGAGATTTGCTCTTCCTATGTGATGGTAGAGATAGCTTATATGTTTGAAGTGAGCTGATGAGTTCTTGAATTTTAATCTCATCAAGGTCCTTGCTCTCTTTGATGGTAGTAACCTTTGCACGAAAGCTCTCCGACAATGATCGTAAAATTTTCCTCACAATCTTGGAGTCCTCCTTCTTTTCACCCAAGTTAAATTTCCCAATCACCACTTCATTTAGCTTCCCATAAAATGAACCGAATGACTGGTCTTCACTCATCTTCAGCTCCTCGAAGCGTATGGTAAGCATTTGCAACTTGGTTTCCTTCACCTTTTTGGTGCCCTCATAGGTCGTCTCCAAACTTTTCCACGCCTCTTTGGCAATTGTAACATGAGAGATCCTGTGAAATTCATCAGGAGAAACACCACAAAAAATAGAATTTAAAGCCTTGCTATTAGCGTTAGCTACCGTGAAGGCTGCCTTGTCCCATGCAGATTTGGCGGCCTCCAGCCAAGTCCATCCTATCTCAACAGCATCCCAAACACTATCATCAATAGAACATAGAAATGCCCTCTTACGGACTTTCCAAAATGCATAGTTGCTCTCATAAAAGTAGGGAGGTGCATTGTGAGATTGAGATCATTCCATCTCAAACGGGGTCTAGGATCATACTTAGGTAATGAAACCACACAAGTATACCCGCTCCGATACCAATTGAAAGTTCAAATAGTGTATAAAACACCAATAAACGTTTAGACCCCCAATTTCAAATTAAACCAATACAAGCTTATACCCAAACAAATAAACAACTCTACACCATAATTAATCACAACACAGTAGCAATTAAAAGGTAAGAGTAATGGTTAGAGAGATGCAAACACAAAGATAATACCGGCATGTGTTATCGAAGAGGAAACTGAAGAACTTGGCGAAAAACCTCTCCACTGCCCTCCAAGCGGTCAAATGATCCACTAAAGAATGAAGTTACGATACACGGATAGCAATATAAACTCCAAACCTAATCTACCTAATGCACCTAAGCACTCCAAACTTCTTGCTCTAACAGGATTACGCCGAACCTTGTCTTCCTTAGCTTTCTGGATCCCGCAATAAGCCCATTCCATCAACCAAACAAATTGGTCCTCTCTGAATTGCTTCCCAAGCACCAAAATACCTCCTCACTAATATGGGTATGGTGAGATAAGGATTTGGCTAATGAACCTCTCAAGAATATGTCAATGAAGAGGGTGAGAGTAGAGGAATTTGGAAAATCAAATGTCTAAGATTGTGGATGAGTCAATCTTGGTTTTCTCTAGGGTTTCTCTCTCAAAATTCTCTCTAAAAGCTCTCTACATTTCGTGGGTATAAAGGTATTTATAGTAGGGTATGTGAGGAATGTGAGAAGTCAGTTTTCATCCAAATAGGGCATTCTGGTGACTTGGCCTCACAATTGGAATGAGTCACAAGTTTGAGTCGCGAGATAACTTTCAGGCTAGACTGTACTTTTTGTCCTATAGTACTCTAGCTATCGTGACCTTTCAGCTCTTTGCATGCTTCACACGTGTACCATTTTGGCGACTTGCCAATCACGAGATCTAGTCGCGAGACTCCTTTGAGTGCACACATCTTTAGTTTCCTTTACACTCTCTCACACACAACCTTTACACAATTCCCACCTAAATACAGGATATCTAATTGCTAAAATACAAGTAAATTTGGCATACAAGTAAATTTGGCACGAAATAAAGCCAATACATGATTGAATAAATTCAACCATACAAGCTCCAACAAAAGGAGGTTTCTAAGTGAGGTTTGATAACTCCCACAAAAGGAGGTTTCCAAGAGGTTACCTTGCCAGCTTCTAAATCCTTAGATTGTTCTAAGGCCAGCACAAACTCTTTGACTCTGTTTTTGAGATTACAAATATGGACTGTGATATTAAACTGTCCATCATCGTGCATGATCTTATTTCTAAGCATCTAAATGGATTGCACTGTTGAGGCCATTTGCAAAGTACACAACTCTGCCACTTCCTTAGATTGGTGTTTGGAAGGCATAGGCTGGATTGAAGGATCTAGAATCACCTACACTATATCTAAATTGTTAGATACATTCAGTTTATCAGCATATATGCCCCAACATCCAAACCATATTGCCCTTTCCATAGGGCTGTTAAAAAATAAGTTTTGGCAGATTCCAAAATTTCCTCACAAACACACACCTTGTTTCACCTATCCCTAACCTAAATCAAACATCGTCTTTTGTTGGTAGAATGTTAGATCCAATCCTCCAAAGTAACATTTTGACTCTCTCATGGAATTTAATCTTCCATAGTTTTTGACTAGGTAGGTTAGAAGTGTTGGAATTCCAACTATGAGCTTGACTTACACTATAGGCAGATTTAACTGAGAACATATCTTCGTGATCCTTAGTCCATAGTAGCTTGTCAGGAATCTGTCTCCATGGGATAGGAATTCTTGAAATGGCTTTAATGTTGGTTAAAGCCGATAATAATGTATATCTTTCCATTAACACGCAATATGTCCCTTACACGGATGAAAAAGAATTTGAAATTCATTTAATTTGTTCTAAAAAGTGTCAGTTGAAAACTATGGTAGAATCTTAATGATAAGCCAAGAATGTATTGACTCCTTGTGATGAATTAATTGATTAATTAGCCAAGTTTATTAATTAATCAAATTAACATGCAATGTACGTGGCAGCACAAACAAATTACCAACTAAAATAAAATGCAATGGAAAATAAAGTTGACAAGGTGATTTGTTTTCGAATGGGGAAAACCTCCAAGGCAAAAACCCCATCGGGTGATTTTAAGGTTACCACTCTCGAGAATTCACTATTATCACAACAAGCGGTTACAAGTAAAGGAATCTCAATACCTTATACCAACCTACAGTTGAACCCTTACCCCAATACCCAATTGGACTTATTCTATAGTGACAATCTCTCATTTTAATGCACGGCTCCCAGTACGTGACTTACCAATAGATGCGCGAATCCTAATACACGACTTAATCACCAACTTGAAAAGGATGTTGGCTACAAAGTTCTTCAGTTCATCACACAATGAAAATCAAGAAGTCGCTTGGTCACAAAACCCTGTGGTGTACAAACACAGTAGCTTCTTCAAGAGAAAGAAGAACTAGGGCAAACTAGGTTTCTGGTCACAATTTGCATGAACAAATCTTTTCTTCACACTCGTGCAACTGTGCTACCTATGATAACCCATAAAATAATCCTTATATATGTTTAGGGTTGTGCGAAAAGAAAGCCCAAATACATACTCACAAATTGGAATGAAATCAGAACTGAAAATCTAATTTTCATAATTCTCGATAGATACCCTATCTGTTGAGTAGCTGTCGAGTTTTGGGCTTAAACAGCTTTTTAAACCTCGATAGATACTAGCTGTCGAGCTAGCTATCGAGATTTAAAATCCAGCACTTCATTACTTGATTCTTGGACAGACTTGCATGGTTTGAACACTTGAACTTGAAACCTTATTCCTTGAAGCATTAAACACATCCTAGATCTACCCAATTACAAGTAAAGTGAGTTTTGTCAAAGGATTAGCCAATACATGATGACATATGTTCCTAACATGAATCACATATGTCCTAACACTTAATATAAGAGACTAAGCTTGATGGATTCTACTGTCTTCTAACTGTAAGGGTCATATTTTTATGTATTTTCATATCCAAGATCAAAACGTACTTTATGTGTAATTAAGTCTTAGTTTATGCTATGTTCAAGAAGTAAAACAAGTGGTATTCTTGAAAACACAAAACTGTTCAAGAAACTACTTAGGAAAAATTGCATTGGCAGGTCTCAATACTTGACTCGATACCTATCAATTTATCAAGAATTACTGAATCTCAATAGTAAGCTCGACATGCTCAATTTATTGAACTTCGAGAAAGTTGAACATTAAAATTATCTCGATACCAAGCTTGTCTGTTTAGGAATTCGTGCACAAGGATTCCAAAACATATAAAAGACATATTTTACAAACATCATCATATTAAAATTCTCTTATTTGTCCCTTTTTTCTTTATTTCATTTTGTTGGTAAACGGAAATTGTAAAGTTTCATGTAGGGAAAATTTAGCATCAAGGCACAAAAAGAGCCTAACAGCCGAACTTGTAAAATCTGAGAATTGCAAATTTTTTGCAATTGTGCTACAGTGCCATCCTACACAATTGTAAAAATTATAATATATTTTAATTTCAAAAGATCACTATAGCACTGTAGCAGCAACACAAAAATTATATGTTATATTATTTTAGTGGGTAATATATATTATTTTAATGAGTAGAATAGAAAAATAAAATTTAGAATGTTGGTTGTGTTGTAAAATGGTATGGTATAATTGATAAAGTAGTTTTTTGAGATGATAAAATAGAATAAGATGAAAGTTGCGGATGCAAATGCTCTTAGAGAGTTGCTTCAATCCTGGGCTAGCTAATATGGCAGCTCACCCCCTAGCTACTGAGTATCCGTTTGGATGGTGCTGAAAAGCACTGTGTTTGCGTTTCACTTTTTTTTTTTTTTTTTTTTTTTTTTTTTTTTAGAAGAGCGTTTCATGTCTTCAGATGTAGAATTATGATTTTCTAGTGGGTCTCGTGCACTATTTATGGGACCCGTAAATACTTTATTCAGAAAAAATATATAAAACTGAGTCTTATAATACTATTCACATATTTAAAAATTATTTTGATACAATATTTTTAATTTTCAATTTTTAACAAAATAAACAGCATTTAAACAAACCCGCTCTATTTTCTAACAAAAAACACGTACGTTGTAATTATAAAGCCATGTAACACGTACGTTGATTCTAAACCGCACAGAACCAACACGTTAAATCCAAATCAAATTAAATGGGAATTAAAGTATTAGTTAAGTCCTCAACTCCTTGAGGTAAAGTGGCTATCAACATTTATTATTTGGAAAGAAAAAAAAAAAGACGAATATCTTGTTCTAGACTTAACTTGCAATTACTATATCACATTCTGTAAACAACCACCTTGAATTTTTCAAAAGGTGTCTGGACATTTCACATCCACGTATTAATATTTAGCCCAGCCTTTAATGACCTTACCAACGTCATTATGGGCAACAGCAGCTAAGGTAGTAAACTTGTTTTGAACAGCTGCATCAACTTTATGTTTGATAACTCCAACAGATGGACGTTTCCAAGAGGTTACCTTGCTAGCTTCTAAATCCTTAGATTGTTTTAAGGCTAGCACAAACTCTTTGACTCTGTTTTTGAGATTTCAAATATGGGATGTGATATTAAACTGTCCACCATCGTGCATGATCTTATTTCTAAGTATCCAAATGGATTCCACTGTTAAGGCCATTTGCAAAGTACACAACTCTACCACTTCCTTAGATTGGTGTCTGGAAGGCATAGGCTGGATTGGAGGATCTAGAATCACCTTCACTATATCTAAATTGTTAGATACATTCAGCTTGTCGGCATATATGCCCCAACATCCAAACCATATTGCCCTTGCCACAGGGTAGTTAGAAAACAAGTGTTGGCCAGATGCTTGATGGATTCTACTGTCTTCTAACTGTAAGGGTCATATTTTTGTGTATTTTCATATCCAAGATCAAAACGTAAGTTATGTGTAATTAAGTCTTAGTTTATGATGTGTTTAAAAAGTGATAGGCCAAACGCGTATTGACCTCTTGTGATTAACTAACCAATTAATTTAACCAAGTTTATTAATTAAGTTAATTAACTTTCAATTGCGTGGCAACATAAACAAATCACCAATAAACTAAATATGCAGCGGAAATTAAATGACACGGTGATTTGTTTACGAATAGGGAAAACCTCGCAGCAAAAACCCCACTGGGTGATTTTCAGGTCACCACTCCCGAAACTCCACTATTATCACAAAAAGCAGTTACAAGTAAAGGAATCTTAAGTACCTTACCAACCTACAGTTGAACTCTTACCCCAATACCCAATTGGACTTGTTCTGTAGTGACAGTTTCCACTTTTGATGCACGACTCCTAAGTACGTGATTAACCAGTTTGCACGGATCCCAGTACGCGACTTCAATTACCAACTAGAAAGAAAGGTTGGCTGTAAAGTTCCTCAGTTCATCATACACGATGAAGATCAAGAAGATGCTTGGTCACAAAACCTAACGGTGCACATACACAGCAACTTCTTCAGAAGAGATGAATAAGGGCAAAACTTTGTCTCCGGTTACAAATTGCTTAAACAGAGTTTGCTCAATACTTGTGTAACTTGTATCTATGTTGACGGCTCTTAAAACAATCTTTTTATATGTCTAGGGTTATGAGAAAAAAAGGTCCAAAGACACATTCACGCATCCCAAGAAATCAGATCAGAAAATCTAATTTTTATAAACCTCAACAGATACAAGCTGTCGAGCAGGTGTTGAGCACACGGGGCTGAAAAAGCTTACTAAAACTCGATAGATGCAGCTGTCGAGCTTTAATGAACTTGCACTCTCAACTTGTTTTTTTGTATAGACTTGAAAGCTTCAATACTTGATCTTGAAATACAGTTTCTTGAAGTATTTCAACACCTCCTAAAATTATCCAAATACAAGTAAATTGCGTTTTGTCAAAGTATTAGCCAATTACATAAAAATATGACATATGTTCTTAACATGTGAATTACATATGTCCTAACAAAAAGTACAATAAATGGTATTATTAAAGACACAAACCTGCTCAAGAAACTATTCAAGAAAAACCGCTCGATACCTATCAAACTATCAAGAGTTAATAGATCTTGATACTAAGCTCGACACGCTCGATCTATCAAACTTCGAGAAAACTGAACATTAATGTGGCGTTTAGTACAGGGTAATGTTTCAGGATTTTCAAGAATGTTTAAAGATTCTCATGTTTGGTTGCAAATCATGCTAGAGAATCAGATATCAGGAGAATTTGGCTTCCCCCTTTAAGCCCATCTCAATAGGAATGTGGATTCTCTTTAAAACATGTGCTAATCTAGATTTCCAAGCTTAAAAGAAATGCTATTTTTTGTAATTTGACAATTTTAACTATTTTTCCTTATCATTTAAGTAATTAAGATAAACTATAAAACAAATCATCAATATCTTTTACCCTGTCTTTATCTTTTCCTACCAAAACAACATAAAAATGATAAACAACTTTATTGATATATTCTTTAACAAAGTTTTATTTAGGTTTCACGTGTGGAAAAAAATAAATAAACTTAAAGGGGACCCTCCATTATTGCTAGGTATGGATTAAGTTCTTTTAAAAATTATTATTAAGAATAAAGCATTTGAGAATTTGAATAGTTATTTTTGTATTGTACTTGTCATTTTGAAATGTTAGACTAATGTTTTAATGAATTTGTCATAATTAATAGTTTATATTTTGTTTTTCATTATTTATTTAGAGGAAATTTTTTTTTTTTAAGGACTTAGTAGTTCACATTCAAATCTAAAGATAGAATGTGAATAATAAATAATTCATTTAAGATTTCTAGAAATAAACCAAACATGATCATCTTATATTCCTAAGAATTTTAAGAGATTCTCAATGAAATCAAACATAGGAATAACTACGTTCCTAGGCATCCAGATTGCAAGGAATTACATTCTCAGGAATCACATTCTCAGGAATCAGGATGGCAGGAGTAATGTGGATTCTTCCATACCTAACACCACATAAAATTATCTCGATACCAAGCTTGTCTTTTTAGAATTTCATGCACTAGGATTTCAAAACATATAAAAGACATATTTTACAAACATCATCATATTAAAATTCTATTATTTGTCCTTTTTTTTTTTTCATTTTATTGGTAAACGAAAATTGTAAAACTTCATGTATTTATATGCTTTTTATTTTTATTTTTAAAATTTTTTATTAATATATTTAATTTTTTTTAAATAAAATTTGTATAATTTAAGTTTTTTACTGATTTTATTTTTTTTTTTTTAAAGAAAATTTCTTATTGACTATCCTAAGAAAAATTCTTGGTGGCGACCTTTTTTGTTAGATGGGCTTTATCAGTAGCTGTTGAGTTGAAGTCCGAGAATATTATTATTGAGAAAGATTCTAAAATCTGTTATGATGCTAATCATGAGCTGATATGGCAGCTCACCCTAGAGCTACTGAGTGCTCTATTTTCTAACAAAACAAAACAAATTAAACGTGGTATTTTCTAACAAAACAAAACAAATTAAACGTTTGGGATGTAACTATAAAAGCCATGCAACACGTACGTTGATTCTAAACCACACAGAGCCAACATATTAAATCCAAATCAAATTAAATGGGAATCAAATTATTAGTCAAGTCCTCAACTGCTCCACATAAAGTGGTTATCAACATTTATCATTTTTAAAGAAAAGAAGACGAATCTCTTGTTCTAGACTTGACTTGCTATTAATATATCACATTCTGTAAACAATCACCTTGAATTTTTCGAAAGGTGTCTGGACGTTTCACATCCACGTATTAATATTAAGATAAATTCAAAGTCTTCCCAGTCAATTGAATTTTTCGAAAGGTCTCTGGACGTTTCACATCCACGTATTAATATTAAGATAAATTCAAAGTCTTCCCAGTCAATTGAGCCCATTCGCGTTTGAAATCGTACCATCTATCTTTCGAAGAAGAAGAAGAAGATACTCCAGTCTAAATCCTATCAGTTAAAAATTGGGTTGTACTAACCATGGATTTTTTTTTCTTCATGTGTATAATGGCATTTTCTCTGAATGATAAAATTACCAACTATTTTACAATTAATATAATAAATTTTTATTAGTTCTAATATAAGTCAACCTTTAATTTTATCTTTTCACTTATTAATAACAACCTACCATATTAGGATTTTGTAAAAAATAAAAATAATAAAAGGGCAAATTACACTATTTTTTCTTGAGGTTTGATGAAATGATACTCCCTCACAAACTTGAAAGAAAAAAACATTTTCCCCCTTAACATTCATTTGACCAAACTATGTTAAATTAAAGTTAAAAATGTTGTATTAATTTGCCGTTTGGTTAAGGGAAAATTTCCAATATTATCCCCCATTTATCCTTAAAAAAATTTCTAAACCCAAAATTAACCTCCATGTTGATTTCATAAATTTTGATGCAAAGTATTGATGAGGGTGCAATTAAAAAAATTCAAGAATCTGCAAACTTATATATTAATTGGTAAGGTGCAACAAAAAGCAACTAAAAAAATCTAATTTAGCAACATATTTTATAATATGCTCTTTTCATTTTATTTTATTTTTTTAATGTGAATGTTGTTTTTCTAACCATAGTTAAACTTTGGTTAAATGAATTTGTTAAAAATTTGGAATATTCCATTAATGATATTAATGGAAGTGGGGGAGGGGGCAAGGGTGAGTGTCATTTTCTTCAAAGCTTAAGAAATGTGAGTGTTTTTTCTTTTCAAGTTTGAGGGTGGGTGTCATTCTTCCAAAACTCAAGTGAGGAGAGTGTAAATTAAATTGTATTAATAAAAAAAGCCTCGTGTATCGCATGGACCATTTACAAGATAATCAAATTAAAATAGTGATAAAATTTGGCTATAAATTTGGTTGTAGTTTACAATCACAATTTTCACTAATAAAATTAACATGTTTTGAAAATCCAACTGTTAAATTATATGTTTTTTATGTTCTTAATGCACATGTCAAAATTCATATTAATCAGATGTTGTTTATTATACAATCCATTAACTTATTTTTTATGCATAATTTTATATTACAAAAACTTTAAATTTAAACATTTGATTGATAATATAGCTATTGGTCTTTGATTTTCTGGAAATTTTTCAAGCATAGAGCATATATATAAGAAGAAAATGTAATCCAATGGTGGATTAGTTAAAATTTACATCCAATAAAATGATATTAAGTAGAGATGTAACTAATAAAATGATATTGACAACAACCAAAGTTTGTTGCCAAATCTTGTCCATTTTTTTTTTTTTTAAAGACTCAGTAAATACGAAGAGGAAGAAAAAGAAGAATATTTATATAAGAAAATTTTTTTCTTCAAACTAATTTAGTAAGAAGCCCTTCAAACTCCTCTTATATATTTTTATTGTATATAAATTTTAAGAATTTAACAGTTGGATTACATGTTTTTATTATATCCTCTATGTTTGTAAAATTTCAAAAAAAAAAATCAAAGATCAATAACTATCTTATCAAAAGATATTTAAATTTCAATTTTGTGATTTAAAATTATTTATAAAAAATAAGTTTAGTTTTCAAATAGTAAATAATATTTTATTTGAACAAAATTTGATAAAGAATACAGTAAAAAATGTACAATTTAATAATTAAATTTTTAAAATTCATATTCAATTAAAATATATAAGAGTAGGAAGGGTTCAGGCTAGCCTTCAACAGACTCCTACTCCAAACTACCCCATGTAGGCCTTGGAACTACCATTCATTTAAGATTATCAAAATCACGCAACAACCCTTCATTTCTTATCCAGTAAGATATTTGTTTTTTTCACTTCACATCACCATGAATGGTCATGTCACGTCCGTATAGTGGAGGTTGTTCAACCCATGACAAATCTTAGACACATATTTTGGCACAATAAATGTCACAACTCATCAGGTGAGTTGTGATTGGTGGAGGATGGTCTCCACATGAATTTACCATCATCCTTCTACCAACCATAACTCATCAGACGGGGAGTAATGACATTTTTTGTGCCAAAATATGTGGCAGTAGACTAATTCCAAATCTTATGCCCCTGGTTTCCACGAAAGAGGCTAATTATTTATTTATAGACCACAACTAATTTTAGACTCATGGCATATTAGACCACAACTACAATTTTATGAGCTTGACTTACACTATAGGCAGATTTAACTGAGAATATACCTTTGTGATCCTTGGTTTATATTAGCTTGTCAGGACTCTTTCTTCGTGGGATAGGAATTCTTGAAATGGCTTTAATGTTGGTTAAAGCCAGTAATAATGTATATTTTCCACTAACATGTGATCTGTCCCTTACATGGATGAAAAAGGATTTGAAATTCATTTAGTTTGTTCTAAAAAGTGTCAATTGGAAACTATGGTAGAATCTTAAAATAAGAGACTAAGCTTGATGGATTCTACTGTCTTCTAACTGTAAGGGTCATATTTTTGTGTATTTTCATATCCAAGATCAAAACGTACTTTATGTGTAATTAAGTCTTAGTTTATGATATGTTCAAACTAGTACAACAAGTAGTATTATTAAAGACAAAACTATTCAAGAAACTACTCAGGAAAAACTGCATCAATAGGTCTCAATACTTGACTCGATACCTGTGAATCTATCAAGTTAATGAATCTCGATATTAAGCTCGACACGCTCAATGTAACGAACTTCAAGAAAATTGAATATTAAAATTATCTTGATACCAAGATTGTCTTTCTAGGAATTGGTGCACTAGGATTCTAGACCATATAAAAGACATTTTACAAACATTATCATATTAAAATTATCTTATTTGTCTCTTTTTGCTTTTTTCATTTTGTTGGTGTAAACTTGTTATTTCCAACTAACTTGTATTGGCTTTAATTCTGTGTCAAATTTGATTGTAATTTCTTCAATCATTTTCTCTGTATTTGTAAGAGATAAGTGTAAGAGATTGATGAAGAATCAAGCTTCAAAAGATGAATTAGTGGAATTTGCGACTAATTCGTGAGTAGCTCATGACAAGTAACCCGTGAAAAGGCCACATGTGGAGTACATGATTGGAAGATGAAGAGTCATACCAAGCTGTTAATTTTGCGAGTGTTTCGCAAGAAGGGCCAACCCGCGAAGTACTCGTGAAACCTTAGCACACTCATTTCCCATTAGATGAAGAGTCGTGTTAGACTGTCAATACCCTCATTACCCATGAATTGTAAGTAGTTATTTTCATAGAGAAAACCCTAGCAAATACACCTGAGAGTTAGGGATTGTTATACCCACAATCATCTACACATTTTCTTATGGTTTTTCTCAACTCCTACCTCTCCATCTCTAGATCTTTGAGAGGTTGTTAACCCAAACACTTACCACTCCAGATCTGAATGTTAAGTGAGGTTTTGGAAGGAGCCATTCATTGACAGATGCGATTGGGCTGAATTACGGGATCTGAAAAGTTAAAGAAGACAAGACTCCATGAAGTCCATTGGTAGCAGGAGCTTAAAAGGCTCAAGTACATGGGGTAGACTAGGCTTGGAGGGTCTTTTATTATTCGTGTACTCTAACTTTATTCTTTAGTGGATCAATTTCGACTTGGAGGGTTGCAGAGAGGTTCATCGAGTTCTTCGTTTTCCTCTTCGATAACACATCTTGGTGTTATCTTGTGTTTGCGTCTCTCTTCCTTGCTCTTTAAGCTTTCATTTAATTGTTTATTGTGGATGGATATGGCTTAGAGTTGTGTTATCGATTCATTGCGCATATTTACTCTTGTTCCGCACTTTGTTTAAGTTAGAGTAAAAGCAATCTAGTCGTAAAATTTAATTGGGGTCCTGAACAAGCTCTTGTGTTTTAGCACAAATCTTAACTTTTAATTGGTATCAGAGTGGGTACACTTGTAGAATTTCAATATCCTTGTGTGATACAAGACCCCATGTGGGATGGATAGATCTTAATCCCTTAATGCTCCTCCCTACTTTAATGGGAGTAATTATGCTTTTTGGAAAGTGTGTATGCGTGCTTTTCTTTGTGCTATTGATGAGACAGTGTGGGATTTTGTTGAAAATGGTTGGGTAAGACCCACAACAGCCAAATCTAAATGGGATAAGGCTATTGTTGCTTTTCTTTGTGCTATTGTTTGTATTTTTGTTGGCCCCAAGTGACATTTTAACATGTATTTAGGCAAGATTTGCATATGTTCATGCATTGTTTCACATATATGTATCTTGTGTGCACTCTAAATGTTTGATAGAATGCCTATATGGTATTATTTTTGTTGTTTTGGACTTTATTGAGTACAAATTTTTGGATATTACCATGTTTATGCATGCATAACATGTTTTGATAATTTGTTGTGTGTTTTACACACTTTGCCCCATAAGTGCTTTGTCATGCATTGCTCATGCATCTCACATGCACACCACAAGCACACTAGATGCACACACTGTATCACTTGACATGTTTTGCATTTCACTCATGCAATGTGAGTCTTGTTAGACTTTTAGCACTTATAACATGATCTTGTGAACTTGTTTGCTTGTCTATTTCCATTTTAGGACTATTTGTTCGTTTTTATGGACTAACTTGTATCTAATCAAGTTTGTTACCATGTTTGTGTTTGTTTTGCTTGTTTCTGTGGATGTTTGTTTTGTAGATGTCTCCTCATAAGTTAGCAGCAAAGAAGTCTGTAAAGTGTCCACGATTCTCCCCATATTCATTTAGAAATGATGATGCTAGCATAGCCTTCACTGATCATTACAAACGGGCCTCGATTGTCTTAGAGAGGACTATAGACATTGAATCCCTAAAGGACACCTTCATTCTGGAAAATTTTAAGGAAAGGACATGGACCAAACTGCTGAATCCGATAGGTGATGTGTTTGAAGTTATCATTAGAGAATTCTTTGCCAATGCATTTGTTGAAGGTGACCACATCAACTGTTGGGTAAGGGGAAGAGAGTTCACAGTTTCAAGGGAGTCAATCCAAGAGGTCTTGGAGATTCGTCCAACGAATTTGAACACCTCTCTACATTATGATGAGAGAAAGGAGAAACGTGAGCCTCTCGTGCAATTTCTTGGAGGACAACTTAAAAAGAAGGCCTTGCACATGATTGAGTTCACCCCCGAAATGCGAGCTTTGGCCTACATCATGATCTTTAACCTTTACCCAATGACGAACTTGATAACCTTGTCAACACCAAGGACCGTGTTCCTATATGATCTCTTCACTCACAAAGAGATCAACATTTGTGGTCACATTTATCATCTCTTCGTCAAAAGCATCACAAAGAAAAATTCAAGGATAACTCTACCATTCCCAAGCCTTGCCATGTCTATAATATCAAGGGCAAAGGTGAAGATTCCAAGTGGGCTTCCAATCATCCAAAGGGAAGAGCCTATTAGTGAAAAGACCATTATCTGAAGTAAAGCTCACATTCTCGGACCAAGCGTCGGTGTATCCTAAATTCTGAGACATGAAGCTATAGAAGAAGGAGGCAACACCAATGAAGAAATTGATTAATTCACTTCAGTATTGGAGGACACTCCACAACCTTTTCTCAAGCACAAGCTAGAGCACCCGACCGCCTTGATTACCTACTTGGAAGGGTTGAAGAGTTGCATGTCATGTTGGCTTCACATATCAACTACTCCACAACGCAGTTTACATACCTTCAAGGCCAAATCACTGCCCTCTCTTCTCAAATTCAAGATATGGTGGAGAAATCAAAATTGGAGTCCGACTCATTCTAGGTCCTCTGGCCATTCTGGTAAAAAAGAGGGAGTAGATTAGCTTAAGGGGAAGTACAATCTAAGGGGGAGTAGTAACACCATTGGTTCATTTTGGTGGTTTCTAGTTTTTATTTTTTGCTTTTATACCTTTTAGATATTTACAGTGCTTTATTTAAATCTTTCAAGTACTTTAGTTTAAAACATAGTTTTCTTTAGTACTTTTTGTATCTTGGTTTTTATAGCCATTTTTTTATACTTATAGTTATCTATTGCTTATTGCCTTAGTTTCTTTAATGCATCATGTGGTATGTTGGACATGCAATTGATTTTAGCATTGCACTTAATTGTATTGCATGTTTGGATGATCATTTACTAGTTAAATGTTCATTGTGATCATTTCCTAATGACTGTTCATGTTTGATCATGTTATGCTTTATGTCTAACATTTCTATTGGTATCTTGATCACATTTTACTTGTTCTGTATACATGCCTTGTGTTCTACTTGTCTCGTGCTTAATGAAGTTTATTTTTTATGTGCAAGTGTTTCAAGATACAGGTGTATATGGTTCAAGTGCTTCACAGCTTCTAGATTTAGGTGTGAGTGAGTTTTGCCTATGTTCCCAAACTCATGTTTAAATCTAGAGTCTGTTTAGGGGTTTTGTCACAAAATAGCCAAAGGGAGAGATTGTAAAGTTGTGATTTTCGACTAACTTGTGTTGGCTTTAATTCCGTGCCAAATTTGATTGTAATTTCTTCAATCATTTTCCCTGTATGTATGTGGGTTTATTTGTAAGGGATGAGTGTGAGAGATCGGTGAAGAATCAAGTTTCAAAAGATGAATTAGTGGAATTCACGACTAGCTTGCGAGTAGCTCGCGAGAAGTAATCTACGAAAATGCCACGTGTGGAGCACATGACTGGAAGATGAAGAGTTGTGCCAGGCTGTCAATTTCACAAGTGTTTCGCGAGAAGGGCCAACCCGTAATGTACCTGCGAAACTTTCTATTTGGCAAAAAGTTGTGTTGTTTTACCAAATTCTTTACCCACACATAAATACCCTCATTAAGGAATGCTTTTCAGAGAGAAAACCCTAGAAAATACATTTGAGAGTTAGAGATCGTTATACCCACAATCATCTACATATTTCCTTGTGGTTTTTCTTAACTCGTACCTCTTTATCTCTAAATCCTTGAGAGATTGTTAACCCAAACACTTACCACACCAAATCTGAGTGTTAAGTGAGGTTTTAGTGCTGTTGGGAAGTATTGGAATGAGCTATTCGTTGTCGGATGCAATCGGGCTGAATTGCGGGATTTGGAAAGCTAGAAAAGACAAGACTCCGAGAAGTCTGTTGGTAGCAGGAGCTTGGAGGGCTCAAGTACATGGGGTATACCAAGCTTGGAGGGTCTTTTGTTATTCGTATACTCCAACTTTATTCTCTAGTGGATCGATTTCAACTTGGAGGGTCATGGAGAGGTTTTTCGCCGAGTTCTTCAGTTTCCTCTTTGATAACACATTTTGGTGTTATCTTGTGTTTGCATCTCTCTTCCCTTCTCTTTAAGCTTTCATTTAATTGTTTATTATGGATGGATATGGCTTAGAGTAGTGTGATCGGTTCATTGTGCATTTTACTCTTGTTCCACACTTTGTTTAAGTTAAAGTAAAAGCAATCTAGTTGTAAGTTTTAATCGAGGGTCTAAACAAGCTATTGTGTTTTAGCACAAATCTAAGCTTTCAATTGGTAAACTGAAATTGTAAAGTTCCATGTATTTATTGGTTTTTTATATTTATTTTTATATTTTTATGTTGATATATTCAAGTTTTTTTTTTTTAAATAGATTTTATATAATTTAACTTTCTTATTGACGTTTCTATAAAAAAAAAAAAAAAAAATTTCTTATTGACTATCCTAAGAAAAACTCTTGGTGTTTAGAGACTAGAGAGGGGATTTGGTTTTTGTTTGCTCTCAAAAAGAAAAAACCACATTCCCTCTCCAAGTAAAGGTTGAAGCTGTTAGATGGGCTTTATCACTGGCTGCTGAGTTGGAGCCCGAGAATGTTATTATTGAGAAAGATTCTAAGATTTGTCATGATGTTATTCATGAGCAAATTTTACCCCTGCCTTAGAGAGTTACTTTTATTTTAGCTGACATGTAGTCTCTTCTTGTAACTTGTTCTAATGTTTCTATCTCTTATCCAAAAAAAAAAAAAAAAAAAGTTTCTATCTCTTGAGCTCCTAGGCTAGCTAATATGACAGCTCACACTCTAGCTACTAGTGCTCTGTTTTCTAACAAAACCAAACAAATTAAATGTTGGGATGTAATTATAAAAGCCATGCAACACGTACGTTGATTATAAACCACACAGAACGAACACATTAAATCCTAATAAAATTAAATGGGAATCAAATTACTAGTCAAGCCCTCAACTCCTTGACATATAGTGGCAATCAACATTTGTTATTTTGAAAGAGAAAAGATGACACTTTTGACAGAGCCACAAAACGAATCTCTTTTTCTAAACTTCACTTGCAATTAATATATTTCATCTCCGAGATAGGACCACCTTGAATTTTTCAAAGGCTGTTTGGACATCCTCATAATAACATAAATTCAAAGTCTTCTCAGTCAATTGAGCCCATTCGCACTTCATTAGGATTTTGACTAATGAATTCCTACTATCTTTCAACAAAATATTTACCAATCTAAATCCCATCAGTTTAAAATTTATAACTCATTCTCAGCCAAGAAAAAAAAAATTTATAAGTCGTTAATTCCTACATTTGATTAGATTAACAATATATATGTTTAGTTTCTTCTCAATATATATTTGTTTAATTTATAGTTCAGATTATTAAATGTTACTTTTTTAATTTATCAAATTGAATATAGTAGTTATGAAAAAATTTTAGGTATTTTTGGAGCATATTTAAATGGTGTTCCCATTTCTTGCAATCATGATAGACTTTACCATAAGTTAATAAACAAATTCCACCATTTATTATGTTCTGAGAGTACTTAAAAATTACTCAATAGTTATATACATATTCATGCGGTTGATATTAAGCATACATAAACATATTAACACAAACTCAACAAAGTAATTTTGTTTTGCTAATTAATTGTTGCTTAGTATTTGTTTGTCTTTTAGAAGTTAGTACACATTCTCAGTGAAAAAAGAAGTTACAACACATTCGCGTGGGACACAACCAACCACGAAATTTATTTAATATTTTTAATAAAATTGGAAATTTTAATGCCAAATAAGATTTACTTATCAAAATATCCTTAAACTTTGGAAAATGTTAAGACCTCCGATATTTCATCTCGATAACTGAGAAAGCTATATAATTCAAACTTCTGAATCTAGTTTTGCCTCGCACTTCAATTTCAGCAGCTACTTGCTTGTCCAAACCAATGAAGCCTCGCAAACCCAGTTTCCATTCAATGTCTATGCATCTTCATATGACTCTACTATTTGCTATAACCCTACTATGCTTGCAACCTACCACTTCTGTCCCTCCAACAAATTTAACTGATCATTTGGCTCTACTCAAATTTAAAGAATCCATTGATGATGACCCACATGGATTCTTGAGCTCCTGGAATGATTCTATCCAGTTCTGCAGCTGGCATGGAATTACATGTGGCCGCCGTCATCAAAGAGTCACAACCTTAAAACTAGAAGCCCTTAATTTGCGTGGAACAATTTCACCTTACATTGTCAACCTCACCTTTCTTAGGGGTATCAACCTTCAAAACAATAGCTTCTATGATGAAATTCCAAAGGAGGTTGGTCATTTGTTTCGATTACGAGATCTCAATCTTTTTAATAACATGTTGGGAGGAGAAATTCCAACCAGCTTGTCCAACTGCTCCAAACTTAGGCTGATAAATGTCTCAGCGAATAAACTTTTTGGGAAAATTCCCTTGGAGATTGGCTCATTGACCAAGCTTATATCTCTTCAAGTGGCCAGAAACAATTTCATAGGAGGAATCCCAAGTTTCTTGGGAAATCTTTCATCACTCGTAAATTTTTCGGCAGCTTATAATGATTTAGAGGGAAATATTCCAGAAAGTGTAGGCCATTTGAAAAGCTTATCAGCTTTCTTAGTTGGAACCAATAAACTGAAAGGTATGGTCCCCCCCTCTCTCTACAATATATCATCTATTAAGTTCTTGGCATTTACACTAAACCAACTTAGTGGTACCCTTCCAGAAAATATAGGCCATACTCTCCCTAATCTCCAACAATTGTTACTAAGTGATAACAAATTCTTTGGGCCAATCCCTAGTTCTTTATGCAATGCATCTAAACTTCAAAAACTTGACCTTAGCAATAATAGCTTTGTGGGATCAGTTCCAACTAATTTGGGTTATCTACGAGATCTTAAATTCTTGCATATAAGTAAGAATAAATTAGGAAGGGATTTGGACTTTTTAACATCTCTAAGAAACTGTAGCAAAATAAATGTGCTAGCATTTACGGAAAACCAATTTGAAGGTGTTTTGCCCAGTTCTATAGGCAACTTGTCAACACAACTCACTGGACTTTATTTGGGAGGCAATAAAATATCTGGAACTATTCCTGTTGCATTGCAGAATCTCATCAACTTAAATGTCTTGGGTATGGAGAATAATCTTCTCACAGGTATGATACCTACCTGTTTTGGGAAGTTTCGAAAGATGCAAGGACTGGATTTATCAAGAAACAAATTGTTAGGGAAAATCCCAAGCTCTATTGGCAACCTCACTCAATTGGTTGAATTGTTTTTATCTCAAAACAATTTAGAAGGAAGCATTCCTCCAAGTATAGGTACTTGTCAAAGCTTACAACAGTTGGATGTTTCACAAAATTACCTTAGTGGAGTCCTACCCCAACAGGTTTTTCAAATTTTTTCTTTGTCACTTTTACTCAATTTATCCCACAACTCATTTAGTGGTAAATTACCTGTTGAAGTAGACAGTTTGAAGAATATTAATTCACTCGATGTCTCCCAAAACAATTTTTCTGGTGAAATTCCTACAACAATTGGAAATTGCTTTAAGTTAGTGTACCTAGGCTTGCAAGGGAATTCCTTTAATGGGAACATACCTTCATCAATGGCTTCCTTGAAAGGCCTTGAACATTTAGATGTTTCACGAAACAGCTTATCAGGATTAATTCCAAAGGGTCTAGAGAATCTTTCATTTTTAAAATATTTGAACATTTCATTCAACAATATTGAGGGTGAGGTACCAACAGGAGGAGTTTTCAGAAATGTAAATATGATATTTGTTATTGGAAACAATAAGCTTTGTGGGGGCATTCCACAATTGCAATTACCAGCATGCCACAAAGTTACGAAATCAAGAAAGTTTCTTGCTTCTAGATTGACAATCACAATTGTTTGTATCATTACATGTATTCTTCTAGTGTCGTCCTTTCTCGTTCTCTATTGGAGGAAAAAGTCAAATAAGAAACCATCATCTATAGTCTCAAATATTGATCTCCTTCCGACAATTTCATACAAAATGCTTCATCAAGCGACTAATGGATTTTCTCTCAACAATTTGATTGGATCTGGTAGTTTTGGATCAGTTTATAAAGGGGTTCTTGAGCAACATGAAAGACTAGTTGCTGTAAAGGTCCTTAACCTTCAAACAAAAGGAGCTCCCAAGAGTTTTATGGCAGAATGCAATGTGTTAAGAAATGTTCGGCATCGAAATCTTTTAAAGATCTTAAGTTGCTGCTCCAGTATAAATTATAATGGTGATGAATTCAAAGCTCTAGTATTTGAATTCATGACAAATGGGAGCTTAGATATGTGGCTTCATCCAATGATAGATAGTGAATATCAATCGCAAAATTTGAGCTTTTTTCAAAGACTTATTATTGCCATTGATGTAGCTTCTGCATTATGTTATCTTCACAATCATTGTGAGCAAAAAATCATTCATTGTGATTTAAAGCCGAGTAACATTCTTCTCGATAATGAGATGATTGCTCATGTAAGCGATTTTGGTTTAGCAAGGCTCCTCACAACTACTAAAGATTCTTCCAAGAAGCATACAAGCACAATCGGATTAAAAGGATCTATCGGCTACACTGCTCCAGGTATTACCTTTCCTATTCAGTTTTAAATCCTTACCTATTCAAATATATTACTCTTTTTTTGGTCACTTTATCATGAGATAGTATTTAACTCCTTGAATTTCAAGCAAATAGTCGTTTCAATATTCGTATCATTAATATAAACAAATACTCTTTTGCTTAGTATTTCTATGTCTCTTAGAACACATATTCGCGTGGATACACACACAAGCATAGAATTAATTTTATATTTTTCATGAAATTGAAAATTTTAAAGCAAAAATAAGATTTAAATATGACTTAAACTTTGAGAAATGCCAAAGTTGATTTGCTGATGGTTGCAGTCCTTTGACTAAGTTTCATATATTCTTTGTTACACATATATTACCTTAATCAAAATTCTCTTGGTAAAGTTACGAAACCTTCCTTCCATTTTGGAAGTAGTAACATACGTCATATAATATTTTTAATATATATTCATTTTCTTTTCTTGGCGTTACCTTTTGTAGACCTTAAATCCATATTTTCATTATATATGTAGAATTGCTAAATTCCCTTATATTTCATGAATTGTAGAGTATGGCATTGGTGGTGAAGCATCAACGGAGGGAGATGTATATAGTTATGGAGTCCTTGTGTTGGAAATGTTCACTGGAAGGAGGCCCACTAATGATATGTTTAGAGATGGTTTGAATCTCCATAACTTTGTTAAAATGGGACTACCAAAAAGACTTGTTCAAATTGTTGACCCACTACTTTTACCAAGAGAAGCTACAGAAATGGAAGCAACAACTGCGACAATAATTGCAAAAGAAAAAGTTGATAACAATGATGACAATGCCAACGAAATTGAAGTAGAAGAAGCTGATAACAATGAGGAGTCTAAGCAAATTGATGCTAACATGCAAAAGTTCTTATTCTCAATCTTTAACGTTGGAATTTTATGTTCAATGGAATCCCCAAAAGAGAGAATGAGTATGGAAGAAGTCCTTAAGGAACTACAATCGATAAAATATACTTTTGTTGGTTTGGGGAACCTCAAAGGTAGACCAAGTAGATATCAAGTCAAAGGTATTTAATTTTAATTACAAAACTATCCTAGATTCCTAAGTAGTGTATCCTAGTCATTTTGTTAATGGATCCTGTTAACGGATGCTTTTAGAGTATTTATTAATAAGAAACTTTTAATACCACTTTTATGAGAAATATAAAAATCTGTAAAAAAAAAGTCAGTTGTTTTTTTTCTTTTTTCCCTTAAATGTTTCTAAAAATATTTACTAGACTAATACTCCTATAACATCCATTAACTTTTCCTTTTGTTTATTTTCTTCAGTTAGTTTGCAAAAACTTCTTTAAAACATAAAGCATGCAAATTTTATGTTTACCTTTGTATTAATTTCGATTAGATGATCCTGGCTAATTGCACAATTAGATTTTCATTTCCCATTCATAATCAAAAGCTAGATAGAATTTGTCACCTTCTTGTAATTTTTTTTTTTTTCCATTCTCTTTTACCAATGATCCATGCAATAGTTATTGTTTTTAATTTTATCACAGTATGGAATGGTGAACTAACAAACTTTTTTGTGAACTGCAGGAGCATGAAACTATTGAAAGAGATTAAATCTCTTTGATAATGCTAGGTTAATATCCGTTGCTGAAATTATCAATGGATTGTTTCCTTTCTCTTCTGGTGAAGGAGTTGTCCTCATGTAATGTGTGTTTATGTGCAAATAAAAGCCTTTATGGGAAGGGAATGTATCAAAAATGCCGTGTAAGTTTGTACTTTATAGATGTTTTTATTCTACATTATTCTAGTGTTCAAATAAAGGTGGATCTTGTTTTTTTATTTTCATTTAAACTTTTAAGGCTTTAAACACGAAAGAAATTAGAGAGTGGCTTCACAAAAATTCAAGGAAATCAATTCATCTTATGGTGTAGTTTAATTCAACTTAGGGTCATGATTCGAATTTTTTTCTTCATTTTTTTTTTTTTTTTTTTTTTTAAGAAACAAACACACACAAGGGATAATGCCAATTACTTAGATTTTTTTTTTTCTGAATTTTTTATTTTGCTAATATTTTGACTTTCTTGAAAAATACATAACCAATTTAGTATGATGAAAACCTTGGAAATTTTATTTACTGTCAGTATCATATATTTTGGTATGTAAGATCTCAAATCCAATTAATTTACACCTGTAATATCCCACCATATCATATATTTATATGAATTACTTTGGCCGCTGATTGAATGACTAGGTTGTGATCTATTCCAATAAATAGTACAAATAGTTAATTCAAACACAATAAATAACACCAAATCTGATAGTAACAATAAGCACTATAAAACAATGAAAACTCACACAGATTTGATGACAAAGTAGAAAAATACTCCGAGGGATCTAACTCCTTACAAAATCTTTGCAAAAGTAGACTCTCAATTGTAACATCTGAAAACATCCCATTTTGCCTTCCCAGTGTAGAGGTCTTATAACTCTAGAATTATTTTATAGAACTTTCTTTTTGAACGAACCCCATCACCAACACTAGAACTTCGGTACAAGTCTAAGGAACCTCTTGAAGATTTGTGGCACTAAACTCACAAGTTTGAGTGGGTACAAGGAAATCATATGGAAACACAACTACACATAAACCAAAGTATCTATGCCCTGAATACTTCAACACGTTCTAGCTGCAGATCATACATTAACATTCAAAAGCAAAGAAGTGACAGAAAATTGACCAGAAACTTCAAGTTCCCATACGATCATTTCCCTAGAGAAAATTCTTAAGATGGTTTGCAGATTCTTTCACAGTTTCTGCATTCTCTTGTGAAGAAAATCAGAGATTTATGTAGAATAATGACATGCAGTCACATAGACAAAAGTAACAAAACACGGTAATAATTCTCATCAAAAATCTATTTTTTGATAATTGGGCAAATAACACTCCCCTCCCTTGAGGTTTGGGAAAATGACACTCACCCTCAAACTTAAAGGAAAAAAACATTTTCCCCCCTTTGACATTTATTTATCTAAACTCTGTTAAATTGGCATTAAAAATGTTGTGCACTAACGTACCCTTTGGTTAATAATGTATTTCCAAAATTGACTCTGAAAGTTTTTTATATTGATAAGTGACTTTGAAAATTTCAAACTCATTTTTAAACAATAAAAGCTTGAAAGCTTCAGCAAATTGTTTTATTTCATAAATTTTGATCCAAAGTGTTAGAGAGATGAGCGATTAAAAAATCTAAGAGGATCATCAAACTTTAAAAAATCAATTGAAAAGGTGCTATAAGAGACTAAAAAATCAACATAAACAACATGCTTTATAATATGCTTTATATTCCGTTACTAATATTAACAGAAGGGGGGGGGGGGAGTGTTATTTTTTTTAAATCTCAGGGGGGGGAGTGTTTTTTCCTTTCAAGTTTGGGGTGAGTGTCATTTCTCTAAACCTCAAGGGAGGGGAGTGTTATTTGCCCTTGATAATTTGTCTATGGTTTATTTTCTGATTAGTTTGGGACAATCTAATTAAACAAGTCTCTAAAACAGGTATCATACACCAAAAAGAAGTCCAAGCAGAGTAATGTAATTGTAAATAAATATATATATATATACATACATACATACATACATACATATATATATATATATATATAAGGCATATTGCATCTGACTCTTAACTACTACAATATGTTTTTTGCATTGAATTGATAACCATATATAGCCGGTTCCTTTTTGTTGCAAAAAGACTACTCCATGTAAAATGGACAGAGGAGTCTAGAGAATACAAAAGAACAAATTTATTTACAGAGTCAACGACTCTATAAAATAAGGAAGGGAACTGTAATGAGTGAATCCCCCCGCATAATTGGTTCTTGTTATATGCTAAATTCCAAGCTTCACTCAAACAACAAACGATATATAGTTGGTTCTTGTTTATATGGTTATAGTTTTTAGACTGATGTCTGATTTTATCACATAGTACATACATCTAATATTATTATAAACTCTTCTAGCTCTAGATAAACAACATACTATAACATGCACATAGCTTATCACAAATTGAAATAAACGAGCAAAACATATACTTGGTATTAAATTTTTACCATGATATGATGTACCTCATAAAAATATCCTACCTATTTCTTTTGTTTTGTATCTCAACTCTGTCATAAACCATCCGTATGAACAATAATTCCTGCAGTGTTTTTATACGTTTGCTCACTTGGTGATTCAGCCAAACAAATTAGAGCCTAGAGCTGAAGCAATTCATACTTGAATCAGGGGTTCCCATCTCAGACAAAATTACCATAGCATTGCCTTCCTCGTCAAAGAGAAAATATGGTGGTTCTTTGAGATAACTAACCTGGTAGTGCTTGGATTTCATTCATGTGATATCTGTCATAAGATAAGAATAGTATGGGAGAAAGAGAGAGGGAAGGAGAGGCAGGTTTACTTTAGATTATAACATCTTGTGGCTGTAGAGAGTACAATAATCAATTTAAGTTTCAATTTATTTTATAAGACTTTAACAAAACAGTTAAAAGAACAATTATCCTTCATTGCCTAGAATTAAATCTTCAAGGATCCAGGTTCAAATAAATTTATTTTTAGAGAATTCCTACTCTAATTTACTTCCAAGGGAACTAGAAAATATTTTCATGGGTGCTTCCTTGCAAAATAGGATCGACTAGGGCATGAGATCATTGGAAAATATATACTGAATGTGATAACAAGACATGCACAGATAAAAATGAGAACAAAATCCCAAAAGCAATGGCCAGGATTTGTAAAGCAAACAATTCTACCTCACTAACTATCATTTAAATTTTTTTTTTTTCTCTCTCTCTGTTTTAGAAGAGTCAATCAAACAGAAATAAACAAACTACTTTAAATATAAAATCATTAGACCTCTTTCTTCAATCAGGAATATTCCTAAAGATATTATCTTCATTAGCTACTCTTCTTTTTAAAAAAAAAAAATTTAAGAATAATTACTGAGAAAGAAGGGAACAGGGTCCCAATCCATCTCTATCCTCCAGGACAACAACCTAGATAGGGAGTGGAGAGATGGTGATGGAATCATCCCACTTAAAAAAAAATAGACCAAGTGAGCAAGGCTATGAGCAAGACAAATAGACAATTTAAATGCCTAGGAACAAAAACAAAATGAATGATAGACATGTATTCCAAGAGTATGACCTTTTGTGGCACTCATTCTCAAGACAGATTCTAGTAAAGAATATATTGAATCATGGTAACAAATGTCTCATGTGTACGTGCAAGTATTAGAGAGAGTTTTCTGCCTGTGATATGCATTAAAACAGAGAATTTAAACAACAAAACTACAATAGTACAAGGTCGCTGGATGCAAAGAACTCACAAAAAGGAGAATGATATTAGATTTCAGGGCCCAAAAAAAGAGCACCTGGTGGGCAAATGCCTCTCCTCAATGCCCTCATCATTTTGTGTCCCTGTCCTGTATCTACTTACACGCCTTATATCTTCATACGGTAAAATCGCTGGCTTGATGGTATTGTGAAAGTTATATGTCAAGGGTGAAAGGTTCCTAAGAATGTCTTTGGCAAGAACATCCCTTGACATAAACAATGTCCAGAAGAACTCAAGCCTCTCATCAAAACAATGATTGATTCGACAACTAAGAAACCGTGTAATGTTTTAAGCCTTGCGTAAAGAAGGCTTTTCTACAAATAATTTCGAAACTTCAGTATCACTACAACCCCATTTCCTTAAAACTTCGATAGAGTTCTTTGGATGGACAAAAGCTTCTTCGACTTGGTTCAGACTTTTCGTCGAATAGGTTTCATGAATTCCAAATACTTGGAAACCAGAGCAAACGCTGCGGTGCGTAGATTAGGATTTAGGATGCGGAACTGGGTCTTGACCGCAACAATGTGCAAACCCAAACATAAGTATAAGCCCATAACACAATTTGTTTTCTAAATCCATCTACCAGCCTACATGTAATTGTACATTAGAGTCCATTTCAAGAGGTGTCTTGTAATCCACTACCTGCACTGAACTCTGACCCAACCCAATCTTCATAATCAAGCTCATATATGTCATCAATGGCTAAACAGATAATGCAAGTGAGCCCATGACTGAGCTAAAAAGAACCTATGATCACTCTAGTTAATGCTAATGATTGAAAGCAAGACCGACTCAATATAGTTAAGGCTTACTGTAATTACATTACATGAGCTTTTTATATTAAATATTATTTATATAATATTTAGTTTATAAGTTTTTTTATTTATTTAAAATATGTTATTCTTACCTTTTTAATAGAACTAATTTACCTAATTGTGATTGGGTTGATTTCAGTTCATCCATTATCTTTTTCGTAAAAAATTGTTAAAGTTAATACAAATTTTATGACAAAATCAAACAAATTATTGTGATAATAGATGAAATTGGTTTTAACAAGGTATTAATAAAAAATTGTTAAAGTTAATACAAATTTTATGACAAAATCCAACAAATTATTGTGATAATGGATGAAATTGGTTTTAACAAGGTAATAATAAATGAGTATTTAAAAGGTAATTCTTCAGTGCCTTTTTTTGGGAGCACCATACTCACAAGTAGATAGTCTGCTAATATTACATTTGACGGTTCTAGGCTCACGTTGAACAATACCAACATCACATGTGGCCTTAATAAAAATATAAGGTGACAAGATTGTTATAAATAGTTTAAATATAAAAGGTTTTATAGGAACTCTTATTGAATTTAAACTCAATTAATATATATATATATATATATATATTAAAATAATGATGTAAAAACATGTGGGCTCTCAAAATCTTATCTAAAAAATATATTAAGAGGTCAACTAAAAGTTAAACTTTTTTAGTTCTACATATATTTAAGATATTTCATAATAATCAATAAGTCCACTAGATTCTTGGGAATGAACTATTTCTCTTTATCCATAATAATACGAATCTCGAGCAAATGTTTCCACAAAAAAGGTGAATTATTGGTGTTTTAAAGATGATCATGGAGGGTCCTGTGGGCTATGTAATCACATACTGGCTAGGATCATCTTAATTATTGCTATCATCAAAATATCTCATCAAAGAAATGAGAGAAGGAGATAGAATATTACACTAAGGAAGGCCCCTTGTAGGACAGTTGAATTGGTCAATGACACCCTTCCACTACATGTACAAGGCAATATCAAATCTCAAAATATGCTTTCTCTAAATCTAACTTCGTGGTAAGAAGTTTAAACTTGTTTAGATTTGAGGAAATGAAATGATTTTGTTATCAGCTTTGCATCCTAGAGGCAAAGGGAAACATTATTGCATTTTATTTTATTTTATTTTGCTTTTTAATTGGTTCTTACAAATATATATATATATATATATATATATATTTTTAAGGACAAAATAATATTTTGACAAATAGTTAAAAGACAAATTAGAATAAAATAAAAAAGATAAGGGATAAAGTAGTCCAATGAAATTAAAACTTCTAAATACATCTAACTTCAAGCCCCATATTTTATCCATAGTTATTATAACTTTTTTTTTTTTGGAGGAAATAGTTATAACTATTATAACTTTCAAAATTCGTTGATTTCTTTCACATCCATACAATTACTAATTTCGAGCACAAGGAATTACGAAATAGAATTAAAAAAAGGAAAAAGAAAAAGAAAAAGAAAAAGAAAAATCTTAGTACAACCATAGCCACAGAGCTTTCATGATCACAAGACTTCAAGCGTGTAATGATGAATGATAATTACAAACATTATCAAAGTTGAAAGTGGTATTGCTTGTGTGATGGTACCAAGTGTTGACTCTGGTACCAAGTGGCTGCTCCACCCATGTCAACTCAGGTTTGTTTTCTTCAATTGAAAACTATCTTTGGAATTTACAACAACATAACAAAAGGAGCCTATGTATAATACAAACTCGTGCATCCAGCTTTGCCTCATACTCAAATTTCACACTAGCTTTCCTTCCTGCTTGTCCAAAGCAATGAAGCTTCACAACCCCAATTTTCCTATATACCTTCATATGATTCTACTCTTTACTATAACCCTACTATGCTTGCAACCTGCCACTTCTTCTGCCACTCCAACAAATGAGACTCATCATTTGGCTTTGCTCAAATTTAAAGAATCCATTGCTAATGACCCGTATGGAACCTTGACCTCATGGAATGATTCCATCCAGTTCTGCAACTGGCATGGAATTACATGCGGCCGTCATCACCAAAGAGTAACAGCCTTGGAACTACAAGACCATAACTTGCGAGGAACCATTACACCTTACATTGGCAACCTCACCTTTCTTGGAACTATCAACCTCCAAAATAACAGGTTCTATGGAGAAAATTCCAAAGAAAGTTAGTTATTTGTTCCGACTGCAACTATTCAATCTTTTGTTTAACATGTTGGGAGGAGAAATTCTAGCCAGCTTGATCAACTTCTCCAAACTCAAGGCAATGAACATAAGGAAGAACAAAGTTACCGAAAATCTCCCCATCGAGGTTGGTTCTTTGACCAAGCTTTTTGCTTTTTTGGTTCTAGAAAACAATTTGATAGGAAGAATCCCACCTTCCTTGGGAAACCTTTTGTCTCTTAATTTTATACCTAGACTATAATAATATAGAGGAAAATATTCCAGAAAGTATAGGCCATTTGAAAAGCTTATCATCTTTTTCCGTTGGCTCCAATAAACTAAACGGTATGATTCCTTTCTCTCTCTACAATATATAATCTATAAGCGCCATCGGACTTTATGAAAACCAACTAAATGGTACCCTTCCAACAAACATAGGTCTCACCCTCCCTAATCTCCAACTTCTTGAAGTAGGTGATAATGATTTCTTTGGGTCAATTCCTGGTACTTTATGCAATGCATATCAACTTCGAAGAATTGATCTTGAAATTAACAACTTTGCGGGATCAATTCCAACTTGTCTGGGAAATCTATTAAATCCTGAAAGACTAATTCTATGTAGAAATAACCTAGGAAGGGAGTTGGTCTTCTTAACATCTTTAAGAAATTGTAGCAATTTGGAAATCTTGGATTTTGATGGAAATCAATTTGAAGGTGTTTTACCCAATTCTGTAGGCAACTTGACAACCCAACTCACTCATTTATATGTTGGAGTCAATCAAATATTTGGATCTATTCCTACAACATTGGAGAATCTTATCAACTTAATTGTCTTTGACATGCGGTACAATCTTTTCACAGGTGTCAAACCTCTTTATTTTGGCATGTTCCAGAAAATGCAAGGATTGCACTTATTCGAAAACAAATTGTCAGGGCAAATCCCAAACTCCTTAGGCAACCTCACTCAATTGGCTGATCTCTATTTATTTCACAACCGTTTAGAAGGAAGCCTACCTCCAAGTATTGGTAAATGCCAAAACTTGTTGTGGCTAAATATTTCACAAAATTACCTTAGTGGAGTCATATCCCCTTAGGTTTTTGATCTTTCCTCATTACTATTATTCAATTTATCATACAACTCATTAAGTGGCAAATTACCTATTGAAGTAGGCAATTTGAAAAATATAAATTTTCTGGATGTCTCTGAAAACAATTTGTTTGGTGAAATTCCTTAGACAATTGGAAGTTGCTTGAACTTAAATGAGCTATACCTACAAGGGAATTATTTAAAGGGGAACATACCATCATCCATGGCTTCTTTGAAAAGCCTTGAATATTTAGATGTTTCATGAAACAACTTATCAGGATCGATTCCAAAGGGTCTAGGGAAGCTTTCATTCCTAAAATTTTTGAATATTTCATTCGATGATATTCAAGGTGATCGCTACCAATAAACACTACAAAAAAAAAAAAAAAAAAAAAAAAAAAAAAAAAAAGTCCTACAGCCACGTTTTTAAAACGCGACTATAGCTCATAAAAACGTGGCTATAGCCTGATTTGGTCTATAGCCGCGTTTTTTTAGGCCGCATTTACAACTGTGGCCTAAAACTATAAGGATTATTTTAAAGGCCATCGCATATGTATTGAGTGACCTAGTGTTTTATTCTTTCTGAAAGAAGCTACTGCATTTTTATGCCGAAGGGTTTTGTAACCAAGGAGCTTCCTGGTTTTCATTGTGCATGAAGTGAAGAACTTTGCAGCCAACAATCTTCTTCATGTTGGTGAGTTAGTCACGTACTGGAATCAGTGCATCATTGGTTAGTCACGTACTAAGATTTATGCATTGAATGGAAAAAGTGCTGCCACAAGATCAAGTCCAATTGGGTATTGAAATGTAGATTCAACTGTAAGTTGGTAATTTGGGATAGGCCAAGGATAGTTGGTAAGATTACTTTTACTTGTAATCGCTTGATTATTGATTAGTGGATTCTTGTAAGTGGTGGCCTTAAAATCACCCGGTGTGATTTTTGCCTTGGTGGTTTTCTCCATTCGTAAACAAATCACTATGTCAAATTCAATTTCCATTGCATTTAGTTTAGTTGGTGATTTGTTTGTGCTACCATGCCATTGCATGTAATTGAACATAATTAATTAACTTGGGTAATTAATTAATTTGCAAGGGGTCAATACATTTTTACCCTATCAAGTGGTATTAGAGCAGACACAGTCTGATTAGTTTTTAATCATTGTTATAAGATCCATTGACCCCTGTTGTCATGGCATTAATCAGTAAGAAAAGATCTTATGTTTCAAATACATCTTGCTTTTCTAACCTTTGTCTACTTAAGTGTTTCAGAATATGCAAGTCTAAAAGTTATTTGAAAGCTCTTTTATTAAATATTGAAGAGGATCTTAATGCAACCTAGAAAAGACTAGACTGTCTCAAATTCCACATGTGTAGAGGTGTTCATCTAAGAAAGGTGAAAATTAAAGGTCTTACAAGAAGATGGCAGTTGAAGGAGAAAACCATTCCAAGTGATCTCTCAAATAAGCATGAAGTATGCTTTATGTTGAAATCAGCATTCAAAGTAATGGACACTTGATTATGGTATCTTGACAGTGGATACTCAAGGCATATAACTAGAGACCAATATCTCTTTAAGGTTTTTGAGTCTAAGAATGGTGGTAATGTTACTTTTGGTAATGGCAGCAAATCACAAATAAAAGAAAAATGAACTATCTCCTTGCCTGGACTGCCTAACATTGGTACCAAAGGATAGGACATGCTAGTTACAAGCATCTGTCAATTGTGTCCAAGCATGAATCAATTCTAGGAATTCCGAAGCTTAGCAGAGTAAGCAATGTTGTGTGTGGTTCATGTTAACTTGGGAAATAGACCAAAGCCAAACATCCTAGTACTCAGACTTTAGCCATATCTAGATCTCTAGGACTTCTACACATTGATCTCATGGGTCTGACTAGGAAAGAATATTTTAGAGGAAAGAGATACATCATGGTTGTTGTAGATGACTTCACTAAATTCACTTGGGTAGTTCTTCTCAAATCCAAGTCTGATGCTCCTGAGCACATTGAAGCACTGTGTATGAGATTGCAAAATGAGAAAGGTATGAAGATTGATCGAATTTGCAGTGACCACGGTAAAGAATTCGAAAACTTTTACATGGAGACATTTTGCACTAAGGCCTGCATATCTCAAGAATTTTCTGCTCCCATCACTACTCAACAAAACGGTGTAGTAGAAAGAAAAAACAAAGTTATTCAAGAGATGGCCAGAGCCATGATGCACAACAAGGATGTTGCAGGGTATACTTCAGACCTGGCACAAAGAAGACTCCTTATGAGATCTAGAAAGGAAGAAAGTCAAATGTGAAGTATTTCAGGATATTTGGAAGTGCATGCTTCATTCTCAAAGATAGAGAGAATGTGGGAAAGTTTGACTCCTGAAGTGATGAAGGGATAATTTTGGGATACTCCTCTACAAGCAAAGCCTATAGGGTTTTTAACAAAAGAACTATGAAGGTTATGGAAATAGTCAATGTTGTTATTGATGATGCATCTTCATCGGATCTATCTAGAAGTGTTGGGGAGATACCCAAGATGACTTATACCTGAGATCCACAAGTCAATTATGAAGAGCTGGCTAAGGAACCTTCATCCCTTAGTACACCGAGTACTCCAAGTGTTGCAGAAGTCTCAGATACTTCAAACTCCACAACTATCGCAAAAGCCCCTGTGGAAAACACCATATCTCCGGAGCCAGAATCTGCTGAAGGAAAAGGACCATCTTCTAGAATCAAATTAAACCATCCTCCAGAAGTCATTGTTGGAAACATGAACGAACTAACACTAAGAAAGCATACAATTAATAAGTGTGTTGCTAACTTTGTATCTTATTCTTGCTACTTGTCACAGGTTGAGCCCACGAAGGTAGAAGAGGCCCTCTAAGATGAGAGCTGGGCAGAAGCCATGCATGATGAATTGCTCCAGTTTCAAAGAAATGATATTTGGACCTTGGTACCTAGACCAGAAGAAGAGTACATCATAGGCACAAACTGGATATTTCGTAACAAGACAGATGAGGAAGGAAATGTGATCCGCAACAAAGCACGATTGGTGGCGCATGGATATTCCCAAGTGGAAGGAGTGGATTTTGATGAGTCTTTTGCTCCAGTAGCTTGAATGGAATCCATTCGAGTTCTTCTAGCCCTAGCTTGTCACCTAAAATTCAAGCTATACCAAATGGATGTAAAGACTACTTTTTAGAACGGATTTCTGAAAAATGATGTCTATGTTGCTCAACTTGAAGGTTTCATTGATCCACACTATCCAGATCATGTGTTGTACCTTAAGAAGGCTTTATATGGACTGAAGCAAGCCCCTAGAGTATGGTATAACCGGCTTACACAATACTTGATCTCACATGGATTCACAAGGGGACAAGCCAATCAAACGCTCTTCATTAAAAGAGAGGATGGAGAATTGATAATAGCATAAGTCTACATTGATGATATCATCTTTGGTTCCACAAAGGATGATCTTACTCATACCTTCTCAAAGCTTATGCAAGTTGAATTCGAGAGGAGCATGATTAGAGAATTGACTCACTTTCTTGGGCTGCAAATTCGACAGCAAGAATCAAGTCTATTCATCTCTCAATCTAAATATGCCAAAAATATTGTGAAAAAGCATAGTTTAGAATCTGTTAGTTCTGTTAGAACTCCTATGAGACTAAATGTTAAACTCACTATAGACCTGTTAGGAAAAAGTGTTGATCTTTCTCTCTATAGAAGCATGATAGGTAGTCTTTTGTACCTTACTGCTAGTAGACTTGACATAAGTTACAGTGTAGGAGTGTGTGCTAGATATCAGGCTAATCTCAAAGAGTCTCATATGATTGTTTTAAAAAGAATCATAAAATATGAAATCATAAAATATGTTAAGTCCACCGCTGATTTCAGGGTGTGGTACAGCGTGGACACAAATGATGTCCTAGCTAGATATTTTGATGCCAACTGGGCTGGGAATGCAGATGATAGAAGGAGCACATCAAGGGGTTGTTTCTATATAGGTAATAATCTCGTCTCCTGGATGAGTAAGAAGCAAATTTCATCTTTTTATCTACTGCTGAAACTAAATATATTGCTGTTAGTAGCTGCTGCACCCAACTTCTATGGATGCAAAAACTTCTCTCTGATTATGATATTCATCAAGAACATCTCACCATTTATTGTAACAATACCAGAGCCATCAATATCTCTAAAAATCCTTTTCAACATTCTCAAATTAAATACATAGAGATTAGACATCATTTCATTCATGAACTTGTTGACGATGGCACTCTCACCCTTGAATTCATTCATACTGATGATTAAAAGGCAGACTTATTCGCTAAGCCCTTGGATAGCAAACGGTTTGAATTTCTACACCAAAATATCGGTGTAATCTCCTTAGAGTGATCTCTTTCTCTCATTCTCCTCCTCAGGCATATACATCTAGTTTTATGCTTTGTGTGTTTTCTTTCATGTTTTTGTTTTGGTTGTTTTCAGTTTTTCTTTATTTGTTTTTCATAAAAAAAATTGAAAAATCAGAAAAATACAAAAACAGTGTGTGTTGTGTATATTGGTACTTGTGTACCTTGGATGGCCTTTGAAACAAAGTTTCTTAACTTTGTATCACTTATAACTTAGATGAGCATTTCAACGCACAACTAAGCAAGTGAGCTTTGTGGCTCGTGTTTGTGATGAATATGATTAAAATGATTTCTTAGATTTCATACTCATATCACTCTTTTTTACGGGAATGACTAGAATCCTAAAAGAAAGGTATAAATAATCATCTCACCACTAAAACCCGCCAATCATGAATAACATCTGTATGCTTAGGAACATCAAAATTGGGATGTTTTAGCTTACATAAATGGGTATTTCTTCTCTCCCTTATATGCCCATGCTTAAAAGAAAAAAGAAAAAAAAAAGCAAAAAGATTAAAATGTTTTTAATAAGATTATAAGCGTGTTTCTAGGAGGTGTGGGAGTTATAGAATGTACCTCAAAGGTGATAGTCCCCATCAACCAGTTATGATTGTGTGTGAGTGTATTTGATTTTCTCATGTCTCAAATCTTCACAATATGAGACACTTATGCACTCTTGCTATGTTAAGTGGATTTTTGGTTGAGTTGCTTGCTTGTTGCATTTATCTATTTGATTTTTTTATCCTTGAAAAACTCCTTTTCTTCAAGCTCAACAGCTTCTCGACAGATCCTCAACAGTTTCCATTTCTATCGAGCTTTCTTTCTTCAGTCTCGATAGAAACCTCGACAGTTTTTCGATCCATTAAGATTTCTTGGTCGCTTCTCTATAGAAGTTCAACAGTTTCTTGATCTAACGAGATTTCTATGTTTCATCTCGATGGAAGCTCGACAGCTTCTTCGACCCATCGAGCCAATTTTCTTTGCTCTCTATCTGCTTGATAGATTCTTGACAGATTCTCAATCCATCGAGACCTTCTTTTTGCCGTTAACAGATCCTCGATAGCACCTCAACAGTTTATCTTCTGTCGAGATTTAAATCTCAACAGATCCTCGAATGAAACTTCGATCCATCAAGTTGCGATTTTTATTTAAAGGCGAGGCACGATTCAAATTTCATTTTTCACTCTCTTTCTTGATAGAAATCTCTCCCTCTTGACCCAAACTCTTCACTCTCACTAAATCTTCACACCCAAGTGTTTTTCGGCCTAGATCTTGCTCCAAACACTTGGTAAGTGTTCTAATCCTCTTTCATTTCATGCATTTCATGCTTTTAGACCTAGGCTTTGGGGTTTTCCAAAATTTTTGAGGTTTTTGAGTTTCTCTTGAAATTTTTGGGTTGGGTGTTATGATGTTGTTGCTATATAATCATGCATTGCATTCCATTAGTATTATAATAATGTTTCATGCATTTGTTAGATGTGTGCTTGATTATTGATGTGAGTGTTGTTAGGTTTGGATTGGGTTTTACCCATGATGCTCTTAAATTTTCAGGTCACATGTTCATGCACTTTTCATGCATGCGTACTTCTCTTTTTCTCTTTTTATGATTTAAGATTGTGTTTCTGTTTTGTCTTCTCTCTCTCTCTCTCTCTCTCTCTCTCTCTCTCTCTCTCTCTCTCTCTCAAATAGAACCTCTCTATGGCACCCAAACAAAGAAAATCCATTTCAGCTCAGAACCCTCTTCAAGGTTTCGAGTCATCCTTTTCGTCTCTTCCTTCTGTTCCATCTCACATTCGATTCCGTGATGAGAAGGCCAAGACGGACTTCTTTGAGAACATCCAGGCCCGTGTCGTTCATTCAGAACGCCAAGTCATTCTGTAAAATTTCTCTGACACTACACTACCCAATGTTGAGGACCAAAATTTCACAAGAAAACTCATTTCATGAAAAGTAAGGAAAGACCACGGGCCCTAACAAAAGAAGGCCAAATTCATGAAGTTAAGAAGGACCCTGAAGGCCTAAAGTTCGAAAAAGAAGGAAAAAAAAAAAAGAAATAATAATAATAATAAAGAAAAAAAAAAAAAAAAGAGAATCTCGATCAGGTCAGAGGACATGTAGCAAAGATCCTGGTCAGAGGATATGCAGCAAGAAGAGCATCAAGGCCCTACAACCTTTATGTGTCTTTTTGAAGCCTTGAGAAGAGGACCTTGGCTAACAAATGGGAAAACCAAGATGTAGGCAAAAAGCCATTAAAAATCCATCAAAAAACCAGGTATTATCTTTGCAACCCATGGTCCAAACTCGTGGGATCCTGAGTGGATAGTAAGGGAGTAATTTCTGGTGAAAGGAGGATTCTGAAGGTTTCCCTTGGTTCATATATTTGCTTGGAATGCATGAACCAATGGAAAACTTAATTCCCTCATGTGCATGACACTTCCCCACAATTTCCTCTCAATTTTCAATTAAAGCTGTCATCAAGTACATTGAGCAGCCCACCCACTCATTTGACTTTCCAAGAAGGAATCTTTCATTTATAGCTAAAGTCAAATGCCCTTTTTGAGTTATAATTGTCTAAATAAGCTAAACTTCTATCTAATGCACCTTTTCAGGTTCCAAAGGGCATGGTTTTACCCAACAGACTTAGGACGTTCTTGCCCGGGGTACCAAATCAGGTTTGCTATAAAAAGAACACTAAGGCATAGCAAAAGAGGAGGGGGAGAAAAATTGGGATTCAAAGGGAGATTTCAGAGGTTCAAAAGATATATTCTTAGAGTTTTAAGAGTCCAGCAAGGAAGGGGAAAGAAAAAAGGGAAAAAAACAAGAGATAGCCAAGGAGTAGGAATTTGCCCCATATCCTTGAGATTGTTCAAAATATCACTTAGCCTCCAAAAATACATATACCAAAAACATGCACACATCAGATATCACTCTCTCCCACAAAATCCTCCTCACTTGACTATCTTAGAAGGCAATGCCCAAGCAAAGCAACTTAGACTTGAGTTCCAAATCTTACAAGTCTTGTGCAAAAGCATTAAATCTGTAAAAATTGGGGCCAGGATCCTCGTGGTTGACTCATTCTTATGAAATTCATTTATAAATATGTATATGTATTAGAATGCATATCTTAATTTAAGGATCTAACAATTATTTGAAGATATGTGTATTGTATAGTTGTTCTTGTGTAGGACCCTTAGAGGTAAAGAGAATGAACAAAACTCCATTGCATAATAAGCATGGAGAAAGATCGTATAGTTCAGAGAATCAGCATTCTGGGATTATAGGCCTAGTACGTCCGGGGTACTACGACAGTACGTCCAAAGTACCAAGTGAAGGAACTCTTTTAAATGTTTATACAATAAAAGATAAGTTTTAAATAATATATTTCAATCTCTTTCTCATTGTGAATATTATGAATAATTATTTTACTTGTTTCGTAAGAGTAAAGGGTCATTTTATGACACTAAAACACTTATAATAGTATTTTATTGCTTAGGAGGAATTGCATTTTTTTCTTAAGGAGCTTTATGTGACTTGCGCACAACTTGGTTTGTAATCAGCCTCATTTAGCTGCGATGAACCAAGCCCAGTCCACCAAACAACAAGTAAAGGGCCCAGGATCTTTGTTTCTACTTGGACTTGGATACTGTCCAAAAAATGACCCTCACACCCGATATCATTCGGACTTAAGGATGGGAATCTCTATGTGAGAAACTCGTGTGTTGTCCTATCGTGTTTATACAGGAGTTCTACTCCAACATACACGGCATCAATACCTTTATGCCTCAATTCGCTACACAATTCCAAGGCACACATATAGTAGTTACACTGGATCTTGTTGCCGAGGTACTACGAGTCCTTAGGGTAGCGCATCCTGTCGTGTTTATACAGGAGTTCTACTCTAACATACATGGCATCAATACCTTTGTGCCTCAATTCGCTACGCGATTCCAAGGTACACGTATAGTAGTTACCCCGGATCTTGTTACCAAGGTACTACGAGTCCCTGGGGTAGCACATCCTGACTACGAACTCATCTCCCATTTTTGTGGGACTCCTTCCATATGGGTGGTAAGTTAAACACTCCATGCTTGGGTTTTACAAAAGGCCTGAGATTCCTTAACATGGTGATGACATTCACTCTAACACCATTGTCTCACTATAACTCCATCACTGAGCCGCGTGCTCATTTTCTTGTTTCTTTGATGTAGGATCTTACCATTGATCTTCCCTCTCATTTCATCATATCTATTATTGATGTCTATCAGGATACCACTACTCGTGATAAGCTTATCTTTCCTTCGGCTATCACGTAGACCCTTCAGCACTTTTCCATTCTCATTCCTCTCTCTCCTCTCTTCACTGTCATGGGTGCTATCAGCACTGGTTCTATTCGGCGGAGTGAGGCTCAACTTCAATAGAAGCAACCACGAGTTAAGAGAACCGATCCTGCAGCTCCTGCAACTCCACCATCTTTGGCTCTGTCTTCTTCAGCCTCTTCTACCTCTGCGGCTGGTGGTGACCTCGAGGCCATCATAGAGCAGCTCCAAAGGATACAGGTTGACTTCAGTGGTCGCCTAGACTATCTCACTGATGAGATGTGTCAAATGAACACCCGAGTGGGTCGCATTGCTCGCCAGCAGGCTTGCATGGCTGGTTTTGCTCCCTCTCCTTCTCCAAAGCGTCCCACAGCTTCTCCTTCTGAGGACGATGATAATGATAAGGATGATAAGGATAGTGTTTGATCTTTCGGTGATGACAATATGACGACCTCTCAGTGACTTGCCCTTTGTCATTTGTGACAAAAAGAGGGAGTAGTTTTGGTTTTAAGAGTAGTCTTGTACTTAGGGGGAGAGTTAGTATAGGACATTTTTGTTAGGGGGAGTGTGTATATCTTTTTGAGGGATGTAGTGAGGACTTTATGTATTTTCTTCTTTTTTTTATATTAGCTTTATGCACATTGGTCTTGTGACCATTTTACACATACATTGTTCTTTATTGATTATATATATATGAGATGTATGTTTTTTACTTGCCTACCTCTACATGTGTTGTTTCTTCTCTATCTCTATACACATGTTTCTTTATGTACGCAATCTTTATTTCTATTTCACACATAATGTCTTGATGAGTTTTGTTTAAGTGTTTCAAAAAGACAAGTTGTGAACTCTCTTCTTGCAAAGTTTTTGAAGAGTTTGTAGTAGAGATAGATTTATTTTGTAATACAACAAGTGTTTATGAGTTTAGTGATTTAAGACTTTTCTCATGATTATTTGTTTTGTTGTAGTTTTGTCACGAATTGCTAAAGAGGGAGATTTTTAAGGACATATTTTAAGTAATTGGCTAATCCTTTGACAAATCCTTTGAAAAATCCTTTGACAAAACGCACTTTACTTATAATTGGGTAGATCTAAGATGAGTTTAGTACTTCAAGAAACAAGAGTTCAAGTAAAGTCTTAAAACCTTGAAGATCTAACCAAGAAACAAGTGAAGAAAGAGCTAATCACTAAAGCTTGACAAAAGTCTCGACAGAATCCTTTCTATCGAGAATTAATGTTAAAGCTCGACACAAGCTGTTTCTGTCTAGAATTACAAAATCAAACTTTTCAAATTTGATTACATGCAGATTCTTGTATATTTGTGTAGGGTTTTTTTTCTCATAACCCTAAACATATATAATGATTATTTTAAAGATCGTCGCATATGTATTGAGTGACCTAGTGCCTTATTCTCTCTGAAAGAAGCTATTACATTTTTATGCCAAAGGGTTTTGTAACCAAGGAACATTCTGATCTTCATTGTGCATGAAGTGAAGAACTTTGCAGCCAACAATCTTCTTCAAGTTGGTGAGTTAGTCACGTACTGGAATCCGTGCATCATTAGTTAGTCACGTACTGGGATTCGTGCATTGAACGGAAAGAGTGCCACTACAAGATCAAATCCAATTAGGTATTGGAGTGAAAATTCAACTGTAATGAAAGTTCAAATAGTGTATAAAACACCTATAAACGTTTAGACCCCCAAATATAAAATTACTAACACAAGCTTATACACAAACAATATATATGCGAAAAGATTAATATAATCTAAATCTAAATTGGTAAAATACTTCAAACCAAAATTAATCACAACCACAACAGTAATTAAAAGGTAAAGAGTAAGGGAAGAGAGATGCAAACACAAAGAAAACATGACGATGTGTTATCGAAGAGAAAACCGAAGTACTCGGCGAAAAACCTTTATGCCGCCCTCCAAGCAATCAATAATCCACTAAAGAATAAAGTTGGGATATATGAATAGCAGAAGACCCTCCAAACCTAATCTACCCAATACACCTAAGCCCTCCAAGCTTCTTGCTCCAACAGGGTTACGCTGAACCTTGTCTTCTCTAGTTTACCGGATCCCACAATAGCCAATTGCATCAACCAAATGAATTGGTCCCTTCTGAACAGCTTCCCAAGCACCAAAATACCCCCTCACTGATATGGGTATGGTGAGATAAAGATTTAGCTAAATGTACCTTTCAAGGATTTGTCAATGGAGAGGGTGAGAGTAGAGAAATTTGGAGAATCAAAAGATGAAGATTGTGGATGAGTCAATCTTGTTTTTCTCTAGGGTTTCTCTCTCAAAATTCTCTCTAGAAACTCTCTACATTTTGTGGGTATAAGGGTATTTATAGTAGGGTGTATGAGGAATGCGAAAAATCAGTTTTCAACAAATAAGGCATTCTGGCAACTCAACCTCACGACTGGAACAAGTCGCGAGTTTGAGTCGCGAGCTAACTACCTGGCCAAACTGGAAGTTTTGTCCTATAGTACTTCAGCTGTCATGACCCTTCAACTCCCCTGCGTACTTCACACGTATGTCACTTTTGGCAACTTGCCAGTCGCGAGATCCAATCGCGAGACTCTTCTTGAGTGCACACATCTTGAGTTTTATTCACACTCTCTTACACACTACCCTTACATAAATCCCACCTAAATACAGAGTATCTAATTGCTAAAATACAAGAAAATTTGGTACGGAATAAAACCAACACATGATTGAATAAATTCAACCTTACATGTAGGTTGTTAATTTGGGATAGGCCAAGGGTAGTTGGTAAGATTCCTTTTACTTGTAATTGCTTGATTATTGATTAGTGGATTCTTGGGAGTGGTGACCTTAAAATCACCCGATAGGGTTTTTGCCTTGGTGTTTTCCCCATTCGTAAACAAATCACTGTGTCAAATTTAATTTTCGCTGCATTTAGTTTAGTTAGTGATTTGTTTGTGCTACCATGCCATTGCATATAATTGAACCTAATTAATTAACTTGGCTAATTAATTAATTTGCATGGGGTCAATACATTTTTGCCCTGTCAAATAAGATAAAACTTGAGGAAAAAAACCAAAAACAAAAGCCAGGATTCTATGGAATTTGAGTTTATAAATTTTTGTAATAGACTTTTAGTTTGAATAAAATTTATATTTATTTTAAATTATTGTTAAATCATGCAACTTGAGGGGAAATAAAACAAAAACAAAAACGTGATTATTGTTAAATCTTATCCCGTTGTCAAAACGTGAGTTTTATTTTTAGAAAGAAAACTTAGGTTTTTGTATGGAATTTAAGTTTAGAAATTTTTTATAATAGATTTTTAGTTTAAATAAAATTTAAATTTATTGAAATTTAAATTACAAAATTTTACCTAAATTAAACAATTATTAAATATTATCCCTTAATTGAGAAAAGATATGCTAACAAAAAATATATAATTAATTTACTAATTAGTGAGAGTAATCACTTGTCGCAATCATAAAAAGCCGTGACTGAATATATATAAATTCTAAAAATTTTGATAATAGACTTGTAGGTGGAATAGAATTTAAATTTCTAAAACTGTATCTAAATTAAATTATTATCCTACAGTCTACTTTTTTTATGGTGTCGTTCTAGGTTCTCATTGATTAACTGGAAGACAAAGAAATAGTTGAGGTGGTGACACACTATACATAGGCATACAGGTAGGCCAATGTGTCGGGTGACAGGGTGAGTGCTAAAATAAAGAAAACAACACTTTCTCCACGTCTTGCGCATAATATTAAAGGGGTCATGTTAACGAGTGCCGTAGGGCATTGGTTAACAATCCAATTAAAGAAAGTTTTTATGGGAAAAGGAAAAAAAAAAAAAATTAATGTTTTGACAGCTTTTTTCATTTCCCATCAAAGTGATATCAAAACTTTCTTAAAATAAATTCTTAACCAATGCCCCAACGGCCCTCGTTAACATTTCCCATATTAAAGTACTAAATCTCAAATTAGATTTTCTTTTCCCATTAGCATTGTTAGTCTTTTCCCTTTTCTCACTCTCTTTTTGTAAATAAAGAGCTGTTGTGATTGTTATTAAAAAAGAAAAAAAGGAAAAAAAAAAATTTATCAGTTCATGTCTATTCAAATCCAGATATGTTCTTCTTCGTGTTCATAAATTGTGGCCGCTATAGTCCAAGAAAAAAAAAATCCATGTCGTTTGAAGGTTTGAGATTCAACAGTAGTAGCCACCTTCATCGGTTGAAATCCACCACAACCAAGCCAAAATCTAAAGTTGACCACACCCAAAACCCAAATTACAGCCCACATGTCATGCTCCTCCTCAAATCTTAGACCCAAAGCAACTATGCTCCTCTACATATCAAAACCCAAACCCATACAACCAGGGCCACCCTGTGTGTTACAAAGACATTTTGTGATTATTGGAGTTCTTGAGCCAAGTTTCTAAAATTTTACAAATAGCATCTTTTGATCTTATTTTATTTTGTTTTTGTATGTGTTTTTTTGTTTTGGGAGGAGAGACACATAAAAAGTATGCAAAAATACATATTTGCCCTTGTTTTTAACAAAGACGGGTTACGGAAAACAAATGGAACTTACCTCATGTGAGTAAGGTGACACTTTTTAAACCATAAGTAGACATAGAGATTTCGGATCAAACCACAAGTAAGTTTACTGTAATTACAATTAATTATATAGAAGTGATTGAGCTCAAAGCTTCACCAAGAATTACCTTTCTTCGCTATCAGAATAACATAGATAAAATATAAAGTAACGAGTGCAGTCTCTACACAAAACATCACATATCTCACACATTTTCTGTAATTCACCAATAGTAGTATAAGCAAGTTAAAAATACAGAAAGTTGAACCAAAAATAAATAAATATATAGAAATAAATATTTTATAACTATTATCAACATAATTTCATAATAATTTTAACATAACCTAAAAATTATGAATTGATTCATTTTGTTAAAATACACCAACAGTTAGAGAAAAAAAAAATCAGCAGTGTAGATTATAAAAACCTCTAGAACTTGGGCTAAAAAATAAATCAAAAAGGTTTAATGGGCCTAGACCAAAATAAGGCCCAAATATAGTACACCAATCCAATGCCAAACCCAAGTCCCATACGAGTAAATCTGTTAATGCCCTTAGAAAAGCCCACCTACTCTTAAACAACGTCTTCATTGATATGTGAAGACCAAACTTAGAAGTTTTCTGTTTGAAGACTCGTTAACATGGAGATCTCTACTAGATTGCTGAAATGGAAGTCCAAATATAAAGAGCTCTCCATGAAGAATCCCAATTTACATAAGGCAAAAGCTAATAGCTGATAAACTATCACTTGTCCCCAAATCCATTTGGAAAATATTCTAATCATTTAATTATTATTCTAACACTTCCCATCACATCAAAAATACTTACTCAAATACCATAATAAACTACCATTTGTCTCAAAAGTGTAAGGTGTTTGGAAAATATGAATATCATCATCTAACCATTATTCTAACAGTAATGATAATAATCACAACATAAATGATAATAATAACAATAATAATCCTTACATGGCCACAACACTATTTTTCCACAATATCTGTTAGTAAAAAGAGAACAAGTTATGATTGATGCACAGGAAAAACCCATTTACAAATCTTAAGACTGAATAAATCCAAATATTGGTGGACAAGATGGTTATAAGTGCAATGACAGACATTACCAAGCATGAGAGAAGGAGCAATTTCTTGCAACCAAGAGATGAGTCACAAAGTGTGGCAACCAAAAACACACCAATTAGGTAAGCCCATGAATTAAGATGATGGAGGTACGCTAGTGATGATTCAACCAGGTCATTCAAGGCCCATTCTAATATGATAGCCTTGTCAACAGGCCCATGCTATCTTGGAGATTTTGCAAACATTGGAGCTTGAATATTTACATGTGATATTCAAGTTGTGTTCAACAACTTGGCCTTTTGACATACTAGTTGGATGGCTTCCAAAGCTGACTATGTAGTATTTACTTAGAACATTACTATGGCTAGGAGGCCCAAGACTCAGGAGTACCTGACATACATTGTCAATCTATGTTCACTAATTTAAATCTAGCGCATGAAATTTTACATTATCGAAAATTTTCTTCCACTAAAAGTTTACTACAGTATTTTTAATTTTTAATTCATAGAGAACATCCTTTACAACGATCACTTTCTTAGGGTCCGTTTGGATTGAACTTATTGTTGCTGAAACTGAAAACTGAAAATTAAAAACTAAAAACACTATAGCAAAATAATTTTTAAATGTGTGAATAATATTGTGGGACTCATTTTTAATATTTTTTATTATGTGAACAGTGCGTGAACAGTGCACACACAGTTCATGCACAGTATTTTTTGTCTCCCAAAGTCAAATAATGCGGCAAAAAAAAAAAAAAAAAAGGAGGAGAAACGCAGTGTTGAGGAAACGTGGACGCGCAAACGCGCAATCCAAACGCCCTCTTACAATCTTGAACTAGGCAAGTGAGAGGGAATTTTTTTTTTTAATAATGGAGAGGATACTGTTCGATAACTGGAAAATGATTTTCTCCGTTTGTCTTCGAAATAAAGAGGATCCTCATTATAAGAATTTGTAGTTTTGATGCGGCAACATTTAAAATAATTTATCATTCCATATTTAGTATAATGAATTAAATAACGAAAACCAAGTACACAACTTCCCTCACTTTCCTTATTTTTGGGATGCTTGGAAGTTGGATGTTCATCTTTTAATTATCGATCACATTTGAGCTCACCATAATTTACAATTTAAATATCTTTCATTAAGGGTTTATTTCGGATCTGCTTATTTTGCTAAAACTGAAAATTTTTTACTAAAAGTACTGTAGATAAAGGTAAAAATTAATTGAAATAGTATAGTGAGACTTATGAATAGTACTAAAAAGTGCAATGGGGCCATGAATAATAGTAAAAATAAGTTGAATAGTAAAATAAACTGGCTTTTTAAGCTTGAGCCAAACGCACACTAATTCATGTGTAAGGTGGTAGGCATGATTCATAAAATTATTCAGTGTGACTAGGGTTGTCCAGATTCAACCGAGTACCCGACCCACCCAAAGAACCGACCAGAACCTACCCGACTACGTTGGTGGGTCGGTGACGGGTCTTCATCACCAAAAATCGATTCCGGCAGGTCGGGTTTAGGTTTTCCTCCCTTAAAACCCGAAAAACCCGAACTGACCGAAAGTTTTCCAGATTCCAGCCAAATTTTTCCAGAATCCAGCGAAAAACCCAGATTCCGACGCTATTTTCCTTAGATCTGGTGAGATTTTGACCGGATCTAGTGAGATCTCATCGAATCCGGTGAGATTTTAAGTCGGATCCGGCGAAATCTTAGCGAATCCGATGAGATTTTCGCCGGATCTAGCGAAATCTCATCGAATCCGATGAGATTTTCGCCGGATCGGTGATTTTTCCACAATTTTCTTGCCGTCCCAAATCCGACCGACCCGCCTGCCACCCGTTAATGTTCTGAACCGCCCGACCTGACTACTCCGGTGAGTCGGCGGTGGGTTCCTTTTTTCTCCACCAGATTCCGCGCAGGTCGGTTCCGGGTTGGGCACAAACCCGACCTAGACCGACCTGTGGACAGCCCTAAGTGTGACTATAGATCTAATTCTAATGCACCATTCTTCTCAATTCTCAAAGTAAAATGGGCAACAAAACCAATTTATACCAAGAGGTCGCTTCAAGTTCAAACTAGAACATCGAGCCTCAGAGCTCAATGTCGGGTGATAAAGATCCACCACGGAAGGAGTCTAACTTTATAAACAAATATTAAGCAACAACTACAACAAAAAATTTATGGGGTTGTTTCTAATTGTCAGCACCTATCACTCTTCTTCCAGCTTCAAAACATTTAATACTTGCCATTAACGAAATCAAGGCTTGTATGAACTGGGCAGGCCCAAAAGCTCCTAAGCTTTTGGGTTTCATAGGAACAAAACAATGCTAGTGATTTAAAGTTGTGTTCAACAACTTGGCCTTTTGACATACTAGTTGGATGGCCACCAAACCTGACTATTTAGTATTTTACTAAGGGCATTACTATGGCCAGGAGGCCCAAGACTCAGGAGTCCGAGGTACCGTACATACATTTTCAATGTATGTTTACTAATTTAAATCTAGTGAATGAAATTTTACATTATCGAAAATTTTCTTCCACTAAAACTTTATTACTACAGTATTTTTTTTATTTTATAAATTCCTAGAGAACATTCTTTGCAATGATCACTTTCTTACAATCTTGAACTAGGCAAGTGAGAGGGAAATTTTTTTGTATCATAGGGAGGATACTGTTCTATAACTAGAAAGATGATCTTCTCCATTTGTCTATAAGAATTAGTTTTGATATGGTAACATTTAAAATAAGTTATCATTCCATATTTAATATAATGAATTAGGAAATTTATTGAATACTTCGGGAGTATTAGAAATGTTTACTTCTTCCTCTCACATGAAGTGTGGGTCTCACTATAAATTTAATTAGTAGAACTTACAGTTATATGAGAGGAGAGAGTATGTATTTATGGTACTCTGAGAGTACTCAATAATTACTTAATGAATTAAATAATGAAAACCAAGTTAGACTTTCTTGCCATGGCTAAGTATGCAACTTCTCATACACAAGTTTTAGTATGTAATATTTCTTCTCACCATCCTTATTTTTGGGATGCTTAGAAGTTGGATGTTGATTTTTTAATTATCAGTCACATCTAAGCCACCATAATCTGCAATTTAAATATTTTTTATTGATTCAAGTGTAAAGTGAAAGGCATGATTCATAAAATTATTCAGTGTGACTAGATCTAATTCTAATGCACCATTCTTCTCAAATCTCGAAGTAAAATGGGCAACAAAAACCAATTTATACCACACTATTTTAAGAGGTTGCTTCAAGTTCAATGTAGGGTGATAAAGATCCACCATAGAAGGACTCTAACTTTATAAACAAACATATTAAGCAACAACTACAACAAAAAATTCATGGGGTTGTTTCTAATTGTCAGTACCTATCACTCTTCTTCCAGCTTCAAAACATTTAATACTTGCCATTAACGAAATCAAGGGTTATGAGCTATCAGCTTAAACATAATTTCGATCACTATATTTAATCAAGTTACATTATTAAAAAGATATATAATCAAGTTACGTGTTGCCCAGGGCATTAGATTGGAAAAGGACAAAGTTTTATTAGGGGAAAAGTAAAGTAACAAACACAAAATTTTCTAGTCCTTGGCTAGTGTTCAAGTTTCGGTAAGATCGATCACGTTGGTTCTTTTCATTATTTTGGAGTAACTTTCACAATTGTTTATGGACCATGATAGTAGGTAGAGCTTGGCAGTTGGCAGTTGAAAAATGAGAAGAACATAGAAAATGGTAGAGTTGGAAGATACTCAATTAATACTACTGCAGTATGATAAAACTGGTGATTTTGATAGGGGGGGAACTTTTTTAGGTTACATGTGCCAAGATGCTCCCATAATATATATAAATTGACACTTTTAAAGTTACAGTTCATTTCCACATTTAGTTTCCTGGGACAACATGCATGTGGATAGGGTTTGGTATAGGTTTTATGTTTGTAGTTTTTTTATTAAAAAAATTTTTGAACATTGGATGAACCTAGCTAACATAGGAATAATAAATCGGATAAAAGAACTATCGGCATGCTAATTTCACTAAATTGAGCTCTAAAACACTTACCAAAGTAAAAAAAGAATACCCCGTCAATATTTTTCACAAGGTAAATAGCAAATTACACCTCTAAATTTTGAAATATCTGGATTTTACACTATAATATTTCAGAACTTGAATCTTACCACCTGAAATTTGGGAGTGTTTGGATTTTACACCGCTAACGTTTCAGAATTTGAATTTTACCTCTTAAATTTTAGGGGTGTTTGAATTTTATCCCCTAAAATTTGGAAGTGTTTGGATTTTACACCCCCTAACGTTTTAAAATTTGAATTTTACCTCATAAATTTTAAGGGTGTTTGAATTTTACTCTATAAAATTTGAGAGTGCATGTTTGGATTTTACACTCTAAAGTTTCAGAATTTTTGGATATAAAATCCAAACACTCCAAATTTTAGGAGGTAAAATCCAAATTTTGAAACGTCAGAATGTAAAATCCAGTTCCTCCAACTTCAATGAGTAAATTCCAAATTTTAAAATGTCAAGGTGTAAAATCTAAATACTCCAAAATTTTAAAAACGTAATTTACAATTTACTCTTTTTTTATATATAAATATAATCAGGTTTGAAACTAATTATGACATCCATAACATATGATTACTCATTATAAATATATTAAAACATATCTTTTTTTATGTATGTTTTTTTTTTTTTTTTTAATGTAAATTAGATTGGAATACAACCATACGAGTCCATGACAAGAAATTTATCTATTAAACTTTTCTTTTTAAAGAAGATTCATTGAACTAACTAAAACCACATGCTCACGATCAATTCATTGCAAACTTTAAGCCCCAAAATATGATGCTTTTTGTCTTTCTGTAATAAATTTGGAAATGGCTGAAAAGCAAGTGCCTAATAAATTAATACTGCTACAATGAAAAAGCAGATGGCAACAAATCTTCTCCCAAACCCGAAACCCATGCACTTGTTTGCTTCTACTAGTAACTAGGTTAAATGGTTTCATCAATAAATTTACTGTAGTTGGCTTGATGATTGCTAGTCAGTGGCCCTAGCTTGTCGTCCATTGTTGACCAATATGCTTAATTAGAGGCTACATCTCCAATTGCTGCAGCTCAATCACGTACTTGATTTCTAATTTGTTCCAACTGCGGCGCTGATTAGTTTGAATTATTGATAGTACAGCTTCTTACTTTGTTCAAAAATGAGAAATCTTAGTGGATCTAAGATGGGTTATAGTAGTTGAATCATTATTTTTTATATAGAATAGTAGTTGAATGATTGGACCAATGTGATTCAGGCAAAAAAAAATCCTACCAATATGAACTTAATGAGATAAGGCAGTAAGTAATTGTATCCTCATGCTTGAACCTAAATAATTGTGCAAATAATTGTGGGAAGCACAAATCCACCAATTATGCAGCTCATGAAGTAAGATGATGCAGGTAAGCTAGTGATGATTGAACTAGCACATTCAAGGCCTCATTCTTATATGATGGCCTTGTCCGATCCACAAGTCCATCCCATGCCCATGCAGTCTTGGAGAGTTTGCAAACATATATTGTAGCTTGAATTGCAAGTAGAATTATCAGTGCAGTGCCATGTTGACTCTGCATCTGTGTAGATACTAATGAATGTTTGTTGTCTATCAAAGAGTAGTGTTAGTGATATTAGAATTGAGAAACAAGATAATCAGCTGAATTGGCCATATATATTATGTTGTACATTTCTTTAATGTTTTTGGGTTCTATTTATTGGAAACAATGCTAGAGATTTAAAGAGGACATCTATTCTCTTACACTTATTATTGTACATTGTCCATATACATCACTCATTTTACATTTTTTTTCTACTATGACATTGCTATGGTTAGGCAGTATTTGACATACATTGACAATCTATGTTTACTATATTAATCATATAGTGCATAAAATTTTAACACGATAACTTTTTAAGTATTAAAATAATTTGCTTAGAGCATTGTAGTTCAATTAATTAACATATTTTGATGTTGTTATCGGAGTTATCTTGAATTTAAATCTCTGACTCTAGACTAAATAATATAAATCTTGATTTATCTCACCTTTTATGTTCCACTTTATTCTACATCAATTACAAATTGTTATGTATTTATTTGACTTTCCTTATAAAATAATCATAGATTTTTGTTTTTTTTAAAGAATAATAACCATAGATTAAAATTGAAAAATTTGCATACCATGATTAGTAGTGAATAAAATAGAATATAAAAGGTTGGAAATGGACCCCAACAACCAAATAATAATAAAAATGGTAAAATTTTATTTTGATCTCTAAACTCTATTAAATTTTTTTTTTCATCTCTAAACTTAAAAATATTCATTTTTTGCCCTTAAACTATTGAAAAGTTCATCTTTCATCTATAATCTTTTGAAATTGTTTTACTTAATGTCTTTAAACTTTAAAAATGATTTTGTTTTCATCTCTAAACTATTGAAAAGTTCTTTTTTTTTTTTTTTTATTCCTATTTTCGTCTCTAAATTATTTATAAAAAAAATCTTTACAAATTTTAAAGACGAAAAAGAACCTTTTAAATTTTAGGGTTGAAAAACAAACTCTTGATAAAGTATAAAGACCAAAATAGGAGTAGTATTTTACCCAAAAATATAATAGAAAAAGTATTTACTATAAAATAATTCTCTCTATTTGTTTTAAAATGAAGAGTGTTCATTTTCCCATTTAAAATAAATAAATAAATAAAGGTGTTCATTTCATTATCAAGGTTTAATTTGGAGCCACTATCTTTTAAAATTGATTCTCATTAAATGAAGTTTTAAATGACTTGATACAATCCTCATATCTCTTAAAACAAAATCATGACCATAAAATAGACAATTCATTTCCTTTGACCCACTTGACCAAATTCATGGAGTTGTTAGCCCCTTCCAACTTCAAACATTTTTAATACTTCCCAAAGTCAAGGGTTATGAGCTACCGTCTTACACATAAGTTTGGAAGATTAAAATATATTTAATCAAGTTACGTGTTGCCCATAGCATTAGATTGGAAATAGACAAAGTTAAATAGTGGGGGGGAAAAAGCCAAAGTAACATGACAATTAAAGATTTACTATGTTTTTGCTGTTTTCTAGACTCTGGAAAATGTTCAAGGTCAGGTAATAAGACCAGGTTGCTTCTCCTTTATTCCTTTCTCACTCTCTCTTTTTCTCTCTCTCTTTTTCTTTTTTTGAAGCATAAAAGATGACTCTTGAAATTGCCTATGGTCATGGACTCTTTTTTTTGGCTGAAATGAAAACCTTTAGTTGTTTATGGACTATTGTTAGTAAAGTATGTGTCATATCTGTTAACATTCATTTTACATATCCTTGACTGAACTAAAATCAAGGGCAATCAACATTGTCCTTGTTCTTAGCCTTCATCATCAAGGATCCTTTGTTCCCCTTGGGTCAACTAGCTTAAGCCAAATTCTCGCAACAACAGAAACAAAAAGCCCTAGCTTAAGCCCTTATATATACTACTCATCTTCTGTATATTTAGAAAGAATTACAATATATATATAGATATTTACACAATTTATATTCTCTTTTTTTCCTTGCTATTTTTATATTTAATATATAGTATCAGAACCATGTTTTGTTGACTCTAATAGCCAGTTCATCATTGTGCATCACTACACATTGCCACTCTGTAACAACAAACTCTTTGTCCAGCGAGACGGTATCTCATGTGCCAGGTGCATACAAGAGTTTTGTGTGTCCAATGTGCTTGTTAAATATTATGTGAACAACTTATTTGAATGAAATCCATTTCAAATTTTTAGGTTTCATTGTCAATGAGTTCAAATGAGAGTACTATTTTACTAAAAGAAAAAAAAAATGCTAGACGTGTGGCTCTCTTCGAAATCCCTGTGTTAAGCAAACAGTCATGTCACAAGGTTTTAGAGGAGAACCATACAACATACCTATTTCTAACCGTTTAGAGCCATCATCGCATATAGGATAGTAGTGAATGGCGCTTAGGCTTAATAGAGATCACCACTCCCCATTCTAAGAACCAAACATGCCCAATGTTTGTAGTATAGCATCTTTGGACAACCATTGCCTTCTTGTCTTCTAAGCGCAATACATGGGAGATTACCGTAAATGCAATGATGATTCCTATAAGAACATTGCTTTAGTTTCGTAAAAGATGTCGCTTGAAGTCTCAATGGTCACTTACGCAATTAAGTTTCTTCAACCTATAGGCAGTAAAAGCTTTTAGTGTGATAGGGCAGGGATGGAATGTAACTAGGGGTCCCCGGGGGACGAGCCCCCGGAAACTACCCTTGCTTGATTGAATGAGTTAAAGAAAGGAACCAATGCTAAACACTTGTGAATAGACTTCAAAGGGAGTGAAGTGACTAATCAGTCTTAGGCAAGAACGCTATTGCAAAGATAAGCTAAGGAAAACAGGAGAAAGTAAGAGGTACACAAGGGAAAGCAGTGCAGTTTAGGAAAGTAAGCCAATCAAGAGTTAGGAACATCCACTCCTTAATGGAACAATCAGGAAACTAAAGAGCTCAACTTCTCTCAATCCCCCCAAGGGGGACATAGGGGGGAAACTATTCATTTTAGTAGTACTAGTCACAGACCCGCGCAATACGCGAAAAAATATAATATGATTATTTTTTATTGGATAACTATTGAATTAATATATTAGATTGTACATTATTAAAAATTCAATATGTGTTATTTGAAATTATGTTTTAAATTAGAAATTTTGTGTAGTGTAACAAAATATATTTTGTAGTCATGTATTATATATAGTGAGAAATGTATGAAAATACAATGCAATAATTTTATTTTTAAAAAAAAAATTTGATAGTGTGAGAACTATTAGACCAAGTTGTAACTTTGTATAGTCTGTTTATTACTGTACAGATATATGATATTTAACTCTTATAGATATTTTTCTCAAAAACATAGATCCACGTCTCTTTTTTCCTCACAATTAAAACTAAGTGAAAAAGTAAATAAAGATAACTATGCAATAGATCATTATCAATAAATCATATATTATAAAGTGGAAATATAAAATAAAATAAAATGCAAAAAGAAAAAGTTCCTTAAGTATCTATACATAAAAATATTAATAGCATAATGATGCTATAAAGTAAATTATATTTTATCTTATTCTCTTTAAATTATATTTTATCTTATTCTCTTTTTGGCATTTTTTGTAAAGATGGTCAACTAAGCAAAGTAAAAACTTACCAAGAAAGTTCAGATTAACTAAAAATTTGATGGTGGAGATGCTAATTATTTGTAATAAAATGACCAAAATAAAAATAACAAATAGATTTGAGAAAAACATATAAGATTTCTAAAATAAATTTTACCAAACACATGAGATGCAACAATACAAAATTATTATCTTGAATATTTTTTTTATTTTTTTAATACTCTACAAATAAAAAAACTTTATTCACTTTTTGTCATAGTATAGATTATAGAGCAATTACAAAATAACAAAAAGTCAAAGAACTTATAACAAAATGCTTTCTATACAAAATTCCAGTAGAAGGGAGACTAATAGGCCCTCCACTTTCTTCAAGACATAGGAGATTATGAAAGACCATACATCCCTTACCTACCATTTTCTCTTTCTCAAATTCACATTACCAAAGAAGTATATGAAGCTAAAAATATTATGAATACATCTCTTTTCAATGGAAGTCCATTGGTATACACATTCAAATTCGTAACCATGTATATTTTTGTTTGGATATAAACTCAAATTTCTATTTAAAAAAAAAAAAAAAAAAAACTACATATTAACCTAAACCAAAATTCAACCAAAGCTATAAGAGTGATTTGTGATAGGAAATTAAAAAAAAATACAACACAAAAAAATTAAATAAAAAACCCATCAACCTAAATTAGAGTTATAAGAAAGAAAAAAAATCAAGCAAGAGAGGAGGGGAGAGAGAGAGAGAGAGAGAGAGAGTACTTACAGTTTTTGTGTGGAAAAAAATATGGATTGAATCGAATAAATAATATCAAATTTATACAAAATAAGATGGGGAGAAGAAGAGTTAAAATATAAGAAAGAGGAAATGAGGAAAAAAGTTTAATGGTAAAGTAAAGAGTAATAGGGAGATAAAGAGGCAAAGAGGGAGGGGAAAGGTTGGAGGAAGAGAAGAAGAATTTTTTTTTCTTTAGAATAGGAAGATGAAAAGTTTAAATATTCAATTACTTGAAATTAGAAAGAAGAAAATGAAAAATTGAAATCAATTTGGATAGCTAAATATAGTTAAACATTTTCATCTAATGAATTGTAACGTTTGTAATGAATAGTAAACATGTGCATATATCTATTAAATGATAATGAATTATTCAATTTTAATAATTACTTGAAATTAGAAAGAAGAAAATGAAAAGTTGAAATCAATTTGGGTAGTTGAATAGTCAAATATTTGCATTTAAAACAAATGAATAGTAACATGTTGAATGGTAATAAAGTGTATTAACAGGTTTGTCCATTAACTATATATAATTATTTTATGTAAAATAAAATAGAAAAATCATAAAGGAAATTAAAAAAAAATGCATGGCGTGGCTAATGAGGTGGCTCAACAAGAGTACAACAATATTAAATTTTACGTCTCAGCTTTTAGATATATATAGATAGATGAGTTAGCGGTACGAGCTAACAATTGGCCCACCACATGGCTGCATAGAATTGGTTCACTAATTTCCCATATGCTACTGCGAATTCAACATAAGTTTCTAAAAATTATACATGTGATTAATGTGCTACGACTCGAACTAATTACTACTAATCAATTTTAACCTTGTACATTTCATCCCTCTGACCTCTTGATTGTCATCTAAGAGTTAAATCAAATGCAAGGACGTGGGTGAGAGAGCCAACACGCAAAAACCAAATTAATTTGAACAAGACGTTTTGATTAGCACTACTAAGAGCATTAGCATTGAAAAATTCCAATTCTACTTTATTTTACCATTTTATCATTATATTACACCATTTTACAATACTTCCAGTATCCCAAAACTCTATTTTTATTAAAATATTATTTTTTTTAATCTTTCTTTATTATTTCTTTCCGACTGTCACTTTTTTTTTTCAGACACATTTTCTTGGGCTTTCCAACAGTCATTTTTTTTCCTCTCTTTCTCCCTCAACCTCTAGCACCGGTTTAACACACAGAGCCACACACACACAGACCCATGATACACCGATCAACCTATCCAAACCCATCACCACACACACACACACACACACACACACACACACACAAACCATCAAACCCTCAACAAAGCCACACACACACAAACACAAACCATTAACAAAGCCACACAAACACAAACCATCAAACCAGTTGGAGCCAACAATGACCACCACACCCACCACCCAAGCCACCGATTAGAAACCCACGCCGCCGATTTGAAACCCACGCCGTCAAAAATACCTAGAAAAACGCCATCACCGTCGTGAGAAACGCAGTCACCGATCAGCAAACGCAATCACTTCCACGCCTTCGTCGGACCTTGCTTCGGCCAACAGCGAGTTAGAGAGTGAGAGAGGGTAGATGAGAAAACAGAAACCAAAACCAAAACCAAACCAAAACTAAAGCAATGCCACTGGAGCAAACCCATTCAAAAAAAATATCACCGGAGCCACCATTGAAGCTACCGATGATCAACCTAACCGATCCAAACCCACCATCAACCGATCCCAGCCCACTGATCCAAACCCAACTCGCCGATCCACGTTGATCCAACCTCCAAAATCCAAAACCCAGCACTAGTGCAAGCTTTGAACGAGAGAGATGTGAGAGAGGTTCTGAGACTTGTGTGAGACAGAGAGAGGAAATGAGAGTCAGAATTAGAGAGGAAAGTTGAGAGAATTAAATATTGTTTTTGGTTTTACAATTATATGGTGCAATTCTAAAGATAGAATTGCACTGTAGTAGTATTGCAAAAAAATTTGCAATACTTGAGTTTAGAATTTCCTGATGCAAAGCATTTTGGGGCTTGAAATATCAAATTTTCCTTACATTTGGCATTAGCATTCCCCAGTGCTAATGCTCTAAGGGAAAGGGAAAGTTCTGATTGGCATTCTAGAAGTGCCAATTAGCACATTCTCTAAAACTAGTGTTTTCCTCTGTTTTACAGCTTTTCGTATTTTCCTAATAACATTTTGTAAATAATGTTACAAGGAGATGCTTTATGATTTTGTTATAGGAAAAATATGTTATGGTTTTATATTACTATCTTGTTCTTTAATTAGGATAAATGAGATTTTTCCCTCATCTTTCTTCCCTAATTGCTTCTCTCTTTTTTCTTTTCTTTTTTTTTTTCCCCTCATAATGTAAAATTAAGAAAAAAAAAAAAACTATTTTTGTGAAAGAAATTGTGAAAAAAAAAAAAAAAAAAAACCTTATAAATGATATAATGTTGTAATATCACACCGTAACAATTCAAACATTTTTTATTAGCCAAGTCACAGGGGTTATATTTTATTAATAGAAGTAGAAGAAGAAGCTCATAATTTTAGATAAATTTCATTTAAATTTATAGTTTCAAATAGTTTTTTTTTTTAATAATTATTATTATTATTCGATAGTTGGGATAAGAGTATTTGAACCTTAGATGTTTTTATTGGAAACATGAGAAGTTGACAATCAATTGACTCATTTAATCACATGATGTTTATGAGTCATGATAGCCAACCACAGGTCCTATGAATGAATGAAATGACTCAAATAAAATTGCTATATAATGTCAAATCTAAAATTAATTTTGACATTTTAATAGATAAAATCAAAATGACTGCAAATTTAAAGGTTATAAATTGTAATTTAGTCAAAGTTATAAATAGGGTCATATGAAACTCAAGGACAACCAAATGACACCTCTAGATATTATTTCATTATTGTATGCACATTTTCTGCCATTTGTTTTAGGCACACTTACGAAATTATTATGTTTCTCTTCTTTGATCATAACAAATGGAGATGAGGGAACTCAAACCTATAATTTTTTTAATGAAAAGAATCGGGTCAGATCGCTAAACTACAAACCTGTTCACTTACTACATTTTTCTTTAATGGGAGGCAATATGTACAAGCATGGTTTCAAAGAGATTATCCTCATTTTATTCACAAACATGATCTCATTATAGCACTTAAAATATTAGCATATATTTCGAATGGCTTCACCATTCTCACGCATGCCAATTGTTCAATTAAATGTCTCATTATACTTGGGAGTCCTAAACTGTGATACTAACTAGGAGTTAAGAGTGTGGGTTACCGTCTCAAAAAAAAAAATTTATGTTTTAAGAGTGTAGATTTCAGTTAGATCAACTAATAAAATCTTTGATAGTTGAATAAAAGACCTAGAGTTCAATTCCCGCCTACACTAAAAAATCGATTAGTGTCTTGATTTGACGATAGAGCTATTATCAGGAGCAAACGCCATAAGTTGAAACTTTCTTTTAAAATAAATAAATAAATAACTAGGAGATAAGATTTAAGAATTACCTAGCACTACCTAGAAATAGCCCCCCAAAAAATAAAACTTAAAACAGAAGTTGCTAAAAAGGCGAAAAAAAGCATAGAAATAGTGATGGACTAGCCAACTTATCTTGAATATCGACGTGTGAACCATTTTTACTAACCTTATCGACTTGTTCGATTAAATGTCTCAGTGTACTTGGGAGTTCCTAAACTGTGATACTAATTAGGATACCTAGCAGGCTGGCACTACCTAGAAAAACTTTAAACAGAAGATGCTAAAATGTGGGGAAAAAAGGGGAATATAAATAGTGATGGACTAGCTAACTTATCCGGAATATCTATATATGAACTAATTCCACATGTATTATATTCTCTCCCCCAACTAATGAAAGTCACAGTTCAACCTGTGGGAACAAAGTGCTTGGCTTTGAAGATCACTCACCACCTTATGAATGACTCATCCATCACCATCTCCTTCATTTGCCGCTCCCCCATCTCTCACTCTCATCCCACTGATGCCGACCCATCACCACCATTTCTTGTCACTTGTTGAGTCTAAACTCCAGCCCAATGTGCCGGCCCACCTCTCTTTTTTTTTTTTTGAGTCCCTACCTTACACTAATTCACAATCCAAAAAAGCTATCCACATGGATAACAGTCTATTAGTCTTTAAGAACTTTCCTAATCGTTAGAATAAAACAATTTACATAAAAGAGAGGTTTTTTATGTTAGTGAAAAATAAATATAGAGACAGATTTATATGCTTGTGGACCCACTTTGGGAAGTGTATTATATAGTGTAGGCAGGAATAATCAAGATCAAAGGAAGATCCTAAACTAGGCCTGATTCTTGTTTGGGATTTGCAACAAGCATTTTTTTTTAATTACCTTTAAAATGAAGATTTGGTAGATTTGTCCTACATGGAAATGGGTGCTTCCAGCATTATAAAAATACATGAAAGTAGGTGACATCGTTGGACCAATTGACCCATTTTAACAGACCATAATAACCCTTGAATTTGAATGAGATAAAAAATTTCAGTAAGTAATTAAAAAGTTTTTTCTCTCTTTCTTCTAAATTTTTTAAAAAAACAATATCATATCCTTTATCTCATAAATTCCTTACTCAAGATGAGTTGAAATTTGAGATTTTCACCTTCAATTTTGTCATAAATATAACTTATTTTACAACTTACTTCATGGTTTGTAATACTTGAGTACAATATTTTAAGTGTAAAATATTAAATTTTTAAATGAATTTTAATATTTAGTTGCATTGGTCAATAAAACACAAATAATATTTTCTTTTTTTCTTTTTTTTTTCTTTTTGAATAGATAGTATTATCTTTTTAATTAAGGAACATAATATACTACACTTAGGTTTTATCTTATTTAATAACTTCCAAATGTGATAATTTATGAGTGGTAAATAATTATTTTCATATGAATCTAATACTAAGACCATTTTTATATGTTTGTCATTTTAGTATGTTGTGAAATATTGTTTTATTCTTTCACCTTTTATGACATATCGCGCGAAAGATTATAAGACCTATAAAACTATTAAAAAAAAACTTCGATTTTCAAGAATAGTGATCTCTAGTAAAATTGATTCACCATCTAGGATCTGCACCAATTTTGCTACACACACTTCAAAAATATAATGATTAAATATTTTTCCTGATAATTTAAACAATAAAGATTAAGTACATGTCTCGAAGTTACCATTGATAAAATCAATGCTTGTAGTGTTACAATAAAGATTATAGATATCAATTGAGTCATCATTCAGACATTACTACATAGTGGCCACCTTAAAAAAAAAAAAATGTGGTGTGGGATCATTGTCCAAGAAAGATCACCTCATGGGTAATTGAGGGAACTAATAGAGGGGTATTACAGTATTAAGGTCTAATATCAAAGCATGGAAAGAAATAGGGCGGCCAAGCCAGTCATACTGGGCCCCCCTTTAGAGCTAAGAATATAGAATTATATATATATATATATATAAAAGCAAACAATAAGCATATTATGGACACAAACTCTTTTTTTTTTTTTTTAACATTATTCACACAATTTATTGTCATTTTTTTACATATAGATAGAATTTTAACATATTTAGCGTTTACTCTATAATAATTGTTATTTATCATTAAATTAAATACTAATTGATCTTTGGACAATATATTTTATTATTTTTACTATTTTTACTAGTTGAGTTAATTAAAAGCAACATATAACTTACCATGACTAATATATAACAAAATTGATATTATGTTTTCACAATTATTAATATAATTTATTCGGGTAATTTATATTAAAGTAATTAATGTCAATATCGAGTCTGTCATAACTTATCAACTTATCAAAGTTATTAAAAATTGGGAACTTCTAACATTAGTGGCCAAAAGCAAAACAACAGGAGTCGTCCTATTGAAAGAAGAATAAAGGTAATAGACAGGCCAACATGCGAGTGTGTCTATTATAATACCATCTCAGCCGTTGGACAGATAATCTGTCGCTTTTGTCTCTTCCCACAAACAATGCTTCAAACTCTTTCACACTCCCTCACCTTTTGTTAAATATGACCACAAACCATGACCTCCATTAGGTACTACTCCTTCTTCTTCTTCAACCATTTCCATCATCTTCTTCAATAACTGTTCCTCTTATTCACCACTTTTAGTTTCATGAAATGGGTTCTAAAATGAGAAGAAAGCAACAAGTGTGGTACGTGCCTCAACCATTGACACCCCTAATGGAATGGCCAGACCCAGAAATGCAAGAAGAAGGTAACAAAAAAGAGAGCTCTTGGGAAGTCATACGTGAATGGTTTAGAGCAACAAAAAGCTCTCCCGGAGCCAGTTTTTCAAGCCCATTTGATGGTGCTATTCAACCCAAAAAGCAAGATTTGAGGCTTTTGCTTGGTGTTCTTGGTTGCCCTCTTGCTCCAATTCCCCTAGTCAATGACCCAATTGATCGTCTTCACATCAAAGACATTCCTATGGTATACATATATATACATGTTATATTCTTATTTCTACTGCTACTACTACTACGCAATTTTGTTGTTTGTAACGTTTTGAATTGTTGTTTAACAGGAAACTTCAATTGCAAATTATATCATACAACAATATCTAGCAGCCACGGGGTGTCTAAAGCAACAAAAGTGTGCAAAAACCATGTACGCAACAGGGACGGTGAAGATGATTTGTTGTGAGACAGAAGTTTCGTCTGGCAAAAATGTGAAAACTTTGGGAACAAGAAGTGGTGAAAATGGTTGCTTTGTTCTTTGGCAAATGTTGCCTGGCAAGTGGTCTCTGGATTTGGTTGTGGGTGGCAATCAAGTCATTGCCGGTAGTGATGGCAAAATTGTGTGGCGCCACACTTCTTGGCTAGGCACACACGCAGCAAAAGGCCCCCAACGCCCACTCCGTCGCATCATACAGGTACTAACCTTGGTTTAGATTAAATATTACAAATCTAAAAATATATTTTTTGCGAGATTCTCTATACTATTAGATTTGGAATCATTATTATGTCATATACAATCAAATTTTCTCAAATGGGTAATAAAATATTCTGTATCTCAATTGTAATGAGATATGTATGCCAATTTTGGTGGATCAATGATGTTCTCCATATTGTCATTCGTCTACACCCTACACATACCAAAAGTATTCTTAGTACAGTTGTAGTTAAACCAAAAAGGGGTCAAAGTTAGGAAGTTTTCATTTGGGTTGGGTCCAATAATCACGGTGCTCAAAATAAGACCAAACTCTTCTGTTTTAGAGAATCAAATAAGACCAAACTTCATTGTTTAAAACAATGTTAGATATTTATTTGATGGAGCTGAGTGTACAATTATGTCTTATCCGGATCTTTTGTTTTTGCAAATTCCGACTCAGAAAATAGGATATTTCTACAGTTACGTCCAGATAAATAAATAAAATCAACTCTCATTTACTCATATTTTCTCCACAAAAAAAAAAAAGAAAAAAAAAGACAATGTTAGACACACACCCCCATTAAATAATTTTGTGCACTTAGTGAATAAAGACTCATTAAAGCTCAAATAGGTAAAGTTCAATTCTGTTGTGTACGGAAACCCAAAAAAAAAATTCTGTTGTGTAACAATATAAAATCCATTTCAATAAAATAAAATGGAGGTCCAAGACTCCAAGCAAACCCTAGGGTATTCAAAAAATCCTTTACCAGACAAGGATAGTGACCGAGGAACAAAGACATAATCCCAAGAAATGGTATATCTTGGCTGACAATGATGGAGAAACTGTCCCTTGCTTTACCCTACATATTAAGGCTTTATTTCTATGAACACTGTCAGTCACTGAATTATGTAGAGCACGTGATTATCTGTGTGATGTCATCTATGGTCATTTTACACAATACTATTTCTTCAACCTTGGGATTGCAGCTTACTGTTACTAAAGTGCATGTCTATTATCCTTTGCCTTTAACTTTTTCTTCTTTATTTCTTTCACTTTAGTGAATAATTCCACATTTATTGCATCATAGCCCCCTGCTTTTCTTGTCTTTTTTCCTTCATCTTTTTTTTTCTTTGCCACTTATTCCCATATCACTCCCTACCTTTTTTTTTTTTAATTTTTTTTTTATGGAGAAACAATATTTTTATTTTGAATAGCTCATAGAAATTAGAAACATCAATGAGCAAATGGTACAACTTTTTTTCAAATGTCTATACACCAAATTTTCAGAGCCAGCCTTTTTTCTTTTCTTTTCTGCTTCGAACGTGTTTTGGCTCTAGAAATGCTTGGATCATGCTTCAACTAAACTTTCTTTGAATTATCTTATCATTTTTTTTTTTTTTTGGCATAGTAAGGATCATAAAATTAATAATTTAGAGATAATTTTATAAGTTAGTTTCAAAAAAAATTTAAATAAAGAAATAATAAAAACTTTGTGCTTTCTAACAAGTAAATTACTTTAAGATAATTTATATCATGGGGAAAAAAAGGAAAAAAAAAAAAAAAAACTATGTAAATTCAAAAAAGGAAAAAGAAAATGAAAAATGGATCTAAGTATATGAATAATCCAGAATCAAGTTTTGATTATATTACCATCTAAAATTGGCTTACATGCTATTGTTTATATACTAAATTGTTTGGTTGTATCAATTTGTTCAGGGCCTAGACCCAAAAACCACAGCCAGCTTATTTGCCAATGCCCAATGCCTGGGAGAGAAACGACTTGGGCATGATGACTGCTTTGTGCTAAAAGTATGTGCAGACCGAGCAGCTGTGATGGAAAGAAATGATGGTTCAGCAGAGGTGATTAGGCATGTATTATATGGCTATTTCTGCCAAAAGAGTGGTCTCCTTGTATACTTGGAAGACTCCCACCTCACTAGGGTGCAAACCCCAGAAAATGAAATTGTGTATTGGGAAACTACTATAGGAAGTAGCATTGGAGACTATAGAGATGTGGATGGTGTGTTAATTGCTCATCAAGGCAGGTCAATTGCCACAGTTTTCAAGTTTGGGGAGTTGTCACAACAACATACTAGGACTAGGATGGAAGAAGTTTGGACAATTGATGATGTTGTGTATAATGTACCAGGGCTCTCACTAGACTACTTCATCCCTCCAGCTGATATTGTGGACAACCTACACTCCCCATGATTCACTAACATTAGGATTTTTCTTTTTTTTTCTTTTATGCTTTTTTTTTTTCTTCATCTAATCACAATATTGGTGGGTTTATGGTGTAATTGTTTATTTAATGCTTTTAGTGTAGTATGTAGATGCTTCAAATGTCCAATCTTTTTAAGTTGAAATCAAATGACCAATTCAAGCATTGGGTGGAATAAGATATTTGGTGTTTCTAAGACAATGTTTTGAGAAAAATACTAGCGCAATATTTCATCTATTTTTTATGCATCCTTTCCTATATATCTTCTTGGTTTTGCTATGTGAAAGTAAGATCCAATCATAGAATTAGGAAGTCTCAGTTGCACTAAGGAAACAGCCAATTGAATCTTAAAATACGGAATCCTTAATAAATGAACATATATAGGTAGAGGATTTATCATACATGGATGGAGGGAATTTAAAAAAAAAAATTACTCTCTATTTATTGAAGTACAAGATTAAATTTAACCCAAAGTGCTAACGTTACAACTCGTTATGGATAAATCATAAATGTATTATTTTAAGGGAGTCAAGACTTCTATAGTTGATGGTAAGGGTACAACTTTATTCCTTTAAAAGGTGGCAGCCTAACTCTAACAGGTTGACTAAGACTTGGCCTAACCTGACCTTTGTCTCTGCAGGATGTTGGACTTGGTAGTAGGGGAGTTGAACCTATGACTTAACTCTAATACCAATTATTAGGACCAATCTATTACCCACTACACCTAAAGTTACAGTTGATAGTAATAGCGCAACTTTATTCTCTTTAAGGGTGACAGCATAGCGCCAACGGGTTAAGTGAGACTTAACCCAACTTGACCTCCGTTCAACAAAAGTAATATAACTAATCCTAATCCAAACAAATGTTTTTCTACAATAAAACATATCTCTATTAGTATTTATCCAGTAATATTTAAAATGAATTAGGCTTATAATACAACTAGTCCAAAATTGTTAAAATTTAAAGTTCAACATATAAGAGCTAGACTAAGTAATAAAGTAACTCGTATTTTTCCCTTTCCCTCTAGCTCTCTCGCGATTCCTTCATCTGGACCATCTCCAATAGAAGCAAATCTGACAGAACAAATGTTATTATGAATCAATCAATGAAGTTCATCTTTTGAAAACATCATGAGAAAGGAAAGAAGAAAAATGATTTTTTTCGAAACATCATAAAAAGGTAATTCATTTTTCATTTTCAGCATGTAAGAGTGAAATATTATAATCATTAACAAACAATCATTCTTTATTTTTCTATCCATATTGAATCTGATTTCATTGGTATTTTGGGTATTTAGTATAAAAAGTATTCATTCTTTTTTTCTTTTTCTGCTTCTTCTAGTCCACATGCTATTGCATCCTTGGCCACATGTTTATCTGCAAGTATCTTATGGTACAATCTGATGTTAATCCGTTCATTTACTTTTTGTTTCTCGGACAGGACTTGTTAGGTATGCTGGATTCATCGTACCACCATCTTTAACATTGAAAGAATATTCTCTTGCTATGTGTTCTTGCAATTTTTTTTTTTTTTTTTTTTTTTCTTTTGCTGAAAGCAACTGATCAAAAAAAAATTTCTGCCACTTTTTTTGTTTTACTGGAAAAAAATTTTCTGTCTCTAAATGTGGTCTATCATTATTAAAGTTGTTAATTTTGAACCGATAGCCATTCATTTTTATCTATTAGAGTAAAATATTTCGGTAATAGTCTATTTTAGTATATGATTTCAGAGCCACCGTTAAAGTTCTAATATATATACACACATTACAAAATAAATATACGTAATTCATCATCACATGGTATTATACCATATCTCCCCAAGTGGGGCTTTTGAGCTTAAGGAGGCTTACAGGTTGGCTAGCATGTAAGGTGATGATGATCAAGCCAATCCTTTTGAAGGTGACTGGATTTGGAAGACTATCACCATCCCTAAGGTGAAGTGTTTCATCTGGCAATGCTATCACAATAGCGTCACTGTCCGAGCCACCCTGGCCTATCGAGGTATGGGCGTCTCTCCCTCTTGCCCAATCTGCAATGGTGCCCCGGAAACTATTATCCATGTTTTAAGGGATTGCCATTTCGCGCAGTGCTTTTGGAACTCATTTCCCCAGCCTATGCAGCCTTCTCTATTTTATGGGACTAGACTTATGGATTGGTTGAGGCTGAATTGCCGTAGCACGAAGAAATCTCCTTGCTCGGAGATTAATTGGGGGGTTGTATTTCCCTTTGGGATTTGGAGTCTTTGGCTTCACAGAAATAGTGTAGTATTTGGCAAAGAGAGAACCCGGGTTGATCTGAAGAAGAAGGTGATGGCCAAAGCCATTGAATATGCTTGTCTCGGAACAAATGGCAAGTCTGGTGGTCTTCGCACAACTATAAAGGTCAACTGGCATTGCCCTCCTGGAAATTGGGTTAAGTTAAATACGGATGGCTCCTCCATTGGGAACCCAGGCTTGGCAGGAGAAGGAGGATTGATCCGCAATGCCAGTGGGGAATGGATGAGAGGTTTTGCTAGAGCCATAGGGACCACTACTTGTGCTGCTGCTGAGCTTTGGGCTCTTCGTCAAGGAATTCGCCTGTGCATTGCTTTAAAATTTCCAGTAGTAATTATAGAACTGGATGCCAAACTCGTGGTGGACCTGCTGCACAAAGAAGATAGAAACCAGAAAGGGTTGGATGCTATTCTTGGAGATTGTAAAGCGGGGCTGAGGGAATTCCTGTGGTGAAGATTCAACATTGCTATATAGGGAGGCTAACAAATGTGCTTATGCATTAGCTAGGAGGGGGGCCTTGCTTTCCCAAGACTTTGTTATTTTTCCTGAACCCTCTGCTGATGTTTCCTTGCTGCTTAGTCTAGACGCAACAGGGCTGCTTTTGATCGGACTGTAATTGAGCCTGATGTAGTTGCTTAGTTCTTAATGAAATTTCCTCTTTACCAAAAATAATAATAATAATATTATACCATATCAAATAATTAATTCAAATCAAATAGTGTACATTCTTAATACCGTTATTACTCATTACATAATAAATCATGTCATTCATGAATATATGAAAAAAAAAAAATATATATATATATATATACACACACTTAATGAAGGAAACAAAAGACGTCATATCTAAATAAAGTAAACCAAAAAAATCATATTAATAATAATAATAAAATAATAATATGTCGTATGTGAGAAAAATAATGAAAAAGTGGGTTTAAAAAAATTAAATTAAATAATTATATAAAAAAAATGATTTGTTTGCATACCATCAAAATCATAATTTCTGACCAAATTTAGTGAATGGATTGGAAGATGAAATAAAAGGTGAGTCGAACCAGTTAGCTAATTGGAATGGAAAATTCTAGCTATTCCAGAACGAAATTCATTACTTTGATAATTATTGCTAAAGAATCCGAACTTCATTTGGTGTCTCAGCCTATACATTGATGGGTTTTTTTTTCGTTTAATACTTTAATCCTTGGGCTGGCTGGGCTAATTTATTATTAATCACAGGCAGCTTACAATTTTTGTCTTGGGCCAAAACAAGCAGGCTTGTAAGTATAGTCCTAGTCTTTTATCATGTTATTTCCTTAAAATGGGCTAACATGATGTTTCTGTTGGATCCAAAAGTGTTTCTATAAAGCCCACATTAATCCACTTTATGGAAATATTGTAGTCAGGCCCAATAGAACCTTTCTCGTCGGCTTCTTTTAAGGTTATGCTCATGAGTTATGCCGACATAGGGGTTTCAAAAGTGGGAGAATATCTGTCCAAACATTACCAAAAAGATAAAAAAATAAAAAATAAAAGTGGGAGAAGACTAAAAAAAAGTAATAATATCTTTACTCCTAATATTAATGCATGTTTTTTTTTTTTTTTTTTAATATTGTTATAATATTATTTTATATTCTACATGTCGACTTGTCAAGTCAATTTCTTCTCCAAAAAAAAAAAAAAAACAAAACTTGTCAAGTCAATTGGAGGTTCACTCCATTTATATAGTTGTGGGTGTTCTTGCAACCCATTTCATATGCACTAGTTGGAGTAGCAATTGTTTGTAGGTGATGTTATTACTCCATATGGATTAAAATTAATCACATAATAATGGAACCGGCCTGGATCCAGTGTATATGAATACTAGACTTGTCAAGATGCTAACACGTGTCAAATATTTGTTACGTGTCAGTATCTCAATGGATCCAGTAATAGGTCTAATGTTCCTATACACTGGACACAACTCTTTCTTCATAACAATAACAGATTTAATAAGATCCGACCTAAATTTAGATTTTACGGTTTTTACCTGAGCATAATTTTTGGAAAAATCAAAGGAAAACTCTTAATAGGGCACTTGATTAGGAGGCTCATTCAAATCCTATAAGAAGGTCCTACATAACATAAAAGTTACATTGAAAATATTATCTCAAAAATCTCTTTTTCATAAAAAGTAGTCAAAATATTTGCTAACCTTAGGCATTGGAGACTCCTTTCCAAAGCTCACCTGGCAATTTCTTCAAACCTTCTCTTTCCTTTTTGTAAATGTTCGGAATCCAATTCAACTGCGAAAATTCTTCCATCATCATTATTAGATTTAAAACTTTGAAATTTAGCAATAATTCTATGAAATTCAATTGGCTTATGGAAGTCATATGTGGATCACAATAGGCATTAGCTCTCACTCGAACCAGACTGGGAACCTCTCCATTAGAATTTTATTAGGTTTATTTAGGATTGCTGTTAATTGACCAGAAGAGCAAATTTAGGTGACACCACAAGTCATATGGCTAAAGTTTGTAGAAATGTAAAAATATTTTATGTGATTCAAAATAAACTAGTAAGTTGCCAGGAGAAAAGAACCGTGTGAACTATAATTTGGTATATATACTATTTGGACAAGTTTGGTCTGGATATTATATATATATATATATATATATGTTTGGGTCCCCAAGAGAAAATTATGGCTGCTTTTGGGACCTTTTTTTGTTTTGAACAAAACATATTGAAAACTCTTCTTACGTCAAGTCCCAATCAATACAAGAGGAATAAAAAATCTGATGACAGCCTCCATCAACAAGTACATGACTACATGTACATGATAAATGGTTTAAATTGGAACACATTAAATCCTAAACTCAGATTAATGTTGAACATAAATGGATTGATGATACTGAATCTGAGTTCCTCTCGTTGAGACTTGAGAGGCTTAAGTAAAGGGTTCTTTTATATCTATAACCATTATTTTCTATATGGTATTCCGGGGTGGTTGATCAAGAGGGAAAAAACAAGTGGTATTAGTGTTGGAATACAAATCTTTTATCCCACTTAATGCATAACTGCTACAAAAAGCCCCATATCAAAGCTAATTTGATAGAGTTCTACAACTAAAACTAAAAGACTTTAATTTAGCCAATTTTCTTTTCTTTTTGAGAAGGTTTATTTAGCCACTTAGTTAACAATTATTTAACATTAAAGCATAACTAACTTTGTACAAATCTATAAAATTTTATAATTAAAATGCTTTTATCTGTAACTTTATTAGACCCACAACTATTTACAACAAACCACGCATAAACCTTTTTTTTTTAGCAAGTTTCAACCTATACCGTTTGTTCCTAATGATAACTCTTTATTATCAAACTAAGACACCAATCAGTTTTTGGTGTAAGCAGAGATTGAACTCTAAATCTTTTATTCAACTATTAAAGACTTTATCAGTTGAGCTAACTGAAATCCACAACCATGCATAAGTTATAAGTTGCTAATGGTTGACCAATTATACTAATTCAATGATATTGCTCCACTTATATATTGTGGCTCAATAGTTTTGTGACCATACCATGCCTCTAACAATCTCAGTTTTAGGGCAAATTTCATATGGAAAACTAAGTGGGGTGATATTACAACAACCACATCAATGAGCTCCTAGCTAGAAAAAAGCCAATGATTAATTCTTAAATTCTATCATGAGTCATTAATTTAAAATGCAATTTTGATTCACTGTTATTTGACAAAATTTAAGTAAATTAACATGACCAAATTAATAACTTACCACTATACACTCTTAGTGTGATAGTCACTCCACAAATTTACTACACTTAAATTAGGTTCATGTAGAATTTTTATCTCAAAAGAAGGGGAAAAAAAAAAGATTAAGTTACTTTTTTCCTCTTCTCTCTCTCTCAAGAACTTTTTTAGGATGCCCATTATGATAAAAAAAAGTTCTACAATTCTGTGTAATTCAATCAACTTTTGCAAGATATGGACTGGGTTTTCCGAGGAAAAAACCAAGCTAGCTAGGGACGGTACTTTAAAGTATCCATAATTAATTGGTACTCATTACCGCATGTTCAAAAACAATTTGCAAACCAAAAAAAAAAAAAAAAGAAGACAAATTTACAGTTCTACAGCTAAAATATTGCTATTCTGGAAAGAAACTATTCTGTCACCTACGTGACACTAGTACTAATTCATTTTTCTAAATCAGCATTGTAGTTAATACATTTTATAAATAAATAAAAATTTTGGAGTTTGATGCTCTACTAAGTTTATTCTTCTTCAATTTACTGTAACTCTGGTTCTAGTATATTGTTTAGGATCTATGAAATTATATTGATTTTTGATAATTTGGTTTTTGGTGCTTGATATCTATAGGGGTTTCTATGAGACTTATTTTTATAATACATTCGGTAATAGTTATATAAAGAGACTATAAGGTAAAAAATCAATCTAAGCAATATAAAAATAGAGAGGAGAAAGAAATCAACACAGAAATTTTACTTGGTTCAATAACAGGCTTATGTCCACATGGAGTGAGCGGCTATAAATCATTTATATGAGAAATTAAGATTAGAATAAGCTTATATAGCATAACCCTACCCAGTACAAATCCCTGAAATACCTCTGAACCATACATTCGGCTTGTTACGCTCTATGTACTCTACTTTGCTATGCCCATATAATTTTTTGATCAGTGGCCCAGATCAAATATGAGCCAACTCTAACAATATCATTGAGCAAAGCGCAGAAAATTATTTGTATCAAAAGGCTTAGGTGAAAGGTTCTACTATTGAAGTTCTATTATTTTCTTAAATTCTATGGTTTTTTGTTATGTTAGAGAATGCAATTCATAATGTGTTTCTAATTGGGTGTTCCTGATATTGCGGATCAAGATCTATGCTATTATTCCTCAATTCTGACAATGGTTTATTTGGATTCTATTATTTGTATTGCAAATAGAACTTTTTATTTTTTCTTGTTTGTTATGCACATCATTAGTTGAGATAAAATTGTAGAAAATGAGGGCGCTACTATAACTCTTATGTAAGGAAATTAAATTTCTTCCCATAAACTAGAGTGTACCTGAATTAATTATGCGTATGAAATCATATTTATGTTATTAAAATCATGTTCATGAAATCATGTTCATATTTAAAGATGAATAACAAAGAAATGTATCCACACATTGCTTACATTGTGGACTAATGATAAAAAAATTAGGAAAAACTGATAAGCAAAGTATAGCGACTCGTGTTACTCCCTCTAAATTTAATTAGCACTATTAATTATTATGTGAAAAAGAAAAAGAAAAATAAAAAATAAAAATGTATGACCTTGCTGCACATTCCCACAGTAGTAAAATAGTTACTCAATTTACCGACGTTTAGTTACTTTGTGATTGGCTCCATATATGGCACAATATGCGTGGCTACGTGTAGGCTTGCCACCAACAAAATTGATTGGTTCTAACAGTAGAAAGATATATTCTTTTAAGGATATATAATCTTAAATTCATTATTAATTTTTTATTTTAAGAAAGAAACTAGACAACATGAAGAGCAATAACTAGATTAATCATATGTTAATTGCTATATATATATATATATAGTTCAAAACCTAAAGGTGTCTCTTTGTCTTTTTTTTCTTTTTCACTTTTGTTAACATCAAACTATATGTTTAATCCCATAATTGCCTTTTTTTTTATTTAAAACAACTGCAAAGTCTCTAGCTAACCGCCTATATGGCAGAATTTGTGGTCACAAAAGACATCAAAGATTGAAATCGTAGAGGTTTGTTGATTGTTTCTTTTTCCTTTTTTATTCCTAAAAAGGAAGAAAGAAAATATTAATTTCCCAGATGTTTGTTGTAATAATTTGACTAATCTTTTAGTAGGAGGCTCCAACTATGAGAGTGAGGTGGGCTAAGGGGGAGACAAAAGAAGCTTCTGAACCGTACTTTGTTAGAGCTATATAGGAAAAATGTTTACTAGACCTAAAGTTGTGTAATGAGTGAGCAAAAAGAATCCAAAGTGCATGAAATGAGATGCAAATGATTTACATTTGCATGGAAGAATGTGCCTTGAAACACTCTTGCCTCATTTTCACACACACACATGTATAAATATAAGTATTCCTTATCATATATACATGATGATGTGTGTGAGTGTGAATAAACAAGAACCCAAATGCATGAAAATCGTAATATAAGGAAACCAAATCCATGCATCATCAGCTTTTATTGTAAGTGAGACTCTTTAGCTTTAGGGACATAAAGGTAGAAGCTTCCTCGATATGTGCACGCTTGGAAGTGCGTTGTATTCTTCCTTCCCTTTAGGCTTTATTAGCTTTTCCTCATCCTCTCACTCACACTCTCTCTCTTTCTCTCTGTCTCTCTCTCTCTCTCTGTGTGAGTGTTTTTGGAAGGAGCTTTCTTGCCAACTTGCAGTGGTACATTTTCTCTGCAACCAATAAAGCTAGTGGCACCACCATCTTTTTCAATCTACAAAGAAAAACCTCTGCATGGATCTAATTTTAGATCAGCAATCTAGAGAGAGAGAGAGACATTCTAATAACATAATAAAAGGAAAGAGGGTCACACTCACCACCTTGAAGATCAAGGAAGCCTAAATTAACTTAATTAAAAACCAATAATTGTAACTATGTATATATATTTATTGCAAAACTAGTGAAAAGATTGTGTTGGAAACTACTCTATGCTAGATTTTCAAATTTATCATAAAGTTGTACTATCAAGAACTTTTACACAATACTATATGTAGTGTTTAAAAATATTACTGCAACATATAGTGACTTCCTATGTACACGTGTCATGATGGCAGCTACCCTAGTTGTCATCTTTAATTGTTTTGATACCTTAGGAATATGGAGTACTAGTAAAGAAGATAAAATAGGATGAAAGATGGATACTCTTTGTCGGCATCACTTGTAGGAAATTGTTTTTGCATTCAAAGGAAAAGAAAGCTTCTTTCAATATTTCTTCACATGCACACTAGCATTCCAGATGATTGTGATAACATTTATTTATTTATTTTTTTTTTTTTTTTTTTTTTTGCTATTGTATGTATGTGTTCCCCAAAACCCTATCTTTGTCCTTGATGGGATCAATTATATAATTTTGGGTTTTTTTATTTATTTTTTTTATTTATTTTTTTTTTTTTATTTTTTATTTCCCAATGGTTTTGTCTGCAATCATAGGAGTAACTAACTTGGAGCAACTACCTTAAAAGTAAACAGTTAGAAAAAGTTTACTAAATTAGCAAGAGTATTAACCATAAAAACAAGATGACCCACTTAACAAACATGGCACAATCTATGGTAATTGAAAAGGTAAAAAGAAACACAAGATTAAGGAAATGAGACTTCATACACTTCATGCATTTATGTCTTCTCTTTTTCTTTTTCTTCAAGAAAAATACTAAGGAAAAGTTGAAACCCCAATATACTTGTATCATCATGACCTCTACAAAACTTTACCACCAAAACTGATGGCATATTAATGCATGGTGAGTATTTTCCACAGGAATTTCTGAAGAAAAGTTCTTAAGTGCTTAATGAAGACAAGGGATGTTCCATGCTAATTGGCTTGATAAAAATAGGAGAAAATAACCAATGTGATTATAAGAAAAGAATAAACTTTATTACTCCCATTTGTTTCTCACACACACATGCATGCTAGTGTCTGTAGCATCAATTAATGGAATGTCAAATAATTGTCAATAGGCCACAATAAAACGGTACCTCCCTAAATCAATAAGCTATGAGGTATATTAGAGTAAGAAGCATCAAGAACTTACTCACCTTGTTCACAATAAAGTACCAATGTACTAGTTAGAATTTAGAACAATAACAACTTATAAGATCATTTGCCATGCAAGGCATTATACCATAGTCTTAAGTGGAAACCCTAACTCAACTGCTGAATTTTAAAGACCCAAAACCCTAGATCTCAAACCCTTAATATTAAGTCACTTACATCTAATAAGAAACGATTTACATTTTACCCAAATGGTGAATTTCTTCCTTGTGTCATGGAGCCAGTGTTGATCATAGGGTTCATCCTGTCTGTTGCAAGTGGCCCTCTTCGCGGTGATGGCCTTTCAAGCTTTACAGATTCAAATTTCTTTTCATCACTCTGGAGTACTGGCTTTGTTTCATAAATGTCTGAAATGTTATCCATGTCTGAGCTTCTATCCATTGATGGTGGTGAAATCTGAATTTGGTCACCTTTGAAAGGATCATCTTGTGGCCCAAGGCAAGATGGGGCTGATCCCAAATCTTGTAGCCTAAGATCATCAGTCCAAATTAAGGGACTCTTGCCACTACCACCATAAGGGCTATTCCTCTTCTTGCCAAGACAAATACTGTCATTATTTCCCATCATTAATCCATCAAGTGGTGGCCTATCCATGTGTTGAAGATCAAGTTGGTCACCTCCATATATGTTAAGGTCTTGAAAAGATGGAAAGTTAAGAGGTGAACCAAAATCCTTCATTGCTGAGGATCCCATGTCACCAAGGCCTTGAGTTCCAATACTTTTATAGCTTGCAGATGGCATGCTATTTTCTCCAGCAAGGGTTTGACAAGCTTTCTCCAATATACTTTGCATGTATTTTCCTTGAGCTTCAATCCTCAGCTGAAGGTGTCTTTGCACCTGCCATATGTACCCAAATCCATATAGGATACTTGTACAAATTTTATGAAGAAATGAAAAAAAGATGAGATAATTAATTAGGCTGTTTTGTTACCTCTAATTGCTCATGAAGTCTTCTTTGCACCTCCATTTGCATCCTAATAGCATCAACCATGTGTCAGTTACTGTTATATACAGTTTCACACATACAATCCACAAGAAAACCCAAACCCCATACCCCAAATCAAAATACAAATTTCGGTGATTCATTTTATGATTAAATTAAAATTTTAAAAAATGAAAATAACCAAAAAAATAAATAAATAAATAAAAACAAAAAAAACAAAAATACTTCTCTAGCTATTGGTTTAATTCAATCTTTTATTATGTTACCAAAAATAGAAAAATATAATACATACTCGTTCATACTACGGGCCATGATGCTGGATGAAGACGCGGTATTTCTTTGAAGTTCAAGAGCTGAAGCTGCCATGGAAAAAAAACAAAATTTAGCCATGTCATGTAGGTTATAATAAGTACATAAAGAAACATGTCATGCTCCCAAAAAATAATAATAAAGAAACCCTAGAAAGAAGAGTCACCTCTCATACCATCCTTAATTGTGTGATCATTGAATTCCTTGTGGGGCTGCTTCCCAAGCCTGAATTTCTAATCAAGTAGAAGAAAAAGAATAAAAAGAACATAAAAGGGAAAAGAAAAATAGATAGAGAAGTGTCAAGCTAACTAAAAATCAGGAACAACAAAAAGGTGTGCAGTTAGAAAAAGCAAAAGAAGCTTGAAATATTGTTGTATTCAAACCTGGAGGTGGCTCTTGAGGTGGTAAAGGGTGAGACCCTTCACACCCATAACTCTCATGATGGTTTTTGGAGTAGCCTCTTCAGATTCAGACAAAGAAAGAGGTAAAACAAAGCAATAGAATTAATTAATACAAGGAAAAGTTATTAAATACAATAATATAGAATGAAAACAAAATTGGAAAGAAAGCATGGGAAAGAATAAGTACTATCTGGCCCTCCAAGCTGAGTAACAGCATCAACAAATCGTTCATGGAGTTCCACAGTCCACCTGAGCCGAGGCTTAGGATCTGTAGTGAGGACAAGACCAGAGTCACCTTGAACACACATGGGTCTGTCATGGGAATTCATAGTTGAGGGCTTCTTGTGTTGGAACATTCTCTCTCTCTGAGGGGCTCTGAGAATACCAAGAGATTCAAGAACAAATGCGATGCAAATAGGGAAGAATAGGGTGCGCTTTTGAAGAAGATGGCGGGTGGCTTTGGCTTCTCTCAACTAGAAAGCACAAGGGGGACAGACAAAGCTAGCTTATCTTGCATAAAAGGAAAAAATAAAAATAAAAAAAATACAATCTATGTTTTAAAAAATTGAAACTAAAGTGTACCTATTCTAATATGCAGGCCCTTCCTTTGCCAGATTCTCTCTCTCTCTCTCTCTCTCTCTCTCTCCAATGATATACTCTTTCAAAGACTCAAATATACGAGTGATACTAGAAATATATACTATAAATTTTACTATATTACTTTTGCAAATTAATATATCAATAATCACAAAAAATTAGTGTTAAAGATACTATAAACTTGACTATATGTAAATCTTATAACCGATGTGTCAACAATAAAAAGGTTATTCAAGCATTTATTTATTATATTGTTGAGATAACATCAATAACATTCATTATTATATACCATCTTACAAATCTTTTATAGTAAAATTAGTAGGCATTATTACATTTTTTTATAATAAAAAAGTGATTCTAATATTCATTTTTTGTGTTGTTGAAGTGAAATCAATCACATTTATTTTCAATGTTACTTTAGTTTGGAAGACATTTGTATTAAAATTAGTAATAATTTTAGTATCTTTATATTATAATTTTAGTATTTTCAAAAGATATATATAATTTTATATGAGAGAGAGAGAATCTTTATTTATTTATATTTTGGGATGAATTAGAGTATCTTTATATTGTCGTGTGTCAGTATTTATGTAATGTGAGAGTAGTATATCTTTTGTTATCACCAAAAGAGGACTAGATATCTTCAGTGGTGTATTCTTCTACACCATGTGACACTTTTTTGGCATGAAGGTATGAGTGAGAGAGAGCCTCATGCAATCATGATGATGGGCAATATATATGTAGCACTTTACCCTTCTTTTTTTGTGGAACCATATGCTCTTTCACGCATTAAAACATAATAAATCCCTAACTGTAGCTAAGCTTTAGGTCATCACTTATTTCGACATATCCTTCTGTGTTTTCGTAGTACGACCCCTTTTTAGTTTAATTATTATGAACCCCATTAACCTATCGGCTATCATGGCTAGAACGCAAAGACATGCTTTATGTCATTACCAATAAAAAGGTTTTCATGATGCTTGACATAAAAATTTCATGTTTAACAGATTCGCTAACTATATATTGGATTCAATGGCATTGTCATGTTTCTCATGTGGATTTGATCTGCAAGAATACTTAGTTTTCTTTTCTTCTTTTTGTCTTTTTTTTTTTTTTTTTAATCTCATGTTATAGCTCTCATTAGTATATAATTACTCTTTGTTTGGTGGGGTTTTTTTAGGGCATTTTAACTTTCAAAATAAAGAATTTTATGTAATTCTTGATTTGATATTTAAGTTTATTAAAAAGATTGAGAAGCCAGCTTCTCTTATTTTAATGAGAAGCTGCAATATTGTGCTCCCAACTAGGCCTTATAGTATTTTTATATATCTCCCAAGCCACTGTCCAAAAAAATAAAGGGAAAAAAAAAAGATTAATTATCAAGTCCTTAGTAACATATAACTTAAATGCCATTGTAATTGTGACACTTTAATTAAAGCCATTGCATTGTTGAAGATAAAGTTAATTATTATTTTATTTCTTTTTGTAAGAATTAGATATATTAAGTGGTATAGATACAGACTTCGGGCAAAGCTTCTCATAATACAAACTCATGTTATTATAGAAAAGAAAATATAAATATCATTAGGAGTAGTAACAAAAGACACAAATTTCTATTGCAGGGCATTCACACAACAGTGTTGCGGTTGGTTTCACAATAGCAATGCTTAATCTTCACCAATGGTATTAATCTCAGAAAGTTCCTACAATCCATAATAAAATGTGCATGAGAAATACTACTACATGGAGGGCCATCAACCCAATCTACTACCACTTTTGCATCAATATCAATTCTCATCACAACCTAAAGATTCAAATTAACACACATCCTAAGAAAATCTCTAAGGGTCCATAGTTTCCGCATTTACACTAGTTGTTGATACACTTAATTGTATCAAGTAAAATTCATTTCTTGACTTAATTAATGTATGTGATAATTATGAATTAGATTCTCTTTATTTTAAGTGAAATAGATTCATATCAAATGGAGGGAATCCTGATCCTCCCCAAATGAGATTTAAAACATATATATAGTACTACTTTATTCATGACCATCTAGTTAGGTCACAGTGATGCTATATTGTTCACCCTTTCATGTGCATTTGAGATCTAATTTCAACTTATGCCGAAAGTTGAAATTACTGTGACCTAACTATGGTCATATATAAGACATAATGTCCTGTCCTTCTCTAAGGTATAACTATGAAAATATTTTGATTTCCATTATCTGAATTATATTATTTCTCAATGAAACTTTAGTACCTTTTTAGTTAATGAATTGACATTGTCATTTTCCATGGTCTTCTCTTGTGCTAAATGTATTAAAGCTAAGAGAAATTATACATAATAAAGCATTGAGTTAGAAGATTAATAATCAAAATGTAAATTTCCTTCGATGGATAAGAAAAGCACTAAAAAACAACATGATATGGAACTACAACTTTAGGGTTTGTGGTTCGTAACATTTTGGAAATTGAACATCAATGCATAAAGGATTTTCGGATGTGGAGCTTTTGATGACAGGAGTGGGGACCTTCAACTTCTAAAGCTTGTTGGGGCTCATTCCCTTATCACTTTTGTGGAATTGAAGATTGTCCTTCCTGGCAACCTACTTCCTTCCAAACCATAACAAACAAAAAAGCTAAAATAGAGTCAAACCCATAAATAGATACAGGGTCCCACACTAATAGTTTAAAAAGTAAATCAGGATATTTAAGAACAATGTTTGAGAAAAAAAAAATCACAAATTATTTCACAATTTGATAATGTCATGTCAAGTTATTATGGGATGGTATAACTTTTACATGAATCTATCACGGTTTTATCATTTTATAAGGAAAATATTAGACTTACAAATTATTTTACAATATTTTTTTACAAACTGCTGATGTGATGAGTAATTATTGGTAAATAAAAAAAATAACGTTAATGATGGATCCAAATAAGAACCAGTAAAAATTGACCACATTAACAATTTATAAAAATATTGTAAAATAATTTGTATTGATAACTTTTCTCTTTTTATAATACACTTATAGTAGTAAAAAACATTTGTTATACCAAATATATATATTATACATACAAAGCTCTCTCTCTCTCTCTCATGCTCATGTAAAGCCCATGCAAAGATGAAGCATGTCAAAGCTAGAGATATCATATAATGCATGCTATTCATCAAAATCCAAAATGGAATAGATGCTTTCTTCTTTGACAATTAAAGGAAGATTCTTCTCCCAAAATTCTTTAAAAAAAACCCTCAACTTTGCTCAACACTATACTCCTATTATATATTATTAAGAATTAATTTCCATACCTTCAATCAAATTTACGTGCAAAAGTTTGACCCACCTACAGTATAGAAAAGTTTAATTAGGTCCCACTTAACAGTCCACCAATCAAGCCAATGCTTGCTTGACAAGTCAAAAATCAAGCTATCTAGTTTGTGACAATATCCAATTTATTAGCTGATTTGAGCTCTAGAATTCCTTCTCTCACCGACCCTTAGCTTACAATATGAAATGCTTTTTTTTGTTTATTTCTGCACCAGTCTATTCTAAAAATAAGAAGAGAAAAAGAAAAAGGGAAAAAAATATGTATATTTAGACTAATTTGTGAGATTCCTTTTTCGACTACTTGTGCCACAATGGCTCCCTTTATAATATATTGAAGCAAAGTTAGGGTTTAACTTTTAGTTCAATAAGTGTCAAAGCTAAAACCCAGGTGGAAAAGTGAGTTAGCTTAGTATTAAGGGCATGTTTGCTTGAAATTTAAGCATCTTTATGTTCTCTAGAGAATTATTCTTCAAAATGAATATATTCCTTTAGAGTGAATTAGTGGGACCCTATGTTTCATGCCCAATTTGAATACTTTGCAAAGCTTCTCTCTTTTTCTATCTAGTTCTTCCCCCAAAGATTTGATAGGGTGGTGCACCGTCCATTACTTTGTTGAAGAAACTGTGATTACTATATATTAAGATTGAATTTGTGTGATTGGATGATTATTAAGTAATTATAAAGATTGATGAGAGAGCATGGTGATAACAATGGTGATGGCTGAGGATCCTCAAAGTCACATTGTAGTGGGGAATATATGACATTCCTTTGTCATATTCAGATCTTTTTCAGATGGGATGTTAGATTGAATTGCACATACTGAGGCAGCTCATAACTCGGGCTATAGCTAGATCACCTATATACACCTTTAAACTTTTTCTTCTTTTCATTTTTTTTTTTAATTTTTGCACAATAATATCATATATTGTATAATAAAAATTGTATCGTGCATGTTATGATTGTATCAAGCAAATGTCATCTCCTTTTTGATCATCCAAAACAAGAGTAATATTAGGACAGTAATTAAAATAAACAAGACCATCAAACAGAGATGAGATGATCATGCCAAGAATGCTAGTGTGTGTATATATATATATATATTTTTATATATATTGTATTTAATTTTACCATGTGATCAGCCATTTTGTCTATTTATTTTACACCCTTACTCTACTCCTCTACGACTTTTTATCCGACGAAGAAAATAGTTCTCCCACAAAAATGTGTTGCAATAAAATTATGGTAAATTATAACATCCTCTCTCGAAGTTTACAAAAATTTTATTAAAAAATACTTTTAAAAAACAGCTTATTTTGTATATAATTAAAATTATAAAAAAATAAATAAATAAATAACTTCAAAAATAAAGCCTACTAACCATAGTGGCTATTATAACTTTTCTTTTTTTAACTCTAGGAACTAAGTGTTATTTTTAAATATATGGAGTTTCTAACATTTTTCCAAACCTCAAGGGGTAAGTGTAATTCTATTGCCAAATTTTCAAGTAATCCAATTAAAAATCTATTACTAAAAGTTTCTAAAAATTCAAAAAGAGTTTCATTATTTTGTTTAAATTATTTTGATCATCTACCATAATTTGTATGACTAAAAGTGGACCTCACATGTTATGTTTTCACTATGTGGTTCAAGAAAATATTACATACTTTGTTTTAAGTAAAACCCTATAATCAAAGTTATAAGAAATTTAAAATATTACTCCAACTAAAACTCAGTAATCAAAAGTTTCAAGAAATTTTAAAGAAATGTGATTTTTAATATTCTGAGAAATTTAAAAGAATTTTTATTATTTTATTTTAAAATCTATTTTTAACCTTTTGTTTTAATTAAAAAAAAATTGATTCTTGTACGAAATGTTCTCACCACAAAACTTTAAAAAAAAAAAAAATTTAACTATTTCCTTTATCCTTCAACTTTAATTATATTATTGAAATATATATATTTTTTAGATTAAATATTTATTCTTTATAAACCTGAGTACTTTTTGGACATAATCTAGTAATTTAGAATTTTTAACCATAAGAACGTAATATATCTAGAAATATTAAAATTTTCATAATTTTTTCTCAATTATTAGAGTGACATATTGTAATTGGTATATGATAAAGCGATGTTGGTGTGATGGGTCTATTTGCTCCAATCATAACTTTCTATTTGAGAGAGAGAGAGAGAGAGAGAGAGAGAGAGGCGTACATAGCATTGCTCATGGCCGAATGTTACTTTGCAGTTGAGTCCCGGCCCAGCTTCAAATCAGATAATAAAGTTCGAAGGTTTGACTGTGCTTTCAAGTCTGAGAGCCCAAAAGAGCAATTTTTTTTTTTTTTTTGAAACGTACAGAATTATCTTTGAAAGGAAGAGCAATTTATTTAGTCTAATCATTTAGCAAAAAAAAAATATTTAGTCTAATCAAATGCCTAGGATGAGTTTGGTAGGGCTTCAGATTTTCAAAATATAATATATTGCGACAATTGTGAGAAAACCCACTTCACAAAAAACAATGGAAAAGAGCATTATGAAACGGGCAACAGTGCAACTTCTGCTCTTTAAAAACTACTTGTGAAATTTAATCAAGTTGAAATTCTACTTTGTCATTTTTATGTGAACAAGATGCAATCATGCAAGCAAGAAACTGTAATATTCATCATGGGTAAACAAAACATAGCCATATGACATAAGATAAGTCATTTTAGAACCTCACAGTTTTACAAAGATTTCAATATTCATAGTTAACCAAAAGATAGCCATATGTCATAAGTCGAGTCATTCCAAAGCTATCAATCTTACAACATTAAGTTTAGGGACACAAAAAAATAAAATTCACAACTATCAAGATGAGCAAATTGTTCTTAGTAAGTAAAAAAATGATATAAGTGATAAACTTGGATTAGAACCAATAAAAACTTGTCAACTCAACTGTTATGAAAAAATGTTGTCAATAATATTACTCATCTTACAAAGATTGCATTTGAGCCATTTCAATTCTTCTATTCTTTCCTTAAACTTATGCTTTAAGTTTAAATATATGGATAAATTACATATACTACCTCTATGATATACACTTACAACATAGAGCTATCACGTACCACCAACACCAACTGATAAAGGATTGAAAAAAAAAGTTGTACTCTTCAACATTTTTTGTTATATTTCTAATTTTCTCAATTAATCCTAATTTAGATTAGTGATTGTTTGTTCACGTGTAAGCTTTAATGTAGAATGGTTTTTTTTTTTTTGGCAGGGGAGGAAAGTTTCATAAATTAAAATACTTGTTGACTATATCTTAAGAGTATAATTTGCCCATCATATATTTATATAAATTAGTCAGTTCGATGATAGAATATCAATCTTAGGAGGTAGAGAAATTCTGCTGCTCATAACATTACTTGGCATGTTAGACATGTTAGCGGGTTCTCGGTGTGAATGGAAGGTGTTCCTCCACACCTCAATGCTACAATTTTAATCCGATATGGCTGATATTTCTTAATAAAGCTAGTCTTTTTCTCAAAAAATAAAACCTCCCAGCTTAACAAGTTGAAATTTTTCCTTACACTGCTCTTACATTTCACACCATGGTTACCGGTTAATGCATTCATACTCAACTGCAAATGCAAATGGCAATTGGATTGGACATTAAGAAAAGCGAGTAGCATCACATCTTCATCTTCATTTTCGCCAAGAGGCTGGGAAAGTATCAGCCCTTTGTGATAATAAGATTGATACCTATATTGTGTATCAAGGTTGGAACAAGATTGAGTGTATTAGTGCTACTGATATGCCTGTAGCGCTACTCAACTTACACTTAAGTCCCACCTCCGTAGAAGTACTGGGAAGTGAATCAAAACCAGCTGCCAACACTTGGACCAGTAATTTCAATCCTTGAACCAGCCTCAACCAAGCTCTAAGAGCAATTGCCCTACACATCCTTTTTTTACCCATGTTTTTTTGGTGGGATTCGGTTAGTACATTACAAAAGTGATGATTACACAAATTCAATTACAAGAGCCTGCTTTATGATTCTAAAATATTCCCCGCTAGATCTGTGTGCCTGTAATCACAAAGACAGTCGCAAATGGTGCAATGCGAGGATGTAGCAAGTACAAAAGCTGCATTTACTTTCTTTTTTTTTTTTGGGGGGGGTGGGGGGACTAAATTCAAATTTCATAAGAAAACAAGGCAGAGCATTTCTCCTCCAAGCCTCACTAAGGAAGAGGAATTATTACAACACAAAGACAACTTACAATGGGCCGCAAACTTGGCTAAAGCATGAACTACAGAGTCTAACTCCCCTTTAAAAGTAAATAAAATTCACTTGTAATTTACTTAAACGGGTTAACACACAACATTCACATGTTTATTTTGCCAAAACTCAATTGTGCAGCCAAAACTGTTTTATTGACAAAATATAAAAATTCACCGGTATTTGCGAGAAGGTAATATTGTCAACCAACCTTCGAGAAAAGAGTGGGGTTAACAATATTGACCACCAATGTATAATTTAACTCAACTTAATCCTTGACAAGTCTACACTTATTTTAGATACATGCATAGTATTTAAATCTTGCTCATCTTTTACTGTTGATATTGCACTGTTTCTGCAGGCTGTCTGCAACTTAAGCTTAACAGCAGCAGTGTCACTGTCATGGCTCCAACATGTGCTACATTGACAACAGTCCAAGCAGAGCCCTTTCACATTAATTGCTGTTCATATTCCCCAAGCACACATATTTCATCTGAAACCATTGTATGGAAAGACGTATCAAAATCACAGCACAGATATAAGCAGATTGATATATGGTCATTAGTGACTTCCATAAAGGAACAAAACTTTTGAGCCAATATGGAAAATGTATTTAATAAGTAGATAATTCAAGAACTTCAGCAGAGTGAAAAGCAAGGAAAAATTACATGCAATTGCCCCATTTTAGTGTTGTTTTCAAGGGGCTGTTCCCAGATTAGGTAATTACAAAGAGGTGCGTTACTGACAACAGCTATCCTAAATTATATAATTTAAAAAGTCAATACTGCCCTCAAATAAATAAAGAATATCTAGCAACCCATCAAAGGAAAGATTGAAGTGTTGTTGGCAGTTTTAGATTATTGTTTGAAGTCTTGAATTCCAACTTCTGATTTTGAAGAAATTCCTTACTTGACAGACAGCATGAAAATTAGTAAACAGAAGCAACATACATAAAGATGCATATATATTTCAATTTTTTTACTGTTAAGTAGAAAATTATTCCCATAAATCAGATTGTTGATCAAAAAATTATTTGATAAGTAGCAAATTATTGAGAACCTAATAGAATACTAGTAAATAGTGGACACACAACATGAAGAGAAGATTCCCCCATCCCCCCCCCCCCCCCCCCTTCTTTTTTTTCTATTCTGGCAACAAAAATAAAAACAAAAAAACAAAAAGAGTTGCATTAGGACATTGTCAGTAAGCTTACTTCCAGGTATTCGTCCATCCCATACTTGGAACCTTCCCTTCCAAGACCAGACTGCTTGACACCTCCAAATGGGGCAACCTGCATTTGAACATACTTGTGACAAGCTAGCTACAATAATTTCTTAATCTGTTGGTGGGTGCAGGATGAAACCAACCTCTGTAGAAATTATGCCTTCATTGATACCAACAATTCCATATTCAAGAGCCTCAGTCACACGCCATGAACGCTGTATGCTGTTTGTAAATATGTAAGCAGCCAAACCTACGAAAGTATAGAGGAAAACAGTCGACCACGAAATTGAATAGTGAAGAAATAACAAAAAATTGAATCAATATGGAATAACTTAAGCAAAAATGTAACGCAAATGGTTTTTTAATTGACCGAGAGAGAGAGAGCAGGATATTTTGTATGTTTTGAATTTCTTGCATTAAAATATAAATCATGTCCAGAAAAAGAACCTGCATTGGTGTCATTAGCAAGGCGAATAGCTTCTTCCTCTGTTTTAAACAGCAATAAGGGTGCCACAGGTCCAAATACTTCCTCTCTGACACATGACAAAAAGCTAGTGCATAAAAACTAACATACAAAAATTCATCCAGTTAAAAAAACTAAGAAAAACATTTTAAAGCACATAACAAGCCAATACTTTTCACTTAAATACACTGTTCAGTCCTAAAGTTTACCAGAGCAATCTTAGTTCTTGAAGTTTAAATATTAGGGACTAAAAATGATCATTTAAATATTAGGGACTAAAAATGATCACTTTAAGTTTGTTAAGGACTAAAACTGATCACTTTAAGGAACTAAAATCACTCACGGGCTAAAATTTGGGACCGACAATGTATTTTGTCCTTTTATTTCTCCAGACCCAGGAGGATCCCCAACCAAACAAACAATCTAGACTTAGGAGTTGAACTCATTACCACTGACACCGTAGCAGTGCAAGCAATCTGCACTCTACAACCAGCTCAATTCATTCAGAACCCAGTAATTAGTGTACTGAGACATGGATATACATGCCCCACTCACATCAGTCAATTATTCGCAGTTGATACCAAAAAAATGCAAGCAGAATTTTTTTTTTTTTTTTTTTTTTTTTTTTTTTTTCAATAGCTTCAGTAAAAAAGAAACTTTGTTTAAATTTTTCTCAAAATAAAAAATAACAGATTACTGATCATCAAATTCCAAGTCCAAGGTGTATTGTGGAAAAAAAAAAACCTTTGCCAAACTAAACATGAAATATGCCTACAAAAATAAAATAAAATAAAAATATATCTAAAAAAATTTATTTATTAATTAACTAAATTGCAGTATCCATGTCATGTCTTAATTTTTCAAAAATTGTCATATCACCGTGTTCCATGTCATGTCCATGTCTTTGATTCTCACCAAAACAAAGGGGGGAAAAAGGATTTTGTAAAACATGGACAATTAAGTCCAGCTTGCTAACTCAATTTCACTTTTTGACCGCTTTATGCAAAATCAAGGATAACATTCCTAAATGAGAGAAGTTCTACTAGCAACAACAAAACGACTTCAAATTCTAATGAGTAGTCTTGACAATTCATTGTTATCCTAAATGAGAGAAGTTCTACTAGCAACAACAAAACGACTTCAAATTCTAATGAGTAGTCTTGACAATTCATGAACAACTCAAAGCTAAACAAAGTTAGCAGTTTGGTTTTCACCTAAATTCCTAGTCTTGTTTTGTTTAGGTAAATTGGGTTCACCATCTTATGCATATTGAATAGCTCATATTTGGGATAACTTTCCAAACCCATAATTGACCTGCATTTGACACAAATAATTACCCCCTTTGACAATGTAATGATTCAACCCAATATGGCAAACAACCAGATTAACGTTATAATACTACTTTTTCAACTAGATCTTTCATGGCAATATTTTAAGACGTTGAGTTTGCATTATAACAAAAGGGAGCGTAAGTGGTCTAATATTCTAAATAAAACGTTTGACAAAACAAATTGAACTTGTTAGTTTCATGTTAGATCAATAGGTAACCCGAGTGAACCAAACTTTTTCACACCAACCATGTCGGCCATGCCATGTCATGTTACTTGTACAAACTTTTAATCCCGTAAAGGTTTGGCATTCTGAGAAAATAAACAGATTGTGTTCAAGACTTCAAGTTCACACATTTATTTGTGTTCTTGCCTCTCAACTTTTTTTCTTTTTCTTTTTCTTTTGACATCATGTTCGAATTCAATTGTTTTTTTAGAGACATGTTCAAGTTGCCTCTTGAAACTTGTCCATGACAATTTAAGGGAATGGCACATATGGCCCAACTACTGTTGAGGTCACAGTATAAAACATTAATATGCACACAAGAACAAGTGCAATATCATATCCGCGATTAAAAAAAAAGTCAAATGTAGAACAACAAATGTAAAAACTTTTAAAAGAAAACCATTTACCTTGATAGAAGCATCTCACTCTTGACATCACCAATAACTGTAGGCTCATAAAAAGTCATACCAAGACTATGTCTTTTACCCCCGAGTAGGACTTTTGCTCCCTTCAAATAAAATCATAATTTATGAGAGGTGCACTATTTCTTAACAAGAAAAGGTGTATTGACTGACATTTTGTGAGCTATGCCGAATACGTTTAAAATTGCAATATCAAGCAAAAAGGAAAATGAAAGGTACATATTATTTGATTTCATCAAAATATTCATTACAACCACCTTCAATATGGGAACATAGTTTTTTTTTTTTTTTTGTCATTCTTCAGGTATGGTATTAAAGCAAAGTGTGTGTGCGCGCGCGCGCGCGCGTGAGAGAGAGAGAGCGAGAGAGAGAGAGAAGTGGGAAATAAGATAAATGTCAAAATAACAACCGCATTGAGAATGTCATATTCCTGAGACTTACCAACCAACTTCCTGTGCCAAACATCAAAGATGTGACTCACGACTGACTTCCACTTTTACACTTTGTGGTGGTCCACAAGTGGACTTCATGATTGACTCAATATAATGACTCCATGCACACTATATACCGCACATAATTGAGAAGATTATTCAATTGATAAAACACTAACATATAGCCCTATTTTACAGCCAAAGGATAAACAACCATCTACACCATAAATCCTTATGACAGGTTGAACCCCAAATCTCCACATTTAAAAGGAGAAGTACCACTAAACTACAAGGCCATGATAACAACACGTAGATTTATTGGAGAGATTTGCAACTCTAATATGAAACAAAAAGAAAAAATGAAACAGCACCCAGTACACAGGTAGTGTACAAGCAGTGCATCGAAACTAAAGAAAATATATATTGGAGAGATTTGCAGCTCTAAAATCAATTAAAGATTTAAAGGCACTTGCCATGGTGTCAAGTGTCTAAGATGCATGGAAAAAGGTACCCAAGTAAGCATCCTTCTTTAGTAGGTACTCAATGATGTTAAGATAATCATATGACATAATGCCGATAAGAAGTTACATCCTCCAAATGAGCAATTAGTAATTCAACAGAATAACTGAGTAAACAAACCTTTGAGATTGCATCTTTAATAAATGATTCAACCTGCAAGGAAAATTTAAAAGGCACCAAGATAGAAGTTGATATCAGTAACTGCAAGATCACAACATAATGCTCATTATAAACTGGAAAAACTGAAAGCAAACATACCTTCTGTACTGCAGCTTCATTGATTAAAGGACCCTGCGAGGAAATGAATAGTCAATTCCAAATCTGATTACATCTCATTGGGGAGAAATAGAGCGGAAGATAAAAAAGAAGTCTAAGAGTAGCCCCAAAAAACCTTCATTTCTATATGTATAAGTGAATGGAATATCATCTCCAATTTTCAAAACAAGTCATATGATATAGAAAATAAAAGAGATCAATATCAAATGTTACAAACAAATGAGACAGTATCTCGTTTACAATTTTGTGACTCTAAAGAAAGCATGAAGAATAGAGTAGCTTCAGAAATGGGGGGACCACAACTGTGACACAGAATGCACAAATGCGTACCTGGGCCACACCCTCAGTGAAGCCATCCCCAACTTGGAGATTCTGGACAGCTTTTGAAAAAGCATTTGCAAATTTCTCATAGATGCCTGCAAAGAAAATATATTAATTGTGCAAATGGGAGGAAAAAAAAAAGGCTTATTTGGAAGGAGAATACCTGAAAATTCTAAAAAAATCCAGACAGATGACCAGTTCAGACCATGTAGTGAAATTTTTTATTGATGAATCAAACATTTTTTTTTTATTTTGTACATAAGGAACCTTTCTAAAGAAGAGCCCTTTGAACTCACCTCTAGCCAATAAAACCTACGAGCTCCCACTCACCAAAACCAGTTGTTGAGTAATTTAGGGACATTCACCCCTGACAGGATAAGCAATTTATGCTCATGACCAGGAGCAAATGAATCAAACTTTTTTTATATTAATATTATTGATGTATCAAACTATACCTTAACATTTGCAGGCATTAGAAAAAGAATCATGTAATTAATATGAGTCCATTCAATTGAAAGCCAATATATATATATATATATAGCCACATCTCTAGGTATAATTCGTCTTGCTTATTGGGAGTTCATAAGGCCTTAAAGGGTCCGAAACCAAATCAAGAATATAGTAAAAAGACAAAACAGCCCTTCTAAGGTAATTTAATAGTCATGAAATACTTCTTAAGAATCCTTACAATTTGGAAGTTAGACTCTATAGGACGAAATCAACATAAAATAATACTTAATGTTATGACCACCCCAGACTTCTAGTCTTATTCATCTCAAGTCAAACCTTAGCAGATCCAAACTAAGCCCTTGAGCTGCTAAGCTGCTATCATTACTGTTAAATTACCAATTGTCCCAAAAGCTTAACTATTGAAATATGAGAAATTTAATCATTTAACCACATACTTTTAACACTCTCCCTCACGTGTGGGCCGAAACTACCTTTTAATAGGTGAGACCTTAAATTATCAATTGTCCTAAAAGCTTAAGATATTGGGATATAGTAAATTTAATCATTTAATCACATACTTTTAACACTCCCCCTCACATGTGAGCCGAAACTACCTATTAATAGGTGAGACTTTAAATTACCAATTGTCCCAAAAGCTTAAACTATTGGGATATGGTAAATTTAATCATTTAACCACATACTTCTAACAATTACCTTACCCATGCAATCCTACCCTTTTTCCCTCTATTTAAAATCATATTGTTCCACTTGTTGCCCTGAAATTTATACTCTAAATTGTTTCACCAATATCTATCAGCTACAATGCTACTACTATAAACCAATAATCAACTAAGATAGGATGTTTTACATACTAAATTACCTGAGGGGGGTTTCAGCTCCATACTAAATCCTATAATTTGAATCTTACTTACTTTGCAAAATTCAAATCACAATTTCACTCATTAAAACTCCTTTAAGCCTTACACAAACTACAGATTTCTTTATCAAAATTTTACTCAAGAACCTGAATGAGACTGAGTCTGTTTGGGAATAGCTTATCTAGCTTTTTGCTGAAAGTGTGTTTAAAGTATACTTGTAACTTGAAAAGATTTGAAAAAAATGAGAAAAGACGGGAAAATATGAGATTTTAAAAAGACATCCATAAAAGCTAAAAGCTAATGCTTAAAGCTATTACCAAACACACTCTATGAAACCTAAAGGTTGCATTTGAATCATGAATCAACAAATGCAGTCTATAATTAGTATTATGTTCTCTGCCAAACGTGATATGTTTTAACAAACAACTAAAAAATAAAAAGGGAAAAAGAAGAATCTAAGAATCAATACTCAATCAAGATACCAATGTGCATTTGGATAAGCTTTTTTGGTAGTTATTTAGCAAATAAGCTAAATCAGTTGTCCAATTTTCTTTTGTTATTGTGTATGTATTCAGCAAGGTGATAGACACCACAGATCTCCAGAAAACAAGAGGGAGAGAAAGAAAATTCTTATTTTTGGCTTGTCTTTGAAAGAAAACCTTCCACAATTTCTACCCTTGTTCCTTGCCCCTACAGAAAGTAAAAGCTTATACATATAGACATTTAGAAGATTGAGTGTGCATTTGGGATTGCTTAAAAAGCCAACCTTTTTTACTATTCAGCTTATTTTTGCTATTATTCATGGGTCCCATTGCATTTTTTGGTACTATTCATAGGCTTCACTGTACTATTTCAGCTACCTTTTAACTTTATCCATAGTACTTTCAGCAAAAAAAATTTCAGTTTTAACAAAATAAGTTGTTCCCAAACAGACACTGAATCTATAACTTTGGAAACATTTGTCAAATATGTGGGTTGTTTGAGGCATAATCCATGAAATTATCTTTGTTTAGGGTCCATATAGGCATAATTTATAACACTTGAGCATAAAATCATGGGCTAATTGGGTCTGTTAGTCATGTTTCTATCTTTGGGGGTCTGTTGGATTCGTTGAGGGTGTTTGGTTCTGTTGGATTTGTATGTCTGTCAGGCCTGCAACAAGTGTTAAAACTAATCCCGCTTTGGTTGGGCTTGAGCTTAGTTATGGGCTGACGTACTAGTAGGGCCTCTCTGCCTACTAGCAATTCCAACTCTCCCCCAAATCAGACTCCCAATGCAATTTGATGTCATTTCTTGTGCCAAGGACTATCCAATGCAGTAACATGTATTAGCAAGTTCATTATATAATCTTTATAATTGTTACTAAAATGCAGCAAATGTTTAGTGCAAACATAGCACCAATGATTTGCTATATTGATGTATCTATACATCTGTCTCCACAAACACTAACAGTTCACTTAATATATCTAATACTGACAATCTACAAGCAGTCAAATTTAAGCTGAACAATACAATAGCATCAACCAGACAAATTAATATATCCATAAATGCAATATTTTCATCTATACCTTCTTGTACAAGAACTCTATTTGCACAAACACAAGTTTGTCCACTATTACGGAACTTTGCTGCTAGCTGCAACAACAAATTTCATTGTTCAGTAAATGAAACATCTAAAATAATTATATTCTGGAACAAAGAATGTAAAAGTAAAACAGAATAATAATATCAACTATCTATCCTTGTTTAAAGAAAAAGGGCAAAAATAGTTAATACTTAATAGTCACCTAAAGCATGTAAAGTAAAAGATAGTTATGCTAAATAGAATCTAACTACTGGCCAGAAGCTAAAACAATAAATTTCAGAAGATCAATGTGATGGAAACAACATCACAAAAAGGAACACATTTATGAAAATTACTACGGAAAGAGTAGTTAATTTATAACTGTGGTGGTTAAGCCATATACAAAGAGTTTCACCAACTTAAATGTCATTGACGATCTTTTTCTTAAGAAATGATGCCCATTTCTTGAAGGAAAATAGAAAACAAAGAATCACACTTGAGCATAAACCGCACATGGGGGTGATATGACATTTATGTCCACCTTATTGGCACAGCCAAACTCCTAATGTAGGGTTTACAAAAGCAGTTGACATTGCATTAATACAATTTCATATCTTGTATTTTTTAACTCTGGCAGCTTTAGAAACTTCTATCATCTAAAGTATGTACTTAGTTGGACGCATTGTTGCACGTGCACTAGCTTGAGGACATGCAGAGCAGCCTAAAAAGGAATCAAGTATAATTTGCACCAGTAAAAAGGATATATCGTGCCCCAGAAGTGCCTAGATGGCCTTATGCAGCATCTCAGGTATATCTTATAGGTAAAAAAACAACAATGGTTTCGTACTCACTCCAGATGCATATTAACTCATGCAATGATATCTAAGATGGAATCAACACCATTACAACCAGTGCCTAGATGGCCTTATGCAGCATCTCAGGTATATCTAATACTGTACGTAAACAAACAACAACGGTTTCGTACTCACTCCAGATGCATATTAACTCATGTAATGATATCTAAGATAGAATCAACACCATTACAACCAGTATACATAAAAAATCACCCTAACTTACAGCTCCTTTTACTGCCACATCCAGGTCTGCATCATCAAAGACTATGCAGGGTGCATTGCCACCAAGTTCTAGAGATACCTAGAAAATTCAAAACAAAGGCCATTAGCCACATGGTGATTTCTAGCGCTTTCAACATTGTTAGCACATGCCCTCATTTCATATCCTGTGCATACCCTTTTAACTGTCCCAGCAGCACCTGCCATCAACTTCTTTCCAACTGCTGTTGAACCTGTGAAAGTGATCTTTCTTACCTGAATACATTGAATACAACAAGAACACTTAATGTCACATCATTTTTATATCCTATTATCTAGAAGGATATTGCACGATAGTATCACATGGAGAGGAGATCGGGGCATATATTAAAGGTAAAAAACCTGTGTACTCGCAAGTAAAGCATTCCCTATATCAGCAGCATTTCCCATAACCACATTGACAACTCCCTAGACAATTAAGAAATCAGTATGCATTAGAAGCAAATGAAACTACAGAAGAACTATCAGTTGGTCAAGAAGAAGAAAAAAGAAAAAACACCATAGTCTAAGCCACATTCTAGAAACTTGGACTTAGGCCAATGCTTCAGATTCCTGAGACCAGCATCATTTTAATTACTGTGTTTTTAGTTTGAGCTTTAAGGATGCCATGCTTCATGATTTTCCTATTGTAAGCTGAAAAAAAAATTTCACATATAGGACATGCCACCCACACAATTAGTTGGGCCCAAAAGCTCTATATCTTTCCTAATTTCTATACATAGTTTAGTCCTTGATGTATGTTTTTTGGCCTAGGATAGGAATAGTGTTTTTTCAATGATTCAATGCTCGGAAAGCACCTTAGAGTATGTACAGTGAATTTTTTTCATTTTAGAGTAACATTTGAATGCCATTAATAATGGCAACCCAAACCAGTTAAGTATCCAACATACACAAGCCAACTCAAAGACCAAGTAGGGGTAGAAGTGCAGGCCGGGCTGGGTTAGGGCCAAGTTTGCACCTCGGATTGAGCCGGAGATGAGCACAGCCTGCCCAAGTTTTATTGCAGAACAACCAAAACAAAATGAAACAATAGGAAAATAAATGGATATGACCTAGGAGTCAGCACCTAAGTCTGGCTTGGAGTTAGCACCAATTAGGAAAACCACTAGGAGTCACCACCTAAGGTGGACCTGGAGTCAGCATTAGACCAAAGAGAGACCAAATGGCCATTTTTTTAATTCATCAAAATATCAACTATCTCCTCAAGGATTACAATAGGTTGCCTATAAAGGAAATGCTAAATGCCTTATTACAAAAATAACTTTGCTTCCAAATTAAAATACTAATAGCCTAATAACTACAAGGACCTAAAATATAAAAATTCAATTGACTTACAAACATAAATAATACTAAATAAAAATTTTCTTGTGTCTCACACATCAACAACACACCTTTTTTTTAAAATAGATAATAGAAGTTTATTGACAAGAAAAGAAGCAATGCATTCACACATATGTAGATAAATAAAAGAAATTACTGGTGGAATTCCAGCCTGAAGAGAGAGCTCAGCCGCTGCTAAAGCTGTGAGGGGTGTGAGTTCAGAGGGTTTTATGACTACTGTACAGCCACATGCAAGTGCAGGACCAACCTGATACAGGTGAGGCACAGAAAGGTGATTTTGAAAATGGTATTCAGTCATTAAAGTTGTCAAATCCTAAAACAATTTAAGGATATGCACCAGAGGATATTAGACTGTAATAGTCCTAAATTAAGCACACCTTTCGAGTAATCATAGCCAAGGGAAAGTTCCAAGGTGTAATTGTACCAACAACACCTACAGGCTGCAAAATAAAACTTACAAATAATCTTAAAATAAAAGATCAAATATAATAACTGGTAATAGGATATGCTTTAAAACATATCAAGAAATCTTCATAAAAAATATTATGTTCAAATTGTCAATCAAGAGCAAAATCATCAAAGGTCATCTTTCCAACCACCACCGGTAAAAGAAGGTAATTCAAAGATAGTTCAGAAAAAGGACACCAAAGCAAAAAAGGAAAGTGAATGCTGCTAACTGCTCTGTGTGGATTGTGAAGACTTGAATATCATGTGAAAGCAGGTTATCTTTTAATACTGGTATTCCTTACTATCCTAAAAAGCCTTAGAGAGTGCAACTAGGAAGACCAAAAACATGCCATCAACTGGATGGAAAACACAGCTACTAGACCATGGACTCTCAGGCAGTTCTGCAAAGAATCTTCAATCTTGCATCTATATTAGACCTGCATCCTTAACATAGCTGTGTCACATGTTGATCTTTTTTTTAATCTTTTTGATGTTGCTCTTTAAAGCACTAATATTTATTTTGAGATTAAGACCCAACTCCTTGACAATGTTTCCCTCAGGCAAGGATGAGACATTTTATGTATAACAGACAATTGACAATTAGAAAAAATATTTAACTTATAGAGGATAATGATATAGAGCTCAAACCATCAAGATATGAATAAGCACACCTGCTTTAAAACAAACAATCGACGATCAGGCAGAGTTGCCGGAATTATATCACCATATACACGTTTGGCTTCCTCCGCAGAGAACTCAATAAAACCAGCCCCATAGCTAACCTGTTAACTAAGTCCATTACATAATATGTTGCAAAAAAATTGATGACTTATGCAGCCAAAATAATATAGTTGATGATGAAAACAGGAAGATATAGTGTCCAAGCCAAATGCTCAGATATCTTAAAGCAAAGTTAGAAGGAGAATAGGAGATACCTCACCCAGGGATTCTTTCAGAGGTTTTCCTTGCTCTAAGGTTATAAGCTGTCCAAGATCTTCTTTATGGGCGATTAGCAGATCATACCTTGAAATTCATGTAGAAAAGTCTAATATTAAAATTTGCAAAAGTATAAAGTTTCCCAGCCAGCATTTTGGAGGATCTATTTATGTGAGATTAATATATTATGCATCTTTCCATAAAACCAATGGGTTTACTAGATTCAAAAGATAGCTAACATACCATTTCCTTAGATATTTGCTCCTTTCAGTAGCTGTCAGTTTGCTCCAAGCTGCACAGATAGATTGTATATACATTACATTAGTTAAAAAAAAAAATTCAAAAGTGTATTTGATTAGTTAAAACAATCATTTCCTTCTTTTATTCATTTCCTAGAATTTTGCAATTTTTGTATTTGATTTCTTTTCCCTTGTTTGCTCCCTGTGTACTAGGGTGTTCCTTCTTTTTTTTCTTTTTTTCTTTTTCTTTTTTTATCAATATAACTTATTACTCATCAAAAAAAAAAATAAAAAATAAAAATTTCAAAAGTGTATTTTACGTCCCAATATAGTCAAAAATATCAAGCACAACCTCAGTCCATTTAAGTATAAGGTTTGAATAACATTAAAAGTATTATTAGTTAGAACAATTATTTCCTTAAATAATCATTACTGAAAGTAATATAGTTAGAACAATTATTGATGTATTGGTTAAACTTAAAGATTTAAATAACATTAAATTTTAAAAAGATGTAATATATGTCAAGCATAGAAGCACCAATGGTTTTGTCTAACAAGTTATGCCAAAGCCCAGAATATAACATAATCAGAGTGGTTCAATCTAAAAGTTCATACAATAAAATGCCTCATATGCTGAAGATATCGCATCATTTTCCGTTGTTCACTCCCTGTGTACTAGGGTGTTCTTTTTTTCTTTTTCTTTTTTATCAATATAACTTATTACTTATCCAAAAAAAAAATCAAGTGTATTTTACGTCCCAATATAGTCAAAAATATCAAGCACAACCTCAGTCCATTTAAGTATAAGGTTTGAATAACATTAAAAGTATTATTAGTTAGAACAATTATTTCCTTAAATAATCATTACTGAAAGTAATATAGTTAGAACAATTATTGATGTATTGGTTAAACTTAAAGATTTGAATAACATTAAATTTTAAAAAGATGTAGTATATGTCAAGCATAGAAGCACCAATGGTTTTGTCTAACAAGTTATGCCAAATCCCAAAATATAACATAATCAGAGTGGTTCAATCTAAAAGCTCATACAATAAAATGCCTCATATGCTGAAGATATCGCATCATTTGTCTCATTCTGACCCATGCATGGGACATCTACTATAACTTCACCAGTTGCTGGATTGCAAACCTGCCATGACATAGAATAGGTGTGATTTTTGTTATGGAAACAAAACGGCACTTTTAAGGCATATTAGATAAAAGAAAATTTCATTTGGAATATAATAAAAAATGCAAGCAATGCCAGTCTATATCACGGTTGGTGTTCATTTAGTATAGCTTATTTCGTTGTTTTACCCTGTTAAAAAAATATTAATAATAAATAATATTGCGTGTCTCCGTACTTAGTGTTATATTCTGTTCATAGCAATCCCAAGCTTGGAAAAAGAGGAGGGTTATGGTAGGTTGACAGCTAGAGTAAAAATTATTCCTCTAAAATGAATGGATCCACTACAAATATACATGTTGGAGCCCCCCCTTCTAAAAAAAACATACACATGGCCAACCTTGACTAGTTTCTTAAGGATCCATAATTGGCCAAAAACTTTGGGACTAAAGCTTGATTGTTGTATTGTTATTTGTTGTTATTTTACTATATAGATAAAAATAAATAAATAAATAAATAAATAAAAAGCTATGTAAAAGTACAGCCATACCTTGAAAAATACAAAACAATACAAAGTTGAACATTCTCTGTTAAGATGAGAATACTCTAAACCATTTGGGCACCTAGATATGAAGTATTCATCTTCTCTTTTCTTTTTTGATAAATGAGGGTATCCAAACCTCTTCGAGTATCCATTCAGCTTTGGAAGCCTAAGACTAAAGCAAAGCAAAGCAAGAAGCTTGCTTGGCCCAACAATAAGTGTCCATATCAATTTCTTATGTGCCAATGAGCACAGGAAAGTAAGATGGAGGATGAGGTTGTTCAAGGCCCACTAGATGCATGTATAACTTACCAAACTTTTTTATTTAAAAAAATGGTTATTATGCATTTGATTAAGGTTAAGGAGGTGATTGACAGAGCCTAAAACAACATAAGTAGTAAAATGTGTGTGCGTCAATTTTAATGATGTTGGATATGATACAATCATCTCTTTAAAATGAAAAGAGCAAGCGATGTCAGTATATCATATAAAAAATCAGTCTTTTTTTCAATGGAGACCCCCGTATTCTTTTTCGTCATTCAAATTTGGATACTTAACAAATTAATGAGGACACCTATATTATTTTTCGTCATTCTATCATATCCAAAATCATTTATCTTTTTCATCTTGGAATAAAATGAAAAAAGCAACTGATGCATCTTTCTTGTTTTTTATAGAAAAAACTGATGCCAATCTAGAGCATGGTTGGTAATCATTTGGTATAGCTTATTTTCGTTGGTTTATTATGCTTAAAAAACACTTGTCTGCGTTTGTACTTAGTGTCATATGTAGATCAATGTAAAATTAGTCACTTTATTATGAATGGATCTACTACATATACACTTTGGGGCATCCCCTACTTAAAAAAAAAAAAAAAAAATACATGTGAAGGACCTAACTAGTTTGTTAAGGATCCATAACCAACCCAAAATTATTTGTTGAGTGGTGATAGTTACACACAGCTCAAATTGAAACATGCATTCAATAAGAAATTGACAAGGAAAAAATTAAATAGAGACCTTGATAGTTTTTCTGTCATGGGCATCAACCCATTTCCCAGCAATGAGGCCTTGGCTTCGTAACAAACCCGAATTCTTGAGCCGAGCAATAACATTCTCAGCCTCCGTACTCATCTGCCAATACAATAATAATAATAATAATAATAATACCCTTTTATTAATTTTAGCGTTAATGTTATCCAAAACACTATGATACTTAGTTTGATTCAAAATACAAACAAATTACTAAGTAAACAAACAAACCCAGATAATATTTTTACCACATACTCTGAAAAATCAAATAGAAGCTAACGATCAAATCACAGATTTAGAGAGAGAGAGAGAGAGAGAGAGAGAGATGGTATTTATGTGTGGTAAGTTCTTGCCTGGTGGCGAGTGAGGAGAGAAGCAGAGGGTCGAAGAGAGAAGGACCGCGAAGAAGGCGATAAAAGCTTGGTGAATGTGAGCGTTGCTCTCATCAACGTGCTCATATCTAAGTATCTCTCGCTCTTTGTGTGTCTCTCTGTCTCGATCGCGCTGAAGAGCCGGCGAGTGTGTGCGTGTGTGTGAGTGTGAGTTTTGGTTTGCTAATATTGAGGCTGTTCTGACGCGTGTCTGAATCTATTTGACTATTTTTTGGAGATGTGGACAGGTACTTACTCTGTGTTCACTGTTTTTAGTCTCCATTAATGGTGATTATTGTATTTTCATTTCAAGATATAAGCGCCACAAGCATCTGATAATTGTTCTTTATTATTGGTGGAATTGAAATAAGGTAAGAAATGGTTATTTTGGTGTTTTAATATATTTTTGTAATCTATTTTGCATGTACAATAATGCTATTTTTTATTTATTTGATTTTCTAGTTTAGTAATATAATGTTTAAAAGTGATATATAAATAATTGTTTGTATTTTTTTTTTTTTAAGAAAGAGATAAAATAATGTGAAATAATGTGTAAAAATGAAATAGAAATAGTGTCTTAAGTTTTAGGTTTAATAGAAAGATAAAGAAAAAAGTCTAAAACTTACTAACAGTAAATTACTCTTTTAATCAGTTTGTGTTTTTTAATTTAAAATTATTTAACTAAAAGATAGTAATATTTTAAAGAGTTCAAGAATTTATGTGGGGGTATTTTAGTATGCAAAATGTTGAAACCCAAACAGAGAATCATGCTATTAATAGTATAGTAGACAATAATTGTACTTAAGCTTAGGCAAATGAGTACACAATCCTTTTATCAGTTTATGTTCCTAATAAATTTTTGTTAGCTTTTAAGTGGAGTTGTGGTATGCCTTTGTATTAGAACTTCTTTCCCTCTCTCTTGTGTGTGTGTTTGTTTCTTAAAAAACAAAGAATTTTCATGCTTAGCAACGGTGGAAATGGAAAAAATTTTACCAATCACAATAGTACAATCGATTCCAAAATATTATGTGGTACTTAGTGGGTCCTAATATTGTTATGAAAAGTTACTAAACAATACAAATTACAAAGAATATCTAAGGAGGTGTTTTTTTTTTTTTAAAGAAAACCTTGAACTTTCATTAAAAAAATTTAGTCATGATTGGCAAAAAAGAACTTCATAGAGGTGCGAAGGAAACATCATCTATCCACACTAATAAACCTCTAAGAGACCTTTCAAAGGTCATTAGACAAAGGCCTTGTCCAAAAAATTTATTTCCTCTCATTTTACTTGGCTACGAAAATAAATTTTTTTTTTTTTTGATATATTACAGGAGAAATATTTTTTAAGAGATAAGACATAAGGGTATCAATAAATTAATACAAGTTACAATCTCTTTCTTCTCAACCAAATAAAAAATACATTTATATTTATTTCTCATCCTTCCAATTTTCTAACAAACACATGACAGAAAACTGAAATCCTACCCTTATTGATTAGTTTACTCTATAGGAGAGTTCATTTTTACTCATGGGCCCAAGTTTAATTACTTGAGCATAAGTGCACCATTTAACACTTCCAAATATTTCTAGATATTTTTCTATTTCTATTTTTTTTATCATTTTATTCAAGTTGGTCAAATTTTTACATGTTAATAAATTTTAAACATCATTTTGGCAAAGTTTTGAATTATATCCCAAGGGATGCTATGTCCACAACATTTTTATAACATTTTCACAATAAATCATAAGTGGTTAGTTGTTATTGGTTCAAATTTAAACTTAACACTAAGATTATTTTTTTGCCCCAACAATAACAACCAGTAATAACCTGCCACTTAAGATTTGTTGTAAAAATGTTGGGAAAATGTTGTGAACATATCATTTCTCTTATATCCCATTCTAAAACACTAAAATCTCTTACTTCATCTTGATCAAAATTTCGGCTTGTATCTATTATTTTGACAAAAGTTTGACATCTTTGGGCAGACCATGCATTTGAGATCAAAATTACTTTTATAACTTTTTTCTTGAAAAATTTTAAAGAATGAAACCTAGTTTAATAGACCTTTTCAGTTTGTTTAATAATGTACTAGATTTTACGAATTTTTAATTTTTGTTGAATTACAATTTTAATCTCATTTTTTATTTTTTAAGAATAAGAATTATTTAATTAGATTAGAGGTATTTCTGACATTTTTTGAAGCTATAACTAACTTTTTGAATATATATACATATATATATATATATAAAACTAGTTGTAGACGACTAAATTTCTCGGTTCGAAATGATTCAAACAAGTGAAATAGTGTCACAAGTGCGAATTTGTATTGATGATTGTGGTATAATTCTCTGTGTTTACAAAAGAATGATCCCCTGATTCGATCTCCTTGTAAGACTTATTGATTTGGATTTGTGGTGATGTAATTGTGACTTGAACACAAAATATCCTTCAATTTGGTTAAGGGATGGATTGAAGATTGCTAAAACAGAATTACAATGAATCTCTAGCTATGAGCTTGTTAGAAATTCTTTGTTCTTCCCGTTCTTTGTGTTCTTCGTGTGTTCTTCGTGTTCTTGGATTTGTGGTGGAAGTTTTTCGGGGCTTTAGAGGCTTGAATCCGTAGAGCTTCACTGATTTGTGGTTTGTTGATGTTTTCGGACACTTTAGGCTTGATTCCCGCAGACTTTTGGATCTAGGCGGATGATTTTGATGATTTCTCTTCGAATGTTCTTTGTATTCGAAGGTTTGTAGTTCTTGAAGTTCTTGGAGGCTTTAGAGCTTGATTTCGGCAGAGCTTCTGGACTTCTGAATCTTCTTTGATGCTGCTTGTGTTTCAGATGGCTTGATGTCCTCCTAAATGTCTCAGGAAGGCTTCTATTTATAGGAGTTTTGAGGTGGATGAGCGACACGTGGCGGAGTCTGACTGGTGACACATGTCACAATCTGATTGGTCTACTTGTGTCATTGCTTACACGTGCGAGGTTGCTTGGGTCATCGCTTACACGTGCGCTGATGCATGATTGGTTTTTTTGCATGACACTTGGCAAATTTCCATTGGCTTCTGAGTAGTAATAGTAAACCCTAGCAGCAATACGTGGCACTTTGTAATTGACTGTATTTTGTGGACTTGGTAGTGTGACATGTCAGCTTGTGATAGGTCGGGAATTTTCCCTCTCTACACTAGTATCTCGAAAAGATACACTGATACTGAAATATTTTGTTCCAATAATCAACTTGAAATAGTATCCAAAATGGAATTCAAATTTTGGTCTAGTCTAGTGTTTCTTTTTGACGTTAATGCACTTTTAGTCCCTACATTTTGCATATTTTCCATTTTAGTTCCTACATTTTCATTTCACCACTTTTAGTCTCTAAATCAATTAACGCAATCCATTTTGCTCCCTGCCATTACTCACTTAACAAAAGTTACCTATGTGGCAAACGGAATACACAACTAGCACTCACAATGCTTACATGGCTATTAAAATAATAATAAAAAAATTCAATTTTGCATTTTTCATTTTAATATTTAAAAAACCACGTCATTAAAAAAATTAATTTATTAATTTAACTAAATAAAAAAAAATTTAAAAACAGATTATTTAAAAAGGAAATTAAATTAATTAAATTAAAACTCTGATCTAAACATGAACAAAACATCCAGATCTTCTCATAAAAAATAAAAAAAAAATTTAAAAATTCAGATCTTTCTCTCTCAGTTTCTTAGAAAAAACCGAATACTTTCACCATTCATTCCTCACTTTCTCTCACCGAGTTTGCTACCATAGTTGATTACAAATCCGAAGCCTCATCTTCATTGCCAAAAGCTGATGAAGACTTGGAGGTCACTAAGCTTGGAATCTTTCAAGAGATTATCTCTGCTTTGTCTAAGAGGGGTATCACCAAGCTCTTCCCTATTCAAGTCTCTTTGGCTCTTACCCTTTATTTATTTTCACTTTTCCTCATATGGGTTTCTCTTAATTTTCAATAACAAGTAACAAAAATCATTTCTTTGTAATTTCAAAAAAATTATGTCATTGTTTGTACGGCTAGTGATAATGGTTACCCTTTTCATAAATATAAACAAAAATTATGATCTTGTTTTAGAATCTATGTCTTGTCTTTGATAATGGGGTCTTTAAATTAATGGGTTTTTGTATTGGTGAATTTTAGTGAAGTATGACCTTCAATGGCCTAGATTTTATGAGGGTTTTTGGTTTTGTTTTGTTTTGACTCTGAAGCTTAAGCCCTCTGTTTTTGTTGTATAATGCATTTGTGCAATAAAAGTTTTGGTTTACGACTCAAAAATGTGGTTTATGGCTAGAGATTTGGCATGAAAAATGTGATTTATTCTGTGTAAAGGGCAGTGTTAGAACCAGCAATGCAAGGGCGTGACATGAACTAGCAAATTGGTTCTGGAGATGTGTATGGTACTTTGGTTGCTTACAAATTGTTATAGATTTCTCTATAAACATTGTTGATGTGTTTGGTTCGTAGAAAAGTAAAGAAATTGTGATCTTGATATTAAAATTTTTCTTTTCAAAATTCATATTTCAGATTTTATCTGGGCTTTTTTTGAGAAACTGAGAGAGAAAGATCTGGATTTTTTTTTTTTTTTTTATGAGAAGATCTGGATGTTTTGTTCATGTTTAGATTGGAGTTTTAATTTAATTAATTTAATTTCTTTTTAAATAATTTGTTTTAAATTTTTTTTATTTAGTTAAAATTAATAAATTAATTTTTTTAATGATGTGCCTTTTTTTAATATTAAAATGCTGATGTGGCATTATTTAAATGCAAAATTAAAATTTTTTATTATTATTTTAATAGCCATGTAAGCATTACGAGTGCTGATTGTGTATTCTATTTGCCACATAGGCAATTTATGTTAAGTGAGTAATGATAGGGATCAAAATGAAATGCGTTAATTGATTTAGGGACTAAAAGTGGTAAAATGAAAATGTATGGACCAAAATAGAAAATATACAAAATGTAAGGACTAAAAGTGTATTTACGCCTTTTTTTTTTTTTTTTCCTTTTTTCTTTAGACTTGACATATGGCCTTATTGAACACTTGTTGGGACTACATGGCATCTAAGTAATGTCGTGGACACAACAGAGTCCAATTTTATAACCAAGAGCCCAATAAACGGATCGACTTAAAACAGTTTGGGCTTCATTATATTCCAACCTTTATATCATGTTAAAAAATAATGGAAACAATTGAATTTATATATTTCTTGACACTTATAATATATATATATATATATATATATATATATCTGTTGCAAAAGCTCTTCTTGTGGGAGAATTGTAAGCGCGCAATTGCTGGTTTTACTATAGTTACCTAAACCCATGGAAGCTAATTTCTTATCACACAAGCATAACATTGCTAATTTTTCTCACCATTTTCATGACTTGCCCACTAAAGACCACAACAACATTTACATGACCAACATTCTATTAGAATAAAATGCATGTGAATCTTGTCATTTCTATATTTTTACTTGCTTTAGTTATTGTATTTGTTATCATTATCTTGCTAACTGTTCTAAGTAAATGTTGCGAATTTATCTTACTGATCACTTATTGAAAAAAAAAATCAGTATTTGCTCATAAAAATTGGAGAAAAGAAAATAAGCTTTTATGTAATTTCATTTCATAAGATATTGGAGAGAATCAAATGCATGTTGTAATTATAGAGATTAATTACCATTAAAATAAATAAAATGCCTAATCCAAGTAGCTATCTTTTGGCATTTAATCTGTTCTTTTATTTCCCTCATATCCCTTTTCCACCCAAGAATTATAATACTTCAAGTTCAAATACATAAATATTGTTAATTAATAAAGAGAGGCCTCTCTCTTCCTTGTTTCATTCTCAGAAATTAGAATCACTTTGACAACAATTATAGACTCGACTAATTTGCCAACTAGGTAAGAAACAACTTTTTTAACATGGTTCTTTTCTCCTAAAACGGTTAAGGATGGTATATAAGAGGAACTCCCAAATATTTGTTCACTAGATGATGTTCACTGAAAAGACATCATGGGGTTTCTTATTGCATTGCAGCCTCATGTCTTGGATTTCTTCTGAATTACCAACATTACAAACCAAATTTCAAAAATAGCACAACATTTTTTGAATTGCTGCTTTGTAAGGGATCATGTGAAGAGATTCACAATTGGCGAGCTATTAAATCACCCAATTTTGGTGCAACTAAATGAAAGAGAGAGTTTTGAATCAAGTATTTGATGATGTTTCAGAGGATAAATGAATAGTATTGGAGTCACGGCACAGGTGATAGTAAAGAAAACATTGTCTTTCAATTTGGCTAACTCTATAACCTTCCTTTCCCATCATCATAAAAATTAGAGACATTAATTTCAGATTTTGTAATCAAGTAATAAATACTAAACATTTCGTAACTGTGGCACTAGCCCTTTACTGTTTTATCACTGCATTCATTGACTGTCTGACAAGACTTAATTTTTGATAACTAATACTCTTTATAAAAATTTTAGGAGACATTAATTTGAAAAATGCTAAAACTATTACAAAATTTACTACATAAAGTTCATAATCAATGTAATAATAAACACCACTAGTAAATCTTTTTTGATAAATGACCAGTAAATTTTAAAAACATAATAAAAAGGAATGCATGTATGTGTAAAATTGTGATACGTAGTATTCAAACGCTGCTTTTTCCTTCAATAATATTGGTAGCAAAAGCAACTAATAGTCATAATGTTAAGGATGTAAACAAATCAAGCTTTTTTCAAATATTGAATATTCAAGCTCGGCTCAACAACAAATGTAAAATATTCAAGTTTGGCTCAAGCTCAAACCAAGCCTACAAAAAATGATTGAACTCGAGCTCATAAAAAGTCTAAAAGGATAAGATTCGGTTTGGCTTGGCTTAATTTATTAGTCAAGCGAAGCTCAAATTATATCAAGATTAAATTTTATCTCAATAAGAATACTAAGCTCATTTGGTTTGGATAAGTGGTTCCAACCCTTAATTAATTAAAGGCTTAGTAAAATATAAGTTTATTTTTCAAGCACATTTCAAGCTTATTACCAAACTCATAAACGAGTCCAGAGTCAACTTATTTTTATTGAGCCTTATTGTTCACTAGCGTGTTTGTAAACAATTTTATTTACTTGGGCTCAGTTCGTTTATTAAACCAACCTAAAACTAAGACACAAGTATGACCTTTTCTTTTAGGATAATATTTCAAACCTATGACTTGTGTCATTTATTACCTTGCAAGGACAGAGTCAGGACTTAGAGTTAGGCGGGCAAGGGCAACCCTGCTGCTCGCTGTGTGCGGCGATTTTGCCCTTTGACTTTACAGCTTTACCATTGAGAATTTTCATTTAAAACTTTTTAAAAAACCAAGTTGTTTGTTTGAATAAAATAGGTTGTTTAGGCTTAATTATTTTTTTAATTTTATTATTGATAATTTTTGTTGTTAGGCTAATTTTTTTGAGCTTTTTTTTTTTTTTCTTTTTAGATTTAATCTATTAATTTTTTATAGCCTTTAAAAGTGAAAAATGCTAAAACTACAAAATTTTACAAATTACTAATATGGTAAGTGGTTATTAATAAGTAAAAAGTGATGCAAGTGTGCGAACCACTAAGAATTTGCTACCACTATAATTTGTAAAAATGTTGTAAAAAAGTTTGTGATCGTAACAATTATCTTAAAAGAATTGATGGCATTGTTAAGAGAGGGCAAAGTGTAATTTTATTGAACAAAATTACTAAAATTAATATCTATTAATATACTAATATTTAAAATAAATAAAAAATTAGGAGGAGCCATTGCCCCCCTATTTTTTTTTTTTTTTTTTTTAGAGAGTTTCAACCTATGGCGTCTGCTCCTAATAATTGCTCTTTATTATCAGACCAAGACACCAATCAGTTTTTGGTGTAGGTGGGAATTGAATCCCAGATCTCTTATACAACCATCAGAGACTTTACCAGTTGAGCTAACTGGAACCCACCCCCCTATTCAATATATAGCTCCGTCCTACTATGCACCCGTCCCCGATCTTTTACCCATAGATATTCATACCTAATTCGGACTTAGGGTTTTTTTTAAATGATTTTTTGGGCTCTTTAAAATAATAATATTCCATCTATAGTTCTATGTCTATGTTTGCCATTTCAGCACCTCCTCTAACTCTTACTCTCTATCTATAAAATCCAATCCAATCTCTTCCCTTTTAGTTTAAACACACACTTACTAATGAGTGAAAAAAAAAAATTAAGGACAAAGTAATTGGAAAAACTTCAGTGGCGAATTGAGAAAAGCTCTAATTGATTCGTAGTTAACAATGGTGACTTTTTCTAGGACCAACTTCATTTGGACTTAACTTACCTTGCAATTCAGGCTTTGATTGTCTAGATGTTTCTTAGAAAATGCATTGTTATTAGTGATAGGCCGTACGTTGCGCACTTTTAAACAAAAAATTGGTAAATAATAATAATAATAATAATAATAATTATTATTATTATTATTATTATTTAAAATATTAGTTAAAAGTAATAGTTTAATAAAAACATAATAATAATCCTAAAAAACAAATTGTTGTTTTTGCTTCCAATCATTGTTAATCAATAGACATTATCAGTGAAACATTAATGAATAAATTTTTATTTGTATTATTTGAGTTAATAATATTACATAAAAGATCCACGGAAATCTCTTAATATATTAACTTTGTTTATATAACACTTAGAAAGATTCTATATAAAATTTGAGACTATAATACGATATATAAAATTTTAATATCACAACATTTATATTATTCTTAATTTAAAGGAAAGAAAAATACATGATAGTAAAATTTATTTGATAATGAAATAAAAATTATGAAGAAAATGAAACATCTAAAAAAATGTTTTCCTTTAAATGTAGAACGTTAATTTTTACCAAGTATGTTAGGAGTGAGTTTTAATAAGAATATATCAAATATTACGTAACCATTTTTTAGGAGGTTGCACTTTTATGAAACGAAGATAAAAATTTCTTATTTAAAACATGAAAGGAAAGTGTTTTATAATTTAAGCATGAACATAAAAAATTCTAAACCAAATATTGGATAGAAAAATGTTTACATAATTATTAGAAAGTTTCATATACATAGTAAATTCCACAATCATTCAAATAAGAATAAACATGTCACAATTGTATAAAAGTTATAAAAAAAATAACAAAATTGAATATCACCCACTAATCAAAACACCAAAAGGAAAAAAAAAATACGCATTAACATCAAAATGATAACAACATTTTTTAAACAATAAAAATACATATATCAATCTTTTTTATCAAACATCATTCAATCTTAAATTCCATAAACAAAAACCAATATGTTTGTGTGTGAGAGAGAGAGAGAGAGAAAGGTACTTTTAATAGTGGAGAACAAGAAAAAAAATGCAATTGCGAAACAAAATTCTCATCGAAATTCCAAAGCTTGTTGGTCATAAGATGGATAAAGAAAGAACATATTTATATCTAAAAATATATATAGGAAGAGAGAAAAGAAACTTATTCACTAAAAAAGATGGGATGAGGAAGAAGAAAGGTTGGGGAATACAATGTGTTAAGTTTTAGACCCTTGGAAAAAACAATATGTTTAACCTAATCAATTAGCCAAGTAGTTACTTTGATCAATTATGTAAATCTAGGTTAAGTAAATAACACAATGATATGATGATTTAGGAAAACCAATGAAACAACTCGTTTCAAGGTAAAATACCTGGGAGGAACTATCCCAAGAGAACAATCCCCTATATCAAATTGATATTTACAGCCAAGAAAACCAATTCATAGTAAATCTAATACAGTTACCAAACTGGGCTTTGAACTCCTCAAAATTCTTTTATGTAGATCTGCTCTCACATGAACCTCTAGCTCATGTCTTGATCTTCTACACTTGATAGCTGAAAGCTTGGCTGCAACATAACTCCATTGGAACTAGCATTATGGATTTGATCTCTAGTAGGTGCTTGATAGAGTTAGAAGGTAAAGAACCTCACAAATCTTATAATAGTAACTCCCAAACCTTTAAAAACATGTAATAGGATTTTCCTTTTATACCAAGTAGTGTTGGACTCAAACCCTAAATATTTCGCGGGCTATTGGGCCTTATTTAAAATTCTACAAAATCACAGTTCAATCATTTGAGCCTTCTCTTCGGTCGATTGAGCTTAACAGATTTTGAATTCTTCTTTCTACAACTTAAACGTTCTTGAAACTTGACTTGTAATTGCTAAAATAATGATATGATATTAAAGCAAAACACCTCCGATCAAAACCCAAAGCATATATATATATATATATATATTTTTTTTCATGTGTCGAAAAAATGAAATAATAATAATAATAATAATAATAAAATGACTTCTAGGCTTATTTTCTAACCATGATGTATTTACGTTCCAAATATATATATATATATATATATCATATCATATCATATCATATCATATCATATTATATATAATAAAAGTTGGGCTTAGACGTCGTGGTTGCGCCACGTGGCTTCTCCAAATTGCAGAAATTTTAATAAATTTTTAGATTTTAAGAATACATATATATATATATATATACATATTTTTTAGATAAATATGACAAATCAAGTAATGAAAGAATGTAGTATTTGATTTACAACTATAACAATTGTGTCTATCTAAAATGTTATCAACAAACTCTAAAATCAAAAAATAGATATTTTTTTTTTGTCCTTATCTTTTTGTCATCTAATTTCTAAGTTGATAAAAATTTTAATTTGATTACAATCCAAATTCTTCATATAATCCTTTTATTATTAATTTATCTATAATTTCATAAACAAAAATTTAGAGTATACGTAGACTAGTTAAACTAAAGTAGTTAAAGTGAAAGAATTGATGAAATTTTTGTTTCCTACATTTCTTTAAAAAACATAAAGAAAAAAAAAAAAGATAGAATTTGCTTTTTTCTTTTTTTAAGTTTTTTTTTTGGGTGGATAAATTTGCATTTTATGTCATCTTTTACCTAATAATAAAGTAAAAAAAAAAAAAAAAAAAGTATTTGAGTTTCACCTAAACTACTTCTTTTTGTTTATATCTTCTTCACAACCTAAAATTCTCACTATATATACACACAATTTTTTTGGTGTTTCATTATTTATACTACGTACTTTTTCTCCTCTCTACCCTACCTACAACCTTGCAAGTAATTTTTTTTTCATCAAATTGAATAGATTTTGTGTATTTGTTGCCTTTTTATTATATATAATATGATTTTTATCAACAAGTTTTATAGATAGGCTAAAATTTTATGTTTGATCACACCTTTTAGTTTTTTTTTTAGAAGTCAATATAGCAAGCGATTTTTTTGTATTTTTTAACTTCTTATTACATGATTATTTGTTGTTGACATCAATATTTTATTATGGATTTAATTTGTTATGGCTTTTGTTTGGTGCTTTGTTCCATGTAATCTATATTCTTTAATTAAAAGCAAAATTTGCTGTCAAAAATGAAATTGGATACGAAAGAATCCATCATAAAGTAAGTGTATCTCTTAAAAAAAAAAATTCTAGATTTTTAGATTTTAAATATATATATATATATATATAATTTTTCTTTTCCTATAATTTATAAGTCGACAAAATCATAATTTGATTACAATCCAATTTCTATCTTAATTTGATTACAATCCATTGATTGGTGATAAGAATTAGCATTAGGAAGAAACACATTAAAGTTCTATTCCATATACAACCTTATCTTGCAAACATGTGCCTTCCAGGAAAATTAATATTACAATAGAATTAAATTTGTTAGCTCAAGTCGCACAGCTTAATAGAAAAGTAGTGCTTCATTGTTTCTACTTTATACAAAAAAAAAAAAAAAAAAAAAAAAAAAAAAAGAGCCTTTTTTGTGTTATCAAAAAATTTGAGAAAAAATTAAATTAAAAAATATTTGAAAAAAAAAAAAGAAAAAAGAGTAGATAACATTAATTACAATTTTTTTTTTTTTTTGGTTTCTGTTATACTGTAAAAATCATGTTGTTTGATATTTATCCAACTTGATTTTTATGGTATTGGATTTTAATTTTAATTTTGTTATTTTTTTTTGCTTATATCAACTTCTTCACTACTTAAAATTATCATTTTAGAAACAACTTCTTATCAACTTTTGTTTTTTGGTTGAAGTTTAATTTTGTTTGTTGGATAAATATAGGAATGATTATAGATAATTGTTTTATTATACCATGACTCTCATCTTTAGAGTTCGAGGACACTATAAATAATAAGGTCAGATTCATGATTTTTTCATTAATATTTTGAACGTCCAAATATCTATTATTTTTTAGGGTTATTTGTTATTTGTTTAATTTTGTTTGTTTGTTTATATTATTCTTGTTCTTTTTTTTTTTTTTTTTTGGAGTTTCCTTGAGGTTTCGAAGCACTCTATCAAACAACACTCTTGGTATTGAGATTTTCCCAAAAAAATTTCTTAAAGTTTATATTTACACATTTTGTTTTAATAGGGTGAAATTCAGTGCCTCCTACCTCATTTTCGAAGAAAAAAATTCAATTATTATGTAAGTGTATCTACTTTTATTTTTTAATGTTTAGTAATTTGGGTTGCATTTTTTTTTTCCTACGTTGTTGTTGTTGTTTTTTTTTTTTTTTTTTTGGGTGGATGAAAGCATACTTATTGTTAGAGTTCCACTTGATATAAAATTTAAATCCTATTAAAAATATAATTATTAAAAAACGTGTTATATTGCCATACTAAAAAAAAAATAGAATTAAAAAAAGAAACGTCATATGAATAGAATCAAAGAAAAAAAAAAGGTGATTGATGGTTGAGGCAATAAGGATATAAGATAGATTTTTTTTTTTTTTTAAGGGATATATATTTTTAGAGTCCCATTTGTTATAAAATTTAAATCTTATTGAAAATAGAATTATTAATCAACATGTTATATTACCATACTAAAAACAAAATAGAATTAATAAAATTAAAAAAAAAAAGTTCTATGAAGGGGCAAAAAAGGTGATTGATGGCTGTAAGGAAATAGGATATGATTTTTTTTTTAAATTAAAACCTAATTATCAAATGTAGAAAGTTTAAAATAAATTAAAAAAAATCCACAAAGAACAACACAACTTTATCCTAAGAAGTGATAAAACAATAGATGAAAAGTTGATAAGAACAAATAATATGTTATATTTATCTAAAAAAATCATTATAATTAAATATAACAAATAATATGTTATATTTATCAACCTTCCTACCTATTTACGATATTATACATCTTAAATTACCAAATATCAAGCTTTTCAATTAGAAGGGTCAAAATCTTCTCTAATAGTTTTTTTTTTTTTTTTGGTTTTTCTGTTACAACAAGCCTCTGAATATTTATTTTTCCATGATTTATATTTCATTGAGTCCAAACATATTTCTTATTTTGTTATTATAACCATTTGATTGAATGAAATTAACACTAAAACAAATGATTTAAATATCAAAATAAGAAATAAAAAATAAATTTCTTTTAAGTGTACAAGTACAATTTATTTTTTAATCTCAAATTTTGAATTAATTCTTTTTTCATTTTATTTGCTATTAAATTTAATTATATTATCAAAATATTTTTTTACTAAGCCGTGCATCGCATGGGCTTAATACTAGTATATATATATTTTTAATCTCTATAGACAGTCATAGTATCTAATATGTAATATTTAATAGATAATTAGATTACATATATATTACTCAATTAACGTATTTTTTTCAGCAAATAACATTTTTTTTGAACAAAATACTTGAATAGCCTTTGGAAATAAATAGGCAAATAACAAATTAAGAATTAGTGGCAATAAATAAGAAAAAATATATATGAACTTAAATACCATACTAAATAAATGCATTTATTTCATTCAGAATTTTAAATTATATGCCACGTGTCTAGTATTATGGCAAACATATTGATATGTACAAATAAATTTTTGACATGTGTTATTATTTGTTCATATCATACCAATTAAATATAAGAAGTTGCCACATGTCATTGTAGTATGCTTTGAAAAGGAACAAGTGTCGTTATAGCATGCATCCACCAATTTTAGGATCCAAATTTTATAATATATTATAATTTCTTATTATTCTCACTCACATTCTCTCTTGAAACAATGGTTATTCTCTTCTCTTGATTTTTGATTTTTTCTTGCAACTCTACTTTATATTGATGAATCATTGTGATTTGTAAAACTATTTTGGGTTCATACGATTTGGTGTTGTATTTTTTAGTTCCCCATCACAAGTAGTCTCTCTCTCTCTCTCCCCCCACCGCCCCCCCCCCCCCCCCAAAAAAAAATTAGAGAATAAATTATACATATTCAGTGTAAGTTTGATATGAGTTTTGATTATCATAATAATCTCTTTTAAAAGAAAGAAGAATTTGAATAATTTATTCAAATAAAAATTATAAAACCCAATTTCTATTATAAGTAACAGGCGTATTAAAAAAAAAAAAAAAAAAAAAAAAAAAACTCATGTAAGATACAATAGATAACAATTGGGTACTCTATGTGACCCACTGGTATATCGATGTCACTTCTTTAAAATTTCTCTAGGTTCTTTTGAATTATAAGAAAAAATTTCATAGAACATATATGGTTAATGGAAGGAAAGAATTTATAAAGAATCACATAGAATTTTTTTAATTCATTTGGAATTTGTTAATATTTTTTTTTATTGTACTTGCTTCTCATAAGATTGGGTTATAAATTGGAAAGGAATTAATAAATAATAGTTTAGAAAATTCAATTCTACAAAATATTGTCCACGAAACTATTATTGAGTTTCTTCAAAATGAATTAATGTTGTATATGAAAATAATGAATACTTCTAAATTATTCGCTTTCAACACATTGCTTACTTCATATTTGAGTGTAGATAATAGAAATAAGTTACATGTTGATGCTTAAGAAAATAAGTTACATTAACAATAAACATTTAATTTTTGTCCATAACAATAACTACAAAAATAAAATTTATATATTTACGTTCTTACGAAGAAAAAGACTGTGGAAGCCCGTGTTAAAAGTTAGTGTGAATATACCAATAGACACTTTTTGGTATAAATAATATGAAAAGTTACAACTTTTCAACAGAGACTTTTGAGTAGATCAAATTTGAAGGTGACCACCCTTCATTCCAACACATGACTGCATAAATTAATGTCAAGTATACATTTAAAAATACTAAATAGTTATGACTTTTCATTTTTCACTAGACACTTTTTAGTTAATAGGCATCTTTTTGGTCAATAGGCACATTTTCGGTCAATAGGCACCTTTTGACTTTTCGTTAACCAATCCTTATTATACCACATGGCTACATAAATTAATGTCATGTATACATTTAAAAATACTAAACAGTTATGACTTTTCATTTTTCAATAGGCACATTTCATTCAATAGACACCTTTTTGGCCAAGAGACATCTTTTCGATTAATAGACACCTTTTGGTATATCCAATATGAAGGGTTATGAAATTTCAATAGAGACTTTTTGGTATATCAAATTTGAAGAGTTATGACAATTCAATAGGTACTTTTTGGCATATATATTATAACATATCTTATATATACATATATATACAACACAGACTAAACTATTTTTTTTTTTAGAAACACACACACACACACACACACATATATATATAGGGGAAGGGAGATGAGATAAGGAAATACACTCACACAGACTAAACTAAAGACACAACATTATGTCTTTTATTCCTTCCTATAAAAAACTAATAAATAAAATAACGTTACTTTCTTCTGCCTAATTAATAAAACTTTGTGTTATTTCTTTCAATATCATTTTTATTTTTTTAATTTCATGCATTTTTGATTGCTACTCCTACTAAAAAATAATGGTTTTTTTTTCCTTGAAACTCATTCAATAGCTATTCCCGTGCATCGCACAGGTTAACGACTACTTTATATATATATATATATATATTTAAACCGAAACCTTTAACTTTTTATTGATATCTCCAGATCTTGCCACATCATTATCATTTTTTTTAATAAAATTATTTTGTTTAGTCCAAACTTAACAAAGAGTGAAACTCTATCTCTCTAACAAGCTCAACTTAAACTCAAACTTATCATATCATTTTTTTAACAAAATTATTTTTATTTAGTCTAAACTTAACAATGAGTAAAACTCTATCTCTTTAACAACTTCAACTTAAACTTAAACTCAAATGTTGATAATTTATATCAAAATTTGCGAAGTTAATCATGAACACTATAAAAATAATGCAAACTCCAATATTTTTTTTTTAAAGCCGAGTAGAGGTATAAGCTCTTCTTTTGTTATTTTCTTCTCTTCTACTTTGTTAAAAAAAAAAAAAAAATTTTATTTTATGGTTTTTCATGTATTTTTTAAAAAGTAATTTTCGTATATGAACCACTAAACTCTCTTTAGCTGTTTTTTACAATATAAAAAAGCTTGCAATAAACGAAATTCAAGGTTACTACTATTGCATATGTCTTTGTTTCACCTCAAGATATGAAAGTATGTTAATTTCTTGGGTAGAAAGCTTATACATGATATATTAAGAGGAGGTATGGATTTCATTATTTCAACGTGGGCTCTTACTCAACATTTTATAGCATGGGCCACATGTTGATAAGGTTCGTTTAAAGTTTAGACCCACTAAAATTTAAAACTTATTACTTTATGGGTTCGTGTACTTTTTTTTTTCCTTATATTTCTATTTTGAATAGTCATATACTTTTTTTGAATTGTTTCAATAACTTATTCTTTAATTATATGTCTTTTTCAGAATTTTGGAAGTTTTAATATCTGAATTTGTGCAATCACACACACACACGCGTACACACACACGCGCGCGCGCACACACACACATATATATATATATATATATATTATAATTTGTAGGCTCTGAATCTTCTGATTCCTTTTAATAATTATAGCTATGGATTATTCTTTTGAATGTAACCCATCTTTCTCTTATATTTCTTTATTATTTAGTCATATATATTTTGTTTTATTTCAATGATTTCTAAGTAGTGAATCATCTGGTTCTTTAATATTTTTTGGTCTTTCAAAAGTTTTAATATCTGAATTTTTGAGTTATTTTTTTGTAGTATCTGAAACTGTCTAATAAATTTTTTGTAAGCCATTGTACGTTCAAGAAATGACTTTTGAAGTCATACAAGAACAAATCATGTAATGGTGTAATTTTTTAATCAATTTAAGATTTTATAAAATTATTTTAGTTTACCTCACAAATAAGTAAGTTCTCTTGCATAGTACGGGTTAGTGACTAGTATATATATAAAAGCAAAGACATCATGCAAGAGTGAATAAGGTCCTGCAATATGGAGCTCTAATTTTTCTTTTAGCTTTTTTTTTTTTTTACCTCTTTTCATTAAATTTTTTTTATTGTTACCCAAAATATCACATTAATTTATTTGTACTATTATTTCATTCATCTCTCCTTAATTGCCTAAGCTTAAACCACATATTTCTCTCTTCTTCATGTCTTTTAGCATACCCCCCATTTTAATATTAAAAATAAAAGCAAAAAAATAAAAATAAATAATGACTAAAAACTAATCAAATCGATAAGGCGCTGGGGAGATAGAGAAGCACGAAATTTTTGTGGATTGTTAAATGAAATTTTATCATTACTAATATGTTGGGCATACACTTATTTCATGGTATGAAATCTATGAACACAACACAAATTAATTTATTTTCATGGTCATGTTACTCTCTTGCATTTATTTTTGATTTCATGATTTTTTAATATAATTAATTTTACCTTGAGAAGGCTACAAATGTGCGGTGAAAGAACATTTGTATTCTTCACATGCCTTTGGTATCTCAAAGCAAGATATGCCTTGGACATATTAAACTTAGAGAACTATTTTGTTTAAGTTATATTATACCTACGTAACAGTTGTTCTAACCTTATATAGCTAAACATGAAGCAAAAATTGATCTTAACTTTTTGGAATTGAGGGTTAAGGCAAGGGATATTGCCATTGTTACATTGTATATTGGCAAAAGGCTTTGAGTTATAGCCATATAAGGTTTTTTGAGATTATGCAGTATGTTAACATTTTTCTCAATCAGCTTAGCAGTATCACAAATTAATTTTAATAAGATATCCATTTACAAAATTTATGCTTTAAAGATTGAAGTTGTTAGGTTCTAAAAGTTTATAACAATTGGCAAACCGTGAGTACAAACTTGTCTAGATATAGATTACTAAGTCTATAAGTATGATTAGACAATGCTCAAGGTATTGCAAGTTAAAATACAAGAACAAGGAAGCTGCAGGTTCAGGAAATTCAAAATATGCCAAGCTTGACTTATCAAGACATGGATCTGCAGAATTTTAATTAAACCCAACAACCCATTAAGCCCATCAAGTGATTAGGGTTTGTATTTCACTAAGTATTTAAAGAAAACTCTAAGGCATGTTTTGTTAATGACTTTGGAGCTTTTCTTTTGAGATCTAAAAGGTGCTGTGCCTTCTCCATTAAAAGTCACTATCGGAAATCATTCTCATACCATTAGAACTAAAGTTGCTGCATCAAATCAACTATAGTTGATGATCTAAACCTTTAAGTGGAGTTCTTAGAGTCACAAACATAAGTGTTTGTGTGCAACAGATTCATAATAAAAGAGTCCGTAGATTTGGACCTGCGTGTGGTCACATGACTAAGTATTACATGAGATAGCATTAGATTTAGGATTAAGTCTATTGTAAAAACTTCCATTCTATTAGTGAATTATTGTCTTGTGGATTGTTTAGGTTAAATCCTCCCCAGATTTTTTACCTTGAAACTAGATTGTTTCATTGATTTTCCTGGATCATCACATCTTGTGGTATTTACTTTTTCGCTGTGTTTATTGCATGTGATGAATGTTTAACCTAAATTTGAATTACTAAGTAACAACTTAGCTAATGAATTAGGTTTGTAGGGTCTAAATTTGTTAGGCCAGGCACCAACACTCTATATGATGAGCCCACCAAATTTCCCACAATAAATTTGTAGAGAATGGGCTAAACAACTAGGCTAATGGTGGATTTAGCAACGGTCTAGATGAACAAAACCAATAATAAAAGAAAGAAGGATTGAGTCAGGTCTTCAACAAGATAAATCCCTGTAGTCCGAAGAGGTTTTCTATTTAAAAGTTTAGTGAATACAAATTTTTCTCTCCCTCCCCTGTGAGACTTGTTTCCCTTATATATACACCCTTTCCCCATCTTCACCGCACACTTGTCCTTCATCTAGGCACCCACTTGAGTACTAGTCACATCAGCCGTTTGCTTTAACTTGCAGTGAGTGGTGGTGGGTGAAGACGCACTGTTCAGGTGTCTTCTCCACATAAATGCGGCCAGGAAAGTTGCTGCAGTGCATTAAATGTGGCGGTGGCAGCTTTATTGGCAAGATATTTCGTGATAGCTACGCAGTTAGGCATGCCTGAAGTTTTCCCCAGGAAGGGAGATCTTTTAGCACGTCTACTCGATCAAGTTCTGGGCTGCTCCGTTGGGTAGGGTCCCTTCGGCCCGTCCAGGTTGTCTTCGGACGGAGCGTTTGTCCCTTATGGATTGCACCTCCACCAAGATAGCAGAACATTGATACTTTTAACCTCTTCGGACAGGGAGTCGTATCTGAACTGGGCCACAGGCCCAACCTGTGGCGTTGGGTTTTCTCACCCACAAGGTTAAATAAATTGTGTTTTATAGGGGACTAAAATCTAACAGAACTCATTTGTTTAGTGCATTCTAATCTGCATGTGCCTAATGTTATTTGCTAAATTGGGACCATAATGTTCATTCCTCATTCTTTGGCCATACACTCATTTACGTGAAAATTGTGTATATCTCATTGTTTATATTTGGGATCTTTAAATTACATTGTTATTTATTTGTTCGTTCCTTCTTTTGTCTATGTCTAAGTTAACGACGATAAGTACGCAATGAAAAAAAAAAAAAAAAAAAAGCAGAATAGAAGACAATGGCTTTGCCAACCAGTCACAAGACAAAATGATTAAGATTTTCAAATCTGTGTAAAATCCTTCCAAATTATATTCATTTCTATTAAAGAGTACTTGAAGAAATTATTATTAATTTTTATACTTGCTAAGATTTACTTGGAAATTATTCCATGAAAATTTAAAAAGTTATATATCGGATAAGCATTTAGTGTTCAATTGAAGGTGGGAAATTTTCACTATGTGGTAATTAAACATTTCTTTCTACTATATGGGTAAATTTAATATGGTAGCTTTTCTTTGATATAAATGAAAGCTCTCTTGCATTCTCATATCTAGTATTGAATATTGGAGAAAATATTAATATTTGTTGTTACATTGTTGAGTTTTCTTTCCAACATGGTTTGTCTCTCTATTTTTAATCTTTAACTCATTGTTGTGATAAAGAAAACTTTTTCACTAAGTCATTAGATAGTTTAAGTAGATTGATCTTGTTGAATATATAGGTATATACAAGGATAGGTTGTAATAATGATGTTTGAGTTTGGAGAATATTGTTTCATAAAGTGAAAATTAAAGTTCTAAAATTTTCTAAGTGAAAATTCGAAGTAAAGCATTTTTTATTGATCGAAACTTTGGCTCGATCGATTAAAAATGGTAAGAAAATAATCCTGGAGTCTCTGGATGTCTTGATCGCTGTTCGATTCATGTTTGATCAATCAAAAATAGCACTCGATCTCTTGAAAGTAATTTTCGACCAATCAAAAATCGTGCAAAGGGATTTTCTGTAAAATTTTCTGGTGACTATCTAGAAAGGTTGAAGAGATTTCAAGCCATATTATCGGTTTTATGAAATGTTTTAACTCTCCATACGTGCCTTTTGATAAAATATAACCCTATTGGTATAAATAGAGGCTTATGTTTGTGAGAGACCGCGCCCCTGGCCCCCTTTTTTATAGGATGTTGGGCCAAACCCACATGAATGGGTGGAGTTGTGTTATTGCCTCTCAAAATGGAGGTTCGACTAGTTATATTTTCCCCCTTTAGATTAAGGGTTTAACAATGGAGTCGCCACTTATTTAATTATTGAAAAAATAAGAAAACCATAATTGAAAAAAAATTCCTCATTTTATTATTTTGAAATTTACATTGATCATAGGAAAATTACATGGCTTTGGTCCTAGATACAATCTAAGATAAAGTACATGGCTTTATTTCCTAATTACAATTTAAAAATCGAAAATTACATGGATAAGCACTTGATCTACTAACCCTTGATCTAAGTTCGGAGGTTATGTTACAAGGTGGGAAGGTGTTAGGCACCCACCTTGCCCGGTGAAACCAGTCTTCTAGACTATGGTGGCCAACATTCATATCATATCATCCAATATGTCAATCAATTTGCATGTTGAATTTAATGTGTGTGCATGTGATGAACCCTAATCCAATTTATTAAGCATTGCATTTGGATTGAAAATTAAATTCTAGTGAATGTGTGTGTATGGTGATATCCTAGATTCAAGAATTTGAAAGAATTATGAAACAAACATGTTTTTCATATTTTTTATGTGGATTTAAGATCAAAACTAGTGATATGCATGAACATGTGATGAACGACCAAGAACATGTGAAGAACACATAAGAACATATAAGAACATTCAAACATATTCAAGGGAATTTAAATAATTACTATCATGCTTTAATCCTAAATTCTCATTATGGCAACATAAAAAACTAGTTAGGGAAAGAGATTATACTTTAATGCAAGATCCATATGGTGGAAGAGAAGACTCTTGGTAGAGGTCCTAAGGGAGGAGGAAAAAAGAAGAATTAGGAGAGAGAGAGTGAGTCTCACTCAATACCTTGAGTCTCAGGAAGACCAAGATATGACAAGACTACTTTACTTCACTAGAACTTAAGAGAGGAGAAGAGAGGGGGGTTTTGGTGTGCTTTGGAATGAAGAAGAGGGGGGTTTATATAGTAGTGGTGGAGGAAATATGAATAGAAGGCCATTTAATGAGGGTTGACAAAGAATCATGAAGCTAGACCTCATTTTAGCCTTGGGGAAAATCTGATGCATTAAATGGAAAGATTGGTAGGAGTGAAGAACAAGCCAAAATTCGGTTTTCCTGTAGCTGTTGTAACAGCTTGTAGAACCAACTTCAAAAAATCATATCTGACCCAATTATGATCAGAATTGCCTCGTTCTTGTGCTCAAATTAAAGCCCCGGATGTCTAGTTTCTGGGAAAATTAACCTCATTCACAGATTCAAAATATGCTAAGAGATATTGATGAAATGGTGAGCAGAGGTCATTTGTTAGAAAATGGTTTCAGTACAATTAACATTAATAGGCCCCAAATTAGCTCCCAATTAACATTAAATGGCTCCAATTACTCCTATTTCAGACTTAATTGATTCCAAATTTACTCTAATTAAAAGATAATTGCACAAATTACTCATTGAATAATTAATGTTTAACTATCTAATTAATTAGGTATATGCATCCTCACCATAAAATGTAGTCCTAACCAATCAAATTATGACACATCATTGATCTCAAATTGATTAGAATTATAACCAATTGGAATCAATTGTTCATAATCACATATAGTCAGACTCAATTTGTGATAGTGCATCTCGGCCATTAAAACTTGATTTGATGATAACTTTCAATTTGATAGTTTGATTAAGGCTTATGACCAGTCGATTTGATCGTTACAACATCAAAATCATTTTGATGAAATGAGATTAAGAATCTAATGACCAGAATCAAGATGCATATTTTCAAGTCAAAATTACCTTTTTACCCTCCCGGTGAGGTTAAATGCGGGTTGCAAAATAGGGTGTCAACAATGTTCACTTGAAAAAATAACTAATTCCACAAAATAGTAAGTTTGAGAGAAACATAAGAAATCCTGTGGTCATTCTCCAAAATTGCTATCTGTAGAACCCAACATCTTGGTTGTATCATGGGGACAAATTTGTGATATCCTTTTAGCAACAAAGGTGTTAGAGGGGGGGAGGGGGGAGGGGAACGATATAGTGCCTCCAAGTTATCTATTTTTTGTTTGTCTTTTGCGTTAACCTTGTTCTTCAATTATTACTTTGTGTAATATCCCCAATAGATCTTAGTGATGCGTTGCTACTAAACTAATTTTTAATATCTCAAAATGTTTATGTTTCTTTACTCTAATTTCTTTTTCTTTTTCTATATAATATATATACAACATTCTCCAAAATTCCCCAATTCAAAATAAATAATATCTATAACATAACATAATAAATACTATCTATTACAACATTACAAATCATAGAAACTTTTAGCAAAAGGCTAAACTTAAACAATTCAAAAAATAACTAAGCAACATTCCCCAATTTCTTTTCTTTTTTTTTAAAGGGAACATGCTGGACACAAGTAAATGAGATTCTATTTACAATAGAATTTCTATATCATGTCTGTAGATAGTATTTCTTCATTCTGCATTAGTTAAATTTTTTTGGTACAAGCAGAAGGGTTCTGCTTGCCTGAAATTGCAGGTTGGACGTTAACACAAGTGGAAGTAGCAGATCCACTTCCCTTGTATGTGAGATCAATGTTAGCAACCACCACCTGTTGGCACGGTACTCTCTTACTGCAAACAAGCTTCACAGCTTCCAATGTTGAAGAAGTTCCTGTAATGTTCTTGAAGCTAACATTGCTGATCTTAACATTAGAGGGAGACTGAAAACAAAACAAACAAACAAAAAATCCATCCAAAATTTTGATATTAGAATCTGTAATTTGTTTATCCTTTTTTTTTTAACTTCTAACATAAAAATGTGCGTATATATTTGTGATATTTATAATAACCTCATTTGAGCACTGATTGTTTGGGCAGTAGTTTTGATCAATGAGGATAGGATTGCCAACATTGTCCATGATAACATTCTCGAAATGTATATCAGAAGCAGTTCCAGAAAGGGAAGCAGGCCATGTTTTGATTCTAACACCGTTTTCTGTATTGCTAAGAGTGGCACCAATAACTCTGATTCCTGAAACAGGTTGTTCGTTTTGGTACCTTCCAAGACTTCCAATGCTGATACCATGGCCAGGTCCACAAGTTACTTGTTTAATAGTAACATCTTGGGTTCCATCACCAATGGAGATGCAATCATCACCTGTTCCAATATTGGTATTGGTAATGTTGATCTGAGATGACTGTCCCATGTGGATTCCATCAGTGTTGGGGCTATCTCCAGGTGCAGTTATGGTAACATGTTGGAATTGCAAGTTCTTGCATCCCAAAAGGTTGATATGGAAAAATTTGCTGTCCTTCGATGTAATGTCTTGGACTATTGAATTAGTGATGAAGTTGAACCTTATATTCTGTTCATGATTACAAGTTATATAAATTAAACACCAAATATGAATGCTCAAGTTTCATTTAAATATTCACCTAAAAAAATGTCATATTTAGCAAAATGCTAACGTTTCAAAAAAAAAAAAGTACAAATTGGTTTGGTAATAAATTTTTTAGCATCATTAAATCAACATAATAAATAGGAAAAATGAAAAAATTATAAGAAATATTATCACATAATAACCTAATGTGTTAATGAACATGGTTGGTACTACTTCAACAATATCATCTTATATAAATAATTCTTATCTTAAACCACATACACTTTGTCGCAACTTGATGACATGTGCGATTGTAATTGGTGAACTATCACTTTCAGATTTAACCATAATTTTTTCTCTATTACTCATAGTCATATTAGTGTTGTGGCACAAAATGTTGTGTCCATACTCCATAGGCTTTCTCATATATAAATGCTGAATTACTTCTTTTGTGAGTTTTGACACATCACTATATAAAATTTATGCCAAATCATTTATATTATCTTTAGCATTCTCTAATATATAAATGCTTGAATTGCTTTTAGTAATGGATAAAGCTTGTAAAGTTGTAGTGACAATATATCTCTAAGTAGAAAATTATGGAAATGTAAATGCTAATTATTTTGAGATTTAAATCTTACAATAGGAAGTATGTCGCAATTGTACTTTTTTGCACAATTATTTTTTTGCCATGCCATTTGTCCTTGGCCATCAAAAACTCCACCGCCTGACACAGTAAGACTATCAATCCTTTCAAAAACGACCCAACCATCTTTCCCTTTGAAGGATTCAATGTTTGATGGGGCTTGTAGGATGCCCTGAAGGTTAAACTCAATAGCACCTTTGCATGGACCCAACAAAGTCACTAAACCTAGTTTGTAAGTCCCTGTTGAAATCACAACTTTACTTCTTGCCACTGCACACGCAGCTTTCCAAGCTTGTGTCAAAGCCTAAACACATTATGAAAAATCAAAATCAGCATATTACAATTATTTTTCATGTTAATATTTTATCAATCTGATTAAGAAACCAATTGGTTTTTAGTGTAAATAGAGTTTGAACCTAAGTTCTCTTATATGATTTTAAAAGGCTCTACGAATTAAGTTGAACACACTTTTCATGTTAATTAAGTATGGTTAATTGCACTACACATATTTTTACCTGAGTGATATCGCCATTAGTCTGTGCTCCATATGATTTAACGTCAAAGACCTGCCCAGCATTGGTGGATGTCAACAGCAATAGCAAGGAAATTGTTGCAATGCTAAAATTCTTTCCCATCTTATTGTTCTTCAATAATTTCCTTGCTATTGTCAATTTGTTGTATAGAATGATGAATACCCCATTTGGTTTGAAGCTATTTATACTTCAATACGTGAGCTCTCCACCATTGAGCTATTCAACTAATGTTAACTAATTTTACGATTGAATTATGCTAAAAAATTTAAGGGATTTAATTCACTTTGCCTTATTTGTCAAGCTCTCATTCCCTAAAATCAAATCCTTGATTTATCTTGACACAAAATGACCATTAACGGTTAACCAGTAAATCCAAATCCCTTGATTTTCTCTTAGACACAAATGATTGTTAGCGGTCGACCAAGTAAAAGAGTAATGCTAGAGATGCAAACTTTTTTACAAAAACTTTTTACAAACTGCTGATGTTATGGGTGGTTATTGGTAAATGAAAACGTGATGTTAATAATGAGCCTAGATGAAAATCAATAAGAATTTGGTCACATCAATAATTTATAAAAATACTATATAATAGTTTGTAGCTGCAGCATTACTCGAGGTAAAAATATCAATTTTTTTTTTTTTTTTGAGTAGAGAGGTAAAAATATCAATTTTAGTAAAGGGCAGCATTACGCTCGTATAATGCATACATTAAACAAAAATAAAATAGGAAGAAGTGTGGCTATATTTAGGCTGCTCTAATTTACTAATGCGTATTTATGATATATTTTTGCTAATTCACTAATGCTTGTTTATGATTTTTATTTGGAATGCTAAAAATGGAGCATATAAAGATGGAAAAGAGAGGAGAAACACGTGTATATGCACTGGTAAATTTAAAAACAATCACAAATATACACATATATGAGTTCAAATTATACTTAATATTAGAGTTACAATTGACACATTCTCTAAGTTATGAATTTTTTAAATTATGTAATAGTTTTTCATTATATATATATATATATAATTTAAATCTAAATAGATTTTGACTCTTCAGTTTTTACACCCTATAATTCACTTGTCCCAAAAATTACAAATTAGATAGGACATCTAACTCATAACTAAACTCTAATTGAAATCCAATTTAAAATCTAATTGGATTTAGATTTTTCAAACCTAATAATATACTTGATACAAAAATTTAAAAATTAAATGAGACAAGTGATGTAAATTTAGACTCTAATTTAGAATCTAATTGGACTTTTCTCTAAATTTTGTCTTTAACTATATATATATAGAAAGAGAGAGAGAGAGAGAGAGACTCTTAGTTACAAGAGTCTTAGCATGATTATATTAATTATCATATAATGAGGATAATTAAATAATTAATTTTTTTTATGTACATTTTTTTAAAATTTTCTTTCCTAAATGCAATTTCTTTCTTAATCAATTTGAATGTTGTGTGTGTGTGTAAATTTTATTTTGGACCTAAATGAGATTTTCTTCATATGCTCAAATACTTTATTTGATTTATTTGTCTCACCATCAAAATTATAATAATAATAATCTGACTTAACCTTCGAAGAGTCTTTGGCTGGTACCACACCGATAGTCTCCTTTTCTTTTTTTTTTGTTTTACAGATCTTATTTCGAGCACGTGAGTATTGTTTGACTAACTGACAATTTTCAGCATCATCAGTTTTGAAGAAAATATTTTGAACTCAAAAGTTCAGTTATGGGTGTGACATGTGTTAGGCTCCTTACACCGTCTATCCAAAATATAGTACCTCATTCTAATTTAATCTCAATGTTCATATTTTAGAAAGACAAACTGAACATTTGGCATTTTGATTTTTATTTTCAAAATGTTTTGTACAAACAATTCGTATGCATATGATGTGAGTATTTTTTTTTTTTTTTTTTACTTATAAAGTATCATGTGAATATTATTTGCAATGAAATATATACAAGCAAAACATGGGAAAATATATAAATAACATGTGAAAAACGTTTACTAAATTGCAAGAAAATAATATATCTAGCATGTGATTATTTATTTACTATATATCTAGCATGTGAATATCTTTACAACGTAAAATTAAAAAGAGAGTGTAGAAACAGTTACCTTAAGTAAATTTATTCTCCTAGTATCATTACCAAAAGGGTTAGCGTAAGGGAGTGGAAATTTGTTAGCTTATTAATGGGCCATGGATAAACATGTGAATTTCAAAGAGAATATCATGCGATATTGATCTATCAACATGTGAATTTATAAACAAATAAGAAACTTCATTTATTCAAAGAAGTTGAAAAGGGATTTTGGTGAGCTGAAATGCAATTTATAAAAGTTTGGGGTCAAAATATAATTTATGGAAGATGTGGGCCAAAGTAGATTGAGGTCAAAGTGTAATTTTGCGAAACTTTTGGGGGCCAAAGTGTAATTTTGTGTAGGGTGGCAAAATTTGACATGACCTGTGAATATAACACGATACGACACGACACAAAATTAGCAAGTTATGAGTTGAGACTTAACGGGTTTGTATCATATTCGGATTGACATGACTGACCCGTTTAATAAACGAGTCAGGTTAGTGTCCAACTTGTGAAATTCGTTTAACCCATTTCATTAAATGACATTTTATCAATATACCCTTTAAACCCTAGGTACATAAATTCATTAGTTGTTGTGGTTTATTTTCTTTAACATATTGTGATTGATTATTTTTTATATTGAGATATGTTTTAATTTTAAATGATTATTTGTGATGCATTTACTTGTTAGTTCTGAATTTTATATTAAAAAAATTTATTTATTTGGTTTTTCATAATTTAGATCAATTTGGTTAATACTATTTTTTTTTTCACTTCAATAAAATCTAATAAATTGGTCGACACGACTAACGTGTATAATAAACGTGTTGGGTTAATGTTGACCCATATAATCAAATACTCATTAATCGACACGACACGAACTCGACATGTGAACACGAATTATCACTCCTAATTTTGTGGAAGCTTTGGGGTCATTTTGTAATGTGGTGGAAGTTTAAGGGCTAAAGTGTAATTTTGTGAAAGTTTGGGGGCCATGGTGGACTGGTTGTATTGTTTTTGGGCTGGACCTGTTTGGGTTATGAGTGAAGCCTAATAGGGTTGGGCTATAGTGAACATTTATTTTGTTTTAATTTTCAACTTAGGCTTTGAATTTCAATTGAGATTTGTTTTTGTGATTTGTGATAGATTGGAACAAGGAGAGCTGAGTGTATATTCAAATTGGGCTTGAGGCTGAGAGTTAGGTTCAAATTTATTTGGGTATGACACGTAAGTTTCGACCTGGGCCTAGCCTAAGGCTTAAGATCTGATGGTTTTTAAATAATTTTTGGACTAGGTTAGGAGAGTTTGGTCAAGGTGTATGGTTTTGACTCTTGAGGTATAACTTGTGTTCAGACCTAGGCTTGTAAAAATTGATGAGTTCACATGGGTTGGGCTTAAGTGAGGGATGGTGGATTTATTTTTTTGGGTATATGAGGGTGAGTATTTTGACTGTGTTTTTAATTAATTAATTAATTTTTTTTTTTGGAGAAAGTTTCAACCAATGGCGTCTGTTCTTGATAATAGCTCTTTATCATCAGACCACGACACCAATCAGCTTTTGGTATAGGCGGGAATTGAACCCCAGATCTCTTATTCCACCATTAGAGACTTTATCAATTGAGCTAACTAGAACCAATTTAACTATGTGTTGAGTGTGTAAGCATAGCATTTGTATTAATCAGAATCATAATGTGTGATTGTGAGCAAATCATATGCTTACATGTATTTACTATTTAGAATGCAGTGGTAAATCATATGCAAATCAGACCACCACACACCCTTAGTATGATGGTCACTTCACAAGTATAAGTGCTTGTAAGGCGTAGGAGGTAAGAGCCAGAGTTTACGTTTCCAAGAGAGAGCTTTGTTAGGACATATGTGTTTCACTTGTTAAGAAAATATGTCATTCTTTAATGTAATTGACTAATCCTTTGACAAAATGCACTTTACTTGTAATTGGGTAGATCTAAGATGTGTTTAATACTTCAAGAAACTGTGTTTCAAGATCAAGTGTTCAAATCAGACCACTGCATACCCTTAGTATGATGGTCACTTCATAAGTATAAGTGCTTGTAAGGTGTAAAAGGTAAGAGCTGGAGTTTACGTTTCCAAGAGAGAGCTTTGTTAGGACATATGTGTTTCACTTGTTAAGAACATATGTCATTTTTTAATGTAATTGACTAATCTTTTGACAAAACACACTTTACTTGTAATTGGGTAGATCTAAGATGTGTTTAATACTTCAAGAAACTGTGTTTCAAGATTAAGTGTTGAAGTCATTAAGTCTGTCCAAGAAACAAGCTGAGAAGTGCTAGTTTACTAAAGCTCGACTGCTAGCTCGATAACTAGCATGTGTTGAAGTTTAAGAAGCTGTTCAGCCCGTGTGCTCAACACCTGCTCGACAACTGCTCAACAGCTCCTATCTGTCAAGGTTTATGAAAGAAATAGAAATTCTAATCTATTTTTTAGGGATCCGTGAATATGTTTTTGGGCCTTCTTTTCTCATAACCCTAAATATATAAAATGATTATTTTAAGGGCTATCAAAGAGCACACAAGTTGCACAAGTTTTGAGAAAAAGTTTGCTCAAGCAAATTGTGACCGGAGAAAATTTCGCCGTTGTTCATCATTCTTGAAGAAGTTGTTGTGTATGTGCACCATAGGGTTTTGTGACCAAGCATCTTCTTAATCTTCGTCATGGATGAACTAAAAAACTTTGCAGCCAATAATCTTCTCTAGTTGGTGATTGAAGTCACATACTGGGATCCGCGCAATTGGTTAGTCATGTACTTGAGAGCCATACATCAAAAGGGGAAATTGTTACTATAGAACAAGTCCAATTGAGTATTGGGGTAAGGGTTCAACTGTAGGTTGGTATAAGGTACGGGAATTCCTTTACTTGTAACCGCTTGTTGTGATAATAGTGGAATTTCGGGAGTGGTGACCTGAAAATCACCCGGTGGAGTTTTTGCCGTGTAGGTTTTCCCCATTTGTAAACAAATCACCGTGTCAAATTTATTTTCCACTGCACTTAGATTAATTGGTGATTTGTTTGTGATACCACGCACTTTGCATGTTAATTTGATTAATTAATAACTTAGCTAATTAATCAATTAAGGGGTCAATACATTTTTGGTCTACCAAGCTTCACACACGTATACACTTAGATTAACTAACCTGCTCGTGTGTTGATTTTGCTCTTCTTTCTTTTCTCTATTACCGTATCCTTCTTTGCTTTGCATTCATGTTCATATATGTTTGGCTGAAAAGAAAATGAAGAGAATAAGTTAGACTATGACAAGATAGGAAAATAAGTAAAACAAAAGAGAAGAAAGGAGCTCTTGTTTGATTCTATGTTGAGTGGTTTCCTTCTCCTTGCTTCCTCTTTTCTTTCGTTGTTTTATTTTGGGTGTTGGGCTGTGCATTTGTAGTGGGTTTATAGATGAGTTTTGGAAGTTGTTTTTTGGGGTTTTTGGCTTGCTAGGATTTTGGTATTTCAGTTGAGCTTTAATGGGTTTATTGTAGAGGGTTTCTTCAAAGTATTTTCTAGTTTTCTGTGGATTTAAGGGACTTTTTTTTGGGTCTTTGATAGTGGGGATTTTATGGTAGAGGTCAGCTCTTTGAGTGATTTCAATGAGTTTTTGTAGAGAGGTTTTGGGTCTATTGAATGGGCATTTGCTATCTTGGTTTTGGTGTGTAAGTGTGTTCTTACTTAGAGAAAAGTTGATGGTAAAGTGAGGTGAGGGAGTATGTTGGCCGAGGACATGCATTAGAAAAGAGAATCAAAACTTATATATATATATATATATATATATCTGTGTGTGTGTGTGTGACAGGTTATTTAACCTAATCACAGGTTATCATGTGAAAATTTCTCTTGCACATTCTAGAACCTAGGGTACTTGGCCTCATCATAGGTTGCCACTCAGCATGATCTTGGCCCCAACATGACAAGAACAACAACAAATTTATATGTGTGTGTATATATATATATATGTGACAATTAATTGAAAATTAACACAACAAGAGATTGGACATGATCTAAATGAACTTTGACATGATCAATAAAAAGGAAACTAAATGAATTTTCAAGAAATGATGCACATTTTATGAAAAATTAAGTAATTTGGAGAATTAAAATATGACTCTCAAGCATGTATCTAAATAAAATCAAGGCAAAAATACAAATTTTTCATGAAAGATTCAAAGAGACAATTTTCATATTTTTCACAAAAACTCCCCCAATTTAGGCATGACTTTTGTTCAAGGATAGTTAATTTGAAGAGAATTTTATGATCTTTATTTTAAACTTGGTTAATCCCATAAAATTGATAAACCAATTAGAAAATTAATATAATATGGAAGCTCAAAAGTTAGAAGTTAGGAAATTTCATATGCCATTAAATTTTGTAAGTTAAGGAAATCTCATATGCCATTAAATTTTGTATCATATTAGTAATGTATTAATTATTATTATTGGTTAAAGATTCTAATAGTTTTTTTTTTTGTAAGTCAGTATTATTATTGTGATGCATGGAAACTAATGTACTTGTACTATTAGTTTAATGACCCATTATTTCCTTTTGGAATTATTTTTACTTATAGGGTAACGCGATACCAAAAGAATATTTTTGGTATTTTTTTTTTTTGTTGTAACTATTTAGCCTTTATGCATTTCTAATTTATTATTATTATTATTTATTACATGTACTAAAAATATTATTAGTAATATATACTATCAATTTTTTTTGACAAATAATAATAAAAATGCACCATGTTTTTAATCAATATACACTACTAATTTTAGTAGCATTAGGCGCACAATATTTTGTAACTGATAATTAATATTATTAAAGTTGTTTTCTTTTTACTCTTGGACTTCTTAAAATGTTTATGGGAAATTTTTTTTTTATGATACAAGATAGAAATTCTACTCTAACCTAATCTAAGAGTATATGTGTGTGAAACTCCTTCTTGGAGACTTGAACCCCGGCCCTTATCCTCCACACTCCACAAGCACTTATACTTGTGGAGTGACCATCACAACAAGGGCATGCGGTGGTTATGGGAAATTTTAGTTGTACATTTTTTTAGAAACAATTTTAGTAGCACTAAACACACAATATTTCGTTAATTGTAACCTATCCTCATTAGTTTTTTTTTTTTTTTTTTTTTTTTTTTTTTCTAAAATGTTTATGAGAAGAAATTAATTGTCTATATTATTTTTTCCCAAATTATATTTCTGAAATCAAAATAGATTATAAGGATTTTATCATGTGTCATTCCCATATGCTTTGAGAAAAGTACATGCGTCATCATTGTATGCATTTTCATATTTCCCATTTTAAAATTAACTAGTCGCAAACTTGTGTAATGCACGAGAAATCTAATGATAATAAGATTTAATGAAATTTAGAAATAAGCAATTGAGTTAATAATATGCATTTATAGACATTTTGCAATATAACAGTTATAAAATAAATAAATAAATGAACAGTCATAATAAAATAAAATACAATGTGAATAAATATTTATCTTCTATGCTTTTCATTGTTTAGAAATATTGTCTAACATAAAACGCTATTGGGTAGCTAGGAGACATGCACCAAGCTTCAAATTTGAGTAGTAATATGACCTTCTCAGTTTTGCTTAGTTGTAGTAATAATGATATAAACAATTCAAGACATGAAACAAAATCAAAATTACAACACTTTATTCATCATCTTTTATGTTGAATCCACTAATGATAAGGAATTCAATCAATTTACTTTAAGTGGCTGTAACAAAGTTGGATTTTGCCATATGTGTGTGTGTGTGTGTGTGTGTGTGTGTGTGTGTATTTATATAAAATAAACAATTAATTGAAATATGGATCATACAAAAATCATATGTGAAATTGAATGCGATAGTTGCTAGGGTTTTGAGGTGGGAAGAGAGGACGGAGAATGATGCTCTCTTCTCTCACAATCATAGTGGGGTCCACTCATTAAATTTATGGTGGGATTTATCATGAATGTGAGAGGAGTGCGCACCTTTTCTTTGCACTCCAAGAGTACCTAAGAATTTCCCTTAAGATGAATATCTCTTTCTCCCTCTCTGCCCGAAATTATTGAACTGTTCACAAAGACTAATAAAGTATTCCTACTAAGGGTGTGTTTGTATACCGCTTACTTTGCTGAAACTGAAAAATTATTGCTGAAAATACTGTAGATAAAGGTAAAAATTAGTTGAAATAGTATTGTGGAACCCATAAATAGTGTCAAAAAATGCAGTAGGGTCCATGAATAGTAGCAAAATAAGCTGAATAGTGAAATAATTTTCATTTTTCATTCTAACCCAAATGCACACTAAGTAGCTTTAAATAAAACTCTTGTCAACTTGACACATAACTCATCCCCACCATTTGTGTTTGACCTTGAATGTGGAATTATCAACAAAACAAACCCAGGCGAGTCCATAGATTTAGAGCCTATTTGAATGAGTGGGTTTTTGGATCTTATCACTTAGTTCTCATAACTAAGTTCTCAAAACACATGGGTCCCACAAAAAAAAATTTTATTTGGCTTGGTTTTCAACACTTGTTCCCGTCACTCAAAACTCAAGAAATTGAGTTAGAGTGATGGAAACAGGAAACTTAGTGGCACCAATGTAAATATAAGGACTTTGTGGAGCCCATAAATTATGTGTTGTCATGTCAGTTCAAAAACCATGTGATATTACCATTGCAAATTTGGGCAAAGACCATTTCTCACTTCCCTCAAAATATTTTAGCCAAAATTTTCCCTTTTTCTCACTTCCCTCTCTCCATTTTTTCTCACATTTCATCTGCTCCATCAAATCTTGGCCTCCAACGATCTAAACCTAAGCATGAAACCTAGCTGAAATCTATATCATACTTCATTGTTAATTATCTACGAGAATCGAACTTGCTAAATGTTAATACACATATATTACCTCCACAAGACAAACCAGAGAATCCAAGTTGCACAATGTTAATACACATATATTACCTCCATAGGATAAACCAAAGAATCCATATACAAAATTCCTAAAAATGACAAACTTGCTAATTCCTAAAATGACCAACTTGCAAAAAGACTCAGCAAATAAGATATATGGCAATAAATCTAAGTTTGGGAGTTTTTGTACAAACAAGCATACCTATATGGCAACATTGAGGCAACGGAGAAAATTACCTTCAACGGTGGATCGGATTGTGTTAGTGACGAATATTGAGGCAACTGATTTAAGCTCAACTGATTTGGCCCCTGACCATGATCTTAAGTCAAAAATTGGGGGTACGAAACCGATGGTGTTAAATGGGTATTGAGGGTACAAAAATGAAATTGAAAAAAGAAAGAAGATCAAACAGAAGAAGAGAACTTGTTGTACTCTTGCGTTGATGTGGGGGGTGAGGGAAGAACGACGTGGTTTTCACTGCTTTGTGCTCACTGCCCCTGACCACAATCCCAGTTCAGCGGAGGGTTTTGGCGTAAAATCATGGTTTAGAAAGAGGTGTGTTAAATGGGTATTGTGGGTAAGAAACGAAAATTGAAAAATGAAAGAAGATCAAAAAGAATAATGGGACCTGTTCTGATGTGCTTGTGCGTTGATGGGGGAGGCGAGGGAAGAAGAAGGTGGTTTTTTGATGGGATAAGATGATGGAGAGGAAAAAAAGAAAAGAAGAAAAGTATAGAACGCTGGTAGGAAATAGTTTCACCACTAGCAAAAAGTTGAGTTAAAAAGATGAGATATGTGATTAAGTTTTTAAACCAAACAAGAGTTTTGGGGTTTTTCAGTGAAAGTGGGATTTATTATGCTTAAAAAAACTGTCTTTGTTTGTACTTAGTGTCATATATAGATCAATGTAAAATTAGTCACTTCATTACGGATGGATCTACTACATACACACTTTGGGGCATCCCCTACATTAAATAAATAAATAAATAAATAAAATACATGTGATGCACCGAACTAGTTTGTTAAGGGTCCATAACCAACCCCAAAATTATTTGTTGAGTGGTGATAGTTACACACAATTGAAATTGAAACATGATTTCAGTTAAAATTGTGAAATTGGTTTCACCATTTCACAATTATAACTGTTATAACTGAAATCGTATTTTCACAAGTTGTGTATACAGCAGTGTGCAACAATAATTAGCATTTTTTATTAAGAATCCATAGCAAACCCAAAGTTCTATTATTGTTACGTCCATTCAATAAGAAATTGACAGGAAAAAAAATAAATAAATAGCAAGGGAGTCAATACCGAACCGGAGGCTGTACCGGTTTGGTCAGCGGTACGATATATTTCTGATACCGGTCAATACCAGTGTACCGTTTCGGATTTACCGCTATTTTATATATTTAATATATATATATATATATATATATTCACATACCCACATAGAACACACCCATTCTCAGCAAAAAAAATAAAAAATAAAATAATATATTTACTCTGAATCACAAACCCATGAGGCACGCCACAACAAAACAAACATACCCATTCTAAAAAAAAATAAAATACCTATTCTCTGGTCTTTGAGTCATAGATCCATAACAAACAAGGGCCCAAGGCCCCAAAACCCAAAACGAAAAAGCAGAGAGAAGGGAACGGGAAAGCGAAAAGGGAAAAGGGAAAGAAAAAGAAAAAAGAATCCTCTACGATTCCGATTTTCGATTCAGAATAGAGGCAAGCGAAGGGCCGAGAGTGAGAAGCCGAGACCCGAGACAGGGAATGAGAACTAAGAAGCCGAGACAAAGCAGAGTGAGAAGCGGAGACAGAGCAGCTGGAGACTTTGAGACAGAGAAGTCGAGAGATGAGAGACACGGAGCAGCTGAGAGAGAGCATGAGAGAAAGAAAGAAAGAGGACAGGTATCTCTTGAAAACTTACCCTTGAAAACTTGTCAAAATCACAAAAAATTTGTGGCTTGGATGTGTTTCGGTTCAGTATCTCTTTACCGGCCGGAACGGCCGGATTTCGCCGGTACGGCCGGTACTCGTTCAGTAAGGCCGGTATTTTTTCCGGTACGAAACAGAGGGGGTAGTCGTACCGGTGCACTAGCCGGCACTGTATATACCGGCCGTACCGGCCGGTACGGTACGGTATCGTCTTCCTTGAAATAGAGACCTCGATAGTTTTCCTGTCGTGGGCATCAACCCATTTCCCAGCAATGAGGCCTTGGCTTCGTAACAAACCCGAATTCTTGAACCGAGTAATAACATTCTGAGCCTCCGTACTCATCTTCCGATAAAATAACAATAATACCTGTAGGGTCAGTTTTTGTTGGGCCAAGTATGGACTTTATTGACTCAGCCCAATGAAACCCTTAACAATAAATTTATAGAGAATGGGTTGAACAACTGAGCTAAAAATGGATTCAACAAAGGTTCAAACAGGCAAAACAAGGAATGAAAGTGATGTTCAGACTAGTATTCAGTAGATATCCTCCTGAATCCGAAGAGGTTTTTAATTTACAGACTTCCAATAAATAGCAAAGTTTCACTTTTTCTAGAACTCGAGTTTCAAAAACTCAAGTTCTCATCAATTCTGCCACCGTAGCACTGCTAAGCTAGAATTTGTGCAAATAAAAAAAATTATGTAGTACTCGAGCTTGGTAAACTCGAGTTCCATGCAACACAATACTCGAGTATACCAGGCTCGAGTACCGTGTAAATTTTTTTTTTATCTGCATTTTATTTATAAAATGTACTCGAGCCTGGTATACTCGAGTATTGTGTTGCATGGAACTCGAGTTTACCAAGCTCGAGAACCACATAATTTTTTTTAATCATACAAATTCCAGCTCAGCAGTGCCACGATGGCAGAATTGATAAGGAACTCGAGTTTCTAAAACTTGAGTTCTAGAAAAAGTGGTACTTTGCTATTTATTTCCGAAATAGTGTTTTTTGGCTAAAAATTTCAAAAAAAAGTGGTATTTGGCCATTTTGGCCCTATTTTGTGTGTACAATAATGCTATTTTTTATTTATTTGTTTTTTTTGGTTTAGTATTATAATATTTAAAAGTGATATATAAATAACTGTTCATATTTATTTTTAAAGAAAGAAGTAAGATAACGTGAAATAATACTTAAAAATAAAATAGAGATAATGTCCTAAAACTTACTAACAATAAATTACTTTTTTAATCAATTTGTGTTTTTTAATTTAAAATTATTTAACTAAAAGATATAAGAATTTTGAGAGAGTTTAAGAATTTGTGTAAGGTTATTATGGTACACAAAATATTGAAACTCAAATAGAGAATCATGCTATTAATAGTATAGTAGATAATAATTGTACTTCCATTTTTATTTGCATTTTTAAGCTTAGGTAAATGAGTACACAATCCTTTTAGGCGTAAATGCATTTTTAGTCCCTACATTTTGACTTTTTTTTTTTTTTTTTTTTTTCATTTTGGTCACTACATTTTAATTTTACAACTTTTAGTCCTTAAACCAATTAGCGCGTGTCATATCAGTCCTTGCCATCAGCCAACTAACAGAAAATGTTGACGTAGCTAGTGGCACTATTAAAATAATAATAAAAAAGCCTAAAATACAATTTAATTAAAATTATTTCTTAAATAACAAAAATCATTATCTTCTTAATTCTTTTTTTTTTTCTTTAACATGTCAATCATCAAATTTTTTTAAAAACCCTAACCAATTTTATCTATCTCTAATTCTCTCTTTCTCCCTCTCCCTTTCTCTCTTCGGCCTCCATGGACGGAATCTCCCTCTGATCTCAAAATTCTCTCCACTATAGCTCCATGGCTGGAGCTCACAAGGTCAGCCTTCTTCTCCACCATGCACCATCGATCTGACCTAAGCTTTCTATAGTCTAAAAATCTCGTCTTCGCTCAAAACCTTATACCCAATCTCAACCAACGACGAGCAAATCAGGGGTTGATCTCAAGGTTTTGATTATGGAGACCATGGGATCTTGATGCGGAGAAAATAATGGGAAAATTTTGGAGTCTTGCTGGTGGGTGTTGTGAAAAACAAATTGGTAGTTGGTGGCTGTGGTGTTGTGAACTCCAAGCAGTGGTGGTTGTGGATTGGTTTGGTTTCGTTGGTTGTGGTGGGTTTGTTGTTGGTGTGGGTCGATTGGTTTGTTTGTTTTTGGTCGGTTGGGTCCATTGATGATTTTGGCTTGGGTTGATGATAGTGGGTTTTCTCTAAGATTGGTGGCTATGGCGTTGTGAACCCCAAGCAGTGGTGGTTGTTGATTGGTTTGGATTCGTTGGTTGTGGTGGGATTGATGATTTTTCTAGGTTGGTTTTTTAATGTGGGTTTGATGATTTTTTCATGTTGGAGGTTTCAGTGGAGGATAGGGATTTTGTATGAATTTTTGCATGTTTATTTGATAAGAAAATACAAGAAAAAAAAAATCTTAGATTATTTTAATTTTCTGGGCAACTCGAAGTACATGAAGAACATGTTACTCATTATTCTTTCGAAAATAAAGAAAATTTTTTTTATTTAGTTAAAATTAACAATTTTTTTTTTTTTTAATTTAGATGCTGATGTGGCATTTTTTAATGCCAAAATAATTTATTATTATTATTTTAATAGTGTCGTTAGCCACGTCAACTTTTTCCGTTAGTTGGCTGACGGCAAGGACTGATGTGACATGCGCTAATTAGTTTAGAGATTAAAAGTGGTAAAATTAAAATGTAAGGACCAAAATGAAAAAAAAGTCAAAATATAGGGACTAAAAGTGCATTTACGCCATCCTTTTATCAGTTTTTGTTCCTAATAAATTTTTGTTTTGAATTTTCATGCTTAGCAAAGGTGGAAATGGAAAAAATTTTACCAATCTCAATAGTACAATCAATTCCAAAATATTATGTGGTACTTAGTGGGTCCTAATATTGTTATATGAAAAGTTACTGAACAATACAAATTACAAAGAATTTCTACGGAGGTGTTTTTTTTTTTTAAAAAGAAAACCTTGAACTTTCATTAAAAAAAATTTAGTCATAATTGGCAAAAAAAATCATAAAGGTGTAAATGAATATCATCTATCCACGCCAATAAACCTCTAAGAGACCTTTCAAAGGTCATTAGACAAAGGCCCTGTCCCAAAAATTTATTTCCTCTCATTTTACTTGGCTACAAAATAAATATTTTTTATTGATATATTACAGGAAAAATATTTTTTAAGAGAAAAGACATAAGGGTATCAATAAATTAATACAAGTTACAATCTCTTTCTTTTCAACCAAATAAAAAATACATTTATCTATAAAAAAAAAACATTTATATTTATTTCTCATCCTTCCAATTTTCTAACAAACACATGACAGAAATGAGAAAACTGAAATCTTACCCTTATATATTGATTAGTTTACTCTAAAGGAGCGTTCATTTTTACATATGGGCCCAAGTTTAATTACTTGAGCATAAGTGCACCATCTAACACTCAAGTATTTCTAGATATTTTTCTATTTCTATTTTTTTTCTATCATTTTATCCAAGTTGGTCAAATTTTTACATGTTACTAAATTTTAAACATCATTTCGGCAAAAGTTTTGAATTACATCCCATTCTAAAACACTAAATCTCTACTTCATAATGATCAAAATTCCAACTTGTATCTAATATTTCGACAAAAGTTCGACATCTTTGGGCAGAACATGCATTTGAGATCAAAATTACTTTTATAACTTTTTTCTTGAAAAATTTTAAAGAACAAAACCCAGTTTAATAAACTTTTTCGGTTTGTTTAATAATGTACTAGATATTATGAAGTTTTAGTTTGGGATAATTACAGTAAACCCACCTGAGCTTAGGCCGGTTTTCACTTTGCCTACCCGTGGTTCAAAACTTATCACTTTGCCCACCTGAACTTCAATCCGTTACCCATCCGTTGCCCACCTCACCCTCAGACGTTAGAGAAACACCCTTTTATTCGAAATTAGAACATAAAACGGATCAAACAACACGAACTCACTCTCTTTTCCTCACGAGCCCTAGAAACGCAAATCCCTGTAAGTGAGCTGGGGTTTTGATTTTTCTGCATCTGCTTTCGTGCGAGGGTGAGGTTCTGACTCTGGGTTGTCTTGAGGCATTGAATATTCGAAGATAGATCATCACCTTCTACTTTATGGTTCTGAGCTGAGCTGGGGTTTCAAGTTTTGATGGTAGCTTTGATTCACAGGAAGTTGATAATCGATGTCTTCTTCGAGTGGAAATTACTCAGGTTCAAGTGGGCATATGTGTACATATGAGATTTGTGTGCTGAGAACAAGTCTGACAGTGGATAATTTTGGGAAAAGGTTTCTGGGTTGTAGCCGATATAAGGTAAGTATATTTTTTACTTAATCTAGCTGATTCACGTGAGATTGGAATGTGATGTGTTCAATTCAATTTATGAACAGGTTGGTCCCAAGTGTCCTTTCTTTAAATGGATTGATAATCCCACTTGTATGCGTGGGAATGAAGCTGCCCATTTGGTGCAACAAAAGCTGGATTTACTGCGGAGTGAGCTGCAACTTGCACATGAAAGGGAAAAAGAAGCTACAGAGGCAGCAGCAGAAGCTACCCAAATGGCAGAAATTGCTCAAGATAGGGCAGCAAAAGCCACTGAGAGGGAGAGAAAGTTTCGAGCTTCCTCTGTTCAAGCCAAGGAGATTGCAGTGAGAGCTTTAGAGCAAGAGAGAAAGTGCAGAATTGCACTAATTCTGTCATGGTTTTTTTTTATTTTGGTTATGTTGTTTTCATGTTTTGGCTCAAGTGAGAATGTTGGAATGATGAGATTGAGTCTGCCTGATGGCTTGTAATATAAGCTGGTCCTCAATTGTATTGCAAATAGAACTATGAAAGAATTTTTTGAGAATGAGAACTATGTAAGGTGGTAGATGCCTTTTAATAAAGATAAAAGTGTTATTTATGTTAGATGCTGTTGGTATTTTTGTTTAAAGTGAATTTGCTACTTGTGAGCTGTGAACTGTGAGCTGTTGGTGTTTTGTTGGATGTTGTGAGCTGTGTTGGTTTGTGCACTAAGTGCATTGTGTGAAGACAATTGTGTTTAAAGTGAATTTAAAGTGCATGACAATCTGTCAACTTGCAAGAAAAGAACAAATGCACACATACACCTGCTATTCAACACATACACCTGCTATTTAACACATACACCCTGCACACATAAACAAACTCATAATAATAACTCATATAACCAACTGCAATAATCAGAATAATAATTCTGAACACCTGTCATTAAGTTGGGAAATTATATACATATTTTAAGGTGGCATTGAATAGTCTTTCATCAACCACCAGTAAATATAAGGCATTTGGTACAACAACCAAAACAGTTGCAGCTGCCCAATGTTTACAAAACTTACAAAAATCCAAAAAGTGTATGAACAGCTATATAAAAAAATGTTGTCATTGTCGGCCCTGCCATTGTCTAGAAATTACATAAAACCCTAACACTACTACATAACCCTAATACATTATACACAGCAACAAAAGTGTCTTCACTTAGTCTTCATTTACTGCCCCTGCCCCTGCCTCTCCCACCACAGCTGGCCTTTCCACCTCTTGTTCTACATTTCTGAGCCCTAGCTGCATCACCCCTTCCTCTCAAAGCAGCTCCTCTGGTAGCAGGTGGTCTTGTAGGCTACAAAGTACAAGAATTCAAATGTTAGCTACCAGTATCACAGTTTTATGAATAAAACATCAAACCTAACACTACAGTACCTGTGATGATGGTGCTCTACTATCCCATGTTTCTGCAGGGGTGTGTGGTGTTGGCTGGCTTGAAGAGAACCAAGGAGCTCCTCTAACTGTGTACCTGAAGTTTGAAGAGTACCACTGACTTGGGTTCTGTGACCATGGAGCTGGTGGCCCTAACCATGGAGCTTGTGGCTGTGGAGCTGGAGCTTGTGGCTGTGACCCTGCTGCCTGGTTGGATGAGGATGAGGCCATAGTGTAAGGCTGATGTGTTGGTGGGGGCTGAGCTGAGGATTGGGTCTGTGATGAAGATGGGGCTTGGGATCCTTGTCTGTGTGTAGAAGGCCTTCCACTTCCCTGTAACCAAATATGATGAGCATGTTGTTACAGCTGGATTTATTGGCATTTTGCATTTGAATAAAAAAAATTTGTAAAAACTTACAGATTTCTCTTTCTGCAATCTTTGCCTCCTCTCCCATGGTGTCTCACCAGTGACATTGGCCTTGCAACCCCTTGCATTGTGCCCTTCCTGATGACACCTTCCACACCTCAGTGGCCTGTTTGCTCTAGACACCTTATAAGGGTTCGGCTCATCAGCATCTCTTCTCCTCTTCATGGGTGGCCTGCCTGGTGGCTTATGGACAATAGGTGCAACAGGCTTGGGTTGGCCACTTGATATCCACTCAGACTGGCCAAGCATGGGAGGTATGGGTGTCTTGTATGTCTCCACATAAGCATCCTTGTAGTAGCATGGATGGGTGTAGTCTTCTGGTTTCTGACGATTCACAAAAATGGCTGCAACTCCATGCTTGCAGGGGATTCCTGTCAAGTCCCATAATCTACAACTTCATGTCCTATTTACCAAGTCCACCACATGCCTTTCCCTCTCATTGTCAACCTCAGACACAAACCTCCCAGAAGGCATTGCACAGAAACCTTTAGAGTCTAATTTTAACTGCTCCAACTTTTTTTGTATGGTTGGACACAACTTGCCACCATACTTTTCTATGCCAGTCTTCTTTATATACAGCCTTCTCATAAGCCTAACTCTAATCCACTCCAGCATTGATAAGATGGGCTTGTCTCTAGCCTTCACAATCATAGAGTTAAAACTCTCACTCAGATTGTTTACCATACAATCTGTCAAAGCTCTTGAAGAAAAGTGGGATCTGGTCCACTGTGCAGGCTCTATATCAGCCAGGTACTTCCAAGCTTCTTCATCCAAACTCTTAAGATGTTCCATCCCCCTCTCAAATTCCCTGGCTGATGTTGTGCCAGCACACCTCCACAGTACACTCTTTAACTCCATGCCCTTGTGGTTAAGCTTGAAGTTGTTGTATATGTGCTTCACACAAAACCTGTGCTCCACAGTTGGGAATAGAGTCTCCATTGTAGGTAAAAGGCCCTGCAATCAAGTAAGCAAGTAAGCATGTAAAAAGCTAAGCATGTAATGAAGTCATGAACATTAGGTAGATGATAATACCTTCTGCCTGTCACTGATGAATACCAGATTGAGCTCCTCTGGCCTGCCAATGTCATCTGCAAACTGCTCCAAGAACCAGATCTAGCTATCCTTTGTCTCTTGCTCAACCACAGCCATTGCCACTGGGAATATATTGTCATTTCCATCCTTGGCAGTGGCAGACAATAATTGCCCACCAAACCTACCCTTCAAGTGGCATCAATCCAGCCCAACAAAGGGTCTACAACCACCTAGAAAGCCTGCCTTCTGAGCATTGTATCTAATGTACATCCTTTTAAAATGGGGCTCTGCATTCTCATTTTCCATCTCTGTTTGTAGAATCACCCTACTTCCTACATCTGTCCTTAATATCATTTCTGCATAATCTCTAAGTAGGCCATACTGAGCCGCTTCATCCCCAGTAATCAGCCCCCTAGCTGCCATCCTTGCTCTGTACACCTGACTAAGACTTAAATCAATTGAAATCTTCTGCATCACATGGTGCTTAACACCTGAGACCTCCCAATTAGGATTCTTAGCAAAATCCTCCAAATACCTCTTTGCCACATAGGCTGATGTAACTTGCCCATTTTTAAATGTTAGGGGGCAGGTACACTCAGGATAAAATGTCTTGATCTCAAAGGTGCATTCTCCAGTCACTATTGAGGCATAACACCTCCATCCACAACTGTTCTTACAATGTACAGAAATCTTCTTCTTCTCATTCAACTTCCACTTCACATCAATGTTATTCTGAATCACATACTCCCTCAAAGCCTTCCTAAACACCTGGGAGTTTGGGAACTTCATCCCTTTTGCCAACCTAACATTTTCCATATCAGTCCTTTCATTGAACTCCAAATTTCCACCCTGCTCATCATCAGAACTATCCACACTTGCAATATCATCCTCTAAAGCTGGTTCAGCCCACTCTTCATCTAAATCTATGTTTGGAGGAGGAACATTGCTTGGGCCAGGTGCATCTGTGTTTGGCTGAGGTGTATCAGTGTTTGGATGAGGAGGTGTATCAGTGTTTGGATGATGAGGTGGAGAAGACTCACCAAAAATGTCATCAGCAAAGTCTTCTCCTTCCAGACCTTCATTCAACCAATCAAACTCCTCCTCCAGACCATCACCCCCCTGCACCAGCCCCTGCACCCCCTGCACCAGCCCCTGCACCAGCCCCTGCAGCCCCTGCAGCCCCTGCACCCCCTGCACCAGCCCCTGCACCAGCTCCTACACCAACCCCTGCACCATCAGGAACTTCAACTGCAAATGGAGCATTACCACTCTCCACATACAGTATGATGGGGTCTCTTGGCCCTCCCTCATTAGGCTTGCACAGGGGTACCACATCTTGATCATCTTGTATGAGCCTCAAGTCTTGCTCCAAGTTGCCCCCAGGACCTAAATAATGAACCCTACACGGTTCATCAATCCCCAATTCCTCACATATACCTTTAAGTTCAAAATAACTAAGCAAATCAGGATCCCTATACACTACTTCAACTTTCCCCCCAAAGTATTCTAAACTAGGGTTCCACAGAAAAGCACCCCCATAATGTACCTCCAATTTCACTTCCTCATCCATCTGCAATAACAAATTACCATTTTTCACGTATACAATTAACAATTAACAATTAAAGAATTGTAAACAACTTGCAAGTAAATAGTTGCATGTTTATGTTTTGCTTTTGGGATGCAACACACACAGAGGGACCACATCTTCTGCTTTGTTTTTTATTCTGTTTTACTAAATAGCACATGCAAACACTAAAATTTAAAGCTAATAGAAACTTGGGTCCACTGTGAGACACAATGACCACGGCAGACAAAATGCCCACAAACAAACACAAATCCAAAGAACAAGTGGTCACATTTTTCATAAGCATCAACAAACACAACCAATAATCTCATTCCATTACATGTAACAATGACCATTGATTGATTATTAAAAACACAATAAACAACCACAAGCCCGAAGTAAAAACCCAAGCAGTGACAGATTTCTTACCAGGATTTTAGTCCCTCGAACAACCCGTTGCTCGTCTGGGTTTACACTTGCAACACAATGTTAATATCAGATGCAGAAATGGATTTTTGCGTTTCTAGGGCTCGCGAGGAAAAGAGAGTGAGTTCGTGTTGTTTGATCCGTGTTATGTTCTAATTTCGAATAAAAGGGTGTTTCTCTAACGTCTGAGGGTGAGGTGGGCAACGGATGGGTAACGGATTGAAGTTCAGGTGGGCAAAGTGATAAGTTTTGAACCACGGGTAGGCAAAGTGAAAACCGGCCTAAGTTCAGGTGGGTTTACTGTAATTATCCCTTTTAGTTTTGTTGAATTACAATTTTAATCTCTTTTTTTTTTTTTATTATCTAATTAAATTAGGAGTGTTTTTGACATTTTATTAAGTCATAACTAACTTTTATATACTTGAAATGATATACCTGTACTGAAATATTTTATTCCAATAATCATTAATATATATATATATATATATAGTATCTTGAAATGATAGCTGTACTGAAATATTTTATTTCAATAATCAACCTGAAATGGTATCCAAAATGGAATACAAATTTTTGGTCAAGTCTAGTGTGTTTTTTGGGCCTTTTTGGACCTTGTTTTGACTACATGGCATCTATGTAATATCGTGGACACAACGGAGTCCAATTTTATAACCAAGGGCCCAATAAATTGATTGACTTAAAACAGTTCGGGCTTCATCGTATTCCAACTTTTATATCATGCTTAAAAAAATGGAAACAATTGAATTTATATATTTCTAGACACTTAAAATATACTAGCCTCACCTTTCAAAAAAAAAAAAAAAAAATATATATATATATATACACACTAGCCTCACACGCGAAACACGCTTCGTGCGTGCGATGAGACTTTTTATTTTTTATTTTTTAGGTTTACACGTTTTACTCGTGATATTATTATTTAAAGAAGAAGTTGTATCAACACTTGAATACTAATGTGAGAGAGAAATGTGGAAGTGGAAAAAAAAAAATAGTTTAGCGATATTAAAAATGGTACATTTGTGAATGAAAAAAAAAAACAGTTTTATTTTTTTTTTCAAAAAGAAGAAGTTGTATTAGTACTGGATAACTATTTTTTTTTTTTAATTTCACTAAAAATTAAGAGTTTTTAAATTACTAATTTTACATGTCTAACCTCATGATTTAAGCTCAGAAACAGAAGAATTTGAGAGAATTTTGGGCATCTAAATTAAGGATCATAGACAAGAAAAGCCCCTTAAATAGTTTTATATATATAAAAGCTACTTGTAACTTGCTAGTTCAATTACTCAATTTATTTGTTGCAAACACTCCTCTTGTGGGAGAATTGTAAGTGTGGGGCACAAGAATTTAAATAACCTCAAAACACAATTGGATTAACTTAGTTAACAAGCCAAGTTATTACTTAGTCCAAATTAAAAAAATCTAGGTTAACACAATCATATAATCATATCAATGTAAAGTGTGGAATATAAAGAATACAAAGATATGATGACCTAGGAAAACCAAACCGGTAAAAAACCAGGGGAGGATTTAACTTAGCTATCCTCAAGGTAAAACTGAATTCACTATGAAAGAATCGAAATTTTACAATAGCAACTTAGACCATTAACATCCTATTGTTACCTCATGTAGAAAACTTACTAATACGACCACGTGCAAGCTCCGAGACCACGGATTCCTTCTTTCTTGGATTCTCCAGTAAGTACAAGCACACTTGCTTGTGTATCTTTAAGCTCTTTAGTGCAGCAACTGAATGATCATCAAGCTCTTAATGAAATCTCCTTCTTGATAATTCTAAGCATGTGTGAAGGCAACCACCTCTTAGATCTCATAAGAGATTCACAAACACAGCAAATAGAGCAACCTCAAAAAAGTGGCTAGGTTTTCCCTTTTATACATAGGGTAAAACATAATACCTTACACGTCATATGGGCTTAGGGCTGAGTTGGAAATTCTGTAGAAAAAACATTTTACCCGACTTTCAATCGATCGAGCCTAACTTTCGATTGATTGAGCTAGTTAGAATTGCACACTCAATACTGCAGTTAACTCAATTCTAACTTTACATAAAAGACATACTTTGAGCAAGTTTAAAAACAAGACTAACAACTTGTTTTGATCATGGTTCACCAACAATACAAATTAGAGTTCTAATACATTAGTTTCTAAGTACTTAGAGCCTAACATACTTGTGTCACGTGTCGTATCCATGGCCGAGGAGTCCATTATCGTGATGAGGAGGCCACACGCTCGGACAGTAAGGCTACGTCAATGGCACGTTACCAGAGAAGGCCATACTATAGAGAAAGAGCTTTGGGGGGGGGGTTAGCACTGACATGACTGAAGGGATGGTGGCTACCACCACATTTAATGCTACCCACCAAACCTCATAACTGCATTTATGTGGAGAAGACTTCTGAACAGTGCTGCCTTGGCTGTCCCAACACACAAGGGGCTTAGGAAGGTGTCTGATGGGACAAGCACTTAAACAGTGGCCTGGAAGATCAACAAATGGAGGGCCAAGATCATCTAAAAGGAGCTATATAATGTAAGAGACTCTCTAAGGAGAGGGGATCGGAAAAATCTGTAGAGAACACATAGTAGCAACAAGAGCTAAAATTGTATCCAAGGCCAAAAGAACTAAATTCAAGAATCATTCTCCTCAGACTTTGCCGATTTTTTTGCGTATATGAGGGTGGGTATTTTGACTGTGTTTTTTTTTTTTTTTTTTTTTCTTTTTCTTGAGAAATTTTCAACCTGTTCGTTCCTAATAATAGCTCTTTATTTTCAGACCAAGACACTAATCAGTTTTTGGTTTAGACATGAATTAAACTCTAGATCTCTTATTTAACCATAAAAAATTTTACCAATTAAGCTAACTGGAACCCACTTGACTGTTTTTGTTGAGTGTGTAAGCAGAGCATTTGTATTAATCAGAATCATAATGTGTGATTGTGAGCAAATCATATGCTTACATGTATTTACTATTTAGAATGCAATAGTAAATCATATGCAAATCAAACCACCGTACACCCTTGGTGCGATGGTCACTTCACAAGTATAAGTACTTGTAAGGTGTAGGAAGTAAGGGCCGGAATTCAAGTTTCCAAGAGAGAGCTTCACACACATATATACTTAGATTAACTAACCTGCCTATGTGTTGATTTTGCTCTTCTTTCTTTTCTCTGTTACCATATCCTTCTCTGCTTTGCATTCATGTTCATATGTGTCTGGCTGAAAAGAAATGAAGAGAATAAGTTAGACTATGACAAGATAGGAAAATAAGTAAAACAAAAGAGAAGGAAGGAGCTCTTGTTTGGTTCTGTGTCGAGTGGTTTCCTTCTCCTTGCTTCCTCTTTTCTTTTGCTGTTTCATTTTAGGTGTTGGGCTGTGCATTTGCAGTGGGTTTACAGATGAGTTTTGGAAGCTATTTTCTAGGGTTTTTGGCTTTCTAGGATTTTGGTATTTCAGTTGAGCTTTAGTGGGTTTTTTGTTATATTTTTTGGGTTTATTGCAGAGGGTTTCCTTACAGTATTTTCTGGTTTTCTGTGGGTTTAAGGGACTGTTTTTTGGGTCTTTGATAGTGGGGATTTTTTGGTAGAGGTCAGCTCTTTGAGTGATTTCAATGAGTTTTCGCGGAGAGGTTTTGGGTCTATTCAATGGGTATCTACTGTCTTGGTTTTGGTGTGTAAGTGTGTTCTTATTTAGAAGAAAGGTGATGGTAGAGTGAGGTGGGGGAGTATGCTGGCTGAGGATATGCATGGGAAGAGAGAATCAAAACTTGGGAGGCAAAGGCAAAACACTTCTAGAACCTTGGACATTTGACCTAATCACAAGTTATCACATGATAATTTCTCTTGCTCATTCTAGAACCTAGGGTACTTGGCCTCATCATAGGCTGCCACACAACATGATCTTGGCCCCAACATGACAAGAACAACAACAAATTTATATGTGTATATATGTGTGTGTGTGTGTGTGTGTGTGTGTGACAATTGTCGGGGACTTTTTGCGACAAGGGCCAAAAATGCGAGAACGGCCCAAATCTCCCATTGGGTTCTTTAGAAGTGTTCATTGTGGAGAATCAAGCCCAAAATTTCAAATGTATAATGAACAAGAGGCTAATGGTGCTTTGACAAGAGAGAATCAAAATGCTAATAACAAAAGTGCAAAAAAAGCATAAAAACATAACAGGTCTAAAACTTCAACCCACAATCACACAGAAGAGGAAATTGAGGGAGGTCATGAGGAAGAAGGGGAAGGTTCCCCTGTACCCATATTTCCACCCCCAAACTTCGAAATTGTGAGATTCTTGACTGGCTGAATGAGTTTTTGCTCTAAAGTTTTAGCTCTATAGGGAAAACGTGTTTCAACAGGTCTGAAACTTCGACCCGCAGTCACACAGAAGAGGAAATTGAGGGAGGTCGTGAGGAAGAAGGGGAAGGTTCCCCTGTACCCATATTTCCACCCCCAAGCTTCGAAATTGTGAGATTCTTGACTGGCTGAATGGGGTTTGGTTCTGAAGTTTCAAGTCTATGAATAGAACGTGGCTGCTCCATTTTGAATCTGATTGGGGCCTTTTGTATTGAACTTGGGGTGCTCTAAGTGACTGGTTTTTGAGTAGTGGAAGAGGCTTTTATCCCCTATGATACTATTTTGGTGTTTTGGCTTGGGTTGCTTTTGTTTAGGGAAGAGTTTGGTATGCTTTTAGCATGATTTTGGAAATAAAGTGGGTTTTCTTTAATTGGTTGCCTTTGGTCAAAAATTTCAAACCATTGGGAGGGTCACCTAAGTGAGGGCTAGCAGATGGAGTTGGCCAATGGGAGCCACCTATGTTTAAAGGGAAAAAATGGTTTGGGCAGAAGCTTTGGGCCACAGTCACACAGAGCATAGAAGCTGTTTTGGGTTGGAAATTTTGGATACAAGACCTCCTCTATTAGCCTGAGGTGCTACCAGTGTCCCTTGCCCACTTGGTAGCACGCATGGGCTGGGCTCATGCAAAAGGTCCGAAAGAAACCGACCCATACCCTCCAAACCACACTTCCTCAATTTCCCTAATAAATTACATGGGCTTGGGCCATGCTTAAAAGAATAAAATAAAATATAATACATAAATTGAGCCCATAAAGAAGTCGGGCTTAGTTGAATCGGGCTTGTACAAGATGTGTCGCGAAAACGGGTATCAACAACAATCAATTGAAAATTAACACAACAAGAGATTGGACATGATTTAAATGAACTTTGACATGATCAATAAAAATGAAACTAAATGAATTTTCAAGAAATGATGCGCATTTTATGAAAAATCAAGTTATTTTGAGAATTAAAATATGACTCTGAAGCATGTATCTAAATCAAATCAAGGAAAAAAATACACATTTTTCATGAAAGATTCAAAGAGACAATTTTCATATTTTTCACAAAAACTCCCCCAATTTAGGCATGACTTTTGTTCAAGGATAGTCAATTTGAAGAGAAGTTTATGATCTTTAATTTAAACCTGGTTAATCCCATAAAATTGATAAACCAATTAATATAATATGGAAGCTCAAAAGTTAAAAGTTAGGAAATTTCATATGCCATTAAATTTTGTATCATATTAGTAATGCATTAATTATTATTATTGGTTAAAGATTCTAATTTTTGTAAGTCAGTATTATTATTGTGATGCATGGAAACTAATGTACTTGTACTATTAGTTTAATGACCCATTATTTCCTTTTGGAATTATTTTTACTTATAGGGTAATGCAATACCAAAAGATTATTTTTGGTTTTTTTTGCTGTAACTATTTAGTCTTTATGCATTTCTAATTTATTATTACTATTTATTACATGCACTAAAAATATTATTAGTAATATAGTTATATACTATCAAATTTTTTTGACAATCTCTCAAAAAAAAAATTTTTTGACAAATAATAATAAAAAAGCACCATTTTTTTTAATCAATATACACTATTAATTTTAGTAGCATTAGGCGCACAATATTTTGTAACTGATAATTAATATTATTAAAGTTGTTTTCTTTTTACTCTTAGACTTCTTAAAATGTTTTGGGAATTTTTTTTTTTTTTTTTATATACAAGATAGAAATTCTACTCTAGCATAATCTAAGTATATATGTGTGTGAAACTCCCTCCTAGAGACTTGAACCTCGGCCTTTGCCCTCCACACTCCACAAGCACTTATACTTGTGGATTGACCATCACACCCTACTTATGGAGTGACCATCGCACTAAAGGCGTGCGGTGGTTATGAGAAATTTTAGTTGTACATTTTTTTAGAAACAATTTTAGTAGCACTAAACACACAATATTTCATTAATTGTAACCTATCATTAATAGTTTTTTTTTTTTTTTTTTTCCTTTTGGGTTTTCTAAAATGTTTAAGAGAAGAAATTAATTGTCTTTATTATTTTTTTCCTAATTATATTTCTGAAATCAAAATAGATTATAAGGATTTTATCATGTGTCATTCTCATATGCTTTGAGAAAAGTACATGTGTCATCATTGTATGCATTTTCATATTTCCCATTTCAAAATTAACTAGTCGCAAACCTGTAAAATGCATGAGAAATCTAATGATAATAAGATTTAATGAAATTTAGAAATAAGCAATTGAGTTAATAATATGCATTCATAGACATTTTACAAGATAACAGTTATAAAATAAATAAATAAACGAACAGTCATAATAAAATAAAATACAATGTGAATAAATATTTATCTTCTATGCTTTTCCATTGTTTAGAAGTATTTTCTAACATAAAACGTTATTGGGTTGCTAGGAGACATGCACCAAGCTTCAAATTTGAGCAATAATATGACATTCTCAGTTTTGCTTAGTTGTAGTAATAATGATATAAACAATTCAAGACATGAAACAAAATCAAAATTACAAAACTTTATTCATCATTTTTTATGTTGAATCCACTCATGATAAGGAATTCAGTCAATTTACTTTAAGTGGTTGTAAAAAAGTTGGATTTTGCCATTCTAGACTCCATAGCAATATATATGTGTTTTATTTCCTCTACTTATCACCACTATTGCACTAAAAATATTAATTATTGAAAAGAATAAAAAATTAAGCTCATCCTCTAAAAATTGTTCTCTTCTGCGTTGCATGATATGGTAATTTCTAATCAAACTTTGACAAATGATATGTCTTACCTGAATATTTATCTTGTAGTGAGGACAGATAGAATGAGACATGTGTTTCATGACATTTAAAGCAAAAAAAAAATTCTCTAAAATTTCAGAGAAAAGGAAAATCCTATCAATGAAACAAAACTAACTTAACTAATTATCTTATTTATCGGATAAAAGAATGGCTAGTGCTTCTGTTAGAAGAAGCAAGAGAGAAAGAATTTTTTTTTTTTTTTTTTTGAATCAGAGAGAAAGAAATTAGTGGTGAAGGAAGAAAATATTTCTAAATTGAACTTCCAAAGAACAAATAAATATTAAACTATGGTGATATATATATATATATATATAAAACAAACAATTAATTGAAATATGGATCATACATAAATCATATGTGAAATTGAATGTGGTAGTTGCTAGGGTTTTGAGGTGGGAAAAGAGGATAGAGAATGATGTTCTCTTCTCTCACATTCATAATGGGGTCTACTCATTAAATTCATGGTGGAATTTACCATGAATGTGAGAGGAGGGCGCACCTTTTCTTAGCACTCTAAGAGTACCTAAGAATTTTCCCTTAAGATGAATATCTCTCTCTCTCTCTCTGCCCAAAATTATTGAACTCTTCACAAAGACTAATAAATTATTCCTACTAAGAGTGTGTTTGGATACCGCTTATTTTGCTAAAACTGAAAAATTATTGCTGAAAGTACTGTAGATAAAGGTAAAAGTTAGTTGAAATAGTATAGCAGGGTCATGAATAGTGCCAAAAAGTGCAGTAGGACCCATGAATTGTAACAAAAATAAGCTAAATAGTGAAATAATTTTCATTTTTCATTCTAACCCAAACGCACACTAAGTAGCTTTAAATAAAGCTCTTGTCAACCTGACACATAACCCATCCCCACCATTTGTGTTTGAGCTTGAATGTGGAATTATCAACAAAATAAACCTATCCAAGTCCATAGATTTAGAGCCTGTTTGGATGAGTGGGTTTTTGGACCATATCACTCAATTCTCATAACTGAGTTCTCAAAACACGTGGGTCCCACAAAAAAATTTTGTGTTTGGCTTGGTTTTCAACACTTGTTTCCATCACTTAAGACTAAAAAAATTGAGTTAGAGTGATAGAAACAGGAAATAGCAAATGGGTGTTTTCAAAAACTAAGATAGGAAACTCAGTGGCACCAATGTAAATATAAGGACTCTATGGGGCCCATAAATTGTGTGTTGTCATGTTAGTTCAAAAACCATGTGATATTACCGTTGCAAATTTGGGCGAAGACCATTTCTCACTTCCCTCAAAATATTTCAGCCAAAATTTTCCCTCTTTTGCACTTCCCTCTCTTCGTTTTCTCTCACATTTCATCTGCTCCATCAAATCTCGGCCTCCAGCAATCTAAATCGAAGCACGATACCCACCTGAAATCTATATCATACTTCATCATTAATTATTTATGAGAATTGAACTTGCTAAATGTTAATACACATATATTACCTCCACGAGACAAACCAGAGAATCCAAGTTACACAATGTTAATACACACATATTACCTCTGCTGGACAAACCAAAGAATTCATACACAAAATTCCTAAAAATGACAAACTTGCTAATTCCTAAAATGACCAACTTGCAAAGAGACTCAACAAAATAAGATATATGGCAATAAATCTAAGTTTGGGAATTTTTGTACAAACAAGCATACCTATATGGCAATATTGAGGCAGAAGAGAAAATTACCTTTAACAGTGGATTAGATTGTGTCAGTGACAAATATTGAGGCAATTGATTTAAGCTCAACTAATTTGGCCCCTGACCATGATCTCAAGTCAAAAATTGAGGGTACGAAACGGATGTGTTAAAAGGGTATTGAGGGTACGAAACTGAAATTGAAAAAAGAAAGAAGATCAAACAGAATAAGAGAACCTATTGTACTCGTGCGTTGATGTGGGAGGTGAGGGAAGAACGGCATGGTTTTCACTGCTTTGTGCTCACTGCCCCTGACCACGATCCCAGTTCAGCGGAGGGTTTTGGTGTAAAATCATGGTTTAGAAAGAGGTGTGTTAAATGGGTATTGCGGGTAAGAAATTGAAATTGAAAAAAGAAGGAAGATAAAAAAAAGAATAAGGGGACTTGTTCTGTTGTGCTTGTGTGTTGATGTGGGAGGCGAGGGATGAAGAAGGTGGTTTTTTGATAGGATAAAATGAGGGAGAGGAAAAAAAGAAAAGAAGAAAAGTATAGAACGCGGGTAGGAAACAGTTTCACCACTGTGAAATGTCAGTGGGTGGGGTCCTCAGTTTTGGCAAAAAGTTGAGTTAAAAAGATGAGATATGTGATTGAGTTTTTAAACCAAACAAGAGTTTTAGGGTTTTTTAGTGAAAGTGGGATTTGGGTTATGAGTGATGAGTTTTGAATTTTAGTTATGAGTTTCGAAAATTGAGTTAAGAAAACTGAGTGATGGGGAAACCAAACAGGCCCTTAATTATTGAGTTTTTGAAAATATACCAAGCACTCCACTTGAGTTCTTAATGATGATATTGAATAGTTGGTCCACAGAGTAAAATTCAATGAAATCTGATGAGTCTATGGCTGGACTGCTATGCAAACTAAAATGTTCATTTCCATAGAAATGACGTCCAAATAGAAAATAGGGTGATGAGCATTGGTTGCTACAAGCGAGGTAAGTGGTGGCAAAGTGAGAGTTAGAGATGAGAGAGTACCGTGTCTTGCAATTGAACCTTAGCACTAACTTTCGGATCGACATGTTTTTCGCTGTTTCTCTGCGTTTGAGAATATGAGATCGAGATGGTGCAGATTAGGGTTAGGGAGTGATGTACGTTTGGAGGGACGGAGTTTATTTTTTAATTTAAAAAATAAAATAAATTATAATGAGATGTGAATTTGTAAGGCTTGCAAAGGAAAAACTTTTTGGAGCTATTATTTATTTATTCATTAGACACAATGGTTGGAGCTATTTAAAATTTAGAGAGTAATAGTGCACATTTATATATGGACTTTTTTTTTTTTTTTTTGAGATAATATAGACAAAAGACTTGGGGAATGGGGAAGGAAAGAGTAGGAAGACAAGACTTATAATACTAGCACTTACAAAAAGGCCTAACCTTTATAAGTACTAGTGATGCTTATAAACCGAAGACTTACTCACTAACTGACCGATGTGGTACTTTGGACCACTTATCTTTTTTTTTTTTTTGGAGAAAATATAGACAGAAGACTTAGGAGATGGGAAAGGCGGGAGTGGGAAGATAAGACCTACAATACTAATACTTATAAAAACACCTAAACTTTGTGTGTTAGTGGAAGACAAGACTCACTCACAGATAAACTTTTTAAATATTAAGTTCTCATGCTTATATTAGATTGTTGTGTGCTCGTTGAGAATATTTGCATCATATAATTGTAGGTCTATTTTACAATTTTGAACCATATGTTGAAGTTAGAGCCCTTTAGAATTAGCTTAAAAAATTACTGCACAAGTTGTAACCTTTTCCAAGATATCTACCAATAACTAGGTTTTAAATTCTACTGTTAAGAGCCCAATAGAGTTTGTGTAAAAATTACAAACAGTTGAAAATTGTTTTTCTTTTATTTTTTGTTTTTATTATAAATGGATTGGATACGAGTAATACCCATAACCAAACAAAAAAATTTGGATATTTACCCAAACCCGATCCAATTCTCTTTACCTATGATATATTGGATAATACCAAATATTTCGAGTTGGCTCGGGTATTCGTTATCCATTAGATATGACCATCCCTACTCAAAGCAGTTGACTACTACTATAGTGCTACAAGCGTATTTGAGATATGCAATACAAGTTTAAAAAATAAAAAATAGAAATTGGGTCTTTGAATTGCTATAATTATTAATTGCTATAATATATGTTTTTAAATTACTACTATTATTATTTTAATTTTTTGGTGGTTTATATATGTTTGGCAGTGGAGTTGAAATTGGCTTCTTCTTGGCTTTTTCTAATGGGAAAAACTTCTTGCACATTGTGTACGAACACACAAGTGTGCAACAACTGAAAATATGAGTTGAAGATTATGCACATTTTCAATTGTTTATAGACCTATGTACAAGTGTGCAATAAACACTACACTTTTCTAAGTGTGGGGGTTTAGGTGCAGAAGGCCCGTGTTAGCCTACCTAATCAGAGCCCAAAATAGGACCCAAGACCCATTAGAGGAGCTAAACTTGGTACATATGGAGTGAGTTAACTCTGAGCCCTATCACAATGGGTCCGACCTTGAGGTCGAGATGACAGGTCAAAGAGACAACCACCTGAGGAAGTCTTAAGTGGTCGGCTAAACACTGACCAGTGACGAGGGAAGTCGGAGTAAGTCGCGAACCTAGTGAGGTCGGTAACCGAGGACTGATAGTGATATTAGGGAAATCGCTACCGAACACTATTTGGTGTATAGAACAAGTTCCAAGGGACTCCTCTAAAGTTGTGAGGATTCTTTGGGATTCTGATAAACATGGGAATACGTGTGAAGTGAGAAAATAATGATGATCACCCCATTAACAAGAGACTATAAAAGGTAGAAGAGGGTAAAGGCATTGGGGGTTGGAAAAACTGGGGAGTGAGAGACAAAGAGAAAAATACAGGGAAACACTGGGGAGCTAAGGGAAACCAAGGAGAAGTTCTCGTATTAAGGTTTGGAGTAGATAAACCAGGTGAAATTTAGGGCCCAATCTGTAGGATTAAGACATAACCCACATATAAATAAATTGAGTCCCAAATACTATCATCTAAGCAGTCTTTGGTGACCACACTAAGTATTTGGCATTTATGCATGGTGTCAAAGAACCATATAGCTCAGTGGTATAACTTGATTTCATTTAGAAGAAAAATTAGTATTCTAAATTCCTTCTTATTATAAGTTTATAACAATTCATTATGAAAAATAAATAAATAAATAATGTGACAAGGATTGTGATTAGACCATAATTAATTAATTAGCACACATGGAATTATATTATTGAAGAGAAAATTTAACGGATGTTCTAATGGTATTGGTTTAGGAAACATTTTTATAAACTTTTTATGGGAAAAAAGAAAGAAAAGAAAAAAGAGCAACTTATTTTAATGGCAATTTTTTATATTTATTATGAAAGTGGTATTAAAACGTTTTTAAAATAGTACATTAACAAATACCCTAAGGGTGCCCATTAACCGGACTAAATGATGAATCACTATATAGACATTTTTGAATAGAATCACTCTTTTTAAAAATAAAAAAATAAAAAAGAAAAGAAAAAAAAAAAGAAAAAAGAAAAGAGGGAGAGAAGTCATTACTTCATTGATTTTTCCCCCTTTTATTCAATTGTAGTGGTGAAGGTGGATTTCAATCGTGTTCTCCTAAGAAATGAGACCAAATGATATTACTAAGTTACCCGAGTCTTGACAAGAAGTACTTATTCATTAATTGGATACAAATACATCAAAAACTAATATTGACTTAACCGGTTTTTATTTTAGTAGTGTTGGCGTTGCATAAGAGAGAGAGAGAGAGAGGGTGTAAAGAAAAGAAGGTTTTCTTGGTATGATTATAGAGAATATTGGATTAGTATAATTTAAGCATTAGAAGAAGAATTCATGGGTGACGTGTTAATACTACCAGATATGTCCAATGTTGTCACTAAGATTATCTCAAACCCATGCCAATAAGCTCCTTACCATTTCCACTGAAAAAAAAAATCATCTTTTATTTTATTTACGAAAAGCTTCCAAAATTTTCATTAGAATATTGAGTCATTACATCCTTTTGAAGGATAGCACTTATGTCTGTAGGTACTTCCTCCAGCCATACAATCTCTTTAGAGAAATTACGAGCCATTGCATGAACATCGTCATGTTGAAATCTCCCATGTACGCAAGAGTGGCAACGTTTCTACTCATTTACTAGCAAACTATGCTTTAAGCACTGCTGACTTTTCTGTTTAGATCGAAGAAAATCCTTGTTTTTTAGAACAAGCTCTTCTCCGGAATATATTTTCTGCTTTCTGTTTATGAATAAAATCAGTGTTTTCAACCACCAAAAATATATTTTTTCCAGGCAGTGTGCAGCCTCAAAATCCTTTAGATGCATTTTAATTCCTTCAACAATGAGGCCAGTCCAAGACAAGTTCTCCATCCTCCTGCAACGGACTCATAAGTCATACTTAAAAGTTTTGAATCTCCTTCAAGCACAATCCGTCCGAGGCTAGTCGCATTTTTAGGCAAAAATAACAGCCCTCAAAGCGCCTCAATCTCCTGTGCGACTTCCACACCACAACAAGTCTTTACACCAGTAAGTACCACAATTGGAAGACCAGAAAAATCCCTTGCAATAACACCTATATCAGCAGAGTGTTGTGCCCGAAATATGGCACCATCAAAGTTTATCTTATATGTGCCTTCAGATGGACAAACCCAAGCTGTGCGAGTGGGTAATGAGTGATGACTGTCTATGTGGAATGTCCTGCGCATCTTTATAACCCTCTAACGCTTTAATTGCAGATAGTTTTGAGAACATTTGGATCACACATCTGCCTTCCATAACACACTTTACAGTTTACACTGGTTGGTTCATATAAACCTAAAAATTATGGCCACGGACACTGGTATAAGTACAACAAAACAACACACTTTTTTTTTTTAATAAATAAGACACATGTAAGGAATGTGTTTATTAAATAATTATTAAATTGTTTTTACTTATATTTCTATATATATTGTTAAGCATTTCATAAAATATTAAATATATAAAAATTTAAGAGCAATAATGGATAATAAAATAAATTAAAGACTATTTTTTCTCAAAAAAAAAGAAAGAAAGTGAATTCATGATTATTAAAGGAGGATGTTTAGAAATTATAATACAAACCAAGAATACCACTGCACACCTTTAACGCGATATTCACTCCACAAATATAAGTGTTTGCGCAGTAAAATTCTATCTATCTAAAAAAACATATTTAGTCTAGAGTAGAATTCTATTTATCTCAAAAATAATGTTTATTAATTATCAATTTTCAAATGCATTGTTACTATTAGAGCAATTTTTTTTAAAAGAAAATAGCTAGGACACATGCAAAAATGTCCACAGGGGCGTGTCCCATATTTGACATGGGTATGAAACTCTAAATAAAGTATCCAAACTTCATATATATATATATATATATATATATATATGTATAAACCAAGCACACATGAAAAACACCGCAATGTCATCTTTATCCAAAAAGGCCAAGAGGAGACCATGTGGACGGACATAGGTGCAATGAGATGAGGGCTTTACAATCTATGAAACTTCACATTGCTTAAGTGTGAGAAAGGGATGTTTTTCCTTGCTTTGTGCTTGGAGAAACAAAACCACGACGGACATAAACCCCAAAGCAGATATTATTGAAATGAGAATTGGATGGCCATTACACTCTGTAATGAAAAATCATCTTTTGATTAATTATTTATGATTAGATAATGATAATTTATTCTTTCCGCCGTTATTAGAACACCTTGTCCCATCCAGATCCAGTGCAGTGTATTACTACAATTGTTGGATTATTTTGATAAAAATATTAGATTTTATTAAATGTTCTTTTAAAATTATTGTTACGTTGATGGCTATATGAGTTTCTTTGTTAAACAATTGAAATTTATATATAATGCTGATAAATTCAAATAATTGTCATTTTTATTTCCTTTATGACAAACTTTATTTTTGAAAATAAAAACCTTCTATTATGAGTGTAGACTGATATAAATACTATTGACTAAATGAATGTTAGTGGCTTAATGTATATGGCAATATTTCCTTACCAAACACATTTCCTAATAAAAACGTTTTGCCCTCATTGTCTAACGTTTTTTTTATATGGAGATTATAGTTATATATAAATGTTTGTTATTTCAATTAATGGGAAATTTTTTTTTTTTGGAGAAACAATTAATGGGAAGTTAAAAAAAAAATATACAATATTGGTATATTATTTTATCAGCCACTTTATAGACTATTTATTGACTATGATTTATTAGCATTATGACAATAAAAATGAATTTAAAAATGGCTAATTGCTTAGCCTATTTATGTCCGAGGACTCCGACTACGAAGGTAGAATATAAGTTTAGAAAGAAAGCTTATGCTTTTATCTTCTGTAGTTCTTCTTCCTATTAATTTTTTTTTAAGAAAATTTATATTCATATAATATATTTCTAGGTAAAAGAAAAGTACTGTTGAGAGTTGTACATCCTACAAACAGTGTAGGCTTATAAGGATAATCAGCAAGATGGTTGGGTTGTTGGAACACACAATGTTTTTAGTCTACTGCACTGAAAACTCTATAAACGTGTGTATCATCTCAAAACAATGACACGGTCCACGCCTCAACTCCGCCATCTAAAAATATACATGAATTGATGGTAAGTTGGTTTTTGTTATGAGATTACTTTAAAGTATCATCAAGGTAACATCTCTTCACTATTCTCTAATTTTATGGTAAATTTTAATTTATGTGAATTTTAATCTTTTATATAATATATTGAGTGTGTGTTTGCAAAAATTAGGCCCCATTTGGTAGAGCAACTTAAATACATATTTTCAGTTTTTAAACATCATTACACGCATTTCTACATATTTTTTCACTCATATGTATTTCAAAAAAAATACAAACAACATTACTCAAACTCTTTTACTAAACGGGCCCTTATTTTTGACAACTTATTTTACTATTCAGCTTATTTTCGTTATTATTTATGAGTTCTACTGTATTTTTTAGTACTATTCATGGATCCACAGTATTATTTCAGCTAACTTTTATTTTTATCTATAATACTTTCAATGAAAAATTTTCAATTTCAGCAAAGTGGGAACCATCATAGCCATCAGTAAAGACTAAAGAGACATGTAGGGCCTGTTTATTTTCCCATTTCAAACTCACTTTTTTTTTTTTTTTTTTCATTTTAAACAATATTACATATATTTTTACACATTTTTTCCCTCACACATATTTCAAAAAATACAAAAATTTCATCTCAAACTACTCTACCAAACTCAACTACTCTACCAAACTCCTGTATTTATTGGGCTTCCTTCGTAGAAGGTGCAATGGCCTACAACTCTCAACTCACCTAGCACCTTGGATTAAATTCTCAAACCCACCAATAAAGTGCTAATCATGCTGCTCATAGTCTAGCTAGGTGGTCCTTTGATATTTCTTGTTTTGGCTTTTTTGATCAGGGGTTCGGCCCACCTCGTTTTGCTAATCTCAACTTGGTGGAAGTTGCCTAGGCTGTGTGTTGTAGTTTCTTTCTGGTAATAAAAGTTTTCTTTCACCCAAAAAAGAAAGAAAAAGATAAGGACTTTTGCCTCGCGCTTAATAGTCAACAAAGAAGCGGTTGAAGAGTTTACAACAAACATTTTCACAAAATATCTCTTTCTTGTGTGGAGTTCATTTCATCGGTTTGTTTTCTCTTGCCTTTGTCTTAAACTTAATTTTCACAATTCACATCTACACAAAGAAGAAATTATGGCAGGGGTCTTGCTAGGAGAAGCGCTTGTATCTGCAATCATTGAGGTGGCGGTAGAAAGAGTGGCTTCTCCTGAGGTTTTAGACTATTTCAAAGGAAGGAAGCTTGATGGGTTGCTAAGAAAGTTGAAGCTAGTGCTGTTATCTGCTAATGCTGTGCTCACTGATGCAGAGGAGAAGCAAATTACAATCCCAGCTGTGAAAGAGTGGCTGGACGAGCTTAAAGATGCTGTTTATGATGCAGAGGATGTCTTGGATGAGATTGCCACTGAAGCCTTGCAATGCAAGTCAGAAGTTAAATCTCAAACCTGCACAAGTAAGGTATGGGACCTCATCTCTCTTTCTGTTATTCCAGTTGACAAACGGATAAAATCAGAGCTAAAAATGATTATTGAAAGATTAGAAGATATTACAAAACAAAAGGGCGTCCTTGGTCTGAAAGAAGTTGCTGGTGGAGTACCATCACGACAATTAACAACTTCTTGCCCAGAAGAATATGGTTTGTATGGTAGAGATGTTGATAAGGAGGCAATATTTAAGTTGTTGCAGTCAGATGAAGCAAGTAGTAGCAATGAAATATGTGTTGTTCCCATTGTTGGTATGGGTGGGATTGGTAAAACAACTCTTGCTCGGCTTGTATACAATGACAACAGAGTAAAGATGAGTTTTGATCTCAAAGCATGGGTTTGTGTCTCTGAAAAATTTGATAGTTTAAGGATCGCAAAAACTATTCTTGAGGAGGTAACTCTATCTGCTTGTGACATTCAAAATTTGAATTTGTTGCAAATTAGAATCAGAGAGACCTTGACAGGAAAGAAATTTTTTCTCGTATTAGATGATGTTTGGAATGAGAATTACATTGATTGGGACGAGTTACTCAGAATTTTTAGATGTGGAGCACGAAAGATTCAAATCATTGTTACAACACGCAGTGAAAAAGTTGCAGCAATTATGCACCCTATTTCAACTCATCTTTTAAAGCAATTGTCAGATGAAGAATGCTGGTGGTTATTTGCACAACATGCATTTAAAAATGGAAGCTCCCATGAATATCCAAACCTTGAGGTAATTGGTAAAAGAATTGTCCAGAAATGTAAAGGCTTGCCTTTAGCTGTAAAAACACTTGGGGGTTTGTTACACTCTAAACAAGAACCAAAACAGTGGAATAAAATTCTGAAAAGTGATATATGGGACTTACCAAAAGGTGAAAGTAATATTCTACCAGCTCTAAGATTAAGCTACCACTATCTCCCATCATATCTAAAGCGATGCTTTGCTTATTGCTCAATCTTTCCTAAGGATTACAAATTCAAAAAGGAGGATTTGGTTCAATTGTGGATGGCAGAAGATTTATTGCAGCAATCCAAAGGAAATGGGAGGTTGGAAGAAATAGGTGAACAGTACTTTGATGATCTAGTATCAAGGTCATTTTTTCAACGATCAGATGACAACAAATCAGTTTTTGCAATGCATGACCTTGTCAACGACTTAGCAAAGTTTATATCTGGAGAATTCTGTTTGAGGTTGGAAATTGAAGAATCAGATGAAGCTACAGCAAAGACACGGCATTTGTCATATTTTAGAGCTGAATTTGACACCTCCAAGAAATTTGAGGTCTCCTACAAAGCTAAGGGTTTGCGCACCTTGTTGGCTTTAGAATCCTCGCCATTTTCATTGAGTCAATTTGATTATTTGGCAAACACAGTAACACATGATTTATTGCAGACATTTAAGTGTGCACGGGTGCTATCATTATCTGGCTATCATAACATAAGAGAGTTACCTGATTCTATTGGCAATTTAAAGCATCTACGTTATTTGAATCTCAACCGCACTTCAATCAAGCGCTTACCTGATTCTATTTGCAATTTGTATAATTTACAAACCTTACTGTTATTCAGATGTACTTTCCTCGTTGAGTTGCCTGCCAAAATGGGAAAACTAGTCAACTTACGCCATTTGGATATAATTGGAACAAAGTTGAAAGAGATGCCATTGCAAATGCGTCAACTGAGAAATCTTCAAAAATTAACTGCTTTTGTTGTGGGTGAACACAGTGGGTACAGCATTGGAGAATTAGGGGAGCTTCGACATCTTTCTGGAACATTGTCGATACTAAACTTGCAAGAAATTGATTGTGCTAGAGATGCTATGGAGGCTAAATTGAAGGATAAGAAGTTCTTGTCTGAATTGGTTTTGCAATGGGGTGGTGATAGTGAGGATTCCCAAAATGAAAGAAATGTGCTTGAACAGTTCTGTCCTCATACAAACTTGAAAGCTCTCACCATTGAACATTATGGGGGTACAAGATTTCCATTCTGGTTAGGAGATTGTTCATTCTCCAATATGGCGTCCCTTAATCTTGTAAATTGTAAATATTGCTCCCTTTTACCTCCTCTTGGACAGCTTCCTGCCCTTAAGGAGCTCTCAATTGCAGGTTTTCATGAAGTATCACATGTGGACCGTGAATTCTATGGGAATAGTTCTTCTACAGTTAAGCCATTCAGATCCCTTGAAAAGTTAAGCTTTGCAGAGATGCCAAACTGGCAAGAATGGCTTTTATTTGAAGGTGAAGATGTAGGCGGAGCTTTTTCTACTCTCCAAGAGCTTTGTATAATTAGATGTCCCAAACTAAGCAGTGGCTTGCCTAACCAACTTCCCTCTTTAACCCACCTTACCATTGAAGAATGTCAACAACTTGTTGTGTCACTTCCACTATCTCTGGCCATTCATGAATTAAACTTAAAAGATTGTAGTAAGGTACTATTGAAAGAATTGCCACCTAAACTGCATAGTCTCACAATTGAAGGATGCCACATACTACAGTCCTTTGTTGAGCTAATGATATCACCTCCAAGAGGTTTTCTACTCATTACATTGAAATCACTTGCAATATGTGGTATTTTACAGTTGCCAAGGGGCCATTGCTATCCATCACTTGAAAGATTGAGGCTACGAGGTGGCCATGATTCACTTTGGTCTTTTCCGTTAGAGTTCTATCCAAAGCTCAAATTTCTTGAAATGTATGGATGTGAAAATCTTGAGTCTTTTTCTGTATCAGAGGGATCTCACCTAGATCTTACTTCTCTCACTCTTTTGGAAATCAGGAATTGTCCTAACTTTGTGTCCTTTCCCAGTGGAGGACTGTGCGCACCAAATTTGACACAGGTTACCATCATCAATTGTAAAAAGTTAAAGTCCCTTCCTGAAAGGATGCATGCTCTCCTCCCATCTCTTGTGGCTCTAAGATTATCATGGTGTCCAGAACTCGAATCATTTCCTGATGATGGTTTGCCCTCTAATTTAAAAACACTTGCCGTCTACTTCTGTGATAAGCTCTTTTCCCATCGCCTGGAATGGGGTTTGCAAGGTCTTCACTCTCTTAGAAGCTTCCACATTCGTACTAAACACACAGGAGTTTTGACATTTCCAGAGGAGGCATTGCTGCCTGCAACTCTTACCTCTCTTTCCATCTCATCTTTTCCTAATCTGAAATCACTTGACAGTAAGGGGTTTCAACAACTCATCTCTCTTGAACGCTTGGAAATTATTTCTTGCTATAAGCTTCGGTGCTTACCAAAAGAAGGCTTGCCAACCTCTCTCTCTTTTCTACATATCCGTCAATGCCCTTTGTTAGAGCAAGATTGTCAAAGAGAGAGAGGGAAAGAGTGGCCTAAGATTGCTCATATTCCCCTCATAGAGATTAACTTTGAAGTGATCACATGAGTTGTGATTGAGAAGCGCTTTTGCATGCCCAGGTACTTGTTCTGCACTAATATTACAATTCTTCTTTTGCTCAATATATTTTAGGGAAACATGCAAAAGACTCCTGAACTTTTAGGTCAAAATACCCCTTGTCCTTATTCTATAAAGGCATCACATATGACTTAAACCACTGAGTCTACATATTATATGTCATGATACCATAATTTTAGTGTACTTTCGTAAATATAACTGATAGAGAAACTTCAAAATATAAATAAGAAAGTTTAGATTTTTTTTTATTTGAAAAATTAAAAAATAAAGCTTTCTAGTAAAATACTTTCAGCACACTTATGCTAGAGATGCTATTTTTCAAGAAGCAGCTTTCGATCTCAGGAAATTAAAAAAAAAAAAAAAAAAAAAAAAAAAAAAAAAAAAAAGAAAAAAAAAAAGAGAAAAAAAAGGAAGCATTAAGTTATGTGACGGTTACCATAATTTTTATAAACTTGGTGATTTTCAATCTGGCAATTTCATTGTATATGCTCAGTTGTTTCCCTTTTCTTTTGCAGTGTCGCTTTCAGTGGTCGATAACTAGTGCTCACACAACCAGCGCCAACTTCATGCCACTGCTAACTGCTGATCCTTTTGTATCATGTATGAACTCCTAATTGTCTAGTAGTTTTCAAATTACTGTAAAAGTTCATTCTTTATGTCAAAGAGTACTTTACTCTCATTCTTGTTAGAGCTGCTCCTGCCTGATTATCCACTCATTTTTTCCAGTTGGAGTGTTGGACTTTGAATTTGGAGACACAGAATTTTGGGGGAATGATTAACAATTTTCCAGCATATATATTTTTGATGATTTGCTCATTTATTTGACAAGTTTAGAATATTTTATGAGACATTGGGATTTGTCCTGGCAATATGTTAGGCTATTTAATCTCAGGAAGATAAGGCAGATGAAAGTTAGTGCTGGTTCAGTACCTTCTAGTAGCTGCTGAATTCTCTCTCTCTCTCTCTCTCTCTCTCTCTCTAACATGTTACCGGTTTCAAAATGATGAAAAGAACTTTGTACAGCAGAAACTTTTTCTTTATTGCAAACTTCTGAATAGCACAAATTAAACACACACACACAAGTTTTCTCTATTGCTGAAAAGTATCAATTTCTTGTGCTGTTCTTTTAGTTTTAACCCAACATCTTAACTAGTTTCTTGCTGTGTTTGCTTTTCAATTCAATAGGGTAGACTATTGGGATATCCCTGGTGTTGAATGCTTTTGCTTTTTTTTCCCTACTAATTGTAAAGGACATTTTTTTAATGTATTTTTGGCTGAATAACCTTTAGTTGAGCAACCCATGAAGAGGCATTGATAGTTTTTAGTTATATGGAAAGAACATTGGTTTCAGGCATGAGTTATTCAATGGCCAAGCTCAAGCAATGGTAACAAATAGGCCTCATATCTCCCTTTCTTATCTTTGATCTATGGAAGTCTTTGTTGAGGAATGATGCCAAAGGAAGAAAGGAAAAGAATGGCGCAAGGTTGCTCAAATCCCCTGCATAAGAATCTAATGAAGTTGTTATATGTGCAAAAACTCTTAGGCGAGACCCAATTTTACCATCCACATGAGAGATAGGTAGCAGCATGGTCAATTTTACAGTTCATCATTGTAGAGTATGACTTTACATTGGATAGAATGACACTAAATAATACACATGGTTGACCCCTTATTAGTATATGAAGGATCCATAGTTGATCCCAAATTTTTAGGACTAAGGTCAGATTGTTGTTGCACTTGTTTCATATGATGAGCTAGTATTGATTTAATTTGTTGCTTCTTTTTTTTAAAAATAAATTTCAAGACTTGCATCATTAGGCTCTTAAATTCCTCATATGCTCTTAAGTTACTTAAAAAAACCCTTGATCTTGAAGATTTTTGCTTAATGGACTCCTTTGGCTCACATTCTAGCTTGGGGAGGGTCTGCAGCATTATTCAACTCCTACATTTGGAGTTCAGAACTCTGCTGGTGCTGCAAGACAAAAGAAGAGGCAAAAGATACACAAAGCTGATGAAAATGGAAAGGCAATCACATGAGACAACAGCCTTCTTTTTTTTTTTTTTTAATAGTTTTTTGACAGAAGAATAGACTGAAGATCTTGGAGGGTCAACCCAAGCTGAATGGTCGGGTTTTTGGGTAAGAGTGATTACGGGTCAACTATGTTGGGTTGGCTTTTGGGTCGGGTTTGAACCTGACCCGACCCGACCCGACCCGGAAAATGCTCAGCCCCTAACAATAGCAAATGAGTAAATATGTAACTGCAGAAAATTTCACTAATTTTTTCACATAGTTGCCTTTGCATTTGTGTTGTGGTGCCTTTCAATTGAGGCAAATATGTGAGTGAGTGTGAGAAATTCGGTAAATTTTCTTGTGTCCATAACAGGATTGATAGCAAATGTGGCCATGAAGTAGACAGAACGTGGAATAAGAAATTATTTAAAGAAAATTCACTAAAAATCATATTTCGCCAATCAAGCCAACTATTTTGAATATTCTATTAGAATTATTTCACTTAAGGGCCGCCTCTGCAATTCATTAAAAATCTTTTTTTTTTTAATCCATGTGAGTTGCAATGTTAGGGATTGTTCAAACAAAGATGCATAGAGTATGACAATACAAGTATACAACCCCTTTCTGTAGAAATTTGTACAGCATGAAAATTGATATATATATATATATATTTAAATTTCAGAGTAAGATAATAGCACCAAAAAACAAAAAGGTTTGAGAGTAAGATAGAGGGGTCAGTGTGTGCAAATGGTGATGGATAAGTCTCTTGATAAGTTTCATCCACATTTTTACATTATAAATGTGTTTTTGTGTTATGGTGGGTATGGTAGGAGTTGTTATTCATAATCCGGAAGTATGCGCCTTCCCTCTCGCGAAGGGGTGGGCCCCATAGTAGGTGGAACCTACCCCTCTGTAAATTCTCCTGTAAATATGAGAAGAGTATATAATAATTTTCCGTCTAGTAGAGCATTATCTCAAATATTATATGAGTAAGATGCAAAAAAGTCTGATTTTTTAAATGTGGTATGTGAATTGAATTGAATGGTAATATAATGACCTGGCTTTCTCTTGAAAAATAGGGTTGGTACTGATGATAAGGGTTAGGCTTGTATTACCATAATTTTAAGATATATAAAGGTGTTTCATTGCTTCTTTAGAATAATTTTATAATCTATTAGAAGAGTAAAACTTAAGTACAATACTTAGGTAGTATTCCTTAAATTCCTCTTTTTTAGATTCAGCCATGTGATTATACTTAACTAAAAATACACTTTCATCTCGTAAGAAAAATGGCATGTGGTTGAATTTTAAGAGAATAACTTAAAGAATAAAACCTAAGTATTGTACCTAAGTTTTGTCCTTGTTATAATATTTGGTTTTAAAAATTTGGACTTACACAATGTGTATTCTTTACATAACTTAAAACCAAATTTAAGTATTTTGCTTTACTATCTATTTTTATTATTTAATTTTAATTATGTTATTGAAATATTTTCTTTAGTTTATATATAATTCTTAATTAAAAGTTAAAACGAATATCATACCAACATAATGCTAATACTAGTCAATGGAATATTTCATTGCATATAATGGATGCACTAGATATCACCTCCCTGTATGAACACACTGTCTTAATAGTTAATACTACAATGTAATAGTTTTATCATATCATGTCATTGTTTACATCAATCTTCTAGACTGGCAAATATCATAGAAATCAAAGTTATCAAATTATAATCATATGCTCTCATCAAATTTGGCCTCTCTTTAATCATGATAAATCATAAAATTGGCCTCCCTTTAATCTTCATGCAGTTTAAACTGCATGAAGATTAAAGAGAGGCCAATTTTATCATTTGATAGATAATTTGAGAGAATATATAGCTTTGAGTAATGAATATTTTCTCATTTTAATTGATTTTCCTATAAAATTTTATCTTAGGATCCTCACATAACTTTATTCTCTAATGATTTTAAAGTGTACGTGTATTGGTTTTTTTTTTTTTTTTTTTTTTTTTTGCCAAGTTGGTCTAAAAGCAACCCATTAATTCCTACTGTGTAACTCAACAAAAGAAAGAGAAAGAAAGCAAAAGAAAGAGAAAGAAAGAAAAAAGATTGCAAATTAGTTGTTTATAGGAAAATAATACTTATTTCATTCATTCATCTATACTACTATTTAAGGGACTGGATTTTTTTTTTTGTTCCAAAATACTCCTACACCCCTAGGTTCAAGTAGAGATAAAACTAAAGGATAGTTCAGTAAAAATATATGTTTAACTTGCACTAAAATATTGCCTACAAAATAGGAACACTCTTTCACTAACCAACTTTTTCAAAGCAACTATACGTTTATTGTTTTTTTAATAGAAAAATAGATAATGAATTATCACATCAATTAAATAGTTTTAACTATAATTTTTTTTTTTAAATCCACAGCCGTCCACTTCCTCTTCTTCTTCTTCCTTCTTTTTTTTTTTTTTTTTTTTTTTTTTTTTTTTTTTTTTATAATTCTTAAAAAAACACTCCCATCTTTTGTGCAAATTAAAAAGAAAAACAAAAAACAAAAAACAAAAATCAAGGATAAACACATACAAATCCCAAAAATCTACCTACCACTAACCAATACAAAAAAAAAAAAAAAAAAAAAAAACCCTCCCACTAACCCACATACAGTTCATCCGTTTCCTCTGCACACACTACACATCAAAACTGCCTCCTCACTCTTCTTCTTCCACTCCATCTCCTTCCCAACAACGCAACAACTACAAACCAACCCCAAAACCCGACCACTACAACGTGACTGCAGTAGCCATGGCAACGGGCAGAGTCTTCTAGATGCACCATCCTCAACTTTCAACATTGAACCCCTTAAAGAATATTGCTAGCCAAATCAAAGTGAGTAGCATTTAAATGAATATTACTAACAATACATTTTTGGTTTTTTTTTTTTTTTTTTTTTTTTTTTTTTTCCCTTACTTTGTTTTTGAAATGAAAATTGAAGTGTTTACAATTTGTTAAATAGGTTCCTAGAAATTTTGATACTGACAATGACATATGATAAAAATTTTGTATAAGTTTAGCATCTTATTTGTTCTTTCACCCTGTAGTTAAACTAGCCTCTAAACATACGTGTTTGTAATTGAAAAATTTAGTAATCTTAAATTATAATAAATGCTCTAAATTAATTATTACCCAAAAAATAGAAGAGCCTCTGAGCACGCGCTCACACGCGTGCTCAGAGGCTAGTATGTATTACATCTTTGTAAAGTGTATATTATGAGAAAGTCTGGTTTTTCTTTAATACATACATTTGATTTTCCTATACACTGAGTAGGTCATTAACCCACTTTGTTACAATTCTTGTTTACATAGTTAATCTCCCAACATCATGGATGTGAATACATTGATTTTTCATTTTAAATAACTTTAATTTTTTTTAAAATATAATTAATCCATTTATAAAATTTTATAAACCCCATACTTTCTAATTCTTTTAGGTGCGTGCAACTAAAAAAAACATTGCATATTACATAACTCTGAGAAAAAAATAACTTTCAAATTCTCAGTGGGGGTGACGATAGAGCATAAATCCATAATTGCATGTGTTGTTCCTACACTGATAGTCTCATCAACTCTCTGACGATACACATGATATTATTCATTACCGTCATGAAGTGTGTGTTAATATGTCCACACTTAAGAGGTCCTTTTTTCATTCAGAAAAAAAAAAAAAAAAAAAAAAAAAAATCCAGAATTGTGTAGGTTCATAGTTAGTTAAGCCAATATCTCACAGAAGTGGCAAACAATTAGAGCAAATTAAACAAAACCACACCAAATAATCACGTTGCTAGGTAGAACCTGACAGGTTCTCAAAAGAAAGAAAAAAAGAAAAAAAATAAATAAATAGCACCTGACCAAGTTGCACCCTAAAATCATGGATCTTGCGCAAGTACTTGCTTTAAATGTACATTTGATTTCTATCTCTTCTCTAAATATGATTGAAATAAAATTTTTAGTGTCCACTTTTCAATATTTCTGAAACTATCGCATGCTATTTAGTTCAAATTGATTTTCCAAAAACACAAATTAAGGACAAACGAGGTATTTCAAGTAGGGCTGTCCAACCCACCCGGCAACCCGCCCAACCCGCCCAACCCGCCCGTACCCGACCGGCGTTCACCCGATCCGACAGCTCCGGCGGTCGGCCGCGGGTCCCGATCTCCAAAACCCGACGACCGGCGGGTCGGTTTCGAGTCCCATCGTTCAAAACCCGTGAAACCCGACCCGCCCGAAGACACCAAATTCTGGCGATTTCTCCAGCAATTCCGACGAGTTTTCAGCTTGATTTGGTAGATTTCGACGACCAAAACAGGTAGATCCGGCATAGATACACCAGATCCAGAGATTCCCGACACGATTTGGGAGAAAAATAGTCGGATTTGACGAAATCTTCACCGGAACTTGGTCGGATCGGGCGAGATCTCGCCGATTTTGGTTGTTTTTCAGTGTTTTCCGTCGGGTTTCGGCCTCACCCGAAACCGACGGCACCCATCGGCGAACCGACCCGCGAAAACCGACCCTCTTAACGGGTCGTTGCGGGTTGAGAATCTGCAACCCGATCTTCTACGGGTCGGTTTGCGGGTTGGGCACAAACCCGACCCGCCCGACCCGTGGACACCTCTAATTTCAAGGAATGGTTAAAAGAAATATTGGAATAAAATTAAAAGTTAACGGATAAAATAGTCAAACTGAAGAAAAAAAAAAAAAATCTCTTAAATATATCTAATCCCATACCTCACATTTTTACATAATTTAAATTCTTTATAAAACTATAATGATAAAAATTGGAAATTCTTTAACATTCAAATAAATACTTAATTAAGTGTGCTTTTAAATTAGAATCACATTTCCTCTCCTTTGTGTGTATGTTTGCTGCTTAAAAATTATACTTAATTGAAAAATGAAAATTGCATGAATTGAATTTAGAATGAGCACACGTAGGACTTGTACAAGAAAACTTACACATGTCATATTGTTTCCTATGTTTTTTTTTTTATTGGTTGAGAAAAATATTGCTTCCTATGTTTAGTTTATAGAAACTAAATAAGAAAAATATATCAAAACTCATCCAAATTCCTTTACCAAAAAGAAAACTCATCCAAATTCTGATAATGTGTCACAATGAAAATCAACGAAATTTTATTATTAAAAGAATTACAAAAATAGAGAATTTTTAACTTTGATTAATATTTATGTTCTCATTTAATTTATATTTTTTTTAATCCCATAAAAATATAGCTTTGTAAGCAAAAGGGTACGTAAATTGTGATTGATAACACTTTGAATTTTGAATCCCACAGATAAAATTAAAATTGATAACATCATTGAATTTTTATTTATTTATCAAACGGGTAAATTGTGGTTGTTATGTCAATTTGGTCAAACAATTGGAAAAATCAGCAAAACTTTATTCAAGACAATCAAAGAGTTCCAGTACACACGGTATTATATATATAAAAATCTTGCAATACATCATCAAGTCATATTAATCCATTAACTCAAAAAAAAAAAAAAAAAAAAAAAAAAAAAAAAAAAAAAAAGAAGAAGTCATATTAATCCGAAACTAAAAATTAGATTATCAGAATTTTATCAAAGAGTTCCAGTAAACACGGTATTAATCAGAATTTTTTCATAAAAAATATTAAAATTAAAAATTTATCTTTATATATATATATATATATATATTTTTATGAAATACTAAAACTTCATTAAAAACTAGAAAAGGAAATTACATCATGAAAAAGAATTTATTCTATAAAAAAAGGACTCTCTTAGATCCCAACAGAAAAATCATCAGTACCTAAAGCATTTTTATGTTAAATTTTTTTTTTTTTTTTTTAAATTGAAAAACAAACATAGACATATGAGGGAGAGATGATTATCCGATTTTAACCTTACCAAAAAAATGACAAAAAAAAAAAAAAAAAAATCAGAAAGGAAACTTAGCAAGAAATAACATATCATCAAACCAAGATGAAATCCAACACGTCTCTTTGTCTCTCTTCCTTGCAAAATTATTCAATACACCTAATATACTATAGATTAGGATCCTCTAAAATTCATAAGGTAATTGCATTATAAAATTGCAAAAATCCTTTTAATTCATTTTGAACCAAATGAATTAGATTTTATCATATCATCATCACTTTTTTAAAAAGAGATTTAAACAAAGGTTTAACTTTCACTATTTTATTATCTATTTAATTACTTGTCTAATTCATCAATCTCAAAATGAATGTGTCCATATATTTGGATACTCTTGCCCAAACTCTACCAAGGATCTTAATCAATATAATATGCTTTCCTCACATATGCAACATGGAGACATGATGGTTTGCAATATGGTGTGCCAGACTTTCATCCCTACCAATGTTAAAGCTATTTTGAGCATCCCTTTGAGCTCTCGCTTGCCAAGGGACATGTTAGTGTGGGCTCTCACTCCAAATGGTAGCTTCACTGTCAAAAACGCGTGTAAGATTGCAGTGGCTAAGTCCAAGGAGGCATGCAAGGAAGGACCGTCGAATGGTGAAAAGCTCAAAACCTTCCAGAGACGAATCTGGGGTATGAATCTGCCAAACAAGACTAAATCCTTTGCATGGTGTGTGTGTGTTGAAATATCATCCCCACTAAGGTGAATTTGCAGCATTGTCAAGTTATTGATGAGGATATGTGTGAAGCTTGTGGATCGGGGAGAGAAACTAGTGGGCATATTTTTTGGGAATGTCAGACTGCTCGTGATGTGTGGTTACGAACATGTATTATTTTCGAAACCCAGGGAGTCTGGTATGATGAGTTTGTCAACTTGGTCTGGTATCTCATGTTTGTCCAACATGTTGGTAATGAAATTTTAGTGCTGGTCTTTATGGTTGCATGGTGAATGTGGCATAATAGAAATGCGGTTAGGCATGGTAATGCTAGACAACTGCTTCTGAGGTGGTGCAGAAAGCTCGTTTTCTGCTAGATGAATTTCAAACAGCAAATCACTCGGTCTATCAACCAAAAGATAGCATGAAGGAGGTCTGGTCTAGCCCGAGTGCACCAAACTACAAAGCCAATGTGGATCGGACAGTTTTTAACCAAGATGGACAATCTGGGGTAGGAGTAGTGATTTGAGATCATTAAGGCAAGTTAACGGCAGCGCTGAGTCAGAAAATCCATCAACTGTTGGGGCCTCTGGAGATTGAAGCTAAAGCCATGGGGGTTGGGGTTTTGTTTGCTTGGGATGTTGGTATAAGAAATGTGATTTTTGATTGTGACTCCAAAATAGTGTCTAGTGCTTTGTTGGAGGTTATGCTCTCCACCTGTGAGTATTTCGAATATACTAGCTAGGGTGTCTCAAAAATTTCATGAATTTAGATTAGCTTAAGTGTCTCATTTAAGGCAACAAAGCAATAGGCTAACACATCTTTTGGCAAAGTAAGCCAAAGATATAGGTAATGGTGATAATTTTGTAATATGCATAAAGAAAAATCCTTCACTATTAAGTCAGCCATTACTCATAATATACTGAATTTATCTTCTTCTTAATAAAGTTACAAGTTTTTCATAAAAAAAAAAAAAGTAATGTTAAAGTCTTTTTACACTATTGTTGATGTGACAAATTATAATTGGTATAATATCATTTATATATATATATATATATTATGGATTTTGTTAGTTAAGAAATAGTTTTAAAAACTTTTTTGTGAAAAGAAAAAAATAACTTTTTTTATACTATTTTTATATTTTTCTATAAAAATGGTAGCAAAACTTTCCTAAAATTATTCATTAACAAATATCCAAAGCCCACTGCTTAACTGATCCTATATTAACACAAGAGTAATGTTACAGTCACAAACTATTTTACAATATTTTTACAAAATATTGACGTGGCCAACTTTTTATTCATTTTTATTTAAACCTATTATTAATATCACTTTTTTCATTTATCAATAATTACTCACCACATTAGCAGTTTATAAAATTTTTGTAAAATAATTTGTATCTTTAGCATTATTCTTAACACAAACACAATATTCCACTTAAAAATTATGAAAATCATTGTGCCATTTTTTTAGGGGATATTGTATCTTTGAACATGATTACGTAGAAAATGCTACTCTTGTTATCATCAAGGTAAATAGTAGTAACCATACATTTAAGAAAGAAAATGGAATGTTCTCCCCAAAAAAAAAAAAGTAAAAGAGAATGGAAAAACGTGTGGAGTCATTCACTTCCCTTTACTATTATTGGTTCAAGACCAAGAGTCACCAACCATCCCAATTATTTCTAATTTTCTCTTTCTTTATTCAAATCAAAATAAAAAAACACCATATTTGAAATCAAAATACTAGGACTAAATCAAAATAAAAAAACACCATATTTGAAATCAAAATACTAGTACCTAGTCCAATTTGTCCAACCGTGTCTCTCTCTCTCCCCTTTGACCTGATTGTTTCTCTCTCTCTCTCTCTAGAAACATAAGGAAAAAAAAAAATATATATATATATATATATATATATATGAACAAGTGCGTGTATGTCCGGCCTCTATAGGGAGGGAGAAAAATACAGTCTTTTTTGATCCCCTGAAAAGTCAAAACGTTTACAAAACAAAGCAACAAATACCCAGTTCAAAACAACAACAACAACAACAACAACAACAACCAAATTGCCCAATACCCTTTTGCTCTCTCTTTCTGAAATTCCAAGGCTTTGATTTTAAATCAAATTCACTCTGAGGGTTGGTGGGTTTGTTTTGTTTTTTGCTTTGAGGGAAACAGAGTAGGAAAAAAAAGCAGTGTCTTTTTTATTTTGTACATCTTTTCGTCTATGATGAGTTCCAATACGGCGTCGTCTAGCGCAGGAGTCGCTGGATCGGCTGATTCTGCAGCTCCCAGAAGAAATTCCAAGAAACCCAAATGTAATTTCTTCTCAAAAGACTTGATTTTTATGGTTTTTTTTTTTTTTTTTTTTTTTTTTTTTTTTTGTGGAGTTTTGGTTCCATCCATGAGTACCCACTTGCTAATTTGTTGAGTTTTCACTTGGGTTTTGCTTGTTTTCTTTGTACTTTGAGATTTTGAGTTGTAACTCTTAGTGCCAAAATCTAGAATTTTGACTTTTTATAATTCTTTTGGGAATAATTCAGAGATACCCAGATGAATTTTTTTGGTTACTGTTCATGAATTTCTGATTTTCATGATTTGTGGTTGTTTTCATGTTCTGTGTGTGAAGCTTCTGATTGTATTGTAAAGCTGAGTTTTTGACTTTTTCGGCTAATCTGTGTGCATCTAAGAGTTTGGTTTTTGTTAGATTAACAATAATCTGTTATAGATTTGGTATTTAATTTTGTACTTGATATGTAACTTGTTAATAAAGGGTTTACAATTAATTGATTGTTTGCCTTTTTGTGTTCTAACAAGAGTTGACTTTTTGTCTTAATAACATATCTGTAGATTACAAGATGGATGGTTATGATCTCAGGAAAAATAGCAGATTTTATTTCTACCTATATAGATTTTTACTATTTTCATTGCTCAAAATTTTGAGATTTTCATTTATTATCTATAACAACTTGAGTTTGCTTGTCACTACTAGAACCTTGTTAAATACTAATTAAAATTGTTTCTCTGGTTTATAATTAAATGTGTTGTCAATGTTGATGCAAGTGCTTTAAGCCTTTTAGCTTGGTTTTTTGCAGCTAAAGTGAAATGAATGAAAATTTGAGTAGGATGACAATTGGGTGGCTTTATTGGGTATAGTCATGAGCCTTGCCCCTACTAAGAGGGATAGGTGATTCATGTGTTAAGAGTTATAGTCAAGTTTCAGGCATGCCTTTTGATCTCAAAACACGTTTGTGTTTAATCAGGTGTTTGTAGAGATGTTCGATATTCTTTGTTATACATTCTAGAATTTAGGAAGTCAATTGATATGACATCTAGATGCTCACTTTCGTCTAATGCACGAAGGTGAGCATTAGTTAGCTTTTACCTTGTTGATTTCATGGGGCTTTTTGTATTTGTGAAGCCCTTTTGTTTGTGTGTGTGTGCTTATGTATGCATGGCATGTTTGCATATGTAGTGAAGCTGTCCATTGTTTTCCCTTTTACCCTTTGTATGATCCAATTCAACATAAATTAGCTAAAAATTGACTTTTCTTTAGAAGCTTCAATTATGTTAGCAACTTGTTTGCAAATTCTATGAAACTTCATGGGATTTTAAATGGACTAAAGCGGATTGCCTTTACAAAATTTTCAGATTCTAGGTTTACTCAGCAAGAACTTCCAGCATGCAAACCAATTCTCACACCAAGATGGGTAAGCTTTGTAATTGCTCATTTTCAGTTTCTCCCAGGTGACGTTCTCAGTATTCAAGAAAAAAAAAATTTAATCTCTATCTCCATGTGCAGGTGATTTCAGCATTCTTGCTTGTTAGTGTTGTCTTTATTCCCATTGGAGTTGCTTCCTTGTTTGCTTCCAGAGATGTATGTTCAACCATGACCCAAATGTTTGCAGTTTACTTCTAGTTCCACATATAGTTGATTTGGAATCTCTATCTTTCTACCAGGTTGTTGAAATTGTTGACCGGTATGAAACCGAATGTATACCGCTGGAGAATAGAAATGATACAGTCAATTACATACAGACCCCTGGAGATAAACCATGCAACCGAACTATAACAGTGAGCCTCTGAATGCAATTCTCATCTATGTTATTATTGTTTGTTATTAGAGGGATATTTTTACAGTAGTAATCAATTGCTGTAGTAGCTGTAGCAGTGTAGTTAAAGCACAAAGCCAAAAGGCGACCTTAAGGCATCAAGTCATTGCATCTCCCGAGGCATGAGGTGCTAAAAATTTGTTTTCCCGAGATGTTTACCGAATGAACTCCAATTATATGTATCCAATGTATATTGGAATATTATAAACAAGTCTCTGTCCAATGGAGAGGAGTTGGTCTGTAAATGATTATATGGTTGAAATTTTATAAAAATCTGTTTCTAAATTGATAAAGATATATTCACTTAATTTTTTGTTTCCCCTATTTTTTAGAGTGAGAATCATAGAAAGAGAGCTGGCTAGATAGAGAGATTTGGCCTGTTCACGCTTGTCAACTATGATTTTTTTTATTTGTGGGGGGGGGGGGGGGGGGAGGAGGGGTCTTTGCTGAGCCCTTTGTCATCTACCATTTTTTTTCCACTGTTGCATTTGTTTGCTAATGTTTATGTTGAACATGTCACAACCAAATTATTTTAGGCAAATAACAGAACTTCCCTGTTAATGGAATTAGCTCTTTGGTCCTTTTCTTAAATTTCATTTAGACTCTTGCCTCAAGCACCTCTCACAAAGTGTAAGGTGCTTGCCTAGGCTCTAAAGGCAAGTGCTTCACTAAAAGCACCTTCCCTTAGGCCTTCAGAGGTGCCTTAGTGGCGCATTGCCTCACCTTGCCTAAGTGTTGAGTTGAGTGCTTGGCTCACCTTTGACTATGCTGAGTAGTAGGAGGGGATCTTGTAAGCTACTGTAACGTCTCTAGCAATATCATTCTCTGATTCCTACTATGTTTTTAAGGTGATGGAATGTTAAAAGAAATTCCTAGTTCCTAAGTTTACAAAATGGCTAAACTTAACTTCTATTTTCTTGTTTATCTGGAAAGGTACCAAAGCGAATGAAGAAGCCTATATATGTGTACTATCAGCTTGACAATTTCTACCAGAATCATCGCAGGTATTCTCCCCTGCCTTTGCCATACCCTCCAAATATTTTCTATATGATTAATGCAAGATACTATTTCATGAAATATGGCATTCTTTTTTTCTTTTTTTTGGTGGCCTTTGAAACTTAGATCTCTAAAGAGCAGGAAGTTACAGGTAGACAATAGAGTGTGGTTAATCCTGTCAATAATGGTATGTGGTGAAGAGTGCATCTTTTTAAAATTGTTGCTGCACGTTATTAAGAAAGGATTATTGGATTTGGGGGTGCAGTAACATGAAATTTTTTTAATGATGGTTTTCTTACCATTTGAAAACACAGTATTGTGCCTGCTTCTTGGTAGGTGAAAATCACTGCAGTTTGTACTACAGGGAAGTGATTCCATTCATTAATTCGTGAAAAATAGCATCACAGAACTATTGGAGCATAAGAATGTGCATCTTATCAATTACATTTGGTTTTTTAGTCAATTAAAATGACACATAAAATATATAACAAGTTATAGATTGGGCATTCACATGGGCACAGCCCCACTCTTCTTTGCATTGCTTTAATAATAGTTTACTGTCATTGACAAATATATGAAATATACTTTGTAAAAAATGGAAGTTTCCTTGGTGAAAATCAAGTGTCACCATGACTTTGTATGATACAGGTATGTGAAGAGCCGTAGTGATGCGCAGTTGAGAGATAACTCAAGTGCTTCTGACACAAGCACTTGCAAGCCTGAAGATACAGTCAATGGCAGTGCGGCACTACCAATTGTTCCTTGTGGTCTTATAGCTTGGAGTTTGTTTAATGATACCTATGACTTCTCCCGCAACAACTCACCATTGACTGTGAACAAGAAGGGTATTTCATGGAAGAGTGATAGGGAGCACAAGTTTGGCAGCGACGTCTATCCTACGAACTTTCAAGCAAATGGAACTCTTATAGGTGGTGCATCGCTTAATTCCAGCATACCAGTAAGCCTTTCATTACTTCTTGTCTGGTAGAATTGAAGCATAACCAGTATCATATTTCTGCACAATAGTCGACTTACTAAACCTAATGGAGCGGTTGTGCTCATTATCAGAATAAGGAAAGATGTCTGCTGTTATCTAGTATTTTAGGATGTTTTTCTGATAAATGTTTTTTTGAGATAAATCCAAAAGGAGCATAAATGGGGTACCTAGGATGTATGCAAAAGAAGTCAGGCTAGATTTTTCTGATAAGCAGTTCTTAAAAATAAGGGGATGTCTAATAGATAGATCTATACAAGAGAATATCGAGACCAAGAAAACTTTTTGAATTCTAAAATTTACAATAGCTAAAAGTTCTATAAAGGAAAATGAAGTAATATTTTCTTCAAACAAAAATTTTACTAATATTTTATTAGTTTATGCATAGGAATTGCATCTCCCACAAAAAGAAAAAAGTGCAGAGAAAGAGGTTTATAAATGGCAATTTCCCTTGTGGTCAAATACTTTGCTCTTTTTTCTTTTAATTGTTTATTCTAGATGCTGTCATCATTTTTAGCATGCTGCTCTGGAGGCTACGTTGCCATTCCTCTGCCACTCTCTCCAACTCTCTGAGAACTCTCACAAACCATCAGAGACATTTGTTCTCTAGCTACTGAACAGTTCAGAAGCAAATGATTGACTGTGACCGAGGATAAATTTTGGAGATCTGTCTGTGTGCTTGTGATGGGCTTAGGGTTAAGAGAATTTGTGGATCTAGGGCTTTAAAAACCTTAAAAGAAACTGTTAAGGTTCAAGGATTGACTAGAGTTTTGGAAATGTTAAGAGAATGAGGGCAAGAGTGTACAGTGAAGAAGAATAGGAAATAAGAACATGATAGGCAATCTTTGGTTAACACTGAACTCTATATTCAATATCAAAGTCTGGAATATTTTGAGTACAATGACACATATATGTTATAGACACTGGTTCTTGTACTAGTAACACTGACTAGTACTCCTAATTTTAATTGGAAACTAAGGAAAACTCAAATAAAAGCTAACTTGGACTCTCCAGACACGGAAATTTTAGTAAGTTTTTGACTCGACTCGATTACTAAAATCCCCTTAATACATTGGAATGGAGAATGATTAAAAACTAACCAAAACTCAAGGAATTTTTAACCTTTAAATTTTTATTTATTTATTGAGAGTTCACCTTCAAAACCATGTAAGAATTGACCCAATATGATGTTGCACGTGAGCCACAAAATAAATCTTGAAATCTACAAAGAACAGTAAATCAATCTTCCATGGCTGTTGTTGGGTTCATTTTACTATCCATTTCATAAAATTTACCTGTAGTTCACCTCTCCTGTTTTACCCACTTTTTAAATATCTCTAATATTTGAATAGCTGTTTGGTGTCATTCTTATCCAAAACTGCTTCAGCCAATGAGGCAAGTGGCTAACCTGTTCAAATATTTTTTTGGGAACAGTTGAGTGAGCAAGAGGACCTCATTGTATGGATGCGAACTGCTGCTCTGCCAACCTTTAGAAAGTTGTATGGGAAAATAGAGGTGGATCTTGAGGCAGATGATGTCATTAGTGTCACATTGCAGAACAGATATAATACTTACAGTTTTAATGGCAAGAAAAAGCTTGTGCTTTCGACCACTAGCTGGCTTGGTGGAAAGAATGACTTTCTTGGCATTGCTTATCTCACTGTTGGCGGGCTGTGCTTCTTTTTGGCTTTGATTTTCACTCTAGTATATCTTGTTAAGCCAAGGTAAATTTCTTTACCACAATAATCTTGCTCTTAATATCTAAGACTCTCTATAAGAGTGAGGCTGTCCTTGTTGGAGCTTTCCAATTTTGCAGCCTATTTCTTTTAAATATGTCTGGCCAGACTCTAGGGAAGCATGCTAGGGTACATTAGTGTTTTAGGCTTTGTTGTCTCTGTTTCCAGGTATAAATTGATTAATTGGCATGGTGAAACAGAAAGTGAACTTTTGGTCTTTTTTCTGTATAATTTCAAAAAGATTTGGACATGGGTTTCTGATCATGGAACTTACTTTATTTTAACCTGCTGTTAGGCAAGCATGTGTAGTTATTATGTAGTAATAATGGGTGAGCTAAATGTAGGCATATAATAGTATTCTTCCTTTTACTTATTTATATTACATAAATCTCTACTTAATAATAACTCATTCCTTTGGACTTTTGTAAATTAAGAATTTACACCCACCCTTGTTAATTGAATATTTTTAAATAAGATCTTTTACATGGTTAAACTGAAGTTTTGATGTAGAAGTCGGAGAAGTTATAATATATTAAGTTAAGCTTTTTATTTTTATTTATTTATTTAATGCAAAAGCTAGTTGTTGTTCTTGAGAAAATATTATACCGGTTTATGTAATCTGCATTGCATAATTGGTTATTTAGTCTAATGGCCTAAAATCATCTTGTTCCAGCACAATTTTGTGACTATGGTGGAGCTAATGTTCAGTTTAATTTAGGGGTGGTAAGAACTAGGTACATGTTAGCATTAGTGTCTATTGACTAAAATGGACCCAAGTTTATTTATATATTTTTTAAAGAAACTGGACCCAAGTTTCGGGGCAATACCTTCTTTCGGAAAATGATGTGTTTATTTTATTTTACTTATTGGAAAACCTTACGAATGATCTATTTAAATCAGTAGCTTTACATGGGAGCATGCGTAATGGTGTAGGGGTTGCTGGTTGGATTCTCCCCATGCTGCCTAGGGCCGGTGGCCACTCACTTATTAAAAGGGAAAAAAAGAAAAAGAAAAAAGATAATACTTAATGGGGTCATTGAAATGAATCTTGTCTTGGCTATTGGCTGTCAATCTTGTAATTAAATACCAGGCTTCAACATCTTTGTAGGCTTGCCTCTTTGTCTTTTGATGCACGTGCAGTTCTTGGTTGCTATAGTGATTCCAGAGTATCAGTTTAAATGACATACTCTCATGTCCTCATTTCTTCCCCTCTTTGGGTATCTGCATATTTTTTCTTATATGGCCTCTTATCCAGCATAGCATATTCATTTATTTTTGTCATATAGACATGCTTTTCCTCCAAACATATCATACGGTTAGTTTTACCAAGATTCATATACTTTTCCTGTTGGACTTGTCAAGTATGCCACATCATGCTCTAGATGAGCTTTACTTAATTGCTCCTGTCCAGTTTAAAGAAACGTCCTTGTTTATCTTGTCATCCTCGTGGATAATTCTGAGTAAGAGAAGAGAAGAAAGAATCAAGTCTTTTAACTTATTGAGATAAGTAGTATCTGCTAATACCTAGTGCATTCAATGGGGTAGTGTAGGATACTGTGCACTGGGGTGTAAAAATTCTTTATGAAGAAACATTCTTCATAAGGAATTCCTAGGCAAAAGGAGGGTAAGTAGGATTTAAAAGCAATATGCAGATAGTTATGTCCTGTAACTCCCGTTACTAAATTTTACTTCTGTTTCCCTCTATTTTCAGGAGACTGGGAGATCCTTCTTACTTGTCATGGAACAGAAATCCAGGAGGGCATTAAGAAAGTTTCTGGACCTATTATGATGGCTTATCTTGAGCTAATCATGGTGGATAATTTACATGATGTAATTTTATGCTTACCTCACCCACCCTTGTGTGAGTTGTACCGATATGTTGATATATGCTCAATAGATGCAACATGTTTTGAACAAGCTGTACCTTAGGTTACAAATGTATTTTATATTAATTTTTTAAATTTGTTTTTATGTGCCTATATGGTTCTGAGAGCATCTTTGTGCAATGGTCTTTAAATTTATATTCTTCTCTGAGATTAAAAAAGAAGTTAAATTTGTATTCCGCTCTGTGTGGCATATTATGATTGCAGATTGCAGCAAGTAACGACTTTAATGATCATCATCACTTCATGTCTGGCTAAAATGTTTCAATCCTGGCTATAAATATTTTTTCGTTCTTTTTTGTCAAGTTTAGTACAAGTTATGTTTATACTTGAAAATTTGGACCTTTTCGGAAAGTTAAATAACTAGTATGTGAATTTTGAAGAGTTTGAATCTGTAACATTTTAAAAAAAGAAAGAAAGAACTATAAAACAATGAAAAAAAAAAAATACAAAAAAGGATTCATTTGTATCGGTGAGTTTGGAGTCCTATTGTAAGAATGCCTAATAAACATTTTTCTGCACATCAAATGCCTCAAAAACACATAATGTATCACACGTTAGCCATTTGATTGTGACCATATTTTCAACTGTGACTAAAATTTCCTGATAAAAGGTAGCACCAATTTTGGACGATGTTCATAAGTCATTTGAAGGCATTTTGTTACCAGCATTAATGTCTGCACCCATAGGGAGCAACATAAATAATGTACCAATGTACAGGAACAAGAAGATGGCGACAGAGAACTTTTTTTGATACAATGGGAAGTTTCATATTAATTTATTATTTAATTGGTACATACTGTCCTAGATATGAAATCAATCGGTACAATAGGACCAATGGGGTAAAGTTGGTTGCTCAACATGATGTCAAAAAAGAAAAAGAAAAGAAGAAGAAGAAGAAGAAAAGAAATCATGTATAATTCTTAAAATAGTATTTAACATAGTTAACGGTTCTTTTCATCACATGATGAGTTTCCAGTTAGGTTAGTTGAAAAAACAATAGTGATTGTGTTTGTGTCCATTTATAGTACTCTTAGTAAAATGTTAGAGAGGTATGCGCCTTCTGGGTAGGATGGGTCAATAGGATGATCGCATGCTGCTCCGGCCTGTCGTAGAACTGTAATTTTCCTCCCTGCCATTGATGCAGCACCCTGATCACAAAGAAAATGATTTTCAAAGTTAATTAGAGAAATGTGTTAATTACTTCCAATTAAGATTAGAACTGGCTATATGTTTGCCCTCAAATTTCTAATTTTTGACCAACAACTTTTTGGAAGTAGCATATTTTTAACACACTGAAAAAGGGGCAGCATCAATTCACCAACTGCTTTATTCCAGTCAAATGAAAGGAATAGGAAACTTGTATTAAGCGAAATCAAGAAAAGCATTGTAGCTAATTGGTTGGAAGACGTCATGGATTCAAGAGCCATTGGGGTGCGTATGTAACTTATTAAAAATATATATACAAAAAAAGAAAAAAAAGCATAATCTTGACTCAGACAGGCCTTCTAAGGTATGTATTATGTATGTTCCCATCCCAATGTAAAGCCATGATAATAGTTTCTTAATTTATGTAATCATAGCAAGTCTGTTTACTGAAAAGTAAGATATTATTATTGAAAAAGAAAGAAAAGAGTGAAGATTGAAGAGTCAACCATAGTACAGATTATAGCAACCATTCTTGGTTAAAAATCTATGTACTTTGAAGTTGATTACTGATTTAAACTTATACTCAAGGAACAAGTCAGAGATAATTATTTACCTGAAGAGTCCTAAAAAAATAATTACCTGAAGAGTAGGCAAGAACATCCCACTTTGGGTCATAGCTCCTGAACATGAACAGGTCATGAGAAGACCACCTCTCTTTGTTAATTGCATCGCTAATGAGTTTAAAGTTCTATACATGCCTAATGCACTTTGTAAAACCTGAATTAAATAATGACCCAGTTATCAGCAGAAAATCGCACAAGAATTAGAGAGAAAAAAAATTGTATGGAAACACTTAAAATGAATGTTCAAATACCTTTTTTCGTGGTGCTAATTTAGGAGGATCAACAATGATTACGTCCCATGATTCATTTTTAGAAAGAGCACCCTTCATAAATTCCACTGCGTCTTCTCTGAGAAATGATATCCTTCCAGGGTCCATGTTGTTTAGAACAATATTTTCTTTTGCTAGTTCCAAAGCTGGCAATGATGTATCAACACCTAAAAGAATACTAGAAATTTAAAAAACTCTTGTAGCTTAAAGATACATGCAATCTTAAAATGTCTACCTCAAATAGAACACAATAGAATATACATTGTCATATTCTTGATGTACTCTCTAGAACCAATACAGAGAAAGTTAAACAATAATGAAAATCTCATATGATGAAATCTCCTAAGCCTAATATAATATGAGATAGCAGTGAGTATGCAGGGGATGAGGTTATGTATTACTTGTGTATTGATAATAATGATTTAATTGTCAAGTATGGAAGATTTCTAAAAGTTTCATAAGAAAAGCATTGCACAACATCTAATGGCTCTTTGACCAAATATTACATTCAGACGTTTTGCATTGTATATTAATTTTTGCTCAATATTTGTCAGATCTTATATGCACAACGGCTAAATTTTACAAAGTTCATTTAAAACAGATTTTGACAAACAAAATTTTAAATAGATGAAATTCTAATCACAACACACACACACACACACACAAAAGAACTGGAAAGAAAAGTTCACATAATTAGTTAATCATGCCTTCAAGAAGTTCAAATCTTAATTAGGAATGTGACACATGAGATGGTGAAGCAAAGCCCCACAATAAGAATCATAGATAAGTCATATCCAGCAAGAATTGAAAAGGAAAAATGACAGTCAGCAATGAACTTATACCAGTGACATTCACGGCACCTCCTCGTGCTGCATTCAGAGCAAAACCACCACTGTAGCAGCAAATATCAAGGACTTTTTGACCATCTGAAATTGTTGATATGAACTGACGGTTTTCACGCTGATCAGCATAAAATCCTGTCTTTTGGCCCTCCAATGAAATTGCATAGAAAATCCCATTTTCCATAACCTAGCATAACAAAATTACAGGTTGGCATAAGACACATTCAACAACTCTCATAAAGAATGGCATAAGACAAGAAGATTCAGCCAGAAGGCACTTCCAAGATTTTATATCAACTTGGATTCGTGGAACAGGTTCAAATTATATACAAGTTGCATGAATATGAACCCAGCTCCACATTGGCTAAGAAGAACTTCATATTCAGGTATAGTACAAGTGTTATTACTTTGGTTCCAATTCAAAGATCTTTTAGGTTCCATGAAAGGAGAATTCTTAAATCAGCAGGCCCTTTGTTATAGTTAAGTTACACACACACCCCAATGGTTATCAAACCCATGACCTCACCCTCCATCTCATTATTATGGAAGGAGGAATTTCCGTTTGAATTGGAGTTCATTGGCGTCAATTAGAAGGCCCACAGAAGATGAAATGGCCTAAAAAAATACATGCCAATTAAAATCATTACCAGACACGAACCAAATTTTGGATTCACAAGGGTAGAAATAAATGCAACAATGATTTTGAGTTAAGTTATTTCAAATATTTCAATGGAATTAAAAATTTAAAAAAAAAAATGTAGTTGATTCATGTAAGAAATAGAAATATCCAGACAATATTTTTACTGTTTCAGATTAGCAAGGATCATGGTCCCTGTAATTGGCAGTTTCCTCACTGAAAACATATTTCAAGAGCAGCAACGCTTCAGAAAACCTTTACAATCCAAGAGGCATGCATCCCTAGTAGGTGAGTGCTTGCAACCAGAGATTTGGGAGTCCCGGGGTTTTGTTTTTGGTGGGGGGGTGTCAAGCTATCACCATTGTGATTGAGAAGAAATTGGTAAAGGCCAAGATTGAAATGAGCAAAATGAAATGTTTCAAAGGATTTTCTACCTTCGTTCTTTCTGGACAAGCAGATGGACGCATTTCCTTCAAATCTGATAAATTTATTCCTTCTTCTTTTAAAATCTCAACAGAAGGTCTCCAGTTTATATAATTAATTTCATCAATTCTACTGATACAAGCCTCAATTTCTTGTTTGTACTTCTCAACCCAAGCAGCTGATGATGCTATGACAGCTAAATCTCCAAAAACATCAACAATTAATCCTGACAATCTGAGATAAAGAACTGATATCAATTAAGTGTATTGGCATTTCCAGGGACAATTTAATTTACAAATAGGAGGGGTAATGTGGGAACACCATTTCGTTCTGGATGCAGGACATATGTTGGACTCTGGTTCTGATAATACCATTTGTTCTGTGCACGTCGGACCACCACCCCCACCCCTTCCCACCCCCAAAAAAAAAAAAAAAAAAAAAAAAACACTCCACAAGCTTACTTTATATTGATTTAGCAATGATATTTATATATTTTTGAGCACATATATGTATGTTTGTATATGAATTCTTTTCAAAGCTCTATATGTCTATAAGTCTCTTAGCAGGGGGAAAAGTGTATAAGTCAATTGCCCATGTAGTTACTTTCTAGAGAGCTATACCCAAAGCCTCATTTGTTGATTGGAAATCAAGACCTTATTTAGTTTCATGTGTGCTTGTATATGATGCATGTATACATGCATGAATTAATGACTAGCATGGGAATAAAAAACATGAACAATTTCTTATCTCAACCTCAAATCAAATGGTAAATTTTATGGACATGGCAGATGTTATTAAAAAAAAAAGGCCACCAATAAAAACTTCACCTAACTAATCAAGCCAATACCTGTCTCCTTCACTATTTACCAAACGATATGCATTTGTATTGGCTGAGGGAAGCCCCAAACTCTTACGTAATTCTCTAGCTGCATCAATTCTTGCTTCAAGCAGTTTCTCCATGTTCAATGCACAAGGAGGATCTCTGTTTCATATAAAGTAACAGCTTAACATCCTTGTGAAAGAGATAAAACTGAAAGGGGAATCCCTTTTTAGGTAAATACCTTGTTGCCTCCTCTTCTAGCTGCATTAGCCGAACACAAAACATGGAAACTGAATTATACAATCCCCACCCTATCGGTTTCTCTGCCCCATCAGCTACCAGCACAATATCTCCAGTCCTGGGTGGTGGTCTACCAATTATTCTATCAACAGCTCCACTGTACACCATTGGGCTACCATCCTTAAAGAGCTGTGTCTTCCCCTTCTTTAGAACAACCTTTGCAACACCTACCAAACACAAACCAATTACAATAAGATTTTAAACTTAAATGAAATTAAAACATTGTAGACAAGAGGTTCCCATATAAGACATTACTGAAGTTAGACATTGCAAAAATAATGAAATGACACTGTAAAAGGGAAAAAATGTTTAGCATTTAGAGTATAATCTTCATTCTTCACAAAGGAAGATGATAATGATGAGATGTTCCAACATCACCCACATTAAAGGTTAAGAGAACCAAAGATACACCACGGGGCCAAAGTGCAATTTCGTACCAAACTGCAATTTTGCTCAAGTTCAAATTGTAGCAGTGGGCTTGAAATATCTATAGCAGAGGGTAAAAGAGAGGATGAATGTCCCATTTGGAAAAGGTTGTCCCCAATGCACAAAGCTCTCACTTCTACAAGGTCTACGAGAGGTGATTGGTAGGCAGTATAGGCCCCAATTTTTTTAAAGGAGATGCTGATTCTCGGATGCAAACCCACGACATGTCATTTTGTTTGGAAGACACTTGTTATTGCACCAAGAACAGACCTCTTAGAAAACGGAAAAATATAGCATCATAAAAATTGTGAAAATGAAAGGAAAGAGCACAAATTGACTGTATCATGGGAATTGAATTGTTCAATCATCTGAAGGTCTAACAATACAAACCCCTCAAGAAGTCATTAAAATAATGGACATAACACCGCACTGACTTCAAATTTTAATATAAATCAAAGTTAATACGCTGACACCTTAGTGTTAAAAAAATAAAAATAAAAAACTTGCAAGTGAAAGTAATAAAAACAAAGTATAATATTTCAAAGAGCGTTCCTTAAACCCTGAACTTAGTCATGACCTCAATCCAAATATGCTGTGTTGGTGTTAATTGTATGTAGCCAAATCATCAACTTTTTTTAGAGAGCAACTTGCTTTGACTGTCAGTCCCCCTCATTTTCCCATATTCTCTTCTTCCAAAATTTTTTTCCTACTATGATAAGTAATACTAGCCAGTTAACTTGTTGGGCTTATTAAAAAGAAAGTAAAAGCCATTGTCATTATACAGAAGGATTATGCAACCAATTCTACAAAAGGAGAAGAAGAAGATAAGGTCGTCTACATTTTCCAAGTTTCCAATGACCCATTTGATTTCATACATTGCAGAAAGAAACAAAATTTATGCATAATTTCTTTTGGCTTTTACATGTATTTATACTGCAAAATCAGACAAACCCAGAAGCCAAAATTTGCAGATATTCACATAGAAACAGAAAAAAAAAAAAAAAAAAAAAAAAAAAAAAAAAAAAAAAAAAAAAAAAAAGGTTCTAAAAATACCCAGATGCTCAATAAACTAGAAGGACACAGAGAGAAACCTTTGGGTCGAGAAGAAGCAATTTCTTGAAGAGTGGTGCCTGGTATTGAAGAAAAAGATAGGGACTTTATCAAGCGCGCCGAAATGTGCTGCATGTTTTTGAGAATACACAAAAATAGTTTTTTTTATTTTTTGGTTAGAATTCCCTTACCACTTATATTGATTATTTTTATAAAAACAAGTGAGTAATAAAATTTGGAAAAATATTGTATAATAAACCTCTTTGGTATCTTTTTCAAGTTTTTTTTTTTTTTGGAAAAAAGATCATTGCTGATTTTATTTAATTAGTAAATCAGCTATAACAAATGGAAGACAGTTTGAAGGACAGACTCAATCTAAACTTTTAAAGGTAAAAAGGAAATTGTTCTTTTAATTAAGGCTCGTGCAACAACATTACCTTACTCCAATATACATGAGAGAAAGACTAACCCTATAAAGAGTTTAAATGAAAAAAATCTATCTCTTATCACGTGTCCATAAGCCGATTGTAAAGTATCTTTCATCAAGTATCCATAAGCAGATTGTATAGTATCACCACGCCTGAGAAACTTTTTCAAGTTAAACTCTAAAGTTTATGCATAAATGCTTACTATACATGGTTGTAATTGTAATAATTTATTCATTTTATGATTAACAAAAACCAAACTATGATTTATCTAGTACTAAAAATCATGTTTGATTGCAACATAAATATTTTATTTAAAAAAATCATCTGAGTTATAGAAAATCTTTATATATAAAAATCGAAGTTTTGAATAATACTAAAAATGAGATGATTTTGTTTAATGTAAATAATAAAACATAAAAGCAAACAATATTAATCATGAGAGTTTTGTTGTAATTTGCCTTTTGATAAATTCAGTAGTTACAATTGTACCCTTAGCACTCACTACTTATTCTTTAGCGCTCAGTTTGTTTTGAAGTAAAATATTTTACATACAGTAAAATATTTTCATGTGTTTGGTATGCATGACAAGTAAATTTTTTCAAGCAAACCACAATAATTGATGTCTCAACTAGCATTGGTGACCGGAACAGTGGCTTCGATGATCGCATTAGGAGTGGTGTTTTCGGTGGCCAGATTGCAAGCACCGATAGTTGAAATGGTGTCTTTGGCCATTGGACTGCCAATATTGGTAACTGGAATAGTGACTTTAGTCATCAAACCTCTAGCACTAGTTGCTAGAAATGTGTCTTTGGCCATAGAATTACTGGCACCAGTGGCTAGAACAACTTTGGTTATCAAACCTTCGGCACTTGTCTCAAAACGGTGGCTTTAGCCACCAAACCATCAGCACTAGTTGTTGGAACGATGAATCTAGTCACCTAGTCAAAGACATTGGTCATCGGAGTAGTGGCTTCGACCATTGGAATGTCAGCACCTACTGCCTAACCCACCAAACCGATGATCTAGCCATCACATGGGGTGAAGTGAAGTCTGTTGAAGACCGTTTTTTCGGCCCACGTGGCATTACTTCATTGGCAACCCATGCCACATCAACATATTATTGATTTTTTGGGTAAATATATTTAATAAAACCCAAAGTAAGCTCATATCTCATTCAACTACATGGATTGGGCTCACATGACCCACGAGATCCTTACTTCAAGAGGCGGATTCATGGTCCACATTTCCTCTTCATCAATTGGGATCATAACCTCACGACATCATCAACATCAACATATGGATCGGGCTTAAGCAATGAATCAAAGCTCACAGCCCATATTACCTCTCTTACACTCAAGGCAAGCGACTTCTTCAACAAGAGCCCATATTTACACAAAATGACAACAAAACTCAAGGTACGTCATCTCATCTTCGGCTTATGATCCAAGCTCATAAGTTTCTTTGGGGAAATTTTGGAAGTCGTGGTTTGGAGAGCCAAGAGGTATGTTTAGTAAAGTTTCAGCGGTTTAAAGTTGATAAAAAAGACATGTTGCTTGGCGTGTCTTCTCCAACTCCCTAAACTCTGACGAGTCCGTGTATAACGGATAACATATGGTAAGCATCTCTTATCACATAGCACTTTAGATGATAAAATTCATCATTGCTCTTTTCCTAAAGCTTAATATTCATCATATGACAAATGCTCAATATTCACAGCCATCTAACTGCTGAGAAAATAACTGTTCATTCAATCTCTAGTTGTTGCTATACAAAATTAGAAACTTCATTATATTATTCTACATAAATCTTATTACTTCCTTCAGCTAAAATCCAACTCAAACACATGGCCTAATCTAATTGGCTATCTTTAATCCCCTACTATATGCAAAATATTCATGATATCTCTGATACCCAACTGCTGTCTGCCACAATCAGACCATATATTTCTCTGCCAGCTGCCAGAGCAGAGCTTTAAATACTCTTCTTGCACACCAAGATTATGTCACAATACAATGAGACCTTGACTAAATCTCTAAAGCTTCTTTGACTATCAACCAATCCTTCTATTATTTGCCAGAAATGTGTTGTAATGGAACCTTGCACCAAAAAAACAAATACCCGAAAAAAGAAACATTTTCAACTGGACTTCAACAGTGTATTCAGCACTTGACACCTGGCTGGAAGTGATATCATCAGTCATTTAATGCTAAAATCCCAGCAACCAGCCGCTATACCCAAAATAGCAAGATACCCTTCAAAGAGATCTTACCATTTTTCAGCCAAATCCATGAAATGACTTTTCCAGCAGTCTGAAATCACCCATTTGACCTCATTGGCTTCTACCCAAAGACAGCTGTCTCATGACAGCTGTGACAGCTGTCTCATGAGAGCTGTGACAGCTTTTCCTGACAGCTGTCACAGCTTTTCCTGACAGCTGGAATAGCATTTTTCAGAACAGCTGTGACAGTTGACCCAACAGCTTGAGCATTACTGATTTTTCCACATTTGATAAACCAAAACCAACTAGAGAAACTATCTTTTTCTTGCCAAAATACCTTCCTTTTCAATTGCTCTTTCCTTAGTAACTCTTACCCGAAATAGCAAGAACATCTTAAAGATAAACCTACCATTTTCGGCCAAATCTTAAGATGAATTCTCTAAAGATTCATTGCTATTTGGGACAGATTTTGGCTGATATTCTTTGCTAAAATACCCCCTAAAACTCAACTCTAAAGGGGACCCTTCATCAACACCTCAAAGGGGGACACCAATGGAGAACAATTCTCTTAAAAAGCTTTTCTATTCTTTCTCCCTTGAATTATCTTCTGAAACTCTTAATGAAGTGCTGAGCTTCTGAGCTTGTAGTTTCCAAATTAAGAACTAAACTCTTCAGCCTTTAGCTCATAAATACCCTTCGTAAGCCTTTATACACCCTCCAGTAGAAAAATCCCAACAAAAAATCCCAGAAGCTTTGCTAAACACACTACAATACTATTACTCTCTTATACTCATTACCTCACTTTCCATATTCTGAAAATACATATATCTTGCTGCCCATATCTCTAAACATCTCTTTCTAAACATCTCTTTCTTCACTTCTCTTACACAATCTCATACACACTTACTATACCATTACATATAACACACCATAACTCTTTTAAGCTCCACTCTCATACTCTCTCACTCTGAAATTCTACTGTTTTGTTACCCATAAACACATCTCAATACTCTTCTCCACCTATCTTATAAAAGCCCTTCTCATGGAAGGCACGGATTTCTATTACTAAAGCCGTTCTCCTAAAAGGCACCAAGATTTCATATTAAAACTCTTCTCAAAGAAGACACAAATCTATCTTACATAAAGCCCTTCTCTTAGAAGGCACGAGTACTCCATACAAAAGCCCTTCTCATGGAAAGCAACACTATTCATAACTTCACAACAACTAAAAGAACATTGTCAAGGGGGAAACTCATTTAAGTGCATGATAAGAGGGGCAAGCTTAACCAACTCCTACACACAGCTGGACATACTTTCTCTCCCTCAAGTTGCACCCATTTTTCCTCCTTAATCTTGAAGTTATCATGGCAAACTACCTCTCTACCGCTGGGGTCACTCTGCTGAGATATTATTAACTCACAGAAGCTGTACAACTGGGCTATAAACCATGCAAAGATAAGTGACTTTGTTTCCATATCTTTAAATTTACATCATTGAATACATGATTACTTTACTTTTAAATACATTTTACTTTATTCTAATTACTATTACAACTATTAACCAAGGCTTAAACTCATTTAAATGCATGATGAGAGGGGCAAGCTTAACTAGCCTCTACCGCTGACATTCTGCTGGAATCCTATTAGCTCACTGATGCTACACAGCTGGACTACAAACCATGCAAAGATAAGTGACTCTGTTTCCATATCTTTAAATTTACATAATTGAATACATGATTACTTCACATTTAAATACATATTACTTTATTTCAATTACTATTACAACTATTAACCAAGGCTTAAACTCATTTAAATGCATGATGAGAGGGGCAAGCTTAACTAGCCTCTATCGCTGGCATTCTGCTGGAATCTTATCAGCTCACTGATGCTACACAGCTGGGCTACAAACCACACAAAGATAAGTGACTTTGCTTCCATATCTTTAAATTTACATCATTGACTCTATGGTTATTTCACCTTTAAATACAAATTACTTTATTTCAACTACTCTTACAACTATTAATCAAAGCTATCATATCAAATACATATTACATATTTACTTAACCATTATTGTGATTTTTAGATTTTGGCCTTAATGATTTTGTAGGCTTAAAAATATACTAGTAGCCGTTGGACCATGTGGCCCAATGTTGAGTTCCCGACGCAACTCCCCAAAAAGAACCTGGGCCTAGTAAGGTCATCTCTCCAATGGACCACACGTGGCTGAGCAATCGAAAAAGGCCCCCGAACAAAGTCACAATGTGTTTTTGTAAAATGTTTTACCAAAATTTTAAAGATAAAATGTTTTACAACTTTTGATAAAGGATTTTACCGTCAAAGAAAAACATTTTACAAGTTTAACCGTATTTTACATGCAAACAAACACCTAAAATTTTTTTTCTTTGTTGATGCCCACTTTGGCAAGAAGGCCCAATAACAAGAAAAAACCCAACAATATGGGAGCCAATAAGGGAGAAGAATTAGCAAAGTGCGAAGAAAACCATTAAGCCCGAATGGTAGAAATAATGGTTCATGGGCCTGTAAGATAGTCAAAAGGCCTCAAAGAAAGCAAGCGGGCCCAAGGGAGTCCAAAGAAAAAAGTAGTAAACCCATGAGAATTATGAAAAATGGAAAGCAAGCAAAAATAGGCCAAAGGAGCCCAAAGGAAAGAATTAGTAAATAGGGTTGGTAAAAAGGCCAATAAACCCCGAAAGTAAAGGATATGGTAATTGGGCCGGAAAAGCCCGAAAGATTTAGTAAAAGCCAATGGGAATGAAGGATTAGAATGGGCTGAGGATGCCTAAAGAAATGAAGCGAGTCGAGGATGCCTAAAAGAATAAAACAGGCCGAGAAAGCCCAAAATAGTATGAGAACAAGCCCAGCAGTAGTACTGGGCTACCTGAATTAAGTAAAAGGGAAAGTGCGCGGCAGGTCCAAAAGAGGCCTAGCAAGCACAAACCAAAATGCAACATGGCAAAGGCAATGAGGCGGCATGGCAGAAGTGTCAGCCAACCCACAAAGAAGACAAGGGCTAGATTGAAGAAGGAAATGGCCATGCCCAAGCAAAACCCAGCCTAGGGAGAAAGCAAGACACAAAGAACGAAGACCCACCCATGCCACAAGAGATTAAGAATGAGTGGCAAAACGGGCAGCAAAGACCAAACAAGCCCCCAGGCCATGGCAAACGCATGAACAGCATACAAGCCCTGAACTCACATGGAAGTGGAGCATGCACAAGGCTTAGGCACCACCCACTTGTACTCAGCCAATACAGGAGTTATGGGCCATGGGTCAGAGGTAAGAGAGGGTATGGTCTAGCAGTGGGGAGAAGGGAGAAATCTATTTTGGGGTTCCCACTCTATCTCTTTTGGAGGAAATGTCCTGCTGGGATGACATATCACCCAAAAGAGGGAAAGATGAGCTGGAATCACTAAGTGTGTGCCATATGAGTTAGTAAGAGAAAATGCCCAACCCTTATCCGGATGGGAATGCCACAGGGAGTAAGAAAACAAAACAACACTCTTTTGTTTGAGAATGGAATGTGGCACAGCTAGCATAGAGAAGTGGTGATGGCTGGGCAGCTGACAAATTAATGGATGGTCTAGGAAGGACACCCACACCCGAACAAAAGTAGTTTAGAGGTAAAACAGTAAAACTCATCATGGCAGGCAATGTAAAAGGGCATTGGATGTGCACAGTGAGGGGGAGCAAGGCAAGCACAAGAGATAACAGAGAGAGATAAGTAAGAAAGAGGGAGAAAGAAAAGAAGCAAAAAGATAAGAAAGAAAAGAGGTAACATAGAAATCAAAAAGAAAAAATGGAGAGTGAAAGGAAAAACAAAGAGTGAGAAAACAAGAAGTGTAATAAAGGCATGCACTAATAGGCTACTCCCTTCTCTCTCTCTCAATAGCCTACTCTCTAGTAAGATTTAGAGATAAGCCATCTAGGCCTATTCTTTCAAAGTGAGCAATTTCTGTAGTAGGATTTCCCCTGTGAGATTGCCCACATTGAAGGGTGGTTCCCTTCCTAGACTTAAATCTCTTAAGAAACCAAACACAACAATCTAACCATTCTTTCTTTTCTTTATCAAGCATTAATATTGTTTCCTTTTCTTTTATTGTTGTTATTAATCTATTTCTGCCATACTAATATCACTGTGTTCTTTCCCCCTTTTACTAAGAGAATAGTTTAATCATTGTCTTTGGCTGACAGCAAGCATATTCTTCTTATTTTTATCACATTATACCATTCTGCTATAACATTTTTATGACAGCATCTTCTGCCGTGGGCACGTGACCAAGGTCCCAACAAAGGGGTCCTAGTTTGTGCACAAGCTAGCTTGAGGTGAGTTTCAGTCAAGCCAGTCCCGACTCTCCTACCCCAGAACTATTGGGCCATAACGCGGCAGGAAGCAGTCCAGCCTAGAATTACAAAAATGCCCACCACATTCTTCAAAACAAAAGTATAAATGAAAAATAAGTGTTAAAATTTGTGATAGAAATGGTTTTTTTTTTTTTTTTTTTTTATGAGTGTGTGTATATATATATGTATACAAATAAAGGATCCATTAATAAAATTAGATTAATTTAAAAAAAAAAAAAATTATGGGTTCTAATTAGCTTAATTGATAAATTTTGTTGTCGTTATAAGTTAAAATTATATTATATCTATTACAAAATAAGTTTTGGTAATAAAAATAGGAGGAGAGAGAGGATTTTGAAAAATTATGAGGGGGCCATTAAATAAAATTTTCTCCTAAATTTACTTTTAAAAAAAAATAAAAGTAAAGGGAGGGTTTTGAATAATTGAGGGCATGGGCCTTGGTCCCCCTCCGCAATTCTCTCATACAATAAAAATAAAACCATTTATTTTTAAAATAATTGTTTATGAGATATGATAGTTGGATAAGAGATTTGGGGTTCAATTCCTACCTGTATCAAAAATTGATTGGTATCTTGGTCTAATGATAAAGAGCTATTATCAGGAGTAGACGTCATATGTTGAAACTTTCTCCAAAAAAAAAAAAAACTCTAACATTTTTTGAAAATTTGCAATTATTCTTAATGGTTGAGATTTAGAGTTAAAAAAACCGTATCTATCACGTACCTTGAATAAAATGAAGAAGTAAAAATATTTTATGAAAGAAATGAGACTAATTACACTCCGTACTTCCTTTTTTTTTTTTTTTTTTTTTTTTTTTTTTTTTAACTGGTCCAATTCGGTCTGGTCTGGTCCTAATCCATAATTTTTTTTTTTTAACTGCACTCGTGTGTGTGTAATATCTAGATCAAAATCTTCTGAAGATGGAACTGTAGATAATAATAATAAGCAATGTAGATTGACCTTGAAACTGGAGATTAATGAATAAAGATTAAGACTTCAACCTTTCATTTTGCATTATAGCAGATTTTCAGAATTTAAAAAGATTGTTCAAGTTTTATGTGATACAAGTTTCAGTTTTAAACATGGTCTTACCTTCATCTGTGTTCAAAATTAAGAGGCCAACAATTCGAGTTTATGGGATGGGCTATCACTCATTATGTATTCCGAGAATTAGAAAGACAAAAGAGTAACAAAGATAGCCTAATAGAGACAAGTAATGAAAGAAGTATGGAAAGACATAGCAATAAAGAAACTAGTTCAATACAAACTATATTTAAGAAGCTGGATGAGAAAGAAAACAAAAATCAAGACTTGAAAGACTTAAAGACAACTTTTACGGAAAAGAAAGAAAGTGGTCATAATAAAATAGTACAAGACAAACTAGACATAATTGATGAAGACAAAGGAATAATAATGTTAAAGAAAGGAATAGTAAAAGAAATGATAGAAAGAATGGAAAGACATGACAATAAAGAAATTAGTTAAATACAAACTATACCTAAGAAGATGGAAAAGACATAGAAAAAGAAAGAGACATGATAAGGAAAGAGAAAGAAGATAGTTTAGTCAACAAAGGATGGAAAAATGATAGTTCTAAGAAAAATGATAGTTTAAAGGAAAAAATTGATGAAAGACTAAATCATAGTTTGAACAATTGCTTTATCCTTGTACTGTTCTTATGTTCTTCAAATTTCGGCAATGTTTCTTAATACATCTGCCAATCAATACATCGCGAAGAACTCAAACATCTTGCAAGGTGCATATCTTTGTGTAGTTTCAACAATCATGATATTGTCACCGGGATTTCTTGGGATATTCATTATAGCAGGGTCAAAGGTTGGCGCATGTAACATGACAATTAACTAGGCATACTAAAGTAGAAGCTACTTTCATTGTTTCATTGGCGTATGGAACAGGAAGCAACTTTCAGTCCTTCCTTTTTTTTCTCAAATTTTTGGCTAAAAATCATTATCTTAATCTGGAACCATTGGTTTTCCTTTTTCTTCTTAGATTGTTAGTCATTGAGATAGCTTCTTGCTTTAGATAATAAAAGGAAAATTAATATCATCTTTTGTTTGTAAAATTTCCATTCTCATGTAAGTAGGTGGGTTACAGAGAGCAGATTAGACAAAGCTAAAGTTTGCTAGGCAGAAGCAAGCTTATTGTTACTTCTCTGGCGCAGCAACCTTTGTTTCCCCTGAACTTTCTAAAGCTCGAATATCGTGGCCAAAAATGGGGTTCTTACAAGTTACAACAGTGATTGATGATTTCTTTGACATTGTTGGTTCTGAAGAGGAATTGGTGAACCTTGTACAATTGGTTGAGAAGTATGTTTTTCCTTTTTCACAATATTCATTTTCTGCTTTTCTTGGATCTCTCATCCGTCTGTGATTTCTGTTTATAGTCTTAAGTAGTCTTCTCAGTATAAAACTGATAATGCCATTGGAATTGAACCACAGGTAGAATATTAATGTCAGCACTGACTATTGTTCAGAGAATGTTGAAATTTTATTTTCGGCACTTCGCAACACAATCTTTGGCATCGGAGATTGAAAGAGATATATTAGACATATTAGTCCAATGTAATAGGCCCAAATTCACTCCTATTTGTACTAATAGTTTATGAGTTAGTTGCCTATATATACTCATGTTATAGTTCATTATAACACAGGTTATATATTACACTCTTACATGATAAAGATGCAGCCCTTAAGATTTCCTTCTTCTAATTAAGTTAAAGTAATCGAAAACGCCAAAGAATAGGAAGCCTTTTTCTTCACCTTGTTCTTCTTCTGCATTCTACACCTATTGATGGCCTTTGTAATCATGAGTCTTTGTGCCATCATTGCTACGAAAAGACTCTCTCTCACTCTCTCTCTCTCTCTCTCTCTCTCTCCATGTGCCCATACAAACACAATATCTGAGCTGAATGACTCTTACTAATAACGACTCCTATTTAAAGTCCAAGAAGCCCTTCTCTTACAAACCACTTTTTTCTCTCTTATAGCTTTCACTCTCTCCCTCCCTTTTTATTGTAGAATCGAAGTACCTCTTTCTCAAGTCAGGAAACGAAGTTTCAGAGAAAAAAACAAGATGTTCACTAACACTTCGTCTATCCCATGCAATCCCTAGTCTTCTAGTTTTCGACATCCAAGGCTGTCAAAGAGAACCTTAGAGTTTGCCGGCTTAACAGGTTCTTTCCTTGTAAACCCTCTCTCTCTCTCTCTCTCTCTCTAACAACAAAGTTGTGCAGACTAACAGGAGAAGAAGAGTTTTGAAAGAAAAAGCAAAGCAGAAGAAAAGGGTGAGAGTAATGAAGATGGAAAGGAAGAACTTGAAATTGTTCATGGTGAACCAAAGCATCATAGAAGGGAATGAGAAACTGAGACAGAAAGGTTTGCTGCTTCACCAAGAGAATCAGGCCCTGTTGTTTCAGCTCCAAACAAAGCTCTCTCAGCAACAGAAACAGCAATAACAATCACTAAAATGAATATATACTACTTTTTGCAGAAACTAATTAGAAGAATAGGAAGGAATAGAGGTCTCTGTTCTTTGATCTTTTGGGGTAGTCTAATCTCAATGTCTTCTCTCTCCTCTGTTTTATTTTCCATTTCTTTACTTTTTTTTTAATTTATTTTTGGTTGTCTGGACTCAAGAGTTGACTTAAGTTGGGCAACAGACTCACCTGCAAAAAGGAAATCAGTGGAAATGTTCCATAGAAATTATACTTAATACCCTTTTTATATATACAGACATATTATACTGATACCTACCATAAGATACTATGGATTATCGCCTAAATAAGTTTAAGCTTGAAAAAAAAATCTAAAGAAACTTTATTTATGAATTTATAACGGGTGAGAAAGCCAAAAGACAAACTCAAACTAGCACTTCAAAACCCAAACCAAATATCCAGAACTAGGAAAACAAACTAATACCGACCAATTAAGATAAAGTCATCATCGTCGAGAACCTGAACATCTTTCTCTCCTACAAAATTCTCCCGGCCAATTTCCTTCACCAAATTAACAAACTCTACCCTCTTTGCCAGAGGAAGAGGTACATATGGGAGCCTGAAAACTGGCCTCACAACTCCAAGTTGAGCAAGAGCCGTGTTTAAGCCAATGGGATTTGGCTCATGAAAAAGCCACTCCATCAGAGGCATGAGCTTTGCATTCAGTGAAGGGTTTTTTCCTCCAAACATAAGTTCCCGCATTAATCCAGGAACCAGGTTGCTAGTAACAGATATCACCCCAGTCGCTCCATAGCTCCATCTAGAATCATGACACTCATCATCATTCCCACTCCACACTACTATACCATTATCTGTATACTGTTTGACCCGATCATTTCCAACACACTCCTTAACACCAGCCAAGTAATCACTCCGGGCTATAGTGTGAATTACAAGTGGGGGAATATCTTGGCCAGTCCGCGAAGGCACATTGTATATGATGCTGGGACCCATTGATAGAACACTTTCAAAGTGAGAAACCATTCCCTCCTTGGAAGTTTTGCCATAGTAGGGATTAATGTGAAGGGCACCATGCATTCCAACAGCAAAACCCTGTTCAGTAGCATGAATTGCTTCCCTTGTGGAATTGCTTCCAGTGTTTCCAATAACCTTAATTGATCCACCAAAACAGTTTACAGTGTGGCCAATAAGCATTATATGTTCATCCCAGCTCATCAATTGGCCTTCACCAGTTGTGCCACCAACAATAATACCTTCAGTGCCATTGACAATCTGCATGTTCACCAAGTTATCGTATGCTTCAAGATCGAATCTACCATCAGGTAGGTATGGAGTTTTGATGGCTGTTATCAATCTAAGAGCCTTTATATCATCTGTTGATGTCCTGAAAACATAGAAAGAGAATAAATAATATCTAAGGCATCAATTCTCACTACCCAAAAAAAAAAAAAAAAAAGGGATATCTAAGGACAACCGCTACAGTACTACTGTTTCTTTTAAAACAAATTAAAATGTTCCATCATTTTATTTACTGCTGATGTTATATTGTTAAAACACAACCAAACACTTACACCACCACAAATGCACAACATTATGTAATTTGTACAAACTGACAAGTACACTACCAGCAGTCAGTAAGACAACCAAAAAAATTAATTTTACTTGATCAATTCACAATACCAGACAAATGACTCCAACACTCACCAGCCAGCAATGAATATTTGGGTATAGATTTAGATACTGTTTATGTGGTGCCTCAGTTATTTGAACTTAGAATCTCCATTTGAACAATTCAGGAGGAGAGTATATATACATATATATTGCAACAATTTTTATTAAAGCAAAAAACTTCCAAGTATACAGGGGGTATACAGAGAATGCACCAACATCAGCCTCTTAAATTACGAGAGTGTATATATCTTCAGTCTAGGGACAATAAATGCAGATGGTATGAAAGAAATATTGAATATATAAGCTTTTCTTTCAGGACCTAATTAAAGCAGAGCTGATCTCTGACAAACTATAAGTACAATACACATTCACACACCAGACATTTAAAACATTAAATACAAGGCACTACAGATGGCACAACAGCCCAGATATTTGACATAAAAATGCATCTATATGGAGAAAATTTCATTTGATAATTTACCTATTTTTAACTTCCAAACTGCGCATTGGAAGATGGAAATTAGGTATTACAGCCGCTTGCGGAGACCTCCACTTTGCATTCCTACCTCATAGCAACAGAGAAAATGAAATTAGCAACATTAGCAAAACAGAGTTTTTGGCAAGAAGACTTGGCCCCTTTCTCAAGTTTCATGACAACACTTGTTAGCATTAGAGTTCAGCCAAGGGACAGCCCTCCATACAAATATAAATCGATCTATAAAGATCAATTATATGTCTAAAAGACTAAGTAAAAAAGTAACAAACCAAGAGAAATTAATTGCAAAAATAAATCAAATGTACACAAGACTATGCGGCTGAGCAGAAATTGTATTTCATTTGATTCTCAAAACAAAAGCTTAACACAGCTGTCATTCCAGCTCCCCAAGCACCCCCACCCCCCCAAAAAAAAAGAAAAAAAAGAGGCAGTTGAAGGCTTGAAGCAAGTCAATACAGCGATGTTCTAAATTCAAGTGAAAATTTTAAGCAACTAAAAGTTTGTCTATCAAACAAAGACTTTTCAGTTTTTAACCAAAAATTTTTTTTCCAGTTGCGTGCCACAAGATTTCTCCTGCATCCTGGACTAACAAAAAATAGCAAAAGTAAGCATTAACAATGCCAAAGGAACCTATACTATGCTTTTCAAAATCGATACAATGTCCATCCTAAACTTCAAACGGAGAAATGTTACCCTGAGTTATTGTTAATAAGCACTTTGACCTCTACCATTAGGATTTCCGTCAAATTTAAAATCCAAAAATTCGCCAAACACATTATATACACACTACCAATTGCTCAGCTTTGAAGAGGGTGACGTGCAACCAACCAAAAATAAGTAACAAAGAGGAAGCTATTAGCATGTCTTCATGTCACAAAAATCTTCATTTACTCGACTTAATTTATAATTTGACAATTAGAGAAGGGGAATTTAAACTACGGATGTCTCCTTTAACATATTATTGATGTCGCATTGATTACATTCATTACCACGTCAGTTTACGTTCTACTAAAATCAGTCAGTAGTTCCACTTTAGCCTCGCAACCAACAACCTAGACACAACATTCCATAGTCTCAAAAAACCCAATTACATGCAGATGCAGCTCACAGGTTTGTGAAACTCAAACATAGCACAAAATGTGTGTGTTTGTCTACGCGCTTTAAGGATACCAACAAATACTACATTCTAATTTCGTCCTAATAGCTAATATACATGTATAATTTCCTAATTTTTTAAGAGACTTTTATCCTCTAACATCCGCTCCTGATGATATTTTTTTATCATTAGACCAAGTTATTAATCAGTTTTTTGGTGTAGGTGAGGATTGAACCTCACATCTCTTATTCAACCGTTATTCAACCGTTAGAGAGACTTTAAAATTTCCTATTTCTGTTTCATTTTAAAGCGACGAGAAACAAACACCACGACAACAAAAAATGGATCACAGATCAGATAATATAAAATAAAAAAAAATGTATAATAATGGATTTATTACTTTACAAAGTAAGAAAGTGACAGCAATTTGAAAAAATAATAATAATAATAATAATAAGATTAACCTCTTATAGTTATCGGGAGAGGTGGGACGCGCAAACTGTAGAGCAGGGCCTCTGAGTGACAAAGGATTGCTCGCCATTGCAAAGAGTGAGATTTAATGAAAAGCCGAATCCGACCGAATAGAAAGTAGAAGAAAGAAGAAGGGGATGTGTTCAGTTAATAATAATGATAATGGTAGTGGTAAAGAAAAGCATGGTGGCTTCGCCGTCGCCGCCGGAGGAAGAGGAGGGTTGATTTGTGGGTGGCTGGTGGGCTTCAGTTTAGAGGCGGCTGGGTTTTTGTTAGGGTTTTTTTTTTTGGGTTAGTTTGAGGCGGGCTGTGTTGACGCGGGTTGGGAAACGTAATTTATCACCAACATGACAGTACCTAGGGAGTCAGGGAGTAGAACGTTTTTTTTTATAAATCTAATGTTTCAAATTTTCAATCAAATCCAAACACCGAATTATTGTATATATAATATTTGTATTGATTAATAAAATTTAAATAAAATTTTGTCTGTTTCGAGAGATAATTAAATTCAACGTGATGATAATGTTGCATTTGACTCCAAACTTTGCACAAAGGTTATTTAAGAGCATTCAAATTAGACAACTATGTTGGTGGAGTTTTATTAAACTTTGTACCCCATTTGATTAAGCTTTTTGGAAAAAAAAAAAAAAAAAAAAAAAAAAAAGGGGGAAGGAGCACGTTTTTAGTCTCTAAATGTGAATTTAGTTGAATTTGGTTGTTTGGTAAAATTTCATAAACATGCTTTTTCCCATTGCAAACATGAATTTTAGAGCCAATTTGGTAAGAGATTCCAAATAACAATCTTTAATGTTTAAGTGGGCCAAAAAAGTTCCTCAAAAAAAAAAAAAAAAAAAAAAAAATTGGGCCAAAAAAAAAAAAAACACAACGTATTTAGTAGAAAATTTAATTTAGGATTGTTTGAATTACATTTCTCATTTTAGAGTGTTTGACCACTATATTTAGGTAATTCATCCATACTAATGTTCAGTTTTCATATAAAATTATTTTATGACATTTTTTGTAAATATGCTAAAAACTGTAAGCCCCACCTGATGAGAGAATTTTCCCTCTCTTCAAATAAAATAATAATACTTTTACTATACTCATAAGTTTTTTGAAAAAACACATACACATACCAAACATACAATTATGTATTTTCACATTTTAGAATATGTTATTTGAAATATGGTATAAAACAAATTTTTTGCATTATGAATACTTTAAACACATGTTTTCACAACACTCTTTAAACCACAGTTTTCACATCATTTTGAATAACAATACTTGAAATTTGCTATCAAACAGGCTCTAATAAATATTCCACCAGCTAAGTTGCAAATGCAAAACATAAAAATCATAATAACATTAATGTTGGAACTTTTGCTTTTTATCTATAAAATACCCTTAGCTTTCTCATGAAAGCTCCATTTTACCAAACTCTTTCACCACAAAATATTTATAAGAAAATCATACGGAGATAAACAATTGCAATAATCTAACCACAAAATAGTGATATCCATAGAAATCATACGAAGATAAGCAAATTGTAATGATTTAACCACAAAATACTTATAGAAAATCCTACAAAGATAAGCAAATTGCAATGATCTAGGTCATGGGTTTAGGAATTAGAATTTTTTGGGTTACGAAGAGATAGATTGTAATTGGTTTTGGGTTTACGGAGAGAGAGATGTGTTTATATTAATTAGCCATAAACCTCTAGAGTTGCTTTAGGATTATAAGAAGAAAGAGAGGGAGGGTGAAGAAATGAGTGGATAGGGTGCAATCATACCAAAACTAATGCACTGGATCCCATCAAGCGTGTTTGGACGAGAGCAGTACTAGGATGGGTGACCCCCTAGGAAGTCTGCGTGTTGCACCCATTTCTTTTTTATTACCCAAAAAAAAAAAAAAAAAAAAAGAGTGGATGGAAGATTCTAGAGGATAATAAGAGAAGGAAAATGAGAAGATTTTTATGGAAATGAGAAGAAATGAGTGGATGGGAAAAAGAGAAGGAATAAAAAGAGAAAATAAAAAAGGTAAGGTTATGTTTGGTAACAGTTTTTGTTTTCTTGGGATATAAAGAAAAAACGATTTTCTTATATTTTTGAAATCAAAAACATGTTTGGTTAGTTGAAATTAAAACAATATTTTTTTTGAAGAAAAAATTAGAAAATACTAAAATATGTTGTTACTATATTAAATATATTTGAACTCTAATTCTAACTCATTAAATGAAATAGATTTATTAAATTAAATGCGTGTTTTCATTGGTCATCAGAGCAGTGGCTTAAACCATTGGAATGTCAGCATCTACTGCCTAACCCACCAAACCATCAGCACTAGTCATTGGAACGACAAATCTAGTCACCTAGTCAAAGACATTGGTCATTGGAGCAGTGGCTTCAACCATTGGAATGTCAGCATCTATTGCCTAACCCACCAAACCGGTGATCTAGCCATTACAGGGGGTGAAGTGAAGTCTGTTGAGTACCGTTTTTTCGGCCCACGTGGCATTACTTCATTGACAATCCATGCCATATCAACATATTATTGATTTTTTGAGTAAATCTATTTAAAGCCCAAAGTAAGCTCATATCTCATTCAACTACATGGATTGGGCTCACATGGCCCACGAGATCCTTACTTCAAAAGGCGGATTCATGGTCCACATTTCCTCTTCATCAATTGGGATCATAACCCCCCGACATCATCAACATCAACATATGGATCGGGCTTAAGCAATGAATCAAAACTCACGGCCTATATTACCTCTCTTACACTCATGGCAAGCGGCTTCTTCAACAAGAGCCCATATTTACACAAAATGACAACGAAACCCAAGGTACGTTATCTCATCTTCGGCTTATGATCCAAGCTTATAAGTCTTTTTGAGGAAACTTTGGGAGTCATGGTTTGGAGGGCCAAGAGGTATGTTCAGTAAAGCTCCTGCGGTTTAAAGTTGATAAAAGAGACATGTTGCTTGGCGTATCTTCTCCAACTCCTTAAACTCTAATGAGTCCATGTGTAACGGGTAAAATATGGTAAGCACCTCTCATCACATAGCACTTTAGATGATAAAATTCTGCATTACTCTTTTCCTAAAGCTTAATATTCATCATATGACAAATGCTTAATATCCCCAGCCATCTAACTGCTGAGAAAATAATTGTTCATTTAATCCCCAGCTGTTGCTATACAAAATTAGAAACTTCATTATATTATTCTACATAAATCTTATTACTTCTTTCAACTGAAATCAACTCAAACACATGGCCTACTATATACAAAATATTCATGATATCTCTAATAACTAGCTGTTGTCTGTCACAATCAGACCATATGTTTCTCTGCCAGAGCAGAGCTTTAAATACTCTTCTTGCTCACCAAGATTATGTCACAACACAATGAGACCTTGACTAAATCTCTAAAGCTTCTTTGACTATCAACAAATCCTTCTATTATTTGCTAGAAATGTGCTGTAATGGAACCTTGCACCAAAAACACAAATACCTGAAAAATGAAACATTTCCAACTGGACCTCAGCAGTGTATTTAGCACTTGACACCTGGTTAGAAGTGATATCATTAGCCATTTAATACTAAAATCCCAGCAACCAGCTGCTATACCCAAAAATAGCAAGATACTCTTTAAAGAGATCTTACCATTTTTCAGCCAAATCCATGAAATGACCTCTCCAGCAGTCTGAAATCACCCATCTGACCTTATTGGCTTCTGCCCAAAGCAAACAGCTGTCTCATGATAGCTGTCACAGCTTTTCCTAACATTTGAAACAGCCTTTTTTAGAACAGCTATGACAACTGATCCAACAGCCTGAACATTACTGATTATTCCACATTTGGCTAAAACCAAAACCAACTAGAAAAACTATCTTTTTCTTGCCAAAATACATTCCTTTTCTATTGTTGTTTCCCCAGCAACTCTTACCCGAAATGGCAAGAACATCTTAAAGATAAACCTACCATTTTCAGCCAAATCTTAAGATGGATTTTCTGAAGATTTATTGCTATTTGGGACAGATTTTGACTGATATTCTTTGCTAAAATACCCCCTAAAACTCAACTCTAAAGGGGACCCTTCATCAACACCTCAAAGGGAGACACCAATGGAGAACAATTCTCTCAAAAAGCTTTTCTATTCTTTCTCCCTTGAATTATCTTTTGAAAATCTTAATGAAGTACTGAGCTTTTGAGCTTTTAGTTTCCAAATTAGGGACTAAACTCTTCAACCCTTAGCTCATAAATGCCCTTCATAAGTCTTCATACACCCTCCAGCAGAAAAATCACAGCAGAAAATCCCAGCAGTTTTGCTAAACACACTACAATACTATTACTCTCTTATGGTAATAGTAAACCTAGCAGCTTTGCCTCAAAGAAAGTAAGCGGGCCCAAGGGAACCCAAAGAAAGAAGTAGTAAACCCATGAGAATTATGAAAAATGGAAAGCAAGCAAAAATAGGCCAAAGGAGCCCAAAGGAAAGAATTAGTAAATAGGGTTGGTAAAAAGGCCAATAAACCTCGAAAGTAAAGGATACGGTAATTGGGCTGGGGAAGCCCGAAAGATTTAGCAAAATCTCATGGGAATGAAGAATTAGAATTGGCCGAGGATCCCTAAAGAAATTAAGTGGGCCAAGAATGCCTAAAGGAATAAAACAGGCCGAGGAAGTCCAAAATAGTATGAGAACAAGCCTAGCAGTAATACTGGGCTACCTGAATTAAGTAAAGGGGAAAGTGCGCAGCAAGTCCAAAGGAGGCCCAGTAAGCACAAACCAAAATACAACATGGCAAAAGCAATGAGGCGGCATGGCAGAAGTGTCAGCCGACCCACAAAGAAGACAAGACCTAGATTGAAGAAGGAAATGCCCATGCCCAAGCAAAACCCAGCCCAGGGAGAAAGCAAGATACAAAGAATGAAGACCCACCCACGCCACAAGAGATTAATAATGAGTGGCAGAATGGGCAGCAAAGACTAGATAAGCCCCCAAGCCATGGCAAACGCATGAATAGCATACAAGCCCTGGACTCACATGGAAGTGGAGTACGCACAAGGTTTAGGCACCACCCACTTGTACCCAGCCAATACAGGAGCGGTGGGCCATGAGTTAGAGGTAAGAGAGGGTATGGTCTGGCGGTGGGGAGAAGGGGGAAATCTATTTTGGAGTTCCCACTCTAGCTCTTTTGGAGGAAATGTCCTGCTGGGATGACATATCACCTAAAAGAGGAAAAGATGAGCTGGAATCACTAAGTGCATGCCATATGAGTTAATAAGAGAAAATGCCCAACCGTTATCCAGATGGGAATGCCACGGTGAGTAAGAAAACAAAACAACACTCTTTTGTCTGAGAATGGAACGTGGCATGGTCAGCATAGAGAAATGGTGATGGCTGGGCAGCTGACAAACCAGTGGATGGTCTAGAAAGGACACCCACACTTGAACAAAAGTAGTTGAGAGGTAAAACAGTAAAACCCATCATTGAGGGGGAGGAAGGCAAGCACAAGAGATAACAGAGAGAAATAAGTAAGAAAGAACGAGAAAGAAAAGAAGCAAAAAGATAAGAAAGAAAAGAGGTAACATTGAAATAAAAAAGAAAAAATGGAGACTGAAAGGAAAAACAGAGAGGGAGAAAAAAAGAAATGTAATAAAGGCATGCACCAATAGGCTACTCCCTTCTCTCCCTCTCAATAGCCTACTCTCTAGTAAGAATTCGGAGATAAGCCATCTAAGCCTGTTCTTTCAAAGTGAGCAATTTCTGTGGCAGGATTTCCCCTGTGAGATTGCCCACATTGAAGAGTGGTTACCTTCCTAGACTTAAATCTCTTAAGAAACCAAACACAGCAGACTAACCATTCTTTCTTTTCTTTATCAAGCATTAATATTGTTTCCTTTTCTTTTATTGTTGTTATTAATCTATTTCTGCCGTACTAATATCACTGTGTTCTTTCCCCCTTTTACTAAGAGAATGGTTTAATCATTGTCTTTGGCTGACAGTAAGCATATTCTTCTTATTTTTATCATATTATACCCTTCTGCTATAATATTTTTATGATAGCATCTTTTGCCGTTGGCACGTGACCAAGGTCCAGCAAAGGGGTCCTAGCTTGTGCACAAGCTGGCTTGGGATGAGTTTCAGTCAAGCCAATCCCGACTCTCCTATCCCAAAACTATTTGGCCATAACGTGGTAGGAAGCAATCCAGCCCAGAATTACAAAAATGCCCACCACATTCTTCAAAACAAAAGTATAAATGAAAAATAAGTGTTAAAATTTGTGATAGAAATGGTTTTTTTTTTTTTTAATTTTTTTTTTATGAGTGTGTGTGTATATATATACGTATACAAATAAAGGATCCATTAATAAAATTAGATTAATTTTTTTTTTAAAAAAATTATGGGTTCTAATTAGCTTAATTGATAAATTTTGTTGTTGTTATAAGTTAAAATTCTATTATATCTATTACAAAATAAGTTTTGTTAATAAAATTAGGGGGAGAGGGAGGATTTTGAAAACTTATGAGGGGGACATTAAATAAAATTTGCTCCTAAAGTAAGACTTGACATTAGAACAAAACCTTTAGTAGATAAAGTTAATTACAAGTGAAACCAACAGTATAGAAAAGGTAATGTATCTTTTGCCACTTTATGAAACAAAGTCTAACAAGATACATTGCTAAAATTAACACAGAACTGTCTGTTTCACATGGAACAAGAACTTGCTAGTACTCAAATTATATAACACTTAACGCCTTGCTAGTTTATAAAATCTGTAACACTACATGGGGATGATATATTGGTGTTTTTGACTAGAGAGGATGTTGAACTTGTAGGGTAGGCTTTGATGGAGTCTGGGAGTGGGATTTGTCTAGGTTGGTGATTTGCCTATTACAAGCCAGCCTACTATTGAGCAGCTAGCAGACTATTTGAACCTAGTCAAAAAAGGTTGAGAAAAGATGTGTTGGCCAAGGATGGAGGAGAAAATCAGAAACCTGATTGGCTATTAATGGTACTATAAAGTTTGTTCTTTAATATTTAAATCTTTTAGTTGTAACTTCATCCACTTTTCTCTATGGCCTTGTATACTTATAAGTTATATCTGAAAACCTTACATGACCATCATTGGTCAATCCAGGGTGCTACGTGGGGTACAGCCATCTGGCACCTAAAAACCAAGTCAATTAGTTAGGATTCTCATTAAGTCTTATATCTTTCCGACTCATTTCTCTTCCATTAATGTTTCTTAATTAAATCAGCCAATTTATAAAGAGAAGTTAAATTAGCTTCGCCTAAATTTTGTGGCTGAATTAAATTCATGCAGGATTTATAGCATTGTATGCTAATTTTGATGAGGACTTGTGCTTGATTCCCGAGTAACCGTTGTACCTTGAATGAGCTGGTGGAGAATTTGGAAATAAGCTACTCCAGGATGTGAGTCTGTATATCTCAAAAATCAAGGTAAGGATATTAGGGTGTATTCTCTTGCTTCGATGCTAAATGCATTGTTTGTCATGCCTGGCAATTGTGTGCAGATCACCTTTGAAAGATAGAAGAACAACTTGAAAAGGAGTATTTGTGTGGTAACTAATTCTAAATTTTAAGGCTTGGCTTCACAGTTGGTATTATTCATACCTGTAAGTACTTCTTTCCAATCTTTTTATCTTTGATCATCAGTAACTGGTTATCTGTTTTTATCATTATAGGGATAGGCAGTGGTTTCAAATGTTACAGATTTTATTTTTTGTACAAGTGAATGTTTTTGTTATATTTTATTTTCTGATCATTAATCCCATAAGATAATATTGCAGGTTAAAGTAGTGCTAGAGTGTTAATAATGTTCAATCAGCTAGTGGTATATGAATGCTTGTGTTCATCATCCCTTGGTGATTCTCCTAATTGCTCTGGAGGTATCTGGTGCACTTTTTGGCCTATTGGGAGACATGGTTTCTGAGCTTCTCACGTATTAGACAATCTATGCAAATAAGGTAACATTTTCTTCTTGCTCTTTATGTCTTTGGCTAGTAAAAGTGATAGTCTGAGACTCAGCTAAATTTTTATCAAATTAACCTAAACTTTTATACTATCAATTTTTGAGAATAGGTCTTGACTCCTAAATATTTTGTGTGCAGCACTTTTAACTCTTGTGCTTATTATAGCCATAACTTTTCCCCTTAGATTTCTACCTCGTGTGGACAATTCAGCTCATATTGAAGGATTCCTGTCAGGATTTCCCCTTGGCTTCATTCTTTTAATCCATCCTCAATTTGGATATGTAGCCCTCAAAAAATTCCTCTAGGGTATGAAATAAAGCAGAAATCCAGGCTCAGGTGTTAACAATACCTGTTATTGGATTACAGCTCTAGTCCTCTTAATTGTTGGGTAATTAACTTGTACTTTCTCTGCATTCTCAACTTCTAGTTTTTGATCCAGCCTTGACTAAATTTTTTCTTTTCTTTTGTTTTATCTACCGTGAAGAAATTGGCAGATATGCATACAGATGTATTGAGCTATTTAATGGTCAAAAGCTGTATAGCCGTATAGTCTGCCTTTCTGGAGCATCAGTCAGCTGAGTGATTATGTCAGTCTATTTTTCTATTCTTCAAGCTTTGCAAGTATAACAAAACTACTCTTGTATGGATGCTTACTGCGACAAAGGATCTTGGTAGTTTACGCCTCCTATTTTCAGATTTTGAAGCTGGCTAGCTTGCAGTTTTTGCAGCCATGTCTTTTATGCTCATCGCTTGGGTGCCTAAACATTAGTATTGCACATCTGCATTGTACAGACACTTAGGTCTGAAGTAGTAAAACAACACAATCAAATATATAGAAGGAAAATCCAATTAGGGATTGTACATTTTATTTACATTTTTTAATGCTATTCTCATGGTAGTTTTCATATGCACCATTTTCACTGCTAAGATCCATTGTATTTCTACAAAATTCAGTGCAACACAAGGAGTGACAATGATCTACAGCTGTATATAAAGCACACCTTGAACATGCGTTAACCTCTTTTAAATTCCTACAGTCTATAGTTGCTTCATTTAGGCACACCCTAAACATGTGGTAATGGTCTTTTACAGATTTCTACAGCTTATTGCTTCCATGCTCTGATTACTGAAATAATACACATTTATAGCCCATTCAGAATCTACATACCAGTCTTAATTAATGCAGTAACCTTCTAATCAAAAGTAAGAGTTGACATCAGAACAAAACCATTAGTAGAGAAAGTTAATTACACGTGAAACCAACTGTATAGATAAGGTCATGTATCTTTTGCAACTTTACGAAATGAGGTCTAAACATGATACACAGCTAAAATTAACACTGAACTGTCCGTTTCACATGGAACAAGAACTTGAAATTAATAGCTTAAATTATTTAAGTAGACTTTTGTTAGTGACATTATAGTTAATCACTGGCCAGAAAATATCAATTGTTATTTTAAACACAACGTAAAATTCAACGCTCAACTTATTGTATAATTGATCATAAGGTCACTCCATATGAATGGATGTCTCTATTAAGTTGTATGTGTTAATTGGGTTTAAATTATTCTTTTTTTCATATCTAACTTGTCAAAATATATAGTATTTTAACTAAGAAGCAGTTTATGTTTCCCTTAATATTGATATCTTTTGTACACTGCACCAACCCTTATAAAACGATTCATTTATAAGTTTGTTCATGAGATCAAGTGCTCCAAAATTAGGTTCTTCAGGTGCAGTTATAATTTGGGCATTCCACATGAACACCTGTGAATCCGTCTGTGGCACTCCAAAAAAATATTAATGTCAGAGTATGTTAACACTTAACACGCGTTAGATTTTTAGACCAGGTTGATTAATTTAATCAAATCAACCCAAATTAATTAATTGATCAACTATGGTCTTGGATGCAGGTATCATTGACTAGTGCTCATGACCAATAAGCCACGTAAATAAAGATGTTATAAAACCATTATTTTTAGTTGTGGTTGATTTGATATTTATTATTTTATTTTGATCTATAAAGAAATAAAAGCTTAGCAGTGATGAAAATATTGTGACATGAATAACATGTCACAAAATTTTGACAATGCCTTTTATTTTAGCTGTGGTCGGTCCTGATCTTTTTCTTTTTTTTATTTATTTTTTAATTTTTTAATTTTTTAATTTTTTATTTTGATCTATAAGGAACTAACACCTTAGAAGTTGTGAATATATATTGTGACATCAACAAGATATAGTGAAGTGAAGTGTTTTTTTTTTTAAGTTTATAAAGTGTCAATAAGTGGAAACTAAAAATCTAAAACTTTTTTTTTTTTTTTTGTTGAGAAACAAACACACACACACATAAGGAAGAGAGAAAGGGGTTCTAACACAAAAGTACACTACAACTCCACTCAAAAGTCATGGTAATATAACTAATGTGGGACAAAAAAAAAAAAAAAAATACAATATAACCACATTTATTATTTGATGTCACACACCTGATCGATTCAATTATGACCGTCTGATGAAATAGTAGGACCCACGTTATCATGATATAAATGCCGATGTCCTTCCTCTCGTGGGTAACTGATGTTGAGTTGATTTATAGTTTATAGATCAACCACTAAGACCAAAACTGGTTGATTGATCACATTTATCATCCAATTTTTCTCTCTCTTTTTTTCATTAAATAAATGTGTGATATTATGTCTTACTAGTCGATGTCTTGTGCGATACACGGGTATCGTATAAATTTATTTTAAAATATTTTATAAAAAAAACTATATATTTTTTTATATGAAATTATCTTTATGACCATGCATAATACTTATTTTTAATATTGCTACCTCTCCTAACCATGAATTACCTTCCTCCTTAGATTGAAGCTTCAATCCAAATTTCTCACCCCTTTGCAACTTAATGCTGCAATGAGCGACTTGTTATCATCATAAATCAAAATTCTTGCTTTTGCTTTATTCTTTAAAAATAGTTCCATCAAAGTTTATTTTGAAGGACAACTCATAAGGAGGTTACTATTTATATTTGATTGGACAAATGTGCAGAGACAAATAATTATATTACCCAATCCATTGAATCTGACTCTTTCAATTCTACATTGAACTTGGTTCTTGAAGGATAGCTCTTAAGGAGGTTGATATTTATGCTTAATTGGTCAAATTTGTAGAGGCAAATAATCATATTATACCAAATCCATTGAATCTATCTCTTGCAATTCTACATTGAACTTTGTTCTTATGCCAAAAAAAGAAAATGTAAATCGAAAAGTTACCATTGACTCTATCTAAAGCATTTAATGTAATAAAGGCATGTTAGAGATTTAAGTTTGGCTAATTTAAAACATCAGCCCATTGTTTGGAATACAATGGGAATAGCATAATTTTTGTTATACTCTTGATTGCACGTGTATCAATTGTTGCCGAAGAAACTAAATATAAGCAAGCTAATATCATAATTCAAATCAATAGTAAAAAAAAAAAAAAAAAAAAAAAAATTTGAATATGGCTTAATGCATTCTCACATTCATGGAATGACAAATCAATAGATACTAATTTAACTGATTACACTAATTATATTTTTAATCTATTGGGGTATGTTTCAAACTTGCAATAACATAAGTGCTTGTTGAATAAAATCTCTCTAATAAAACAACTTACATATCTCAAGATATGACACTACCAAGCTGCCCTTGATGGTTCATCCTGATTAAAATTATTAGTTACAATGTAAAAAGATTAGTCTGCATGTATTTTTTATATTTTTAAGAAATTCTTTTTTAAATTATTCTTGGCCATTTAGTAACTTTAGCTCAATGAGGTAAATGTTAGCATACTTAATTTATTTGTAGTAGATTATGTTTGTGTGGTTTCTCCTCAAACATGTATCTTTTTGCAATCATCAAAGTGTTCATGATGGCTAAAACTTTTTAAACCTGAAATGAAAATGAAGCGCATAACATCCTCAATTTTAATATATCTTTACAAAAGTTACTCTTTTGAATGTATAAGATCAACCAAATTATAAAAACTGATCATAATTAATGCACAAACTGAAAAGTAAAGAGAAAACTAACAGGTAGAGAAATCGAAAGACATTCTCTGATTAGCACTAGGAATGCCTTGACTTGAATGCCATATACGTTGAGCCATATCATTGGATAAATCTTGAAATACACCTAAATAGGTGTAGTTATCCCACGACAAGATATCCAAACTGAACCTCCCATTTGGAGAATGTAGCCAAGGCAGAGAAAAGGAGCTAAGCGTACTGCCTGGTTTGATGTATTGGGTATGAGAAGTAGAAAAGGATGACCCCTGGATTCTACCAGTTGTAGAAATGGAAATAGAAAAGTAATGCTAGTTTCAAATTTAATTTTCGTGATTCTATGAGAGAAGAGTTGCTTGTTCATTTAGGTGTACTGCCACAAATAAACACCAGTTGGATGAAAAAGATACATGCATGTGTATCTTCGCCTTCAATAATAAAAGACTAAAGGATGAAAAAAATCACTTCTCATTAATTGGTGTAACGAAAGTGAACATAGAAAAAGCGTATAGAGATATTCAGTAAAAAAAAAATCGTATAGAGATATGCCACGTTTTTGCCTACAATGTGCACTTTATAATGTACTATTCATGTATGTAAGGTTGAATTTAATCAACCATCTTGTTGGCTTTATTCCGTGCCAATTTGCTTGTAATTTAAGCACTTAGTAACCCTGTATTTAGAAACTCTACAAATTCCTCTTCTCTCTTCCTCTCCATTGCCATACCCTTGAGAGGACTTTTTACCAAATCCTTATCTCACCACACCCATGTTTGTGAGAAGGTTTATTTGGTGCTGTTGGGAAGTAGTTAGGAAGGAACCAATCTACATTGGTTGATGCTATGGTCTAGTAGCGGAATCCGAGAAGCTAAAGAAGAAATAGGTTTGGCGTAACCATGTTGGAGCAAGAAGCTTAGAGGGCTTAGGTACTTGGGTAGATTAGGCTTGGAGGGTCTTCTGCTGTTCATGTATCCCAACTATATTCTTTAGCGGATTATTTGACCGCTTGGGGGGCGGCGGAGAGGTTTTACGCCGAGGGTTTCAGTTTTCTCTTCGATAACACATCGCGTATTGTCCGTGTGTTTGCATCTTCCTTTCCTTTATCTTTGCCTTATATTTACTGCTGTGGATGTGTTTATATTTGGTTTAAATTGTTTATCAATTCTATGTTTGGCTTATTTTCATGTTCCGCACGTTAATCGTTTGATATTAAGCCTGAATTGATAATTTTGTAATTTGGGTCAAAATGTTCAAGGGTGTTTCATACCCATATTGAACTTTCAATGTAAACTAGTAAGTAGTAATTGTCGAAAATAAAAATAGTAATGTTAAAAAATTATAAACATTTTTGAAATACTTGCCTACAATGTCCATACACTTTATATAATTTTATTTATATAAACTAATAAGTTTCCTTGTGTCCACTTTGTTTTTTTGTTTTTCGAGAAAGTTATTCTTATAAGTTTTAAAGCTCGTCATATGGAGACTGTACCAATTGCTCCAAGTCCAAATTAGCTTGAAGATATTTTCTCTAAAATGTCATTACTCATTTAAAAAGTCATTTAAATAAAAATATACAATACTTTTTTTTTTTTTTTTAATTATACATAATGGGTTGGGGAAGTTACTTCCAAATCAGTTTGGCCATGAATCTTGCTTCAAGAAAGCCTCATTTGAGGCATCACACGACACACATGACTAGGGTCCGTTTGGATACTGGTTATTTTGCTAAAAACTGAAAATACTGTAGCAAAATAATTTTTAAATGTGTGAATAGTGCTCTGGGACCAACTTTTAATAAAAATTTTGTTGAAAAAAGAGATTTGTGGGTCGTGTGAACAGTGTACGGGATCCACTGATTGACAACATTCTATGTGCACGACAGACAATATTCCAAATGATAGAGCACTTCTCAATTAAAAAAAAAAAAAAGGGAAAATGCAAGCGCACAACCGGCAGCCGTAGTCCAAACGCATACTCAGTATTCCTTTTACACAACCTTATCAAAACTTGAAACAGTGAAAGAGATCGGTGACAACATAAAAGTAAGACTTTTCGTGGAAAAATCTCCCCCTCATAATTTCTTTTGTCCAGGCTATTGGGTAAAATTTCGTGATTGACCTAAAAGACAGTCAATTCTGTGTCTTTTTTCACGTGGAATTATGAACAAGATAACTTAAGGACCGAACTCATTTGCGGAAAAGTATTAGAAAACCCCAACATAAGAACTAGGGCCCAATCTTCTATAAGTATACCAAGTTTTCTAGCATGGGTCCCTGCAATGAAATTCCTTTCATAATGACCAAGATTATGAAATTCCTTTCATAATGGCCAAGATAATGAAATTTCTTACAAACTTTTTCAAATTGCACTGCTATTCGCTTGGGACATCGAGAAAGATAATAGCGGAAAAAAAAAAAAAAAAAAAGCTCTTACACCATTTTAAAACTTGAAACACATGAAGGGAAAATTCGGCAGATGAAAACTGCACCAAATATTCAACAACAATTAGTAAGTGAATCGGGAATGGTTAGCGACCTTCTTTATTAGGAGCTGTATTTAATATAAGGAAAAATTGTTGCAATAACTTAAAATAAAATAATCGTTGTAATAAATTGATACCAATTGTTTTTGCAATCTATTTGCAACGAAAATTTCGAATTAATAGCTATTGCATCGAAGTTACCATTGTAATAATTTGATATTAATTTTTTTACAATCTATTGCAATGACAAATACGTAACTGCAATAAGTATATCATTGCAATAACTTGGTATCAATTATTTCATAGTCAATCGCAATGACAAAATGAATTAATTATCTATCACAATGAAGATATCATTGTAATAATTTAATCTGACTTATTTTGTTCAATTATTTGCAATCTATTACAACAAATTTCGTGAAGTAATAGCCTATACTTACAAGATATTTGAAATAGTAAATTGTTTATTGCAACAATATATATATATATATATATATATCATTGCAACAAAATTATTATTAAAATATTTGAAATTTATTGCAACAAAAATTTTTGTTGCATAAACCTATTACCTCAAATTTTATTGCAACATCTTATATCAACTATTGCAATGACTCTAATGTTATTGCAATGGTTTTTTTCGTTGCAATAAACATTTTTTCTTGCAGTGAATCTTTATTATATAAGGTAACATAGATAAATAAATAAATTCATTGAAGAAAACAAATGAAGTCTAAAGAAAAAATTGAATGCATCTTGTACCAAATAAAAAGTAGTCCAAGCTTTTGTTGGGCATGTATTCATAGATTAACATCCTTTCTTCCCCAAAAATGCAACAACCCAAAAGCTTAACAAGATTGATATGTTGGAGTCTAGATATGAGTATCAACTCATTCTTGAACTCAATTATTCCTTGCCCTGAATTTCTTGATAGTCTCTTCACAGCTATTTTTGGATTCGTTGGTAATTTTCCCTATTGTGATGATCAAATAAGGTTTTAGCCAGTGTTATACACAAGTTAATTTAATTATCTCTCTTTCGAAAAAAATTTAGAGCTTATTACCATGTAAACTAGTCCAAAGCCCCCTCTCCAAGCTTGCTTTCTAATGAGAAGTTGTTCGTGGCAATTGAAATACATTCAAAGCTATATACATTTATATCAGGCACCTTCTTTCTATCATTTGGAATCTCATTCGCACTAATAGATCTCTCTGATTATCACTAAACTAAGCAATCAATCTTCATCCTATATTTCATTATCGACCCCTGAATAAATTTAGATAAAATCATAATTTTCATTTGATGATAGTAAATGAAGAGGAGAAAATAAGCTGACGGATCCAAGCAATGTTGATAGATGGGCCCATTAGGTGCAAGACTCAGTGAGAACGGATTTGCTGGCCACATGTCAGACAGAATCCCTATATGGGGAATACTTGCGGCACACCCCCTAGATTCTAGGGGTAATTAGAGTCCTAGCACAATTAGGGTTCTAGAAGCTGCGTGCATCGATGGAGATCTTCTTTATAAGGAATATGACTTGTCCATCACGTTGGGGACTCCTCAAGAGGATTTCTACAAGGAAAGACTTCGACTCCAAGTAAAAAAGGTCAACTTTCGACTACTATAAAAGCCTCAATACCCTCACAAATCGAGGTACGCATAATAAACCCCTCTCTAGCACTCTAGAGTTGTGAGAATCTTTCTGACTTAACCTTCGGAGGGTATTCGGCCGGCACCACACCGGTGCTCCTCGAAAGGTTCTCTCTTCTTTTGTTGTGCAGGTTTATTTTCGAGCATACAAGCATCGTGCAACTCACTGGTGAGATTTTCGGCATCATCAGTTGGCGCCGTCTGTGGGAAACGACGTATTGCGTGATTCGTAAGCCATATTATCGTTTCAAGGACAAAAGGGTTGCATGGTACTCACACGCTCGATGGCAACCACCAACGATGTTCAAGGGGAGGAACCACCTACGACTGCCCTTGAGAGACAAGTTCGAACTCTGGCGGCCGCAGTGGAGCGCCTCACCAAACAAAATTTTGATTTGGAGGAACAACTACACCAGAAAAACGCAGTACGAGATGACCAGCAAGAAGACCAAGAGGGGACCAGCGGCGCAAGAAAAAACCAGGAGAGACCTGAAGGCAGCCACGCTCCCAGCAGACCAGAGAGGCAGAACATGAGCATGCCATCCCTCACGGATGCCACTCCACCACATATCGTCGCAGAGATGCAGGCGATAAAAGAGCAGATGGAAGTTATGATGAACGCACTCAAGGGGCGAGTTTCCAGTGACCTTGACGATCTCGTCAACCGCACAGATTCACCCTTCACTGCAGCCGTGAACTCCTTCCCCTTACCGCACAAGTTTCGGATGCCACAGATCGACAGTTATGACGGAATAAAGGACCCTCTAGATCATCTAGAGACGTTCAAAACTCTGATGCACCTTCAGGGGGTCGCGGATGAAATAATGTGCAGGGCTTTCCCTACAACATTGAAGGGAGCCGCGAGGATCTGGTTCAGTCGGTTGACACCGAACTCCATCAGCACATTCAAGGAATTGAGCGCCCAGTTCACGTCTCACTTTATCGGGGGACACAGGTACAAGAAGTCGACGGCTTGCCTAATGAGCATCAGACAGCGAGAAGACGAGACGTTGAGATCTTACATAACCCGTTTCAATAAGGAGGCACTTTCGATTGATGAGGCCGACGATAAAATACTCGTAGCAGCATTTACGAATGGGCTGAGGAAGGGTAAGTTTTTGTTTTCACTATATAAAAATGACCCGAAAACTATGCCGGACGTGCTTTACAGGGCCACAAAATATATGAATGCCGAAGACGCTCTACTAGCTCGCGAGGAAAAGCCTAAGAAGAGAGAAAGGCAGGAAGATGCCCGAGAGGAAAGAGGGCGGAAGACGGCAAGAACCGGAGAGCGAAGGGATGATAGGCGCTCCGAGCCCCCTACGGGGAGATTCACAAGCTTCACTCCACTGACTGCCCCTATCGACCAAGTCCTCATGCAAATGAAGGATGAGGGGACATTAACTTTCCCTGGAAAGCTGAAGGGAGATCCCAACAAACGGTCCAGAGATAGGTACTGTCGCTTCCATCGCGATCACGGACATGACACAGCTGACTGCTATGACCTGAAACAGCAGATTGAAGCCCTCATTAGACAGGGAAAGTTGCAGAAGTTCATCAGTAAGGAAAGGACGGATCATCAACATCAAGAGCAGCCACCCCACCGAGATAATGAGCACCCCAGACCACCTATAGGGGATATAAGAATGATCACAGGGGGCACGACAACTATAGGGTCGTCCAAAAAGGCCAGAAAAACATACCTCAGGATGGTTCATAACGTCCAGCTAACGGGCTCCGTACCAAGAATAGCACGGATGGAAAGCCCGATCATAGGATTCTCAGAAGAGGATGCCCGACGTCTTCACCACCCTCATGAGGACGCGCTTGTTATCACCTTACAAGTGGGAGACTTCAACATGCACCGAGTGCTAATCGACAATGGTAGCTCAGCGGACATCTTATACTACCCGGCGTTCCAGCAGATGAGGATTGATAGAGAACGGTTAATACCGACAAATGCTCCGCTGATTGGCTTTGGAGGTACGAGGGTATTCCCATTAGGCGCGGTCACACTTTCGGTAACAATAGGTGATTATCCTCAACGGATCACAAAGGAGATGACTTTCCTTGTGGTCGACTGCTCATCTGCTTACAATGCTATCATCGGACGACCCACCCTCAACTCATGGAAGGCGGTAACGTCAACATACCACCTAATGATCAAATTTCCTACGGAGCACGGGGTGGGAGAGCTGCGAGGAAATCAGCTGGCCGCACGAGAGTGCTACATTGCTATGATGGAGATGGAAGGGAACTTACCACTTCAAGACGCTGGACGGGCAAAAGCTGTAGCAACCATGGAGCACGGAGCACCTACGGAGATACCACCAGTAGAGACGACATGAAGAGCATCGACGCCCCCCCCCCCCCCCAGTTTCCAGTTTATTACTAAGTTTTTATTAGTTTTTTACTACGAACAATTTTTGCTATTATTTAGTTTTGCTATCACAAGTTTTTTCTTCAAACGATTCTTTCTACAAGTGCCTTTTTAAGCCCAAGGGGGCAGGTACCTTTTTTATTCTACATGGTTTTCTTTCAATAAGAGAAATTGTCAGACACGTTTGTGTTCTTCCTACTTGATAAACTAAGTCCAAAAAATGGACGGATATAAACTAAGTCCACAAGATGGACGGACGACCATCAAGGTGACGAGGCAAAACTTAGTCACCTCAATAAGTCCGCGACCCCAAGTGGACGACCATCAAGGTGACGAGGTAAAACTTAGTCACCTCAACAAGTCCACGACCCCAAGTGGACGACCATCAAGGTGACGAGGTAAAACTTAGTCACTTCAACAAAGTCCACTACCCCAGGTGGACGACCATCAAGGTGACGAGGTAAAACTTAGTCACCTCAACAAGTCCACGACCCCAAGTGGACGACCATCAAGGTGACGAGGTAAAACTTAGTCACTTCAACAAAGTCCACTACCCCAAGTGGACGACCATCAAGGTGACGAGGTAAAACTTAGTCACCTCAACAAGTCCACGACCCTAAGTGGACGACCATCAAGGTGACGAGGTAAAACTTAGTCACTTCAACAAAGTCCACTACCCTAAGTGGACGACCATCAAGGTGACGAGGTAAAACTTAGTCACTTCAACAAAGTCCACTACCCCAAGTGGACGACCATCAAGGTGACGAGGTAACACTTAGTCACCTCAACAAATCCACGACCCCAAGTGGACGACCATCAAGGTGACGAGAGGTAAAACTTAGTCACCTTAACACGTCCACTACCCCAAGTGGACGACCCACAAGGCGACGACCCAAAACTTAGTCACCTTAACATGTCCACTACCCCAAGTGGACGACCCACAAGGCGACGACCCACAAGGTGACGAAGTAACTCTTAGTCACCTCAATAAGTCCATGACCCCGAGTGGACGACCCACAAGATGACGAGGTAATTCTTAGTCACCTCAAGAAGTCCACGACCTCAAAGTGGATGACCAACAAGGTGACAAGGTCACACTTGGTATCGACAGCAAGTCCATGACCAAAGTGGACGGACAAAAATAAAATAATAATATGAAGTCCATGACCAAAGTGGACGGACAAAAAATGGATGGAGGTCCATGCATGTCCATGAAAAGAAATGGACGGACATACACGTCCATGGAAAGAAGTTGATAGGCACCCCATGTCCATTAACCAAAAAAATGGACATCCATAAATAAAGTGGACGGAGGTCCACATTAAAAAAAAAAAAAAAAAAAAAAAAAAAAAAAAAAAAAAAAAAAAAAAAAAAAAAAAAAAAAAAAGGCCCGACGGATGCATGCATGTCCACAAAAAAGTGGACGGAGGCATGCATGTCCACAAAGAGATGGACGAGCACCCCTCTCCCACCAAAAAAAAAAAAAAAAAAAAAAAAAAAGGCCCGACGGATGCATGCATGTCCACAAAAAAGTGGACGGAGGCATGCATGTCCACAAAGAGATGGACGGGCACCCCTCTGCATGCATGTCCACAAAAGGTAGACGGAGGCATGCATGTCCACAAAAAAAAAAAAAAAAAAAAAAAAAAAAAAAAAAAAAAAAAAAAGAAAGAAAGAAAGAAAGGGGGACGGATGCATGTTAATGGACGGATGCATGTCCATTAACAAAAAGAAAAAGGTCACAGATGAATGTACCCAAAAAAAAAAAAAAAAAAAAAAAAAAAGGCCCGACGGATGCATGCATGTCCACAAAAAAGTGGACGGAGGCATGCATGTCCACAAAGAGATGGACGGGCACCCCTCTGCATGCATGTCCACAAAAGGTGGACGGAGGCATGCATGTCCACACACACACACAAAAAAAAAAAAAAAAAAAAAAAAAAAAAAAAAAAAAAAAAAAGTGGGCGGACACCCCTCTCCCACCAAAAAAAAAAAAAAAAAAAAAAAAAAAAAAAAAAAAGAGAAAGAAAGAAAGAAAGGGGGACGGATGCATGTTAATGGACGGATGCATGTCCATTAACAAAAAGAAAAAGGTCACAGATGAATGTACCCAAAAAAAAAAAAAAAAAAAAAAAAAAAAAAGAAAAAGAAAAAGAGAGGAGAGAAGGGACGTAGCCATGCATAGTGGATGGAGGTCCACATTCAAAAAAAAAAAAAAAAAAAAAAAAAAAGAAGAAGAAGAAGATGGACGGAGCCATGCATGTCCACAAAAAGGTGGACGGATACCCAAAAAAAAAAAAAAAAAAAAAGAGAGAGAAAATAAAAAAAAGAAAAAGAAAAGTGGAGGCCCATGCATGTCCATATATATATATATATATATAAATGGACGCACACACACAATAAAAAAAAAAAAAAAAAAAAAAACTATATATATATATATATATAAAATAAAAAACTTTGATGATGAGGTAACACTCAGTCATATCAGCAAGTCTATGATCCAAAGTAGACGGATAAAATGCCTTAAGAATGGGACGCTAATAGAGGACTACAACGTGTCCCAAAGGCTGAAAGTTCCATTATGCGTCTCGGGGGGCAGTGTATCAATGGCTTACCGTGCAGAAGGATGCCCAATACTATGGATAAGCATAAGACAAACGACAATACTTCAAAATGACCTTAAAGGGTTCAACACTACAAAAAGGAAGCCGACGGACATGTAATCCTCATCCCAATGGGATGGATTGACAACCAAGGATACCGACGATCAAGGATGCTAACGGTATTTGATTCTCATTCAAAATTTAAGTCTTGCTACCTACGGGTGGAAGGACGGACCAAGTCACTCACAAGTGCCTTGGTACAAAATTTAAGTCCTCAAGATCTAAATCGAACCATCACCCCATGGGTCCTTTCACTCCGAGATCACAAACCCATAGGGTGAAGGGGGCAACTGAAGAGGAGAAAATTTAAGTCCTCAAGATCTAAATTGAACCATCACCCCATGGGTCCTTTCACTCCGAGATCACGGACCCATAGGGTGAAGGGGGCAACTGAAGAGGAGAAAATAAGCTGACGGATCCAAGCAATGTTGATAGATGGGCCCATTAGGTGCAAGACTCAGTGAGAACGGATTTGCTGGCCACATGTCAGACAGAATCCCTATATGGGGAATACTTGCGGCACACCCCCTAGATTCTAGGGGTAATTAGAGTCCTAGCACAATTAGGGTTCTAGAAGCTGCGTGCATCGATGGAGATCTTCTTTATAAGGAATATGACTTGTCCATCACGTTGGGGACTCCTCAAGAGGATTTCTACAAGGAAAGACTTCGACTCCAAGTAAAAAAGGTCAACTTTCGACTACTATAAAAGCCTCAATACCCTCACAAATCGAGGTACGCATAATAAACCCCTCTCTAGCACTCTAGAGTTGTGAGAATCTTTCTGACTTAACCTTCGGAGGGTATTCGGCCGGCACCACACCGGTGCTCCTCGAAAGGTTCTCTCTTCTTTTGTTGTGCAGGTTTATTTTCGAGCATACAAGCATCGTGCAACTCACTGGTGAGATTTTCGGCATCATCAGTAAATAATCAAGGAATTATCTAATTAACTCAATCTATCTTTTAACGACCTACGTACCTTGGAGTTCGACTGTTCTCCTTCTTTGTAGATAACACAAAATACAAAAAAAAAGTCACAAGTAGAGCAGAGGCACTAATGGCAATGCTAATCCATACCCACTTATTTTTTCCTACATTTAGTCATAAATGGAGGAGTTAGTAATCATTTGAAAGTTATATATTATTGCATATCAACATTGTACACGTAGGAAATTTTGATATTTTCATGTTACATTTGTGAAGTTGTGAGTTAGAATCACCTATAAAGAAATAACTTTTTTTTTTTGGAGCAAGAATTAACTTATTTATTCAACATGAGGTTGCGTAATTAGCTTAATGGATCTACGTGGGCGTTGCAAGCAGAGTTGAAGAAGTTAACATACAAAAGCCAGGCTGTCATAATTCATTTTATATTTGAAAATTTTATTTTATGACATTAATTCAATATTCAATTTATGGTTCTCTATCATTAATTTGCGTTCTATAAACTTGAGCCAATAGGTTAAGATTCCAACTAAAATACAGACCATATAACTTCTTTTTTTTTTAGCAACCCAGACCATATAACTTGACCAAATAGGTTGCAAGTTTTTATATTAATTTTTTTTTTCATATATATAGTAAACACTACAATTAAAAAAAAAATTCCACTTCACAAATCTATGCTAGTAATAAATAAATAAATTATAATTGAAATTATATTATTTTAATTAATTAAATATAATGATTTTTATCATCAACTTACAAAAATTAGATTCATCAACCTTATAGAGTTAAAATTGTATATAATTTTACTACAAAATTTGACCATATATATAATTAATAAATTTGATATTTTTTGTTGTTGTTGTTGTTGTTGTTGTTTTTTTATTTATTTATTTATTTATTTATTTAAGAATCTACTAATTTGATAGCTTATAAACTTATTTACACATGTACAGATTCTAATCTCATGTCTGTATAAATATGTTTTAAAAATTTATACATATCAACGTATAATATTACATATAAATCAATCAAATCTCATCCTCGCTAATCTTGTTCAAGAGCACATTATTATGTTTGAGATCAACTTATTAAAATTTGAGATTAAACGTAATTTATTTGTTAAATAAATGAACATAAACTAACGAATAATTTCTTTCAAACTGAGTTAAAGCTGATATTAAATAGTTCGGTTCATTTATAACCCTACTCTTATTAGAGAATTATGGGAAAATTATTGTGAAAATATTTTATGATTTAGATAAATATTATAATAGAAAAGTAACAAATACCCTCAAAACTTTCCTAAACTTGACTATGTTATAAATCTAAATATGTATCTTGTATCATATAATTTAAAATTTTAAATAACATGGTAGTACACTACTAGATTTAGAAAACAAAATTGTAACCGTTAAATGGACTCTCAACATTTTCCAAAAAAACCAAGTTCACAAAAATTAAGACTTGCACTAAATTATGAATTACCTTTAGTTATTTTGTCCTAAAGGTTTGGTCTTTGAAATAATTGTTGCCCTAAATCATCTAAAGGCTTTGGGTTTGCTCCGTGCACATAGAAATGCATCTCATGACACGGCCCAAGATATGTTGTTGAAATTGGAATCTTGTCTATTGTTCATAGAAACAAAACGAGGAAACTTACCGCTATGAGAAAGCTTTGGAGATAGAATATAGACAAGATCTAAATATGTCAAGTCGTTTGGAACGAAGTTGGAAATATTTGTCCAAAATTTGCATCCAGTTCTATTTGCAAATAGAGAAGTATAAGCCACACAGTTACAGTTGCCCCAGCAGCTAACTTTACAATCACTGATGCCAAGATTTGTATCTGAGATATTGTCGCTCGAATCATCTTTAGACACAAAATAACCACGATTAAGTTCAACTGTGTAGCCATGTTGATGGTGGTGCCTACACAGTGGTTGGTTCCACCTTTGACATCCTCCATCAATGTTGTAGCCATCACATTTATCTGCTTGGGCTATGGGTTGCGGGTCATCCCCAAGTAATTGCCCTGTTGAAGTAAACAGCCACCGCGATTCCTGGCTTCCATTTTTGCACATGAAAGAGAATGATTCTTCATTTCCATTTGATACAACGCTGAAATGATACATGGATGTTACTTTTGGTGAAATATTCTCAAATTCGTTGCCTCTCAAGACCCCATTCTTCCAATAAACCACGCTGCGTCGCTGAATGATTAGTTGGTGTCCCGAATATTCAAGAATGAAAGCCCCTGGAACTGGGTAGTCATCAGTTAACCACACTATGAGTGACCAATTTTGACTAGTTTTGTGGTTTACCCCTAATTTCATACCAGGCAACAACACCTTCCCTGGATAATCAAAACTTTTCCATAACACCAGCTTTTTAGATCCATTAGAGTACACTTCATTGAAGACGAAATTGCCAGAATCCAATAAAGAAGCCACAGTGTTATTGGTAGGTTGAGAAGAAGAGGATAGCTCTATAGGATTGTCACCATGGTGCCTGATTTTCAATGATCCTGCATTGTTCTCCAGGGTGAGTAGGTTAAAGTCATTGGTTATTGGAATACCTTGACTTGTATACCATACTAAATGCGAATCGGAAGTTCTGAAAATTGCTAAATATGTGTAGTTAGTAGTTCCAAATGCAGCAGGCCACAGGTAGAACCGCAACATGAACCTCCCATTTGGAGAATTTAGTGAACTTGAGGAATTGAGCGTATCGCCAGGTATGAGACTATTACGAGCTGCAACACCAGGTACATGTTAAGCATGTGAATCCCACAAGGAGGATGAGAAGGAGAGCAAGAACAGAAATTTAAGGTGTACGTTGGTAGACATGATTGTCCACTGAAATGGTGACTATAGGACGGTTGATTGTGTGTTTGGATTAGGCTTTTTGCTAGGTTTATTTGTTGGTGGGGGTAAAAGTATTTAACGGTTTAAATAACAGTTTGAAAAGAATGGTTCTAGTGGGAACAAAAAATTATGTTGGAAACGAATCTTATGTTTGTAATTTATTATTATTATTATTTTGTGGCTGATAGCTAATGAAGTCATTGTAGACTTCCCCCTAAAAAAAAAGTCATTGTGGACTTGGCAAGTATCGATTGTTTTATGCTCCACAAACTGAATTAAACACTGTCGTACACAGGGGTGGAGCCACTTGGCTCCCAAAAATTTTCAAATTTCCACCAGAGTATGTAAAAAAATTACATGGGCCCCCCCAAAAGTTAAGATCCGGCCCCCCCCATATTATTCTCAACAATCTAGTCCAATACAACTTCAAATTAAGCAAAAAACTTGGCCCACATCTAGCCCCACTAGCCAGCCCCAATTCCCTAAGCAAACGAAGTTATTCTTTTCTAAACCATAGACGCCTCTAGCCCAACCCAAATCCAAAATCTAAAATACCTAATTAAACACAAACAAAATGCATCTTCACCGTTTGAAAAAGAGAGAACAATCCTCACCGTCTGAACAATCTCAAAGAGAGAACAATCTTCAGACTTCAATCCTCACGCCTCTACCTTGGTTTTTTACCTTCTCAGTTCATGCCTCCAATAGTGTCACGCTCACGCCTCTGCCTCAGAAACAATCTCCCCACTGGCACACCATGATGCTGCTGCCTCCACCAGCCTGCTAAACTAGCCTTCATTGCCTAAACCTCAACTCAAGCCCTCACCTCAATTCCTCAAGGTATCTCATTCATTCATTCTCATCTCAGTTCTTTGCTTGACTTCTCCCTCTTTTTATCTACAACTAAACTAAATACTGATAGTACAATAGAAATATCAAATATGTGTATGTGGTTTCCTTTTGCCAGTAAAGTAATTTATACTTATTTGACTTTTTCTTTTGTCTTTTTGTGTTTATTATTATTGTGTTATTTATTATTTGATCCATTGACTCTGAGACTAGCCTTTTTGAGTTTTGGCTTTTGTGTTGATTGTCCTTTGAGTGGGGGCCGGGTGGGGCTTGCGTTGGGGTGAGGGCTGTGAGTTCGTATTTGGTTTTCAGTCATTACACATGGTAGTGGGGTGTTGTAAACTTATTTGGTTTATGTTGTTTGTTTACGATTGATTTGTTTATTTAGTTTTTTTATCCTAAAAGGTCATTACTTAATTACAGGTGTATTTATATTATAATTCATGTAAGAATGAATTTTATATGATAATTTATTATCTTTCTCTTCCAAGTTAGTTTATCATTTGTTGAATTTATTTTTTTATTTTTTATTTTTGGGATTGAAATTAGGTGTCAAATAATGAGCAAACGACAAACAATTGATGCATTCTTTAAGAAAAAAGATATTAGTCATTCAGAACGTAGGACTTTTATAGAAACAAATGTTGGGACTTCTGTAGAAACGAATATTGATACTTCAATGCCTAATGAGTGTCGAGGGGAAAATTTTACCTTTATCTAAGATGTTAGGAAGCCAACCCGAAACTCAACTACGGGCTTTTGAAATGGTACCCAAAGGCTTTCGGTGTGATGACAAAGCCTATCCCAGCAAGAAACAAAGGCTGCACATGACAAAACAACAACAAAAGCCCAATGAAAGACACATTACAATACTTAATTAGTACATTAATGGTCCTGGTCCAATAGTTCAAATCAGTCCTCTAGTGTTATGGTATTATCTCCAGCAGTAGAGTAATTTCATGTCAGTAAGTGTTTACATGGTTCAAATCATAGTTTTTCCTTATTATTATTAAGTCAATATAAGGGAAAACTTCTATAGTTTCCAAAACATTATGGCATTCATCATAATAATACTAAACAAAGATTAAAGGCTTCATGTTACAAATAAAAGAGGAAAAATAGGATGGAATGAAGGGAGAGAGAGCACGTCCAGCCGTGTGCATAGGTTGGTTAAATTTATCCCCTTTCATCATGCACTTGAATGACTTTCCCCATATAATGCTCTTTTAGTTTTTAGTCAAGCATGAGTGATATCATATTTCATAAGAATAGCTTTAAGTGTTAGAAATGTATGTCTTTAATGAGAATGATTTTAATATGAAGTCTTTGTGCCTTTTAGGAGAAAGGCCTTAATATTGATGTTCATATGCCTTCCATGAGAAAGGGCTTTTGTAATGTGTTCTTGAAAGAGTATTTGATATGTTTTTAAGATGTCTGGAGATAGTAAGAAATATGTATATATTGTGAGATATGGTGTTTAGAGATATATGAGAAGTATGTATGGGTATTTTGTGAGGAATGCGATTTATAAAATAAATGGAAGTATGAAATAGATAAATGAAGGTTAAATGTAGTAAAGGCTGCTGCTGGGACTATTTTTTGTATTATGACATTGGTTACGTTGCTTTCTAAGAAGGGGGATTTTGTATGAGAAATGAAGAATAAGATGGAGATATGTTTTGGGTAGCAAAAATGATGAAGTTTAAGAATATTGAAGTGTGGGAGAGATGAATAGTGTGTAATGGTGTGGTGTAATAAGTGTGATGCAATGGTGTTATCTAAGGAGAGATATCTTTGTAAGGGAGATGGAGAAGTTTAGAGATATGTGTAGCAAGATGAAAGAGGTTTCAGAATTATTGAAAATCAGAGAAGGGATCAGAGAGCAGAGATCAGAGAGGAAAGGTTAGAGAGGAAGAGATCAGAGAGGAGGAGATCAGAGAGGAGCCCCCTTTTAGTGTGTAGCTTGGTCCTCTTTATATAGAGCCAAGCTATGTAACTAGATCAAAACTAGTTGAAGGGAAACTTAGCAAATGAGGAAAAGTCCTTGACAATGTAAGTGGTCTTTTGTTTTTTAACCAAAAGAAGAAAGTTTGAGACTTAATGTTAGTGACACAGCTGGATGATGTCATGTGGATGACATCCTTTGCTTGGAGGACAATACTTGGCATTAAATTCATGGTTTAGCTAAAAAAAGGTAAGATAATCTTTATGAGATCCTTCTATTTCTTTGGGTATGACAGCAAGCACCTGCTGGAGCTTCTGCAGCTTAGCTGGAGCTGTTACAGCTTCTGCAGAGGCTGTTTGCAGCTTTCACTAGAGCTGTTTCAGCTTCTACAGAAGCTGTTGCAGCTTCTGCTGGAGCTGTTTTTGGTGTTTTCGGCTAAGTTTTCTCTTTTGGAAAATATATTTGAAGAAGTTTTAGAGATGTAATAATGGTATTTTTGTATTTTAACCAAATCTTGGAGAGTAAATTGAGCATTTAATGCTAGATATAAGATACTAATATATATTTAGCCATGTGCTTGGAATTGATTTATATGAATATAATTAATATGGAATGATATAATTATATTTTAAAACTTATATTATATGATGGACATTAATTTTGTAAAGAGCATGGGGAGTTTTATCATTTCAAGTGTTATGTGATATGAGAAGCTTACCAAAGGTTACCTATTGCACACTGACTCGTCAGAGTTCAGGGAATTGGGGAAGACATGCCAAGCAACATGCTTTCCTTTATCAACTTTGAACTACTAAAGTTTTACTGAACATACTTCTTGGCCCTCCAAACCACGACTCCCAAAATTCCCCCGATGAGACTCATGAGCTTGGACCATGAGCCAAAAATGAGATGATGTGCTACGAGCTTGAACTATGGGCTTTGACGCCTTTTTCGTGTAAATATGGGCTATTTTGGGCTTTAGAAGAGATTTTCCCAAAATCCATGATAGCGTTGACGTGGTGCAAATCACCAATGAAATGAAGCCGCGTGGTGTAAAAAATTTGTCCTCAACAATGAGCGTCCCTTCAAATGTTCAAGAATTGATGCATTCTTTAAGAAAAAAGATATTAGTCATTCAGAACTTAGGACTTTTATAGAAACAAATGTTGGGACTTCTGTAGAAACGAATGTTGATACTTCAATGCCTAATGAGCGTTCCTTCAAATGTTCAAGAATTGAATCTAAAGAGATAGACCATGATCCAAGACCACGTAAACAAATATATGAATTCCCTGTCAACGAACAAGATGAAATTCCCTATCTACATTGAACTTGACAGTTTTTCATGTTTATTAATGTTCAAGTATAGGATGATATATGAAAGTTGATAATTTTGTATCCAATAGACTTATGAATTATATTTAATATATCTATATTACAACCCAGCCTCCCCAAGTAATTATTCCTAGCTACGCCCCTGGTCGTACACACTCTAATCTAATTAAAATCATGTTTTAAAAACAAAATTTATTGATATAAATGTGAAAATATGAAATTGTTTTTTTTTTTTAATTGTGTGTTCAATATACACAATATAACTATCATGACTTAGTTTTTTTTTTTTTTTTTTTTTTTTTTTTTTTTTTTTTTTTTTGAGGAACTATCATGACTTAGTTTTATGAGTGAAAGGGCACAAAATCAAATATACCAAAGATAAATTTATTTCATAATTGAGAGAAAAATAAGATTTTGTTTTTTTTTTTTTCTTTCTTTTAACTGTGCAATTATCTATTTTCATTGAAATGGAAAAGCTCTTTTAGGGAATGATGAGATCAGAGGATATGCATCAGCAACGCCTTTTATTTTTTTTATTTTTTTATTTTTTAAATTTTAATTTAATTTAATTTAATTTAATTTTTATTTTATAATTCTTTTGTCTTCTTTCTTTTTGTTTCCTTGAAAGGGACAAATCTTTTGTTATATGTATACTCTAATATGAACGGTACAAAATATACAACAATGAAACTAGCGAAGTAGGAATTTTTTACATGTCTGCGTTTAAACAGTTGAGCAGAAGTTCCTATATGTATCTTGCCGCTTTTGTTTGACTAAAGGTCCGTTTTGATATAGCTGAAAACTGAAAACTAAAAACACTGTAACAAAATAATTTTTAAATATGTGAATAGTACCGTGAGACCTATTTTTAATAAAAAAGTTGCTGAAAAGTGAAATTTGTGGGTTTGTGAACAGTGCACGAGTGCACTGGTCAAGGAAAAAGGTCAACAAGTGCGGCTACCAAAAAAAAAAAAAAGTTGAAACGCGTTGAAAGCAAAACGTGGTCACAATAAGCCGAATCCCACCTAACTCCCCATTGGTCAAAAGATAGCTTACGGAAATGCTTAATTAAGCAAGGTTTTACAAAACTGGTTGTGTTAAAAATGGTTTTGGTTTGTGATTAGTTATGTGTCACTTTCATATATATATATATATATATATATATATCCATCACTTTCTCTCTATTACTTATAACTTAATTACCACAGTAAAATTGTACCAAAGTTATAGCACAAAATAGTGTGGTCTTAAATTTTTTTTTTCATTTGGTATCCCTTTTTGAAACTACATTTATTACAAGTACAGTTTTTATCTTTTGGGCTCGTTTGGATTGAGGAGGAAGAGAGAGAGAGTAAAGTAGAATTGGCTGAGAATAAACTAATTCAACTAACTCGACTTTAGTCTACTTTACTCTCCCTTAATTCAAATGAACCATTAGATTTTTCAATCACATTTATAAGTACAATCACTACCCAAAAAAAAAAAAATTTATAATTTTCAATCAATAGCTTTCTGAAACAATTAGTTCCCAACAAGCGGAAAAATAATTTGTGATAAGAGCATAAACTACTTGCTATAAGCCTTTTAGCAAAATAATTGAATCTGTTTCCACGCAAACATTTGAAAATCATTTCACCATCGTCAAGAACTTTCCCAAACTTTATTTTTTATTTTATATATATATATAAGATAGAGATTTTACTCTAGCCTAGTCTAAGTATATATACGTGTGAAACTCCTTCCAAGATACTTGAACCCTGGCCCTTGCCTTTCACACCCCATAAGCACTTATACTTGTGGGGTGACCATCGCTCAAGAGTGTGCATTGGTTTTCCCAAACTTAAGAGTTTAAAGTTCCGCACGAGTACTTAGTTGCATCTTAAGGGAAAACCGATTACCCATCTCCCATATTTATGTTTATGTCTGATCAATAAATAATGGACCACAACTTTTATTACACCATTTCACCCAACTATCTTATGTGGCTTAGTGTGAGTGGTAGAGAAAAGGTAATGAGTTCATGTAAAAATAACAAATAACTAATCACAATTTATCATATTGAATAATTTTCGAAAAGAGAATACATTTTGTCCGAAGGTGGCGTAAAAGAGCTCCTTTACGCCACCAATAATAAAGTGCCACATCACACAACAACTTTAAATTTAATACACCTTGTTACGCACGATTATAACCCACATAATATCCCAAAACCCAGCGATGTTCTTCTCTCTGATCCCTCTCATCTCTGTTTCTCTCTCCCTCTCATCAAAACCCAGTGACGGTCTTCTCCCTACACCCACACCACCTCCGATCTGCCATCACCCAACGATGATGCTCCAACAACCGGCTGTGCATTTCAGCCACCTCTGTTTATTAGATAAGGTAAAATGTTGATATCCCTTTTTATAATTGAATTTTTTTTCCCCCTTCCTTTCTTTAGATCTCTGGTAACTGTAGCTGGGTATGGGCCTCTCTCATTTTCGATTTCTCTCGCTAATGTCTTTTTTTTTTTTTCTTGAAACCCTTTGTCTTGTTTTGTTTCATAATTGGGTTTTATTATGGAGTGTAAAGCTTGATAATTTTTCTTGGGTTTGAAAATTGGGGTTGTTGGGTATGACCGAATGTGCTGTGATTGAATGGAAAGTGCTCTACAGTTGACAAAATTACTAAGAATAAATTCCAAATTTCAAAACATTGACAAAATCTTTTATTTTTAAGTTATATGCTGATCAAATTTTATTTAGAAGTTCAAAAAACTATCTTTGGAAGGCATGATTGATTTGAATGCCTAATGTAAGTTCTCTGTTGAATTTAATGCCAGATGCAATTTTTTTTTTCTTTCCTTGATTTCTTGTTTTTGTCCAATTGGTGCTCCCTGTTGCGTTTATCAATTTACAACAATTTAGAGGAACTCATGCCTTAGCCAATCTATGAATCTTACTTTTTGCACATGTCTTGGTCAATCTGTTCAAAGGTTGTGTTTTTTTCTTTTTAATAGACAAAGGTTGTGATGTTGATTTAATTGAAGCAATAGATTTTGGAGGTAAAAACTAAAAAGTAAAAAAGCCAAATTGAGCAACTATATTTGACTTAGGAGAGAATTTGATATCAGTGACAAGTGACTTCTAATGGTCTTTCTATAATTCTATTAGTGAGAAAAAGCAGTTGTGCCTCCTAAAATATGAGAAATTGAACAAAGATTTTATTTCCTTAAAGCTGTTGCAGAACTTAATTAGTCCTACTTGTTTATTGCTTTTGGAAAGATATTACTATCATGTACTGTGACTATAAATTCATAGCAATTGATATGTGCTGTGATTCTTGTTTTGTGTTACAGGCCTTGGGTTTTGTGGTGAGTGAAGCAAAGAAAACAAGATCATACTTATATTAAACTAACAACTAGGGTGCATATGTTGGCAAAGCCTAAGTGTTAAGTATAAAAGAGATCTTGTAGGAGAAGATGGAGAAACTTCCAAAAAGTTGAGCAAGCATTTGTAACCCTTAGTAGGAAGTACTATATGTATCTGATTTGTAGATTGCTTTCTTTGTTGAAAATGTGAACCTTGAATGGTCTCATGTTGAATTTCTTTTGCAACTTTTGTATAAGTGATTAGAGGTTCTTATGAATTTAACAAGCGAGATTTTTGGTAGTAACTTCTGTAAGCTTTGAGGTTTCTTTGTAATTGAGTCTAGTTGTGGTCTAGATTGGGGCTGGTCCTTTTGTTTTTCCTTGCTTCTGAATCTACTGTGTTGGCTGGTGTGTACTGTTTCTTTGCTGTTGAATGAATTTCAGTCATATCTCCAAAAATAAAAATAAAAACTTATGTTATTTCCATTCATGATTTGCATTTGGAGAATTTTTCTTTTTATGATCTTTTGCTTCAAAACAAGCTATGAACCTGAAATGTATCCTAATTCCATATATTCAAATGTACAAAGTATACTCAAAACACTAGTACACCATTACCAAACCAATTGGTATATAAATAACCATTAGAGCATTTGTCCATAACTTATGTCAAAGATTACAAAACATGATTCTAAATTAGAAAAATAGCATCCTAAGCTAGAAAAATTGCTCGACTATGTATGCCATCCTATGTGCTCTACTTGCAACACTTATACAATATATATGGTAAAGAAGTTATAAGAAAACCACTTGAAGACTAATTTCACAGATATTTGGCTTGAGTAGTAGAGATTTGAGTTCAACTATAAATAAGCAGTCATGCAAAGATGGATCCGATCAATACTAAGAGGATTCCTCAAATAATCCAATTCTTGCATACACAAAACCAGACCACAAGAAGAGATGATAGGAGCACCTTCTATAAGCCTTATTATTAGACATGTGGTACAAACTTTTTTTTTTTTTGGAGGTAAACGGCAGAATTTTTTTTCAAAGCAAAGCAAACTATACACTAGGAGCAAACTTGCTCAGTACAATATAAGACACCTCCAACTGAAAGGCTTTTGAAACAATATCAAATCTCTAGCATACAAGACATGTTCTAGAGCATATACAATATCTTCCTAGTCAACCATATATTTGTCTATCTATACAGAATTAAGAAGGAAAGGGGGCATTCCTCCACCCAAATTCCCTTAGAATTTCTCTTGAGGGCTTCCTTTGCTATTACATGAGTTGCTTGATTACATAAAGAATTTGTAAAACTAAAAACTTTTCTGAAGTGTGATGCTCTCTACTGGATGTCTTCAACCAATGTTCCAAAAGGGGCAAAGACATTTCTCTGGATTTAGTAGAGCTAGGAATATATCAGTAGTCACCTTCAAGCATGAGATCATACAAACTCAAGTCAGCAGCAAACTATATTAGTAAACTTATTATTTGACAAGTGATACAAACTGTATTAGTAACAAGAAAATCTATATAAAAGCAACATACATAGACTCCCTGTAAATAATTACAAGCTAAAATTCAAATTATTAACAAAGTCTACAAAGGAAGGGATACAAACACCACAAAATCTAGAAGAATACTTATACAATTACAACAAAAATAAATATTTTAGTAGAATACTTAACACCAACTATAGTTACCACAAATCTATGGCAAGGAAGGGAAACAAATTAAAATGAATAAGCAGCCTCCAAGCTTGAAAGACCAACCATCACATAAGGAGAAATTTAATTGGTATAGTATTTTCTTACCAGATGAAACAAAATTTCCCTAAACCATTGAAGACTATCAGAGACGGTGGTCTCAAATGAAAATGGCTATGTCAAGACTTAAAAGTTTATCTAATCTTACCATTTGGGAATTGGCTTGAGCATACGCTTGGGCTTATGAGAAGAGTCAAATATTGCACTCTTGTTTGGCCCAGATGTAACAACAGTCAAACTTATAAGTTTACCTTGTTAATTGACATGTTCTTTTTTACTACTTCTATGAATGATAATTTTTTGTCTTCCACTATATTTTTTTTGTTCCATCAACTTGAATCAACTCACTCCTTTTCATTGGTGCATTGATTGTTCTCCTTTGAACATGACCAAACCATCTTACACGTCATTAATTTATACACACACACTGGTATGCACTAAAACACAACAATATAATGCAAGTTTAAACAGTTAACCCCTACCAACTCTTACTGCTTTATTTTAAGATGGTTAACAATGTAACAGTGCCCCCCCCCCCCCCCCCCCACCTCTTCTCTTGCTTTTTACATGAACTTATTTAATAAAAATTTGACATTTAATCATTAAAGCAAATCAAACTAAATCAACATCAAGAATACCTTGACCATGTTACAAGTTCGACGTATATTGAGTGTTTCAGAAAAATTTAACGCATAATCTTGTAAAGAAAGGCATTGGGATCAAAGAACTCTACTTGCATAGTAAGCATAAAAATGAGCATGCGGCACAAAGCAAAGACTCCAAAAGTACTAGAGAAGAAAGTCCATAAACATAAAAGAAAGGATTCACTTTCATCCACGTATGATAACTTATGAGCTACTCGAGATATCTAAACCATCATGTATACAAAATGCAGTTCAAGAGCAACAAAAAAAAAAAAAAAAAACAAAAACAAAATCACAGAACTCGCTTAATGTCTGTCATGAAATTACATGTGGGGTTGACCGTGATTAATCCAATAAGGATTCAAAGTCGACCCCCCAAAAGTTTTGGGACCAAAGCTTAGTTTTTGTTGCCGTTGTAATTAAGGTTTATTGATTGAAAGGTATGCAAATTATCTATATAAATTAGACAGTTCATACTATCTACATATAGAAAGAGTTTTGAAAATCAATTCGAATTGTTTGTATGTACCTCATTTTCATAGCATTCCAATCCACTTTAGACGAGGCAGCAATCGAGGCCATAGCCTGCCACGTCATCAACCATAACCATAAGAAACCAAAACACAAACACAAACAGAGCAAAATTCATGAGGCTCCAAAGAAACCCATAAACCCATAAAAACCCATCAATAATTCGAAATCCAAATTAGGGAAAAGGGAAAATCATGAAAAACAAACCTTTGGATCGTGGCTCACGGCCGCTCTGGTATGTTTCCAAGCTCCACACATAGCTTCGGCGACCTCTGTGGCGGTGAGCTTCGGTGTGTGGTGTGGTGGAGGTTTGGGCAAGCAAAGATGGAAGACGAGTTTTCTTAATTCGTTCTCAAGCACAGCTCCAGCGACCTCTGTGGCAGTGAGCTCCAGTGTGTGGTGTGGTGGAGGATTGGGCAAGCAAAGATGGAAGAGGGAATTAGGTGGCGGTGAGCTTTCGTCTGAGTTCTTTCTTTGTTCTCTGTTTTCAGTGTGTTTGGAGAGGGAATTAAGTGGGAACTTAATATTTCCACGTGGCAGGAGTATATTGGCTGGCGTAAAACACAGGTTTTACGCCACAGCCTAATAGAACGTTTTCTCTTTGGAAAAACCTATGATATAGGGCATGGTCCTAAATATGTCATGCCTATTTAAACCTCATTTCACTTTTCTCAAACACTCCATTAATTTTGTCACAAACTCCAGAATCACACATATATATATAAATACACACACATAGAGGGTTGGATTCAATTTTCATGCCAATCGAATGTTATTTATCATTCAATCCATAAACTCATCTTTTATGCATCATTTAAAAGTATAAAAACTTAAAATTAATAAATTTATTGATGATAAGGCTATTGATCTTTGATCACTTTGAAATTTTGCAAGCATGAAGGATATATGAAGATAATATAATTCAACAATGGATTTCAAAGTGATGCAAATTTTGATAAATAGACCTTTGAATTACAATAATTTCATATATTCTCCACACTTGCAAAATTTTAAGACGATCAAAGATAAATAGCATTGTCATCAATCAATTATTTAAGTTCCAAGTATTTGTAGTTTTAAGTTCCAAATTGACTATTTTTTCCGTCGACCTCCAGGTGATTATCTGTCTTTCTTTTCTGTAATATACTTATATCGTTTCAGTCAACAAAAAAAAATAAAAATAAAAAAAGAAATATAAAGGTTGTCCAAGGAATGCATTATACTGTTATCTTTACACGTTTACTCTAGGATGGAAAAGATGATGAGAAGTCAAAGGGAAGGGAAAATTCTTCATATGAAGACTGCACAAAATATTTTGAGCCCACAATTAAGGTGGGCATTAGTCTGGTTTTCAGAAGGCCGCATCAGGATTCAGGATAACATAAAAATAAGATTTTTTGTAGAAAATTTTCACCCTTTTAATTTTTTTAACAAGTCGATCTAGTTGGATTTGGAAGACAATTTTGTGATTCAACCTACAGACAGTCCATTCTTTGTCTTTTTTTTTTTTTTTTTTTTTTTTGCGTAGAATTATGACCAAAATAACATAAGGTGAACTCCTTCGTGTAAATTTATGCTTGCTTATTTTATAAGTATACTAGCTTTTTCTAGCATAGTTGATGGGTACATTTTCAATTCTTGTCGGTGCGGCATAAATTTCAGGATTACTACCAATATCTTAAAGCAAAATGAAGAGAATTTTCAATATTAAGAACCCCTAGACTTAGTATGTCTTGATCACACCACCATTTTTTTGTTTGTTTGTTTTTAATTCAATAATTTTAACTGGTAGGAGGAATTTGAATCATAGATGTTTTAGTAATATTAGGAAATGTCAATTAGTTGAGTTACAAAACTCTTGACATAACATCAAATATTCATGCAAGATAACAAAAGGAAATCTTACCCATTATAAATTTTACACAATAGATTAAATTTGGAACATAAAACAAAAATATGTTGTGCAAATAAACTACTAGGAAAAAGATTAGTTGGAAGGAAGCAAAACCTTTAATTTTGTTAGAAATACTGAATCAATAGTTTTGTATTTTCCAAGTAATAAAATATAAATGAGTGCTTTTATATAAGAGGTAGAGTTTGCGGTACAAGTATGTGTGTTGTACAAGTAAGTGAGCTATGCAAAATAAATAAAAGTGGGCCAAAAGCCCATAGACTATTGCATGTTAACAAGCCCCCTCAAACTCAAGGTAGGTGTGAGACTTACTTGAGATTGTCAACCAAAGCATGAAGGCGTCTCTTAGGATGTGACTTGGTGAAGATATATGCAAGTTGATCTTGATATGCATGATGAGAACATAGAGAACAGGTAATCCAACGATGAAATTTTTAAAGAATTAATTTAACAAAAAGTTATTATGAGGTATAACATTGTTTAGAGTTATAACATGTGTAACTGGAGATATATATATATATATATATATATGTGTGTGTGTGTGTGTGTGTGTGTGTGTGTGTGTGTGTGCACACGCGTGTGCACGCATGCGCGAGCGCATGTGCGATTCTAAATATATAATTTAGAATCCCATATTTTATATACATAAATATTAGTTTAAATACATTAGTCCAATGTATTAGTTTAAATAACATGTTTTATAAATTTTCAACATTTTTTTTTATTGTATTGACCAAAACATTAATACTGGCTAAAACATCCAAAAAATCCATGAACAGTTAGTACTGGCTAGTACTATCGTTTACTACCTTATATTTTATTTGAGATGATCTAAAAGAGTATCCTTATCAGTTTAAGGCTGGTACGGTATATTTTCCTAGTGCACCAAATATTGGATGGTATTAACCCCATTGTCCATAACTCTCAAACATAAAAGGAGATTCCTAGTTGGCCTAAGGGGATTCTGTTGTCTATAATCCCTTGTGTGTGTGTGTGTGTGAGAGAGAGAGAGAGAGAGAGAGAGAGAGAGAGAGAGAGAGAGAGAGAGAGAGAGAGAGAGAGAGAGAGAGAGAGAACTAGGATTTTTTGTCTTTTAAAGTTTGAGGTTGTTTTCATTTTGTTTTTTTATGTTTCAAAATTTTCATTCTCACCATGTTTGTTTGCATTTTCATATTGGCATTATCGTTCATTCCATTACTAATTTGGAGATATTTAGGGTTCGTTTGAGATCCGCTTAATTTTCTGAAACTAAATTTTTTTTGCTAAAAGTATTGTAAATAAAGATAAAAGTTAATTGAAATAGTATACTAGGACTCATGAATAGTACCAAAAAGTGCAGTGAAACCTATCGCTTTGTTTGTTTCAAAAGGAAGAGATACGAATTGTACATAACAGTCCAAAAGATGTCCGAAGAGAGGAGTCATATCGGAATTGTGGATTCGAGGTCAGTAGGAATATCCTACCTCCCTAAGCATCCTACCAGGTACCATACCGGTTAAAAATCAGACGTTGGATAAGGAGTGAGTAGATGAAGGCTACAAATATCTACTAAATCTGCTACCTCCGTATTAAATGTTCTGCATCTAACTCCCTGGCCGCATTAATGTGGAAGTGATACCTGAACAGTACAAAGCTGGCTACTCCAAAACCTACATAACCAAAGAGGGTGTCTGATGGGACAGACACTCAAGTAGTAACGGAAATGATCAATAAGTGTAAGGTGAAGATGCATGGAAAAGAACTATATAAGAAGAAAAACCCTTTGTAAAAAGAGGGAGGAAAAAATTAAGAAGAGAAAAAACACTGTGATATTAGAAGATAAGACTTGTAACCTAATTTGAGCATAATATACATGAACAGATCACCTCGGATACGATTTTTCTTCAACATAACCTTGTCTCTTTACATTACTTCATTATCCAAACCTAATCCAAAGTTGGTTTAATCATCTAGAGCCCAGTTTTTTCAACACATTCTCTACAAATTCATTGCTTTGGGCTTTTTGGGCCTAACTCTCTCCACATAGTGGGCTAGGAACTCAAATATGGTTCTTACAACTGGCACCGTCTGTGGGAAGGACTGGTGTTTCAGTGAATCCAACTTTCAACAATGGCAGGTTCTGGGTCACATCAAGTAGAGTCTATGGGGTCTCAATATCAAGATCATTTCCGTGATCTCGAATGGTAGAGAGTCCGGGAGGGAAGTGTACATACTACTCATACTAGTAGAAGCTGTGCTAAGGGTAAAAGCCATGTCTCCCAGGAGGAGAATGTTAAGGACATGCAAAAGGAGATTGATCACTTGAAGAAGAGTTTACGCCATGAACGGCGAAAACGAGCTCCATCCCACTCTGACTTCTCTTTTGATGGTGAGAGGGATGTTAGCTTTAAGCATAGATTAAAGACACCCCCCAGTGAGTCTTTCTCATATGAAGAGGAATGTCATCATGAACGTAAACGGAGGAATTCATCCTCGGTTGATCTGCAGAATGATGCTGTGAGCAAGGCACTTAATCAAATTTCTAGGTCGCCTTTCACATGTTGGATCGAGGGTGGGATACTTCATCGGTGATTTTCACAGGCCACGTTCACCATGTACAATGGCAGAACAGACTCTGTAGATCATGTTAGCCACTTTAATAAGAAAATGGTCATACGTTCGAAGAATGAGCCCTTGATGTGTAAGGTTTTACCCTCTAGTTTGGGACCTATAGCGATGAGGTGGTTTGATAGTTTGAGGGCGAGTTTCATAAATTCTTACAGGGAACTTACTCAGGTGTTTAGATCTCGCTTTATAACGTGTAGAAGAGTTCCTCGGCCTTTAGCCTCTTTGTTGTCGTTATCCATGAGGGAAGGAGAAACCCTAAAGACATATTCGGATAGGTACTGGGAGATGTTTAATGAAGTTGAAGGTGATTTTGATGATGTTGCCATTAGTACGTTTAACCTCGGCTTACCTACTAACCATGGTTTAAGGAAGTCTTTGACGGGGAAACCTATTTTCAGCATTCGTCAACTCATGGATCGAATTGATAAGTATAAGAGAGTCGAGGAAGATCAATAACAAGATAAGGGGAAGAGTAAGGCTATCCCTCAGGAAATGAGGGATTTCAGGTTGGAATGTTACAACAACAGCAAACCCCGAAGAGATTTTGGTGGATAATCTAAATCTGCAACTCCCCAAGTAGTAAACACTATGTTCAGGGATCCTGTGGAGCAAGTTTTGGATAAGGTTAGAAACGAACCATACTTCAAATGGCCGAATAAAATGAGCGGTGATCCTTTGAAATGCAACCAAAGTCTTCATTGCCAATACCATCAGGAGAGGGGACATGCCAGTAAGGACTGCTGGACATTATGGAATCATCTGGAACAGCTAGTTAAGGAGGGGAAGTTGCAACACCTACTGTGTCGCCCTAACGGACAAAATAACCAGTCAAGATTCGAAACACATGGGAGTGCTTCTACAAGGCCCCCAATAGGCACTATTAATGTCATTTTTACTGCACTTGGAATGATTGGGTCACTACCTTCTAGGGCGATGTCTATAGCTCGGTTACCTGTTGAGGATGCTGGTATGGGGTCAAAGAGGGCTAAAGTGGAATTTCGACTGGCTTTGAGATTTTCGGATGACGATAAAGCAGGAACCATTCAACCACATGACGATGCCTTGGCAGTGACCCTCAGAATAGGAGGATATGATGTGCGTAGAGTGATGGTAGACCAGGGCAGTTGTGTAGAGATCATGTACCCTGATCTGTATAAGGGATGAAGCTTAAAATTTGCAGACCTTACCGCCTATGATTCGCCCTTGGTGAGCTTTGATGGGAAGGTTGTCATCCCAAAGAGTCAAATTAGGTTGCCCATGTAGGTAGGTTCAGAGGTAGTGGACGTGAACTTTATAGTGGTAGATGTGTATTCTCCCTACATGGCCTTCGTGGCCAAGCCATGGCTCCACGCTCTAGGGGCTATTTCTTCAACTTTGCATTAAAAGGTGAAATATCCATCAGAGGATCGGATTGAAGAGCTGATTGAGGATCAATCCGTGGCTAGGCAGTGTCTTGTATCTGCAATTTTGCACCAACCAACAATTGAGTCCTCGGCCTCGGTGAATGAAAGCTCATAGCAATCAAAGTCCATGGAGTTGCCAGTGAAGGAACTAGCCAAGGAAGCTAAGTGTGAGGACTTAGAAAAATTTATCATTTGTGATGATCCGGAGAAGTTTTTCCAGGTCGGAGTCCAGCTACCGCCTCGAAAAAAAGGGGAATTAGTGGGATTTCGTAAGAGGAATATAGATGGATTTGCATGGAATGCCTACGAGGCTCCAGGGGTGGACCCGAGCTTCATCTACCATCATCTGAAGGTCAATCCATTGGTCACCCCCAAGAAACAACCTCATCGGGGTTCATCCAAGGAGCATTTGGATGCTGTTACGGATGAGGTCATGAAACTCAAATAGGCAGGAGCTATTAAGGAGGTTTTCTATCCTGAATGGTTGACCAATATTGTGGTAGTAAAAAATAAAAAAGGGAAATGGCGTGTGTGTGTAGATTTTATGGACTTAAACAAGGCTTGCCTGAAGGATCATTTTCCTATGCCGAGGATTGATCAGTTGGTGGATGCAACTGTGGGTCATCCTCGGATGAGCTTTCTGGACGTCTTTCAAGGGTATCATCAGATACCTTTAGCTTCTATCGACCAGGAGAAGACAGTTTTTATTACTTCCACTAGAAATTATTATTATAAGGTGATGCCTTTTGGTTTGAAAAATGCAGGGGCTACTTATCAGAGGATGATGACCAGGATGTTTGAGCCTCAGTTGGGGAAAAACATAGAGATCTATATCGATGATATGGTAGTAAAGAGCAATTTAAAGTCCGACCATGTTGATGACCTCGGAAATATTTTTAATGTCCTAAGGAAGTATAAGCTTAGGCTTAATGCTTCCAAATGTTCTTTTGGTGTTGGGTTAGTGAAGTTCTTGGGCTATATGGTCACACACCGTGGAATTGAAGTTAACTCTGACCAGATTAAGGCAATTAACAATCTTTAACAACCTCAGAATGCCAAGGAAGTCCAGAGGCTTACAGGGATGACTGCGGCGTTGAACCGATTCATTTCTCGATCAGTAGACAGGTGTAGGCCTTTCATTCAGTTATTGAATAAGTGGAAGAGATTTGAATGGATGGAAGAATTTGCCCAGGCATTTCAACAGTTGAAAGAATATTTATCTCGACTGCCCATTATGTCTTGACCCGAGGTGGATGAGGTGTTATTTGCCTACATCGCTGTGGCCGCCCACACAGTGAGTTTGGCGTTGATACGGGATGATAATGGCGTATAGAGATTAGTTTACTTTGTGAGCAAGTCCCTACATGAGGCCGAGGTTCGATATTTAGCATTGGAAAGGGCCATTTTAGTAGTGGTGCATGCTACACACAAGCTTCTCCACTATTTTCAGTCACACACGGTGATCGTCCTAACCCAACTACCACTAAGATCTTTGCTTCGGAGTGCTGATTACACGGGTAGAATTGCAAAATGGGGGACATTTCTAGAGGCTTTTGACATCAAGTATATGCCACGCACCTCGGTCAAGGGTCAAGTCCTTGCAGATCTGGTAGCCGAGTTTGCAGAAATCCCAACAGAAGAAAGAGTAGAAGGGCAAAACATGGATGGAAAACCGGTTGGAATGATCTCCATGCAAGAACCTGCATCTTGGAAGGTCTATGTTGATGGTGCAGTGAATTATAAAGGGTTTGGTGTGGGGCTAGTCTTGATATCTCCAGAGAGCATCACGATCAAAAAGTCCTTGAGATTGGGATTCTCGGCTACCAATAATGAAGCTGAATACGAAGCTTTGCTAGAAGGAATGATCATGGTACAAAAAATGGGTGGAAAGGCAGTGAAGTTGATTTCTGATTCAAGATTGGTCGTTGGCCAAGTCCATGGGAAATTGGAAGCTAGGGACCCCATAATGCAAGAATACTTAAACTAGGTTAGACATTTACAGTCTAAATTTGAATCTTTTAACTTGACACAAGTCTTTAGAAGTAAAAACACACATGCGGACTCTCTTGCCACATTGGCAACTTCCTCGGCAAAAAACCTACCTCGGGTAATCCTCGTAGAAGACTTATGTAGACCTATTGAGGCAGGAAGTATCGTAGCTGGTGTTAATCAGATAAGGGCGGCTCCTAGCTGGATGGACCCTATTGTATTGTTCCTCTAGAAGGATGTTCTGCCAGAAGATAAGTCGGAAGCTGAAAAAGTACGAAGAAAAGCCCCTCGGTTCTGGCTATCCAAGGACCAGAAGTTGTATAAAAGATCTTTTTATGGCCTATATCTGCTGTGTGTACACCTAGAAGGAGTTGAGACAATTTTAGAAGAGTTGCATGAGGGAATTTGCAGAAGCCATACAGGAGGAAGGTCTTTATCACATAGAGCCCTGGTAGCCGAGGACGCAGAAAGAAGCGGAAGATTATGTAAAGAAATGCGATCAGTGTCAAAGGTTTGCCCCAAACATTCATCAACTTGGTAGAGTCCTTAATCCTCTCTTTAGTCCTTGGCCTTTCACTCAGTGGGGCTTAGGTATTGTTGGCTTTTTCCCTAAGGCAATAGGGAATAAGAGGTATTTGCTGGTCGGCACAGACTACTTCACTAAGTGGGTCAAAACTGAACTTTTGTCCAATATTAGAGATATGGATGTCAAACGGTTTATTTGGAAAAACATAATAACAAGGTTTGGAGTTCCTCGCATCCTAATCTTGGACAATGGTTTGCAATTTGACCGCAAGGCCTTTAGGAGCTATTGTTGCAACCTGGGCATAACAAATAGATATTTCATCCCTGCATATCCACAGGGGAATGGGCAGGCTAAAGCCGTCAATAAAGTTATAATAAGTGGACTAAAGAAGAGGCTGGACGATGCAAAGGGGAAATGGGTCGAAGAGTTGTCACATATCCTATGGACTTATCGAACCACACCTCGCAGGTCCACGGGAGAGACATCGTTTTCAATGACATATGGGGCTGAGGCTGTTATCCCTCTGGAAACTGGATTCCCCACCCTAAGAACAAGTTCTTTCACTCCGAGCAGCAACGATGAGCTATTGAAGAAGAGTTTAGATTTAGTTGAAGAACGAAGAGAAAATGCCATGGTCCAATTCGCTTATTATCAACACAAGCTTAAGCAAGGGTATGATGCTAACGTGAAGCTAAGGCCACTAGCAGTGGGAGACTTGGTCTTAAGAAAGGTTATGGGAGCTGCCAAGAACCTAGCATGGGGGAAGTTAGGACCCAACTGGGAGGGACCATATCGTATAACATCAGTGGCTAGAATAAGTGCGTATTATTTGGAAGATCTAGATGAAAGAGCTGTACCTCGTCCCTAGAATGTAAATAATCTTAGAAGATATTATTATTAATACAAGTATTCTCAACCTTCTTTTGGTTTTCTATATTCATCATCTTGCATCCTTGCTATTATTTTAAGTGTTAAAAAGAACCTAAGCTATGCCTGGTTCCTTAGACCATTTGCTCTGGGGAAATTAACATCTTAGAGCATCATTTTAAATATCAAACAGAACCTTGGTCATGCCTGTATCCTCAGATCACATACCTTGGAAAAATTGATATCTCTCAGTTATCTTTCTAAGTGTTAAACAAAACCTAAGCTATGCCTAGTTCCTCGGACATCTGCTTAGGGAAAATTAACATAGTATGACATCATTTTAAATATAAAATAGAACCTTGGTCATGCCTGGCTCCTCGGACCACATACCTTGGGAAAATTGATACCTTTGATTTATTTTTCTAAGTGTTAAACAAAACCTAAGCTATGCCTGGTTCCTCGAACATCTGCTTAGGGAAAATTAACACAGTATGACATCATTCTAATTATTAAACAGAACCTTGGTCATGCTTGGCTCCTCGGACCACATACCTTGGGGAAATTGATACCTTTGATTTATTTTTCTTAATGTTAAATATAATCCAAATTATGACTAGTATCTCGGATATCTGCTTTGGGAAATTTAACACAGTATAGGCTCATTCTAAATATTAGACAAAAACTCGATCATATCAAGTTCCTCGAACCATAAACTCAATGAAAATTTTCTAAGTTTTGGTCATATATTAGTCCAAGCATTAAAAAGAAGTAAACTCCTAATTCATTGCTCTGTCCCTTTTCATTAGTGAGTGTATACTTACAATTTTACCCTTATCAAATTTTATTAACAAATTATTATTATATGTAGAGTTTTCTGTTTTCTAATTGATCTGCTTGGCAATTGAAGTGGAAGACAATTGAGACTTCCATTATATGGAAGGCCGGGCCCAAGACATACAACTATTCTGCACTTGACAAAGTCTTTGCATTCTTTAGCAAGTCTATTACATGCCTTAAAAGCATTTAACTTTACACTTTGAATAAGAAGAAAAAGTTGAGGTGTGAGATTTATCTGAGCAAGTAAAATGAAAGATCAAGAAACTGATAGAGAAGCAGAAAGACAGCCTCTTGTTTCTCACTATTTCTTTCCCTTTGATATACTTGTTTCCAAAAAGTTCAATTGCAGCTGACAGCATAACTGCAACACAGTCCATGAATGATAGCCAAACATTGGTTTCTTAAGGCCAAAAATTTAAACTTGGCTTCTTTAGTGCTGGAGGTTCTGGTGATCTATATTTAGGAATATGGTACAAGAATATCCCAATTAAGACTATAGCTTGGGTTGCAAATAGAGACAGCCCTCGTCAGAATTCTTAATGGGTTAAAATAGAAGATATAAAAGTTGATAGATATATGAAAAGAAGACCCAAAAGTTAGGTTTTAATTTATATAAAACCTAGTTTTTATATTTTTTATATTTTTTTTATTTCTTAGCTTTTATGTTTTGGGAGAAGAGGGACATAAAAATAAGTTATAAAAGAATAAATTTATACATATTTTTAATAGAGGTAGGTAACGAGAGACAAATAGAACTAACTTTAAGTAAGTAAAATGTCAATTTTTAAACCAGTAGACAATTAAATATATATATATATATATATATATTTTGCTGAATAAACACTTTATTTTTGGCAAAACAAAGAGATACAATCCAAATTGGGCCTGTGACCATCTCGATCCAAAGCGTGACTAATCAAAGGCGACAAATTAGAGATGGGTACTGACCCATTCCAATTCAAAAGGGCAGCCCATCCAGCTAAAAGATGAGCTGCTTCATTACCTTCCCTACAAACAAAAGAAAATTTTACATTATCAAAGTCTTTAGCTAAATACAAAATATCCTCCACCACAGACTTAATGCTCTAATGAGGCGTTGCCACTTGATTTCTCAGGGGCTCAATAACATTCCAAGCATCACCTTCTATCACAACATTCTTAAAACCTGCATTAGTTGCTCTTTGAATAGCCAACAAGGCTCTGCATTAGCCTTACCAAATAACGGGCTACCTGAAATCCTCTGCTCTGCTCGTGCAGCAACATAGACTCCTTCCTGATCTTTACCCACCATTGCCACTGAAGTTTTTCCTTCTCTAATTGTAGCATCAAAATTCAATTTTATCCAACTAGGTGGAGGCGGAACCTAAGTATAATCCTTAGAGGAATTTTTACACTCCAACTTCCAAGCTTGCTTGTGTTCCTTAAAGGATTTACACACCTGCCTTGCAAGATCAGCCGGGGTCATTTTAATTCCTTCCACCCAGGCTTTATTCCTGCACATCCAGACATGATCACACATAATTGCTGCAAATAATTGGAACTCTTTAGAAGCTTTATCTTCTAGAGCCAGAAAAGATTTTGGGTTAATAATCAACTTCACCCAATCTACTATGGATATCGAATCCAAAGTATTCAGCCTCAACGGCCATGGGCTTAGGAGTCAAACTTGAGCTGCCTAGTCACAATGCAAAAATAAATGCTCCAAAGTTTATGGAGACTTTCCACACAAGTGGCATTCATTTGATGGGAGGGTAAACCTTCTATTTAGAATTGAAGCTGTAGGGAGGATTTTCCAAGCCAATTTCCACAACAAGTTTTTAAGCCTAGCATGACTTTTCATCTTTGAAAGTTCAATATGGGTATGAAACACCCTTGCACATTTAGACCCCAATTACAAAATTATCAACTCAGGCTTAATATCAAACGATTTACGTGCGGAACATGAAAATAAGCCAAACACAGAATTGATAAACAATCTAAGCCAAATATAAATACATCCACAGCAATAAATATAAGGTGAAGATAAAGGAAAAAAAGATGCAAACACGTAGACAACACGTGATGTGTTATCAAAGAGGAAACCGAAGCCCTCGGTGTAAAACCTCCGCGCCGCCCTCCAAGCGGTCAATAATCCACTAGAAAATGTAGTTGGGATACATGAACAGCAATAGACCCTCCAAGCCTAATCTACTCAAGTACCTAAACCCTCCAAACTTCTTGCTCCAACGAGGTTGCGTTGAACCTATTTCTTCTCTAGCTTACCGGATTCCGCTATAGCCCATAGCGTCAACCAATAACCATTGGTTCCTTCCAAACTGCTTCCTTTAGCACCAAAAGACCTTCTCACAGACGTGGGTGTGGTGAGAAAAAGATTTGGTTAATAACGTCTCAAGGATTTATCAATAGAGAGGAAGAGAGTAGAGGAATTTTGAGGAGTCTCTTAGTGAAGATTAGGGATGAGGCAATCTTATTTTTTTCTAGGGTTTCTCTCTCAATTTTCTCTCTAGAAGCTCTCTTAATTTCGTTGGAATGAGGGGTATTTATACTGGAATGAGAATGGAATGTGAACCGTCAGATTTTCCCAAACAGGGCATTTTGGCGACTAGACCTCGTGACTGGGTTAAGTCGCGAGTTCAAGCCGCGAGCTAACGGCTTGGCCAGCTTGGTACTTTTGTCCTGTAGTGCAACAGCTGGCGCTACTCTTCAGCTTCTGACATGCTTGGCAAGTGTGCAGACTTTTGGCGACTTGCAAGCCGCGACTCACCCGCAAGATCCAGTCGCGAGATTCTGTTTCTTTGCACAATCTTGAGCATTTCTTCACACTGTCTCACTCACTAGCCTTACAAGTTTCCCACCTAAGTATAGGGTTACTAAATGCTAAATTACAAGCAAATTGGAACGGAATAAAGCCAACAAGATGGTTGATTAAATTCAACCTTACAATCTTTCACAATACCTTCCAGTCCATACTTTGCATCACAAGTTGAGAGATAGAGGAGGGAGTTCTAATAGCATTATAGGTCGATTTCACAGAAAATTTACCTGAGGGATTCAAGCACCAAAAAACTTGATCATTGGCTGATTGTTGAGAGAGATGAATGCTAAGGATTTTATTGACTGTTGCTAGCTCAAATAGATCTAAAAGTAAACCCCTATCCCATTGTCTTGAGTCCTGATCAATCAAATCAGCCACTAAATAAGCTTCACGAGTAGCTCCACTTCTAACTTGAGGGATTAAGCTAGGCTCATTTGGAATCCATGAGTCTTCCCATATCCAAATGTTCAAACCATTACCTATCCAGTGGCATAATCCTTTTTTAATCACTTCTCTACCACCAAAACTACTTTGACAAGACCAAGACGCTGCTTTTGGCATAGACATTCTCCTAAACTTTTTACTTCTCACATAGTTCTTATTGAACACTCTGACCCGCATCTTGTCAGCATTACTTGTAACCTCCCAAGTCATTTTAACTACCAAGGCTTTGTTTATATCTTCCGTTAAAAACTTAAAAGACACATTTTGTTAATTTGTAGATGGAAAACACTAATGTCAATGATTGATGCTAACGTGAAGCCTAGAGGCGGTAATAAAAAAATAAAGGACATCGATTACTGTAAAGAACACTTATGAATCTTTTTGACAACAACCTTAGTTAAAAAATATATGCTCCTGAAATATGTATCTTTATTATCTTCCATAAGTTTTTTATTTTATTTTTTATTTTTTTTTATTTTTTTATTTTTAAAGAACTCTACATATCTTAATCTTAATTTAACGAAATCTCATTTTTGCATAACAATTTTCGTGTAATGATGAACTAGGTTGTAATTTTTGCAACTCGTGGAATTATTAATAATAAATGTGCAAGAATATATAAAAGAGCAAACGATAAATCTCTTTTCCTTTTTTTTGCGTAACAATTTTCACATAATGATAAACTAAATTTTAACCCATGCAACTTTTGAAATTGTTAATAATAAAAGAAAAGGAGAATTTCCTTTGATAAGCTAAAAAAAAAAAGTTTTGGAGGGATTTTTTGAGCTTATTTTGACGGCCCAAATAAAGGAACAATATCCCACTCATTTTTTACATTATTTTAAATCACTTTCAATAAATAAGCAATCAGGAAAACATATCCAAATTATGGATGAGAATGGAGCAAGATAGGGTCATGACATGGGTCCCTCATTTCCTCTTCAAGGCAAGGAAATTCTAATTTGAGGAATGTTATTAATTCTAATAAGATTCCTCAAATGTTGATGAGATAAAGATGAAAACAGATAGGGAAAGGGCTATAATGATAATACTTAGAGAGAAGAAGAGGCAAATGTTTGTAGATAGCAATACAATATGTATAAAATAATAAATTATAACTAGTTATGTATAGAAAATATTAAATTATATGCATAAATAATTTAAATATAAATTATATATATATATACACACACTTGGGATCAGGCAGAGTGAGAAAAACTTGTCCCTGTCCTATTATCTCTTTGGGGTGGAAAAAAATTGTGCAACACATGACAAGTTAGTTAGGCGGGGCAAGATGTTAATTCCAACCCTAATCCAAGTGCACACTAAATGAAATAATTTGAAACTAAATTGGATTTAAAAAAAATACCATTGAATTTTTTTTTTTTTTTTTTTTGAGAATCAAAATACCATTGAATTTGACTGGTGGCCTTTCATATTAAATTTTCTGTTATAAAATGTGTATTTTTACATTTTGTGAAAGAAAAATAATTTTTCCTTCTTACAATCAGATACGAAAAGGGGAAAAAAAAAAAAAAATCCAAATATGTTATTTCCAAGTTAATTTCTCTATGTTCCACTTACACATATATTCCTTTTTCTTTTATTACTTATTGAAACATTCTATTTCAGTGGCAATTTGCAACGGTCACTGTAATGACCAAAAGGCTTATTAGGTTTAAATTGAAAAAGATATAAAACTTTAGGATTTCATTAAAATTTGTAAGACTATAAAGTTTAATTTTGAGTATCCCTTAAACTGAGTTTATTTATAACTTGGGAAAGTACACGTCATTCTTAATGTGGCAAAAGAGAAGGGAAAAAAGAAAAAAAAAAAAACCCTCATAAAGATATAAAATGTAAATTTTAATTTCTCCTTTAATTTTGATTTTAGTATAAATTCATCAAGATTACTTTTCCCATATGAAAAAAAAAAAAAAAAAACTTTTGTTTCTTGGGCCATGCGAAAGGTGCGTGATTTATGCTAACATATTATGTAATCAAGAATTTTTTTTTCATTTAACTTTATTATTAGAAGAATTTTGTTATTTGACAAGTTCTGAAAAAACGTGGAAAACTAACATCTCGAGATTTTAAACTCGAGTTCAACAGCAAATCAAGTTTTAAAAACTTAAGTTCCAGAATTTTAACTGAGTGACATGGATAAAAATTCAATGTGGAACTCGAGTCCAGTGGAGAAGAAGAAAAAAAGAAGACCTGAACAAAATGGGTATAAAGCTAGGGACAAAACAGTAAGAAACCTAGCCACCCTCTGCAGTTAACCCCACAACCATAACCCATCAACTTCCCATCACCGGAGATCACATTTGTCGTTGTTGTCCATCACCAATCCCTCATTCCAACTCCGACAACCACAACGAACCCAGGTTCGCTGGGCTGGAGGCATCGACTAGCTCCAACGACTTCTTTGTGGGTTTCGCAACTTTGTTCCCTCATTGCCTGACCGCAAGTCCATCATGGTTCTAGTCGGCTTCCACTGGCAACCCACAGACACCCTTTTTAGCCACCAACCGTAGCTCTAACCACCATGCCTCCATCAGATTTTCTTTCTTGGTTACCAATATGCTCTTCTATGGTTCAACTCCTTGTCTTTGGTCTAACATGTCTTGATTATCAGTGTGGGTAAGTGTGGGTAATCCTTGCCGGAACCCCCTTTTGTTGATTTAGTCTGCTGGGTTTCCTTCTTTCTTCTGGGTTTTCTTCTTTTTCTGGGGTTGCAGTGTATTTTGAAATCAAGTGTAAAAGATTCGAGATCTCTGTGGCAAAAATCTGTCCAAATCAGCAAGTAGGAAGCGAGTTTTTAAAACTCGAGTTTAATATGAAACTCGAGTTTCTAAAACTCTAGATGCTAATTTATAAACCTCTAACTTACTATATTTTGTCCTTTTACTGTACTAGTCTGCAAATATCCCCTGTAATCAACGTTACCGCGTGACCCCACTTTGCTTTGAAAATTTGTAAAGCAATGTGCGCGTCAAATAATATCTTTGCCACTCCTGTCCAAAACTACTACAAAAGAAACCGGGTAACCTTCACAAGCGCAATTGCTAAACACTTTCTGTTTCTTTCTTGTGTTGTTCAATCCAAATTTACTTTCATTCTCCATAAGCTATGGCTGATACAATGCTCATTGAACTCTTCAAGGTGGTGGGTTCATTCGTTTTTCAGGAAGCTAAGCAAGAGATCAACTTGCTAGTTGGCGTTGATGAAGAAGTCCAAAAGCTTCAAGACAAGCTTGGAATGATCAAGGCAATGCTGGACGATGCTGAGGAAAGACATGCTATGAAGCAGCGTACTAAGAAGCTTTGGTTAGAGCAGCTCCAAAATCAGTACTATGAGATGGATGCCATCTTGGACACCTGGAACACTGCAAGGATCAGAGCAGAGATTGAGAAAGAAGAAGGAAAACCAACTGATACTAACGCTCCTGCTGTTGTCAAGAAGAAGGTATGCTCCTTCGTCCCATCTCCATAATGTTGTTTTAACCTTCCTCTGCGTCACGATGTTGGTCACATGATAAGAAAACTGAATGAAAAGTTAGATATGATTTTCAAAGACAAAGCAACCTGTGGGATTGACTTTAATTGGCAACCTGATGTAGTTGAGCGATCAACAACTACGTCCTTTGTGGATGTGTCCGAAATAATAGGCCGTGATATCTATAGGGATGATCCACTAAGAAACCTGTTAGGTGTGGGTAGTCTAGAAGAAACAAATTCTTATCGTGTCATCTTCTTAGTGGGTATGGGCGGTATTGGAAAAACAACTCTTGCCCAATTAGCCTACAATCATCCTGATGTGCAAGCCCATTTTCAAAAAAGAATGTGGATTTGTGTTTCTGATCCTTTTGATCAGTGCAAGGTTGCCAAAGCAATCATTAATAAGTTTGACCCTGGCCATGAACATGGACCCCTCAATGATATTGAATTGGAAGATCTCTTGTGTAAAATTCATGATTTGATTAAGGAGAAGAAGTATTTTCTTATCTTAGATGATGTGTGGATTGAAGACTCCTAAAAACTTTCAAACTTGCTCTCAGTAATGATGTTCATGGTAGTAGAATTCTAGTAACCACATGTAAACAAAGAGCTGCAGAGGTGATGGGGAGTGTCCACACGATAAATTTGGAGCTATTGTCTAAGACTCTAATGAAGAATGTTTGTCAATTTTTAGTAAAATAGCATTTTCTAATGAGGAGCAACCTAAGTATCTAGAAGATCTTGGTACAAAACTAGCAATTAAGTGTAAAGGCTTCCCGCTCTCTGCAAAGCTTCTAGGTAGCCTCATGCAGAACAACAGAAGTAGAGAACAATGGAATAAGATTTTGAATAGCAATTTGTGGGAATTGGAAGACATTGAAAATATTGAAAAAAAGCAATTTGGCACCATTGCTTTTGAGCTATTATGAACTACCCCTAACAATGAGACGTTGTTTCTCATATTGTTCTGTCTTTGCAAAAGATTATTTCTTTCATAGAGATAAATTGGTCCTCTACTGGATGGCACAAGGATATGTTGAGTCAAAGACAAATATGGAGATGGAAGACATAGCAGAAGCATACTTTGAAAAGTTGGCCATGCGCTCTTTCTTCCAAGATTTCAAGAGAGATGAAGATAATGATGGCAAGATAATATGTTGCAAAATGCATGATATAGTGCATGACTTTGCTCAATTAATGACAAAAAATGAAACCTTCGAAACTGATGGTGATAAGGAGATAGATTGTCAAAGTGCTCATCATTTACATTTAAAAATTTCAAAAAAAAAATGCAATGTCTTGAGTCCATCTATCGTGCAAAAAATCTACGCACTCTCTTTCTTCTTTCACGGAAAAGGAATTACGAGTTTGGGATGCTCCTATCAAACTCATTCCGTCATTTTAAATGTTTACGAACATTAATTTTGGATTGTCCAATTAAGAAACTTCCGGATGTGGTGAAAATTTTGATACATTTAAGGTGTCTCCTTATATCTAAGAATGTTGAAATAGTAGAATTGCCTGAAACCTTTTGCAATCTATGTAATTTACAAACTTTGAATATCGAGAATGTTAATTGTTTCAAGAAATTACCACAGGGGATGAGTAAACTAATTAACTTAAGATATCTTATATTTCATGATGTTTATTGTAGGGACAAAGTGGTATTTCCAAAAGGGATTGGGAAATTAATTGGTCTTAGAAAGTACATTCAACATAAGTGCTAAGGATGATAGAAAAGGAGGTAAACTTGGAGAGTTAAAAAATTTGAATCAGCTTCGAAGGACTCTTACAATAAATGGGATGGAAAATGTGGTGAATGCAGATGAGGCTCATAATGCACAATTGAAAGATAAAATACGTCTCTGTGGATTGGTGCTATTATTTGAAACTCTAGATTTACTAGAATATGAAAAGGGTATAAGTAAAATAAAGAAATTTCTCAAAGAAAAAAGCAGAATGGAGAATGACGTAAAAGTATTGAATGCCTTAGAGCCACCACCAAACTTGCAATATTTAAAAATTAGGGGCTACGAGGGCAGCACAATGAACTTATGAGATTGTCTATAACACCTGGCTAGTACTCAAATTTTATAACACTTAACATCCTGCTAGTTTATAAAATCTTTAACACTATATGGGAATGATGTATTGGTGTTTTTGACAAGAGAAGTTTTTGAACTTGCAGGGAAGGTTTTGATGGAGTATGGGAGTCGGATTTGCCCATTACAAGCCAGCCCTGTATTGATCAGCAAGCAGAATGTTTGAACCTAGTCCAAAAAGGCTAAGAAAAGATGTGTTGGCCAAGGATGAAGCAAAAAGTCAGAAGCCTCTTTGGCTATTAATGGTACTATAAAGTTTGTTCTTTACTATTTAAATCTTTTAGTTGTAACTTCTTCCACAGTTCTCTTTGGCCTTGTATACTTATAAGTTATTACACGGTTCTCTTTGGCCTTGTGTACTTATAAGTTATATTGAACAAATGTTAGGAATCCTTAATTGACCATCATTCATTAGTCCAAGGTGCTACATGGGGCACAACCATTTGGCAGCTAAGAACCTAGTCAATTAGAATTCTCATTAATAGTCTTATATCTTTCCAACACATTTCTCTTCCATTAATATGTGAGAACCTAAATTAGCTTCACCTAAATCTTGTGGCTAAATTAAATTCATGTAGGATTTATAGCATTTTATGCTAATTTTGATTAGGACTTGTGCTTGAAGGAGCTAGTGTACTATTGGGAGCCATGGTTTCTAAGCTTTTCACTAATTTGAAAATCTAGGTTAATAAGGTAACATTTTCTTTTTGCTATTTATGTCTTTGGCTAGTAATAGTGACAGTCTGAAACTCAAAGCTAAGGTTTTATCAGATTAACCTAAACTTATATACTCTTAATTTGTGAGAATAGGTCATGACTCCTAAATATTTAGAGTGCAGCACTTGTAACACTTGTGCTTATTATAGCCATAAATTGCCCCTCAGATTTCTACCATAAGTGGACAATTCAGTTCATATTGAAGGATTCTTGTCAGGATTTCCCCTTGGCTTGGATATGTAAGCCACAAATAAATTCCTTCAGTATATGAAATAAAGCAGAAATCCGGGCGCAAGTGTTATCAATTCCTTTTATAGGATTACAACTTTAGTCCTCTTAGCTCTTGGGTGATTAACTTGAACTTTCTCTACTTTCTCAACTTCTAGTTTAAGTATCTACCATGGAAATGTGATCCAGCCCTAACTAACCTTTTTCTTTTCTTTAGTTTTATCATCCCTGAAGAAATTGGCAGATATGCATATGGATGTATTGAGCTATTCAGAAGCCAGATAGCCATATAGTCCGCCTTTCTGGAGCATCAATCAGCGAAATGATTATGTTAGTCTTTTTGCCTATTCTTCAAGCTTTGCAAGTATAACAAAACTATTCTTGTATGGAGGCTTACTGTGACAAAGGATCTTGACAGTTTACAGCTCCCATTGTCGGCTTTTGAAGCTGGCCAGCTTTCAGAACTTGCTGCCATTTCTTTTATGCTCATGGCCTGGGTCTCTAAAAATTAGTATTGAACAACTGCATTGTACAAACACTTAGGACTGAAATAGTAAAGCAAGACAACAAAATATATAAAGGAAAATCCAATTAAGGATTGTACATTTTATTTAAATATTTTATTCCAATCTCATTGTATTTTTCACATGCATCATTTTCATTCCTAAGATCCATTGTATTTCTAAAAAATTTAATGCAAGACAAGGAGTGACATTGATCTACAGCTGTATATAGGCACACCTTGAACATTTCTTAAACTCTTTCAAATTCCTAAAGTGTATGGTTGCTTCGTTTAGACACACCCTATACATGTGTTAATGGTCTATTTTTAGATTTCTACAACCTATTGCTTTCATGCTCTAGAAACCTTAAGATCCTGAAGATTTTCAATCTGATTACTGAATAGGGAATAATTCACATTTTATAGCCCATTCAGAATCTACACACTACAGACTTAATTAATGTAGTAATCTTCTAATCAAAAGTAAGACTTGACATTAGAACAGAACCATTAGTAGATAAAGTTAATTACAAGTGAAACCAACAGTATAGAAAAGGTAATGTACCCTTTGCCACTTTATGAAACAAAGTCTAACAAGATACATTGCTAAAATTAACACAGAACTGTCTGTTTCACATGGAACAAGAACTTGCTAGTACTCAAATTCTATAACACTTAACGCCCTGCTAGTTTATAAAATCTTTAACACTACATGGGGATGATATATTGGTGTTTTTGACTAGAGAGGATGTTGAACTTGTAGGGTAGGTTTTGATGGAGTCTGGGAGTGGGATTTGTCTAGGTTGGTGATTTGCCTATTACAAGCCAGCCTACTATTGAGCAGCAAGCAGGCTATTTGAACCTAGTCAAAAAAGGTTGAGAAAAGATGTGTTGGCCAAGGATGGAGGAGAAAATCAGAAAACTGATTGGCTATTAATGGTACTATAAAGTTTGTTCTTTAATATTTAAATCTTTCAGTTGTAACTTCATCCACTTTTCTCTATGGCCTCGTATAAAGTTATATCTGAAAACCTTACATGACCATCATTGGTCAATCCAGGGTGCTACGTGGGGTACAGCCATCTGGCACCTAAAAACCAAGTCAATTAGTTAGGATTCTCATTAAGCCTTATATCTTTCCGACACATTTCTCTTCCATTAATGTTTCTTAACTAAATCAGCCAATTTATAAAGAGAAGTTAAATTAGCTTCGCCTAAATTTTGTGGCTGAATTAAATTCATGCAGGATTTATAGCATTGTATGCTAATTTTGATGAGGACTTGTGCTTGATTCCCACGTAACCATTGTACCATGAATGAGCTGGTGGAGAATTTGGAAATAAGCTACTCCAAGATGTGAGTCTGTATATCTCAAAAATCAAGGCAAGGATATTAGGGTGTATTCTCTTGCTTCGATGCTAAATGCATTGTTTGTCATGCCTGGCAATTGTGTGCAGATCACCTTTGAAAGATAGAAGAACAACTTGAAAAGGAGTATTTGTGTAGTAACTAATTCTAAATTTTAAGGCTTGGCTTCACAGTTGGTATTATTCATACCTGTAAGTACTTCTTTCCAATCTTTTTATCTTTGATCATCAGTAACTGGTTATCTGTTTTAGCATTATATGGATAGGCAGTGGTTTCAAATGTTACAGATTTTATTTTTTGTACAAGTGAATGCTTTTGTTATATTTTATTTTCTGATCATTAATCCCATAAGATAATATTGCAGGTTGAAGAAGTGCTAGAGTGTTAACAATGTTCAATCAGCTAGTGGTATATGAATGCTTGTGTTCATCATCCCTTGGTGATTCTCCTAATTGCTCTGGAGGTATCTGGTGCACTTTTTTGGCCTATTGGGAGACATGGTTTCTGAGCTTCTCACGTAGTAGACAATCTATGCAAATAAGGTAACATTTTCTTCTTGCTCTTTATGTCTTTGGCTAGTAAAAGTGATAGTTTGAGACTCAGCTAAATTTTTATCAGATTAACCTAAACTTTTATACTATTAATTTTTGAGAATAGGTCTTGACTCCTAAATATTTTGTGTGCAGCACTTTTAACTCTTGTGCTTATTATAGCCATAACTTTTCCCCTCAGATTTCTACCTCGTGTGGACAATTCAGCTCATATTGAAGGATTCCTGTCAGGATTTCCCCTTGGCTTCATTCTTTTAATCCATCCTCAATTTGGATATGTAACCCTCAAAAAATTCCTCTAGGGTGTGAAATAAAGCAGAAATCCAGGCTCAAGTGCTAACAATACCTGTTATTGGATTACAGCTCTAGTCCTCTTAATTGTTGGGTAATTAACTTGTACTTTCTCTGCATTCTCAACTTCTAGTTTATGATCCAGCCTTGACTAAATTTTTTCTTTTCTTTTGTTTTATCTACCTTGAAGAAATTGGCAGATATGCATACGGATGTATTGAGCTATTTAATGGTCAAAAGCCATATAGCCGTATAGTCTGCCTTTCTGGAGCATCAATCAGCTGAGTGATTATGTCAGTCTATTTTCCTATTCTTCAAGCTTTGCAAGTATAACAAAACTACTCTTGTACGGATGCTTACTGCGACAAAGGATCTTGGCAATTTATGCCTCCTATTTTCAGATTTTGAAGCTGGCTAGCTTGCAGTTTTTGCAGCCATGTCTTTTATGCTCATCGCTGGGGTGCCTAAACATTAGTATTGCACATCTGCATTGTACAAACACTTAGGTCTGAAGTAGTAAAGCAACACAATCAAATATATAGAAGGAAAATCCAATTAGGGATTGTACATTTTATTTACATTTTTTAATGCTATTCTCATGGTAGTTTTCATATGCACCATTTTCACTGCTAAGATCCATTGTATTTCTACAAAATTCAGTGCAACACAAGGAGTGATAATGATCTACAGCTGTATATAAAGCACACCTTGAACATGCGTTAACCTCTTTTAAATTCCTACAGTCTATAGTTGCTTCATTTAGGCACACGCTAAACATGTGGTAATGGTCTTTTACAGATTTCCACGGCTTATTGCTTCCATGCTCTGATTACTGAAATAATACACATTTATAGCCCATTCAGAATCTACATACCAGTCTTAATTAATGCAGTAACCTTCTAATCAAAAGTAAGAGTTGACATCAGAACAAAACCATTAGTAGAGAAAGTTAATTACAAGTGAAACCAACTGTATAGATAAGGTCATGTATCTTTTGCAACTTTACGAAATGAGGTCTAAACATGATACACAGCTAAAATTAACACTGAACTGTCCGTTTCACATGGAACAAGAACTTGAAATTAATAGCTTAAATTATTTAAGTAGACTTTTGTTAGTGACATTATAGTTAATCACTGGCCAGAAAATATCAATTGTTATTTTAAACACAACGTAAAATTCAACGCTCAACTTATTGTATAATTGATCATAAGGTCACTCCATACGAATGGATGTCTCTATTAAGTTGTATGTGTTAATTGGGTTTAAATTATTCTTCTTTTCATATCTAACTTGTCAAAATATATAGTTTAGCAAAAACTTGTCAAAATATATAGTATTTTAACTAAGAAGCAGTTTATGTTTCCCTTAATACTGATATCTTTTGTACACTGCACCAACCCTTACAGAACGATTCATTTATAAGTTTGTTCATGAGATCAAGTGCTCCAAAATTAGGTTCTTCAGGTGCAGTTATAATTTGGGCATTCCACATGAATACCTGTGAATCCGTCTGTGGCACTCCAAAAAAAAAATTAATGTCAGAGTATGTTAACACTTAACACGCGTTAGATTTTTAGACCAGGTTGATTAATTTAATCAAATCAACCCAAATTAATTAATTGATCAACTATGGTCTTGGATGCAGGTATCATTAACTAGTGCGCATGACCAATAAGCCACGTAAATAAAGATGTTATAAAACCATTATTTTTAGTTGTGGTTGATTTGATATTTATTATTTTATTTTGATCTATAAGGAACTAAAAGCTTAGCAGTTATGAAAATATTGTGACATGAATAACATGTCACAAAATTTTGACAATGCCTTTGATTTTAGCTGTGGTCAGTCCTGATCTTTTTCTTCTCTTTATTTATTTTTTTTAATTTTTTAATTTTTTATTTTGATCTATAAGGAACCAACACCTCAGAAGTTGTGAATATAAATTGTGACATCAACAAGATATAGTGAAGTGAAGTGTTTTTTTTTTTTAAGTTTATAAAGTGTCAATAAGTGGAAACTAAAAATCTAAAACTTTTTTTTTGTTGTTGAGAAACAAACACACACACATAAGGAAGAGGAAAAGGAGTTCTAACACAAAAGTACACCACAACTCCACTCAAAAGTCATGGTAATACAATATAACTAATGTGGGACAAAAAAAAAAAAAAAAAAAAACAATATAACCACATTTATTATTTGATGTCACACGCCTGATCGATTCAATTACGACCGTCTGATGAAATAGTAGGACCCACGTTATCACGATATAAATGCCGATGTCCCTCCCCTCGTGGGTAACTGATGTTGAGTTGATTTATAGTTTATAGATCAACCACTAAGACCAAAACTGGTTGATTGATCACATTTGTCATCCAATTTTTTTCTCCCTTTTTTTCATTAAATAAATGTGTGATATTATGTCTTACTAGTCGATGTCCTGTGCGATACACAGGTACCGTATAAATTTATTTTAAAATATTTTACAAAAAACTATATATATTTTTTATATGAAATTATCATTATGACCATGCATAATACTTATTTTTAATCTTGCTACCTCTCCCAACCATGAATTACCTTCCTCCTTAGATTAAAGTTTCAATCCAAATTTCTCACAGCTTTGCAACTCAATGCTGCAATAAGCGACTTGTTATCATCATAAATCAAAATTCTTGCTTTTGCTTTATTCTTTAAAAATAGCTCCATCAAAGTTTATTTTGAAGGACAACTCATAAGGACGTTACTATTTATATTTGATTGGACAAATGTGCAGAGACAAATAATTATATTACCCAATCCATTGAATCTGACTCTTACAATTCTACATTGAACTTGGTTCTTGAAGGATAGCTCTTAAGGAGGTTGATATTTATGCTTAACTGGTCAAATTTGTAGAGGCAAATAATCATATTATACCAAATCCATTGAATCTAACTCTTGCAATTCTATATTGAACTTTGTTCTTATGCCAAAAAAAAATGTAAATTGAAAAGTTATCATTGACTCTACCTAAAGCATTTAATGTAATAAAGGCATGTTAGAGATTTAAGTTTGGCTAATTTAAAACATCAGCCCATTGTTTGGAATACAATGGGAATAGCATAATTTTTGTTATACTCTTGATTGCACGTGTATCAATTGTTGCCGAAGAAACTAAATATGAGCAAGCTAATATCATAATTCAAATCAATAGTAAAAAAAAAAAAATTGAATATGGCTTAATGCATTCTCACATTCATGGAATGACAAATCAATAGATACTAATTTAACTGATTACACTAATTATATTTTTAATCTATTGGAGTATGTTTCAAACTTGCAATAACATAAGTGCTTGTTGAATAAAATCTCTCTAATAAAACAACTAACATATCTCAAGATATGACACTACCAAGTTGCCCTTGATGGTTCATCCTGATTAAAATTATTAGTTACAATGTAAAAAGATTAGACTGCATGCATTTTTTATATTTTTAAGAAATTCTTTTTTAAATTATTCTTGGCCATTTAGTAACTTTAGCTCAATGAGGTAAATGTCAGCATACTTAATTTATTTATAGTAGATTATGTTTGTGTGGTTTCTCCTCAAACATGTATCTTTTTGCAATCATCAAAGTATTCATGATGGCTAAAACTTTTTAAACCTGAAATGAAAATGAAGCACATAACAACCTCAATTTTAATATATCTTTACAAAAGTTACTCTTTTGAATGTATAAGATCAACCAACAAACAAAATAGAATCAAATTGTGTATAATGAAATTGAAGCATAGGCTTAACATCTATACTAACTTGAAAAACCAAAAGGGAAAAGGACCAAGAAAACAATAGTTATGCTCGTTCCATTGAAGTTGAAACGATAGATCCTTCTACACATATTGAATACATTGATGAGTGTAGAAAATTTTATATCTATCAAAAACAAAATGTAGAAACACAAAAAAAAAAAAATAGAAAAACCCCATAAGTTTGATATGCTTAAATTTAACCCAAAAAAAAAAAAACTAAATTTTGACAATCTTAATCTATTGAAAGAACTTGATAAAAATCACTGTATAGAGCCCCAAGCCCCAAAAGCCCATAAGAAAGATAATTAGCAAATGAAAAGTATATGTAAGTAAAAGAGCATCTTAGTATCAATTCAAACAAAAAAAAAAAAAAAAAAAAATTACAATATAGAACCACGACCATTATGACATGAAGCAAGTGGAAGATGAGCATTATTGTTGTTTATTATCCCAGGTGAACAAACATATGTTTTTTTTTTTTTTTGGAAGATTCACGTGTTCTTGAATAAATTAAAAGTTATTTTAGTTTGTGCAAATTATAGAACATAGAATTGGTAATTTAGCAACATAGGCATAGGAGAAGGCATGTAGTGGTTTAGGAAGAGTAGGCATTTAGTTATAAGGGAAGAGGAGTAGGCATAAACGTAAGAAAACCTTTGGACAGAGGAATAAAGAAAACAAAGAGTTTTTGATGATTTACATCCCTCTATCTTATCCATTAGCCTTATTTATTACTAATTGAAGTCTATTGAGTTTAGTAAATAACTAATGTGGCATCTAATAAGTGTAATAAATAGAGAATGATGTATTTTATTTAACCAAAAAAAAAAAAAGTTTAATTATCTTTTCAAAGAGAGTGCCATTTGGCAAAATCTTATGCTCTCCCACATGAGCTCTCTGATTTTATATATATATTGAATTGATGAGTGTTTTGTTTTCTTTTTAAAGTGACAATACAAATTTAAATATTTTATTCGACAACAAGAGACTTTATTAACTGAATTAACAAAAATTTATGGTGTTATATTATGATTGGTGTATAAGAAAAAATGTTAATGATTCATGTGAAAATGATATTACACTAATTACAAATTATTATATCAATAAATTATGAAAAACATTGTGAAATACTTTTGAGTATCTAATTTTGTTATTTAATTTAGGTTAAAACATAGTTTATGCCCTCAAATTTTAGAATTGTTTCTAATTAATCCATTAATTTTCAAATTTTACAATTTACATTATGGTTGGCCATATCTTCATTTTTTGTTTTTATTTTTATTTTTTAATATAAGAAAGCGATGTTAGAGCCTTTAGCCAAATTAATTCACTTCTTGCACATAAGACACTCAAAAACCTAATAGATTGATAGTGTGGTGGCTGAAACTTTAAGACCTCCAAATATATTGCATTTCTTGAAGTCCATTGAACCCATTACCCGGTATCCTTGAAAGACAGTCATTTTCATTATTAACATATTTAAAATGACTTTTTTTTTTTTTTTCTTTTTTTCTTCTTCTTTTTTTTTTTTTTTTTTGATCAAAGCAACATCATTTTTTTTTGTGTGAGTTAAAGTTAAGGTGATGATAACGAATATTGACGGAAAGAGTATATTGATGATATTGCTGTGATATTCAATGGAGTAAATTGTGAGTTCTCATAGTTAGGAATTGATATAGAGGTACCTTCGAATTTATAAGATGCAAATGGTATTAAATAGGTTGAGAACTGTTTCTCAAAAAAAGAAAAAAGTTGAAAAATTCAATACTTTTCACAACTATTTATATAGCATGTTTTGTTTTTGGAGCACAAAAAAATGGTTTTGGTAATGGAGTCCATATGAAAATAATGACCCGAATCACACTTTTCACTCTAATAACAAATTGTGAGAAAAATTACAAAAAATGTTAACCTCAAAAGATTACTTAATAGCATTTTAACCCTAATTTGTTTATTTTTAATTTGATTGTGTTTATTACTTGGCAAAAAGATATTTTATTTATTTATTTATTTTTAACTTAGCAAAGGTGTGATTGGAATTAATCTTCACCGTTCAATCCATCATTAATGATAAAAGGCATGAAGCAAAGAAATAAAAATTAAAAAAGTAGTAAGCAAGTTTCTGTCCATTCATGGATGCTCTGAATCAAAACAATTCAAAACGAATGGATGCTTTAAGATCAAATGGCAAAACTTTTCATTGAGCAAGAACAGCAAAAAAAATTATTGCATCTAAAATAATAAACTGAAAGAACAAGAAAAAGAAATCATTGACCACATTGCTAGTTATCTCAGTTTTGTCTCCTGAACCGCCAAGCTAAAATGGAAAATAAGGGACACCCGTTCTAGTAGAGAACAAAATGTCCATCCTTTTCTTTGATGCTATACCAATTTTTTGATGTTATACCCAAATAAAAAATCCCAAGCATGTAGATGAAGAAGACAGAGACAACTGACCTGAAGTGGATCGGCAAAAGAGAAGTGATCGGCGGCGTGGGTTTGAGGCTAATCGGCGGCTTTGGAGTTCGACTAAGTGGGTCGGCTGGTGGGTCGATTACGTCAAGCTTCGATGGGCGGTGACATTGAGGATCGAGTCAAGCCGGCGGTGGTGAAACAGAGAGGTGAGAGTTTGAGAGAGTGAGCTTAAGAAAGTTTTGAGAGAAGGTGAGACAGAGAGATGTGAGAGCTTCAGAGAGTGAGTTGAGAGTGACACTGAGAGAGAGGCACGGTGAGAATAAAAGAATATAAAAAAAGAAACAAACATATATTATTTTAATTCAGTTGGAGAATAATTTTTTATTTTTTTTTAGTTTTCAGCTACAGTGCACAGTCATATATAGTTGTGCTCTGTAGCAATGAAGGTAAAAATTTTACCTTTATCTCCACTGTTGTAACCCTCTTTTTTGTGTTTTGGTGTAGCTGAAATAGCTATATAGCTATTTAGCTACACTGCTGCTAATGCTCTAATTATTTGAGAAATTCTCTTTGAAGAAAATTGTATATTATTGCATATTGATAGTGTTCAAATAGGACAATTTGATATTTTTTTCATGTTTGAAATAGAGTTGTTAAATTTGAGTAGGAGCCGCTTACAATTAACTTGTTTGATATAGTTTTGAGAATTTGTTCGTATAGGACAAAAAATCTAGTAAACATACCAATTTTGGCGTACTCCTTTGGCGTTATATCATTGGGATTCGCTGAATTAGGCGTTATATTATTGGGATTCGTTGAATTTGACGATATGACATAGAGACGTTCTGATACTGACGAATCGTTAGGAAGGAAGGTTGAAATATTTGTCCAAAATTTGCACCCTATTGCATTTTCATATAGATAATAAAATGCCACACAGCTACAGTTGTTCCAGCAACTAACTTTACAGTCACTGATGGCAAGATTTTTGTCTAGAGGACTATGATAGCGGGGATCCCATTCAGTGAAACCACCACTTTTAAGATCAATTGTGCTACCATTATGCCTATACTCTGGCTGATTCCACCTTTGACACCCTCCATAGTGTTATAGTCGTAACAATTCTCTGCTCCGGCTATCAAGGTGGTTCCGTTTGTGGTATTTTCCATTAATTGCCCCATAGGAGTAAGCATCCACATCTGTTGCAGATTTTGATTTTTATACATGAAAGAAATGGATTCTTCTTCCCCATCTGTAACAACATTGAAATAATTCATAGATGTTGGATGTGGTGGAATATTCTCAAATTGGTTGTTTCTCAAGGCCCCACTTTTCCAGTGAACCACACCTCGATGCTTAATGACCAATTGGCGTCCCATTCAAGAAAGAAAGCCCCTGGATTTGGGATGTTTGAAGTTAACCATGATGTGAGTGACCAGTTTTGACCAGTTTTGTAGTTGACCCTTAATTTCATTCCGGGAATAAGCACGTCCGCCAGATGATCAAAACTTTGCCATAACCCCCCGCTTTGTGGATCTATTGGAGTACACTTCATTGAAGACAAAATTTCTGGAATCCAATAAAGTAGCGACAGTCTTATTGGTAGCGAAAGAGCATAGTGTAATAGGAATCCCACCTTGGCGCCTAATTCTCAAGGCTCCATCCTTGTTTTCCAAAATAAACTTGTCGGAGTCATTAGCACTAGGAATGCCTTGACTTGAATACCATATACATTGAGCCATATCATTTGATAAATCTTGAAATACACCTAAATAGGTGTAGTTATCACACGGCAAGATATCCAAACTGAACCTCCTATTTGGAGAATGTAGCCAAGGTAGAGAAAAGGAGCTAAGCGTACTGCCTAGTTTGATGTATTGGGTATGAGAAGTCCAAAAGGATGACCCCTGAATTCTACCAGTTGCAGAAATGGAAATAGAAAAGTAATGCTAGTTTCAAATTTAATTTTCGCGATTCTACGAGAGAAGAGTTGCTAGTTCATTTAGGCAAGGTTTTGAAACTCGGATCGCTCAATGAACCGTAAAAGAGAGAGGTTCAAGGTTTTTAAGGTTGGACCGAGGTCGAACCGTGATGACGTCATAATTAATTTAATAATTATTTAAAATATAAATAAATATATTAAATTAGTAAAATTGAAAAATTACATAAAAATCCAAATAAATATAGAGATCTATAGAAATTTCACATTAAATTAATTTATGAAACCCAATAAAAAATTTAATAAATATTTTCCCATGAAATTAAATTTTTTTTAAAAGAGCAGTAACTTAAATGGTGGGAGACATTAGCGTGTATAATGTTATATATCTTTTTTTACTGTAAATGCATATAATATTGTGTGTATTTATTTAATCTTATAGTGTAAATCTTACATTGGTCGGACAATCTTATAATGTAAAGCAATAAATAAATTTAATAAATTAATGTAAGAATTGGTGGGTTTGTACTTTGCAGAATTAAGAATGATACTAATCACTGAATAAATTAACTAAGAAACAAGTCAACAACACGTAGGAGGTCCAAAACTTCTTTATGAGTCTCGTGTGGCGTGCAAGCTTTAAGTAAAAAAAAAAAAAATTCCAAAAATTCACAACCACAAGTCACTGTCTGGTACCCATGTGAAGAGCTTTCAAATCTCACCTTTATCTCTTTTCTCTAGGGGTGTGCAGAAAACCCACCGACCTGCCAAACCCGATCCGATCCAACCCGACCCACCGGGTTGGGTCGGTTTTTAGGCCTTGGTGGGTTGGGTTGGGTTACAAAATTTTTTTTTATAGTGGGTCGGGTTGGGTTTGGGTCATAAAATTACAAACCCGCCAAACCCGACCCGACCCACCCATATTTAATATATATTTAAAATATATTATATATTTAATAATTTTTTTTTAAAACCAGTGCACTTATATATATATATATATATTATATTTAATAATTAAAAAAAAAAAACCAGCTGTAGAGTAGTACTTCCTCAGTTCCTCCTACTAATACTAATTATATATATAATATGTATTATATAATTAATAAATTTTTTAAAATAATCAGCTTTTCCTATCCTATATAAAAGCCAATTAGTTCATACAAACTCTAGTAAATTATTATTGATGTTTAGTTATTGGTGTTGTTTGCCCTTAAGGAATTACATTAATACTAATCTTTGGGTTTTTTTAATATATTAATATTTATATTTTTTTTCTACTCAATTTAATAATAATAAAAAAAAAAATTTCAAACCCATGGGTTCAACCCGACCCAACCCGACCCATGTGGGTTGGGTTGGATTTATGTGATGGGTTGGGTTGGGTCGAATTTTTTTTGACCCATCATGGTGGATCGGGTCAAAAAATTCCCTCAACCCGACCTAACCCGACCCATGCACACCCCTACTTTTCTCATTAGACATCATCTTCTCATATCCTTCTTTTCTCTCTTGAAAGTTGAAACACGGCTAGTTCAAATCTCAGTTTTTCATTTTTTGCCAGCCGCACGGTAGCCTTTCAGCTTTTGCCAGTCCCATGGTAGCCATCAACAGCCGGCAAAGGGTCTACTCCGCATCAAAACGACTGGGCCCTTTCTTTTAATCCTTTTTCTCATCGTCATCTTTCATCTTCTTCCTCTTCTTCTGTTCTTCGTCTTCTTTTTTTTTTTTTTTTTCCTTTTAAAAGAGCTTAGGCCCGAACTGTTGAAAACCGTGAAACCCGTAACATTTAGGTGTACTGCCACAAATAAACACCAGTTGGATGAAAAAGATACATGCATGTGTATCTTCGCCTTCAATAATAAAAGACAAAAGGATGAAAAAAATCACTTCTCATTAATTGGTTTAACGAAAGTGAACACAGAAAAAGCATATAGAGATATTCAGTAAAAAAAAAAAAAAAAAAAAAAATCGTATAGAGATATGCCACGTTTTTGCCTACAATGTGCACTTTATGGTGTACTATTCATGTAAACTAGTAAGCAGTAATTGTCGACAATAAAAATAGTAATGTTAAAAAATTATAAACATTTTTGAAATACTTGCCTGCAATGTCCATACACTTTATATAATTTTATTTATATAAACTAATAAGTTTCCTTGTGTCCACGTTGTTTTTTTGTTTTTCGAGAAAGTTATTCTTATAAGTTTTAAAGCTCGTCATATGGAGACTGTACCAATTGCTCCAAGTCCAAATTAGCTTGAAGATATTTTCTCTAAAATGTCATTACTCATTTAAAAAGTCATTTAAATAAAAATATACAATACTTTTTTTTTTTTTTAATTATACATAATGGGTTGGGGAAGTTACTTCCAAATCAGTTTGGCCATGAATCTTGCTTCAAGAAAGTCTCATTTGAGGCATCACACGACACACATGACTAGGGTCCGTTTAGATACTGGTTATTTTGCTAAAAATTGAAAATTGAAAATTGACAACACTGTAATAAAATAATTTTTAAACGTGTGAGTAGTGCTGTGAGATCAACTTTTAAAAAAAGTTTTGTTGAAAAAAGAGATTTATGAGTTGTGTGAACAGTATACAAGATCTACTGACTAACAACATTCTATGTGCACGACAGACAATATCCCAAATGATAGAGCACTTCTCAGTTAAAAATAAAAATAAGGGAAAATGCAAGCGCATAGCCGGCAGCCGCAGTCCAAACGCACACTCAGTATTCCTTTTACACAACCTTATCAAAACTTGAAACAGTGAAAGAGATCGGTGACAACATAAAAGTAAGACTTTTCGTGGAAAAATCTCCCCCTCATAATTTCTTTTGTCCAGGCTACTAGGTACAATTTTGTGATTGACCCAAAAGACAGTCAATTCTGTGTCTTTTTTCACGTGGAATTATGAACAAGATAACTTAAGGACCGAACTCGTTTGCGGAAAAGTATTAGAAAACCCCAACATAAGAACTAGGGCCCAATCTTCTATAAGTATACCAATTTTTCTAGCATGGGTCCCTACAATGAAATTCCTTTCATAATGACCAAGATAATGAAATTTCTTACAAACTTTTTCAAATTGCGCTGCTATTCGCTTGGGACATCGAAAAAGATAATAGCGAAAAAAAAAAAAAAAAAAAAAAAAAAAAAAAAAAAAAAAAAAAAAGGCTCTTACACCATTTTAAAACTTGAAACACGTGAAGGGAAAATTTGGCAAATGAAAACTGCACCAAATATTCAACAACAATTAGTAAGTGAATCGGCAACGGTTAGCGACCTTCTTTATTAGGAGCTATATTTAATATAAGAAAAAATTGTTGCAATAACTTAAAATAAAATAATCGTTGTAATAAATTGATACTAATTGTTTTTACAATCTATTTGCAACGAAAATTTCGAATTAAAAGCTATTGCATCGAAGTTACCATTGTAATAATTTGATATTAATTCTTTTACAATCTATTGCAATGACAAATACGTAACTGCAATGAGTATATCATTGCAATAACTTGATATCAATTATTTCATAGTCAATCGCAATGACAAAATGAATTAATTATCTATCACAATGAAGATATCATTGTAATAATTTAATCTGACTTATTTTGTTCAATTATTTGCAATCTATTACAACAAATTTCGTGAAGTAATAGCCTATACTTACAAGATATTCGAAATAATAAATTGTTTATTGCAACAATATATATATCATTGCAACAAAATTATTATTAAAATATTTGAAATTTATTGCAACAAAAATTTTTGTTGCATAAACCTATTACCTCAAATTTTATTGCAACATCTTATATCAACTATTGCAATGACTCTAATGTTATTGCAATGGTTTTTTTCGTTGCAATAAACATTTTTTCTTGCAGTGAATCTTTATTATATAAGGTAACATAGATAAATAAATAAATTCGTTGAAGAAAACAAATGAAGTCTAAAGAAAAAATTGAATGCTTCTTGCACCAAATAAAAAGTAGTCCAAGCTTTTGTTGGGCATGTATTTATAGATTAACATCCTTTCTTCTCCAAAAATGCAACAACCCAAAAGCTTAACAAGATTGATATGTTGGAGTCTAGATAAGAGTATCAACTCATTCTTGAACTCAATTATTCCTTGCCCTGAATTTCTTGATAGTCTCTTCACAACTATTTTTTGATTCGTTGGTAATTTTCCCTATTGTGATGATCAAATAAGGTTTTAGCTAGTGTTATACACAAGTTAATTTAATTATCTCTCTTTCAAAAAAAATTTAGAGCTTATTACCATGTAAATTGGTCCAAAGCCCCCTTCTCCAAGCTTGCTTTCTAATGAGAAGTTGTTTGTGGCAGTTGAAATACATTCAAAGCTATATACATTTATATCAGGCACCTTCTTTCTATCATTTGGAATCTCATTCGCACTAATAGATCTCTCTGAAATCACTAAACTAAGCAATCAATCTTCATCCTATATTTCATTATCGACCGCTGAATAAATTTAGATAAAATCATAATTTTCATTTGATGATAGTAAATAATCAAGGAATTATCTAATTAACTCAATCTATCTTTTAACGACCTACGTACCTTGGAGTTCGACTGTTCTCCTTCTTTGTAGATAACACAAAATACAAAAAAAAAAGTCACAAGTAGAGCAGAGGCACTAATGGCAATGCTAATCCATACCCACTTATTTTTTCCTACATTTAGTCATAAATGGAGGAGTTAGTAATCATTTGAAAATTATATATTATTGCATATCAACATTGTACACGTAGGAAATTTTGATATTTTCATGTTACATTTGTGAAGTTGAGAGTTAGAATCACCTATAAAGAAATAACTTTTTTTTTTGAGCAAGAATTAACTTATTTATTCAACATGAGGTTGCGTAATTAGCTTAATGGATCTACGTGGGCATCGCAAGCGGAGTTGAAGAAGTTAACATACAAAAGCCAGGCTGTCATAATTCATTTTATATTTGAAAATTTTATTTTATGACATTAATTCAATATTCAATTTATGGTTCTCTATCATTAATTTGCGTTCTATAAACTTGAGCCAATAGGTTAAGATTCCAACTAAAATACAGATCATATAACTTCTTCTTCTTTTTTAGCAACCCAGGCCATATAACTTGACCAAATAGGTTGCAAGTTTTTATATTAATTTTTTTTTCATATATATAGTAAACACTACAATTAAAAAAAAAAAATTCCACTTCACAAATCTATGCTAGTAATAAATAAATAAATTATAATTGAAATTATATTATTTTAATTAATTAAATATAATGATTTTTATCATCAACTTACAAAAATTAGATTCATCAACCTTATATAGTTAAAATTGTATATAATTTTACTACAAAATTTGACCATATATATAATTAATAAATTTGATATTTTTGTTGTTGTTGTTGTTTGTTTGTTTGTTTTTTTTTTTTTTTTAAAGAATCTACTAATTTGATAGCTTATAAACTTATTTACACATGTACAAATTCTAATCTCATGTCTATATAAATATGTTTTAAAAATTTATACATATAAACGTATAATATTACATATAAATCAATCAAATCTCATGCTCGCTAATCTTGTTCAAGAGCACATTATTATGTTTGAGATCAACTTATTAATATTTGAGATTAAACATAATTTATTTGTTAAATAAATGAACTTAAACTAACGTATAATTTCTTTCAAACTGAGTTAAAGTTGATATTAAATAGTTCGGTTCATTTATAACCCTACTCTTATTAGAGAATTATGGGAAAATTATTGTGAAAATATTTCATGATTTAGATAAATATTATAATAGAAAAGTAACAAATACCCTCAAAACTTTCCTAAACTTGACTCATGTTATAAATCTAAATATGTATCTTGTATCATATGATTTAAAATTTTAAATAACATGGTAGTACACTACTAGATTTAGAAAACAAAATTGTAACCGTTAAATGGACTCTCAACATTTTCCAAAAAAACCAAGTTCACAAAAATTAAGACTTGCACTAAATTATGAATTACCTTTAGTTATTTTGTCCTAAAGGTTTGGTCTTCGAAATAATTGTTGCCCTAAATCATCTTAAGGCTTTGGGTTTGCTCCGTACACATAGAAATGCATCTCATGACACGGCCCAAGATATGTTGTTGAAATTGGAATCTTGTCTATTGTTCATAGAAACAGAACGAGGAAACTTACCGCTATGAGAAAGCTTTGGAGATAGAATATAGACAAGATCTAAATATGTCAAGTCGTTTGGAACGAAGTTGGAAATATTTGTCCAAAATTTGCATCCAGTTCTATTTGCAAATAGAGAAGTATAAGCCACACAGTTACAGTTGCCCCAACAGCTAACTTTACAATCACTGATGCCAAGATTTGTATCTGAGATATTGTAGCTCGAATCATCTTTAGACACAAAATAACCACGATTAAGTTCAACTGTGTAGCCATGTTGATGGTGGTGCCAACACAATGGCTGGTTCCACCTTTGACATCCTCCATCAATGTGGTAGCCATCACATTTATCTGCTTAGGCTATGGGTGGCGGGTCATCCCCAAGTAATTGCCTTGTTGAAGTAAACAGCCACCGCGATTCCTAGCTTCCATTTTTGCACATGAAAGAGAATGATTCTTCATTTCCATTTGACACAACGCTGAAATGATACATGGATGTTACTTTTGGTGAAATATTCTCCAATTCGTTGCCTCTCAAGACCCCACTCTTCCAATAAACCACGCTGTGTCACCGAATGATCGGTTGGTGTCCCGAATATTCAAGAATGAAAGCCCCTGGAACTGGGTAGTCGTCAATTAACCACGCTATGAGTGACCAATTTTGACTAGTTTTGTGGTTTACCCCTAATTTCATACCAAGCAACAACACCTTCCCTGGATAATCAAAACTTTTCCATAACACCCGCTTTTTAGATCCATTGGAGTACACTTCATTGAAGACGAAATTGCCATAATCCAATAAAGAAGCCACAGTGTTATTGGTAGGTTGAGAAGAAGATGATAGCTCTATAGGATTGTCACCATGGTGCCTGATTTTCAATGATCCTGCATTGTTCTCCAGGGTGAGTAGGTTAAAGTCATTGGTTATTGGAATACCTTGACTTGTATACCATACTAAATGCAAATCGGAAGTTCTAAAAATTGCTAAATATGTGTAGGTAGTAGTTCCAAATGCAGCAGGCCACAGGTAGAACCGCAACATGAACCTCCCATTTGGAGAATTTAGTGAACTTGAGGAATTGAGCGTATCGCCAGGTATGAGACTATTACGAGCTGCAACACCAGGTACATGTTGAGCATGTGAATCCCACAAGGAGGATGAGAAGGAGAGCATGAACAGAAACTTAAGGTGTACGTTGGTAGACATGATTGTCCACTGAAATGGTGACTGTAGGACGATTGTGTGTTCGGATTAGGCTTTTTGCTAGGTTTATTTGTTGGTGGGGTAAAAGTATTTAACGGTTTAAATAATAGTTTGAAAAGAATGGTTCTAGTGGGAACAAAAAATTATGTTGGAAACGAATCTTATGTTTGTAATTTTTTATTATTATTATTTTGTGGCTGATAGCTAATGAAGTCATTGTGGACTTCCCCCTCAAAAAAAAGTCATTGTGGACTTGGCAAGTATCGATTGTTTTATGCTCCACAAACTGAATTAAACATTGTCGTACACAGGGGCAGAGCCACTTGGCCCTAAAAAATTTTCAAATTTCCACTAGAGTATGTAAAAAAATTACATAGGCCCCCCCAAAAGTTAAGATCCGCCCCCCCCCCCCCCCCCCCCATATTATTCTCAACAATCTGGTCTAATACAACTTCAAATTAAGCAAAAAACTTGACCCACATCTAGTCCTACCAGCCAGCCTTAATGCCCTAAGCAAACAAAGTTATTCTTTTCTAAACCATAGACACCTCTAGCCTAGCCCAAATCCAAAATCTAAAATACCTAATTAAACACAAACAAAATGCATCTTCACCGTCTGAAAAAGAGGGAACAATCCTCACTGTCTGAACAATCTCAAAGAGAGAACAATCTTCAGACTTCAATCCTCACGCCTCTACCTTAGTTTTTTACCTTCTCAGTTCACGCCTCCAATAGTGTCACGCTCACGCCTCTGCCTCAGAAACAATCTCTGCTGCCTCCACCAGCCTGCTAAACTAGCCTTCATTGCCTAAACCTCAACTCAAGCCCTCACCTCAATTCCTCAAGGTATCTCATTCATTCATTCTCATCTCAGTTCTTTACTTGACTTCTCCCTCTTTTTATTTACAACTGAACTAAATATTGATAGTACAATAGAAATATCAAGTATGTGCATGTGATTTCCTTTTGCCAGTAAAGCAATTTATATTTATTTGACTTTTTCTTTTGTCTTTTTGTTTATTGTTATTGTGTTATTTATTATTTGATCCATTGACTCTGAGACCAGCCTTTTTGAGTTTTGGCTTTTGTGTTGTTTGTCCTTTGAGTGGGGGCCGGGTGGGGCTTGCGTTGGGTTGAGGGTTGTGAGTTTGTATTTGGTTTTCAGTCATTACATTATACATGGTAGTGGTGGGGTGTTGTAAATTTATTTGGTTTATGTTGTTTGTTTATGATTGATTTGTTTATTTAGGTTTTTTTTTTTTTATCCTGAAAGGTCATTACTTAACTACAGGTGTATTTATATTATAATTTATGTAAGAACAAATTTTATATGATAATTTATTATCTTTCTCTCCCAAGTTAGTTTATCATTTGTTGAATTTATTTTTTTATTTTTTATTTTTGGGATTGAAATTAGGTGTCAAATAATGAGCAAACGACAAATATTAGTTTAAATATATTTTATATACATAAATATTAGTTTAAATATATTAGTCCAATGTATTAGTTTAAATAACATGTTTTATAAATTTTCAACATTTTTTTATTGTATTGACCAAAACATCAATACTGGCTAAAACATCCAAAAAATCCATGGACAGTTAATACTGGCTAGTACTATCGTTTTCTACCTTATATTTTATCTGAGACGATCTAAAGAGTATCCTTATCAGTTTAAGGCTGGTACGGTATATTTTCCTAGTGCACCAAGTATTGGATGGTATTAACCCCATTGTCCATAACTCTCAACCATAAAAGGAGATTCCTAGTTGGCCTAAGGGGATTCTGTTGTCCATAATCCTCTGTGTGTGTGTGTGTGTGTGTGTGTGTGTGAGAGAGAGAGAGAGAGAGAGAGAGAGAGAGAGAGAACTAGGATTTTTTGTCTTTTAAAGTTTGAGGTTGTTTTCATTTTGTTCTTTTATGTTTCAAAATTTTCATTCTCACCATGTTTGTTTGCATTTTCATATTGGCATTATCATTCATTCCATTACTAATTTGGAGACATTTAGGGTTTGTTTTGGATTCACTTAATTTGTTGAAACTAAAGTTTTTTTTGTTGAAAGTATTGTAGATAAAGATAAAAGTTAATTGAAATAGTATACTAGGACTCATGAATAGTACCAAAAAGTGCAGTGAAACCTATCGCTTTGTTTGTTTCGAAAGAAAGAGATATGAATTGTACATAATAGTCCAAAAGATGTCCGAGGAGAGGAGTCATATCGGAATTGTGGATCCGAGGTCGGTAGGAATATCCTACCTCCCTAAGCATCCTACCAGGTACCATACCGGTTAGAAATCGGACGTTGGATAAGGAGTGAGTAGATGAAGACTACAAATATCTACTAAAGCTGCTACCTCCACATTAAATGTTCTGCATCTAACTCCCTGGCCGCATTAATGTGGAGGTGATACCTGAATAGTACAAAGTTGGTTATTCCAAAACCTACACAACCAGAGAGGGTGTCTGATGGGACAGACACTCAAGTAGTAACGTAGATGATCAACAAGTGTAAGGTGAAGATGCATGGAAAAGAACTATATAAGAAGAAAAACCCTTTGTAAAAAGAGGGAGGAAAAAATTAAGAAGAGAAAAAACACTGTGATATTAGAAGATAAGACTTGTAACCTAATTTGAGTATAATATACATGAACAGATCACCTCGGATCACTCCGAGGATGATTTTTCTTCAACATAACCTTGTCTCTTTACATTACTTCATTATCCAAACCTAATCCAAAGTTGGTTTAATCATCTAAAGCCCAATTTTTCCAACACATTCTCTACAAATTTATTGCTTTAGGCTTTTTGGGCCTAAGTCTCTCCACATAGTGGGCTAGGAACTCAAATATGGTTCTTACAATTGGCGCCGTCTGTGGGAAAGACCGGTGTTTCAGTGAATCCAACTTTCAACAATGGTAGGTTCTGGGTCACATCGAGTAGAGTCTATGGGGTCTCAGCATTATGATCATTTCTGTGATCTCGAATGGCAGAGAGACCGGGAGGGAAGTGTATATACTACTCACACTAGTAGAAGCTGTGCTAAGGGTAAAAGCCATGTCTCCCAGGAGGAGAATGTTAAGGACATGCAAAAGGAGATTGATCACTTGAAGAAGAGCTTACGCCATGAACGGCGAAAACGAGCTCCATCCCACTCTGACTTCTTTTTTGATGGTGAGAAGGATGTTAGCTTTAAGCACAGATTAAAGACACCCCCCAGTGAGTCTTTCTCATATGAAGAGGAATATCATCATGAACGTAAACGGAGGAATTCATCCTTGGTTGATCTGCAGAATGATGTTGTGAGCAAGGCACTTAATCAAATTTCTTGGTAGCCTTTCATGAGTTGGATCGAGGGTGGGATACTTCCTCGGCGATTTTCATAGCCCACGTTCACCATGTACAATGGCAGAATAGACCCTATAGATCATGTCAGCCACTTTAATCAGAAAATGGCCATACGTTCGAAGAATGAGCCCTTGACGTGCAAGGTTTTCCTCTCTAGTTTGGGACCTGTAGTGATGAGGTGGTTTGATAGTCTGAGGGCGAGTTCCATAAATTCTTAAAGGGAACTTACTCAAGCATTTGGATCTCGCTTTATAACGTGTAGAAGAGTTCATCGGCCCTTAGCCTCTTTGTTGTCGTATCCATGAGGGAAGGAGAAACCCTAAAGACATATTCAAATAGGTACTGGGAGATGTTTAACGAAATTGAAGGTGATTTTGATGATGTTGCCATTAGTACGTTTAAGCTCGGCTTACCTACTAACCATGGTTTAAGGAAGTCTTTGACGGGGAAACCTATTTTCAGCATTCGTCAACTCATGGATCGAATTGACAAGTATAAGAAAGTCGAGAAAGATCAACAACAAAATAAGGGGAAGAGCAAGGCTATCCCTCAGGAAATGAGGGATTTCAAGTCGGAACGTTACAACAACAGCAAACCCTGAAGATATTTTGGTGGATAATCTAAATCTGCAACTCCCCAAGTAGTAAACACTATGTTCAAGGATCTTGTGGAGCAAGTTTTGGAGAAGGTTAGGAACAAACCATACTTCAAATGGCTGAATAAAATGAGTGGCGATCCTTTGAAACGCAACCAAAGTCTTCATTGCCAATACCATCAGGAGAGGGGACATGCCACCAAGAACTGCCGGACGTTATGGAATCATCTAGAACAGCTGGTTAAGGAGGGGAAGTTGCAACACCGTGTTGCCCTAACGGACAAGATAACCAGTCGAGATCCGAAACATAGGGGGTGCTTCTACAAGGCCCCCAATAGGCACTATTAATGTCATTTTTGCTGCACTTGGAAGGACTGGGTCTCAACCTTCTAGGGTGATGTCTGTAGCTCGGTTACCTATTGAGGATGCTGGTATGGGGTCGAAGAGGGCTAAAGTGAAATTTCGACCGGCTTTGAGCTTTTCGGATGACGATAAAGTAGGAACCATTCAGCCACATGACGATGCCTTGGTAGTGACCCTCAGAATAGGAGGATATGATGTGCATAGGGTGATGGTAGATTAGGGAAGTTGTGTAGAGATCATGTACCCTGATCTGCATAAAGGGTTGAGCTTAAAATTTGCGGATCTTACCGCTTATGATTCGCCCTTGGTGAGCTTCGATGGGAAGGTTGTCATCTCAAAGGGTCAAATCAGGTTGCCCGTTTAGGTACGTTTAGAGGTAGTGGAGGTGGACTTTGTAGTGGTTGATGCGTATTCTCCTTACATAGCCATCGTGGCTAGGCCATGGCTCCACGCTCTAAGGGCTATTTCTTCAACTTTGCATCAAAAGGTGAAATATCCATCAGGAGATTGGATTGAAGAGCTGATTGGGGATTAATCTGTGGCTAGGCAGTGTCTTGTATCCGTAATCTTGCACCAACCAACAGTTGAGTCCTCGGCCTCGATGAATGAAAGCTCATAGCAATCAAAGTCCACGGAGTTGCTAGTGAAGGAACTAGCCGAGGAAGCTAAGTGTGAGGACTTCGAAAAATTTATCATTGGTGATGATTCGGAGAAGTTTTTCTAGGTCGGAGTCTTGCTACCGCCTTGGAAAAAAGGGGAATTAGTGGGGTTTCTTAAAAGGAATATAGATGGATTTGCATGGAATGCCTACAAGGCTCTGGGGGTGGACCCGAGCTTCATCTGCCATCATCTGAAGGTCAATCCATTGGTCACCCCCAAGAAGCAACCTCCTCGGCGTTCATTTAAGGAGCATTTGGATGCTGTCAGGGATGAGGTCATAAAACTTAAACAGGCAAGGGCTATTAAGGAGGTTTTCTATCCTGAATGGTTGGCCAATACAGTGGTAGTAAAAAAAAAAAAAAGGGAAATGGCGTGTGTGTGTAGATTTTACGGACTTAAACAAGGCCTACCCGAAGGATCCTTTTCCTATGCCGAGGATTGATCAGTTGGTGGATGCAACTGTGGGTCATCCTCGGATGAGCTTTCTGGACATCTTTCAAGGGTATCATCAGATACCTTTGGCTTCTGTCGACCAGAAGAAGATAGTTTTGTTACTTTTACTGGAAATTATCATTATAAGGTGATGCCTTTTGGTTTGAAAAATGCAAGGGCTACTTATTAGAGGATGACGACCAGGATGTTTGAGCCTCAGTTGGGGAAAAACATGGAGATCTATATCGATGATATGGTAGTGAAGAGCAAGGTGAAGTTCAATCATGCTGATGACCTCGGAAATATTTTTGATGTCCTGAAGTAGTATAAGCTTAGGTTTAATGCTTCCAAATGTTCTTTTGGTGTTGGGTCAGGGAAGTTCTTGGGCTATATGGTCACGCACTGTGGAATTGAGGTTAACCTTGACCAGATTAAGGCAATCAACAATCTTCAACAACCTCAGAATGCCAAGGAAGTCTAGAGGCTTACAGGGATGACTGTGGGGTTGAATCGATTAATTTCTCGGCTAGCAGACAGGTGTAAGCCTTTCTTTCAGTTATTGAATAAGTAGAAGGGATTTGAATGGACGGAATGGTAGGCCAAAAACTGAATGACCCCTTGTGATTAAATCAATTAATTAATTAGCCAAGTTATTAATTAATCAATTTATCATGCAAACGCGTGGAAGCACAAACAAATCACCAATAAACTAAATAAGCAGCGAAAAATAAATAACACGGTGATTTGTTCATGAATGGGGAAAACCCTAAAGGCAAAAACCCCACTGGGTGATTTTCAGGTCACCACTCCTGAAACTCCACTATTTTCAAATCAAACGGTTACAAGTAAAGGAATCCCAAGTACCTTACCAACCTACAGTTGAACCCTTACCTCAATACCCAGTTGGACTTGATCTGTAGTGGTAGTTCCCACTTTTGATGCACGGCTCCCAAGTACGTGACTAACCAATTCGCGGATCCTAGTACGTGACTTCAAACACCAACTTAGAAGGAGAGGTTGGCTGCAAAGTTCTTCAATTCATCCTACATGATGAAAATCAGGAAGATGCTTGGTCATAAAACCCTTTGGTGCAAATACACAGCAACTTCTTCAGAGAAGATGAACTAGGTCAAGAACTTCGTCTTTGATCACAATTTGCTTGAACAGAGATTGCTCAATACTTTTGCAACTTGTGTCTTCTTTTGACGTCTCTTAAAACAATCATTTTATATGTTTAGGGTTAGAAGAACAGAAGGCCCAAAAGCACATTCACGGATCCCAAGAAATCAGATCAGAAAATCTGACTTTTTAATTCTTGACAGATAGCAGGTGTCGAGCAGCTATCGAGTAGGTGTCGAGACTTAATGAATTTGCACTTCAGCTTGTTTTTTTTGGACAAACTTGATGACTTCAATACTTGATCTTGAAACCTTTTTTCTTGAAGTATTAAAAACACCTAGAACTACCCAATTACAAGTAGAGTGCGTTTTGTCAAAGGATTAGCCAATTTACATAAATAAGTGACATATGTTCCAACAAGTGAAAACACATATGTCCTAACAATCTCCTCCTTTGGCAATCCGTGACAAAACCACAACAAACAAATGAACATATGAGAGAAGTCATAAATCACTCAACTCATATTCACTTGTTGAATACAATAAAATCTATCCTAACACAAACTCTTGAAAAACTTTGCAAGAAGAGAGTTTATGGCAAGTAGACTTTGACAACCTGTATTTCTGAAACACTTTAAATAAAACTCATCAAGGCATCTTGTGTGAAACATAAATAATAGATTACATACAAGTATAAAGAACATGTGTATAAAGATAGAGAGGAAACAACACATGAAGAGATAGGTGAAAAAAACATACATCCACATATAGAGAGAAAATAAGTACAATGTATGTAAAACTGGTCATAAGACCTTATATACAAGATCAATGTATCTATAAAGAATAGAAAAGAGAAGATACATCAAAACCTCACTACATCCCTCAAAATATCAACATTCCCCCTATCAAAAATGTCCTATACTAACTCTCTCCCTAAGATGACTACTCTCATAACCCAAAATTACTCCCCCTTTTTGTCACGAGTGACAAAGGGTAGAGTGTCATGCAGACATCTCATCAGTAGAGCTAGCATCTCCATCATTATCATCAGAAGCGTCATTGTCATCACCATCATCATCATCATCCTCAGCATCAGAATCAGAAGTGACTGGAGGAAATGGTGGAGGAGAAGCCTCAGAAGCATAGCCACCCATGGTCGCTTGTCATCGTGCAATATGACCAACACGAACATTCACCTGATACAACTCAATAGAAAGTGTATCAAGGCGAGCATCCATGTGCTGCAACTGCGCCATGATGTCTCCAAGAGATACATCGCCCGTAGAGGAAGAAGGAGCAGATGTAGATGGAGCAGATCTGGATGGAGCTGAACGGGAAGGAGGAGTGGAATCCATCTGTCTCGACCTAAACTGAGCCTCACTACGTTTTACGGTAGCAGCATCTATGGCACAGATGTGTGTGAAGTGGTCGGACACAGGAAAAGGGATAGAAAAATGGCGTAAGATCCTCATGAGAGTGGAAGGAAAGATGAGCTTATCACGGGATGCCGAATCTAGATGAACATCTATGATGGAAAGGATGAAATGAGAAGGAAAATCTATAGTAAGATGCTCAAGAAGAGATAACAAAAATTGAGCACGAGGCTCTGTGATGGAGTTATAGTGAAAGAGTGGATGGAGTACAAATGTCATCACCATGTTTAGGAATCTAGGGCCTTTAGCAAAAGGTCTACATGATGTGTACTGATGCTCACCCCAATCAACTGGGCGCTGACAAAAAGCAGAAATGAGCTCATCTTTGGACACAGTCCTCAGACGCTCACAGGAAGGATAGTCAGGAAAATCTATCCTAGGAACCCGAAGCACATCCCTAACTAGCTGTGATGTGACAGCAAAGCGCATATCTCGAACGTGAGTGTGAAAGAGAGGTACTGAACGATCGATCTCGTGCATGTTGGAGTAAAACTCCTGAATCAGCACTAGAGGACATGTGACCGGGACGTCACACAGTGACTTCCATCCCCTATTGTGAATGACAGAGGGAAGGTCAGTGTCGGCGAAGTCCGCCAAAATGACTTGGGGTTCCGAATGAACACCTCATCTAGAAAAGTTCTCTGAAAATGCCTTGTGGGCATCTCCATCACGGAACCGAAGATTTAGAGGAGCAGAATCAGAAGATGAAGAAGCTCCAGAACGTAGAGGGTTCCGAGCCGGAGTGGATTTACGTTTGGGTGCAATAGACACTACTAACGTAAACAGAATGAGAATGAGATAAAGAAGGAGACAATCAGAAAAGTCCCAAAACAGTTCACATATATCAAATATATTGAACAAGAAGTACGTATGCATGGGGAATGCATGAACATGTGACATGCAAATTAAAAAGTATCATGGGCTCAGCCCAATCCAATCCTACCAGCACACAAACATAGAACACACATCTAAATGCATGTCAATATCATTCTAATGCACATGAAATGCAATGTATGACATTTTGAACACATTTAAGTGAAAATCCAACCCAAAATTTCAAGAAACACTCATTAATTTTGAAAAACCCAAAAAATTTTCAAAAATCCCAAAACCTAAGCTTCAAAACATGAAATGCATAAAGAAGGAAGGAAAATGAGATCATACCAAGTGATTAGAAGCAAGGAATGGCCGAAAATCACGTGGGTTGGAGATTTTGAGTGAGAAAAAAGAGGTTAGGGAGATGAACAGCCGCGGACAGATCGAGAGAGATCGAGAGAAATGAGAACAGAATCGCGACAGAGCCTTTTATAGGAACCTCAGTAATTCTCGACAGCTGAGGTGTCGAGAGGTGTCGATACAGGTGTCGAGGAAAAGGCCTTTGACAACTGAAGGTGTTGAGAGGTATCAAGGTACAAGAACCACTTTCAAAGAACAGAAGCTCGATCGATCGACAAGCTATCGAGAAGGTATCGAGGAGACAGGAACTTTCTTGATCGATCCATCAGGTGTCGAAGAGGTGTCAAGATTGCAATAAGAAAAAGGCTTGAGAAGCTCGACAGATAACAAGGTATCGAGGAGGTGTCGAGGAGGTGTCGAGCCAGCAGATAAAAGCAGTTTTTCGAGAAGTGAAAAACACAAACATGAATGCAATCCAACATACACCTCAATCATTGATCCAATCAACATATAAAGCTCTCAAAATCATCTCTCAATCAAAAATTAAGCACATGGATCCTCAAAAACACACACACACACACACACTAAACAAGTTTAACCAATTTTATTTTTCAAAAATAAGTCAAGACAGTTTAGTGAGCATACAAAAGCACATGTAAACCTAGTGATGGCCAAATCACATTGTACCTGTACATGTATCAAAAGTAGCAAAGAATATTGCATGTTGTGTGTGAAAAACATCGCAAGATTGCATATGTGTATACTTGCTATGACGATCTGAGATATGAGAAATAACTTTAACTCACACACAATCATAACTGTTTGATGGGGACTATCACCTTTGAAGTACATCCTATAACTTCCACATCTCCTAGAATACAAGCTTGCAATCATATTTAAAGCATTTTTATTCTTTTTGCTTTTTATTTTCTTTGCATATTTTCTTTTTAAGCATATCATCATGGGTTTATATGAGAGAGAAAAGAAATACCTATTGATATTTGACATTCCAATTTTGCTATGCCGAAGCACACAAATGTCATTTACATCACATTTTTGCTATGCTAAAGCATACAGATGTCATCAATGATTGGCGGGTAACAGTGGTTAGATGGTTATTTATGCTTTTCTCTTAGGATTTTCTAGTCCTACCCGTCAAAAAGAGTGATATAAGTGTTAAGTTTTAAGAGATAACTTAATCTTACTCATCACAAACAAGAGCCACAAAGCTCACTTGCTTAGTTGTGCATAGAGATGCTCATCTAAGTTACAAGAGATACAAAGTTTAGAAAACTCTTTTTCATTGGCCATCCAAGGTACATAAGTACCAAAGTACACAAAACACACACTGTTTTTGTATTTTTCTAATTTTTCAATTTTTTTTTTAATTTTTATATTAAAAACAAAATAAACAAAACTGAAAGTAAACACACAAAAACATGTTAACAAAGCAAAGCATAAAACTAGACTGATTTAACATAAATGCAAAACACACAAGCAATGCAACAAACAAGAAAAACAAGTAGGGAAAAGAAAGTGATGAAATCACTTAGAGTCATTTTTCTTCCACACCTTGGAAGAACCTTTCCTTTGATTAAACTCTTGAACCAGCGGTGAGGGGGAAAAGTTGGAACCGTTCAAGTTCGAAAGGAACATAAGGGCTTTTAGAAGATCTCTAAGAGGAGCAAGAGAGGATTGAAGTTGATTTTGGCTTCCAGATGCTATCATGCCGTTGCTCTGTTGAGTGGCTAGCCACTTATAGCAATTTGATCGAGTATGACTAGCAGCTCCATAATGATGACAGAGATGCTGCTTCTTTTGTTTAGACTTTTGAGAGTTAGCCTTCTTAGCCCTAGGGTTTTTAGCATCTTTCTTATCTTACTTTGGGGCTGCTCCTAAGATAGATTTATCCTTGTCTAAGTTCTCACTAGCTAATTCAGTTTTAATATCAGTGTTCTCAATTTTAGTGTCATTAGCAGGAGAAACAAAAACAGTATTACTAGTAGAAGCAGAATTAGAGAAAGAAAGACCATACCCTAAGCCTATTTGATCTGAAGCAGATTTCTGATTGCTGAGCATCTCATCAAGTTTTGCACTTGAAGTCCTCTCCAATTGAGCTCTGACTTGAAACAGCTCCGCTTCAAACTTCTTGGTTTTCTCATCCAAGAAGTTGTTCTCAAACCTCAGTGCTCCAATAGTTTGATTCGCCTCATCAAACTTTGTGGACAACTCTTCACAATCAAGTTCTACATCACTGAGCTTCTTGGTGGCCAGCCTATACAATTTCTCATGCTTCTCAGAGAGCTTGTAAAGCTTCTCGTAGGCTGAATGGATATCATCTTGATCATCCATCTTTTTACACTTGGTGTCCACCAATTCTTCTTCTTCTTCCATTTCTTCAACAATCCTTTCAGTAGGATTTACTGTGGCTATGAAGGCATTTAAGATTCCGTCATCCTCATTGTCGGAATCATCCTCGGGATCAGTGTCACTCAAGGTTGCAGCAAGTGCCTTACTCTTTCCAATGCTCTTGAGATATGTAGGACACTCATTTTTCATGTGTCCAAACCCATGACATCCAAAATACTTTGGCCTTGTCGGAACAGTGTACTGACCGCCATTCTTAGCATCCTTCTTCTCTTTGTCTTGGCTCTTAAACTGAGAAGAACTGGATTGTCTGCAGTCCTTATCGAAGCTCCTCCCATTGGCATTCTTCATAAACTTCTTGAACTACCTTATAATGTAGGACTTCATCTTGGAATCTTCATCATCAGAAGACTCATCTGTATCACTGCTCTTTGCCTTCAAAACAATGCTCTTGCCTTTGCCTGACTTGCCAATCCTAGATAACCCTAGCTCGTAGGTCTGCAAGTTTCCAACTAGCTCAATCAAAGGAATCTTGTCAATATCCTTTGATTCCTTAATCGCCGTAATCTTGGCATGGAATCTCTCAGGTAGAGATCTGAGCACCTTCCTTACAACCTTGGGTTCAGGGTTGGTTTCCCCAAGATTGAAGGCTGAGTTCACTATGTCCTTGAACTAGGCATAGAACTCATCAAACGACTCGTCCTCCTCCATTTTAATCTCTTCAAAGCTTGTAGTGAGCCTTTGAAACTTTGAATCTTTGACAGCCTTTGTTCCTTTATAGGTTGTTTGGAGGATGGTCCACGCCTCCTTAGCAGTTTCAGTTGAGGATATCTTCTTGAACTCCTCATTGGTGACTGCACTAAATAGGGCATTCAATGCTCTGCTATAGAAGTTTGGCGCCTTGATCTTGGTGTCATCCCAATCGGCCGGTTCTTCTTTTGGCTTAGTCCAGCCAATCTCTACAGCTTGCCACACTTTCTTGTCTAAAGACTACAAAAAAGCTCTCATACGTACTTTTCAGTAGGCATAGTTAGTCCCATCAAATAAAGGAGGTATAATAAGCGATTGTCTTCTATCCATGACAAACAGGGGTCAATGGATCAACACAGCAAATATTAAACCTAATAAGAGTGTGCCTGCTCTGATACCACTTGATAGGCCAAAAACTGAATGACCCTTTGTGATTAAACCAATTAATTAATTAGCCAAGTTATTAATTAATCAATTTATCATGCAAACGCGTGGAAGCACAAACAAATCACCAATAAACTAAATAAGCAGCGAAAAATAAATAACACGGTGATTTATTCACAAATAGGAAAAACCCTAACGGCAAAAACCCCCATCGGGTGATTTTCAGGTCACCACTCCCGAAACTCCACTATTATCAAATCAAGCGGTTTCAAGTAAAGGAATCCCAAGTACCTTACTAACCTACAGTTGAACCCTTACCCTAATACCTTTTTGGACTTGATTTGTAGTGATAGTTCCCACCTTTGATGTATGGCTCCCAAGTATGTGACTAACCAATGTGCGGATCCCAATAAGCGACTTCAAACACCAACTTAGAAGGAGAGGTTGGCTGCAAAGTTCTTCAGCTCATCCTACACGATGAAGATCAGGAAGATGCTTGGTCATAAAATCCTTTGGTGCAAATACACAGCAACTTCTTCAGAGAAGATGAACTAGGTCAAGAACTTCGTCTTTTATCACAATTTGCTTGAACAGAGATTGCTCAATACTTTTGCAACTTGTGTCTTCTTTTGACGGCTCTTAAAACAATCCTTTTATATGTTTAGGGTTAGAAGAAAAAAAGGCCCAAAAGCATATTCACGGATCCCAAGAAATCAGATCAAAAAATCTGACTTTTTAATTCTCGACAGATAGCAGGTGTCGAGGAGCTATCGAGCAGGTGTCGAGACTTAATGAATTTGCACTTCAGCTTGTTTTTCTTGGACAGACTTGATGACTTCAATACTTGATCTTGAAACCTTGTTTTTTGAAGTATTAAAAACACCTAGAACTACCCAATTACAAGTAGAGTGCGTTTTGTCAAAGGATTAGCCAATTTACATAAATAAGTGACATATGTTCGAACAAGTGAAAACACATATGTCCTAACACAGAAGAATTTGCCCAGGCGTTTCAATAGTTAAAAGAATATTTATCTCGGTCGTCCATTATGTCTCAGCCCAAGGTGGATGAGATGCTATTTGCCTACATCGTTGTGGCCACCCACGCAGTGAGTTTGGTGCTGATACGGGATAATAATGGCGTACAAAGGCCAGTTTACTATGTGAGCAAGTCCCTACATGAGGCCGAGGTTCGATATTTACCATTGGAAAGGGCCATTTTGGCAGTGGTGCACGCTACACGCAAGCTTCCCCATTATTTTCAGTCAGACACGGTGATCGTTCTAACCCAACTACCACTAAAATCTTTGCTTCGGAGTGCTAATTACACGGGTAGAATTGCAAAATGGGGGACAATTCTAGGGGCTTTTGACATCAAGTATATGTCACGCACCTCGGTCAAGGGTCATGTCCTTGCAAATCTGGTAGTTGAGTTTGTAGAAATCCCAACAGAAGAAAGAGTAGAAGGGCAAAACATGAATAGAAAATTGGTTGGAATGATCTCCATGCAAGAACCTGCATCTTGGAAGGTCTATGTTAATGGTGTAGCGAATCATAAAGGGTCTGGTGTGGGGCTAGTCTTGATATCTCCAGAGAGCATCATGATCAAAAAGTCCTTGAGATTGGGATTCTCGGCTACCAATAATGAAGCTGAATACGAAGCTCTGCTAGAAGGAATGATCATGGTACAAAAAATGGGTGAAAAGGCAGTGGAATTGATTTCTGATTCAAGATTGGTCGTTGGCCAAGTCCATGGGAAATTGGAAGCCAGAAACCCCAAAATGCAAGAATACTTAATCCAGGTTAGAAATTTACAGTCTAAATTTGAATCTTTTAACTTGACACAAGTCTCTAGAAGTAAAAACACACATGCGGACTCTCTTGCCACATTGGCAACTTCCTCGGCAAAAAACCTACCTCGGGTAATCCTCGTAGAAGATTTATGTAGACTTACTGAGGTACGAAGTATCGTACCTCGTGTTAATCAGATAAGGGCGGCTCCTAGCTGGATGGACCCTATTGTATTGTTCCTCCAGGAGGATGTTTTGCTAGAAGATAAGTCGAAAGCTGAAAAAGTACGAAGAAAAGCCCCTCGATTCTGGCTATCCGAGGACCAGAAGTTGTATAAAAGATCTTTTTCTGGCCCATATCTGCTGTGTGTACACCCAGAAGGAGTTGAGACAATTTTAGAAGAGTTGCATGAGGGAATTTGTGGAAGCCATATAGGAGGAATGTCTTTATCACATAGAGCCCTTATGCAAGGCTACTGGTGGCCGAGGATGCAGAAAGAAGCGGAAGATTATGTAAAGAAATGCGATTAGTGTCAGAGGTTTGCCCCAAACATTCATCAACCTAGTAGAGTCCTTAATCCTCTCTCCAGTCCTTGGCCTTTCGCTCAGTGGGGCTAAGGTATTGTTGGCTTTTTCCCTGAGGCAGCAGGGAATAAGAGGTATTTGTTGGTCGACACAGACTACTTCACTAAGTGGGTCAAAACTGAACCTTTGTCCAACATTAGAGATGTGGATGTCAAACGGTTTATTTGGAAAAATATAATAACAAGGTTTGGAGTTCCTCGCATCCTCATCTCGGACAATGGTTTGCAATTTGACAGAAAGGCCTTTAGGAGCTATTGTTGCGACCTGGGCATAATGAATAGATATTCCATCCTTGCTTATCCATAGGGGAATGGGCAGGCTGAAGTCGTCAATAAAGTTATAGTAAGCGGACTAAAGAAGAGGCTGGACGATGCAAAAGGGAAATGGGTCGAAGAGTTGTCACACGTCCTATGGACTTATCAAACCACGCCTCGCAGGTCCACAGGAGTGACATCGTTTTCAATGACATATGGGGTTGAGGCTGTTATCCCTCTGGAAACTGGATTCCCCACCCTAAGAACAAGTTCTTTCACTCTGAGCAGCAACGATGAGCTATTGAAGAAGAATTTAGATTTAGTTGAAGAATGAAGAAAAAATGCCATAGTCCAATTCGCTTATTATTAACACAAGCTCAAGCAAGGGGGAAGTTAGGACTCAACTGGGAGGGACTATATCGTATAACATTAGTGGCTGGAATAGGTGCGTATTATTTAGAAGATTTAGATGAAAGAGCTGTACCTTGTCCCTAGAATGTAAATAATCTTAGAAGATATTATTATTAATACAAGTATTCTCAACCTTCTTTTGGTTTTCTATATTCATCATCTTGCGTCCTTGCTATTATTTTAAGTGTTAAAAAGAACCTAAGCTATGCCTGGTTCCTCAGACCATCTGCTCTGGGGAAATTAACACCTTAGAGCATCATTTTAAATATTAAACAGAACCTTGGTCATGCCTGTATCCTTGGATCACATACCTTAGGAAAATTGATATCTCTCAGTTATTTTTATAAGTGTTAAACAGAACCTAAGCTATGCTTGGTTCCTCGAATATCTACTTAGGGAAAATTAACACAGTATGGCATCATTTTAAATAAAAATAGAACCTTGGTCATGCTTGGCTCCTCAGACCACATACCTTGGGGAAATTGATACCTTTGATTTATTTTTCTAAGTGTTAAACAGAACCTAAGCTATGCCTGGTTCCTCGGACATCTGCTTAAGGAAAATTAACACAGTATGACATCATTTTAATTATCAAATAGAACCTTGGTCATGCCTGGCTCCTCAGACCACATACCTTGGGGAAATTGATACCTTTGATTTATTTTTCTTAATGTTAAATAGAATCCAAATTATGACCGGTACCTCGGATATTAGCTTTGGGAAATTTAACGCAGTATAGGCTTATTCTAAATATTAGACAAAAATTGGATCATATCAGGTTCCTCGGACCATAAACTCAATGAAAATTTTCTAAGTTTTGGTCAAACATTAGTCCAACCATTAGAAAGAAGTAAACTCCTAATTCCCTTCTTGGGTACATGGTTTGTTACCTCCTAATAAAGATGTAATCCTAAATAAGTCCATGAGCATCACTTAAAGCATTTTAGGGTGCCTTGCACTTGTTTATCATTTGATCAATGATTGAATATTTTTTCTCAAAGTTAGGAAAGTTGTTAAAATTGGTATATCCAAGGTATGTATTGACAGTACTGAGGAGTTAATAATCTTGATCTACTCTGACTCCTAATTAAAAATATGTGAGAATTGTTTTTTCCCTTTATGTAAGCAATCTCTCATTTTTGTAGCATATGGTTATGATAAAACAAGGAATGATCAAAATGAAAATTACATAAGTAAAGGAAGCAACTTTTATAAATTTGGAAAAGTAAACTGCATGTTTCATTAAAACGTATCTTAGGAAAGGGAAATGCTATTACAAAAAGTACAACAATGTTATAAACATGAAGATTTATCGCTTCAACTTTATCTGAAACCCAGGCTTAGAAGTCTTGTCAGCTTGACTAACTGCTTCAGTAAAAGTCAACTTCTCTTTCTCCTTAGGATCCTCCTTTGCAGGCATGGTGACTGAAGCTAAGACCATTTCAAAATTTTGGGAAGCTGCCCCCTCTTATGGATTCTCTGTAATCTTATTCGAGGGCTTCTCTGGGTTAGAGGAAGCTTCTTTGAGAACTTCGGATTCTTTTATTTGCTGTTGTTGATTGGGAAGAGGAGGATCCTGAGGCTGTGTCTCATGCCCTGTTGAAGGAGGGTCCAAGGCTTTTTTTTTTTTTTTTTTGAACAATGTAATGGCACTTCGCCGTATGTATTTTTTTTTTAACATGGTAATGTGACCCCTGTTGTGTAACTTTTTTGGATCTAATGTAGTGCGCGTTTCATTTTCCTTTACTTGTCCTATTTATCCTTTTTGCTTGCCCAATCGTAATTCCAATTGTGCCTTTGCCTATCACAACTGTTCATGGGCTTTGTTTGACACCCAGGCAGACTTTGTATGGTGTAAATTTTACCAAGGTCGATGATCCAAGGACCAGGCATGGCTCTGATTCTACTCCACAGTTAGGTTATTCTTGAAGTAGTTGATTTTTCCACAGGCTTGAGTCCGAAGACCATGCAAGGCCTTGGTTCTGTCTAACACTTAGAATTTTCTGAAGTACCTAGTTTCCCCACAGATTTGAGTCCGAGGACCATGCAATACCTTGGTTCTGTCTAAGACCTAGTTTACTTTCGAAGTAGTTAGTTTCCCCACAGGCTTGAATCGGAGGACCATGCAAGGCCTTGGTTCTGTCTAACATTTAGAATTTTCTGAAGTACCTAGTTTCCCCACAGGTTTGAGTTCGAAAATCTTGCAATACCTTGGTTCTATCTAGGACCTAGTTTACTTTTGAAGTAGTTAGTTTTCCCACAGGCTTGAGTCCTATGACCATGCAAGGCCTTGTTTCTATCTAACACTTAGAATTTTCTGAAGTACCTAGTTCTTCACAAGTTTGAATCCGAGGACCATGCAATACTTTGGTTCTGTCTAGGACCTAGTTTACTTTTGAAGTAGTTAGTTTCCCAATAGGCTTGAGTTCGAGGACCATGCAAGGCCTTGGTTCTGTCTAACACTTAGAATTTTCTGAAGTACCTAGTTTCCCCACAAGTTTGAGTCTGAGGACCATGCAATACCTTGGTTCTATCTAGGACCTAGTTTACTTTTGAAGTAGTTAGTTTCCCCACAGGCTTGAGTTTGAGGACCATGCAAGGCCTTGGTTCTGTCTAACACTTAGAATTTTCTGAAGTACCTAGTTTCCCCACAGGTTTGAGTCCGAAGACCATACAATACCTTGGTTCTGTCTAGGACCTAGTTTACTTTTGAAGTAGTTAGTTTCCTTACAGGCTTGAGTCCGAGGACCATGCAACGCCTTGGTTCTGTCTAACACTTAAAATTTTCTAAAGTACCTAGTTTCCCCACAGGTTTGAGTCTGAAAACCATGCAATACCTTGGTTCTGTCTAGGACCTAGTTTACTTTTGAAGTAGTTAGTTTCCCCACAGGCTTGAGTCCGAGGACCATGCAAAGGCTTAGTTCTGTCTAACACTTAGAATTTTCTGAAGTACCTAGTTCCCCACAGGTTTGAATCCGAGGACCATGCAATACCTTGGTTCTGTCTAGGACCTAGTTTACTTTTGAAGTAGTTAGTTTCCCCACAGGCTTGAGTCCGAGGACCATGCAAGGCCTTGGTTCTGTCTAACACTTAGAATTTTCTGAAGTACCTAGTTTCCCTACAAGTTTGAGTCCGAAGACCATGCAATACCTTGGTTCTGTCTAGGACCTAGTTTACTTTTGAAGTAATTAGTTTCCCCACAAGCTTGAATTCGAGGACTATGCAAGGCCTTGGTTCTGTCTAACACTTAGAATTTTCTGAAGTACCTAGTTTCCCCACAAGTTTGAGTCTGAAAATCATGCAATTCCTTGGTTCTATCTAGGACCTAGTGTACTTTTGAAGTAGTTAGTTTCCCCATAGGCTTGAGTCCTATGACCATGTAATGCCTTGGTTTTGTCTAATACTTAGAATTTTCTGAAGTACCTAGTTCCCCACATGTTTGAATCCGAGGACTATGTAATACCTTGGTTCTGTCTAGGACCTAGTTTACTTTTGAAGTAGTTAGTTTCCCCACAGGTTTGAGTTCGAGGACCATGCAAGGCCTTGGTTCTGTCTAACACTTAGAATTTTCTAAAGTACCTAGTTTCCCCACAGGTTTGAGTCCGAGGACCATGCAATACCTTGGTTCTGTTTAGGACCTAGTTTACTTTTGAAGTAGTTAGTTTCCCCACAGGCTTGAGTTCGAGGACCATGCAAGGCCTTGGTTCTATCTAACACTTAGAATTTTCTGAAGTACCTAGTTTCCCTACAGGTTTGAGTCTGAGGACCATGCAATACCTTGGTTCTGTCTAGGACCTAGTTTACTTCTGAAGTAGTTAGTTTCCCCACAGGCTTGAGTCCGAGGACCATGCAAGGCCTTGGTTCTGTCTACACTCAGATAGTTGTCAGGGTATGAAGCATGCAATCATAACAGACTTAGAATTTGAGTTGATAGAGATGCTTTCATTAATAATAATACCTTCACAGGTTATTTACATTCTATGGACGAGGTACAGGTTTTTCATCTAAATGTTCTAAGTAGTATGCACCTACTCCTGGCATTAAGGTGATTCGGTATGGTCCTTCCCAAATGGGTCCTAGCTTCCCATAGGATGAGTTCTTGGCAGTGCCCATAATTTTCCTCAGCACTAAGTCCCCTGGTGCTAGTGGTCTTAGCTTCATATTGGCATCATATCCCTGCTTGAGCTTTTGGTGGTAGTAGGCCAGCTGAATCATTGCCTTCTCTCTTCGTTCATCAATCAGATCTAGGCTCTTCCCTAGTAGCTCATCATTACTGTTCGAGCAGAAGGAGCTCGTCCTCAGCGTTGGAAAGTTTGCTTCTAGAGGGATAACGACCTCAGCCTCATAGGTCATGGCAAAAGGTGTTTCCCCTGTTGATCGCCATGGTGTAGTCCGATAGGTCCATAGGACGTGCGGTAGCTCTTCTACCCATCTTCCCTTGGCGTCATCCAGCCTCTTCTTGAGCCCATTGACTATGACCTTGTTGACAACCTTAGCCTGCCTATTTCCGTGAGGATAAGCTGGAGTTGAGTACCGGTTCGTGATCCCCAGCTCACAACAGTATCTTCTGAAGGCTTTGCTGTCAAATTGAAGCCCGCTATCTGAAATGAGGGTATGGGGGACCCCGAATCGCGTAACAATGTTCCTCCAGATGAACTTCTTAGCATCCACATCTCTAATGTTGGCTAGTGGCTCAGTTTTGACCCACTTGGGGAAATAATTTGTGTCGACCAACAGATATCTTTTGTTCCTTGGTGCCTTGGGGAAAGGACCTATAATATCCAGGCCCCACTGGGCAAACGACCATACGCTGGACAAAGGATTTAGGATGCCTCCTGGTTGATGAATATTTGGGGCAAACCTTTGACCTTGGTCACACTTCTTAACATACTCCAGGGCTTCCTTTTGCATCCTCGGCCACCAATATCCCTGGGTGATGGATCGGTGTGACAAGGACCTTCCTCCTATGTTACTCCCACAGATCCCTTCATGCAACTCCTCAAGCAGTAGTTCTGATGCCTCGGGGTGGATATACAGTAAGTATGGTCCAGAGTAGGAGCGCTTATACAGTTTATGGTCCTCGGACAACCAGAACTGAGGAGCATTCCTTCGTATTTTATCAGCCTTCGACTTCTCCTCAGGTAAGATATCATCTTTGAAGAATCTCACTATAGGGTCCATCCAGCTGGGGCTCACTCTAGCCTGGTGGACGTGAGCCATGCCTTTTGCCACCTCACTTGCCCTCTTCAAATGCTTAACAAGGATAACCCGAGGCATATCTCCTGCCAAGGATGTGGCAAGTGTGGCCAATGAATCTGCATGGGCGTTTCCATTTCTAGAGACATGTGACAAGCTGAAAAGGTCGAAGTCTGACTGCCGGCGTTTGACCTGGCTTAAGTACTCTTGTATCCTCGCGTCTCTGGCTTCTAATTCTCCGTTTACCTAGCCCACCACCAACCTCAAATCCGAGAACATATCTACTGCTTTTCCGCCCATTTTTTGCACCATAACCATATCTTGCGGTAAGGCTTCATACTCGGCTTCGTTATTTGTGGCAGGGAACCCAAGTCTTAGGGACTTCTCCACAACAGACTTCTCTGGGGAGACTAGGACTAGCCCCACCCCAGACCCCTTTTGATTCGTGGCCCCATCAACGTACACTTTCCAGTGTGGGGGCCCTGGAACAGAGATTGCCCCAACTGATTTTCCATCCATGTCTCCCTTTTCAGCCACTGCTTCTACTAGTGGTTCGGCAAATTTGGCCACCAAGTCGGCCAGGACTTGGCCCTTTATAGAGGTCTGAGGCATGTACTTGATGTCAAAAGCCCCCAGAATCGTGTTCCACTTGGCAATCATTCCAGTGTAATCAGCAGATCAAAGTACAGATTTCAAAGGCAATTGAGTTAGGACGACTACCGTGTGGGCCTGAAAATAATGGGGAAGCTTTCGCGTAGCATGGACTACAACCAGTAAGGCTTTCTCCAAGGGTAAGTACTTGATCTCAGTTTCATGCAGAGACTTGCTCATGTAATAGACTGGCTTTTGAATGCCATTGTCATCACGTATCATCACCAAGCTCACTGCATGAAGGGCTACAGCGATGTAGGTGTACAAAACTTCGTCAGCTTCGGGGTTAGACATGATTGGTGGTCGGGATAGGTATTCCTTGAGCTGCTGGAAGGCCACGGCACAATCCTCGGACCACTCGAATCCCTTCCACTTGTTGATCAGGAGGTAGAAAGGCCTGTACCTATCAGCTGACCTAGAAATGAACCGGTTCAGGGCCGCGATCATTTTAGTGAGTTTTTGGATCTCCTTAGGATTTTGCGGAGGCTTCAAGTTATTGATAGCTTTAATCTGATCAGGATCAACCTCAATTCTCCTATGGGTGATGATGTAGCCCAAAAACTTGCTTGACCCTACGCCGAACAAGCATTTGGAAGCATTTAGGTGTAGCTTATGCTTCCTTAGGACGTCAAAAATATAGCCGAGGTCTCCTAGGTGCTCGGACACCACTTTACTCTTTCCACCATATCATCAACATAAATTTCAATGCTCTTGCCCAGTAGTAGCTCAAACATTCTTGTCATCATCCTCTGATAGGTGGACCCAGTGTTCTTCAGGCCAAAAGGCATCACCTTATAGTGGTAATTCCCAACAGTTGTCACGAAGGTTGTCTTCTCCTGGTCCTCCAAGACTAGTGGTATTTGATGATAGCCCTGAAAGGCATCTAAGAAACTCATCCAAGGATGTCCCACAGTTGCATCTACCAATTGGTCTATCCGAGGCATAGGGAACAGGTCCTTTGGGCACGCCTTGTTTAAGTCCATGAAGTCTACACAAACCCTTAATTTTCCACTTTTCTTCTTAATCACCATGGTGTTGGCCAACCATTTAGGGTAGAAAACTTCCTTGATAGCCCCCGCGTGCTTAAGCTTTTTTACCTCCTCCCTAATTGCATCGGCGTGCTCTCTTGATGGGCGCCGAGGTGGTTGCTTCATGGGAATGATGGATGGGTTGGCATTGAGATGGTGACAGATAAAGGCTGGATCAATCCCCGGGGCATCACAGGCGTTTCATGCAAATACGTCAATGTTTGTTTTGAGGAACTTAATCAACTCTTCCATCTCCTAGGGAGGCAGTTGAGCCCCAACCTGGAAGAACTTCTCTTGATCATCTCCAACAACCACCTTCTCAAGATCTTCACATTTTGCTTCCTTGGCAGCCACATCAGGAGGCACCACCAGGCTCTTTGATTGCTATAAGCCCCCTTCAGCAGTGACCGAGGACCTTACATCGAGCCGATGCGATATGGCTGCCACTATGCACTGCCTTGCTATGGACTGGCAACCACGGACTTCAAGAACTTGGTTTCCTGACAAAAACTTCACCTTTTGGTGTAAGGAGGAGGACACAGCCCTTAGGGTGTGGAGCCACGGCCTGCCGACAATGGCTGTGTACGAGGAGTAGGTGTCAACCACTATAAAGTCCACCTCCACCACCTCTAGGCCAATCTGGATGGGCAACCTAATCATTCCCTTCAAGGTAACTAGTTTCCCATCGAAGCTCATCAATGGGGAGTTATAGGGTGCCAAGTTTTCTGGCTTTAGCTCCAGCCCCTTGTACAGGTTGGGGTACATGATTTCGGCCCTGCTGTCATCATCCACCATCACTCTTTTCACGTCGTAGTCCCCGATTCTAAGAGTGATCACTAGCGCATCGTTATGGGGTTGGATAGTCCCAACCTTGTCTTCCTCTGAGAAACTCAAGGTCGGGTGGAAGTTCCTTCTAGCCCTCTTCGGCTCTGGCTGGGTCTCCTCGGTAGGCATCTGGGCTACAAACAATACTCACGAGGGGCGCGTGCTTATTCTCCTTGGCGGTGCCAAGATCACATTGATCGTCCTTGTGGGTGGCCTCAGCGCGGTGTCTCTTTAGGGCTCCTGATGAGTTTGGCCTTGATAACCACTGGAATGATACATGAGGTGATTTAGCTTTCCTTCTTAGACTAGTTGTTCCAGGTGGTTCCAGAGGTGCCTGTAGTCCTTGGTCGCATGTCCGTGGTTTTCATGGTATTGGCAATAAAGGCTCTGATTGCGCTTCGTGGGATCCCCTGCCATCTTATTTGGCCACTTAAAGTATGGCTTGTTCCTGATCTTCTCCAGCACCTTATGCATTGGTTCTCGGAATACAGCATTGACGGTTTGAGGGTTGGTCGCCCCAGATTGGCCTGCAAAATCTCTTCTCGAGCGATTGTTGTTATACCAGTCCGACCTGAAATCCCTCGCTTGAGGGATAACCTTCTCTTTTCCCTTGCCTTGCAGCTGATCTTCCTCTACCCGTTTGTACTTGTCGATTCGATCCATCAGCTGGTGCACACTGGTGACAGGCTTACTAGTCAAAGACTTCCTCAAGCCGTGCCCATTTTGGGTGTATCACTTTTGTAGGCTTTTCTGATCTCTCCAATGGTTGTGACTGATGCAATCACTTCACTTTAATCTAACCTGTAGGTATTTATTAAAAATATTAGCCTTAGGACTTGAGTTTATGTTTGTGGAATAACTTTAGAATTTGCTTCATTTTCATCTCTCATGGAGACTACCCTGAAAAAAAGAAAAAAGGAAGCTTGGACAATCTCATTTTGCATTTATTTATTCATTCAACCAGAGATTATATGAGCAATGCTTTTCATGCAGTGGTTGAATTTGCTGAAGTCTATGTTGAAAGAAGCAGAGTGGTTGAGAGACAAGTCTGTGCCATCTATGGATGAATATATGACAAATGGGTACGTGTCATTTGCCTTAGGACCTATAGTCCTCCCAGCTCTCTATTGTGTTGGGCCTAAGCTTTTAGAAGAGATTGTTAGAACTCCAGAATTACATCATCTATATGAAATTATGAGCACTTGTGGACGTCTTCTAAATGATATACAGACCTTTAAGGTACAGCAAACCCCCCACCCCCCTCCCCAAAATGAAAAAGATAAAAATGTTATTATTAGTTTCTCCTCGTAAATGATTAGTTTGGAGTTATTAATCTTTTTATGCTATGATGCAGAGGGAATCTGAGGAAGGGAAACTGAATGCAGTATCTTTGTGCATGATTCATGGTGGAGGAGATTGTACTAAAGAGGAGACCATTAAGGAAATGAAGAGTTTTATTGCTGGAAAGAGGAGAGAACTTCTGAAATTAGTTTTGCAGGAAAAGGGGAGTGTAGTTCCAAGAGCATGCAAGGATTTGTTCTGGAAAATGATTAAAGTGTTGCACCTATTTTACATGAAGGATGACGGATTCACTTCACATGAGATGTTCAATTCTGTGAATGCAGTGCTTGAAGAACCCATCGTTCTAAATAAATTGTAAGTCTATGTACGTTAGATTAACCTGTATCCCCGGTGAAACAATTGAAGGAATAGCTCAGTGCCCGTGATCGACCTTTTTAATGCACGTTGTATGCATAAAGGGCTGATTCTGCCCCTCCTTCACATTCTTCTTTTAAATTATCACTTCTTTGCATGAGCTAACTTGACAATTTCAACTATTAGAAGACAGAAAGAGAGTGTTGTATGCTTATCATGTGCAAACGGCTCATGGCATTTTTGTTTATTTGTTTGCCTTTTCTTTTTTGTATGTCTCTTACTTTCTTCATGCTGATGTGGCAGATGATTCGGTCGACTTCGGTCCTTTCAGTTCACTTTAGTCGAGTTTGGTCTATTCAGTTCATTTCTGTCCATTTCGATTCACTCCAGTCCACTTCAGTCTATTTTGGTCCACTTTGGTTAATTTTGGTCTACTTTGGTCCAGATCGGTCCATTTGGTCCACTTTGGTCTATTCGATTAACTTCTCAAGCACTACAAAAAAACAAAAACAAAAACTTGGGAAAAAAACATTTTTCATCCTTTATGTTTGGGGTAGTTTACAATTCTTCTTTAAACTTTAAAATCAAGCAATTTTTCCCTTAATATTTTGGAAAAGTGCAAATATGTCATATTATTATTCTCTCAGTTAAACCCTAATGAAATCTTATGATTCTTAAAATATTTTATTGTGTAATATCTAAATTACTCCCACTAAATTTTGCCATCCTAAAAATTTTCTTTACGTATTTTGAGTTTTAAATGATAAAAATTCTTAGAAAGTTAGAATGATGATTGTAGGTATTCAAGAATTCTTTGCCTTTGGCTTTGGCTTTTTTGGCTCGATTGCCTTACCTTGCCTTTGGCTTGAATTCTTTTGTCCCACATTGGAAAGATGTCCTTCCTCTTTCTACCTTATAAGGTATGAACCAATGGAGGGATTAACCAAACCAATGGTACTCTTATTCCATTGGTTCATCCCTTATAAGGTAGAAAGAGGAAGGATATCTTTCCAATGTGGGACAAAAGAATTCAAGCCAAAGGCGAGGCAAGGCAATCAAGCCAAAAAAGCCAAAGCTAAAGCCAAAGAATTCTTGAGTATCTACAATAAAAGGATACCAAACTAATGGTACTCTTACTCCATTGGTTCATCCCTTATAAGGTAGAAAGAGAAAGGGTTCATCCTTTATAAGGTAGAAAGAGGAATGATATCTTTCCAATGCGGGACAAAAGAATTCAAGCCAAAGGCAAGGCAAGGAAATCAAGTCAAAAAAGGTAAAGCCAAAGGCAAAGAATTCTTGAGTGCCTACAATGATATTAGGTGTTTTATTTGTTATCTAAAGAACATTAATTTTCTAGGTTTAAATTTTCAAAAGAATTCAAGTCAAAGGCAAGGCAAGGCAATCAAGTCAAAAAAGCTAAAGCCAAAGGCAAAGAATTCTTGAGTACATACAATGATATTAGGTGTTTTATTTGTTATCTAAAGAACGTTAATTTTTTAGGTTTAAATTTTCAAAACTTATAATTTATCTAATGAAAAATTCGATGACATATGCCTTTTGTTATCTTTTTTTTTTTTTTTTTTTTTTTTTTTTTTTTTTTAATTTCTTAGCAAAACTCAGTTATTTATTGTTGGAAGATGATGATATTCGATATCATTTTTAGAAGTTTTAGAGAGTAGATATATTGTCTTTAGCAAGTAGGTACTAAAAAACTATTATACTTAAATAAATATTTATATGTTAAATAGCTACCCTAACTTTGTGGTTGATCAAAATTCTTAAGCGAATGTGATTAACTTTTTACGATATAATTATCAAAATTCTTAAAATTAATATCTCTTTTGATTAATGTAAATTTCTATATACTTTAAAAATCAAATAATTCATATCTTTATTTTGTGATACAAATAAAATCTAAAATTGACCTTAATTATTACTTTTTTTTTCCCTAACGAGCACATGCCTTGCACGTTCTACCCTAACTAGTAATAAAAAAAAGACATAACACAGTCTGAAACTAGCTTCGCACATGAACAAAGTCACCCTTTTAACTCGGATTCTCATTAAAAAAAAAAAAAAAAAAAAAAGGAAAAGAAAAAGAAAAAGAAAAAGGTCACCCTTTTAACTTAGGGTAACAAGACTTGACAGACCCTTTAACGAAGTCGACCCCAAAGTGTAGGGGCTTCTCTTAGGTCTTGACTCTTGACAAGCCCTTTTCATGTGAAGAAGAAAATGGAACACGCATTTACACGCCCACTTTCTCACATACAGCTCTCGTAGTTGAACTCTGAGCATGTAATAGATCAAAGCAGATATTATGTCGTTGAACTTAATTTAGGGTATACATCACACTCTAGTGCGTGAGAGTGGAATTTGTCATCAATTTAAAGATAGGCTTGGTTTTGGCTAAAGTGTGCATTAGCCTTTTTTTTTTTTCTTTTTTCTTGCAAAATAATTTGAGTACAAGTTTAGTTATACTTTTATAAAAAATGAAGTTTTAATAAACTGTACTTAACATAAACCTTAAAAAAAGTTAATTGAAATATGTTAAGTTAGGTGTCTCTAGGTACCCAATATACATAGTTGTATTTAGGAAAAGTGAAAAACCAAATAAAAATTTTTTTTAATTAAAAAAAAAAACCCAAACATGTACACTTCTAACTTTTAGGAGATGGATTAAGACACACTTTAAGACTTTAGTTGTTCAACATTACTACACACCCATTTTCACAAATTTCAACTTTTTATTTATGAAATTGTGAGTGATTTGACTTAAAGTGATGGGTCATTAATCAGGATTAGGTAGAAAGTGTCCATCACTCAGAATCACACACATTAAAAGCTGTTTGGATTTTGGATTTCCATCACCCATAACTCAAAATATGTGGGTCTCACAACTGAGAAGTGTGTTTGGCATTGTTTCCAGTTTTTATTTCCATAACTCAATTCTCTAATTTTTGAGTAATGAGTTATGAAAATTGAAAACACATTTTATGTGTTTTTAAGTTATAAAAATAGAGTTATAATGGCATTTTCGTAACTAAATCCAAGTACTCAACCATAATGTTTGACAAATGGACTATTTTTTTTTTTTTGGTGAAACGCAGCTGCAACTTTTGTCTTAAGTTTTAAAAATGGGTCAGTTCTTGAAGTTGAAAAATGGGTTTGAGTTAAGGTGTCAAACGGGGGTTTGGGAAATTGAGGTATACGAAAATTGAGTAAAGAGTGTTGAGTGATCGACGAAAAAAAAAAAAAAAAAAAAAACCAAACAACCCCTAACATATTGTGAAATTGGGTGTTGGCTGAGTGGCAGTAGAATTTGGGTTGAGATTACATCTCTCTCCCCACTTGTTATAAGAAGGAAAAGAGTAAACTTTAGTTATAGGGAGTCACTGACCGCATAGAGGATAGTGAAGAGCTCTCCACCAGAGTGAAAAATCTAAGCCTGCAGGTCTCTCTCAGCAATCACCACAAACTGTATGAGACCAAATAAACAAGTCTAGGAGGTAACCGACAAGCGAGCGGAGTACTTCTTAAGGACTGGAGCTTGCAACATGAGCCACCCGGACCATGACAAGCAATGGCCAATAAGGTAGATGCAACCCAGGGTCCAGCTCTTTCCAACTGCATCTCCTAGTGTTGAAACATAGGGTGCAGGTGTTACGCTATGTGGTACTACTGGTGGCTCTAGGCTGTAAATGGTTGGACCTTTGTATAGAGTAACCACTGTGGCTCCAGCTACACAGAATATTGTTCCAGCCATTTTTGCAAAAAAGGTAGTGATTGCTTAAAGTTTATTGTAATTCGGGTAATGTATCAATGCTATGTTATTTAAAGCTAAATAATATGACACTGTATATACAATCAAATTACATATATAATAAAAGTTGTAAAAAGTGTTGTGAAAGTGAATTATGCTATTGCACTTATTCTTGCAATAGTGGCATTCAATCTAACAAATTAATGCTTCAAGGTGAGCATGGTGGTCTAACTCAGATGCTCTTGAGAGTTACTTAAGACAATGGTCATATATATATATATATATATATATGGGTTGTGTTAACGGGCACCAAAGGGTGCCCGTTAAGTACACTTTTCTGACATAATTTTTGTCTTTCTTTTCAATTTATATCACTTTTTTAATTTTGTAGGTACAATTTCAAATTTTTTTTTTTTACTTTTTCTGACAATTTTTTTTTTGTCTTTTTTGCACTTAACCAACACTAGGCAGTGCTGGTTAACATTCTCCTATATATATATATATATATATATATATGTATACACACGCGCGCATATAATTGATGGTCGTATGCAGGTTGGCTTGCTTCATATCTAAATTCTTGCAGCCGCTTCCAGATCGAATTATGAGATTGGACACTCAGCTGAATTTGGACTTTAGTGGTCTCTTTGTGGTGCCTCAGTTAATTGTGTGCCCCATATTTTACAAACATCTCATTACATATCACCATGATAAAAACAAAATTTGTAGTTTGAGAAATTTTGGATGATTCTTTTCCAACCGATATAATACCAAATGAGTATGGTTATGATGACAATTAACCATACTCATTTGGTATTAATCGAATGATAGACTATGCAATTCTGTTATGTAGCATTTTATAAGAGTAATTTTCCATTTATCTTTACACCTCAACTTCTTTACATATTTGAATTATAATAAAATTCTATTAATAGAATATCACTATTTTCACTGAGTGTTTAACTTACGACTATCATAATTCAATAACATAAACGTGACATCATAAATTTTAAATAATATTTCCATAAGCCAACTAAACATTTACATTTTTCTCAAAAAAAAAAAAAAAAACTAAACATTTACATGAAATTACAAATTTTTTATGCTAACTCCAAGCCAATGTAGATACACAAATTATTATTAAAAATTTCAGCAAAAAAAATAAATGATTAAACAAAGAATCAACTTATCACACCACTTTTTTTTTTTTTTTTTTGAAGAAGATATTACACTACATAATAACTAATTTCTAATTTATGTAACTTTTTCTCTATAGTTTAAGTTCTTCAACCCCTTAATTTTGTATTACATCATTAATTTAACAAAAATCTCTTCATATTATTGCAACATTACTTCATGTTATTACTTTAAAATATTTTCAATATTTTATATAAGATTTTCACATAACAACTTAAAGTATTATCCGCGCATCGCGCAGCACTATTGTTAGTTTTATTAGTTGAACTAACCAAAATCAACAATAACTCTCTTTTATTTTGTCTATTACTCTATTATTTTGGAAAACTATAGACCAAAACCAAAAAGAAAATGATACATCTGTGATGTGGCTTATACTTGCCACCAAAATTAACTCATTGACATGGCTTAATTATACATATATCTTAATAAAACAAAAGATATTTAAGCCTACATGGGGAGGAAATCAAAATGCCCTCTTCAGTCTTCACAATAAACATTATGAGACAAATTAATCTCTAAGCCACCAATAACGTACCCTACAGCTATAGGGGATTCTCTCTATTTCTATAAAAATTTTCTCGTTTTAGTTCACTTTGATTATGGGCTTTACATAATAACATTATGAGACAAATTAATCTCTAAGCCACCAATAACGTACCCTACAGCTATAGGGGATTCTCTCTATTTCTATAAAGTTACAAGTCATAGGAAAGTCTAAAATTCGTAGAAATGAATGACAATGATTCTGTTAGAGATATATGTTAGCCCAAAAATCAAGGCCCAAGCCCAGTTATTTCTTGGCTTACGCACCAAACATGACTTGGGCCTTGATTTCTCTAACAGATACAAAAATAGAACATATATTCATTGTAAAAATAAGAAACCCAATTTTCTCGTTTTAGTTCACTATGATTATGGGCTTTACATAATATATAGGCCTGATATTGCTCCAAGGATGTAAGCCCATCAGTCTTTTAGCGAGTAGAAAAGATGAGACACCTCACTGGAGTTGGGTTTATGAATTATGGTTCATTCAGTGCGTTTTTTTAAATTGGGTTTCTTATTTTTACAATGAATCTATGTTCTATGTTTGTATCTGTTAAAGAAATCAAGGCCCAAGTCATATTTGGTGCGTAAGCCAAGAAATAACTGGGCTTGGGCCTTGATTATTGGGCTAACATATATCCCTAACAGAATCATTGTCATTCATTTCTACGAATTTTAGACTTTCCTATTACTTGAAACCAATAATAAGAGCATTCCCATCAGTACATGGAAAATCATGTATAATACAAATAACTACCATTTTTACACATTTTATATCAAAATTGCTCCACATCAGTGCTTCCAAAGTCTGCTATAATCATCTATATTTATCCATGAGCTACAGTAACCGTGTATATATACACGGTTACTGTAGCACATGTATTTATTATTTTATTAATATAAATTCGCACCAATTTTTCTCTCTCTTCTCTCCGTGCCCAACTACCTCACCTCCTCATCTTCTTCTCCTCATCAGATGCACACAAACACAAACACAGCCACACACAAAGAACACAGACAAACCCACGCTGGAGATCGGTGCTCGGAGATCTGACCGGTGCTTGCTCGGAGATCAGATCGGTGCTTGTTGGAGATTGGGTTTTGCTGGAGATCGGGTATAGAGTTGGGTTTTGTTTGAGAAGTGGAGCTGTCCGATCGGTGCTCGTCTGACCGTGGGTCGCCGGAGCTCGGTTCGCGGGTCGTCAGAGCTCAGCTCGTGGGTCGCCGTGAACTTCGGTTCGCTGGGTTTTCTTCGTGGGTCGCTAGTCGCTGGGTGGGTCGCCGTGAACTTCTTCGCGGGTCGCTGGTCGCTGGGTGGGTCGCCGGTCGCTGGGTGGGTCGCCGGTCGCCGAGAAGTGGGTCGCCGAGAAGTGGCTGGGTTTTTGTTTTTGAGAAATTGTGAGAGAAGGCAGAAGAGAGACAGAGAGAGAGAGAGAGAGAGAGAGAGGTGTTCAGCAAAAATGAAAAAGTGTGAGGTGAGGGAACGCGCATATATTAAAGAGTGAGGCGAGAGAAATAATAGAAAAAGTGAAAGGAATGAATATTTTATTGCAATAGCTTGTAAAATAAATGAGTTGATGTGGGTGTTTTGTAAAAGTGGTAGTGTAAAATAGAAAAAGTAGGTTTTTAATGTAAAATTGGACGTGTAAAATAGAAATACTGATGTGAATGCTCTAACAGGGTAATTAACTGTAGCAAGCTATAGGAGGCCGTCTGCCATGGCAAAGTTCCATACCAAATGATTTGATTTTTTTCTCCTTTTTTTTAAATTTGTTATATGGAATATTTTAAGAACCTTGTTTTTTCCCAACAAAAAAAAAGAACTTTGTAACACTAAAAATGTGATATGACTGTTCTATGAGGCATCGGAAGAATTCAAGTCAAAGAATAGAGTTTTTGAAACAAAAAATTTGCTGGGGCAAATTATATTTTAACCAATTTGCTATTACTATGAGGACTCCGTATTTCATGCTGATCATGTAGACTTGGAAGTACATAACTGTAAGATAAAGAAGTGTTATCTCTCTCTACTTAAATCTACTAGAAAAAAGTGTTTACTGTAAAATTATAGTATGGTCGATATCATTTTAGCTGGATGTAAACCTTTAAATTTATATGGGTTCCTTGAAAATATAAGAAAAATTCTTGGAATCCACAAGATGAAAGAAAATAAATGTAATTTTATTGATAATGAACTTCTTTTCATTTATAAATTAGGTATTAATCTAAAGATTTTAGAAAACTTGATTTTACAAGAAAAATATTGTTAAACAAACATAATTAATACCTTATCATAGAAAAACTTATTTTTTATTATTAAAATACTCTTAAAAACTCTCTAGAACAAAGAAATAAAACTCTATTTTAGAAAATTCCTAAAATTACATAAAAATATTTATAAAAAAAATAATAGATAACAAAATATTTTGTCCTACATATTTTGTTCCATACCAAACTCTGCCATCGCCTTCAAAATCTGCCATCGCCATCATCACCTTCAAGATCTGACATCACTGTCGTCTCCTTCAAGCTTTGCCATCACCACTGTCATCTTCAAGCTTTGCCATTGCCTTCAAGCTTCGCCACAGAGTGAGATAGCTGATCTGAGAGAGAGAGGCGAGATGACTATCTTCGGTCTAGGGAGAGAACAACAGGGTGAAGAGTGAAGAGAAAAAAAAGGTAGAGGGGCAGAGATTGATTGAGCGGCTTGGTTGAGAGAGGGAGAAGAGTGGTGCTGTAGCATGAATGAAGAGAGAGAACATCAGATATTTTCAATTAAAATAATATTATTTGTTTTATATCCAAGTGAAGAGTTGGTTAACAATCAACTGTTCACAGGTTATAAATTATTATGGAAACCATATCTGGATGGAGCATACTTTTGAGGTTTTGTTGTAAAATAGCAATTGGAAGGTGTTTACACCCTCAATGCTAGTGCTCTTAACGAAGGAAGGAGGTATGATGATCCTTATAATTGTAGATTGAGTTTGATATAAAAGTCTTGTCGATTTTTTTATTTATTTAGTTTTTGTTGAAATGTTGGAAAGGTCATAGAAATTTGCATGCACTACAGGGAAAATTTAATCAATTTTCAAACTCCAACCTTAATTTAGTTTTGAGAACGAAATTGCTAAGAGCCTTATAACTCAATTGGTTGGAACTTTTTAGTGTGTCCATGACATCCATGGTTCAAATCCCCCCTCCCCGTTATAATTATCAAATTATAAAACAAAGAAAAAAAAAGATATAATTCCTTAGATACAATACATTAGTCTCTTCAATTAAATTCAAACACCTTGTTATTAATCACGAATAAAGCACAAATAGTATTATCTTCCCATGACAAATAAATTCAATGCCAGCATGTGATTAAAAACAATTGGGAAACTTAATGTACTTCACTTATTGAATCGTACTTAAGTTTTACCCTAATTTTAAAAGCTCCTATAGAGAAACATGTTATCACTCTGTGGTCCATTAGTGAAACTTTCATTTGAAGAGCTTGTAGAGATATACTGCCTATTAAAGCTAATCTAACAAGAAGAAAAATTGTGTTTGATGTTGGGTGTGAATGTTGTGAGGATGTGGTGGAGACAACAGACCATGTCCTACTAAGCTGTCCATATTCTGACGAGGTTTGGAGGTCCACATGCTTGAGAGAGATCATGACTCATTGCGCAAATCTTTCATTTGTGGATGTGGTTGATCAAATAGTGCAAAGAAAAAATGACCTAGAAACTGCAATATTTTTCACAACTAGCTGGATGATTTGCAGTAAACAAAATGAGGCTCGCTACGGTACCCCACGTCCTGATCCCCCTTCTTTAGCCAAGTTTCCTACAGCCCATGCTTTAGAATATTTAGAAGCTAATTATGGAAGCTTCCCTTGAGTATTTTTAAGATTGTCTTGTTTTTTCTTAGGCATTCCTTGATGTAAATTTATATATAGTCACTACATTATTTGTTAGGAGAAGAGAAAGTTATGTAGCTAGTACAGTCTTAGCATGGTTGCTATTGTATAGACTTGTTACTTTCTTTAAATAAAATTCTGCCGTTTATTCTCAAAAAAAAAAAAAAAAAAAAAAAAAAAAAAAAACCCTGTTGAGCGGCTCTACAACTCCAAAACTAAACATTCGGATGAATCGGACTCATCTTAACAAACTAGAATGTTGCAATTTAACCAAAAAAAAAAAAAAAAAATCCTACTAATACAACTCTACCTAATCGGTAATCCCATAAAAATAGGAATACAAAACAACCCCCTACTACACGTCTCCTACATAGGAATCATGCTATGCACTTGAGAGTTGAGAATGTCACTCCTACATGAATTCTAATGCACCCACTACAACCCAAATTCGTGTACCAGTTTAATACATAATTGCTTTCTATATATATATATATATATAATAATAATAATAATAATAATAATAATAATACATAATGGTATTCTAATAGAAATATGACTAGCATGCTGCCCCTACTACAGTTATATAAGAAGAAACTAGGGTTGTAAATGAACCAAGTTGTTCATAAACAGCTCGGGCTTGGTTCGATAAAAAGCTCGTTCATGTTTGTTTGTTTATAAACAAGCCAAGCTTAAGCTTTAGTTTTAGGCTTGTTTAATAAACAAGCTGAGCCTGAGTAAAAAATATTGTTCATGAATACCAAGGCTCGATACAAAAGTAACAAAACAAATTAAGCCTAGGCTTATTTATGAGTTTAGTAATAAAATTGATATGAGCTTGACATATAAACTCATATCCGTTTAAGACTTTAATTAATTACAAGTTGATATAGGCTAGATAATAAACTTGATATAGGTTTGATAATATACTTGTGTTGGATCTCAAGCTCAAAAACATGATATTGAGCTTGATATAGAGGTCGAGCTTGGCTTGACTAATGAACTAAGCCAAGCCAAGCCGAGTTCAAGTTTTTATACTTTATAACAAGCTCAAGCTTAAACATTATTTGTAGGCTCGTATCAAGCTCAAACCAAGCTTGAACATTCCACTTTTGCTATTGAGCCGAGCTTAAACACTCACTACTCGACAAAGTTCGGCTCGTTTACAGCCCTAGAAGAAACTCTTCCTTTTAAAAAAAATTAATTAATTAATTAAATAGTACGGTGGGTGGGGTCTATGTAATATCCAAACCTGACTGAGAATTTGGCAGCTGTGGTACTCGTGAAGGACTTCGTCTGTTTACAAGGGAGTAAATTCATTTCTAAAAATGAAGGAGTTTTAAGCGAGCCAAATGGTCCATATAGGGTGGGCAGGGCCATGGTACATTATGGGCTGCAAAGTTGGTTGCTTCTGGACCAGTCTTGAATGTTATTGTTACAGAAGTTTGGTATCATTTGGATCGCTTGAAAACAAGTGCACAAGTAGCTTGCCGAATGATGGTCTCTTATGACATGTATAGGCATTTTTGGCAATAATATCATGCACTTTGTCACAATTATCCTACTTGACAGATTGTGCTTCGTGGATTAAGTGTTAAGGTGGGTTGAATTTGTGGCTTGAATTGCCACTAAAGCCCACAAAGCCCATTGCTTATAAGTCGGTCAAGTAATGACCGAATACAACTAGGAATGTAATTCTTAGTGTTGCCGACCTACGACATATAGAGATCAAGAATTCTAATAACCTAGTAGGTATAGCAGCATAAGAAAATAGATAAAAAAGGAGAGGTAGTCAGTTTTTATTTTTATTGTTTCTTTTATGAGAGAGTGTTCTTGTGCACTATTGTATCTCCATAATTTTTTATAGTGAAATTTTTTCATCGTAGCTGTGGAGGTGGGCAATTTGCCAAACCACATAAATTCATATGTTCTTTATGTGTGCTTGTTATTTAATTTCGCTTATTTCCTGTTATTGATTTGAGTCGTAGGGTGCTAGTTTGCATAGCAAGTGATATCAGAGCAAGGTTAGGATTCAATCTTTCAAATACAGTAAAGAAGTCAAGCACAAAGTATGATGTAGAGAAATTTTGTGGTAAGAGAAGTTTTTCTCTTTGGCAAAGGTGGATGAAGGATCTCCAAATTCAACAAGGAGTTAATAAGTCCTTACTTAGGAAGGAGAAGAAATCGGAAAAGCTAAATGATGAAGAATGGGTAGAGATGGATGAGAAAGTAGCTAACGCTATTCATCTTAACCTAGGTGATGAGGTCATTCACAACATCCTAGAAACAAAGACCGCAAATGAGTTTAGGAAAAACTAGAAGGTCTTAATATGAGAAAAAATGTGACAAACAAGTTGTACGTAAAGAAGCAACTGTATAGTTTGCATATGAAGGACTTAGATCCGTTGGAACATCCTAACACGTTTAACATATTGAACAACCAATTGTCAAGTTTTGGGGTGAATTATGAGGACGAAGATAAAGCGTACTCTTATTAGCAACGCTTCCAACACCTTTTGATCATCAAGTGACTACGTTGATGTACTGTAGTACTCAATGAGATGACTAGTGCTCTCTTGTCACACGTAAAGATGAAGCAAGATAGTGATGGTTCTTAGGCTGATGGACTTATTGTAAAGTCAGAGTCGAGCAATTGGGGTAGAAGTGAGTCAAGATCCAATAGGAATAGACCTCAGTCTAGATCACGTATAAAGAAAGATGTAGAATGCTTTTATTGTCACAAGAAAGGGCACTACAAGAATTAGTGTAAAGAGTTGAAAGAGCATTTAAAGGAGAAGAGGAATGAAAAAAAAGCCCCTAGAATCAGCTAGTGTTGTTGAAGAAACATCAGATGACAGTGAAGCTGGTGCAGATTTACTTTCAGTCTCATCAGGTAATAATATTATATTGGAATCTTGGGTTTTAGATTCAAAATGCTCATATCATATGACTCTAAAAAAAGATTGGTTTGACATGTATAAGCCTTACAACATTGGTATGGTCCAAATGGGTAATGATGCCGAGTTATTGGAATTGGTACCGTGAAGATCAAGATGTTTGATGGAGTTGTAAGAGTTCTTAGTAATGTCAGACATGTTTCAGATCTTAGGAAGAATTTAATTTCTTTAGGAGTATTGGATGATTTGGGCTATTCATACTCATCAAAGGGTGGAATCATGAAGATTACCAAAGGTGCTTTAATGGTGATGAAGGGACAGAAGTAAGCCAGTTTATAGATTGATTGTGAACACAGTTGTAGGAAGAGTTGCAGTCACCACTCCGGTAGAGTCCAATACTAACGACACAAAATTATGGCATATGCGAATTGGTCATATTGGTGAACGTAGTATGTTAGAGCTGCATAAGAAAATTTTGTTTAAGAGGGTGAAGACATGGAAGCTAGACTTTTGTGAGTATTGTGTGCATGGGAAGTAGTATAGAGTCAGTTTCAAGACAGGCTCTCATACAAGTAAAGGTATTCTTGACTATGTTCATTCAGATTTTGGGGTCCAATCTCAATTTTTTCTCATGGTTGTTCTCAATACTTCGTCAGTTTCATTGATGACTACTCTAGAAAGTTATGGATATATTTTATGAAGTATAAGTCTGATGTGTTTGACATATTTAAAAAGTGGAAAGCATAGGTTGAGAATCAAATTGGCAGGAAAATCAAATACCTTAGAACAGATAATAGACTAGAGTGTAGAGATAAAGAATTCATAAGATTTTGTGAATTAGAAGGTATTACTTGTTACTTCACAGTTAAAGGAACTCCATAATAGAATGGGGTTGCGGAGAGAATGAACAGAACCTTGGAAGAAAGAGCCAAATGAATGAGATTGAATGCAGGGTTGCCTAAGGTGTTCTGGGCAGAGACATTTAACACAAAAAGCTTCATTATTAATAGATCTCTATCATCAACCATTGATTTTAAGATTCCAGAAGAGGTTTGGTCAAGTAGACTAGTTTATTATTCGAGTCTAAAAATCTTTGATTGTCCAAGTTATGTGCATGTGTAGACTAGAGAGCGTCCTAAATTGGATTCAAAGTCAAGAAAATGTATATTTCTTGGTTTTGAAAAAGGTGTTAAAGGCTACAAGCTTTGGGATCCAATCTCAAAGAAAATGGTAAACAACAAAGATATCATATTTTATGAAGCCTTTATGTTGAAACATAATGAAGAAGAAATATGTGATGATAATTCACAGAAGAAATTAACTATTAAGGTGGAGTTTGACGAGAATAGTTCACCCAGTGATAAGGGTGATGATAATGATATTGATCCACAACAGCAAAAAGAAGAGTCTTATTCAATTGTTAAAGGTAGAGAGAAGCGGATGCACAAAGCACCACAGAGATATGGATTTGAAGACATAGTTAGCTTTGCTCTCATAACTAGCAGTGGAGATCCATCAGCGTATAGGTATGTAGAAAAGATGGGGTCACTACAGAAGAATAAAACTTGAGAATTAGTGAAATTGTCCAAGGGAAAGAAGACTAATGGTTGTAAGTGGATATACTACAAGAAAGAAGAATTATCAAAAAAATGAAGGTGAAAAATTCAAAGCACAGTTAGTGGCTAAGGATTACTCACAGAAAGAGGAAGAGAATGCCTTAGATATGTTGACAAAGCTAGTTCCAACAGATAAGTTCAAGAGCTACTTGGACTTGGTTGGTGTTTGCAGCTTGTGAGCCCTTAAGGGCTAAAATGGGGGCGATTGAGGAGATTGCTCGTGTAGCTTGATCAATTCAAGCCAAGGTAGAGTTTTGTTGACGTGGGTTCAATCTGTGGCTTGAATTGCCACTGAAGCCTACAAGGCCTATTGCTTATAAGTCGGTCAATTATGACCACATACAACTAGGAATATAATTCCTAGTGTTGTTGACCTATGACATATATAAATGCATATATTATGTTTGTGTTGTACGGCATAAAGAGATCAAGAATTCTAATAACCTAATAGGTATAGCCGCATAAGAAAATAGAGAAAAAAAGAGGCAGTCTACTTCAATTCTTATTGTTTCTTTTGTGAAAGTGCTACAGTTTAGTTGGGATTTATGGGTTTCTTGAGAGTGTTCTTGTGCACTCTTATATCTCCATAATTTTTTATGGGGTAATTGTAGTAAACCAACCTTTGGTTTGGCCGGTTTTAACAAAGCCTGCCCCGTGGTTTAAAAAGTATCACTTAACCTACTTGAGGTACCATCTGTTAGACAATCGTTACCCACCTCTCTCATTGTCGTTAGAAAAAACACATTTTAATAAAAAAAAACTTAAAAGAAAATGGATCAAACACCTCTTAAGAAAACTTTCTCACACTATTTTCTTCGGGCTCGTTAACACAAGATTAGATTACTACAACTACTTTTTCTGTGTTTTGGTTGTGTATAAATTAATCTTCAAAGACACAGATTATTCATCAAAGAATAAGAGGGATATGAAAGAGATTAACAGCGTGCTCACTTCCGATCTCGCGCTCAAAGTTCGCCAATCGTGCTACCAGTCTCTCCGCTAACTTTGATCTCAGCCGATCTCGACAATCAGTTTGCTCTGCTACTCGCCATTACTCCAATCTCGTGAGTTGAATGCTTCCACTTCTCACGATTTCGTTTTTCTTGTTTCTTTGTTTTTGCTTCCTGATCTGTGTTTTTAGGTAGTGGATAATAGTGGTGGTGGTGGTGGTGTTGGAGGTGGTAGTTTGGTGAGGCTATGATTTGATGGTTTAGTAAGTTGGCTGTGGTGTTGAGTTTACTAGATTGTTGGGTTTTTTTTTTTTTTACTTGCAAATCTATGTTTTTTTTAGAGAACCCAGCAAAAGGGAAAGGGTTGGAGTTTTAGAGAGAGAAAGCCTAGGCTAGAGATAGATGCAATGATTTGATGCCTTCTGATGTTAGTTAATGCAGAGAAAAATCGTTAGAATTGAAATTTCCTGAGGCAAAAATTTCTGGGTTTTTCATATTTGTTGTCAAAATGTTGATGCCTTTGGATGTTAATTTCTACAGAAAATGAAAGAGCTGCAATTTAGAGAGGCATCAACAAATGAAAATTTGGTTGAATGTGGAAATTGGTGGATACCTTTTATCCTCAATTTGTATTTAATTAATTTTATTTTGTGATTGTTCTGTGAAGAATTGAGTAGTCAATTTTTGGATATTGTAGTGGAAGACTAGTGAATCTGTGGGTGTATGTTCACATGGATTCGTGGCTTTATTTGTGACTATAGGTGTATTGGTTTTCTTGTCATTGTAAAAGTATGTTTTGCAATTGCAGTAGGCATTGGGTAAGACCGTTAAATGCATCATTCCATATGCATTTTTGGGTTTTGATTTTAGCTCATTTAACCCAAAAAATGGGCACCCCATTTTGTAATGGAGATTATTAACTCAAATTTGTAAAATTACGTTATGGTTTGAAAAATTTCTTTGTCTAGCCTCTTTCGTAAGACTTTGTGCTAATTATGTATATGAAAAATGATGAAACAAATTTTATCTTGACTTGCTTTTTGATATTTTTCTTTTATATTTTATGTGAAGAAGAAGGAGAGAAAAGAGGAGAGAGACATAAAATATAATGAAAAAGACACATTTACCCCTAATTTTAACAATGAAAAGGGAGAGGTGGGTTATGGCTGTCTAACAGAGGGCACCTCGGGTAGGCCAGGTTAAGTGATACTTTTTAAACCACGTGTAGACTTTGTTAAAACCGGCCAAACCACAGGTTGGTTTACTACAATTATCCCATTTTTTACAATGAAATTTCTTTGTCGTTGTCATGGAAGTAGACAATTTGCCGAACCATGTAAATTTTTGTTATGAGTGCTTGTTATTTAATTCCGCTTATTTACTATTATTGATTTGCGTCCTGGGGTGCTATTTGCACAATAGTAAGAAATAATGCATCCATGTGATAATAATAGACAACCAATTATAGTCTACCAAACAAGACACCTATAACAAAGTACGTGTGTGAAAGTGTGTGGTATTAGCATTATTGTTTTGGCAAACAATAATGTTTTGGCAAACAACATTGGAGGTAGTTTTGGGATTAGTTGGTAAGGAGATGCCTACTATGCATGATGGTATTCTATTGTGCTTACATTTCTAAATAGAAAGTTGTAGTTTAGGTGGTGGGTACGGAATCTTCAGAAATCCAAATACATTTCCAGTTGTATGTGTGGGGGCTCAATTCCATCTTGTTTAGCGACATATCTAAAAGCAAACTGAATTGAACAAACGCACCAGTTCAAGGAGAAATTATAAGGTCCTCATGGTGGACAAGTGATGTGGTCCACCATTCCAATAAAAGACTTCCACCTATTTAAAATTGTGGAGTTTTAAATAAAAACTGAATACTGACTTAGCAATTTTAAACATGTGAGAGGCTTTTACTAGAATAGTGGACAAATGACGTGGTCCACCATGAGGATCGTATAATTTTTCCAATTCAAGGGTCAAATGGGGAAATCAGTGACCAAATGGAAAATGTGGTAATTAAAAGGTATTGCTAACATATGAGTTGGGTAAAGTAGGGAGGTTGATAGGGTCATTTTTTTTTATGTTGGCATGTTTGAGTCAAAATACTTTTTTTTTTTTTTTTGTAATTGAGTCTTAGTTTAAACTAGTATTATGCCTGTACTATGCCCGACTTAATCAAAATTTATATTTAAATAATTTTTTCATTAATTTAATTAAAAATAAAAATAAATGAATTTTTTACTTTAAGTTTTATAATGAATGCATATTGTGAGAATCTAAGGTGCTATAAAAGGCATATATATATGTTTCCTAAAAATAAAATAAAATAAAACAAAAGGCATACATATATGTATAAAATAATTGAAAGGAAGATGGTAGATAACTATATAACTAATATAAAAGGAGATACCTAAGAAAATTATAAAAGGATTTTGCATAGTACATTGAGATTTAAGGTTCAAGCAATATTTAAATGGAAAAACCTTGAATTTAATAATTAAAATCTATTAAAAAAAATTATTGAAAGCATATTTAATTGGAAAACTCAATTCAGTAATTAAAAAAAATCTAAATTACTAGACATTTAAGAATATGAAGTAGAGAGACTTACATGAAAATTTATTTTTTATTTCCTTGAAAGCATGGAAGAAGACACCGAAACTTGAGTGATTTTCACCCAACCAAAGAAAAAAAAAAGTTACTGCAAGATTATACTACGTTGCAGTTTTTTTTTTTTTTTTTTTAATTAAGTTTTTTATTATTATAAAGCATTAGATGAAGAATTTGGATTGTAATTAAATTAAGATTTTTTTCAACATAAAAATTGTAGGAGAAGAAGATAAGTGATTAGATGAAGAATTTGGATTGTAATTAAATTAAGATTTTTATCAAATGAAAAAATGATTAAAAGCATATTCAAGTGGAAACCTCAATTCAATAATTAAGAACAATCTAAATTACTAAACATTTAAAAAGCTGAAGTAGAGAGACTTACATGAAAATTTAATTTTTGTCCTTAAAAGCATGGGAGAAGACACTGAAACTTGAGTGATTTTCACCCAACCAAAAAAAAAAAAAAAAAGTTATTGCAAGATTATACTACGTTGCTATTTTTTTTTTTTAATTATGATTTTTTATAAAGTATTAGAAGAAGAATTTGGATTGTAATTAAATTAAGATTTTTATCAACTTAAAAATTATAGGAGAAGAAAATAAGTGATTAGGTGAAGAATTTGGATTGTAATCAAATTAATATTTTTATTGACTTAAAAAATTATTGAAAGCATACTTAAGTGGAAACCTTAATTCAATAATTACGAACAATCTAAATTACTAAACATTTAAAAATTGAAGTAGAGAGACTTACATTAAAATTTAATTTTTGTCCTTGAAAGCATGAGGAGACACCGAAACTTGAGTGATTTTCACCAAAAAGAAAAAAAAGTTACTGCCATTGCTATTTTCTTTAATTAAGATTTTTTTTAATAAAGCATTAGATGAAGAATTTGGATTGTAACCAAATTAAGATTTTTATCAACTTAAAAAATTATAGGAGAAGAAGATAAGAACCAAAAAAAAAAAAATTTGTATTGATTTTTTTTTAAATCTAAAAAAAAATTCTGCAATTTAGTAAAGCCACTTGGCACAACCATGGCCTCTAATCCCAACTTTTATTATATAGTACTAGCCTTATCACATGCGCTTCGTGTGTGTGATGAGGTTTTTTTTTTTTTTTTTTTGTTAGTGGTCCTATTTTGTAGAAAAAAACTATGTTTTTTTTATTTATTTTATACATATAATTTTTATTTTGAAAAATTAATTTATAAGTGAATAAATCAATTTGAAAATTAATAGGAGAGTGGTTTTATTTTTTAGGCAATGTTTTAGTGGGAGTTAGAGTTGCATTTTTACCGGATTGTCCTTTAGTTTTGTCTCTATTTAAACATAGGGATGTAGGGGCATTTTTGAACTAAAAAATGAGGAATCCAAACAGGAGAAGCCACTTAAATAATAATATAGATAATATATGATATGATGTATTTGAAGTATTCAAGTGGTATCAAATGAAAACACAAGAAAACTACTCAAGAACTGCGGAATATGGTTCCTAATTTCCAAGCTCGACAACAGGTCAACTGATTGAGCTTAATTGAATCATTACACAAGCTGACTGGTCGGGATTTGCAGATTTTGAATTATCCAGAAATGTTTTATTTTAAGTTGCTAAAATTATGGGTTTTTATAACCTAGTTTGATAGTCTATTTAAAGGCCTATCAAACCTCACTTCAAAGAAGTTGGTACAGTAAAAAAACGGAAGGGTTTCTTTTTGAAAATCCCTAGCCCCTAGCTATTAAATCTTTAAGTTCAAAAAAAGAGAAGAAGGTGATATTGCTACAACTTTTGTGTGCCTTTGGGTGTAGTACAAAGCAAAGTTTCTGAAGATTTTATTGTGGTTATATGTGAAACTATTGCAAAATTCAACTGTAACAATCAAGAATTGCCATAGGGACTTAGTCATAAATTGGAGATTTGTGCATAGAAGAAGTCAGCTTAAAGGAGTAGTCCAATTGGGTTGGAGTTGAGTTTGATAGATCAATAGATTCTATAGTAGGCAAGTTGTTCAAGATAGGGGAAGATTCCTTATATTTGTAATCTCAATTTTTTATAGTGGATTCTTCAAGAGTGGTGACCTTAATAATTACCCATTGTAGTTTTTCCTGCAAAGATTTTCCCTATCATTACAATATCATCTGTGTCAAATTTCTTTTCCGCTGCATTAAATTCTATACTATTGATGTGGTTGTGCTTCAATTGAATTTTGCGTGTAATTGGACTAATTAATCAACTTGGGTAATTAGTTAATTTAATTGGAGTCAATTTATAACCCAACAAAGGTAAATCTAAAAATAATATATTAAGGTCCCAAATACCTTTTTCTGTGATAAAATCAACCACATTCAAAGGGCTATTAGTTTGTTTGAGGTGGCCTTGAATTAAAAATCTCAAAGGCCCACATTGGAATTAACTGTGCTGTTTTAGCGTTTTTATAAAAGAAAGATTTCCTATAAGAAAGGTATAAAAATCACAATTGAATTAAAGATCTCAAAGTCACATTTAAGGCATTGGACAAAGCCTCGGAGAAGTAAAGGGCCTCATCATATGTGGTCAACGTGTAATTGACCCTATTCTAACATAAGAAAGGATTTTAAAAATAGAAACAAAAAAACAAAATGAGAAAATTTTGTAGTTGTCCTAAAGTCTAAACTTAAGGTACTGGAAGAAATTTGAACTAATTAATTAGCTAAACTAAAGTGATATTCTTCACTTGATGCCAAGATATCAGATACCTTATGATTTTTGAAGGAAATTCAATGAAGGAAATTGAACATTTAATAAATTTATTTCCATTTGATATATATAAAAGAAAACAAAAGAAAATCACACCCTCTATCGGGCGTCCATATTAGAAATGGACAACCCATTCATTGTATAAATATTTGATTCCTTGTTAGGAATATTTGCCTCAATTTGTTTCCTTGCAATAGAAAATGCTGGTTTTTTAGGTAAAGGCAATTTTGTACTTTCATTTGTCAACATAGATAGCATATCTGACATAGTAGGGCAATCAATTGCACCATCTTCCACGCATAAAAGACTGACTTGAATGCATCTCAATACTTGATATTTAACACATGAATCACTTATTGTGGGATCGACTAAGTCTAGTCCTTTATCTGCTTGCCATAAACCCCACACCTGAAAAAAGGTAAAGGTTATTTAAAATGTTGCAAGCACACAGCTATGAAAATATAGATGATTGATATTTTATATTTATATTACATACATATCCAACAAGATTGAGCGCATCATTGGAATGATAGAAGCTGTTGCTTCTTCTTCCACTCACGATTTCAAGCATTAAAATGCCAAAGCTATAAACATCAGATTTTGTAGAGAGCACACCCTCCATAGCATACTCAGGAGACATGTAACCACTACACCAAAACACAAAGCAAACATTTCAAATTTACGAATGATGAATTGATAAGATTACAAGAATAGTAGTATTAATTTAGCAGTGAAATAAACTCAAGTATATGGACGTCCTGATTTTTTCTAGATGAATGATGTTTAATTAACTTACTATGTCCCAACAATTCTATTAGTATTTGCCTCGAGTTCATTTAGTTTGAAAATTCTTGCAATGTCGAAATCAGAAACCCTCGGATTCATATTTTCATCGAGAAGTATGTTGCTAGCTTTTAAATCTCTATGAATTACTCTCAACCTTGAATATTTATGTAGATAGATCAATCCTTGAGCAATTCCTTCAACTATATTGAAACGCTTCTTCCAATCTAGTAGCTTGCTTCTATTTGAATCTAGCCAATATAAAAAATATCTATATGATCAATAATCACTACATCAAAAAATGTCTATTACATCAAGTGTTAATACAACAAAATATGTATATAGTAGTTTTAGACAAAATATCGCATCTACAACTTAAAATGGTTGTAGTAGTAACTTAAAAGTGTTAAATTATTGCATCAACAATAATAAGTTGCAATAACTTATAATTTTCAGCTGCAATAGAAGCTTTAATATAAGGAAAAATTGTTGCAATAACTTAAAATAAAATAATCATTGTAATAAAATGATACCAATTGTTTTTGCAATCTATTGCAACGAAAATTTTGAATTAATAGCTATTGCATCGAAGTTACCACTGTAATAATTTGATATTAATTCTTTTACAATCTATTGCAATGACAAATACGTAACTGCAATGAGTATATCATTGCAATAACTTGGTATCAATTATTTCATAGTCAATCGCAATAACAAAATGAATTAATTATCTATCACAATGAAGATATCATTGCAATAATTTAATCTGACTTATTTTGTTCAATTATTTGCAATCTATTACAACAAGTTTTGTGAAGTAATAGCCTATACTTACAAGATATTCGAAATAGTAAATTGTTTATTGTAACAATATATATATATATATATATATATATCATTGCAACAAAATTATTATTAAAATATTTGAAATTTATTGCAACAAAAATTTTTGTTGCATAAACCTATTACCTCAAATTTTATTGCAACATCTTATATCAACTATTGCAATGACTCTAATGTTATTGCAATGGTTTTTTTTTGTTGCAATAAACATTTTTTCTTGCAGTGAATCTTTATTATATAAGGTAACATAGATAAATAAATAAATTCATTGAAGAAAACAAATGAAGTCTAAAGAAAAAATTGAATGCTTCTTGTACCAAATAAAAAGTAGCCCAAGCTTTTGTTGGGCATTTATTCATAGATTAACATCCTTTCTTCTCCAAAAATGCAACAACCCAAAAGCTTAACAAGATTGATATGTTGGAGTCTAGATATGAGTATCAACTCATTCTTGAACTCAATTATTCCTTGCCTTGAATTTCTTGATAGTCTCTTCACAGCTATTTTTTGATTCGTTGGTAATTTTCCCTATTGTGATGATCAAATAAGGTTTTAGCCAGTGTTTTACACAAGTTAATTTAATTATCTCTCTTTTGAAAAAAATTTAGAGCTTATTACCATGTAAACTGGTCCAAAGCCCCCTTCTCCAAGCTTGCTTTCTAATGAGAAGTTGTTTGTGGCAGTTGAAATACATTCAAAGCTATATACATTTATATCAGGCACCTTCTTTCTATCATTTGGAATCTCATTCGCACTAATAGATCTCTCTGAAATCACTAAACTAAGCAATTGATCTTCATCCTGTATTTCATTATCGACCCCTGAATAAATTTAGATAAAATCATAATTTTCATTTGATGATAATAAATAATCAAGGAATTATCTAGTTAACTCAATCTATCTTTTAACAACCTACGTACCTTGGAGTTTGACTGTTCTCCTTCTTTGTAGATAACACAAAATACAGAAAAAAGTCACAAGTAGAGCAGAGGCACTAATGGCAATGCTAATCCATACCCACTTATTTTTTTCCTACATTTAGTCATAAATGGAGGAGTTACTAATCATTTGAAAATTATATATTATTGCATATTGACATTGTACACGTGGAAAAATTTGATATTTTCATGTTACATTTTTGCAGTTGTGAGTTAGAATCACCTATAAAGAAATAACTTTTTTTTTTAGCAAGAATTAACTTATTTATTCAACATGGGGTTGCGTAATTAGCTTAATGGATCTACCTGGGCGTCGCAAGCGGAGTTGAAGAAGTTAACATACAAAAGCCAGGCTGTCATAATTCATTTTATATTTGAAAATTTTATTTTATGACATTAATTCAATATTCAATTTATGGTTCTCAATCATTAATTTGCATTCTATAAACTTGAGCCAATAGGTTAAGATTCCAACTAAAATACAGACCATATAACTTCTTCTTTTTTTTGAGCAACCCAGACCATATAACTTGACCAAAAAGGTTGCAAGTTTTTATATTAATTTTTTTTTTCATATATATAGTAAACACTACAATTAAAAAAAAAAATTTCCACTTCACAAATCTATGCCAGTAATAAATAAATAAATTATAATTGAAATTATATTATTTTAATTAATTAAATATAATGTTTTTTATCATCAACTTACTAAAATTAGATTCATCAACCTTATATAGTTAAAATTGTATATAATATTACTACAAAATTTGACCATATATAAAATTTATAAATTTGATATTTTTTGTTGTTGTTGTTGTTGTTGTTGTTGTTGCCGTTTTTTTTTTTTTTTTTTTTTTGGTTTAAAGAATCTACTAATTTGACAGCTTATAAACTTATTCACACATGTACAGATTCTAATCTCATGTCTGTATAAATATGTTTTAAAAATTTATACATATAAACGTATAATATTACATATAAATCAATCAAATCTCATACTCACTAATCTTGTTTAAGAGCACATTATTGTGTTTGAGATCAACTTATTAATATTTGAGATTAAACATAATTTATTTGTTAAATAAATGAACTTAAACTAATGTATAATTTCTTTCAAACTGAGTTAAAGTTGATATTAAATTGTTCGGTTCATTTATAACCCTACTTGTTAGGTTCTAAGGTCTTAGGATTTTGTGTATTTAGAACTCTAATTTGTAATGTTGGCAAACCATGATCAAAACAATGTAGTTAGTCTAGTTTAGGCTTGCTCAAAGTTGGTAAAATATTGTAAAGTTGGAATCGAGTGACTGCAGATGCATTGGTGCATTTCGGCCTGGCTCGATCGATCGAATGTAATTCTTGATCGATCGAAAATCGGCCCAGATGCGATTCTGCAGAAATTCCAGCTCAGCCCTAACTCTTTTAAAACGTTTAGAATTTTATGTTTTTGCCCTAGGTATATAAGGCAAAACCCTAGCCACGTTTTTAGAGTTGCACAAGTTGTATTGTTGCTCATACATTGCGGTTTTGTGTAAATCTCTTGTGAGATCTAGAGGAGCTTTCCTTTATACAAAGCTTAGGGTTTTCAAGATTGAGATTCTTCAACATCTTGATGATTAACTTGGTTGCTGCCATTGACGCTTAAAGATAAACAAGCGGGGAGCTTGTAGCTGATTGAAGGAATACAAAGAAAGAAGTAGTCCGTAGACTCGGAGCCTGCGCGTGGTCGTGTGAGGAAGTTTTACTGGTGGGTAGCATTAGGAAGTCAAGCGGGGAGCTTGTAAGTCCTTTTGTAAGAACTTCAATTCTTTCTTAGTGGATTCCGTTTTGCCTTGAGGATCGGTGGGTAAAATCCTTCCCAGGTTTTTCCGTGTGGTTTCCTGGGTGATCATATCACTGTGTTATTTATTATTCCACTGCATTATATTTTTGATATGATTATTTGATTGCTTTAACCTAGAATTGCTTAATTTGGCTAAGTAAAAACTTGGCTAATTAATCTAGGCTACGCAATCTGGTTCTTTGGTTAAGGGGTCTAAACCTTTCAAGTGGTATCAGAGTGGGTTGCTCTTTTGTTTGAGAATTTTTCTCTGAGCTGATCCTTGACCCCGGTTGTCATGGAGCATGGACACTCTCTGTTTGTTCCTCCTCACTTTGATGGGAACAACTATGCTTACTGGAAAGTAAGGATGAAAGCATTCCTGAAATCCATCGATGAGAGAGTTTGGAACTCTGTTGAATATGGATGGGAGAAGCCCACTACTCCTGTGAGTGAGTGGCAAACTTCTCACAAAGAAGCAGCTGCATTTAATAGCAAAGTCATGAATGCCATTTTTAATGTTGTTTCAATGGAGGAATTTAAGAGGATCTCTAATGTTCAGGTTGCTCATACTGCTTGGAAAATCCTCCAAACTATGCATGAAGGCACAAAGGCTGTTAAGATAAACAAATTGCAGTAATTAACTTCTAGGTTTGAAAGCATTAGAATGTCTGATGATGAAACCTTTAATGAGTTTTATGCTAAACTTAATGATGTTGTTAATTCTGCTTATAATTTGGGTGAAGTCTATGATCAACCTAAGATTGTTAGGAAGATACTTAGATCCTTAACTGAAGACTTTAAACCCAAAGTGACAGCCATTACTGAAAGTAAGGATGTTGACACCATCCCTGTGGATGAGCTTGTAGGATCGCTTCAGTCCTATAAGTCTGACCTACCCAAGACTACCAAATCCAAATCAATGGCTCTAAAGTCTGTTGATGATGTTGAGGCTGGTGGATTTGATGATGAGCTCTCTCCTACTGAGATAGCTTACCTTGCCAAGAATTTTAGAAATTTCCTTAGAAACACTAATAGGAAGGCAAGGAATACTAACACGGTTGAACCTAGAAACTTTAGGAAGAATGATCTCATTAAGGTTAATAATTTTGAAAAACCTAGAGAACAAGTAGGTCAATCTTCAAATAATTCTTTGGGTCCTCAGTGTTTTGGTTGTTAAGGGTATGGTCATGTCAAATCTGAATGTCCTACTTTCTTGAGAAATAAAGGTAAAGCTATAGCTGTAACCCTTAGTGATAATGAGGTTTCTGATGATGAGTCCGGTTGTGACGAGGATGGAAACTTCATTGCTTTCACTGCTACTGCTGTAGTCAATGAAAGCATAGCTGCTGAGGAGAACCCTGCTGATGGGGAACTCTCTGAAGATGCAGATCTTCAAGAGGCCTACAACAAACTTTGCAAAATTGCTGCAAAGGATACTATGAAAGTTGATCTAGGCCTGAAGAAAATTGATGCTCTTGAGCTTGAAAAGAAGAACTTGCTTGTCAAATTGTTTGATGCTAGTGAGCTTTTGAATAATGTTAAATCTGAAAATATGCTTTTGCTTGATAAAATTAGAACTTTGGAACATGATTTATCTGTTGCTAGATCTGCTAGTTCTGAACTTGATCACATGCTGAATGTTCAAAAGTGTTCTTCTGATAAATCTGGGATAGGATATGTTGAAAGCATCTTTGATTCTGCACCCCATTCCACTGTCTTTGTTCCTGCTTCTTCTTCTGTACCTTCTGTGAGTGAGGTTGTGAGTGAAACTGTTAAACCCCCTGTGAGTGAGGTTGTTAAACTGGTAGAAGTTTCACCACCTAAGAAGATTAGGGTAGACTTAAGGGAATCCAAACCTAAGGAGCCTACCAAATCCAAGGACAAGATGCATGGTAAACCTACTTGGGTTTGTCATTATTGTGGTAAGTCTGGACATATCCGTCCTAACTGTTACAAGCTTCAACCTGACAAAAGAGCGAAGAAACCAAAAGTGCCTGTGCCTCAAGCACAAGATCCTATGGCACTAATTGGTGAATTGATAAAGGCGTTAAACTTTTATTCCAATCCTGGAGTTGGGAATCACTCTAATGTGAATAAGAACTCCAATGCTCGTGGTGCATCTAAAAAGTTTTGGATGCAAAAGACTCGAACTAACTGAGTCTTTCTGACATGGTCCTTGTGCTTCATTGCTCTATCCTTTGTGACTATTGTTCTTTGGTTTTTGTGTCTTTTTGTTCTAGGACTTGCATTGCATTACATTCATGCATTTCACTCTAGGATTTATTAGTTTTCTCTTTTAATAATAATAATAAAAATAAAAAAAATAAAAAAAGAAAAGGGAGAAAGCAAAAACTATGTTTGACACTATTTTTCTTGATTTCTGAAAACAAAGTTGGTCAATCTTTTTACACATGTCATGTCCTGTGTACTTTATTTAACTTGGATGAGCTTATTTATTGCACTTTACTAGTTGAAACTTTGTAGTGCATGTTGTGTGGGAAAGATGTGTGTGGTTTTTAATCACTTTGCCTTAATCATGAAGTCACATGTTCTTTGACTGTCGGACTTGATCCTTTTGAGAAAGGCATAAATAACCATCTCACCACTGTTCACTAGCCAATCATGAACCCTTAGTGCATATCATAAGATTATGTGCTCGAGAAAGTGTAGCACATGCACAAAAAAAACATAAGGTGTAGCCTCATTTAAAATTAAAACTGGTGTGTACTATTAGGCTTGATGCCAATTCACTTAATTCAAACCGGTGTGTACTATTAGGCTGAATGCCAATTCGTATATAAATAAGAGGCAATAATGCAAGAAACTTACATAATTGCAAGCTTTTGTTCTAGGAGATGTGGGAGTTATATGATGTAACTCTTTAGGTGATAGTCTCCTTTAAATTCTATGTGATGAATTGTGTAGACTTTGTGGTTGATTGCTATTCACATATCACCTCACATGTATCTCAAGTTTTTGCTAGTTTCACACACTTCACAAGTTACTCTTTGTTAAACACTGTACATGCTAGTGTGTGTGTTTTTGGTCTGATCAACCAAGTTTGAAAATATCTTGAGATTTGTGCACAACATATGTGTTGCTTGAGAAAATTAAATGGAGGATGATTGGAACTTGTTTTTTATGAAATTGGGTTTGAAAATTTGGGTTTTTGAAAAAGCATTTCACTTTATACTCATGCATTGTGTTTTTATTGATCAAATGCTTTGAGCAGGTGTTTTTAAAATTAGGCTTGCATTTTTCAAAACAGTGATTTTTCTCAAAATTTTAGTGAGCCCCTGCCCATTTCGATCGACCCAGTGTGATTTTCGATCGATCGAAAAAGTGTCCCAGAATGTGTCAAAATGACTGTCACATTCGATCGATCGAATGTATTTTTCGATCGATCGAAGATCGTGGAAAAAGTTTTTTTTAAATTTCAGATCTGACTTTTTCAACTCATTTTTCAAATCCTTTTCAAAGTCTTTTTCTCTCTCCGACGAGGCAAGCCCAAAAGTTCAAATTTTTTGTCGTTTTCCTCCGGACTTTTTGCAAAATCTCTCCTTCCTCAAGCCGGTAAGTCTGTTTTGCCCTTCCTTTTCAATTTATTTTCACATTTACATGCATTTTTTCATGCATTAAAGGGAGTTTTTCGGAACTTTTCTTTTTGGGATTTGTGATGATTCATACCTAATTGTGTGAAATTGATCAATGGGTTTTGGTGGGGACACTCTATAAACATGTTCTTAATAGTTTAATTTGATCAATTTTGAGTTTTGTGATCAATTGAAAATTCTAGGGTTTATGTTTGGTCCGAATTGGGGCTTTTGTGAAATTGAGTTAAATTTGATGAAATTGGCTTTGTGTATTGATGTATTTAGGCATTATAATCATTGTATTGTGTTTTGTAATGCTTAATTCTTCAATTTGGTAAAAAAAAAAAAAAAAATTTCAAGTGGTTTTCAAATTTTTAGGGTTTTTGTTAAGAAACTCTATGTTTGAGCCAATTTTGTGAAATTGAACTTAATTTGAACTTGTTACTGCATTTAGTTCATGCATCATAACATCGTTATTGTTCATGCATCATATAGATTTTTCATTCTATTGTTTTTGTGCTAACTTGCAGTCTGCCCTTGGTTTTGTTTTTTTTGTTCTTTTGGTTTTGTCCTTATGTCCTTGTCCTTTCCTTAGCACCATGCCTAGGAAGACTAGAGCTCGTAGGACTATTCCCTCTCATTCTCCTTCCCCCCCTTCCTTTGTTCGAGAGAGGTTTCCGAGCGAGAAAAACCAAGAGACCTATGAGAAGCTCAATCTTCAGAGGAAGATTTGGGCTGAGCGTTCTGTCATTCTAGATGAGCTAGATCCTGCCATTAGGGCAAACTTTGAGCGTAGAGGGTGGTTGCCCTTGTTAGATGTGTCTGACCCTCCTCATTCGGCTACCTTGATTAGAGAGTTCTTTTCGAACATCTCTATCCGCGTCTATGATTCCAACACTCTAGTTAGGAGTTGGATACGAGGCGTAGAGTACTCCATTACTCCTCAGGTAGTGGCTGATACTCTAGGGGTACCGTTGGTTCGTGAGCTTGTCTATCCCTATTCTGTCTCCCAAGCTGAGCGACGTTTTGTCTTACATCACTGGGACTACTGTCCAATGGGGTTCTGATCCTAGGATCACTTCTGCTGAGCTCTCCGGGTTACATTATCTCTTCTTTAGGATAGCCTGTCATTCCCTCTGGCCCATCTCTCATGTTCACACCATTCCTCTCGAGAGGTGTGTATTTTTGTACGCTCTTGTCACCGATGCTCCTATTAGTTTTCCTCATCTTTTTCTTCGTTCTTTGAACGAAGTTTATAGGAGTTCATCTACTGCTCATGCCCTTGCTCATCCTATCTTCATTCATAGGATTTTACTTTATCTTGCTCTTAGTGACTTCCCCTCATCTGAGCCTGTTCATGTTATTGGTCCTATAGGTGCGTCTTTTCTCAGACAGAGGGCCGCTCATCTTCGAGCTGGTTCTAAACACCCTAGGTCTGAGCCTTCTAGTAGCGCTCCTCCTCCTCCTTCGTCTTCTACAGGTCATGCTGGTGATGATATTCCTGATCCAGTTGGTGATAATGCTGCTGCTGCTGATGTTCCTCCACCTCCTTTAGCCGACTTCGATGTTCGTCGTACTTTGGAGACTGTCATGACCGTTCAGGCAGCTCATGGTCAGATTTTGATGGACTTGTTCGATGAGATTCGGGCTTTGAGGGCAGATTTGGCGCGTCTTCGTTCACCTTTACCACCACCTTTTGATGGCGACTCTTGATTGCCCTTTGGCATTTCGTCACAAAAAAGGGGAGTGGATATATTGACATGTAAAGGGGTTTTGTCTTTTTGAGGAGATTTTGTAGTTAGGGGGAGATATTTTTTTTAGCATGAGATATTGTTTTGAGGAGTTTATTAGATTGTATCTAGGTGCTTCACTTTGTATATCATTTTTTTGGGGGATATTCATGTTAGGGGGAGTAACATTGATATATTGATATACATGTTTTTATTTGATTCTTGTTGTCTTATGATTCACTGCTTATTGATTTATATCATTATTTTGTGTTTTGTGAATCTTACAAGAATATTATACCTGTTTATATACTATTTTCTGTCACACATGCGTTTATGCGTTTGTTGAGTATTTTAGGAATATACAGGTTGTTTCAATTGAGCTGCTGTCTACACTTGCAACCGATGGATAGTAGTTAGGATTGAATTTTAGTCTTTATGAGCATTATTTCTGTAAAGGGCTTTTCAATTGTAATCTTTGAGCTTTTAATTTGTGTTTTGTCACGGATTGCCAAAGGGGGAGTTTGTTAGGTTCTAAGGTCTTAGGATTTTATGTATTTAGAACTCTAATTTGTAATGTTGGCAAACCATAATCAAAACAATGTAATTAGTCTAGTTTAGGCTTGCTCAAAGTTGGTAAAATATTGTAAAGTTGGAATCGAGTGACTGCAGATGCATTGGTGCATTTCGGCCTGGCTCGATCGATCGAATGTAATTCTCAATCGATCGAAAATCGGCCCAGATGCGATTCTGCAGAAATTCCAGCTCAGCCCTAACTCTTTTAAAACGTTTAGGGTTTTATGTTTTTGCCCTAAGTATATAAGGCAAAACCCTAGCCACGTTTTTAGAGTTGCACAAGTTGTATTGTTGCTCATACATTACGGTTTTGTGTAAATCTCTTGTGAGATCTAGAGGAGCTTTCCTTTACACAAAGCTTAGGGTTTTCAAGATTGAGATTCTTCAACATCTTGATGATCAACTTGGTTGCTGCCATTGAAGCTTAAAGATAAACAAGCGGGGAGCTTGTAGCTGATTGAAGGAATACAAAGAAATAAGTAGTCCGTGGACTCGAAGCCTGCGCATGGTCATGTCTGGAAGTTTTACTGGTGGGTAGCATTAGGAAGTCAAGCGGGGAGCTTGTAAGTCCTTTTGTAAGAACTTCAATTCTTTCTTAGTGGATTCCGTTTTGTCTTGAGGATCGGTGAGTAAAATCCTTCCCAGGTTTTTCCGTGTGGTTTCCTGGGTGATCATATCACTGTGTTATTTATTATTCCGCTGCATTATATTTTTGATATGATTATTTGATTGCTTTAACCTAGAATTGCTTAATTTGACTAAGTAAAAACTTGGCTAATTAATCTAGGCTACGCAATCTGGTTATTTGGTTAAGGGGTCTAAACCTTTCACTACTCTTATTAGAGAATTATGGGAAAGTTATTGTGAAAATATTTCATGATTTAGATAAATATTATAATAGAAAAGTAACAAATACCCTCAAAACTTTCCTAAACTTGACTCATGTTATAAATCTAAATATGTATCTTGTATCATATAATTTAAAATTTTAAATAACATGGTAGTACACTAGTAGATTTATAAAACAAAATTGTAACTGTTAAATGGACTCTCAACATTTTCCAAAAAAACCAAGTTCACAAAAATTAAGACTTGCACTAAATTATGAATTACCTTTAGTTATTTTGTCCTAAAGGTTTGGTCTTCAAAATAATTGTTGCCCTAAATCATCTTAAGGCTTTGGGTTTGCTCCTTGCACGTAGAAATGCATCTCATGACACGGCCCAAGATATGTTGTTGAAATTGGAATCTTGTCTATTGTTCATAGAAACAGAACGACGAAACTTACCGCTATGAGAAAGCTTTGGAGATAGAATATAGACAAGTCTAAATATGTCAAGTCGTTTGGAATGAAGTTGGAAATATTTGTCCAAAATTTGCATCCAGTTCTATTTGCAAATAAAGAAGTATAAGCCACACAGTTACAGTTGCCCCAACAGCTAACTTTACAATCACTGATGCCAAGATTTTTATTTGAGATATTGTAGCTCGAATAATCTTCAGACACAAAATAACCACGATTAAGTTCAACTGTGTAGCCATGTTGATGGTGGTGCCTACACAGTGGCTGGTTCCACCTTTGACATCCTCCATTAATGTTGTAGCCATCACATTTATCTGCTTAGGCTATGGGTTGCAGGTCATCCCCAAGTAATTGCCCTCTTGAAGTAAACAACCACCGTGATTCCTGGCTTCCATTTTTGCACATGAAAGAGAATGATTCTTCATTTCCATTTGATACAACGCTGAAATGATACATGGATGTTACTTTTGGTGAAATATTCTCAAATTCGTTGCCTCTCAAGACCCCACTCTTCCAATAAACCACGCCGCATCGCCGAATGATCAGTTGGTGTCCCGAATATTCAAGAGTGAAAGCCCCAGGAACTGGGTAGTCGTCAATTAACCACGCTATGAGTGACCAATTTTGACCAGTTTTGTGGTTTACCCCTAATTTCATACCAGGCAACAGCACCTTCCCTGGATAATCAAAACTCTTCCATAACACCCGCTTTTTAGATCCATTGGAATACACTTCATTGAAGACGAAATTGCTAGAATCCAATAAAGAAGCCAAAGTGTTATTGGTAGGTTGAGAAGAAGAGGATAGCTTTATAGGATTGTCACCATGGTGCTTGATTTTCAATGATCCTGTATTGTTCTCCAGGGTGAGTAGGTTAAAGTCATTGGTTATTGGAATACCTTGACTTGTATACCATACTAAATGCGAATCGGAAGTTCTGAAAATTGCTAAATATGTGTAGTGAGTAGTTCCAAATGCAGCAGGCCACAGGTAGAACTGCAACATGAACCTCCCATTTGGAGAATTTAATGAACTTGAGGAATTGAGTGTATCGCCAAGTATAAGACTATTATGAGCTACAACACCAGGTACATGTTGAGCATGTGAATCCCACAAGGAGGATGAGAAGGAGAGCAAGAATAGAAATTTAAGGTGTACGTTGGTAGACATGATTGTCCATTGAAGTGGTGACTGTAGGATAGGTTGATTGTGAGTTCAGACTAGGCTTTTTGCTAGGTTTATTTGTTGAAGGTGGGGTAAAAGTATTTAACGGTTTAAATAACAGTTTGAAAAGAATGGTTCTAGTGGGAACAAAAAATTATGTTGGAAACAAATCTTATGTTTGTAATTTATTATTATTATTATTTTGTGGCTGATAGCTAATGAAGTCATCGTGGACTTCCCCCCTAAAAAAAAGTCATTGTGGACTTGGCAAGTATTGATTGTTTTATGCTCCACAAACTGAATTAAACACTGTTGTAGGGCGGAGCCACTTGGTTCCCAAAAATTTTTAAATTTCCACCAGAGTATGTAAAAAAATTACATGGGCCCCCCCAAAAGTTAAGATCCAGCCCCCCCATATTATTCTCAACAATCTAGTCCAATACAACTTCAAATTAAACAAAAAACTTGGCCCACATCTAGCCCCACCAGCCAGCCCCAATTCCCTAAGCAAACAAAGTTATTCTTTTCTAAACCATAGACACCTCTAGCCCAGCCCAAATCCAAAATCTAAAATACCTAATTAAACACAAACAAAATGCATCTTCACCGTCTGAAAAAGAGAGAACAATCCTCACCGTCTGAACAATCTCAAAGAGAGAACAATCTTCAGACTTCAATCCTCACGCCTCTACCTTAGTTTTTTACCTTCTCAGTTCACGCCTCCAATAGTGTCACGCTCATGTCTCTGCCTCAAAAACAATCTCCCCACTAGCACACCATGATGCTGTTGCCTCCACTAGCCTGCTAAACTAGCCTTCATTGCCTAAACCTCAACTCAAGCCCTCACCTCAATTTCTCAAGGTATCTCATTCATTCATTCTCATCTCACTTCTTTACTTGACTTCTCCCTCTTTTTATCTACAACTGAACTAAATACCGATAGTACAATAGAAATATCAAATACGTGCATGTGATTTCCTTTTGACAGCAAAGCAATTTATACCTATTTGACTTTTTCTTTTGTCTTTTTGTGTTTATTGTTATTGTGTTATTTATTATTTGATCCATTGACTCTGAGACTAGTCTTTTTAAGTTTTGGCTTTTGTGTTGTTTGTCCTTTGAGTAGGGGCCAGGTGGGGCTTGCGTTGGGGTGAGGGCTGTGAGTTCGTATTTGGTTTTCAGTTATTACCTTATACATGGTAGTGGGGTGTTGTAAATTTATTTGGTTTATGTTGTTTGTTTATGATTGATTTGTTTATTTAGTTTTTTTTATCCTAAAAGGTCATTACTTAACTACATGTGTATTTATATTATAATTCATGTAATAACGAGTTTTATATGATAATTTATTATCTTTCTCTCCCAAGTTAGTTTATCATTTGTTGAATTTATTTTTTTATTTTTTATTTTTGGGATTGAAATTAGGTGTCAAATAATAAGCAAACGACAAACAATTGATGCATTCTTTAAGAAAAAATATATTAGTCATTCAGAACTTAGGACTTCGATAGAAACAAATGTTGGAACTTCTATAGAAACGAATGTTGATACTTCAATGCCTAATGAGCGTCCCTTTAAATGTTCAAGAATTGAAACTAAAGGGATAGACCATGATCCAGGATCACGTAAACAAATATATGAATTCATTGTCAACGAACAAGATGAAATTCCCTGTCTACTTTGAACTTGACAGTTTTTCATGTTTATTAATGTTCAAGTATACGATGATATATGAAAGTTGATAATTTTGTATCCAATAGACTTATGAATTATATTTAGTATATCTATATTACAACCCAGCCCTCCAAGTAATTATTCCTGGCTACGCCCCTGGTCGTACACACTCTAATCTAATTAAAATCATGTTTTAAAAACAAAATTTCTTGATATAAATGTGAAAATATGAAATTGTTTTTTTTTTTTTTTTTTAATTGTGTTCAATATACACAATATAACTATCATGACTTAGGGCTTTTTTTTTTTTTTTTTTTTTTTTTTTTTTTTTTTTTTGAGGAACTATCATGACTTAGTTTTATGAGTGAAAGGGCACAAAATCAAATATACCAAAGATAAATTTATTTCATAATTGAGAGAAAATAATTTTTTTTTTCTTTCTTTTAACAGTGCAATTATCTATTTTCATTGAAATGGAAAAGCTCTTTTTGGGAATGATGAGATCAGAGGATATGCATCAGCAGCACCTTTTTTTTTTTTTTTTTTTTAATTTAATTAAACAGTGCAATTATCTATTTTCATTGAAATGGAAAAGCTCTTTTAGGGAATGATGAGATCAGAGGATATGCATCAGCAGCGCCTTTTTTATTTTTTTTTATTTTTAATTTAATTTAATTTTTATTTTATAATTCTTTTGTCTTCTTTCTTTTTTTTTCCTTGAAAGGGACAAATCTTTTGTTATATGTATACTCTAATATGAACGGTACAAAATATACAACAATGAAACTTGCGAAGTAGGAATTTTTTACATGTCTGCGTTTAAACAGTTGAGCAGAAGTTCCTATATGTATCTTGCCGCTTTTGTTTGACTAAAGGTCCGTTTTGATATAGTTGAAAACTGAAAACTGAAAACACTGTAGCAAAATAATTTTTAAATATGTGAATAGTGCCGTGGAACCCATTTTTAATGAAAAAATTACTGAAAATTGAAATTTGTGGGTCCGTGAACAGTGCACTCGTGCATTGGTCACGGAAAAAAGTCAGCAAGTGCGGCTACCAAAAAAAAAAAAGGCTGAAACGCGTTAAAAGCAAAATGTGGTCACAATAAGCCGAGTCCCACCTAACTCCCCATTGGTCGAAAGACAGCTTACAGAAATGATTAATTAAGCAAGGTTTTACAAAACTGGTTGCGTTAAAAATGGTTTTAGTTTGTGATTAGTTATATGTCACTTTCATATATATATATATATGTCCATCACTTTCTCTCTATTACTTATAACTTAATTACCACAATAAAATTGTACCAAAGTTATAGCACAAAATAGTGTGGTCTTAAATTTTTTTTTCATTTGGTATCCCTTTTTGAAACTACATTTATTACAAGTACAATTTTTATCTTTTGGGCTCGTTTGGATACAGAGGGAAGAGAGAGAGAATAAAGTAGAGTTGGCTGAAAATAAACTAATTCAACCAACTCGACTTTACTCTACTTTGCTCTCCCTTAATTCAAATGAACCATTAGATTTTTCAATCACATTTATAAGTACAATCACTACCAAAAAAAAAAAAACTTTATAATTTTCAATCAATAGCTTTCTGAAACAATTAGTTCCTAACAAGCGGAAAAATAATTTGTGATAAGAGCATAAACTACTTGCCATAAGCCTTTTAGCAAAATTAACTGAATCTGTTTCCACGCAAACATTTGAAAATCATTTCACCATAGTCAAAAACTTTCCCAAACTTTATATATATATATATATATATATAAGATAGAGATTTTACTCTAGCCTAATCTAAGTATATATATGTGTAAAACTCCTTCCAAGATACTTGAACCCCGGTCCTTACCTTCCACACCCCACAAGCACTTATATTTGTGGGGTGACCATCGCTCAAGAGTGTGCGTTGGTTTTCCCAAACTTAAGAGTTTAAAGTTCCGCACGAGTACTTAGTCACATCTTAAGGGAAAACCGATTACCCATCTCCCATATTTATGTTTATGTCTAATCAATAAATAATGGACCACAACTTTTATTACACCATTTCACCCAACTATCTTATGTGGCTTAGTGTGAGTGGTAGAGAAAAGGTAATGAGTTTATGTAAAAGTGACAAATAACTAATCACAATTTATCACATTGAATAATTTTGGAAAAACCTATGATATAGGGCATGGTCCTAAATATGTTATGCCTATTTAAACCTCATTTCACTTTTCTCAAACACTCCATTAATTTTGTCATAAACTCCAGAATCACACATATATATAAATACACACACACATAGAGGGTTGGATTCAATTTTCATGCCAATCGAATGTTATTTATCATTCAATCTATAAACTCATCTTTTATGCATCATTTAAAAGTATAAAAACTTAAAATTAATAAATTTATTGATGATAAGGCTATTGATCTTTGATCACTTTGAAATTTTGCAAGCATGAAGGATATATGAAGATAATATAATTCAACAATGGATTTCAAAGTGATGCAAATTTTGATAAATACACCGTTGAATTACAATAATTTCATATATTCTCCACACTTGCAAAATTTCAAGACGATCAAAGATAAATAGCATTGTCATCAATCAATTATTTAAGTTCCAAATTGACTATTTTTTCCGTAGACCTCCAGGTGATTCTCTGTCTTTCTTTTCTCTAATATACTTATATCGTTTCAGTTAAAAAAATAATAATAATAAAAAAAGAAATATAAAGGTTGTCCAAGGAATGCATTATACTGTTATCTTTACACGTTTACTCTAGGATGGAAAAGATGATGAGAAGTCAAAGGGAAGGGAAAATTCTTCATATGAAGATTGCACAAAATATTTTGAGCCCACAATTAAGGTGGGCATTAGTCTGGTTTTCAGAAGGCTGCATCAGGATAACATAAAAATAAGATTTTTTGTAGAAAATTTTCACCCTTTTAATTTTTTTAAGAAGTCGATCTAGTTGGATTTGGAAGACAATTTTGTGATTCAACCTACAGACAGTCCATTCTTTGTCTTTTTTTTTTTTTTGCGTAGAATTATGACCAAAATAACATAAGGTGAACTCCTTCGTGTAAATTTATGCTTGCTTTTATAAGTATACTAGCTTTTTCTAGCATAGTTGATGGGTACATTTTCAATTCTTGTCGGTGCGGCATAAATTTCGGGATTACTACCAATATCTTAAAGCAAAATGAAGAGAATTTTCAATATTAAGAACCCCTAGACTTAGTATGTCTTGATCACACCACCTTTTTTTTTTTTTAATTCGATAATTATAACCGGTAGGAGGAATTTGAATCTTAGATGTCTTAGTAATATTAGGAAATGTCAATTAGTTGAGTTACAAAACTCTTGACATAACATCAAATGTTCATGCAAGATAACAAAAGGAAATCTTACCCATTATAAATTTTACACAATAGATTAAATTTGGAACATAAAACAAAAATATGTTGTGCAAATAAACTTCTAGGAAAAAGATTAGTTGGAAGGAAGCAAAACCTTTAATTTTGTTAGAAATACTAAATCAATAGTTTTGTATTTCCCAAGTAATAAAATATAAATGAGTGTCTTTATATAAGAGGTAGAGTTTGCGGTACAGTATGTGTTGTACAAGTAAGTGAGCTATGCAAAATAAATAAAAGTGGGCCAAAAGCCCATAGACTATTACATGTTAACAAGCCCTCTCAAACTCAAGGTGTGTGTGAGACTTACTTGAGATTGTCAATCAAAGCATGAAGGCGTCTCTTAGGATGTGGCTTGGTGAAGATATATGCAAGTTGATCTTGATATGCATGATGAGAACATAGAGAACAGGTAATCCAACGATGGAATTCTTAAAGAATTAATTTAACAAAAAGTTATTATGAGATATAACATTGTTTAGAGTTATAACATGTGTAACTGGAGATATATATATATATGTGTGTGTGTGTGTGTGTGTGTGTGTGTGCACGCATGCGTGCGTGCGCGTGCGATTCTAAATATATAATTTAGAATGCCATATTTTGTATACATAAATATTAGTTTAAATATATTAGTCCAATGTATTAGATTAAATAACATGTTTTATAAATTTTCAACATTTTTTTTATTGTATTGACCAAAACATCAATACTGGCTAAAACATCCAAAAAATCCATGGATAGTTAATACTGGCTAGTACTATCGTTTACTACCTTATATTTTATCTGAGATGATGTAAAAGAGTATCCTTATCAGTTTAAGGCTGGCACGGTATATTTTCCTAGTGCACCAAGTATTGGATGGTATTAACCCCATTGCCCATAATTCTCAAACATAAAAGGAGATTCCTAGTTGGCCTAAGGGATTTTGTTGTCCATAATCCTTTGTGTGTGTGTGTGTGTGTGTGTGTGTGTGTGTGTGAGAGAGAGAGAGAGAGAACTAGGATTTTTTGTCTTTTAAAGTTTGAGGTTGTTTTCATTTTGTTCTTTTATGTTTCAAAATTTTCATTCTCACCATGTTTGTTTGCATTTTCGTATTGGCATTATCGTTCATTCCATTACTAATTTGGAGACATTTAAGGTTCGTTTGGGATCTGCTTAATTTGCTGAAAGTATTGTAGATAAAGATAAAAGTTAATTGAAATAGTATACTAGGACTCATGAATAGTACCAAAAAGTACAGTGGAACCTATCGCTTTGTTTGTTTCGAAAGGAAGAGATACGAATTGTACATAACAGTCCAAAAGATGTCCGAGGAGAGGAGTCATATCAGAATTGTGGATCCGAGGTCGGTAGGAATATCCTACCTCCCTAAGCATCCTACCAGGTACCATACTTGTTAAAAATCAGACGTTAGATAAGGAGTGAGTAGATAAAGGCTATAAATATCTACTAAAGCTGCTACATCCGCATTAAATGTTCTGTATCTAATTTTCTGGCTGCATTAATGTGGAGGTGATACCTGAACAGTACAAAGTTGGCTACTCCAAAACCAACACAACTAGATAGGGTGTCTGATGGGACAGACACTCAAGTAGTAACGCAGATGATCAACATGTGTAAGGTGAAGATGCGTGGAAAAGAACTATATAAGAAGAAAAAACCCTTTGTAAAAAGAGGGAGGAAAAAATTAAGAAGAGAAAAAAAACTGTGATATTAGAAGATAAGACTTGTAACCTAATTTGAGCATAATATACATGAATAGATCACCTCGGATCACTCCAAGGACGATTTTTCTTCAACATAACCTTGTCTCTTTACATTACTTCATTATCCAAACCTAATCCAAAGTTGGTTTAATCATCTAGAGCCCAGTTTTTCCAACACATTCTCTACAAATTCATTGCTTTAGGCTTTTTGGGCCTAAGTCTCTCCACATAGTGGGCTAGGAACTCAAATATGGTTCTTACAATTGGCGCCATCTGTGGGAAAGACTGGTGTTTCAATGAATCCAACTTTCAACAATGGTAGGTTCTAGGTCACATCGAGCAGAGTCTATGGGGTCTCAGCATCAAGATCATTTCCGTGATCTCGAATGGCAGAGAGACCGGGAGGGAAGTGTACATACTACTCATACTAGTAGAAGCTGTGTAAGGGTAAAAGCCATGTCTCCCAGGAGGAGAATGTTAAGGACATGCAGAAGGAGATTGATCACTTGAAGAAGAGCTTACGCCATGAACGGCGAAAACGAGCTCCATCCCACTCTGACTTCTCTTCTGATGGTGAGAGGGATGTTAGCTTTAAGCACAGATTAAAGACACTCCCAGTGAGTCTTTCTCATATAAAGAGGAATATCATCATGAACGTAAACAGAGGAATTCATCCTCAGTTGATCTGTAAAATGATGCTGTGAGCAAGGCATTTAATCAAATTTCTAGGTCGCCTTTCATGCTTTGGATCGAGGGTGGGATACTTCCTTGGTAATTTTCATAACCCACGTTCACCATGTACAATGGCAGAATAGACCCTGTAGATTATGTTAGCCACTTTAATCAGAAAATGGTCATACGTTCAAAGAATAAGCCTTTGATGTGCAAGGTTTTTCCTTCTAGTTTGGGACCTGTAGCGATGAGGTGGTTTGATAGTCTGAGGGCGAGTTCCATAAATTCTTACATGGAACTTACTCAGGCGTTTGGATCTCGTTTTATAACGTGTAGAAGAGTTCCTCCGCCCTTAGCCTCTTTGTTGTCATTATCCATCAGGGAAGGAGAAACCCTAAAGACATATTCGGATAGGTACTGGGAGATGTTTAACGAAATTGAAGGTGATATTGATGATGTTGCCATTAGTACGTTTAAGCTTGGCTTACCTACAAACCATGGTTTAAGGAAGTCTTTGACGGGGAAACCTATTTTCAGCATTCGTCAACTCATGGATCGAATTGATAAGTATAAGAGAGTCGAGGAAGATCAACAACAAGGTAAGGGGAAGAGCAAGGCTATCCCTTAGGAAATGAGGGATTTCAGGGCGGAACGTTACAACAACAGCAAACCCCGAAGAGATTTTGGTGGATAATCTAAATTTGCAACTCCCCAAGTAGTAAACACTATGTTTAGGGATCTTGTGGAGCAAGTTTTGGAGAAGGTTAGGAACGAACGATACTTCAAATGGCCGAATAAAATGAGCGGTGATCCTTTGAAACGCAACCAAAGTCTTCATTGCCAATACCATCAAGATAGGGGACATGCCACCAAGGACTGTCAGACGTTATGGAATCATCTGAAACAGCTGGTTAAGGAGGGGAAGTTGCAACACCTACTGTGTTGCCCTAACGGACAAGATAACCAGTTGAGATCCGGAACACAGGGGAGTGCTTTTACAAAGCCCCCAATAGGCACTATTAATGTCATTTTTGCTGCACCTGGAAGGACTGGGTTTTAACCTTCTAGGGTGATGTCTGTAGCTTGGTTATCTGTTAAGGATGCTAGTATGGGGTCGAAAAGGGCTAAAGTGGAATTTCGACAGGCTTTGAGCTTTTCGGATGACGATAAAGCAAGAACCATTCAGCCACATGACGATGCCTTAGTAGTGACCCTCAGAATAGGAGGATATGATGCGCGTAGGGTGATGGTAGACCAGGGCAGTTGTGTAGAGATTATGTACCCTAATCTGTATAAAGGGTTGAGCTTAAAATTTGCGGACCTTACCACCTATGATTCACCCTTGTGAGCTTCGATGGGAAGGTTGTCATCCCAAAGGGTCAAATCAGGTTGCCCGTGCAGGTAGGTTCAAAGGTAGTGGAGGTGGACTTTATAGTGGTAGATGCGTATTCTCCCTACATGGCCATCGTGGCCAGGCCATGGCTCCACGCTCTAGGGGCTGTTTCTTCAACTTTACATCAAAAGGTGAAATATCCATCAGGAGATCGAATTGAAAAGCTGATTGGGGATCAATCTGTGGCTAGGCAGTGTCTTGTATTCGCAATCTTGCACCAACCAATAGTTGAGTCCTTGGCCTCGGTGAATGAAAGCTCATAGCAATCAAAGTCCACAGAGTTGCCAGTGAAGGAACTAGCCAAGGAAGCTAAGTGTGAGGACTTAGAAAAATTTATCATTGGTGATGATCTGGAGAAGTTTTTTCAGGTTAGAGTCCAGCTACCGCCTTAGAAAAAAGGGGAATTAGTGGGGTTTCTTAAAAGGAATATAGATGGATTTGAATGGAATGCCTACAAGGCTCCGAGAGTGGACTCGAGCTTCATCTGCCATCATCTGAAGGTCAATCCATTGGTCACCCCCAAAAAGCAACCTCCTCGGCGTTCATCCAAGGAGCATTTGGATGCTGTCAGGGATGAGGTCATGAAACTCAAATAGGCAGGGGCTATTAAGGAGGTTTTCTATCATGAATGGTTGGCCAATAAGTGATAGTAAAAAAGAAAAATGGGAAATGGCGTATGTGTGTAGATTTTACGGACTTAAACAAGGCTTGCCCGAAGGATCCTTTTCTTATGCCGAGGATTGATCAGTTGGTGGATGCAACTGTGGGTCATCCTCGAATGAGCTTTCTGGACGTCTTTCAAGGGTATCATCAGATACCTTTGGCTTTTGTCGACCAGGAGAAGACAACGTTTGTTACTTCCATTGGAAATTATCATTATAAGGTGATGTCTTTTGATTTGAAAAATGCAGGGGCTACTTATCAGAGGATGATGACCAGGATGTTTGAGCCTCAGTTGGGGAAAAACATAGAGATCTATATCGATGATATGGTAGTAAAGAGCAAGGTGAAGTCCGATCATGTTAATGACCTCAGAAATATTTTTGATGTCCTGAAAAAGTATAAGCTTAGGCTTAATATTTCCAAATGTTCTTTTGGTGTTGGGTCAGGGAAGTTCTTGGGCTATATGGTCACGCACCGTGGAATTGAAGTTAACCTTGACCAGATTAAGGCAATCAACAATCTTCAACAACCTCGGAATGCCAAGGAAGTCCAAAGGCTTACAGGGATGACTGCGGCGTTGAACCGATTCATTTCTCGGTCAACAGACAGGTGTAGGCCTTTCTTTCAGTTATTGAATAAATGGAAAGGATTTGAATGGATGGAAGAATTTGCCCAGTGTTTCAACAGTTGAAAGAATATTTATCTCAGCCGCCCATTATGTCTCGGCCTGAGGTGGATGAGGTGCTATTTGCCTACATCGCTGTGGCCGCCCACACAGTGAGTTTGGTGCTGATACAGGATGATAATGGCGTACAGAGGCCAGTTTACTATGTGAGCAAGTTCCTACATGAGGTCAAGGTTCGATATTTACCATTGGAAATGGCCATTTTGGCAGTAGTGCATACTACACGCAAGGTTCCCCACTATTTTTAGTCACACACGGTGTTCGTCCTAACCCAACTACCACTAAGATCTTTGCTTCGGAGTGCTGATTACACAGGTAGAATTGCAAAATAGGGGACAATTCTAAGGGCTTTTGACATCAAGTATATGCCACGCACCTCGGTCAAGGGTCAAGTCCTTGAAGATCTGGTAGCCGAGTTTGCAGAAATCCCAACAGAAGAAAGAGTAGAAGGGCAAAACATGGATGGAAAATTGGTTGGAATGATCTCTATGCAAGAACCTGCATCTTAGAAGGTCTATGTTAATGGTGCAGCGAATCATAAAGGGTCTGGTGTGGGGCTAGTCTTGATATCTCTAGAGAGCATCACGATCGAAAAGTCCTTGAGATTGGGATTCTCGGCTATCAATAATGAAGCTAAATATGAAGCTCTGCTAGAAGGAATGATCATGGTACAAAAAATGGGTGGAAAGGCAGTGGAATTGATTTCTGATTCAAGATTGGTCGTTGGTCAAGTCCATGTGAAATTGGAAGCCAGAGACCCTAGAATGCAAGAATACTTAAACCAGGTTAGACATTTACAATCTAAATTTGAATCTTTTAACTTGACATAAGTCTCTAGAAGTAAAAACACACATGCGGACTCTCTTGCCACATTGGCAACTTCCTCGGCAAAAAATCTACCTCGAGTAATCCTCGTAGAAGACTTATGTAGACCTACTGAGGCAGGAAGTATCATAGCTCATGTTAATCATATAAGGGTGGCTCCTAGCTAGATGGACCCTATTGTATTGTTCCTCCAGGAGGATGTTCTGTTAGAAGATAAGTTGGAAGTCGAAAAAGTACAAAGAAAAGCCTCTCAGTTCTAGCTATTTGAGGACTAGAAGTTGTATAAAAGATCTTTTTCTGGCCCATATCTGCTGTGTGTACACCCAAAAGGAGCTGAGACAATTTTAAAAGAGTTGCATGAGGGAATTTGTGGAAGCCATACAGGAGGAAGGTCTTTATCACATAGAGCCCTTACGCAAGGCTACTGGTGGTCGAGGATGCAGAAAGAAGCGGAAGATTATGCAAAGAAATGCGATCAGTGTCAGAGGTTTGCCCCAAACATTCATTAATCTGGTAGAGTCCTTAATCCTCTCTCCAGTCCTTAGCCTTTCGCTCAGTGGGGCTTAGATATTGTTGGCTTTTTCCTTAAGGCAGCAGGGAATAAGAGGTATTTGCTGGTTGGCATAGACTACTTCACTAAGTGGGTCAAAATTGAACCTTTGTCCAATATTAGAGATATGGATGTCAAACGGTTTATTTGGAAAAACATAATAACAAGGTTTAGAATTCCTCGCATCCTCATCTTGAACAATGGTTTGCAATTTGACAACAAGGCCTTTAGGAGCTATTGTTGCGACCTGGGCATAACGAATAGATATTCCATCCCTACATATCCACAGAGGAATGGGCAGGCTAAATCCGTCAATAAAGTTATAGTAAGCGGACTAAAGAAGAGGCTAAACGATGCAAAGGGGAAATAGGTCGAAGAGTTGTCACACGTCCTATGGACTTATCGAACCACGCCTCGTAAGTCCACAGGAGAGACATCGTTTTTAATGACATATGGGGCTGAGGCTGTTATCCCTCTGAAAACTGGATTCCCCAACCTAAGAACAAGTTCTTTCACTCCGAGCAGCAACGATGAGCTATTGAAGAAGAGTTTAGATTTAGTTGAAGAACGAAGAGAAAATGCCATGGTCCAATTTGCTTATTATCAACACAAACTCAAGCGAGGGTACGATGTTAACGTGAAGCTAAGGCCGCTAGCAGTGGGAGACTTGGTCTAAGAAAGGTTATAGGAGTTGCCAAGAATCCACCATGGGGGAAGTTAGGACCCAACTGGGAGGGACTATATCGTATAACATCAGTGGCTGGAATAGGTGTGTATTATTTAGAAGATCTAGATGAAAGAGCTGTACCTTGTCCCTAGAATGTAAATAATCTTAGAAGATATTATTATTAATACAAGTATTCTTAACCTTCTTTTTGTTTTCTATATTCATCATCTTACGTCCTTGCTATAATTTTAAGTGTTAAAAAGGACCTAAGCTATGCCTGGTTCCTCGGACCATCTGCTCTGGGAAAATTAATACCTTAGAGCATCATTTTAAATATCAAACAGAACCTTAGTCATGCCTGCATCCTCGGATCACATACCTTGGGAAAACTGATATCTCTCAGTTATTTTTCTAAGTGTTAAACAGAACCTAAGCTATGCCTAGTTCCTCAGACATTTGCTTAGGGAAAATTAACACAGTATGGCATCATTTTAAATATAAAATAGAACCTTGGTCATGCCTGGCTCCTTGGACCTCATACCTTGGGGAAATTGATACATTTGATTTATTTTTCTAAGTGTTAAACAGAACCTAAGCTATGCCTGGTTCCTCGGACATCTGCTTAGGGAAAATTAACACAGTATGACATCATTTTAATTATCAAATAGAACCTTGGTCATGCCTGGCTCCTTGGACCACATACCTTGGGAAAATTGATACCTTTGATTTATTTTTCTTAATGTTAAATAGAATCCAAATTGTGACTGGTACCTCGGATATCTGCTTTGGGAAATTTAACACAATATAGGCTCATTCTAAATATTAGACAAAAACTGGATCATATCAGGTTCCTCGAACCATAAACTCAATGAAAATTTTCTATGTTTTGGTCAAACATTAGTCCAAGCATTAAAAAGAAGTAAACTCCTAATTCCCTTCCTGGGTTACATGGTTTGTTACCTCCCAATAAAGATGTAATCCTAAATAAGTCCATGAGCATCACTTAAAGCATTTTAGGATGCCTTGGATTTGTTTATCGTTTGATCAATGATTGAATATTTTTTCTCAAAGTTAGGAAAGTTGTTAAAATTGGTATATCCAAGGTATGTATTGACAGTACTGAGGAGTTAATAATCTTGATCTACTCTGACTCCCAATTAAAAATATGTGAGAATTGTTTTTTCCCTTTATTTAAGCAATCTCTCATTTTTGTAGCATATGGTTATGATAAATCAAGGAATGATCAAAATGAAATTACATAAGTAAAGGAAGCAACTTTTATAAATTTGGAAAAGTAAACTACATGTTTCATTAAAACGTATCTTAGGAAAGGGAAATGCTATTACAAAAAGTACAACAATGTTATAAACATGAAGATTTATCGCTTTAACTTTATCTGAAACCTAGGCTTAGAAGTCTTGTCAGCTTGACTAACTGCTTCAGTAGAAGTCATCTTCTCTTTCTCCTTAGAATTCTCCTTTCTAGGCATGGTGACTGAAGCTAAGACCATTTCAAAATTTTGGGAAGCTGCCCCCTCTTATGGATTCTCTGTAATCTTATCCGAGGGCTTCTCCAGGTTAGAGGAAGCTTCTTTGAGAACTTCAGATTCTTTTATTTGCTGCTGTTGATTGGGAAAAGGAGGATCCTAAGGCTGTGTTTCATGCCCAATAGGGTCAGCAACGGTAGAGGCTGCTTCACCTTGGGATGAAGGAGGGTCCAAGGCTTTTATGGCTGGTGAGTAGTAAATTTTCTCTAACCTTCTCAATTCAGAAGAAACCTTAACCCCAGCTTGGTTGAGGGCTTCAGCCCAAGTCTGAGCGCAGTAAATTTGACATACCGCTGGGACCTCCGCCCTAAGGGTTTCCTCGGTCTCGGCCACTCTAAGGTCATAACCTTGCTATTCAGCCCCATCCCTAGCCACCTTGGTCTCCCTCCTTGCTTTCTCAGCTTCTTTTTTAGCCTTCTCAGCATGTTCTCTTTGCTTCTGGACTTTAGCCAGCTTCTTCTGCAAAGTTGCAACTTGCTCTTTAGAAGAAGCCAATTCCACCTTGGCATCACACAAAAGCAGCCTTTGTTCCTCGGCCTGCCTTTGAGCACTCTCCAGACCCGAGTCAACACTTTTCCTCGCTCGCTCTTCCTCTGTCAATTTTTCCTTAGGTCCTTGTTAGAGTGGTCGGATATCTTAAATGACTCCACAACTGTTGTGCACCTAGACCTTTCCTTGTCCAGCTAACGGCAGCAGGAATTGGTTATCTCCTCAATCTTGAAAATAGCTTAAACAGCTTGACAGAAAAGGGTGGTCACCTTTCGAATCGAAAAAAAAAAAAAAAAAAAAAAAAAAAAAAAAAAAAAGAAGTGAGCTGCGTACCATGCCCATATATCTTTTGAGGTTGAGGAAAACTTTTGGCCTTTTGATAGACCACAGCTTGGCCATGTCTGTAGGGAGTAGCAAAACCTCCTCCAAAGCTGAGGCCACGTGGCATCCCTGGCCTCCCTGGAAAGCCCTGATGGAAGCATTATCCATTAAGGGCTCACCATTGATCATAAGAGTTGGAAGCCAAGCCTGAAGCTCAGTTGGCTGGTTGTCTCTCCTCTCCTAGCTCCTTTGCCCTGTTTGTCCAGTTTTTTGCTGCTTTGCAGCCTAAGGAGCCTATTCTTCAGGCATTGGGTGAGATCTCCTAACCTCTACTACATCCTTACCTTTCTGCTCTTTCTTTCACTTTGGGTCAGTAGGTTCAACTCGGGGTGGCAAGGATGGCTGAGGAGGAGGATGAGGAAGTTTAGGAGGAGGAGAAGGAAGAGGAAGTTTGGGCTGACTTGGTTCTCCAGGTGCATTTTTTCTGGGCTGGGACTCTATCAGCTCCAACAAACTTCTCTATGATTTTCTTTGGATACCCATCTCGTCTGAGGGGCTGATATCTGTTTCTTACTGATGGACAAAGTCGGTTGAGGTAATCTTGGGGGATAGCAGTTGGTTGAACACCTCGAATTCGTCCTGGGAGTTTGACAAGTGTATAATCCCCTCTGGTTCTACTTCTTCTTCTTCTTCTTCTTCTTCTTCTTCTTCTTCTTCCTCTCTTTCCTTAACAACATCTTGGGATGAGGATGCTCCTGCTGAAAGGATACCCACAAAGAGCGATTGGGTAATGGGTGTGTCCTCTAGGAGTGGAATGCTTTCAAGAACAATAAATCCTTCGTAGGCCACACTAATACGTTGAAGACGTGGGTCTTTGGCTTTTATTACGTACTTCGAAGCTTGAAATCCGTGAGAAATAGGCTGGTATCTGAGGATTATGTGTACTGCTCGCAACTGGCCGTCTGCCTCGTTTATGAACACCTCGGATTGTAGGATCTTGTTTAGATTCTCTCTATTGACAAGGTTGAACCGAGGTATAGGTGCACATTTGTCTGCGAAATCATTAAGACAAAGGGAAAGTTTATCAAAAGCAGAAATATCGAAGAATAGAAGGGAAATGTAAGCTAAAGTGCATAAATTTACGACTAAACCCGCACCTGGTTTTCCCTCCTTAGTTGGAGAGGGTAAGCCATCATGCCATTCCCAAGAGAAGATTAAAAAATCTTCCTTTAACCCCTTGTTTAATGTAGGGAGGCATTGAATTAATCTTACTTTGGGATACCTTGATTTAAGATAATATCCATGCCCCTTCAAATGGCGTAGATTGTATAACCAATTGACATCATGGTGTGTCAATTCCAGGTTCATTCTCTCGTTTAGGACTTCTATACTCCATAACACTCTGAACATATTTGGGGCACATCATGTGGGGGATAGTCTAAAAAATCTAAGGAAGTTCTTGGTGAGACTACCCATGTGGATGGTCATTCCTCCCACTATGAAAGCAATCATTGGGATGACCACCTCTCCTTCTTTCCTATCATCTGCCCACTCCCCTTGGGCAGCGTATCTCATACCCACTATTGGTGGGATCCTATACTTGGCCCTAAATCTCTCTATATCCTCATCGGATTCAACTAAACGCTTGAATCTACCCATTTTTCTAAGAAGTTTTGAAAAGAGATCAACAAGTTTAGGGCGAAAAATAGAGTCGAGAAGAAAAAAGGGTGATGAAACAAGAATATATGGAAAGAAACAAAACTAAGAGGGTTCGAAGAAACTTATAGGTTTTAAAAATAAGGTCCTCGAACAAATTTTTGGTATTTGTAGACACACGAAGAAGTGAGAGAAGGTGGCAGGTTCAGTGTATGAGCTCTAAAGTTGTGTGATTGATGGAAATAGGGAAACGAATTGATTTGAGAGACTATTTATAATGGCACGGAAGCTACAGGCGGGAAAATTCCCGCTTGTAACCACAAAAAATTCTCCACCGTTAGATTGGCATCGTGCAGTTGAACGTGAGGGACAAAGGTGTCGTTAAAATTTAATGAGGGCACGCTCTGGACGCTGAAGCGTCAAGAGCGTGCCTCGAGCAGGTAAAAAGGCATTTAGGGCTTCATACAAGCATGATGTAACCATAAATAGGGTGGGCTGTTGATATCGAAATCTTTCTTTCCTCCCAAGGAGTCGAAAAACAAGATTTCGAGGGGCTATTGTGGGGGCTAGATAACAAGAAGGTATTGTTAAATTTGTATATTGGGCCTATGGCCCAATCCGAGGACATATACTCGTCTGAGGATGATTAAGCAATGTTGTTATAGGAATGGTATGAAAGGAAGAGATACGAATTGTACATAACAGTCCAAAAGATGTCCGAGGAGAGGAGTCATATCGGAATTGTGGATCCGAGGTCAATAGGAATATCCTACCTCCTTAAGCATCCTACCAGGTACCATACCGGTTAAAAATCAGACGTTGGATAAGGAGTGAGTAGATGAAGTCTACAAATATCTACTAAAGGTGCTACCTCCGCATTAAATGTTCTGTAACTAACTCCCTGGCCGCATTAATGTGGAGGTGATACCTGAACAGTACAAAGTTGGGTACTCCAAAACCTACACAACCAGAGAGGGTGTCTGATGGGACAGACACTCAAGTAGTAATGCAGGTGATCAACAAGTGTAAGGTGAAGATGCATGGAAAAGAACTATATAAGAAGAAAAACCCTTCGTAAAAAGAGGGAGGAAAAAATTAAGAAGAGAAAAAACACTGTGATATTAGAAAATAAGACTTGTAACTTAATTTGAGCATAATATACATGAACAGATCACTTCGGATCACTCCGAGGATGATTTTTCTTCAACATAACCTTGTCTTTTTACATTACTTCATTATCCAAACCTAATCCAAAGTTGGTTTAATCATCTAGAGCCCAGTTTTTCCAACCCATTCTCTACAAATTTATTGCTTTGGGCTTTTTGGGCCTAAGTCTCTCCACATAGTGGGCTAGGAACTCAAATCTGGCCCTTACATATATAAAATTTGAAAATTATTCTTTTAGTTTTAAACAAACTTTCTCAAACCCTACTAGTCGCAAATTTGTGCGTTCTGCGTGATAATTTTTTTTATGGTGATCTCATTATTATTATTATTATTATTATTATTATTATTATTATTATTATTATTATTATTATTATTATTATTTTGCAATCTAGTTTAATTTAATAAAGAGTAATGAGTAATGTATTTCATAACCATGTTTTCATTTATTATAGGAACAATAAAAAATGTAATATATATAATTTATGTGGTATCAAAATGAGAACAAACAAATTTTAATAGGAACTCAAAAGGCAAGTTAGTGAACATATTCATGTTTTAATAAAATTTATTTATAACATTTTGTGTATCATTGAAAAGTATATAAAATTTGAAAATTATTCTTTTAGTTTTAAACAAACTTTCTCAAACCCTAGTTTTTCTTCCCTTCAATCCAAAACACCGAAAAACATATCTAAAAAATTAATAAAACTTAACAATGATTAACTAGACCAATTAGGAAAAAAATTTGTTGTTGATAATATTGAGGTTATTTTCTTTGTGGAAATTACAAATTCATCCACCAAAAATGATTATCAAATAAACAAATAGAATGAAGTTTCTATATATGCATAGTTGTAAAATAATAATGAAAATACAATTGCAAAAACTAAAATATATCTGATTATTTTCATTTGACTAGCCTTTTTTTTTTTTTTTTTATATAAAATATATTATAAAGTACTTCTAATACAACTATTAATAATACTTTTTTTTTTTTACAAAAGCTATAAATTTTCTCACCCAAAAAGATTAAAAAATAAACAAAATTTAGTAAAGTCTCATAGTTTAACATTTAAATGGATCACTGAAAAAAATCAAATTCTGACTTGCAAAACAACTAATTATTAACCCTATTCAAATCTAATGTATTTCATAACCATGTTTTCATTTATTATAGGAACAATAAAAAATGTAATATATATAATTTATGTGGTATCAAAATGAGAACAAACAAATTTTAATAGGAACTCAAAAGGCAAGTTAGTGAACATATTCATGTTTTAATAAAATTTATTTATAACATTTTGTGTATCATTAAAAAGTATATAAAATTTGAAAATTATTCTTTTAGTTTTAAACAAACTTTCTCAAATCCTAGTTTTTCTTCCCTTCAATCCAAAACACCGAAAAACATATCTAAAAAATTAATAAAACTTAACAATGATTAACTAGACCAATTAGGAAAAAAATTTGTTGTTGATAATATTGAGGTTATTTTCTTTGTGGAAATTACAAATTCATCCACCAAAAATGATTATCAAATAAACAAATAGAATGAAGTTTCTATATATGCATAGTTGTAAAATAATAATGAAAATACAATTGCAAAAACTAAAATATATCTGATTATTTTCATTTGACTAGCCTTTTTTTTTTTTTATATAAAATATATTATAAAGTACTTCTAATACAACTATTAATAATACTTTTTTTTTTACAAAAGCTATAAATTTTCTCACCCAAAAAGATTAAAAAATAAACAAAATTTAGTAAAGTCTCATAGTTTAACATTTAAATGGATCACTGAAAAAAATCAAATTCTGACTTGCAAAACAACTAATTATTAACCCTATTCAAATCAAACCAATGGGATAAAGAAAAAAACTTGTGATCAAGAATTGGAATACCAAAATACCTAAATATGAGATCTCAATTAAATCAACAATTAAATAAGATGTGACAATTAAATCAACAATAACAAAAAGAACCATTATTAGAAAATATACAAAAAGAAACTCCATATATTTGATATCTTTCACTTTAAATGAGATCTCAATTCCAGTGATGGTTTCATTATTAGATATCTTACAACTAAAATCCTAAAAATAAGTGGTTAAAAAAAAAAAAAATCCACTAATTGAGAAACAAAATTGGAGAGAGAGAGAGAGAGAGAGAGAGAGAGAGAGAGAGTATTGACCTCTTCGTCGTGGACAGCTTGGAAGGATAGAGGAGAAGGGTGGAACTAAAATAATAAGAAGTTTATATAAAAATTAAGATGGAAGAGGAATGGTGAAAGTAAATGAAATGTTGAACGAAGTGAAATTGTAGAGTTAAAGAAGATATAAATGAGAAAATTAAAAACTCTATAGAGGGAATCAAATGAAATTTAAAAAAAAAAAACAATGATTGGAGGAAATGAAAAATTGAATTAAGAAGACAATAGTTGAAGAAAATGAAAAGTTGAACAAAGTAAAAATTGTGAAAAATAAAAAGTAATAAAGGATGCTAAAGATAGTAAATAAAAGACTAATTGTAAAAACCGTGACTAAAATAAGGAGATTACATATATGAGTTTAGTTATATATTGCATATATAGCTTAGGCCTTGGACCTTGAGGTCAACTTTAATTCTCTTCCCATGTACCCTCGGCTTTGTATATTCAATTATGACTCCCATGGTTTAGGCTGTACATGGTCCCTCAATTTATTGCTCAAAATTTCAGTGGTGTAAAGCACCGGCTGAAAGAGTAATGTCAATTGATCAAAATACTTCTGATGAAGAATCAAATTCATTTCATTTCTCTCATGGATTGATGATAGTTTATAGATATCATGAAGTATATACGAGCTCACATTCTTCTGGATGTTCTGGCGCAGAGCTGTTGGTTTTGTAGCTTTCGAAATATCATTGCACATGGGACTGGAGAAAATCAATAGGAATGAAGAATCGTGTGCCCTCTCATCTGACCAATTATTACAAGATCGCTCAAGTTTTGGTAGCTTATATGCATGTATAACCCTTTTGATGTTAAGTTTTATGAACTAAGTTAATAACTGCAACGCATGCAACACTCCCTTATTTTAAAATGAACAATTGCCAAATGTGTTTTTGGTATTAGATTCAAATTTGTTATTCTTTTTCTCATTCTACACATTACAAATATTGTCTACTTAAAAAAATATATATACAAGTTTTTTTCATCTTTTTATCTTTATGAATATATCAATCTTTTTTTATTAATAGTTTTTTAAGGTGAGCCATATTCTTCTAACTTCTATTGTAGTGTGTTATATTTGCCTAATATGCAACTAAAATTTATAAATTTCAAATTTATTATTCAAATTTCTCATCTCTTAAGGAATAAGGAAATTATAATAATAATCAAAACTCATTACAAAATTACAATTTTATCTTAACCAAAATTAAAATGGAACCGAAGGAATAAAAAATAGACTTTCTAATAATTTATTACTCAAAAAATTGGTAGGAATATTCAAAATTTATAGCCATGTAGATTATGTTTTGATATAATCAATAATTACTATTTCCAAAAAAAATCTAAGTATTAACCCAAACCAAATTTCAATCAAAGTTATAAAAGGGAAAGAGAAGACTTTTATGATGGGAAATGAAAAAAAAACACACACACAATACCAAAACACATATTAAAAAAAAAAAGAACTGTACACCTTAATTAGAATTATAAGAAAGAACAAAAATCTACCAAAATATAGTAGAGAGAGAGTACTCACATTTTTGTGTAGGAAAAATATGGATTGAATGGAAAAAATATATCAAATTTATACATAATAAAATAGGGAGAAGAAGAGTCAAAATATAAGAAAGATAAAAAGCAAGTGTAACAATAAAGCATAAAGTAATGGAAGATAAAGAGGCAAAAAGGGAGAAGAAAAGTTGGAAGAAGTATATCAGTAGGTTTGAACTAATAGGGAGAAGAAGAGAGTTTTTTTTTTTTTTTTTTTTTTTTTTTTTTTTTTTTTTTGAGAATTGGGAGAATAAAAGTTTAAAAAGAAAAAAAAAAAAAGATAAAAAATGTGGATGATGTAACCGCAATGTGGCTCAATAGGAGTGAAGTAATAATAAATAATACACTGAAATCATTCGACTACATAGGATGAAATCAAAATTTTAAAACATGATTTCAAAAGGAATATATATGGAGAGCATTCAAATATATTCTCTAAGCCACATTCAAACAACAAAACCTGAAAATTTTAAGACATTACTCCAAACCTAAAACTAGTCAACTTGTCATTAACCCTTAATAAAAAAAATAAGCTCGTTTGGTAGAAGAGTTTGAGTAATATTGTTTATAATTTTTTGAAATACGTATAGGTAAAAAAGTGTGTAAAAATGTGTATAAAGTTGTTTAAAATTTGAAAATGTGAGTTTGAACCACTCTATCAAACAGGCCCAAAAAGTTCACAACTAAAAAATAAAATTTTATTAATTTTCAATACAAGTAAGATTTGTGATAGATTATAAAATGAATCACAGCTGGTTTATTAACAGGTGCTGGAGCACCTGTTAACAAAGTCCATTAAAAAAATAAGAAAAAAAGAAAATATATATATATATATATATAGTTTTCAAACATTTTTTGGTAGAAAGTTTTCAAACTTTTGTTGTATTGCTGCCTTTACTTCACCGTATCGATCTGCCTTTGATTACTGGGTCCCATTTCACATCTATCTTATGTATGTATATATATTATGACTATATTTAGCTGACTGTGCGAGTCTGTGACTCTGTAGCTTAAGTACAACAAATACTTCCACATTTTGGCACAAGTACAACCATGTCTCTCTCTCACTCCAGCAGACCTTGGTGTTCTCTTTACTCTACTTCAGGTTCCATCTCATTCTCTCTCTCTCTCTCTCTCTCTTGATTGTTTTTGGCTGGTTGCATGTTTTTGGGTTTTTTGTTTTATGTTAAATCCTTGCTGTCTCCTATCTGAATAAATTTTTGTGGATCCTTGTCTTTAAGTTTCATTCAATGTTTATTTTTGGAACTGGGTTTCTTGTTTGCATGTTGAATCTTCTTGACAAGTGATGCTTTTAGAGATTGAGAGGAACTAGTGTATGCTTTAAGAGCTACTTTTTCAGTGAGAGAGAGAGTTTTTTGGGTTGGTATAATATCCAGGAGTTTGTTTATGTCATGGATTTCTTGTCTCCTTTTTTAGTAACTTTGCACCTTGTATCCTCTTGTATTCTCCATACAAGAAAAAGATTGAACAAGACTTTCAGAAAATAAGGATAGCTCCAATTTCTGGACAATGTGGACAAAAGTCATTTAAGATGGTTTGATGTCTGCGTTATGAGGGATAAAATAAAATAAACTGGAATGAGCTACATGGTGAAGAGGGTGGATGTAAGGAGCATTGGTTGAGACTGTGCAAAACTATAATTTTTATTCTATCCAAAGTCATACTCTCTGTTTCTTCCTTAATTGACTTGCCTTGATATGAAAATGAAGTTGTAGAAAAGTGATTGTGCATCTGACCTCAAACAAGAGGGACTGTAACATCTATAAGATTCAATTTCACTGTAAAACCACCAGAGAATGAAATTTGTAACTATGAAGTAAAAACTGAATCAGTTCCTTTTATTTATTTATTTTTTATATTTAGTTATCTTAATTTATAACTTAGACACATGCTTTGAGTAACTTCAATTGGCTATCTGTCTTTACTATACCTTCTTTAATTTCTGGTGGGGTATTGTGTTCTCAAACAGTTAGTTTGGTTCCTGGATCAATTGAAGCTAGAAAAGCCAAGAAACCAGCTTTGGTATGAGAACCCTTCATTCAGTTTAATTACTTTTTTTTATTCTTGTATATCAGTCAATTATATTCACGAAAATTTATTTTTATTTATTTATACAGTTCATCGAGGGGACTAAACAAAGAATTAAAACAATGTTTGATAAGGTTGAACTATCTGTTTCCTCATATGATACAGCCTGGGTGGCATTGGTCCCTCGTCCAAATACCCCACAAGCCCCCTTTTTCCCTCAGTGTGTGAATTGGTTGTTGGATAATCAACTCCATGATGGCTCGTGGGGTCTTCCTAATCGCGATCCATTTTTAGTTAAAGATGCTATCTTATCTACCTTAGCATGTATCCTTCCACTAAAGCAATGGGGTGTTGGTGAAGAGCAAATGAACAAGGGTATTTCTGCTGTTCTTCTTGCTAAATCTCCTTAATCGAGTTCCAATATATAGATTTTCTCTCTTTTTGCAGGCCTGTTCTTTATTGAGTCAAATATAGCTGCAGCTACTGATGAGAAGCAAGTTTCTCCTATTGGATTTGACATAATATTTCCTGCTCTGATTGAGTATGCCAAAAATTTGGATTTGAGTATCCCTCTAGGGACAACAAATTTAGATGCTTTGTTCCACAAGAGAGAGTTGGAGCTTAAAAGGTACATTTTAAATTCAGCTTTGGTTTCTATTCAGCTTTATCATTAAGTGAATTTGCTTTTTTGTGCTTGTGTTTGAGTACTTCCCTTGATAGCAATGGACATGACAAAAATTGTCCAGTCTCAAAATCAGGATGTAAAACTAGTGGAGTTAAGCCTAGTCAAGGTGAGTAATGAGCTCAAAAAGCTGAGCTACCTTGCTAAAACTTGATTGGCTTGGCTTGCTTTGTCTATTAAATGTATTTTGAATCGGGGGTGAACAACATTATTTCTTCTAATGATAAAACTGTTCATATATGAAATGTGAATTGTAGTACAAGCTGAATAGAATGTTTAAGTTTGTGAATGATGGCCTTAGATTCTCCTAACTAAACCATCTCCATTCCATATCTAATTTTAGAGGCTATGGTAGCAACTTGGAAGGGAAGAGGTCCTACTTAGCATATTTTTCGGAGGGACTGGGGAAGTCAGCGGACTGGGAGATGATCATGAAATATCAAAGAAAGAATGGGTCACTTTTTAATTCACCATCCACCACAGCAGCTGCTTTTACTTACCTTAAGAATTCTGGTTGTCTTAGTTACCTTCACTCACTCCTAGATAAGTTTGGGAATGCAGGTCCCTCTCTCCATACTTGCCTATAGTTTGCTATGTCTATTTAGTTACATTTCTGATATCTCTGACAGTTATTTAGTTATTTTCAATTTTAATTTTTTTCCAGTTCCTACGGTTTATCCTCTGGATATATATACTCGTCTTTGTATGGTTGATAGTCTTGAAAGGTTGGGAATTGATCGGCACTTCAGGAAGGAGATCAAAAGTGTATTGGATGAAACGTACAGGTAATGTCATTTTTAGGTCGTTGCACCAATTATGGTGTGTGATAATCCTTTGAAGAATAATAAATTCATACTATTCTCCAATAAATTTTCAAGTCAGGCAATATTTTGAGTTTTTAGATTTCATATAGTTCGTGATTACCGGGAAAGATGACATTTGCAAACAAACAGATACTGGCTACAAGGTGAGGAGGAAATATTCTTAGATACTGCCACTTGTGCAATGGCGTTTCGGATATTACGTGTCAATGGATATGATATTTCTTCAGGTACTTTGTGATTTAAGAGACAGCCTACCAGATTTTGATTATTTAGGAAACGTTTAAAATCTTTATCCTGTTTTGTAGATCCATTTACCCGGCTTTCAGAAGATCATTTCTCCAGTTCCCTTGGAGGATATATGAAGGACATTGGTTCTGTTTTGGAATTATTTAGGGCTTCACAAATTATCATACATCCTGATGAATTTGTTCTGGAGAAACAAAATTTCTGGACCAGTCAGTTTCTGAAACAAAAATTATCCAATGGTTCAATTCACGCAGATGGACTGAATAAATATGTTAGCCAAGAGGTTTTTCCTGCAATAAAACCCTTCTCTCTGATTTACTGACGTTTTACTGTATAGTCCAAAGTTAAATCTCAGCAGATTGCAACCTTTAAACATTTCAGGTGGATGATGCTCTTAAGTTTCCCTACCATGCAAGTTTGGAACGCTTATCAAACAGGAGAGCCATTGAGAATTACAATAAAAATAATACAAGGGTTTTAAAAACTGCCTATAGGTAAACCTTTGGTGTTTCTTTGTCCTTTATTTTCCCTCTATGGAATATGGAGATTTTCATTCTGATTAAAAAAATTAGTTGTCATTAGTTTAAACAATTGCTTTATCCTTGTACTGCTCTTATGTCAGTTTTTCAAATATTGGCAATGAAGATTTCTTAAATCTGGCGGTCGAGGACTTCAACATCTGCCAATCAATACAGCGCGAAGAACTCAAAGATCTTGCAAGGTGCATATCTTTTTGTAGTTTCAGCTATCATGATATCATCACTGGGATTTCTTGGAATATTCATTATGGCAAGATCAAAGGTTGGCATGTGTAACAGGATAACTTGGCATTCTAAACTAGAAGCTACTTTCATTTTTTCATTGGCATATGGAACTGGAAGCAACTTTCAGTCCTTTTACTTTTATTTTTTTGGCAAAACATAATCTGGAATCAGTGGTTTGCCCCTGTTACTGGTTGATAATATTTGCTACATGACCATGATATCAAGAAAAACCAATTAGATTATCAGTCATTGGGATAGCTTCTTGCTTTAAACAGTGAAAGGAAGCAGATTATCATCTTTTGTTTGTAAAATTTTCATTTTCATGTAAGCAGGTGGATTACAGAGAACAGATTAGACAAGTTAAAGTTTGCCAGGCAGAAACTAGCGTACTGTTACTTCTCTGCTGCAGCAACCCTTTTTTCCCCTGAACTTTCTGATGCTCGAATATCATGGGCCAAAAATGGGGTGCTTACCACAGTGGTTGATGATTTCTTTGACATTGGTGGTTCAGTAGAGGAATTGGTAAACCTTATACAACTGGTTGAGAAGTATGTTTCCTCTTTTTCAATTTCCTTTTCTTGAATCTCTCATCTGTCTGTGATTTCTGTTTGGAGTCTTAAGTAGTCTTTAATGTATAATACTGATGATGCTGTTGGAATTGAACCACAGATGGGATGTTGATGTCAGCACTGACTGTTGTTCTGAGAATGTTGAAATTATATTTTCAGCACTTCACTGCACAATCTGTGACCTTGCAGACAAAGCATTAACATGGCAAGGACGTAATGTGATAAGTCACATCATTGACATTGTGAGATGAGACCTTCCTTTTTTCCACATTTACATTGTAATACGTTTTGGGTGTATCACTTTTGTAGGCTTTTCTGATCTCTCCAATGGTTGTGACTGATGCAATCACTTCACTTTAATGTAACCTGTAGATATTTATTTAAAATATTAGCCTTAGGACTTGAGTTTATGTTTGCGGAATAACTTCAGAATTTGCTTCATCTTCATCTCTCATGGAGACTACCCTGAAAAAAGGAAAAAAGGAAGCTTGGACAATCTCATTTTGCATTTATTTATTCATTCAACCAGAGATTATATGAGCAATGCTTTTCATGCAGTGGTTGAATTTGCTGAAGTCTATGTTGAAAGAAGCAGAGTGGTTGAGAGACAAGTCTGTGCCATCTATGGATGAATATATGACAAATGGGTACGTGTCATTTGCCTTAGGACCTATAGTCCTCCCAGCTCTCTATTGTGTTGGGCCTAAGCTTTCAGAAGAGATTGTTAGAACTCCAGAATTACATCATCTATATGAAATTATGAGCACTTGTGGACGTCTTCTAAATGATATACAGACCTTTAAGGTACAGCAAACCCCCCACCCCCCTCCCCAAAATGAAAATGATAAAAATGTTATTATTAGTTTCTCCTCGTAAATGATTAGTTTGGAGTTATTAATCTTTTTATGCTATGATGCAGAGGGAATCTGAGGAAGGGAAACTGAATGCAGTATCTTTGTGCATGATTCATGGTGGTGTAGATTGTACTAAAGAAGAGACCATTAAGGAAATGAAGAGTTTTATTGCTGGAAAGAGGAGAGAACTTCTGAAATTAGTTTTGCAGGAAAAGGGGAGTGTAGTTCCAAGAGCATGCAAGGATTTGTTCTGGAAAATGATTGAAGTGTTGCACCTATTTTACATGAAGGATGACGGATTCACTTCACATGAGATGTTCAATTCTGTGAATGCAGTGCTTGAAGAACCCATCGTTCTAAATAAATTGTAAGTCTATGTACGTTAGATTAACCTGTATCCCAGGTGAAACAATTGAAGGAATAGCTCAGTGCCTGTGATCGACCTTTTTAATGCACGTTGTATGCATAAAGGGCTGATTCTGCGCCTCCTTCGCATCCTTCTTTTAAATTATCACTTCTTTGCATGAGCTAACTTGGCAATATCAACTATTAGAAGACACAAAGAAAGTGTTGTATGCTTATCATGTGCATACGGCTCATTGCATTTTTGTTTATTTGTTTGCCTTTTCTTTTTTTGTATGTCTCTTTCTTTCTTCATGGTGATGTGGCAGATGATTTGGTCCACTTCAGTCCTTTCAGTTCACTTTAGTCCAGTTCGGTCTATTCAGTTCATTTCTGTCCATTTGGGTTCACTTCAGTCTATTTTGGTCCACTTTGGTTAATTTTGGTCTATTTTAGTCCTGATTGGTCCATTTGGTCCATTTTGGTCTATTCGATTAACTTCTCAAGCACCGAAAGACTTGCCACAACAAATTTCTCCAAAACCCTTTGAAAAAAGAAAAAAGAAAAAAGCAAAAGTCATTGAGTATTTTAAAACTCTCTTTAATTAAAAAGTTAAAAGAATAGATTTTAATTGTAAAAAGGAGGTTAATATATATATTTGCACAAAAATTTACTTTTGGCTCTAAAATTAATATACTTCCCGTCCTCCCCCCAAAAAAACAATTTACAAGTTGACTCATGAAATCTAACAAATGAAAATTTTATGGCGGAAATGCATTTTTGGCCTCTACGTTTTGACCTTATTCTCATTTTGGTTCTTATTTTTTAATTTTACTGCATTTAGTCCCTAAAATAAAAAAGCATGTTCTATTGTGGTTTTCACCATCATCTTATTAATGGAAATTGCTTATGGGACAAATAGAGTGTACTGTTGGCACATTAAAGGTTGATGTAGTTATTAAAATTTATTATTTGACATTTAAATAATGCCACGTTAGCATTTTAAATATAAAAAGCCACATCATTATTTTTCTTTTCTTTAATTATTTTAAAATAAAATAAAATTTTAATTAATATTTAATTATTTAAAATAATTAAAATAAAAATTTCTTTTTCATTTTCTTTTCATCATTGTATTTTCTTTTCATTATTTTGTTGGAAAATCAAGTCTGTTTATGTTATTTGTGTTCTTCTCATAATTGTTCATGTTCTACTTCACTTCCCTAGAATTGTTCATGTTCTTTCTCAAATAACTAGTTGCCCAGAAAATTAAAAAATCAATATTTTGTTAGCAAACAAACATGCAAAACACGCATAGCAATCTTCAAATTGAGACTGAAATCCAGCAATCACCAAAATACCAAAACACCAAAATATCTCTATCGAAGCGAACCAATCAAACACCAAACATCAAAACTCAACTCAGATCAATAACAATATTTTCTTGGCAACCAAACATAACAATGGACCTAGAAAATCCACCACCTTTCACCACCTTTGAACCCCACCAATGGACCCAGAAAATCTAGATCTACTCACCACCGCTGATCTAACTTTCCAAATCTACTCTTCAGCTTCACCGTTGACTTGACTCCACATCTACTTTCCACCTCCATCACCGATCTCCACCTCGACTACCTCCATTGCGAATTTGAGCCCCTCCACTATCTTTACTACTGATCTTCACCTCCACTACCGATCTACAACCACCACCTCCACCACCACTGATCTGACCCCTCTCTCTCTCTTTCTCTCTCTCTAACCCAAATCAAACCCATATAGGAAAAAGAGAGAGAGAGAGAGAGAGAGAGAGAGAGAGAGAGAGAGAGAGAGAGAGAGAATGAAATTCATGGATTTGTAAAGAAAAAAGAAAAAGAAGAGAAAGACACAAACACACACCAGAGAGTGAGAGAGAGATAATTTGTTTTTGGGTTTATCTTAAAATAAAGAAGAAAATGAATGGAAAATGATTTTTTTTTTTACAATTTTTTTTATATAAATTCTTACATGGCATTTAAAAAATACAAAATAATTTTTTTAATATTATTTTAATGGTCATGTTAAAATTTAATATGCCAACAGTGCATTCCGTTTGCCACGTAAGCAATTTCTATTAGTGAAATGATGATAGGGACCAAAATGGAACGCGTTTCTTATTTTAGGAACTAAATGCAGTAAAATTAAAAAGTAGAGGCCAAAATGGGAATAGGGTCAAAATGTAGGGACCAAAAATGCATTTCTGCCAAAATTTATCAAATCATCCCTTGTCTGGTTGTCTCAAAAATATCAAGAAAAACCTTTAGCCAAACATTTGGACAAACAAGAAAAATTTACAAAACAATTCACATATCAAGTGCTAGGAACTCATGGGTAGAACTTATCCTTGAAAACCGACTTGCACGGGGAGGGTGCCCAAGAGATTATAAACACATGGTTAAGCTTATACCTAATCTATGTGGGACACTAGGATCATGACATACCACCACGCTCTGTAGCCAATGTCCATGATGACTCACTCTAGCGACACTGACCAGATGGTAGTCTTTTTCCTTTCTCTTTTGGTTGCTCCACTCGCTTATTAGTTATTTTAATCTAGCATCTAGGTCGCCCCCACTGGGATCCGACTACAAAGCCGCAACTCATTTGATCTTACACTCAATGAGCTACACATGATTACTTGGGGTGGTGGTTGGCTCTAATACCAAATGTTAGGAACCCATGGGTAGAACTCACCCTTGAAAATCGGTTTGCAAGGGGAGGGTGCCCAAGAGCTTATAAATACATGGTTAAGGTAATATTTTATCCATGTGAGACACTAGGATCATAACATCAGGATAATAAGAAAAATCTTTGGACATGGTCTAAGCAAAAACAATTACAACAAATCAATTACAAATCCTAGCAAAACAAATCATAAAAACCCAATAACCTTTCAGGATGTGCTAATTAACTAACAGAACTCTTGATTTTAAATCTCTACTATTAATTTTTTTCAAAACAAAAAATTAAAAAATTAGTGCTAATAATGCATTGTTGTCAACCTCTAGAATTGATATTCCAATTTTTCAAAATTCTTGAAAAAAGAAATTCCCCACCCCCCCCCTTTAAGTTTGAATCCTAGTTTCGTCCCTGTTAATTATGGAAACCTATTGTGGTGGTTCAGCCCACGATAGTGTATGAATCGTTGGGTTTGGACCTCCAATTAATTTGTATGATACTCTAGGTATAACTCACAATGGGAGATCCTAAGAGGAGTTAGGCTGATAAATGGTAGTTAGGTATGGTTGTGAGGTGGTTTTTACTACTAATCTAACTACTTAAGGAGGTTCCCAAGTAGCTGAGGTATCTCCTAAGTTCCCCAAGTTGGACCACTTCTTTCCAAATATTAGATTATAACCTCTTGTTCATTCATGTTTCTCTCCCCTCGAAATGTTTCAACCCCCAACTCTCCCCAGTCTCTTGCCTTTTATACACTTTCATTAGCGGACTTTTAATGCTGAGAATATTCCACCTATGCGGAGGCTCTGCCATTTGCAGTTTTTGGGTGGCTCTTTGGGTCTAGGCTACTGTTCCAGTGTGTCCAATCTCATGTTAGCGGGTGGGCCCAGTAACTCCAGCATTATAATGATTCCCTATAAACTTGAACTTGACATTGAATTCTGTGCTCAGATGGTGGACTCCCCTAAGACATTATTTCTCATCGAAATTATTTCCCCTCCTGGCGTCTATTTGGACTCCATCATGGTAACTTCATGGTTTACATGTTGGTCTCTCTTGGACTTGTACACATAGGTTGGGCTAGGGATTAATGGGCCTTGACCTGAGCTTAGTATGGGCCGAACTTTGTTCACCCACAACCGCCCTTAAGCAAATAGTAGTAGGTTATTACACTACATTTTTAAAATCAATTTAACAGAATTTTGGTCAAACGAATATCAAGGAAGAGATATTAAAGGAGAGAGTGTTTTTCCTTAAATTTGGGGTGAAGTATCATTTGTTCAAACCTCAAGAGGGTAACTACTTAATCATTAACTAATTAAATATACCTTAACCTTTCTCTTTTGGACACAATCATTAACAAAACTTTAGTTACTCACTAAAAATTTATGGTATCACATCAAGAGCGTGACTATTCATAGGAAATAGCAAAAAAATGCTTACAAGTAGGGACAATATGTGATTCCATGATAATATATGTCTTTTCTTTTCTAATCTTCTATTTCTTTTTTTCTTTTTTTTTTCTTTTTTTTTTAACATATTCTTTTAAATTCTGACTTAGTAGAGCTATAAGGATTGAAATTGGTGAAACGTCTGAAAATGAATTAAATAGATAATGAAATAGATATTTTTAAACGTTAATTCTTATAAGATAGTCTCATTTAGTTTCAAGTCAAGAAATGTTTGACCACATTTTTTTTTTCAAAAAAAAAAACCTTCTCACAAGAACAACTCGACTATGACTTCAAGGACTGCCTTGAAACTTCTCACAATAGCAAGTCCGTGTTGAATGCAGTAGGTTCAACTTAATCACCAATTTCTAGATCTTTGATTTGATGGTGAATGAGAACTTCACAATACCTTAGGTCTACAAAAATGCGCCTCTCTAAAACTTCTTTTAGTCCTCCCTAAAGTCCTTTTATATTCTAACAAGTACCGCTCAAAATTCTACAGTTTGAACGAATTAATGGGTCTAATTGAGAATTAGGATTTTTGATTCTCATTTAATTGAAAAACTATCAAGAGGTTGTCGAGCCAGTCTTGATCAATCGACTAGCTTGCTCTTGAGCAGTTCTTGGCATAATAAGTCCTGAAGTCTAAAAAAGCTTATAGGACTAACTTTTTTTCATGTTTGTCCAACCTACAAATTATAAACGTAACAAATAAAATATTTCGTGTGCGTTTGGATAGCGCTGAAAAGCACTATCTGCACGTCTGCGTTTTTATTTTTGGTTTTTTGTTTTTTTTTTTAGAATAGAGTTTCACGTTTTCAGATGTGGCTATAGTGCTTTTTCAAATGTGGCTACAGTGCTTTTTCAGCAAAATTATGCTTTTCCAGTGGGTCTTTTGCACTGTTTATGAGACTCACAAACCTCTTTTTTCAACAAAACTTTCATAAAAAATGAATTCTACGGCACTATTTACACATTTAAAAATTATTTTGTTACAGTGTTTTCATTTTTCAGTTTTCAGCAAAATAAGCGATATCCAAACACATTCATAAAAGTATCCATAGAATATCTAAAGCATCAACCTATGAACTTAAAAAAAAAAAAAAAAAAATACACAATGCTGCAACACAGAAGTGAACCCAATTAACAAAAGAAATGAACAAAGGCATTGTCAGTGTCACTGATCAACACAAAGTTTTGACCTTATTGAGGAGGACAAATATTGCGCCCTACACACTAAAATTTTCATTAGACAAATTCACCATTTGCAGCACATTTATAATTTTTGGTGATTCATGGTCCTTACAAAAAATTTCACAATGAAGTCCGTCCTCGAATTAATATACTTAATACATCGCATGTAAGACAATAAGACAACAGTTTCCATGAAACTTGATTAGGAGCTATTTTTCTAATTTATTAGAGATGGATATGTCCAAAGCACATGTCATGTGAAAGAGAATTCTTCATGTCCATTGGGAGTCCAAAATATGTGCACATTATTTTCTTAATAATATATTTCTCTCAATTATAGGGTAGTTAAAATCTAAGAATACTAAAAATTAGGTGCGGACAATGTCACTACAAAAAACGCATTTTAAAATCTAAGAATTCTAATATATTTCTCATTTTTCAAGCTTCTTAATATTAATATAGCATGTGATCCATCATCCATGTCTTTGCTTCATAGTTTTTACACCTCACCAAAACTTTTTTGGTATATTTTAGTATTTATCACTAATCGAATCATGGGTACATTTTGTCCTATATTGAGAACCTAAGTTTTGTACTGGTTGCTAGCGTCAAAGGGAGGCAGAATGTCGAGCCTCCTCCGACTCTTAACTTTTGCTGTATCTTATATTTTGTAGGATCATGCATAAGACATCCCTAAGATAAACAAAAACTATTGATCTATATAAATAACATTATTACGTGAATATTAGTATCTGCTCATTTCAAAGAGGGGATCGAAAAAAAGGTCACAAGTCCTATGGTTAGTAAGTTTGTTAATGCAGGTATGACTCAAGTCGAAACTTTAGTAAACCCCAATGTCTTGTGTTGACAGTCAACACACACCAGCCTGTTAGGCGGGATGGTGTACCCCTTAGCCATAAGGCCTGTGGAAGTTGGACTTGGAGACTCCCGTTCGAGTACAAGTCCCCACTTAATAAGTCCACTATTAAAGGTTATATTGTAAATATACATATGTTACTCATGTGACTTCCTGTATATGTATTCATACTAAGTACTCGAGCTCCCTGCTCTTGCTAGCAATTACAGACTCTTGTCTTGTGCCTTCAATGTTACTTGTTGCTGCAAGTCGATCGCAAACCAATTTCTTGGTCATTCCAAGGCTTCTTGATGATTTGACGTAATTCCTGTAGTTTCAACCTTTTGATCATACGTATGGATACAAATTTGAAGAATTTTCTCATAAATCTCTCTTTTCTACTCATAAAATGGAGTTAGGAATAAAGGAGAAAAAAAAAGATTTGTTTAGCCCCAGTATATCCTGTTTTCTTACACCAAACAGTTACAAATAAAATTGAAAACAATTACATTGAACCTTTTAAACTTTTTTTCATTGAACATATTATAATTTCTTTTATATATATAAAAAAAAAAGAGCAAAAAAATGAAAAACAATAAATTCTATGATAAGAAAGTTGAATAAGGACCAGTTATATACAACAACTGTCTCTTTTGTTCTTTAGATACAATATGATATAAAGCTATGGCATTTGCTCCATGAAAATTGCATTTTATCATTAGATTAAGACACCAATTGATTTTTCTTGTATATGAAATTTAAACTAAAATCCCTTATTCATAGTTAAGAAAGAATTTATTTTTCAATCCAAATGCAATAATTAATATATGGAATTAGAGTTTATCACATGCACACACATTAAATTCAACTTACAATTGATTGATAATATATTGGATGATATATAAATGTTAGCCACCATAATCTAAAAGACCGGTTTCATTATGCTAGGTGGGTGCCTAACACCATCACTTCTTGTAACATAGCCTCCGAGCTTAAATCAAGGGTTCAAGTACTTATCCAAGTAATTGTCAATCTCTAGATTGTAATTAGGAAATAAAACCATTTGCTTTATCTTAAATTGTATCTAGGACCAAAGCCAATACTCTCGCTGCTTCTAGAAAGAACCTGTGTACTGAAATATAATAGGGTAAGCTACGAAGCCTAGTAAGGTTTTACGCTCCATGGGCCTTTAATAAGAATGCATGTAAATAAAATATATTATGGATAAAAAAGCCTTCATACTATTCACGTTGTTCTTAAAATAACTTATGAACTTTCAGATAAAAATACTTCATTTTCCTTTCATATAATAATAAAAGAACATAATAAGGAACATAAACGTAATTCAGTAACCTTATCTTTAAAAAAACATAAAATACTTTGTCATAAATTTCTCATCAAACTTATAATACATTCAACATACCTTTCTTATCATCATACTTTTCTTATAATTTCCAAATAGCTTAATAGCTCATTTATGATACATATTAGTTAATCCAATTGTAAGTCTGTCACAACTTTGAGAGGTTTCCAGCACAAAGTGCTAGGCATCCAGCATTCTCCATAATGCTAGGTAATTCCAGAATCATATCATAATACATATTTTCAACCATGGGGGTAGGTTGGCATCCTCCACAAGTTGGCTGTTACCAACAAGGGCGGGTACAGTAGATCCAGTCCCCCTTTTAATGGCCAATCAGAATCTCCATGGAAATATTAGTACTATAACCTCTATTAGTTGAGTTCAGATCATAACAATGGAATAACTAAAAACTATAATTTTCTGATAACTTTGCTTTTACATAAATGTTTCATAACAATAGCATACCCACTTCATTCTTAAATATTATGTTTGTGATATAAATAATAGCATCAATATGCTAAAATTATTATGTATATAAGATTGAACAACTCACGAACACATATTTTACTTAAATCATGCTTATATGTAATATCTCTAATTAAAATATTTAATGCATAATACTTTTCTAAACAATCTTTATACTTATCAAAAGCACATGTCACAAATCCCTTACCTAAAAACAGAAGGCGCGAGAGATTTGTGCAAGAGGAGCTCAAGTGTCCATGTTCTTGTTTTCTTCACCTAAATGAAAGACCAAAACTTATTACTGACAAACTCTTCCTAAGTATATAAACTTATACCTCAATCACAACCTAACTCTCAAACTCAAGAAAATCTTAATTCCTATCACATAAAATTCTCCAAAGCACATGATACAATCATCAAACACATTATGTACCCAAACCATAGAGAAACAAGGCTTAAAATTTATATATGGTCCAAACATACCAAAGGATGAGAATATTAAATTATAGCTCAAAACAATCACCCTAACTTAAGAATTAAATCCACAAAGTCAGGTGTAGCATATGTTGTTCACTGCTCGTTTCAGCAGCAAATGCCTCATTTGTAAAACACGAATGGGCTATCCATACACATCCAAATGTCATGTAATTTTACAGAGATATTCCCCTGGATGTCTAGTATATACCATAAAAATTTAGAAGTCAAAGCATAAAACCATGATTTATTAAAAATCATACAAGGCAGCATGCTCAAATCTGTCATGACAGAATTTCTTGCAACTTAGAAATTAAACCATTATTTTTATACTCATCCAAAAGCTGTGAGACCACTTCCATAACAACCATGTGTGTCTTAGAATTCGTAAAAACTACTCCTAACATCCTAATTCACAGAATATGATTTAATACATATTTTTCTTTTTGTAAACACCAAATCTGTCACAGCGACAGTTTCAGCACAAGTTCTTACAAAATCATCAACTAATAGCAGTAGGCCTTCATTTCATTTGGATATTTTTATACCTATATTATACATATTAAAATATCTTAATAAGCATCCAATAGACCACAGTATCATCAAACTTTCAAATTACTAAAACAGAATCACAAGTTTAGCTTCTAAAATCAGAATAGAGAACATAGAACTGAAACTCAAGCAAATCATTACACCATTAAAATACCCATAACAGAAAATAAATATATATACTTACCCACAACTGAAGCTAAACTTTAGTAAGAGTTTGATTTCCTTCTTAGAGAGAGATATCTATGATTTTCAGTGAAAGAAAATGAGGGCTGTTGTGAGATGGGGCTGCTATGTAAGAGCAAAGGAAGAAGAAAGAAACAAGAACAAAGGAAAAAGAATGAAGAAAGAAGAAAATGAGCTGCTGAGCTTTCTGGTGCAGAAAAAGAAAGATAAGGCAAATTGACTTTGGGGTGGGGGCACGTGTAATGCTAAGAGCATTCTTATCAGGTGTGCCAAATGCCAAATATTTGGCATTTGGCACACCAAACACCCAAAAACATCTCTCAAGAGATGTTCTAAATCTCAAAAAATTTGACACACATCAACAGTACGCTCTCAAATATGCAAGCATACAAAGAGATATGTTATAATTTTAATGAATTTTTTATTCTTTTCTCTCTCATCTCTCTATCAGTCTCTTCCTCCTTTTTTTTCTCAGACACTGATCCTATCGCTCATCCCCTCATATTTTCTTCCTCACTATCAGTTCTCTTCCACGCCGACGCCGACGCCAACGCATCACTTCCACGTCAATCTTTCTCTAGCTGTGGTATTTTTTTTTTGGTTGTGGTTTGATGGGTGGGTTAGGCAATGGGTGGGTTTGGATGGGCAGATTGGCGTACGCCGTTCACCTCACACTCTTAGATTAGATCGCCTTGGTTTTTTTTTTTTTTTTTTTTTGGTGGATGTGGGTTGAGTTTCATGTGTTGAAGTTGGTGGGTTATGGTGGTGGGTGTGGGCTGATTTTGGGTTTTGGTTGATTTTGGATTTTAGCTATGGTAGTCGGTGGAAGTGGGTTAGTTGGTTGATTTTGGGTTTTGGTTATGGTTGTTGGCGGTGGGCTACTATGGACAGTGGTGGTGATGGGCTGTGTAGTATATATTATTATTTAAAGTTTTTTTTAATGATATTTTAATGTGATGTATATATTATTTTAATGTATGGGATTGAAGAATAGAACATCTGATAAATGGTATATTGTAAAATGATTTGCTAAAATAATAAAGTAGGATTTTGGTGTGTCAAAATGCCATTTTTTATAGAAGAGCTGATGAGAATGCTCTATGGAAAGAAAAGATCATAACCCACTTTTTCAACTTTTAGCATTTATGCTTTTCACCCCTTATAAGCTTATATTTCTAGAAAGGCCCAAACAATAATATAACTTTACATATAAGCCCTTACCTTTATAATCTTCTTTCCATAACAGTAAAAGAGCATATATGTTTTATATTATCACAATATCAAAGCTTCATACACTTAAAAGTAATTAAGATAATAACATGCATATAAACCCATAAAATTAATTATGCAATTAGGTTGGGGTGTTACAGATAGGCTTCTCAATCTGCATGGGTTCTTTTGCCACATCAATCATATCTGGCCTTGCTTGATGTTTGCCTATGGTACAGGCCAGTGGTAGAAAATCTTTTAATTGTTGTGCTTTTTCTTTGGTCACTCCCTTTCCTAAAATTTTTAAGTAAAAAATTTTACTAAACCGATCATTCTGAATGTGAGCTTTCCCATTTTCAATTATTAAGCAAAATTTTGTTCCCCATCCTGCATTGTCAGGCTTCTTCCTAGTCAAGAAAACAAGTAGAAGCACACCAAAGCAATAGATGCCATTTTCTTCTGTGGAAGAACCAGATATCACATAGTTAGGGTCAAGGTAACCAAAAATCCCTTTCACATCATCATTAGCATGCAATAGGTTAGGAGGAATTTCTTAGCCAAAACTCGAAAGCCAAAAAAGGGTCTCTCCCTACAATTTTTTTTTTTTTTCAATTTTATTCTCAATAAAAATGAGATTACTGAATGTCATTCGCTGCAATAGTTAATAGTTATGTAATACCAATTTTAAGTTTTGAGATTAAAACTTGAAAGTTCACTTTGAATCAAAAAATTTATTAAATTCTATATTTTTATCCTTTTACTTTCTTTTTTTTTAACCTTAAACCTTTACTTTTCACACTAAAATTTTTTACCTTTAACCTTTACTTTTCACATTAAAATGGTAATTGCATAATGCCAACTATTGAACCATCTAAATCCCAAAATGCTTAGGGGCCTAAACCATTTCTACTTGGGAAAAAGACTCATTTGGATATAGCAGAGATGGGAGTGGGACACAATGCAGCCCAAGAAATCACATTATGGACCAAAAAAATTATCTTGCCAAGGGACAAAACTTGAAACCCATACAAAATAAGAAGAGTCCAGTAAAAATCTAGCCTTTAAAGTAACATGGATGCTTCTTTTGCCACCAACAAAATAGCATGTGCTTCATCCCTGTTTGCTAATCCTCTAACATGAGAGCTGGTCCAATAATGGCAAATGGGCATTTGAAAATGAGATGCTCTAGGGTCTCTAGCTCTATCTTGCATTGTGGACAGACGTCATCATCTACTCAAAACTTGGTAGAAGAAAATGTTTCTCATGTACCGAGTGCATACAAAACTTTTATCCCAGTAGAAAGGGTGGCTTTAGAAGAGAGAGTTGCTAGAAATTGCTTAATATTACAAGATTAGACCATGACTACTATTTCTAAGATTCAAGCATCCCAATTACTGTTCATTATTGCTTCAAATATTTACGATTAGTAAAAAACAATGTAACCAAGGAGCTATAACAACTTCTCCAATTGCTACAGAGTAATGACACGAGATGTGTGCATCAAATGTGCCCTTACATAAAGATAATACATATAGTATACATCTCTCTCATCTTTTTATCTTCTTATTACCACCAAAGCCTTTCTCAAAGCTAGGAAATGTCAAGCCGTCCTCACACGGAGAGTAACTCCATGTTCAGGAACAATAACCAACCTAAATGTAGGGGAGTGTTGGTATGCTGGCGATAGTGAGAAGCAAAACTTGGATAGAATGAGAGATAAAATCACCTTCAGTTCTGTCATAGCAAAGTGTTGGCCAGCACAGACACGAGACCCTACTCCAAATGGCATATAAGCTTGGGGAGTCTTGCAAGCCCCAACAATCCCATGAGCAAATCTTTCCGGATTGAATTTGTGTGCATCAGGTCCCCACAAATCATAGTGCTGTTGCAATATTGGGATTGGAATCTGCATGTTTATGCCTTTTGAGATCATAATGTCTTTGAATGTTATGTCTTCCAGGGCCTCTCTGACCACAAAAGTTGCAGGTGGGTAAAGTCGCAATGTCTCTTGGATAACCATTGTCAACTGCCATCAAATACAAGGTTAGTGAACCTATGTCAATGTATGGGTGTGTCAGCTCTCACGTATTAATTTCTCAATGTTGAGTACATTGGTTTCAGAATTTGTGAAGCATTGATGTTAATCTCTCCTTGAAATATTTGGTAACTAATGTGTTAAGTTCTTTATGTGTGAAAGTAAATGAAAAATAAAATGTTTTCAACCTCAAAGGCATAATTATAGGAAGAACATTCAATCATGTTACTAGCCACTTGAAGTCACTTTTCCAACGATACGTCAATGGGGTATGAAAATTCATTCCTGAACGTTAAGCACCACCTTCAATTCTAAGGAAATCTTGCATTTATAAGTGCATATGATACCAATATATGTGCAGAAGCATTCTTCCAAATATATACTATATATATGCACAGAAGCACCATATAATACACTCCTACATGCATTCTTTTTCTCTCTTGTTTGCTGGGATATTCTGAATTAACATGCATCCATATGTAGTGGGAGTGTTTTCTTGGAAGATAATTTGATAAAATCAAGTATAGAAATAGCTAAAACTAATAGTACTATTATACAGTAACTAGAATTATAAATTTTAAAGAAAAATACATACCGTTTTCATGTTTCGGAGCATGTTGGCATCCGGTAGACTATCCCCAACTATTTCAAGCACCTCAGCACGAGCACGAGCTTGCCATTCAGGATGTGCAGCCAGCAACATCAAGCTCCATGAGGCTGTGATGGCAGTGGTCTCATAGCCAGCAAAGTATATGCTTTTGCAATTATCCACAATGAATTTGTCACGAGAACCATTTGTTGATGGGCCATAATAGCCGTTATTACTTTTGGCACCCTCAAGAATCGTTTGTAAAAGATCCTCCTCATATGATGCTTCAGTGCGCTGTTTTACCACCTTCAATATCATTGAGTTGATCTCTTCTTCAAGTTTCCATATAGCTCTATTGTTTTTTCCCGGCAAGAATCTATAAATTATACATAACATCAAGTTTGAAATATTTAGGAACATTCATCCCTAGCGATGTTATCTCTTTTTTTTCCCCATTATTTATAAAAGAATAGAAATGCCCCTAGTTCTCTTATCTCATAAATCCTCACAGCCCGTAAAAGGCCAGGGTTGAATCTAAATCCTAAGGCCAGTGTTAAATCTAAATCCTACTCTTTTAAAGAGAAGTATCATTAGGCTATAAGAACACTAGTCAATTAAAGATGTTCATAGACAACAAACCAAAAATTGTCAATGTTATAGTTTTCTAGTCTTTGTTATTTAGATCAATGGATTCAAAATGTTACCATACCTAAAACCAGGAACTCCTATATTTCTCTTGGACATGATTCCTTGAAGAGCTTTGAGTTTTAAGAATATTTCTTCCCCTTGGGAATAGTTGCTTCCAAAACAGGCTCTTGATATTATACCTGCGGATAGGCTTCTGAAATCCTCAATGATTTCAATGTCTGCAATCCCTCCTTCATTTTCAATTCTACTTTCCCAACTTCTTAGCATTGAAAATGTTGAGTCCACCATTAGAATTACCATGCCCTTCAAAAGGAAATGCATATATATTATTTGTAGCAATATAAAAGTTTACAACAACAAGCAAGCCTTGGTCTATAGAGATTTATTAAATAATGGTATAGTAGTTAGTTTTTAGACCTCTAAAAACATTGTGTTTAACCTAATTCAATAGCCAAGTGGTTACTTAGGTCAATTATGTAAATTTAGGTTAAACATATATCAAACATATCATGCAACAGAAAATCTAAATAATTAACACAAGATATGATGACTCAGGAAAACTAATGAAATAATCCAGTTTTAAGGTTAAAAAAACACCTAGGGAAACCAATCCCAAGAGAACAATTCACTATATCATATAAAAGTTTATAATCAAGAATATAAATCCGTAGTAAACTTAACTATGATTATCAAATCTAACTCTAAAATCCTCGGACTTCTTTGACGTGGATCTGCTTTAACATGAACCTCCAATTCAAGCTTTAGATCTCCAATATAGACCCCTAGTCTATGACTCCAAGACCAACCTTGAAAATTTAGATCTAGCACTTTTAATTACTAGTATTCAACAACTTTCGATTTACCAGTTCTAAAAGTATGTAGATCGATTTCCGATATTAATTTTGAAAGGATTAGACATAGAACATTTTTTATCTCAAAAGAAAAGCTCCAAAGTCTCTTCAAAACTTGCTTTAGAGTTTCCTTTAAATTCTATGTGAATTAGATTTGAAACTCTAATCATTTACTGGGTTTAATGGGCTATTGGGCCAAAATTAAATTATGTAGAAACGCAGTTCAATCAGTCGAGCCTGTCATTTTTTGAATTCATGAACTTGCAGTTTGTTTGTTCTTGTATCCTGACTTACAGCACCTTGAGTATTATTTAATCATACCTATGAATTTAGTTATCTATATCTAGACAAGTTTGTGCTCACGGTAGCAATTATTTTAAACTTTTAGAATCTAAGTAGTGATTAATTGTTTCTCAAAAAAAAAAAAAAGTATTGATTAATTAAATTTAAATTTTTAAAGCTTAATATGATGGGCCAGTTAAGTAACAACATTAAAACGCAATCTTCACTCAAACAATTGGGAAGCTGAAACAATATTGTGCTTTGGGATTGTTGCTGAGCATTGTCCAAAATGACAGATCAATATTGTCAAAACTGGACTATTCCAAAAAAATAAAAATAAAAATGACAAAACTTGTTCCAAGTTAGTTAAAAAAAAAAGTAATAAAAGAATGGTTTCAGATTATGTCTTTCTAGAGTATCACATTGCATATTATGACTTTATAAGTGAGATTTACCTTAACCTTATCAATGTACAATTCAGGAGCAATAATCTTCCTTTGATGGGCCCAAATTGGGCCATTTGACGACAGAATGCCTTGGCCCAGAAGTGGCCCACGATCTTTGGATAGATAAGAAGGTTTTCCAAGGCTCAAAGAAGTGCAAAGGCTGATTTTCTTCACCATCTCTGGATCTGTTATGCATAAAAGCTGTATGTTTCCAGATGAATATAAGAATATTGGTCCTGCCACCAATGCATACTAGCTAGGTGAGCAAGGTTGAAAAAGATAAATTTAAGATTTAGATTTAGTGCTGATATGCATATTTTATCATATGATCTTCAAGAGGTCCATAGTTAATATTCTAGGCATGTCTTGGACTAATTGCTAAAGATTACAAAATAGAGGACTCATTAAAAAAAAAAAAAATAGAGGAAACTATTTGCTATGACAAAACATGCCATTGTTTCTTCAACTTGTTACAAGTAAAAATGCGCATTCATCATTTAAATGAAATCTACTATAATTCCCATTCCCAAATCCCAATCCATGTCCAAAAGTGTACCTATTGGAAAAGTGACAACTTTTTTTTTTTTTTTTTTTTGAAACAGAAAAGTACCAACTTTTATTATTAATTTATCTTCTGAACAATGCTTTTGTTAGAGAAATATAATAAAGATGCAAAAAAAAAAAAAAAAAAAAAAAAAAAAAGAAAAAGAAAAGAAGAACCATCTAATACAAATACAAGGTCATTGTCATAAATATGGACTACAAAAGTTTATAACTCTAATTACAATTGGAATATTCTGACATCAAAAGTTGTCTAAAATCTAAGCTTCACCCTCTATGACTACTGCTATTGTCTACATATTTTAATTTTCAACTCCCTAAACTATATTTCATACTACTTTGGTAGTTAGAGAGAGAGAAAAAAAAAAAAAAGAAGAAGAAGAAGAAAGGAAATGACCAGTGAAGTACCATATTCATTTCTCCACTGCTCTAAATGTGGGAAGAGAGTGGAAGGCCAGTAATGAGTAATAGCATCAGGGCGGTCATACTCCTTTGTAGCAGTAGTTTTTGGTGTTGAATGAACTTGAAGTTGAATTCTCTTCATTTCAGGGATGTTCCCAAAAAAGAAAGAAGGAGAAGGTCCCCTTATACCTTGCCTCTGAAGTTTTGCTCTGAGAAGTTTTGGTTTCAAAACCAAAAGGTTATAGAGTTGCATTAACAACACTATAAACCCTCCTACAACCACTGATACAGTGATCTTCGCCATTAGAATTGGGTTTGCTTCCATGTTTTTGCTTCTTCTGCTTCTTTTCTCGCTAGACTTCCATCAAAACTAGGACCCTTTAGATTGTGTGTGTACTATTTTCATTCACGTGATGTATATAAGCCGGCCACATTTTCTATTTTTCTTTTGACCTTCAGTATTTTCGAAGAGAGAGAATAGTAATTTTATATTGTGTTGGATTTTTAATTGATTTGACTAGTCCAATTTGGCTAACTGAGACTTTTTTTTTTTTTTGGGTGGGATTTGGCTAACTGAGAGATATAATATATTAGTACAAAACTATAAATTATACCTTGATATTGCAGGTTATATGGTCCCGTTTTTGGTTATGATAATGGTGATTGATTGATAAGTGCACCAACACTTTGTCTCTAAATGTCTTTTTTAAGTGAATTTTGGATAATAATTAGTTTTAGTTTTTCAAAAATAATAATAATAATAATAAGCTGAGTGCGATTAATGTGGACCTTCCGGTAAAATCCAGCATTTTTCAAGAGGGAGAATAGTAATTTTAGATTGTGTTTGATTTTTAATTGATTTGACCAGTCCAATTGGGCTAATTAAGACATATAATATATTAGTATAAAACTATAAATTATACCTTGATATTGCAGGTTATATGGTGCCCTTTTTGGTTATGATAATGGTGATTGATTGATAAGTGCACCAACACTTTGTCCCTAAATGTCTTTTTCAAGTGAGTTTTGGATAATAATAAGTTTTAGTTTTTCAAAAAAAAAATAATAATAATAAGTGGGGTCCGGTTTTTATTTTTATTTTTTTTAAATAAAGTGGTTATGAGTCTTGTAAACAGTACGTAAATAGTACATAAACAGTATATTTTGTCTTTAAAAGCTGAATTACGTGCATAAAAAAAAGAAAAAAAAAGAAGGATAACGCAAAATGGCCGACGTAGTGGATAATAATAAGTTTTAGTTTTTCAAAAAAAAGTTGGGTCCATTTTTTATTTTTTATTTTTTAATAAAGTAGCTGTGAGTCTTATAAACGGTGCATAAATAGTACATAAACAGTATATTTTGTCTTCTAAAAGTTAAATCGCGTGCATAATGAAAAAAAAAAAAAAAAAAACGCAAAACGGCCGACGTAGGAAAGTAATTCCTATTCAAAACGTAGACTTATAATGCATGATTGATAAGATTCCTGGGCAGAAAAGAAGAAAGTAAGTGTGAAAGAGAAAGGAAAAAAGGAAGATGAAGTTGGCAGATGAGGGGACCCACCCTCCCATGTAGAATTCTTCCCCCAAAGCAAGGGAGGCCATGATAGCGACAACAAGAGTCTGAACTGCAGGTTGATACACAGCAACGAAGACGGGGCCTCCTCTGTCAATGCACCATATTTTTACAGCGAAGGCTACGCCTGATGCTACCAATCCGTGAGATATTATTTCCACACAAACTTTTCTTTACTCATTTCATTTTCCATACCGACCACCCCTAACATTATTGCATAACCACTTTTGTACTATACAACAACTAAAGCGAAGTTTAGAATATTTATAAACAAATAAAGTTATCAAGTATGTGTCCAGTAAAACTTGGTGTGACATAACACAAACAGTTTACCTCTATCAGCTATGTAAAAAGCAGCAATGCCCCTACATTACACATTTGGTTTAGTGAGTCTTTTTTTTTTTTTTTTTTTTTAAGTCTTCTGTTGTATTTTTTTTCTTTTAAATATTTATAAAAATTTGCATATATATTGTTATATTGATACAATAAATTTTACAATATTTTCACAAATATTGAGGTGTTAATTTTTTATAAGTCAAAATAAAATAATAAAATATGAAACTATGACCAATCACAACTGAAAATAAATGTTTTATGAAAATGTTGTAACACTTATTGGGTGAATGTGTAAAAGTTACAGTACTTTTAGTTTGTTTAATATGCATTGTTCATCACTTTAAAAAAAAAAAATTTTCCAATCATCAATTTGTGCTTTTTTTTCTATATATAAAAAAAGCGAATAAACTCATAAATAGTATTATGAACAGTATTTTTGGTTTAGTGATTTCCCTTTCCCCCTTTTTTTTTCTTCAAGTTCACCAACTTGGTTTGAGCTTTTTTTTTTTTTTTTTTTTAAATAAATTTTTATTTTATTTTTTAAGGATCTTTATATGTTTACTTTGTACTTTTAATGTAAGTTTACATTGTATACATAGAAAAAGTAGCAAATATTATATACATTTAATAAACTCATGAACAGTATTTTTGGTTTAGTGAGTTGCCTCTTTCCTTTTTTTATTTTATTTTTTTTCTTCAAGTTCACTAACTTGATTTAAGCTTGTTTTTTTTCTTTTAAAGATCTTTATATGTTTACTTTGTACTTGTAATGTAAGTTTACATTGTATACACAAAAAAAATAGCAAATATTATATACATTTAATAAGCTTATGAATAGTGTTATAAACAGTATTTTTGGTTTAGTGAGTTGCCTCTTTCCTTTTTATTTTATTTTATTTTTCTTCAAGTTCACCAACTTGGTTTGAGCTTGTTTTTTTTTCTTTTAAAGGATCTTTATATGTTTACTTTCTACTTGTAATGTAAACTTACATTGTATACACACAAAAAGTAGCAAATATTATATACATTTGCAAAAAAAAAAAAAAAAAATGTACAAATTTTGCAAATGTATACAACATTTGCCAATTTTTATGTGTTTACAATATAAATTTACATTGTAAGTGCAATGTATATTTCTATATATAAAAAGAGTGAATAAGAAAAGTTACAGTAATTTCACTATAGTAGTTTTGGTTCGTTCAACTTTCACTGTTTTGCTGGCTGCTTTTTTTTTTTTTTTTTGGATGCATAAAATTGTAGTATATTTGCTATATTATTTTTGGTTTGTCCAATTCACGCTGTTTCACATTATAATAAAATATTAACATCACAAATTGGCACAATATATATTTTCCCAATTGTTGAGGTGTTAATTCATTATAAGTCAAAATAAAATAATAAAATATCATACTAGAACCAGTTACAACTAAAAATAAAAGTATTGTGAGAAAGAAGTGTTATATCCACAATAATTTTTACAATACTTTCATAACAAATCAAATATGGTAAATTGTTATTAATTCTAATTTAAACTTACCAATGAAACTACTTTTTTGCCCACCAATAACAACTTGCAATAACCTACTACTTATGATTTGTTATGAAAATGTCCTGGACATAACATTTTTTTTGTGTGAAAAATGTTAAAACATCTTAATGTTGTCACAATATTTTCAAAATTGTTGAGCTGTCAATTCTTTACAAGTTAAAATAAAATATAACAAAATTATAAATATATTATGAAGATGTGTCATTCTGATGTGTTTTTAGAAATTTTTTGTTGGTTTAATCAACTTTGTTGAGCCAAAATTCAATATTTCACATTCAATTTTCTTGGGTTGACTTTTTGTATATTTTTTTCTTTACACACTATTTTAAGTAAAAACACATAGTTTTACACACAAAAACAAAAACAAAAACTTAGGAAAAAAACATTTTTCATCCTTTATGTTTGGGGTAGTTTACAATTCTTCCTTAAACTTTAAAATCAAGCAATTTTTCCCTTAATATTTTGGAAAAGAGCAAATATGTCATATTATTATTCTCTCAGTTAAACCCTAATGAAATCTTATGATTCTTAAAATATTTTATTGTGTAATATCTAAATTACTTCCACTAAATTTTGCCATCCTAAAAATTTTCTTTACGTATTTTGAGTTTTAAATGATAAAAATTCTTAGAAAGTTAGAATGATGATTGTAGGTACTCAACAATTCTTTACCTTTGGCTTTGGCTTTTTTGGCTTGATTGCCTTGCCTTGCCTTTGGCTTGAATTCTTTTGTCCCACATTGGAAATATATCTTTCCTCTTTCTACCTTATAAGGGATGAACCAATGGAGGGATTAACCAAACTAATGGTACTCTTATTCCATTGGTTCATCCCTTATAAGGTAGAAAGAGGAAAGATATCTTTCCAATGTGGGACAAAAGAATTCAAGCCAAAGGCAAGGCAAGGCAATCAAGCCAAAAAAGCCAAAGCCAAAGGTAAAGAATTGTTGAGTACCTACAATTATCATTCTAACTTTCTAAGAATTTTTATCATTTAAAACTCAAAATACGTAAAACTCAGTTATTTTGTTTAAATTTGACCTTAAAAAAATTCTTTTTTTGTCCCAAAGAGATAACAAAAAAAAGAGATAACAAATTCTTTGGTTCATATATTTATTTTGTGATACAAATAAAACCTAAAATTGACCTTAATTATTACTTTTTTTTTCCTAACAAGCACGTGCCTTGCACGTGCTACCTAACTAGTAATAAAAAAAAAGACATAACACGATTCCAAAAAAAAAAAAGACATAACACAGTCTGAAACTGGCTTCGCAAATGAACAAAGTCACCCTTTTAACTCAGATTCTCACCAAAAAAAAAAAAAAAAAGTCACCCTTTTAACTTAGGGTAACAAGACTTGACAGGCCTTTTAACGAAGTCGACCCCAAAGTGTAGGGGCTTCTCTTAGGTCTTGACTCTTGACAAGCCCTTTTCATGTGAAGAAGAAAATGGAACACGCCCACTTTCTCACTTACAGCTCTCGTAGATGAACTCTGAGCATGTAATAGATCAAAGCAGATATTATGTCGTTGAACTTAATTTAGGGTATGCATCACGCTCTAGTGCGTGAGAGTGGAATTTGTCATCAATTTAAAGATTGGCTTTTTTTTTTTTTTTTTTTTGATGGTGAATTTAAAGATTGGCTTGGTTTTGGCTAAAGAGTGCATTAGCTTATTTCCCTTTTCTTTTCTTTTTTTCTTTTTTTCTTTTTTTTTTCTTCTTGCAAAATAATTTGAGTACAAGTTTAGTTATACTTTTATAAAAAATGAAGTTTTAATAAACTGTACTTAACATAAACCTTAAAAAAAAGTTAATTTAAATATGTTAAGTTAGGTGTTTCTAGGTACCCAATATACGTAGTTGTATCTAGGAAAAAAGTGAAAAACCAAATAAACATTTTTTTTAATTAAAAAAAAAACCCAAACATGTACACTTCTAACTTTTAGGAGATGGGTTAAGACACACTTTAAGACTTTAGTTGTTCAACATTACTACACACCCATTTTCACAAATTTCAACTTTTATTTGTGAAATTGTGAGTGATTTGACTTAATGTGATGGGTCATTAATCAGGAATAGGTAGAAAGTGTCTATCACTCAGAATCACACACATTAAAAGCTGTTTGGATTTTGGATTTTCATCACCCATAACTCTATTTCTATCACCCATAACTCAAAATATGTGGATCCCTTGACTGAGAAGTGTGTTTGGCATTGTTTTCAGTTTTTATTTCCATCACTCAATTTTCTAATTTTTGAATAATGAGTTATGAAAATTGAAAACACATTTTACGTGTTTTCAAGTTATGAAAATAGAGTTATAATGACATTTTCGTAATTAAATCCACGTACTCAACCACAATGTTTGACAAATGGACTGTTTTTTTTTTTTTTTTTTTTTTTTTTTTTTTTTTTTTTTTTTGTGAAACCCAGCTGCAACTTTTGTCTTAAGTTTTAAAAATGGGTCAGTTTTTTTGAAGTTAAAAAATGGGTCTGAGTTAAGGTGTCAAACGGGGTTTTGGGAAATTGAGGTATACGAAAATTGAGTAAGAAATGTTGAGTGATCGACCAAAAAAAAAAAAAAAAAAAAAGAAGCCAAACAACCCCTAACATATTGTGAAATTGGGTGTTCGACTGAGTGGCAGGAGAATTTGGGTTGAGATTACATCTCTGTCCCCACTTGTTATAAGAAGGAAAAGAGTAAACTTTAGTTAAAGGGAGTCACTGACCGCATAAAGGATAGTGAAGAGCTCTCCACCAGAGTGAAAAATCCAAGCCTGTGGGTCTCTCTCAGCAATCACCACAAACTGTATGAGACCGAAGAAACAAGTATAGGAGGTAACCGACAAGCGAGCGGGGTACTTCTTAAGGACTGGGGCTTGCAACACGAGCCACCCGGACCATGACAAGCAATGGCCAATAAGGTAGATGCAACCCAGGGTCCAGCTCTTTCCAGCTGCATCTCCTAGTGTTGAAACATAGGGTGCAGGTGTTATGCTATGTAGTACTACTGGTGGCTTTGGGCTGTAAATGGTTGGACCTTTGTATAGAGTAACCACTGTGGCTCCAACTACACAGAATATTGTTCCAGCCACTTTTGCAAAAAAGGTAGTGATTGCTTAATGTTTATTGTAATTCGTGTATTGTATCAATGTTATGTTATTTAAAGCTAAATAATATGACACTGTATATACAATCAAATTACATATATAATAAAAGTTGTGAAAAGTGTTGTGAAAGAAAATTATGTTATTGCACTTATTCTTGCAATAGTGGCATTCAATCTAACAAATTAATGCTTCAAGTCGAGCATGGTGGTCTAAATCAGATGTTCTTGAGAGTTACTTAAGACAATGGTCATATATATATATATATACACGCATATAATTGATGGTCGTATGCAGGTTGGCTTGCTTCATATCTAAATTTTTGCATCCCCTTCTAGATCGAATTATGAAATTGGACATTGAGCTGAATTTGGACTTTAGTGGTCTCTTTGTGGTGCCTCAGTTAATCGTGTGCTCCATATTTTACAAACATCCCATTACATATCACCATGATAAAAACAGAATCTGTAGTTTGAGAAATTTTGGATGATTCTTTTCCAAATGATATAATACCAAATGAGTATGGTTATGATGACAATTAACCGTACTCATTTGGTATTAATCGCACGATAGACTATGCGATTTTGTTATGTGACGTTTTGTAAGAGTAATTTTTCATTTATCTTTACACCTCGACTTCTTTACATATTTAAATTATAATAAAATTCTATTAATAGGATATCACTATTTTCACTGAGTGTTTAACTTACTACTATCATACTTCAATAATATAAACGTGACATCATAAATTTTAGATGATATTTCCATTAGTCAACTAAACATTTACATTTTCTCAAAAAAAAAAAAAAAAAAAAAAAAAAAACCTAAACATTTACATGAAATTACAAATTTTTTATGCTAACTCCAAGCCAATGTAGAAACAAAAATTATTATTAAAAATTTCAGCAAAACAATAAATTATTAAACAAACAATCAACTTATCACACTACTTTTTTTTTTTTTTTGAGAAGATATTACACCACATAATAACTAATTTCTAATTTATATAACTTTTTCTCTATAGTTTAAGTTCTTCGGTCCCTTAATTTTGTATTAGATCATTAATTTAACAAAAATCTCTTCATGTTATTGCAACATTACTTCATGTTATTATTTTAAAATATTTTGGATATTTTATATAAGATTTTCACATGACAGCTTAAAGTATTATCCGCGCATCGCGCTGAACTATGGCTAGTTTTATTAGTTGAACTAACCAGAATCAACAATAACTCTCTTTTATTTTGTCTATTACTCTATCATTTTGGAAAACTATAGACCAAAAGGTCCAAAACCAAAAAGAGAATGATATATCTGTGATGTGGCTTATACTTGCCACCGAACTCATTGACATGGCTTAATTATACATATATCTTAATAAAACAAAAGATATTTAAGCCTACATGGGGAGGAAATCAAAATGCCCTCTTCAGTCTTCACAATAAACATTATGAGACAAATTAATCTCTAAGCCATCGATAACGTACCCTACAGCTATAGGGGATTCTCTCTGTTTCTATAAAAATTTTCTCGTTTTAGTTCACTATGATTATGGGCTTTACATAATATATAGGCCTGATATAGCTCCAAGGATGTAAGCCCATCAGTCTTTTAGTGAATAGAAAAGATGAGACACCTCACAGGAGTTGGCTTTATGGTTCATTCAGTGCGTTTTTTAAATTGGGTTTCTTGTTTTTCAATGAATCTATGTTCTATGTTTGTATCTATTAGAGAAATCAAGGCCCAAGTCATGTTTGGTGCGTAAGCCAAGAAATAACTTGGCTTGGGCCTTGATTATTGGGCCAACATATACTCTAACAGAATCATTGTCATTCATTTCTACGAATTTTAAACTTTCCTATGACTTGTAACCAATAATAACAGGGTAATTAACTGTAGCAAGCTTTAGGAGGCCATCTGCCATGGCAAAGTTCCATACCAAATGATTTGATTTTTTTCTCCTTTTTTAAAATTTGTTATATGGAATATTTTAAGAACCTTGTTTTTTCCCAATAAAAAAAAAAAAAAAAAAAAAAAAAAAAAAAAAGAACTTTGTAACACTAAAAATGTGATATGACTGTTCTATGAGGCATCGGAAGAATTCAAGTCAAAGAATAGAGTTTTTGAAACAAAAAATTTGCTGGGGCAAATTATATTTTAACCAATTTGCTATTACTATGAGGACTCCATATTTCATGCTGATCATGTAGACTTTTTTTTTTTTGAGAATGAGATCATGTAGACTTGGAAGTACATAACTGTAAGATAAAGAAGTGTTATCTCTCTCTAATTAAATCTACTAGAAAAAAGTGTTTACTGTAAAATTATAGTATGTTCGATATCATTTTAGCTGGATGTAAACCTTTAAATTTATATGGGTTCCTTGAAAATATAAGAAAAATTCTTGGAATCCACAAGATGAAAGAAAATAAATGTAATTTTATTGATAATGAACTTCTTTTCATTTATAAATTAGGTATTAATCTAAAGATTTTAGAAAACTTTTTTTTACAAGAAAAATATTGTTAAACAAACATAATTAATACCTTATCATAGAAAAACTTATTTTTTTATTATTAAAATAATCTTAAAAACTCTCTAGAACAAAGAAATAAAACTCTATTTTAGAAAATTCCTAAAATTACATAAAAATATTTATAAAAAAAATAATAGATAAAAAAATATTTTGTCCTATATATCAGCTGTAAAGCAAGATGCCAGTGATAAACAAACAATTTTTCGAACTTGTTGATTAATGTGTGTGTCCTAAGTCCTAACCTTTCATGGCTTAATTTACAGTTTAGGGAGAAATAGAATCTGGGCATGTGGTGCCATTTGTAAATGGGAAGACTTTAACATTCTATTTAACATTACGTCAACAAAAGAATCTATTTAACAAGCTAAAATTATACTATATATTTATATTTACCCTTATTGTTATGACATATGTAGGGTCACGATTTGCAGCCCAAGCCCAATAGGTGTGGGACCGTGAGTTAATGAGCCAAATACAATAAATTTGTAGAGAGTAGGTTATAGAACTAGGTCTTAGTGAATCTAACAACGGCTAGGATGGGTTTGTAAGACAATCATGCAAGAACTAAGCATGTAAGATGGCGTGAAGGTACTGTCCGAGGAGACAAATCTTTGTATAGATCAATGGAACTGATTACAAGTGCAACTCTAGCTGCTACAGTGTTCTTTTCTTATTTTTTGGATCCCCTTCCCATGGAGGATCTCTCACATTATATAGCTCCCATCAGACCATCTTGATCATACACTTGTTGATTATTTAAGTCTTTACTTGAGTACCTATCCCATTAGACACCATCTCTGACTTTCTGTGAATTGTGGTGACCAAGACAACACTATTCAGGGGTCTCCTCCACATAAATGCGGCTAGAAAAGTAGCTACAATGCATTTAATGCGGTGGTGGCAACTTTTCTTCAAATATTTCTAAGTTCTCATCACTCCTTGCGTATGATGCCCATCCTTATTGTTTGAGCTTCCGGGAAGATCACCTTAATCGTTGGAATTCAAATTTGGGCTGCGTTCATCATATCCAAGGAGGAGTTCCTCCTCGGACAACCTTCCATTCGTTCCTTCCTTAAAAAACTCAAATAATTGGAGTTCCCCATAACTATTTGTCCCTTCTTAGACCAGCATATGTCTTCGGACCAGGCCCAAAGTCCAATATACGATTCTGGGCCTTTATCCCTACAACATACTTCAAGAGTTATGTAACTACTTAAAACTAAGAGTCTTTTATGGGTTTTAGTTATTTCAATTGGTAAAATTTATTATTGTTAAATGAGAGATCTGTAGTTTAATCCGTCTACATTAAAAACCAATTGGTGTCTTAACCTGATGATGAAAAACATTCTTTGTAAAACTGTTTGAAATATTATCGTATCTATAAAAAATAAAAATAAAAACGTAGGAGTCTGTGAGAGTGCCTTTTTTTCTTAGCACACAGGCCCAAGTAGAGACAAGAATCGCAGGCCCAAATACTTGTTGTTTTGGTGGACTGGGCTTGGTTCACCGCAGCTAAATGAGGCTGATTACGAACCAAGTTGTGCGCAAGTCACATAAAGCTCCTCAAGATGAAAAATGCAATTCCTCTTAGTACCCTGGGGCGTACTGTCGTGGGATCCTGGGACGTACTAGGCCTGTGAGAACCCAGAATCTCTGGTTCTCTGAGCTATATGATCTTTCTCCATGTTTATTATGCAATATAGTTTTGTTCTTTCCCTTTACCTCTATAGGTGCTACATATAAAACATACTATACAATATACATATCCTCAAATAATTGTTAGTTTCTTAGATTAGGATATACATTTTAATACATATACATATATGTAAATGAATTTAATGGGAATGATTCAGCCACGAGGATCTTGGCCCCAATTCTCACAGACTTAGTGCTTTTGCACAAGACTTGTGGGATTTGGAACTCAAGTCCGAGTGGCTTTGCTTAGGCTTTGCCTTCCAAGATAGTTAGGTGAGAAGGATTTTAGCAAGAAATAGTAAAGGAAAACAATGTAATAAAGAAATACACGAAATAATTATTAGAGATCCTCAAATCAATATGAGATATTTCATTTTTTTTTCTTGATTGTGGATTACAATATGCTCACTAAGACGTGATACAAGGTCCAAATAAGCTCAAAAATTACAGACTTAGATAGCTATCTAAACCTCTAAGACTTGCAAAGTTTGAATCCTTTTGGATTCGAGTATGTGCTATAATGGTTGTTTCTGGGATACCGGGAGATATTCCTCTGTTTTTCTTGAGTTTTACAGAGTTATCTTAACGATTCCCTTCTGGTTTTTTTTTTTTATTCTGCCTCCCCCCTCCTTTAATGTTGGCTACTTCCCTCTTTTTATAGTGCAACTCTAGGGCTCCAAGGTACCAGTGATTTCTCTCTTTTGCCCCTCAGAACTCGTGCTGTGTCAGTTTACTCAAGGGCTGGTCGTTTCCTTTTTCTTATAATTTCTTCCTTTTGGTGCGACCAAGCAGAAAGCCCCTAGCTAGTTTTCCATTTCAAGGTTCCATCTGTTCGCTGATTCTTCAGCTATTTGGCCTTTTCTTCCGCTTTTCCAGTTTTTGTTTGCACTCCATCCTTGTCATTTTCCTCAAATAGTTGGAATCTTTTACTGCTGGGTTGAAAGCTCCTTCCACTTACCTCTGTTTTATGGTTTTCTCATTGTTAGTTCCTTGAGGCACAGCTCATGCGTTTTGCTTCGTACTTTCTGATCCCACTGTATGTCTGGGTTCATGAGACCTGCATGCTCTTTGTCTTTTATCCCTCTTTTAAACCAGCTTCAATCCGCTTTAGCTGTGCTGCACGTCCTGAGGATCACGAGCCTCTAGCAGCCTCTGGGGATCCTGGCCCAGCTCTTTCACTGGAATTTGTTGAACTTTTTAATGGCCTTTTTTACTGGAAATCTGAACATACATAGGGCCTTGATGTCGATTCTTCTTGCTACACGAATTGGGTCTTCTTTATTTTTTTATGGAATGAGCTTTGTTGTGAAATTTTGGACCTCAACAGAGTCATTTTGCTTCCTGTGCTCTTATTTCTAATACATGCGGTTCTAGTCTCCATTCTGCTCCTTCAGTCAATTTCTGCAATGATATTTTCTTATTCAGCCAAAAAGGAGAAATATTATATAGCATGTTGCATATAATTTCATCTCATAATATTTATTTAATACAATTTAAGTGATTAAGACAAAACAGGGAGATGGTGGGTTTTGGTTGGTAGATGGAATAAGTTATTGGTTCATGCAATTCTTGAGGAAAAAAAGGGGAAAATATGACTGCAATTTATATTAATAATGATTTTATTTTCTTATTCTCCTCAATGACAAGATGGATAAGGTTTTTTTTTTTTTTTTTTTTTTTTTTTTTTTAATGAGAGACACCCCTAGTTTTGGGTGTAATGAGATTGAAATTTGCTAATGCTTGCGTTTGTGTTGAAGTTTTTTAATTTTTGTATGTGTAAATGCACTTATGCTAATTCTAAAGGACAATAAATTGATCAGTCATGAGAATAAGTGAATAACCATTATAAATTTAATAGTGAATATTGATATAATAAAATTGCTAAGACAATATTTCTCTTAAATTGTTTTTAACAAGAGTTGGAAATGAAAAAGAAAAAAGAAAGAAAAAAAAAAGGATATTTGATTATCTATAATTTTTTGTTGTTATTTTTCAAAATGTTTAGTTGGGGGAATCTAAAATGTCCCTTGGCATCCAAATCTTCATGAATGTAATGTTCATGAACTTGGATGTCTATTAACCATAACCACATTTAGCTTGATTGGGAATATGATGAGATTCTCGAGAATGTGAGATCCTTATACATATTTAGACTATTTTGAGGAATCTTGTTGTAATTTGTTATCCTGTTTAAAATATTCTTAAATTTATAAATAATTAAATATAATGTCAAGCATCAGATTCATCCCTTTTATGTGGAATTTTGCAACTAAGTAGTAAGAAAAATAATATGAGCAGTGAATTAAGTAAAGTCTCATTAAATGATAGTCTATTATCTTCGAATAACATAGACAAGAAAAAAATTTTATCAATTTTTTTAATGTGTTATCAACACATCATGTCTTATTTATGAAAGTTCTTTATTTTCTTGAAAGACTAAAGGGGTTTCAAGTATGAGATAACAATATCCAATCAAATATGAGACGAGTTTCACTTTTAATTATCCTTTCAGTTGAAAACTTCTTTTGTTTTGTCTTTCTTAGAGATGATTAACACTTTCTAATAAGTTATGTGATAATGAATTTGTTCAAATAATACATAAGAATAACTTATAAATCACCACATAATAATTTGGAGGAGATAGTTTCAAATTAGTTTGAAGCAAAATTAGTTGTCCGCAATATAAATGATGGCATTCATAGATTCGAATCCAAATACAAAGGTTGTATGAAAGACCTGTGATGGTATTGGTCAAGATAGCCTTCTTTTTTTCTTTTTCTTTTTTTCATGTGTGGATTCTTTTTTATTTTTTATTTTATGGGGTTTCATGTGTGGATTTTAGTCTTTTGGTTATGTAGATATCAAATATTGATGTAACAAATAATACATTTGTATGAAATCTATCAAGACAAGTGGATAGTAATTGCAATGACTAGGGGTAACCATGGGTCGATTCAGGTCGGGTTTGTGCCCAACCCGCGACCGACCCGACCAAGTCGGTTCCAAATTTTCAGACCCGCCGCTGACCAGTCAGAAAATCGGATCGGATAGGATAGTTCTTGCCGGAAAGTGGTTGGGTCTCAGTCGGGGTTGATAATTTGGAAAACGGCGAGAATCTGGCCAAGAAAATATGAAAAACAGCAGAATCTGGAGAGAAAATTTTGAAAAACGGTAGTAATTCGGCCAAATCTCTCCAAATCCAGCGAGATCTTGGCCATTTTCGGCAAGATCTTGGCTAGATCTAGTGAAATCTCGCCGAATCTAGCTTAAATCTTCCCAAAGAAAACTCAAAACTCACCGGATCTACCCAAAAAATCTCAAAACTCGCCGGGAAAATGATGGGTCGGTCGGATCGGGTTTCTCGGATTTGAGAGGAGGAGATCCGATCTCTGACCCGTTGATCTCGAGTTTTGGAGAATGAAATCTGTTGTTGGGTTCGGTCGGCGACAGCGGGTGGGTTAGTTTCGGCAGGTCCTTGGACAGCCCTAGCAATGACAGTTGATACCTATAATAAAATTTATCCACTTGTTAGTTTTTCTTTTTTGAGGATGGATATCCATTTGTTAGTTAATGATAGTTTTTGAGCCCGTTTGTTTAAGCGTATTGAGAAAGCTAAACGCCCGTTTATCAAATCGTAGAAATTAGGATATGTTTGGTTGGGCGAAAATTGTGGGATTGTGTTTTTTAATCAACAGATTTTTGCATTTCAGGAAAGGCAATTTCCCGTTGCGATTTCGATATCGTGCGATTTTCAAATTGTGATTCCGCCAATATTTTTTGCTAAAAACCAAAAATAGCCTCCAGTCATCTCCGTTTACCATTGCGTCTCCAATCCTCTCCCTTCACCATATATATCCTCAGTCCTCTACCTCAACGCATCAGCTTCACAAGGATTGGTTCTCTCTTCAACGTTTTTGCTCTGCTCCGTGTATCATTGTTCTTCATCGCAATTCCAGGTAACTATTCTCCATTACCCATCTTTGAATTTATGATATGGATTTGGGCTTTTGGCATGTTGGTTTACACTATTTGAACTCAAAATATTAGAATTCAGAGATTTGTTGCTGTTGTTGTTGTTGTTTTCGCTCAGCTCCGTTTATCATCGTTCTGATCCACCCATTACAAAATCTCAGTAGATAGGGACAAATTTCTAGTTGATGTTGAAAGGAGATATGGATTCTGTCTTCTTAGCATTAGATAATAGCAATTATACAGTATGATGAATGTTTTCCTCAGAAGAAAATGTTGGAACACTGCCTTTTGTGGTTTGCTAGTTTTTGAATGTTTGCCTCAAATTAACCTTTTAGAAAAGATAAAATGAACTAGAATTCTTGTGCTGTCTTTTGCTCATGGATCTTAACTCTGCCTGGACACTTAAATTTTAGTGGCCGTAGTGATATATTAGATTCTAACATGGCATTGCTTACCCTGTCTTGCATTTCAGTTGAATTTTTCCTTTTGAGTGATTATTAGGGAAATTCGGTTGGGTTTTGTGCATAGAGTGGTTGTGATAAAAATTAGAGTTTTATGGTTCTATTGTTAACACAAAAGTTTTTGGTGTCCTGTTGCCATTGTGTGTATTAAATCTTATGCAATCATCTTCACATGTCTCTTTCCTTGCTAATAGTACTAGAAATAAAAATCACATTTTCGTATAATCTTAGTCTTGACTCATCGACTAACTTATCAATTTGTCTTATTCAGGGATACAAAACGCAGCCAAAGAATTTCTCCCCATTTTCAACTTTGTCACCATTCTCTATTTATCAAAGCTTTTGAGCTTATATATTTTATCACGTAGACCATTTGTATTACCATTTGTAAATAGATAGTCATCACACAAACCATTTGTGTTAACCATATTTTATCACACAAAAGAAATTATTGTAAATAGATCATTTGTATTAAACCTCTTCTCTATGTTTATAACTGATAAGGTATCAAACTTATGTTTTTTTTAGATGGGTAAGCCATCCCAAAATAGCTCAAATGTTAGAGCTCAATGGCCATCAAGAGTAACAACTATCTTTTGTGAAGCTTGTGTGGATGAGGTATGAGGTATTTAAGTGTAATTGGCCTAATACCCACTTTAGTAAAAAGGGTTGGACAAATATTATAGCAACTTTTGAAAAGAAAATTAGGAAGGAATATCCTAGGGCGAAGTATAAGCATAATGTCATAGACATTTTCATAGAGTTCTGAAATGCCTTAACATAATGTCAATAGATATCCTCAAGCCTTTTGGCCCTACATTTAGTGTAGTTCCAAGACATATATAGAAGAATCCATTGTATATGCCACACTTTCAGGTATTCATTTCATACATTCTAATTTGTTTCTAATATTTGTTAGGATTATTTCCTAAGTATCTAAACTTTATATTCTATTTTAGGACTACATTGGTGCCATTGATGTTACACATATTCAAGTTGTTGTTGGAGACGACAAGAAAGCTTCATATTATAATAGAAATGGTGTGACATCTTTTAATGTGATGGCAGCATGCGATTTTGATTTACTTTTCACATTTGTTATGGCTGGATGGGAGGGTGTAGCACATGATATATGTATTTTCTTAGATACTATCCGTCGACAATTTGTCAACTTTCCAAAACCACCACCAGGTATATAAAATTTTTATATATTAAATATGTATGAAGGATATTATTTATGTACATCTTACATTTTTTTTTTTCTTTTACTAGGAAATTATTATTTAGTTGATGCTGGATACCCCTTAAGGAAAGGATATTTGCCACCTTATAAGGGACAGAGGTATCATCTTTCAGATTTTCGACGAGCTGGTCGAGGGAATCACATAGAAGAGAGGTTTAATTATGTTCACTCATCACTTAGAAGTGCAATTGAGTGAACTTTTGGAGTGTGGAAGAATAAATGAAAAATTTTGAAGCAAATGCCACCTTATGACATTAAGCACCAAAGAAACATTATAGTTGCTACTTGTGTTTTGCATAATTTTATTAGAAAACATGATAGGGAAGATGAGGGATTCAATTAGGATGAACATGGCTTGGACAGACCAAGAAGCAATAGTAGTGGAGAAGGTAGTAGTAGACAGGCAAACATTGAAAATATACAAGATGAGGAGATGAAATTTGTTCGTGACAAAATAGCTCGATCCATTTGCGGGTTGTAAACAATATTTTTATTATTTCTGTTTTGGTTTTTAATTTTTCGGATAAGAACTTTTTTATTATTATAATGGATTGTCTAGTATTGATATTGTTGGCAATTAACATTTTAATATAATTATTTTCATAATAAGTTTAATATCTTTTTCTTGATGAGTTATTTTTAATATTTTAAATTTGATAAACTTCTCTCCATGAATTTCAACAACAAAAAATCATTATTGCTGTTATTATTAACGTAATTGTTAAGCTTGATTACATATTTTCAATAATAATAAAAACACTGATCACAGGAAAAATGACAATATAACTTTCAAAAAATAGTTAAGTCCTTTTTGGAATTTACACTCAAAACAGCTATTTTTAAAACAATTTATCCAAACATTTAATATGACTTTAGAAATAGAAAACACATATTTTCATATTTTTACCAAACACTTATCTGTGGTTTTTAACATGCACGTTTTAAAAACGCTTAAAACGCACTTTTTGAAACAGCTTATCCAAACAGGCCCTTTGTCCTATATATATTAGGACTTGCATTACAGAAAAGGTTTTTATTTTTTATTTATATTAAAAAAAAAAAAAAAAAAAAAAAAAAAAAAAAAAAAAAAAGACTGAGCTTTATTAACATAAAGAAGCCAAATCGGCTTGCAAAACAGATTCAAGTATTCAACATTGGAGGAACTTCCTTGACATGTATAGGTAATTGAAAGAAACAAGTTGATACAAGTTAATCATTATTTTCACCCCTTATCTATTATGGCCATTAACACAAAAATGGCAATATAATACAAAAAAATAGCCACTTTTGATTTGATGTATTATGGCCTTCAATTCTCTTGACTGTATCTATCTACCTTAGATTCCTTTTTCCCACCTCACGGCTCACAGCTATATATACACCCAATTTTGAAACACACACACACACTCTCATTCAAGCTAAATGTTTTTAAGTTCAACTTCCTCTTTTCTCATTTTGGCACAACCATGTCTCTCTCCCACTCTACTGATTCAGGTTCCATCTCTCTCTCTCTCTCTCTCTCTCTCTCTCAATTTTGAGGGGTTGCTTGATTTTGGGACTATGCAAAACAGTCATAATAGGTTTCTTGTATTATGTTGAACCTTTGTGGAACCTTTGCTCTAAGTTTCTTTCAATATTTATTTTTGGAATTGGTTTTTGCTTGTATGTTGAATCATAGATATAAGCAAAAGAAGTGTTACCTCTTTATTTATGAGGGTCTAGCTTTGATACAATCTTAATTTTAGGCCTAAGGGGATAACTTTGAAAGAAGTATCACATTTTTTATCTTTCTTGTTCATTTGTGAGATTTTCACTTGATATTGGTTTTGTTAAGCTTTATTTATTGCTAGCAAAAATTTATCAATAAAACAATTCAATAGCCTTAACCTTCACAACGAGAGACGGATTCACTTTAAAATCAAAATTTGAAATTTATAATATTTTTTTTTTTTTGCATTAATTATATAAAACATATTATACAAAAAAATAAAGTAAAAAATAATTTATTTATCTTAAACGTGACCAGTGGAAATAAGTTTAAAGGTAAGAGCGAAAAAGAATGACTTGTTAACAATATATTCTTTTAGAGATAAAGAGAAAGTGAATGTGTAAGTGGTTTTATGGTGACCGGTTGCAAGAGCTACTTTGAGAGAGAGAGAGAGAGAGTTGTGAATACTGTAGTAATTCCAAGGAATAGCTCACAGAGTATCAAATTAGAAAGGGAAATTTTGTGTAAATCAAGGTAGTAAGACCATAAATTGAGTAAATTAAAGGTAACTAGAAGAAGAATCATGAAAATGGATAAAGAAGTCATAATTTATAAATTACTAGGTGTTTGTTTATGTCATGGATTTCCTGTTTCCTTGTATTAGTAAATTTGCACCTTGTATCCTTTTATATTGTCCATTTATGATTTATCCCCAAAGGGGGGCATGCAAGAAAAGATAGAATAAGAACTACAAAGACTTTCAGAAAATAATGACTCTAATTCTAGACAAGGTGGACAAAAGTCATTTAAGATGGTACGATGTCTCCACCTATATGAGAGAAAAGTAAAATTCACTGGAATGAGCTTACATTGTCAAGAGGATAGATGTAAAGAACATTGGTTAAGATGGTGCAAAACTACATGATGACCTGTGAGCTTTTAAGAAAAATCCTTGATAAGAATATAAAATAGCAAAACCGTGAGGGGCTGGAACATCCGGCAAATTCGTATCACAGTATAACCACAAATGAAATTTGAAAACATGAAGTAAAAATTGAATCCATCCCTTTTATTTTTTTTTGTTTTTCACTCCTGTTCTCTTAATATATAACTTACTGATATGCTTTGAGTAACTTCAATTGGATATCTTTCGTTACTATACCTTCTTTAATCTCTGGCGCGGTATTGTGTTCTCAAGCAGTTAGTTTGGTTCCTGGATCAATTGCAGCATCAAAAGCCAAGACTCTAGTTTTGGTATGAGACCCTGCATTCAGTTAAACTATTCCCTTCTATTCTTGTATATCAATCAATTGTATCTATGAAATTTCAATTTTTTTTATGCAGTGCATCGAGGGGACGAAACAAAGAATTAAAAAAATGTTCGATGAGGTTGAACTATCTGTTTCCTTGTATGACACCGCCTGGATGGCAATGGTCCCTTGCCCAAATTCCCCAAAAGCCCCCTTTTTCCCTCAGTGTATGAATTGGTTGTTGGATAATCAACTCCATGATGGCTTTTGGGGTCTTCCAAATTGTGATCCCTTTTTAGTTAAAAATGCTCTCTTATCTACCTTAGCATGCATCCTTCCACTAAAGCAATGGGGTGTTGGTGAAGAACAAATGAACAAGGGTAATTCTGCTATTCCTCATACTTAAAATCTCCTCGATTTTGGTCCAATAGATAAATATTTTCTCTTTTTGCAGGCCTGTTCTATATTGAGTCAAATATAGCCGCAGCTACCGATGAGAAGCAAGTTTCTCCTATTGGATTTGACATAATATTTCCCGCAATGATTGAGCTTGCCAAAAATTTGGATTTGAATATCCCTCAAGGAGCAACAAATTTAAATGATTTGTTCCAAAAGAGAGAGTTGGAGCTTAAAAGGTACAGTTGTAATTCAACTTTGCTTTTATGTTTAGCTTTATTATTTAGTGAGTGTACTTTTTTGTGCTTCACTGCTTGTGTTTGAGTAATGCCCTTGACAACAATGGGCATGACAAGGATTATCCAATCTCGTATTTGGGATGTAATGCTAGTACAATTAAGCCTAGTCAAGCTCAATACTTAGCTACCTTTGCTGAAACTTGATCAGCTTGGCTTTTTAGGTTTGTTAGAACAATCAAATGGTATTTTGAATTAACAACTTTATTTCTTGTAATGATAAAAACTGTTCATCTATGAAATGTGCTGCTTTTAAAGGCTTTAGAACTTTTAGTTTATATATGATCAAAACTGTTTATATAGTAGTAGGAAAGAGGCCAAATCGGCCATTTACCACTTTTCGCAGAAATCATTAGCAACATACCACTGTTTGCAAAATAGTAGCAATACCACTTTTTGAAACTCGAGTTTGCTGTGTAAATCAAGTTTTAAACACTAGAGCTTCATAAAAAAAACTTGTGCTGACGTTAATTTTTTTTTTTTTTTGGAGAAAATGCCACATGGAACTCGAGCATGGTAAACTCGAGTTCCATGCAACACAATACTCAAGCTTACCAAGCTCGAGTTCTTTGTAAATACAAAACTCGAGCGTAATGCTCTTTTTTTTTTTTCTTCTATGGTACTTGAGCATACTAGGCTTGAGTTCCTTCTAATATGGAACTCGAGTTTGGCAAGCTCGAGTTCCTTATACTTTTTTTCCCAATAGTCAACAAATAAATGTAAACATAAAAATAAGTAATTTTTTTTCATTTGAACACATAAACATATGTTTTTATTTATTTAAATAGAAGCACTGTAAAATATAGAAATTTTAATTTCAAAATATTAAGGCCCCTATTGGTAGAGTTGTTTAACAACTCATTTTCAGTTTTTAAAAAACATTATATACATTTTCACACACTTTTTCACCCACACGTATTTCAAAAAAATACAAACAATATTACTCAAGCTCCTCTACCAAACGGGCCCTAATTTTTAGGCCACTCATACCCCTTGTTCATTCATTTTAACACACTCATCAATTTCTAACTTCTCGGAAGCGTTATGGTCAAATTGGTTAAAATATTGGGGGTTACAATGAGAAATTAGAACAACATGTAAAAGAAAAATCTCAAAAAAGCCCAGGGCTCTTTCGAGATTTTTCTGAATTGTTTAATCGGAGGGTCTATAGCAATGACGCTTTTTCCAGTAAATCAGAATTTGAAAAAATCCAGGGCTTTTGGAGTTTATTGCACAATTGATGATAAGAAAGTTGCTTTAGCAATTTTTTTTCTTTGTGAGTTATACCAGACCAAGAATACAACTAACCAAGAATGCTACAACTTGCCAAGAAAAAAAGTTGCCAAAGCAACTTTTACATCATTAGCCAAACATTTAGATGTATAGAAAAAAATCTTTCAAATTCCTCTTAGGAACACTGCAAGTTAAGAACTTACATATCCAGACGTGAGAAGACATAAGTTCTTCTTTATATCTGAGTGATCCACTCTTTCTGCAATATTTATCAATCATTTGACCATACAGTAATTCGGAACAGTATTGATAAAGTAACAATATGTAACTTAAACTTCTTTTAGTGTGCCCATGGCTAAAAATAGAGTGAGATTTTTCTTTTGCATGTTGTTCTAATTTATCATTGTAACCCCCAATATACCAATTTGACCATAACGCTTCCGAGAAGTTAGAAATTGATGAGTGTGTTAAAAATGAATGAACAAGGGTATGAGTGACCTAAAAAATAAAATTTCTATATTTTATGACGCTTCTATTTAAATAAATAAAAACATATGTTTGTGCGTTCAAATGAAAAAAATTACTTATGTTTATGTTTATGTTTATTTGTTGATTATAAACTATATATATATATATATAAGGAACTCGAGCTTAGAAAACTCGATGTCCATATAACAAGGAACTCAAGCTTGATATGCTCGAGTACCCTAGAAGGAAAAAAAAAAAAAAAAAAAAAAAAAGCATTATGCTTGAGTTTTGTATTTACAAAGAACTCGAGCTTGGTAAGCTCGAGTATTGTGTTGCATATGGAAAGTGACATTTTTTCACTAAAAATCCACGTCAGCACGAGATTTTTTTTTGTTTTTTTTTTTTTTTTTTTTATGAAACTCGAGTGTTTAAAACTCGATTTAGACAGCAAACTCGACTTTCACGAACTCGAGTTTCAAAAAGTGGTACTACATATTTTGTAAACAGCGATATGTTGCTAATAATTTCCGCGAAAAGTGGTAAACGGCCCGTAGGAAAGAATGGAACATTTTAGTTTATGAATGATGCCCCTCATTCCCCTAACTAAACCATCTCTATGCCATATCTAATTTTAGAGGTTATGAAAGCAACTTGGAAGGGAAGAGGACCTACCTAGCGTATGTTTCGGAAGGACTGGGGAAGTCACAAGACTGGGAAATGGTCTTGAAATATCAAAGAAAGAATGGATCACTGTTTAATTCACCGTCCACCACAGCAGCTGCTTTTACTCACCTTAAGAATTCTGGTTGTCTTAGTTACCTCTAGTCACTCCTAGATAACTTCGGGGATGCAAGTCCCTCCCTCCACCCTTGTCTATAGTTTGCTATGTATTTTTAGTAACATTTCCAATTTCTCTAACAGTTATTCGGATATCTTGAATTTTAATTTTATTTTCAGTTCCAACAGTTTATCCTCTAGATATATATACTCGTCTTTGTATGGTTGACAGTCTTGAGATGTTGGGAATTGATCGGCACTTCAGGAAGGAGATCAGAAGTGTATTGGATGAAACATACAGGTAATGTCATTTTTAGGTGATTGCACCAATTATGATGTGATAGATAGTCGTTATGAATATTAATAAATGCATACTATTCTTTTCAATTAACTTTTCAAGCCAAAAATTAGTTTGAGTTTGTAGGTTGCTTTTAGTTCTCTATTACTGCAAAAGATGACATTTGCCAACAAGCAGATTCTAGCTAGAGGGTGAGGAGGATATATTCTTAGATACTGCCACCTGTGCCATGGCATTTCGGATGTTACGTGTTAGTGGATATGATATTTCTCCAGGTACTTTGTGATTTAGGAAACATAGCCTAAAGGATTTTGATAGTTTAGGTGAGGTTTAATAGCTTTATCCTACTTTGTAGATCCATTAACCCGACTTTCAGAAGATTATTTCTCCAGTTCCCTTGGAGGATATGTGAAGGACATTGGTGCTGTCTTGGAATTATTTAGGGCTTCAGAAATCATCATACATCCTGATGAGTTTGTTCTACAGAAACAAAATTTCCTGACCAGTCATTTTCTAATACAAGAATCATTTAATGGTTCAATTCATGCAGATGGATGGAATAAATATGTTGGCCTACAGGTAGTTTCCTGCAATAAAACCCCTTTCACTAATTCAGTGATGCTTGTCTGTATAATCCAAAGTTGATTCCCAGAAGCCTTCAATCTTTGATTGTTTTAGGTGGACGATCCTCTTAAATTTCCTTACCATGCAAATTTGGATCGTATATCTAACAGGAGAGCAATTGAGGATTACAATAAAAGCAATATATGGATGTTAAAAATTGCATATAGGTAAACCAATGGTGGATTCTTTGTCCACTATTCTCTTCTATTTATGGAATATGGAGATTTTAACTCTGCTAAATAATTAGCCATTACAAGTGGAACTATTAATTTATCTTCGCACACTTCTTATTTCAGTTCTTTAAATACTTGCAATGAAGATTTCCTAAAACTGGCAGTACAGGACTTCAACATCTGCCAGTTAATACATCGCGAAGAACTTAAACATATTGAGAGGTGCATATCTTTGTGTAGTTTCAACTATCTTCATATCATGACTGTCACTTTCTTGGAATTTTCGTTATAGCAGGATCGAAGGTTGGCATATTGAACTAGAAGCAACTTTCATTGTTTCATGGGCATGTGGAACTGGAAGCAACTTTCAGTCCTTTTGTTGGCTAAAAATCATTTAATCTGGAATCACTGGTTTGCCCTTTCTAGTGGATAGTGATTGCTACTTGACCATGATATCAAAAATTAATTAGACTGTCAGTCTTTGAGATAACTTCAAGGAAGTAGAAAATCATCCTTTGTTTGTTCAATTTTCATTCTCATGTAAGCAGGTGGGTTATAGAGAGCAGATTAGACAAGCTAAAGTTTGCTAGACAAAAACAAGCCTACTGTTACTTCTCTGGTGCAGCCACCTTTTTTTCCCCTGAAACTTTCTGATGCTCGAATATCATGGGCCAAAAGTATGGTGCTTGCAACAGTGGTTGATGATTTCTTTGACATCGGCGATTCTGAAGACGAATTGGTAAACCTTATACAACTGGTCAAGAAGCATGTTTTCCCCTTTTCACATTCTTTTCTTGAATCTCTCATCAGTCAGTGATTTGTGTTTGGAGTCTTTAAGTAGTCTTTCCAGTATAAAACTGATGATGCTATTGGAACTGAACCATAGGTGTGATGTTAATGTCAGCACTGCCTGTTGTTCGGAGAATGTTGAAATTATATTTTCGGCACTTCACAGCACAATCTGTGACATTGGAGACAAAGCATTCACGTGGCAAGGGCGTAATATGATAAGTCACATAATTGAACTTTTGAGATAAAATCTTCCCTTTTTCCACATTTCCATTGTTACACATTTCGGGTATATCACTTTTGCAGGCTTTTTTGATAACATTACCGGCCTCCCCTATGGCTCAATTTCATGCAATTACTTCACCTTGATGTAACCCGTAGATTTATAAAGATTGATTTATGTATTAGCCTCAAGAATAGAGGTTATGTATGTGGGACAAGGTAAGAACTGGCTCCTTTTTAATCTCTCATGGAGACTACCTTGAAATGGGAATTTAGATGGTCTTTGGTTTTTTTTTACTTGTAAATGCAGTGGTTGGATTCACTAAAGTCTATGATGATGGAAGCTGAGTGGTCAAGAGACAAGTACATTCCAACTATGGATGAATATAAGTAAAATGGGTGTGTATCAATTGCCTTAGGACCTGCGGTCCTCACAACCCTCTATTTTATTGGACCTATGCTTTCAGAAAAGGTTGTTGGAACCCCAGAAATCCATCATCTATTTGAGCTTATGAGCATTTGTGGGCGTCTACTCAATGATATACAAAGCTTTAAGGTAAGAAAAACAGAAAAAAGGGATAGAATCATAGAAGTTATTAATTTTGGAGTTGGTAATCTTTTTTTGATAATGTTGCAGAGGGAATCTGAGCAGGGAAAATTGAGTACTTACTGAAGAAGAGGCCATTAAGGAGTTGAAGAGTATTATTGGTAGTAAGAGGAGAGAACTGTTGAAATTAGTTTTGCAGGAAAAGAGTAGTGTTGTTCCAAGAGCATGCAAGGATTTGTTCTGGATAATGACCAAAGTGTTGCACCTGTTTTACATGAATGATGACGGATTCACTTTACATGAGATGATCAATGCTGTAAAGGTAGTCATTGAAGAACCCATCGTTCTCAATGAATTTTAAGTCGTCTACGTTAGATTATCTGTATCCCATGTCAGACAACTGAAGGAACTGCTTCGCACCAGTAATCGATCTGTATCCTATGTCAGATAACTGAAGGAACTGCTTCACACCAGTAATCGATCGTTTTAATGCACATTGTATTCATAAACAGCTGATTCAGCCCCGCCAAATTCTTCATAGAAGTTGTCACTTAGCATTTTCAGCATATTTTCATGTTTTTCTCATCTATAATTTCTCATCTATAATTGTGTATAGTCACTTTGCATTTCAAATCAACAGAAAGAAAGTGTTGTACGTTTATTACGTGCACAAGGTTTATATAAGGGTTTTTTTTTATGTTTTTTTTTTTTTAATAATTTGTTTCTTTCTTTTGCTCTTCCTTATATGTTTTAACCACTAATACTTGTGTAGCAGTTCTAAATTATTATTCTAGATTAAAAGTCCTTAGCTGAACTGCTATATGTTTGGTTTTACTTTTGTATCTTTTTTTCTGCCACGCATAAAGACATATTCTTATAAGGCTTATAATCTAGTACTCTTATCTATTCAAAATTTGTAAAGAAAGGAACACAAAAAAAATTCTATAATCATTTTCACAACAAAATTTCAAGCTCTCACCTTGTAATAGAGAGCCTTCCAATCAAGTAAAACACCATGTACCACATAAAAGGAATTGGGGGGCAAGTGGAGCGGGAAAAACAGTCATATCTGCATTTGGCAATTGTGGGGCCAGTTGCCCAAAAAGATAAACAGAGAGTTCATAGGAAGTGGGCTAATGGCCCAACGGCCCAGTCCGAGGATACTCACATGTCCGAGGATGGTTAAATAAAGTCATTTTGAGAATAACACAAGACAAAGAGACGTAAGTCGTACATAATGGCCCAAATAACGTCTGAGGTGGATGTAACTCTTTTAATAGTCAAGGAACTTCACAGAATTACATACAAACTAACTAATGAATATTGAACAAAGAAGAAACCGGGAAAGGTAACAAATATCTCCTAAAAGCTGCTACCTCCACATTAAATGCTTCCCAGCTAATTCTCTGGCCGCATTAATGTGGAGGTGATACCTGAACAGTAACCAAGCAGCCTTATGGCCACTGAGCGAAGGATCTAGGAAGTTCTGGATGGGACAGAAATAAGTTTTCAGAATGGAACCTACACGTGTACGGTGAAAGCAGGATGAAGAAGGTAGTATATAACGTGAAATCGGAGTACACTAAAGAGAACTTTGGGAGAAGAAAAAGGAAAGAAGAGAAAGAATCCAGAGAGATATATACTAAAAACCTAGCTGAGGAGAAGAGAGAAAGAGTTTTTCTTTTATTTAATTTGAAGTTCCTTTTGCTGCAGAAGAACGATGTCTTTTTCCACTCACTGGAACTAGTTCTTACACCCACTCTCTAGAAATTTTATTATTTGGGCTTGTTGGGCTCGAATCCCATCCCTCTTTTGGGTCCAATACAATTTGAGTCCTTACAATTGGTGCCGTCTGTGGGAAGAGCTTAATCCGATTGTAGGAAAAGACAAATGCAACAACTGATGGCAGAGGGAGCACCACAGCAGATGGATGCTAATCCACACCAGGCAGAGTCCAGGGGCCCTCAACATGGTAACCCGTTGGTAATCCATGAACAAAGGGGGGATCACGAGGGAAGTGCGCGAACAACCCACACGGAGAGGAGTCAGTCTCGGGGGAAGAGCCATGTCTCCCATGCGAAGAACGATGGGGACATGTAGTGTGAGATTAATAGGTTAAAAAGGGAATTACGCTACGAGCGATGGAAGCGTACGACTCACAACTCAAGGCAGTCCTCTGAGGAGTCCGATGATACCAGTTATAGACAAAGCTCTAGAACTCCGCCCAGTGAGCTTTTTTCACGTGGTGAGGAGCATCACCGTGGGCGAACATATAAGAGTCCACCTCGTCAGGGCTTAGGGAACGATGCTTTGAACAAAGCATTGAGTCAAGTTTCCAAATCGCCATTCACGCGACGCATCGAGGATGCAAGCCTTCCTCGGCGGTTCCATCAACCTACGTTCACCATTTACAATGGTCAGACGGACCCAGTGGAACATGTTAGCCATTTCAATCAAAGAATGGCCATTCATTCTAGGGACGAGGCCCTGATGTTCAAGGTTTTTCCCTCAAGCCTAAGTCTAGTGGCGATGAGGTGGTTCAACGGTTTAGGAGCGAATACTATTGACTCCTTTGAGGGGCTCATCCAAGCTTTTGGTGCTTGCTTTATTACTTGCAGAAGGGTTGTTCAGCCCTTGGGGTTGTTATTATCCATGTCTATGTGAGAGGGGAAAACCTTGAAAGCCTACTTTGACAGATATTGGGAAATATTTAACGAGGTAGATGGAGCCAATGACAACGTGGCCATTAATACCTTCAAGGAAGGCCTTCCAACCGAGCATGATCTGAGGAGTTCGTTGACTGGCAAACCTGTTACCAGCATGCGACAGCTTATGGACCGAATTGACAAGTATAGAAAGGTAGAAGAGGATCAGATACGGGGTAGAGGAAAGTCCAAGGTAATCCCTCAAGAGATGAGGGATTTTAGGTCGGATCGATATAATAACAATCGACCTCGGAGGGACTTTGGGGGGCAGTCAGGATCTGCTAACTCCCATGCAGTTAATGTTGTGTTCCGAGAACCGGTACAACAAGTTCTAAAGAAGATAAAAGACGAGCCCTACTTCAGACTGCCCAATAGAATGGCAGGGGATCCTATGAGACGTAATCAAAACTTTTACTGTCAATACCATCAGGACCATGGACACATTACTGAAGATTGCAGAAACTTGTGGGACCACTTGGAGGAGCTTGTTCGAGAAGGAAAGTTGACGCACCTGCTGCACCATTCCAGTGGCCGAGGAAGTCAGGCAGGACCAACATTTTGGGGTGATGCCTCTTCAGGAGCCCCCCTGGGCACAATAAATGTTATATTTGCTGCCCCAGGAAGAACGGGTTCCTGTCCCTCCAAGATAATGTCTGTGTCTCATTGTATGGATAGGGGCTCTAGTTCAGTGCCGAAGAAAACAAAACTGAGCGCATAATGCTTTGGTAGTTACGCTTACAATTGGGGGATATGACGTGAGAAGGGTGATGGTAGATGAAGGAAGTGTTGCCGAGGTGATGTATCCTGACCTATACAGGGGGTTAAATTTGACACCCCAAGACCTAACAGCTTATAGCTTCCCTTTGGTGAGTTTTGAAGGTAGGCCGGTCATTCCGATGGGTATGATTAGATTACCAGTGCAGGCAAGTTTAGATGTGGTGGAGGTGGATTTCATTGTGATAGACGTTTTCTCTCCATATACAGCAATTTTGGGTAGGCCCTGGTTGCATACCCTAGGGGCTGTTTCTTCCACTCTGCATCAGAAGGTGAAATACCCATCAGGAGGCCAAGTGTTAGAAATATTGGGGAATCAAGCTATAGCGAGGCAATGCATGATAGCAGCCATTCAACATCGGCCAGAAGTAGGTACATCGGCCACGACTGAGAATGACTTATAGCAGTCAAAGAATCTGAGAACCATCTTAAGCACATCCGCCGAGGAAGCGTAGTGTGAGAATCTGGAGAGAGTGAATGTTGGTGATGACCCAGACAGGTACTTTCAGGTTGGAGCACTATTACCTTTGTTGGAAAAAGAGCAGTTGGTTGAGGTTCTAAGGAGAAACACTGATGTGTTTGCATGGAATGCTTATGAAGCTCCAGGAGTTGATCCAGATTTCATTTTTATCATTTGAATGTTAATCCCTCTGTTACGCCAAAGAAACAGCCACCTCGACGTCCTTCTAAAATACATGTTGAGGCTATCAAAGATGAGGTGATTAACCTTAAGGAGGTAGGGGCTATCAAGGAAGTGTTTTACCCTTAGTGGTTGGCCAATACGGTCGTGGTGAGGAAGAAAAATGGAAAATGGCGAGTATGTGTTGATTTCACAGATCTTAATAGAGCTTGTCTGAAAGATCCTTTTCCTATGCCCTGTATAGATCAACTGGTAGATGCAACAGTAGGTCATCCTCGGATGAGCTTCCTATATGCCTTTCAGGGCTATCATCAGATCCCACTGGCACAGGATGACCAGGAGAAGACCGCTTTCCTCACCCCCAATGGGAACTTTCATTACAAAGTAATGCCCTTTGGCTTGAAAAATACAGGGTCTACTTATCAACGGATGATGACGAAGATGTTTGAGCCATAGTTAGGTCACAACATAGAGGTCTATATCGATGATATGGTTCTAAAGAGCAAGGTAGTGGCCGAGCATGTGACGGACCTCACCAGCACGTTTGAAATTCTGAGGAAGCATAAGTTACGACTGAATGCCTCCAAGTGCTCCTTTGGGGTTTGCTTTGGGAAGTTTTTGGGTTACATGGTGACCCACAGAGGAATTGAAGTGAATCCCGACCAGATTAAGGTCATAAATAGCTTGCAACCACCTCGGAATCTTAAGGAGGTCCAGAGGTTGACTAGGATGACCACTGCGCTGAACAGATTTATATCCAGGTCGGCGGATAGGTGCAGACCCTTTTTCCTTTTACTCCATAAATGGAAAGGGTTCGAGTGGACTGAGGAATGCACCCTAACATTTCAGCAGCTCAAGGAATATCTATCTCGGCCACCTATTATGTCCAGCCCTGAGGTGGACAAGGTTCTTTTTGCCTATTTGGCGATAGCCCCTTATGCGATCAGCTTTGTTATGATACGGGTGGACAATGGTGTACAACAACCAGTTTATTACGTGAGCAAATCGCTTCATGAGGCTGAAGTGCGATATTTACCGTTGGAGAAGGCCATTCTGGCAGTGGTGCATGCAACAAGGAAACTTCCCCATTATTTTCAGGCGCACAATGTAGTTATTATGACTCAGTATCCACTCAAAGCAATTCTTCGGAGTTTAGACTACACTGGCAGGGTTGCTAAGTGGGGCACAATTCTAGGGGCTTTCGATATTAAGTATATGCCTCGTACTTCTGTGAAAGGTCAGGTTCTTGCCGACCTGGTGGCTGAATTTGCTGAAGGCCCTGAAGAAATTGAAGCAAGCCCACAGGGCATCAATGAAAAATCAGTTGACCTTATCTCCACACAACGTTCCTCCCCCTGGAAGGTATATGTGGATGGAGTAGCAAACCAGAGGGGGTCAGGAGTGGAGCTGGTTCTACTATCTCCTGAACAGGCCATCATTGAGAAGTCTTTAAGGTTAGGATTCTCAGCTACCAACAACGAGGCCGAGTATGAAGCTCTACTAATGGGAATGGGGATGGTTAAGAAACTGGGAGGAAAAACAGTGGAAATGTTCTCGGATTCGGCGCTGATTGTGGGCCAGGTCAAAGGGGAGTTGGAAACTCGCGACACAAGAATGCAGGTTTACTTGAGCCAGGTTAGGCGTATGGAAGGGGATTTTGAATTCTTTGAGTTGTCCCATATCCTTAGGTGTGAGAATGCCCATGCAGACTCTTTGGCCAACCTCGCAACATCCTCGGCGATGAACTTACCTCGGGTGGTTATAGTCGAAGATCTAAGTGCGCCTACCCCAGTATCAAAAAGCACACTTCAAATCAATCAAATTAGCTCGGCACCTAGTTGGATGGATCCTATAATGCTCTTCCTTGAGAAAGACATATTGCCCAAGGACAGTTCAGAAGCTGAAAAGATACGAAGAAAAGCTCCTCGGTTCTGGTTGTCCGACGATAAAAAATTGTACAAGCGATCTTTCTCTGGGCCATACCTACTTTATGTGCACCCTGAAGCCTTAGAGGCATTCTTAGAGGAGCTCCACAAAGGGATTTGTGGGAGTCATACTGAAGGAAGATCTTTATCTCACCGAGCAATCACCCAAGTGTATTGGTAGCCAGGCATGCAGAAGGAAGCCCAGGAATATGTTAGGAAATGTGATTAGTGTCAAAGATTTGCCCCAAACATCCATCAGCTAGGGGGGTTCTTAACCCTCTATCTAGTCCTTGGCCTTTTGCTCAGTGGGGTCTGGATATTGTTGGTTCTTTCCCTAGGGCAATAGAAAATAAAAGGTATCTGCTAGTTGGCACGGATTACTTCACGAAATGGGTCGAAGCTGAGCCCCTGGCTAATATCAGAGATATGGATGTCAAAAGGTTTGTCTGGAAGAACATCATCACACGATTTGGGGTTCCTCAAGCTCTCATCTCGGATAATGGTCTTCAATTTGATAGCAAGGCTTTCAGAAAGTATTGTTCCGACCTGGGGATAAAGAACATATATTCCGCTCCGGCTTATCCACAGGGAAATAGGCAAGCCGAAGCTGTCAACAAGGTCATAGTGAGCGGGCTTAAGAAGAGGATAGATGATGCAAATGGAAAATGGGTGGAGGAGCTGCCACATGTCCTTTGGACGTATTGAACGACCCCCAGACGGTCAACAAGAGAAACCCCATTTTCAATGACGTATGGGACTGAGGTCGTAATTCCACTTGAAACAGGTTTTCCCACACTAAGGACTAGCATTTTCACCTCGGATGGCAATGATGAACTTTTGAATAAGAATCTAGACCTGATAGATGAACAACAAGAGAATGTGATGGTTCAGTTGGCTTATTATCAACATAAGTTGAAACAGGGCTATGATGCAAACATAAGGCTGAGGCCGTTAACTCCAGAAGACTTGGTATTGAGAAAAGTCTTGGGAACTACCAAAAATCCAACCTGGTGAAAGTTAGGGCCTAACTGGGAAGGACCGTATCGTATTACATCTGTAGCAAGAATAGGGGCTTACTACTTAAAAGATTTATATGAAAAAACTGTACTTCACTCTTGGAATGTAAATAACTTAAAGAGGTATTATTATTAATATGAACAGTTCTGTCTTTTTCCCTCTTATAGCTTATCCTTTATTCTATTACTTGTGTTTCTCAAATTATTGAAGTATTAAATAAAAAATAAGTCATGTAAGGTCCTCGAACCACAACTTGGTGGAAATTAATACACTGTTATATTTTTTGAAGTATTAAATAGAAACTAAGTCATGTAAGGTCCTCGGACCACAACTTAGTGGAAATTAATACACTGTTATATTTATTGAAGTATTAAACAGAAACTAAGTCATGTAAGGTTCTCGGACCACAACTTGGTGGAAATTAATACACTATTATATTTATTGAAGTATTAAACAGAAACTAAGTCATGTTTGGTCCTCGGACCACAAATTGGTGGAAATTAATACACTGTTATATTTATTAAAGTATTAAACAGAAACTAAGTCATGTAAGGTCCTCGGACCACAACTTGGTGGAAATTAATACACTGTTATATTTTTTGAAGTATTAAACAGAAACTAAGTCATGTAAGGTCCTCGAACCACAACTTCGTGGAAATTAATACACTGTTATATTTATTGAAGTATTAAACAGAAACTAAGTCATGTAAGGTCCTCGGACCACAACTTGGTGAAAATTAATACATTGTCATCTTTATTGAAGTATTAAACAGAAACTAAATCATGTAAGGTCCTCGGACCACTACTCGGTGGAAATTAATACACAGTCATTTTTATTGAAGTGTTAAGCAGAACTTAAGTCATGTAAAGTTCTTGGCCCATAGCTTGGTGAAAATTAATGCACACTATGACCTTAATTGGAGTATTACAATTAGGCTAAGGTATAACAGATTGTTTATACTACTAACTTAGTAAAAATTAGTGCTTCTTAAATTGGATCTCTGTGATTATCTTTTTATATCAAGGCAAACTCTATGAGCATCACTTAACGCATTTTAGAGTGTTCAGTACATCCAGGAATTAATTGTTTGAAATGCCATCCCCAGTTTGCTTTAATTCTCAATTAACATACATAAGTCTAAGTTTTCCCTCATTGGGTCAGATTTTACTCTTCTATAGCTTGGGGTGATATAAAAATAAAAGAATAGTCATACAAGAAATTACACAAGTAATAGATAAAACCACTATGTCTTATATAAATCTGGGAAGGGAAATATACATTACACTTGAGAATATCCTAAAAAAAAAAAAAAAAAAAAAAAAAAAAAAAAAAGAGAAAAAATTACATTAAAATTAAAATAAAAATATTACATCAACTATTTGCTTAATTTTATTTGGAGCTTGGGTGGTGGAACTTTGCCAGCTTCTTGAGGAGGAACACCTTTCTCCTTCTCATTTAAAGCTTCCCCAACAGGCAAAATGGTAGAAGCTAAATCCTTTTCAAAGCTCTAAGAGGCTTTTCCATCCTTAGGCTCCTCTACGGCCTTGGCCGAGGAGATCTCTGTTGCCACTTCAGACACTTCAGGCTGCATCTGCTGATTGGTTGGGAGAGGATTCTGATTCTGAGCTTTTTCAGCCGAGCCAACAGCAGTAGAGGAGACCTCTTGTTGTTGAGAAGAAGGATTTGAGGCTCGTATGGCTGAGGGGAAGTAAGTGTTCTCAAGCCTTCTCAGCTCTGATTATGGCTCGACCCCAGCACGATTGAGAGCTTCCTCCCAAGTTTGTGCACAGTATGTTCGGCACACAACTGGGACCTCAGCTCGGAATCTATTCTCGGTCTCAGCCACGCCGACGTCATATCCTTGCTGTTCGGCCTCATCCTTCTCCTTTTCAGCCTCAGCTCTTGCTTTTTCAACCTCATCCTTCTCCTTTTCAGCCTGACCCCTTAACCTTTGAGCTTCTTCTAGCTGTTTCATCAAAGTTGATATTTATTCCTTAGAAGCTGACAGCTGGTCATTGGCATCACGGAGGCTTTTCCTCTGATCTTCAACTTGCCTTTGAAAGCCAGCCAAAGCTGAGTCAGCACTCTTTCGAGCGTGTTCTTCCTCGGCCAGCTTCTTCTTTAGCTCTTCAACATTTTTCTCGCTAGTAGAAAGGGTCTGAACAGCAGTATTTCGCCTTTTCCTCTCCTCATCTAACTGCTGATAGAAGGCATTGATCATCTCCTCTAACTTGAAAGTGGCTTGAACAGCCTTAAAAAAAAAAAAAAAAAAAAAAAAAAAAAAAAAAAAAAAAAAAAAAAAAAGAGTCAGAGGTGCAATAAACTAAAAGTAACAAGTAAAGCGGTAAGGATACCATACCATGCCCAGGTGCCTTTTCGTGTTCATGAAGATCTCATTCTTCTTCATGCCTTTGAGCTCGGCCATGTCCTTGGGGAGAAGGAGCGTCTCTTCTAGGGCCAAGGCAACGTAGCATCCAATTCTACTGTTGAAGTCCCTGATTGAGGCGTCTTCCCTCAGGGGCTCTCCACCAAGCATGGGAGCAGGGAGCCAGGCCTTGAGCTCCGAAGACCGTATATTCTGCTTGGCCACAACTTGTTGAGATCCATGAGTTGTCTTTTGTTGCTTTAGAGCCCTTTGGACCTCATCTTTAGGAGTTGGGCGAGACTTCCCAATCTCCACCACATCTTTACTTTTTTGTTTCCTCCTCCTCTTGAAATCAGTGGGTTCAACCCTCTGTGTTTGAGCTGGTTGAGGAGGAGGAGGAGGAGGAGGGGGGAGACTGGTCTGAGCAGACTTCACTGGCGCCCCCTTTTCAGGTTTGCCTTCAATCACGTCCAGCAAGCTCCTTTGGTTTTTTCTTTGGATACCCATGTTATCAGAAGTCACCTCGAGAGATGGGGGTTGGTTAAAAACCTTAAACTCGTCGGCGAAATCCGATAACTCTACAACTTTGTCTTCTTCTTCTTCTTCTTCTTCTTCCTCTTCCTCCTTCACTTCCTAAATAACAGAACGGGACGAGGAAGCTGCTACGGAGACAGTGGCCACAGGTAATGGCTAGGTAAAAGGGGTGCCTTCAGTGATTGGAACACCCTCAGGAACTATAAATCTTTCAAATGCTACGCTAATTCGATGCAGCCGAGGATCTCTAGCCTTTATCACTCACTTGGGCGCTTGAAAGGCTGTGGAAATTGGCTTGTATTGGAGGATGATGTGCGCTGCTCTCAGCTGACCGTCGGATGGGTTCACGTATACCTCGGATCTTAGAATTTTATCTAAACTCTCCCTGTTAACTAGTCTGAATTGAGGCTTGGTGGCGCACTTGTCTGCAAAATCAGTAAGACAGCAGAGAAATGTCCGTCAGGAATAAAGTTAACTTAAATTAAGGAGCACAAACTAAGGTGTAGAGGCGTTCAGCCTAAGAACCCCACCTGGTTTTCCCACTTAGGTCGGACACGGTAAACCGTCATGCCATGCCCTAGAAAAAATGAGAAAGTCATCTTTCAGGCCCTTGTTCGATGTAGAGAGACATTGGATTAGTCTTACCTCAGGGTACCTAGACTTAAGATAGTATCACTGGCCCTTCAAATGATGAAGGTTGTATACCCAGTTTATATCGTGGTGGGTAAGGCCTAAATTCATCCTATTGTTAAGGGCTTCTATACTCCCTAACACTCTGAACATATTAGAGGCGCACTGTGTGGGGGACAATTTAAAGAACCTAAGATAACTCCTAGTGAGATTACCCATCGGAATAGTCATCCCTCCCTCTATGAAGGCTATCATAGGGATGACTACTTCCCCTGTTTTTCTATCATCAAACCATGTTTCTGTGGAAGCATATCTCATGCCCACCGTGGAGGGAATCCTATACTTAGCTGTAAATTTCTCTATTTGCTCCTCAGAATCAACTAAATACTTAAACCTACCCATTTCTTAGGAATCGTGAAGAAAAATTAGTGAAGAGGATTGAAGACTGAGGAAGGTTAAAGAAACTTATAAGTGTGAAAAATGAGCTCATCGGACAGACTTTAAGTATTTATGAGAACATTAAGAAGAAGGAAAGAGGGGCAGGTTCAATGAATACTCACTAAGATTCTGAGATTTTTTGTAACTGAAAAGAAATTTGATTTGAAAAACTCTTTATAGGGGCGCAGAAATCGTAAGCAGGAAAAGTCCCGCTCATAAATTTCAAAGGCCCTCCACCATTCGATTCGCATCCTATTGAAACGTGGAGGACAGAGAAGCCGCCATCTTTTAATAATGGCATGCTCCTGACGTCGAAACGTCAGGGGCGTGTCTTGGGTAGATGGAAAGGTGTTCTGAAATTTAGAAAAGTCCAACAAAAGAGTTGGGGACGTGATATCAAAACCTCCATTTTTCCGAGGTGACAAAAAGTGAGATTTTGAGGGGCTATTGTGGAGTCAGTTGCCCAAAAAGATAAACAGAGAGTTTATAGGAAGTGGGCTAGTGGCCCAACAGCCCAATCTGAGGACACTCACATGTCCAAGGATGGTTAAATAGAGTTATTTTGAGAATAACACAAGACAAAGAAACGTAAGTCGTACATAATGACCCAAATCACGTCCGAGGATAAGATTTATTGCTCAAACCAACGTCCGAGGTGGATGTAACTCTTTTAATAGTCAAGGAACTTCACAGAATTACATACAAACTAACTAATGAATATTTAACAAAGAAAAAACCGGAAAAGATAACAAATATCTCCTAAAAGCTGCTACCTCCACATTAAATGCTTCCCAGCTAATTCTCTGGCCGCATTAATGTGGAGGTGATACCTGAACAGTAACCAAGCAGCCTTATGGCCACTGAGCGGAGGATCCAGGAAGTTCTGGATGGGACAGAAAGAAGTTCTCAGAATGGAACCTACACATGTACGGTGAAAGCAGGATGAAGAAGGTAGTATATAACGTGAAATCGGAGTACACTAAAGAGGAATTTGGGAGAAGAAAAAGGAAAGAAGAGAAAGAATCCAGAGAGATATATACTAAAAACCTAGCCGAGGAGAAGAGAGAAAGAGTTTTTCTTTTATTTAATTTGAAGTTCCTTTTACTACAGAAGAACGATGTCTTTTTCCACTCACTGGAACTAGTTCTTACACCCACTCTCTAGAAATTTTATTATTTAGGCTTGTTGGGCTCGAATCCCATCCCTCTTTTTGGTCTAATACAATTTGAGTCTTTACAGCAATAATGTACAAAACTATCTAAAGGACGATTATTATGTACTTAGTAAACTACAACAATGCAATAAATGATAAAAAGCATCATTTCATAAACTTAATATGTGTTTGGTATACTTTAGTTAGTAGGATAAAAGTGAGTTAGGTTGCACTAAATTCTACTTAACTAATTAAGAATAAAAAATAACACATTTTGAAACAATAGAAAACACAGTCTACAGTTTTTGACGTAAAGCTCATTATGTGCCAAATGCTCAACATTTGACCATTAAAAACTCATGAACAATTTTAAGTTAAAATTTGTTATAATATTTGTGTCCTTTTTTTCTTCCTCTCATTCTCTTTCACTCTCATCGCAACAACCCACCAATCATTATATTCTATTTCATTCTCTCTCTCTTGCCACAACACAACAACCCATCAATCAGTTTTGAACACAAATGTTTCTCAAAAAGAAAAAAAGTTTTGAACATAAATTTAAAAAATATAATTCTATATATATAATTAAGTAATGACGGCCTTAGGTTTTAATATATATATATATATATATAACAATTCTATAGATGACTAATGTATTAATTTTGTTCTTTCTAATTATTCTTATATCATATGTATCTAATTAAAATCAAAGTGTATTTAAAGTGTATTCTCATAAAAATAGATAAATCATATAAAATCCGTTACCTTTATATCGTACCTTCATTAAATCAAAAAGCATTTACGATATATGTTCCTAAAAATAAATAAGTAAATATTTTTAATAAAAACCTACTTTATTTTCTTTTTCATATTTCGTTTTAAAAAATAAGAAATGTGAACACTATGATTTTTTTTTAGAAAGAAGGAAAATTTTGATTTCATGTTTAGGAGTTAAATCTTTTTTTTTTTTTTTTTTTTGAGAAACAGGAGTTAAATCTTTTAGTTTTACTATTTTTATACTTTTTTTTTTATATTGACTTCTATATTTTCAAGCAAGTAAATATTAAATTGATGTTTGTTAAATCAAGTTACATGCATACTTTATGTATAATTTTTTTTTTCTTTTTGCTTCGAGCCTTCAATTTGCCATTATCTTTCTTCTCTTGTAAGTCAGTGACGAACCAAAGTCACCCATCTCTTTTTACTAATTTCCTCTCTCAAATTTAATCATATATAAACAAAATCAAATTGGTTTCAAGAAGTGAAGCATGAAGATAGTTATGAAATCTCCTTCTTTAACTTGGTGTTGCGAACCCACATATTTTTCACACTAAAATAAAAAAAAAAAATTTAAAAATAAAACACACATTATTTTGTTATAAATCCTTGAATATTTTTTTTCATCTTAAAAAAAAAAAAAAAAAAAAACCTTAAATTTTGTGTAAATAAAATAAGGGTTTGGTTAATGGGTATTTTAAGGTATTTGTTAACGGGACATTTTATGATAGTTATGGAATATTTTTTATACAACTTTTATGAAAAATATAATAGTTTATTTAAAAAATCAGTTACTTTTTTCTTTTTCCATAAAAAATTTCTAAAAACATTTTCTAAACTAACCCTATTGCCCTTATAGTATCCGTTAACTTTTGCCATAAAATAATAATGAAATTATTATTAAAGTAATTAAAATATATAATAAGGTTAGCTTCAATTACCTAACACGTAAAACACTAACCCTAGTGGATTTAGAAAATTTAAACCCAAAATACACACTAAATCTGTTTTTTTTTTTTTTTTTTTTTTTTTTTTTTTTTTTTTTTTTTTTTTTTTTTTTTTTTTTTTTTTTAAGTTAAACCCTTACTATTAGGTTAGTATATATGAGTCTAAAAAGCCACTAAGCCTAACTCATTGCCATATATCCTAGAATGTTAGACAAACTCTTGGAAAGTCAAGGACAGAGTCAAGAAATTTAGATGCTGTTGTGATGGGAAATTCACATGTTTAATGGCATTGTCCAAAATGCATGGCACAAATATTTGCAATTATAAACTCATGAGTCACTGCATAATCCTATACATCAAGACAGATCTGTTATCGTTTATCCCTTTTTATTTCACTTGAAATTCAAGCAACCAGTAAACAATTTGATTTTAGTCGGGTATTACTTTTATTTCCTTGCTCAATTAATATGTTCTTGTTTTCATAGGTTGACTTACACTGCCAATTCTTAAGTGGTGAAGTTCGATGCTTCATTATTTAATTACATAAATTTTACTCCTCTTGGGTTGTGATGTTTGGATTGTTTAATTCATAGAGCATCGAAAATTTTGGAATTTAAGGGCAGTTCAACCATTAAGCCATTTATGCAATGGTATAAGGCCCTTAAATGAAAGAAAGCCTTTAAAATAGAATATATTATATCTATTTATCTTATATATAGTATTGCACAAAAATAATGACAAAAAGTAAGTTCTCTTTCTGTCAAAATTAAAATTAGAATTAATAATTTTTTTAGACAAATTCATTACTGAAATATATTTTTCAATAACTAAATTCTAACATTGCCAAGAAAAATAATGATTATCTAAAATATGATATTTATTCTGATACTGGTTGTTTCAATTTTTTAGAATTAAAAGCTTTAAAATACATTTTATAAATATATGAAAATAATCCAATTAATGTATTAAACTGTGTGAAAATGTTGGATTATTTTTTCTAATTTAAATATCGCTTATAAAATATTAAGTAACAATACATTTTACATTTGTATTTAGTCACAAAATGTGTTGAGTTGGTCCTATTTTTGCAGATCATGAATTTAAACGAGGTATAAAAAGAATCTATTTGAAATTGAATTGAGATATCCAATAGAAATGACACCATTTAGAATTACAAGTTTTTTAAGCTTTTTATTTTATAATTTAAATACTCTATGATATGAAAAAGCTTCAAAGAAATGAAGCCATATTTTGCATGAAGACATTTAACATGGCAATAACATGGTTAATGCATATATATTTTTTTTTGGCATGATCATAGTGGTATTAGTACAAAGAAACCAATACCATTCCTCAAATATAATATAATATAATATAATCTAAAATATAATATATATATATATATATATATCAAATTGATGGTTTTTTTCCAAAGGAGTGTTCACAAATACCACAATTGAGATATTGGAAGAAACTAATACCATTCCTCAAATAAAAAGATTTTTGACATCTTTGATTAATAAGTTGGTATTTATTTCATTTTATTCCATCAGTTAAAGGCTTTTAGATCTTAAACAATTGATTAATTTTCGAAATAAAACATTCATCGCAATGTCTAGATTTGTAACTTTTGGGGTTTGTTTACTGGGAATGTGCAGTATTGGCTCTTCCTTGGTGTTTTCCCTTGTAACTTAGATGCTGAAGGTGCATAATAAATTAAACCAAAAGGAAATTGCTTTGGTGGTTTAAGTAAAGAACTTGCCACAAATTTTGGTGGTGTTGCAAACTATATAACTACTATTGCACCCAATTGGGTGGTGCTTCTCACTGCTGGAATCATCAATTTCCTAGGTAATGGTCTTGTTTGGCTATTTTTGAAAGAAGAAGTAAAGGCTCTGTCCTTGGCTCAATTATGTGGTTGCCTCTTTTGTGCTACAATGGGATTCAACCTTACTCAGATGGTCATCATAAAAAAATTCTCTAAAAAAAGACTTGGTGAAAAAGACGTATGAACCTTTTTTACTGTGTTTGTGAGTTGGGGGGCCACCATTGAATCGCAACTGCTGAATACGAACTCCATTTCAATCTTCTTAGTCAACACTATATTTCCATCTATCACGTCTATATGTATTGCATTTATTGATGATATCACATACCCTTTTCTGACCGTTACAAAAATGAAATATGCTTCCTATTTCATGTCCATCATGTTATTAGTCCCCATTTCCCAGTACCCTCTTTTGATTGTTCTGATTACCCTTTGTATGGTGATTCTTGTTTTTGCAACTTGGGCGGGGTTTTGCAACTTGGGCGGACTTGGTACAAAGTATAGGGGAAGGAGAGGAAGTTTCATCAGAACAAAATGAAACAAATGGTAGAACCTCTCCAAGTAGCACTCTCAAGACAAATATGGCTCTCATCTTAATAATTTCCATGTGTGGATTCGGAATAGCATCCACTATCTTAGATAATCTCGATCAAATTTGCGATGTGCTTGGCTATGATTTAAGAAGAACTAGTGTCTTCTTGACAATCAGCTTTGTGTGGACAAGTTTGGGAAAATTGGTATCAGGGAGTGTAATGGATTGGGCAAGGAAAAGATTCAAGCAATTGGTCACTTTTGCATTGCATTCCCCTTTCATGGCTCACTTTACTTTGCCACCATACTTACTGGTTTTTGAACTGGAGCAGTTTCTTACAACATATTTGTTGTCCTCCTAGATCTTTATGGTTCAGAGACGATCTTTAGATTCTATTACTCTGTTCAGATTGCCAGCCCTATTGGTTCATTTATATTTAATTACCTGATAGCGTATTGACCTTTCGACAGAAATTCATCAATGGAGTTTGCTTCTTTGAACTAAAACCTATCTGCAATGACAAGAAACACCTGTGCAGGCAACAATTGTTATGGAGTCTGTTTTCATATATTGGGAATCATCGGCATTATTGGAGCCCTTGTGTCCTTACTCTTGCCAAGGAAACGTGAGAAACTATACAATGACGCGGGAGTGACTGAAGATGAAACGGACTAAATCTGATTCTAAGTCTGAGTCCCAAGTCTTTTATTATATTTGGTTACAAATCCATTACATGTATTGAAGTGTTTATATTTGTTATCCCATGCTTAGTGAGTTGTTCTAAGTTTATACGTAATAGTTCGAGGCCTATTTTCTTGTGATCCCCTTTAAATTAAAGATGCTCTCTATCTTGCTTAGTTTATATATGATTAATACTGTTCATATAGTAGTAGGAAAGAATGGAACATTTTAGTTTATGAATGCCCCTAATTCCCCTGATGCTACAACTAATAATTCTACAACTAAAGGCAGTGAGTATCAAATATTATTATTTTAGATTGGTATACAACAATAATATTATACTACAAGACTAAAATCATGGAATCTTCTTCCATTTGGCCCAAGCTGGCTCAAGATAAAGGTGTAGGTGTAAGGCCTTACTTGTTTCAAAAAATTTTAGAGGGTCTCAAGCCCCCCTATTGGATAAGCAAAAGACCCCCTAAATTTGTACAAAAATGTGGACCTGGAAGCAACTTTCAGTCCTTTTGTTGGCTAAAAATCATTTAATCTGGAATCACTGATTCGCCCTTACTAGTGGATAGTGATTGCTACTTGACCATGATATCAAGAAAAATTAATTAGACTGTCAGTCTTTTAGATAACTTCTTGCTTTAACTAATGAAAGGAAGTAGAAAATCATCCTTTTTTTGTTCAATTTTTATTCTCATGTAAGCAGGTGGGTTATAGAGAGCAGATTAGACAAGCTAAAGTTTGCTAGACAGAAACAAGCCTACTGTTACTTCTCTGGTGCAGCCACCATTTTTTCCCCTGAACTTTCTGATGCTCGAATATCATGGGCCAAAAGTATGGTGCTTCCAACAGTGGTTGATGATTTCTTTGACATCAGCAGTTCTGAAGAGTAATTGGTAAACCTTATACAACTGGTCAAGAAGTATGTTTTCCCTTTTTCACATTCTTTTCTTGAATCTCTCATCAGTCAGTGATTTGTGTTTGGAGTCTTTAAGTAGTCTTTCCAGTATAAAACTGATGATGCAATTGGAACTGAACCACAGGTGGGATGTTAATGTCAGCACTGCCTCTTGTTCTGTGAATGTTGCAATTATATTTTCGGCACTTCACAGCACAATCTGTGACATTGGAGACAAAGCATTCAAATGGCAAGGGCATAATGTGATAAGTCACATAATTGAACTTGTGAGATAAAATCTTCACTTTTTCCACATTTACATTGTTACACATTTCAGGTATATCACTTTTGTAGGCTTTTTTGATAACATTACCGGCCTCCTCCCCTATGGCTCAGGTTCATGCAATTACTTCACCTTGATGTAACCCGTAGATTTATAAAGATTGATTTAAGTATTAGCCTCAAGAATAGAGGTTATGTATGTGGAACAAAGTGAGAACTGGCTCCATTTTAATCTCTCATGGAGACTACCTTGAAATGGGAATTTAGATGGTTTTGGTTTTTTTTTTTTTCTTGTAAATGCAGTGGTTGAATTCACTAAAGTCTATGATGATGGAAGCTGAGTGGTTAAGAGACAAGTACATTCCAACTATGGATGAATATATGAAAAATGGGTGTGCATCAATTGCCTTTAGGACCTGCGGTCCTCACAACCCTCTATTTTATTGGACCTATATAAGCCTTCAGAAAAGTTGTTGGAACCCCAGAAATCCATCCTCTATTTGAGTTTATGAGCATTTGTGGGCGTCTACTCAATGATATACAAACCTTTAAGGTAAGAAAAACAGAAAAAAGGGATAGAAATTACTAGTTTTACCTCCTATATGGTTAGTTTTGTAGTTAGTGATCTTTCTAGATAATGTTGCAGAGGGAATCTGAACAAGGGAAACTGAATGCTGTAACGTTGTGAATGATTCATGGTGGAGGAGTCATTACTGAAGAAGAGGCCATTAAGGACTCGAAGAGTATTATTGGCAGTAAGAGGAGAGAACTGCTGAAACTAGTTTTGCAGGAAAAGAGCAGTGCTGTTCCTAGAGCATGCAAGGATTTGTTCTGGATAATGACCAAAGTGTTGCACCTGTTTTACATGAATGATGACGGATTCACTTTACATGAGATGATCAATGCTGTAAAGGTTGTCATTGAAGAACCCATCGTTCTCGATGAATTTTAAGTCGTCTATGTTAGATTATCTGTATCCCATGTCAGACAACTGAAGGAACTGCTTCGCACCAGTAAACGATCATTTTAATGCACACTGTATGCATAAAGAGCTGATTCAACCATTCCAAATTCTTCCTATAAGTTATCACTTAGCATTTTCATGTCTTTTAAGGTTTTTTGCTCATCATGTATAATTGTGAATAGTCATTTTGCATTTCAACTTAACAGAAAGGAAGTGTTGTATGTTTTATTACGTGCATAAGGTTTATATAATGTTTTTTTTTTTTAAATAATTTGTTTCTTTCTTTTGTTCTTTCTTGTATGTTTTAACCACTAATACTTGTGCAGCACCTCTAAATTATCATTCTAGATTAAAAGTCCTTAGCAGAACTGCCATATGTTTGATTTTTTTATCTTTTTTCTGCCACGCATTAAAACATTCTTATAATCTAGTACTTCTATTCAAAATTTGTAAAGAAAGGGGCACAAAATTTTATAATCTTTTTCACAACAAAATTTCAAGCTCTCACCTCGTAATAGAGCCCTTACAATTAAGTAAAACACCATGAACCACATAAAAGGAATAGGGCATAGGGGGTAAGTGGAGAGGGAAAAACTGTCATATCTGCATTTGGCAATGATGCACAAACCTATCTAAAGGAAAATTTATTTGGTACTTAGGTAAACTAGAACAATGTAATGAATGATAAAAAGCATCATTTCATAAACTTAAAAATGTTGCTGGTCTATTATTGAGCGTTCATTAAAATTCAATCATGCTTGACAACATTTTTTTTTTTTTTTTTAAAAAGGTAACAAAATGCTATAAGAATTCATATATCATCCTCTTGCACATGATTGTCAATGGAATAAAGGCAGATTGAAGATATCATGCTCAACAACAAAAATTTGGGTGCTTCTCTTCAGATTCCTCCAGGGGAGAATGATCAACGACTTCATATAACAGATAGCCAGTCTGGTTAACCTGAATGTTACTCATTATAAATTAGCAATTCCGCTGCAGGGTGAACCACAAAGACTTTCCAGCCAGAACGCAGCCACGGCAACGATAACATAAGCATAAGGGAGTCTAATATCAAAATGGTTTCTTTTCATAAGAAACTAGGCCATGGACGCTGCCTTCAACTTGTGCAGCTCCTGTCCGGACCTGAACAAACCAAATAAAAGATTATTGTCAGTCCATATAATCATAACGATCAGTCGTCAAGATTACATCTTCTGAGAATAGCTAAACCAAGCCAATGTCTAAGAAAATTTGTAAAGAATTACACTTTTTCCATATAACAATGGAGAACTCGCCCGCAGGGGGGGGGGGGGGGGTGAGAGGGAAAAAAAAAAGAGGAAGAATAAGAATGAAGAGGAGACATTTTGCTTATGTAAAGTAACTCACACACTAAAGTGCGATCAAGTGGGATCGCACCAACCATGAAACTCACACCACCACCAAGGGTGGAATGCCATATGCACTATGCCCCATCTCAAAAACCCATTTCAATTGATTTCACGAGGAAAATGGTGTTAGTAAAAGGCACAAGGAACATCCAAGAGGACATATTAAGATAAAGTTTCAGAATGAAACCCACCTTTATGACTATGTATCACATTTAAGTTGTGCATCCAATGGTAGGATTCTAGATAGCTATATATTGCTTTCAAGTAAGTACAAATTTTTTCCCTTATCATTAGGCTGATATTTGTAGTGATAAGCTAGGATAATATTAATGCCTTTTAACAGAAGAATAGGATATGACCTGAATAAATGATAACAAGGCTACCTCTTATCGAAGTTTACAGCCACAAATTTCTTGATATATAGTTCTATAAAGAACATCAGATCATGCTCAAAGCCAAAGGGAGAAAAAGTAAAATACAATGATAAACCATACATCTAGCCTTAATACCCCTCCTCTTAAGAGATAGTGAGCAGACTTCAGAGAGGAAGCACCAAGATCCTGGAACCCCTGCTTTACTGCTTGCATAGTGAATACATCAATCTCTGAATAAAAGGCACCAAAGGACTCAGTATTTTATAAATTACACCAATTACAACAACAAAGTCACCACAGGGGATTTGCATTAGAAACAAAAAATCATGTGATTGAATGCATATATTTGCTATCTAGAATATGAAATATCTTAAAATTAATTTTTGTATTAATTACAATAGAATCAGCTTTTATACTTAACAAACAAACACCTGAATATATGAGAAATCTTAGTTGACAATAACATTCAAATTATTTTGGAAGAACTTAAATATATGGTATGCCATTTAAAATTTTAAACGCATTACTATTTACTAGAGATTAATCCATACACAGAAAGATCCTGATAAGCCCTACTTGTCCCACACTCATACCTGACTTCCATGACATACATGGCTGATCTAAGAGAATATCACATTAAAAGAGTCAAAGACTCTGTAAAATTTGACACCAGACCATTATTTTAACAAATTCATTCAAAAATCTGCACCTCAACTTAAACTGCTAAAAACCATAATGAGTTTTCATATTAGAGAACTGCTGCCAATAAAGATGTCCAGCACACTAAAAGCATATTGTGTTCCCGTCCTTCCCCTTTTGCCAAAATCAGGCTTGGTACATGAGGACTCCTGCTCAAATGTTCCTTGGGGTTCTTCTGCCTTTCAGCATAATCTACTCCATGATGGATGATATCTTTGCCAGCTTGCACAGTTTGAAAGTCTGTGGTGCATTTAGTACTATGTTTACTGCCTTCATTTCTGTCATCGCACTAACTGTGGTGGTGGGAATCATCTGTACATGCTATCAGCTGTACAAGCAAGATCACCAATGGTGGTGGAGGTAATTTTCTTACAACAATGTTATAGTACAACATGACTTTCACATGGGAATATTATTGACATCACTTTTATTATACACTAATCACAACCTATCATGTGAAATTTGTTGTGCATTTAGACTTAATGAATCTCTTAACATATACCTTGATCAATGATGGAGTACCTAATTTCAAGGGTACTCTCAGTTATTAATGCTAGGGAATTAAAACTCTCTCTGGGAAACTACCAAGCCTTATCAAATGCTTATCTACATTTTCATCATAAAATGATTTCCCTTAGTTGTTACTTTAGCATGCTAATGTGAATTTGTAAGCCATTCAAGTCTTATGTTGCATATGTTTGCGCAGTAGTGAGCTAATTGAAGACTACAACTCTTATACCTGAGTAATTCTTATTGACTATAATAAAGAACCTATCTACAAAATGGCCCCTCATTGCAACATTTGAAAGCACAATTTGAAGCCCAAATTATTTCTAAATTCATTCAGTTTTAGGATCAAATCATGCTTTTCTAAATTTTGTTCCTAATTTGATGAAAAATCAAATCTTTTATTTCCATGAAGCAATATACTATTCTCTTTTCATCCAATATCTATTTATCTATTGATCTATCTAAGTCTATCTACAATGCAGATCTGCGTTTCACGGGGGATCAATTGCCATTTTCATGTTTGCATATGGCCTCTATTTCTATGCTAGAGCCAAAGCCAAAATTTCTCTGAGCCTGCTAAAGTTTGTGGGCTACAATGCTTGCATATTCTACGCTGTCTTCTTGATACTTGGAACCATTGGCTTCTATGCTTCATCAATTGGTTTCCATTACATGGGCCGAGTCCTAGAGAGGAGAGACTAAAGAGCTTAATTCTTTCTCATGTCCAAAGAGAGATAGCACATCATTTTGTTTATTTTCTTGACTGACAGGCTTGAGGAGTCCATAGTAATTGTTTTACATTTTTTTTTTTTTTTTTGTTTTGGTAGAAGAACTCAACACCATGGATTCAAAATCCATGACCTCACCCACACCTACATTGTTATTCATGGTCTAGGAATTGGATGACTGACATTTACCAATCATGTTGCGTTGAAATACACTCGGCATAGGTCACTTTTAGTTTTAGCAAGCTCAAGTCTAGGTAAAAAGAATTAATTGGATCAATGCTGAACAGCACAAGCTCAATCAATGCAGGCATAAATGAAAATTGCAGAGGACGAATGCTTCCACTGACCACTGATCATGTAAGTTGCATATACATAACATAAGCAAATGTTTACCACCTCTCAAGTCACAACCTGATCTATTTCTGAACATAGAAAATCGACAGATCCTAGTTTATGTTTGAATACAAATACTACTATAATCCCAAGTAGGTACAGACCTAGGATTTTAAGCTAGTAGGGCCAGAGTATAAAGGAAAAAAAAAAAAAAAAAAAACCCTTAAAATAGGCATCCATATAGTATTAAAAAATTATAAATACTCAAAATTATTGTTTCTAAATAGATTAAGATGCAATTATTTACCAACAAAGACAAAAACAAAAACAAAATAATGTTTTTTTTTTCAATACTAGGCTGGCTATGATTTTTTTTTTTTTTTTTTTTTTGAAGTAAGAGCATTCATAGTAGTGGTGCTAAAAATTTTAGTTTTTAGTACCTCAAAAAACTACTTTATCTATTTTACCAACTCACTTTATAATACAGTCAATATCAAATGTTCTATTTTATTTATCACTTCATCTAAAATGATATAAACAACTCATTAAAATAATAAAAGAAGAGAGAGAATTTGAGTTTTTTTAATTTAAGAAAGAGACATAATCTTAATAAAATATTTTATTTTATTTTTAACAACTTGCTACAGTTAACTGGCATTTATGCTAATTTACTGTAATTGCAAAAAATTTAGTTTTAGCTTATCCAATAACACATGCTTTTTTGGTTCTTTAGTGGTAAAATAATTTTTTTTTGCTAAAATACAATCGCCATTATAAATGTTTTTATTATTTTTGTTAAGTTTTTGAGTTGGATAGTTGCTATCTGGATAAAACTAACTAGGCATATTGAGTAGAAGGAAAACCTAAGATTTTGAAAAAGAGCCCAATTACAAAAATTAAACGTATAATAACTATAATATATATATATATATATATTTGGAAACGGGCCCGGGCCCGGGCCCCACCTGTGTCTGTAATAAATTTGGTGATCAATTTACAAGTGGAGAAGAAAAGTACAATTTGCTTAAGCTCTAGACAATCTAAAAGTCAGATCTTTTAACTCTAAAAAAAAAAAACTACTTCTTTGACTTTTAGCTCACCATATTTTCATGCAATAGCATCAAACTCTCTTCTTTCTCTATTACATATAAATATTCATTTCATTCATTACTATTATATTTTTGTCTCTAAAAGTCTTTCATTTTTTTTTCAATATCTTCTCATCATTCCATAATCTTTTTGCCTCGTCAAGCTTCCCATTGACATCGTTGGACCGCCTTATACAAACCAACCTATTGATCATCGACCTTGTAAATCCTTGTGGTGGCCTCCCTATCGAATCTCAAACGATCCTCTTATAGGAATCCTTGAAGTCCTTGCAAGGACAACAGACATAATCGACCAAGTTGTCGATGTGAGCAATGTTTAATCGTTTGACTTCATTCACACCAACTTCTCTAGAATTTTAGTTAAATTTTATGTTAGTTGAGTAGGCCAATTTTTCATGCACTCATCAAACTCAATCTCTCTATTCTTTTCCTGTTTTGATAGAAATATTCATTTTATTTTTTATTTCTTCAAAAAAAAAATCTTCCTTTTTTTTATGTCTTCTTTTTAGAATTGATTTTTTCACCAACAAAAACACTCTTTACTGCAACCTATCACTCAACATCACCCTCAGGAAGTGAACTCCAACAATTGGGGTCTGCATATATCACCAACGTGTCCAAGCCATTGCATATAATAAGTACTTAGTTATTTTTGAGGATAAACGGCAGATGAGAAGTACTTAGTTTGGGTGGCAACAATTGTTGTCTCTTAAGCCTTGCGACCTTTCAAAGTTCAACGCCGAGAAAGTGATGGGGCTTATAGTATTGATGTGTGAAGCTCTCTTTTAAGATAAGCGTGAGGCTCGCGCGGTAAGATCAATACTCTCTCTATTAACCCGCCCATATCTTGCAAGTGGTTTTTAGAGTACTTGGTGCCAGTAACCAAGTGGACTGAAATGGATTGAATGGACCGAAGTAGACTGCTGTAGACCGTAATGGGTTGAAATGGACTGAAGTGGACCTGACTGTCTAAAATGGACTGAATGAACTGAAGTGGACCGAGATAGACCAAATGAACCAAAATGCTATGTTGATGTGGCTCAACATAGCAACAATAAATACTACACTACAACTTTTACATATTTCTCACAAAAAAGAAGTTGACAAATGTTAATGATCAAAATATATTTTGATCGAAGCGAGAAAAAAAAATTTTAATGTAGCGTATATGGTGAAAAGAGCACTTCTATTATTAAGTGAGAATAATAGTACTATATGAAGTTGGCATTCTCATTGTATAACAAAGATGTGATGATGTCTTTGTATAAAGTAGTCCCTTATATTTGTACAGAGAAGAAAATAAGAATGAGTAGGCATTCCTATTATACGATTGTCGATGGAATTGGAGGAGCGAGGACGTGATGATTGATGTTGCTGATGCAGGATTAGATGAAAGCTAGGGTTTGAGGAGAGAGAGGCTTGTTCCATTGAAAGAGATAAGAGAGAAATAGAAAATTTTGGTGGTTAACATACTACTCATTTCATATATGATATTTGAACTATGCTTCTGTCCATATTTTGACTTTATAGATTGACCTCTTTTTGTAATAGGCATTAGTACACGTATTTTACTTGGAGTTTAACCAAGGTTTCTACCACAAATCTCCTATCATGTACTCTTCATTGGTGATTTCATTGTTCAATTTAATTTTTCTATACTTAAATTGATGTATTGAAAATTTTGAAGTATAAGGCCATTTTCAACTAGATGGTGAAAAGTAAGTAGACTGCAATATAACTTATTTTTAAATTTTTTAAGACACCGATAAAATGGTTTCAAATCAAAATATAGGTCACATTTGTGAGAAATACTTTTTACATAAAGTAATAAATTAAGGCAGGTAAAGTCATAAACACATACTTATCCAATTCATACTAGGGAATAAGATAACATTCTATCATAATATATTGTATTTCAATTAAGAAATGCTAGCCCTTTTTGTATTTGTAGATTTATGTGCAGTTAAATTTTCATTCCCATTAAGGGTAATTTCGTCAATTAACTCCTAAGCTCCCAGAAGTTTCCATGAGTACCTTGAGATACAATATATAATGATACAATATACAATATATAATGTTGTGGCAGTGATCAAGTCACAAGTTCACCAATTTGTGACTTGATCACTGCCCCAACTTAATTCTGTTATCCAAAATAATTAACTTCCCGCCAGTCCAACAGAATCAAAGTCAATCTTCTACCGTCCAAAATTTCTGATTGACTCCATCAAAAGGATCAACGGCCTAGATTGAAAGAACCCGCGTAACAAACAGTATATAAGCAAGCAACACTCACAGCTTTTCCTTCCTAAATTTCAAGCTCTTCAAATTCTCTCTCTCTCTCTCTCTCTGAGAATCACAGAGAATCCATGGCTGGTAGAGAAACAACAAGTTTGTTGGTTCTGATACTGATTGCTTTGCCAGTTTTGGTATTCGTAATTCAAACTCTGAGAACTGAGCCTTCAAGGAAGGAAGATCGGGAGGACAAGGAAGGCGATTACATTCCTCTCTTGTGCTGAGTAAAGTAGAGTGGACTTCGAAAAATGAAGAAATGAAGTTTTAGGTCTCAATATCTTGATTTTGTTTAAGAAACCGTTTGTTAAGTAAATAATTTTTCATTGTTAGTGATAGAATAAAAAATTTCAGTGAGGCACATTCATGATACTCTGTTCTTTCCACTTGCAGTGAGGCAAATTCATATTTTGATTTACCATTCTGCCCTCCTGGAGGTAAGAATAGCTCTCTTTGGCCCTTGGTTTGTTGCAAAATTAGTGATAAATATGATTATCATTCCTAAGCATCGATCACGATATAAAGATTCAATACCCAACAGAAAGAAATCGTTCGAAGAAGTTATAGCAGGGGATTGCTATACGAACACTGGGTATGAATTGAGGTTCAAGAACGAAACAAAGAAGAAACTTCTTTTTGAGAAGAATCTGAAGAGAGAAGTTGCGAAATTTAGGGATGCCATTGCAGCTGATACTGCGTACGAGATGTACTACGATAATAACATTCGCTTGAGAGAGCAAGTTGGAGTAAATGCTACAGATCCATATGTAGAAATGCAATGGTTTCATCTTATCAATCACCTCGACTTTCATTTCCGTTACTTAAGAAACAGAGTGAAAGAAGTATATGAATTCAATGATGTTTCATTTTCACTTATGAATTCAACAATTTCAAATTTCTTAACTTTTCATAAGCATTAATTTTTAAAAGTCATATTATCATAACCACAGTTTACTAATGAATTCCATTTGCAGAATTTGCATTCTCTTTGTTTTGGCATATACAGGTCACCTATATGTCTGCTCTAATAAGAGCCTGTATATTCCACTCATCGTGATATATAGTCTCGCATCATGTTTATCTGGGTACAAGGCTACTTAATTTCACTCTGGCTTCACAACACATGGATGGGTAAGAGTAATAATCAACGCATACAGTACCTTGTATTTTCTGTATTATTTTTCTTGCTACAATTTAGGTTTTTAATTATGTGGTTTATGATTTTTCTTACAGATAGAATGTGTAATTCAAACTGGGGCCCTGTACCTTGTTCCAGTGATCTTAACAGGTCTTGTGGTAACTATATTGGCGATAACAATAGGCGAGGTGTTAGATTTACCAGAATATGATGATATAGCCTACTATATTATCATTTACTTATTCATTGGTATCAGTTTCCTAACTGTGGGTGGCATCTTCGGGCGGACTTCCCTAAATGAATCTGAAATAACTTGTTCCACTAGACACTTTCAAATTGAGATTACAAATCAGGCTTGGTACATGAGGACACCTAGTCAAATGTTCCTTGGGGGTCTTCTTCCTTTCAGCTTAATCTTCTCTATGATGGATGATATCTATGCAAGCTTGTACAATTTGAAAGTTTGTGGTGCATTTAGTACAATGTTTACAGCCTTCATTTCTATCATTGCATTAACTGTGTTTGTGGGAATCATCTGTAAATGCTCTCAGCTGTACAAGCAAGATCACCAATGGTGGTGGAGGTAATTCTCTTACAACAATGTTATAGACTATAAATTTCACAACTTATTTACATTTGAGGTGCAAGAATGTGATTAGTTCAACATGACTCTCACATGGGACTATTATTGACATCATTTTTATTATACACACCAATCACAACCTACCACCTAGCAGTTGTGGAAAAAAAATGTGAAATTTGTTGTGCATTTAGACTTATTGAATCTCCTAACATATACCTTGGAGAATTATAGGAACAGCCATCATGATGGAGTCTACTTAATTAATTTCAAAGGGTACTTTCAGTTATTAATTTCAAAAGTAACTTTCCAGTTATTAATGCTTATCTAAATTTTCATCCCCTAATGGGTGTTTTACCTAAAATGACTTCCCTTAGTTGTTAATTTAGCATGCTGATGCAAATCTGTACGCCATTCAAGTCTTATGTTGCATATGTTTGCGTAGTAGTGAACTAAGTGAAGACTACAACTCTTATACCTGAGTAGTTCTTTTATTTCCATGAAGCAATATACTAATGCCTTTTCATCTAACATCTATCTATCTATCTATCTATTAATCCAAGTCTGTCTACAATGCAGATCTGTCTTTCATGGGGGATCAGTTGCCATTTTCATGTTTGCGTATGGTCTCTATTTCTATGCTAGAGCAAACGCAAAAATTTCAATGAACCTGATAGTGTTTCTGGGCTACAATGCTTGCATATTCTACGCCATCTTCTTGATGCTTGGAACCATTGGCTTCTATGCTTCGTCAATTGGTTTCCATTACAAGGGCCGAGTCCTAAGGAGGATGTGACTAAAAAGCTCAAATCTTTGTCATGTTGACCCAAAGAGATGGCACATCATTTTGGTTATTTTCTTGACTGGCAGGCTTAAGGAGTCCCTCGTAATTGTCTTGCAATATTTTTCTTTTTTTGGTAGAAGAACTCAACACCAAGGATTCAAAATCCATGACCTCACCCACACCTACATTGTTATTCATGGTATAGGAATTGGATGACTGGCATTTACCAACCATGTTGCATTGAAATGCACTCGGCACAGGTCACTTTTAGTTTTAGTAAAAAGAATTACTTGGATCAATCCCTTTGTCACAAAATAATTGGAAGCAAAGCTACATATCCGTTTATTTCATACAAATAGCCACCCCGATTCAAGTATCAGTCAATGTCACCTTGTAGAGATGCAGAGGATGGTGATTGTAGCAATCCTGGATCTCTTGGTCTTGTATGAGGTGGTCATGACATGGTGTCACAGTTGGTGGCGGTGCCCTGGTGCAAAGGATGGTGGTTCTGGAAAGAATCCCTTACAAAGGTTCCTTGGTATAGGCATATTTTCCTCCAACCAGTTTGAATTTTAGTACTCAATTCCATTCTGATCAACATCCGGTACCCTATGCCCGGACCAAAACAATAAATGAAAAACTGGAAGAGTCAGATTTATTTCTCCAAAAAAATCTTCCATGTTTAATGACTTCTACTTAGAATTTAAACTTTAAATTCAGGTTGGAAATTAAGGAGATAACATAAATGGAATATGATTGATGAAGAAAAGGTATGAACAGCATAACCCTAATTAGTGATCTATTTTATCACCAACAATATCTTATCTAACTGAGAAAAAAATAATGTAGCTTATATAGTGAAAAGGGCATTACTATTATTAAGTGAGAACAATGTTGCCATATGAAGTTGGCATTCTTACTGAATAACAAAGATGTGATGCCCCCTCCCAAAAAAAAAAAAAAAGGATGTGATGATGTTTTTTATATAAGGTAGTCCCTAATATTTGTGCGGAAATGGAAATTAGAATGAGTAGACATTCCGATTATATAATTGTAGCATAATGTCAATTTTTACAATATATATATATATATATATATATATATTCTTATTCGTGTTATTCATGTGCCTCTTGGGGTTTACCAATCATGTTCAATTAAGGGTAATTTTGTCATAATCAATCAATTATTTCTCAAATCCTAGAAGTTTTCAAGGAGTACCGTGAGATCAGGGTCAGACTCGGGTGGGGGCAAGGGGGCCAGGCCTTCACTAGGTCCAATTTATTTATTTATTGTTATTATATATTTCATTTTTGTAATTGGGCTCTGTTCCAAAACTTTAAGTTCATTCTTTTTTTTCTTTTTCTTTTTTTTTCTTTTTTTTTTTTTAATTAAACCAAGATTCTATTGCAAACTAACCCGCAGGGAAACGGGTATCAAAAGATACAACAACTTCAGTATTTATAGATACATTAGGTGTGCTATCACTAGTGCATTCAAAAGCTAATACATCCAACAAAGAAATGGGAGGAGTAACATAATAAACAAAATCCTCCCATTGAGAACTTCCTATTTTAGCAAGCAAGTCAGTAGCATGGTTGGCCTCCCTAAAGCAGTGGTTGAGCTGGACCTGTTGGAAAGCTTGGAGAATGTCCCTGCATTCAGCCACCAAAGGCTGGGTTAGTCTATTAGTGGAAGATGAGGAGGAAAAGAGCTTGACAACATCAGAGGAATCCACATTAACTATAAGATAATCTATATTAAGTTGTCTTGCCATGTGAAGCCCTTCCCTCAAAGCCCAAAGTTCCGCCATTAGGACCATGGCAGTGCCTAATGGTTTAGAGAAACCTTGGACCCAAGTCCCACTCGAGTCATGGAGAAGCCCACCAGCACCAGCGTGGCCATTGATGATGGAAGCATCAGTATTCAGCTTATACCAGCTTGGTGGGGGTTTATCCCATTTGGCATTGAGCCGAGGCCTTGCACTGGGAACTTTGGACGAAGCTGTGAGAAAATGATATTCTAAAGCTTTTGCAACACACTCTTTTAGGAGCTGCTGGTTCGGAGGTTTAGCTTGGTAAGTAGCACAATTTCTGTTAGTCTATAGAGACCAAAGACCAAAAAGAAAGAGAGTGGACCATGGTATGCCGTGGTGCCGAGAGGGAAGAATAAAGGAGCAATTATCATGCAACCAATCTGATAGAGGGAGGCCAAATGAGTTGTATAAACCTGAGGGTGGGCCAAGACAGTTCCAAAAACTGACAGAGTAAAGGCATTCTCTGAGCATGTGGCTAATGGACTCGGTTTGGGATTTACAGATGGAGCATCGCTGATCGAGGCTGAAACCCCTTGAACCCAAAACTTCTTTCATAGGTATGCTATTATAAGTGCAGAGCCAAATAAAGAGAACGAGCTTTGGAGGAACTCTAAGCTTCCATATCCAAGTGAGAGAGGGAGTGTTCAAGTTCAAGGTATTTAAACCCTTTGCTGCATTGTAGGTAGTCCGAAGAGAGAAGTCACCATCATTAGTGAAGGCCCAAGCAATCAGGTCATCCCCTTGAGAGGCCAAATTTGTAGGGATAGCTTGGATGATTTTCAAAATATTATCAGGGAGATCAAATGAGAGCTGGAGATTCCAATTGCCATATGTGTCAATGGCTTGGTTGACAAGCTGATTTTCCTCACCAAAATTGAGAGGGCCAATTAATTGGGCTCTTAGAGGGCCGAGAGCGGTCCAATTATCAAACCAAAAGGAAGTAGAGGCACCAGTGGTAATTACCTTCCTTATGCCACTGTCTAGAAGGGGTTTGGCTGCTTTACAAGCTACCCACGTGCGAGAGCAAGAGCCTTTAGAGGTCCATGGGTTCCTGCTAGTATTATTGGAGAGGTATTTAGCTTTTAAAACTTGAGCCTAAGGGGAGTGGTCCTCAAACAATAATTTCCAATTCAGTTTAGCAATAAGAGCAAGATTCCGCGGTCTTGTTTCAAGAATACCCAACCCACCATGGTCTTTAGGTTGAGTGATAGTGTCCCAATTCACAAGGTGCATCTTCCTTTTGTCAAGAGTTGAGCCCCAAAGAAAGTTCCTATTTGCACGGTCAATTTCTTCGCAAACTTTACTAGGCAGCAAGGCACCTTGCATGACATAATCAGAAATTGCACCTGAGGATGACTTAATAAGGGTCCTCCTACTAGCAAGGGATAGTAGCCTAGCTTGCCATCCTGCTAGTTTTTCTTGCACCTTGTGGATAATGAAATTAAAGTCCCTAGCACCACGATCAGCAAATTTTAGCAGGAACCCAAGATATTTGTCAAATTTTCGAGTTTCAAGCATGCCCAAAGAGCCACAGATTGCTCTTTTAGTTTCTTCAGGAGTGTTTTTTGAGAAAAGGACTCTAGATTTTTCCTTGCTAACTTTCTGCCCAGAAAGCTGACAAAAAGTATTTAGCACTTCATCAATTGTCTCACTGTTTTTTAGACTAGCTTGGCCAAAAAGCATCAAGTCATCAGCAAAAAATAAATGGGAGAAGGCTGGTCCGGACCTAGAAGCTTTGATGGGCTTCCAAGAATTATTTGCAGTTTTATCATGAATAAGAAGCCCAAGATATTCAAGACACATAATAAAAATGTATGGCGATAACGGGTCTCCTTGCCGAATACCACGAGATGGACTGAAAGTAGGGAGTTTACCACCATTAAAGAGCACAGAAACAGAGGTTGACGAAATACAATCCATGATGATGTCAATGAGATTAGAGGGAAAATTAAAGTGGACAAGGACTTCCCTGATAAAACTCCATTCGAGGCGATCAAAAGCCTTTTCTAGGTCGATCTTTAACGCCATAGTTCCAACCCTCCCTTTTTTCTTTTCCATAGAGTGAAGAATCTCTTGGGCTATAATCATGTTATCAAGCCCTTTTCTTCTAGGGATGAAGGCAGCTTGAAGAGGGGAGATTAAGTGCTGCATATGGGGCCTTAATCTGTTGACAATGATCTTAGAAACCATTTTATAAATAGTTGTGCAGAGACTAATTGGCCTAAAATGGCCAACAACTTCCGAACCATTTCTCTTCGGAATGAGAGTTTCCAAGGTATGGTTCAGATATGAGGGAATTCGCTTAGATGCGAAGATAGTCAGGATTTCATCAATGACAGATGATCCGAGTATGTGCCAAAAATGCTGGAAGAAGCCAGCATGAAGACCGTCCACTCCTGGTGCTTTAAAAGGTTTCAAAGAGGAGAGGGCCTTGAGAATTTCCGTATTCGAGGGCATGGCAGAGAGCTTGCGGGAGTCTTCTTCAGAGAGTGTAATAGCCCATTCTATTTCAAAATCTGCATTGGAGATGGAGGTCAGGTGTTGGGTTTGATAGAGCTCTTTGAATCCACTAAGGATAATATCCATCACTTGATCTTCGTCTTCAATCCATTCCCCAGATTGATTCATGATCCTCCGAATTCGGTTGTGCTTCCTCTTAATAATTGTTTTTGTGTGGTAGAATGCAGTATTTCGATCACCAAAAAGTTGCCAGTCCACCCGAGATTTTAAAGCCCAAAAATCCTCTTCTTGATTTAGTAAAGAGGCATATTCCAGGGAGAGTTCTTGTTCCAGAGAAATAAGGAAGGCCGAAGGTCGAGCAGCTAAAGCTTTCTGAAGACCCCCAATTCTGGCAAGGAGCTGCCTTTTCCTTGCAAAGATGTTCCCAAAAATCTCCTTGTTCCAAGTGGTGGCCAGATTTTTGAAAGTGGAGATGGCCAAACCCAGACTTGGCATAAGCTCCCAGGCCTTTTCCACAACTGGTTGAAAACCTGGATGGCTAAGCCATATTTTTTCAAATCGAAAAGGTCGTTCCAGTCTCCTCTGACCATTCTCAAATAATCTCAGGAGAAGGGGCAGTGATCCGAGCTCACCCTAGGAAGATGGGTGACATTGGCATCAGGAAAAAGTAAGGTCCAGTCAGGGTTAGCCCAACATCTATCAATTCTTTGTTGGATTAAAGCATTAATATCTCTACAATTGGTCCACGTGAAAGGGGCACCAGAGAACCCAAGATCAATCATGTTACAAAAGTTCATGCAATTCCTATAGGTTGTAATGCGTCGAAGGCTAACTGGATTGCCCCCTAACTTTTCAGTGCCATCAATGACATCATTAAAATCACCCACAATGGCCCAGGGAAGGTCATGAAGAAGAGAGACTGAACACAAATTATCCCATAGAATTTGATGTTCCTCAAATCTAGGACTTCCATAGATAGAGGATAGAAGCCAAGGAGAGGGAGAGGAGAGTACCTTCACTATAGCATGTACCTCCTGTTCCGTGGCAGTGAGCACGTCCATGTCCACCATATCCCTACGCCATAACAGCCAAATTCCTCCAACATAGCCAATGGGATCAGTAGTGTGCATTCCGTCATAAGGCAGGGTACGGAGGATTTCACCAGCTCTAGAGCAACTTATGCGAGTCTCCGTGACAACCACAATGCCAGGAGAATGAAAATTTGTCAGATCACGTATAGTACTACGAAAAGAGGGCTTCATAGCTCCTCTACAGTTCCAGACTAATATATTCATTTTTGGGGATAGAGAGGGAGAGTAGGACTCACATTCCTGGGCAAAAGCCCTCCTAATTGTCATCCATTTCCATCCCACCTGCCTCAGTTCCTCCTTGGGCATCACAGGGTTCTGTGCCAATGTAATGGCTTGCTCTAGTAATTGCAACTGCATCTGTCTTGTGACAATCCCCAAGGTGAAGCTCTCCGTGAATGAAAGAGTCTGGATGAGCTTGAGCTGTGGAAGGGTCCCTTGAATCAAAACCCCTGTTGTCTCGCCCGTGAGAAACTTTCTCAGACAAATTTCCACTGGGGCTAGCTCCCTTTCTAGTAGGTCCAGCGATATTTCTGAGAGGTCGGACTGCAAGCGATCCCCTGAGGTGTTCGATGTCCTTTGACCCAGAGGAAGCAGAGGTGGTTGGTCTAGGCTGAATCTCCACCATGGATTCGGAGTGTTGTGCCATGCTGGGTGTGTGAGAGGAAGACACCCATCCCTCTTGCTTTGCTCTGTCAGAGGGAAAATGAAACTCCAAGAGTTCAGCAGGTCTTTGTCCGTCCACCCATATATCATAAGCGAATCCCACCGTATGTTGTTGATCATGGAGCTGCTGAGCTCCATTGCATGATTGTTGATCCAGATTGCCCACGGCATTGTTGGGTTTAGGCGAAGCAAGGGAAAAAAGAGCGTCTGTGGAGCTTGATGGTGCTCTGGCACTAAACTGGAAGGTTGTAAAACTTGAAGGATGTGTGGCTTTATCTGAGGCTTTAAAAGAGGCAGTGGACTTTGTGGACTTAGAAAGGTGTCCGTTTCTTTGACTTCCTTTTTGGTTCGGACTCTTTATGATTTGAGATGTGGGCTTTAGAGTGTTATGGGCTTTGGATTTGGTGGGCCCCGGGCTTAAGTGATGGTCAGAGGAAGCAACCAGCTTTCGTTTACCTTTCCCAACTGAGGAGTCAGCATCCGTGTACATGACTTCATCTAATGTGACCCAAGGGAAAGGCTTCTCATGCTTAGAAGCAATGTAAGTGGTGCTTGCAGTCGGCTGATGGGATGGATTGGCTAGTTGAGGGGACTTCCTGGCATTGCGCTTTCTTCGAGAGACTAGCAGCTAAGGTCCAAAGGTGTCCGACTCAGCTGGTGGGAAGGTGGCTAAATGTGGAGGGGTGGTCATTGCATCAGTGGTCACTGTGGAATGATCCACTTGATCTTTACTAGCATCAGCAGGGACGAAGGTAGTGGGCTGCTGTGGTCCCTTAATCTCATATGGACATGCTTCTTTCTTGTGCCCCAAACGTCCACAAGTAAAGCACAACGAGTGAATACCTTCATACATGACTTGCTGCTTGTATTTGCCAATAAGGATAGTAGTTTTTAATGGCTTCTCTAAATTAATTTGGACACAAAGCCGTGCATAGCGTCCTCTGGCATTTGCAACTATGTGACTATCTATGCGATGCACTGAACCAATGGAGGAACCGATTTTCTTAAGGACTGTAGTGTCATAATATTCAATGGGAAGCCTAGGAAATCTTACCCACACTGCGACCTGTGAGAGGTTGGCATTAGACGCTGAAAAATCTGGTTGCCATGGTTTGATGGCCAAAAAGTGCTGCCCAATGAACCATAGGCCGTCACTTAGAACACGGTCTAAATCTTCCTTAGCTTCAAATCTTGCCAGGAAATAATCGTAGCCCAAGTCCACAAGGTCAAGTTTACCTGAAGGTGTCCAAAGTTCCTTTACACGCTGTGCTAGGAAGTGGTAGCCAACAGTGCGACCAAAAGTTTTTAAAATGAGTGCGTGAGACCATTGAGACCTGATGCGCACCTTCTCTTCTTTAGTTAGAGAGATTGATGCAAAGCATTCACAAAGATCATCTTCCTCCGTGTTAGACTCCACGTCTTCTTGCATTTGATCCAAGAGGCTAAATGCACTTTCGTACACTCCTGGCAGCTGCCCAAGTAGCTTGTTCTTGTAGCTAGTTTCGTTGGGGTGGAAAGAGAATCCACCCGTGTGTCCATCTTTTATCTTTTTAGTGCTTCTCTGGAGAGTGTCTTCTTCTTCGCTTGAGAGTGTGGCCATCACTTTTCACACCCACAATTTTATTTGACTTTAAGTTCATTCTTTTCAATAAGTTTAGCTAGCCTCACCCAAATAATAACCATTCAACCCAAAAATTTAATAAAAACAATAAAATCATTCACAATAATGATTGTATTTTAAAGAAAAAAAAAAATTATTTTACCACAAAAAAATCATGTATTATTGGAGAAACTAAAACTAAACTTTTGTAACTAATGTAAACTGGTATAAATACCAACTGGCTATAGCAAGCTGTTAAAAATAAAATTCAATATTTTATTAAAATTATATCTCTTCCTTCAATTAAAAAACTCAAATTTTCTCTCTTCCTTTATTATTTTAATGAGTTGTATATATTATTTTAAATGAAGTGATAAAAAAAAAATAGAACATTTTTGTGTGTCTGTGTGTGTGTGTGTGTGTTTCTCAAATTAAAAAAAAAAAAATAGAACATTTGATATTAAATGTATTGTAAAGTGAGGAGAAAAAATAGATAAAGTAGTTTTTTAAAGTGCTAAAAGCTAAAATTTTGGGCATCACTACTATGAATGCTTTGACTTCAAAAAAAAAAAAAAAAAATCCTAACCAACCTTGTATTCAATGGTGAAACTAGGAATTTATCTTTAGAGGGAGCCATGCATAAAATTAGACAACTAATTTTTTTTTTTTTTTTTTTGGTGTATGAAATCGAATAGTAATGTATAATACAATTTAGTAATCAATGTACATTTCAAAAATGTGTCAATGGTCCTAAACTTAGCTATGAACTTAGATTTATCAAAATAAATTATCACCCATTAAATAAAATGATTGAGATTTTAAAAAAAAAAAAATACTAAAAAAATACTAATAATTTCAAGATTGCTAAATAAAAGACAAACAATCATTCAAATTTCAACTCATATAAAAAAAATAAAAAATAAAAATCTAATAAACAACAACTAAATACATGTTAATATGTTATATTATTTTATCAATAAATTAAATGTTATATAGTAGTATATTTTAGTCAAGTATTTATAATGCAATATGATATATATATATATATATATTGATTATTGTAATAACAAATAATATATTGTAAGGAAAATTAAAAGAAAACAAATGAAAAGAAAAGTGCATTACCTGGTGTGGGTGAGAAAGCCCAACGCCACGTATTGGGCCTGGGGCCCAATTTGAGTATCACCGCTTGTCCGAAGAGGTGAAATGGATCAACGCTCAGTCCGTTAGGTGAAAATGCAATCAAGAAAGGATGAATGTTGCATCCGAAGACAACCTGGTTGGTCCGAAGAGGATCCACTCATTGGATCACTGAAGAACTTGATCAAGTAGATATACTGAAGATCCCAACAACCCTCCCAGAAGATTCCACGGTAAGGAGTGAACTCTGGGCACGCCTAAGTGTGAGAAGATCATGAAATATCTTAAAGAAAAAGCTGCTACCACCGCATTTAATGCACTGTAACAACTTTCCTGGCCGCATTTGTGTGGAGAAGACACCTGAACAGTGCAACCTCAACCACTACCACTCACGGCAGACTAAAGCAAATTTCTGATGTGACTAGTACTCAAGTGGATGCTTAGATGAAGAACAAGTGTACGGTAAAGATGAAGTGGAAGGTGTATATATAAAGGAAATAGGTCTCTCAGAAGAGGAGGGAGAAAAAATTGTATCGATTGAAGTCTGTAAACTTTTAACCTCTTCGGATTCAAGAGGGTTCCTACTGAATGCTAGCCTGAACACCATCTTTTTTCTTGTTTTGTTTACTTGAATCGTTGCTAAATCCATTTTCAGCCCAGTTGTTTAACCCACTCTCTACAAATTTATTGTTTGGGGTTTCATTGGGCTGAGTCTGCAAAGTCCGTGCTTGGCCCATCAAAAATTGACCCTACAATTGTCGCCGTCTATGGGGACAACTTGAGCAAAGGTGGAAGCAACACCTCAGAAACGGCTGAACTGAGGCAACGACCAATGGAGTCCAGATCATCTCAGCACACCGATCCTTTTCTTAATCTGGAACAGAGACAGGATCGTGAAGGCAGCGTACACACCGCATATGACGATCAAAATCAGTCACATGGAGAGAGCCACATGTCCCATGCAGAGAAAAACCAAAGCATGCAGTTGGAAATTGAGAGGCTAAGGAGAGAGCTACGCCATGCAAAGAGGAAGCGTATTTCCTCATACTCTGATGAAGATTCTGAGGACAAACGGGACGTTGACTACAGGCAGAAGCTTCGAACACCAGTCAGTGAGTCCTTTCCCTATGAGGAAATGCACCACCGTGAGAGGAACCCTCAGAGCCCCTTCACTAGGGGCGTAGGGAACGATGCTATGAGTAAAGCTCTGGATCAGATTTCCAGATCTCTTTTTACACGTAACATCAAGAATTCCAGACTTCCTCGGCGTTTCCACCAGCCTACATTCACCATCTACAACGGCCGGACAGACCCAGTGGAACATGTGAGTCATTTCAACCAACGAATGGCCGTTCACTCTAAGGACGAGGCCCTAATGTGCAAGGTTTTCCCATCTAGCTTGGGACCAATAGCCATGAGATGGTTTGACAGTCTGAAAGCAAACACTATTAGCTCTTTCCAAGAGCTGACTCAGGCATTTGGGTCGCGTTTTGTCACGTGCCGAAGGGTTCCGCAATCCATGGCCTCCCTATTGTCCGTCAGCATGAGGGAGGGTGAAACTTTGAAGTCATATTCAGATAGGTTCTGGGAAACGTATAATGAGATGGAAGAAGACTGTGACTTGGTGGCCATCAGCTCTTTTAAGCTAGGCCTTCCCACTGAACATCTCTTAAGGACGTCCCTAACGGGCAAACCTGCTACCAGTGTACGCCAGTTGATGGATAGGATTGACAAGTACAAAAGAGTTGAAGAAGACCAACAGCAGAGTAAAGGAAAGGATAAGGTTATCCCTCAGGAGATGAGGGATTTCAGGTCGGACCGACAGAGCCATAACCGGCAGAGAAAGGATTGGGTCGGACAAGGTTCAGCGAATTTTCAAGCAGTCAATGCTGTATTTCGTGAGCCCGTGCACCAAGTTCTGGAGAGAATCAAGAATGAGCCTTTCTTCAAGAGGCCAAACAAGATGGTCGGAAACCCTGAAAGGCGCAACCACAATCTCTACTGCCAATATCATCTTGACCATGGGCATACTACTGAAGACTGTGGGAGTTTGTGGGACCATTTGGATCAACTTGTCAGCGAGGGCAAGTTAAAACAACTTTTGCACCACTCATATGGTCAAGAAAGCCAAGGAAACGCAGGGTCTCGAAGAAAGGATCCTGTGAAACCCCCTTTGGGCACAATAAATGTTATCTTTACCGCACCAGGGAGGACAGGGTCTTGCACATTCAGAATATTGTCAGTTGCTCGGCTGCCCTTGGAGAGTGTTAGCAGAGAGCCGAAGAGGCTTAAGACGGGGGCTCAACTCGTTTTGGGCTTTTCGGAGGATGATAAAATCGGAACTATACAGCCGCATAATGATGCTCTAGTGGTTACTCTCAGAATAGGGGGATACGACGTGAGGAGAGTGATGGTGGATCAGGGCAGCGCTACAGAAATAATGTACCCAGACCTCTATAAGGGGTTGAACTTGACTCTCGAAGACTTGACACCTTACAGTTCCCCTCTGGTGAGTTTTGATGGTAAAGTGGTCATCCCGAAAGGCCAGATCAGACTACCTGTGCAAACTGGGTCTGAGACGGTAGAGGTAGACTTTATAGTGGTGGATGCCTACTCACCCTACACCGCAATTGTGGCTAGACCTTGGCTTCATACCCTCGGGGCTGTGTCCTCCACACTTCATCAGAATGTTAAATATCCATCCGAAGGGCGAGTTGAGGAGATCCAAGGAGATCAATCTACATCTAAACAATGTCTAGTGGCAGCTATCCAGCACAAACCTCAGGCTGAGTCCTCGGATCATAGCAATGTGGGTTTATAGCAGTTAAAACCTTCGGTGCTGGATACCGAAACACCGGCCGAAGGGGCAGAATGTGAAAGCCTAATGAGGGTAGTTGTTGATAACGATCCCGAGAAGTTTTTTCAAGTTGGATCCATGCTGCCTCCTCAAGAAAATGAAGAGTTGATAGAGTTCCTCAGAACCAACGCGGATGTGTTTGCATGGGACTCAGCAGAAGCCCCAGGAGTAAATCCAGAGTTCATTTGCCACCATCTGAACGTTAATCCCACCATCATCCCCAAGAAACAACCGCTCTGGCATCCATCAAGGGAACACGCAGACGCAGTCAGGGAAGAAGTGATGAAACTCAAGCAGGCATGGGCTATTAAGGAAATTTTTTATCCTGAATGGCTGGCTAACACAGTGGTGGTAAAGAAGAAAAACGGAAAATGGCGGGTGTGCGTAGATTTCACAAACCTTAACAGGGCTTGTCCGAAGGATCTGTTTCCAATGCCGAAGATAGACCAACTAGTTGATGCAACCGTTGGGCACCCTCGGATGAGTTTCCTGGACGCATTTCGCATTTCACATTTCAAGGTTACCATTAAATACCACTAGCTCGCGGTGATTAGGAAAAAAACAGCCTTCGTGACCCCTGTGGGGAATTACCACTACAAGGTAATGCCGTTTGGCCTGAAAAATGCAGGGGCTACCTATCAGAGGATGATGACCAGAATGTTTGAACCGTAGTTTGGTAAAAGCATGGAGGTTTATATTGATGATATGGTGGTAAAAAGCAAGGTTATTGCAGGACACATTGGGGACCTCAAGGACGTTTTTGAAATTCTGAGAGGACACAGATTACGCTTGAACGTGTCCAAGTGTTCGTTTGGTGTGGGATCAGGCAAGTTCTTGGGATATATGGTGACTCACAGGGGGATTGAAGTTAACCCCGATCAGATAAAAGCCATCAACAACTTACGAGCTCCTCAAAACCCCAAGGAAATCCAGAAGCTGACAGGAATGACTGCTGCCCTCAATAGGTTCATTTCCAGATCAGCTGACAGGTGTAGACCTTTTTTCTCACTGATCAACAAGTGGAAGGGTTTCGAATGGACTGAGGAATGCGTTGTTGCTTTTCAACAACTTAAAGACTACCTAGCTCGACCTCCAATTATGTCCAGTCCTGAGCCAGATGAGATCTTATTTGCATACATCGCTGTAGCTCCTAATGCAATAAGCTTAGTGTTGATCCGGACAGACTGTGGTATACAAAAACCAATATACTACGTAAGTAAGTCATTGCATGAAGCTGAAATTCGTTATTTGCCGCTGGAAAAGGCCATCCTGGCTGTAGTGCTAAGGACGAAGAAGCTGCCTCACTATTTCCAGGCCCACACCGTTATAGTCCTCACCCAGCTACCGCTCAGGGCCATACTCCGAAGCGCCGACTACACTGGAAGGATTACCAAATGGGTTACGATCCTAGGAGCTTTCGATATCAAGTACATGCCTCGCACATCAGTGAAGAGCCAGGTCCTTGCTGACTTGGTCGCCGAGTTCATGGAACCCCATTTAGAGGAGGTAACACCAACACTGGGCCTGGATGGAAGGTCCGTTGGCATGGTTTCTCTACAGAGTTCGTTGCTTAGGGAAGTGTACGTAGACGGCGCATCGAATCAGAGAGGTTCAGGAGTGGGGCTAGTGCTGATATCCCCAGAAAGAATTGTCATTGAAAAAGCTTTAAGGCTGGATTTCTCGGTGACGAATAATAAGGCAGAGTATGAGGCTCTTTTAATGGGGATGACGATGGTACGAAGGATGGGAGGAAAGTCAGTCCAGATGTTCTCGAACTCAAGATTAATCGTCGATCAAGTACAAGGGGAATTCGAGGCGAAGGACGAAAGAATGCAGGGGTACCTGAGTCGAGCCAAATCACTGCAGACAGAGTTTGAAACTTTTAACCTGCGGCACGTCCCCAGAAACAACAACATGCATGCTGATTCTTTAGCCACACTCGCCACTTCTTCGGCGCAAGAATTACCAAGGGTCATTCTCATTAAGGACATGAAAGGACCTACGGAATTAAGAAAAAAGGCAGTCCAGGTTCATCACATCAGGGCCGCCCTAAGCTGGATGGACCCTATCATTAAGTTCTTGAAGGATGATGTATTGCCCGAAGAAAAAGGGGAAGCAGATAAAGTACGGAGGAGAGCTACTCGGTTCTTGTTGTCCGAGGACCATAAACTTTATAAGCGCTCCTATTCAGGTCCATACTTACTGTGCATGCATCCTGAAGTAGCTGAACCACTACTAGAGGAATTACATGAAGGAATCTATGGAAGCCATACTGGTGGGAGATCCTTAGCTCACCGAGCCATTACTCAAGGTTATTGGTGGCCGAATATGCAGAAGGAGGCCCATGAGTATGTTAAAAAGTGTGACCAATGCCAGCGGTATGCGCCGAACATACATCAGCCTGGAGGCACCCTTAATCCACTATCCAGCCCATGGCTTTTCGCTCAATGGGGTTTGGATATCGTGGGCCCATTCCCTAAGGCAGCTGGAAATAAGAAGTACCTTCTGGTCGGCACGGACTATTTCACCAAATGGGTCGAAGCTGAACCTCTAGCAAACATTAGGAATGTAGATGTGAAGAAATTTATTTGGAAAAACATCGTCACTTGGTTTGGGGTCCCCCATACCCTCATCTCGGACAATGGGCTTCAGTTTGTTAGTAAAGCTTTCAGAGGCTATTGTAGTGAGCTGTGAATCACAAACAGATACTCTACCCCTGCCTATCCCCAGGGAAATGGGCAAGCAGAAGCCATTAATAAAGTCATAGTTAACGGATTGAAGAAAATGCTAGACGATGCTAAGGGTAGATGGGTGGAAGAATTGCCTCACGTGTTATGGGCATATAGAACTACGCCTCGCAGGTCTACAGGGGAGACCCCCTTTTCAATGACCTACGGGGCTGAAGCTGTCATACCTCTGGAGACTGGGTTCCCAACATACAGGACCAACTCTTTTAATCCGATTGTCAACGATGGGCAGCTAGAAAAGAGTTTGGATCTAATTGAAGAACGGAGGGAAAAGGCAATGGTCCAATTGGCACATTACCAACAAAAGCTCAAACAAGGCTATGATGCTAATGTGAGGCTAAGACCTTTAGAGCCTGGAGATCTGGTGTTGAGGAAAGTGGTGGGTACTGCAAAGAATCCAGCTTGGGGAAAACTTGGACCAAATTGGGAAGGACCATACCGCATCACTTCGAGAGCTGGCATTGGAGCATATTTCTTGGAAGATCTGGATAATCATGTAGTACCCCGGCCGTGGAATGTAAATAACCTGAAAATGTATTATTATTAAGTTTACTTTTCTTTCTGTGATGGCACCATTTTATTGTGCGAATAATTCTCTTAAGTGTTTAAACTTAAATTCAATCATGCCTGCTGTCCTCGGACCAGATGATTTGGGTTAGTTAACACTCCTTTACGATTCTCTTAAGTGTTTAAACTTAAATTCAATCATGCCTGCTGTCCTCGGACCAGATGATTTGGGTTAGTTAACACTCCTTTACGATTCTCTTAAGTGTTTAAACTTAAATTCAATCATGCCTGCTATCCTCTGACTAGATGATTTGGGTTAGTTAACACTCCTTTACGATTCTCTTAAGTGTTTAAACTTAAATTCAATCATGCCTGTTGTCCTCGGACCAAATGATTTGGGTCAGTTGACACTCATTTATGATTTTTCCAAGTGTTTAAACGTGAATCTATGAACAGTTTTTCTTAAATGTTATTGTCTACGTCATTAATATAGTCTAGTGATTGGCTTTACAATTTCACAAAACATGTGAATTTGAGCTCAACTACATCAATATTCCTGACCAAATTAATTTTGCCAATTAACATTCCGATGCAATCGTTATTATCATGAGGCCCCCTTAGCCATGTTTAAGCGAGTACCATGGTTTTGATTGATTCTCCATTATCAAACTATTGTTATTAGTTGTGATGGCGTAATCTAACATATACCATAAAAGCAACAAAGACAAAAAGTAAATCATTTCATTCATTAAAGAGAGATAATTTTGTTACAAAGTAAATGATAATAGGGCCTAACTACTACAAGTACAAAAAGTGCATCCTTTAGACACCTAAGCCTTTTTCTGAGGCACTGGGTCAGTCTTTGATGGATCGCCTGCATCACCAGTCTGAAGAGGTGCCTGGCTTGTCTCAGTTGGGACTGGAAGGTTCTGGCCGGCCGATGAAGCTTCCAAGGTATCTGGCAGGTCGTAGATGTCAAGATGGTAGTAAACACTCCCAGGCTGCCTCAAGGCAGACTCTGGGGGGACTCCAGCCGCATCAAGGCCTTTGCCCCACGTGATATCGCAATACTCCCTACAGACCTTTGCAAACTCTTCGGTCAACCTCGTCTGGGTCTCTTGCACCCCCAGCATATAGGCAGCCTGCTTCTCAGCCTCAACTGCTTCCTTGGCCAACTGAGCATCCTTTTTGGCCAATTTAGCAGAATCCTTAGCTTTGTCAAGTTTGGCCTGAAGTTCTTTCACGAACGCCTTCTCTGTCTCCAGATTGATCTCTGTAGTGTACAGCTTTTGGCGTTGGTCTTCGGCTTGCTTTGCAGCAGTCTTCAGGCCTGCCTCCAGACTCCTCCTTGCCTTCGTCTCCTCCTTCAGTTGATCGGAGATGCGGGCGCACTCGTCTTTTACGCTGCCCAATGCCTTCTCGGCTTCCTCCCGAGAATGGGCCTCTGCCTGCACTTCGATGTGTTTCTTCTTATTCCACTCTTCGGCCACGTAAATTTTTTGGGCAATCTGCATGGCAAACAAAGAATTTTATGTTAGTTGTGAACGCACACAAGAGGTATGAAAGAGTGTCACTTCTCTTACCATGGCTATATCCCTTTTGAGGGATAGAAAGAGCTCATGTTGGTTAAAGCGCCGATAGGAATCCATATCCTTTGGAAGGAGCAGAGGCTATTCCAATGCCTCTGTAATGTGTCCGGCCTTCCCTCCAGCATAGTTTCTGAAAGAGGCATCATATGGAATGGCGGCACCATCCAATGTTAGCTTCGGGGACCATACCCGAGCTCCTCTCCGCACGTCTGCGGCCAGGGGTTCTTCCCTACTCTCAGTAGAAGAAGCCCTTTTGCCTCTTGTGTCGTGGGTCGTTTTTTGCTGCTTGGGCCCCTTCGGAGGTGCCACCTCTCCCTCTTCGGTCTCCGTTACGACCCTCTTCTTTTTCAGATCCGGTAGTGGCTTTAGGCTGAGATCTGTTGGGGCTTGAGAAGTGTGAGAGACCGCGCCCCCGGCCCCCTTTTTTATAGGAATGTTGGGCCAAACCCACGTGAATGGGTGGAGTCGTGTTATTGCCTCTCAAAATGGAGCTTCGACTAGTTATATTTACCCCTTTAGATTAAGGGTTTTACAATGGAGTCGCCACTTATTTAATTATTGGAAAAATAAGAAAACCATAATTGAAAAATTCCTCATTTTATTAATTTGCAATTGAATTTACATTGATCATAGGAAAATTACATGGCTTTGGTCCTAGATACAATCTAAGATAAAATACATGGGTTTGTTTCCTAGTTACAATCTAGAAATTGAAAATTACAAGGATAAGCATTGGTCTATCAACCCTTGATCTAAGTTCGGAGGCTATGTTACAAAGTGGGAAGGTGTTAGGCACCCACCTTGCCCTGTGAAACCGGTCTTCTAGACTATGGTGGCCAACATTCATATCATATCATCCAATATATCAATCAATTTGCATGTTGAATTTGATGTGTGTGCATGTGATAAACCCTAATTCAATTTATTGAGCATTACATTTGGATTGAAAAATAAATTCTAGTGAATGTGTGTGTATGGTGATATCCTAGATTCAAAAATTTGAAAGAATTATGAAACAAACATGTTTTTCATATTTTTGATGTGGATTTAAGATCAAAACTAGTGTTTAGGCATGAACATGTGATGAACAACCAAGAACATGTGAAGAACACATAAGAACATTTAAGAACATTCAAACATATTCAAGGGAATTTAAGTGATTACTATCATGCTTTAATTTTAAACTCTCATCATGGAAATATAAAAAACTAGTTAGGAAAAGAGATTATACCTTCATGCAAGATCCATACGGTGGAGGAGGAGACTTTTGAGGGAGATCCTAAAGGTGGAGGAAAAGAAGAGTTAGGAGAGGAAGAGTGAGTCTCACTCAATACCTTGAGTCTCAGGAAGACCAAGATATGATAAGACTACTCTACTTCACTAGAACTCAAGAGAGGAGAAGAGAGAGGGTTTTGGTGTCCTGGAATGAATAAGAGGGAGGGTTTATATAGTAGTAGTGGGGGGAATATGAATGGAAGGCTATTTAATGAGGGTTGACAAGGATTATGAACCTAGACCTCATTTTAGCCTTGGGAAAAATCTGGTGCATTAAATGGAAAGATTGGTAGGAGTGAGGAACAAGCCAAAATTCGGTTTTCCCGTAGCTGCTGTAACAGCTTGTAGAGCTAACTTCAAAAAATCATATCTGACTCAATTCTGATTGGAATTGCCTCGTTCTTGTGCTCAAATTGAAGCCCTGGATGTCTAGTTTCTGGGAAAATTAACCTCATTCACAGATTCGAAATATTCTGAGAGATATTGATGAAATGGTGAGCAGAGGTCATTTGTTAGAAAATGGTTTCAGCACAATTAACATTAATAGGTCCCAAATTAGCTTCCAATTAACATTAAATGGCTCTAATCACTCCCATTTCAGACTTAATTGATTCTAAATTTACTCTAATTAAAAGATAATTGCACAAATTACTCATTGAATAATTAATGTTTAACTATCTAATTAATTAGGTGTATGCAACCTCACTATAAAATGGAATCCTAACCAATCAAATTATGACACATCATTGATCTCAAATTTATTAGAATTATAACCAATTGGAAACAATTGTTCATAATCACATATAGTCGGACTCAATTTTTGATAGTGCATCTCGGCCATTAAAATTTGATTTGATGATAACTTTCAATCTGATGGTCCGATTAGGGCTTATGACCAGTCGATTTGATCGTTACAATATCAAGATCATTTTGATGAAATGAGATTAAAAATCTAATGATCAGAATTAAGATGCATATTTCCAAGTCAAAATTACCCTTTTACCCTCCCGGTGAGGTTAAATGCTGGTTGCAAAATGGGGTGTCAACAGAATGCCCCTCATTGACAGAGCTTGAAAAGCGAATGTCAATGTATGAAAGAGACACCTAACTTTGCAATCAGTATTTAACCGTGGTGAATGTATGATGCATGCAGATAAGAATGTAGATCGTCATGTAGTGGATCAAAATGTGGACCGAATCTTAGGGGAGATTGCCTACGTACCTCTTGGTGAGACGATCAGGTCCAAACGTAGTTCATACATGCAGCCTTTTTTTTTTTTTTTTTTTTTTTTTTTTTTTTTTTGGGAAAAGAAATGAGTACAAGACATGCTTACCAGTGGTCACGACAAGATGAGGATTTCAGTCATGATCTTGAATTTTGGACATGCTTCCCAGAGGTCCAATGGATTTGAGGTTTTGGACGTGCTTCCCAGAGGTCCGTGGATTGAATTTGGACGTGCTTCCCAGAGGTTCGATGGATTGAAGTTTGGACGTGCTTCCCAGAGGTCCAATGGATTTGAAATTTGGACGTGCTTCCCAGAGGTCCGATGGAGTTGGAGTTTGGACGTGCTTCCCAGAGGTCCAATGGATTTGAAATTTGGACGTGCTTCCCAGAGGTCCGTGGATTGAATTTGGACGTGCTTCCCAGAGGTCCGATGGATTGAAGTTTGGACGTGCTTCCCAGAGGTCCAATGGATTTGAAATTTGGACGTGCTTCCCAGAGGTCCGATGGAGTTGGAGTTTGGACGTGCTTCCCAGAGGTCCAATGGATTGAAGTTTGGACGTGCTTCCCAGAGGTCCGTGGATTGAATTTGGACGTGCTTCCCAGAGGTCCGATGGATTGAAGTTTGGACGTGCTTCCCAGAGGTCCGATGGAGTTGGAGTTTGGACGTGCTTCCCAGAGGTCCGATGGAGTTGAATTTTGGACATGCTTCCCAGAGGTCCAATGGATTTGAAATTTGGACGTGCTTCCCAGAGGTCCGATGGAGTTGGAGTTTGGACGTGCTTCCCAGAGGTCCAATGGATTTGAAATTTGGACGTGCTTCCCAGAGGTCCGATGGATTTGAAATTTGGACGTGCTTCCCAAAGGTCCAATGGATTGAAGTTTGGACGTGCTTCCCAGAGGTCCGTGGATTGAATTTGGACGTGCTTCCCAGAGGTCCAATGGATTGAAGTTTGGACGTGCTTCCCAGAGGTCCAATGGATTTGAAATTTGGACATGCTTCCCAGAGGTCCGATGGAATTGTATTTTGGACATGCTTTCCAGAGGTTCGATGGTTTGAATTTGGACGTGCTTCCCAGAGGTCCGATGGATTGAAGTTTTGGACGTGCTTCCCAGAGGTCCAATGGATTTGAATTTGGACGTGTTTCCCAGAGGTCCGATGGATTGAAGTTTGGACGTGCTTCCCAGAGGTCCGATGGAATTGGATTTTGGACGTGCTTCCCAGAGGTCCAATGGAATTGAAGTTTGGACATGCTTCCCAGAGGTCCAATAGATTTGAAATTTGGACGTGCTTCCCAGAGGTCCGATGGAGTTGGAGTTTGGACGTGCTTCCCAGAGGTCCAATGGATTTGAATTTGGACGTGCTTCCCAGAGGTCCGATGGTTTGAAGTTTGGACGTGCTTCCCAGAGGTCCGTGGATTGAATTTGGACGTGCTTCTCAGAGGTCCGATGGATTGAAGTTTGGACGTGCTTCCCAGAGGTCCAATGGAGTTGGAGTTTGGACGTGTTTCCCAGAGGTCCGATGGATTGAAATTTGGACGTGCTTCCCAGAGGTCCGATGGAGTTGGATTTTGGACGTGCTTCCCAGAGGTCCAATGGATTAGAGTTTGGACATGCTTCCCAGAGGTCCAAGGATTTGAAAGGCATTATTCATACCGATGTGTGTGGGCCTTTTACCCTAGTAACTGCAAAATAAATATTTTCAATTAGTAACAGAGTTATTCATTGAAAAGACTTTGGCATACCTGGCAAATGCCCCTAGTTTGGGACATATTCCATGCTTCGATGAATGTTGAAGGTGGACAATTGACTTGATGTTGCACGACTGGAGAATATGGAAGAGGATCATAACTTTCTGTTTTGGAAGAAGAATTTAATGAAGATTTTTTTTTTTTTTTTTTAATTTGAAACCCTGAATTGTTTGAAGGAATTGAAAATTTTGACTGATGATTTTTTTTTTTTTTTTTAATTTGGAAATCTTGAATTTTTTCAAAGAATTGAAAATTTTGATTGATGATTTTTTTTTTTTTTTTTTTTTACATGGTAACCTGAGAAGTATGAGCCCAATGCCCCTAGTCCCAAGGCTTTTTGAAAATTCTCTCTTTTCTTTTCTTTTCTTCTCTCTCTCTCTTTTTTTTTTTTTTTTTTTTTTCTTTTTTTGAGATTCGAAGATTTGTTCATTATCAAAAAGTGAAGAAGATGAAGATGAAGATGAAGATGGAGTAAAAGTGATGAAGATTTATTCATGATTTTTTTTTGAAAAACTTATCCTTTGAATGAGAACAACTTTGGCAGGAAGTTGATGCGGATTGCTAGATAAGTCCTTGTTTAATTCCTGCAAAAAGATAATTTCAATTAGCAATGGATTTATTCATTGAAATGAATTGGAAGTACTTACCCAATGCCCCTAGTTTGGGGCATATTCCATGCTTAGATTGAAACTGAATTCATTTGATGTTGTGACCATTGGGGAACATGAAAGAAGATCATGGTCCACTATCCTTGAATCCTGCAAAAATGGCTTTCTTTCTCTAACTTGTTAGAAACCAATTATCAAGAAAACATTTTTGTCCAATGCCCCTAGTGTGGACATGCTTGCCAAAAAAATGGATTGGTGCCTTAAATGAAAATATGCTTTCATGCAATAAGAACAAATCTGCACACAATATAAATAGGCCAATGCCCCAAGTTTGAGCATGCTTGATGCAAAACAAATGAGCTTAGCCTAACATGCACCCAAACAATTTTGTCACATTGTTTTGATTTTGTTCTCTAAGGTTGTTTGGGTGATTGGGACCGGGCCTTTGAAAGGCTGCCTACGTACCTCTCTCGTAGAGGATCAGGTCAAGACGTAGTTCAAGAAAACTGGATTTTGAAAAAAAAATGATTTTTTTTTTTTTTTGAAAAAAACAAATTTCCTTTTTTTTTTTTTTTTTGGAACAAGATGTGATCCTTTGAACAACCATTTTGGAAAATCAAAATGTTTAAGAATCAAACAAATCTCTTTGATTGGGAAGGATCTAGATCATTAAACTCATGTAATCAAATTTGCTTCATCCTTTTGAACTTTATCAGATTATGTCTTCAAAGGCAATCAAGAAATAAAATGTGATAATATTTAGGAATCACATTATTGGGTGCAAACAAGGAGAGTGCTCTAAGTTTGAAAGTTTTCTTGAGTCATTTTGAGGGTTTGAGAATTTGAGAAGTTTTGTCCTTCAACATGTCATCCAATGGGGTTTGAAAATCTTAAGCATTTTTCCTTTTTAATTCAAGAGAAAATAATATTAGAGCTTAAAATGTGCTTACAACTAACAACACTTCAAGGAGGTCTTTACTCATGGGTTGAAATGTAGGCCGGGTTTGGGTTATGAAATGGAAGATATAAAAGGCTCAAAATTCCCTATAATGTTTCCCCCAAGTATGCATTACTCAAAAATCAAGTATTGGAGGAGTTTTCCCATTTCTTCTTTGTCATCTTCTCACTAGTCTTCATTGGTCACTTGTATCAACAATCGTTTTTATGCTCATTCCTCTTGAATCATACCTCTAGACTTTCATCTTGTTACATCTTCAAGTTTTCAATTTGCTAGGATTTTCCTTCTCTTTTTTTTTTTTTTTTTTTTTTTTTTTTTTTTTGCCCTAACTTTTGCCTAGACTACCCTTTTGGGTTTTTAGCCTAGCGGGCTTTTTTTTTTTTTTTTTTGGCCCTAACTTTTGCCTAGACTGCCCTTTTGGGTTTTCAGCCTAGCGGGCTTCCTTTTTTTTTTTTTTTTTTGGCTATCTTTCATCTCTTGATTGAATGAACTTTTTGGGGATCTTTTGCCTCCTTTGTTTTTCTCAGCTTAAGTCATTTTGATACACTCTCTATACATCTTTCTTGGCTCGATGCACTTGCACATTTCTATGCTTAATGAATCTTTCCTTTTTTGATGAAATCTCTCTTGGATGAATCTTGTATCCCTCTCGGCATGATGAATTTTAGGCTCTTTAAACTTGATGCACACTTTATTCTCTCATATTGATGGAATTTCATTTCTCTTTTCTTGATTGAGTGAAAGCTCATTTTTCTTTGAAGATCTCTTATCTTTAGCTTAATGAATTCTCTTTTTGTCTTTCATGTCCTCTAGGAGAGCTTTATCAATTAGCTTCAAAGCTCAAGGTCGACTCCTCCTTAACATGAGATTTAAGCATACATACTTTGAATTTTCCCACCCTAGGTTTAGATTTTAGTGGGTTCATGCAAAAAAAAAGGCTAAGTGTTTAAAGGCTCAAATGGGCTAGCAATGGATGATGAACATTATAGGTAATAGGAAATAATTTGGCTTAACCAAAGATGGCCTCCTATCCCTAGTAATGCTTGCTTGTAGGCACAGTGATTCAAACTCTTTTAATAAATTCATCTTAAAAGAAAAAGTATGAATGCTCTAATGTTGTGAAACAAAAGATCTTTGAAAATTGGTTTGAGTGCATGGTTTTTTGGGATTTTTCAATGGATGGATTCTTTTTTATTGCCTTTTAAGACCATTTCTTCTTATATTCTAAGTCAAGTAGCAAAAGTCTTTACATGGATTAAATGAAATTAATCATTCCTAGGTACAATTTGATTGCTCAAGCCTTTAAACACCAAGATATAGAAAATGTTTTGTCCAAGGGATCCTCATGTACCATTTTGAAAAGGAGTCTTTTTTTTTTTTTTTTAAATCTTGAAAAAAAAAAATTGGGACTTTTTGGAAAAGTCACTAGGAAGTTCAATGGTCCTAGTTCAAAGAATTTTTTTTTTAAATGACTTAAGGGCTCAATGCCCCTAGTCCAAAGACTTTTTCCTCTTTTTTTTTTTTTTTTTGAAAATTTTTCTCTATTTTTGGGAAAGATTTAGAAATCTTGAAAAAAAAAATTTGAATTTTTTTTAAAAAAATATATATATATACATGAACAAAGTACATCAAATGCTACATGGATTTTTAGAATTCAAAGAAACATAGAAACATGGAATAAACTAACAAACTTTAAGCTTAACCATGATGTTGCAAACCAAATGTGGAGTGAGGCAAAGTTGGGCCACTTGCTTCTTCTTAGTCCATTTAGGATGCTTGAACCTTGATTGTGATGAAATGGCTTGGGCTTGCACTTGGAAGGCTTGAACCTTGATTTTGATCTTTTGGTATTTGCTTGAAATGGCTTGGGCTTACACTTGGAAGGCATGCATCTTGTAAGCTTTTGGCCTTCAATGTTGATCATGTCTATACACCTTCAATGGGCTCAAGTGTTGGGCTTAGACTCATTCAAGAAACAATTTTGGGCTTCACTACCAAGTAGAGTTCAATCATAGGCTTTTAGGCTTGAGTTCATTCATGGCATACAAGGTTCAAACAATTATGATGAGCTCAAGCGTTGGACTTGGGCTCATCATGGTTCAAACAACGGCCAAACACATGCATAATGCAATGCAATTAACATGGACCGACCTAAAGGTAGGTTCTATGGGTCATTACAACATGGGTAGAAGGTAGGTTAAAGGTCCCCACAGGCTAGGACGTCGTACCTCCCAACTTGTGATGCCAGGAGCGCCGCGTTGGTCCGAACGGTACAGTTTGTCCCTATGAACCACCATGGTATAACCATGATGATTCTTGTCGCGGTGGGTGGTAGGTTCACCGCTGGGTATGTGAGTCTCAAGAAGACCACAATCCACGACTAATACTACCGGGCTTCCGGGCTAGCACACAAATAAAATAAACTCCATTCAAGCAAATGATGCATGACATGCAATATAATGACATATTAGACATATTATATACAAAAAGCAATAAACAAACAATGACATGGTTGGCCACCATAACCTAATTGAAGCCTAACCCTCAATATCCCCAGCGGAGTCGCCACTGTGAGAGACCGCGCCCCCGGCCCCCTTTTTTATAGGAATGTTGGGCCAAACCCACGTGAATGGGTGGAGTCGTGTTATTTCCTCTCAAAATGGAGCTTCAACTAGTTATATTTACCCCTTTAGATTAAGGGTTTTACAATGGAGTCGCCACTTATTTAATTATTGGAAAAATAAGAAAACCATAATTGAAAAATTCCTCATTTTATTAATTTGCAATTGAATTTACATTGATCATAGGAAAATTACATGACTTTGGTCCTAGATACAATCTAAGATAAAATACATGGGTTTGTTTCCTAGTTACAATCTAGAAATTGAAAATTACAAGGATAAGCATTGGTCTATCAACCCTTGATCTAAGTTCGGAGGCTATGTTACAAAGTGGGAAGGTGTTAGGCACCCACCTTGCCCGGTGAAACCGGTCTTCTAGACTATGGTGGCCAACATTCATATCATATCATCCAATATATCAATCAATTTGCATGTTGAATTTGATGTGTGTACATGTGATAAACCCTAATTCAATTTATTGAGCATTACATTTGGATTGAAAAATAAATTCTAGTGAATGTGTGTGTATGGTGATATCCTAGATTCAAAAATTTGAAAGAATTATGAAACAAACATGTTTTTCATATTTTTGATGTGGATTTAAGATCAAAACTAGTGTTTAGGCATGAACATGTGATGAACAACCAAGAACATGTGAAGAACACATAAGAACATTTAAGAACATTCAAACATATTCAAGGGAATTTAAGTGATTACTATCATGCTTTAATTTTAAACTCTCATCATGGAAATATAAAAAACTAGTTAGGAAAAGAGATTATACCTTCATGCAAGATCCATACGGTGGAGGAGGAGACTTTTGAGGGAGATCCTAAAGGTGGAGGAAAAGAAGAGTTAGGAGAGGAAGAGTGAGTCTCACTCAATACCTTGAGTCTCAGGAAGACCAAGATATGACAAGACTACTCTACTTCACTAGAACTCAAGAGAGGAGAAGAGAGGGGGTTTTGGTGTCCTGGAATGAATGAGAGGGAGGGTTTATATAGTAGTAGTGGGGGGAATATGAATGGAAGGCTATTTAATGAGGGTTGACAAGGATTATGAACCTAGACCTCATTTTAGCCTTGGGAAAAATCTGGTGCATTAAATGGAAAGATTGGTAGGAGTGAGGAACAAGCCAAAATTCGGTTTTCCCGTAGCTGCTGTAACAGCTTGTAGAGCTAACTTCAAAAAATCATATCTGACTCAATTCTGATTGGAATTGCCTCGTTCTTGTGCTCAAATTGAAGCCCTGGATGTCTAGTTTCTGGGAAAATTAACCTCATTCACAGATTCGAAATATTCTGAGAGATATTGATGAAATGGTGAGCAGAGGTCATTTGTTAGAAAATGGTTTCAGCACAATTAACATTAATAGGTCCCAAATTAGCTTCCAATTAACATTAAATGGCTCTAATCACTCCCATTTCAGACTTAATTGATTCCAAATTTACTCTAATTAAAAGATAATTGTGCAAATTACTCATTGAATAATTAATGTTTAACTATCTAATTAATTAGGTGTATGCAACCTCACTATAAAATAGAATCCTAACCAATCAAATTATGACATATCATTGATCTCAAATTGATTAGAATTATAACCAATTGGAAACAATTGTTCATAATCACATATAGTCGGACTCAATTTTTGATAGTGCATCTCGGCCATTAAAATTTGATTTGATGATAACTTTCAATCTGATGGTCCGATTAGGGCTTATGACCAGTAGATTTGATCGTTACAATATCAAGATCATTTTGATGAAATGAGATTAAAAATCTAATGATCAGAATTAAGATGCATATTTCTAAGTCAAAATTACCCTTTTACCCTCCCGGTGAGGTTAAATGCTGGTTGCAAAATGGGGTGTCAACAAGAAGGAGGAGGAGGAGGTTGAGGTGGAAGATTGACTGTGGGTTGGGATGTACCAGTACCCTTGGTCACGGCCTTCGGCCTTCTGTTCTTCATCAGGTCTGTTAGACTCTGCATGTCTTCTTCAGAGGAGTCGTCAGTCACTGCTATCCTTAAATGAGGAGCAACTAATTGCCTATCAATCACCTCGTCGGCAGCCAAGATTTGAACTTCCTCCGAGGTTTCCCCTTCAAACCTGAACTGATCGATCTGCTCGTCAAGCGAAGGGGTTGAAGAGGCTACTTTTTCTCCCTCTGCTGTCGGTTGGAGGGGGACCTGCTGAACAGGCTGGACGAGCAACGGAATGCCATGTGGGTTTGGATGTGGCACAGAGGCAAGGTCAAATGGAGCCAGAAAATCCTTCCAAGCAACGTCGATGCGTTTAAGGCGATGGTCTCCAAGTGTTATCGCGTTGCCGACTGGCTGGAAATCCTTTGTCTTCGGAGTATAGCCAAGGATGAGATACACGGCCCTAAGCTGCCCGTCTTCACTTGCAAAGATCTCTGACCGAAGAAGGAAGTTAAGCGCTGCGGTGTTTGTAAGGTTCAGCCGAGGAGCAACGTGATCCCTATCTGTAACATCAAAATGGAACTGTCAGAAAACTTAAAACACAAAAGAGAAGGCCAGATTATTGAAAACAAAAACCCTAAGTTTACTGTGGGGAAACCTATATAGGGGGTATCCCACCTGGCTCTCCTGGCCGAGTAAGGCAATGAAGCCCGTCATGCCACGCGCCCGAGACGATTAGATAGTCGTCTTTCATCCCTTTGCTAGACTTGGGAAGGCAGGAGAGGAGTCTGACTTCATCGGATCGGGATCTAAGGTAGTATCCCGACCCTTGTTTGGAACGACATTCTTACATGTGTACCACGTCGAGCCAGGTGAGCCCCAACCCCATATGTTGGTTCAGATCGTCGACTGCTCCTAAAATCCTAAACACGTTAGCCGCACACTGCTCAGGGCAGAGCCTATGGTTTAAGAGATAATCTCTGGTGACCCGACCCATGGGGATGGTCATCCCTCCTTCCAGGAAGGCAATAATGGGGATTACAACTTCGCCCGCCTCTCGGTCTATTAGTAACCCTTCCGTGGGGCAATATTTCAAGCCCACGTCCTAGGCAATGCAATACGTAGCCCTAAACTTCTCTATCTGGGAAGGACTGTTTACCAGATACTTAAACCTACCCATTTTCAGTTAAGATAGTGGGGAATGATACAGAACGGTGGTTGGGAAATGACTGTCCAAACGCCGAAGAGGCAAACTGAAAAGAATATGAAAATCTCAAATGAAGAACTTACGCAGAATCGAATTAGAGAATGTCCTTTAGATTCGCAGGAAGATCGTAACAGATTCTGGGACGAGTTGAAGTAGATGACAGGAGAGGTTTTGGGAGCGTGAATGCTTGAGTTCGCTGAGAAGTCTGAAATGTGCAAAGTGAGAGAAAATAACCCCCTCTGGGACTTTACAAAGAGGTAGGCAAAGTGGTGGGATTTATCCCGCCCAAAATTTTGAGAAAAATTTCGTCCGTTGGATTTGTAGCTCGCCGTTGGATTCCATAGACAAGACGCCGCCTGGAGCAATTAATGACGCCTCGGAAACGATGCAACAACAGCGGCAATAAAAAAGCGCCTAGATTTATGCGTATACGCACGTGTGGAGTCAAAGATTCGATGCTTTTATTTGGCAAAAGGTCAAAATCCCTTTTTTTCTCTTCGGATACGAGGGAAAAATTGGAATTTTGAGGGGCTATTGTGGGTGAGAAAGCCCAACGCCACGTATTGGGCCTGGGGCCCAATTTGAGTATCACCGCTTGTCCGAAAAGGTGAAAGGGATCAACACTCAATCCGTTAGGTGAAAATGCAATCAAGAAAGGACGAATGTTGCATCCGAAGACAACCTGGTTGGTCCGAAGAGGATCCACTCATTGGATCACTGGAGAACTTGATCAAGTAGATATACTGAAGATCCTAACAACCCTCTCAGAAGATTCCACGGTAAGGAGTGAACTCTGGGCACGCCTAAGTGTGAGAAGATCATGAAATATCTTAAAGAAAAAGCTGCTACCACCGCATTTAATGCACTGCAACAACTTTCCTGGCCGCATTTATGTGGAGAAGACACCTGAACAGTGCAACCTCAACCACTACCACTCACGGCAGACTAAAGCAAATTTCTGATGTGACTAGTACTCAAGTGGATGCTTAGATGAAGAACAAGTGCACGGTGAAGATGAAGTGGAAGGTGTATATATAAAGGAAATAAGTCTCTCAGAAGAGGGGGGAGAAAAAATTGTATCGATTGAAGTCTGTAAACTTTTAACCTCTTCGGATTCAAGGGGGTTCCTGCTGAATGCTAGCCTGAACACCATCTTTTTTCTTGTTTTGTTTACTTGAATCGTTGCTAAATCCATTTCCAGCCCAGTTGTTTAACCCACTCTCTACAAATTTATTGTTTGGAGTTTCATTGGGCTGAGTCTGCAAAGTCCGTGCTTGGCCCATCAAAAATTGACCCTACACCTAGTAATTGGGAAAGTGGGCAACAAAGTGGGTCAAGAGCACAGCCACACAAGGTCCTACACGGAAGCTTGGAGAACCTTGTCTGTCTTGTCTTGTCTAGTTTGCCATTATTATTCACACATTCACATGGAAGCTTTGTTAGTTGTTATATTGTAAATCACAAAATTGCAGCAGTGTAGCCTAAAGGAGAGAAGAACTAGAAAGAGAAAAGAGGAAGAAAGGCAAACAGAGACATGGAGAGTGAGAGAAAGAGACACTTGTGTGAGCAATAATCAAAATGTTCTGCAATTGTGTGGTGGACTTGGTAGTGCGGTAGATCAACAAAGCCTCTAACCTTCCAATTTGCTACTATTGTGGTGCAAGTTAAGCTATGTGTTGAGGCAATGGGATGAAGATTAAAAAAAAATCCCCTTTTATTTGTTGAGGTAATTGTTAAAATACTTATTTGTTCATTTTAAAGATGCAAAATGTCTAATTACTATAATTTTTTTACATCTATATTTATCACTAATTGGATTATATTCTATTTAAATGAAAGTTATATTTCTTAAATCTATATAAGCATAGGCCAAAATGATAAGGATTCTTTAAAAAATTTCAAATTAATTAGGATAATTCCAAATATATAAATATATATATATATATATATATCCTTTTTTTTCCCAAAATTTTTGGGGAGCCAAGGCCCCTTCAATCTCAATGTAGCTCCACCATGGCTTGTATTAAAAAAAAATATTATTTTGTTTTTGTTTTTGTCTTTGTTGATATATGATTGCATTTTAATATATTTAGAAATAACAATTTTGTGTATTTATAGTTATTTTTCTTTGTTAATTTTGATTTTTTTAAGCTCTCACTAACTTAAAATCTTAGGTTCCTCTTAGCGTGAGATAGTAATTTCACCAAGGTGTGACTCCATCACTGCCCCTGATTAATTCTGTTTTGCAAAATAACTAACTACCCGCCAGTGCAACATTATCCAAGTCCATCTTTCACCGTCCAAAATTTCTGATTAACTCCACCTAAAAGATCAACGGCTTAGATTCAATAATAATTAAAGAAAAAGTATATATTAGCAACCAATTCTTACAGCTTTTCCCTCCTAAATATTCAAGCTCCTCAAAATATCTCTCTCAGAATCGCAGAGAATCCATGGCTGAATCTGGTGTCTTGGTTCTGGTACTGGTTGCTCTGTCAACTCTGGCATTCGCAACTGTTTGGACTCAGAGCCAATACAACACAATTATTGTTTATTCTTTCGTTCTTTCTTATATGTTTTAAGTCAGAGCATTTTTATCATGGTTTGTAAAAAATTTAGTATTTATCTTTTCAAATTTTAATTTTATAACATATAATACTTCACTTTACAACATCTCCTCCATCAAAACTTCTATTTTTTTTAACATTCTATTTAAATATTCTTTCTTTATCATTTTTTACTTTTCCTTCTCTCTCCTTCGTCTCTCTCTTTCTCAATTGAATAAAAAAAGTGGCCCAATTGAATAAAAAAATAATATGCATTTTACCATTTGGTGAATAGTGCAATGCCAAAAATTTTGGCATTTAAAACTCTTGATAGAGCAAACTTTTGGATCAAAAATACTAAAAAAAAAAAAAAAAAGCATCTTTTAGCATTTAAAACTCTTAATACAATGCTCTGACCACTATCTTTTAAATTATTGTTCTAGATTAAAAGTACTTGGCAGAACTGCCATACTTTTGGCTTTATATCTTTTTTCAGCCACGCATTAAGGCATATTCTATAATCTAGAACTCTATCTATTCAAAATTGAGTAATGACAGGGTTACTTTTTTCACAACAAAATTTCAAGCTCTCACCTTGTAATAGAGCCGTACAATTTAAGTAAAACACCATGAACCACATAAAAGAAATAGGGGGCAAGTGTAGCGGGGAAAACTGTCATATATCTGCGTTTGGCAATAATGTAGAAACTTATCTAAAGGAAAATTATTGTGTACTATAGTAAACTAGAACAATGCAATGAATAATAAAAATAGGGGTGTCAAATGAGTGGGTTTGGGTAGATTTGGATGGAGCATAATTGGGTTGAGTATATAAAACTCATTTACTCATTAAAACCCATTTAACTAATTGCTTCTAATTCAAATCCAACCCAACTCAATTATTATGGATAAACCCCAACTCACCTAATTACCCAATTATCAAAATTACTAAAATGCCATTAAAGTGAAAACTCCAACACTTTCTTGGGTTCTCTTTTCTACTCTCTCTAGTCTCCATTTTTGAGATTAAAAAATTCCACATAAGCACATCCATGTCAGCAATTATATTAAAAATCCAAATAAAAAAATATTTTCTTTTCTTTTCTATTTTCTCTCACTTTCTTGGCAACTAAACAGTGCAACAAATACAAAGAAATGTCATTTCAAGCTCAAAATTTTCCTAGAATTTCGAAAGCAACTGTCCTTAAAACAAATAGAAATTCTTCTAAACCAAAAAAAAGAAAAAAAAAAAAAAGAAAAAAAAAGAACGCATCCTTATTAATTACTCCATTCTTAAATTACCTAAATATATATATATATATATATATATAAATTCAAACCCAATAATGGTGTTTGAGATATAAGGTCCGTTTGAATAGAACTTATTTTGCTAAAATTGAAAACTGAAAACACTATCGAGAAATAATTTTTAAATATGTGAATAGTACTATGGGACCCATTTTTAATGAAAAAGTTGTTGAAAAATATAATTTGTGGGACCTGTAAACAATGCACTAGAGCACTGTTCATAGTTGACTTGTCAACAATTGTGGGCTAAACAAAAAAAAAAAAAAAAAAAAAAAAAAAAAAAAAAAAACGCAGTTTTAGCAAATGTAGAAACACAACATTGAATCCAAACACATACATAATGTGAAAACTATTAAGTCAAAAAGTACCCTAACTCAAGCTTTTGTCTTTCACGATCAATGAGCTTGGCAGCAAACCCATTGAAACTCCTTTTGTAACTTGTAACCAAGCAATTTTCTATAGAACTAGAGAGAGAGGGAGCAAGCATAAAAAGTAATAATTGCTTGCTAGTGATACAATAAAAAGTTCAACCGGTGCTCCAGTGGAGATGACGGCGAGCCGAGTTTGGAGTTGGCAAGGAGCCTTCATGTTTTGGCGGCAATCTACTCGAGTTTAGGGCGGTTCGAGGAGGCGATTCTGGTTCTGGAGTGGGCTATTTAGGTTCTAAATCCTCCTAGAGGCGCCGATCATGCACTCACAGCATTTTCCGATCACATGCAACTCAGCGACACGTTTTCAATGCTTGGACAAGTGGATCGCTCAATCGCTTGCTATGAAGAAGGGCTTAAGATCCAGATCGAAGCCTTGGGCGACACCAATCCACGCATCGGTGAAACTTGCAGGGTTGAATTTTCGTGCTTTTGATTTGCTAAATGTAGATTAGATTGCCATAGAGAAATGTGTTTGTTATGCCTCATTGTTCTTTGTGAGAGCTAGAGAGAGAAAGAGAGAGGGCAAGCAAGAGGAGAGAGAGAAGTGTTTGGAGGCTTAGAAAATGAAGGAAAATGAAAACACTGAAACGTCTGAGGGTTTTTTTTTTTTTTTAATAGGAAGGGCTAAATTGAATTTAGGTATATTGTTTTTGGGCTAAATGGATCTCAATGGGTTTTTAGTTAAAATTCAATAATTACTGAGTCTAATTGGGTTGATGTCCATTTAACCTAACTAATAATTAGGTGAATTTGAGTTCAATTAGAGAGAGTGGGCTTGGATGGACAAATGAGTTTGAGCTTACTTTGCCCCACCCCTAAATAAAAAGCATCATTTCATAAACTTAAAACGTTGCTAGTCTATTGAGCATTCATTAAAATTCATTCATGCTTGATAACATTATATTTTTATTTTTTTTAATAAAAAAAAGGTAATAAAAAGCTATAATAATTCATATAACATCCTCTCACACATGATTACAATGGAATAAAGGCAGATTGAAGATATCATGCTCAACCACAAAAATTTGGGTGCTTATCTTCAGATGCCTGCAGGGGAGAATGATCAACGACTTCATATAACAGATAGCCAGTCTGGTTAACCACAGACAATTTCCAGCCAGAACACAGCCACGGCAACAATAACATAAGCATAAGGGAGTCTAATATCAAAATGGTTTCTTTTCATAAGAAACTAGGCCATGGACACCACCTTCAACTTGCGCAGCTCCTGTCCGGACCTGAACAAACGAAATAAAAGAACAAGGTCAGTCCATATAATCATATACTGATTAGTCATCAAGATTACATCTTCTGCAGAATAGCTAAACCAAGCCAATGTCTAAGGAAATTTGTAAAAAATTACACTTTTTCATTATAACAATGGAGAACCCAAGAGGGGGCCCCCGCCGGGGGGGGGGGGGGGGGGGGAGGAGGAGAGAGTGAAGAAAAGAAGAAGAAGAAGAATGAATAGGAGACATTTTGCTCATGCACTAAAGTGGGGATCGCACCAACCATGAAACTCACCACCACCATGGGTGGAATGCCATATGCACTATGCCCCATCTCAAAAACCCATTTCAATTGATTTCAAGAGGAAAATGGTGTTATTAAAGGGACAAGGAACATCCAAGAAGACACATTAAGATAAAAGTTTCAGAATGAAACCCAGCTTTATGACTATATATCACATTTAAGTTGCATCCAAAGGTAGGATTCTAGATAGCTATATTTTTCTTTCAAATAAGTACAAATTTCCCCCCTTATCATTAGGGTGGTATTTGTAGTGATGAGCTAGGATAATATTAATGGCTTTTAGCAGAAGAATAGGTAATGACCTGAGTAATTGATAACAAGGCCACCTCTTATCGAAGTTTACAGCCACAAATTTCTTGATATATATTTCCATAAAGAACATCAGATCATGCTCAAAGCCACAGGGAGAAAAAGTACAATACAATGATAAACCATACCTCTAGCCTTAATACCCCTCCTCTTAAGAGATCATGAGCAGACTTCAGAGAGGAAGCACCAAGATCTTGGAACCCCTGCTTTACTGCTTGCATAGTGTAAGGTACAAACTTCAGAACAGAACCTTTATCTGCCACTGCTCCAACAACGCCCTGAGCAATTTTTAGCTTGGTTGTATCACCCAAATACCTTTGATCACTCCCTTTAGTCATAGCTTCTAGGGATCCCATACCTCTGTATTTTTTGACCCGTCGACCATTCTGGTATTGCAAATTTAACAATTTATTATCACTGAAATATTGATTTAAGCAAAATCCAATCATTTGCCACTCCAGAAAAAGTAAAACTTTCATGAAGCAATAAAAAGTTGAAAACAAGACTACTTTTAAGGAGCTCACACCTCTAAATAGCTTTGACACACATGACAGGCACAAATCAATTACATGCAAGGAATATTACAGCCTTCTGTACATAAATCAAAATGACTTCTCAGCCATTCACTGACTCTTTAATCACAAAATCTATAATAGATATGTGCTATTCAGGTACAGAACCCCATTTTATCCTAATGAATTTTTGCTACAAAACACATTCGATAAACGATATGAGGCACTAAAGGTCAAATTTTGATCTAAATCAGAATTTATCTGAAAGCACTAAGAGAATCCAAGACTAAATTGCACCTGCAGCTTGCAAAAAACTTAAGTTTTGTTTTTAACATATAATTTACAAAAAGAATATAACAACACATAGTTTTTTTTTAAAGTAGAATCACATCCAATGATGAGTTGCAAACATTCCCAGTAATACAAAATTTACACATAAAAAATTACAGAATGCCAAAAAAGAGAGGAATGCTTGATGGCAATAAAGGAACCATGAAAGAAACAAATTTGTTTCACAGCTGAGCAGTATATCATCTACTTCAACAATAAAAGAGGAAATTGTCTTAGCAGTGTCATACCTGATATTCATAAGACCCAGGAGCCTCCTCGCTTCCAGCTAAAAAGCTTCCCATCATTACAGTAGATGCCCCTAGGACCAAAGCCTTGACAATATGTCCAGAATTTGAAATTCCACCATCGGCAATGACAGGCACATCGTACTTTGAAGCAATAGAAGCAACCTTGTAAACAGCAGTAGCCTAGAAAGTAGCAATAAGACGATGAAAAATATGTTAATTAAGTATATGGAAAGCATGCCACCACTAAAAAATGTAGGCATCATTTTCTTTTCTCCTTGAACAAAGCATTGGAGCATTGGTCAATATAGCTCATTAAACATGATACTGTGATTACTTCCCCCCACGTTCAATCTTCTTTCGGACAAAACCTTAGCTGCCAACACAATTAACAATCTACCACTAGCACACCATTTATCTCATTTCACAACGTTCACCCAAACTTCGTCACTCCATAACCCATCAAATCAAAAACACACAATCCAAACAACCCCACAAATTAAAACACAAATAAACAACAATCAAACGAAATCCCAAAATCCAATATGTATACACACACCCATCCACCACTACAAACCTAGTAACAAGTATAATCAAAACACACAACAATTAGCAACTGATCCTCAATAAACTAGTAAGGGTCAACCACATTTATTCTAAGTAAACAATACACTATCATGCTATCTAATCCATTTCACAAACAAAACACACACACACACATCAAACCAATGAAGCAGAAAATGGATATACCTGCCCACGCCCCACAGCGCAAACCTCCTGCGTAGTACAAATAGACCCGGACCCCATCCCGACTCTCAACCCATCGACACCGGCCTTAATCAAATTCTCCGCCTGCGCAGCCGTCACCACATTCCCCCCAATCACATCAAGCTCCGGATACACTTTCTTCACATACTTAATCATCTCAATCTGATAAATTGAGTTCCCTTGCGAACTATCCAACACCACCACGTCCACTCCTTCCTTCACCAATCCCTCTAATCTCTCCTTATCGCTCTCCCTCGTCCCGATTGCCGCCCCGACCCGCCACCCTCCGTCGGGCCCCACCGTTCCCCCCAACCCCAATCTCGGGTTCCCCCTCACTCTCTCCACATCCTCCTTCATCACCACATCAACCACCTCACTTTCCGCCGCCACGTCAGCATTCCCCCTCACCAAAACCCCCAAATCCGAGTCTTTCTCTCTGAAAAACGATTCAATCTGATCCAAACTCTGATTCCACGGAACAACGATGTCGTTCGAAGTCTTCATATACGATTTCACCTCCGAACCTTTTCTTTCGTCTTCGAGATTCAGCCAATCGGACTTCGACACGTAGCCGACGAACTTCGACCTCGGGGAGCCCGATTCGGTGACCAAAACGTACGGAGACGAAGCGTCGAAGTCGTCGAGGGACGAAATGCGATGCGAAGGAGAGAGGAAAGTAGGGGAAGAGAGGAAAGGGACGCGGCGAGACTTGACGGAGCGGACCATGGCGGCTTGGACCTGAGCGGAGAGGTTGGAGTGGATGATTCCGATGCCGCCGAGCGAGGCCACGGCGGCGGCCATGGCGGATTCGGTGACGGTGTCCATCGGAGAAGTGACGATCGGAGTGTAGAGAGGGAGGCGGCGCGTGAGATTGGTGGAGAGAGAGACATCGTCAGTGGAGAAGTCGATGTAGTGCGGGAGGAAAATCACGTCGTCGTAGGTGTAGGAGTAGCCTTGGTTGAACAGACGCGTCGACGCGAACCCGTCTTCTACAATCTCCGACGCCATTGTTAGGGTTTTTAGAGAGAGAAAGAGTGAGAAGAGAGAGAGAGTTAGGGTTTATTGGTTAGCGCGAGTGAGATTGATTAAATAAATGTGGAGGGAAAGTCCAAATGTAGAATTGGTGTGGCGGGTCTCATTGTAATTGGGTGCATCTCCAATGTTAAAGTACACCTTTGCCCTTTAAAGTTTCGATTTGTCTATTCATTTTTTATTTGATTTTCATATCAATCTTTAAGTTTAAATTTTTTTTCATTATTTTTTAAGGGAAGTTAGAAAATTTTATGAAGATATATTTAAACAAATACATAAACTACTTAAACAGTATTCTGTAATACCTAGATTCCTTAATGTGCTATCATCTGTGATCATTTGGAAAAATAGATGGTAGGTTTTTTTTGTCAAATCGGGCTTGTTTCTAATAATAAAGCTAAATTGTGAGTTATTTAACATGGTTTAATTACGGTAAGGGACATGTGTATTAAATTTTTAAATGTTACTGTTGATTTTTAAACTAATACCCTTATGATATCCGTTAACTTTTTTCATAAAATAATAACGAAATTATTATTAAAGTAATTAAATTATATAATGAGGTCAGCTTCAATGACCTAACACGTAAAACACTAACCCTAGTGGATTTAGAAAATTTAAACCCAAATACACTCTAAATCTATTAAAAATAAATAAATAAATAAAAAGTTAAACCCTTACTATTAGGTTAGTATATATGACTCTAAAAAGCCACTAAGCCTAACTCATTGCCATCCTAGAATGTTAGACAAACTCTTGGAAAGTCAGGGACAAAGTCAAGAAATTTAGATGCTGTTGTGATAGGAAATTCACATGTTTAATGGCGTTGTCCAAAATGGCACAATATTTGCAATTATAAACTCATGAGTCACTGCATAATCCTATACACCAAGACAGATCTGTTTTCGTTTATCCCTTTTTATTTCACTTGAAATTCAAGCAACCAGTAAACAATTTGAGTTTAGTCGGGTATCCCTTTTATTTCTTTGCTCAATTAATATGTTCTTGTTTTCCTAAGTTGACTTACACTGCCAGTTCTTAAGTGGTGAAGTTGGATGCTTCATTATTCAATTACATAAATTTTATTCGTCTTGGGTTGTGATGTTTGGTTTGTTTAATTAATAGAGCATAGAAAAACTTTGAATTCTGTGCTTCTAAAATAGAATATATTATACTTATTTGTCTTATAGTATTGCACAAAAGTACTAATGAAAAAGCAAACCCTCTTTCTATCAAAATTAAAAATAGAATTAATAATTTTTTAGACAAATTCATTACTAAAATCTATTATTCAATAACTAAAGTCCAACATTGTCAAGAGAGATAGCGATCATCTAAAATATGATTTTTTTTTTTTTATATTGGTTGTTTCGTTTTTTAAGAATTAAAAGTTTTAAAATACGTTTTATAAATATATGAAAATAGTCCAATTAATATATTAAATTGTATAGAAAGGTTAGATTATTATTTTTAATTTATATATCGCTTATAAAATACTCCCTCTGTCTCACTTTTTTTGTCCTATTTGAAAAGTCAAACTTTTTAAAGGAATATCATTTATTATCTTGTCTACTTTTTAAAAATGTATAAGTTTCCAAAACTACTCTTAAAAAATTTATCAAAAAATTGAATTAGTAAATTAATAGGAGTATAATAGGAACATTAATATATTAATGACTTTTATTTTTAAAAACAATACAATATTTTGGGACATCTCAAAATGAAATAAAAGACAAAAAAAGTGAGACGGAAGGAGTATTAAATAACAATACATTTTACATTGTGTTTGAACACAAAATATGTTGAGTTGGTCCTATTTTTGCAGACTGTAAATTTAAGCGAGGTTTGAAATGAATCTATTTGAAATTGAATTAAGATATTTAATAGAAATGACACAGTTTAGAATTACAAGTTCTTAAAACATTTTATTTTATATTTAAAATACTCTATAATATGAAAAATTTTCATAGAAATGTAGCCATATTTTGCATGAACGCATTTAACATGGCAATACTATGGTCAATATTTCCTGATTTTGGCATGATCATAGTGGTATTAGTAAAATGAAACCAATTCAATCAAGGATAAAATTGTTATAAAAAATATATATTAAATTGATCATTTTTTTTTTTTTGCAAAGAAGTGTTTAGAGTACCACCATTAAGATATTGGAAGAAACTAATAACATTTCTTAAAATGTCTAACTTTAAATTGTCACCTAATACCACAAACTGTTTTGAGTTAGTCATGTTGGAATTGAAACCAACTAATTAAATTGTCCAAGGTTGTTAATGGTTGGGAAATTTCCCATACAATTTGGGCCAATAAAAGATAAAAGCTTATAAAAGTACATTTATCTATTTTGCTTGCCAACGACCTTGTAATTCAGTGCCATTTCTTGGTCGCCTTTTTGAGAAGAACCAGGGTTTGAGACCTGTCCCCCCTTGTTACATTGAATTATAAGGGAATTTTTTGTAATCAACTCTGTGAGGGATCTATTCCTGCCATTTTTGCGTATGCTTAAATTGTGTAAAAGGTTTTTAGCAACCTTCCCTATAAGACGCAGTACCTACATTCCTAACCACAACCATACCATCCTTAACACAAAGTTTTTTGGCATTTGTGGCGATAACAACTCATGAAGTAGTCCTTATTGCTTAAAAAATTGACACCTCTGACATTAACCTCAAAGATGCCATTATTGGCACTTACCTCTTAGAGAATAGAGCTTATTTTGCTCACAATATAATTAGATAATGTATGGGAATTAGCCAATTTACCTATTTATAAATGCATTTTTTTTTTCAGAATATTTGTCAGAATAGTTTTGAGATGACACGTATGAATAACATTCCCATTGTTAGAAGGTAATATATTCAACCAAAACTACTAACTGATGTCGGAAAGCTGTTGACTTTGGTAAAAGAGAATTCAAGCTATTGCAGATGTTACAAATCACTAGTTAAATTTGGCAGCAAAACTCTGGATTGCACGCTTAGAGAGAGCACACTTTAATTTTGGCAACAAATAAAGAGAAACGTTATAGATAAATCGCAATGTGAGCTATCTAGCTACTACGTACCTTCGGTCATACATAGCTTAAAAAACATAACTAATTAGCCAAGGTTATTCTAAGAACATACTTCAAAAAAATTTTAAAACTAAAAAGAATCCCAATGTATTTGGAATGTCTTAATCAAGTAAGTTAAAAAAAGTTTTATTGACAAATGAGCAAATGAAGAAGTTTCATATAATATCGAGGAAGAAAGTAAAGTTTTGAATATATATATATATATATATACATTCATAAAGTAGTAAAAACAATTTATCGTTCAAAGTAAAGGTATGCAGAGGTAGTTAGCCTAACTTACCAATAAAAGACTAACTTAAATTATGTTAGGACTTAGGCATTAGGCAGGCATGGGTTGAGCCGTGGATAATGCACATGGGGTGTGGTGCTAGTGCACAGTAAGATGTGTGCTAATAGTTAGTAAAGAAAAATAATGAAACAACTAAACAACAATAATTAATAATTTAATTAACCAATACATTATAAAAGACAAACAAATTAAATTATGTTAGGCTAAACAATAATTAATAATTTTATAATTAATGAAACAACAATACAACAAATTATAGTTTATAAAATAAAAACAAATTAATGAAACAATTAAACAACAATAATTAATAATTTTATTAATATTTCAAATGAAGTTATAGTTTATTGTTTATTCTTTTACTAGAATTATGGACAAATATTTTATAAGAAAACCACGTACCTAAAATTCATCTCCTGTGCAAGATTTATCTTCATCTTTTAAGCGAATTCGTGTTAACTTTAACTTAGAAAATTTTCCTTCAAATCTTGGGCTACAAGAAAAGATATCATCTTATCATCTTAATAATTATGATGAAATAAGAAGATATTATTTACAAAAAGGACATTGTCAACCTGTTCTCCAAAACCATGATTACCCTTTAACAGATTTTTCTAGAAAGCCCCGTTGATTTAGATCTAAATGGTATGTAAATAGAAAGTGGTTGGAATATAGTATAGACAAGGATGTAGTATTTTGTTTATATTGTTACATATTTGGGTAAGATGTTGGTAAGCAAGAAGGAGATGAGATTTTTGTAATGAAGGGATTCAAACTTTGGAATTAGAGAGAGAAGTTAAATTCCCATGTTGGAGGAGTTAATAGTGCTCATAACCAAACTGTCAAGAAGAGTGAAGATCTAATGAAGGAAAAGCAACACATTCAAAGTGTTTAGTTAAGCAATCAAATCAAGATAAAATTGAATATTGGGTTCAATTAAATGCAATAGTTGATTGCATAAGATTCCTTTTATGCCAAGAATTAGTTTTTCGTGGTCACAATAAATCTCAAGGTTCAAGTGATAAAGGAAATTTACTTGAGCTTCTACAATTTTTGGGAGATCACAATGAATCTATCAATGAAGTGTTGCAAAAAGCTCCGAAAAAATGCAAGCTTACCCACCATGAAATTCGAAAAGACACTGTGAATGCAATTGCACGTGAAACATCCAAAGCCATCATCAAGGATATTGACAATGGGTTCTTTTCAATATTAGTTGATGAGTCACGTGATATCTTAGTGAAAGAGCGAATGACCTTCGTTCTTCGTTATATGAATAAAAAAGGAATTATTATAGAGTAGTTTCTTGGTATTGTACATGTAGCAAGTACCACTGTATTGTCACTCAAATATACTATTAAATGTTTTACTTTGTGAACATAATTTGAGTTTATCAAAACTATGTGGACAAGGTTATGACAGGGCTAATAATATACAAGGTGACATCAATGGTCTCAAAACTTTAATTTTGAAAGAGAATAAGTCAATATTTTATGTCCATTGTTTTACTCATCAACTTCGATTGACACTTGTTACCATTGCTAAAAATCACATTAACATTGCTGAATTTTTTTTATGTGGTTAGTAATTTAGTAACTATTGTTGGAGGCTCTTGTAAGATATTAGATGCTCTTCAAGATGCACAATTTGCCAAAATTAAAGAAGAATTAGAGAATGGTGTATGTAAAAGTGGGCAAGGTTTGAATCAAGAGACAAATCTTAAATGTCTTGGTGATACATGTTGGGAATCATATTATGAGACTATTCTCAACTTAATTTTGATATTCTCTGCTGTTGTTGATGTACTTGAGATTATTGAAGAAGATGGCCTTTCTGACCAAAAAGTTGAAGCTCGATCTATTATGAGGTCAATTTTCTCTTTTGAATTTGTCTTTGCTCTACACTTGATGAAAAACATATTAGGGATCACAAATGAGTTGTCAATAGCATTGCAAAAAAAAAAAAAAAATCAAGATATAGTAAATGCTATAGATCTTGTTAAAGTGTCTAAGCAACGATTGCAAGTGATGAGAGATGATGAATGGATATCTTTATTGACTGAAGTGTCTTTATTTTGTACCACACATGATATTCTTATTTTGAACATAAATGAAATATTTGTAGTTAGTGGGAGGTCGCAACGCAATACTCAACAAAATACAAATTTACATCATTATCGTGTTGAACTATTCTACACAGTTATAAATATGCAACTTCAAGAGCTTAACAACTGTTTTTCAGAGGCGAATACCAATTTATTAATTTGTATGGCTTGTTTGAATCCAAGTAATTTATTTGTGGCTTTTGATAAGGAAAAGTTGATACATTTAGCAAAGTTCTATCTATCTAATTTTTTTGGGATAGATATTTTGACACTTGACTCTTAACTTTAGAATTACATTTTTGATATGCGCAGCAATGACTTGTTTTTAGAGCTTCAAGAAGTTAGTGAACTTGCTGAAAAGTTAGTGAACACAGAGAAACATGAGATTTATCCATTAGTTTATTTTCCAGTCGCTACTGCAAAAGTATAAAGAAGTTTTTCAGCAATGAAATATATAAAGAATGAACTGCGCAATCGAATGGGAGATTAGTGGATGAATGATTGTTTGGCTGTGTATATTGAAAGAGATGTAACTTATAGTATTGATAATGAGACTATTATGTAACGATTTCAAAATATGAAAACTTATAGAAGGTAATTGTAAAGTTTATGTATTTACGTGTTTTTTTATTATTGTTAATATATTAATTTCTTTTTTCATTAAATTGTGTAATTTATGCTTCTTAAGGAACACCCTGAGAAAAATTCTTAAAGCCGTCACTGCTTCTTTAAACCCTTCTTATAAATGATTTTTGCATTTGCATACACTACAACAAAATATATTTTTAGTAACGTATTTTAGTGAGGAAAAGTTTTTCGTCATTGAAAACTTACATTTAGCGACGAAATTTGAATTTCGTCACTAAAAATAATAACCTTTAGTGATTAAATTTGAAGTTTGTCGCTAAAAATGAAAAAATAATGACCTTTAGTGATGAAATTTCAATTTCATCGTTATTTGTTAATTTGAAACAAGGGCGCCAAAAGGAAAAAGTATGGCGCGAATTTAATAAGTCTACAGAGATGAAATTTTTCGTCACTGAAACTCTAAGTTTTTTGCGACGAAATAATTTCATCGCTGTAGATTTTGCTGGGAGATTATCAATGATGAAACAATTTTCGTCACTAAAAGAACGCAACAGCAACGAAAAAAGTCATCGCTAAAAAATAGGTACGATTATCCTTAAGGCATTTTAGCGACAGAACTCTAATTTGTCGCTGAAAGTGGTCTATAGCGAAGAAAATAATTTCGTTGCTAAAAGTGTTATTTTAAAAGAAACCAAACCCTCATTTTAGTAATTTTTCAGCTTCTCTTTAACTTTGTCGTAAGTTCTCTCTCTCTTGGCGCCATCGCACTCCACGCCAATAATCACTCACCAAACTATCGTCGATAAGCTCTCACCAAACTGTCGCAGATAAGCTCTCACCAAGCCATCATCGATTTCACCAAACCGTCGCTGATATCTCCATTTCGTCGCCGATACGGAGAAACCCAACCATCCCCATAAGCTCTCACCAAACTGTCGTCGATAAGCACTCACCAAACGATCGCCAATAAGCTCTCATCAAACCATTGCCGATTTAACCAAACCATCGCCGATATCTCCATTTCGTCGCTGATTTCGCCATTCTGTCGCTGATCTTCTGCTTACCTTTTTTGGGTACTTGTTCATTTTTCTCCATCTCATTTATATTGCTCTTTTCACTCTTTGGATTTTTTTTTTTTTTTGATCTTTGTAGATATGGTTCTGAAGTCAAAGGATTCAAGTTTGAGGATCAATATTGTTTTATCAATTTGTTGGTCTAAGTTTTATTTGTGTTTTGGATTATTTCTGTAATGGTTGAAATTTTTTTTTTTTTTTTAAATAGTTAATACTTCATTCTAATAGGCTGTGATTTTTCTTCAATGGTTAATTTGCTGCGTTTTTAGTTATGGGTCTATTTTGTTGATGGTAATTATCTAATTGATATTATGTCAAATCTATTTTTTTGTTTTTTTGTTTTTTTGTTTTTTTTTCCCCTGAGGGTTAGTTTGTTTTGGCAGAAAAATTTTCACTCTGTATATTTTAGACGCAAAAAAAAAAAAAAGAAGAATCTAAACCTTCATCCATCTAGGTGGAGATTTAGGGGCCAAAAAAGAGCTTTAAGAGCTCTTAAGCTATTTTCAGAACATAAATAGTGTGTTTGCAAACCCACAAAAAAGATCTTAAGTGGTGCTTTAAGGCTAATTTTACTTTTTATGATATATAAATGAAGCGTAATTCATTGTAATTTGCCAAACACTCAGAACACTAAAGAGTGTTCTTTCAATTAATGCTCTATAATTTAAAACTGACATTCTATGTTTTATTAGTATTAATGTTTATGTATATATTACGATTGCTTGTAAGACTTAGTTTATTGCTTCATGTATTTGTACTGCGTTGCCAATTTATGTTTTGCTAGAACAAAAAGGGTAAAGCTTTATGATATATTTAATAATTCTAGCTTCATAACCAAGTGTTAATTAAGCCATAATTGGATTGTGTTTTTTTATTTATGTACTGTAGAAGAAATTTAATGGTTTTTGGTTGAATGTGATGACAAGGTTAGTGATTGTTTGGGTTGTTGTGGGGGAATAAAAAGAGGCTTAGATCTGTGAAAGTTAAAGACTAAAGCTTAGCCAACAAATCAGACTTGTCTGCTTAGCTTGACCATAGTAAGTAAAATCTATTTAAATACCTATAAAACTCTATACTTGTGATGTTTGTGACTGGTTTTGTGGAGGGTTGTTATGTTAGAGCAAGTGGTTGGCTTGCATAGTGTTATAAAGTGGTTTAAATTCATATTAGAAGTTTTTTTAATTTCTTACAAATGTGAATGAACCTTGTTGATTAGATGTGATGAATAGTATTTTAATGGATTCCAATACTTGTAAACACTATACTTATGATGTTTATGATTGGTTTTGTGGTGGATTGTTATGTTGGAGAAAGTGGGTGGCTTGTATGGTGTTATAAGGTGGTTTAAATTCAGATTGGAAGTGTTTTTAGTTTCTTGCAAATGTAAACGAACCTTGTTGATTAGATGCGATGAATAGTACTTTAATTGATTTCAATACTTGTAAACACTTTATACTTGTGATGTTTGTGATTAGTTTTGTGGTGGGTTGTTGTGTTAAAGCAAGTGAGTGACTTGCATGGTGTTTTAAGGTGGTTTAAATTCATATTGGAAGTGTTTTTAATTTCTTGCAAATATGAATGGACTTTGTTGATTAGATGTAATGTATAGTACTTTAATTGATTTCAATACTTGTAAACATTCTATACTTGTGATGTTTGTGATTAGTTTTGTGGTGGGTTGTTGTGTTGAAACAAGTGGGTGGCTTGCATGGTGTTACAAAGAGGTTTAAATTCATATTGGGAGTGTTTTTAGTTTCTTACAAATGTGAACAGACCTTGTTGATTAGATGTGATGAATAGTATTTTAATTGATTTTAATACTTGTAAACACTCTATACTTGTGATGTTTTTGATTGGTTTTGTGGTGAGTTGTTGTATTGAAACAAGCGAGTGGCTTGCATGGTGTTATAAGGTGATTTAAATTCATATTAGGAGTGTTTTTAATTTCTTGCAAATGTGAATGGAATTTGTTGATTAGATGTGATGAATAGTACTTTAATTGATTTCAATACTGTAAACACTCTATACTTGTAATGTTTGTGATTGGTTTTGTGGTGGGTTGTTGTGTTGGAGCAAGTGAGTGACTTGCATGGTGTTATAAGGTGGTTTAAATTCATATTGAGAGTGTATATTTGTGTGTGCAATGTATATTTGTTTAAGTATTAATATAGACTTGTGCATTCATTAATGTGATAGAACTTTATTTAAGTAGCTTATAGACTTAGATATTATAATATATTATGCATAAGTTGTCCTTATTTTATTAAAGTAGCATTCACCTTGCAATTGTATTCAAACATGAATAAAAGTTGGATGACAATGGGTAAGACACCTGATGGTAAATTAAGTCATCCATATATTGAAGGGATCAATGCATTCATTAATTTTGCAAGAGCGATTGTGGACTTAAGTTGTAATATTCCGTGCTCGTGTATTCATTGTGTGGCTACTCTTAATGCATTGTTAGAAATGTTTCTTAAAACATAGTGAATGTTTTTACTTTACGATTTTAATGTAGTATTATTTTTATATTTGTGCAGATTTCTTATTGGTGGCTTTTAGGAGATTTACTTTTTGGCATTACTTGAAGAGATATGAGGACATCTTAGTTCTAATTATATTATGCTACACTTTTTATATTGTTATAAAACATCTTGAGTTATTGTATGTGTTGCAAACAATTATTGTATGAAAAGAGTTTGAATTGGATACTTGTTTTATTTTTTACTTGTGGAATGTATGGATCTTTTTTTATAAATGTGTTGTTGAAATAAAGTGTTATTTAAATGTGAGGTTTTAATAATGTAATGACAGATTACAAGTTAATATCAAAGCCATGAAAAAAATAAAACAGAAAATAAGTTTTAGCAATGAATTTTTTCATCACAAATATAGCAACAAAAAATTGTTTTAGTGAAGAAATATTTCGTCGCTAAATGTAGCAAAATTTTGTAAAAAATAGTTTTAGTGACAAAAATTTTCGTCGCTATATGTGCCTAGATTTTTTTAAAAATAGTTTTAGTGACGAACTTTTTCATCTCTATATGTACCCGAACATAGTTTTAGTGACGAAATTATTCGTTACTAAATATGATTTAATGAACTAAAGTGTTTTTAGTGACGAAGTATTTTCGTTATTGAATAGTGTTTTTAGCAAGGAAAACATTTAGCAACGAAAAGTTTTCGTCACTAAAAGTTAAAAAAAAAAAAAAATCAAATCGAACTTTTAGTGACGTAATTTTTCGTCTCCAGGACTTTTAGTGATTGGGTTTCAGCGACGAAATGAGTTTCCTCACTAAAATTCCAATTTCGTCACTAAAAGTCCTTAGTGATGAAAAATTGGACTTTTTAGGGTGCATTTGTTTTGGGTGTAAATGATTTTTGGAATTCATTTTACACCCAAAAGCATGTTTAGGTGTACATGTAAAATAAAATTTTTAGGAAAATGAATAACTTTGATCGTAAAATAAGGCCTTTGACTCGGAAAATGATTTACGTTTCTGTTTTACCTTCAAATCATTTCCGGAATCACAGACACCCAGAGAGAGAGAGAGAGAGAGAGAGAGAGAGAGAGAGAGAGAAAGAGCAAGAAGAGAGAGTACAGAGAGTGAGCTAGATCGAACCAAACCCTAGACGTGCCGGCCGGCGAGATCACGCCGTTAAGATTGTGCCTGCGAGATCGCGCGGAAAATGAATAACTTTGACCGTAAAATAAGGCCTTTGACCCGGAAAATGATTTACATTTCTGTTTTACCTTCAAATCATTTCCGAAATCATAGACACCCAAAGAGAGAGAGAGAGAAAGAGAGAGAGAGAGAGAGAGAGTATAGAGAGTGAGCTAGATCGAACCAAACCCCAGACGTGCCGGCCGGCGAGATCGTGCCTTCGAGATCACGCCGTCAAGATCGTGCTGTCCTCCTCTGGGTCAGATCATTGCCTTTGAGATCGTCTCGTCAAGATCGCGCATTTGATTTTTGAACCGGGTTTGATCGTTGCCGCCACCACCCTCTAGATCGCCTCGTCCTCCTCTGGGTCAAATCATCTCCTCTTGATCGCGTCGCCGCCGCCCTCTCGATCTCTTCGTCCGCCACTCGCCGATCTGCTTTCTCTCTTTGATCTCTGATTTTTTTTTTTTTTTTTTGGTGGTGGTGTGGGTGGTGATGATTTGGTGGTTTTGTGTTGTGTGGTGGTGGGTTTTGTATGGATAGTGGTGGATTTTCTGTGGGTGCTAATGTGTGGGTGGTGATGGATTTTGTGATATAAAATTTGTTTGGAAGCTGAGAAAATGGCTGAGAAAATGTGAAAAATTTGTAAGAAAATAGCATTTTTAGAATGTTACCAAACACTGAAAATTGTTTTCTAATATAATTTTTAAAATGTAACCAAACACTAGAAAATATTTTCCTTTCTCGAAAATATTTTCACTTGAAAATATTTTACACCCGGAAAATATTTTACACTGAAACAAACGCAGCCTTGGTGACGAATTTTTTCGTCACTGAAAATACATTTTGTTGTAGTGATAGTTTCATCATTCATGTCTATGTGGTTTTGAAATAAAAAGAAAAGGAATAAATTTAGTTAAAATTAATATATTAAGTTTCTTGATTAAATTCAAATAGTTGCATTGGATGTAACTGTCATTGAAAAAGATAATACTATTTATACTTCATTACAACATAATCATATATTTGTATACATTTAGGGAACTAAATATATTACACCTAAGGGTTGTACTTAAATTTTGTCCCAAATAAAAGTGTTGTTTACCTATCATGTTTTATCCAAAAATCTTTTGTTTGGGCATGTTTTGAATTCTTTAATTCTTTTTGGGTATGTTTTCCGAGCTATACGTTGTAGAAAACCCTCAAGACTAGAGATATTATAATTTCTGGACATTCCTTTAGGTTTTATCACCGCCATCATATATGCAAAAGACATGGCTTTTATTAATTACTAGGGTGTAATTTTATGCAGATGCACGAGTTGCACAAGTACAATTAAAAACAATCATAATTACATAGTTAAATTTATACTTTTTAGAATATATAACACTGTGGGGGCAAACCTAAATATTTTGTAAGAGATTAAATTCTATAAGGGTGTGGTATAAAACTCAAGTTTTACCCCTCCAATCCCATGTCTCATTATCATATTACATATTATAAAATAAGTACAGTCACACTTAATCAATTCTAATATCCATTTAAAAATTCAACTTAATTGTGAGTTTATTGAAATATTATTATGTGTGATAAGATGTATTAAATTTTAAGTAAATAGTTGATATGTTAATCTTTTATTAGATGGTGTAAAACATTAATTTTACATCCCATTTTTATTAAGTTTGGACTATTTTTTAATACCAAAACCAAAAGGAAAGCAAAATGTAGGCAATTGTGCATGTATTAGCAAGGAAGCACCGCCTCCCAAAGCTCACTCTGTGTCTGTTTGTGGACAGCTTTTCTTTACTTTATCGAAAGGAAGGTTTCGTTTACAAACAAAGCTTGGGTTCTCGATGTATGGTGATGATTTTCGATCAAATCCGTTGGGCTACAACTGTAATAAAGATATAGAGAATGACATGAACATTGACATGATATGACACAAGATAAAGGAATATGACAATTTTGGAAAAGATTTTTTCTTTTCTTTTCTTTTCATGTTTATTTAAGTTTCTAAAATACAGAATAATCAAAATATCTAAAATATTTTTTTTTTTTGTAAAAAAAATTTTATGCTTTTTTTCCTTCCAACATATTATGGACACATTTATTTTTGCTGAATAACATAATATGTGTCCAAAATAATAAAATAAAACATATTATGGACACATATTAAAGAGTATTCTTGTCTTCTTGATATATCCGTATTAAATAAATTGTGGAATTATAGTGTCCGATCTCTTGATCTTCGCGGTACAATAAGCAATTAATTAAGGATTGATACAATATGGGAGTTAACAAAATTGACTATATAGTATTAGGTTTCATGATGAAGATGTCAGAATCAAACAATTCAAAATTGTTGACAAACATTTTAGAAATATATGTTGATGTTCATTCATCATCCAAATTTTATTATAATTTCATAGGTTCAGAATACTATACCTCCCATGCAAAAGAGATCAAAGGTAGATCCCACGTAACAAAAGAAAATTTTCAACACAAGAATCTAAAACCAAAAATCTTAAAACCCTATACTTATTAAGGGACCCACCTATCAAAATCTTTAAATATTACTTACAAAATTCATGTTGAATTCACTGTAAGTCTATAATATATATTGATTATTCAAAATATATATGGGAGAGAGCCTGAGAAAAAAGAGGGCCAAATCTGTCTTCTAGTTTTCAAGAGTGGGTCTTGCATCTTCAAGATAATAGTACTCAAAGTGGCACCCATCATAACCTGTGGACACACCCCCAAAAAAAGAAAAAAAGAAAAAGAAAAAGAAGAAGAAGTAGGATTAGTAAATTACAGTAGCAGATACGTACATACACATTATATGAAAACAGAATGTACATGCTTTGCCCTATTTACAAATTACACTATTTAAATTTGAAATATTTTAAATTTAGTTCTTTTACACTATTAATTTAGGTCCTTTTAACTTTCAATCGTTTTTAATGTAGTCATGTTGTCCACATCCTTTCAATCTGCACCGCTATGTCGACAATGTTGTTTAGAAAGTGGAAAAATACTAAAACTAATGACAAGATTGAAACAAAATTAGACAAAATGACTAAATTGAAAACATATTAAAGTTAAAGGACAAGAATGAAAAAAAACATTTTAAGAATACACCACAGGTGGCCCAAACAATGGTGGGCTTGGAACAAATATAGTGGGGGCTGATATACCTGTAGTTGGGCTTGGAACATAGCTTCATATATGGGCTGGGCTCAATATAAGGTGGGCTTAAATATAGGCCCAGTGGGCTTGGAACATAGGTAGTTGGAAATGGTACACTACTAGATGGGCTTGGAAAATTTTCTGGGGGATTTATGGTTGGCGGGCCGGAGATTGTGCTGGTCGGGTTTGGAGGTGGGCTTAGGACTGGAAGAATTGGTGGGAGACAGTAAAATGGTGATGGTACTGTGGATAAGTACAATATGGAGGTGTATTTTCAGGCAAGGGCATTGGACCTAGTGACTCAAATGGTGGTAAAGAAAATGGTGAACTCAAACTCAGGGCTGGGCATAGGAAACACAAGCAAACTGCTTCAACCATGATTAACACCAAGACTCGTTTTAGGACAAGTCATTTGGTTGAACTTTATTACACACAGTAAATTGCTTGCGAGGTTTTATGGGTATATGAACCAAATAGGCACAAATTCATACTTTTTGGCACACCCCAAAATCACACCGCCAGACATATCAACCACAATTTAAATAATTGTAAAACAAGATATAGAAAAAGAAAAATTACCCAAAAGATTTGGAAAAGAAAAAAAAAATCTGAAATAGAAGTTGACAATATAAATTAGCAAACATATTAGCTACACAATGAAAAGATTCCAGAACCCAAACAGAGAATGACTCAAAAACACAATCAAAGATTCAAAATAATATTCTACATCGATCCTAAATTCCCGTATAAACTTCAAATAAGCCAAAACAAATAAATCTAAACCATAAGTTCTTTAACGCTTCGTTTGTTTCGATATAAAATATTTTATATGTAAAAAATTTTACTTTTCAAGTGTTTAGAATGACAAAACATGAAAATTACATTAAAAAAAACATTTATAACAACCAAAAACTGAAACAAAACGACAGAGAATGAAAATCTTATGTACCTCAAATGAAGACCCAAAAGGCTGAATTTTCCATCTACAAACTTCAATTTTTTTCAAGCCCCAATTTCCTTTTCCAATGAACCACTTTCAATGCAATTATTAGTGCTATCCTGTCTTTGATATCATCACAAAAACGAAAATACCAATGCCTCCATGACTTTTTCACCAGCAAGGTGCCACAAACACTCCAGAAGCCTACAATAAACCCAAATCCAACGCAAACATGGAACCATAGCCTTTCAAAACCATCTTCACCATGCTTGTCTTTAGAATTGCCACCATTAAAATTTGGCTCATCAGATGTTTCATCTCCTGGGCACTTGGTTAGAAGAGGAGAGCCACACAACGAAGGGTTGCCCTCATAGATGGAAGCATCATTTAGTGTTTGGAGCTGATTGCCAGACGGGATTCTTCTAGCCAAGTTGTTAAAAGACAAGTTCAAATATGCCAAGGAAGTCAAAGAAGACATGCTTTCAGGAATAGGTCCAGAAATATTGTTGTTTGAGAGATCTAGTGTTTCTAGCCACCGCAAGTTCCCAATATTATCGGGAATCTTTCCAATTAGATGATTCATTGACAAGTTTAGCGTACCTAATCCCTCGAGACTTGTTATTTCATCAGGAATTATTCCTGTCAAATTGTTCCCTGAAAGATCAATGGTGTTAACAAATTTGAGAGTAGTATCATATTGCAACTCTCTTCCTTTTGTCACTATGATTGCTTTTTCAATATACATCAAGTCAAAAGAGTTGTATTGATCAATGTTGCTTCTGTAAACCAAAGTAGTCAAATTATTTAAACAGCCTGGAATGCCTCCAAAAAGATTGTTTTGTGCAATATCTAGGATATGGAGATATGAAAGACCGCACCATTCACGAGGGATGATTCCATTGAATAGATTTGACCGTAAACGCAGAATTAAGATATTTGGTCCTATCCATGATGGAAGGTTACCCGATAAATGATTCCCACCAAGATCAATGCTCAAAAGAGAACGATATTGTAAAGTAGAAGGAATTTCTCCATAAAGGTGGTTGTTGCTCAACACTAATATAGAAAGGGAACTCAAGAAACCCATTGATCTCGGAATTTTTCCATGCAGGAGGTTATATGAAATATCCACAACCTTCAAATTTTGTAACCTTTTCCAATGATTGGGGAGCTTCCCTGAAAGTTGATTGCTCTTGAGGCAAAGTACTGTAAGATCTTTCATTTTTTGTATGGATAATGGAATTTTACCATTAAGGAGGTTCTCTGAGAGGTCTAATATTTGCAAGCTAGGCATTAGATCACCAATATTTGACGGGATAGGACCTGCAAATGAATTGTTTTTTAAATATAGTTGGACCGAATTTTTAGCAAGCCAAACTGGGATAGGACCTTTGAAGTAGTTATGACTTAGATCAATAAATTTTACGTTTGGATATACTAATGGTTGTAACAACTTCCCTGTGATCTGATTGTTGGATAGATCCAAGTCAGTGAGTTGAGAGATCTTAGAGAACCATTCCTCAGGTATAGTGTCTGTGATTCTAACATTTTTAAGATTGACATACGTAAGCTCATTTTGAACTTGAAGCCATACAGGAAATTTGGGGCCAATGAGACAGTTTTCTAGTTCAAGAGTTTTGAGCCTAAAATGAGGAACCCAGTTGTACATCACGATGAAAACTAAAGAGTGGACTGTATAAGTTGTTAATACAAAATCTTCTAACCTTGTGAGATTCATCAATTGGGTTTCCGTGATGACACCTCTCCAGGAATTTGCACTGAGATCCAAGATGACTAGTTCTGAGAGTTGTCCAAGACTTGCAGGAATGGTTTCATTCATCTCATTAAAAGAGAGGTCCAACTGCTGTAAGGATGACAAGTTGCCAATAGAAGGTGGAATTGAACCCCAAAAAGAGTTACAATAGAGATTGAGGAATCTCAAGCTCTCAAGTCTCCCCAGTGAATCAGGTATGTTTCCAAACAACTTATTGAGACTCAAATCTAGGGACTCCAGGCTATTGTTCGGGCAAGCTGAGAAATTATCTAAAAAACCATTAATATTGCCGCTAATATTGGTCAATCTAAGAGATAAAGTCTTCAATTTACAAAGATTTCCTAAAACGCTTGGAAAATTACCTTTGATGTTTGGATTTTCAAGCAAATCAAGGTGCTCAAGATTTCTTAGGTTCACAAAATTGTATGGAATGGTACCTTGTAAATTATTAAAGCTGAGATCAAGAATTGTGAGGCTCGTAAGATTAAACAGCCACTGAGGTATGGAAGAGTTAAATTGGTTGTTTGATAAATCAAGGACAAAAAGAGATGTGAGATTGACAAATGGAAGAGAAGGTGGTAGGCGTTGTTCAAGCTCACACTCAGATAAATGTAACTCATGAAGGGAAGGAAGCATATTGACTGCATGCAGCCAATTTGCTCCTGTGAGATTTCGTCCCCCCATATCTAGGTACCTCAAAGAAGAGAGACTTGGCAGCCAATCCAAATTATCGGCTTTCGTGCCGAAGCTATAGCTATCATGAAGGTCAAGATGCATCAGGCTCTACAAATTTCCAAGATGAGGAAGAATTTCCCCAGGAAAGGATGCGTCAGAGAGAGAGAGATATATCAAGTTCTCTAGCATACCAAAAACTTCCGGAATTTGAACTTGATCAATATTATTCCAGCTTAGATCCAAGTAATTTAAATATTTCAAGTGAATCAGAGAAGAACTTATCTTTCTAAACGAGCACGAAAGGCGATATCTCTTCTTTTCACAGCTTAGATCGAGCTTGGTAACATGACCTGATTGGTTGTTGCACTCCACGCCTCTCCATTGGCAGCAATCTTCACCAACCCAAGAAGAAAGCCTGCCCGAATCATCGGTTACACCTTTCTTGAAGCTGAGAAGTGCTTCTCTTTCAGTGTAGATGCATTTGAAATTAGTCCGACTCTGATCTTCACTGCATGAACTGGGTTTGAATATCCCCAAAGATGAGGATCCAAACAAGGACAAAAGAAGAACTACAACAACAAAATTAAGATTAGCCATGGAGTTCTAATAGTTAGTGTTGTAAGTGTATAGTGATTTATAGGAAACAAAAAAAAGCCATGCTACATGATTGATATTTATCAATTATCAGTGTCAGAAGTGAAGTCAACGTAGATTGGTCTAGTCCAAAATTACAATGACCTTTGTTGTTTCTAGTAAAGTCAACATAAAGTTTTTTCCATATGGATTGGAGGAGAAATTAGCGGAGTGAGTTTTTCCACATGACTTGTAGTAACCGACGGTGGAAGAAACCCTAGTTGCGGGTCGTGCGTAAACACACCATTGCACGTAAAATACACCAGCACGATTTTGCATTGCACTCGTGATTTGGAGTCACATTTTTTCAATTATAATAGTGTGAACACTAGTTATTTCCTTTTTGTTTTTTTTTTTGGTAAATACACTAGTTATTTCCTTGATACTTAGAAATTGTGACATCAAGAAATAGTGTGTACATACTAGTTATTATCCTTTAATGCTAAGTGTGTATTTGGTATTGGCTTAAAAAATTAATTTTTTTTTCTATTCGGTTTATTTTTTCTATTATTCATGAGTTCATTGCATTTTTTGTACTATTCATAGATCCCACTAATTTATTTCACCCACCGTTTAGTTTTAGTTATAGTAATTTCAGCAAAAAGTTTTTAGTTTTAGTTAAATAAACTGTTCCAAACAGACAATACAAAAATTTTGATAACTTTTTCTTATAATTGTTAAGTTGACAAGCTTTCACTAGTTTTATATGGGTCTACTGTTAATATTACATTTTTTTATCGACTACTAACAATTTGCTATACAACATGTGTCAAATTTTTTGTGTTTAGACTTTCTCGCAGCATTTTCCACACGGATATGTCTTACGTTTGCTAAACTTAAACAATGGACTTTGACTCATTACTTAGAATTTTGCTTGTTTGTTTTTTTATGCTAAACGTAAACACTGGGCTTTGACTCATTACTTAGAATTTTGATTTTTGATTTTTGATTTTTTTTTTTTAACCGAGATACTCTGTTCATGATTAAGATGTGAGTATCAAACAATTCAAACCTGTTGACGAACATTGTTCAAAGCCATATATATATAGCTGTAGCATTTTAAAATTAAACGATTAACTCTAATATTTTTATGAATAATAAGTTAGAAAGATTTGAGTGTAAAGATATGAGAAATAATGTGGTAGATGAGGAGTTAGTACTATAGTCAAATGAGGAGTTAGTGTGGGGACTGATCTTAGAGTTAGGGGGTTGAAGTATAAAAAAAAATCATTACGAAATTCTAAATAATTATTTATTTAGCATTAACTAATTGTCAACAAAGACACAAACACAAAATCATTGTTTCATAATACATTACAATGTAATTATTTATGAAAAGAGAACTCTGTGTGCATCTACGATGCTTGCGTTTGTTGCTGAGTAAAGGCAAAATTATTTTGTTTAAAATTTTTAAAAGGGTTAAGTTTTTTTTTTAGGTAAAATTGGTTGATTGGACTAATTTATTTTTTTAGCTTTATTATTGCTAATTTATGTTGTTGGGCTTTTTAATTTTTTTTTTTAGGATTTAGATCTATAAAATCTTTTATGGCCTTTAAAACAAGGGAGTCAATCTTGTACCGGAGGTTATATCGGTTTGACCAGTAGAACAATATATTTTGATACTGGTCAATACCGGTGTACTATTTCGGGTTTATTGTTATTTTTTATATTTATAAATAAATACACACACACACACACACACACACACACACACACACACATATATATGTATGTGTGTGTGTGTGTGTGTGTGTTAAAATAAAATTAAAAGTTTAACATAAAACATTACCTCAATTCATAACAAATTATTCATGATTTTAGACTTTAGCATTAATTAAAAAGAAAAAAAAAACACAATATAAAAAATAGAAAGCTTAATTGTTCATTGCATACTAAGAAAACAAATAATACTAATAAGTTAATGCAAGTAAGTTATCATTTTGTCCTTACAAAAATTCAAAAATTACAAAACTTTAAAAAAAAAAAAAAAAGCTTTTTTTTTCTATACCGATGGTATTGCCCGAAATCGACTGGTGTGGCCAGCATTTAAACCGGTATGAAACGTTGACATTTTGATACTCGTATATGTATCGGTACGGTATCGACTCCCTTATTTTAAAATGATCAATAATATTGTTAAGGGGAGCCAAGTATAATTTTATTGAACCAAATGGCTAAAATTTGCGTATACACACATGCGCGTGCGCACACACACACATACTAGTATTTTGGGGGTGGGGGGAGGGGGGGAGGGAATTGCCCACCAAGGTCCAAGAATAATTCTATCCTTGAGTTAGTGCTAGACTGTTAGGAGTTCTTGCCCATGTTGGACAAAGTGGTACCTCCCCTTGCCATGAGGGCTTGGGGTTTTTCCATTGACTCACTAGTTTGAGCCTTCGGGGTGGATTTGGGGTGGGGTTTAGGTATTAGGGTTTTTAAACTAACTCAAAAAATGTAGAATTTCACATTGTTAAAAGAGAGACTCTTGTTTCTCAAAAAAAAAAAAGAAAAAAAAAAAAAAGAGAGGAGAGACTTCCTTATTTATTTATAAGTGTGGTGTTTAATATCCCTCAAATGAATTGGGTCACATACATGCATAGGGGGAGAGTGAAGAGATGAGATGGATGAGGCAAGTTAGAAAAGGTTTGTTGCCCCAAGCTTGGGCTTTGCCAACCTAGAGGACTTAAATTGTCTTAAAAAGGGTGAAAACCTCACATCAGTCTAATGGTATGATTTTTCAAGAAAAAAAAAATTGTAATATTTTAATTTTGTTTCTCCCTTATCTTTTTATTGTACTACACCAACACACACACACACACATATATATATATATATATATTTTGTTCATTCATCATCCAAATTTTATTAATTTCATATGTTCAGAATACTGCAATGCATGCAGTTTATACATCTCATGCAAAGAGATTAAAGGTAGATCCCATGTACAAAAAAGAAAATTTTCAAGACAAGAATCTAAAACCAAAAATCTAAAAACCCTATACTGACAAGGGACCCACCATCAAAATCTATAAATATTACTTACAAAATTCATGTCACTGTAAGTCTATAACATATATTGATTATTTAAAATATATATGGGAGAGAGCCCGAGAAAAAAGAGGGCCAAATCTGTCTTCTAGTTTTCAAAGTGGGTCTTTCATCTTCAAGCTAATAGTACTCACAAAGTGGCACCCATCATAGCCTGTGAACACATCCAAAAAAAAAAAAGGTAGGATTAGTAAAATACAGTAGCATATGGAAACAAAATGTACATGTTTTGCCCTTTTGACCTTAAAAAAAAAAAAAAAAAAAAAAAAAAAAAAACAGAGAACAAAAATCCTACGCAAAATTGCTTTCAACTGGACTTATCAAAGATTATGAGTTAAAATACAATCGTGCCTAAATTACAAACTACAATTTTCAAATTTAAAACATTTTAAATTTAGCCCTACACTTTTTTTTTAATAAAAAATTTAGGCCCTTTTAACTTCCATTCGTTTCAAATATACTCATTTCATCTACTTTTGTTCGATCCATAGTATCAACTTTTAAGTCTACAATATCGTTTTGGAAAGTGAAAAACACTAAAACTAATAACAAGATTGAACAAACTTAGACTAAATGAATAAATTGAAAACATATAGAGTTCAAAGGATTAAAATTAAAAAAAAAAAAAAAAAAAAAAAAAACTTAAAAGATTAAATTTAGAACTGGTGAAAATTAGAGGGGTGACTCACTTGGATCAACGGTGACTAGCATGGCTGAGCGGCCCTGAGCCTCCAAACTCGCATGTGCCACCAGCCGCTTTGGTCTTCTGCCAAAAGCTTCTTTTTTTTTTTTTTTTTTTTTGAGAAATAATTACAACACGCTGATAATCTCGTAGCTCAAACTTTTTTCTCCCTAAACTCCTAAATACTTTGTACATTGGGAGGTACCAATTCAGCTATAAGGCCTTTTTTTGCCAAAAGCTATTGAAAGCATATGAAGCGTGTGCAAACAAAGTGTTGGGCTGAAAGCAAGACCCATCAGGCTGAATTGAATTGCAATCAGCTCCAGACCAACAAGCGTAGTCCATGGCTTCTTGAATAATTGGGTCAGGCACTGATGGCTTAGCCACACACCAAAGGGCTCTGTTTGGAGGAGTATTTGGTGGTGGTGGCACTGTTGGTGGTGGGTACACCACTGGTGGTTGAAACAATGGTGGGCTTGGAACAAATACAGTGGGGGCTGGTGTATATGTAGGTGTGCCTGGGACATAGCCTGGTGGGCTGGGCTCAATATAAGGTGGGCTTAGTATGGGCCCTAGTGGGCTTGGAACAAAGGTCGTTGGACTTGGTACACTACTTGGTGGGCTTGGAACAATTTCTGGTGGGTTTGTGGCAGGTGGGCTTGGAAAGATTTCTAATGGGTTTGTGGTAGGTGGGCTTGGAAGAATTTCTGGGGATTTGTTGTGGGTGGGCCGGGTAATGTGCTGGTTGGGCTTGGAGGTGGGCTTAGGGCTGGAAGAACTGGTGGGAGATGGTAAAATGGTGATAGAACTGTGGGAGTTGGAATGGATGTAGTGGGAGGTTGTGGGGTATTAGGTGGATAAGTACAAAATGGAGGTGTGTTTTCAGGCAAGGGCATTGGACCTAGTGACTCAAATGGTGGTAAAGAAAATGGTGAACTCAAACTGTAGGGTTGGACATTTGATGAATCCAACATTGGATCAATGTCTAAGTGCTTTGTAACTTTCAACTTCTTTGTAGTTTTAATGACTGAACTTCTGGGATGTCTTGGATGCTTGAATGGTTGCAGTGATCTTCTAGCATCTGCTTGACAAAACATAGGGAGCCATGATATATGACTTTGTGATATTTGTATAATTCAACAATTTTTGTAAATTTGAAATGCACAATTTACTGCCTTTATTATTGACTTAAAGTTTGTTAATGAGAGGGGGGTTCAAAAATTATATGATCCGATATGAATATATAATTATATAGTATGAAATATAGTGTGAGTGGCTTACTGCTGGATTAGATTAGATCAAATTATAAAGCTTCCTACTTGGGATGGCCAGCCATAAAGGTGAGAAACAATAATCTGTAGTTTACAACCGCCAACTTGTGAAGAAAGCAAAGTTGAGAATAAATTTCCTTGCCCGAGGAAGTCATCATCATCCCCACACCACACCAGTCACCACCCCCCCATATATATAATTAACTATTTTAAGTTTTAACTAATAACTAAACCATACCCATTGAGACCAATGTGCTCCATCATGCACATGTGTCATTCTTATCTCACTTCCATCTTTAACCATTCCAACATTGATACACAATCAATTAAAGTCAATAACGAACAAATATCATAAAGTATGAAATTTAATGGCATTGATTGAGTGAGTAGAAAATTACTACTTACTAAATTATGATTTTTTTTTTTTTGCTAAATACTAAATTATGATGATAGCAAAGCATTGCATGTTAATATAAATGAGTTTCTGTCTGCCAACAGGAAAAGTAGTTAAAGTCGGACGATGATATAATCAGATTGTTAAGTACGATTTTTTTAATTTTTTCGATTGATCGAGGGATACATTTGACTGATCGAAAGTTGTGATTTTTGGATTTTTCTAAGTGTTTTCAAACTTTTAAAAGTGCAAGGCTATGTGTGATGAGATTACACATGTTTCTAATTAAAAGCCTTTATTTTAAAACATCTAGTGGGAGAGAGATTCAAGAGTTGACTCTCACAACTTCCATTGTCAGTTTATAGTAGTGTGATTAAGCACCTCGCCTTGGCGTATATGTCTTGTTCCCTTCGGAGGGTGTTTAATTCATGGTACTACATATTAAATTTCTTAATGATGGATGATATGTGTTTTTCCATTAAGAACGACCACACTACCGTGGAGTTACTTAATGACTCACATAGATTTCAGGCAATGGTGTACATTAGACTAAGTTTAATGTTAATCTCCCTACAGAGCTACGCCATTATTACTTAGAGGCTAAAGGAAATACGACATATTATTAGTGTTTGATAAGAGTTATCATGATAACACTAATAATGAGAATAGTTCTCAATCAGTCATAGTGTTTATAATTTACTTGCTACTGAGGCATTTTAAACATGGGATTGGGTTGTCGTTGCATATTTTATAATATGGTTTATTAAAGTTCTATACTATATGTTTATATGCTAAATCGATAATGTCCGGTTTACTTATTGTATTCATGTTTGTTATTTTCAGATTTAAATCATGGCATCTTTCAGCCCACTTGTTGCTATTCTTAATCAAAACAAACTGACTGGATCCAACTATGCTGACTAGAAAAGAAATTTGGACATTGAGGGAAATTTATGAGGGAAATTTATAATACCAAAATGGCTGAAGGTACTTCAATGAGGAAGCATTGTCTTAGGATGATCTCAAATCTGAATACTTTGGAAGTTTTAGGTGCCGATATTGATGGAGAATCTCAAGTGGATATGATACTCCAGTCACTACCAAAATTATTTAAGGAATTCAGACTTAATTATAATATGAACAAAAAGGTTTATTCATTGTCTGAATTAATGAATGAGTTGGTAGTGGCGAAAGACATTCTTGGTACATCCAGTGTTGATGCCAATATGGCTGAAAGTTCTATTTTTCAACCTAAGTCAAAAGGCAAAGGTAAAAAGAAGAAGAAAAAGGACTTCACCAAGCAAGATGGTAAACAAATTGCTTTAGGAGTTGCCAACAAGGGAAAGAAAAAGGAGTACGCTAAAGGAAAGTGTTTCCATTGTGGCGAGAAAGGTCATTGGAAGAGAAATTTTCCTATATTTAGGCTGTCAAGAATAAGGGTATGAAAAGTTCATTCCTTCTTGAAATATGTTTGGTACAGAATCTCACAGATTTTTGATGCATGGATTCAGGTTGTACTAATCATATCTGCAATTCTTTGTAAGGGTTCTAAGAGACCAAAAATCTAAAAAAGGGAGAACTGTTTCTTACTTTGGCTGATGGGACAGAATTCCAATTATAGCTGTTGGAAAGTTTAATCTATGCTTTGATTCTAGAGTTTTAATATTGGAAGACTGTTTGTATATACCTAATGTTCGTAGGAATTTAATTTTTGCAACTTATTTAGGTAAACATGGATATTGTGTTATCTTGAAAGACAATGTTGTAATAAAGAATGATAAAATATTTTTCTGTTCTGGAAATATTGTAGATGGTCTTTATATTTTAATTCCTTATAAGCATGAATTATACAATTGTGAATTAGATAATAACTCTAATGTAAAATCATTAAAAAGAAAGTTTTCTTCTACTAATGAAGCATATCTTTGGCACTTGCGTTTGGGTTATATTAATCCAAACAGAATTCAAAGGCTGATCAAAGATGGACTCTTAGAGCCATTAGAATTTGATGAATTTCCAGTTTGTAAATCTTGTTTGGAGGGTAAAATGACCAAAAGACCTTTTAATGCAAAAGGTAAAAGAGCCCAAAAGTTGCTTGAATTAGTTCATATGGATGTTTGTGTTCCTATGCCAACCCAAGCAAAAGGAGGTTATGAGTATTTCATCACTTTTACAGATGATTACTCAAGATATGGTTATGTGTACCTAATAAAATAGAAGTCCAAAACTTTTGAAAAGTTCAAAAAGTTTAGGGCTGAAGTTGAGAATCAATTAGGTAAACTCATAAAGGCTATTCGATCTGATCGAGGTGGCGGATACCTTCTTGGGGATTTCAAGGATTACTTGACTGAAAATGGGATTATATCCCAGTTGATTGCACCTGGAACTCCACAACAAAATAGTGTAGCAGAAAGAAGGAATATGACTCTTTTTGAAATGGTTAGGTCCATGATGAGTTACTCAACTGTACAAATTTCTTTTTGGGGGTATGCCTTAAATACAACAATACATCTTCTAAATTTAGTTCCATCAAAATCTATTCCCAAAACTCCCATGGAATTGTGGAATGGGTGTAAGCCTAGTATGAGATATCTCCACATTTGGGGTTGTCTAGCACATATGCTAAAAGAGAAGCCTGAAAAATTGGAACCAAAATCAGAAGTATGTTTGCTTGTGGGTTATCCAAAAGAAACTAGGGATTATTTATTCTATACTCGTAGTGATAACAAAGTTTTTGTTAGTACAAATACTAAATTTTTGGAAATTGACTATGTGAATAATTTTACTTTTAGAAGTAGAGTTGTTTTGGTTGAAATGAATGAACTTGTATTTGGACAACCAATGGATGATACTAGGGATTATGTGGCTGTATTAGATACACCACAAGATTCTACTCATGAGATGTCAGTACACAGGTGCCTCGTTGTAGTGGGAGAATTGTTCGGATACTTATAAGATTTATAGGTTTGGGGAAAACTTATGAAGCTATCCCAGAATAGGCTGAATCGGATCCCTACACTTATGAAGAGGCAATGAATGATATAGATTTACATCATTGGGTCCAAGCTATGAAATTTGAATTGGATTCTATATTTTCCAATCAAATATGGGATTTTGTAAAGGCGCCTAACGACATTAAACATGTTGGTTGCAAATGGGTTTACAAGAGGAAGAGAGGGATAGATGGAAAGTTTGAAACCTTTAAAGTAAGACTAGTAGTGAAAGGGTATACACAAAAAGAAGGTATTGATTATGAAGAAATCTTTTCACCAGTAACCATGCTTAAATCTATTAGAATTTTCTGATCCATTGTTGCTCATTATGATTATGAGATTTGGCAAATGGATGTCAAGACTGCATTTCTTAATGGCAATCTTAAAGAAGAAATCTATATGATGCAACTGGAAAGTTTTATAGCAAAGAACCAAGAGCATATGGAATTCAAGTTGCAAAGGTCCATTTATGGACTTAAGCAAGCATCTAGGTTATGAAATATCAAATTTGATCAAGTAATCAAGTCATTTGGTTTTGAACAAAATCTTGATTAACCATGTGTGTATAAAAGACATCGAGATAGAGTAGTAATGTTCCTAGTACTTTATGTTGATGATATTCTGCTCATTGGAAATGATGTAGGGGTTATGTCGTCAGTAAAGATTTGGTTGTCAAGCCAATTGAATATGAAGGACTTGGGCAAAGATAACTTTATTCTAGGGATCAAACTTTGGCAAGATCATAAGAATAAGATGTTAGGTTTGTCACAAGTTGGATATATAAATAAGGTTCCAGAATGATTTAGCATGCAAAACTCCAAGAAGGGATTACTTCCTTTCAGACATGGAGTTCCTCTGTCTGATGACCAAAGGCCTAAGACTCTTGAGGAAGAAAATATAATGAGATAAGTTCCCTATGCTTCTGCAGTGGGAAGTCTTATGTATGACATGCTATGTACTAGGCCCGATATCTGTTATTCAGTTGGTATGGTCAGCCGATATCAATCAAATTTAGTACTTAAACATTGGCAAGTTATAAAGCATATTCTCAAGTATCTAAGGAGAACGAGAGATTATATGCTTGTTTACTGGTATGAGGATTTGATTCCCATTGGTTATACAGATTCAGATTTTCAGTCAGATCTTAATTTTAGAGAGTTCACTTCAGGTTATGTGTTCACCTTGGAAGGTGGAACCATAAGTTGGAGGAGTGTTAAGCAATTTAATATTGTTGACTCCACCATAGAAGTTGAATATGTTGCTGCTTGTGAAATGGCAAAAGAAGCTGTTCGGCTCAAGAAATTCCTTTCTAATCTTGGTGTTGTGAGAATGGAGCAAGTTCTTATCACATTATTCTGTGACAATAGTGGAGCGGTTGCACAATCTAAGAGTCCAAGGAATCACAAGAAAGGAAAGTACATTGAAAAAAAGTACCACATCATTTAAGACATTGTTGCTTGACAAGATGTAGTAGCAAAAATTGATAGTGCAAATAATCTAGCAGATCCTTTTAATAAAGCCTTGCCCCAAAGGACTTTTAAGTCACATTTAGAAGGAATGTGAGTTAAATTAGTGCACAATAGTCTTTAGGACAAGTGAGAGATTGTTAGGATTAGTACCCTTAAATCTTATTGTATGATGCTATGTATGACATTATGTATGACTTAATGTTATGATTAATCAAGTTGTTTTATTATTATATGAAATAATGGTAACATGAATATTTGAACATTATCATGTAGTCCATAAAATGCATATTATGTGATTTATTCGCAGAAGATATAGATCACAAATTCTTTGTAAACTCAGAATTATAGTTCGTAGTCAGTGATAAAATTGAGCATTTTATTTGCGAAGATTATAACATATCAACTAAAATGATTTGTCTTGATCATGGAAGTGAAGACTTTTAGTTGATATGTTGATATGTTTTAAGAGTTAAAATATATTGAACTGGACCGCTTTGAGATTTATTATTCTCCTAACGATTGTCAAATGAATAATAAATCTCATGACTTCAATTTACATAAACTCTTATCTTAAGAGAATAATGAACCTGATCATGAAGTGTAGGTTACTTTGATATATCAGGAGTAAGATCTAAAGTCACGATCAAAATTTCAGTATGTTGGGTAGCCACATTTAGTGTTGATGGAACATATATTCTCAAGATGGAATTCATAATCTCTTAATGGAGATATAAAATATTCCCTTGAGATAAGTTCAATGGGTTTAGTTATTCGGAGTGTTAGGCCTAACCATTTAAGTAAGGAGTTACTAAAGTATATATTTATGAAATTGGATTTCATAAATATATGATGAATAACTTAAAGGATTAAATCGGATACTCAAAAATTAAAATGTAGTAATTTTCAAAGTGATAGTCTACATTCATGACTTTGTATTACTATGAATATTTTATGAAGGGGTTACATGTATAATAAAGTCTTGGAATATAATTTGTTAATAAGGCCTAGAGTGCAATTATATTTATATAGTGATATTAAAAATAATTAATGGTAACTTTAGATTTGCCAAGAGTTGACAGAAAAGCCCAAAACCCATTGGAGTTAGAGTCTTATTTGTTTCCTTTTGGTCTCACTCCAAATCATATACTAAATCCTAATTAGAATGGCCCAAAAGGCTAGCCTAATTAGATATTCAATTAAATAAAAAAGGAGAAACATACAGATTTTTGTGTGCTTGTTGAATAAGGAATGAAATGGTGTTTATATGAGTGTAAGTCACTCTATTATTCTCCCTTGGAAAACTGATTGAAAGACCACACTTTTTGGGCATTAAGTGGAATTGGAGTGAAGATTAAAAGTGTCCCCAAGTACTTCTAATCTTTGGTTTTGAATTTCACCGCACTAAGGTATGCTCTTTTGTTCTTGAACTTTGAAATTTACATAGTACATATTATCAATTGCAAATGAAGTAGATCCGTTAATTTTTCGTTGTGTATATTTTTTATGCGATACAAACATGTATTTTTTCAACAATTTCATCATGCCTAGCTAGCTTCACCCCAAGGTTTGAGAGTTATGTCGCTCATACCCTTTCTTCTAAGGACATCACCCAAAACACTCGTACGGTGTGGATGAAGAAAGTACTCATGCATGATCACTCACTATGTCCATGCATTAATACTTCTAATGTACTAGGGTCATAGTTTCATGCATCATGGCATATGCATTCTTCTACAGTCATTGCTTCTGTTTTAGCATGTTTCTTTTATATGTCTTTGTTTTGTTTACCTTGTTTTTGTTGATCTTACTTTATTTCTTTGTTTCTGAGTGTGTTGAAAAATTCAAAAACTCATAAAAAGTAAAAAATCTCAAAAAGTTTGATCGGTTGTGTTGTGTATATCACATGTTGAGTTTGGTATAGTACCTCCATACTAATGGCGTAGTGTATCTACGAACTTGGCTTGTTATGTATGCACATCTTTTAAGTGTGAGCAAATCCTCCCAACATGCCACTCATATTGGATAGAAATCAATTGCTCCTACTATCTCCGAGTAACTCGAGATAACATCTCCTCACATTCCTGAGCCTTACCCTACTAGCACTCAACCGGGACCGTCTATCTCTCATCCGGATAGGTTGACGACTTTGATTGAGGGGTTGCATGACCGCATTTTTGGTCTTGCTAATGTCATATATTCTCACAACAATCATGTTCAGATTCATCTAACCACCATTGAGACACAGTTGGATGAGATTTAGCGCAAGCTCAAGGAGAGTATTTAGCTATTCATGCCAAAAAAGGGGGAGAACACTTACTATGAATACTATGAATATAGGATAGAGTAAGGGGGAGAGCATCACATGGAAAGGAGGTGCGCATATTGAAAGGGGGAGAACAGTGGCTCAAAAGGAGGAAGCTAACCTACAGCCGCACACTTTTTGAGTAGTCTAACCATTGTTTGGCTAGTCTAGTTTATGTTTATTTACAATGCTTTATTTAAAACTTTCATGTACTTTAGTTTAAAACATAGTTTTCTTTAGTACTTTATGTACCTTGGTTTTTATAGCCGTTTTTTTATGCTTATAGTTGTCTGTTGCTTCTTGCCTTAGTTTCTTTAATGCATCATGTGATTTATTAGACATGAAATTGATTTTAGCATTGCTCTTAATTGCATTGCGTGTTTGGATAATCATTTATTGTTTAATGATTGTTCCTGTATGATCAAGTTATGCTTTATGTTCACATTTCAATTGGTATCTTGATTGCATTTTACTTGTTCTTTATACATGTCTTGTGTTCTACTTGTCTCGTGCTTAATAAAGCTTATTTGTTATGTGCAAGTGTTTCAAGATACAGGTGTACAAAGTTCAATTACTTCACAGCTTTTAGATTTAGGTGTGAATGAGTTTTGCCTATGTTTCCAAACTCACATTTAAGTCTAGAGTCTATTTAGGGTTTTTGTCACGGAATAGCAAAAGGGGGAGATTGTAAAGTTATGATTTCCAATTAGCTTGTGTTGGCTTTAATTTCGTGCCATATTTTATTGTAATTTTTTCAATAATTTCTCTGTATGTATGTGAATTTATTTGTAAGGGATGAGTGTGAGAGATCGGTAAAGAATCAGGCTTCAAAGACAAATTAGTACAGTTCGCAACTAGCTTTTTGAGAAGCTCGCGAGAAGAGTAACCCATAAAAGGCCACATGTGAAGCACATGACAGGAAGCCGAAGAGTCATGCCAGGCTATCAAGTTCGCAAGTGTTTCGCAAAAAGAGCCATCCCACGAGGTACTTGCGAAACTCTCTGTTTGGCAAAAAGATAAAGTGTTTTACCAAATTCTTTACCTACACTATAAATACTCTTTTTACCCACGAATTGAAAGGAGTGCTTTTCAGAGAGAAAACCCTAGCAAATATACTTGAGAGTTAGAGATTGTTATACCCACGATTATCCATATATTTCCTTGTGGTTTTCTTTAACTCCTACCTCTCCATCTCTAGATCCTTGAGAGATTCTTAGCCCAAACACTTACTATACATAGTCTGAGTGTTAAGTGAGATTTTGGTGCTGTTGGGAAGCATTGGAAGGAGCCATTTAGTGACGGATGCAATTGGGCCGAATTGCGGGATCTAGAAAGCTAGAGAAGGCAAGACTCCTAGAAGTCCGTTGATAGCAGTAGCTTGGAGGGCTCAAGTACATGGGGTAGACTAGGTTTGAAGGGTCTTTTGTTATTTGTGTACTCCAATTTTATTCTCTAGTGAATCGATTTTGACTTGGAGGGTTGTAGAGAGGTTTTTCGCCAAGTTCTTCGGTTTCCTCTTCGATAACACATCTTGGCGTTATCTTGTGTTTGCATCTTTCTTCCCTACTCTTTAAACCTTCATTTTATTGTTAATTGTGGATGGATATGGCTTAGAGTAGTGTAACTGGTTCATTGCACATTTTTACTCTTGTTTTGTACTTTGTTAAGTTTGAGTAAAAGTAATCTAGCCATAATTTTTTAATTTGAAGTCTGAACAAGCTCATGTGTTTTCACAAAAATCCGAGCTTTCAAATGGCATTGTCCAAAATGGCACAAATATTTGCAAATATAAACTCAAGAGTCACTGCATAATCCTATACATCAAAACAAATCTGTTATCGTTTATCCCTTTTTATTTCACTTGAAATTCAAGCAATTAGTAAACAATTTGAGTTTAGTCAGGTATCCCTTTTATTTCCTTGCTCAATTAATATGTTCTTGTTTTCCTAAGTTGACTTACACTGCTAGTTCTTAAGTGGTGAAGTTGGATGCTTCATTATTTAATTACGTAAATTATACTCCTCTTGGGATGTAATGTTTGGATTGTTTAATTCTTAGAGCATCGAAAAATTTGGAATTTAAGGCGGTTCAACCATTAAAGCATTTATGCAATGGTATAAGGCCCTTAAATGAAAGAAAGCCTTTAAAATAGGATATATTATATCTATTTATCTTATATATAGTATTGCACAAAAATAATGATGAAAAGTAAGGACTCTTTCTGTCAAAATTAAAATTAGAATTAATAGTTTTCAAGACAAATTCATTATTGAAAGATATTTTTCAATAACTAAATTCCAACATTGCCAAGAGAGATAGTTATTATCTAAAATATGATATTTATTCCGATACTGGTTGTTTCGATTTTTTAGAATTAAAATTTTTAAAATACATTTTATAAATATATGAAAATAATCCAATCAATGTATTAAACTGTGTGAAAATGTTGGATTATTTTTTTTAATTTAAATATCACTTAAAAAATATTAAGTAACAATACATTTTACATTTGTGTTTGATCACAAAATGTGTTGAGTTGGTCCTATTTTTGCGGATCGTGAATTTAAACAAGGTTTAAAAAGAATCTATTTGAAATTGAATTAAGATATTCACTAGAAATGACACCGTTTAGAATTACAAGTTTTTTAAACTTTTTATTTTATATTTAAAATACTCTACGATATGAAAAAGCTTCATAGAAATGATGCCATATTTTGCATGAAGACATTTAACATGGCAATAACATGGTTAATATTTCTTAATTTTGGCATGATCATAGTACAAAGAAACCAATTCAATCAAGTCTAAAATATAATATATATATATATATATATCAAATTGATGGTTTTTTTTGCAAAGGAGTGTTCACAAGTACAACGATTGAGATATTGGAAGAAACTAATCCCATTCCTCTGATAAAAAGATTTTTGGCATCTTTGATTAATAAATTGGCATTTTTGGCATTAACAACTCATGAAGGTAGCATCTATGACATCAACAAACTCAAAGATGCCATTACCGGCACTTAACTCTCTTAGATGCCAGAGCTTTTGCTAACAATAGAACTAAACAGTGTATGGGACCTAATCAATTCACCAATTTGTCGAGACATTTCTTTCAAAGAATTTGCTAAAAGAATTCTGAAATGACGGGTAAAAAATAACGTTCCCATAATTAGTAATTATGAATTTATACAGAAGTAGAGAAACGCTTTCTCAGTTACAACTTACAAGAGGGAAAGGGAGGAATTAATGGAGTTTTATCACCACCATCATACATGCAAAACCATGGCTTTATCAATTATGAATTTATAATTTCTTTTTTTTGAGGTGAAATTTATAACTTTCTTAACGGAGAAGAGTACATACAAATGTATATAAGAATATATAACAATGTGGGCAAACCTAAGTATTTTTCATTTTTTAATTTTTAATACCAAACCCAAAAAGAAAGCAAAATGTATGTATTAGACAAGAAAGAACCACCTTGTTTCTAATAAAAAAAGAAAGCACCACCTCCCAAAGCTCATTCTGTGTCTGTTTGTGCACAACTTTTCGTTTCATTACTTTGGAATAATAAGTAATAACTAATAACAAATAAAACTTGGGTTCTCAATATATGGTGGTGATTTTTGATGGATTCTAGGTTGGGGCTACAACTGTAAGAAAGACATAGAAAAGTACATGAACATTGACATGATATGACACTAGATAGAGAATTATGACAATCTTGAAGAAGATTTTTTTTTTTTTTTTTTTTTTTTTTTTTTTTTTTTTTTTTTTTTTTTTTTTCATGTTTGTTTAAGTTTCTAAAATACAGAATAATCAAAATATCTAATTAAAACTGATTTTTTTTTTTTAAATTATGCTTTTTCCCTTCCAACATATTATGGACATATATTAAAGAGTATTCTTGTTTTTTTTAATATGTCTATAGTCTAGGTTAGGGCTACAACTGTAAGAGCATTCTTATCGAGGATTGCAAATCCTAAAAGATGCTTTTTTTAGCGTTTATAACCCAAAAATTTGCTCCATCAATGATTGTAAATGCTAAAAAATTTACAATACTGCTACAATGCGCTCTCATTTTTGAGACCGCACTATAGCACAATGTTATCAATTTTTTATTAATTTCTCTCTCTCTCTCTTCCGTGCACTCTCAAAATTTTTTTTTTCTTTCTTCCTTTTCACTTTCCTTTTCACTCTCTCTCGTGCTCTCCGTCCCTCTCTCCTTCTTGTGCTCTCCATCACATGCAGTCGACGATCTCGTGCTCTCCATCCACTCCTTTCCTTTTCACTGTCTCTCGTGCTCTCCGTCCACTTCTTTTTACTCTTTCTTTCATTTTCTCTCCGCCTCTCTGTTTCCCTTTCTCTCTACATCTCAAGTTCGTGGATCTTAGGTGTGGCCGGGATGCGATACTGGGTGTGGTTGGGCTGCGGTGGTTTTTTGTGGATCGTGTATCTCTACGGTGGTTTGTGGTGGGTCTCTACGTTGGTTCGGTGAGTGGGTTTTGCGATTTGATATCGGTGAGTTTTAATTTCAGTGGTTTTGATTGATTTTGATGGGTTCTTGATTTCAGTGGCTGGGTTCATGGGTTAATCGGGGTGGCTTTGGGTGCTGGGTGTGGATTGATCGGGGTTGTTTTAGGTCTTTGTTGTGATTTTGTGATTCTTTGATTTGGATGATTCTTTGATTTTGTGGCTTTGGATGTGGAGGTTTTTTTTTTGTTGTTGCTGCTGTTGTTTGTGGTTGCAGTGATGGTGGGTGGATATGGTGGTTGTGAAATGGGTGGGTAGATATGGTGGCCGGCAGTGCTGGGTTGTGAAAGAGAGACACAGAGGAGAGAGAGTCAGAGAAAGAGAGTGGAAAAATAAAAAAGAATAAAAAAATGATAAAGAAAGAATATTTAAATGAAGTGTTAAAAAAAATAGAAGTTTTGATGAAAATGATGTTGTAAAGTGATGTGTTATATGTTATAAAATTGGGTTTTGAGATGGTAAATACTAAATTTTTTTGCAATCCTTTATAAGAATGCTCTAAGAAGGATATAGAAAGGACATGAACATTGACATGATATGACACTAGATAGAGAATTATGACAATCTTGAAGAAGAAGATTATTATTTTTTTAAAATTAATTTTCATGTTTTTTTAAGTTTCTAAAATACTGAATAATCAAAATATCTAATTTAAAAACTGATTTTTTTTTTTTAATTATGCTTTTTCCCTTCCAACATATTATGGACATTTTTTTTTTTTGCTAAACAAACATTTTCATTCAACAACCAACACAGAGGCTATCTGCCTTACAAGCATCTGCAATTTCTACAGGAAGACTATACATATTGAAACACAAAACATTACTAAAACTAATAGCATACTTAGCAGCCACATGGGCAGCAGCATTACAGCATCTTCTAACCCATCTAAATTTACAATTCAAAAAGAAATTACTCAGCTCAAGAATATTACTAACTGTATTAGCAATGGACCAATCCGGTTGCATGTCAGGGGAGGATAGGGGATCAAAACATGACTTAGCATCTCCTTCGATGATGATCTGCTGCTAATTTTCTTTTTGCGCAAGCTGAACCACCCAATATACAGCTTTAGCTTCCGCTTGCATTGGGGAGCAACCAACATGCCTTCTGGCCCATACTTTAAGCACCTCTCCAATTTTATTTCTAGCCACCATAGCCAACGTAGTTGCATTTTCAGTCACAGCAGCATCCACATTGATTTTAATCCATCCATCCTCTGGAGCTTCCCATCCATTTACACTCTTGTCCTTGGCTATGGTCATTTCCTTAGGAAAGGTCTTGGCATACTCCACTGTTCTTTTCTTTATAGCTTTGGCTGCCTCCAAAATGTCTATGTGGCTAGCATTGTGCACAACCTGATTCCTCAATATCCAAATTTCTTTAAGCGTGATCAACATTCTTACTGATTCTAGCTCATTATCCTCTTTATTCCTTGCTAAATCCACCCCCAAATAGCTATAAGGATTAACTACGAGTTTTACAATATCCTCATTAGTGGATATCGGAATGGAATCCGATCTCAAACCTTCACAGCTAGCAAACCAAATTGTCCTGGCAACATTGCATTTAAAGAATAGATGGCAGCAATTTTCTATACTTTCTCCACATAACACACAGTTAGGATCACCTTCTCCAATCCTCATCACCATATTTTCTTTTGTGGGAATAGCATTTTGTCCTATCCTCCATAAAAACATTTTTGTTCTTTTTGGAGCTTTCAGCCTCCACAGTTTCTGCCAAGGCACAATATTTGTAGCATTGTTTGGGTATTGAACATGGGATGCTCTATAGGCTGACTTTACAGAGAACTCACCCTTTTGGTCAAGAACCCAAATAAGCTTGTCTGGTCTTGGGTTCAAAGGGATTTGGATCTTGGTAATTGCCTGGACAGAAGTTTGGTCAAACAACTCTAGGAGGAGGTGGAACTTCCAACTACGAATGCTTTCATCAATTAGCTGTGATACCATCAAAGGGCTTTGAATGATGCTGTCATCTTTTGGTTTTGGATTGAACCCCTGAACCCAAGGGATCCATGGATCCAACCAAACATCCACCGATGTACCATCACCAACCAGATAACAAGCCCCATTTGCAATAAGCTTTTTAGCCCCTTCTATTGCTTTCCACACCGGTGAAGCTCTCTTGGGAGGATTTTTCCGAAGCCAATCATTTCTAACTTTGTACTTTGCCCTAAGTATTCTCATACATAAACTATCTCTTTTCGAGGCTATCATCCAAGCAAGTTTGGCTAATAGGGCTTGATTCACCTCTTTGGCTTTTTTGAAACCCAACCCTCCATGGCACTTTGGCTGGTACAACTTATCCCAAGCTCTCCAAGCTACGAATCTTCCTGCATACTTTTTTGGCCTCCACCAAAATCTTCTGGTTGCTGCATCTAACTTATCACAAATCATATCAGGTATATTAAAAGTAGACATGGCAAAAATGGGTAAAGCCTGAGCCACCGATTTTATGAGCGTGCTTCTTCCTGCCCACGATAAACATTTACTTCTCCATCCCATCAGCCTTGCTTCTAGTCTATCTTGCAAAAATTTAAAGTCCTTTGAAGGTGCATTAGATAGAAACAAAGGGACACCTAAATATATAGAATCTTTCTTGAGCCCTTTCATCTGAAGTATTTGTTTAATTTCTCTGCACTTTTGTTTCTGACAACGTTTGGAGAAAAACACACCAGATTTGCTTCTATTTAAGCTTTGTCCTGACCAACTGCAGTATGTTTCAAGGCAATGATTTATGGTTTCAGCTTCTCTCCTACAAGCCTTGGAAAACAAAACTATATCATCAACATACATCACATGAGTAATGGTAGGCCCTCCGATACTAGCTTTTACACCACTAATATTATGGCTTCTAAATTCTTTCTCCAGCAGCCTTGAAAGGATCTCTTGCCCCAAAATAAAGATATATGGGGATAATGGGTCTCCTTGTCTCAACCCTCTTTCTGGTTTAAAACTTTCTGACTTGCCACCATTTATCAACACCTCAAAAGACACTGATGTAATACATTCCATAATCCAATTGATAAAGACCTCACTAAAACCAAATTTTATCAACACCGTTTTAATGAAACTCCAATTAACTCTGTCGTAGGCTTTTTAAAGATCAAGCTTAATAGCCATTACACCCTCCTTCATTTTCCTTGCTTTAAAACTATGTAGCATCTCTTGCACAATTACCTGGTTCTCAGCGATCCATCTATTATGGATGAAGGCCGACTGACAAGGGGAAATAAGCTTATGCAGCACAATCCTTAATTTAGACACTAACAGTTTAGAGATAATTTTGTAGACAACATTACATAAACTGATCGGTCTATAATTATTGAAAGAACAAGGGTTATCATTTTTGGGAATAAGGACAATTAACGAACTATTTACCTCACTTGGCAGCCTACCAACTTCAAAGAAAGAGGTTATTGCTTTTATTACCGTTTCCCCCACTATTGGCCAATATTCTTTGTAAAACATTACTGGAAAACCATCGGGTCCAGGAGCTTTGAGGTCACTCATTTGAAACAGAGTATTCTTGATGTCTTCTGGACCGGGTATGCTACATAACAAATGGTTATCCTCAGCCGTAATACAAGGACTTACAATCTCATCCAATTGTTGTGGATATTCAACCTCTTCTTCACTGAATAATATCTTAAAATTTTCTAGAAAAACATTCCTTATTTCCTTAGGTTCTGAGACCCAATCCCCAGCATTATTCTTAACTACCTCAATAGTGTTTCTTCTTCTACGAACAATTGTTGATAAGTGAAAGAACCTGGAGTTTTTATCCCCTTCTTTCAACCACAGTTCTCTAGATTTTTGCCTCCATTGAACCTCACTTCTGTAAAGCCATTCATTTAGCTCATTATGCAGCTTTGTTTCCAATCTATTGTTCTCCACTGAGCTTGGATTTCCTTGAATTTCCTTTAACTTTTGCATCAATGAATTTATCCGATTTTGCATATTGCCAAAAATTTCCTTGTTCCACATACAAAGTGCTTCTCTGGTGGCAGCTTGTTTCTTGCAAAGTCTACTTAGCTGTGATCCCCACACTTCTAAATTCCAAGCCTTTTCAATCACTACATGACACCTCTCATCCCTAATCCAAGCAGCTTCAAAATGAAAAGGACGGGGGCTGAAGCAATCATCTGGATTTGTGTCTAACAGGATAGGCAGGTGATCAGAGTTTAATGCCCCTAAGTGTTTAACAGAAGCTTTCGGGAATACTAGCCTCCAAGAAATGCTAGCTAATCCCCTATCTAATCTTTCCTTAATTGTAGCACTTCCCCATCTTCCTTTAGCCCAAGTAAACTTATTCCCTGAGTACCCCAAATCAATTGCTCCAAGGTCAAACATCATCTCCTTTAAGTAGTTGGGAGCTGAAGTTCCACCTTTAACTCCCCCATACTTCTCCTTTGCATTTACAATGTAGTTAAAGTCTCCCAAGCAAACCCATGGACCTTGGAATGATTCTAGGATAGCACAAAGATTTTCCCACGCTTTCCTCTTTTTTGCGGGATACAGCGGTCCGTGAAAGCCCACCAGCCACCATTCGCACAAAGTTTCTTTTATTTTAACAGCCACTAAATTTTTATTGAAGTCTACAACTTCCACATTTACACCCCACTTCCACATCAAACAAAGACCACCCGCTTTACCCTTTGCATCAACAACTAGTTTACCAGCAAATCCGATTGAGTTTTTAACCTTCTCCATATGTGTCTCCTTTGCTTTAGTCTCACTAAGGAATACAACATCTGTTTTGGACCCCTTAACATGAGCCCTTAGCGCTCGAACTGTGGAGGCACCGCAGATGCCTCGACAATTCCATCCAAGGATCCTCATGGGAAAGTCGGGACAAGACACCGACCCAGAAACGATCAAGGCCCAAAAGAGAAGAGCAGGAATAATAACCCCAACAGCCACAATTAATTAAAGGTTAATACAAAGATTTAGAGAAAAAGGCACTTACAACATACGAAGACGGAAATTGTCCCAAACAGCCGCGACCTTCTTTCGTGAGGTTCCGAAGATAGTAGAATCAAACACCAGAAACCCACACCGAATCTAGCAATCCGCCAAAGAAAATTTTGTGAAATTATGGGAATGATAGATTGGATGGTGAAAACTGAATTTAGGGATTAGGTTTAGGGAAATGTAGAGATTTAGGAAAAGACCCACAATAATAGTGGGTAGAGGACAACTCACACGGGGTGGAGGAAAACCCACACGGAGGTGGGAGAGAGGCCACACGGAGTGGAAGAAAACCCACACGGAGGTGGGAGGTTAGTTTTGACTAACATATTATGGACATATATTAATTAAAGAGCATTCTTGTATTTTTAATATGTCCGTAGTCTAGGTTGGGGCTACAACTGTAAGAAGGATATAGAAAAAGGACATGAACATTGACATGATATGACACTAGATAGAGAATTATGACAATCTTGAAGAAGATTATTATTTTTTTTTTAAAATTTCTTTTCATGTTTTTTTAATAAAATACAGAATAATCAAAATATCTAATTTAAAAACTGATTTAAAAAAAAAAAAAAATTATGCCTTTTCCCTTCCAACATACTATGGACATATATTGAGGAGTATTCTTGTTTTTTTAATATGTCCGTGCCGTACTAAATAAATTGTAAAATTTTAGAGTGTTCGTACTTCTTAATCTTTAACAGTACGATAAAGAATTAAGGATCGGTATAATACGAGAGTTAACAAAATTGACCATATAGTATTAGGTTTCATGATGTGGATGTAAATCAAACCATTCAAACTTGTTGACAAACATTTTTCAAATATAAGTTGATGTTCATTCATCATCCAAATTTTATTATAATTTCCTAGGTTCAGAATACTGCAACGCATGCAGTTTATACATCTCATGCAAAGAGATTTTTTTTTTTTTTTTTTTTTTTTGAGAGATTCTCATGCAAAGAGATTAAAGGTAGATCCCACGTACAAAAAGAATAATTTCAAGTTTTAAAAGTGGGTGTTGCATCTACAAGCTAATAGTATTCAAAGTGGCACCCATCATAGCCTGTGGACACACCCAAAAAAAAAAGTAGGAGTAGTAAATTACAGTAGCAGATACGTACATACACAATGTATGAAAAGAGAATGTACATGCTTTGCCCTATTTAACCAAAAAAAAAAAAGGAACAAAATTCCCATTCAATATTGTTTTCAACAGGACTTTGTGCTTTGTCAAAGATTCTGAATTAAAACATAATTATACACGCGCTTTATACACGCGGCTACAGACAAAACTTAAAGCCGCGTGTATAAAACGCGGCTTCAGGCAAGCTGGACCTACATTTTTTCAACATGGCCTTACTTAAGAAATAAAAAATAAAAAATAAAAAAAAAACGCAAGTCCTATAGCCGCGATTTTAAACGGGGCCATAGCTAAGGGGCTTGGGCCACGTTTTAAACACGGCTTTAGCCCCATTCTATGGCCCCGTTTTTAAAACGGGGCTTTAGTACATCAAACGCGGCCCAAAAAAACGCGGCCTAATGGGCCCGCGTTTTGTAGTGAAATCATGAGTAAATTACAAATTACACTATTTAAATTTGAAATATTTTAAATTTAGTTCTTTTACACTATTAATTTAGGTCCTTTTAACTTCCAATCGTTTCTAATGTAGTCATGTTGTCCACATCCATTCAATCTGCACCGTTATGTCCACAATGTTGTTGAGAAAGTGTGAAATACTAAAACTAATGACAAGATTGAAACAAAATTAGACAAAATGTCTAAATTGAAAACATATAAAAGTTGAAGGACAAAAATGAAAAAAAAAAAACATTTAAGAATACACCACAGGCGGCTCAAACAATGGTGGGCTTGGAACAAATATAGTGGGGGCTGGTAATATGTAGTTGGGCTTGGAACATAGCTTCATATATGGGCTGGGCTCAATATAAGGTAGGCTTAAATATGGGCCCTAGTGGGCTTGGAACATAGGTAGTTGGACATGGTACGCTACTAGGTGGTCCTGAAAAAATTTCTGCGGGATTTGTGGTTGTCGGGCCGGGGATTGTGCCGGTTGGGCTTGGAGGTGGGCTTAGGACTGGAAGAATTGGTGGGTGACGGTAAAATGGTGATGGTACTGTGGATAAGTACAATATAGAGGTGTATTTTCAGGCAAGGGCATTGGACCTAGTGACTCAAATGGTGGTAGAGAAAATGGTGAACTCAAACTCAGGGCTGGGCATAGGAAACACAAGCCATCTGCTTCAACCATGATTAACACCAAGACTCGTTTTAGGACAAGCCATTTGGTTGAACTTTATAACACACAGAAAATTGCTTGCAAGATTTTAAGGGTATACGAACCAAATAGGCACAAATTCATACTTTTTGACACCCCAAAATCACACCGCCAGACATATCAACCACAATTTAAATAACTGTAAAACTAGATATAGAAAAAGAAAAATTACCCAAAAGAATTTGGAAAAAAAAAAAAAAAAAAAAACTGAAATAGAAGTTGACAATATAAATTAGCAAACATATTAGCTACACAAAGAAAAGATTCCAGGACCCCAACAGAGAATGACTCAAAAACACAATCAAAGATTCAAAATAATATTCTACATCGATCCTAAATGCCCATATAAACTTCAAATAAGCCAAAACCCATAAATCTAAACCATAAATTCTTTAACGCTTCGTTTGTTTCAATATAAAATATTTTCAATAATAAAATATTTTATATGTAAAAAATTTTACTGTAAAATATTTTCAAGTGTTTGGAATAACAAAACACGAAAATTACATTAAAAAAAACATTTATAACAACCACAAACCAAAACAGAACAATAGAGAATGAAAATCTTACATACCTCAAATGAAGACCCAAAAGGCTGAATTTTCCATCTACAAACTTCAATTTTTTTCAAGCCCCAATTTCCTTTTCCAATGAACCACTTTCAATGCAATTCTTAGTGCCATCCTGTATTTGATATCATCACAAAAACGAAAATACCAATGCCTCCATGACTTTTTCACCAGCAAGGTGCCACAAACACTCCAGAAGCCTACAATAAACCCAAATCCAATGCAAACATAGAACCATAGCCTTTCAAAATCATCTCCACCATGCTTGTCTTCAAAATTGCCACCATTAAAATTTGGCTCAATAGATGTTTCATCTCCTGGGCAATTGGTTAGAAGAGGAGAGCCACACAACGAAGGGTTGCCCTCATAGATGGATGCATCATTTAGTGTTTGGGGCTGATTGCCAGACGGGATTCTTCCAGCCAAGTTGTTAAAAGACAAGTTCAAATATGCCAAGGAGGTCAAAGAAGACATACTTTCAGGAATAGGTCCAGAAATATTGTTGTTTGAAAGATCTAGCGTTTCTAGCCACCGCAAGTTTCCAATATTATCGAGAATCTTTCCAGTTAGATGATTCATTGACAAGTTTAGTGTACCTAATCCCTTGAGACTTGTTACTTCATCAGGAATTATTCCTGTCAAATTGTTCCCTAAAAGATCAATGGTGTTAACAAATTTGAGAGTAGTATCATATTGCAACTCTCTTCCTTTTGTCACTATGATTGCTTTTTCAATATACATCAAGTCCAAAGAGTTGTATTGATCATTGTTGTTGCTGTAAACCAAAGTAGTCAAATTATTTAAACAGTTTGGAATGCCTCCAAAAATATTGTTTTGTGCAATATCTAGGATATGGAGATATAAAAGACCGCACCATTCTCGAGGGATGATTCCATTGAATAGATTTGACCGTAAATGTAGAATTAAGATATTTGGTCCTACTCCTATCCATGATGGAAGGTTTCCTGATAAATGATTCCCACCAAGATCAATGCTCAAAAGAGAAGAATATTGTAAAGTAGAAGGAATTTCTCCATAAAGATGGTTGTTGCTCAACACTAATATGGACAGGTTACTCGAGAAACCCATTGATCTTGGAATTTTTCCATGTAGGTGGTTATATGAAATATCCACAACCTTCAAATGTAGTAACTCATTCCAATAATTGGGGAGCTCCCCTGAAAGTTGATTGCCATTGAGGTCAAGTATGCCAAGATATTCCATTTTTCGTATGGATAATGGAATTTTACCACTGAGGAGGTTCTCTGAGAGGTCTAAAATTTGCAAGGTAGGCATTAGATCACCAATATTTGACGGGATAGGACCTGCAAATGAATTGTTTTTTAAATGTAGTTCGACCCAATTTTTAGCAAGCCAAACTGGGATAGGACCTTTGAAGTAGTTATGACTTAGATCAATAAATTTTACATTTGGAAGTACTAATTGTTGCAACAACTTCCCTGTGATCTGATTGTTGGATAGATCCAAGTCAACGAGCTGAGAGTTCTTAGAGAACCATTCCTCAGGTATAGTGTCTGCGATTCTAACGTTTTTGAGATTGACATACGTAAGCTCATTTTGAACTTGAAGCCATACAGGAAATTTGGGGCCAATGAGACAGTTTTCTAGATCAAGAGATTTGAGCCTAAAAGGAGGAACCCAGTTGTACATCACGATGAAAACTAAAGAGTGGACTGTATAAGTTGTTAATACAAAATCTTCTAACCTTGTGTGATTCATCAATTGGGTTTCCATGATGACACCTCTCCAGGAATTTGCACTGAGATCCAAGATGACTAGTTCTGAGAGTTGTCCAAGACTTGCAGGAATGGTTTCATTCATCTCATTAAAAGAGAGGTCCAATTGCTGTAAGGATAACAAGTTGCCAATAGAAGGTGGAATTGAACCCCAAAAATAGTTGCAATAGAGATTGAGGTATCTCAAGCTCTCAAGTCTCCCCAGTGAATCAGGAATGTTTCCCACCAACTTATTGAGACTCAAATCTAGGGACTCCAGGCTATTGTTCGGGCAAGCTGATAAATTATCTAAAAAACCATTAATATTGCCGCTAATATTGGTCAATCTAAGAGATAAAGTCTTCAATTTACAAAGATTTCCAAAAACGCTTGGCAAATTTGTGATTTTTGGATTTTCACTCAAATCAAAGTGCTCAAGATTTCTTAGGTTCACAAAATTGTATGGAATGGTACCTTGTAAATTATTAGAGCTGAGATCAAGAATTGTGAGGCTCGTAAGATTAAACAGCCACTGAGGTATGGAAGAGTGAAATTGGTTGTTTGATAAATCAAGGACAAAAAGAGATGTGAGATTGACAAATGGAAGAGAAGGTGGTAGGCGGCGTTCAAGCTCACACTCAGATAAATGTAACTCATGAAGGGAAGGAAGCATATTAACTGCATGCAGCCAATTTGCTCCTATGAGATTTCGTCCCCCCATATCTAGGTACTTCAAAGAAGAGAGACTTGGCAGCCAATCCAAATTATCGGCTTTCATGTCGAAGCTGGTGCTATGAAGGTCAAGATGCATCAGGCTCGACAAATTTCCAAGATGAGGAAGAATTTCCTCAGGTAAGGATGCGTAAGAGAGAGAGAGATACATCAAGTTCTCTAGCATACCAAAAACTTCAGGAATTTGAACTTGATCAATATTATTCCAGCTTAGATCCAAGTAATTTAAATATTTCAAGTGAATCAAAGAAGAACTTATCTTTCCAAACGGGCACGAAAGGCGATACCTCTTCTTTTCACAGCTTAGATCGAGCTTGGTAACATGACCTGATTGGTTGTTGCACTCCACGCCTCTCCATTGGCAGCAGTCTTCACCAACCCAAGAAGAAAGTCTACCCGAATTTTCAGTTACACCTTTCTTCAAGCTGAGAAGTGCTTCTCTTTCTGTGTAGATGCATTTGATATTAGCCCGACTCTGATCTTCACTGCATGAACTGGGTTTGAATATCCCCAAAGGTGAGGATCCAAACAAGGAAAAAAGAATAAATACATGAATAAAATTAAGATTAAGATTAGCCATATATGGAGTTACAATGGTTTATGTTGTAACTGGTAATGAAACCGCTAAAGATGTGTAGTGATTTATAGGAAGCAAAAAGCCAATGCTGCATGATGAATATCTATCAGTGTGAACTGTGAAGCATGAAGTCACCGTAGATTGGTCTGGTAAGAAAAAAGTAATAGAGCACTGAAAGATTTTTCCATACGGTATTCAGGGAGAAATTAGTGGAGTGAAAATTTTTCCACATGATTTGTACTTCCACTTTCACTCCACGCATGATTTGTACTTTGTAGCAACTTTTTTTATTTTGGAGAATTTCCACATGATTTGTACTTCCACTTTCACTCCACACATGATTTGTACTTTGTAGCAACTTTTTTATTTTGGAGAAACTACTTTGTTGTAACTAATAAACCGTGCTTATCAAAAAAAAAAAAAAAACCGTGACACTCAAAAAATATAAATAAATAAAAAAGACCCTCTAGGCTTTTTTTCCACTCGGCAGTCAGTCAGTAGGTACGGCAATGGCCTTTGTTGTTTGATTAAATTTATAATTTAGAGTCTTTATACTTTATCTTTTGAATAAATTAATAAAATGGTAGTTTTATTGCAAAAGAAAAAAGAAAAGAAAAGAAAAACAAATAAAATTGGTCCCTACATTTTGGTAATAGTCAATTTTGTTTATTTTATTTTCAAATTTCAACTTACAATTAATTTGGTTCAGACCATCAATTTACTAATGGAAAATACTTATCTAGCTAACAGATTGCTAAGTTAGTATATTTGAAGATTAAGTGGTTCATAAAACAATAATAAAATTTTTTAATTACTACTTCAAATCCCAATCAACATTTAATTTTTATTTTAAGAAAGAAAAAGAAAAAAAAATTACTCTACAATTTTTAATTTTTCTTTCATTTTTTCGGCATCCAAACACACAATATTTACAACCAAAACAAATTAACCAGTCAATCTTCAATTTCAATAGATCTTTAACGACAAATCAACAACAACCATTTGTTATTAAGGTTTTTGAGATAAAGAAAGATCTAAAACCTAAAATGGGTGAGAGGCTGAGCGGAACAGTGAAGTGGTTCAATAACCAGAAGGGTACGCATATAGCCTACTCGGAATGATCAGTTACACCTTTCTTGAAGTTGAGAAGTGCTTCTCTTTCAATGTGAGGACCCAAACAAGGACAAAATAAGAAATACAGCAACAAAATTAAGATTAGCCATGGAGTTATAATTGTTAATGTTGTTAGTGAATAGTGATTTATAGGAAGCAAAACTGCAAAAGCCATGCTACATTGAAAAAGTCTAGGACTACAAAAATTTTCACTACTTCTTGCCACAATTGTGACATAGCATAGTGTAATTGATGAAGAAAAAATTGTGAGTCAATGTGTAAATGATGGTTAACCACTCACAATCTGTCACGTCAAAATTGTTGGCAAAAGAGTTGTGGAATAATTTATGATATAGAAGTACTCCATTCTACATTATTGATATTTATCAATTATCAGTGTCAAGAGTAAAGTCACAGTTGATTGGTCTAGTCTATAAATTATAATGACCTACGTTGTTTTTAGTAAAGTCAACATAATGTTTTTTCCATACGGCTTGGAGGAGAAATTAGCGGAGTGAAAGTTTTCCCACACGGCTTGTTGTAACTGACCGTGGAAGAAACCTGACTTGTGAGTCGTGGGTAAACATTATGACCCTTTTTCCACTTATTTTTGTTTCGATGAAAAACTTGTATAAAGATTTTTTTTTTTTTTGGTATTTTTTAGTGTTTGATATTGGTAGCATTAGAAAAAATGAATCAAAGAAAAATTATCTTTAATTAACATAAAAGTATGGCTTGTTTTTAAAAACTGTTTTCTACTAATTTTTTTTGAAAAATAACTCTATTTCACAGCAAACTAAATAAGAGAAGTTAGAAGATTGTTTTTCCACTTATTTAAGGTTACTACAAAATATAAAAAAAGAGATAATTTTATAGAAAATTATTTTTGATAAATGACTCATTTTATAGAAAATATCATTACTAAAACAAACTGAGTGAGTAGTCAAAGCACTAGCTTTGAGTGAGAGTGATGTTTATTTCATATACTATTGCATACAAAGTACTCACACAATTGTGCACGTGACTTAAAATCACGCAATTCAATTGCAAAAGTGTGTGAACCCTAGATATTACCATTTATAAATCGTAACATAAAATCACAAGTTTAGAGCAAAATCGTGCATGTGTCCTTTACTTAAAATAGTGTGTGCACTAGTTATTACTCTTTGATACAAATACACACAAAAAATTGATAGATTTTTAGAACTTTTCTCTCCCCTGTAGGAGCTTTTCCCTCTCCCTTTTGTAAGAGCACTCTCTCTCTCCCTGTAGAAGAGATCTTCTTTCCCATATTTTGTGGGGCTATCTCGTAAAGTCTTCCCTCATCATCTCTTCCAATCTTTCAATACTTTCTCTTAGCATGCCATGGAACAGGAAATGATTGATGGGTTGCAAAGTCTGTGTCTCACGAAGGAAGAAGAAGAAGGAATACCCATTACAACAAGAAGCAAGTCAGATCTTTTGGAGGAATGTTCTTTATTAAGTCTTTTTGGTCGTTTACTCTCAGACAGGCAGCAAAATCAAAGGGCTTTGAAAAGTACTCTGAGGTCTGCTTGGAAAATGGGTTCGGAGCTGAAAATAGTCGATGTAGGGAATGGTATTCTCCAATTCAAGTTCAGTTTTAAATATCAATTGGAGTGGGTGGAGAATAGTGGCCCATGGAATTTTGAGAATAATTTGCTTCTCCTTTGTCGATGGAAGAAAGGGCTCTCCACAGCAAATATGGTCTTTACCCATTCCCCTTTTTGGGTACAACTTTGGGGCTTACCTTTTGAACTCATGAGTGAAGATGTCGGTAGAGACGTTGGAAATAGCTTGGGACGATTTCTAGATATGGACAAACGTGCTTGCCAATCGGATCAAGCTCTGTTTATGCGCATAAGGGTTGAGCTTCCGATAGATAAACTGCTTTGTAGAGGGGGTAACGTGGTGAGTCTTGATGGGGAAAAGTTTTGGGTCAACTTTAAATATGAGAGGCTTCCCACGTTTTGCTTCCTGTGTGGCAAGCTTGGCCATGATGATAAGCACTGCCTTGACTTCCTAAACTGGCAATCCACTCCTAAGTAATACGGTGAGTGGCTGAAGGCAGGAGGGGTCTTCAAAGGAAATTCAGGCCTACAAAGAAGCACTTACAGAGATAGGCGGGACGAGGAAAATGAGAATATCGCAAAAGGCAATAGTCAGTCTACAAATCGGAACCTTAATTCCGATGTGGCAGATGGCGGAGAAGATAACGGAGGAAGTGGTTGTATTCAAAATTCAAAACCTACTGACCACACGTGCGGAGGAGATGTCTCTGAAGCCCAAGTGTGTCAAACAGCAAATAGTGGAGGCAGATGGGACGGATTGGAAAAAGGTGACCAGCTTTTGAGAGTGGGGTTAAGCCAATATGATGACACGAAAGCACATAGCCCAGAAACATGCGTTGATGCAGATGTAGAGAAAGAAGCGCAGAATGCTTTTTCTAAAGTGGGCTTCCCCCTCCATGAGGCCGAAAGCTCTTATGAAGTTACTAACCCAAACAAGCCCAATAAGGAGTATCCAGCTGGTGTCACGGTAGAGGACAAATCGGCCCATGAGGTAAGTAAAATATAAAAAAGGAATGGGCGGTTAAAAAGGGTAGCTAGAGAGAAAGGGCAGGCCCAAATCCAAGGGGCTGAGAATAAAAATCAAATTTTGGGGGTTAAACGTCAAGGCTCTATTATCTTTACTGAGAATGAAGATAGTATAATTCACAAAAAGCAGTGTGGTGGCTTCTCTGAAAGTTTGAATGAATTAAATTTATCGGTAGTAGCTGCTAGGCAACACCGCCGGGAGCCATGAATTCTCTATGTTGGAACTGCCGGGGGCTTGGGAACCCCCGGTCAGTTCGTGCGTTGCAGGATTTGGTCCGACGATGGGATCCCAGAATAGTGTTTCTTTTGGAAACTAAGCTTAAGAAAAAACGTATGGAGAGAATTAGAGATAGATTGGGCTTTCTAAATGGTCTTTTTGTGCCAAGCCGGGGCCGTAGTGGAGGTCTGGCTCTTCTTTGGAAAAAGGAAGTAAACCTGAACATAAAGAGCTTCAATAACTTCCATATTGATGCAACTGTCACTGAGGCAAGCTCTAGCCAAGATTGGAGAATTATTGGTTTTTATGGTCATCCTCAAACGCACTTGCGCCATGAATCATGGAACTTACTTTCTCTCCTCTGTAGTCAAATGCAACTCCTTTGGTTCTGTTTTGGAGATTTTAACGAGATTGTTTCTATGGAAGAAAAATGGGGAGGTGCTAACAGAACGCAAAATCAGATGGAAGGTTTTCGTAATGTCATCAACTCATGTGGATTCAAAGATTGGGGTTACTGTGGACCTGACTACACTTGGTGTAATATGCAAAAAGGGGCTGGAAGAGTTTACCTAAGGTTAGATAGAGCTTTAGCCACATGTGATTGGATAGAGAAATTCGATGAAGTTAAAGTCCATCACCTGGTTAACTCTACTTCGGACCACTGTGCTCTTTTCATCTCTAACCCCCAGGTTGTTAAAAGACCCAGGTCACGACATTTCCACTTCGAGGCCTTTTGGACGAAGAAAGAGGATTGCAGAGGAGTTATTGAATCGGTGTGGGGCTCTATTAGTGATATGAACACTCCTCAAGGTATGGCTTGTGGTCTTAAGCTTTGTGCTTCTGAGCTTGCTTCTTGGAATTCTTCTACCATCGGTCAGATTCCAAAGCTGATTCAGGAAAAAAGGAAAATGCTTTCCAACTTGACTGAGCAAGACAAAGATGGTCTTTTAGGGGTGGAAATTAACAATGTTAGGAGAGAGCTTAATGGGCTTTTGAATGATGAAGAAATTTTCTGGGGGCAACGTTCTAAGGTTCACTAGCTAAAAGAGGGGGACAGAAACACGAAATTTTTTCATGCTCGAGCATCTAAAAGAAGGAAGCAAAACATGATCACTGGAATTTGGGATAAGTTTGGGCGGTGGTGTGAAGACAAGGATAGTATTGCCAATGTTGCAATCACTTACTTTGAAGACATCTTTTCCTCTTCTAATCTGAGTCTGGTGGATAAGGTCACAGCAACAATTCCCACCATTGTAACTGAGGAAATGAACATGGAGTTGTCTAGAAACTTCACCAGGGAAGAAATTGTGACTGCTCTCAAACAGATCCATCCCACAAAATCTCCAGGGCTAGATGGTATGTCTGCTATCTTCTTTCAAAAATATTGGGATATTGTTGGTTCTAATGTTTCTAACATGGTACTAAATGTTCTTAATTCTGGCATGTCATTAGATGATATTAACAAAACCAATATTGTCCTCATCCCTAAAACAAACAACCCCAAAAGAATGACTGACTTCAGGCCTATCAGTCTATGTAATGTAATCTATAAGCTTATTTCTAAAACTTTAGCTAATCGTCTTAAAGTTTTTCTTTCTCTTATTATCATTGAAAATCAAAGTGCGTTTACTGCAGACAGATTCATTACAGATAATGTTCTTATAGCTTATGAGTTAATGCATTACCTAAAGCATAAAAGAGAGGGGAAGGATTGCTTTATGGCAACAAAGTTTGATATGAGCAAGGCTTTTGATAGGGTGGAATGGATCTTTATTAAAGGGGTCATGAGGAAAATGGGGTTCAATGAGGGGTGGATTAGCTTAGTCATGAGATGTATCTCATCTGTTTCATATTCTGTTATTATTAATGGTGATACCTTTGGAAATATCTCCTCTGTCTCTCGGCCCTCCTCCATGATACAGCAAGAAATCAGGTATTGAATGGCATATCTTTATGTAGAGGGTGCCCTAAGATCACTCATCTTTTCTTTGCTGATGGCAGCCTCCTCTTCTGTAAAGCAAATAGAGAAGAATGTGAGAAGCTTAAGGAGATTCTTGTGAAATATGAGGCAGCTTCTTGGCAAAAGGTCAATTTAGATAAATCCTCTATTTATTTTAGCCCAAATACAAATCCAGAGCTTAAGGAGTCAATCTTTAGCATCTTGGGGCCCATGCAAGATTTGAGGCACAATAAATATCTAGGCCTCCCTTCCATCATTGGTAGATCCAAGAAGCAAGTCTTTGCGGAGATTAAAGAAAGGGTGGGTTTGAAATTGGCGGGTTGGAAAGGGAAGTTACTCTCTTCTGGTGGGAAGGAAATTCTCATCAAAGCGGTAGCCCAAGCTATCCCCACCTACACAATGAGCTGCTTTCTTTTTCCAAAAAGCCTTTGTGATGAGCTTGAAAGAATGACGAGGAATTTTTGGTGGGGACAGAAAAACCAAGAGTCGAAAATAGCCTGGATTAGCTGGAGGAAGATGTGTAAGCCAAAATCTCTTGGGGGTTTAGGGTTCCGAAATCTTCAAGCTTTCAATCTTGCTCTTCTTGCTAAGCAAGCTTGGAGAATTCTCACAAATCCTAGTTCTTTAGCAGCTCGTATTCTCAAGGCAAAATACTTTCCCTACTGTGATGTGCTTAATGCTAGCTTGGGCAGCAACCCCTCCTACACTTGGAGGAGTATTCATAACAGCCTTGAGGTTCTTAAAAGGGGCACGCACTGGAGAGTAGGGAATGGTCAGAGGATTCATATTTGGGATGACAAGTGGCTTCCATCCCCCTCGACTTTCAAAGCCATTACCCCCCCCCCCCCCCTCGGATCACTGAAGACTACCCCATGGTTTCCTCTCTCATTGACCCAGATACTAGGTGGTGGAAAATTGACTCTATTAGAGCTCTCTTTCTTCCGGTAGATGCAGAAGCTATTCTCAAGATTCCCTTGAGCTTCAATCTGCCCGATGACAGAATCATTTAGATAGGGAATAAAAAAGGAGAGTTTACTGTTAAAAGTGCATACTTTGTTGCTGTCAATCTCCTTGAATCAGCTGAGATTGTGGAATGCTCTTCGAGTGACCCCTTGTTGCCACTTTGGAAGAATCTTTGGAAGCTTGATCTCCCAGAAAAAGTCAAAATATTTTCTTGGAGAGCTTGCTTAAATGGCTTGCCAACATTGGTCAATATGCACTTGAGAGGTCTGTGTGCCAACATTTCCTGTCCGGTTTGTGATGAGGGTGTTGAATGCTTAAACCATTGCCTAATCACTTGTGAATTTGCCCTCTCTGTTTGGGCCCTTTGGCAAGACTGTCCACTTGGTTTACTGCTCGAAACCCGTGATTTTATGACCCTTGCTCTTCATTTTCTTGCAAATTTTCCTCCTCGGCACTTGCTGTTTTTCTTTGCCATTTCTTGGGCGATTTGGCACAATAGGAACCTACATGTCCATGATGAAGATTGTCTTTCGCCCCTCCAAACTTGGGAAATGGCTCAAAGATTAATTGATGACTACCATGGTGCCATAAAAATGAATTTTCCCCCTTTGCAATCCACTTCTACGGGCTGGCCTATCCCTCCTCCTGGTGTGTTTAAAGTAAATGTAGATGGGGCATGCTCTATAGATGCTGGTGGGAGTTCTGGGGTTGGTGTAGTTATCAGAGATGGGTTTGGTATGGTTATAGCAGCTCTCAGTAAGTTGCTGCCTTCTAATTTCCCTGCTGAGTGGACTGAACTATTTGCTATTGAGCAAGGCCTTTTGCTGGCGCAGGAAATGGAACTCCCTCAAGTCATGTTGGAATCAGATGCTCTTTCGGCTATTTATGCTATTATCCATGGCAATATTGGCGGTGAAGCTGGTCATTTGGTGGAAGGTATTTTGCAAGCCAAAGCTTTGTTCTCTAGCTGCTCTTTTGCTTACTTGAAAAGGGACTACAACATGGTTGCTCACGAGCTTGCTCAGTTCACTAAGACTAACCATTGCTCTCATGTCTGGAAAGGTGTTACTCCACCATTTGTATCTCACTTGGTTGTATCAGATTTAGAGCCTCTCTCTATGTCCCACGCTGGTGGCTCTCTGTTGTAACCCTTTTCTGGTTTAATGAAATTGTTTTCCTCTAAAAAAAAAAAAAAAAATTGATAGATTTTTTATTTATTACATTTGTTAAGTTGGCAAACTTTCACTAATTCTTATTTGGGCCTACTACTAATTAACATTACTTTTTTATTTATTATTAACGATCTGGTACACAACATATGTCAAACTTTTTGTGTCTCTGAACTTTCTCAAAGCATTTTCCACACGGATGTTCTTTATGTTTGCTAAACGTAAACAATGGGCTTTGACTCATTACTTAGAATTTTGATTTTATTCTTATTATTATTATTTTTTTTACCGAGATACTCAGTTCATGATTAAGATGTGAGTATCAAACAATTCAAACATGTTGATGAACATTGTTCAAAGCCATATATATAGCTGTAGCATTTTAATATTAAACGATTAACTCTAATATTTTTATGAATAATAAGTTAGAAAAATTAAATGTAAAGATATGAGAAATAATGTGGTAGATGAGGAGTTAGTGTGGGGATTGAGCTTGGAGTTAGGGGGTTGAAGTATAAAAAAAAAAATCATTATGAAATTCTAAATAAGCTTAAGCATCTATTTAGCTTTAGCATTCACTGCTTCATAATACATTACAATGTAATTATTATTCATTGTTTCATAATACATTACAATGTAATTATTTATGAAAAGAGAACTTGGTGTGCATCTATGATGATTGCGTATGTTATTAAGAGTATTTTTTTTTTAAATTTTTAAAAGAGCCTTTTTTGAGGTAAAATTGGTTGATTGAACTAATTTATTTTTTTTAGCTTTGCAATCGATAATTTTTGTTATTGGGCTTTTTAATTTTGTTTTAGGGTTTATATCTATAAAAAAATTTATGGCCTTTAAAATGATTAATAATATTGTTAAGGGTTGGCCAAGTATAATTTTATTGAACTAAATTTCTAAACACACACTAGTATTGGGAGGAGGGTAGGGGGAGGGGAATTGCCCTCCAAGGTCCAAGAATAGTTCTATCCTCAAGTTAGTGCTAGACTGTTAGGAGTTCTTGCCCATGTTTGGCAAAGTGGTACCTCCATCCCCTTGCCATGAGAGCTTGTGGTTTTTCCATTGACTCACTAGTTTGAGCCTTGGGGGTGGGGTTTAGGTTTTAGGGTTTTTAAACTAACTCAAGAAATATGTAGAATTTCACAATGTTAAAAGAAAGAGTCATGTTCCTCAAAAGAAAATAAAAATAAAAGAGAGACTCCTTATTTATTTATAAGTGTGGTGTTTAATATGCCTCAAATGGATTGGGTCACATACGTGCATAGGGGGAGAGTGAAGAGATGAAATGGATGTTCTAACTTTTGTTGCTCCAATCTTGGGCTTTGCCAACCTAGAGGACTTAAATCTTCTTAAAAAGAGTGAAAACCTCACCTCAGTCTAATGGTATTGAGATTTTTCAAGAAAAAAATTGTAATATTTTAATTTTGTTTCTCCCTTATCTTTTTATTGTACTACACCAACACACACACACAAATATATTTTGTTCATTCATCATCCAAATTTTATTAATTTCATATGTTCAGAATACTGCAATGCATGCAGTTTATACATCTCATGCAAAGAGATTAAAGGTAGATCCCATGTACAAAAAGAAAATTTTCAAGACAAGAATCTAAAACCAAAAATCTTAAAACCCTAAACTGACAAGGGACCCACCTATCAAAATCTATAAATATTACTTACAAAATTCATGTCGAATTCACTGTAAGTCTATAACATATATTGATTATTTAAAATATATATATGGGAGAGAGCCTGAGAAAAAAAGAGGGCCAAATCTGTCTTCTAGTTTTCAAAAGTGGGTCTTGCATCTTCAAGCTAATAGTACTCAAAGTGGCACCCATCATAGCCTGTGAACACACATCAACAAAAAAAAAAAAAAAAGGAGGATTAGTAAAATACAGTAGCATATGGAAACAAAATGCATGTTTTACCCTTTTGACCCAAAAAAGAAAAAGAAAAAACAGTAAACAAAAATCCACTGCAAAATTGTTTTCAACTGGACTCTGTACTTTATCAAAGATTATGAGTTAAAAAAATTTCAAATTTAAAACATTTTAAATTCAGTCCTCCAGTTTTTTTTTAATAAAAAGTTTAGGTCCTTTTAACTTCCATTCGTTTCTAATATAGTCATTTCATATACCTTTGTTCAATCCATAGTGTTAAGTCTACAATACCGTTTTAGAAAGGAAAAATACTAAAACTAATAACAAGATTGAACAAACTTAGACTAAATGAATAAATTGAAAACATATTAGAGTTCAAAGGATTAAAAAAAAAAAAAATTAATTTAAATTAAGAAAATTAGAGGGGTGATTCACTTGGATCAACAGTGACTAGAATGGCTGAGCCTCCAAACTCGCACGTGCCACCAGCCTCTTTGCTCTTCTGCCAGAAGCTATTGAAAGCATATGAAGCGTGTGCAAACAAAGTGTTGGGCTGAAAGCAAGGCCCATCAGGCTGAATTGAATTGCAATCAGCTCCAGACCAACAAGCATAGTCCATGGCTTCTTGAATAATTGGGTCAGGCACTGATGGCTTAGCCACACACCAAAGGGCTCTGTTTGGTGGAGTATTTGGTGGTGGTGGCACTGTTGGTGGTGGGTACACCACAGGTGGTTGAAACAATGGTGGGCTTGGAACAAATACAGTGGGGGCTGGTGTATATGTAGGTGTGCCTGGGACATAGCCTGGTGGGCTGGGCTCAATATAAGGTGGGCTTAATATGGGCCCTACTGGGCTTGGAATGTAGGTAGTGGGACTTGGTACATTACTTGGTGGGCTTGGAACAATTTCTGGTGGGTTTGTTGCTGGTGGGCTTGGAAAAATTTCAGGTGGGTTGGTGGTGGGTGGGCTTGGAAGAATTTCTGGCGGATTTGTTGTGGGTGGGCCGGGTAACGTGCCGGTTGGGCTTGGCGGTGGGCTTAGGGCTGGAAGAACTGGTGGGAGATAGGAAAATGGTGATGGAACTGTGGGAGTTGGAATGGATGTAGTGGGAGGTTGTGGGGTATTAGGTGGATAAGTACAAAATGGAGGTGTGTTTTCAGGCAAGGGCATTGGACCTAGTGACTCAAATGGTGGTAAAGAAAATGGTGAACTCAAACTGTAGGGTTGGACATTTGATGAATCCAACATTGGATCAATGTCTAAGTGCTTTGTAACTTTCAACTTCTTTGTAGTTTTAATGACTGAACTTCTGGGATGTCTTGGATGCTTGAATGGTTGCAATGACCTTCTAGCATCTGCTTGACAAAACATAGGGAGCCATGATATATGACTTTGTGATATTTGTATAATTGAACAATTTTTGTAAATTTGAAATGCGCAATTTACTGCCTTTATTATTGACTTAAAGTTTGTTAATGAGAATGGTAATTCTAAACTGTTTTTAAGATTTTGAAGAATAAGTGCTGTGATTATCTCTATGTTGGTCATTAAAATGTGTCCAATTTCTGTACAAGTTGTATAAAAGCCTGTTGTTGCAGAGCCAAGTTAAGTATCATTTGAAGAGTATATTTTAAAAAGAAAAAAAGATGAGCATCATTTCAAGAAAAGCTTAAGTTCATATAAACTTTTTTTGGTAAGCAAATAGCATTAATAAAAAACAAATTAAACAATAATAATATAAGAGTTTACTGAGGCATATCCCGTTGTGCAGAACACAGCTACATTTTATGATTCAGTCGGGGGGAGGAGTAGGTTCTACTTCTAGAACACTACTACAACGCCAGCTTAATAATTAAAAAAATATATTAAAAAATCCAGAATTTCTACTTGCATCTATATATTTATTTATGTGCCAGGGCAGGATTAAGTCTTATATCATCACTCAATAATTTCTTAATGAATCAATATTTTAAAAATCTCATCATTAAATTAAATGTGTTCTCGTTCTTCTCAACACACTAAATTAATATTGAGATAAGATATTTATTATTCAATTCAAAAACTCATCTTTTGTATATAATTTTAATTTTAATAGTTTTATACATAAAATAGTTATTGATATTTGATTATCTTAAAATTATGTAAACTCGAAAGATATGTTATACATATAATTCAACCATTTATTTTTCAAAAAATATATATAATAAAAAATTATTAAGTGAAATAATTTTACCAAAATTTACGTCATGGAAGACTCCATTGGTTCTGCTATACTATCCTCGACTATTGCTTAAAATTATTGAAACTAAAGCAACAACAAAAGTAACCCCACTCATGCATATAGCTAACCTTTTTTTTTTAGAGGGGTGCATATAGCTAACCTTACTCGTAATCTTATCGTATCAAGCAATTATATATTCTGCTATGACGTGGCTTTGGTGCATTTTTCTTTGCTTAAGTATGAAGAATAGGCAATTGATATGATAATCTAAAGTAGTTTCTAGTAAGATAAATTAGATAAATAAATTCTACATATTACTCTAAGGCAGCTTCTAGTAAATCAACTAGATAAATATTCATAAAAAAACCAAGTAAATTCTATCTATTTACTCTTAAGCAAAGCACAACACCTTGACACAAATGGCTTACCACATTGGTTAAAGAAGATGGCTGCCATAGTTACATAGAGAAGAAGAATGCAGAATCTCTTGTAACCTTTGCTTGTTTCCATGGCTTTCTGCAATGCCCAGAACTTCCAAACTAGCTAGCTAGCCTTTTACAAACCAACTCCACAACACTCAAAATCTCAAGCCAAACATAAGAGCTTTATATAGAGGACAGTAGTGTAGGACGGCCCTAGACGCAGGCAAAGTAAGAGCATGGGGGGACAAGTGGCTATAAAGATTGATTCTTTAGCAGCCCAACTTTGTCATACAGTCACTTTGCTTAATGATGTATAAGTGAAGGAATGCAAAAGAAGGATATAAAAAAAGGGTCTAAGAGAAGGTGTATTTTATTTTAAGTAGTTGTTCTCACCTCTGCTTCTGTATCATCTTTTTGCCATAAGAACTTTTATAAGCAGTTGGCATATATGCTTGCTTGGAATAGAGAAAAATGAAAGCTCAGTTTTTTCTGTTCCTTTTGGTTTTGCTTGCTTTCTACTCAAAGCTCTCTTTATCTCTCTCTCTCTCATGTCGGAGCAGGACCATGCCCAAGATCCTTGTCGTATCGCTCTAGTGCTCTTCTCTATACATTTTTTTGATTCCACTATTGCTCTGTGTACAAGGTATATTACTATGTATATTTCATATCATAGCATATATTTTATTCTAATTATATTTGCTGACTAGGAAATTCCTTTTCACAAGTTTTACACTATAGCTGTAGCCTTTGGTGTCAGTCCCATATTCAAAAGAGCAATCTAGAGGCACCAAACTTTACAATTTTTTATTATTTTTATTTTTATTTATTTTATAACTTGTTGAGAGGATAAGTTAGGATTAAACTAGCATTTCTTTAATATGAGCATTACTTTCTTTTTATTTAGAGAAAAGACGTGCAATATGATCCATTATTAACCTCACTTTTATTGTACATTAATTATGTGGGTTACTTTTTTGTACTCCTAAGGAAACTCATGCGTATTCCCTGGAAAACTTTTTGTAGTCCCACATCGAAAACAACTCCCTCCACTTGCTGCCTTATAAACGTGAAGCCGAATGAGTAATGTACCATCAGTTATCTTTATTTTATTATGGGCTACTTTTTTGTACTCCCAGGGAAACTCATGCGTACTCCCTGGGAAACTTTTTGCAATCCCACATCGAAGACAGCTTACCCCACTTGCTGTCTTATAAGCGTAAAGCCGAAGGAGTAGTGGGGTGAGTTGTATTCGATGTGGGATTGCAAAAAGTTTCCCAGGGAGTATGCATGAGTTTCTCTAGGAGTACAAAAAGTAGCCCACAAATCACCTGTCACCTTATCAATTATGAATATTTTTGTGTTACTAAGTTTATTGATGTAAGGTTGAATTTAATCAACCATCTTATTGGTTTTATTCCGTGCCAAATTTGCTTATATTATAGCAATTAGTAACCTTGTATTTAGGTGGGATTTTTGTAAGGGTAGTGTGTGAGAAGCTGTGGAGAAATACTCAAGATTGTGCAAAGATGTAGAGTTTCGCGGCTAGGACTTGCGGGTAACTCACGACTGGGAGCCGCCAACTGCAGGCATGTGAGAAGCACACGGGAAGATGAAGGGTCACGCCAGCTATCTCACTACAGGACAAAAGGTCCAGGCTGGCCAGGCCATTAACTCGCGGCTGGAACTCGCGATTCAGACCAGTCGCGAGGCCAAGTCGCCAAACCACCATGTTTGGGAAACACTGACTCTTCACATTCTTTTCTCAACCCACTATATATAAACCCTTATACCTATCAAATGTAGAGAGCTTCCAGAGAAAATTTTGTGAGAGAAACCCTAGAGAAAAACAATATTAATTCATCCACAATCTTTACCTTAAAGACTTTTCAAATTCCTCTACTCTCTTTCTCTCCATTGTTAAATCCTTGAGAGGTCTTTAGCCAAATACTTTTCTCACCATACCCATATCCGTGAGAAGATTTATTTTGTGCTTTGGGAAGCAGTTAGGAAGGAACCAATTCACATTGGTTGATGCTATGGTTTAGTAGCGGAATCCGGTAAGCTAAAGAAGAAATAGGTTCGGCGCAACCTCATTGGAGTAAGAAGCTTGGAGGGCTTAGGTACATTGGATAGATTAGGCTTGGAGGGTCTTCTGCTGTTCATGTATCCCAACTATATTCTTTAGTGGATTATTTACTGCTTGGAGGGTGGCAGAGAAATTTTACGCCGAGGGCTTCGGTTTCCTCTTCGATAACACATCGTGTGTTGTCCGTGTGTTTGCATCTTCCTTCCCTTTATCTTTACTTTATGTTTACTACTGTGGTTGTGTTTATATTTGACTTAGATTGTTTATCAATTCTGTGTTTGGTTTATGTTCATATTTCGCACATTAATTGTTTGATAATAAGCTTGGATTGATAATTTGTAATTTTAGGTCTAAACGTTCAAGGGTGTTTCATACCCATTTTGAACATTCAATTGATTTTTGAGGATATTCAAAAGCGTATTTATGCTACACACATTTCAATCGACTCAAGCCATTGAAATGACCATTGCCATTTGAGTTATCATTAGGCAATTAATGACATTCCCAGCGGCCTATATATCAAGGCAAAGCACCATTTTTCCCCCTCCAAAGTTGAGGTCGATTCTAGAAATAGAGATAGTACGTAAAAATGCAAAGAATGTGAATAGAACCCCATCTTACAAATTACTTTCTACATCGAACTATTATCCTTTGAATAATTTCGATTGGAATTGGTTATGGAAAATGCAAGCTACTTTTAGACTTGTTCATTTTCTTTGCAATTATGCCCATGGTTGTATATCCTTGAGGTCTTTTATATTTCGCCACTTTGACCCAACAATGCACTCGATGTGCTTTATTGTGTTAGAAAATGACCCCAAATTCCTATTTTAATTTTGGATTGAGTTTTCTTAGAGTGTTACTATATTTCCTCTCCAAAAAAAAAAAGAAAAAAAAAAAAAGAAAAAAGGTTTCTTAGGGTGGAAGGAAATTCTTTTCCTTGTAGAGGAAGCAATTTGATAGTGAGATCTTCCCAATAGGGAAAGAGGAATACTCTTAGAAGTATGTGGAACGAGTTTCTTTGAAAAGTAGTTGAACAATTTTTTTTAGGATTGAAAGATATTAGTGTGTATGAGTCAAAAGTTTTTTTATTTTGTAAATGTGAAGCACCATTGGGTGTATTCACAGTTTTTTGATTATGAGTATCTTGTTTATGAGTTTGTTAGTTGATATTAAGAGATTGTTTTTGGTGTAATTAGATTTGGGTTAGTTTGTTCTTATAAGGCTTGTGAATATTGTTTGCAAGAGTGTTTAGTTTGTCAGTGAAGTTCTATTGAGTGTACTTGTAATCTATATCATTGACGGTAGATTTTGATTGATATTTCTCATAGATGTAGACCTGAAGTTGGCTAACTAAATTAAATATTCTTGTCTTTTATAGATGTTTTTATTATTTGTCCGTATGAATGTGCTTCTAGTAGCCCAAAATTAAAACAAGGTGTTAGTAGATCCAAAGGTTTTGATCTTGGTTAAGTTTAACTATTTAAGGTTGCATTTGGTTAGAGTGAAAAGGAAAGGATAGAAAAAAAATGGAATGAAAATGGAGCATGGATTAACATTTTCCTACATTTGGTTGAAGAAGAAATTAAGTGAAGTACTCCAAACACAAAGTATGGAAATGTATCTATAACTTCCCCCCATGACCTACACCTTAATGTAGAGCAATTAGGTGGGGAAGTAAAATTAATCCTTGTTCATACATGGGCTTTTCTAGTACAAAATGAGCCATTTTAAATAGGTTCATTGCTTCGATGGTCCTTTACTCCAACAACATCTAGGGTTTCTTGAACAATGTGATACCTCACATCGGGTAAATCCTTAACCCTTCCCCCTAGGAGTGTTTGCAATGCAGTGCAATTTTGAGCCATTTTTAGCACCACGTTTTGCGGTGCAATTTAGCCAAAATTATAACCGCACTGTACCTCATTTTTGCGATCATATGTGTGGTACGATGCGATGTGATTTAGAATTTAGCTAAAATCATAACTGCGCCACACCTCATTTTTGTGATCACATGTGTGGTGCGGCGTATAAAATGCGGTTTGAAACCGATATATTTTTCAAATTTTGGGTTTTTCCTACCCAACCCAAAACTGATTTTTCCTTTTGTTTTGGGCCAAATTTTAAACTCTTGAGCTAATTTTTCTTTATTTTAGGCTAGCTTTCCTAATCAACACTTGTTAGGGTTATTGAACTTTTTTTTTTTTTTTTTTGAAAGCTAGGATTATTAAACTATTAATAATATATTTAATATTAAAAATAAATAAATATATTAATATATAGTGAGGATGCGGTGCGGTGTACTGTTACTTGCGGTGCAATTATGCTATTTTGCTAACGGTTTTGGTGCGGTTTTTGTAATTTGGTAAACACTCCAACTTTCCCCCTATCATAATAGGTGATGATGCCGTGAATTTCACCAGTGAGTTGCACAATGCTTGTATGCTCGAAACGACACCTGCACAACAAAAGGAAGAAGACCTAACAAAGAGCACCGGTGTGGTGCCGGCCAAGTACCCTCCGAAGGTCAAGTTAGAACTTCTTTTTCAACTCTAGAGTGCTAGAGAGGGGTTAATTATGCGTACCTTGATTTGTGAGGGTATTGGGGCTTTTATAGTAGGAGAGGGTTGACCTCTTTTCCTTGGAGCGGAAGTCCTTTCCTTATAGGAATCTTTATAAGCGGGGATCTCGGGATCTTTCCTTATAGGACTCTAACACTAGGCGTGGAGAACAAGTAATCCTTTTATTACCTATTTATGATGAACAACTGTTGACATTGCTCAGTGCCGTCGCCTTATGGTCGTCAGCTTCCCGCCATGTTATATGACCTTCAAGTGAAACTAAATTCCCCCCGTCAGCTCTGAAGTCTTCAGCATCATCCGTCCAGCCCCGTCAGCTTTGGCCCTTGACATATCACAAGCTGACGGTTCCAAGCATGATTTATTTCTACCTATCAATTGTCCCCTACTCCATATCTCCGTCAGTACAAACTGACGGGTTATGGAGTTATATTTGTCACAAACCTTCAGCCCAGCAGAGAGAGAAAATGAGGTAGATGGCATTAATGGCTTTGGACACGTGGCGAAGGTTGGTTGGCTCCGTTTCTGGACGAGGGCGTCGCTTCGTCTTCCGTGCCCTTTCCTGTATATATATAATCCTATTCCCTTCCTTATTTTCACTTTTTCATTCTTACTGATTACTGGAGAGAAGATCCGTCACTTCCTTCCGTCAGTCTTCTTTCACCGTCATCCGAGCTTTTGCTATCACATTTAGACCGTCGCCTGTTTGCGAATATTGTAAGTTCTTTCTCTTCCTTTCACCGTTTTGATGTTCTTTACTTTAATTGATTTTTCTTATAGTGAGGTCGTCATCCTAGGTACTTAGAATGAATTCGTCACTTGTAGGTAGTCAGATGTCGAGTGACGCGTCGAGTCAGTCGTCAGTCCGCGATGGAGCGGGCTACGACGATGTCTTTGGTTCAGGGTCAGAGTCCAGGAGCCTTTCCTATCCGTCAGAGAGGGAAACATCAGCCCAAACTCTTGACGAGAGAATAGGGAGTCACGGAAACGATGGTCAAGAGGAAGTAGTAGATGAGGTTAGTGAAGTTGAGGGGGATGATGAAAGGGATAATGACGGAGGAGAAGGTGATGAGGATTCTTGTGAGAGGATCTCAAGAAGTCCTGAGGGGAGTCGTCCCTTCATTCTGCCCGAGGATTGGGCCGTCAATAAATTCTTACCAACTATGAGTAAAAAGCTTTTCGGAGAGTTGCGTATTCGTTTTCAAATTCCAGATTATATTCCAATTCGTCTCCCTAGAGAAGGTGAAAAGTGCTACTCAGGGAGAACCGTAGATGTAGGTATGTATTACGCTATGTTTGCTGTGGGGGTGAGGTTGCCTTTGACAGCTCTGCACCGTCAGTTAGTTGACTTCCTTGGTGTATCCGTCAGTCAAATTGCCCCCAATTCATGGAGAATTTTTATTGGCGCTGAAGTCTTATGGGGTCGTCTGAGTGGGGGACACCGTCAGCTCTCCCTTGATGAATTCTTTTACTGTTATAGACCCCATCATCTAGTATCCTCTAAGGGGATGTACCATTTTGCCGTTAGGGAGAAGGAGTTGAGGTTAGTGTCGGAGACACCAGATTCAAACAGAAACTAGAAAGGTAGGTACTTTTTTGTTAAGGGGACGGACTGGGTGTGCCGTCGTGAAGAGTGGAAGACTATGTCTCGGGGATACTTTGATAATACCTGGGCATTCGCCAAGGATTCAGGTTCCGCCCGTCAGCTTTTTAATTCCGTCAGTTATTTTTAATATCTTGCTGGTACTAACTAATTTCTATTTATTTATGTCCGTTAGCTAATACTCGTCCTCTAATAACTGACGAGCAAAGAGATTTCATCCGTCGGGTTCTGGAGATCCCTTTGGGGCAGCGGGCGTGTCGAGATTTAATTAGGCTTGACACCCTTCACTCTTACTGCGGAGGACCTGAGCCGACGCCTGAAGCCCTTCAGTTAGAAGGATTTTCACGCCGTCGTAAGTAGCCTATTCGCATAATCTCGTCACTTTAATTACTGACGTTAGCTTTGTCTCTTATATGTGTACGCATGATCTTTTCAGAAATGGAGTCAGCTAAGCAACGGATCAGGGCGGCTGCTGCTCGTCAAAAGGAGGAGCGAAAGAAGAAAGGAGAAGTGGGCTCCTCGTCTGCTCCCAAGGCCGTCACCAAAGGCGTGCCAAAGAGAAAAACTGACGGAAAAGACGACCGTCCGTTGAAAAAGGCTGCCGTCACTCCTGTCAAAGAGACCCCTGAGAAGTCAACCCCCGCGACCGGTCATGGGGCAGGGAAGGGGCTGATGACTTCTTCTGGTCCCGTCCTGGAAGGGCCCCGTTGTCTGTTGACACATATGGATTTTGCCGTCGAGAAGATTGAGTCACTTATAACGCCGACGGACATCGATCCTTGTGATTCATTGGGGACAGAGGAGCTGGGGGCGTCAGCTTTGTTTGATCTCTCACGGGTAATTTTTCCCTCGGTTTTTTCTTCCCCTCTCTTTTTTATTTAGTAACTGACGGTTGTATACTTTTTGTAGGCCCTAGTTCGTGTGAAGGCGCTCCAAGATAGGTGCGTGGCCAAGGAGGGCGTCGCTGTTCGTCTGAGCAAGCACAACAAAAACATGTCAAATCAGCAGTCTCAATACAAGGAGGCTATGCGCTTGCTGAACACCGAACTAAAAGAGATGAAGGAAAAATTGGAGGAAGCAGGCCGTAAACAGGAGGAATTGTAACAGGAGCTGACGGCCCTTCGTAAGCAGGCGGAGCAGGCCGGAGCTGACGCAGTTAAGGAATTTAAGGAGTCAAATTCCTTTTTTGATGCCTGTGGTGTGCACTACGGAACAGGTTTTGATGACTGCCTTAAGCAGGTCGCGTCAGCCTTTCCTGAGCTGGACCTTTCTGGAATTACACTGGATGACGCCGTGCCTATGACGCCTGCCAATGATACCGTCAGTACTGAAGGTGACGGTCCTGAAGATGTACATCCTCGTGATGGTGACGGGATTGTATTAGCTCAACCTGCTGCAAATCCTTCAGTGGTTTCCTCTAATCCCGTTGAGATCTTAGATGCAGATGACCCTCCTGCCCAGAAGGAGTGAATTATGTTTTTAAGTGACGCTTCCTTTGGTTCTTTGTAGATGTATTTTGGTTTATCTGTAAACAATATTTAAACGCCCCCTTTGATTTTTGGGGTTTCTGTTTGTATTTTTCTTATTTCAGTATATGCATTGCTTATTACTTTTTCTTGCTGTTTGGCTAAGGCTTATCTTTTAATTGTTGGTTTGATTTCGTCAGTCTACTTGTAAGTTGTGATGCTGACGCCGTCAGCCAAATGTAGTCGTTGGCTTACTTATGACTTTTAGCCCAGTCCTTTTGGTTTAATGGACTTGTCTTCTTTTCAGCCTTTTTTCCTATCGTTCCTAGGAAAGTTATTTTGGATTAAGTTTGCCCGTCTCATGGGCTTTGGGTCTAGTTTTGATTGTTGTGTGATTTTAAGGTAATTCATGTAGGATCGTTAGTGGGACAACCCCGTCGGTCTCAGGCCTTTGGTTTGACCGTCGGTATTATGGCGTCTCTTTATTAGGCCGTCAACTTTGAAGCTGAATGGGTTTTTATTAGACCGTCAGCTTGACAACGGAATTTTTAGGCCCTTCACTAAATCATTGTAGCTGGCTTTAGACTGTCATCCTTATGGCTGAACTATCTTTATCAGCCTCTGTAACTGATTTTTTAGGTCTTTTATTAGACCGTCAGCTTGATTGCTGAATTCTTTGGGTCTTTTATTAGACCGTCAGCCTTATGGCTGAACTCTTTTTATCAGCCTTTGTGGCTGAATTCTTTTAGGTCTTTTATTAGACCGTCAGCCTGATAGCTGAATTCTTTGGGTCTTTTGTTAGACCGTCAGCCTTATGGCTGAACTCTTTTTATCAGCCTTTGTGGCTGAATTCTTTTAGGTCTTTTATTAGACCGTCAGCCTGATAGCTGACCTCTTTGGGTCTTTTGTTAGACCGTCAGCCTTATGGCTGAACTCTTTTTATCAGTCTTTGTGGCTGAATTCTTTTAGGTCTTTCATTAGACCGTCAGCCTGATAGCTGACCTCTTTGGGTCTTTTGTTAGACCGTCAGCCTTATGGCTGAACTCTTTTTATCAGCCTTTGTGGCTGAGTTCTTTTAGGTCTTGTATCAGACCGTCAGCTTGATAGCTGACCTCTTTGGGTCTTTTGTTAGACCGTCAGCCTTATGGCTGAACTCTTTTTATCAGCCTTTGTGGCTGAGTTCTTTTAGGTCTTGTATCAGACCGTCAGCTTGATAGCTGAATTCTTTTGGACTTGTTCATGTCTGTGAATATGATCCTGTAAGTAGAAATTCCAGTAGTTCTAAGTAAATTCCTCTTATTGCCATGTATCTATGAAAAGTAGTTTAAAAATAATAACCTACCCAAAAATGGGCTTATTGTAGTAAAAACCAAAGTAAAAATCTGCCCATTCGGGCTTATTGTAGCAAAATCTAGAAGTAAATGTAGGAAAAAAGATAAGTCTTTCTTCAAGTCGTCGTAACTACTGGTAGTATTTTTGCAAATGCTCAGCATTCCAAGGGTGTGGTAGCTTCCGTCCGTCCAGCGTCTCCAGGTGATAGGTGCCTTTTCTCTGCCATGTTGTGATTCGGTAGGGTCCTTCCCAATTCGGGCCGAGCTTTCCTTGGGTTGGATCTCTTGCTGCTCCCATGACTTTCCTTAGGACGAGGTCACCAACCTGGAAGTCTCTGTGCCTGACCCGGGAGTTGTAATGCTTAGCCATGCGGTCCTGGTATCGTGCGAGCCTTTGTTCCACTGCTGTCCTGACTTCGTCCACTAGATCGAGCTGTAGGCGTATGGCTTCGTCATTTTTCTTTTCATCATGGTTGTGCACCCTGTAGCTTGTGAGGCCGACTTCGGCTGGGATGACAGCCTCGCTTCCGTATGTTAGCCGGAATGGCGTCTCCTGTGTTGGTGTTCTTGCCGTCGTCCTGTAGGCCCAAAGTATGCTTGGCAATTCTTCAGCCCATATGCCCTTTGCCCCCTCGAGCCGAGTCTTGATGATCTTCAGCAAGGATCGGTTCGTGACTTCAACCTGTCCGTTGGCTTGAGGGTGGGCGGGAGAGGAGTAATGGTTCCGTATCCCTAATTGCGAGCAGAAGTCTCGGAAGGCCTCGTTGTCGAATTGCTTTCCGTTGTCCGAAACTAAGACTCTAAGGATGCCGAATCTGCAGATGATGCTTCTCCAAACGAAATTGCGTACGTTTTTCTTCGTAATGGTGGCCAAAGCTTCAGCTTCTACCCATTTTGTAAAGTAGTCGATGCCCACTACCAGAAACTTCAGTTGTCGTATAGCCGTAGGAAACGGCCCCATGATGTCCAATCCCCATTGAGCGAATGGCCATGGCGCCGCCATTGGGGTAAGTTCTTCAGGTGGTTGTCTGATGATATTGCTGAACCTTTGGCACTTGTCACATTTCTTTATATAGGCCTCGGCATCCTTCTGCATAGTTGGCCAAAAGTACCCCGTTCGTACTAGCTTGTGTATCAATGATCTGGACCCTGAGTGATTTCCACAGATTCCTTCGTGCACTTCCCTCATGACATAATCTGCTTCCTCAGGACCTAGGCATCGTAGGTATGGACGGGAGAAACCTTTTTTGTACAAGACGTCTTTTATTATGACGAACCTTGCTGCCTGGACCTTTAGCTTTCTTGCGGCTTCTTTTCCGTCTGGCAATTCGCCGTTCTTCAAGTAGGAGACTAACGGCGTGGTCCAATTACTTTCGAACCCGAGTTCCTGTATGTCGACAGAGCTTGTAAGTGGAGAGAGCTGAACGAAAGAGAGTACGCTATCCAGGGTGGCCATATGCTCAGCTGAAGCGGCTTTGGCTAAGCGATCTGCTTGCTCGTTTTCTCCTCGGGGTATCTGTTTAATTTTGGCCTTCAGCTCGTTTACCCTTCGCCTTGCTTGGTCCAGATATTTTTTCATCCTTTCATCTCTACACTCATAATCCCCGTTCATCTGGTTGACTATGACTTGAGAGTCGCAGTGAATTATTACTCTTTCTGCTCCTGCGGCTTTGGCGAGGTCAAGCCCTGCTATCAGAGCTTCGTATTCTGCTTCGTTGTTGGTGATAGGGAACTCAAGGCGAATCATACACTCGACCATGTCTCCTTCAGGCGAATGCAGCACGACGCCGGCCCCCCCGGCCTGCCTGTTGGAGGATCCGTCAACATGTATGTTCCATTGTGGAGGTTCTTCTGCCCCCTTGACTGCACTGTTTGTAAACTCAGCTATGAAATCTGCAACAACCTGTCCTTTAATGGCGGTTCGCGGGCGGTACTGGATATCAAACTCGCTTAATTCTATGGCCCATAGTGCTAATCGCCCAGCAGCCTCGGGGCTGCTCATTGCCCGTCGTAGTGGCATGTCAGTTAGGACGATCACCGTGTGAGCTTGAAAGTACGGCTTAAGTTTGCGTGCTGCCGTGACTAGCGCAAATGCAAGCTTTTCCATGGGCGGATATCTTTCTTCGGCCCCGCGTAGTGCCCGACTGGTATAGTACACAGGTTTCTGTATCCTTTCTTCTTCTCTGATCAAAGCTGCGCTGACGGCGGCTGGGGAGACTGCAAGGTAGAGAAACAGTTCTTCACCTGGCTTCGATGGACTCAGTAATGGAGGAGAAGAGAGATAAGCTTTCAATTCTTCAAATGCTTGTTGGCACTCGGCAGTCCACTCGAAAGATCTCTTCAGTGTGTGAAAGAAGGGTAAGCACTTGTCTGTTGCCCTCGAGACGAATCTGTTGAGTGCTGCTATTTTGCCATTAAGGCTTTGCACTTCCTTCACATTTTTTGGTGGTGCCATTTCTATTATAGCTCGAATCTTGTCCGGATTGGCTTCGATGCCCCTTTGGGAAACCATGAATCCTAGGAATTTTCCTGCCGTCACCCCGAAGGCGCACTTTCCAGGATTTAGTTTCATGTTGTAAGAGCGAAGAGTGTCGAACGTTTCCCTGAGGTCTTCCAAGTGATCTTCCTCCTTTCGGCTTTTTACCAGCATATCATCTACGTAGACTTGGACGTTTCTTCCGATTTGCGGTGCAAACATTTTATTCATGAGCCTCTAGTATGTTGCGCCCGCATTTTTTAGGCCAAACGGCATCACCTTGTAACAGAAGAGGCCTTGGCTGGTTACGAATGACGTTTTTTCTTGATCGGCTTCATGCATCTTGATTTGGTTATATCCGGAGAAAGCGTCCATAAAACTTAATAGTTGGTGTTGAGCTGTAGAGTCTACTAAAGTGTCGACCCTTGGGAGGGGATAGCTGTCTTTGGGGCATGCTTTGTTTAGATCGGTGAAGTCTACACACATCCTCCATTTCCCGCTAGCTTTCTTGACCATTACTACGTTGGCGAGCCAGTCGGGATAGTAAACTTCTCTAATAAAGTTTGCCTCTTGTAGCTTGCGGACTTCTTCAGCTATGGCCTGATCCCGTTCGGGGGCAAATACCCGCTTCTTTTGCCTGACGGGTAGAAAAGAGGGTGATACATTCAGCTTATGCACCATGACCGAAGGGTCTATCCCCGGCATGTCCTCGTGACTCCATGCGAATACGTCCCGATTCTCTCTGAGGAAGGCTGTAAGTGTCTGTCGGACCGTGGGACTTGCAAGGGTCCCGATCTTTGTTATTTGATCAGGTCTGGAGTCATCAAGAGATATTTCTTCGAGCTTCTCGACGGGTTCCGTCGTACTCCGGTATTCTTCTATGCTCATGGCCTGGAGTTGATCATCCATTTCCATCATCGCTACGTAGCATTCGCGCGCGGCCACCTGGTTCCCGCGTACTTCACCTATTCCGTATTCGGTAGGGAACTTGATCATCAGATGATACGTCGAGGTTGCCGCCTTCCATGAATTGAGGGTAGGTCGCCCTAAGATGGCGTTATAGGCGGACGAGCAATCGACCACGAGGAACGTCACTTCCTTTGTGATCTGCTGAGGGTAATCGCCTGCTGTTACTGATAATGTGACCGCGCCGAGGGGAAACACCCTCGTTCCTCCAAATCCGACGAGCGGGGCATTTGTCGGTATCAACTGCTCTTTGTTGATCTTCATCTGCTGGAATGCCGGGTAGTACAAAATGTCCGCCGAGCTCCCATTGTCGATCAATACCCGGTGCAAGTTATAGTTCCCTACTTGTAGACTGATAACAAGCGCATCGTCGTGTGGATGGTGAAGACGTCGTGCATCTTCTTCGGAGAACCCGATGATAGGACTTTCTCTTCGTGCTACTTTTAATGCCGAGCCCGTCACCTGGAAACTTTGAACCATCTTGAGGTACGTCCTCCGAGCCTTTTTGGATGACCCGGTAAGCGTCCCCCCTATGATCATCCTTATGTCACCAATGGGTGGTCTAGGGCGGTCATTGTCTCGTCGGGGAGGCTGCTCCTGAGGTGGTGGATCAGGTCTTTCCTTGCTTACAAACTTCTGCAATTTCCCTTGTCTGATGAGGGCCTCGATCTGCTGCTTCAAATCGTAACAATCGGCTGTATCATGGCCGTGATCTCGGTGGAAGCGGCAGTATTTATCTCTAGAGCGCCTATTGGGATCCCCTTTTAGCTTCCCAGGGAAGGTCAGAGCCCCTTCATCCTTAATTTGCATCAGGACTTGGTCTATTGGGGTAGTTAACGGGGTGAAGGTTGTGAATCTTCCCCCCGGGGGTCTAGAGCGCCTCTCATCTCTTCGGTCTCCAGTTTTTGGCTTCTTCCTTCCTTGGTCTTGTCGTGAATCTTCTTGTCTTTCTCTTTTTCTTGGCTTCTCTTCCCGGGCTTGCAGCGCGTCTTCTGCGTTCATGTATTTGGTGGCCCGGTAGAGTACTTCCGACATGGTCTTTGGGTCGTTTTTGTATAGGGAGAACAAAAACTTACCCTTTCGCAACCCATTTGTGAAGGCCGCCACAAGTATCTTGTCGTCGGCTTCGTCAATAGAAAGCGCCTCCTTGTTGAAGCGCGTTATGTAGGACCTCAGTGTCTCGTCTTCTCGTTGCTTGATGCTCATTAAGCAGGCTGTAGATTTCTTGTACCTATGTCCCCCGATAAAGTGAGTAGTGAACTGGGCGCTTAACTCCTTAAAGGTGCTGATGGAGTTCGGCGTCAGTCGACTGAACCATATCCTTGCGGGGCCCTTCAGTGTTGTAGGGAAGGCCCTACACATGATTTCGTCTGCCACACCCTGAAGGTGCATCAGGGTCTTGAAGGTTTCCAAATGGTCCAGAGGGTCCTTCACCCCGTCGTAACTCTCGATATGGGGCATGCGAAACTTATGCGGCAGGGGGAAGGCATTGACGGTTACGGTGAATGGCGAATCGGTTCGGTTAACTAGATCATCAAGGTCGCTGGAGACTCGCCCTTTGAGTGCGTTCATCATGACTTCCATCTGTTCCCTCATCGCCTGCATCTCCGCAATAATATGTGGTGGAGTCGCGTCCGTGAGAGATGGCATGCTTACATTCTGCCCTCCTGGTTTGCTTGGGGCGTGGCTGCCTTCGGGTTTCTCCTGGTTTTTCTTTGGAGCGCTGGTCCCTTCTTGATCCTCTTGCTGGTCGTTCGGTGGTGTGTTCTTTTGGCGCAGCTGTTCTTCCAAATCGTGGTTTTGTTTGGTGAGGCGCTCTACAGCGGCGGCCAGAGTCCGAACTTGTCTCTCGAGTGCAGTCGTGGGCGGCTCCTCTTCCTGAATGTCGTTGTTGGTTGCCATTGATCGAGTGAGTACCATGCAACCCTTTTAGTCCGGGAAACAGTAGTATGGCTAAATCTGAATTGTTGCGACGTTTCCCACAGACGGCGCCAACTGATGATGCCGTAAATTTCACCAGTGAGTTGCACAATGCTTGTATGCTCGAAACGACACCTGCACAACAAAAGGAAGAAGACCTAACAAAGAGCACCGGTGTGGTGCCGGCCAAGTACCCTCCGAATGTCAAGTTAGAACTTCTTTTTCAACTCTAGAGTGCTAGAGAGGGGTTAATTATGCGTACCTTGATTTGTGAGGGTATTGGGGCTTTTATAGTAGGAGAGGGTTGATCTCTTTTCCTTGGAGCGGAAGTCCTTTCCTTATAGGAATCTTTATAAGCGGGGATCTCAGGATCTTTCCTTATAGGACTCTAACACTAGGCGTGGAGAACAAGTAATCCTTTTATTACCTATTTATGATGAACAACTGTTGACATTGCTCAGTGCCGTCGCCTTATGGTCGTCAGCTTCCCGCCATGTTATATGACCTTCAAGTGAAACTAAATTCCCCCCGTCAGCTCTGAAGTCTTCAGCATCATCCGTCCAGCCCCGTCAGCTTTGGCCCTTGACATATCACAAGCTGACGGTTCCAAGCATGATTTATTTATACCTATCAATAGGTAAACTTGAAGGGGAAAGAGAAAAATCCCTTTAGACTTTGTTGATTTATTAGGAGGAAAAAAGAATGGCGTGGTTGGGGATTTTCCACCTTGGCTAACAATTTTCATTTGTCCAAAATGGAGATAGAAATGGGAAGTAAAAATAAGAGTCTAAAGAAAAATTACAAATTTAGCCCTTGAAGTTCCATTCGAGACGCGATTGTCCTTCATTTGCTGGTTGATGTCTTCTTCATATATGTATTGTCAATTTTATGATCATCACCCTCCCTAACGACTCTGCTTTGTTGTTAACATCTCCCCTTGCATCATTCATGTGAACAATGCGAGCCAAGGACTTATTTATGGGTTTCTTTGAAGAAGATGACCCATTCAACGAATTCTTCTATACTTTTTTTTTTTTTTTTGGCCGGGGGGGGGGGGGGGGGGAAGGTGGTTGTTTGTTGAAGGTGCACTATTTTCCTTTTAACTCGTTCAGACATAATTTTTTTGTTTTGTTTTTTTTTTTTTTTTCATTTTCTAATTGCAACATTATATAATTTTATATAAATATATTGTTGCAACATAGTTAATTATTTGAAATTATTTTTATTTTTATTTATATGTGCTTAATTAAGAAATTTATTATGATGGAATCATTGTCTTTTGATAATTTTATATTTTAAAAAAATCATTAGCCCCGTAATGAATGTCGTGCATCCATCTTAATATTAATTTGTTAATACAATGCTATTAAAGGTCAAATGAAAATTAATAAAATATTATTTCTTATTTAATAGGGGTATACGTATAATAGTAATTAATATCAAATTAATTTTATTTTTAGAAAATATCAACTTATTTTTTAGTTTTTAGTTTTTCCTCTCAATCAAATAAAGAAGAAAAGGTGCACCCACTTTCTATCCTTAGATTGTTCCATCCCTTCAACTAGATACACATGAAAGAAATCAAAATTTTTTTTCTTTCCTCCTAATTTTTTTTTACTCCCTCTATTTTTCATCCTCTTATTTTGCTATCCTCTCAAGCAAACAAACCCTTAAAAAAATTTAATATTTGTTATACCTTCAAAATTGATTTGAGATAGATGCACGCAAATTTAGTTTCACTTGTGCAAAATTTGATCAACTTATTCAAAAGACTTGCTTGGATTAAGGTGGAGTTTTCGTAAAAAGAATGTAGATTGCTTAATGGACTTTAGTGAAGGTGGATTTCTGTTAAAATTGTCTCAAATTCTTTTTTTTTTTTTTTTTTTTTTTATTTAGTTTGAAATTTCATATGGCAGAAAAAAAAAAAAATCCCTTGTAAAAGAAGGAATTTGTTGTTCCATATTCACTTATTCATTTAGAAATTCACCAAGGAATAGGTATTGAAATTTAATATATGGACAACATTGAAAATAATTTAATGGTTTTAGCACAATAGGTCTTCCCGTTGGAGAAATGAGAAAACTCTTTTAGAAGAATGTTAAGTGGGATTCCTTGAAGTGTGGGTCCTATTATGGATGAATGTCAATCCTACAACAACCTTAATATAGGTAGAGATTAAGAATAAGGAAGAAACAGAGGGCTAACCAAATCAATTAAGTTTCCCCTCCATCTCTTTCTCCTCCTCCTTGTTTCTTTGAAGCATCTCTACTAAGTAAAGAGATTGAATATCAAACCCACCTTAATTGTCCCTTGGGCTATAGCTATTGGTGGGGAAGAAGAAAAAGAAAAAAGAAAAGAAAAAAAAAAAAGAGAAGAGAAAAATAAAATAAAGAATATATTATTATTTAATTAATTAATTTTTAATTTTATAATAAAATATAGTGTTGATGGGATTTTTTCTCCTTTTAAATTGCTACTTTGGATTAAATAATGGACAAATTTTAACTACAAAATTGGTTGTAGCCTTAGGCTACAGCCTTACTCAATATCTTTTTATTAAAAGTGAATTTTGACAAATTCACTGTTGGACTACATATTCTTCTTATATCCTTCATGCTTACAAAATTTCTAGAAAATTAAAAATTAATAGCTATGTCATAAATAAATTGTTTAAATTGCAAATTTCTGTAGTTTAAAATTATGCATAAAATATAAACTTATATATTATATAGTAAATAATATTCGATGGACACAAAATTTGATATATGTATTAAGAGCGTAAAGAACATGCAATTCAATGATTAGATTTTCAAAATATGTAATAATAGTTATTTATTGAATAAAGTTGTAGTCTTAGGCTATAACCAATTTTCTAGCTCAAAATGATGTAAAGGTTAATGAGGCATTGGCTATGTTAGTAATATTAATAGACAGAAGGGTCACAATAAAAATGTCCTCAAACATGTGTGTGTGTGTGTGTTTGTTTCTAAAAAAAAAAATCAAAATTTTTTAATCCAACCCATTATTAATGCCAATGATTTCCTTGGAAAATGAGTGGTGAAATGCCACTTGAACCCAAAGCTAACTGGTTGAGGTAAAGCATTGTTTCGGTACGAATCATAAGAGCGATATCAAATTGAGGCAGACTTTGAATACTAGATATGTCCTAATCCAACAAAGTTTGATAGACCCTAATCCAACAAACCGGTCATTTGGACCCAGGCCTCATCATATAAATAAATAAAAATCATGTTAATACCATAAATGTAACACAAGAGTTGCCTAAAAATTTCTTCATAACAGTGGCCCAAAACTGGAAGCCCGAAGAACCCAATCCGAACCTGTCTGCTGACCTCAAGTCAATTTCAGAAATTTCAACATCTAACGGTTCCCCCCCTCATGATCCGACCCATGAAACCGAAACCCATAAATAATCTGAATCGGACTCGGATCGACCGGCCCATCAATGCAAAGGGTTTTAGCCGAGTGGGCATTTCCAATTCCCAAAAACCCTGAAATTTTTTCTTCTTTACATTTCTAAATTTCTCTGTTTTCTTACGAAAATTTCAATGAGTAATTGTAGGAAATTGAACCCTAAATCTTTCTATTCACTCACTAGAAACCCTAGTTCTAGCTGTACCTCTTCATTTCACTCTCTCAATTCAATAACCCCTAATTTGTACACGATTGAACTGTATTCATGTTGCAAAAGTTTCAGTTTTTTGAGTTCTATAATGGGTCTCAATTCAATTTCCCAAAGGCTTTCTCTACCAAAATACCCTAATTTTTTCAACCCTAGTTTTAGTAGAAATTACTGCTCTGTGAAGAGCAGTGATGGTAGGAATGGTGAGTGGACTGAGGAGATAGAGTATTTGGATGAATCAGGGAGTGTTATTTACAGTGGGAAAGGTGTGAGGTCAGTTGAGCCTGGTGTTGATGACCATGTGATGGTGGGTGGGATAAAGAAGCCGTTTTTGAATGCTTCTGCTGTTGCTAAGATTGTTGAGGTTGTGAAGAGGTGGAAATGGGGACCTGAGTTGGAGACCCAGTTGGATAAACTCCAATTTGTACCAACTATGACTCACATTACTCAAGCCTTGAAGGTTGTTAAGGATAGTGATGCTTGTTTGAGTTTGTTTAGATGGGCTAGGAGGCAGTCATGGTATTTGCCAAATGATGAGTGTTATGTGATGCTGTTTGATGGGTTAAACCAAAATAGAGATTTTGATGGAATCCAATTGTTGTTTGATGAAATGGTTGGTGATTCTAGTGATAATGGGATTTCATCATTTACTGCGTATAATCGCGTAATTCAGTATTTGGCTAAAGCTGAGAAATTGGAGGTGTCATTTTGTTGTTTTAAGAAGGTTCAGGATTCAGGTTGTAAAATTGATGTCCAAACATATAACTCTCTTATTACATTGTTTTTGAATAAGGGTTTGCCTTATAAGGCATTTGAGATATATGGAAGCATGGAAGCAGCAGGGTGTTTGTTGGATGGGTCAACTTATGAGTTGATGATACCAAGTCTGGCGAAATCAGGCCGTCTTGATGCCGCTTTCAAGCTCTTCCAGGAGATGAAAGAGAGGAATTTTCGGCCTGGCTTCAGTGTCTTCTCGTCACTTGTTGATTCAATGGGCAAAGCTGGGAGATTGGACACCTCAATGAAGGTGTACATGGAAATGCAGGGTTATGGGCTCCGATCATCTGCTACTATGTATGCTTCTTTGATTGAGTCATATGTGAAGGCCGGGAAGTTAGATGCTGCTCTTAGGCTTTGGGATGAGATGAAGAAAGCAGGGTTCAGGCCTAACTTTGGGCTGTACACATTGATTGTTGAGTCGCACGCAAAATCAGGGAAGCTTGATATTGCTATGTCTGCCTTTAAAGATATGGAGAAGGCTGGATTTTTACCAACCCCATCTACATATTCTTGTCTCTTGGAAATGCATGCAGCCACTGGACAAGTAGATTCTGCCATGAAGCTCTATAACTCGATGACGAATGCAGGTCTGAGACCAGGTTTAAGTACTTATACTGCCCTTTTGACGCTTTTGGCTAACAAGAAGCTTGTGGATGTGGCTGCCAAAATTTTACTTGAAATGAAGTCCATGGGGTATTCCGTTGATGTGAGTGCTAGTGATGTTTTGATGGTGTATATCAAAGATGGTTCGGTTGATCTTGCTTTGAGATGGTTACGCTTCATGGGTTCATCAGGTATTAGAACAAATAATTTTATAATCAGACAATTGTTTGAGTCATGTATGAAGAATGGTTTGTATGAGTCAGCCAAACCTCTCCTTGAAACATATGTGAGCTCTGCTGCGAAAGTTGATCTCATACTATACACATCAATTCTAGCACATCTTGTGAGATGCCAGGAAGAGGAGAATGAGAAGCATTTGATGTCTATTCTTAGTGCTACCAAACATAGGGCACACTCTTTCATGTGTGGACTCTTCACAGGCCCAGAGCAGAGGAAACAACCAGTTTTATCTTTTGTGAGGGAATTCTTTCAGAGCATTGATTATGAGTTGGAAGAGGGGGCTGCAAGGTACTTTGTCAATGTTCTTCTCAACTATCTTGTTCTTATGGGGCAGATAAACCGAGCTCGATGTGTTTGGAAGGTTGCCTATGAGAATGAGAATAAGCTTTTCCCAAAGGCAATAGTCTTCGATCAACATATTGCTTGGTCCCTTGATGTTAGAAACTTGTCGGTGGGAGCTGCTCTTATAGCAGTTGCACACACCCTCCATAGATTCAGAAAACGCATGTTGTATTACGGTGCTGTACCAAGACGTATTAAATTGGTTACAGGACCTACCTTGAAGATTGTGGTCGCACAGATGTTGAGTTCAGTAGAATCTCCTTTTGAGGTTAGTAAGGTGGTTCTAAGAGCCCCTGGAGATTCTGTCATGGAGTGGTTTAAGAAACCAATTGTTCAACAATTTCTTCTAAATGAGATTCCATCAAGGTCTGATATCCTCCTGCACAAGCTGAACACACTTTTTCCCAGTTCAGCACCTGAAATTAGATCTCTGTCTCCTCCCAAGCCTCTAATTGCCAGGAGAGCAATGTAAACATATCTGATATCAGTTATAGGCCGTGCATTTGTGAAATGGAACTGTAAGTTATTATATGTTTCAGTGGTGTGTTCTTTCTACCTTGGGTCTCTTATTTCATATTGATGAGACATGCATATAGGCCAAAAAAGAAGTGGAAGTATTGGCAAAATAAAATTTTAAATTAAGAAATAAATAACAAATGATAAAAATTCAAAGAAGAAAAGGTGTTAATCTCACGATTGACAAACGTTTACACATTGAGTTGTATTTTGAAAATACATGTTATTTCTGAAACTCAGATTGTTCTAATATCTATGAAACTTGAACTTCGCTTTTAGTAGCTTCCAATCTTATAAATTTTTTTTTTGATAAGTAAATAATTTTATTAAAATCTGAAAAAGTGTGCTCCCATTACAGTAGCTGTATACAACAGGACATACAAAGAAACAAACAAAAGAAATATGAAAAAGAAACAACTATGAAAATCTCAAGGAGCCCAAATAATCTAGGAACCCTGCAATCAAAAATGATGTAGGTGGCTATATCCACTCATAAAAGGACTTGAGGAATATATATTTCAGCTTGGTCATGGCACCTGGCATTACTTTCATTCCAAATGGATCACATGAGATACAATGGAGCTGCTTGCCACACAGCCCCATTCCCATGCCTACCAAAGCACCCCTTCCAACCCTTGATCACCTCCCTGACCGAAAGGGGCATTACCCATGACACACCAAACAAGGAGTATACCATAGCTCACATATCCGATGCCACTGCACAGTGAAGAAACAATGAATCACTTCCTCACCACATTTTTTTTTACAAATGAAGCACCATGCCATTACATTTATAATATAAATTCACATAACAATGTCATATTGGCTATTGAAAATTTTATTTGTTGTTGATATGCTTTTATCCTAGACTGATTTTAATGTTTTATCTGCACAGAATTTGTTCAATATATTTGTTTATATTGATGTGACCACATGGCCAAGTGATATTCAATGTACATTATTTGAGAGGCATGACAGTTTGACAAACGGTGGCAAATGAGGAGCTTTTTGAGTTTTAAAGCTGAAAATGATTAATCTGTTAATTTTGGATAAAAGTTATATGTGTAGTATTTTTCTCATTCATATTCAAAATATGTGTTATTTTTTTTTTTTTGGGGGAAAAAATTATCATATTAGCTTTGATATTGCATTTGAAATGTTTGTTTGAGATTTTTTGTGTATGCAGATAGGAGCATGCATGTCTGCGTGTGGCTTATTTTTTAAAGCAGATTAGAAATTTTGAATCCTGAAACTATCTTTTTATCAAATCTATTATATCTATTATATCTGTAAAATAGGTCAAGGCAGGCTGTGAAGTTGTGACAACTGCAGGTCAAAACTCTCCCCCAGCCCCTATTAAATTTTTGAAAGAGGGGAATACAAATGAAAACTGCTTCTCCTGGATTCCTTACCTCATAAGGTGGCATTTGACTCATTGTGCCTCAGCTGCTTTATACCAAGATGCATGTCTTTCTGTTTGTTGCTTGGCCCATGACACTAAATTGGCCTGCCCCACAACTTCTGCAAAAGTCTGTGTTCTTTTTCTTCTCTTACTCTGTTCAAGAGTGAAGTTGACAACTTTTTCTCTGTACTCAAGACTGCTGAAGGTGACCTGGTTTATGCTTAGCTTCCAGTGTTGATTAAGCAAATGTTCTTTTGTTTCGAAGTCCTTAGATTTTTGAAATAAGTAAATAACAGTTATCAGCCATAGCACTCGCCCCCCACCCCCCCCTCAAAAAAAGAAAAAAGAAAACAAAAATGAGATGTTGGTGAGCTGTTCTTTCTTAACTTACCTGCATTAAGTTCCAATTGACAGATTTTTATTTTTATTTATTTATTTCTTTTTGCAGGCCTGTTCTTTATTGAGTCAAATATAGCTGCAGCTACTGACGATAAGCAAGTTTCTCTTATTGGATTTGACAATATTTCCTGCTATGATTGAGTATGCCAAAAATTTGGATTTGAATATCCCTGTAGGGGCAACAAATTTAGATGCTTTGTTCCACAAGAGAGAGTTGGAGCTTAAAAGGTACAGTAGTAATTCAGTTTTAGTTTATGTTCAGCTTTATTTTTAGTGAATTTAATTTTTTGTTCTTGTGTTTGAGTAATGTCCTTGAGAAGAATGGACATGACAAAGATTATCCAATCTCATACTTGGGATGCATAGCTAGCCTAGTCAATTGAGTACTAAGCTCATCTAGCTGAGCTACCTTTGAAATTTGATTGGCTTGGGATGTAAAGCTAGTGTGGTTAAGCCTCCCAGTTAGCTTGGTTGGTTTGTTAATAATCAAATGGTAGTTTGAATCAGGTGTGGAAAAAAATTATTTCCTCTAATTATAAAAACTGTTCATATATAAAATGTGCTCTTCTTAAAGGCTCTGGAATAATAGTAAAACTAGAATGGAACGTTTTAAATGATGCCCTAAATTCATCTAACTAAACCATCTCTATTCCACGTCTAATTTTAGAGGTTATGGAAGCAACTTGGAAAGAGAGTTCCTACTTAGCGTAAGTTTCGGACAGACTGGGGAAGTCACAGGACTGGGAAATGGTCACTGTTTAATTTGTCATTCACAACAGCAGCTGCTTTTACTCACCTTAAAAATTCTGGTTGTCTTAGTTAACTTCTGGGCACTCAATAAGTTTGGGGATGGAGGTTCCTCCCTCCACCCTTGTCTATAGTTTGCTATGTATATTTAATTACATTTCTGATTTCTCTGATATATGTGTGTGTGTATATATATATATATTTGTCTTTGTATGGTTGACAGTCTTGAAAGGTTGTGAATTGATCTACACTTCTGGAAAGAGATAAAAAGTGTATGGGATGAAACATACAGGTAATGTCATTTTAAGGTGATTGCACCAATTATGGTGTGATAGATAGTCACTTTGAAGATTAATAAATTCATACCATTTTCAACTATCTTGATATCATGAACTGGCATTTTCTTGAAATTTTTATTATAGCAGGGTCAAAGGTTGGCACGTGTAACAAGATAAGCTGGCATACTGAACTAGAGGCAGCTCCTTTTGTTGGCAAAAAATCATTTTAATCTGGAATCACTGGTTTTCCTTGATACTAGTGGATAGTGGTTGTTACTTAACCATGGTGTCAAGAAAAAAATCCATTAAATTGTCAGTCATTGAGATGGCTTCTTGCTTTAAATAATGCAAGGAAGGGTAATATCATCTTTTGTTTGTACAGTTTTCCATCCTCATGTAAGCAGGTGAGTTATAGAGAGCAGATTAGACAAGCTAAAGCCTACTGTTACTTCTCTGGCGCAGCACCCTTTTTTTCCCCTGAACTTTCTTATCCTCAAAAAAATAAAAAAATGAAACAAAAATAGTCTTGCTTTTGTTATTGATGTAGCTATACACTTCTCATTGTTAATAGATAATATTGATTATATTAATGTATAAAAGAAAATTACTTTTGGACTACTTGTAAAATTCAAAAAATTTGAAAATTATTCTGTTGCAGTGTTGTTAGATTCTCTTTTTTACTGTCCTATAGCTGAATATAATAACCAAGGTAATGATAATTTTAATACTCAACAGAAATTCTGATGCGGGAGACGCAAGAAGATTTTTATTTTGTATTATTTATGTTTGCAAGTCAATTGTATTTTTTTTTTATGTTTTAGGTCCTAGTAGTTTATTAGGCTATTAATATTTTAATTTGGAAGCAAAGTTATTTTTGTAATAAAGAAATTAGGGTTTCCTAGCCAATTAGATCTAGGGTTTAGCAATCCTTTATAAGCAACCTATTGTACTCCTTGAGGAGATAGTTGATATTTTGATGAATGAAAAAATGGTCATTTGTTCTTTCTTTTGGTCTGGTGCTGACTATAGGTCTACCCTAAGTGCTGACTCCTAGTGGTTTTCTCGCTTGGTGCTGATTCTAAGCAAGGCCTAAATGCTGACTCTTAGGTCATATCCAGTTATTTTTCTATTGTTTCATTTTTGTTCTAGTAGTCTTGCATCAAATTCTATTCTTCTGATTTAAATTGTTTGTCTTTCCATAATATATACTAAATGTGGATTGAATAGTGTATTCTGCTGTTGAGATTCTGAAGATAACATTTTCGTGTCAATGAAATTGCAAATATCAACTGAGGTGAAAAACATATTTTACAGAATTTAGACCTCAAAGAAATTGAGGATCCAGCAAATCAGGTACATGTGGCTATTATTTGATATATAAATTGATGATGTATTATCTAGTCCAGCTATTTTTCTGTTGCAATCCACAATGTAAATATCCGTGCAATGTCTGTATTGTATGAAATGAAGCAAACTCCCATTATGGGTGCATTTGATTTCAACATGTAACTCGGCCCATCAATGCAGTAAATTTAAGTCAAATGTAATATCTAGCCCGGGAACCCAATAAAAAGAAAGTAAAAGAACTTTCATGCATGATATGAGATACAGATTGTTGGCTAGAAAGAGGGTTAAAAAGATCTATTCAAGACAGTTTTGAGTAGCCAGGAGCATTGTAGCTCAGTGACATTGCCTGTCTCCTTTATGAAGAAAACCAAGGTTCAAATCCTCCCTCCCCACTTATTATAACAATTGAATTATCCAAAAAGGAAAAACAAAAGACAGTTTTGAGTAGTTTCTGGAGGTTACCAGCTTCTGCTTTTGATGTAAAGTAGGATTCTGTTTTGCGCTCTATATTAGGTAGTTGTAGACTTGTAGTTTCTGAAGTTTGTTTTTCCCTTTTAGGTTGAGCTAGTGTCCTGTGAGTGGAGTTTGCAAAATTGCTGTGAGTTTTTTTTTATATATATTTTTTTATTTTTTATATTTTAATATCATATTTTTCTCATTTGTTTGAATAAAATTTCTTATTCATTTAAAAATTAAAAAAAAAAAAAAGAAATGAAGAAGGGAAACAGGGTCAATTTGATGGCAAGCAGCGTGTACTGTCTATACTCTTGATCGAGAGAAAAAATTGAAAACAAAAAAAATGAATACACCATTATAACACACCTAGACTTTATTGGCCAAGCTAGTTGTGCATGTGTCACATGATTTGCTTGTTCAGTTGTTTCTGTGTTTTTAAGTCCAAGAGAGAACTACAGGTATCGGGGTGATCTTTTTCATTTTCTTTTCTTCAACACCACCCAACCCCCCCTAAAACACTAGACTGCCTAAAAGGATAGCTCTCCTTTGACTATAACTCCTTAATCTCTAACTCTTCCCAATCAATAAGAAAAGATTGAGTCATATGTTTTTGGTACAACTCAGAAAAATTACAAACTAAATTAACCGACACTTTTAGGAGTAAGATTAGTTTTCATTCTTTCAATTATAGGGGTTGTATCTGTTTTGGATATTAATAATGGGATTAAAGACTAATATATTTTTTAACAAAAATTAAAAAAGAAAAAAAAAAAGAAGCACATGTAATGGAAAATCAGACTAAAATTATTAAAAGCAACTGGCTTAACACTACACATCCTGATAAGTGATAACCATCACTAAAAATATATTGTCAAGGTGTACTGTTCAAAACTTACTTTGTTATTTCTACAAACATAAAAATCTAGTAAAAATGATGGAGTTGAATTAGGTTTTATGCTTTTAACTTCAAATCAAGATTTAAAATAAATTAGAACACAGATTGTCATTGGTGTTCTATGTTCTTAAACATTGTGAAATTTCCAATAGTTCTCAGTCTCACTTGCAAAGTCTCAAGAGATTAGAGGGGGAACGGCAAAGAAAAAGAAGGCAAATTGATTTTGGTTGCTATTAGTAAAGCAGGAATAGCAGCCTGGGATATAATTCTTTTTAAATCCTTTGGAAATACAAGTTGTCATTGGTATTCCTTGGAAGTACATTTTAAATCCAATAGTTCCACTTGAGAAGTACAAGTTTGCCTTTTGCTCTATCCAGCAGGCAAGGATATTTAAATTGTCAAGTTAGGTATCTCTTTTGTGAAGATACTGTGTCAACTAGGATATGGACATGTATACTTGGGTGACTCTATTTTTATTTTTTATTTATATGTGTGTATATATATATATATATCAATAAAATTTGATTAATTTTTTATCAAAAAGAAGAAGAAAAGAAAAGGATGTGGGCATGACATAGTGGTATGGAATTGTTTTGTAGTGGCTGTTCTTCTCTACCTTATGCAACTGAGCTAATAATGAATCGTCCGTAGATGGCATTGTTGTAACTTCTGGAAGCAGACATGGAGATGCTTATTATCAAAACTCCCTATCCCATAACCCTCCACAAAAAAAAATATAAATAAAATAAAATATAGGGATATGTGTGTAGCTGGCAGGCTAATTTTGCACTGATAAATTCTAATAACTTTGGGCTTGTGGTAAATGAAGATCATCTGGATTATTGCAGGCTTGGAGCAACTTTTGTATGAGGGTTTTTGTTTTTGTTAATGCCCTTGTTTTCATTTAAACTATAATTTTCAGCCTAAATGTAATTGTTAAGCTCTCCAAAATCTGAAAGTGCCCTGTGTTCCTTTCTCAATTAATGGTACCTTTTCTCCTCTTAAAGATGGAGGCCTACAGTTTGACTTATTATGGATCGGATTTATAAGGTAAAGTGTTCTTCTATCCTTTTACCGTGGATTGGATTTATGGGTATTAGGTTTAAATGTTATCAAGGAGATGAGAGTGAGAAATGTTAGAAGAAGCCACATACAGATGTGCATTTTTTTATGATGATTTTTCTTATCTGATTATGAAATTTGATTTGATGTGTATAAAGGAGGAATGAAAGACATAATCATAGTACTACAAACCATACGCACAATATATTTCTGTACAACTTAAACATGTATTAGGGAGCTAAATCATTGTAGGACCAATTTTTTGGCCCGGATAACACATAAAAGTTGTAACCATAGCCTATTTCGTGCCTCAATTGACTGTTCTTTTTTTAAAATTAAATATTTCTAGTAATGCAGTAATTTGCAGGGTTGTTTTGGTGACAGGGAGGGAAGGAAAACAGGAGAAGAAGATGGGGGCAATTCTGCTTTTGTCTGGACTTTGTAGAAACCGTGAGGGTGAAAGAATCATGAAAACATTGTACATCTGGGAAACAAATGAAAAGAATGATTTTTTATTTTTTATTTTTTTAGCTACCATGGAAGCACAATTAACTGCTAAGAACAAAGCTCTCGCAAGAGTGGTGGTTCTTATAGGCAGAGAGGAGAAAGCTATGTGCCTATACCAAAAGAAATCAAACTGGAAGTTGCAAGCCATTTTAGAAGACATTTGCAAGATTAAGAAACAATCTAGGGCCAATGATTTAGCTTGGAACTGGAGTTTCTTGCAGCAGTAGCTTAAAATACCTATGTACCTCTAAAGTCTAAACCTGGCATCATACTAAGCCTGTTGATATTTTATTCTTTTTACCTCACTGTCTAGTCCTGCTCATTTTATTATAAATATAAAGGATAAAGTGTTGGAGCATTTTAATATTAAATAAATAAAATGAATAAATGTAATAACATAAATGAAAAGATATGGGAGTGAATATGGAAAATGAGGAGTTAGTGAAAATGTTTAATCCCACATTGAAAATGAGAGAGACTTTTTTATTCTTTTTAATTGTGGTGATTAATGGGCTAAAATGTATTGACTCAGATATTGGGCTAGATACGTGCGCAAGGGGGAGGTGAAGAGTGGAGGTATCAAAATTGGAATAACCATGTTTCCAACAAAGTCCTTGAAGATAAAAGTCAAAGAATATATCATTCATGCCCAACTTTATAAAATGTTCAAAATGCCTTCATTATTCTTGCATTTACCACTCTTTAGAGTAGTTCTCTCCTTTCTTGGACACAATAATAACATTGCTTTATATTGAAAGGGTAGTTATATAGTTGATAAAAATTAAAAAGATAACATGAAAGTATGCATCTTAGAGAAAAAGTGCAAAGAGTTCAAATATGCAAGAGAAATATTCTAGTTAATTTATAACTTATGAAACTAAAGGATTTATTAATTTGAAACTTTATTTAAACTATAGAAGTTAATTAGTAATATATGGAAAAAGGTTTAATTTGAAATCCTCTAACCAAATTATTTACTTATTTGTAAGACATGCAGGAAGTGGCATAACCTTAGCTTTAAAAAAAAAAAAAAAAAATCCCTTGATATAATGGTAGATTCTAAAATTTCATAACCTTAACATTGATTCTGAAAATTTCTACTTGAAATGCTGAACTGGAGGAGAAATTATATAGTCCTCTGGTGGACAAGTGACGTGGTCCACCATTCCACTAAAAAATTTTCATTTGTTTAAAATTGTTGAGTTAGTAATTAGTTTCTATTTAAAAAAAAAAAAATTCTAACTCAGCAATTTTAAACAGGTGGGAGTCTTTTAGTGGAATGGTGGACCACATCACTTATCCACCATGAGGACTTTATGATTTCTCGAACAAGAGAGTAATTGAGACATATATTATTCCACTGTGAAAGTGTAGATTTATTTCACAAAAAGGACAAAAGGTAGTCTGCTGGGATTTATGACCAAATACAAAACGTATGGCACTCTCAAAGTGTACTGCATAGGGTTGGCCGTGCACACCATTCATGAAAGCTACCTTCCCACCTAGGATGATTGCATTATCTCCCCCATTCTGAATGGAGGAGCACCTTAAAGGGTTATCAATCAACCATAGACCATAGTGAATTTATGCAAAAAAAAAAAAAAAAAAAAAAAAAAAAGGGAAAGAGAATTCCTTTTTGCTTGGTTTACAAATTACGGGCATGTTTAGTAGGAGAGATAAGAGGAGAAGAAAGGAATGACCGGAATATATACTTAAACTAAGATATTATAACCACTTCTTTCCCACTTCTCTTTTCCCATTTTCTCAATCCAAGCAAAATATGTGTTTATTGAGATAAGAAATGTAGTCATATATTTTGGGAAACATTCTAAGACCACAATCAATTTCATATCTAATTTTATAATTATTTGATGTGGTGGATTGTGAGTGGTCATAAAAAGGTAGTGGGTTCATATAAAAGCAACAAACAATTAGTCATAATATAGGATAATTGTGAAAATGAGTGTGAAATTGGTTGTAACCTCACTTCTTAAAATAAGTCATACTTTGGCTTTAGACTTTTATTCCTGTAAGAGGGCCAAATTGGCCACTTACCACTTTTTGCGAAAATTATTAGCAACATACCACTGTTTACAAAATAAGTAGCAATATACCACTTTTTTGAAACTTGAGTTTGCTATGTAAATCGAGTTTTAAACACTCGAGATTCATAAAAAAAGTTGTATTGACGTGGATTTTTTTATCGAAAAAATGCCACATGGAACTCGAGCTTGGTAAACTCGAGTTCCATGCAACACAATACTCGAGCTTACCAAGCTCGAGTTCTTTGTAAATACAAAACTCTAGCGTAATGGTCTTTTTTTTTTCCTTCTATGGTACTCGAGCTTACCAAGCTTGGGTTCCTTGTAATATGGTACTCGAGTTTGGTAAGCTCGAGAACCTTATACTTTTTTTTTTTTTAATAATCAACAAATAAACATAAACATAAAAATAAGTAATTTTTTTTCATTTGAACGCACAAACATATGTTAAATAGAAGTATTATAAAATATAGAAATTTTAATTTCAAAATATTAATTTTAAGCCACTCATAACCCTTGTTCATTCATTTTTAACACACTCATCAATTTCTAACTTCTCGGAAGCGTTATGGTCAAATTGGTTAAAATATTGGGGGTTACAATGAGAAATTAGGGCAACATGTAAAAGAAAAATCTCACTCCATTTTTAGCCATGGGCACACTGAAAGAAGTTTAAGCTACATATTGTTACTTTATCAATCGTGTTCCGAATTACTGTATAGTCAAATGATTGATAAGTATTGCAGAAAGAGTGGACCACTTGGATAAAGAAGAACTTATGTCTTACCACGTTTGGATATATAAGTTCCTGAAACACTGCAAAAATCTTTCACATTCCTCTTAGAAAAACTGCAAGTCAAGAACTTACATATCCATACGTGGTAAGACATAAGTTCTTCTTTATATCCGAGTGGTTCACTCTTTCTGCAATACTTATCAATCATTTGACCATAGAGTAATTCGGAACAGGATTGATAAAGTAACAATATCTAGCTTAAACTTCTTTTGGTGTGCCCATGGCTAAAAATGGAGTGAGATTTTTCTTTTACATGTTGTTCTAATTTCTCATCGTAACCCACAATATTTTAACCAATTTGACCATAACGCTTCCGAGAAGTTAGAAATTGATGAGTCTATTAAAAATGAATGAACAAGGGATACGAGTGGCCTAAAAATTAAAATTTCTATATTTTACAGTGCTTCTATTTAAATAAATAAAAACATATGTTTGTGCGTTCAAATGAAAAAAAAAAATACTTATGTTTATGTTTATGTTTATTTGTTGATTATCGAAAAAAAGTATAAAAAACTCGAGCTTGCAAAACTCGAGTTTTATATTACAAGGAACTCGAGCATGGTAACCTCAAGTACCATAGAAGGAAGGAAAAAAAAAAAAAAAGAGACGCCCAAGTTTTGTATTTACAAAGAACTCGAGTTTGATAAACTCGAGAATTGTGTTGCATGGAACTCGAGTTCCATGTGGCATTTTTTTCTATAAAAAAATTCACATCAGCACAAGTTTTTTTTTTTTTTTTTTTTTTTTTAAATTTTTTATGAAACTTGAGTGTTTAGAACTTGATTTACACAGTGAACTCGAGTTTCATGAACTTGAGTTTCAAAAAGTGGTATATTGCTACTTATTTTGCAAACAACGGAGGGGTATGAGTGGCCTAAAAATTAATATTTTGAAATTAAAATTTCTATATTTTACAATGTTTCTATTTAAATAAATAAAAGCATATGTTTGTGCATTCAAATGAAAAAAATTACTTAGTTTTATGTTTATGTTTATGTTTATTTGTTGATCATCGAAAAAAAAAGTATAAAAAACTCAAGCTTGTCAAACTCAAGTTCCATATTACAAGGAGCTCGAGCTTGGTAAGCTCAAGTACCATAGAAGAAGAAGAAGAAAAAAAAAAAAAAAAAAAAAAAAAGAGCATTGTGCTTGAGTTTTGTATTTACAAAGAACTTGAGCTTGGTAAGCTCGAGAATTGTGTTGCATGGAACTCGAGTTTACCAAGCTCGAGTTCCATGTGGCATTTTTTCACTAAAAAAATCCACGTTAGCTCAAGTTTTTTTATGAAACTCGAGTGTTTAAAACTCAATTTACACAACAAACTTGAGTTTCGTGAACTCGAGTTTCAAAAAAGTAGTATATTGCTACTTATTTTGCAAACAATGGTATGCTGTGAATAATTTCTGCGAAAAGTGGTAAATGGCCGATTTGGCCCCTATAAGAGGGGAACTGAAGAATATGCCTAAAGCCCACACATGGACTTGGGCTATTAAAAACTGACAACTCAAAAGTGTCAAATAGTAAGAGTTACATGAGTGGAGATGTGAGGTTTGAATTCTATGTAAGGGAACGAAAAAGAAGATTACTTGTTTTGTTTATTGTAACGCAAGCATATAATACTCCATTTGAGGTTGGCTTGAGATTACACATATTAACTTTGTTCTATGTCCTTTTGGGTTTGACTTTGGCTTTGGATTACACATATAAACTCCATACTCCCTTTCTTCTTAGTTCAAACTTGGAAACTTTTCTTTTTTTTTTTTGGTTGAAAAATGTGATGTAAGATGCTAAGAGTCTTGTATCTCAATGACATTATTTGATTCTCACAATAGTGAGAACCTAGGTTTAAATCCCTTTCTTCAATTATTCAATAATAATAATAATAAGATAGATAGATAGAAAGAAGTTAAGAAAGAATAATGCAAGATGGAATTGTATGTTGGAGGCCATGTTGGTAGAGGCATTGACTTATTCACTTACTATTTCACATAATCTCACATAAAAACTGACATTCATCTCTTTGAAACCCACCCCAACACAAGAAAAAAGGGAGGGTGCAAAAAAAGATTTGTGAATTTTTTGGTTTCCCTAGGGTTATTGTAATGCTATAACCACAACTTTGCCACAATTTGTCCACATAGCGAGTTGTGAGTGGTGAACTTATATGGACAACTTTTACTCCGTCACTCACAAATTGCCACACATACAAGTTGTAACCTCAGTTATGGTCCTAGCATTTTTGAATAGTAAGTAGACCTTTTTGGTAAATAATTCAATATAAATGAATTAAACATTCTCTATGCTATGAACTTTATTTGTTTTCCTTTCTTGATAGGACTTGTGATGGACATTCTTAGCTTGTACTATTTCATAGCAAAATAAATGGTGCTAAAAAATTCAAGCCCATTTGGCCAACACAGACATACAACCAGCCCCTAGAAGAAGTGATACATTTGCCCCTAATTGGATCCTCAAGTTGTTTTGCACTCTTGGGTTCATGAAATCGGCTGCTAATAGGTCAACAAGCGCCATGTAAATCAAAATCCCAGCCGAAGCAGCATCGAAAATCCCTTCAACAATCAGAGCAGTTGGGCCATTCTCACTGTAAACACTTGATATTCCAATACCAATTGCAATTCCCACAGGGGCTGTGAGGGAGAAAAATGTTGCCATAATTGCTGCAGACCTAGTCTTGAACTGTGCCTATATTGTAACCAAAAGTGTATTTAAATAAGAGATAAAATAAAAACTTCGAAAGCATATCTTAGTATGAAACGTAATACTAGTTACACAAAATTATTCACGATCTTTTTCATAACTGTGGATATCAAGTTGTTATTAGAAGTAATAACAATTTTACATTGTCCCATTTATGATGTCACTTTTATTAGCACCAATCACAACATGCTAATTCAACAATTATAAAATGATAAGGGGGTGTTTCTTTTACACAGTGTGCTACACATACTTGAGTTTTTATAACTGAAAACTCGTTACAAAAACTCAAGTGTGTAACACACTATGTACGAAAGTTTTTTCCCTCTAATAAACTGTTTTACTCTACACTTATGGCAGTATGTGTTGGTTTACTACAGCCAAAGACATCTTTGGTCCGGGAGAGTGGTAGATTTAGGATAGATTTCTAACCTTGATTAAAAAAAGGAAAAAAAATGACAAATTGGATGTACGGCTGATTGGATATTCTATAAGCTGATTAAAAAAAAAAAAAAAAAAATTAAAATGATTGCTTGAAAGTTGACATACTGGATGTACGGCTAGCTATATTTTTAATTGACATTTCAAAAACTATAGTAGTGTTAGATTATATTACTCATTAGCATTAACAATTATTAAAGAAATGACGTGCTTATTCCAAGGATATTAGTCTCTCTCTCTTTCTCTCTGCGCTTACTTTAAGTTTCAGTGCTATAACTGAACTAATGCATAGAATTCAAAGATGCAGAATATTGCTTATAACAAATGCAAATGGTTCACAATTTTGTCAATTAACAGAGCCCCACTTGAGAGGTCGGGGAGTCATGGCTATAGAATGAAATCTGAACCAACATTCGGTTGGCCTAGTTGGTAATATACTGCGCCAACAAGTCTCGGGACTTGGGTTTGAGTCTCAACAGTTAACTGTGTGTTAGTAATCTTTATATTCTATCCTTATTCCAAACAATCTAAAAAATAATAAGTAAGGTTCTCACAAACCGAGAGTATAAGGTCTCGCTTAGGAGCAGGTAGGATGCTATTATAATCACGTTCAAGTAAAGAAGCCACACTGGTCACTCTCATTACCTTTTTTTTTAACCAAAAAAGAAAAAGAAAAAAGAAATCTGATACCTGAGCAATGCAGCCACCAAGCCCCATACCCTCAAAAAACTGATGGAAAGACAGTGCTACTAGTAGAGGCTTTATTGTCTGAGGGCTTTGAGAAGAACCCAATGATATTCCAATTATCACTGAATGAGCCACAATTCCCAACTCCAATACCTAAGAAAACACACCCACCAAAGTTCATTAAAATCTGATTCTAAAATCAAACTAATATAAGATACCCCATAAGCCAATATCACCCAACAATTAATCTGAAATTAACCTTACTTGTGATATAACCCGAAAGCGGATTAGCTCTGCCAGATTCAACTCCTCATGATATGTGGCTGAGCCATGAGCATGACCATGTGTGGCACGTGTATGAACATGTACATGTCCCTCATGCTCTTCATGCATCTCTTCATCTACTGTATTCATCTGCTTAGATTGCCTCTTATAAAACCCCGTTGCGAATGAGTCCACCATTAATGTTCCTATAGCAGAAACCATGGCAACGAAGCTGGTAAAAGGGAATTTTCCCCATGGATTTTCATTAAGGCATGGTGATGTCAAACTCGCAAATGCATCCGGTAGTATGTGAATGAACCCAGTTGCTAGAATTACACCAGCTGCAAAGGCTTTGATCATGAAAAAGATGTCATGTTCAGGCCTTAGTGTTCGGATTTTCTTGCCTAACAATGGAATGCTTACTCCCACAGCACCAGCAAAAAGAATTACAGCTATTGAAACTACTTTATATTTAAGTGCATCATTTTTGTTTTTCTCTGTGGCCTCAGCATCACATGTGCAATCTCCAGAAACTATAGTGGGGAGGACAAAAACAATTAGAAGAAACAATATCTTTAAGATGTTGAAAAAACAAGGTTGAAAGTTGAACATGATGTATTGGTGTGCAAGAGAAAGGTAGAGACACTAGAAAAGCTTAAGGAACTAGAGGAAAGATTATCAAATGTTTTGGGTTCTTATATAGAAAATGGAAAAGAAGGTGCAATGCTGGTTGATTGAATTCATTGGAAGCTCAATTGAAAATCAAGCATACGAAGGCTTTGCTCAAAAGGCTTCTTAAGTAGATTAGCTTTGTGTCATTCGTGGGGCTTGTCGTCATGTGTTTGATGGCCATATCACATGCGCAAAATAGCAAATCTTGATGTTGATAATCAGCAAGTTTGGTAATCCATCTGTGGTCCTGTATAGTCTTTCATGTGGACCATGCTACATGCTTAGGGTCTTAGAGACAAATGTTTTGAAGATCATGTTTAAAAGAGGGACTTGAGTATCCCAATTTCTTTTAAAATATGGTAGATAATGGAGTGATGTTTTATTTGTTCATCTTTCCCATCCCAAATTTTTTTTTTTAATAAAGGATCTATGATCAAATCCTATAAGCATAAAAAAATAACCAATTAATGTTTTTGTTTGATGGTAAAGAGCAACAATAAAATCAAATCTCATTCACATAAAAGAAACTAATTGTAATCTTGGATTGATAATAAAGAATGATTATTAGGCCTTACAGTAAAAAAAATTTATCATATAGAAGACGCCATAGCTATTGAATCTTATTGTATCATAAAAATTATACTTAAATATTGTTTACATTCTTAAAATTTGTACAAAGTTCAATTTTTAGTCTCAAATATATATATTTTAATTCTAAAAAAATTCTGGTTGTTTGATAGCTCAAATTTTAAGTTAAATAAATTTATAGTTTCTATTTTTTCGAATGTAGTGATCTTAATTATTTCCTATATTTGGATGGGGAAGATGGGAAGAAGAGAGAGAATATATTCCAACCACCCTCTTTTCTCTCTCTTTTTTTTTTTTCAGTCATTTTTTTCTCCCCTCTAAATATACCAAGTGATAATATATTAGGTTTCCTAATGTAGTTGGGAAATGACATATTCAACCAATGGGAAAATGTAAGCACAATATTTTGTTGACTTCATGTTATTTTGCCATATAAAGTATTCAGGTCTCACAATTTTCTATGTCAATATTATAATATATATATATATATATATATTTAATTAAGTTTATATACTATTGTATATTTATGGTTAAAATGCAAAATTTACCTTTTACGTTTCATTAGAATTCATTTTAGTTTTCTAACTTTGTTTTCGATCATTTTAGTCCTCTAAATTTCAAGTTTATTAAATTAAGGCATCTTCATCAATTTCTGTTAAATGTTGAAGTTAGTTGTCCAAAATTTTAATTTTTTTAATTTCTTCAAATTTTTTAAGTTATAAAAATCCAATTAATGATTGAAAATATTTTCCAGAGTTTTTTTGTAAAAAAATGTTAAGTGAAGTTGACTTTGAGGCTTTAATGGAATAAATTTGAAACTTTGAGGACTTGAATAAACAAAGACAAAATTAGAAGTTTGAAATAAATTATGGTGAAACTTAAAAAGAGGGTCTTGCATTCTAGCCTATATAATAGAATAAACACTTCCATATACAAATACAATCAACATTAACATCTATTAATGATTACAATAATTATATATCTAATAATTAAATATAATAACAAAATAATAATAAATACCTATTAATAACTAACATAATTGTTAAATTTCCTATTCAATATTTCATAGATAAACACAATCACAATAAATATATTTAAATAACTATCATAATTATTTTTTTATAGAAAAATGCTAATGGATGCCCTTAGGGAAATAATTAATAATTCATTTTAAAGAAAGTTTTTATAAAAAAAAAATAAAAAAAAAAACAATTAGGGTATGTTTGATAACTGTTTTTTCCCCCTTATTTTTTGTTTTTTTTAAAAAAATTCTCTTTTTAAGACTAAAAAACTGGTTTAACAACAAAAAATGAACAGAAAACAAAAACTGTTCTCAAAACTTATTTTATGAAGAAAACTGAAAACATATAAAATGCTGTTTTCAGTTTTTAATTTTCAAAAATCAATTAAAATACGTGTTTAATTTAATAAAGCTATCTCATTTAATGAGTTAGCATTAGAGTTCAAATTCTAGTAACAATATATTTTAGTATTTTCTATTTTTTTCTTCAAAAAATTATTTTTTTAATTTCAACTAACCAAACATGTTTTTTATTTCAAAAGTACAAGAAAATTATTTTTTTTATATTCCCAAAAACAAGTTTTTGAAAATAGAAAACAAAAATTGTTACTAAACATAACCTTAATGTTTTGACAATTTTTTTTCCATTTTTTGTAAAAATGATATCAAAACTTTCTTAAAATGGATTGTTAATCATTGTCTTAAGAAAACTCGTTAGTATGACCACTTTTTATAAAATATAGTAATTATCAAATTTGATATTTATATACATAATAAAATAGAGAAACAAATAATTTTTTGAGATAAGCCATATTTTATTTAACTTTTCTGTGGTTGCTAACTAGTTTATAAACAAAGCAGGGTCATCTTTCATTTTTCTTGTTTAGAGCATCTCTGACATTTTAATCAAAATTTCATACAAATTGAGTTCAAAAGTAACTTAATTTTCTAATGATTAAATAACATTTTTGACTTTTAAAATTTAGGGTTGTTTTTATTTTGTTCACTAAATTATGAGATTTTTTATTTTGGTCCACCAAGTTTGATTTAGTTTTGTAGTAGTCATTCAATTCATAACTGTGGCTCATCTAGTTGTGTGGAGGTTGTTTTATTGGCATTTAACTACCAAATTAATCAATTATGGAATTGAACGGAATGAATTTTTAAAACTTAATCAAACTTTTCTTTTTTGAGAAATAACTTGATCAAACTTGGTGGATCAAAACAAAATTTTTACTTTATGGGTCCAAAAAAAATTCTCAAATTTTCATGGTCAAAATTTTTATTTATTCTTTTTTAATTTAGTTAACTACTCTTTAAATATTCTTTTAATAATTTATATATATATATATATATAATGAACATATACTCCAACAAATTCTCTATTTTATTTAAATTTTCTTTCTTTCTTATGAGTCCACTTACATGGAGCGGACTCACTAGATATTTTCTTGTTATCAGCCGATGTTTTGAATCTCATTCTATTTATGCTAGAATATTCCATTCCAATACATAAACTAGTGCACTAAACTTCCTATTCTATCTTGGTCAAAATTTTGGCGTGTACTGGCCTACTCCGGCCAATTTCCATTATTTTAAGTGGATAAATCCGGACTGAAATTGTTTTTATGGATTTCTAATTTTTTTTCTCTAAGAAATTGGCCCACTTTTATAAGATTTATGAGCTTTTTTGGTTTGTTTCGTTGTGCACAAGATGTTTTTGAAAAATAAAAATAAAAAAGTATCAGGCTTTATGAACTTTTAGTTGTTGAATTATGTATATGAGATTTTATGAACCCTTGTCTTTTTTTTTTTTTTTTTAAATGTTATATCTTTTATTTATGTTTTTTTTTTTTTATAATGATATTTTATTTATGTTAATGCTTGTTAGAAACCCGGTGGTTCCTAATGGAGATTGATGGAAATTATACGAAAATTGGTGAGAATTGTAGAAAAATTGACTTAATTCGAGGTAGTCACATTTCATAGAGAAAGAAAGAGATTAAAAGAGAGAGATGCACTAATGCACTAATAATTTAGTTTATTTTTCAATGATGGAAATGTGATTATACAAGTAGGTATTAATAGAACTATAAAACTATTATGTTAGCTCACATAGCCTTATCCTAATGGTTATATTATTCCCTATTTGCATTAATAATTCCAACATGTTCTAAATGTGATTAACTTGCTTGGCATTGTAACTAACTAACTAGATCTACAATAATTAGGACATTTATTTAATTCGAGATAATCACCCTCCATAAAGAAATAAAGAGATTAAGAGAGAAAGAGAGATGCACTAATGCACTAAGAAATTAGCTTATTCTTCCATTGATATCTAATGTTGAATTACAATCATGTATTTATAGGAGACTAGATCTAATCCCATTAGCTCACATGGCCTCATCCTATTGGTTCTATTATTCTCTATGTGCATTAATAATTCCAACATGCTAAATGTGATTAAGATGTTTGGAATTGTAACTAACTAACTAACTAAATCTCAATACAACAATTATTATCCATATGCTTATAGCATTCCTAACATTTCCCTCCCCTTGAAAACACCTTACCCACAAGGTGTTGTTGTGAAATAACATCTTCATTGAAGGAGATCTTCCAATAGACCAATACCTTAGTGACATTTTGATCACCATATTCATGCATTTCTCTTTGACAAGCGGTTCCGTGCAGATGAAGGTTTCTTCTTCATAGATCTTCCAACTTTGCTCAAATTCTTGGGCTTTCAATGGTTCTTCAATCTTCAAGGTCTCGTTGGTTTTTTAAACCTTGGAATGTTCTTGTATCCTCAAGACCTCATTTGATTCTAGAACCATTAAAATTGTTGGCACTTGCATCTTGGATTCTTGGATCACTAACACTTGGATTGCCAATTCTTGAATCATGGACTCTTGAATTGAAGCCTTCATTGGTGCATCAAAAATTGGTTCTTGGAAGATCACCATCACCTTCTTTGTTAATTCTTTGGACTGAACTTCAAGGGCAGCGTGTACATGTATATCATCATGCACTTTGACACAAAAATCAACATCTCGGCTTGCAACAACAGCAGTAGATTCTTGGAACTCGATTTTTTCTTCTAGTTTCATTGAATTAAGAGATTGTAATTCCTCTTCCGTTATGTTCTCGAAAGCCTCTTGCAATCTTGAGAGCTCTTCATTCATGGCCTTGTTAGATTCAACCAAGGCCTTGACCTTCTCTAAAACAGCATTGTGAGATTCATACAAAGTCTTGACATCCTCTGAAACTTTTTTCACCACTTGCCGTAATCCTTTCCAAAGTTCTTTTCAGTTACATTCTTCCGTATCAAGATCGACGGCTTTGATACCAATTGTTAGGAACTTGGTGGGTTCTAATGGAGATTGATAGGAATTATAGGGAAATTGGTGGGAATTGTAAAGAAATTGACTTAATTCGAGGTAGTCACCCTCCATAGAGAAAAAAAGATATTAAGACAGAGATGCACTAATGCACTAAGAAATCAATTTATTCTTCAATAATGAAAATGTGATTATACAAGTAGGTATTTATAGAACTTCTAAAACTATTTTGTTGGCCCATATGGCCTTATCCTAATGGTCCTATTATTCCTCATGTGCATTAATAATTCTAACATCTACTAAATGTGATTAATATACTTGGAATTGTAACTAACTAACTAACTAGTTAAATCTATAACAATTATTATCCATATGCTTATAGCATTCCTAACAATGCTGGTTAATTAGATGGTATGAATTATAAAGTATAGACTAATTATATATATATATATATATATATAAACATGGTACACCAGTGCATAATAAGTATGAGTCAGCTTTGTAACGAGGATGATCATAATTCAATTTTCCAAAAATAATTATGACCTTCTTCCCTCTCCCCTTGTATGTGTGTTAAAATACTTAGTATTCTAAAAAAAAAATTCCAAAAAGAAGTGTGATGTCATTAATGAAGATGGAGAACGTGTCATGGGAGGTGTAAGGACATCTCACAATTGCTACAATATTGTCCCTAACATTAAATTGGGTTGCAACTGTGTTTAGACTATGTGCCCGTTTGTGAATAGTTTATTTAGTTTTTTACTGAAAATTTTTGTTGAAAATGTGCTAAAGTATACTTGTACTTTGAAAATTTTTTAAAAAGTGAAAAAATACGAGAAAAAGTGAGGTTTTAAAAATCTGTACATAAAAACTAAAAACTAAAACTAATGCCAAACAGACTCTAATTGAGTTATGGTATCAATGCCATGCTAGTAGCTAATAGCTACAAGTAGTTGGTGAAGATTTTAAAGGTTGAGGCTGTGCTTGGTTTGCCCAAGTTGGGAAAAGTTGAAAAGGTTGTTTGTGGTCCTTGCCAAATAGGGAAACATATTAGATCCCAATACCCAAAACTTCTGATGTGCTTACCACTAATCCTTTAGAGCTCTTGCATATTGAGGTTATTAGGTCTTCTAGAATAGAGAGCTTAGGAGGTAAGAGATATATCTTCACCCATTGTACTTGGGTAATCTTGCTAAGGGAGAAGTCAGAGGCTAGTGATAAAATCTAAGGCAAGAGAAGCAAAAGGGAAATTCTGCTTTTGTCTACAAAAATCTTGAGGGGCAAAGAATCATGAAAGTATGTGTTACATGTGTACATTAGGGAAACAAATGAAAAATGCAACTTTCCTTCTTTTACACACACACACACACACGGGAATCATTAGCTGTATGCAAAGAGGTGCTTGGTATGTCCCAATACAGAAGAATTCACATTTGGAAAAAGGCAATTCCAAGACTTATTGTCCCAAGTATTGCATATATAGAAAATAAATTTTAGTGTCTATGGTTCAAGTTAGTCCATTAAAGAGTGTTGGGTTATGTGGAGTCTAGTTATATTTAATTCGGATTATAACCTAACCTATTCTAAAAGTGATTTTGTGGGATATAAATACCGTTGCTTCAGACTAGGGATTGAGGTGTTTTATTGAGAGATGAAAAACTGTACTGCAGTATCTTGTATTTTTCCTTGAAAATAGTGAAATTAGTACAACTTCGTGGATATAGGAAAATTGCCGAAACACGGAAATATTGTCTTGTGTGATTGTTTTCTTTGGCGCATATATATATCTTTCTATTTTTGTTTCTCACAAATCTAGAAATTTGTATATATTCTCTTCAAAGAGTGATGCAAATTCCTGTAGAAGTAACTAGGAATACTTATTTTCCAATTACCACTTACTACTAACCTTAGATTTTGCTTGTTAGGGTTTGAGTTTGTAGTGTTGGCAAACCATGGCAAATAGTAAGTCTTGTAAAGTTAAGTTTTTAGACCCCTAAAAACATAGTTTGTTTAATCTAATTGATTTGCCAAGTTGTTACTTAGATTAATTATTCAAATCTAGATTAAACATTCATCACACATATCATGCACATTGGAAAACTAAATAACATAAGATGTGATGACTCAGGAAAACTAATGAAACAAACTTGTTTCAAGGCAAAAACTTGCAGGAGAATGATCCCAAGAGAACAATCCACAATATCAAATTGAGATTTACAGTCAAGAATACCGATTCGTAGTAAATCTAATTACAATTACCAAACCGAGCTCTGAACCCCTCAGACTTCTTTGATGTGAACTTACTCCAACATGAACCTCCAGTTCACGTCTTAATCTTCAGTACACTTGATAGCTGAAGTTTGGCTGCAACTTTACTCCATCGGTACTAGTAATATGAGGGTGATCTCCAGTAGGCGCTTGAAAGAGTTAGAAGGTACAATAATTTTACAAATCTCAAAAGAGTAACTCTCCAATACTTTAAAAATGTGCTTTAGGGTTTTTCTTATATACCCAGTAGGTTTGGATTGAAACCCTAAACAGTTCACGGGCTGTTGGGCCTTAAAACAAATTCTATAGTTCGTGGTTCGATTGATCGAAGCTTTCTCTTGATTGTTTAAGCTAGTCAGATTTTTTTTTTCTTTGCAGCTTGTATGTTCTTGAATCTTAACTTGTATCACTTTAAGTAATGTCTAAAACACTTTATAGACCCTAAGATCTAATCTTAGACAAGTTTGTGTTCTTGATTTGCCAATATACAAAGTATTTAGAACTTAAACATTTATTTCTAAATATTTAGAACCTAATAGTTAGAATGTGTACTTCCAAGTCCAAGATAAAGATCCAAGCCCATGATAAGAAAGATGTGAATCTATTTTTTTGATTGGTACTCGATTCCTGTTCGACCTATCGAAACCATTTGATTGCCATTTAATTCCTGTTCAACTTTTCAAAAATCGCAGAATCAGCAAAAATTAACAAATGTGAAAAAGCCCACAACTTTTCAATTTCAAGCCCAATTCGTGATCTGTGTATGACGGTACTTAAAGAACATTATAAGCTAACCCTAGAGAGAGAGAGAGAGAGAGAGAGAGAGAGAGAGAGAGAGAGAGAGAGAGAGAGAGAGAGAGAGAGAGAGAGAGAGAGAGAGAGAGAGAGAGAGAGTGAGTGAGTGAGTGTGTGTGTGTGTGTGTCTCTTGTGCCTCATATTCTATATCTAGGTATCTATACCCAAAACTCTCTCATATCTATTGGTGGTATTCTTTAAAGAAACTCAAAATCCGATGTTGTAGAAGTTTTTGCCTTATACTAGTCATCATAGGTGCTAGAAATTCAAATCTTCAATGAGATTTTGAAGTGTGTGGATTGAAGGTTCACATTATAGTAGTTCACTATAAGGGAAGTCTTTGGGATTCTGAGCTCAGTTTGGTAACTGAAGTTAGATTTACTATGAATATGGTTATTCTTGATTGTAAATCTCCATCTAATAGTAAAACTATTACGTTAGGATTGATTAGGTCAAGTCTTCAATGAGATTTTGAAGTGTGTGGATTGGAGGTTCACATTATAGTAGTTCACTATAAGGGAAGTCTATGGGATTCTAAGCTCAGTTTGGTAACTAAAGTTAGATTTACTATGAATATGGTTATTCTTGATTGTAAATCTCCATCTTATAGTGAAACTGTTACCTCAGGATTGATTAGGTCAAGTCTTCTCATATTTTTCCTGTAAAAATGGTTTGACTTCATTGGTTTCTTGGATCAACATATCCTATGTCATATTTTCCACTGTACGTGATATTGATACTTGTTTGTTTAATCTAAGGCTTTCATAATAGATTTAATTAACAACTTGACCTTAAAACTGGTTGAACACTATTTTTGACACGGGTCTAAATCTAACACTCCTGAAGCCTATTGATTTTTTATTCTTTTGCACTAATATTGGTCTATACTCTTGCTCTTTTTAATTTAAATTAAAAAAAAAATTGAGGGGGGTATTTTTAATATATCTTAATGGCATGGAATTTATGCTTTACTCTTTATTCCGCACAGTGACGCTTGGAAGGATTAGGCTTTGAATAATGCAATGAAACTTTATGTGCTGCCATTGGATCAATGAAATAGAAGACAAACCATGTTTCCAATAAAGTCCTTGAAGTTACAAGTCAAGGAATATCATGCCCCATTTTATAAAATGTCCTAAAAGCCTTCAGTATTCTTGCTATTGCCACTACTTTTGAGTTCATCTTGGGATGGTCTTGAGAAGTACCCTACTTTCTTGGACGCAAGAACAATGCTTTTAGATTGTAAGGGTGGTAATTATATGGTCGATAAAGTAGATAACATGGAAGCTTGCACCTTAGAGAGAGAGATGCAAAAAGTTAAAATTATGCAATAAAATTGCAATGCAATACTTTAAAAAAAAGGGGGGGGGGGGGGGGGGGGGGGGGAAGCCTTGATATTATGCGACATCCTAAAATTTCATAGCCTTCAAATGTTGATTCAGAACTAGAGATTTTGAACGTGAAAGCAGTTGAGACTTGAGATACATTTTCCATTGTGAAATTGTAGATATATTTCACCAAAAAGAATAAGGCAATCTGATGGGATAGCACCTGCTAGTTGATAGTATAGTGGGGTGGGCCTTGCACGCCATTGATGAAATTTACCTGCTCATCTAGGGTGACTACAGTATCACCATTTTGTATATATGGAGGAGCACCTTGAAGGGTCACAAACCAAAGTAATTTATGCAAAATAAACAAATAGAAAAAAGTATTCCTTTTTGCGTTATTTACATATATAGGCATGTTATCTATATGTTTGGATAGGAAAAAGGAGAGGAGAAAAGAGGGAAAGGAGTGAACCATTTTTTCCTGTCATCTCTTTCTCCATATATATTCATCCAAACATAATGTGTGTTTATTGAGATCGAAATATGAAAGAGGTAGCAATATATTTTTGACTTTATATATATATACTTTAATTAGAACTAAAGCTAATAGTATTGTGGGTTCTAGTTAGCTCAATTGGTAAAGTCTCTAATGGTTGAATAAGAAATCTGATGTTCAATTTCCACCTACATCAAAAATTAATTGGAGTTTTGGTCTGATAATAAAGAGCCATCATAAAAAACGGATACCATAAATTAAAACTCTCTAAAAAAAGAAAAAAAAGCTAATAGCCTTTTAACTTAACACAAACTACTATCTTTTATTAAGACAACAAACCCCCTCTCTCCTGTTATTCTAACTACCGACTAAAAAAAAAAAACTGAAGAATATGCCTAAGCTCAAAACATTGACTTGGACTAATATAACTCTTGACAACTTAAATGTCAAAGAGTCGTAGTGGGTGGCATGAGAGGTTTGAATTGTGTATGGAAAGAAAAAGAATCTGACAGAGTATTCCTTTTGAGGTTATCTTGAGATTATATTACATATAGAAACTCCATCCTATCTTTCTTCTTAATTAAAAAAAGAAAAGAAAGTTGACTAGTTTTAGAACAATTTTAAATGAAATATTGTGGTTGATATGATGCAAGACAAGCCTGTATGGTAAGGCAGTCGATTAAAGAACAACTATGCTCTTTTTTGTAATGCCAAAATAAACAGATAAAATATTTTGTATGCTATGTACTTTGTTTCCTTTCTTGGTCAGACTTGTAATGGACCTACTTATACGGCAAAAAAGGATTTGTGATATTATTTAGTTGTGCCATTTCTTAAATAAAAAAAGCAGTAACAGTCAAAATTAACTTTTATAGCAAAATACATGGTGCACAAAATTCAAGCCCATTTGGCCAAGACAGACATGCAACCAGCCCCTAGAAGAAGTGATGCATTTGCTCCGAATTGAATCCTCAAGCTGTTTTGCACTCTTGGGCTCATGAAATCTGCTGCTAGTAGGTCAACAAGTGCCATGTAAATCAAAATCCCAGCCGATGCAGCATCGAAAATCCCTTCAACAATCAGAGATGTTGGGCCATTTTCATTGTAAACACTTGATATTCCAATACCAATTGCAATTCCCACAGGTGTTGTGAGGGAGAAAAATGTTGCCATTATTGCTGCAGACCGAGTCTTGAATTGTGCCTACATTTTAATAAAAAATTTGCTAAAGTCAGAGATTATGAAAAAACAACTAAAACATATCTTAGTACCAGGAGTCATGCTTGGTTGACAAATATTTTCACATTCTTTAATTTTCTTAATTTTCTGTGATAAAAGTAATATTATTTTGATATGGGTTCACATCTAATATCATATTTCAAAAAGTGGTGTATCCACTTTTCATTTTCTTTATTCTATATTCAAATCCTGAATTTCAATATAGAAAAAAAAAATTATTTTCACATTTGGTAGAGTTTGATAAATTGTTTTGAATACATAATTTGAGTATATAATACATCATACCCAATTTTGGTAATTGTTTCCTATTTAAAAAAAAAAAAGTAACTTTTCTCACTCACACACATCACATCACTAAAAAAAAAAGTAATTTTTTTTGTTTTCACAATATTTACGAATATGTCACTGTATTCATATTCATAGAAAACGAAAGCGTTGAAAAGTTGTATTCATTTTATATATTCAAATCCACTTTTTTTGAAAGCTGAAAATGAATATTGAGTATAAAAATACAACCAAACCAATTTTTTTATGGTGGATCCAACAAAAATCTGAAAATAAATCCTGAAAACACCACTTTTTTTTTCTCTTAACTAACAGGATGCAATCATAGCATGCCATCTCCATTCGAAAGATAGAGAAATTTTTTGTTGACTCTAACTTATTGTAGAATGAAATGTTATACAAATTGTGTTAATTAGTTTGATGAAAGTTGTCGGTAGATGGGGTACATATTATAGACTTCATATATTATGAATTGCTTTTTTTTTTTCGTAAACATTATGTAATGATTGTGTGAAAGTTGACTTAATGGGTGTACGGTGAGCTTCAATTTAAGTTGGCACTTCAAAAGATTATATTACACATTAGCATTAACAATTATTAAATAAATGGTTATGTGCCATTCCTTAAGTTTGAATGCTATAAAGTACTAAACTTGTCATAGAATTCAAGGATGCAGAATTGTTAAATGCAATTGGTTCTCAATTTTCTCAATTAAAAGAGCACAACTAGACCACTTTGAGAGGTCATGGCTATAGAATAATAATAATAATAATAAAAGAAAGAAATCTGATACCTGAGAAATGCAACCACCAAGTCCCGTTCCCTCAAAAAATTGATGGAAAGACAGTGCTGCCAGTAGAGGCTTTATTGTCTGAGGGCTTTGAGAAGAACCCAATGATATTCCAATTATCACTGAATGAGCCACAATTCCTAACTCCAACACCTTAAAAACACACCCACCAAATTTTAATCAAACTCTGAAATACCCATCAGTCAATATCATCCAATAACGACAACTAAAGTTATAGATCCTCAACAGATTAATTAAGGATTAGTTAAAGCTGATCACATGTATACTTTTCCTTTATTCTTTATTCTGTTTATCCAAAACCATACAATATCACCCAAGAATGAATTTAAAATTAAACCTTACTTGTGATATAACACGGAAACGGATTAGCTCGGCAAGATTCGAGTCCTCGGGATTGGTGGCTGAGCCATGAGCATGACCGTGTGTGGCATGTGTATGCACATGCACATGTCCCTGATGTTCTTCATTCATCTCTTCATCCACAACATTCACCTGCTTAGAGTTATTGTAGTGCAGCCTTTTATAAAACCCAGTTGCCAATGAGTCCACCATTAATGTTCCTATAGCAGACATCATGGCAATGAAGCCGGTGAAAGGGAATTTACCCCATGGATTTTCATTAAGGCATGGTGATGTTAAACTAGCAAATGCATCCGGTAGTATGTGAATGAACCCTGTTGCCAGAATTACACCTGCTGCAAAGGCCTTAATCATGAAAAATATGTCATGTTCAGGCCTTACAGTTGGAATTTTCTTGCCCAACAATGGAATGCTTACTCCCAAAGCACCTGCAAGAAGAATTATAGGTATTGAACCTACTTTATATTTAAGTGCAACACTTTTGTTGTTCTTTGTGGCCTCAGCATCACATGTACAATCTCCAGATACTATAGTGGGGAGGACAAAAACAATTAGAAGAAACAACAGCTTCAAGATGTTGTAAAAACAAGGTTGAAAGTTGAACATGGTGTGTTGGTGTGTAAGAGAAAGATAGAGAGTAGTAGGTTAAGGAAGAGGAAAGATTGTCAAATATATTTGTTCTTTGATAATGGCTTGAGTTTTGTACTTTTATAGCAAATGAAAAAGAAGCTGCAATGTGGGTTGTTTGAAATCATTGGATGGTTCAATTGAAAAACACTAAAGAATAAATCAATGGATGGCTGATAATAAGCCAAGCATCTTGTATATATAGTCAATACCAACATAAAAATAAATGAACATAGGCTTTGCTCAAAACTCTTCTCAAGTATCTACTAGCTAGGTTAGCATTGTGTCATTCATGTGGCTTGTCAGCATGTGTTGGATGGCCTGGAATTAAGTATCTCATATGCATAATGGATTTACATGGAAAGCAAATCTTGATCATCGATCAGCAAGGTTGGTAAGGGACCAGTACTGTCTTTCATGTGGACCAATTTGCATACTATAGACAAATTATTGTGAAAATCAAATTAAAAAGAGTGATTTAAGTACCCAATTTATTTTTGTTATGGTAGGTATTGTAGTGACATTTCATATATCCATCTTTATACACAATTTTTGTAGGTTTCTTTTAGTTTAATTGGTAAAATCTAGTTCCCTCAGTTCCCTCAAATACAGAATTAGATCTTGCATGCACAAAAATGAAATTCATTGATGATTTTGTATGATAATAAATAACAATCATGGGATTGAATCTTGCTTATATGGTACAAAATCAATTGGTCTTTTGGCCTAATTGGAAAAAAAAAATTATTAAGCTTGATAGTAATAACAATTATCATGGATCATATTGCATCTATTAAAAAAATTTCTTTACACACAATTTTGAGTTAATATATTTAAAACATGTTTGTTTTTAAACCCCTGAACACAATGTTTAGCCTGATTTTATTGCCAAGTTGTTACTTAAGTCAATTATGTAGATATTTGGTTAAACATAAATCTATCATATCATACAGCAGAAAAGTAAATAAAACACAGATATGATGACCTAAAAAAACCAATGAAATAAAACAATTTCTAGGTAAAAAAAACATGGACAGACCAATTCCAAGAAGAACAATCCACTGTAACAAATAGAAGTATACAATCAAGAATATTTAATTCACAGTAAACTTAATTGTGATTATCAAACCTAACTCTAAAACCCTCAAATTTTTTTAATGTGGATCTACCCTAACATGGACCTCCAATTCATGCCTTTGATCTTCGGTACACTTGATATCCAAAGCTTAGGCTACAACTTTGTTTCATTGGTACTTGTGAAATAAAATTGATCTTTGGTAGATGCTTGAAAGAGTAGAAGAGTAGCTCTCCAAGACTTGAAAAACATGCTTTAGGTTTTCCTTATATACCAAGTAAATTTGGATTAAAACCCTAAGTGTTTAATGAGCTAACGAGCTTTAATAAAAATCTGCACAAAGAGTTGATTTAACACCAGAATTTTTGTTAGAATTGACCGGAAATAGTGTCTGAAAGGAGAAAGGGGTACATAATGTTTTGAAAAATTATGAGGGTATTATAGTCATGTAAAGAAGCAGTAGAGCGCAAGGATGGTCACGATGAGATCATATAAAGGAATGATGGTGGAAGAGAATTGTTAGAATAGGATAATTTATTAGCTTTACTAAAGTAGTTGAGAAATGACACATTAAGCAAAAAGCAATGGCAAAAATGGAGACACAATGTTGTCATGCAAACTCCTTATTCAAGGTCATCAGCTTAGATTGCATAGTTATGTTGCCTAGGTGAACAAAAGTCAATCCAAATATGTCGATATAATGTGTTCTTTCCCTTACTGCTTAGTAGTCCTAAATTATAAAATAATACCAACTTTTTTGTTTTTTTCTCTCTCTTTTTGCATTAGATAGTGCTTTGTGCTTACTTGGTCGTGGCAGAGAAGGGCACGTCTTTTCAACTATTTCTTAAAGAAAAAGTAAACAAGTCATATCTTTTTTCCTGTACATCGAACTTAAGCATCTTCTTCAATTTAATAAGGGCTCATAAAAATTTTTACAACTTTTACCGTAACTTATTATATGACAAATTATAAGTGGTAGAGATGTAGATCCACCTTTTAACCTTCACCATTTCTAGCTTGTAATGTAACAAATTGTAGTAATAGTTGTAAAATTTTTTTTGTCTCTAACATTTTCTATTTTATACACAATGCATAAATGTTAAAGCATTTTTTTAAGCACAACACTAAACAATTCTCCAATTTTTTTTGAATTTTTTTCCTATTTAATATATATATATATATATATATTCTTCTCAAACTAAGAAAAAGTTACTTTATATGAACCTATTATAAGACCGTAATATGAGACATCTTTCTTACAATATATGAATTTTACAGGTGAATGCACTAAATGCTTGAGGAATACATGAATCTTATAAGTCTTTACATGAACCTATTATAAGACCGTAATATGAGACACTTCTCACACAACATATGAATCTTATAGGTGAATGCACCAAATATTTGAAGAATATATATATGAATCTTATAAGTGAATGCAACAAATGCTTGAGGAATACGACACAAGGTTAAATACTTTTGTTGAGAGTTGAGAGTAATAGTGGCTCTCCACGTTTGAGCAATTAAAAAATTTGTCTATAAGTTTAATGACATGTATGTATATCTTGGCTTGCTCCGCAAAAATTGGACAAAAAGAGTGCAAAAAACTCATCTGTTAGAGATTCCTTTATTAACTTAACTCTTGATAACTTATCCCCCCAAACCCCACCACTAAAAAAAGAAAAGAATAGAACCCTTAACTCATGATAAGTGAGTTCAAAAGTAGTGAGAGAATTATATTAGCAGAGAAATTCTTCGTGCATTAATTAAACACAAATAAGTAAGAGATAATAATATGTGTCACTAAAAAGTAATAGTATTATCTGTTTAATCTCTTGGTAAGAGTTGACACATTAAGTCTTTACCGTGGCACCTTCATGAACAAGAGGGGCTATCTCTCATGGATGATTAAACCACGAGTCAAATTTTCAGGAATAAAGAGTTTTAGAACCAAGTCAACCTTCATTGAGAATCTCTTAATTTAACTATCATATCTTAATGTTTTCATCCAAGATGTTCAATATTTAAATCTCCTTTCAACTATCAGATTATTAAAAAATAAAAAATAAAAAATAAAAAATAAAAAAAGCTTACCTAAATGAGCATTGGAAAATGAAAATGCTACAAGACCCATCATGAGCCATTGACAAAACTTATATATATATATATATAGTTTGCCAATGTTATTTTTTATAAATAATTTTTTTGGCAAACCAAGTAAATATTGTATTAAATACTCTCTAATTTTTGCAGGATAATATTTAATACTCACTAAACATATCTGTATGAGACTATGAGCGCCTAAAACGTAGGAAATTTACTTACCAGAAATATGAAAATCGTACGGATTGCTTAAAACAGGAGAATAAGCTCAATATGAATGGGCCTGGAATATAAATATAATTGAAAAAAACTATATAATTTTTCTTTGTACGTTCACCATAGAATTAGTTAAAGAATTCAATCAAAGTTTATGAAAGAAAATTAATAAATAAACAGCATTAAATTTTAATGAAATAAGTTAATAATGAATACCATTTTTTTAGAATCAAATTATTGAATTCCTTACCTAATTAATGCAAGAAGAAAAGGCAGATTGAAGAATTAAATAAAAGTACTTCTCCAGTAACTAAAATTAACAAATTAAGATGAAATTGAAAATAAAAATAAAACTCTTTCTATCTAGCTATACATTTCCCTACATGGCTTCTTATCTAATGAGACTATATATGTAAAATATTCTTACCATGGACGAACTAGGCTGAAACAAAAATAGATATAAAAATAAATAAATTTTCTCTAAAAAATAAAAAGTTGTAAACTAAAGACAAATAGTGAAGGATGAGGTAATCAAGTGAATGAATAAATAAAACCATTTATTATTGTAATGGAATTTTCTTCTCTTTTGATTTATCTCAAATTTGATATGTTCCTTCGAGTTATTTACGGTATTGTGTCAACAAAACAATCAGGAAGTTGCACAAAAAAAAAACTATATCAAGACAAGTCCAACATAATAATGTAAAGACTATACTGCTTGAGAATCAAGCCCATTTTGCTATGAGTGACATAAATCCAGCCCCTAGAAGAAGTGAGACATTTGACCACAATAGGATCTTCACATTTTTTTGCAGTCTTGGGTTCATGAAATCTGCTGCTAATAGGTCAACAAGTGCCATATATATGAGAATCCCAGCAGCAAGAGCATTGAAAGTCCCTTCAATAATTAGAGCAGTTGGGCTATTATCTTTGTAAGTGGTTGCTACTCCAATTCCGATTGCAATTCCCAGTGGGGTTGTGAGAGAGAAAAATAATGACATTATTGCCGCAGATTTGGACTTGAATTTAGCCTACATAGCCAATAATTAACATAAGGAAGCAAGTGTTAATCAATAATTCAATCGATTTGAGGTCAGCCGATCAATTTGACCTTTTAGAATTATTATAATGTTAAACAACATCTCGTTTAGGTCAAAAGATAGATTATTTTATCTATTAATAACAACAATTATAGAAATGAGGATGTGATCATTATGAAGACATTTCGCAACTCTCAAAGCTATACCTAATATTAAAAAAGTCAGAACTGCCTAGCATTATTTTCAAAACCCAATTTTCTTATTGGAAAGAGCAACAATTTGAGGCTATGGCTTAAGCATTGTGTTATACCTGAGCGATGCAGCCACCAAGCCCTACACCCTCAAAAAATTGATGGAATGACAATGCTACTAGAAGAGGCCTTATTGTAGAAACGCTTTGATTAGCACCCAAATCCACTCCAATAATTACTGAATGAAAAATAATTCCTAATTCCAATACCTTGAGAGAGAGAGAGAGAGAGAGAACCAATCAAAGTAAGAAATCATATGAAATACATTGGATTGCGTTTGAACTTGAGGATTTAAAATCAAGGATTTGATGAACAATTTGTTAACATCAATGGCTTGATGTAAATTTAATAACACGTTATGATATGAGTTTTGAACATTTTGTTCAAAGAAAATCACTTGTGACATTATGAATTTGAATTGGCATATTAATAAAGGTGAAATCCATATAGAATTTCATTCTTTATTAATTGAAAGCAATCAAACTAGAGAGTAAATTCCAATTTTTTTTTTTCTTTGAATTCCTCTATCCTAACGAACCATTGGGAAAGATTAGAGCAAAAAATGAATTTGTAAGTAGCCAATACTTGTGCTATAACACGATGACGGGTTAATTCCGTTCCTTTAGAAGGGATGACCGAGCCATGAGCGTGACCATGTGTGGCATGTGTATGAACATGTAAATGACCCTCATGCTCATCTTCTTTTTCCTCATCTGCACCTGCCTGCATTTGTTATAATGTAATTAAAGAAAAAGTTATTGTATAATATTTTGGTAGTTTAATTAAGCACCATCACCTGTTTAATAAAGTGCATCCTATTAAAATAGCTAGTGGCATACGCATCCACCATTAATGTTCCAATAGATGACAACATTGCAAAGAAACCTGTGAAGGGAAAATTGCCCCATGGATTTTGATTTAGGCATGGTGAAGTCAAGCGTGAAAAAGCATCCGGTAGTACATGAATGAACCCGGTTGCTAGAATCACACCGGCTGCAAAGGCCTTGATTACGAAAAAGAAATCATTTTCTGGCCTTAGAGCTTTAATTTTCTTGCCCAGCAATGGAATGCTTACCCCCACAGCACTAGCAACAAGAATGGAAGCTATTGCACCCAGTTTATATTTTAGTGCTGTGCTATTGTCACTCTGTGTGCTCCCGGAATCAGTACACCCACAATCACCATATGTAGTAGGGAGGAATAGAACAAGAAGAAATAGCAAATTCAGGATATAACTGAAAGAAGAAACTTGAAAATTAATCATCATGAAACTCAAGGGAAAATCAGAGAAGAAAATGTGCTTAGAAAGCTTTTGAGATTTTGGTTCTTTAAGAAAGCAGGCTGAGTTTACTTCTTATCATAAAGGAGAAGGATGTACTGGTTGACTCTTAATCACTGGTTCGCTGTTGTTGAATTAGTCGTTTAAGAAAAATAATTTAGTTGTTTAAGCAAAAAATTAATCACTTGGTGATGCTGATAGGGAGCATGAGGACATCTTGTAAGGTCAACGATAACACAAAATAGAAATGTAGATAGGTAAACAGGGCTATTAGAGATATAGGTTTTGCACATGTACTCGTCTTTAGAACCTAACTCAGATGAGGAATGAAGAGAAAAGCTAGCTAAATGGATGACACTGATTAAACCAATGTTTTGTGAATGTCAAGATCGCTTATTAAATCCTAGCAATGCAAAGATGTCTTGAGTTTTATCTGCCTGAAATGTTTGACTCCTATCCTAGGAGAATCATCTATCCAAATAATGCATTAAGTTTATATAATTCGTAATTGTTTACATTAATTTTATTCCCAGACATACCAACATCATGAACAAAACTATCTTTTAATAGTTGTTGCTCGTTGGGATACATGGAAATCTAGAAATTGATGAAAGTTGTTAAGTGCTAACAAGGAGATGAGGTCATGTAAAGGTACAAATCTGAGAACTGGGTCTTTCCGTACTACAGCTGATCCTAACTAGGAGGATTCATTAAGCTTAAGGTATGAATATTATGTTGTCATGCAAGCCATTCTAGGGCGTACCGAAGTCAAGGTCAAAATATTGATATTTTAGTTGCTATTTTGCTATACATGCATGCCTGTCATGATCACAATATATGATTCATTTAGTTCACGCTGCGCGTTACAAATAGATGTGTAAGATCAATTTAACTTTTAAACAATAGATATAGATTGAGTGATCTCACTGTTGATGCAAAATTAAATATAATCATAGAGTTATCATTATTCTTAATACAAAATCACTGGTCACACTTACATAGATGAATCCGGGGGGGGGGGGGGGGGGGGGGGGGGTCGAGGGGGTTGACAATTGCCCCCTGGGTTGCCAAAACTAAAAAAATTAATACTTTAAGCGCAAAGTTAAATATAATCATAGAGTTGTCATTATTCTCAATACAAAATCACTTGTCTTGCTTACATAGGTGGAGCCGGGGGGTCGAGGGTTGCAAGAAGGTAAAAAAAAAAAAAAAAACATAATTTTTTTCTTTAAAAGTGGCGTGTGCACACACACATATTATAGATAATAGATACTCAAATAATCTATGTTACTATTTATTTTCCTACATAAAAATTGAGTAGAAGCAATGAAATGTGAGGATAATTACGCGATAATTTCCATAAGTTGAATTTGGTGTCTATTTAACTATTAAAAATCATTTCATTTTCAACTGGAAATTTTGACTTAAAAAAAAAAAAAAACAGAAAGAAGGCCTTTTTCATGAACGAAAAACCTTAAAATATGAACAAAATATAATGAATATGATATTTTTGAGAGTTTTCTATCACTCAGCAGACAGATATGTATGGTTTTTTATAATCATGAATCATGATCAATGTGGGTTCGTTAATGCATTTGGCTTGTAAGCACTATCTATACGTTGGATAGCCTTGAAATTAATTAAGGTTCACATATATAAACTTATGTGAAACGCCAATAACGAAAAAGTAAGTTATGAGTCTGAAAAAAAATTCTGAAACTTGTCTATGTTGGCCTTAGATACAGAGAATAGTACTGCTTTTGCTTTACATTTTTGAGTGACCCAAATTTTGTAGGGATGAATGCTATAATGACATGTTCATTCTCATTAAACATTTTTGTCTAAAATTCCACGATTGGTATTGTTATTTTCGTAAGCGTTATTTTCTAAGTGAGGGTAAATTTAAAAATGTATAAATTTCCGTGAGTGACTTTAACGGTGTTAATATGTTAGGGAGGTGAGTATAATTTATTTTGAAAGTAAAGAAGATCAATGTACAATCTAAAATTAATAATAAGGTTAGCATAATTTGAGTAAACCTCAAGAGAGGCAAGTGCAATTTTCCCTTTATTTTTCTCTATTTTGTTTTTCTTTACACTGATTCTCTCTCATGTCTCATCTCCTCTTGTTGTCTCACTTTTTTTTTTTTCCTCCCTTTTTTCTTCTATAATTGTTAGGTTGGGCAATGAGCACAACAATGGGTCTCTTTTGCTGTTTTGCATTTCATTGATTTTTTTTTTTTTTTGGATTTTTTTTTGGAATTTTTTAGAGATTTTGGAATATTTTGAAGGAGAGTTAGGTCGAATTAACAAATAAATAAGAAGAGGTATTCAATATTCCACTAAGTTTAAACTCATGAGTAACAATGTTGTAAAGCCCACACATAACGGCTAGTTTGACTCATGAGTTTCAACTTAGTGGAATATTGAATTTTCAAGAAAAAAAAAAAATTTTAGAAGCAAGCCGACCTTAATGGACCCATGAGCCATTGAGCCATGAGCCATTGACAAAACTTTATCAGCTTGAATGTTTAAATTGTTATTTTTATAGACAATATTTCATAATTGTTTTGGTAAACCAATAAATATTGTATTCAATACTCACTAAATATCAGTCTAGATATATGTGTGTGTGTATATATATATAGAGAGAGCTAAAACTGAGAGAAAATCTAATTAAATTCTAAATTAGAATTTAATTTTGTGCCGCATGTCTCATTCAATTTTTAAATTTGTGTATTAAGTGAATTATTAGGTACAAAAATGAAAGTGTCTAAATTCAATTAGATTCTAAATTAAATTTTAATTGAAGTTTAATTTTGCGTCATGTATGTCACATCTAATTTTTTAATTTTGTGACAAGTGAATTATTGGATGTAAAAACCAAAAAGTCTAGATCTAATTAGGTTCTAAATCATATAAAACAAAATTAATAAATAAACAACACTAAATTTTAATGAAATAAATTAAGGAATACCTAATGGAAAAAGAAAAAATGATTAAGGAAGAAACTAAAACTAAAAAATTAAAATGAAATAACAAAAACTCTATCTAACGACTACATTTCCCTATATGGCTTCTTATCCTATGACACTGTAAATGTAAAATATTGTTACCATGAATGGAGGACTGGGCTAAAACTTTTTTTTTTTTTTTTTTTTTTGAGAAACTGTTAAAACAAAATTAGATACATAAATAAATAAAGTTTTTCTTTTAAAAAAAGTGCAAAATAAGGACAAAGAGTGTAGGATGAGTTTGTCAAATGACTAATCAAATAAAACCAATGTTTATATTATTTTAAGGACAAAGTTTCTTTAGTTACGAAATTGGTTGTAATTTTAAGTTACAATTTTTCTCAATATCTTTTTATTGGTAGTGAATATTGACAAATTCACTATTAGATTACATTTTCTTTTTATATTCTCCCTGCTTACAAATTTTTTAGAAAATTAAAGAACAATAGCTATGTCATCAATAAATTTTTTAAATCACAAGTTTTTTGTAATTTAAAATTATGCATAAAATATAATTTTATAGATTATATAGTAAATAATATCTAATTAATACAAAATTTGACATGTTTATTAAGAGCATTAAGAACATGCAATTCAATGGTTAGATTTTCAAAATATTTAGTAATATTTATTTTATTGAGTAAGGTTGTAGTTTTAAGCTACAACCAATTTTGTAGCTAAATTTTGTTTTTATTTTAATGACATTTTTTTTTCTTTTTGATTTAAGTTAAAATGTAATATAATATGTGATATATATATATATATATATATATATACCTTCTATTTATTTATGTGTACACACACACATCATGATTCATGACAGGCACAACTTAATAATGTACAGTTCTTAAGATTCATGCCCATTTTGCTATGAGTGCCATACATCCAACCCCTAGAAGAAGTGAGACATTTGACCCTAATTGGATCCTCAAATTATTTTGAAGTCTTGGGTTCTTGAAATCTGCTGCTAATAGATCAACAAGTGCCATATATATGAGAATCCCAGCAGCAAGTGCATTGAAAGTGCCTTCAACAATTAGAGCAGTTGGGCTGATATCGTTGTAAGTGCTTGATATTCCAATACCGACTACAATCCCAAGCGGCGTTGTGAGTGAGAAAAAAAATATGACATTATTGCTGCGGACTTAGATTTAAATTGAGCCTACATAGCCAAAAAAGAAGAATTTAACTTTGAGATAATCTACTATAACTGACAAATTAACATATGTAAGAAAGTGTTTGGGTAATTTATCAATAATTTAATTGATTTGAGCTAAGCCGATCAACTTGAAATTTAGAATTATTATAGTGTTAATCTTTTTTTTTTCTTTTTTCTTTTTTTTCTTTTTTTGCTAAATATTATAGTGTTAATCAACATCTCGTTTAGGTTAAAAGTTATATTATTTTATCTATTAATAACAACTATTATAGAAATGAGGATGTGATCATTATGAAGACATGTTAACTATAGAGTCTATACCTAATCTAAAATAAAATATAATAAAAAATCAGAACTGCACACTAGATATCATTTTCAAAACCCAATTTTTTTATTGGAAAGAGCAACTATAAGAGGCTATATATGACTGAACCATTTTGTGTCATACCTGAGCGATGCAGCCACCAAGCCCTACTCCCTCAAAAAATTGATGGAAAGACAAGGCTACTAGGAGAGGCCTTATTGTAGCAACACTTTGAGAAGCACCCATATCCACTCCAATAATTACTGAATGAAAAACAATTCCTAATTCCGGTACCTTAAAACTAAAACAAAAAAACAAAAAACGATCAAAGTAAGAAATCATATGAAATACTTTGGATTGTGTTTGGATTTGAGGATTTAAAGTAAAGGATATGAAGAAAAATTATTAACATAAATTATTTGATATAAATTTAACAACACATTATGATATGAGAAAGATTACAGCAAAAAATGAAATTAGAAAGCAGCCAATTACTTGTGCTATAACACAATGACAGTTTAATTCTTTTGAATTGATTCCTTCAGAAGGGATGGTTGAGCCATGAGCATGACCATGTGTCGCATGTGTATGAACGTGTATGTGACCCTCATGCTCATTGTCTTTTTCCTCATCTGTAACAGCCTGCATGCATGTGTTTTAATAACAGCTTAAAAAACATCACTAAAAAATTAAACAGAGAGATCAAAAAAGTAATTAATGAAAAAAAAGTCACTTATATAGGCATAGTAGTGGTATTGTCTATAGTAGTTTAAACAAGTTCTTCACCTAACTATTAAAGTGCATCTTGTTAAAATAGCTAGTGGCATACCTCCAGGAAATTTTCCAAGGTGGTCCTTTAGAAACTTAAATTAAACAATTTAATAAAAAGAGAACTTTATATATTGATAACAAAAAAATATTTGTCTATAATATTTTGCATAGGAGATGAATCATGGGTACATGATTTTTATATCAAATGTTTGTCCATAATACTAGCAAAAAATAAACAATAAACAAAAAGTTCAATTGAAATATTATTTCTTGATATAATAAAAATATTAATTATTATTATGTCCATAGCATGACTCTATTAAAAATTTAATCCAACATAAATTTTTGTTGTTTAGTTGTTTCATTATTTTTCTTTATTGACCACTAACAATCTAGCACACACCCCATTACCACAATGTAAAGTCTAAACTAATAAATACAATACCTCACCCCAATATTGCCTTACAATTGCATAGCTTTATTTTTATAATTATTTGTTTACTTACTTTACTACCATTAGTCAGTTAGTCCATTACCCTCTTTGCCCAAAGTAGATTCAAGGCTCCCGTATCGATTTGTCAATTAGAACAAAATATTTTGGTATTGGTCTATTTCAACGTACTATTACGAAGTTACCATTATTATAAATATATATGTATAACATTGATTAAAACTCATATAAATTATTAAGGATCTTAAAATTATAAGTCATATTTCAATCAGTATGTCAATCTTTAAGCCCAAAAAACAAATTAACAATCAATTTTTAAAAATAAAATAAGATTAAAATGTATTTAATAATGAAAGAAAAAAAAAAGACATAAGCTGAAATTAAAAAAAAAAAAAAAAAGAAAAGAAAAAAAAGATGATAACGTGGAGGCAAGAGGCTTAAAATCAATATAAAAAGCTGAATTTCAGCTTCCTTTTCAAATACTACTTGTACTGGTCACGCGCTTGTCACGTGACGACTGACAAAACTAAAAATGATATTACACAAAAGTGACAAAACTAGGCAATAAAATTGAAGTGGGCGGACAACTCAAGAATTAGGAAAACTGAAAAGAATTGCAGAGGAAACGTAGAATGAAGAAGGAGGAGGAGAATTTCAGGGAGGTCACAACCTTTTTTCAAAGGGTGGGCAAATATGAAAATTTTAAATTATTATATATAAAAAAATAAAAAAAAATTCCCAAGTCAAGGTGGTCCTGTAACCACCCTGGCCTGAACGAGGCGCCGCCTGGCCTGTCTCTGGTGGCATAAGCAGCATCAAGGGCGGAGCCAGGGGGGGTCGAGGGGGGGCAGTTGCCCCCCTGGCTCGGCATAAAAATAGTAAGGTGGCTTTTAAATTTTAGTAAGAAGCAGGTTTGTATTTGGTTTGACAATGTACCCATCTCAAAGTTGCACCTCTTTCTTTTTTTTGGTAGAAAAATGCGCATCTCTTAAGCCTTAGAGAGCAAACAATTGCCACGTAGCTGTGGCTTGGCGTTGGCCTGGCATGCATATAATAGCCAACTAGCTTTGGCTGGGACTTAGTGTCAATTCTCCACTTCACCATGTGGATCCTTACTAAAAAACATTCTTTATGTAATAATTATCCTACTTCACAAAATTTTGAATAATAAACCAAAATTTTGAGATAATTATATAATAACACAAAATTATTTTAGTTGTATTTGGTGTTTATACTTAATTACTAAAAATATTTTCATTTATAAATGGAATTTTTACTATATATATATATATATATATATAAAGATGGCTTATTTATGTAAAAAAGAAAAAAAAAATCCTTTACAACTACCCAACATATATGTAATATGTGTGTTTCAATATACATGCATAGTGTATATAAATTTTGCCCCCCTGAAGTCAAATCCTGACTCCGCCACTGAGCAGCATCCACCATTAATGTTCCAATAGATGACAACAATGCAAAGAAACCTGTGAAGGGAAAAATGCCCCATGGATTTTGATTAAGGCATGGTGAAGTCAAGTCTGCAAATGCATCCGGTAGTACATGAATGAACCTGGTTGCTAGAATCACACCGGCCGCAAAGGCCTTGATGATGAAAAAGAAATCATTTTCTGGCCTCAGAGCCTTAAATCTCCTGCCTAGCAATGGGATACTTACCCCTACAGCACTAGCAACAAGAATGGAAGCAATTGAACCCAATTTATATTTAAGTGCTGCGCATTTGTGATTCCCTGTGTTCCCAGAATCATCACACGTATAATCTCCATGGATAGTAGGGAGGAAAAGAACGAGAAGAAATAGTATATTCAAGATGTAATTGACAGAACAAAGTTGGAGATTAATCATGGTGAGACTCAAGAGAGAAGGAAAGAAGAAAATCTGATTGAAAAGCTTTTGGGATTATGGTATTTTGAGAAAGGCATGAGTTTCTTCTTATTAGAAAGGAAAAAGGATGTTCTGGTTGTTGCAATCACTGGTTCGCTATTGTTGTTTATAGAAAAAATTAAAACACTTGGTGACTGTCTGAGATCTTGAGGAGATCTTGTAAGGTCAACGATAACACAAATAGAAATGTAGATAGGAAAATAGGACTACATGAGAGTTTTAGGTTTTGCACATATACTTGTCCCAGATGAGGAATGAAGACATAAGCCGAATTGGTGACGATTTCAAATTGATTAATCCATTTTTTTGCGGAATGTAAAGATGGAGTGATCAAAATTGTCTTTTAAGAGTTGTTGGGGACTTGGGATACATGGAAATCTAGAAATTGATGAAGTTCTAACTGCTAATATGGAGTCATGAAGATGAGGTCATATACGGGCACGATTCTAAAAACTATGGGCCTATTTGTTACGTGTATTTAAATAATAGTTTTCAGTTTTTTTGAAAATAAATGTGGGTGAAAAAGTGTGTGAAAATATGTGTAATATTTTTTATAAACTGAAAACATGTGTTTAAACTCGCGTACCAAACGGGGCCTAGGTCTTTTCAATACAGCTAATCCTAGGTAGGAGGATTCATTAAGCTTAAGATGTGCAGATTATGTTGTCACGCAAACCCTCTAATCAAGATAGTTTATCTTAGGATTACACCATTTTAGGGCTTAACGAAGTCAAGCTCAAAATATTGATATTTTAGTTGCAATTTGCCAGTACATATATGCTTATCATGATGACAATATATGATTCATCTATTTTACACTTTGCGTCATAGATGTATATAAGACAAATTTAACTTTCAAACGATAGATATTAAATGAGTAATCTCACTACTGTCATTAAATTAAATATAATCATAGAATTTTCGTTATTCTCAATATGAAAACACTGGTCTGGTTTACATAAATGGAGCTGTGGGGTCAAGTGGGGCTAACAATCGACCCCAAGCCACCAAAACTAAAAAATTAATACTTAAAAATTTTAATTTTTGATAAAGTCTATGGGTCAAAATAGTATTTTATTACCATTTAAAAAATAAAAAATAAAAAAGCTTAAACAAAATATAACCAATATTATATCATTTTGTGAGTTTTCTTATATTAATATATTGCCCAGCATGCACATGTATGGTTTTTTTTTTTTTTCTTTCTTTTCTTTTTTTTTTTACGCAACTACTTGTTTGAAACTCCTCAATGTAGGTTTCATTTATGCATGTGGCTTGTAAGCACGAAGAATATGTTGGATATCCTTGAAGGCTTGAACTTAATATGACGTTACATGTAACTCCAATAACGAAAAGGTAAGTTATGCCCACCACAAAAAAGAAAGAAAAGAAAAAGTAAGTTATGGATCTAAAACTTTTTTTAAAAAAATCTAACATATATTGTCTATTTTGGTCTTAGATATAGAGAGTAGAGACTAGTGCTAGCACTAGTCTCTACTCTTTATCTAAGGACTAAGAAATTGTAATGCAAAAGCGCTTTTGCATTACATTTTTCAGTAAACATTTTTGTTTAAAATGCCATGATGGACATTTTTTACTTTCGTAAGTGGATAAAAAGTGGCTATTTTCCTTCATAGAAGAAGTTACGACTCTATGGCTAAAGTTTTAATATATATATATATATATAAAAGTTTACTGAAACGGTTTATTGAATCAGTCGAATAGAATCGTGTCATTAAATTATCAAGCCATGTGGCGCAATGAAAAGTGGTCAACAAAAAGTCAAACGTTTCAGCTATTAGTTATTATATAGATATATTTATAAAAGTTTAGTTACAAAATTGGTTGTAGTCTTATACTACAACCTTACTCAATATCTTTTTGTTGGAGATAAATTCTGACAAATCCACTATTGAATGAAATCTTCTTCTTATATCCTCTACACTTGCAAAATTTCTAGAAAATTAAAGATTTATAGCTATGTTATCAATAGATTGTATTTTAAAATTATGCATAAAATATAAACTTATAGATCATATAGTAAATAATATTCAATTAACATAAAATTTGACATGTGTATTAAGAGCGTAAAAAATATGCAATTCAACAGTTAGATTTTCAAAATATATAGTAATGTTTATTTTATTGAGTAAGATTGTAGCCTTAGTTACAACTAATTTTGTAGTTAACCTCTATATATATATATATATATATATATTGTAAGCTTAAGTCAATCATCAAGATTATTTTTAATCAGCTTATGTTAGGGATTAAGACATTATAAAGGGTACCGATCAATTGATGAAAAGAAAAAGGTAAATAGTTAAAAATTTTATAATGAGAAGGAATTAAGGCTTTAATTGGCTAGGGTCCTGAGAGTGAAAAAGTGTGGGGACAGATAATGGTGAGGGATATAAAATATTTAGTTTTTCCATATATGTGTTTGCATAAGGTGAAAAAGTGAAGGAACAAAAAACTCTTTTATTTGATTAAGAAGAAAAATAAGATGAAAGAAAAAGTAATTCGTATGAATATATATATATATATATAATATGCCCCTATTACATAAAAAAATATTTAATAGTTAATATGGGAAAAAAAATTAAAAACCTAATTTTTTTAAAAATAATAATAAATAAATAAATAAAAGAAATTGATGTGGAGAGAGGAGAGGGGAAAATGGGTAGATTCTCATCTAAGCCCTTCTCCTTCCCCCATTTTTTCTCCCCAATTTGCGGAGACAAGGAAATGGTAGGCTTAGGATATTCATTATATTATATCTATTTGAGACTTTGTGACATTTTTATAATTTTTTTTTATATATAAAATATATGAGGCCAATATAGACAATGTTAGGGTCTTTTTATATTTATTTACTAGGGTTTATTTTATATATTAATATATCCAATATGTTTGTATATGATTTTAACAAATATGTTTTCTACTATGTATATAAAAAATATTTACACCCAGTAAGTTTTCACATAACTTAAATCATCCAATCAATTTGTAGATTGTGAACTATGTTATAAATCATATTGATTAATATTCTTTAGAAATTTTGGACCAAGAGTTTTTGATACATAATGTTGTATAAAAGATGTACGAATAAAAAAAAAAAGTCATCCATAAAAATGATGTAGTAGTACTTATTAATTAATTAAATGTAGTTTACTCTTTTTTCTTTTTCTTTTTTTGAAACCTAAGGGGTCCTTAGTTAAATTTTATAACTAGATATTCAGGTGAAACTTTTATTTTTTGTGAAATGGTTGTGAGCTAGGATAATTTAAAGTGGAACAAAGATTAACTTCAAACTAATTTAGAGGAAAATACTCTAACCCAGTATGTGACTATATATAAGTCTATATATGTATTATTTAAACAAATCATGTGTGCCTAATTAAAAAATTTATGTGAATAAAACTACATGAACATTTTCTAAATTAAAAATGGAAAAAAAAAATACACATGAATTAATTCTTAAATAGTCACATAATGTTTTGAGGACTGCTTGAAACCAGTTAGAAGTAAAAACTTTTCCTTTCAAGGGTGAAGGTGTAGACTCATACAAACTACTTCATTATAATAAAGGAAATTTAACATAAATTGCATCTTAATGCGGTTTAGTAACAAAGTCAACCTCAAAATATTGATATATATTTCATTTTTTCCTTGCCTTAACAAAGTCAAATTAAAATTGTTGATGCTAAAAGACCCAATTGGTTTGATGGAACCTCCCTAGGTACTAAGGGTTTAGGTAATAGCTTAGGAAGATATCTCTAACCATTTCAAATATATAGATAATTGTTGATATCTTTAAAAATCAATATATATATATATATATATTTATTTATTTATTTATTTATTTATTTATATCTTGCCTTTATATAATGATGCCAAAAACTCAATTGGTTTGATGGCACCTCCCTAAGTACTTAGGGGTTTTTTTTTTTTTTTTTTTTTGATAGAAGGGACTTATTAGGGATTTGATTACTGGGTTTTGACCCAAATGTACCCCCTATAAAATCGATAAATAATCTGCTAAATAAATATTCCACAACAATTCATTACAAAAAAAACAAGCTATTGCGGCGGGCCTATTGCAGTAGGTGTGAAAACTGCCACTATATGTTGCCTATTGCGGCACGTTTTTGGCCCGCCATTGTACATGAGATCTATTGCAACGTTTTTTACAATCGCCCGCTATATTGTGTAATAATCTAATGGATATGTATGTGTGTAGCAAATGTATATTTATATTGATATATTATACTATATTATATAATAAAAGTATGTTAAAAGTTATAGTTGCATCAAGTGGCTATCTAATACAATAATTATTAAATTAGTTTCTTTAATTAATTGATAGGACAGTTTAATTTATTTATAAGTATATTACCTAATTTTGAAGAAATTAATAATTATACTTCAACGAAAATTCTATTTATCTTATTAATTCTTAGAGTGGTCTATCACTACAAGAATTTTGGTCTTTTGCGACCAATGTTTTAGCGACAACCAAAAAGTCGTCACTATTAGGCACACATTAGCAACAATAATATATGGTCATCGCTAATAAGTGCATAGTAGCAACAACACTAAGATCGTCGCTAATAATTCGTCGCTAATGCCATGGAGGGAATTTTATTTACTTTTGGAAAATAGAGGGAAACTTTTAGCAACGATAATAAATTTTGTAGAGACGACATTTATGTCACTAAAATAAGGTTTATTTTAATGACGACATCTATCGTCGCTAATAATCATCTTTCGTGTCAACCTTGTGTTTCATCGCAGATATGTGGCCAAAAATATATAGTAAATATATTATATATACGCTTTATTTATCAGCAACGACACATTGGTCGTCGCTATTAGAAGGCTATTAGCGGCGATATAGTTTGTCGTCTCTAATAGTCACCTTTTAGCAACGACATAACATGTCGTCGCAAATATATCTACCAAAATATAATGGAGGGAAAAAATTTCACTCTCAAAAAGTGGTGGGAATTATTGGAGGGAAGCAGATTATATATTAGTAACGAATTAGGTCATCGTAATAAGGGATCTTTTAATGAAGACAAAGATTGTCGTCACTAATACGTGGCCAAAATAATTTTGATATAATATGATTTTTTTTATCAAATCCTCCAAATGCCTCTTAAAATATTTAAAATGACATAAATTCCTTTAAAATATACGAATCACATTTTTGATATCAAAATGTGAATCGTATCGTGAATTAATTTTGGATTTTTCTATATCATATGTCATAAGACAATATATGAAATGTATATTCATTATAAATTCATAATATATTCAACTAATAACCAATTCAATCATCAATTTAATATTTACCAAAAGTAACCGAATAAATCGAATGAAAATATATTTACAACATACATATTCAAATTTATTAAAATAAAAAATGATATTGCATGATATATGAGCCAAAATAATAAATTTTTTTATCATTTTGCCGAATCAACTTTACCTAAGTCAATGTTAACATGATATTCATCATCTTTCAAAATTATTTCTTCATTGATATTTTCTAACAACTATTCCAATACCCAATAATCCATTGAAAACCTTCCCACTAAACCTAGTTTCACCAAGTCTAGTGGTCTTGGAACCATCTATTAAGTTTGACCGGGTTTGACCAAATTTAACTAAACTTTGACCGCGTCTTTCTCTAAATTCAACCGTCTGATTGTGACCATAATTTACCACAATAAACTTTTCATTACACTCTTCAAATCCAACGGTTAGATTTCAAATCTAAGAGTAGCATAATGGACATATGTTGTGTGCCTGTATGGCTATGTTATCTCAATTTGACCATCCAATTGGTCTCAAATTTCACCAATACTAATACATCACCATACTCTTCAATACTAGTTATGAAGGTTTGAATATGATTTTCACCAAGTTCAGTGGTCTTGGAACTATCTATTAAGTTTGACTAGGTTTGACCAACTTTATGTTAACTTTGACCGCGCCTTTCTCTAAATCCAACCGTCTGATTGTGACCATAATTTACCAAAATTAACCATTCATTGCACTCTTCAAATCTAACAGTTAGATTTCAAATCTAAGTATGGCGCATGATAGACATGAGTTGTGTACCTGTATGGCTATGTTATCTCAATCTGACCATCCAATTCGCCTCAAATTTCACCAACACCAATACGTCACCATACTCTTCAATACCAATGATTAAGGTTTGAATATGAATTTCACCAGATCCAGTGGTCTCAAGACCATATATTAAGTTTGATCGGGTTTGACCAATTTTAAATAAACTTTGACCGCGTCTTTCTTTAAATCCAACCGTCTGATTATGGCTATAATTTACCAAAATAAACCTTTCATTACACTCTTCAAATCCAAGAGTTAGATTTCAAATCTATGTATGGCGTGTGATGGACATGTGTTGTGTACTTGTATGACTATATTTACTCAATCTGACCATCTAATTGGTCTCAAATTTCACCAACACCAATATGTCACCATACTCTTCAATATCAATGATCAATGTTTAAATATGTATTTCACCAAGTCCAGTGGTCTCAGGACTATCTATTAAGTTTGACCAAGTTTGACCAACTTTAACTAAACTTTAACCGTGCCTTTATCTAAATCCAACCGTCTGATTGTGACCATAATTTACCAAAATTAACCATTCATTACATTCTTTAAATCTAACGGTTAGATTTCAAATCTACGTATGGCGCATGATGGGCATGTGTTGTGTACTTGTATGGCTATGTTTTCTCAATCTAACCATCCAATTGTTCTCAAATTTCACCAACACCAATACATCACCATACTCTTCAATACCAATGATCAAGGTTTGAATATGTATTTCACCAAGTCCAGTGTTCTCGGGACTATCTATTAAGTTTGATCAGGTTTGACCAACTTTAACTAAATTTTGACTGTGCCTTTCTCTAAATTCAACCGTCTGATTGTGACCATAATTTACCAAAATTAGCCATTCATTACACTCTTCAAATCTAATGGTTAGATTTGAAATCTAAGTATGACGCGTGATAGACATGTGTTGTGTACTTATATGGCTATGTTCTCTTAATTTGACCATCCAATTGGTCTAAAATTTCACCAACACTAATATTTCACCGTACTCTTCAATGCCAATGATCAAGGTTTGAATATGTATTTCACCAAGTCCAGTGGTCTTGGGACTATCTATTAAGTTTGACCAGGTTTGACCAACTTTAACTAAACTTTGACCTTGCCTTTCTCTAAATCCAATCGTCTGATTGTGACCATAATTTACCAAAATTAACCATTCATTACACTCTTCAAATCTAACGGTTATATTTCAAATCTAAGTATGGCGCATGATGGACATGTGTTGTGTACTTGAATGGTTATGTTCTCTTAATTTGACCATCCAATTGGTCTCAAATTTCACCAACACTAATATGTCACCGTACTCTTCAATACCAATGATCAAGGTTTGAATATGAATTTCACCAAGTCCAATGGTCTCGGGACCATTTATTAAGTTTGACCTTGTTTGACCAACTTTAACTAAACTTTGATCGCGCCTTTCTCTAAATCCAACCATTTGATTGTGACCATCATTTACCAAAATTAACCATTCATTACACTTTTCAAATCCAACGGTTAGATTTCAAATCTAAAAATAGCGCATGATGAACATGTGTTGTGTACCTGTATGGCTATGTTTTCTCAATCTGACCATCTAATTGGTCTCAAATTTCAATCCAATGACCAAGATTTGAATATGAATTGGCGCATGCATGTGGCCCCATGAAGATTTCGTTAGCTCCATTCTGATAATCCTTCTATTCGATTAAAATTATGTTCCCCAAAGTACTTCCTTTAATGGTATGTTTTCCCTTGGATCACACATGGGTGTGAAATATGAGATTTTCAATTTATCTTTACATTAACTCTTGCTAATCATGGGTTTTTCAAATGGATTTCAAACTAAAGCTAATTTGTTTCCTCTAAAATCAAAATCACCAATATCTAAACACATGTATTATTCTTGATGCATGTAAGATATCATGGGACATATGCCCCCAAGGCTAGGCAAGTATATTCTAAAATGACGAAAATACTCCCAAAACAACCAGAATGACCAAAATACCCTCTGAAAACTCTAAAATGACCTAGTCACCCTTAAAATATCTAAAATAACCAAAATATCTGAAATTTCTAAAATGACCAAGATACTCTTTAACCTCTAAAATGGCCAAAAATTTCATTGTAGAGGATTTAGGGTTATTTTGGTCATTTTACTGATTTCAAAGTATTTTTGTCATTTTAGAAGCTCTAGTGTATCTTTTTTCTCATTCTAGAGGATTTGAGGGCATTTTTGTCATTTTTGTGATTTTGGGAGTATATTAATAATCATTTTAGAGGTTTTTGGTCATTTAAGTAGTTTTCATGGTATTTTTGCTCATTCTATATGTATTTTGGTCAGTTTAGAAGCTTAGGGAGTATATTGGTTATTCTACAAGTTAAGGGGTATTTTTGGTCATTTTAGAGGTTTCTGGGTATTTTGGTTATTTTATAAGTTTTTAGGGTATTATGGTCATTCAAATGGTTTCGGGTGTATTTTGGTCATTTAGAGGTTTCAGGGTTTTTTTTTTTTTTGTTGTTATTTTAGAGGTTTTATGGTATTTTTACTCATTTTAGAGGTTTTGGGGATATTTTGGTCATTTTAAAGATTTTGGAATTATTTTAATAAATTTTTAGGTTTAGGGATATTTTGATCATTCTAGTGGTTAATGCTGAAAATAAAATAAAATAAAATAAAAACTGTCCAACTTGATCCAAGTTGGTTGGGTTGGACCCCTGCGATGGATTAAGTTAGGTTGCATTCTTTAAGTGATAAAAGAAAACTAACATATTTTTTAGAGAAATGATATGTTCAAAATATTTTTACAACAAATTCTAAATGGTAGGTTATTACTGGTTGTTATTGTTGGGGCAAAAAAAATAATCTTAGTGTTAGGTTCAAATTTGAACCAATAACAACTAACCACCTATGATTTGTTGTAAAAATATTGTGCACGTAACACTTTTTTTTTTTATATAGATTTTTTATATAAAAATTGGTCATTAAAATAAAAATAAAAAAAATCCCTTTTCATTTTTTTGAAAAAGAGTCTCTTTTTCAGCATTGGAGGGAGAGTTTCCCGCTCCAATATTGCAATTGTGGTGGTCTACAAATTGAATTGAAATCCCATAATCCCCTTTTTTTTCTCAGTCTAGTACCTATCACTAACACGCTTTATCTCTTGCTAAACGGTTGAACCTATACACTATACGGAGTTCGGACCCATTGCTAGCCCACTGCAAGTTTGCCACTGATCGTCTCTCCTCTACCACTGGCCAAGTTTTTTTTTTTTTTTCTTCTCAATTGCTCTCTGATTCATATTTTGTTTGTTCTTTCATAAAGTTAAAATGAGAAAATAAAAATAAAAATCATCTAAAATAGGCTGGAGTTGTACCTGACACCTTTGATCCCACAATTTTTCGTTTGAGAAGCACATTTTTTGTTTCCTTCTCAAGTTCCAAGAACAATAACAAGAACCCATTGCATTAAGCAGTTGCAAACACCATCAGTTCCTATGTTTTTCTTTCCTTTACTTCTTTACTTCTTGCGTTATTTACGAAGTTGTTAGCTATGTAACACTTAAAGTTTTGATCCAACAATCCAAATAGATATATTATTATCTCCATGGCTCCAATGCTCCACACGTGTATGGTTAAAAGCAAAGCAAGTGTACTGGTGTATAGTTTCCAGCAGGTACCATTTCTTCTCATCTTTTTATTGATTTGACTTTTCGTCTCATATATTTATTTGTTATTAAAATATACCATTACTAGTACTATATTTGGATTTTTGTATGAGTTGTGATAGGATCATCAAATATTGTATAATTTATGCCACAACTGGTTATTTGGTATGTTGTGACTGGGGAAACAGTATTTGTGGGCCATGTGGGGACACGCTTTTACCAATTACAATTTACTATGTGGCAAATTATAATACAAAATTGTGCCATTTTATGTAATTCTAGCATTTTCCTTTTTGTACTGCAAATTGGTTGTTTCTTATTAGATTCTTATTGAAATTTGAGTGACTGTTTGTCTAATTTATTTTGAAAATTTAGGTCTATAGGCAAATTAAAAACTATTGACTCATTCTTTTTCTCAATTTGTCTTCTCTTGATTGTTTAATTTAATAAATACATATTTTTAGCACACATTGAATTATAAAATATTTAACTTATATATTGAATTACATTTACATTACCATTTGAAACTATTATACATAATAGGAATATAATTGATATATATAAACAAAAAAATTATTTTTTGTTTGGCTCTTTCAAAAATAAATTCCTGGCTCTGCCATTGGCATTAAGATTTGGCGATGGTGGCCTTACTTGTCTAATTAATATATTTAATCTTAGTTTGTAAGGATATTGTTATCAAACCCTCTAAGAAAGTACTTTTGTTTGTATATCAGTAGCACTAGATTCTATATGGATGCTCTTTTTTTTTTTCTTTTTTTCTTTTTTTTTTAATTTTAATTTTTATATACTTAGAATGTGGTCACATACCTTTTTTTTTTGTTAGATTGATTTTTTTGGATCCTGGGACTTTTTAATATTACTATTTTCTTTTTGTTACTAGTAAAACGAAAGTTTCTCCTAGATAGGTTATTGTCTTTCTGTTTTAGGGGGGAGTAGAAGAAAAAATTAGATTGAGAAGAAATAACTAAGTTATAAAATAAAAACTATTTTATGCTCCTACAAATATGTTTGTTTTATTTTTAGATGAACAACACAAAGATTTTATTTTTTTTATCAATACCTTGGCTAGCTAGGCTACATTCTAGAATTTAGATCATCACAGCTACATGTTTTCTTCTTATGTGTTGTTATTACTAATTTGAGTATTGAGTAATAAATGTCACATATGGAGAAAAATATTAAAACATAAGACAAAAATAATAACGGGGTGAATTAATTTACATTCTCTCTTCTCCTTTTTTTTTTTTTTTTTTTTTTAATTTTTTAATTTTTAACTTCATGATTATTTTCCCTCTTTGTATGAATTCTTAAAATTTTACAATTGTCTTTCATGTATGTCTTACCATGTAGTAAACATGATACTTTGTGCACTTCAGAAAATAAGTATCCACATCATGTCTCATCCAAACTTAAGAAGTTGAAATAGGGCTCATGGGGCTGGACTACAAATGGATGATATTATAATATTGTTTTGAATGATTGACTTATCAAATTATTATTTGAAAAATATCTGATTTGCAGTGATGGTTAGTCCTAACTTTTGGAGTTGGATTGTATTTTCTAGTCCTCAGCTATATAGTTTCTTTATGTAGTTGCAAAGTTGTTTTGTCAGGGTAACCATGGAAACACAAACGCCTCATTTCTTTGTCTTCTATCTTCTAAGGAATTTTGTACTCTACAGCTTATTTCTACCTTTGTCTTAAAAAAAAAAAAAAAAAAAAAAACACTTAATTAAGTTCTTATTGTGAATGAATTCAACATAGATAATTGAAATTGAACGAAAACATGTCATGCTGATTATATAATTCATTGAATTCACCAAGCATGTTTATAATGTAGGTTTGGAAAAGACAATTTATCAAAAAAAAAATTTGGAAAAGACAATTTATCAAAAAATATTTTTTGGAAAAGACAATTTTACCATTTTTTTCATAGAAAAACTTATTTATGTTTCGTTTAGATTTTCAATTCTCTTTCTGTGTTCATCAATTCGTCTTGATTCAGCTATCCATGAATTTATAACTCCAAAATATTTGTGTGAGCCTTCCAACTTAATTAGTGAAGTGCAAGTGATGAAAATGTTAATGGTTGTATAATTATGCTTGAGTTATATGTATAGAGAAAATAAAATAAGTAAATGTTTAGATTTTGTGTTAGTCTTGTTATAAATGAGTGATGATAGAAGTTTTGTTATTTTGTCCGACTATTTTCATTTCATGCTACACTAGCTACTTTTTTATAATAATTAATACATAATACACTACTTATTAACTTATAATGATCTATAAAGCAAGAAGTTTACTAACTTATATCCACATCTATGGTATTTTGAAAAATATAAATGTTAAAATTTTACTTGAATGTTAAAACTATTTAGTAAGTATTTTTGTCGTCTATTTTAGTTGACCTCTACATTGGTTTATACTCTTTGTTTCAGGTTAAAATGTCGCATGCCTTGGGTTACATTTTATGGATGATGTCGAGGGGAGATATATTTTATTGCAACAAGTTTTAGCTTGGCAACATATCTTCATGAGGAATATGTTATTATTTGATTAGTATTTGAGAGAATAGATTGGAACTTAAATTATGTTATATGATATTGAACTTGGGTATTGTTTTTCCTCATTACTAGTTATTGATTGAGCAGTTATTATGCTTATATGTGTATTTGTGATTGAAACCTTGTGATGTGTGGGATTGTGGTTTATTATTTTCCATCAGGTACCCATGTAAAATTCAAAATGTAAATTTTATAGAAAAGTCCAAAAAAAAAATGTAAAATGTTATTAGCAATGACATTATCGTCGCTAATATTTTATCATATTATTAGTGACGACAAACAATATCATCGCTAATATGCAATTTTTAGTGATGACATGTTTGTGGTCACTAATATATCATTATCTGTGATGACAGCAAGCGTCATCACTAGTAATGACATATTAGCGACAACAAAAATGTCATCGTTAATAATAATCTACTAGCAACGACAAAAAAATTTGTCACTACTAATGAGCCAGTAGTGACGACATTTTGTCTCGAGTTTTCGAGTTATTTATGACGACAATTGTCACTATTAGCGACGACTTTACTGTCGTTAATAGTATTGTATTTGCAACAACATTAATATCGTCACAAAAAAACTTTTTTGTTACCATTTTCGTTTAACGAAAGTTAGCGACGACATTTTCATCACCAATATAATTAGCGACGATATTTAAAGCATTAGCGACGACTATATGCCGTCGCTAAAGACCAAATTTCTTGTAGTGTATTCTAGGTAACGCTCTATTATTTAAGTTTCAAAAACTTTAAAATTTTTCTCCAACCAAAATTATATTACCTACAATTAAAAGAAATTTAAAATATATTTTAATATTTATTGCAATTTTTTTAATTATTTATCATAATTTTGTAGTTTAAAATAATAAAAAAATTGCACAATACATATTGTCCATGCATCAAGTGGCATGCACATGTGCACACACGCTCACATCGTATGTCCTTAGTCATTACTATTAAAGATTCTGATAAGTAACACATTCATTGATAATTCTCTTCATTTTGCTTTTGACACCATCAAACCTTTACATTTTATGTCAAACCATTGAATTTGTAAGGACTCAAAAAGAAAAGTCTGGGCCCACCTAGAATAGTGGCTCCCAATCCTTCAAGTCAAGCCCAACATAGTGAATTTTTAAGAAAGTAGACTTCTGGGTCAATTGCAATACTAAGGCAATCACAAGCTTAGGACCAACAGAATCAAAGCGATTAGTATGAGTGAAAAGAACGACAATTCAGTATAAGCTCCTCCTTGGATGAGTTTCTCATTAATAAACAAGGGTGATGTGTTTACAGAACGATGCTATGCTCTCTCTCTCTCTCTCTCTCTCTCTCTCTCTCTCTCTCTCTCTCTCTCTCTCTCTCTCTCTCTCTCTCTCTCTCTATATATATATATATATGTCTTTTCTCTTGTAAGGTGTTCATCCTCCTTTTTATGAGGTTCCTTTCCTTATATAGTCATTTCCATTGCATCTCAGCCTTTCATCTGTACGTCTCAGGGGAACAGTTTGGATGCTTGTCCTATCAGAACCCTTTTGGAGGTGGTAGAAAGAGCTGTGAGCTATAAAGTCACTATTTATGTGTCTTTTCCTCATAAATGCAGCCAGTTCAATTGGTACAGTGCATTAAATGTAAAGGTGGTAGTCACCTTTCCAGATATTTTCCCCTTCTGTTGCTTGTACGACTCTGTTGTCTCCCCTAAATCTTTACTTTCAAGCATAGAGAGTTATATAAAGTACTCCTGATGTGCATTTGCTCCTCGGGATCCTCGGTCGGCGGACCAATTTGCATTCTATCCTCGAACCTCTCGTTCACAGCTTTCGTCTGTTTCTGAATGATCTTGACATCTTCCCTCCTCGGACTTAGTTTATATGTCAGACCTTGGTTAACATATATGTAGATCTTTGATCACCCTCGGATAGGGCCTATGGCCTAAAAATGTGCTCAGGTCATTTACTCCCATAGAATCATTGTCATGTTTTAGTAGGAAGATGCATTTATTTCTATACATTAATTATAAGTGTAACTGTTTGTTTGTTTTTTTTTTTTTTTTTTTTATCAAAATTTTTTTTTTTCAGTTTAATATATTCAAATTTACACCATTGGGTTACACATTTTCATTGCCCTTAACATGTGCATGCTGAATTTTGTATTAATTGAATACTATTTACTATTTGATCATATATTTTACAAATAAATTTGTTAATAGTCTCTTATCATCTTAATATTTTGTAAGTATAGAGATTTTAAAGTGAAAATTTAATATCTTACCTTTTTCACTCATTTTAAGGACATATAATATATAATCGAAATTAATTTTCCAAATATAATTAATGACATGTAATATAATCAAAATTAATTACTAAATTTTATAATAATGAATGAGTATTATACATGAACCATAAAAACAATTTCTTATTAAATTTTTTAAAATAACTAACTGTACATGCGCATCATCATGCAAAACATCAGCTAATTTGAATAATAGGGCAAATCAACACTTGTCTTGAATATGTTTTTAATACTAAAGCTTAAAAAAATAATAATAATAATAATAAGTTGTATATTTGGAGCTCCAAATTTTGACCAACAATTGTCAAAATAATCCAAAATGTATGTAGAATTAGGGCCATTATCTTTCTTAAAATGTCTAAGTCATTAGTAGAATGAGGGTTGAGAGGCATACCATTTGTCCTCTTTGGTTGAGGTGCTTAGGAAATGATGTTATTATACTGACATCAATTATGCACATGAATGGTCATGTTAATTTCGAACATACTATGGTAAATATTTGAATAACTTTAAAATTTTGTAATAATTTTAGTACTTTTCATTTTGTTTTATTTTTCAACAATTTCTAGTATCTCAGCTCATATTTCTAACTTGCTTTTCTAGATTTGACCCCTCCCTATACAAAGAGTCCCAAGATTTTTCTCTACTTTTATCTGGTATTTAAGTATAATTGAATTTACAATTTCACGGATATAAATTTTTTGTCTCATTTTTTGTGTCTCACTTTATATTCTATTAATTACAATTTTTTATATATTCATTTGATTTTCTTTATAAAACAAGTTTTTTTTAAAAAAAATCAACCACATAATACACCATAATTGCTTGAACGCAGAGAAAGACAAAAAATTTGTATTCAAGTTTCATTTATGAAAAATTTTAAGACCAAATAAAATGGCACAACTTATGCCACAACTGTTCACGTGATAGACTATGAATAATAGAGAAAAATTGGTAGGTTCATGTAAAATAGTTGTGTCAAAAGTTGTGGCAATTTATGTAGTACCAAAACTACTCTTCATTTATATATTAACTGCATTTAGTACATTCCTCCCAAAAAAAAAAAAAAAACTGCATTTAGTAGGAGCATGAGCTGGCTTGTCCACCTCTAAAATAATAAAACCTTGACATGCATTTTGTTATTCTTTAACAACTATCATTAAAAATTTAAAACCTAACATGCAATTCTCATGGTTCACCAATTAACCCCGACTCATTCTCTCAAAACAAATTAAATACACCAAGCTCCTTTTAAATTCGACCAATGCAACTAACGAACTAGTACACAAATTCTTGTTACAAAACTTGATCTATTCTACAAGTTTCGGGTCAAAAGTTTGATCTATTCTACTAGAGAAAGAGTTTGCTGTTGTGAAGTTGTGTGGTTCTTGAAGTAGGCGGCAGCAAAGATTGCTGGATTTTTTTCGAAACATTAATAGTCTGTTTGAACTGAGGGGGAGGGAGTGGGAGTAAAGTAAAGTAGAGTAGAATTTACCCAAAAGTAACATATTTTCAGTCAATTCTGCTTTACTCCTCTTCACTCCTCTTCACTCCTCTTCATTTCCCCCTTAATCCAAATGAGCCTTAATGATTGACGTCTATGCCATTAGGCATATATGCCTAGGAGAGTTTTGCACATATTACAATTATAGCAACATTTTGATCATTCACAAGTAGTCACAACTTATCAATCACTTAAATGATCAAAGTCAACACAGCCGACTGCTCTAATTGTTAAAGGGAGCTTCAATGCTCTAGTCTCACGCTGTCATGCACATGTCAGCTAGGATTTTGAGTACTCCCCTCACTCCTCTTCATTTCCCCCTCAATCCAAATGGGCCTTAATGGTTGACGTCTATGCCATTAGGCATATATGCCTAGGAGAGTTTTGCACATATTACAATTATAGCAACATTTTGATCATTTACAAGTAGTCACAACTTATCAATCACTTAAATTATCAAAGTTAACACAGCCAACTGCTCTAATTGTTAAAGGGAGCTTCAATGCTCTAGTCTCATGCTGTCATGCACATGTCAGCTGGGATTTTGAGTACTCAAGAATGCAAAACAATGTGAAGATCCAATGTGGTCAAATGTCTCAATTCTTTTAGAGGCTGGATGTATGGCTGTATTGGCAAAATGGGCTTTGAATATTAAGTATAGTAATTAGCATTATTGTGCTTGCTCATTGTAATATATAAAAAGTTACAAATTAATGTCTATAGTAATGTAATAATAATGTATAACATGTAAAATTCATCTAGAGATGACACCGTGGAAATTACGTCCACCATTAATGTTCCAATAGAGATTACACCATGCATGCCAATGAAACCTGTACAGGGAAATAATGCCCAAGTTTTGATTAAGATACATTGTGAATCAAGTTTGTAAATGTATCAGATAGTACATAAAGGAAACCACTACTGATTACTTGATAGTAAATGTATCCTGTTTCTGCACAATATATGCTTCCTAATACACACTGATTTATATTTGCCAATTCTCTCTATTCATACATGATTTCTCATTCCTTCACAACCACAAGCTCACAAACAAACACTCTTAAGCCCACATGAATAACCCATTAACCCATGCTCTTAAGCCCAAAACTTCACAGTACTCACGCACACACTAACCCACCAATGAGCCAGTCCAATTTAGCCCATTTAAATCTCAAACCCAACTAGTGTTCATTTAGACAATTGCAAAATAAACCCACATCACACTAGGGTCAATCCGAAAATACGTCAAACGAGCCCACTCACATAAAAACCTAAAACAAATCAACTTAAGCCCACACACATTTTAAACCCAATTCCAGCTAGTTTAGGCAGTGGTCTCTTCTTCGCTATGTATAAGCTCTCATACTTATTGGGCTGTAGGGCGGTACAACAAGCGGGTTACGTTTCTGTTGACACTTTATCCTGTGAAAGCAAAAGAATATGAATTGGATATAATAAGATAATAAAAATGGGTGCAAGAGATTTCCAACTGTGGAAACACAACAAAAAGTAACCATGTAAATTCCATTCTATTAATTTACCATGCTCCTATTGGTTTATTCAATTTGGCCAATCCCTTGTTGCGGGCATTTATTAAGTGTGTTTTGATAATGGTTAAACAAGTTAAGATTTAAATTTAGGCAAGACTTTATTTTTACAAGAAGTCGCTCTCAAAAGATTTGAATTCATATATTTTAGGGTTTGTTTAAAATGTTTTACCAAAAATTCGAAGTCTTACATAGATTTTTGGGTGAGAAAGGTGCTTTTTCTTTAGCCTTTTCTTATGAAATCTTCAACCATTTACCCCTCCTCATTATCTAAATTTATTTAGATGTAAGCAATTCATGCAAGAACATACCCTTACAGGCCAGGTTAGAGACCCTAATGACTATTGTTGGTTCTAATACCATAAGTGACCACGGTCACTATTTATTGGTTGTTTCTTTTGATGTATGATATAGAATATAAGAAAAATCTAGTCAAGGCCGACTAAACAATAGATGCAATTGATGCAATTAATCGCCTAAAGGCCCAAATAAAAGAAGACCATTACTTGTAAAAAAAAAATATGTATATATATATATATAATATCTATCTATATATTTTAATTACAAAAAATTAAAAAAAAATAATTAAAAACACATGCACTCATAAATCATAACCTATCTACTTTTGATCCGCTCCTATTGATACTAGATTTTTTACGTTTTTGAAACTATTTTTAATTTTTTTTTTTTTTTTTTTTTGAGGCTATTTAGGACCACGATTATGTTGAGTTTGCATCCTCTTATCCCTTATTTCTCTTGTTTAATTGCTTATGTCAATTATGTTTATTCATGCACCTGTTAATAGCTTCAATTGATTAATTTGCTAATCATGTAAATTTTGTATTAATTAATTGAGTTTAGTTTAAAATTAATCAAGCTATAATTAAAATTTGAGGTCTTAATAAGTTCTAGTAATTAGACTAGTGAGCTTCAGTATTAAATGTAAATATCATCTCTAGATGACACCATGCACGGTAAACACGTCCACCATTAATATTCCAATAGACTCATAGAGATGACACGATGGCAATGAAACATATTAAGAGGAAAATGCTGAGTGTTTTTTATTAAGTTGTGAAGTCAGGTCTGTAAATGTATCCGATAGTACATGAAGGAAACCACTCTCTAGAAGCCTAGAATCATACTAGCTGCAAAGGCCTTTCAGGAAAAAGATTTAATTTTCTGGTTAGAGCACGAAATATATGCCTAGCAATAGGATGCATACCCACAGACAGACCTAAAAACAGGAGAAAATGGGCTTTTTCCCTTTCTTTTTTAAAAATCCAGCAAAATGCTCCACGTCTGAAACTAATTAGGAAAATGCTCCTGTTTTGAAACTCGATTTCTTAAAAATCGAGTTTCAATTTAAAACTCGATTTTTAGACAATCAAGTTATAGCGAACTGAAAATTTAAAAAATATACATATATATATATATATATATTCTGGAACTCGAGTACCATGTGAAGTACTCGAGTTCATGGAACTTGAGTTCCTTGAAAAAATTCAAGTGGAACTCGAGTACTTCACATGGTACTCGAGTTCATGGAACTTGAGTTCCAAAAAAAAAAAAAAAAATTCTAAGTCCACATTCGCTATAACTCGATGTTCCAAAAATTGAGTTTTACATTTGATCGAGTTTCAAAGTAGAAGTATTTCCCTAATTAATTTCAGACCTGGGGCATTTTGCTGGATTTAAAAAAAAAAAAAAGGAAAAAAGCCCATTTTGGCCCCTAAAAACATGAATTAAAGCTACTGTACGTATGTACCCAATTGAACCTGACGAATATATATACTAACCGAACCAGCGGTAAAATAACAGTAAATTAATACTCTTTTTATTTGTTGGATAGATAGCGGGGGAAGGTAAAGTGGGATTACATACTAGTCTTATAATAATTACTTTGAATAAAACTACATGTTGATGGAAATGCCTATTATTGTAAAAGAAACGATCAATAATATGCCGCTGTGTTGCTAAGGGTCTTATAGTTAAATTGGTGCCTCTCCGTATATAAAGTGTTTGGGGTCTAAGAAAAAAAATGTTCAAGCTACAAAGTTAACAATATATTGTAATTATCTCTAAAAAACAAATTTGCCACTGTATTCTCTGCACTATTGGAGTCCCAGTACTTCTAATTCTTAGGCGCGACGTGGGATGTCATCATGCCATGTTATCTGCATGTCACTTGCCATGCCAGCAGCCTCCGCCACATCAGTAGCGACTTCTTTGGGTCTAAATTCGGCTTGACCATTAGTGTAGCCATTCTTAGGCCCTTGTCGTAGTGCTGAGAATGAGATTAATGGAGGCGAACATTTTTTTTACATGAATTGTGTTCTTAAGTCACAACATAAGTAACTTCAACAATTTCTATAAATAGCCACTTTAAATCTTTTTTTTTTTTCTTTTCTTTTTTTTTTTTTCCAAATGTTTTTAACGGCAAAATGATAAGATGGATAACAGTTGCATAACAGAGCTAACTTCGAATAATGCAACACTTTTCAAAACCGGTCACAAGTAGGCAATATAAAATTGGGCCTAACAATAGGCAGAGAATCTATAATCATCCCTAATTTTTTCACATCAGCATTGTATAACATAAATTTGTGTTAAGAAGTGACTTCTACTCAAACATGTGTGTGTTGAGAAGGGGGGAGGGCTTCCAAGTAAGGTTGAATCGAAAATTTCTGTCAAGAAATGACTTTCATTAGAATACACGAAAATTACTATATTACTGATTGGTACACAATTGTCTGGTCATTTGTATATGAAAAACATGTCTACTCCTTGAAAAAAGATAAATAGCAATAGGGTCATTAACTCCATCTCTTCAAAGGATCCAACAAACGACATCTTCTTTATTCTGAAAGGAAAAGTAATAGTCACAAGGATGCTATATAACCAACAACTATAATAATCATAATATTGTAATCATGAACAATGTCAAAAATAATAATTATTACAATCTTAGCATGTCTTGATTATATGGTACTTCAACTGCCCTTTTCGAAATTTTCTTTGCTTGTACAAATAGTTTAGAATTGCAATGAAGTAGTTTGTTATAGTACTAGAGCATAAAGCAGGGAAAGTAAATGTAGTCTTAACCTAAATACTGAATAAAAACGTAGCTGTTCTGATAGTAATGGTTCCAATGAACATAGTTATTGCCATGTACATCAAAGATTACGCACCCCTTAGCAAAGGCTATTAACCTCAATGTTAATAAAGGTATAAGCATTCTTAACCGTGGCATCCTCTAAAAGACAATATAAAGGACATTTATAAGAAACCAAAATCACCAAATAGAGTATTTTCTAATGTATTAGTATAGAAGAATATACCTGCAATCACGTGGCATCCTCTCTAAATTCTTCTTTGACCGGCTCTTCCACAAGCATTTTCTTGGATCATCTCACTTTGTTATGTTGTCTCCTCCAACCATATTCACTAGCCATCTTGGTTTTTTGAACGTGAACACAAGATACCCCATACCCAATCCGAACAATAATCCACATCCGTATTCGAATAATAAGATTTTCCAAAGAACCCAAAACTTCAAATCATCTTTGGGGATTGTTAATGATGGTAATGATTGTTGTCCCTTTTCATGCCCACAAGATCTTATCGATGGAAATCCACATAAGCCCAAATTATTAATGTATGAATCATATGAAAACGTATTGAACTGGTTACCTCGAGGTATTTGTCCAACTAGAAAATTTCTTGATAAATTTAAAACTTCAAGTGATGTAAGATTTATCAATTGTCCTGGAATCTCTCCTGTAACCTTGTTTGAGGAGAGATCCAACCATTCAAGATTGGTTAAGTTTCCCAATGACAAAGGAATATGACCGGTAAATTTATTGTGCGACATGTTGAGCCCCTTGAGTGATTTTAGTAATCCAACGAACTCTGTAATCTCTCATGTGAAACCATTGTTTGAGAAATCAATGGTGGTAAAGAGATTTTGAATTTTCACCAATTCCATAGACAACCCTTTCAAAACCACCATCACAGAATCATAATAATAATTCTCACCTATATATTTCAATTCACCATTGTCTGTACTGGCATTCATCATGGCTTTTAAATACTTGAAATATGTTTTTGGCAAAACACCATGAAACTCATTATGAGACAGGTCCATGATTTGTAAATTATTGAAGGCAAAATTGGTCTTTGGATTGCCAATAGAACCTTGAAATCTATTTGATCGCAAGACAAGAACCCGCAATTTTGGAAGATTTCCCAACCAATGAGGAAAGGTGTCACTAATCTTATTGTTACCTAGGTCAAGAACTTCCAAGTGTCTGCAATTGACCAATGATCGTGGCAACTTCCCTTCCAATTGATTGCCATTAAGGTTAAGACTTCTTAAGTAGTTCCCCTTCACAAATGTTTCTGGGATGGTGCCATAAAATTTATTATTTCGCAAATCCAACACCGAGAGACTATCACTTAAGTTTCCCAAACATAAAGGAATCAAGTCACTTAAGTTATTATGAGACAAATCAAGGACTTTGAGTGAACTGATATTACAAATCCAAGAAGGAATCACTCCACTTAAATTATTCCTTGATATTGAAAAGAAGGAGATTCCAAATGGAGGTATTGGAAGGGGCCCTTGAAGCAAGTTGGAATGAAGATCAACAACTTCAAGGTTTTTAAGCTTAGAGAACATTGTTGACTCCATAATGCCACATAAACTATTGAGTGAGACATTTATATGATAAAGGTTCACAAGTTTAGAGATTGAGATTGGAAGAGGGCCATGTAGGTTGTTTTTACTCAAGTCAAGATACCTCAATGAATTGTATTGAAACTCATTAATATGCCCAGTAAGCTGGTTATTGTCTAGATGTAAAGAATGCAAATGGGGTATGCAGTACAACCAAGATGGCATTGTGCCATTTAATAAGTTATGAGATAAAACAAGAGATACTAGCTTTAAAGGAATGTGACTAGCTAGTTGACTATTGGAGGAATTATTGGGAGATGAATGTTCTATTAAGTTCATTGAAACATCTGAAAGTCGACCTATGAAATTGTTGTAGGAGAGATCTAAGGAAGTGAGTTGTTCAAATTTTAGGAGAAACCATGGTATTTGGCCACTAAAGTTATTGTGGGAAAGATCCAAGGAAGTGATTTGTGTGAGGTTAGGAAGAATTGAAAATGACCTTGTGAAATTTGCACCCACTGAGGTACAATTTTCTCAAGGACTTCAAATTGCTAATTAGATTGGGTAAATCGATTGGGAATCCAGTTTCAGAAAGGCCCAGGATCTTGAGGGGACTACTCCAATTATAATTTGGAAGTGAACCAGTGAGATTCGGGTGGTAACCTACATCAAGCAAATGTAGGTTTGGGAGGTGAAATATATTTTCTGGGAATCTTCCTTTTAATTGACAATCATTAAGTTGAAGAGATCTCAAAGAAGAAGACAAATTCTTAAAAGAACATGGTGAAACTAATGACATGTCAACTTCAATCAAGAAAATTTCACTTAGCTTGGTTTGGTTCTGAATAAGCCTTTGCATACTTCGGTCGTCAAGTCTCATCATGTCATTCCTGGAGAGATCAAGTGAAACTAGTTTGGATAGATAAGATATTTCATATGGAACTTCGCCAATTAAATTTGATTTTGTGAGGTTAAGATGTGTCATGTTTGCAAACCAACCAAACTTAGATGACATTGTGGAGCCACTAAAATCGTTGTAAGAGAGGTTTAGTCTTTGGAGATGGTGAAGAGAGAAAAGACTGCTATTCGAATTGAGGTTGCCTTGAAGATGACTACAAGTAAGGTCAATGCCTATCACTTGACCTGTGATCTTATCACAAGTGATTCCATCCCAAGTGCAACAATTTGTACCATCTATCCAGGAATTCGTCTTAGGATAAGAATGAATTCCATGATATTTATCACAATGCAGTGAAAAAGAATTTTCATTGGGAACTGAAAACGAGTTCTTGAATTGGATTAAAGCAAAGCTCTGGTCTGTAGGGCATAATGGCATTGATGAAGGAGAGGAAAAAGAAGATAAAGATGAGGAGCAATTAACTCTAGAAAGCAAGAGCAAGAAAAGAAGAAAGAGTACCTGGGATGACCATAACAACTGTCCCATATTTCTTTCAATAGTATGAAATGAGGAGATATTTTCGGTCTTAGAAAGAGGCAAGGAATGAGATGGCTTAAATAGATATTATGTCATTGTGTTACAAAACTGCTTTAATAATTCTTTTCTTGTATATTTTAAGTGACGTACGTGAGGGGCGATTTGAAGTCAAAAGTATTTCAGTTGAAAATGCTTTAAAATATCATTTGACCTAAAAGTAATTGCCGCTCTAATCACGCATAATGTATTGCATGATTGGAACTTCCAAAGTCTTGCAAATTTATTATGCAAGGCTCTAGCGTGAACTTTGGAGGATAGAGAATAGATTGGTTTGTGGCGGAGTCAAGGCTGAAAGTAAGTCGTTCGTGTTTTCCGGGTTACTTTTTTTTAAGAAGGGATTTGAAACTTAAACGTTTCAGCGGAAGACATCAAAAAGTATTAATTTAATTATAAGATTCTTAAATAGCCGTTGATCTTTGAGACTCATATTGATACTCAGACACTCATAACCTACGGACTTTGGATCCACTCATATTGAAAGATGCTACTCATGGTAAAGAGAGTTACTTAGGGAAATCGTTTTATGGAAAATATTTTTGTCTTGACATCATCTTGTATTCTTCTCCTCAAAAACAAAAAAAAAAAGTATTTTTGTTGGAATAGTTTCTTCATAAATCATAGTAATGGTTAGAATGATGCAGTCATGCTAAAATAGATGTCATTTATGATTGAGAAGAGCTGTCTATGTTTCTGCACCAAGTATTTGGTTGGTCTTGCCCGTAATGGACTCGTAAACGTACATTAGTTGCCTTGAATTTTTAATTCAAGTCGTCCCAACGTGTGAAGACTGAAGAGTAAAGAACGGATTCATCCGACTGCCCTAGTGACCACAGGAATATGACGCCCTAGATGGGAAGCTGACCCAGTCACCATAAGTTTTTTTTTTTTTTTAGTTATAGCATTTTACTTACACTTTAAAAAAGAATTTTTTAAAAATGAAAAATTCGTACTTTATGCACATAATTCCCTTTTTGTATGGTCCAAGAGAGGTAATTGATAGACACCATTGTCTCTAATATCATGTGCATAGGTTGATTCCCATATTTAAACTGATGACCTATTGATTTTGGTGGAAGACACTTTTCATTACTCCAGGATCCGACCACTTGCATTTACACATTTATGTAGCTTATTGTTTTAAAAAGAATAAGTAGTAAATGAAAATACGTCCATCCAAGCATTTTTAAATTTTAAGCCTAGCATTTCTAAGTACAACTACAATTCTATATAGTTTATCATTTAAACGAAATAATTTAATGAACATAAGTTCAACACAATCAAGCATTTTAAATCCCAATTTTTCTAAGTACAAACTACATTTTTTATAAAGATTTTCAATCAAAATTAGCTGATGTACCATGCAATGCATGTCTGTGCTACAAGTTTATTTTGAAATATTTAATAAGAAATTATTTTTTGACCAATTTATAATACTCATTAAATATTATAATATTTGAGGAATAAGCTTCAATTATTTACATGTCTTTAGAAAAGGGAAAAAGGAAAAATGCAATTCTTTTTTTAAGATTAATATAATTTAGAACATGAACCTATTAAATACATTGTAAGATGGTGAATCTAAAGAGAGACCAGAGACTAAAAACAATCATTTTTGTTAGGTTCTAAAGGTTTAGGAATTTATGTATTTAGAACTCTAATTTGTAATATTGGCAAACCATGATCAAAACAATATGTTTAGTCTTGTTTAGACTTGCTCAAAGTTGATTAATAATTGTAAAATTAGAATCGAGAGACTGCAGATGCATTGGGGCATTTCGGTCTGACTCGATCGATCGAAGAATAGACTCGATCGATCGAAAGTCGGCCAGATTGCGTTTTCTGCAGTTTTTTCAACTCAGCCCTAACTCATTAAACGTTTAGGGTTTTATGTTTTTGCCCTAGGTATATAAGGCAAAACTCTAGCCACGTTTTTAGAGTTGCTCCAGTTGTATTGTTGCTCATACATTGCTATTTTGTGTAAATCTTTTGTGAAATCTAGAGAAGCTTTCCTTTACACAAAGCTTAGGGTTTTCAAGGTAGAGATTACTTTAACATCTTGATGATCAACTCGGTTGCTACCATTGAAGCTCAAAGAATATCAAGCGTGGGTGCTTGTAGCTGATTGGAGAATCCAAGAAAGAAGGAGTCCGTGGATTCGGAGCTTGCACGGGGTCGTGTCAGTAAGTTCTACTGGTAGGTAGCATTAAAAAGTCGAGCGGGGAGCTTGTAAGTCCTTTTGTATGAACTTCAATTCTTTCATAGTGGATTCAGGTTTGCCTTGAGGATCGGTAGGTAAAATCCTCCCCAGGTTTTTACCGGTGTGGTTTCCTAGGTAATCATATCATTGTGTTCTTTATTATTCTGCTGTTTTATATTATTGATATGATTGTTTGATTGTTTCAACCTAGAATTGCATAATTTGACTAAGTAACAACTTGGCTAATTAACTAGGCTAACCAATCTGGTTGTTTTAAGGGGTCTAAAACCGTTCAATTTTCACAATCAAAATCATTGGGCGTCCGTTTTGGATTTTTAAAAAAAAAAAAAAAAAAGAGAGAGAGAGAGAGAGAGAAGTCAGATATTTAAGTTAAAATTCCAATTCATTTTCAAATACTGAATAAAGACATTCAAAAAAACAAATTTATGGCAAAACCCAACTCCAAACTAAAACATTATCATTTTGAACACTTAAGAGGAATTCACAAAGCACAAAAGCACATAATAAGTCAATGGAGGGATAGTGTTTCTTGGAATGCTTTATTGACTATCTATGGTCGTCATGGCCTTAGTGAACAAGCAATGACAATATTCTCAGAAATGCAATGGGAGACAAGACCAAGTATGTTCACATTTGGAACCCTTTTGGCTGCTTGTGCAAATACTTTTTCTCTCGAGCATGGTAAACAAATTCATGGATTTATGATTAGAAATGGTTATGAAATGGATTTTGTGATCGGAGGAGCTTTAGTAGACACGTACTCAAAATGTAGTTGTCTTTAGTATGCTCTCATAGTTTTTTTAGAGGCAACATCACGGGATGTGATTCTTTGGAACTCCATAATTTTTGGATGCTTTAAAAAATTGAAAAGGGAGGGTGATACTTGAATTGTTTGGGTTGATGGAGGAGGAATTTGTAAAAGCAGATCATGTCAACTTTCAAGGTTTATTACTTGCTTGTATATATGAGCAATAAGTATTGTGTCATGCCTCAGTTAGAGCACTTTGATTGTATGATTGAACTCAATAGTCAGTATAGGCACATAAATGAGCTGGAGAAATTCATTAAGAGGATGTTTTTTGAACCTACTATTCCAATGTTGACAAAAGTCTTTGATGCTTGTAGAAAATATGGATGCTTGAGGTTGGGAGAGTGGTCGACTGAACAACTTAATGAATTGTATCCTTGAATGGAACTAAAATTTCAAATCATGGACAAGGAGAGGAAGTAACAATCATAAATGAAGATTGAAAGTCTCTTGGATTGGCCAAGTGTTTTTTAGTCCCTTCCCAAATGGAAGCCAATGTAGTGTGACAGTGGTAGGGGGATGATAAGGATTTGGAAGACAACCTAGTGGATATGTGGAGAACCTTTAGGGTATCGGAGGTGGAAGGGGCTGCTATACTATTAGAGAAAACAAAACCCAAAGTACTAAAAGAGAATGGTCAATTTAGTCTGCTGGCAAAACTTTTCACCGATAAGAGATTTAATGTGAAAATCATGAAAACAACTCTATGCAACTTGTGAAACCCTAAAAGAGGTGTAAAATGTAAAGAGTTAGTGGCAACCTTTCACTCCCTACTTTCAACGATAGATATGATATGGTCAGAGTCATAAGAGTGAGCCCTTGGTAATAGACTTTGTAAGTATGTTTTATTTTATTTTATTTTATTTTTTTCCATTTAATTTAGTTGTGGAATATGTTAATAACATAGCATGTTGTCTTTCAGCTTCTAAGTGAAGAGGTATTTGATTTCTTGAGGGGATAGATGACTCAACAGAAGATCAAAGATTTTAAACAATCATTGAACAGGTAATTGCTGGATGGCCATATTGGGAAGTGTTACTCTAGGTTGTTGTTTCTCTAGGTTTCTACTTGTGTTGCATCTATCGCTTTATAAGTTGTGAGAAGGACCAATGTCTCTTGTACATGACAAGTTTTGCATATTTGGGAATGTTCTTAGAATATTTTGTAATTGAATTTTGTCAAAAATAAGTTGTTTTTATATCAGCTAGTTCTTGAATTCCCTATTGCTTCTAGTTGAGCCATCAAAGAACTATTAATATCTCATCAAAAGACACAGTATCCATTCAATAGTGTGTTATATGATCAGAAAACCCATTACATGTAAATTTCTTCATTTCTTTAAGCCTAACTGTTTTTTTTTTTTTTTTTTTTTTGATATATTACCTTCAAATCTGCAACTCACTTTGTATGTCTATCCATCTCTTTTTAACAAATGTGATTTTGGTTGTTTAGAGTGAGTTTCAACTCATTCATGAGTTATGCTTATATGTTCTATCCACATATCAAAGAACTGAGCTTATATGTTCTACATTGTCCACATTGCATGTTTTCCTTTCATGGATACCCTTGGGTTGTATTTTTGAGTCACCATTGGTAACAATAGTATGTAAACTTTTTTTGCCTAGTTGACCTTTTCCCTAGGTAAGAAATTATACTGGAACTTACTTCTCAGTTTTTTATCAAGATGTGCTGATCGGTCAATTTAGTCCCTACGGTTAGATGACTAACGAAATCTGTTTATGTGGCAGATGGAATGCACACGTGATACAAATTAAATTAAAATATTAGATATCCTACACGTATAATTAAGCTTGCCCCCCTAGCAACATCCTTCGGCCCCCAAGCAAAAAAGAAGCCCAAACACAATAAAATTAGCCTAATAACAACAATTTATCAATCTAAAATCACAAAAAAAGAGTCCAACAACAGAAGGAAAATAAGTCCAATGAACAAAAGTAACCAACAATAATTTTAAAAGAATTATACCATTAAGCCATTAAGAAAATTTGGGAACACCAAATAGATTCAATTTAGCTGTTGTACTAAATTTGAAAAACAAAAACTCAACATTTGCCAACCATTCACACAGTCTGCTCCCTTCACTCAAGACTGGGTTTCAAATTAGCATATTACATAGCAGATGGTGCTTTCTGGTATCTCTCTTAATGTTTCTCTCTCCTCTCTCTCTTAATAGTAGTTCATTGTTTGGGTTTGTAGTTCAATGTTTTATTTTATGTTAATGTTGATTTGGGAAATGCACAAAAGGTGTTTGTGAAAATGTTTGTTAGAAACTTTGAAGTGATGTCAAGCTTACTAGTGATAAAAATAAATGGAGTTTTTGTCAACTTTTGTTGTTTTGATATGTGTTTTTTTTTTTTTTTTTTCCTCATTTTGTTTGATGTTGAGACTTAGTCCTCTAATAATGTAACTTCATTTGTTTATTAGATGTTAAGACATATGTGAATCATGTTAGGAAGATATGTAAATGTAGAATTACCTAATCCTTTGACAAAATGCACTTTACTTGTAATTGGGTAGATCTAGGATGTGTTTAATACTTCAAGAAACATGTTGTTCAAGTCAAGTATTAAAACCATGAAGATTGGACCAAGAAACAAGTGAAGAAGGGTTGTTCATTAAAGCCGGATAGATTCTCGACAGCTCTCTACAGATAATATCTATCGAGTTTAATGAGTCTCAACAGCTCTCGACAGATACTATCTATCGAGGTCTCGACAGCTGCTTGACAGATGTATCTATCGAGAATTACGAAATCAGAATTTCCAGATCTAATTTTCTGCCCTTGCTAACATGTATGTGTAGGGTTTCTTTTCTCACAACCCTAGACATATATAAGACTTATTTTAAAGGCCATCACATAAGAGAATACAAGGGGAACACATGCAAAAAGTGACTGAGTGTCTTATTCTCTCTAAAAACAGCTACTACGTCTTTGCGCAGGGTTTTGTAACCAAGTACTACTTGATCTTCATTGTTGATGAAGTGAAGAACTTTGCAACCAATATCTTCTTCAAGTTGGTGAGTTAGTCACGTACTGGGAGCCATGCATCATTGGTTAGTCACATACTGGGATTCATGCAAAAAGGGTGACTCATATATTGAAGAGTTCAAAGGTTCTGAAGCCGTAGAAGGTTTCTACTGTAAGTTCATCTATGAGGATTGTAAAGTCTAGGGATAAAGGTTTTGTACTAGATCTGAAACTTCTCTTTACTATAGTGAATTGCTTTCCGAGAAGGTTTCCCCCCAGGTTTTTTACTGTGAAACTAATTTGTTTCATTAGTTTTCTTGGGTTATCATATCTTGTCTTATTTACTATTCCGTTGAGCATGATATTGACATGATATTGATGTTTGTTTTTTTTAATAAAATTTATTCATAATAAATCTAATTAACAACTTGGGTTTAAAACTTATTAATTTTACCAACCGGGGTCTAAATTTTCCAACATTAGATTTTTGTATTTCTATAGAGTTATATAATCTTCTATTGGTCTTTTGCTATCAGATTTTCCCTGTTATTAGCTATATTTTTTGGTGGTAATGGTCACTTGCACAAATATTTTTTTCTTTTCATACTTGCATTTTGGTTTCATTTAGTTCTAGAAAAAAAGTTAAAGATAGCATTCGTTATGATAAGCACCTTATCCATGTTTAAACATTAGACATTCTTTCATCCCTTAATGATTTAGTAGCTCATAAAAATTATTTTAGGTGTTATTTTACATGTGTTTGAGTGCTTGTCTAGTTTTTCTGTATTGTGAAACAGTGTGAGCAACAAGAACATTTAACTAATACATCTATTTTGTTCTCGATTCCTTTGTTTTCTTAATAATTTTTTGGGTTATTGATGTTTCATTTTTATATTGTATAAGCTATAGGGAAAAAGAATTAGAGAAAAGAATTAATGTTTTGGATTCTAATTAGTTTACTGCTACTTACATGGTCAATTTTTTATCTTGAACATGGAAAGGTGGTTTAGGTTGAGGATTTTCTAGATAACTTGTGTGAGATGCACCCACAAAGAGATGCAAATCAAAATTTTGGTTTTTGTGTGAAAGGATTATCCAATGGTTAAATTGAAGTTGTTGGGCACATGAGCTTATTTTTGTGTGCAATGATTTTTTTTTTTTCCCTACATCCTTGTATATAAATGTGAGCGACATGCTTGTTTATGTCTTTTACTTGTACTTATATGTCCCTTAAGCTATTGAAATTTCGTTTGACTACACAAGTGGAGTAAACCCTTATCTAAGCAAATTTTAAAAGGGTACCTGTTAATTGGATTGCACAGACCTACTATATAATGATTTAGTATTTGAATATTTGAATTTCTAGCCAATTCTTCTTTCTTCTTCTTCTTCTTCTTCAACTATTACATAGGTGTGAGTGCCACCTCTATACTTAACCACATTCTCTATAGTCGAACCCACAAGTCCCAAACTCAATCCACCAGCCCCAAAGCCTTAACCAACATCATCTTCACTCACCTCAAAGCGGGTTGTCTCCAAAAAGTTGTCTCCATTCTCTTTGCTGCCCCTGTACTTTTCCCGTATTCCCTTTACGCTAGCCTCTTGCAAATTTGTACTTCTGATCATGCCATTATTGAAGTCTGGAAGGTTGAGTCTCATCTGGTCACCTTCTCCCCTACGCCACTAGTGTTTCTTTAGAACTAGGTGATTGAGACTTATGGTAAATGTGGATGTTTAGTTTATGCAAGGGAGCTGTTTGAGGAAATGCCTCAAGAGATTGGGGGGGGGGGGGGGGCATATACACAAGGTGGGTATACTGAGAAGACCATGTCATTGTTTTCGGACATGAATAGATCAAGAGTTTATGCGAGTGAAGTCACTTTTGATAGTGCTCTTGGGTCTTGTGGTGCAGTGTTGGCACTTTGTCTTTCGAGACAGGTTCATGGGTTTATTGTGAAATATGGGTTTTTTAGGAATGTAATTTTGAAGAGTTCACTTATTGATGTAAATGGGAAATGCCAGATTATTAAAAATGGGCAAAGAATGTTTGGTGAGAATAAAAATCCAACTATTGTTTCTTGGAATATGATTGTGAGGCAGTATCTTGAGATGGGTGATGGAAAAAATGTGGTCTTTATGTTTTTCCAGATGTTCCAAACTACTGTTAGGCCCTTCAACTTTACCTTCTCTAATGCACTTATTGCTTGCTTAAGTATATCTGAACTAAAGGAGGGGAAGCAACTTCATGGAGTTGCAATTAACATGGGTCTTAAAGATGATGAGTTTGTTTCAAGTCCTCTCATGGATATGTATATCAAGTGTGGGAAATTAGAGAATGCTCGTAGGGTGTTTGAACAACTATGTTCAAAAGATTTAAGTTCTTGAACTTCAATTATTTCAGGGTATCTAGTTAGTAGGAAAAGTAGGAAGGTAAGGGAACTTTTTGATTGGATGTCTAAACGCAATGTGATATCTTGGAATGCAATGTTGGTGGGGTATACCCATTCCCTCCAATGGGAAAGGGCTCTGGACTTGGTATTTTTTATGCGCAATGTAACTAAGGATATTGTCACAATTTAGGTTAATACTAAATATGTGTGTTGGACTTTCGAATGTTGACATGGGTAAACAAGTCCATGGTTTTATATACCGAAATGGATTTCTTTCCAATCTTGTTGTTGACAATGCCCTTCTTGGCCTGTATGGTAAATGTGGTAACTTGAGAAGTGCCAAAGTTTGGTTTTACCTAATAATAAGTCAATGGAAGGATAGCATTTCTTGGAATGTTTTAATGACTAGCTATGTTCATCATGTTCTTAGTGAACAAGCAATGACAATATTCTCAGAGGTGTAATGGGAGACAAGACCAAGTAAGTTCACATTTAGAACCCTTTTGGCTGCTTGTGCAAATACTTTTTCTCTTAAGCATGACAAACAAATTCGTGGATTTATGATTAGAAATGGTTATGAGATTGATATTGTGATCAAAGGAGCTTTAGTAGACATGTACTCAAAATGTCATTGTCTTGAGTATGCTTTCGTAGTTTTTTCGAGGCAACGTCATGGGATGTTTGGAACTCCATAAATTTTGGATGTTCTCACAATCGAAAAGGTAGGGTGATACTTGAATTGTTTGGGTTGATGGGGGGGGGGGGGGGAAGGTGAAAAAGCAGATCATGTCACCTTTCAAGGTATTTTGCTTGCTTGTATATATGAAGGCCTTGTTGAGTTGGGAACACAATATTTTTATTCACTAAGCAATAAGTACTGTGTCATGCCTCAGTTGGAGCACTATGAGTGTATGATTGAACTCTATAGTCGATATGGACACATAAATGAGCTGGAGAAATTCACTAAGAGTGAAAGTTCAAAAAGGGTATGAAACACCTTTGAACATTTGGACCCCCAAATACAAAATTACCAATTCAAGCTTTATATCAAACAATTAATGTGCGGAACATGATAACAAGCTTATAACAGAATTGATAAACAATCTAACCCAAATATAAACACAACCACAGCAGTAAATATAAAGTAAAGATAAAGAGAAGGAAGATGCAAACACACGGACAACACACGATGTGTTATCGAAGAGGAAACCGAAGTCCTTGGCATAAAACCTCTCCGCCGCCCTCCAAGCGGTAAATAATCCACTAAAGAATGTAGTTGGGATACATGAACAACCAAAAACCCTCCAAGCCTAATCTACCCAAGTACCTAAGCCCTCCAAGCTTCTTGCTCCAACGAGGTTACGCCGAACCTATTTCTTCTTTAGCTTCCCGGATTCCGCTACTATACCATAGCATCAACCAATGTATATTGCTTCCTTCCAAACTGCTTCCCAACAGCACCAAATAAACCTTCTCACAGATGTGGGTGTGGTGAGATAAGGATTTGGCTAAATGCCTCTCAAGAATATAACAATGGAGAGAAAGAAAAAAGAGGAATTTATAGAGTCTCTAAGGTAAAGATTGGGGATGAGGCAATCTTGTTTTTCTCTAGGGTTTCTCTCATAAAATTCTCTCTGGAAGCTCTCTCAATTTAGTGGGTATAAGGGTCTATATATAGTGGGGTGAGAAAGGAATGTGAAGAGTCAATTTTTCCCAAACAGGGCTGATTGGAGGCTTGGCCTCGCGACTGGTCTGAGTCGCGAGTTCAAGCCACGAGATAACGGCCTAGCCAGCCTGGGACTTTTGTCTTGTAGTGCAACAGCTGGTGCGACCCTTCAGCTCTCCTGTGTGCATCTCACGTGCCTGCAGTTGACGGCTTGTCAGTCGAAAGTCAGCCGCAAGTCCTAGCCGCGAATCTCTGCCTTCTTGCACATACTTGAGCTTTTCTTCACATCTTCTCACACATTACCCTTACAATAATCCCACCTAAATACAAGGTTACTAAGTGCTTAAATTACAAGCAAATTGACACGGAATAAAGCCAACAAGATGGTTGATTAAATTTAACCTTACAATCTCCCCCTTTGGCTATTCCATGACAAAACCCTAAAACAAACTCTAGACTTAACACGTGAGTTGGGAACAGTTGGAAAACTCACTCACACCTAACTCTAGAATCTGTGAAGTTTTAGAACCATAAGAACAAGTAACTCCTGAAACACAACAACACAATAAGTTCATTGTATGCAGAAAACTTGTAATGCAAATGGAGCAAGTATAATGCGATCAATCACAATAGAGTAAAGCAATAGACCATGGCAAGACCAAAAACATGTAATCACTTCATACAAGTGATCACAATGTTCATTTACACTTGGAATGAACATCCGGACATTCAAGTTGACAAACACAAGGCAAATCACTTGAATGACCAACACTCAACCAATGCACAATACATGAAGTATGTGCATCTAGGAAAAATCCTACACGGGCACAAGAGTGACAATACTTAAAAAAGAATGCACAGCATTAAGTTAGAAGTACTGTTTTAACAAAGCACAAAGGCTGTATAGCATGGTACAAACCACAAAGGCCTACAAGTGTGCATAAAACCAAACCCTTAAAGCTTACATAAGCAACATGAGTGCAAACCTTAAAACATATGCTGAATTAACTGAATAACATCATCAATATATAAATAAACCAAAGTGTTAAAAACATTCAAGAGATATGAGTTTAATCCAAACCAAGACTAAAACCTCTAGTAACAACAGATAACCAAACCAAAGTAACAAAACTATAGACAAAAGCAGTAAGGATTATGAAACTCCCCCTCAAATAAGCACTCCCCCTCAAGTGATGGCCCAAAAATTCCCCCCCTTTTTGACCAGAATGGCCAAAGGGTCACTGCTCCTAGTTGATGTGAATGTTGTCAAACTTAGCTGAAAGTACATCTAGCTGATCCTGCATTGCTGTCATCCTTTCAGTATGCTGGTTTTGAACCTCTCTGAGTCCATCAAGCCTTTCTAGGATGATCTGAAATGCATTAGGAGGTGCAGCAGATGAAGTAAAAGCCCTACTCCTCTTGACTCTTCTTCTTGGTATGGAAGATGGTCCTGCAGCCTCTGCTTCAGTCTCCATTGGATCACCTTCTCCTTGGTCACCCTCCTCTTCATCACTTGGAAGACGACTTTGTATCCTTGTGATGGTTAGTTTGTTGATTGCTGAAAGTGGAGTCATGGGACTGATATCTTGAGGAATTGGAACCCCTTTTGCTCTGAGAATTCTCATGATAAGGCTAGGAAAAACCAACTTTGCCCGTGAAGTTGTTTTGGACTCATCCATTATTGTGTCAAATATATGAGAGCTTATGTCAATGAATGTTTTCTCCTTAAGCTCCATAAGGAAGATAGCTCTGGCATTAGTAAGAGTAGTCAATTTTCTAATAGGATACAAGTTGTACATCATTATGGTGGTCAGACATCTCATGTCAACAGGAAAGGCATTGGTGTTGAGACATCTTGCTTCTTTAACTCCACCAATCTGAGCCTGGATAGTGTCTAAGGATAACATCCTATCTCTGTAATTGACAAATTCATACTCCTCTAATCCCTCAAGCCCAAGTACCTCATCAATGTCATGGGCATCCAAGGTGAACTCATTTCCTCTTACCTAACAGTCTAGCTCATCTTCTCTAATCTTGACATTAGAATAAAACTCCCTTATCAGTGGCTTACACACTCCAGGTAAATCACCTAATAGTTTATCCCAGCCTCTTCCCTCAAAGCATTCTGGAATAAAAGTGTCCTTCAAGTCTTGTAAGTCCACAAACCTCTCCTGAATAATAGTTCCTTTCATGAAGGAATCTTCGTATCTCTCAAAGTGTTGAACATATCTAAACAGGTTGTGATCCATTTTCAACCTTTTGTCTGCCTTCTTGGCAGGAGTCTTCTTCTTTGAAGGTGTGGGAGGCATCTGTAACCAAGCAGAAAAGGCCAAAACAAGAGCAGAAACACAATATGTGGAAATGCACAGATATTAGTAACAAGTTAGTTACAATGACAATAACAGAGTGATATGCTAACCCACAAATCAAGTGCAGTTGATAACCAGAGATGTGTAGAACAAATCAAATAAGATCATTCAGTATAGATGCAGACTGGAGCAAGCATTAAAATTGGAGCAATTAATTCAGTATAGTGTAAAACACTATCAGACAGACGAAGGCATATGTCAATGAAACATGACATAATGAGTATGACAAGTGCAAGAAAAAAACCAAAAGGCAGCACCACAACCATGATAAGATGACTTAAAATCAAAGCAATTCTAGAAAACACAAACCCACGACATATTTAGAGTAAAACACAGAAAAACCCAAACCCATAAGCCTAATGAGTACAAACTGTATCAAATAACATGCTCAGATTAAATACTAGACTAATGATGCAAAAACATGATACTAAACATATTCAGCAACAAGGGAAAAACAACCCCAAACAACCAAACCCAGCATATTTAAGCAAAAACATGTTCAAACCCAACATTTCGCATAACACAATAGCAACAACTTATTCTCAGATGCAAGAAAATAACACTCAAAACAAAAAATTTGAAATGAAGGAAAGAAAACCCATACCTTTTTCTTGAAGATAGAAGTGAAAATGGTGCAGAAATGGGGGTTTCACAAGAGTGAACACGGTGAGTTTCAGAGGGAGAAATGGGAAAGTCAATGAACAGTCACAAAGTATGAGGGAAAAACTGAAAAGCTTTTGAAAACTTACTTTAAAACACAAAACACGCGTTTTTCGCGACTGGATCAAGTCGCTAGTAAGTCGCCAGGGTAAGCCGCGAAACACTGTGAAACCAAGATTCTTGAAAAATCTTCGAAGTGTTTTTCACGACTGGAAGATCTACCCGCTAGGGAGTTGCGAGCTAAGCCGCAAAAATCTCTATGTACTCCTCGCGACTGGACCTTCCACCCGCAAACAAGTCGCCACCCTGAGCCGTGAAATATGCAAAAACACAAATTTTGAAAAATTTTCTAAGTCTTTTTCATGACTGGGATGCTGATCTGCTAGTGACCTGCGAAAATCTCGGAGAGAGCTTCGCGACAGGAGCATGTGACTAGACCTACCCACGACTGAGTCGCCAAAACAGGGCAACACTGTTTTTGAAATTTTTGACATTTTTGTAAAAACAGAATACTTTCCAAAAACAAACTAAAAAACTCAAAAATCTTTCTTTTGTGTTTGATCAACAAAGATTGAGCTTGTGAAAACACATTTAATCAAGTACAATCACACAAATGAATATGGCATTCATTGAAAATAGACTTGTGTGTTGTGTGTGGATATCAAAAAATGAGATAGTCCTTAGTCCAATGTGAAGCTTCAATGATCAATTCAATCAAGGCATACACAACTAGCACTAGATAATATGACCTATCTCAATTTTAGAAACATGCATATATGACCTCCCACATGCACTTGATAACAATTCTTTGAAGCTTTTCATTTGGCTCCATATTTAACATATCATTTGCACTTTTTGAGCAAAGAAAATCTCATTGTGAGATAGATGCCTGAAATTTTTGATATTTCAATTGATGAGTTAGCCTTTGGCTTTTTGGGCATCATACATTTTATTTTGGTCGCTTTCCCTTTTTCCTAGTCGAATACTAGTATGTGCAACAGGCTTTTGCAGCTCTATATCTCTTTTCATTTGGAGATTTACATTTAGAGAGCTCTTTTAAGCATAAAAATAAAAAGTGGGAAGATATATAGGCTTGAGTCTATGCATGTCTCAAGATCAACAAAACCATTCACTAATCATTCATAACAAGGTTGAAGATCTATTTACAACAGTCACATAGATTTCAGAATTTCTTTCACAATGATATGAGTGCATAATAGACAAGCTAAGCTCGTTAAATGCACAAAGCCATAAATACAAAGGTACAAGGCAAAACAAGTTTTGAGACAAGACTCAACAAAGCCGATCAAACTTTTTAAGATTTTCTACTTTTTAGGATTTTCTACTTTTTAGGATTTTCTACTTTTTATGTGTTTTTGGATTTTTGACACAAAAGCAGTAAAAGATTGATCAAAAGCAACATAAACAACAAAGTAAAAACATTTGAACCAAAAACAAACACACAAACAAAATAACACCTAAATACTAGCAAGAAGCACACAACCAAGCATATTCACAAACATGAGAAGTATTAATGCATGGACATGTTATAATGCTTATGCATGAGTACCCTTCGTCACCCACACGTCACGTGCATTTGGGGTGATATCCTTAACGGATTGGGTACGAGAATTAGGACTATCAAACCTTCGTGTGAAGCTTTCCAGGAAATTTGTGAAGGCACCGATCATCTTCATCACATCCATCATTTCTGGATCACGGTTTTGACTTCTTGGTTGCTCACCACCCCAAGACCTCATGTCATTTCTTCTTCCTCGTGACCGAGGTGCACTTGCATTGTTGTCTGCTCTCAGCTTTTGACAGTTGGGTCTAGTATGTCCTAGCAATCCGCAGTAGTGACAAACATATTCCGTTCTAGGACCTTGTTGTGATCTTGGAAGTGATCTTCCTCTAGCTCCAAATCTGGCTTCTGATTGATTGCGGGACTTGTTAACCACCCGTTGATCAGCTGCATTCTTCTTTCTCTCAGCCTTAACTTTCTCAGGAATAGGCTTATCCACAGCCGTCTCTTTGGCCTTTACAAACTTCACTTCTTTGGTGACATTTGCTGATGAGCTACTTCCTCCGGTATATCCCAATCCGAACTTGTCTGAGGCATGTTTTTGAGATGAAATAACATCGTCCAGTTTCTTGGAGGAGACCCTATCTACCTTGGTATGAGCTTGCACTACCTCTTGCTCAAGAAATCTCACTTTTGTGTAAGCTTCTGATAGCTTACCATTAAATGCTTCAATCTCACACTTTGCCTCCTTGTATCGTGCCAGAAGGCTTTTGTGATCTTCCTCAGCCCTCTTCATCTTCTTAACGGCTGCATTAGCCACCTTAGCATATTCACCGGTCTTCTCAAGAAGTGAGTTGTAAGTCTCTTGCAATCCCACTGCTTCTCCAACTTCCTCATCTTCAGACTCCTTAACTATTCCAATAGACTCCAAATCAGAATGTTCCCCAAGCTCCTTCACAAGTGTACCCAATTCATCTGACGACTCCACATGTGCAATGGTCATAAATGCGGAGTAGTTTCCTTCTCCATCACAGCTATCTTCAGAGTCGGAGCTTGATGAGTCAGTATCACTCAAGGTAGTAGCATAGACCTTTCCTTTTGACTTCAAATAATTAAGACATTCCTTTTTGAAGTGTCCATGTCCATTACACTCGAAACACACAATGTCCGCAGGAAATTGAGAATCCTTCACTTCACTTTTCTTAAAGTCTTTCCTATCACTTCTTGAAGATGGAAACTTCCCTCTGTTGAATGGTTTCCCACTGTTCTTCATCTTTAGAAATTTACGGAAGTTTTTCACAAGATACGCTACTTCCTTCTCCACTCTATCTTCTTCGAAAGGATCATCCATTCTTTCAGTGATGGTTTGAGAGCAAGCGATTTACTTGTCTTGTGGGAAGGTAGTCCCAATTCATATGTTTGGAGAGACCCAATCAACTCCTGAATTTTGATCTTATCCAGGTCTTTACTCTCTTCTATGGCTGTGACTTTTGCTCTAAAGCTTTCAAGCAAGGACCTCAAGATTTTTCTCACCACCTTAGTATCTTCAATCTTCTCACCAAGATTGAGCTTAGCAATGACAATTTCGTTAAGCTTCCCATAGAATGAATCAAATGATTCATCTTCACCCATTTTGAGCTCTTCAAACTTATTGGTAAGCATTTGGAGCTTTGTGTCCTTCACCTTCTTAGTCCCCTAATAAGTTGTCTCCAAAATCTCCCAAGCTTCCTTGACCACTGTCATGTGAGATATCCTGTGGAATTCATCTGGAAACACACCACAGAATATAGCATTTAAGGCTTTACTGTTAGCATTGGCTGTCGCAAGAGCTGCCTTATCCCAAGTAGATTTAGCATCCTTCGGCCTAGTCTAACCTATTTCAACCGCATCCAAAACGGTGTCATCAATAAAGCATAGAAATGCCCTCATTCTAACTTTCCAGAAGGCATAATTGTTACCATCAAAAAATGGTGGAACATTGAGGGATTGAGACCTATCCATCTCAACAAGGGGTCAAGGATCACACTCAGGTATTAAAACCACAACAAGTGTACCCGCTCTGATACCAATTGAAAGTTCAAAAAGGGTATGAAACACCTTTGAACGTTTGGACCCCCAAATACAAAATTACCAATTCAAGCTTTATATCAAACAATTAATGTGCGGAACATGATAACAAGCTTATAACATAATTGATAAGCAATCTAAGCCAAATATAAACACAACTACAACAGTAAATATAAAGCAAAGATAAAAAGAAGGAAGATGCAAACACACGGACAACACACGATGTGTTATCAAAGAGGAAACCGAAGTCCTCGGCGTAAAATCTCTCCGTCGCCCTCCAAGCGGTAAATAATCCACTAAAGAATGTAGTTGGGATACATGAACAGCAGAAGACCCTCCAAGGCTAATCTACCCAAGTACCTAAGCCCTCCAAGCTTCTTGCTCCAACAAGGTTATGCCGAACTTATTTCTTCTTTAGCTTCCCGGATTCCGCTACTATACCATAGCATCAACCAATATATATTGGTTCCTTCCAAAATGCTTCCCAACAGCACCAAATAAACCTTCTCACAGACGTGGGTATGGCGAGATAAGGATTTGGCTAAATGCCTCTCAAGAATATAACAATGGAGAGGAAGAGAGAAGAGGAATTTGTAGAGTCTCTAAGGTAAAGATTAGGAATGAGGCAATTTTGTTTTTCTCTAGGGTTTCTCTCACAAAATTCTCTCTGGAAGCTCTCTCAATTTAGTGGGTATAAAGGTCTATATATAGTGGGGTGAGAAAGAAATGCGAAGAGTCAGTTTTTTCCAAACAGGGCTGATTGGTGGCTTGGCCTCGCGACTGGTCTGAGTCGCGAGTTCAAGCCGCGAGATAACGGTCTGGCTAGCGTAGGACTTTTGTCCTGTAGTGCGACAGCTGGGGCAACCCTTCAGCTCCCCTGTGTGCATCTCACGTGCCTGCAGTTGGCAACTTACCAGTCGCGTGTCAGTCGCGAGTCCTAGCCGTGAATCTCTGCCTTCTTGCACATACTTGAGCTTTTTTTCACATCTTCTCACACACTACCCTTACAATAATCCCACCTAAATACAGGGTTACTAAGTGCTTAAATTACAAGCAAATTGGCACGGAATAAAACCAATAAGATGGTTGATTAAATTCAACCTTACAAAGAGGATGCCTTTTGAACCCACTGTTCCAATGTAGACAAAAGTCTTTGATGGTTGTAGAAAATATGGATGCTTGTGGTTGGGAGAGTGGGCTACTGAACGACTTATTGAATTGAATCCTTCCATGAAACTAAAATTTCAAATCATGGACAAAGAGAGGAAGTAATCACCGTAAATGAAGATTGAAAGTCTTTTGGATTGGACAAGTATTTTTTAGTCCCTTCTCAGATGGAAGCTAGTGGAGTGTGACAGTGGTGGGGGGATGATAGGGATTTGAAAGACAACCTAGTGGATATGTTTGAGAACCTTTAGGGTATCGAAGGCAAAAGGGGCTACTATACTATTAGAGGAGACAAAACCCAAAGCACTCAAAGGGAAGGTTCAATTTAATCTGCTGGCAAAGTTTTTCATCGATAAGAGATTTAATGGCAAAATAATAATAATATTAATAATACTTTTCATTTGTAGAGAATGAGAAAAAAAAAATTTTAATAGTTGTTTGTAAAGAATGAGAAAAACTAGTGTGTTTTGTCTTACTTGGGGTTCGAACCAAAGTGTGGGTTCATTTAATCATTGTTTTCAAATCTTTTTTTTTTTTCCATTGACTTTTAGAAATTAAAAACCGAAAACAGTCTTTTTATTGTTTTTACTTTTTAGTTTCCTTTAGAAATTGATATTTAAAAACAGTTTTTATTTTCTCTTCATTTTTAGTTGCCCAACAAGTTTTCTATAAAACTGGTTTTAAAACCAAAAAAGTAAAAACAATTATCAAACATATCCTTGTTTACGCCAGATTTCTTTTTTCTTGGAGAATCAAATTTTTACCAAACTTGATGTACCAATCTGTTGGGTGTACCAATGATTGCCAAAAAAAGATGGATTCAGGACAATTCTAATTTAAAAGATGACAAAAGTTGAGCACCCATATTAGCAAGTCGATCAAGGCATCTATATGCATCTTGATATATAAGTTTGACGATAATCTACCATTTTCTAGTGAGAAAGTTCTTGCAATTAAAAACCAAAATATTATAGTTTGGACAAGTTGGAGAGTGAGTAGTGAGAGATTTATAAACCATGAGAGAATCAATTTCAATTGTGTAAATCCCATAAGCCAAGTTAAATATAAGTTGTCTCAACTTGTCCAAAGTTTCTTCAAAACACTTAGTGTGCGTTTGAATACTGCTTATTTTGCTGAAAACTAAAAACATTAAAAAAAAAAATTTTGAGTTATAGTTCACTGCTGGGCTACTGTAACTTTGCCTTAATGCACTGTTCATGTCCTATGAACAATGCAAAAGGCGTTGGTTAAAAAAAAAAATAAAGAAGCCATACGCAAACGTGTGAATCCAAAACACTTCCAATAGCTTATTTGCATAATGTTTATTATAAGATATAATTTTTGCCTTTTTTGTAACTTTTATATTAAATGTGTTACAAAAAGCTAAAAACTAGTTTCTTTATAATAATAATTAAAAAAAAAAAAAAAACTAAAAACTAGATTATTTGCAAAAAAGCTAAGACAATAAGGCTCTGTTTGGAAGTTCATTAGGGAATAGAATGAAATGATTGTAAGGGAATGGAAAGGAATGGAATGTATTTAAGTAAGGGAAAGGAATGGAAAAAAATGAAATGGAATGGAATTAAGTAACCTTGATTGGATGTTTTATGATTACTTACAGTAACCCATTAAAATGGACACTAAGCAAGGGATATTCTTAGTGGAATGGGTTACTCTCCATTAAAACTCATTCCTTAGTGGAGAGTAACCATTCCTATGCAAGGGATATTCTTAGTGGAATGGGTTACTCTCCATTTAATAGGTTACTCTCCATGAAAACTCTCAAACAAGGGAATGGAAGAATATTCTAAAATGATTTTTTTCATTCATTTCCATTCCATTCCATTCCCTCCTCCCAAACGAGACTTAAGCAAAAAGCAAAACTTTTTTCAACAATTCCTAAACACACAGTAAGAGAGTAACCAACAATTCATTTTCATGTAAAAGTAAAGTCTCTGAAGAGATTTCCCGTGCCACAAGCCTTGTAACTTAATAGGTTGGTACCTTCTAATATCTCTAAGGGAGACATCCAAAGTTCAAATCCTCTCACCCATAACTATTGAATTTAAAATTTATAAAAATAAAGTAAAATAAAAAAAATTCCTGCACTCGAAAGACCAAGATTACCCCTCCAACTACCATTGGTATTTAGTTTCATAAAGCCAAATGGCGGTGGGAACCAAAATAGTGATAATACCACTTGTGGGTTCAATTTGGCAGTGATTTTAGTAGTGTGACATGCAAAATAAATAGAATTCAATAGCTTGGTGTATGCTAGTGTGAACTAATTGATGTCGATTGGTAGTGATATGTTGGAAAATAAGCTGATTGCATGGTAACCATATATTCCGAGTTGTGAAAATGAAAAGGAAAAGCCGTGGAAGACCTTGAGAAGACTCAATAGATATCACACCAATGAAAAATGGAATGTGGTTTCAAAATTGTACGAGATCAAGCGGTTGTATACAATGCCATATTGATTTGATGGAGTTGAATGGTTGAAAATCAATTATTTTGTTTGCAACTTATGAGTACATTTCCAAATGAAATAAATGATTTCTTTCGGAAGAGTTTGGATTTTCTAGATCCAAGTCCAGGAGATTTGTCTTATAGGAGAAAGAGCATGAGGTGAGCTTTTTGTTTTTTTCAAAATAAAAATTAAAGCATATATTTCCAATTAATTTGTCCATGTGAGAGAATGAGAATAGAATAGAAGTGAAGATATTATAAAAAAAATTCACAAAGGTAACAAATACAAATATAGATGAAAAAAAAATGGGATTAAGTGTATCAATTTAATGATTAGAATAAAATATGTCAGCTGAACGGGAATTAAACATAATTTATAACTATTATTTTTCTACTTTAATAATGAAATTAGATGATGTTGATTGTTGGCTAGAAAGAGCTTCTAGATTATTTCTCAAAACCAAAATCCTAATTTTTATAATGCTCATTTCAAGTGTTATTTTATTAAATAAAAATATAAGTTTCTAGCACCTGTGTGCAACACTTCTGTACCAATATATATGTGTGTGTGTGTGTGTGGGCGCCTAAGGACAGAGGAAGGATGTAGTAAGGCGTAGTTCTCACTAGAGGAGCACTCAAAATCCGAGGAAAGGGTCTGCCCGAGGATAGGAGGAGAAGAGACAAAATACCTCCTAGAAATCAGAATGGAGGGAATAGTGTTTAAATTGAGATTAGAGTGATTGAAGGAAGCTTCCAGTGAAAGTTCACCTAATTCCTCCACATTGAATGATTGGCAACAGTTTTATCAGCCGCATTAATGAAGAAATGACCTAAACAGTGGAATTCACAGCTAAGCACTTCCTTCTACCATCTTCACCTGAAGTTTAAGAGGACAATTGTCCAAAGGAGAATCTGGAAGATGGTAAATGAAAGGCCAGGATGCAACAATCTAGGGAGTATATAAGAGAGAGGGAGCTCCCAGATAAAGGGGATAAAAATAAAAAAAAGTAAAAAAATAAAAATAAAAAAAACATGGAGGAGAGAAATTAGAACAAGAGCATTGAGAGAAAGAAAGTGAATAGTGTACCATTCTGTGTAAGAATTGCCTCCTCGGGCAAGCTTGTAATAAGCCCCATATATACATAAACTCTGATCTTCAGTCATTCTTGCATTGTTATTGTCTTTGGGCTAATCCCCCTATCCTTTGTTTTAACCCACTCTCTTACAAATATCTATTGATTTAGGCCTAGTTGGGCTGCACAAACTTCACTATTCTAAGTAGGTTTAGACGCCTAATTTTTTAGTCCTTACAATTGACGCCGTTTATGGGAAGAAGTGTTGTTGTGGGTGTGTCCTAAGTAGTCATGGCTAACTTGGAATAGAATAGGGAGGAATCCATAGGTTCACAAAGGGAATACCAATTTGTCAATCTGAAGTGAAGGAGAGACAGGCGCCATATACTGAGTGTTATGGTAGAGTCATACCATACTGAATGTACAGAGAGGAGTCATTCAAGGACTAAGAGCCATGTTTCACGCGATTAAGAGACGCGAAAATTATAGCTTGAGATAGACCAATTACGCAGGAAGTTACGGCGAAAGGAGCAAGATAGAAGGAGTCCATCATCTCCATCAAGTGATGGATTAAGGGAGAGCAGGGATCGCTTATACCGCCATAGGTTAAGAACCCCATCCAGTGAGTCCTTCTGAGTATCCTCACGCCAAGATAGACTGGAAAAAGGCAAGTACATATGTGGACAAGGGTCATCTCACCATAACATAGGGAATGACGCGATGAGTAAAGCGCTACGACAAATCTCGAAGTCACCCTTTACTAGGAGAATTAACAAGGCCAGGCTTCCCCACTAATTTTCCCTGCCAACTTTTACTATTTACAATGGAAGGTTTGACCTTGTGGAGCATGTGAGTCACTTCAATCAGAAGATGGCAGTTCATTCTGGCAATGAAACCCTCATGTGTAAGGTTTTCCCCTCTAGTCTTGGGCCTGTGGCTATGCGATGGTTTGATGCTTTGGAAGAGGGGTCAATAAGGTCCTTTGAGGAGCTGACAAGGGCATTTGGTGCTAGGTTTGTAACATGCAGCAGAGTTCCCAAGCCCTTAGATTCTTTTTTATCCATGACAATAAGGGAAAGAGAAACTCTCAAGACCTATTCAGATAGATATTGGGAAACGTATAATGAAATAGATGGATATTTTTAAGGACATGGCCATGAGGACTTTAAAGGTAGGGCCCCCGACAGAGCATGAGTTGAGGAAGTCATTAACAATGAAGCCCGCCCTTAGTATGCACCAGCTTATGGATTGCATTGATAAGTATAAATAGGTGGAGGAAGATCAGACCTAGGGAAAGGGCAAAGCTAAGGTGTTCCTAAAGAAAAGGGATCCTCGAGGAGGAGGATATCATAATAACCATCCTAGAAGGGATTTCCCCAATCAGACATCATCTACGAGGACTCAAGTGGTTAACTTATTGTTTAAAGAGCCAATCTATCAGATACTAGAGAAGACAAAAAATGAACTATACTTCAAATGGCCCAACAAGATGGGTGGGGATCCGTCCAGGAGGAACTAGAGTCTTTACTGCCATTATCATCAGGAGAAAAGGCACACAACAAATGACTACAGGACTTTGCACGATCACACGGGTCAACTGGTGAAGGCAGGGAAACTAAGTCAGTTCTTGCATCAGCCAACAGGTTAGGTCGGGCATTCAGGAGCTGGGTATCAAAGGGATGGAGCTCCTCGGCTAGCATTGGGCACAATTAATGTGATTTTCGCTAAGCCCAAGGGTGACGCTAGGACCTGTTCGAGGGTCATATCTGTGGCTATGGGCCCTGATTTAGGAGATAGGGACTAGGCACTCAAAAAGGCCAAGGTGGTGACCACACCCACTTTGGGTTTTTTAGAGGAGGATAAGAAGGAAACATTTCAGCCACACAATGATGCCTTGGTAGTAACCATTAGGATTGGTGGCTATGATGTAAAAAGGGTCCTGGTAGACCAGGGGAGTGGAGCGGAGATCATGTACCCTGACTTGTATAAAGGTTTGAATCTAAAACCCGAGGACCTAGAGAAGTACGACTCGCTGTTAGTGGGCTTTGATAGGAGGTTGGTAGTCCCCCGCAGGATGATAAGGTTACCTGTGCAAGCGGGGGACGAGGAAGTGCAAGTTAGTTTCATTGTTGTGGAGGCCTATTCCCCTTACACAACTATCTCGGCCAGACCATGCCTTCATGCTATGGGGGCAGTGCCATCCACTTTTTACCTGAAAGTTAAGTATCCTACATAAGGAAGAGTATGGGAACTAGTTGGTAGCTAGGCAATGCCTGGTGGCAACCATCACACAGCATCTTGTGGATCCTGCCATGGGGGAAAAAGAACGAATCCCATAGCAACTAAAGGGTCCCGAAGTATAGCAAGGGACCAAATCATAGGGGGTATTGTCTGAGGAGTTAGAAAAGATTATGATTGGACAAAATGAAGAGAAGTTCTTTCAAGTGGGATCTTACTTGTCGTCCTTGGAAAAGGCAGCCTTGGTGAAGTTCTTAGAGGACAATATGGATGTGTTTGCCTGGAGTACCTATAACGTACCTAAGATTGACCTAGAGTTTATATGTCATCAATTGAATGTGAAGCTAGAGGCGACCCCACGAAGGCAACCACCTCAGCGCTCATCAAAAGAACATGCTAAAGTAGTGAGGGTGGAAGTGAACAAACTTAAAAAAGCTAGGGCAATCAAAGAAATCTTTTACCCAGAATGGTTGGCTAATACCGTAGTAGTAAAGAAGAAAAACGAAAAATGGCATGTATGCGTAAACTTTACAAAATTTGAATAAATTTTGCCCAAAGGATCCTTTCCTTGTTCCTCAGATTAACCAATTGGTGGATGCAACTGTTAGGCATCCTCAGATGATTTTCTTGGATGCCTTTCAAGGGTATCATCAGATACCCCTAACATTATTCGATCAGGAGAAAACTGCTTTTCGCACTCCCACTGGCAATTACCATTATCGGGTGATGCCCTTTGGCCCTAAGAATACAGGATCAACATACCAAAGAATCGTGACACAGATGTTTGAGTCCAGATTAGGAGGAATGTGGAGGCGTATATTGATGATATGGTGATAAAGAGCAAACAAGTTGCAGAGCACTTAGCAGATTTAGGGGAGGTGTTTTCAGTGTTAAGGGAGCACAGGCTGCGCTTAAATACATCTAGGTGTTCTTTCACGGTAAGCTCGAGAAAGTTTCTAGGCTATATGATCACACACCGAGGAATTGAACTCAATCCCGATCATATTAAAGCCATTAACAGCTTGCACGCTCCTCAGAATCCTAAGAAAGTGCAAAAGTTAACAGGGATGGCAGCAACTCTGAATAGGTTTATCTTTTAGTCAGCAGACAGATATCGTCCATTTTTCCAACTCCTCCACAAGTGGAAGGACTTTCAATGGACCGAGGAATGTGTGTTGGCCTTTGAAGAGGTTAAGCAATATTTGTCACACCCTCCTGACCTTTCTAGGCCCGAGAAGGAGGAAGTGTTGTATGCATACTTGGCAGTTACAAATTATGTCGTTAGTCTAGTTCTAGTCAGAAATGAAAGTGGGGTACAAAGACTTGTATACTATGTTAACAAGTTCTTGCAGGAAGTTGAGACACGTTATTTACCCCTAAAGAAGGTGGTGTGGGATATTATACATGCCACGAGGAAGCTTCCGCATTATTTTCAGGCGCATACTGTGGTGGTGCTCACCTAACTTCCCTTGCAAGCATTCTTACGAAAATCGGATTACACGAGTAGAATTGCTAAATAAGGGACCATGCTGGGTGCCTATGATGTCAGATATATGCCTCATACTACAATAAATGGACAAGTCTTAGCATACTTTATGGTAGAGTTTACAAAAAGTGTAGCAGATGAGGGAAAAGGAATAGTCGAGACTATGACAATCTCAGCCTCCGTTGTCCCTACCTGGGAGGTGTACACCGATGGAGCAGCCAATTGAAGAGGAGGAACAATAGGAATTATATTAATAACCCCCAAGAAGTTGGTGATGGAAAAGTCATTATGGTTGGGTTTCCCAGCTACGAACAATGAAGCTAAGTACAAGACTTTGTTAGCTGGAATGGCAATGGTTAACAAATTGAAAGGAGAGGTCATAGAGGTATATTCAAACTCACGATTGGTGGTAGGCTAGGTTAATGAAGAGTTTGAGGCTCGGGATGAACGCATGCAGGGATATCTTGTTAGGGTTAGACAAGCTCAGGTTCAGTTCAAAGGCTTTACTCTAAAGTATATCCTGAGGGGACAAAACTCTCATGCAGATTCTTTGGCTATGCTGGCAACCTCTTTGGGGTCAAATCTACCTCAGGTCGTTGTTGTTGAAGACATGGCTAGTTCCAGTCTTTTGGAGAAACCCTTGGTCGGGGTACATAGTATCCAAGTTGGGCCAAGTTGGATGAACCCCTTGATTACTTTCCTGAAACAAGGATTGTTACCTAAGGATAAAGGCGAGATAGAGAAGATACGTAGGAAGGCTCCTCATTATTGGTTGTTCGAAGAACAAAAGTTGTACAAACATTCTCATTCGGGGCCATATTTATTGTGTGTACATCTTGAGGTAGTGGAGTCCTTGTTAGAAGAGTTGCATGAGGGAATATGTGGGAGTCATATAGGAGGGAGCTCTTTAGCCCACAGAGCCCTTACCCAAGGATATTAGTAACCGAGCATACAAAAAACTTCTCAGGATTATGTGAAGAAGTGTGATCGGTGTCAGAGATATGCCCCAAATATTCACCAACTAGAAAGGGTTCTGAACCCACTTTCCAGCCCTTGGCCATTTACTCAGTGGGGCTTGGACATAGTGGGGCTATTTACTCAAGCCACAGGAAACCGAAGATAGCTCCTTGTCGGGACAAACTACTTTACTAAGTGGGTAGAGGCTGAACCTCTATCCAATATCAGGGATGTGGTTGCTAAGAGGTTTATATGAGAAATATTATCACTAGGCTTGGAGTCCTACATACGTTGATCTCGGACAATGGTCTTCAATTTGATAGTAAAGCCTTCCAAAAGATACTGTGGGGAATTAAGGATTAAGAATAGGTATTCTACTCTAGCTTATCTACAAGGGAATGGTCAAGTCAAGGCTACAAATAAGGCCATAGTGTCTAGGTTGAAGAAAATGTTGGATGATGCTAAGGGGAAGTGGGTGGATGAATTGCCTCATGTGCTGTGGACTTATCGCATTACACCCGAAGATAAACTGGAGAGACTCTTTTTCAATAACTTATGGGGCAAAAGTAGTAATCCCTATTGAGTTAGGGTTTCCAACCCTAAGAACTGATTAATTCAATGTCGATGAGAATAATCACTTGCACTCAACCAGCTTGGATTTGGTTGAGGAAAGAAGAGAAGTAGATGCAGTGAAAATGGCACATTATCAGCAGAGGCTTAAGTAAGGATATGACAAATGAGTGAAGCTACAGCCACTAGCTTTAGGAGATTTAGTTTTGAGAAATGTGGTAGGGATCGCAAAGAACCCAGCCTGGGGGAAGTTGAGCCCCAACTGGGAAGGCCCGTACAAAATAACATCAATGGTTGGTATTGGAGCTTATTATTTGGAAGACTTGGATGAAAATGTAATTCCACGTCCTTGGAATGTAAATAATCTACGACGTTATTACTATTAATGATATGAAGTTCTTTTTATTCATATATGGTTCATTTGTGCCTTACTGTGGTTACGAGTTATGTGGTAGTTACTCGACGAAGAAATTTCTAAGTGTTAAACAGAACCTCAGTCTTGTTCAACACCTTGAGTCACAAGCCTTGGGTAAATTAACCTATAGGAAGAAATTTCTAAGTGTTAAACAAAACCTCGGTCTTGTTTGACTCCTCAAGTCACAAGCCTTAGGTTAACTAACCTATATCGAGAAATTTCTAAGTGTTAAACAGAACCTCGGTCTTGTTCGATTCCTCGGGTCACAAGCCTTGAGTAAATTAACCTATATGGAGAAATTTCTAAGAGTTAAACAGAACCTCGGTCTTGTTCGATTCCTCAAGTCACAAGCCTTGTGTAGATTAACCTTTATGAAGAAAGTTCTAAATGTTAAATAGAATCTCGGTCTTATTCGACTTCTCAGATCATAAACCTTGGGTAAATTAACCTATGTGTAGGAGGTTTCTAAGTGCTTACCAAAATCTTGGTTTGTTTTGGCTTCTCAGGTCACAAACCTTAGACAAGCTAACACTTATGTGAAATTTTCTAAGTATTGAATAAAGTGATAAATCTTGCTTGCTTCCTCGGGTTACAGGTCCAAGACAAATTGTTCTAAAGTAAGGTAAGTGTTGCTTGAAATTTTTACTAAATGTCAAAGTATGGTTACAAATTGCCCCAAGTGTCAGTCTAGTGATATTCTCAAAGTTCATGTTAGATTGAATAGGATAGTGAGGGAAATTAATTTAGTCAGTCAAAGGTTAGTATATGACAGATAATATAAAAAAAAAAAGGGAAATAGCAGGAGGTATACATAGAAAAATTAAACTTAAATAGATGAAAAATAATAAAATAAAGGTTGATTGTCTTCATTGAAGTTCAAGAGTTGGATTACAATAGAAGGAAAATGGGGCATCAACTAAACTTAAGCCCAGTTACAAAATTGACTAATTGTCTCTTAACCTATGATCAAGTTACACTGAAGCTTCTTTCTCCTTCCCTTCCTCTTTTTCTTTCTCCTTCTCCTTCTTCTTCCTCTTTAGCTGTCCCACTTTAGCTGCTTCTTCTTCCTCCACGTTCACAACAGCTATTGGAGGTGGCTGCCCTTACCCTTTCACTGTAGTAGGTGTGGCAATTGGAGTAGTGGCAGGCTAGACCGAGGCAGAGGCAAAGGCAAAGCCAAGATCGGCTGAAGGTTGAGAGAGGCTAGGAGCCAGGCGCGAGGCTAGGAGCCAGGCGCAAGGCTGGAGGGTAATATACTTTATCAAAAGCCCTAAGCTCTGATTCAGTACTGACCCCAGTTACAGTGAGGGCTTGACCCCATACCTTAAGGTAAAAGGCCCGAGCGACATCCCTAAGTTGGGCAGTCTTAGTCATGCCCACATCATAAGCTGCTTACTCAGCTTTAGCCTTCTCGGCATCCTTTACCTCCAGCTGTTTGTGCAATTGTTTAAACTTCACCATGGTCAAGGCCAACTTGTTTTTGGCCTTCCTTTGAGCCTCTAGGGACTCTACGGCTTGTTTCTCGTAGCTGGCCAGGGTAGCTTTAATGTTCTTCCAAGACTTCTCAACCTCAGCCAGTTGGGAGAAGGTCTCTTTCAACTTCTTCTTAGCCTCTACATGGGCCTTCTCAACTATTTCTAGCTTGCCTTTAGCCTCACGAGCCTGACCCAGGGTATGGTCCACTTATTCTTCAGCCACAATGGCTGCTTGCACAGACTGTAAGATTATTGTGGGTTAGTATCTATACATATGTTGTATAAATTTATGAAAAGAAGAGGATGATTATATACCTTGGCAATGTCTCTCTTCAATGACAAGAAGACCTTACGTTTCCGAAAGGACCTAAGCTCCTGTATGTCCTCAAGTAGGCAAAGAGCTTTTTTCAAACATTTGGCCATAATGCCCGACTTGCCCTTCTGGGGGTCCCTTAGATTGGCATCATCCATAACGGGAATCCCCAAGCTTAGAGTGAATGAAAGTCTCCAAGCAAAGGGTTTTGGCTGTTACTCCCTCTTAGAGCTTTTAGAGGTCCTAAAAGGAGCACTTTTTTTCTGTTGGGCCTTGGTCGTTCAGGATTCTTTGGCTGGGGGATGCTGTGAAGGGTGAGTGATTTCCCCTTCCTCAACACCCTCAAGGCCCTTGCCTCCTTGGCCCATTTTTCTCTTTTTGTCTACGGCGTCACTAGAGGACACACACGTGGGAGCAGGAATTGGTGGTCGGGGCACCACCGGAATTGCTAGGGAAGCACCCCCAACATGGGTTGTAAGCACCGCCAGGAGTTTGGAGTCTTCTCCTCGAACACCATTCCTTCTAGAATGTTGGCTTCTCCTTGGCTGGTGCTGACTTGGGCAGGAAGTAAATGGCGTTGTGGGGTACTAGGAAGGACTTCGAGGTCTTCTTGTTGGTAAAAACCTCAAAGTCCTTATCTGTCACTTCTTGGACGAGTTCGAGAGTAGGCTCTTTAGTTTCTTCGTCGGAAGGTATGGGAGGCTCTTAGGAGTAAAGGAGTCTGGTTACAAGTGGGGCTGGAAGTTGAGCATCTTGGGTTCCAGTTAGAGGAGGGTCAGTTAATAAAAAGCTGGGCACTACTACGTCAATTAAAGCTAACTATTTATCTTTAGCTCTAATTACATTCTTTGGGCTTTGGAAGCATTTAGATGGGTTCAAACCCGAGGATTATATGCACCGCTCGGAGATGACCATCTTTGTGTAGGAAAATTTTTGACCTAAGGATCCGGTTTAGGTCGGGAAAGTTCACGAGTTGCTTGGTTGGGGCGGTGTGGTATTCGTCTACCAATAAAGAAACAACATAAGTCACAAGTTAGAGAAAAACCTTGTAAAAAGTTTTCCTTATATAAATATAAAAATCCTATACACATCTATTATTTGTCGAAACCCTACCTGGTTCCTCTTCCTAGGTGGGACAGTGCAATTCATCATGCCAGTCTCCCAAGATGATGAGGAAGTCCTCGTCCATCCCCTTGTTTGACTCAGGCATACAAGATATTAATCTAACAGATAGGACCCTACATTTGATGTAGTATATGATATCCTTCCCTTTTTGGTAGTTGTATACCCAATTCACATCATGCTATGTGAGGTTAGTCCCCATTTTATGGTTTATCATATCTACGCTATCGAGGACCCTAAAAACGTTGGGGGAGCAATGTGTGGGGGTCAGGCTATAGTTCATCAAGAAGTCTCTAGTAACCCTTCCCATAGGAATTTCCAGCTCGCCTTCTATGAATGCGATCATCAGAATCACTTCTAAGCCAGGAGGTCTGTTCATAACCAGCCATTCGCCCAGTTCACAGTGTTGGAGTTCAACACTGTTAGGGATCCTATATCGAGCCCTAAAGGCAGCCATGCCTTCAGGGGTATCTACTAGCCTAGAAAATCTACCCATGCAAGTTTATGGTGTAGAAAATAAAAAATCTTTGTGCAAAAGAATATGAAACCAAACACACCTACAAGCAATAGAAGAATCTCTTCGCGTGCTGATGCTTTAACGAAAATTTGCCAAATGAGTAAATGAGGTCAAGCCAGCCTCAACCTCTCTTTATATAGGGGTGAAAAATGAGCGGTAAAATTCCCGCTCATAAATGCAAGTAAATGATGATCGTAGGATCATCATCGTACCGTAGAACATGAAGGAACAAGCAGCCACCTAACACAATAAATATGGGATCGTGGATACCGAAGTGTCAGGAACGTGCTGAAGACAAGTGAAAAGACGTTACCACGTGGGAACGCATTTGGCACGTATCAAGTGGGACATATGACTAAAACCTTGGTTTTTACCCCAAAGTCAATAGCAAGGTTTTAGGGGGCTATTTTGGGCGCTCGAGGACTGAGGAAGGATACAGTAAGGTGTAACTCTCACTAGAAGAGCACTCAAAGTCGGAGGAGAGGGTCTGCTTGAGAATAGAATGAGAAAAGACAAAATACCTCTTGGAAATCCGAATGGAGGGAATGGTGTTTAGATTGAGGATCAGAGTGGTTGAAGGAAGATTTCAGTGAAAGTTCACCTAATTCCTCCACATTGAATGACTAGCAACAGATTTATCAGCCGCATTAATGAGGAAATGACCTAAACAATGGAATTCACAGCTAAGCACCTACTTTTACCATCTTCACCTGAATTTAAGAGGACAAGTGTCCAAAGGAGAATCTGGAAGATGGTAAATGAAAGGTCAGGATGCAACGAGTTGGGGAGTATACAAGACATAGGGAGCTCCCAGATAAAGGGGATCAGAAGAAAAAGAATACGTGGAGGAGAGAAATTAGAACAAGAGCATTGAGAGAAAGAGAGTGAATCATGTACCATTCTGTGTAAGAATTGCCTCCTTAGGCAAGCTTGTAATAAGCCCCATATATACATAAACTCTGATCTTTAGTCATTCTTGCCTTGTTATTGTCTTCGGGCTAATCCCCCTCGCCTTTGTCTTAACCCACTCTCTTACAAATATTTATTGATTTGGGCCCAATTGGGCTGCACATACTTCACTGTTCTAAGTGGGTTTGGATGCTTGATTTTTGAGTCCTTACAATAGGTAAAATTTTTCTAAATAACGGCATATTTATTAAAAATGAAAAGTCGGAAATAGATATATTAATTATTATGAACTGGCATGATTTAGAAGTTAGGGTGTGTTTGGTTAGAGTTAAAATAGGTGGATAGAAAATAAGGAGAAGAAAATAGGTTGGTGTGTTGTTTGCTATCGAAGAAAGAAAAGAAAACTTTTTGGGTGGAGCCCAGGTATTTTCCAACCGGCCCCCACATAACTTGCCTCCAAAATAGTGAGAAAACAAGCATGAAAAGATTGTTACTTCTGTAATTACCACGTTACTTCTCTTTGTTTCTTCTGCTCAACCACGAGCCCACATGAAGCAATCAAACAACTCTGTTCAGATTGTTCTTTGCCCAGGGTCTTTTTTCTTTTCTTTTCTTTTTTTTTTCCATGCCACTAAAGTATCATATATACAATATAATATAATATAATATATTATATATTTTAAAACTCTTTAACTCACAATCATTTTTCAATACGGTATTAACCTACTTTTTTTTTTTTAGAATACTAAATATTTTTAATACAAGCAATCCCACTTTTTTTTTTTTTAGAATACCCACTTTTTTTTAAGAATAATAAATATTTTTTTAACACACACAGGAGATAAGAGAATGTCTTAAAAAAATTTACAGTGATATATATTCAAAATGGTCTAACTTTTGGTTACACAAAATAGGCTTTAAATCTCTTTTAATTCACACTCATTTTTCCAATGTGAAATTAACCTATTATTTTTTCTTTTGAGAATACTTGGCTTTTTTTTTTAGGGGTCCTATTTTGTAGAAAAAAAACTGTATTTTTTATTTTATAATTTATAAGTGGATAAAGCAATTTAAAAATTAACAGGAAAATGACTCTATTTTCTAGGTCATGTTTTAGTGGGAGTTAAAGTTGTATTTTTACTAAATTATCATTTAGTTTTGTCTCTACTTAAACATAAAGTGTTGGAGTATTTTTAAACTAAAAAATGAGGAATTCAAATAGAGAGATGCTACATCCACAATATTTTTACAATAAATCACAGGTGGTTAGTTGTTATTGGTTTAAATTTGAACCTAACACTAAGGGTCCATTTGGATATAGCTAAAAACTGAAAAATACTGTAGCAAATAATTTTTAAATGTGTAAATAATACTGTGAGACCAATTTTTAATGAAAAATTTGCTAAAATGTGAAATTTATGGGTTTATGAACAGTGCACACAATACACTGTTCCCGAAAAAGTCAAATATGGTGCTACTATTCATGGACAGTAGCCGCAACAATTAATGAACAGTAAAAAAAAAATTGGCCTGACATGCGTGAAAAAAAAAAGTTGAAATGCAAATGCGCATTTCAGTTGTTTCAGCCCAATCCAAACGGGTACTAAGATTACTTTTTTACTCTAACAATAACAATCAGTAACAACTTACTACTTAAAATTTATTGTAAAAATATCGTGGATATATATTTTTTATTCAAATAAGAGAACTCTTTAAATAATTGTATAATAATATTATAAAAGAAATAATAATAAAAAATAACACATCAGACCATCTACGCACGCTTTTCTCTCTTGCGTTTTACGGCTTGACGCTGTGTCTCACGGCTTCACGCTCTGCGGCTCTAGCTTCTTCTCTTCCAATCCAACCACAAGAACCAGACAGCTGCTAAACAAAACCATACCCACAAAAGAAGAAACAAAGTTACAAATTTTCAATCCAACTCGGCGGCACACCCACAACCTCAAATCGGCGGCACTTCTTCTCTTCCAATCCAACTCGGCGGCGCCACCCACAATCTTCAGGTTCTCTCTCTACATACATAGGATTAACGCTGATATGGGTTTATATTATTTCTCTAAACTTTGTGGGTTTATGCTATTGTTGTTTTGTTTGAGTTTCGGTTCTTCTTATTATTATTATTATTTTGATAAGCGAGTTTCGGTTCTTATATTTGTGACAATTTAATCTTTACACTTTTGAGTTTGTGTATGCTCAGACTTGAAACTTGAGTGAGACGTGGGAACCCTTATCCTTATAGTTTTAGTTAATTAGACACTTTTGATAAAGAACACTTAAAGCAATGTAAAGGGTTAAAAGGAGTGTGAGCCGATGATTTGTGAAAAAAGATGGCTCAAGTCACTATAGAATGGACAAATTTATTCAAGTTTACCACACCGTGTACTTAAAATGTGCGACTGTGGAGTTGATTTAGTGAGGAGGTTTTGCATGCATTGAATTCCAACACAAGTCATAGAAGTTGGATCAGGAAGCTATTTGTGTCATACAGATGTTATGAAATGCAATGTAGTTTACAATGATATTTGAGTTAGATAGTAAACTCAAATTCAATGAATGTCGTTGTTAACGTAAAAAAGATTTACCTTGCAAAGCTCTAAATAGAAGATTTTCAACCATTCTGCGTGAGTCCTCATAAACCACTTCATTGGCCAGGGACTTCCCCATAGCATCACTAGCTTGTAATCCTGTCATTTCAGCAATTTTACATTCCATCCATTGATGAGATCGGCTGAATCAACCCCAAAAATTGGAACTGTTGCTGTTTAAATCAATCTGACCATTTCACATGCCACTGAACTGAGTTCATCTATCCCCTGCATCTCAGTATCATTCTGCTGAATGAACTTCAATGCCTTAGGTTCGCTGTCCTCCATATCCTGAAATGAGTCTCTCATAATAAGCTGCAAAGAATGAGTTGCATTAATTTCTAAAACCTCCCAAGGCAAGCAAATAGGCAAAATAGCTAACAACCCAAAGCGCGCTAAAGGAGTTCTGCCTTGGGTCTGCATTAGGAGACATTTTTCTTGGGTTTTGCTGACCCTCTTCCCTTCACTCTCTATTTCTTTCTCTCTCTCACACTCATGATTTGAGGTGATAAGTTCGCATGCCACTACCCAAATAAACAGATTCCCTCATGCCTTAAACCATTGCACTTCTTAGTCTTCTTTACTCACCAGATTCTAGGACTTTTTCTCTCCCAATTTAAACTAATAGACTGAGAGGAGGTCAAAAGCTAAAGCTAAAGCTATGGCTAGATATCTCTATGCTATACTTCTTTGGCTTTCTATTGTGGTGCCTGCTTTGCTTGCTTTACCTCTAATTATAACATTTCCCTCCATCCCATATGTGTTGTTGCAGTGAAAATTTGCATAGTGTGTAAATATATGAGTTCTATTGAAACAATAAATTTTGGTTTAGCTGAGAGATAAAATGAAAAGAATCTGACTTTATAATCTTAAATTTACAAGATCTGGGATATTTTGTATGTTAGATAAAATTTCAAATAATTAACAAAGTTATTATAAAGCAGCTGATGTAATTGTGGGTGGGTAAAATTGGGCTGTAGAGGTGATGGTGATTTTTCCTGCCTTTCTTGATGGATTCACAAGAAGTGTACCAATCAAGAAAAAGAGAAATTATAAGAACGACGTTGGAAGGGAAATTGCTGAAAATTTGGCAAAGGAAGCAAAGAAGAATGAGCTGATATTGAGTTCTTCAGGCACTATCAAGAGCCTTGGGTGACTACTGCCTGAAGGAATATGGGGTTATTTCTGTGCCAGATGTGACATAAAGGAACATAACTAGTAGAGATAAATTGGTCATATTGGCAACATATGGGGTATGCATTTTCTTGATGATGGTTCCCACTTTCTCTTTACCTCTCTTTTGGCTAGGACCTTCCAACTTTCTCTTAAGCACACAATGGCTTGCTTTTTTCCCCCTCTTATTCACAACTCATTGTAATTTCCATTCTTATTGTGAGTAGGTATTTTAGAATGACAAAATATTCAGTTGTCAGATACAGAGCTCTTGAGAAGTAAGCAAGTTCTTGAATGAAATCCGTAAGACAATATCATCTAGTGCACAGAAATTGTGGAATGAATATAAATATCAAGAACATTTTCTGTGATGATTTTTAAAATTTTATTGCATAGTATAAGGTAAAACATGAGAAGTCTATCATAATGGTGATGGCATAAGTTTGAGCATATTTATCTAGCCTTATGAATAACATATTTACTTTACGCTGTGTGTGATGCTCATTTCTTTTCTTTTCAGCTATGGGAAGTTATTTCCGACCAAGAAGCTGTACAGATTTTTTCTTTAGCATCTGTTAATGAAAAGTTAGCTTAAAGGCTGGTGGACAACATCTCAGCTATTTTTGCCTCTTCTTACACACTTCAACCTCTCAACCAATCAACCCTATTCTAGTCTCAAAACAGGTTGCATGAGAAAAGCTAGGTGATTGCCTGATTGCCGATTGCCATTGCTTTCCTTATTTTGTTATGTGGGGTTTTTTTGGTCATTTTGTTTGATTTTGAGACTCAGTCCTCTAATAATGTAACTTCATTTGTTTATTAGATTTTCATATTTTTGTAGGCTATGTGCATACTTGTTTGTTTTCTTTTATAGAGTTCTATCATCTTCTATTGGCCTTTTCTGTCAGATTTTCCCTATTATTAGCTATATTTTTTGGTGGTTATGGTCACTTGCACAAATATTTTTTTCTTTTCATACTTGCATTTGGGTTTCATTTAGTTGTTGAGAGAAGTTAAAGATAGCATTCGTTATGATAAGCACCTTATCCATGGTCAAACATTAGACATTCTTTCATCCCTCAATGATTTAGTAGCTCATAAAAATTATTTTAGTGTTATTTTACGTGTGTTTGAGTTTTCTTTTCATACTTGCATTTGGGTTTCTTTTAGTTGTTGAGAAAAGTTAAAGATAGCATTCGTTATGATAAACACCTTATCCATGGTTAAACATTAGACATTCTTTCATCCCTCAATGATTTAGTAGCTCATAAAAATTATTTTAGTGTTATTTTACATGTGTTTGAGTTTTTGTCTAGTTTTTCTGTATTGTGAAACAGTGTGAGCAACAAAAACATTTGACTAATATCTCTATCTTGTTCTCGATTCCTTTGTTTTCTTAATAATTTTGTGGGTTATTGATGTTTCACCTTTATATTGTATAAGGAAAAAGAATTAGAGAAAAGAATCAATGCTTTGGATTTTAATTAGTTTATTACTACTTACATGGCCAATTTTTTCTCTTGAACATGGAAAGGTGGTTTAGGTTAAGGAGTTTCTAGATAATTTGTGCGAGATGCACCCACAAAGAGATGAAAATCAAAATTTTGGTTTTTGTGTGAAAGGATTATCTAATGGTTAAAATGAAGTTGTTGGCCACATTATGATTTTTGTTTCCCTAGATCCTTGTATATAAACATGAGCAGCATGCTTGCTTATATCTTTTACTTGTACTTATATGTCCCTAAAGCTATTGAAATTCTGTTTGATTACACAGGTGGTGTAAACCCTTATCTGAGCAAACTCTTAAAGGGTACCTGTTAACCGGATCACGCAGACCCACTATATAATGATTTAGTATTTGAATTTTCCGCCAATTCTTCTTTCTTCTTCTTTCAACTGTTACATGGGTGTGAGTGCCGCCTCTATACTCAACCACATTCTTTACAGCCGAACCCATAAGCCCCAAACTCAACCTACCAACGCCAAAGCCTTAACCAACACCATCTTCACTCACCTCAAAGCGGGTCGTCTCCAGAAAGCTGTCTCCATTCTCTTTGCTGCTCCAGTACTTTTCCCTTATTCCCTTTATGCCAGTCTCTTCCAAATTTGTGCTTCTAATCATGCCATTGTTGAAGCTCGGAAGGTCGAGTCCCATCTGGTCACCTTCTCCCCTACACCACCAGTGTTTCTCCTGAACCGGGCGATTGAGACTTATGGTAAATGTGGATGTTTAGTTGATGCAAGGGACCTGTTTGAGGAAATGCCTCAAAGAGATGGGGGGTCTTGGAATGTGATGATTACGTCGTATACACAAGGTGGGTATCCTGAGAAAGCCTTGTCATTGTTTTCGGACATGAATAGATCAGGAGTTTATGCGAGTGAGGTCACTTTTGCTAGTGTTCTTGGGTCTTGTGGTGCAATGTTGGCACTTTGTCTTTCGAGACAGGTTCATGGGCTTATTGTGAAATATGGGTTTGTTGGGAATGTAATTTTGGAGAGTTCACTTGTTGATGTATATGGCAAATGCCAAGTTATCAAAGATGGGCAAAGAATGTTTGATGAGATTAAAAATCCAACTGCTGTTTCTTGGAATGTGATTGTGAGGCGGTATCTTGAGATGGATGATGGAACAAAGGCAGTCTTTATGTTTTTTAAGATGTTCCAGACTGCTGTTAGGCCCTTCAACTTTACATTCTCTAATGCACTTATTGCTTGCTCAAGTATATCTGCACTAAATGAGGGGAAGCAAATTCATGGAGTTGCAATTAAAATGGGTCTTGAAGATGATGAGGTTGTTTCAAGTCCTCTCATGGATATGTATATCAAGTGTGGGAAATTAGAGAATGCTCATAGGGTGTTTGAACAGCTAAGTTCAAAAGATTTAATTTCTTGGACTTCAATTGTATCAGGGTATGCTATTAGTGGGAAAACTATGGAGGCAAGGGAGCTTTTTGATCAGATGCCAGAACGCAATGTGATATCTTGGAATGCAATGTTGGCAGGGTATACCCGTTCCCTCCAATGGGAAAAGGCTCTGGACTTGGTATTTTTTATGCGCAATGTAACTAAGGATATTGACCATGTCACAATTGGGTTAATACTAAATGTGTGTGCTGGGCTTTCAGATGTTGAAATGGGGAAACAGGTCCATGGTTTTATATACCGAAATGGTTTCCTTTCCAATCTCGTTGTTGGCAATGCCCTTCTTGACATGTATGGTAAATGTGGTAACTTAAGAAGTGCCAGAGTTTGGTTTTACCTAATAATAAGTCAATGGAGGGATAGTGTTTCTTGGAATGCTTTATTGACTAGCTATACTCGTCATGGCCTTAGTGAACAAGCAATGACAATATTTTCAGAGATGCAATGGGAGACAAGACCAAGTAAGTTCACGTTTGGAACCCTTTTGGCTGCTTGTGCAAATACTTTTTCTCTTGAGCATGGCAAACAAATTCATGGATTTATGATTAGAAATGGTTATGAGATGGATGTTGTGATCAGAGGAGCTTTAGTAGACATGTACTCAAAATGTCATTGTCTTGAGTATGCTCTCGTAGTTTTTTTAGAGTCAACGTCACGAGATGTGATTCTTTGGAACTCCATAATTTTTGGATGTTCTCACAATCGAAAAGGTAGGGTGATACTTGAATTGTTTGGGTTGATGGAGGAGGAAGGTGTAAAAGCAGATCATGTCACCTTTCAAGGTATTTTGCTTGCTTGTATATATGAAGGCCTAGTTGAGTTGGGAACACAGTATTTTTATTCAATGAGCAATGAGTACTATGTCATGCCTCGGTTGGAGCACTATGAGTGTATGATTGAACTCTATAGTCGGTATGGGCACATAAATGAGCTGGAGAAATTCATTAAGAGGATGCCTTTTGAACTTACTGTTCCAATGTTGACAAAAGTCTTTGATGCTTGTAGAAAATATGGATGCTTGAGGTTGGGAGAGTGGGCTACTAAACAACTTAATGAATTGAATCCTTCAATGGAACTAAAATTTCAAATCATGGACAGGGAGAGGAAGTAATCACTGTAAATGAAGATTGAAAGTCTCTTGGATTGGCCAAGTGTTTTTTAGTCCCTTCTCAGATGGAAGCTAGTGGAGTGTGACAGTGGTGGGGGGATGATAAAGATTTGGAAGACAACCTAGTGGATATGTGGAGAACTTTTAGGGTATCGGAGGTGGAAGGGACTACTATACTATTGGTGGAGACAAAACCCAAAGCACTGAAAGAGAAGGGTCAATTTAGTTTGCTGGCTAAGCTTTTCACCGATAAGAGATTTATTGGGAAAACCATGAAAACAACTCTATGCAATCTGTGGAACCCTAAAAGAGGTGTAAAATGTAAAGAGTTAGTGACAACCTTTTATTCTCTGCTTTCAATGATAGATATGATTTGGTGAGATTCGTAAGAATGAGCCCTTGGTAACAGACTCTGTAAGTAAGTTTTTTGTTCTATTCTTGTTCATTTAATTTGGTTGTGGAATATGTTAATAACAGTCTGTTGTCTTTCAGCTTCTAAGTGAAGAGGTTTTTGATTTCTTGAGGGGGGAGTTGACTCAACAGAAGATCAAAGATCTTAAACAATCATTGAACTGGTAATTTCTAGATGGCCATATTGGGTAGTGGTACTCTAGGTTGTTGTTTCTTCGGGTTTCTATTTGTGCTGCATCTACCGTTTTATGAGTTGTGAGAAGGACCAATGTCTCTTGTACATGACAATTTTTGCATATTTGGGGATGTTCTTGGAATATTTTGCAAGTGAATTTTGTCAGAAATAAGTTGCTTTTATATAAATCTGTTCTTGAATTCCCTATTGCTTCAGGTTGAGCTATCAAAGAACCATCAATATCTCATCAAAAGACAGAGTATCCATTTAACAGTGTTATATGATCAGAAAACCCATTACATGTGAAAATCACTTTAGTTGCCTTCCTGAAAGTATTGTGCAAATATCTAAATTGTTGGAAATTTATTTACACAATTGCACAAGACTTTGTTCATTGCCACAATTACCATCAACAACTGATTGGGTTGAAGCAGATGGTTTTATTTCATTGGAAACATTTTCACATGGATCAAAACCACATCTTTACTTATTCAATTGCTTCAAATTGGCTGGTTTGAGTGACATGGTGTTTAATGTGCTGAGAATGCTATTAACAATTCATCAAGTCTCTCACATTCCATTTTTACTTATCAAAAAAACTGAAAACAATGCATCAGGTCTCTCTCTCTCTCTCTCTCTATATATATATATATATGTCAATTCTAAACATCATGGTTTCTAGGCTTTAGGAAATCCACAAGCAATCTATAATATTTGGTTCCTATGGTTACTCTAATATTGTGATTCCTAGAAGTGAAATTTTGAAATGGTTTACCAATCAGAGTGTGGGGAATATAGTTAATGCAAAAGTTTTTTTTTTTTTTTTTTTTTTGATAAGTAGCGTAAAATATTATTAAAAATAAAGCCAACCCAAGTACATTGGGGATGTACTATGGGGGCACAACTTAGGAACTAAAATTACAACAATCAAGTAAAACAAGAAGGGAAAAACAAGAAAAATGAGACAAATCCACACTCCATTCAAGAAGAGTTTGCAAGAAAAAAGACTTAATCTCTAGCGTAGAACGTTCACATACCTTAAAACTTTTAGCATTCCTTTCATGCCAAATACACCACATCAAGCAATGCGGTACAAGTCTCCAAAAGTCTATCTTGCAATGTCACCCAAACTTACCCTGCCAAATTTTAGTTAAGTAGTTTTGAATTTTTTTTATAATAAGGTATAGGGAAATTTATTGCAAGTAAAATATATATATGTATCACTTGCTTGTTTTATTTTAAATTTTTTGTTTTTGTTGTTTATGAAATTCTTATTAACTTTCTATTAGTTTTGGTGGAAGGTTAATGCAAATCAACCTTTGGCTTTGCTTTGTTGAGTATATTAGCCTCAGTTGCTCTATATTTGCACTCTCTAGTAGTTTCTCATTCTTCCCTCTCTCACTCACAGTTAGCAGCTCCTGAAGTAGTTGTAAGCAGTGGCAAAACAACTCTCTATTATAGGTGAGTGCTTTTTTTTTTTTTGGGTTTCATACCTAAATGCATCATTGCTGTCTATTTTTGTTTTCTTGGATTTCGTTTCATGGAATCATATTTTTGTGTTTGATGTAATGAGATGAAGAAACGTATGTTAGAATGCACTCACCAATGGATTCTCATTCTTCCCTATCTCACTCACAGTCAGCGGCTCCTGATGAAGTTGCAAGCAGTGGCAGAACAATCGTCCGTGAAAGGTGAGTGTGCCTTTTCTTTTCTTTATTGGTCTCATACCTGAATGAATCATTGTTGTCCATTTTTCGTTTTATTGGATTTCATTTGATAGATTATATTTCTTTGTTTGATGTAATGAGATGAAGACGTATATGTTAGAGTACAATTGGCTATATCTAAAATCGAGTAGATCATGCTTTTGTAGAATACTTTGATTTTGCAATACAACTAGCTGCTGTTGTGGTTTTAAGATTTTCATAATGGACCTAAAGTATTCCTATTTATACCCTTAGTTGGACTCTTTCTAACATAAAATTTAACAAAACAAAGATGTAGTTAGTCAAGGGTTTTCCAATATAAGTGTGGCTATCAAGCTGAACCATGAAAATATTACTTCTGCTGTCTTTCTTTCTCAGTCTCAATTCTAAAAACTTCTATTTTACATATTCTAACAATATATGTAAGTGAGATTTGGAATTGATATGCTTAACTCATGCAAATATATTCTTGACAGATTACCTACAAGGTGCTCGTGAATATATTTGATTTTAAATTATTTTTATTGAATTTTGGCTTATTCAATTGAGCTTTCTCTATTGAGTTCACTTAAAAAAAAGAAAGAACACACACTCAGCATGGGTGTGAATCTATTTAGAAAAGGACCTATTTTCTTCTGCTTTTGGTTTTGCTATGAAACTTGTTGTGTTTCTTCTGCTTTTATGCATTCAAGATCTTAAAGGAAGACAAGAATACCTGTTTAGGTGTTTGATAGAAACAAGAGTCTCCATTCTCTAACATCCTCAACCACAAGTCCTCCAATTTATGCAGGTTGTACTTTCCTAAATTGTGTTGTAATTCTCTATATTCAAATAATATATTTCTGCCTTTAAATTTTTTTTAAAAAAAATGCAGTCTCTTGGCATTTTTCTTTTTCATTTGCCAAGAGACTGCATTTTGTTTAGATGGTGCAAAATGTAATGCTTTGTACTATGTTATAGTAGCTTCTGATTGCCACAAAATCTTATGCAATTAGATGGTACTTGCAGCTTTTACTAGACAGCTTTCGTATTGTTGGAGGCACTTTCTTTGTTATATGTCCCAAGATTGTTTGTTTAACATCCAGAGTAAGCTTGGTCTGGTTGAGATTGGAAGTAAATATAGGCTAATTTGGATTACTGAGAAAACAGCAAAATATTCTTGTGCAGGTGCATCGAACTGTATGAGGGACAAATGCCCTAAGGTTAATTGGTGGAAATCATCTGGTTTCCCAAAGCAATTCCAAAGCATGTCTTTAAAGGCTTGCTAAGGGTTCACAACAGACTGTCCACAAAAGACTGAATGTTGTAGTGCTAATCTTGATACCTATTTTGTAATATTTCTATCTTGATGAGGATAAGGTGAGCCATAATGAGCTACGTGCCTAATAAAACGCAAAGTTCCTCGGGCCTGAGATTATGCTCTTATGATGAGAAATCCATTGTGTCTAGACTGGCATTGGGGTCTACTGTGTGTCATATTAGGTTTCAGAGGAATGCTAGTATTCATCAAGGAAGACTACATTCTGAAGAGGCTATGGTCAAAATGATCACGTGGGAAGTGAAGATCAGAGTTGAATGTAATAGTTGCTGCAATTTTGTTCAAAAAAGGAGAATATGTTGTCTTTGGGGGGGGTGGGTTGTATTTCATGTTCTTCAGAATAGTAGCAGTTAATGGTCCTTTTCTCCTTGAACTACTAGATTCGGAAATTTCACTTCGTAATGTTTATGGTGCAATGCAGGCTGTTTCTGTTTGTACATCTGGTTTTTTTTTTTTTTTTTTTTTTTTAATGAATTGCTCATTCATCCAAAACAGAAGACTGCTGCTTTTTTTTTCTTTTTTTTTCCAAGGCTGTATCTGCAGCCTTTGTTATTTCTGAAATGGCACATTTAAGGATGAATGAGTTGTTGGTCATTGGTTTTAAATTTGGTGTACACAAAAGGAATCAGCATGATATGGTGAAGGAAAAGATGGATCAGATTTTCAAATATAAATGCTGCGTTGCTTTTCTCCTTGGTTGCAAGACCAGCAAATATGATGGCATCCTCAAGAATGCCCAAAATCAGCTAGAAATATTGGGTCTATGTATTCAAGATCTTGAAGGAGGACAAGAATACTTGTTTAGGCATTTGGTAGAAACAAGATTCTCCATTCTCCATTATCCTCAACCATGAGTCCTCCAATTTATGCAGGCTGTACTTTTCTAATTGTGTTGTAATTCTTTATATTCAAATAATATATTTGTCTTAAATTTAAAAAAAAATGCAATCTCTTGGCATATTTCTTTTTCATTTGCCAAGAGACTGCACTTTTTTTAGATGGTACAAAATCTAATGCTTTGTATGTTATAGTAGCTTCTAATTGCCACAAATTTGATGCAATTAGATGGTACTTGCAGCTTTTACAGGACAGTTTTCGTATTGCTAGAGGCACTTTCTTTGTTATGTCTCAAGATTGCTTGTTGATCATCCAGAGTAAGCTTAGTCTGGTTGTGATTGGAAGTAAATATAGGCTAATCTGGATTAATGAGAAAACAATGTAATATCCTTGTGCAGGTGCATGGAACTGTATGAGGTAGAAATGCCCCAAGGTTGAATGGTGAAGATCATCTGGTTTCCCAAAGCAATTCCAAAGCATGGCTTTATGGGCTGGCTAAGGGTTCACAACAGACTATCCACAAAAGACAGAATCTTGTAGTGATGTGCTAATCTTGATACCTATTTTGTAATTCTTCTATCTCAATGAGGATGAGGTGAACCATAATGAGCTGGGTGCTGAATAAAATCCAAAGTTCCTTTGGCCTGAGATTATGCTCTATGATGAGAAATCCATTGTGTCTAGACTGGCATTAGGGTCTACTGTGTGTCATATTTGGCTTCAAAGGAATGCTAGTATTCATCAAGGAAGACTACCTTTTGAAGAGGCTATGGTCAAAATGATCAGGTGGGAAGTGAAGATCAGAGTTGAATGTAACTGTTACTGCAATTCTATTCAAAACAGGAGAATATGCTGTCTTTGGGGGTATTTCGTTTTCATCAGAATAGTAACAGTTAATGGTCATTTTCTCCCTGAATTAACAGATTTGGGAATTTAATTTTGTAATGTTTATGGTGCAATGCAGACTGTTTCTGTATTGGTGTTGTATTGTTTGGTTGTATTTTGAACAGATTGTACATCTTTTTTTTTTTTTTTTTTTAATGAATTGCTCATTCATCCAAAACAGAAGATTGCTTTTTTTTTTTTTCATGGTTGTATCTACACTGCAGTCTTTGTTATTTCTGAATGGCACATTTATGGATGAGTTGTTGGTCATTGGTTTCAAACTAGGTGTACTCGAAAGGAGTCAACATGATATGGTGAAGAAGGAAAAGATGGATTGGATTTTCAAAGAAAAATGCTGCATTGCAATTTCTCTTTGGTTGTAAGACCAGCAAATATGATGGCACCCTCAAGAATGCACGAAATCAGCTAGAAAATTTGATTTATGCATTTAAGATCTTGAATCAGGACAAGAATACCTATTTAGGCATTTGACAAAAACAAGAGTTGTCATTCTCTTTTTTGATACAAGATAAAAATTTTACTTTAACCTAATTTAAGTGTATATGTATATGTAGCTCCCTTCTAGAAACTTGAACTCTAGGCCTTGTCCCTCTCATCTCACATGAACTTTGTACTTATAGAGTGATTATCATGCCAATGTGTGCGGTGTTAATAGTCTCCATTCTCTACATTCTCAACCTCGAGTCCTCCAATTTATGTAGGTTGTACTTTCCTAAATTGTGTTGTAATTTCCTATTTTCAAATAATATATTTTTGGCTTTTAATTAAAAAAAAAATGTAGTGTTTTGGCAATTTTCTTTTTCATTTGCCAAAAAAAAAAAGCTTAGGATTTAGCTTTTCATCAAATGCTAAATTAATATTGTACAAAAACATTATTTGTTTATGTAGCATTAATATATAAAGCCTGACTAATGGATATTTAATGTGCAATCATGTTGAGCTAAAGCTGAGAAATCTATCATTTTCTTTTCAAATAAGGTTGAATTTATTCATTTATTTGATTAACTTATGCTTTTCTTATATAATACAACAACTAAATTTTTTTAGCCCTTTAGAAATCTATATGCTAATAATTATTGACTAAATAATAGTTAAAATCATGTTATTTGAGTTAATTAAATAGAATGATCTTCATTAATGTACTCATAAAAATTAGATTTATATTAAAATTTTATAATTAAAAATTATATATATAATTATTACAATTAAAATGGACTATTTATAATAAACTTATACAAAAAAGTTCAATAAACTTCACAGAAAATACTCTCAGAAAAAGACAAATAGACAAAATCATGCTTAATTTTGAGTTCGAATCCCTATTTATTGACAAAAAAGAAATTACTCAATTTATTTATTTTATGCGAAAAAAATTTATAAATTATTTTTCAAAACAAAAGCATACATTTGTTTAAATTAGATAAGTAAAGTCAAAAAAATAAACTATATAAATGATCTCATTTAACTTTCATTTTGCTCACATTTGCATTTTCTTTAGCTTTGCCTTAGCGCTAGTAGTTGGAACCAACGTGTCAGTCTGCGTTATCAGATAATGCGGAAAAATGCTAGGAACAAATAACGTTGTACCATTTTTGCCATAATTTGCCATATATCAAGTTGTGAGTGGTAGAAATGTATCCACTTGAATCCAGATTTACCACTCATAACTAGCCACATGACAATTTGTGCAACTTCATGTGTTCCTAGCATTGCCCATTATATATATATATATATATATATAAAAGCCTCATCACACGCACTTCACATGTGCGATGAGGGTTTAGTGTCATAATTTTTCATTTATAACCAAATTTTCTATAACATCTTTCATATAGTTCACGTATCATAAATGGTCATAGAGTTACCAATTCACAATATATGTAATTAAGAAAGCACAATACACAATATAATTAAATTGATAAAGTAGTATATAAATTTTGGTGAAAAGCTTACCAATTTTGACAGGAAAATGCCTAACCATTGAGAAGAATTCAGTATATGAAACAGTAAATGTGGAAACAGATAATGTTGGTTAGAATTAGGATGAAATAATAAAGAAGAATTTGAAGGAATATTGTGAGTTTGGAGTTTTTGAATTCTAATGTTATTAGAATTTTTTTTCATACATTCCACAATATTGGAAAAGAGAGTGGAACAAATGAAAGGAGAAGTTTTTTATTTTATTTTATGTGATGTGGGTGTTTAGCAATATATATATATATATATATATATATGTGATGTGGGTGTTTAGCAATATATATATATATATATATATGTGACATGGGTAGTTTTTTTTTTTTTTTTTTTTTTTAATTTTTTATGGATTTTTTTTTTTGTGAGATCTTTCAATCACATTTTTTTCCATTAAGAACGTTTTATAAAACTCTTGGTCTCCCGAATTTGGAGTATCTTACTTTCATACAATTCATAAGGTTCAACAAGCAATCGATATTTCACGATCAGGGGTGTAGTACTATTTGTAGTAGTGGTTCTTATATATTATATTAACAATTGAAAGATGGTTGAAAGAAAAAATATTTATTTGACAAGACTTCTTCCTATTCCCATTAATTTCATTGGACCTAGAAATGATACATTGGAAGACTCTCTTGGCTCTTCCAATATCAATAGGTTGATTGTTTCGTTCTTATATCTTCCAAAAGGAAAAAAAGATCTCTTAGAGCCTTTTCCTGGATCCAAAAAAGAGTACGTGGGCTCTACCAATAACTAAAAAGTGTATCATGCTTGAATTTAACTGGGGTTCGCGGTGGTGGAGGAACTAAATCGAAAAAAAAGGGATTCCAGTTGTAAGATATTTAATAATGAAACTATCACTAGAATTGAGATCTCATTCAAAGAGAAAGATATCAAATATCTAGAGTTTCACATGCGCTTTGTGCGTGCGATGAGACTTTTTTTTTTTAGTGATCTTATTTTGTAGAAAAAAAAACTGTGTTTTATTTATTTTATATATATAATTTTTATTTTGAAAATCTAATTTATAAGTTAATAAATCAATTTGAAAATTAATAGGAGAGTTGTTCTATTTTTTAGGCAATATTTTAGTGGGAGTTAGAGTTTCATTTTTACCGAATTGTCCTTTAGTTTTGCCTCTACTTAAACATAGGGGTATAGGGGCATTTTTAAACTAAAAAAATGAGGGATCCAAACAGAGGAAACTCTTTAAATAATAATATAGATAAAAACTATAAGGGTAACCTTTCTTTTTTCTTTTTCTTTTTTTGGTTAGAAATGTGGGATAGGGGCTGGGAAGTGGGAAGTGGGAGTGTAGTGGGAAGAATTTTTTTTTTTGGGTTGATTTACCATTTTAACTTTGTTTTTTTTTTTTTTTTTAACGAATAAGAATAAGTTAATTAAATTAAAAGTATTTTTGAAAGTCAAAAAGACAATATACTAACTTTTTTTAATCCTCTTAATATATATATATATATATATATGAGATAGGTTCAAATTATATCTGATGTAACTCTTGTAAAAATTATACATTCTTTACACTATGAATTTCTAAGAGATTTAACGGTTTAAAAAAAAAATCATTAAATATTATTACTTTTTACCTTATTAATAATATTACCTTATTAATACTAACATTCACTCTCGTTATTTATTATCGCTTTCAAAATATCAATCTTGCTTTCAAAATATCAATTTTATTTAGAATAATACTATACATACATTGCAAATCATTGCATACTTTAATTTAAGAGACCGAATAAGCTAAAAAAATACACAAAGGACAAGATTAGCCCACGTTCAGATTCCGTAGCCGACAAATTTTTTTCATATAAATTAGAATAAGACTTTTATTTTTGGCTCAATAAAATAAAACTACTCTTAATTAATTAATTAATTAATTAAATAACCCTATTAGTTGGCACTTAATTAATATATATTTATTTATTTGGGTCAATTTACAAAGACACTTTTAACACTTTAGATCTACGCTTTAACGAGTTTGAGTTGACTAACAATGGAAGACTCTCTCTCTCTCTCTCTCTCTCTCTCTCTCTCTCTGCGGCGCATTTCTTTTGAACCAGCAATTACACGATAGGAGCTTAACGGACACCACTGCATTTCTTCATAATCTGTAAGTTTTCACTTGTCACTGCTCAATCCTTCAAATCTAATTGAATGAAATATTTGACCAGTATCATTAATTCTGTGTTGTGTGATTCAACTTTCAAGGTTCACTTGTAAGCTTAGATTGATTGGCTTTCATGGATACAAGAAATCAGTGGAAATATCATGTCTTTCTAAGTTTTAGAGGTGAGGATACTCGTAAGAGTTTTACATACCATTTATTCGCTACTTTGAAGCAGAAGGTGTCTTCGCCTTCAGGGATGATAAAAAATTGGAGAAAGGAAAACCTATTTCACCTGAGCTTTCAAAAGCAATAGAAGAATCATTGTTTGCTATTGTTGTTTGATGAACTTGTAAAAATCATGGAACTTATGCACAAGCATTTGATGAACATGAAAAACGTTTTCAAGAGAATATAGAAAAAGTTCACACGTGGAGAGTTGCTTTGGAAGACGTCGCCAATCTCTCTGGATGGTCCTTAAAAGAAAGGTAATTCCTGTTAACAACATAATTTCGATTGAATATATTAAATAACCGTCTGCATGGACATATACAAGATTTATTTTGCATCTAGTAGTTAGGATGTGATTGTAATGCATTTAGCATGACAAATGCAACCATTTATGTTTGTGTACTTGTCCTTTGATAGTGCTATCTCCATACAATTTAATGGCTGACGTGATCATTTTAAAAATTATTCTTTTGTAGAAATTATTGCATTTGCTTATAGGATGAGGATATATTGGATGGTCACACTGCTTAATTGTCTTTCTTATTTGTAGGCCTGAGTAAGAATTTATCCAAGTTATTGTGAAAATGATATCACAAAAATTGAGTTATGCATTTCCAAGAGATACCAAAGGCATGGTGGGAGTAGATTCTCAAGTGAAGGAATTGATGTCGCTTTTAGCTATAGGATCAACTGATGTTCGCATTATTGGGGTTTGGGGGATGGGAGGAATTGGTAAAACAACTCTTGCTAAAGCAGTTTATTGGAAGGTTTTTAGTGAATTTGAAGGTGGTTGTTTTATCACTAATATTAGAGAAGTATTTGATAAATTTGGTTTACTTCCATTACAACAAAAACTTATTTGTGATATTTTGATGGAGGAAAATGTGAATATAAGAGATGTTGATGATGGAATTCATATGATCAAGAATAGGTTATGTCATAAAAGGGTTCTTCTTGTTCTTGATGATGTAAATCAATTCAAACAGTTAGAAAAGTTAGCTGGGGAGCCAAATTGGTTTGGTCAAGGTAGTAGAGTTATCATAACAACAAGAGAAGAGGATTTGTTGATAAGACATAAAATATATGAGGATCGAAAATTGGATGATGATGACGCTCTTCACCTTTTTAGTTTGAAGGCTTTTAATAAAGATCATCCTGTCAAAGATTATCTAGAGATGTCCAAGCATTTTGTAAATTATGCTAAAGGCCTTCCTTTACCTATTGATGTTTTGGGTTCTCTTTTGTACAATAGAAGAAAGGTGGAATGGGAAAGTGTATTAGATAGGCTCAAAAAATTTCCTGAAAAAGATATTATGAAAATACCTCAAATAAGTTTTGATGGACTTGGGGAAACTGAGAAAGAAATATTTCTTCATATAGCATGTTTCTTTAATATGAAGGAAAAAGATTATGTAGTAGAAGTACTAGATTGTCTTGGTCTTTGTCCTAAAATTGGATTAAAGGTTCTTATTGAAAAGTCTCTCTTAAAACATTATGAAAATACATTTTGGATGCATGAGTTACTACAAATAATGGGTCAAGACATAGTTCATCAAGAACCTCGAAAGTGGAGAAAATTGTGGCTATATAAAGACATTCACAATGTGTTGACGAAAAATATGGTAAGAGAACATCCAGAGAACTTTAGCATATACCTTATCTTGACAAAGTTAATATCAAAACAACTCTAAAAATCATATATCTTGTGACTTACTGATCCCTTTTTCTTTATTATTAGGAATGTGAAGCAATTGAAGGACTTGTCCTTGAATTGGGTAACCGACATACATCCAAAGACACAATGGAATCTTGAAGCCTTTTCAAATATGCCCAACCTTAAATTGCTTATAATTCATGGTGCTCCCTTTCTGCATGGTCCCAAACACCTTTCTAATGACTTAAGATATCTTGATTAGAGTGAATATCCTTCAAAATCTTTGCCATCAAGTTTCCAACCAGATGAACTTGTTAAACTTCTTATGTGCAATAGCAAAATTGAATTACTTTGGGAAGGAATAAAGGTAAGACCATAAGATTGTTATTTAAGTACTTCTATACAAATTTTTTTCTTAAAAAAATACTAAAAAATTCTTAAAGTTTGTGGAACCTAATCTACTTTCTCTTATTTATTTATTAATTAAATTCTTGCATTTTTTTTTTTTGGCTTCTACCAGCATTTTGACAAATTGAAGTTCATCAAATTGAACAATTCCATAAATCTCATTGCAACCCCTGATTTCAGTGGAGTCTCAAATCTTGAGAAATTGATGCTTGAAGGTTGTATAAATCTACTTGAGGTTCACTCATCTATTACAGTTCATAAAAAGCTCACTCTTCTTAATCTAAAAGGTTGCAAAAACCTTAATTGCCTTCCAAGCAAGATTGAAATGGAGTCTCTTGAGATTTTTATTCTTTTGGGTTGTTCAAAAATTAAGAGAATTCCATAATTTATGGGAAATATAGAAAGGTTACAGATTCTTTGCTTAGATGGTACTTCTATTACAAACTTCCCTCTTCAATTAAACATTTGATAAACTTTAATTCATTGAATTTAAGTGATTTCAAAAAACTTGTGTATATTCCTAGCAACAATTTTAGCTTCATGTCGCTTGAAGATCTCAATTAAGCTGGCAGTTTGAAACTTGACAGACAGTCAAAGAACTTTTTAAGCTTAAACCTTTCAAGCGTATCACCTGAAAAATGGAATCAGCTTTCCTCAAACCCAAATTCTATAGAATCCTTGCATAGAGATATGATGTTTATAAAGCTATGGAATAGGCTTTCCAAAAGCCTAAATTCTATCCTTGTTTGGGCTCCAGATCTGGACCATTTAAAGGTATTGGATCTGAGAGACTGCGATCTTCAATCAATCCCTAGCGATTTAGATTGCTTATCCTCTTTAGATACTTTAAATCTAAGTGGAAATAAATTTGAGTGCCTTCTTGAAAGCATCATTCAATTATCTAAATTGAAGACTATTGATTTGAATGATTGCATGAGGCTTCATTCATTGCCATAGCTTCCATCTAGCACTTCGCTTGTTGGTGCAGCAGATTGTAACTCATTGGAAACATTACCAAATAGTTTAATATTAGACAAGTTATGCCAGCCACCTCTTTATCTCTTCAACTGCTTCAAATTGGCTGGCAATCAAGGCTGGAGTGACATATTTTTTAGAATGCTATCAGGAGATACTCAGATCTCTCTCTCTCTCTCTCTACATTTATATCTTGCTAAACTCTAAACATCATTATTTGTTTATGTGTAGGGAATCTATGAGGAACCCGCAATACATTCTGTGGCTACCCTTAGAATTGTTATTCCTTGAGGTAAAATTCTGAGATGGTTTAAACCTCAGAATGCAGGGACGATGGTGATTGCACAGGTTGTGCCTTCTCATTTGTGTAACAAGTGGATGGGAATGGTTGTGTGTGCTGTTTTTTCTTGCCACTTTATTCATTCAAGAAAAAATTGTTCCATGGAATTATGTTTTCTTCGTTGCCATATTGAAGTCAATAAACATGTAAGTATAAAGGAATCCGCAATCTTTAGCTATAAGTTTGCTTGGATTGGATCACATCACCTTTGGCTGCTCTATTTTCACCCTGAATGTTTTGATGAGAATGCTAGAGCAGTATTGAGTCAAATTGAAGAGAATAAGATCATTCAGATGGAAGTTAGATTTGAAGATTGTGACAACCCATGCTTATAGGTTAAAAAATGTGGATTTTGAATGGTATACGAGCAAGACATTGAAGACATCAGAGAAATGATGGCTCCCCATTGCAAAAGCTGCAACATCAGTCCTTATGAGGGTTCAGATGCTCAACATGATTTTGACAATTCAATGGTGGTAAAAGAAGGTAGCAAAATTAAGCGAATTTGTGATAACTACAATGGGGCTGGGCCTAGTGGTGAAGGCAGCTCTAATTATGTGCCACACTCAAAAAGGATTCAAAGATAAAAGGATGTTTGGCTCATTGTAGCTCTGGGAGTTTCCAATTATTTTGCTCCTAGGTACATGAAATCGTCTCTCTTTCTCACAAGTCTTTTTTATTTTCAATTTTGCCTTCAAAATTTACTTTAGTGCAGCCCTTGATATATAGGCTGACAGCTTATACACTCTAAATGTATCTTCCTTTTGTTTCACATATGGGCTTCCAGGATTGGTACAAAGTTGGGAACAAGCTTAGAAATGGTCTCTCACAGTGCTGCTAAAAGCTTAGTTGATGGGTGTTAGCTTCCTATTGTGCCTGTGGTAACCTTGATTTCTTTTGTCGCAGAAAGTAGGCCCTGATGCAAATGAATCTTCCATTCTTCCTTGTCCACAAGATTGATTACAGGACACCAATGATATGTGAATTTTTTGGTCAAAATTTCTTTGTCATTACTAGTTTCATAATAAATGCGCCATTACTAGTTTCATTCTAGTTAAACATATTCTAACAATATAGGATTGGAATTGATAGGCTTAAATCATGCAATTTTGTTTTTGACAGATTGCCGACAAGGTGCTTGTGAAGATGTTTCAGTATAAATTGTTTTAATGAAGTTTGGCTTTTTTACTTGAGCTTTCTCTGTTCAATCTACTTTCTTCTTTTTTTGAAACGTCATGTTCTTTTTTTGAAAAGTTTTTTTTTTTTTTTTTTTTTTCTTTTTTGCTTTACTTGGGAGTGAGTCAATTTGGAAAGAGACCCATTTTCTTCAGCTTTTGTTTTTGCTATGAATATTTATTGTGTTTCTTCAGCTTTTATGTTTATTTTTGGATTTTTATCCATGATATATCATCTTTGGTTTTGTTGGATTTCAATTTTTTTTTCCTTTTTTAATTGTTGAAGTACTTTGCTTAGTTTGGGTTAGTTTGAAAACTTGGCTTTAAAAAACAAAAGTCCTGCTGCAATTTGAATCCTAAAGTGTAACTGCCCTGCTAAATTTTATGTCTATTTACCAGTACAATCATTAAACAGATAAATAAATTAGAAACTCAGACTCCTATTCAGATTATGGCTGGTTCATGCATGTTGAAGGCATGCTAGAGGCTTTCACATTATTTGTTTTGTATGTTATAGTAGTTTCTAAGTTCTAAATGTCACAAAATATGATGCAATTTGATACTTGCAGCTTTTGTTGGACAGCTTTCGAGGATTGAAAGATAAAGAATGTATAGCTCATGTTAAGTTGGTAACTCTGATTGCAAGGATTCTAATGATGGTGGCCTGGGATTGGTAAGTCATCGTCATTCTTTCTATTACAGGTCATGTTTGTTGCTATATATATATATATATTCATTTCTTTGGCATGCATGTACTTCTTTTTTTTTTTTTTTTCAATTTAAACTTTATAGTTTACGTTAAGTGCAGCCCTTAATACATAGACTTTGTAGTTTCCTATTAGGCCAGTGGTAACCTTGAATTTTTTTTTGGTCTGAGAAGTTAGCCCATGATACAAATGAATCTTCCCTGTCCACAAGAATGTTTACAGGATAGCCATAGTTTTTTTTTTTGGGTCAAAATGTCATTGCTGTTACTAGATTCTTAATCGTGCAAGTGTGGAAGCTTACTATGCCATTTTCATTTTGCCACCTTGTACAAATTTTAGTTAAGCACTTATGATATACTTATATTGGGAACAAGGTAAAAGGAAATTTAATGCAAATCAACCATATATACATCATTTGCTTGTTTGATTGTAATTTTTTTTAGTTGTTTGTGCCAAATTATTGTTGACTTTCTATTTGTTTTGGCAGAAAGTTAATGCAAATCAACCATTGTATTTTTTTTGTTGAGTATATCGGCCTCATTCCCTCCATATGTGCACTCACAAGTCACCAGTGGTTTCTCACTCTTCAATCTCTCATTCATGGTCAGTGGCTTCTCACGTGGTTGCTAGCAGTGTTGTCTCTACCTAAATCAAAACATAAGAGCAGTGGAAGAACCGCTGTCCATTAAAGGTGTGTTTTTTTTTTTTTTGGTCTCATAGTCGAATGCATCATTGTTATCCCTTTTGTTTTTCTTGGGATTTCTTTTCATTGAATGATATTTCTGTGTTTGATGTAATGGGATGAAGACATATATGTTAGAATACAATTTGGCTATATTATTAATAGAGTAGATCATTATTCTGTAGATTACTGTAATTTTGCAATACCACTAGCTTCCATGATTTTAAGGTGTTCATAATGGACGTAATGTATTCCTATTTATACCTTTTGTTTGATTCTTTGTAAACTACAAGTTAACACAATAAAGATGTAGGTAGTGAAAGGCTTTCCATTATAGGTGTAGGCTGTAAAGCTGAACCATGAAAATATTTGCTTATGCTCTCTCTTTCTCTGTCTCAATTCTGAAAAAACCTCTATTCTAACATACTCTAACAATATATGTAAATGAGAGTTGGAATTGATAGGCTTAATTCATTGAATTAAGTTCTAAAATTTTTCCCCCTATTTTAAAATGCTGAGCTTGGGTGTGAATCAACTTGGAAAAAGACTCATTTTCTTCAGCTTTTGTTTTTGGTATGAATACTTGTTGGGTTTCTTCAGCATGTATTTTATTTGGACTTTTCTCCATGGTTTTCATCTTCTAATCCCTTCTGGTTTTGTTGGATTTCAATTCTTATTATTTGTTCCTAATTTCTTAAGTACTTGCTTGGTTTGGGTTAGTTTGGAATCTTGGACTAATGGGGTTAGATAATTGCAAAGACAATGGTTGTATTGCCTAAAAAGAAAAGAAAAAGGTCCTGCTGCAATTTAAATCAGAACGAGTAACTGCCCTGCTGCATTTTATGTCTACTTACTATAAGAAATTATTAAACAGATAAATACATAAATAAATTAATTAGAAGCTCTAATTCAGATTATGGCAGTTTCATGCATTTCAAAAGTATGCTAGAGGCTTTCACATTATTTGCTTTTTATGTTATAGTAGCTTCTAATTGCCACAAAATCTGATGCAATGAGATGGCACTTGCAGCTTTTATTGGACAGATTTCGAATTGCTGGAAGAACTTTCTTAGTTATATGTCTCAGGATTGCTTGTTTAACATACGGATTAAGCTTATTTTGGTTGAGATTGGAAGTGAAGATAGGCTAATACGAATTACTAAGAAAACATCAATGTATTCTTGTGCAAGTGCATGAAACTATATAAGGAAGAAATCCAAACACCCCCAAACTTTAAGGAGTAATATCCAAACACCCTTAAAATTTAGGAGTTAAAAACCAAATTCTGACATGTTATGGTGTAAAATCTAAATACCCCAAATTTTAGGGGGTAAAATTCAAATTCTGTAATTTTAAGATGTAAAATTCAAATACTCTCAAACTTTAGGGGTGTAATTTGCAATTTTAACCTTTAACTTTTTTTTTTTAAAACTTTTTTTATTCAATGGTTGAAATTGAAAGTTGCTTTTTGCAACTCTCAATCTCAATCATCCAAAGCTATTGCATCAGGTGCAATTCCTGTCTCAATCCATATTAGCAAATCATGGATTTTGAGGTCAAACCTTCTTATTAACATTTTGGGGCAGATTCATCACCGACTTTTGCAATTGCACTGTGATTTGTCTCAAAACATTTTGCACATTTTATTTACATGTTATTAGGTTTTGTCTTTAGCATTTAAATTGTGAAGAGAACTTATATTATAACATGCGGAGGCTTTTAGCCTTTAAAGAGTTCTCTTATGTGAAGAAAACTTATTAAGTGTGAGGTTTCAGAATTTTATTAGGGAAAGAGCTTCTTTCCTTGACTTTTCTCCATCCATGCATCAATATTCAATATATTTTCCACCTGTGATTTATAGGCTTTAATCTTTTCTCCTTTGTGTAGTACTGTAGGGGTTTGTCCTGTAATACTACAAGATAGACACAACCCATAACTTGAATTTTCCTGTCAATGAGCATGTTCTCCCTGGTCGGAATAGGCAGGGAAATCAAAATGCTATCGTTTCGGATAAATGATAAAACACAATTCAAGGCAATATGTTATCTTTTAGACAAGTGGGATAATTATTACTAATGAGACACATGTATTCCTATTATTGGTTCCACATAGCTTGGGTTTGTTATAGTCATCTCTAACAACTTGTTTACAGTGAGTGATTCAGTTATGAGTGATTGTAATGGTGGATTCATTTATGTGACACAGACTAAATTTCCATAGTTTGATTCCCAATTGTCTCTGATTCTCTCTTTCTATTTTCCTCAGCTTCTCTTTCTTTCTTTTTCTCTATTTCTTGCTTATTTTCCTTAGCTTCAGTTATGCTTTCAATTTCAATTCCATCCTTGATCTTGTTGTTTTGAGGTCATATATAGTATTTAGAGTTTGCCTTGATTTGGTACTGCTCTTGCGGCCTGCACCAAAACAGTGTTATGCATCAAAGCATCCAATAAGTGCATAAGCTAGAAAGTAAATGCAAGTGTAAGGAAATAGAGAAGTAAAGAGTGAAATAATGAAGAGTGATGTGTATATTGCTATAAGTATTAATAAAACTCTCTTTTATTGAGAACTCTTTAGTGCATTCTGTTTGAGTGTGGTGAGATTTTGCTACAAAGTATTTAATAAAATACTTTCTTCATGGGTGATAATTTTTTATTCTAACAAAAATTTCACAGCAAGAAATCTCAACAGGGGCCACTCCAGCAAATTCCTCCCAATAATTACGTGGAGTATGTGGGATAAGCGAATTACGCACACTCAAGAGAATAATCAAGTGTTCAAAAAGTTTTGAAAAATTAGGAAAAAAAAATACAAAGATGAAACCTCAAAGCATCTAGGATAGTTCCCCACTTACTAAGAACCTTATAGTTCAATAACGTTACCTGGTTTGCCTTATAAAGAAGACCTTGGTTCGAATCCCTTCTAGCACACTTGCACCAATTTTTTTATTTTATTTTATTTTATTTTTAAATCCCCACTTAGCATCTAACACTAGTGTTAGATTGGAGAATTGCATTTAGTATTTGGCATGGCTTATTTGCTTAAATGTGAGATAAAAAGTTACTTTACGCAAACAATAAACTAACTTTTTTCTCCTTTCAAATAAGCCAACTTGTTTTCCTAACATTAGTCTTCATCAAACATCGGGTGTGTTTGGAATTTGTTTATAAGCTAATTTTTTACTTATTTTATATATTGTTTGTGGGTCTCACACTACTTTTTGTCTCATTTTATTTCAAATAATTTAAGTTTCAGTTTTTTGAAAATAAGCCAACTTTTAACTTTTTATTTCATGTTATGCAAATAAGTTACATAAAATAAAAAAATTCCAAATGGACATCAACCTCACCATAAGACTTATATCAAATTCTTATCTTTTACTTTCACGGGAAAAATAGTGTCAAAGAAACGTAACCTGCCTGTTTTACCACCCTGCAACCCAATGAGCTTATATAGCCAAGAAGATACCACTGCCTAAACTAGCTGGAATTGAGTTTAAAATGTGTGTGGGCTTAAGTTTATTTGTTTTAGGTTTCGATGTGAGTGGGCTTATTTTGTATGTGTCTAAATGAACACTTGGGTTTGAGATTTAAATGGGCTAAATTGGGCTGGCGCATTGGTGGGTTAGTGTATGTGAGTGTGAAGTTTTGGGCTTAAGAGCATGGGTCAATGGGTTATTTATGTGGGCTTAAGAGAGTTGGGTTTGATTGGCTTGATTGGAGGGGGTCTGGTGATTGGTGGGCCTAACACTAAGATGGGCTTGGGGGTTTAGAACTTAAAGAGCAAGGGGCACTCCACTAATCAAGCACAGATTGGGTGCAAGAGATTTCTAACGATGGAAATACAACGAAAAGTAACAAAGTAAATATCTTTCTATTGATTTACCATGCTCCTATTGGTTTTGATCATGGTTAAACAAATTAAGATTCAAATTAGGCAAGAGACTTTGGATTTACAAGAGGTGGCTCTCAAAAGATTTGAGTCACACATGTTATAGGGTTTGTTTAAAATGTTTTACCAAAAATTCAAAGTTTCACATAGATTTTTGGGTGAGAAAATGGTTTTTTTTAGTCTTTTCTTATGAAATCTTTGAACTTTTACCCCTGTTTATTATCTCTACATGCCTGTTTATTATCTCACATTATTTAGATATAAGCAACTTATGTATCAACATTTGGTTCTGAATAAGCCTTTGCAAAGTTTGCTCGTCTAGTTTCATGTTGCCATTCCAAGAGAGATAAAGTGAAACCAGTTTGGATAGATAAGAAATTTCATATGGAACTTCACCGGTTAAGTTGATGTTGTGAGATTAAGATGGGTCATTTCCGCAAATCAACCAAACTTAGGAGAAAATTTAGAGCCACTGAAGTCATTGTAAGAAAGGTTGAGTCTCTGGAGATGTTGAAGAGAGAAAAAGGCTGCTATGGAATGGATGGTACCTTGAAGTTGACTGCAACTAACGTTGATGCCAATGACATACCAGTCTTGTTATCACAAGTGACCCCATTCCATGTACAACAATTTGTACCATTTATCCAGGAATTTGTCTTGGCATATGATTGAATTCCATGATATAAATCACAATGAAATAAAATTGAATTGTCATGGGGAAGTGAAAATGAGTTCTTGAATTGGAGCAAAGCAGAGCTCTGTTCTGGATGGCATATTGGCATCGATAAACGAGGTGAAAAAAAAGGTAAAGACGGGGGAGCAAGTAACATGACAAAGCAAGAGGAAGAAAAGAAGAAAGTGGACCTGGTATAGCCATAAGAAGCTTCCCATATTTCTTTCAATAAGATACAATAAGGAGATATTTTCGGTATTAGAAAGAGATAAAAATGAAGACAAGTTTATATCATTATGCTGGAGGCCATGACCATGATTGCCGGCCAAAAATGTAATGAGTAATGTTAGGCATGATAAGAGAAGGCTTTGGTCACCGTTGAATGCTACGTTAAATGCTTATGCATGATGAGTTTGGATCCACTCATTTTGAAATCCATACCCAGCAAAGATAGTCCAGACCCAAGAGGCTACTTTTATTTTGAACTTTTTCTTTTTCATTTTTTATTATTATTTTAAGTTTTGTTGTCTAATAAGTTTAGGAATGCAAAATTTGTTTTACAATTACTGAAAAAAAGTATTTGTGATTAACGTTAAGAAAAGTGATGTCAGTGATAAGTCTATTTTAAGGTGATAATGTTAAGAGTTACAACCTATTACAAGAGATGTTGTGAAATTTCTTCTTAAATCATTGTAATTGTGAGAGTTTTGACTCAATGCAAAGTCAAGCTCTTAGTGGATTTGTAAATTCTTTATCATTGCTCAGTTGTTATACACTCATGACTCATTTGTGTTTTGCCGAAGAACAAAGTTTCTCTCCTAACTAGTTTGGAGAGAAATCCTACAAACTCATCATATATTTTTATATTGAGCGTAAATTTTGAAAATCTAATCGTTAGATTGCATGTTCTTATTACATTCTTAATGTTTACAAAATTTCAAGAAGATCAAAGATTAATTGCTATGTCATCAAATAAATGTTATAATTTCAAGTTTTTGTGATCTAAAGTTGTATATAAAAAATAAGTTAATTGATCAAATAGTAAATAACATCCAATTTGAACGAAATTTGAGACGTATGTTAAGAACAAAAGGACATGAAATTCAACGGTTAGATTTTCAAAATTTACACCCAAAAAAGAAATATATGAAAAGTTTGAAGAGTTTCTCTCCAAACTAGTTTGGAGAGAAACTTTGTTCTATCAAGAAAGAGACAATACCAGAAGAGTTCAAACTCTGAAAAATGAAAAATAGCATAAAGAGCAAAGAAAGACCACATATGTATGCATTTAAGCTAATAAATAGTAAGATAGAGATAGTATTAAAGGTTAGTAAGGGAGTATTTTAGGATTTGATCAAGTGTTACTGCCTAATATGTCTGCCTAAGATAGAGAATTAAGGTTGCAGTAATGCGTTTAGGTGAGTTTTGCCTTCTACTCATTCCCATCTCTACAGATCTTTTACATTGGTTCAAGGAATCTTCACAAATGAAAAAAGATGTTTCTGTCAATAGGGTTTTCTATTGTCCTTTTACCCAGAATGGTGGACTTATATAGGTTTTGGGCTAGTTCAAGTTACACGTCCATGGGAGTGTGGTTAGTTTAGGGTTTGTTTGTTTTGGTTTAAAATATTAGTTTATTTCTACTAACTATATAAAAAGAGTAAATAGATCTATTTACATTACACATTTGGTTTTGGTCAATTTGGTGAGACAAAACTCACCAATTTTGCTTGAGCTAGCTTTTTTTTTTTTTGGTAAAAGACGATGCATTAAAAACAGCTAAACAAATACATCAAGAACAAGACACATCCTGTTGAACAACAGACCATTACAGTCATCCTCAAAGGCACTACAAATGTCCGTAGGTGGACTACTAAAAGAAAGAAAATATGAAACCTGGGTAGCACCCATCCTAGCCAGCAAATCAGCACATCGATTGGCTTGGTGGTAGCAATGGTTAAACCAAATTCGTTGAAAACGAGCTGCCAAGTGCCTACAATCATCCAAAAGAGAAATGACATTGTTGACATACACAACATTATTAAAACCTCCACCACAGCTTGAGCATCCAATTCAACAACAAGGAAATCAATATTTAAGTTGCAACAGAGTAGCAGCCCCTCTCTAAGCCCCCATAGCTCTGCAATGAAACTGTTGGTTGAACCAATATGTCTAGTAAAACCCCCAACCCAATTGCCATGCTCATCTCTCACCAAACCTCCACATCTAGCTCTATTTGATCCACTTAAGCAAGATCCATCAGTATTGAGTTTCTTCCAACCTATTGGGGGTCTCTCCCATCGAATAGCCCTTAAGGCTTTGTGACTTGGGTTTCTAGGAGACTGAACATAGGAGAAGAATTCTAAAGTTTGGTTCATAATCTCCTTAGACAGATTTTGGTTCAGACCTTTCCTATTGAAGACAACCATGTTTCGACTTTTCCAAATACACCACATAGCAAAAGAAAAAATAGATTTCCAAGGGAGGTTACCTCTATCACAGTTGCTATTGGTTTTCCCATTGAGAATGATCCAATCTTGGAGATTGCTCGTCCAAAAGGCTTGATTGAATATGCTCACTCCCAACTGTATCCACATGGCTTTGACCTAAGCACAGTCTCTAATGGCATGAGTGATCGATTTGGGCTCCCTTTGACATATAGGGCATAGCTCATCAACCACTACCCCTCTTTTAGCAAGGCACACCTTTACACCTATACTATTGTGTGTACACAACCACAAGAATGTTTTGATTCTAAGCAGCGTTTGAAGCTTCCAAATCCAGCCATAGTTGAAGGGAGGGGCAGAATCCTCCTTCATAGCCATAGAGTAGGCACTCCTAAGATCAAAAATACCCCTTGGGTCGTCTGACCATGCTAGCTTGTCTTCACCTCTACTTGTGAAGGGTATGGGGGTTGCTTGAATTATGGACTTAACCTGTGAGGGGAGCTCAAAAGGTATCCGATCCCAATCCCAGCACATATTTGAAAGAATATCACCCACCTTCCATTGATCAGCTCCTTGGGTTAAAGGTCCTTGGATCATGTAGTGAAGTGCCCCTTTACCCGTCCAATTTTCCCACCAAAAACTGACCTTATTGTCTCTTCCAACTGTCCATATACTGCCCTCATTTAAAGTAGCCATTCCTTTTTTCATTGCTTTCCAAATCTGCGAACACGGAAGCCTATCCACATTGGTAGAATTTATCCTTTTGTGGCTGCAATATTTCTGCCTTAGAACTTTAGCCCATACGGCTTCTTTCTCAACATTTAGCCTCCAATTAAGCTTGGCAAGCAAGGCAGTGTTTCTACCCTTGGCAGTTTGCAGACCAAGCCCATCTTCCTTCTTCGATTTCGCTACCTTTTGCCACCCAACCTAATGGATTTTCTTGGACAATTCCGATGACCCCCAAAGAAAGTTTCTATTCACCCGGTCTATTCCCTTAAGGATTTTGTTCGGAATGTAAGTGCATTGCATAACATAAGTAGGAATAGCCGTCAAATAAGCTTGAATTAAGACCTCCCGACCAGCCATAGAGAGTAAGTTGGCTTTCCACCCAGCTAACTTGGTCTTCACCCTATCGAGGATGAAATTAAAATCTTGAGATGAAGATCCAAGATGCTTAATAGGAATTCCAAGGTACTTTCCAAGAGAAGGGGTGGAGGCAAAACCAAGAACATCACAAAAGGACTCTCTAGAATCCCTATCCACATTTGGCGAGAAATAAGCTCTTGATTTAGCATCACTTACAAATTGACCCAATAAACTAAAAAATTCATCAAGAACATCCTTAATAGCCGAGCAATTAGTGTGGTCAGCTTTGGCAAACAACACCAAATCATCTGCAAAAAATAAATGTGAAAAGGCTGGCCCACTGCACGATGCCTTCACGGGCTACCAAAGCTTAGCATTACACTTCTCCTCAATGAGTTGTCCAAGAAACTCCATACAAAGAATGAATAAATACGGCGAGACTGGGTCACCTTGCCTAATCCCTCTAGACGGATAAATCGGATCCAGAGCTTCACCATTAAACAAAATAGACGTCAAGACCGTGGATATGCAACTCATAATAATATCAATCAAATTAGCTGGTAAGTTGGCCCTAATCAGTATATCCCTTATGAAACTCCACTCAAGCTTATTGTACACCTTTTCTAGATCAATCTTTAGGGCCATGTACCCCACCCTTCCTTTCTTCTTGCTGATAGTATGTATGACTTCCTGCATTATGATCGCATTATCAATGCCCTTTCTTCTCGAGACAAAAGCCGTTTGGAGGGGAGAGATAAGCTTGTCCAAATGCGATCTAAGTCTAGCAACAATAATCTCTGTGACAATCTTGTATACAGTGTTGCACAAGCTGATAGGTCTATAGTTGCTCAACTCTCAGGACTTTGAATCTTTGGAATTAAGGCAATAAGAGTTCGGTTCAAATACTCTGAGATAGTCCGCTCAGTAAAAATCTTTTTTATCACATCAATTATCGACTTGCCTACAATCAACCAAAACTTGTGAGAAAAGCCAGCATGTAATCCATCTGGACCCAGAGCTTTAAAAGCTTTTAAAGACCATAGGGCAGATTTTATCTCTTCCTCCGATGCAATCCCACCAATACTCTCCTTTTCTACATCAGATAACCTAGCCTGCCATTGGGATACATCGAGTGCAGCCCGAGAGCCTTATGTAAAGGAAGAGGTGTAAATATTGTTGAACCCACTCTTAAAAATCTACTTAACAGCACTTTCTTCATGTATCCACTCCCTCACATGATCCTTAATGGCCACAATCTAATTCCTTTTCCTTCAAACAAATGTAGACATATGGTAGAAATTAGTGTTTCAGTCACCTTGAATCATCCAATTAACTCGAGACTTTAAAGCCTAAAGCTCCTCTTCTTGATTAAGCACTCAGCCTAACTCCTTAAGAAGCTCATTCTCCAAATTAACACGGAAAACAGAATGTCTCACAGATAAGGCCCTTTGAATACCACTAATTCTAGCCAAAAGGTTCTTTTTCCTAGTAAAAATATTCCCAAAGTGGGAACCATTCCATCTTATTGCTGCTTGGGTAAACCTATTCACTGCATCCCCTAAGGTGGGAGAGTCTCTCCAGGCATGAGTCACAACAGATGGGAAAGATGGCTCTGACAGCCAATAGGTCTGAAATCTAAAAGGCCTTTTTTTCCCTATGATTGTTCTCAGTTGCATCTCCAATAGAATAGGGCAGTGATTAGAGTGGCATCGAGTGAGATGGACAATTCGAGCTTCCGAATACAATACGCACCAGCTAGGATTCATAAATACCTTGTCTATTCTTTCCTGGATTAGTGCTTGGAACTCCCTTTTGTTCGTCCAGGTGAAACAAGGCCTTGAAAACCCTATGTCAATCATGTTATATTTATCCAAACACTCTTTAAATAAAAGCGACCTATTAACACTCACTGCTCTTCCCTCGAATTTATCTTCCTCCGTAAGTGGTTCATTGAAATCACCTGCCAAAACCCACGGCATATCATGCAACTCAACAGTTTTAATAAGGTTATTCCACAAAATAATTCTTTCAGCAGTTCTAGGACTAGCATACACAGCAGTAAAGAGCCAACTAGAATTAGAGTTTTGTACCTTAACTATAGCATGAATTTCCTGCTCGGTATTAGCCAAAGGCGTGACATCCACTCTATTTGAGTCCCACAGCAACCATAGCCCACTGGCATATCCAATGGTCTTTGTGTGCACTGAGCCATCAAAAGGCAATCTATCAGAAATCTCCTTTGCCCTACTACCCCCAACATGTGTTTCCATTACTACCAACATCGCTGGATTATGATTCCGAATCAGCTCACCAACATGCCTTTGAAATGAGGGCTTATGAGCACCTCTACAATTCCACACAATTATATTCATGGGGATAAAATTGGTTAGGGATGGGGCATTTAATAGTTGGCGACAACATCTCCGCCCCTTCCCTCTAGCTCCATTTGATTTGCATCAATACCTCGCTGTGATGCATCACTCCTATAACCCTCTCCTTCAGAGCCCTAAGGAGGCTGAACAGCTTGGATTGTTGAGACACTCGTTTCCCCATGAGGCTTATGGAACCCGGTTGCGTTACCAGCCTCCAACACCGTTCCACCTCCATTGACGAAAATCCGTCAATAAAATCCACTGCATGTTCTTCGCATCCATCCAAGTTGATTTCGGCAGGGGTGGGTAGCCTTCCCTTGCAATTATCTCCTTCAGTTGGCCATTGCAAATCCATACTCGTCGGGGCTTCACACAGACCCAGCCCACAACTCGGAACAGTATCAGTGTTATACTTAGTTACTTACACTATATATTGTCCCAATATTTTCACAATTGTTAAAATGTCACTTCCTTATACTTCAAAATAAAATTAAAAAAAAAAAAAAAAAAAGATCAGGACCAACCACAACTAAAAATAAAAGGTGTTGTCAAAATGTGGTGACATCTTGTTGTTGTCACGATGTATTCACAACTTTTGAGGTGTTAGTTTCTTATAGATTAAAACAAAAAAAGATCGGGATCAACCACAACTAAATATAAAAGGTGTTGTCAAAGTGTTGTGACATCTTGTTGATGTCACAAATATTTTCATAACTACTAAGATGTTAGTTCCTTATAGATCAAAATAAAATAATAAACATCAAATCAAGACCTACCACAACTATAAATAATGGTATTGCGACATCTTATATTTATGTGGCTTGTATTCCAATATTGGTTATGTGCACTAGTTAATCAAATCTGCATCCAAGATCATAATTGATCGATTATTATTTAATTTGGGTTGATTTGATTAAATTAAACAACTGGGTCTAAAAATTTAACACATGTTAATATACTCTGACATTAATTTCTTTTGGAGTGCCACAGACAGATTCATAGGTGTTCATGTGGAATGCCCATGTTATAATTGCACCTGAAGAACCTAATTTTGGAGCACTTGATCTTAATTAACAAACTAATAGATGAAGCTTTAATTTAGGAACAGATATGTCTTCAAGGCAAGTAACTAGTCAGTGGGAGATGGGAATCGTTTTATAAAGGTTGGTGCAGTGTACAAAAGATATCAATATTAAGGGAAATAAACTGCTCCTAAGTTAAAATACTATATATTTTGACAAGTTAGATATTAAAAAAAAAAAAAAAAAAAAATTTAAACCCAATTAACACATACAACTTCTTAATAGAGACATCCATTCTTGGGGAGTGACCTTATCTTCAATTATACAATCAGTTGAGCGTTGAATGTTGAATTTTTACATTATGTTTAAAAGAACAAGTTAAAATATATACATATACAACCCTAAATCCTGCATTGCTATTTTCTGGCCTGTGATTAATTATAATGTCACTAGTCAAAGTCTAATTAAATCATTTTAGCTGTTACTTTCAAGTTCTTATTCCATTTGAAATAGACATTTCAGTGTTAATTTTAGTTGTGTATCTTGTTAGACTTCGTTTCATAGATTTGCAAAAGATACATGACCTTTGTTGGTTTTACTTGTAATTAACTTTCTCTACTAATGGTTCTATTCTGATGTCAACTCTTACTTGTGATTAGAAGATTACTGCATTAGTTAAGACTGTGCTGTGCAAATTCTGAATGGGCTATAAAATGTGTATTATTCCCTATTCAATAATCAGATTGAAAATCTTTAGGATCTTAAGGTTTCTAGAGCATGGAAGCAATAGGCTGTAGAAATCTAAAAGAGACCATTAACACATGTTCAAGATGTGCCTAAATGAAGCAACTATAGACTGTAGGAATTTGAAAGAGGCTAACACCTGTTCAGGTGTGCTTATATACAGCTGAAGATCAATGTCACTCCTTGTCTTGCATTGAATATTGTTGAAATACAATGGATCTTAGGAATAAATGATGCATATGAAAAATACTTTGAGAATGTTATAAAAAAATTGTAAATAAAATGTACAATCCCTAATTGGATTTACTACTTCAGTCCTTAGTGTTTGTACAACACAATTGTGCAATACTGAATTTTAGGTACCCACGCCAAGAGCATAAACGAAGTGACTGCACAATCTACAAGCTTGCCAGCATCGAAAGCCGACAATGGGAGGCATAAATTGCCAAGATCCTTTGTCACATTGCGCACCATATAGGAGTACCTTTTTTTTTTATACTTGCAAAGCTTGAAGAATAGGCAAATAGACTTGACATAATCATTTAGCTGATTGATGCCCCAGAAAGGCAGACTACACGACTATATGGCTTTTGTCCATTAAATAGCTCAATACATCCATATGCATATCAGCCAAATTTCTTCGGGCTAGATAAAACAAAAGAAAAATGAAAAAAAAAAAAAAAAAAAAAAGCTTAGTCAAAGCTGGATCACATTTCCATGGTAGATACTTAAACTAGAAGTTGAGAATGCAGAGAAAGTTCAAGTAAATTACCCAATAATTAAGAGGACTAATGCTGTAATCCTATAATAGGCAATGATCATAGTGAATAATAGGCAAATAGACTGACATTTATGCCTAGATTTTTGCTTTATTTCATATCCTGGAGGAATTTATTTGTCTTACATATCCAAATTAAGGATGGATTAAAAGAATGAAGCCAAGGGGAAATCCTGACAGGAATCCTTCAAATTGGGTTGAATTGTCCACACAAGGTAGAAATTTGAGGGGACAATCTATAATGAGCAGGAGAGTTACAAGTTCTGCACATTGAATATTTAGGAGTCAACCTATTCTCACAAATTAAGAGTTTATAAGTTTAGGTTAATCTGATAAATCCTTAGCTTTGAGTCTCACACTGTCACCTTTACTATCCAAAGATATATCGAGTAAAAAGAAAATCTTACCTTTTGTGCAAAGATTGTCCAATTAAGGAGAAGCTCAGAAACCATGGCTCCCAATAGGTCAAAAAGTGCACCAGATACGCCAACTGATATTGTTAATTTCACATGTCATCATATAACTAAAAGCCTCCAGAGCTGTAAGGAGAATCACCAAGGGATGATGAACAAAAGCATTCACATACCACTGGTTGATTGAACATTATTAACACTCTAGCACTTCTTTCATCTGCAATATTATCTTAGGTGATTAATTATCAGAAAATTGAAATTCCGCAAAACCATGCACTTGTACAAAGTACTTCAAACAAATTTTGCTATTACGTGAAAAGATTAGAAAGAAGTACTTACAGGTATGCATAATGGCAACTGCAATGCCAAGCCTTAAAGTTAGAATTAGCTACTACACAAATTCTCCTCTTCAAGTTCTTCCTCTACTAACTTTCAAAGGTGATCTGCTCACAATTGCCAGGCATGACAAACGACACATTTAACACCGAAGAAAGAGAAAACACCCTAACATCCATACCTTAATTTTTCAAAAATATAGACTCACATCCTGGTGTAGCTTATATCCAAATTCTCCACCAGCTCCTTCAAGGTAAAAGGGTGACTTGGGAATCAAGCACATCCTCATCAAAATTAGCATACAATGCTATAAATCCTACATGAATTTCATTCAATCACAAAATTTAGGTCAAGCTAATTTAACTTCTCTTTATAAATTAGCTAATTTGATTAAGAAACATTAATGGAAGAGAAATGTGTCGGAAAGATATGAGACCATTAATGAGAATACTAATTGACGAGGTTCTTAGCTGCCAGAAGGCTATGCCCCACGTAGCACCCTAGATTGACCAACGGTCATTTAAGGTTTTCTGACATTTTTTCAGATATAACTTATAAGTATACAAGACCATAGAGAACAGTGGAAGAAGTTATAGCTAAAAGGTTTAAATATTAAAGAAAATATTTTATAGTACCATTAATAGCCAATGGGGTTTTTGATTTTTCCTTTATCCTTTGCCAACACATCTTTTCTCAACCATTTTGGACTAGGTTCAAACTATCTGTGGTGTGTAGATTCTAAATGGGCTATGAAATGTGTATTATTCCTAATTCAGTAATGAGATTGCAAATCTTCAGGATCTTAAGGTTTCTAGAGCATGGAAGCAATGGGCTGTAGAAATCTAAAAAGAGACCATTAACACATGTTCAATGTGTGCCTAAATGAAGAAACTATAGACTGTGGGAATTTGAAATAGGTTAACACATGTTTAGGGTGTGCCTATATAAAGCTGTAGATCAATGTCACTCCTTGTGTTGCATTAAATTTTGTAGAAATACAATGGATCTTAGGAATGAAAATGATGCATGTGAAAAATACTGAGATTGGATTAAAATATTTAAATATAACATATAATCCTTAATTGAATTTTCCTTTATATATTTTGATGTGTTGCTTTACTACTTTAGTCCTAAGTGTTTGTACAATGCTATTGTGCATTACTAATGTTTTGGGACCTAGGCCATGAGCATGAAGGAAATGCCAATAATAGGAGGCGCAAACTACCAAGATCCTTTGTCATAGTAAGCATCCATACAAGAGTAGTTTTGTTATACTTGCAAAGCTTGAAGAATAGGCAAATAGACTGACATAATTATTCAGTTGATTGATGCTAAAAAAAAGCAGACTATACGGCTATATAGCTTCTGACCATGAAATAACTCAATACATCCATATGCATATCTGCCAATTTCTTCAAGGTAGATAAAACAAAAGAAAGAAAAAGCTTAGTCAAGGCTGGATCACCTTTCCATGGTAGATAAACTAGAAGTTGAGAATGCAGAGAAAGTTCAAGGTAATTACCCATGAATTAAGAGGACTAAAGATGTAATCCTATAAAAGGTATTGATAATACTTGTGCCTAGATTTCTGCTTTAATTCATATCCTAGAGGAATTTATTTGTGGCTTACATATCCAAGCCAAGAGGAAATCCTAACAGGAATCCTTCAATATGAGCTGAATTTTCCACAAGAAGTAGAAATCCCAGGGGTAAATTTATCGCTATAACGAGCACGAGAGTTACAAGTGCTGAACGCTAAATATTGAGGACTGAGGACCTATTCTCACAAATTAAAAGTATATAAGTTTAGGTTAATTTGATAAAAACTTAGCTTTGAGTCTCAAACTGTCACTGTTACTAGCCAAAGACATAAAGAGCAAAAAGAAAATGTTACCTTATCTGCATAAATTGTCCAATTAGTGAAAAGCTTAGAAACCATGGCTCCCAATAGTACAAAAAGTGCACCAGGTGTGCCAACAGATATTGTAATTTCACATGTCATCATGTAGCTAAAAGCCTCCTAACTTGTTAGGAGAATCACCAAGGGGTGATGAACAAAAGCATTCATATAGCACTGGCTGTTTGAACATTATTAACACTCTAGCATTTTTCACCTGTAATATTAACTTGGCTGATTAATGATTAGTAAATTGAAATTTAACAAAAGCGTGCACTTGTAAAAAAAAAAAAATTCTGTTACATTTGAAACCACAACCTGTCCCTATAATGATAAACCTGATAACCAGTCATTGATATTAAACATGAAAAGATTGGAAAGAAGTACTTACAGGTATGCATAGTGCCAACTACAAAGCCAAGCCTTAAAGTTGAATTTGTTACTACACAAATACTCCTCTTCAAGTTCTTCCTCTACTAACTTTCATAGGTGATCTGCTCACAATTTCCAGGCACGACAAACAACACATTTAACACTGAAGAAAGAGAAAACACCGTAGCACCCATACCTTAAATTTTTAGATATACAGACACAACTTGGTGTACCTTATTTCCAAATTCTCCACTAGCTCCTTCAAGGTAAAAGGGTGACTTGGGAATCAAGCACAAGTCCTCGTCAAAGTTAGCATACAATGCTATAAATCCTGTGTGAATTTAATCCAGCCACAAGATTTAGGTGAAGCTAATTTAACTTTCCTTTATAAATTGGCTGATTTGATTAAGAAATGTTAATGGAAGAGAAATGTGTTGGAAAGATTTAAGACCATTAATGAGAATACTAATTGACTAGGTTCTTAGCTATGAATCCAAATCTTCTGTCTCATCAATTGTGCTCCACTTCATACTCCACCAATAAAATTTGGATAGCTAGCCTCTTTCATTAAATGAGATATCTCATTAGCTAGTTGTCCAAGTTTTATTGGTGGAGCATGAAGTGGAACACAATTGATGAGATAGAAGATTTGGACTCCTTAGCTGTCGAATGGTTGTGCCCCATGTAGTACCCTAGATTGACCAATGGTGGTCATATACGGATTCCTGACATTTGTTCAGATATAACTTTTAAGTACACAAGGCCAAAGAAAACAGTGGAAGAAGTTACAATTGAAAGATTTAAATATTAAAGGACAAACTTTATAATACCATTAATAGCCAATGGGGTTTCTGACTTTCTACTTCATCCTTAGCCAAAACATTGTTTCTCAGCCTTTTTGGACTAGGTTCAAATAGTATACATACTGCTCAATACAAGGCTGGCTGGTAATGGGCAAATCACTAACCCAGACAAATCCCACTCCCATACTTCCTCAAAACCTTCCCTACAAGTTCAACATCCTCTCTAGTCAAAAACATCCAACATATCATCCCCATGTAGTGTTAAAGATTTTATAAACTAGCAGGCCATTAAGTGTTATAGAATTTGAGCTCTAGCTAGGTGTTATAGTCAATCTCATAGGTTCATTGCAGTTTGGCATGGAGAAACAGTGATGGGATTCTTCTACTGAACATATTTGGGAAATAATCATTCCGTTCATTCATATGTGAAAAAAGTACTTTGTTTTACCAACAATCAAACCGCGCAATTTCATTGAAACTAGTCAAACGTTATCACAAAAATAAGAGTTTAATTCAAAAAGAATCAATATTCACTTCACTTGTATGTCATAATTTTCATTAAAAAAATTGAATTGACAACTATTAAGATTCAAATATTCATAGTGATTAATTGGGTTTAAGATCTACCTACTTAACATAATTTCTAATTGCAACAAAAACAATATTGTGGGGACTGGATGTTGTTGTTATTAAGATATGAAGGTCATCTTTATGCCAAGCTCTTCCACCACTTAGTTTCACTTCACTGCTATGATCAAGTAATATGCTATGTATGATGAAAACATGGATTTGAAATTAGGATCATATTAATTACAATAAGAGGATTTGGAATAAGTAAAATTACGAACTTGAAGAGTGTGGCAATGGAGATGGTGGGAGGGAGGGTTTATTTGTTTTGATTTGGAGGCAAGAGTGAAGAAATGAAGCAAAAGAGAGAGAGCCAAAGGCACTCATAAAACCATGTCCACAATTTCTGTTATCCACCAACTACATGCCCAAAAGAACAACATATAATGAGTTATGTTGATTAATCTAATACCCAAAATCAATGAAATCCTCAAGATCCATATTGATATATCATATTAAGTCATAAATGAATAAGAAGAATCAACTAAAGGCATTACACTAGCTGGTTTCTAGTTAGTGTGGAATTACATGCCCAAAAATCAAGACTCTTATTTATAACTGAGAACATATTAGACCAAAAAGGATCACAACCAAATAAAAAATAAAATAAAATAAATCATTTTATGGTGATTGTAGATAAATAACGGTTATGAATATCTAGAAAGAAGAAACTGTAATTAAAACCAATAAATAAACAGTTACTATAGTTTTAATGACTATATCATCAATACTTTTCTTTTTTCTTTTTTGCTGAATGACTATATAATTATTCTCACACAAGTAAAAGGGGAATGTTACTTACATCCTCATTTGTAGTCTTCAAAATTTTTGTCCACTTCAACACCTTGCTCTAATTATCCAGTCCTATAATATGTATTTGTCTGCTTCACAAATCTCCCTCATCAATGTCTACTTCCACTTGTTCATCCGCCACACACTCAGTCAAGTCAACCCCATCTTCCTTATGATTCTTGTCCACTTCAACCACATCATCTTTGTCATTGATTTCTTGTACATCATCTTCCTCGCTAATTTCTGATCCAAATTCATTGTGTTGATCATCATCCATCTACATGCATGTCTAAATGAAAAGCATATGAGTTATCAATTATGTTAGATTTAGTTTAAAATACCAAAATTAACAAAACCCACAACAACCCATATAATATGAAAACAAAAAATAAATAGGAAATATAAAATTTAATCAAAACCCATATATTTATATACTAAATCGATATATTTAATAATAAAAAAATGCATGCGTAGAAATTGGCATTGAGTGGAGGAGGGTTGGAGTAAACTATCCTCCAGACTTTTTCTACAATCCAATCCATATATTTATATTTAATTGATATTTTGCAATGCAAAAATAAAATAAAATAAAAGAAGAAGAAGAAAGGAAGGAGAGTTACCTCTGAATGACTGTTCGAATCAAACTGGGGTTCACCATCTCTTTGCACATACTTCCAATCCAATTTGATGTTGGGGATGTGAGAAATCTTGTGCCAGTTCTCTCTGGTTCCTCTTTGGAAACTTTTTATGAGAAGTTCTGAATCATCAATCATCAATTCTTTCAATAATGGAGTTGTACGCAAGTAGTCAAGACCTATTCTCACAAATTAAGAGTATATAAGTTTAGGTTAATCTGATAAAACCTTAGCTTTGGGTCTCAAACTATCATTGTTACTAATTAAAGGCATAAAAAGAAAAATGAAAATGTTACCTTATTTGCACAGATTGTTGAATCAGTGAGAAGCTTAGAAACCATGGCTCCCAATAGTACAAAAAGTGCACTAGATACACCAACAAATATTGTAATTTCACATGTCATCATATGGCTAAAAGCCTCCAGAGCTGTTGGGAGAATCACCAAGGGATGATGAACAAAAGCATTCATATACCACTGGCTGATTGAACATTACTAACACTCTAGCACTTCTTTCACCTGCAATATTAGCTTAGGTGATTAATGATCAGAAAATTGAAATTTAACAAAAGCATGCACTTGTACAAACATGAAAAGATTAGAAAGAAGTACTTACAGTTATGCATAATGCCAACTGCAAAGCCAAGCCTTAAAGTTGTATTAGTTACTACACAAATACTCCTCTTCAAGTTCTTCCTTTACTAACTTTCAAAGGTGATCTGCTCACAATTGCCAGGCATGACAAACAACAAATTTAGCAACGAAGCAAGAGAATACACCCTAACATCCATACCTTGATTTTTGAGCTATACAGACTCACATCTTGCAATAGCTTATTCCTAAATTCTCCACCAGCTCCTTCAAGCACAAGTCCTAATCAAAATTAGCATACAATGCTATAAATATTGCATGAATCTAATTTAGCCACAAGATTTAGGTGAAGCTAATTTAAGTTCTCACATATTAATGGAAGAGAAATGTGTTGGAAAGATATAAGACCATTAATGAGAATTCTAATTGACTAGGTTCTTAGCTGCCAAATGGTTGTGCCCCATGTAGCACCCCAGACTGAGGAATGATGGTCAATTAAGGATTCCTAACATTGTTCAATATAACTTATAAGTATACAAGCCCAAAGAGAACTGTGGAATAACTTATAAGTATACAAGGCCAAAGAGAACTGTCGAAGTAGTTACAATTGAAAGATTTAAATACTAAAGACTTTATAGTACCATTAATAGCCAAAGAGGTTTCTGACTTTCTGCTTCATCCTTGGCCAACACATCTTTTCTTAACCTTTTTGGACTAGGTCAAATAGTCTACTTGCTGTTCAATACAGGGCTGGCTTGTAATGGGCAAATCCCACTCCCATACTCCATCAAAACCTTCCCTACAAGTTCAAAATCTACTCTAGTCAGAAACACCAATATATCATTCCCATGTCGTGTTAAAGATTTTATAAACTAGCAAGGCATTATGTGATAAATTTTAGCCAGGTGTTATAGACAATATCATAAGTTCATTGCAGTTAGGCACAAAGAAACTGTGATAGGATTGTTTTATTAAACAGATTTGGGATAATCATTTTGTTCATTAATATGTGAAAAAAAGCACTTAGTTTTACCAACAAAATCACAAAAACAAGAGATTAATTCAAAAATAACCAACATTCACTTCAACTGTACAAAACATTTCATTAAAAAATTGAATTGACAACTATTAAGTTTCAAAAATTCATCGTGTTTGAATGAGTTTAAGATTCAATCGCTTATATATTTTTCAATTGCAACAGAAACAGTATTTTAGGGACTTGACGTTGTCATTAAGATATGAAGATCATCTTTATGCCAAGCTCTTCCACCATTTAATTTCACTTCACCACCACGATCAAGTAATATGCTGGGTGTGATAAAAACATGGACTTGAAATTAGGATCAGATCATATACCTAAAGAGTGTTACAGTGGAGATGGTAGGAGGGAGGGTTTATTTGTTTTGATTCGGAAGAAAGAGTGAAGAAATGAAGCAAAAGAGAGAGAGCCAAAGCCACCCTCAAACATCCACAAAAGAGACTTTTAAAGTCCTTTTCTCTCTCAAGGTGATTACTCAAAAAACCAGGTCCTCAATTTTTGTCATCCACCAACTACATGCCCAAAAGAACAGCATATAGTGAGTTATGTCAGATTAGTCCAAATACCCAAAATCAATGAAATTCGCAAGATCCATATTGATATGTCATATTAAGACATAAATGAATAAGAAGAATCAAATATAGGCATAACACTTATTGGTTACTAGTTAAATGTGGAATTACATGCCCAAAAATCAAAACATTCTTATTTATAACCAAATTAGACCAAAAGGGTCATGACCAAAATTATAAAAAATAAATAAATCAGTTTATGAATACTTAGAAAGAAGAAAATGTATTTTAGATTCGCAAATAGTAGGCATAGGAGATAGGATGTTTGGTGTGAGTGTGTATGTAATTTACAACAGAGGCTTGATATCCTTCTTCTCTCTCACCATCATTCATTCAAAAAAATTTTACTTGTGGCTAAAGCATGATCACACACGCACACACAAAAATTCAAGGGATAATTACACTTTACCCACCTGTGGTTTGCCTCTAATTTTATTTTCCTACCCATGGTTTCAATTTTGACACTTTACCCATCTGAGGTTACTTCCGTTTAGTCTCTATTACCTACCTCCCTTTCACACGTTACTTTAACACATTTTTTATCAAAAACAAAATCCAAAACAAATCAAACACTCCTCTTTCTCCCAAAGTTAAATAGTTTTAGGCTTATGTGGTTGAAACTATTCCGAATATGAATCCAACTCGAATTCCGTGAATTTCAAGGCATAAATAATTAAATACATAGCCTTTGTTTTATAATCCTTATTAGAGTTTTTGAAATTATATAAAAGTTGCTAAAACGTGCTAATTCTATTTGGAGAATTAAAGGTTGTGTTCTTGGGAGAGATCAAGCCAAAGACTCTTGTTATCATTATCAACAATCTCACTACGCGGTTTCTTGTGACAATGATAAAGACACAAGTTTCAAGTTACGACTACTTTCTTTAATTTTCTCATCTGGGTTTTGTTTAATTGTTGTACTTTCTTTGATAATTTTTTTTTTCTGGGCAAATGGGTGTGTTTGGAACAGTGAGTGTGATTGCTTTTTTTTTTTTTTTGGGCATAATAAAAGTGGGTTTTGTGTTGAGTGAAAATGTTGTGTGGAGTTTGATTTGATTGATTCTTCACTCAATGAATATGCTTTTTTTTTTTTTTTGCAATTGATGTGTGGATCTGTTGGGTTTGTGTGTTTCACAGTGGTTTCTTGTATAGTGTTTCAAGATACAGTTCTGTCTCTAGCTCCTTCTCCATTTCAACCTCTCCATGTATTTCTGGGTTCATTTGCTCGTTTACGATTTCAGCATCAGTTGTATGACGGTGAGCCCGTTGATGCAGTTGGGATGAGGAGGAGCTTGTACTCGTCATTGAGGGTTTCACAAGTGAAACAATTCCAGGTGATTGTTTTTCACTAACGTTAATCAAAATGTGATTGGATTCGCTAGATCTGTCAAAAACCATGACCAAAGGCTTAAGGACTAAAAACAGGTCTTTTGGGTAAAATATTGGTCACAAGTGTTAGGTATCGAAATTGCTTGTTATTCAGTAAAAGAATCACCCAACTAACAAGCAAAAAGATTGAGCAATTCGGCAATATAAGGATCAATTTTGATAGAAATATCCTTTGCATTTTGGTTCTGAAGTGATTTCTGGGAAAGTGGGGGATTAACAACATGTGTCTTCATTCTTACACTTATCCTCAACTTCAAGGTTAATTTCGCCACCATTTTGAATGCCAGAATTTTCTGCTTTGAGTGTGACATCCAATGTGAGTGTGACATGTCCAAGACTTGTCTTAGAATCCCAAAAATCAACACCATTTTTCAATCCAGAGTACCCATTAGAAAATTCACTGAAACCACGCATTACATAAGCTTTTTATTAGCAATAAGGCTATAGACACAACACAAACCCAGCAGATCCACCACAACATACCCAACGCTGGCAACACCAAGATCTAAACCTAGCCAAAAACTCAAATCCAAGCACACAAACCAACGTAAAGATCTGTGGTTCGTACTCAAATCCATATTTTAATCTTGTTTTTCTTTTGTTTTTCTATTTTTCTTGTTTTGGAGGGAGAGAGACATAAAATGGGTGTAAAAAGACTTATTTACCTTTCTTTTTAACAAAGGTGGGTAACAGAGACTAAACGGAAGTAAACTTAGATGGATAAAGTGTCAAAATTGATACCACGGGTAGGCAAATCAAATTAGAGACAAACCACAGGTGGTTAAAGTGTAATTATCTCAAAATTTAATAAAACCAATCAATAAACAGTTGCTATAGTTTTAACAACTACATCATTATTATTTTTCTTTTTTCATTTTTGCTGAATGACTATATAATTATTACTTACCTCCTCCTTTGTGGTCTTAAAAAATCTTGTCCACTTCAATACCTTGCTCTTATTATTTGTCTACTTCACAGATCTCTGGACCCTTATCATTGTTCATTTCCACTCATTCATCCACCACACACTCAGCTGAGCTAGCCCCAACATCATCTTTGTCACTGATTCCCGATTCATTGTGTTGATCACCATCAAACTACATGCATGTCCAAAAGAAAAGCATATGAGTAACGAGTTCTGTTAGATTTAGTTTAAAATACCAAAAATCAACAAAACCCACAGCGACCCATATAATATTAAAATAAAAAATTAACAAGAAATAAAAAATTCAATCCATATATTTATATTTTAATTGATATATTTGGAATGAAAAAATAAAATAAAGGAAGAAGAAGAAAGGAAGTAGAGTTACCTTTGAATCAAACTAGGGTTCACCGTCTCTTTGCACATACACCCCACCCAGTCTGATGTTAGAGATGTGAGAAATCTCGTGCCAGTTCTCTCTGGTCCCTCTTTGGTAGCGTTCTTCGAGAAGCTGTGAATCATGAATCTCCAATTTCTTCAATGACGGAGTAGTAAGCAAGTAGTCTGGTAGAGACTTTAGTTTGTGGCAAAGAGAAATTTTCAAGGACTGAAGACGTGGCATTATTTTTATTATTATCGGATTTGTAACAATACCATTATCATTTTCTTCTTCTTCTTCTCCCGTTCCTCCCATCCCAATCCATTCTTCCCAGTTGACCAAACGAAAAAATTCGAGAGATTTCGGGTTTGGGAATACAATGTCGTAGTCTTTCTTGTTTTTAGAATCTTCTATTCCCAGAAATTCATCTCCCACCTTCTTCACATTATAAAGCAACACTATCGCTAATACTTCAAGGAATGGCAACTGCCCCAAAAAAGGCAAATGCTCTAAATTTTCGCAGCGAATAAGTTGAAGCTTTTTCAGTGTGGTCCATGACATCATCCAATTAGGATAAATTGTGTTGCCTGCGTAGCCCCTAATTTTTAAAGGATCATGCTAATGAATGTCCTTAGGGCACTCATTAATAATCAAATTTTAAAAAATTTTGATATCATTTTTATGGGAAATAAAAAAAATTGTCAAAATATTAATTTTTTTTTAATTTTCCATAAAAACTTTCTTTAAATAAATTATTAAGGAGTGTCCTAAGGACACTCGTTAGCATTCCCCATTTTTAAATGTTGCAAGTTTGGTGGTGGCTCTAAGGCATTCAATACTTTTATGTCATTCTCCATTCTAAGCAAGTAATCTACAGTATCAAATGTTAGCACCAATCCACGAAGATGTTTTTTATCTTCCAATTGTGCATTTTGAGCCTCATCTACATGTACCACATTTTGCATCCCATTTATTATAAGATTCCCTCGAAGTTGATTCAAATTTTTTAACTCTCCAAGTTTACATCCTTCTCTATCATCCTTATCACTTATGTTGAATGTACTCAATGTTCTAAGACCAATTAATTTCCCAATCCCTTTTGGAATACCACTTTGCCCAAATAATAATCATCATGAAATATAAGATGTCTTAAGTTAATTAGTTTTCTCATCCCGTGTGGTAATTTCTTGAAATAATGATCATTCTCGATATTCAAAGTTTGTAAATTACATAGATTGCAAAAGGTTTCAGGTAATTCTTCTATTTTAACATTCTTAGACATACGAAGACACCTTAAATGTATCAAATTTTTCACTGCAACTGGAAGTTTCTTAATTGGACAATCCAAAATTAATGTTCGTAAACATTTAAAATGATAGAATGAGTTTGATAGGAGCATCTCAAACTTATAATCCATTTCACGCGAAAGAAGATAGAGAGTGCGTAGATTTTTTGCACAATCGATGGAATCAAGACATTGCATTTCTTTTGAAATTTTTAAATGTAAATGACGAGCACTTTGACAATCTATCTCCAGCTTTTTATCACCATTAATTTTGAAGGATTCATATTTTGTCATAAATTGGGCAAAGTCATGCACTATATCATGCATTTTGCAACTGATTATCTTGCCATCATTATCTTCATCTTTCTCAAAATCTTGGAAGAAAGAGCGCATGGCTAACTTTTCAAAGTATTCTTCCGCTATGACTTCCATCTCCATATTTGCCTTTGACTCAATATATCCTTGTGCCATCCAGTGGAGGACCAATTGATCTTTATAAAAGACATAATCTTTTGCAAAGATAGCACAATATGAGAAACAATGTCTCATCGTTGAGGGTACTTCATAATAACTCAATAACAATGGTGCCAAAAGGCCTTTTTCAATATCTTCTAGTTCCCACATATGACTGTCCAAAATCTTATTCCATTGTTCTCTACTTCTCTTGTTCTGCATTAGGCTACCTAGAGTCTTTGCAGCGAGCGGTAAGCCTTTACACTTACTTGCTAGTTTTCTACCAATATCTTCTAGATACTTAAGTTGCTCGTCATTAGAAAATGCTATTTTACTAAAAATCAATCAACAGTCTTCTTTAGACAATACTTCCAAATTTATAGTGGGGGCACTCTCCATCATCTCCGCAACTTTTTGTTTACGTGTGGTTACTAGAATTCTACTGCCATGGATACCATTTTTTAGAGCAAATTTGAATGGCTCCCATATTTTGGAGTCTTCAGTCCACACATCATCTAAGACAAGAAAGAACTTCTTGTCCTTAATCAAATCTTGAATTTTACACAAGAGAGTTTGCAATTTAGTATCATTGAGGGGTCCATGTTCAGGGTCAACCTCCTTAATGATTGCTTTGGAAACATTGCACTGATCAAATGGATCAGAAACACAAATCCACATTCTTTTTTGAAAATGAACTTGCACATCAAGATGATTGTAGGCTAGTTAGGCAAGAGTTGTTTTTCCAATACCGCCCATACCCACTAAGGAGATCACACGATAAGAATTTCTTTCATCTTGACTACCCACATCTAATAAGTTTCTTAGTAGATCATCCCTATAGTTATCATGACCAATTATATGGGACACATCCACAAAGGACGTAGTTGTTGGTCGCTCAACTACATCAGGTTGCCTATTAAAGTCAATCCCATAGGTTGCTTTGTCTTTGAAAACCGTGTCTAACTTTACATTCAATTTTCTTATCATGTGAACAACATCATGACGCAGAGGAAGGTTAAAACAACATGATGGAGATAGGATGAAGGAACATACCTTCTTCTTGACAACAGCAAAGTGTTAGTATCAGCTGGTTTTCCTACTTTTTTCTCAATCTCTGCTCTGATCCTTGCAGTGTTCCAGGTGTCCAAGATGTCATCCATCTCGTAGTACTGGTTTTGGAGCTGCTCTAACCAAAGCTTCTCAGTTCGCTGCTTCACAGCATGTCTTTCCTCAGCATCGTCCAGCATTGCCTTGATGAATCCGAGCCTGTCTTGAAGCTTTTGGACTTCTTCATCAACGCCAACTAGCAAGTTGATCTCTTGTTTAGCAAGCTGAACAGCGATTGAACCCAACTGATTGAAGAGATCAACGAGTAGTGTTTCAGCCATGGCTAATGGAGACTCAAAATAAAGCTGGATTGAACAACACAAGAAAGAAACAGAAAGTGATTAGCAAGTGCGCTTGTGAAGGTTTCTTTTGTAGTAGTTTTGGACAGGAGTGGCAAAGATATTATTATGTCCTTGAACTCCTCTCACTGGTGGAAAATCCCACACCTTATCTTCAATTTTTTTTTAAGGCAACCAGTACTTTGTAATTGAGAGACTGTCAGACTCAATACCAAGTCAAGCTCTTTATTCATTTGCAACAGCTCAATTGGCATGTACCAAGTATTTGGTACATCGATCTCACTCAAAATAAAAGGAGCTCCTTTTATTGTGGGTACCTCAGATGTACTGATTTTTAGCCTTTGGCTTTTACACAGCATCCTCGGCAATCCCACATCGAAGAAATCTCCCTTCCCCTTAGGCCTTATAAGCATGAGCCGAAGAAGTAAGGGTACCACTAGTTTTTTAAGGGAGATTTCTTCGGCTCATGCTTATAAGGCCTAATGGGAAGGGAGATTTCTTCGATGTGGGATTGCCGAGGATGTTGTGTAAAAGCCTAAGGCTAAAAATTAGTACATCCGAGGTACCCACAATAAAAGGAGGAGCTAGTGGTACCCTTACTTCTTTGGCTCATGCCTATAAGGCCTAAGGGGAAGGGAGATTACATCCGAGGTACCCACAATATAATTGGGTCCTTACAAATGAAAATAAAAGGCCCAAAAAAATTTTTATTTAACTAAAATTTTGAAAGAGATGTAGCTTGTAATATTGATAATGAGACCATCATGCAACAATTTCAAAATAAGAAAATTAGTATAAAAAAAAATTGTAAGACTTTATGTATTTGACGTGTGTTTTATTTTTCAATATATGAAATTATTTTTTATTAAATTTTGTATAATTTAAGTTTCATAATGACCACCTTGGAAATATTTCTTGGAGCCACCACTAATTTTTAAAGTATAATTGTTCTATTGATTGTTTTTTAAATATTATAAGCTAATGAAAATAAGCCCCTCCAAATGCATTCCAGGAGCTTCATTTGGTTTACATCCAAAAAGGGTGGAATGTTTGTCTATCTGTTAAATTATGAATCTCAAGGCTTGTTATCTTAAATACATATTATGCAAAGTGCTAATAACTAAGTTTGTGAGGCTAATTTTCCTTGATTCCAACCGGAGAGGGAATGGGTGATCAATCAAATTGCTGCCTTCTACCATGGGAGATGGGATTCACACGGGCTGTAAATGTTGCCAAGCCGACACATGCAACGCCTCATGAACATCATTCATGGATCCATGTTTTAATCTTAGGCCATACACCTCAGCCCAAAGCTCGCTTACCCATCTATGGGCCATAAGCATGCTTACAATATTATTAAAAAAAAAAAAAAAAATTTGCATATTCCATGTATAAAGTTTTGCAATCTTGACTCATGGTACTTAAGGGTAAAGGTTAAGAGATTAAAAAAGTAATTACAACAAGTTAAAACCTAAATCCTTCTTTTAAATAATGGTTACATGTTAGGAAAAAATTGAACATTTGCATAGTGTAGTGATTATATGTGTTATAGTTTATGTGATTGAGAGTAGTTATTAAATGGTGAGAGGAAGCATGAAAGAGAGAACATAAAGGTTTATGTGGGTGCCTAAGTCCATAATGGAAAGCTCTTGACAGGTGTGGGCGCAAGCGCCAGCAATCATTCTTGGAAAGTACGCCTTGGCCTACGGTGGACTATGGGGGAGGGTGTAAATAGAGTCGCTGTCTAGTTTAGGTCTAGGAATCATATATACAACGCCCTTTGTGGAAGGATTGATTTTTACTAGAACACGTGTCCGGAGTTTAGGAATAGGGATGTGAAGGTGTTAGGCAACCAACCCTACCTGACCTGTGGACCAGCTTTCACTTATTATGTTCCAAGTGTTAATCTCACACACACGCTAACATGTATCAAAAAGCAAACAACATGGAATTATCATCCCCAAGCCTAACATTTATCTATCATGGCATTAAGCATGCATTTCCAAGGGCAGAAACATTACAAGGCAGATTCAAACAAACATGTCAAGAAATCTAAGCATAAAAATCATGGGATTCAACCAAGCATATTTGTGTTCATCAACCATGTCATGTTCATCATCCAAACCAAATGCATGTTCATGTGATTATGCATGGCTTACCTCACTTACCTCATTGCATCATAGCACCTATGCATCAATACATGTTCATATTTATATGTATGTTCATGGTATTCAAACAATCTAAAACCATAAATAGCATCAAAGAGATCAAAACAAACCAAACAAAACAAAATAAAGAGGCAGAAACTTAAAGAGTGTAAACTAAGTTAAACATAGACCAAACATGTAAGGAAAAACAAGAAAAGATCAAACAGGAACGAATTAGAGTTTCTAGGCATGAGTGTGCGTGCGCATCCCAATTGTATGCATACGCACATGTCGGGTATGCGTACGCATGCATGAAGCATGTGCACGAATACACACTCGAAATCCTAACCCAACAATACAAAACAAAAAACAAGGAATCTAACAACCTAGCATACTTCAAGCATAAACTTTATGTAAACTTAAATTAAACAAACATATTAAGACATTAAAACATATATACAAACAACAAAGAAATAAAGAAAAGCAAGGAAAATTAAAGAGCCAAAGTTAGAACTTTTACATCAACCCTAGAACTCTTTAGAGCTTTGATTTTGAACATTCCCCTCAATTAATCTATTTACAACCAAATCAAAATGGATTAGTAAACTTCCAAACTAGAAGATCAAGACTAGAAAAGGTCCTGATCAAGAAAAATTTGACTTGAGGATGTTTTGTGAAAAACTACCTCTTTGATTCACTATTTTCTAATGAATAAATTATGTTTTTCCACTATTTTCATCCTTCTTTTGAAAAAAGTGCCTTTTATGGCTTTATATAGTCGAAAAATAGGGGTTTGAGGCGGCTTTTAGATGATGCAAGATTCGTTCCAAACCAGAATAAAGTGCAAAAAGCTTTCCTTACATAGCTTCTAGAACCCTAGCTCCGTACACATCCCCGTGCATGCGTGTGCATGCCATAAGCATGCGTACGCATGGCTTGAATGTGCGTACGCATACGTGTGTATGCATACCCACAATCTAGGGTTTCCTGTAACCTTTCTTTTCCAAAAATAGTTTCATTCTTCCAAAAATAAGTTATATTTTCCACAAATACTTTCCTCAAGTCAATTTTCATTTGATTGAGCCCTAAACCAACCTTGGGCTTTAGAGTGCTACCATCATTGGGAACAGGAGCCTGAGTCGTAAGGGTTACAAAATGCTTGGTCTACAACATGTAAAATTTTCTATTAAGCTCTTGCGTTACAATGAGTTCAATGTAAGATTTTTATACTAGAGAACCATAGACTAAACCTAGGCCAACCACATCTAACATAAGGTTAATTTGCTTGCTTTACAAATACATGGACCTACAATTGGTTTAGGCTACTTGGGTCATAACATGCCTAACAATATGTGTTAAAGTTGTTGAGTAACTGAGAGATTAAAAAAGAGAAAAGAGAAAAACAAAAGCAAGAATTTAATATGACTTGGCTTAATTGCCTACATCCACATGGAAAAGCCCTTTGATAACTACATATTTTCTATTTAACTAATTCACATTACATTGAGAACTCTAAGCTAATCTTAAACTAACCCTAGACTAAACTAGGGTTATTGCACTTGTTAGAATTGGATAATTCCATTTGTAAACATTCAATGTAGTTAGTGATTTCCTCCGTTAAGGGTAAGAGTTAAACCCCCAGAGGTTTTTTCCTGTCAAGAATTTTCTTTTGTAACCATCATAATGTGGCTTCCTTTATTTTTCCGCAACTTATATTTCCAATATTGGTTATGTGCACCAGTCAGTCAAATCTGATCATAATTGATCAGTTAATTAAGTTGGGCTAATTTGATTAAAATCGATCAACCAAGCTCTAAAAATCTAACACATATTAAGGCACTCTGACATTAATTTCTTAGGAGTGCCAGAGACATAGCCACTGATGTTCTTGTGGAATGCCTGAAATATAATTGCACCTGAAGAACCTAGTTTTGCAGCACTTGATCTTATGATCAAACAAGTACATGTGCAGAGAGCATGAGATTTTTTTTTCAGATGCTTCTTATTGTGAAATTCGAACCTGAACCTTCATCTGTCAAAATAATAACCTACTCTACAAAATAAGTTTAAATTAAGCTAAAATATGGTGTAAATCCATCTACTTACACCCTCCAACAACAATTTGCCGCATAATATTTTTACAAGTGAATGAATAAGGTCTCACACACACGTTCACATCTCATTGATACCATGTTTGCACTAAAATCTAAAAGTTAAAAACTCATAAAATTAAAAACCCAAACTCAACCTTCCACTGAAGAGCCGTCGGACTAGGAAGCTGCCAAAGAAGCCACCACTCCGAGAAGTTTCCAAGGATGCTGCCGAATCTAAAAAACAGAAATCGGAGCCACCCATATGTTGAGACCCTAAATTTTTTGTATTGAAAAAAAAAATCAGAGAAATTAGACGTCACGTAACTATGGAAATTTGAGAATAATCAAACTAATAAGCCACAACATATATGTAAAAGTAAAAATTCTAAGCACCAGCATTGATTCAAACAAGGTTAAATTTTTTATTTTATTTTTTATCAAGTATGGTAAAAAATGGATTCAAACATGGTTGTAGCAACTGTGATTCAACTAATTGGGGAAACACAGTCATAAAGGAGACCATATCCACCACATTCTCAAGGCCCATTTCACCATACTGGTAATTAAAGTCGATTTAGAGATATATTTGACTTATTACTTGAAAGTAAATCTCGTTTGTTGCGGGAAAGAAATTGGGAAACAAAACAAACCGAAAGTCCTTTGCGACAAATCACGCGAACAGTTTCTTGGCATCGTGGTGTCTTTGTTTACTAGTTATATTATTGGGCATTGCTGTGCAGTATTAAATAATTTTTTAAACAAAATCAATTCCCGGTACATTTTTCAATAAATTTTTTTTTTTTGGAAAGTTTTAACTTATAGCTTCCGTTTTTAAGGTAGTTTTTTATCATCAAACTAAGACACCAATTGGTTTATGATACAAGCGAAGATTGAACTTTAAATCTCTTGATGGTTGAAATCTCTTATTTAGCCATAAGAAACTTTATGAATTGAATTAATTGAAACCCACTTTACCATTTTGACACTACTTTTTCTGTACTTTGAATGGCCTTTTCCATTAACAATTGAGTTTGATGTCGTGTCCAAATTGACAGTATGAGTGACGAGATAATTTTCCTAACCAAGACAATGTATGTTTCTTAGAATTGGAGCACGGTTGGAAAATAAGAGAAGTCAGAGGGGTTTACTCCAATTATTCAAGAAAGCATCTCCTTTCCTTAACCACATGCTGAAAGACATCATTACGTATAAGATAATTATTTCAAAATAAAAATATTTAAAAAAAAAAATTAACAGAGCTCTTCAACATATTGGTTTAGAAAATATTTTTAAAAACGTTGTATGAGAAAAGAAAAAAGTAATTAATTTTTTTGACGGCTTTTTATATTTCACATGAAAATGGTGTAAAAAATTTTCTAAAATGGTTTATTAAAAATTGCCCTAAGGGAACCTATTAATAGGACCCATAATAAAATGTGACGAAATTTGTCTGAGACAATTTATTGGACTTCTAAGACTAAGAACATTTACATCAATCTGTGTATAATAAAACAAATATAGAATTTACACAGTTTTGCCTAAAAATGACCCATATCAGTTTGTGTATAATTGTATAAATTTACAAGTTAATTTGCTACTCTAATTGTTTAAATTTATATTGACACTATTAATTTTGTATTTAGTTGTTTATTATTTCATTTTGTACTTGAGGATGAAGGAAGAAAGTAGATGATTGTTGTGTATGAAAAAAAAATTAAAAAAATTAAGAATAATTGATATTTTAATGAAATGTAGAGTGTGTTGAAAAAGTGAGTGTGTAAAATAGAAAAATTAGGCCCTTTTGCTAAAATAGACAGAAATTTAGATTCTCTGATAGTCTTAACGCATTTGAGAAAATCATGGGCTTTATTTATTACTCACCCTTTGTATTTCAATAACTAAAACCATGAATTTAACTCACAATTTCAATTTATGACACTGCGTGTAAAAGAAAAATATTTTGTTAGAAAATAATTTATTTGGGGAAAATTATTTCTTCTGGACCTGAAGAACCTAATTTTGGAGCACTTGGTCTTATGAACAACCTGAGAGATGAAGTTTTAGGAACAGAATTGCTGTTCAAGGCAGGTAATATGTCAGTTGGTAATGGGAATGGTTTTAGATATGGGTTGGTGCAGTGTACAAGAGATATCAATAGTACTCAGTGCAGAAATTGCCTAAAAATGCTGATTGAGAAAGTTCAAGACTGTTGCCAAGCAAGGACAGAGTTTCAAATGATAAGCCCAAGTTGCAATCTAAGGTATGCCAACTGCTCTTTGATTCAAGAAGCATCAGCCCCTGTGCTGCCACCGTTGCCATCGCCACTGCCTGGTAATGGTTAAATATATACTAATTTGGATTTTCATGGATAGTTGCCCTATATGTTTTGGACTTGTTTAATTGTAGAATCTGACCACTTTGTGAATGAACCCTCCCCACTTTGTAGGGGAAAAAATCCTCGTTTGAAATGGATTTCTTTCATGCTTCATATCTATGTATTACAAATCTAAAAGTGATAGGATTTTGGTTGGTGTATTCCATGAAAACGCAATCAAGATCGAGTCTATAATGCATGTCAAAAGTTCATGATTAATTAAAAGATTCAAGATGCAGCTCAATGAAGACTTTTATTCAAGATTTATAAAAGTTCATGCCAAACCGCTATCCATATTGTTAATAGCGGACATGGATAAATTTGGAGTAAGCTAAACTTCATTAATTTTATTGTTTTACACATATTTTACAACAATTGGTAGCAAAGATTTATATACTACCACACACCCTTAGTGTGATAGTCACTCCACAAATATGAGTGCTTAGGGGGAAGGGTCGGAGTTCAAGTCTCAAGAAGGAAGTTTTACACACATATACACTTCAATTAGGTAATGGTAGAATTTCTATCCTATATCAAAAAGATTTTATAGAAAAATTCCGCTATGTTGCATTGGGATAGAAAGCATGAGAGTTAAACACCCCACTATAATTTTAGGTTTGAAGCTTACCCTTTCTTTGAATTTTTTTTTTTTTTGTGCTAGTACCAAGAAGCACCCTTTCGTTGACCTTATAGGTAATACTCAGAGCTAATGTGTTGATGGAGTTGTCATTTATTTGTGAATTAATTATTCGGTCAAATTCAGCAAATACACATTTTATAATAAAAACATGCTCTTGGTTTTGGCAGGTAAGGGAAGAAACATAACTCAAATTGCCATCATTGTCACGACTGTTATCATTCTGATACTTGTCATTAATCTTTACATCTTTTTAAAAGTGAGGAAGAGGAAGCCAAAGGATTATTTTCAAGGTAAGTTCTCAGTGTTGCTTGCTATTTGAAAGCTATTTTTATATATTTTAAGCGTTCTATTAACAGATGTCCTTAGAATATTTGTTAATAGAACATTATAGAAAAGTTTTGATACTATTTTCATGAAAAATATAAAAAATTGTAAAAAAATCAGTTTTTTTTTTTTTTTTTCATAAAAGGTTTAAATATTTCTTAAATTAATTAATATTCTTAAAGTATCTGTTAATTTTAGTATATTACAATAACAACTTTAACAATGTGAGTCATGTGACCCATATATAGGAAATAATGTCTTTCTTTTAAGTACATGGCAAAATTGTGGAAACAATATTTAGCTTTCTGAAAAAAGAAATAGTTGTAGATGATCCTGTTCCCTCCGAATTTGAGAATGTGACTACTGACCACCTCACTCTTCTAAAAATAGATCTCTTGCCAGTTTGACTATAAAAAGTTTCTTTCAATATGTTACCATCTCTTAAAATTTCATTTGTTTCGGTGAAAATTTTCTATGTTTTCCAGTTTTTGTGCGACAGATGGTAACATTTTCCATTTTCCATTGTCAACAAAACTAGAAAACATAGAAAAAATTATTGGCTTCATCCCTCCCCTTTCAACTACTCTATGCTGCAACTAGCACTTCTCGACTCTCGCACATTGTCAATGGGTCTCACCGCCCACCTACTTGCCACCATCAACCCAACCACATCTTTCAACTGCCCGTTGGCCACCAATCATCAGTCATTACCACCACCAATTGTCAACCACAGGTTGCCATTTAGCCCATCCTCTATCCAACCAAAGCCAATTGCCAACCACCAATCTTCAGCCATAGTAGCAACCAATCACTTGCCAGTACCATCAGTTGCTACCAATAACTCACCGACTGCATCTCTGTCATCACCACCATCCACCACTGCCACCACCATCGCTTTCCTTCTCCTACCTATCATCTTTGATAGGAATTTTCAGTGCAACCAAACGTTAGAAAATTATTTTTTCAAGTAACAACCAAACAAAGAAAATAAATCATTTCCCTCAATGAGTATTTTTGTAGAAAGTATTTTATTCTGATGAAGCCTAAATTTGACACATGCTTTGCTGAGAAAAAATAAACCAAGCTATATTTGGAAAATTAAGCTAGAATACAAAAACTAATGTTGTGTCAAAGCTGTAGCTATTTACACAATTTTTTCTTTGATTTTGTTATACATTACTGAAAAGACCCACGGCAATACAAGCCCACAAATATAATTGGAAGCGATAGTCTCTTTTTTTTTCTTTTTCTTTTTCTTTTTTTAGAGAGAGAGAGAGAGAGAGTTGAGGTTTAAGCTATGGACATGGGCACCACAAAGGATAACACTATCATTGTACAATCACTTGAACCCCAATTAGAATAAATAATAATGAGAAATTTATTACATTTGATTTGAATTGAATCATGTCTAATAATTTCAAATCTCTTTGTGAAGTTTTGATTAGTTCTCCTCTGCAAGTAAATACTCATCCATTTCATGCTCCTCTATGTAAGTGTTTTACTCTAATTGAAAGAATGACAACTCTATTAAATGTGTATATAACTTGTTCTTCTTGTGAAGCTCTAGATGTGAAGTCCTAGCAATTTGATTTTGGCACTATTATAATTGCGACAAATAACTAATTTTCTGAAGCAAATAAGCTCGGGAAAGGTAGATTTGGGGCAGTTTACAAGGTATGAGAATGTTATTATATGAACTGAACTATTAATCATATGTCCTAATGTGTTGAACCAATAATGTGTAAAACAAATATTTCTAGTTCCTTGAAGTTGATTTAGAGATTATTTTATCCATAAATTATATTCTTACATATATACAGGGTAAGCTTTCAAATGGACAAGAGATAGTTGTGAAAAGATTATCAATGAACTCCAAACATTGAGATTTAGAATTCAAGAATGAGGTCCTCTTAGTAGCCAAGCTCCAACATCGAAATCTATTTAGGCTCCTTGGATTCTGCTTAGAAGGAAATGAAAAACTTCTTATATATGAATTTATGCCTAACATAAGCCTGATCACTCCATATTTGGTTTCCTTTCTATTCAATATTTGTTTATAAGCTGATCAAAACAATTTAAGTTGGTAAAAAACACTTTAATTCCTTTTTGTTGAAAGAGTCGATTTAAAATATCTGATTACTAATTTGGTTTCATGAATATATGGGAAAATTATACTTTACCACCCTAAACTATGCATCAGATTATACTTTGCACCCTAATTTATTCGAACACACACTTTGCACCCTAAACTATCACACTTATCACACTTTGCACCCCGGTGTTATTTTTTCTGTTATGTTTAACGGAATCCTACTGCACATGACATGCACATGATTCTTGCTTAGGTGGAAGAAACTTAAAAGACTAAAACACCCTTCTTCAATCAATTAAAACAAAACCCAATCCTTTCCACATCTCTCTTGGGTGTGTGCCTCTCCCAAATTTAGATTTTGTAAACCCTTTATTTCTTGCATTGCTTCATATTTCAACACTTCAATTTCTCTCATTGCTTCATATTTGGCATTTTCATCTTTCTTCAAAGTTTGATTCGGCTCTTAGCACTGCACGAAAACATCCATATTTTGTCCATTCCCAAAAAGGCCAGCTTCCACGTAATAAAATGTAGGTTATAACTCCAATGTTCCATATATCTTCTTGCTTCTAGACTATATGACGTATGTAGGACTTCAGGTGCAACATAGTATGCACTTCCAACAATATCATTAAGTCCTTCATCTGCACAAGAATCTAAATTTGGGTCTGGGCGGTGGGTATGCACGCGAGACAGAGAGATGTGAAGAAAATTGGGTTTTGTTTTAATTGATTTTGAAGAAGTGTATTTTGGTTTTTTAAGTTTTTTTCACCTAATTCACCTAAGCAAGAAGCATGTGCTTGTCATGTGCAATAGGATTTCGTTAAATATAATAGCAAAAATAATACCAGGGTGCAAAGTGTAATAAGTGTGATAGTTTATGGTGCAAATTGTGCGTTTGAATAGTTTAGGGTTCAAAATGTAATCTAGTGTATAGTTTAGGGTGTAAAGTGTAATTTCTCCTAAATATTTAGATCTTACAAAGTGTGCTCAATTAGGTTGGGAAAGGCATCATAAAATAATAATAGGTATTGCTAGAGGAGTTCTTTATCTTCATGAGGATTCCTAACTTCGGATAATTCATCATGACCTTAAAACTAGCAACGTTCTATTATATGCAGAAATGAATCCCAAAATTTCAGATTTTGGTATGGCAAAACTGTGTGTAATTGATCAAATTGAAGGTAGTACAAATAGAATTGTAGGAACATAGTAAGCATTAAAACTTACAAATTGCTAGAGCTAACTAATGCAATCCTACATGCATGGTAAAATTCAATTCAATAGACTAACTGTGTCAGAGTACTAACAAGAAAGCCATTAAAGAATTGAAAGTTGAACATTTTGAATGTAACTATTACGAGCTCTATTGTCATTTACATTGATACTAGCTTTATTTATATTAATATGTAGTGGATATATGGCTCCCGAATATGCAATTTCAAGACAATTTTCAATGAAGTCAGACGTCTTTAGTTTTGGTATGTTAATCTTGGAGATTGTAAGCGATTGGAAAGTTATTTGTTTAGATAGTGGAGAGAAAAGGGAGCATCTTCTAAGCTATGTGAGTATGAATATTCAAACTTACATTTCCATTATTTTGAAAAAAATAAATGATAAACTGGAATGCTGAACAATTTCTTCTTTAACATGGTATATGCACATTGGTATATTTCTGCAGGCATGGAAAAATTGGATGGAAGGGACGGCTACAAATCTCATAGATCCTACATTGAGGGATAGTCCAATAACTGAAATAATGAGATGTATCCACACTGGACAACTATGCGTTCAAACACATGCAGTTGCAAGTCCAAACATGACTTCAGTTGTTGCCATGATTAATAGCAATTCTATCACTCTCCCCGTACCTACACAACCTTCATATTTCACACAGAGCAATGTTGTATTGGACACATCATTGCAACAAGATATTGGTTCTCACGTAACTAAGTATGAGCTTTCAATTACTAAATTATATCCCAGATAAAATTTTGTAAAGAAGCATACAATAAGCACATTTGCCACGAAGTCTCCTGGTTTATTTGTTTATGGGAAATGTTAACCAATGCCCTTAAAGCATTGGTTTAAGAACTATTTTTAGAAACATTTTATTGGGAGAACGATAAAACAGTAAATGTTGTTAACAACTTTTTATATTTCCTATTAAAGTGGTGTAAAAACATTCCTATTATAGTTTTTTAGCAATTGCTCTAAGAGCATCCGTTAACATAACCCTCTATTTATTTATTGATTTATTGCTAAATAACTTTACTTCATTGCGAAGGAACAAAATAGGGCACAAAGGAATCTTCCCCATCTCCACCTTCAGTGCAAAAACAAAATTTTATTATAGAAAAAGGCCCACTTAGTAATATTGTAGGATACAAAATTTTGTAGTGGCTTAATTAACTTAAGGTGCAAATTTATGTGAAGGTGATTTGCAGCTTTAGAGATCAGATTTAGTGATTACCAATAGTCACCTGTTGTAAGAAAGTTAGTTATTAGCCAATCACATTGTTATTAGCCATCTGTTAATGCAACAGCCGATAAGATTAGTTTGAAACTAAATAGTTAGTGCTTTAGTTAGTTAGTTCTTTGAGTACTAATGAGAATTAAGCAAGGCTTGATGAAAATTACTTAGCCTTGATTGCAATTTTCAGAGATCTGTGTTCTCTGTGCAGAGGTGTTTAACCAGAATTGCCCGATCAACATCGGTGGTCAATGGTCTACTGATCTGTAACTAGGTCTGACGTGGCTTGGATGAATGGTGATTAGCCATAATTTATGATTGAGCCGAGTAATGGTTGGTTATGGGCTTCCAGAACCTAAATTTATAGATGACCTTGATTCTTATAGGCATAATATCTCGTTCATACCCTTTTTTCTAGGGTTTACCTAGCCGTTGGTAGAATATTTGTCCCTAGCCGTGTCTAGGTTTGTGTTGGACATCTCGCGCCCATTACCAAGGTGTTGTAAGCTATGGTCAGAAGGGAAGCTAGTGGGCTGGACAGGGATAAAGCATGAACAGCTACCTAATTTTTGTTACTGGTGTGGCTGTGTCAATCATAGTGAGAGGCAATGCAAGATCTGGCTACGAGGTAAGGGTCAACTGAGACGCGAAGAACAACAATATGGGGATTGGATGAAGGCTGATTTGGTGAGGATTTCAAGAAAAATGGGTCTTCCTAGAATTTTTCCAAGGGAACATCTACTAAAACAAGGTCTGAAAGGGGGACCGGTTCAACAATAGGGAGGAAGGAGTAGTGGGGTGACTCCAAAGCTCCTAATGTAGCAGCTCCAATAGCTAATGAAAATCCAGGTATGGGTGGACCTATTAATTGCGATGAAAACTTGGGCATGGGGCGAGTGGGTAAGGAAAATCAAGCTGCTCGATTAGAGAAGGGTGGGGTTGGTCTGTCCATTGTAGATCAGCAGGTGCTTCAAGCTCCACCCACACGGACTGTAGCTCAAAATATCCTTGCTAACCAAATCAGTTCAGAGCAACCCATTAGGGGATATCACTAACCAGCTTCATTCCCCTCAAAGTTTGACTAGGAAGTGGAAAAAATTAGCCCAAAAGGCTGGGAAAACAAAGGAGAAGGAGAAAGCTGATAATGGGAAGCGACGTATGAGCATTGATCCTGAAGAATAGAGTGGAAGCAAGAAACATTGTATGGATATTGGTTCTCAGAATGAAGAAAATAATGTTGAGGTGGCTGCTGGGGTCCAGCACCACCGGAGGTTATGAGTTGCCTAAATTGGAACTATCGTGGGCTTAGGAACCCACAGACAAAAGATGAACTTGTTGCCCTGGTGATAAATAAAGATCCCAAAATGGTTTTCTTGAAGGAAACTAAAGTTGAAAAATGTGTTTTGGAGCGAATTGGTAGAAAGATACAGTGTCCTAATCTCTTTGTTGTCCCATGTGTCAATACGGGAGGTGGTTTAGCATTGTATTGGAAAAGGGATTCTGATGTGGATGTTCAATCTTTTTCGGCACACCACATTGATGCTATTATTAACCATGGAGTTGATGACACCTAGCGTTTCATGAGTTTCTACGGAGAACCTGAAACTGCCAACCGGGAAAACTCATGGTCGTTGCTACAAGCTTTGCATCAGCGTTTTTCATTGCCTTGGGTTTGTTTGGGAGACTTTAATGAAATTTTGTTTGCTGAGGAGAAGCAAGGATGGTTGGACCAACCTAAAAGACAAATGCGGGGATTTAGGGATGCTTTGGATGATTACCGCCTAAAGGACCTTGGCTTCAACGGTTTTCCTTTCACTTGGTGTAATCGTAGACCAGGTGACCAAAATGTTTGGGTTCAATTGGATAGAGGTCTGGCCTCAATTGACTAGATTCTCCGCTTCTCGGCTACCGGTATTCATCATCTTGAGGCCTTTCACTCAAACCATAAGCTGCTCCTACTTGTTTCGGATTCGGAACTCAAGCACATTTATAGAAAGGGTAGGCCATTTTGCTTCGAGTTCATGTGGTTGAAAGACCGTACCTGTGAGGCTGTCGTGCAAGACTCTTAGGGAAACCAACTTGGTAATGCTTTGGCTTAGTGCTTTAATGAAAAGATTATGACCTACCAAGACAAACTGAAGGAGTGGAATAAAAAGACGTTTGGCCATGTGCACAATTCGATAACAAAAAAACTTAAAGACCTGAAGGTTGTCGAAGAGAATGGGAGTTACAAAAACAACAGGGAGAGGATATATAAACTGAGGGGGGAGATCCAAAGTCTTAAAAACAGGTAGGAAAGCATGTGGAAGCAAAGCTCTCGGAATGCATGGCTCAAGGAAGGAGACAGTAACACTAGGTTCTTCCACTATCGTGCCACCCAACGAAATCGCCGCAATTTTATAAAGGGATTGGAGGACGAGACAAGGCTGTGGGAGGTTGATGAAACATGGATGGGCAAGGTGTTTGAGTAGTATTTTAATTCCATCTTCACATCCTCTACTCCAACGGGCTTTGAGGAGATTTTAAATGGCATCCAACCAGCCATGACCGAGGAAGCAGCAAGCTATTTAGACCGAGATTTTCAAGCAGTGGAGGTCCATTATGCACTCAAACAAATGGCACCTCTTATGGCTTCGGGCCCCAACGGTATGTCTCCCATTTTTTATAAATATTTCTAGCATATTGTGGGTGACAATGTAACTGTTGTTGTACTCAAGGCCCTTAACATAGGAGTTGTGCATGAATCCCTTAATACCACCTTTATTACTTTAATACCAAAAATCAAACACCCAAAAAAAGTGTCTAATTTTCGGCCAATAAGCTTGTGTAATGTCATTTATAAACTCATACCCAAAGTTGTGGTGAATCGTCTGAAAAAATTCCTAGCTTAATCTATTCCTGAATCTCAAAGTGCCTTTTTATCAAGGAGAGTCATTTCTGTTAATATCCTTATGGCTTTTGAAACACTGCATTATCTTAAACGAAAGACACAAGGGAAGTTGGGTTATATGGCACTCAAATTGGACATGAGCAAAGCTTATGACCGTGTTGAATGGGTGTTCATGGAGAAAACCATGCGACATTTAGGGCTCGAGGAAAGGATGGTAAGTCTTATTATGTCGTGTTTAAGATCTGTCTCTTATTCAGCGCTTCTTAATGGGCAAGCTATAGGAAACATCAAGCCAAGTAGAGGGCTGAGACAGGGGGATCCCCTTTTTCCAAATTTATTTCTCATGTGTGCAATGGGACTTCAAAGTTTGATCCACAAAGCTGAAGCTGAGGGGCTCATTCAAGGGGTGGCAATTTGCAAAAATGGCCCAAGGATTTCACACTTATTCTTTGCAAATGATAGTGTGCTTTTTTTTTTTCGAGCAAGGGAGGAGGAATGCCAAAACATCCTGGATATCCTAGTTGTCTATGAGAAAGGCTCGGGTCAAAAAATTAATCATGACAAGACAAATATTTTCTTTAGCTCCAATACCCTTCATGATACTCAGGTTCGAATCCAACAGTTATTGGGTGTGCCAACTATCAGGCAGTATGAAAGGTAGTTTGGTCTTCCTGCTCTTGTGGGTCGAGCTAAGAAGCAAAGCTTTATTTACTTGAAGGAAAGGGTTTGGAAAAAACTCCAAGGATGGAAGGAAAAACTTTTATCCCAAGCCAGGAGGGAAGTCTTAATTAAATCAGTCATCCAAGCAATTCTGACGTACACGATGAGTTGCTTCAAGCTTCCGAAGGGCCTTATAAAAGAATTGGAGGTTTTAGTACGCAAATTTTGGTGGGGATATAGCGGGGAGAATAGGATGGGTGAAGTGGGAGAAATTATGTGAGGCCAAAGAAGTAGGTGGTTTGGGGTTTAAGGAAATTGAGAAGTTTAACGATGCACTATTGGCTAAGCAAGTTTGGCATATGATCAATAATCCGGGGTCCTTATGTCATCCTGTGTTTAAGGCTAGATTTTTCCCGGATTGCTCTATTTTAGAGGCTAAAGACTCAAGCGTTGGGTCTTATGCGTGGAAAAGCATTCTTAGTGCGAGAGATGTGATCCGGAAAGGGATGGTGTGGCATATTGGAAATGGTGAATCAGTGTGTATAAAAATGGATAAATGGCTGTCTGCACAGTCAAGCAGGCCAGTTATATCTCTGATCCTTCAGCTGGCACCTGAAGCTAAGGTCAATGAGCTCATTGATCATGATAATGCAATGTGGAAAGCTGATTTGGAGCAACAGCTGTTCCTGCCTCATGAAGTCTCTATAATCATGGGCATTCAACTAAGTGAAAGGCTTCCCCCTGACAAAATCACTTGGGCGCTTACACCATCTATTATGTTCACTACCTGTAGCGCATATAAATTACTTATAGCTTGTGATTCAGCTTCTAATGCAGGTACCTCAAATCCGGAGTCTCAAGGAGATTTTGGAAAAGCATTTGGCAGCTTCGCACTCCAAATAAAATCAAGCATTTCGTTTGAAAAGCTTGTCAAAATGCCTTACCAACAATGGCAAACCTTCAGCGACGCCATATTGCCACAATAGCAACCTGTGAAGGCTGCAAAGAATAACCTGAGGACCCTCTTCATGCTCTCTGGCTCTGAAAAGAAATATCATGCGTATGGCGATCAATGGACTGGTTTTACCATGATGTTTCACCTCAACTAGTGTCATTCAGCGATCTCTTCTCAAGGTTTATGTAGTTTTGAGATGACTTTAGAATGGAGATTTTCTCAATCATCGCCTAGCTCCTATGGAATAGATGAAATGCTAGCCAATTTGGGAAGCCTGTTCATCCCCTCACAAGTTATGCAATATAGCAGGCAATATTCTCTAGGAATATCTTGCAGCTCAGAATGAGGTTGAGGAATCAGCACCCACCGGTCCAATTGTTTTGCAGCATTGGTGACCCCCTAATCACGACAGCTATAAGGTTAATTTTGATGCGGCAATATTCAGTTCATCCAATTCAACAGGTATTGGAGTGATGGTTCGTGAATGTGCTGGGGAAGCAATTGGACCTCTTTCAATGCCTATTCCCCTGCCTCAATCGGTAGCAGATGTGGAGGCCCTAGCCTGTCGCAGAGCTGTGCAATTCGCAGCAGAGATTGGCTTGACTCGGGTTGTATTTGAAGGTGATTCATTGGTGATCATCAATGCACTTACCAAAGAATCTGGGGAATTGGCCACCTATGGTGCAGTTCTAGAGGACATACGTGTACTGGTTTTGGGCTTCTAGATGGTAGAATTTCAGTATGTGCCTCGCATTTGCAATTCAGTAGCTGATGCTCTAGCTAAGAAAGCGAGCTCAGCTTTAGGTCTGCAGGTTTGGTTAGAGGATATTCCCACAGACATTGTACCTCTTGTGTTAAGGGATGTCCATTAATCTGTACTGCTTGTTTCTTGAATAAAGTCCCAAGCCTTTGGCCTGATTTCTCCAAAAAAAAAAAACCCAAATTTATATGTTATTATGTATTATACAAGAAGTGAAGTAGGGGTGTTCCTAAAAAAATAAAAGAAAGTGATTCAGGGGTGCAAAATAGACAAAAACTAGAATACGTTTAATTCAAAAAAAAAAAAAAAAAAAAAAAAAGCTCATTTACACACATTTACTTTTGAAAAATAATCCTCATATCCACAAGAAAATGAGAGTCTGGAATCCACAAGAAGATTGAGAAAATAATTCTAAAATTTGACTTGGATACCTATTTAAGGGTCTTGTAAAACTTGACAAACAAAAATTTATTTTTTCAAATAAATTTTAATAAATATTAAACCGTAATAGGAACCTAATTTGACCTAAAAAACATTAAAAGTATTTAAAATCAAAGAAATAAATTCCTTAAATTAAAAATAAAAAATACATAAAAATATTAAAATTAATAAATTACAAAACTCAAATTGTAGATTTTGTTCTATATCAAGAAGGATGTTTTTCTCAGGCAATGGAGTTTGATTCGCATGTTATGGGTAGTAAAAATACTATTATTGGGCCAAATGTGCTTGGTTTTAATCTAGTTATAAGGCTTTGTCAGGCCCAAATTATATGTCTCAATTTCATGCTATTTTTGCCAATATATATATTAATAGCCAAAACTCAAAGAAAATCCAATTAGATTTTAATTGGATTCTTAATTTTGCATCAAATGTCCCATTTATTTTTTAATTTTGTGCCAAGTGAATTATTGAGTGTAAAAATCGAAGAGTCCAAATACAATTAGATTCTAAATTGGATTTCAATTTGAGTCTAATTTTCTGCCATTTGTCCATTAATTTTTTTAATTTTTGTGGCAAGTGAATTATTGGGTAAACAAATCGAAGCGTCTAAATCCAATTAAATTCTAAATCATACACACACACACACACACATATACATACACACACACACACACACACACACACACACACACACATATATATATATATAATGAGAAGTCATTAAATATTTTAGAAATGTATAGTTTAAAAAAAGTGTAAGTTAATATTATGTATAATTTGAATCTCTTTTAAAAAAAATTATAATTGGGATTATTTTTAATTGTACCCATGCATATATATGGGCTACACTCTAGTTTAGTTAAAACCTAACAGGATTGAAAATCCTTAGTTTAAGGTGATTAAAAAAAATCTCCCTTTTATTGAATTCCTTTATCCCGGTCAGATTATGGTCAAATTGAGAGTTCGAACTCTAATTAGGAACTCTTTTTTTTTTTGGGAGAATCAATTTCATAATAAACATTCAATTTATTGGTTTGAGCGGCAGAGTACAACTCTAGGCTTACAAAATGTACTTGAAGGCTATTTAGTCAATATATGAATAAAACTCTTTGGGCACGTTTGGTACACTAAATGTAAATTATAACAAGAATTGTAATCTTTATTACTAGGAATAAATGTGTTGTAATGGAATAACTAAACCTATTCATGAGTTTGGTTGTGAATTGTAACATTAGAATAAAGCTTAGGATTTATTTTAGGAAATATCTTACTGATACCATTATATTTCCTAGAAAATAGTATTTTTAAATTTGAGAGAGAGATAATTTATTTTTTGAAGATTTTTATTTCCATAATTGTTAAGTAAATATGGAAGGTTTGTTTATTTGGAAATATATTAATGTTAATAATTATTACAGCTACTAAAGAATAGCTATTACAACTCTTTTAGAAAGGAATAGTTATTCTTCATTTTAAAGAATAGTTATTCATCAAGAATGACTATTCCCGGTAATAAAAACATAACCGAACTATTGAATAACTAAATCATAGGAATAAATATTACATTACAATATCTATTACAATCTACGAAACATGCCCTTAGATTGATTTTTCATAGAGAGAGAGAGAGAGAGAGAGAGAGAGAGAGAGGTAGAATTACTAGAATACAAAATCCCCAATTTATGCATGAAACACTAACCTTAAAGAAAAATTATGACATGGTACTTCCTTCCCTAGTATAAATCGTAGGTCCTACTAATTAAATATGTTGTTAGATCCATTAATTATTTGAAAGGTGAGAGTAGCATGTCTACTCTCAAAGTGTAGTGAATAATTTTCTAATCATAAAGTGTAACATATATCTTTAATGATACAATTAATCAACCATTTAATGATGTGTTAATCGACCACTAAATGAATGGATTAAATATTCAATTAGGGTCCTCAATTTCATAATTTAATTGTCAATTGAAAGTAAATATATCTGGCAAAGTTGTCGATCCATTGCTCACAATTTGTTACAAAGACAAGTTATGGGGGCAAAAACTGTGACTTTAATTATGATCCTAGCATTATCATCCCTAGAGCTCTGCATATTATGGCCAAGGTCCATAATACATGAGATTTTACTCTATTAGTGGCGCATCATAACCCCATTTAATGAGCCTCAAGTCGCAGCATGTGGTGGTGACTACCTCTACTAATGGAGTCATCTACGGCCTCTATCTCTGCCTAGGTGATGTTTCTAATGATATCTGCCAAAGATGTTTCAGCTATTAGAGAAATTTCATCGCCAGTCGGTGTCCAACAAGTAGAAGTGCCATTAATGGTACGACTAATTTTTTAGCACCTGTTCTATTGAACGAACTTGTAGATGAAGCTTTGGGAACAGGTAAATTATTCAAGGCAGGTAATCGATCAGTGGGTAATGGTGATGGTGATAGGAATGGTATTAGTCATTGGTTGGTGCAATGTACAAGAGATATAAATGGTATTGAATGAAGAAATTCCTATAGAGAGAATTTCTAAATTGAAGCAAAATTTAAGACTAAAGCAAAGGTTAAATAACAGAAAGTGTTGCAGAAGAGAGAGAGAGAGAGAGAGAGAATTTGAGAGAGAAAACTTCTATATTGAAAAACTCTTTTTCTTGCTTAATGATACAACTGAGCCTTGCTCACTATTTATAATACAATCTGTTTTTCGTGCCACAATAACTGTCACTTGAACCAGCCAAAACGTCACCATTTGAAAGCTTCTCATCCACTTAACTTGTAGATAATCAAACGCTGCGTTTTGTCCAAGACTAATTAATGAAACGATGCGTTGCACTCAGTAGCAACAAATATATTAATCTTGTCTCGAAACTATCGTTTTGGTCCTTCTGCTTCTTCCTTGAATTCATTTTAGAAACACCATCTTCAACATCCCCCCACAAAAGACGGGGGGAGGAATCCACCAGGAATTTGCATCTTTGAAGAAGAAACAAAGGAGCTGGTAAAGGCTTCGTAAACACATTAGCTAAATTGTCCTTGCCTGTAACAAAGCCCACACACAAGTCTCTGTGAAGGACCTTTTCTCGAACATAGTGGAAATCAACCTCTATATGTTTTGTACGAGAGTGGAAAACTGGATTTGCAGATAATGCTATGGCAGAAACGTTGTCACACCAAATCACTGGAAAATGAGAAAGGAAAATATGAAGTTCTTTGAATTAAATTCTAAGCGAAGACAATTCTGTAGCTATTATTGCTAAGGCACGATATTCAGCTTCTGTTGAGGATTGCGAAACTGTGTTTTGCTTCTTAGCAGACCATGAAATAGGACTAGGGCTAAGAAACACAAGTAAGCCAGTGGTGGAGAGACGATCAGTTGGGTCTCCTGCCCAATCTGCATTAGAAAATGCAGTGAGGGTCAATGGACCTAGGGTAATACTATTGCCATGAGTCAAGGTCCCCCTAACATATATCAGAACACACTTAGCAGCTTCTAGATGAGTTTGGGTAGGATTGCTCATGAATTGACAGAGTTCATGAACACTAAAAGCAAGGTTTGGACGAGTAAAGGTTAGATATTGAAGAACACCAACCATACTCCTATACTAAGTAGGATCTGTCAAAGCAATACCATCATGAGGAAGCAACCTTATTGAAGGGCAGCAAGGAGTTTTGGTAGGTGGTGTGCTGTCGTAGGCAACCAAAAATAAAACCTATACTCCTCAAAATATATGTAGTAGTGCGAGTAAGGATCGTTCCCACAGAGAGTATCTAGCCTAA